>CM077012.1:12652186-15524372 GCA_039090855.1 Macrothele yani
ACTGTTTTGACATTTCGTTAGGTATTTGTCGGTAAAAGTGTAGATTAGCGTCCTAAATTATTTCAGCGGAAAAATGTTAGCACCTAGAGAAAGTGCGACGCTGTGAAGAGTAGCGATAGGCATAACGCTTCGCTCCGGCGAAGATATGAATCTTTGGTCCGCTAAAAGGAAGCTTTGTTGATGTGCCAAAATGACTGGCGGAAGAGTACAAGAGAAAGAAGTTACGTTGTTGGCAGGAGAGCCATAAATGTTGTGTCATACGTTACAGAAAATAAGTCCACATTATCCACCCTTTATTTTCTGGAAAAACCGGATAAAACTTCTCAGATTCGCAAAAGATACGTACGCGTAAGAAAGAAACTGACCTGCGAACAAGCTATTAACAGGAGAACCAAAAGTGCAGTGACACCGCAAATCAGCTAGAACGGAAGCCGTCAAACTACAACCAAAAGTTATAATTCCCCAGTTTTCTGTACAATATAGAAAAGCATATTCGTACTTTCTATTTCAAATCACGGAACCATATGAGAAAGAACGAAAAATTTCTCAACATCTTCTTTATAAACAATGACAAAACATGTATGAACTGTAGGGTATGAGTACATGATGCTTCGCTCCCCTGGCAAGAACGTACGCGGCTGCACTTGTAGTCATCCGCGGGTGAATTGCACGGCTCAGCGAATCTTTCAACGGAGCAAAGCTCGGCATCATCACGGTAGCGATGCATTACGCCTACCACATCGTGTCTTCACAGCATCGCCCTTATAGGTAAATATTACGATAAAAATCTTTAAAACGCACTTAAAACACAAAATTCCTGTACCATTTGCCATTAAGTTCTATGCTAAAATATCTGTACGTTGCACATTTTCGTGGTTCCAGCATTTTTCAGACGAAATAATTTAGGACTCCAATCTATTTCTTTTTATAACAGGCCATTCACTTCCGAAAATAAGACGCCATCTAGTGAGTGAATGAGCAACTCACCAGTGGCACGTTTTTATCGAATATTCGTTCCATATCCTATAGATGTCGCAGTGTGCCCGAATGGATTTTGATCACGACAGACTACGTCAATCTTTCACATAACTTCAAGCATCAGTATGTCTGCCCGTTAATTTTGTAAGCCAAAGGTGGCGCAGTGGTCTAAGCGCTGGCTTATGGTCATTCGTCCGAGATGGGTCCGGGTTCGAATCCGGTGATGCATGGATGTTGTTTGTCTTACAGCACTGGCTCTCTCCCTTCCCTGGAGTCAGTGGCTCTAAATTAGGGACGGGTGACGGCTAACCTTCCACATTCGGCCCCCAGATAGTTCCGAAAGTAATAACAGATGGCGCCACGGTAGCACTTCACCTCTTCTCTGCTCTTCTCGCACTTTCACGTGAAAGGCGTTATACCAACTTACGTCACTTAGTTCTCCATCTCTGCTCCTGTGCTACGTAAGTTTTTTCATCTCTGCTCCTCTAATATGTGGAATTGGAAAAGGTCCTTTCGTGAAGTTGGGAAGGATGAGGAAACCTGTATTTCATGGTGTCAACAACAAGATTTATTTCCCACCTCTAAAAGATGTTCTGAGGGTCATCTCATGATTCTAGGAGTCGATGTGTTTCATCGTTTAGGGCAATTCAGGTGTCGGAAGAAGCACACTTCAGGGAATGCTGAGTATTCTTCCCGTACACTTGGTACGTGGTTTTCTTATGCTCAGATTCCTATTGATAGAGTGATGATTCTGACGCATTGTTTCGCCAAAGGATTGTCTTACGATGAGGCGATTGAAGAAACCTCACATGGCGATGTTACCACATCCACTGAGACAGTTAGTTCGTATTGCAGACAACTTTAATAAATATGATTAGTTACCCGATGTTATTGGTGAGTTATCACTGTTATATTGAACAGAGATTTCGCACATCTACAGCTCCAGTTTAAAAACTACGAATTTTTCGTCTTTTTAGCGAAAATGTGGAGGTGTCACTAAAAATTTTCCACCACGCACATTCACAGAACGTTGTCTAGCATCTGACTACCTAATTCGACAATAAGAGCTCGTCCGAGCCGAAGCCCTGAAGAGCAAACGCGATAATACAAGTTTAGTAACGTCACAGTATGAAATGTAAGATACTTTAATTCTGAAAATAATCTTATTTTTCAAATTTATTACTGACCGAAATTTTCTTGTTTTCTTAGAAAGTACATACTAGTTCACTTTGCATTGCGCTATTAAAATAATCTGTTACAGATTTTTTTTTCGGTTGTATCAACAGAAATACACATCAGTTGAACTACTATTCGCTCCACCGGAACAAATTTTTAAAAAACCAAGATTCAACTGAGCTTCAACATGGAAAAAAAAAATATGGATGTTTCAGAGTAAGACCCAAAAAACAGGTCCGCTTCGTTCAGTACACATTACATAATAATACTTCAATGATTTCCTTACGTATCGAGAGCTATTTGAATGTAACTCTTTGTAACCGAAGTTACGACATCTAGTATCCTAAAAGACCGAAGGCTTTAAAAGAGCAGACATATTGACTTTAATCAAAATCTCTAGCCTTTCCGTAATGAGCTAATGGATGACAGGCCGTCAGATCTCTATCTAGCACAGTTCTATTCATTACGGAAGTGCTTTAAAGGTACTATAGGAAATTGACATTTTGGTTGGAAGGCAGTGGGAAGAGCAACTGCTTTCCGAACAATATGATCGATCTCACGGCAATACTGGTCAGAAGGCAGTTGCTCTAACCACTTAGGCCACTCGGGATACTTTCACGGGTCAAAAGGTTCACTTAAAAAAAAAAAAAGCTTTTAAGTAAGAGTAAAAGGGCTTTTAAATCAAAGATGGAAATTTCGTAGTTTAAAAGCATAGGCGTAGGGTGAACAAAAATTGCGCGGGGGGGGGTGTTCTCGGAAAATGCTCCTGTTCAATAGTCATAACTTAAGTTTTTTTTTAACTTAAGCTATTGTGCATGAAATGACTGCGGGAAAGTAATTATAACAATGTTCGCTGTTCCGCAGCGTTGATCCCTTTGCTGAACGACAAATTAGTTTTTCGACTTTTTAAGTTTGGGGGGAGGCACGTGCCCTCTGCGCCCCCTTCCCCCGACGCTACGCTTATGTTTAAAAGTAATACCTGAGGACACCACCAGGTGAATGCAAATTCGGTATTAGCAAATCAGCAGGAAATTTTTAAGGGAGGTTAAGTCAGTAGAAGTGAAAGAAAGACAAATAAAATTTCCCACTTAAAATAACTCATATCTTTTAAATCCCGAAACA
Organism: Macrothele yani; assembly: GCA_039090855.1. Taxonomy (NCBI): domain Eukaryota; kingdom Metazoa; phylum Arthropoda; class Arachnida; order Araneae; family Macrothelidae; genus Macrothele; species Macrothele yani. Next base: position 12,655,463 of record CM077012.1, read on the forward strand.
GAAAACAATACTGATCGAGTGATGAATATAATCGCACTCAGTTCGGAAATTTTCATAATTTTGATGCAAACAGTAAACCGCTTCCAAATATAACTTTCGTGAAATAACTACAGAAAATATTTCTATTTTTAAATAGCTTAAGCTTTCGCCAGCAACTTGGTACATATGAAGATGTCAGCATTCGATATGTCTCTTTAGACTCCTCCGATACGGATACGAAATGCTAATCCAATTTCCATTTTTTGACGTCATTTGTTTGTTCTTTACTTGTGGAAATTAATTGCTTCGCCGTGCTCAAGTTCAGGAAAAACAACTTGCTATACTGCTACGCGAGGAGAGAGAGAATGTTATTAATTACGGAGTAAATTGTCACTGCAGCATCTGTTTCATTAACTTACTATTGTGACTGTTGACTTATTGCGTATTCTGCTACTCAGCTAAATCCTCGGAAGAAAAATAGACTACACGGTAGTCCAGTGCTGATTTGAAACTCTTGTTTCGCAAAGAGAATCTCGTGCAAGTCATATTTTGAAAAAAAAAAAAAAGAAAAAAGAAAAAAAAGAAAAGAAAAGAAAAGTAAACTGAACTCAAAATAATTAAATGCAGTTTACTTTGCTCTTTTTTTGTCTTTCTCAAGTAAATAGGGGTAAAGATTTCTTAACCAACTGGAGTTCGCACACCAGTTCGCGGTCAGATTCCATTGAGAATTACGATTCCAAAACTTAAATTACGATCTTAAGCAATTTATTTTTGTACCGGATTCATATCTAAGCAGAATTAGCATATGCTAATTTAAATTAATAATTTAAAATATTTCGATACTTCTGTTGCGTAAAATGTAATGTTCAATATAATTTCTATTGTAGTGTTTTTATTACTGCTCCACTGGAAGCAGAAAAATAGAACTAAAAGTGACCTCGTTCGCACGATACGAGGCAAGCACTCGACGCTTCTTAAAATGGCGTCCGCATTTCTTTTGGGGGGAAAGGCTAAAAAGTATGTGGAAACTATATTTTGTTGACGCAAGAACCTTTCTTTGTTTCTTCGACTTGCCGCTTCTCCACCATTTTTAATTTATACAATTCTTTAAGGTGATCGCACTTTTCTCTTCCGATGGAAAGACTTACTAAAATAGCAGGAACGCAGAAGAGGAATTCAAGAACAAAATTCACATTTTGTTCTGATAAACACATAATATAAAAAAAATGGCAAAAATTAGGGAACTATTCAAATTTTTGGCTTAGCTTAGCCATGAGTCTGTTCCATAGAAGTTTTCACTTGCCTTAGGCACATATAGGTAGAGCTGGGCATAACCTGCTGGAGATTGAATTTCGTTCAGAGTGTTGGCCATTCTTCTGACGTAGTACCTCACGCTGGATGATGGACTCCCATAGCTTAGTTTTCAGGAGGGGGCAAACAGAAATAACTACGAATAACATATACAAACACCATCTGCAATTTTTTCTGTGTCTTCTGACCGATTATCCCATACTCTCAGCACAGAAATTTAATCAGAAACCAGAAGTCCCAAAAGCTACGTAAAAAAAATAAAAAATAATAATAATAATAATAATAAAAAGGGATAAATGGAATTAGACATATTTGGACAATAAGGAAATTTCTTTTTAATCGTTTTCGCCAATTATGTCACAATGCATCCCGAACCTCCACAGATCACCCAATTGGTCATCAAGATTTAAAAAAAAAAAAAAAATACAGGTAGACTCAGTTCTGATTGAGTTGTCAGTTTGGAACGAAGGACTAGGTTCCAAACTGACAACATACCCAGAAATATTGCATCATCTCCCCCGCGCACACGATGTATTGCGCAGTACGCGATTAGGACTCCAAGGTGTTTACGAATATGCTAACACGATTAGTGTGTGTCACGTATTTTTAACGCTATAATAAGTTTAATTGGAAGCTGTTTTTGCCATAGGCGGTCGGCCGTAAGTCGCTCCTAACAGTGGCGCCCATATGAGTACTTTTAGGGGGGGGGGGGCTATGGAAAATCCTTACCTCCTTACGAGCGGGAGTGCAGAGGAAAAGCTCCTTACATCCCTGTGCGATTAAGTCATCAACGTAAGCAAACACTTGGAAACACATCACGAAATCCGGGCAAAGAGGATTTCGAGCCTCAAATCCAAAACTAGAGGGGAACGGTGCCGCAGTGGAAGAAAATTTTCTCATCTCACTCACAATCTGGGACCACGGGACCCAACGGGCTCGGAAGGCACAGTAGCACGGTCGGAAAGAGTGTGTGTGTCGACCGTCACCCGGTAGAGACTTGACCTTTCAGGTGACGGTATTCTGAGAGAAACACGAACTCCCGTTTACCTGGGAATGAAGAACTCAGTTTCTCTCCCTCCAAATCTTATAAATCCCTTCCATAATGAGTATTGATTTTATTTAGCTAACAGCATACCTAATACTTTTAGTGTTTCTGATATTCAAGTATTCTTTCATAATAAAGCCAATAGAGATCAAAGAAGAAAGAAAATGCTTATGGCAAGTATTCGTAAGAAAAAAATGTTTGAATTACTGACCTCAATGCGATAAGCGCAGTTGTTTCTTCTCCTTACGAAATTCTTTCACTCCCGTCTCTGCATCCACTCTGTTGGAATGCTTGGATTCTGGGGAGCCATAGCCTCAGATAGCCGATCAGCTCTATTAGTGGTCCGTGGATCATTGACGGGCCAGCGGTATGTGGATGAGATCCTACTGCCCCATGTGCTCCCATTAATGGCCGGGATTCCAGGTGCGCTGTACCAGCAGGATAATTCCCGCCCGCACACAGCTCGGGTTGCCCAGGACTGAATACGTCATGTTCAGACACTTCCATGGCCTGCCCATGGAAGTGCCTGGACATGACGTATTTTCATGTTGTTTGAATTGCTGGATTGTGTATGTTCATCGTTTTTTCTTGTTTCTTTTAAAAAATCCTTGTAGTTTTAAAACCAAACTGTTGTTTTTACAACAAAATCTAACCCGTTTTAAAAATGGTTTACTGTTGTGTGCCGATATGCATATCTTCTGAGAAGAAAAACGTGGGATTTTCATTCCATGAGTTTCCCTCAAATCAGAACCTAAAGCGACTGTTGCTGAAAGAAATATCTCTTCAGAATTTTGCTCCAAATGACAAGTTATCTTCAACTACTGTTTGTGGTAAGCATTTTCATTCTGATAATTATGTACCTAATTCAATTTTAGAAAAAAAACCTCAGCTATATAAACTCATATTAAGTAAAATAGTAGGTAAATGTGTAGATTTGTGTTTTAAATTACATCGTCGGAAAAATATTAGTACCTGGGAAAAGTGCGACATACAGATTTTAGATTGTGAAAATTAATGGCAAATGGTGCAGAAGTTTTCTGTTTCAAATGTTTTTTAAAGATTTTTATTGTAACATTTACCTGCACGTTCGAAACGTTAGGCCTACGGCAGCGTCTCTTCACAGCATCGAACTTACAGGTAAATGCTACGATAAAAATCTTTAAAAGACATTTAAAATACGAAAGTTCTGCACCATTTGCCATTAATTTCCATACTCTAAAATCTGTACGTCGCACGTTTTCCAGGTACTAACATTTTTCCGACGAAATAATTTAAGACGCTAATCTACGCATTTAACGAAATCTCAGCCCTAGTTCGTTGAAGAATAAAGGAGGAATGAGATTTACACATAAATTACACCAGTTCCTACAGAAAAATTATCTTGCCCAAGTACTACGAATTCAGAATGCAAATATCCATCTGTTCATGTGAAAGTGAATATAAATAAATATATCATCATCGTCAACCGTTATCTATCCATTGCTGAACGAAGGGGTCCCCAAGTCTGTTCCACAGCTCTCTGTCCTGAACCACTCAATGTCACTCCTACATCATACCTTCGAATTTCATCCACCCATTTCCCTCGTGGCCTTCTGGGTCTTTTCCTGTATATATACAATATACAGGTTCTTTTCCTTTATATATATACAGTGGACAAAAAAAGTATTTGCACACAAACATTACTTTGCATAAATAAAAATGGAAAGCAATTGTGACGAAATATTTTTAACCATTGGATTACTTTTACAATAAACACACCCGCTTCCGTTTTTACTAATCAGAATAGGGAATGGGCGATAGTATTCGCACTATCGATAGTTGCAGCACTATCGACAGCCCAGTTTCGAATAGTTTAGTCTTCTGATAGTATCGCAATAGTTTTTGCAAACTATCGACGGTTCATGTTATTCGCTTGGTTATTCGTTACAAAACCGTTGCCTAAACGCTGCGCGATAGGTTTTGGAAACTATCGACCATCTAATTATCGATAGTTCATGTTATTCGTTGTAAAATCGTTGCCTAAAACGTTGAACATTTTAAAATGTATGGTAAGTTCGACGATTATCTAACGAATGGTTCTACATTTCGAAAACACTGGTAGTTTTACACACTGTGAGATCAACTGTCGAATAGTTCGTAATTTTGGAAATGCTGATAATTTGTCCTGAGTGACAATGAAATCTTTTCCTTTCAAGTAATTTATTAAATGTGACAGAGCGATCGTCGAGTGTCTAAGACTACGCAATTCAAGAACACTGATGGTTTTACGATGAGATCTATTGTGGAATAGTTCCGCATTTAGAAAATAATAACGATAAATAAATAAACGATAGTTTCACACACAATGAGCCCAACTATCGAAAAAGAATTTCCCATTTCTAAAACACGACATTTAGTATGCAGTGAAATTAGCTATCGAATGGTTCTGAATTTTGAAAACACCGATATAGTTTGCCATAAATGACCGGCAGAAATCCCTGAAACAATGCCTGCAGAAAAAAATACTCACTGAAAATGACACTTCTTGGTATCTGGAAAAATGCCCAAAATATCAAGTTGTAGACGTGTGTGTATGGTTTTTTTTTTTTATGTAGGGGGGGGGTGAATGATCACTGTGAGTAACTTTATGTGCTGTAAGCAGTTGCCAGTCCCAAATTTAGGCTCATACTGGTTCCAGATAATGTAGAGACAATGCAGTAAGACAAGCACAACATCTGGTGCCGCCGTGGCCCCTGGTAATGCAGTGGTCTAAGCACTGGCTTGTGGCCATTCGTCCGGCCTCGAATCCCGGTAAGACATGAGTGTGTTTTTTTTCATCTTGCAGCCTTCCCTGGTGTCAGTGGCTTATTTTTTTTTTTTTTTTTTGATTGGAGGTTTAACGACCACCGTGAGCAACTCAATGGGCTATAAGCAGTCGCCCGTCCCTAATTTAGGGTCACTGGTTCCAGGGAAGGGAGAGAGCCAGTGCCGTAAGACAAACACAACATCCATGCCTCACCGGGATTCGAACCCGGACCCCTCACGGACGAATGATCAGAGGCCAGCGCCTTAGACCACTGCGCCACCAGGGCGATGTCAGTGGCTTAAGACAAGTCCATAAGTATGGCTACAGCCTATACTACTGAACTCCAAGTAGTATAGCAGTACTTTTTAGTATCTATACTACCTAAATCCAAGTAGTATAGCAGTACTTTTTAGTATCTATACTACCTAAATCCAAGTAGTATAGCCATACTTTTTTTAGTATTCATACTTGAAGAAGTAATAATATATATGTATATGTATGTGTGTGACATGGAGAAGATAGGCTCAAGACAGACAATTGTGGAAGAAACTTGAGGAGACCTTCATCCAGCAATGGATTGATAATGCTTGATGATTATATATATATATATATATATATGAAGAAATTAATCGGCGTGTACAACTTACCTGGAGAGCTTTTGGGAGAAACAGCATAATTTTCAGGAGCAATAGGCCATTATGTCTTAAAAGAAAAGTGTTTGATCAATGCATCCTTCCAGTGCTAACGTATGGTGCAGAGACGTGGACCTCAACTAAAAGGGACCTACAAAGGCTGCAGACAAGTCAAAGAGGCATGGAGAGGTGCATGCTTGGTGTAACCAGGAGAGATAAGAAGAGGAACTTGTGGATCAGAAAAATGACAAGAGTGGAAGACATCATGATCAGAGTAAAATCCCTGGAATGACAATGGGCTGGATATATTGCCAGAAGGACAGACCATCGATGGGCAACCGAAATTTTAGACTGGATTTCAAGAGACAGGAAAAGACCCGACCTCATGGGAGATGGGTGGATGAAATTTGAAAGTATGCGGGAGTAACATGGAAGAGACTGGCACAAGACAGACCGTTGTGGAAGAAACTTGCGAAGACCTTCGTCAAGCCGTGGATTGATAATGGTTGATGATGATATAGATCCTGATCCTGTTTGTGAGGTGGGAGTTTTGATTTCGCATGTATTTAAGATTCATTCACTTCGGGAGCTTCGTTAAAGCCGCCTCCCTTTTAATACGCCAGTTCCTAATTCCCGGCGAGAATGTTGGAAGCACGTTTTGCCTTAAACATAGTTACGTTTCTTGGAAGAACTGAGAACGTGTGACTTTGAACAATGTGCCTGTTTTGTCATTTAGGAATAAAACACGATGCCCTTTGCCCAAGCACTCATTGGATTTCTGAAAAGTCAATACCTAATATTATTGGTGGCACAAAAGTGCCGTAATTTCACCGTGTCCATGTAGTTTAGAAAACTTGAAGATTACATTGCACTGGAGCAAGAATCAAACCCACGGTTCCTGTATTGGTTTCCATGCATTTGTGAAGAATTCTATCTTCAGGGAGGTTCGTTTCTCAATTATATGCAAGATAATCAATACCTAGTTTAGATTCATTCATACAGTCTCTTGTTACAGCATCTTCTTCATATGCACAGAGATTCCTTGTAACAACAAAACCTTCAATTAGTGCTGAATGACCATTTTAAACCTGTTCACTCGGATGAGTTCAGAAATATTCTTCTGAGCCTTTTGTGGTCTTACATTTCTTTACAAACCAATGGTGTGTTATTGATGTCTCATTTGCTGGAATTCAGGCTTACATTTTTTTTTTTATTGGAGGTTTAACGACCACCGTGAGGAACTCAATGGGCTATAAGCAGTCGCCCCTCCCTAATTTAGAGTCACTGGTTCCAGGGAAGGGAGAGAGCCAGTGCCGTAAGACAAACACAACATCCATGCCTGCCCGGGATTCGAACCCGGACCCCTTACGGACGAATGATCAGAGGCCAGCGCCTTAGACCACTGCGCCACCGGGGCGGCAGGCTTACATTTGCATCCTTTTACTGTGCAACTTAAAAAAAGGAAGACGTACATGTTGATTTATTTTAGGCTTACATGCTATTGCCATATTAACTTGTTTGCAAATAACATTTGTGGCTGATCATATACATGCTGAACAAATATACAGTATATACATATGATTATACAATTTCAATTGCTTAATTTTTACACATGAAGATAATAATTCTTTATAAGATTTCTTTTGCCTTCAGAGGATAATGCTTGCTGGCATTGAATAGATGCCAGTGTAGTGATTAAATCCTTTTTGCTAATTTGAATGAAAGGTTTGATATTTACTGCATGGGTTCAATTAAATAATTTAATTTGCTGTCATTTTCATGGTTTTTCAGAAAATGGTGGAGAGTGTGTATAGTTTTATCATCTGTATAGTACACTTTAGATACTAATTATGATTTTTTTAGTCTGTCACCAACAGGGCAGTCATGTCTTCAGTAATTTGGTATAAATTCATTGATCTCATATTTTTTACTTGTCACAAACTGTATTTTTTTTTTGTTTACTTGTTGGTGTTTTGACAACCATAAGCAACTTAATGGGCTATAAGCAGTTGTCTATTCCTAATATAGGGCTACAGGTTTTAGGTAAGAGAGTGAGAGAAAGCCAGTGCTGTAAGATGAACACAACATCCATGTCTCACTGGGATTCAAACCCAAACCTATCTTCGATGAATGATCACAAGCCAGCACTTAGACCACTGCACCATCACAGCAGTGAAGTTGTTTCTATTGTGCTGCTTTTTTGTTACAGCACGGAATTGTTGGCCCCAGCCATTGAATTCCATACTGACAGTTTCTTTAGAAAATTCAAAAAAAAAAAAAAAGTTTTGCCACAGTAATTTTTATACCAATTTTTTCTTTTTGACCAATCATAGCAAAGTGATATCTTCTGCAGTGGTTATTAAGTAACCCAAAAATGTACATCACTCTGGATCAGTCCACTTGTATCAGGCAACATTGTTTTCAATATGGATCACAAGTACAAGAAGCTGCTCTGTAAAATAAAAAATGCTTTTCAGGTGGAAATAAAAATATCTCAGATTTGTAAGTTTACCATTTGTGTGTGTGTGTGTGTGTTGTGTGACAATCACCACGAGCATATCCATTGGTTATAAGCAGTTGTCTGTCCCTAATTTAAGGCACTTGGTTCCATGGAAGGGAGAAAGAGAAAGACAAACACACTACTCATGCCTCATTCAGAACTCAAAACACAGATCCAGCAGACTAGTATACCACTAAGATGGTAATTATATTTCAAAAACCCATTTTAACACCAAATCTGCATAATAATTCCAAACACAAAACTTCTTAATATTGTACCATAGCATGAATGCTTTTTGTACTTAATCACTTTAATACATAAGATTAACATTACTGACATACATTAAAAATAGAGCAAACTGAAGTCTTTTTTTTTTTTTTTTGATTGGAGGTTTAACGACCACCGTGAGCAACTCAATGGGCTATAAGCAGTCGCCCGTCCCTAATTTAGGGTCACTGGTTCCAGGGAAGGGAGAGAGCCAGTGCCGTAAGACAAACACAACATCCATGCCTCACCGGGATTCGAACCCGGACCCCGTTCGGACGAATGATCAGAGGCCATCGCTTAGACCACTGCGCCACCGGGGCGGCCAAACTGAAGTCAATATTTTTACTTTCTGTGAACAATTATGAAGTATTCAAGATGCCATTTCAGTTTTTTAAATGAATAAAACACTTGAAAAATCTTATCTGCTGCAGAAATGTTTTTTACAGTGCCATGTTGATTTCACCAAATTTCACTTTTCAAGCTATTTTTCATTGATTATGGCATTAATGGAATCAAGCATGTTGGGGAAAAAAATATTTTGGTGAGAAACAACTGTGGCTACAGTCCATCAACCAGTGGCAGATATATCAAGGAAGGTAGCTTTTATTGTTGAGGAAATGCAAATGAGTGCTAACGCAACATGGTATTTGCATTTCTACAATTTTTCAACCAGAACTATATGGATGCATGACACCCAAGTCTTCTATATTTGTTGAAACCAAAGGAAAAAAAAAAAAAAAAGCAGAAATTTGAAAAAACTTCCTTAACAGTTGGGAAACATATATATACACACATATACATAGTTTTCGTTTTTTGGGTGCTTTATATTTTCTCCTAAATTTTTTTTTTTTGGGGTGGGGGTGGGGAAGGTTATCTGTGGGGTTTTTTTAGTTGTTTTGGAGTAGGTTAATTTTATTTTAATTTTTTATTTGCATTTTCTGTTTATCATTTGCTGTTTTTGTAGCAGACTGGATGATGCAAAATCCACACTTGTTGGTCTTTACAGAGGTATGAGGTGTTATCTGTGCCTAGCTCTTGATGAAACCATAGATAGCATCTTGCCATAGTTCTACATTGCTCTTTCTTTTCTCCCAGTTGGTTGTTAGATCTGTTCTCTTGATTTCTCCAAATCAGTTGCTACTGCTTTCAATTTTGTATGTTTTTGATTTTTCTTTTATGTAGCCTCAGGTGCTTTGGAATTTCAAAAGCTGTTTTGAAAATTTACATGTAACCTTTATTATGCTTATATATATATTCTGTATAAAGTTATTTGCTTTTTTGTCATCAGCTTACTTTATATTAATACGACCATTCTTTGAGAACCTGCTTTCCCTCTTTCTGTGACGTTCAACTATTGATCAAGGTCAAATAGTGAGTACACTTGTGCAAAGAAAAAGAAAATTTTCTCATTGTTTACATGATTTTATTACAAAGCAAAGCCAATGCGCACCCACAGCAACTGTACTCATCATTATAATCAAGTAAAATGTCAATACTAGGAAGTTTTCATGTTTACTACCCTTACTTATAATTAAAAGCTAAAATATGACAGTTCATATTTTTATTTAACAGATGAGCAGTATAATCAAAATGGATAACATACCGAATTTACAAATTTTACCAATACTGTGAAGTATAAATTTTTGCTTTCTTTTCCATTACAACACAAAATGCATACATTACAAATGACATGAATAACAAATTTATATATAATTACTATAATTTATTTTAGTCTGGTTGACTTTATCAAACAACAATCCTGTTTAAAATGAACTTCAAATTTCTTGTCCTCAGCAAAACATGTACCAATGTAAAAATGCAAATAATTGGGAGAAAATTGAAATGCTCAGTTTGTTTGTAATATAAGGAATGACACTTTAATATCATGATATCAAACTTTAGCATGTGACAATGAGATATAGAAACTACAAATTTCCCCACAACACTACCAATTGGGATGATTTATATAACATTTTTAATTACAACACAAAAGACATATATTGCAAAATACATAAAAAATATGAAATTTACAGTGAACTATTAAAATTTTGTTTACAATCTGTACCAAACAACACTAACACTTAAAATAAACTTTAAATGTTCTCCTCAGCAGAAAGTGACCACCAATAGATAACTGAAACATCAGACTGAATACCAAAAGACAGAAGACCACATTTAAATGTTCTCCTCAGCAGAAAGGTAGCAATATGAAAACACATTTTGGAGAAATTCAAATACTCAGTTTGCTTTAATAAAAAGGAATGAAATCTAGTTGTCACTGTACATTACATTCTGTGACCAAATATCATGTCTTCTAAAACTATGAGCAATACTATTTTAAATGTGAGTAACAGATGCAACAGTAATAAAATGTTTTTTTCACTCCCATAAATCATAACATTGCACTAAAAACATATACAATTTGTGACTGTAGTTACAAATTTTGATATAATATATAAGGAATGAAGGATCAAACTTTAGAACATGATAACAAGAGATTCAAAGCACACATTTCATCACAACATTGACTTTTTTTTTTTATATTTTAGTTACTGTACAAAAGGCATACATTGCAAATGATATGAAAAATAAGGACATTATATTTAAAAAGTTTAAAACTTTGATATCAGGAAATCAAATTTTAGAATTCAATAGTGAGATTAAATACCCCAGATTTCAACACACTTCTTCAATGAATTGACAGCCTTGTGTGGGCCCTGGCTTTCTCAATGAGCATTTTTGTGAGATTTCGTAACATTAACCCCACGTCCAACACCCCCCTCACCACACCTGGAGGACCAAGGGACGAATTGCATCCAGGGACAACTTCACAGGGAACCATCCACACATTCAGGTCCCCAAACACAGGGAGTCTGTGGAAAACAAAGACCAGAAAGCCGGCATGACCTGGATTTGAACACCCGTCAGAAAGTGCCTCCCAGACAGTGCATAGTGACTTAAAGCAACTGCACTATGCTGGTGGTTCATCACAACACTGTGACAATTTATAAGATTTTTTCAATTACAACACTAAAGGCATACAGTGCAAATTACATGAAAAGTAAGAAAATCATATTCAATTACAAACAATTTATTTATGGTTTGGATGATTGTGCCAAACAAAATATATCTTTAAATAAACAACTAATTACTTATTCTCAGCAGAAAATCTAGCAATATAAAAATGCAAAATGTGGGAGAAATCAAATGCTTTGTTCATTTTAATACATAAGAAATGAAACTTATATCGAGAAATCATATTTCAAAATGTGATAATGATATGAAACCCACATTACATCACAACACTGCAAAGTGTGACAATTTGTACAATATTTTTTATTACAATGCCTAAGACATACATTTGCAAATGACATGAAAAAATGTATTGAATTGCTGGAATTTTACTTACAATCCAACTGATCATATTCAAATAATTTGTTCTTAGCAGAAAATAGTTAGTATAAAAAATATAAAGCACTGTGAAAAATCAGAATTTTTTTTTGATGCTTATGAAACAGGAGATATGGTCTAGACACCAAATTTCAAAATATGATGTGATGCCAAATCAGATTTACATAATTCACGGAATGAAGGGTAACTTCTACAGGGCCATACATTCACTGTAGAGCTTATTGTAATCAAATGTTCTGAGATCTGTCATTGACTTGAAACTGACATTACTTTATTTCTTTTTAACCAATAATCAATATAAAACTAACATCATCATCACTGTTAACCATTATCAATCAACTGCTGAATGAAAGATTCCCCAAGTCTCTTCTGCAGCTGTGTTGAGCCACTCTGCTCCATATTACTTTGGTATGCTTTTGAATTTCAACCACCCATCTTCCCTGTGCTCTTCTTCTTCTGTCCTTCGGTATCCAGTCTAATATTTCATCCAGTTATTTATCGGTAGCAGTTCTATAGATATTGTCCATAATACACACACACACACATATATAATATAGAACTGACTACCAATAGATAACTGAAACATCAGGCTGAATACCAAAAGACAGAAGAGCACACGGAAGATGGGTGGGTGAAATTTGAAAGCATGCCGGAGGGAAATGGAGGCAACTGGCTCAAGATAGACAGTTGTGGAAGACTTTAGTCAAGGCCGTATAGAAAACACAAGGCCATGACATTTGAGAGATGAGTTCCTTCCGTTTATGATGTCACTCTCATGTTACACGGACTGATGCGTTGGTGTCGTGTTTGACGCCACACATGACAGCGTTGGAAACCAATTGGTAGCCATGGTTTCTGTGCAACATCAAAAGGAGAGAGAACTTATCTCTCTAATGTTATGGGCTTATGTTTTCTAGATGGCCTTGCTTTCATTTAGCAGTGGACTGATAATGATTTCATTTACCTTGGGCAACAGGTATTATGCAAGGGTCACATTGATGAAGAAATTAATCGGTTTATATAACTTGGTTGGACAGCTTTTGGAAGAAACACATTTCTCAAGAGCAATATGCTAATTACTATTATTCTTAAAAGAGAAGTGTTTAATCAATGCATCCTTTCAGTTCTTATATATGGGGTAGAGACTTGGACTTGACTAAAACACACATACAAAGGCTGCAGACAACTAAAAGAAGCATAGAAAGATGCATGTGTGATGTAACCAGGCAAGATAAGAGGAACTTTTGGATCAGGAAAGTGACAAGAATGGGTGGCACCATGATCTGAGTAAAATTCCTGAAATACTAATGGGCTGGACATATTACCAAAGGAATAGACCACTGAAGGACAACCGAAATTCTAGACTAGATTCCAAGGGATAGGAAAAGACCACACGGGAGATAGGCGGATGAATTTCAAATGCATGCGGGCATGACATGGAGGAGATTGGAACAAAACAGACCATTGTGGAAGAAACTTGGGGAGACCATCAAACAGTGGATTGATAATGAGATATGCAATGTATACAGAGTTATTATAAATCAAACAGACAATTTCAACACCAAATACGTATATATATATATATATGGGATGTAAGGTCAGGTGATGCGTAACATCACAGCCTCTCCTTGACAAATGTCAACCCCGCCTTCTCGTGGTGCATCCTGTTCCCACTAAAGGGGCTCTGACGACCGCCCATAGCGGTATAACTATACCATCGGGATCAGAGGAAATGCTATCCCACACTCACCAACCCGCTTGGCCAGCGTGGTGAGTTATGGCCAAACCCCTCCAAAATGATTCCACAACTTAAATCTTGGCCCTCAGTCTCCGGCAGCTGGAATGTACCTGGCCAAGGCAGCGGCCAGTGCGACATGAAGGCAGAGGGTGCTAAGAATCCCCGGAGGACCGGACTAGGCTGCCATCTGATGCTGACCTTGGCTACTTACAATGGACGCTCCCTATCTTCTGATTCAAGGCTTCTTGAATTGGAAGAGGAACTACAAAGGATCAAGTGGGACATCGTGGGGCTAAGTGAGGTAAGGAGAAAAGGAGAAGATCTCATCGAACTGAAAAGTGGACATCTCTTCTACTATCGTGGGACAGATACTGGCAGAACTAGTGGTGTTGGATTTATAATAAACAAGAAACTGAAGGACAAAGTTGTAGAAGTTGAAAGTTCCTCTGACAGAGCTGCACGACTTGTTATCCAACTCTCGAAAAGATACCAGGCTCAGATTATTCAAACTTATGCACCCACCACAAGTCATCCTGAAGAAGAAATTGAAGAATTTTATGAGGAAATTTGTCATCTAAATAATAAAGGTAAGCAGCATTTGAAGATAATTATGGGAGATTTCAATGCAAAAATAGGGCAACGGCAACAGAATGAAACTTCAGTAGGTAAATTCGGTCATGGCAACAGAAACCAGCGTGGAAATACTCTCATTGAGTTTGCAGAGGAAGAAGGGTTTTTCATCTTGAACTCCTTTTTCAAGAAAAAGCCACACAGGAAATGGACATGGAGACATCCAAATGGGACGACAAGTGAAATTGATTTTATTATGTGTAACAAAAAATTCGTCATAGAAGACTGCAGTGTGCTAAACAAGTTCAACACAGGTAGTGACCATAGATTGGTGAGATGTAAGATGCACCTCAACACTAAACTTGAACGTGGCAAGCTCATAGGACAAACAAAATCTATTGACATAACCAACCTTAAAAAACACCATAATACCTTCAAGTTAGAACTGAAGAACAGGTTCTCTGCTTTAGAAGGCCTAACATCGGAAGAAGTGGACATCTCTGAAGTTAACAGAAAAGTAACCAAAGCTCTTATGGAAACAGCAACAAAATTAGCTGGTTCTAAGAACAAGTTGCATGTGAACAAATTATCAGGAAAAACCAAAATGTTGATGCAAAAAAGAAGAGAGATGAGGACAACTAAAGAAGATGTGACTTCCAAAGTGGAATATATAGAGCTATGCAAGACAGTAAGAAAAAGTATCACTGAAGACGTAAGGAAATTCAACTGTGAACTAGTGAGGAAAGCAATTGAAAACAACCAAAGCCTAAAGATAGCAAACGGACATCTCAGTAAGGGAAGAAAACAGATTATGGCACTGAGAAAAGAAGATGGTTCTGTAACAAGAAATAGAGGCGAAATTTTGACAAGAGTGAAAGATTTCTACTCCAAATTATATGAAAGGGATGATATATGCACTCCAGACATCATGAAAGATACCAGTAGCAGAGTTCCTCCAGTCCTTCCAGCAGAAGTTGCACATGCAATCAAGAACATGAAGCGAGGAAAAGCTCCAGGAGAAGATGGAATTACTGTAGACATCATACAAGAAGCAAGTGGAGAAATCGAAACAGTACTCGCCCAAATTTTCACTCGATGCCTTAATGAAGGAAAGATTCCTGAGGATTGGAACACCGCTACAATGATCCTGCTACATAAGAAAGGTGACATTGAGGATCTCGGAAACTACAGACCTATCAGCCTCCTATCAGTAGTTTATAAAATCTTCACTAAAGTTCTTTCACACCGCTTGAAGGTAACACTGGACATGGCTCAACCGAGAGAACAAGCTGGATTCAGGAGTGGCTACAGCACAATAGATCATATCCACGTGCTGAGAGAACTAATTGAAAGAGCGAGGGAATATGAACTTCCATTGTGCATGGCTTTTATCGATTATGAAAAAGCCTTTGATTCGGTGAAACCATCAGCAGTTACAATGGCTCTGAAAACCTGCGGTATTGAAGATGCATACATTAATATTATAAATAACATCTATGAAAATGCAAGTGCAAAGATTCGGCTGTTTGAAAATACAACACACGTAAAAATTGGGAAGGGAGTGAGACAAGGTGACACCATATCTCCGAAGCTCTTTAATGCCACATTGGAGGGTGTTTTTCAGTCACTGAGCTGGGAAAACAAGGGGATAAAGATTAATGGAGATTATCTAACCCACCTTCGTTTTGCTGATGACGTAGTCATTTTTGCAACTACCCCATCAGAGCTGCAGAGTATGATCCAGGAACTTGCTGACAAGAGTAAAGAAGTGGGATTAAAAATGAACTTTCAGAAGACAAAAGTGATGTTCAATGCTTTTACAAGAAATGAAGATTTATCGATTGATGGAGAAAAGCTGGAGATAACAGACACGTACGTTTATCTTGGACAGCAGATATCAAGTGAGGGTCACATTGATGAAGAAATTAATCGGCGTACAAAACTTGCCTGGAGAGCTTTTGGAAGAAACAGCATAATTTTCAAGAGCAATATGCCATTATGTCTTAAAAGAAAAGTGTTTGATCAATGCATCCTTCCAGTGCTTACGTATGGTGCGGAGACGTGGACCTTAACTAAAAGAGACATACAAAGGCTGCAGACAACTCAAAGAAGCATGGAGAGGTGCATGCTTGGTGTAACCAGGAGAGATAAGAAGAGGAACTCGTGGATCCGAAAAATGACAAGAGTGGAAGACATCATGATCAGAGTTAAATCCCTGAAATGGCAATGGGCTGGACATACTGCCAGAAGGACAGATCATCGATGGACAGCCGAAATTTTAGATTGGATTCCAAGGGACAGGAAAAGACCCAGAAGAAGACCACATGGAAGATGGGTGGATGAAATTCGAAAGCATGCAGGGGTGACATGGAGGAGACTGGCACAAGACAGACCGTTGTGGAGGAAACTTGGGGAGACCTTCGTCCAGCAGTGGATTGATAATGGTTGACAATGATGATGATGATGATGATATATATATATATATATATATATATATATACAATGGGATGTAAGGTCAGGTGATGCGTAACATCACAGCCTCTCCTTGACAAATGTCAACCCCGCCTTCTCGTGGTACATCCTGTTCCCACTAAAGGGGCTCTGACGACCGCCAATAGCGGTATAACTATACCATCGGGATTAGAGGAAATGCTATCCCACACTCACCAACCCGCTTGGCCAGCGTGGTGAGTTATGGCCAAACCCTCCAAAATGACTCCACAACTTAAATCTTGGCCCTCAGTCTCCGGCAGCTGGAATGTACCTGGCCAAGGCAGCGGCCAGTGCGACATGAAGGCAGAGGGTGCTAAGAATCCCCGGACGACCGGACTAGGCTGCCATCTGATGCTGACCTTGGCGACGTATAACGGACGCTCCCTATCTTCTGATTCAAGGCTTCTTGAATTGGAAGAGGAACTACAAAGGATCAAGTGGGACATCGTCGGGCTAAGTGAGGTAAGGAGAAAAGGAGAAGATCTCATTGAACTGAAAAGTGGACATCTCTTCTACTATCGTGGGACAGATACTGGCAGAACTAGTGGTGTTGGATTTATAATAAACAAGAAACTGAAGGATAAAGTTGTAGAAGTTGAAAGTTCCTCTGACAGAGCTGCACGACTCGTTATCCAACTCTCGAGAAGATACCAGGCTCAGATTATTCAAACTTATGCACCCACCACAAGTCATGCTGAAGAAGAAATTGAAGAATTTTATGAGGAAATTCGTGATCTAAATAATAAAGGTAAGCAGCACTTGAAGATAATTATGGGAGATTTCAATGCAAAAATAGGGCAACGGCAACAGAATGAAACTTCAGTAGGTAAATTCGGTCACGGCAACAGAAACCAGCGTGGAAATACTCTAGTAGAGTTTGCAGAGGCAGAAGGGTTTTTCATCTTGAACTCCTTTTTCAAGAAAAAGCCACACAGGAAATGGACATGGAGACATCCAAATGGGACGACAAGTGAAATTGATTTTATTATGTGTAACAAAAAATTCGTCATAGAAGACTGCAGTGTGCTAAACAAGTTCAACACAGGCAGTGACCATAGACTGGTGAGATGTAAGATGCACCTCAACACTAAACTCGAACGTAGCAAGCTCATAAGACAAACAAAATCTATTGACATAACCAACCTTAAAAAACACCATAATACCTTCAAACTGGAACTGAAGAACAGATTCTCTGCTTTAGAAGGCCTAACATCGGAAGAAGTGGATATTTCTGAAGTTAACAGAAAAGTAACCAAAGCTCTTATGGAAACAGCAACAAAATTAGCTGGGTCTAAGAAGAAATTGCATGTGAACAAATTATCAGGAAAAACCAAAATGTTGATGCATAAAAGAAGAGTGATGAGGACAACTAAAGAAGATGTGACTTCCAAAGTGGAATATATAGAGCTATGCAAGACAGTACGAAAAAGTATCACTGAAGACGTAAGGAAATTCAACTGTGAACTAGTAAGGAAAGCAATTGAAAACAACCAAAGCCTAAAGATAGCAAAGGGACATCTCAGTAAGGGGAAAAAACAGATTATGGCACTGAGAAAAGAAGATGGTTCTGTAACAAGAAATAGAGGCGAAATTTTGACAAGAGTGAAAGATTTCTACTCCAAATTATATGAAAGGGATGATACATGTACTCCAGACATCATGAAAGGTACCAGTACCAGAGTTCTTCCAGTCCTTCCAGCAGAAGTTGCACATGCAATCAAGAACATGAAGCGGGGAAAAGCTCCAGGAGAAGATGGAATTACTGTAGACATCATACAAGAAGCAAGTGGAGAAATCGAAACAGTACTCGCCCAAATTTTCACTCGATGCCTTAATGAAGGGAAAATTCCTGAGGATTGGAACAAGGCTACAATGATCTTGCTACATAAAAAAGGTGACATTGAGGATCTCGGGAACTACAGACCTATCAGCCTCCTATCAGTGGTTTATAAAATCTTCACTAAAGTTCTTTCACACCGCTTGAAGGTGACACTGGACATGGCTCAACCGAGAGAACAAGCTGGATTCAGGAGTGGCTACAGCACAATAGATCATATCCACGTACTGAGAGAACTAATTGAAAGAGCGAGGGAATATGAACTTCCATTGTGCATGGCTTTTATCGATTATGAAAAAGCCTTTGATTCGGTGAAACCATCAGCAGTTGCAATGGCTCTGAAATCCTGCGGTATTGAAGATGCATACATTAATATTATTAATAACATCTATGAAAATGCAAGTGCAAAGATTCGGCTGTTTGAAAATACAACACACATAAAAATTGGAAAAGGAGTGAGACAAGGTGACACCATATCTCCGAAGCTCTTTAATGCCACATTGGAAAATGTCTTTCAATCACTGAACTGGGAAAACAAAGGGATAAAGATTAATGGAGATTATCTAACCCACCTTCGTTTTGCTGATGACATAGTCATTTTTGCAACTACCCCATCAGAGCTACAGAGTATGATCCAGGAACTTGCTGACAAGAGTAAAGAAGTGGGATTAAAAATGAACTTTCAGAAGACAAAAGTGATGTACAATGCTTTTACAAGAAATGAAGATTTATCGATTGATGGAGAAAAGCTGGAGATAACAGACACGTACGTTTATCTTGGACAGCAGATATCAAGTGAGGGTCACATTGGCGAAGAAATTAATCGGCGTACAAAACTTGCCTGGAGAGCTTTTGGAAGAAACAGCATAATTTTCAAGAGCAATATGCCATTATGTCTTAAAAGAAAAGTGTTTGATCAATGCATCCTTCCAGTGCTTACGTATGGTGCAGAGACGTGGACCTTAGCTAAAAGAGACATACAAAGGCTGCAGACAACTCAAAGAAGCATGGAGAGGTGCATACTTGGTGTAACCAGGAGAGATAAGAAGAGGAACTCGTGGATCCGAAAAATGACAAGAGTGGAAGACATCATGATCAGAGTTAAATCCCTGAAATGGCAATGGGCTGGACATACTGCCAGAAGAACAGACCATCTATGGACAGCCGAAATTTTAGATTGGATTCCAAGGGACAGGAAAAGACCCAGAAGAAGACCACATGGAAGATGGGTTGATGAAATTCGAAAGTATGCGGGAGTGACATGGAGGAGACTGGCACAAGACAGACCGTTGTGGAGGAAACTTGGGGAGACCTTCGTCCAGCAGTGGATTGATAATGGTTGACAATGATGATGATGATGATATACAATATATGTGAAACAAGCAAACTAACAGATAACCACCATTTGTAGGGGGAAAAAAATGATGAAATGATAAATTATGCTTTGCAGCTTTCCTGCATAGCAACTAGTACAAGTTAAGCCAGAGGAATATTTTTTTCTGATATTTCTGCTTTATCCTGACACATTTTTTAAGGCAATTTTTTTTAAATGGAAACTAATTCATGGTAGTTGGAAGTTTTCATCTCCTATCACTCTGTGCAACTTATATGGGTACTTATAATATTTATCTAGATTTTTTAACTCATATTGCTTCACATTACAGACCTGGGTAACAGGGCCGTAGCCAGACAGAGGAATTAGAGGAGGCAGTTGATGACTGAGGTCGGGCAGAGGATATAAAACAGCTCTGGAAGTAGACTGTAGTGAGAGTCACAGAAGCGTATCTAGGGATTTCTGCGCCCAGGGTAAACCGCAAAATATTGCGCCCCAATCTGTCTTTCTATTTTCTACAAATGCATATCTATATATGTATATACAGTACTTGATCCGAACTCCAAAACATTATATATATCACTTAACTTAAAAAACTGTAACCTGTAACTTGCAAACAAATGTAATATGATTTCTGCAAAACCACACCATGCTGCAGGTTTCAAACATAATCAGCATATTAATGAGTTCAACCATAGATAAATTACAATCGTAATACAGAATCCAATAGCAACATCCCCAAACTCCTAACAAGAGGGAATATCCTTCAAAAATCAAATAACCCCCTTCTTCACCACCAAAAGAAACCAAACATTTTTTAATAATAATAATATATAACTGTAGTGAAGACAGAGTGCATAAGGTAGGGAAGACAGAGTGCATGAAAGAGATATTTTTAAGAAATTAATTAAGATATCTAACTATTGGCTTCAAAATTTAGCACTCTCATGAAACCTGAACCTCTACCCCAGGGTACCAGATGTCTTTCCCTGATGAGTGATCTGGTGTTCTGGGGTACGGTTATATATTATTATTAAAAAATGGTTTTTTTTTGTGGTGATGAAGGGGGGAGTGAGGGGGCTATTTGATTTTTGAAGGATATTCCCTCTTGCTAGGAGTTTAGGGATGTTGTTATTGGGTTCTGTATTAGGATTGTAATTTATCTGTGGTTGGACTGAACTCATTAATATATATTTATATATACAAGAGTGGAAGACATTGTGATCAGGGTAGAATCCGTGAAATGGCAATGGGCTGGACATGCTGCAAGAAAAACAGACTACCGATGGACAACTGAAATTTTAGACTGGTTTCCAAGGGACAGAAAAGGATCCAGAAGACCACACAGGAAATGGATGGATGAAATTCAAAAGCATGCCAGAGTAACATGGAGAAGATAGGCTCAAGGCAGACAGTTGTGGAATAAACTCTGGGGAACCTTCATCCAGCAATGGGTTGATAATGGTGATTATATATATATATATATATATATATATATATATATATGTTTCGGAGTTCGGGTTTTCAATTTCACATCAAATGGGCCGAAATTATCAGGCAGTCATGGCTCGTAGCCACAATAATGATCGAATATCCCCGAGAGAATCTTCAATGTGAATGACATCCTTATCTAATCCATCCAACTAAAGAAAAACAGCGGGCACCATTCTTATGAACAAAAGCTGTGGTTCTACTTTAGTTAGACGAACTGTACAACTACGTCTTCATTTACAAATGAAGGTAACTTGATCACGCTAGTTACGTTAAATGAAAACTTTTACAAAAAGTTCGTAAGTTGGAAGCTTTCGACCTTATTGGGCAAAAGGAAACCCAGCTCAGGCTTTGCTCATTTTGGCCCTTTCCTGGCTACAGCCTTGCTGGGTAAGACCATATTAGACCTAAGATAAGGTCGAAAGCTTCCAACTTACGAACCTTTTGTAAAAGTTTTCATTTAACGTAACTAGCGTGATCAAGTTACCTTTATTTGTTAATATTGTTACGTGTTTTGCCCATCATCGTCATACGTCTTCATTTCTGAATGTAAGCAAATAGCATCCTCTTAACATTTTGAGAAAGAAAATTTAACTGTAAGTGTACCCGAAACTGGTGAAGTTTCAATTATAAATTAAAGCAGATTGCAAGCAGTAATTTTTGCACCTTCTCTTGATCTGTGGCCAGGTCAATTTTTCCCACCCTTACGCCTCTAGTGAGTCACTAGGTTGGGCAAAAGGAAACCCAGCTCAGGCTTTGCTCATCTTGGCCCTTTCCTGGCTACAGCCTTGCTGGGTAAGACCATATTATACCTGACGAACAATCTTCACTGTAGTATAGAAGAGCTGTGAGCATGTTAGGTTATTTAGTCATGATGATGTGTTGTCGGCTTTACCACAAAACTTAATGCATGTTGTGTTGTTATTTTTTTGTCTTCTAAATAGCTAAAATGCTTACTGTGGGTTACAGTGAACTACTTTGAATAAATATTACATCAAAGCATACTGGATCCTGATCTCCTTTGTGTAGGTTAGTGATGTTTGATAAACTGTATAAGTTTCTTTTACCTATAATGAGTTCACATGAACAGAAAACGAAGTTACATATTTCCTGAGTTTGTATTCTCTATGTACCAGCATGGACTTTCATACGTATTGTGTTTCAGAGACTTTCACCGCATCTTCTTCCTACATGTTTTGAACTGTTCCTGCAGTGTCGTGTTTCACTGGTCTACTCCCTTAAGCTACTGCTGGTTCTACAGCATTCATTGTAATTATTATCATCAACCTTTGTACATACACTTCATTGTATTTACCATTTCATGTTTTATTTTCTGCCTTCCATCACACTGCCTGTGTTGCTGGCGTGACTGTGTTTCATGTATTTTTGTAACGAATAAAGCGAATTTTGAAAGAGTGCTCTGAAATGAAAACATTGACCATTATTATAAAAAAAGGTTATGATGTGAACAATTTATCTGAGAAATATTTTTGGGTTTTATAACGCTTTTTTTCTTTTATCAAATATTAACCCTATGGTAGGTAGCAAGTTAAGAAAACTTAAAAATGCATAATCAAGAATTTTGCAAATTCAGTCTAAGAAACTTACACTGCCTACATAAGTAAAGAAATCCACAGTAGATAGTACATCTGGGAGTGAAATTATGGAAATTTACTCAAAAAGGCTTTCTTTTAGGCACACTGCCAGCAGGTAACCTTTTGAATTCAAACTTTGGAGAAAGCTGGCAAAATAGAAATAATATCAGTTAGCCATATATAATGAAAACATTTTGCTTCCCTTTCCCAAGAAAACATCATGGAGCCAGGACTTGGTCAGGGATTTAATGAAAATGGAGCTGTGGAAAGTGTGTGCCAGGATTCGTACTGACAGACAAAAATTCTGAATTTATAACTCTGATTTAGAACAACCAATTCCATAAAGTTATCGTTTCATGTGATTAAGATATGATCTCATCAAAATAATTATTCTCACTACATACATTTCCAGGGATTGTATTAACAATGAGTTTTCAATTTTTATGTAATCCTTTTAACAATTACTCTATTTACTGCAGTGGTTTAAACTATGATTAAATTTTGCATATTTCCTGAGAATTAAGAAAATACACTGAGTTTATGTCTAGTAATTCATATAAACAGCAGTTTTTGACCATGCTATGTATGGTCTTGATCACCCTCAACAGAATCAGAGGACTGGTTGCCAGATTTTAGGAGACATCCAAATAAGTGGGATTTGGTGAGGGATATCTGAATTGCAGTTTTTGGTTAGCAATATTTCAATTCAATACTTTCTTGAAAATGTAGAAATACTTTGTTCATAAAGGAGGTAATTTTTTTCCCAAGGGGACTGCAGAAATGTCTTCAGTTAGTAATGATAATGCTGTTTTTGGAAGATCATCTGGGCACATACTGTTTATATTCACACAGTCTTGTGTTGATGCTTCAGTACGAGTCACCAAGGTGTACTGAGTCCTGAGGGGGATGAAATAGGTATGGCATAAACTTTAGGGGTGTCTAGGGGTAGAACAGGATCTCTGTTTTTTTAGCAGACACTTTATAATAACAGGTTAAGAAGATGGGCCCTGGAGAGTTTACAGATCTTATAAGAAAATGAACAATGCTAAGGGACTGAACCAATAAATAGGGTTCTATTTTAGTGTTAGTGTAAGAGTTGGAAGTTTTTCATGTGGAAATCATAGAGAATTTTGTTTATTATAGATGGTGGGTATTGATGGGCTTCAAAAATTTTCTTAATTGTAGCAACTTCTTGTTTGAAGGATGATTCACTGTTGCAGACAATCCTGGCACAGTTAGTATTTTAAAGCAATAAATTTGTGAGTAGTGGTGGAATGGGATGCACTAGGAATATACCAAAACATCAACACAAGCCTGTGTGAGAACAAACAGGATGTGTTAAATGGTCTTTCAAAAATAGGGTTATCAGCACTAAACCTTGAAGGCATTTCTGCAGTCCCCCTCCCCCTTTGGAAAGAAAAATAAAATAAAAAAAACTCGACACCTTTATAAAGAAAGCAACTCTATGTTTTCAAGAAAGTATTGAAATATTGGTGACTACGAACTGCAATTCATGTATCGCTCACCAAATTCCATTTATGTAGATCTATCTACTAAAATCTGATAATTGTTTCTGCATCGCCAATTCAAGTAGTACTTCTGGCAACCAGTGCTTTGATTCAGTTGATCGCAGGTGATCAAAACTATAGATCAGTCAAGAGCTTCTGCTTATATGAATTTAATTACTATACAAAACTTTGTGTATTTTTACTTACTTTTCACATAGTTAATGTTGCATGATGCCTGTTGTTTCAAACTATTCTGCTTATTTGATATCATAAGAGGTTTGGTATGTTTGTATCTTTTTTAAAACAACTTTGAAATTTTAGGTATTTTACATATGTAATATTTCCCAAATTTATACGTAATATCTGTTATGTTTACTTTTCTTGCCATTCCTGATGACTACAATTTGCCATGATAACCAGCTTCTCTAGCCGTTATGGGATGAAGTCTGTTACGTTTTGCTGTCATCACATTACCAGACTTTGAGAAGAGCCTTTCAGATGGAACTGAAGTTCCAACAATGCACAAATATTTTTGTGCAAGATCATAGAGCCCAGGATATACATATTTATTCCTTTCCTAGAACAACAATGGGTTTTCATTGCGATCTATAACTGAAAGTTGCAGATATTGCCTCAAGGAAACACTTATGCTACCCATAGTGTCACTGCTTGAACAATTTGTGCTGACCAGATTGTCATGAAAAGCCCATATGCTGTCTGTGCTTTGTACAGGTGACACAGGTGTTTCAGTAGCCTTCTCATGTTCATGCAACAAAGAATTAAGGCCAGTAATTGCACGTGAGCAGAACAAAACATTCTCAAAATGCAATCGCTTAAATCTTGGATCCAAGATTGTTGCTATGGCAATGCATTTTACATTTTCAACTGCCCCAAAACGTCTAGTGAAATTTTCGAGCAATGTTTTCTTTAACAATTCTGCACCATGTGCAACTGGTACATTTTGAATTGCCTTTTTGCAACAGCGCAACAAGGGAATTAAAGCACTCACAATTACATGATTTTGTGAAGATATTTCCCTTGTCACTTCTTCCACAGGCTTTAAAACTAACATGATGCTCTTTAATTCATCAATCTGGCTCTTGTGCAAGATCGGTGGTCCATCCACAACAGTTAAAACAGTTGCTATGTAGCCATATAATTGTATAAATCTCTCTAACATATAGAAAGTACTATTCCAACGGGTGCCTACTTCTTGAGTAAGTTTTAGTGTTTGCCCTTCAGCGACACCATCCTTCATTTGCTCAGCATGGAGCTTTTCTGTTGCACTTGCACTATGCTTGAAAAAAGTAACTGTCCTTTTTACTTCTCCTAATAAGTTTTTTATAATTTCTATAGCATTCAGAGAGTCTACTGCAACTAGATTGAGCAAATGTGCCACACAGTGTAAATGCCTGTGTTGTGAAAACATCTGCTGAGCTGCTTTCACAATGTTTGCACCACCATCAGTGACACAGCAAACAACTTTCTCATTAGTGATGTGCCACTCATTCATAACCTCCCGAAGAGCACTTTCAATGTTCTCTGAGGTATGTGGCGCTTTAAGAGGCTTTACAGCCAAATCCATACTTTGAGCATTACATTTGGCAATGAAATGTGCAGTAACACCAATATAACTCTTGCTATTTATATCAGTCCATATGTCTGTTGTGAGACACAACCACTTGGATTCCTCCAGTCTCTTAGATAAACCAATTTTTATCAGCTCATATTTCTTATCCAATAATGTTGTGATGGTTTTGCGAGAGGGCACCTTGTACCTGGGATTCAGTTCCTTAACAAATGTTTTAAAACCTTCCCCAGATACTACATCCAGGGGTAAGGCATCTTTTGCTATAAAAAACAGCAAAGTATCAGTTATTCGTTGAGACCCTGCTCCAGTAGGTGTCATTGCTTGCTGCTGGGTCAAAGTTTCAAAGATTGTGGGTTGCCTTGCTCTGGAATGAGTTTCGTTAAATTGCCCAGAAACTGATGGCACTTCACTGTTTAATTGAAGATCATTCAGTACCTGAACATCGGGTGCAATACTACTGGTGTACATGCTTCTGTGCTTACGTTTAATGTGGTCCCACAAGTTTGAGGTATTTCGCGAATATGAAATTTGCTTTTCGCAAAGCTTACATTTTAACTGTGTTAAACTAACCTGCTCGAAAAATTCCCACACATTACTTTTCCTTCTTTTAGAAAACGTCGCCATCTCCGTTAATAGACAATTTAAAAAATCGAACAGGAAAAAAGCAGAAAAAGTAAAGTAAACGTGAAGAACTGTGACACAAAAACGGTAAATTTGAACTAGCGCTTTGAAAAACTGAAGGAGAAAACTATTCGTGAAAACTATCGATAGGTTCGATAGTGTTACAAAAACTGTCGATAGTTTTTACAAACCAGTCGATAGTTTATCGATAGTTTTATTTGGTCTATCGCCCATCCCTAAATCAGAATAAATATATACGAGGGTTGCACCGAAAGCAATGCAAAAGTGGGCATAACGCTTTTACTAACTGACAGAGATCGTTCAATCCCCACCCCTCCTACAGATTTCCTGTCTTTGCACATGCCCACAGAGAATTTGTTGAGCTGTAATTCATAAACCTTAAAATTCTTTTGTTGAGTTGTAGATTATAAACATTTTCTATAAGGAATTACATTAAATATCGCAATTAAGAAAATACGAAATTAAGGAACCTTTATGTGAGTCAGATAACTAATCTCTGGAGACGTGGCCACGAAGCAGCCAAGAATGCACTTTTTATACGGTCCCTTAAAATTTTTGTGGCCAGTTCTTCGCTTTGTCTGGCCCGAAAGTCATGGAAATGTCTACACTTCTTGTTGAAAATGAAATATTAAAAAAAATATATTTTGTGAACAATAACTGCTCAAGTAGTGCGAAATATAGCCACATGGTATGTATTTAGTCAGAACAATTTTATGGCACTGAAATTGCAATGCGACCAATTCTCCGTGCTTGAATTTTTTTATGTTCCTAAAAATGATAACATAAAAACCTGGAAACTGATTTATCGCAGTGTTTTTTATTATCTTTATCATCGATAATTCAAATGAACATATTTTCCGCTAATTGTCTTTTTATTCTAGAAATAAAAATGTATGTAAATATGAAATGGAAATAGAAATTGCTCATACGATATTAAAACAAAAAAGTTGCCTACCTGTTGTTTACACAATTTAACTTCGCTTCATATGTAATGTATTTTCTGTTTAATCAATTATAACTGTAACTCGACTGTATAAAATATTCTGCTTAACAAATAAGAAAATAAAATTTAAAATTGCTTCCCATAAAGCACATATGCACAAGTTAAAGGAATTATGAATGATCTCTAGTTTTCTGTGAAAGAGCAAACGTGTGACCGCGAACTGGAGCCTTCATTATAAATTTGTCCATCAAGGATTCTAAATCCAGATCATTAGTGGTTTCGGAGCATGCGTGAAGCAAAGTTAAAGAATTCAATCTCTGTTGCGATATAGTTGAGCGCAAATATGTTTTCAATCTCCTCAGAACTGAAAATTAGGGTTCGGTAATGCACGATGAGGCAGGAATAGTCAAGATTATTTGCACTAATTTCTAAAATTCCGGCCCCATGGTTTTTTACTCATGTTGCTAGAGAACTATTGCTCTTCAAAAAATCCACGTTTTTCAGATTATTTACAGCAGCGTTTTTAATTTTTGCAAAATCAAGAAACATGTTTCTGTGTAAAAGTAGCCTTCCGCCATCTCCTTCAAAATCGTCTCCGCACAAACTGATTGCATTCTGTCATGGGCGCCTGCAGAAAATTTTTCACGGGAGGTCAAGTGTAATTAATTAAGGTTTCGCTAATATGTAGAAAACAGTAATTCATGAAAATGGAAGATTAATACTATTACTACTACTTACTTACTACACTACAACACTACTACTACTGCTACTATTATTATTAGTTGATGCTGTTCTTGAAGAAAGTGTATGTCAGTAATAGTCATAATCATGTACATTGGTAACTGTTTTCAAAATAATGAACAGTGTCGAGCAGGGCCACGCCAAGTCTTTTAAGTTCAGCACACACCACCCTGAGCGGAACTTGTTTGTGCGTACTACCTTACGGTTTGCTAGGTTTTCCGCTTTCATGTTAGCGTTTTCCAATTCCAAATTTCCAATGAAATTGGGATATTAAATTAAACGCCCGACACTCCATTTTTCCTTGTGGTCCAGTTCTGTGAGCGTGAAAAAAAGTAGTAAAAAATTAAATATAATAATTCTACAGGTGGTCAATGTGACCCCTGTGCTCCTCTCCCACTCCCCCCGTAGGCGCCCATACCTGAACACTAAAGTGAGCGTAACTGTATTCGAAAAATTAAATACAATAATATTTCTTTTCATTAAACATTAGTTCGTTGAAATTGCAAATCGTAACGTTGTAAAACCGGAACATGTGTTCCTGTAAAAGCCGTGAGTCGTATGAGTGTCTTGCCACCAATTTGAGTGCATCGAGGGTTTTCCTGGTATGAGTTGAAGTTGTTGCGTTGGAACAAAGTTCTGTATGGGGGAGGGCAAGAGCACATTATTGGGGATTCTATACAAAGACTTAGTAGATTCTTCAACAGTGTTAAAAGAGATAGTGTGTCGTGCTCGCAGAAAAACTTCCTGCCCGAAATCATGAGTGTCGGAAGAAGCACGCTTTAGGGAATGACGCCCGTACACTTGGTACGTGTTTTTTTATGCTCACATTCCTATGGATGTAGTGATGATTCTGACGTATTGTTTCGCCAAAGGATTGTCTTACGATGAGGCGATTGAAGAAGCCTCACATGGGAATGTTACCACATCCACTGAGACAGTTAGCGACTGGTATTCGTATTGCAAACAACTAGCCTCAGAGTTTATGGTAGCCTCACAATGTGAAGAAGGAAGGCTTGGTGGTGATGGAGTCATCGTCGAAGTGGATGAAACCAAAGTGGGGAAAATGAAGTACAACTGCGGTCGTCTTGTCGAGGGCACCTGGATTCTTGGTATCTTTGAACGAGACACCAAGCGTTTCAGGGTCGAAATCTGCCCTGATAACAACAGATCGGCAGATACCTTGCTGCCCCTCATCATGAAGCACGTAGAGCCAGTAACAACAATTATGACGGACCAGTGGGCTGCATATCGCAATCTCCAAACCTGTGGCTACGCGCATTTAACAGTCAACCACTCCCTCAACTTCATTGATCCTATCACAGGGGCGCATACACAAGGAGTAGAGAGCAATTGGCGTCCCCTTAAGCATAAGTTAACACAGGGCAACCACAAAATGTACTTGGCAGACCATATTATGAAATATTTATTCCAAAGGAATTGCCGAGTTTCCTCAGAATATTGCTTTGAAGTCCTTATTCGTGCGATCAGGCAGTTCTTCCTTGGCAGATAAAGCTTTTCTGGCTTTTATTCTGCTAGATAGACAGTTTCAGATTCATGAGGAAAACTCACTCTTCCGTCATAATAAATATTTTGCACATTTGCCACAATGTTACATTCATAAAGGCCGTTTTAAGGGCCACCTTTAATCTAATCCATATTATTCACTTCCTTTGCAGATTTCACAACGTTACGCTACGCTTCACGATTTAGCGATAACATGTCGCCATCTATCGTCGCTTCAAAAACTACTTTTGGGCCACATTTGGAAGGTTTACCCATGGTGAGAATATGGGATCAAGATAAATATTAAAACTTAATGCTTTCCATTTAGTTGCAGAGTGTAGCTTTGAAAAAAGCCTTTTAATGAATTGAAAATAGAGTACAACACAACTTTTGTCAAGTTTCTTATCAGCTCTGGGATTCGCCTTATCCCATTTGCTCAACATATCAGGATTTTTGAGGACAGCAAAGAGTGATATTTTATTTTTGCAGGATTTATAGCTAGTATTACTTCCTGGCACAAAACAGCTGCTTTGCCTTTTCCGTTTTCTATGTCTTTTATTATTTGCTAATGCAGAATTTCCCAGTCCTGTCATAGCTGACATTATTTCCCTATGATCTTATAACTGTTGCAGTCGATTTCAGTACTGCACTTAAGTTTAACCACACAGTAGGTTTAACGCGTGACAGCCAATATTTGATCAACTTCTACATCTTCAGAAATAAAAAGTTACTAATTTCGGAAATAAATTTCGTTACAAACAATCCACAGTTGAATAAAACTAGCACACTAACACCCGAATAAGCCTATTGCGTTTTAGCGATAAACTGTTGAATTGCAGTTACTTTTCACAGATAAGCAAAAGAGAAACATTTAATAAGAAATATTTTAATTTCCGAAGACCATTTAGTAGTAAAGCTCGTTAATGAAGTCAATTTAGATATGACCAACTTAATTTCCCATTTTGATT
Source organism: Macrothele yani (assembly GCA_039090855.1). Classification (NCBI taxonomy): domain Eukaryota; kingdom Metazoa; phylum Arthropoda; class Arachnida; order Araneae; family Macrothelidae; genus Macrothele; species Macrothele yani. Next base: position 12,686,346 of record CM077012.1, read on the forward strand.
GCCAGAATGGCACTGAACATTATGACATTTTGTTGTGCTAACAGAGGAAAAAATTCTAATAGAAACTCGGAAAAGTCATCTTTCGGAGCATATCCTTCTGCACACAAGTTATAAGCCGTACCAACGTGTTGTATGCTCCGAGCAATTTACTGCTATGTGTGCTCCAAATAATTTGCGCCGCCCCGGTGGCGCAGTGGTCTAAGCGATGGCCGCTGATCATTCGCCCGAAATGGGTCCGGGTTCGAATCCCGTTGAGGCATGGATGTTGTGTTTGTCTTACGGCACTGGCTCTCTCCCTTCCCTGGAACCAGTGACCCTAAATTAGGGACGGGAGACTGCTTATTGCCCATTGAGTTGCTAACGGGGGTCGTTAAACCTTCAACCAAAAAAAAATAATAATTTGCTCGAAAAAGTGATCTTTAGAAGCATTTACTCATTCACGAAGGGTAAAAAACCTCACCAATGTGCTGTATGCTCCAAACGATTTGCTCCAAAAAGTGTTCTTTCGAAGTATTTACTCTTTAACACGGGGAAAGCCTCACACATGTGCTGTATGTTCCAAGCAATTTGCTCAAAAAGTGTTGTTTCTTTGATTTGTACCTAATGTCCGAAACTTACATAAGTCCGGTGCATGAGGGTCTGTTAAAGAACTGTTTTAAGAAACTATTAACCTTTATCTTATTTCAGCCTTTATTCACACATTGATGCATAATTTTAGTAAAGAATAAAATATTGTGTTTAATTATTTTTTTCAAAATTTTGAAATATGATATATTCATAAGAGTGGAACCTGTAATAACTAACATTTCCTCATACTTCCATCCAGAGCAGACAACCAACTGAGAAGGTGGGAGCTTGCACAAGAGTGACCGCTTGCAACAGGAAGTGTACAATTTATCTAGGAATCCCTTGAAAAACACTCTACAAAACATATGAGGTTTCTGTCAAAGGCGTTTCAGGGAAAAAAACTGACAAAAAAGTAGAATAAGCAAAATAATTGTTTAAAACAAGAAAGGACAGGAAAGTGATGTGAACCAATAGCACAAAAAATATGAAAGATGAGATTCAAAAAACATCAATACATCCTTTACATTACTATTATTTGTGACAGTTTTTTTATTCTTTATCTATAATAATCCCGTATGTGGAATGAAGTATTTTGTATATTTTACTACTAGTCAGTAAATTGTTAAAAAAATAATTATATAATAAAAATTGAATTAGAGTTTTCTTGAAGTGTTTTAAATAAAATACTAACACTACATCGGGAGCCCATTTAATATGTTTTTTAAGACCAGTCTGTAACATTGAGCGAGGACAGAAAGATGTGTTGGGACTAGGGATGGGCGATAGACCAAATAAAACTATCGATAAACTATCGACTGGTTTGTAAAAACTATCGACAGTTTTTGTAACACTATCGAACCTGTCGATAGTTTTCACGAATAGTTTTCTCCTTCAGTTTTTCAAAGCGCTAGTTCAAATTTACCGTTTTTGTGTCACAGTTCTTCACGTTTACTTTACTTTTTCTGCTTTTTTCCTGTTCGATTTTTTAAATTGTCGATTGACGGAGATGGCGACGTTTTCTAAAAGAAGGAAAAGTAATGTGTGGGAATTTTTCGAGCAGGTTAGTTTAACACAGTTAAAATGTAAGCTTTGCGAAAAGCAAATTTCATATTCGCGAAATACCTCAAACTTGTGGGACCACATTAAACGTAAGCACAGAAGCATGTACACCAGTAGTATTGCACCCGATGTTCAGGTACTGAATGATCTTCAATTAAACAGTGAAGTGCCATCAGTTTCTGGGCAATTTAACGAAACTCATTCCAGAGCAAGGCAACCCACAATCTTTGAAACTTTGACCCAGCAGCAAGCAATGACACCTACTGGAGCAGGGTCTCAACGAATAACTGATACTTTGCTGTTTTTTATAGCAAAAGATGCCTTACCCCTGCATGTAGTATCTGGGGAAGGTTTTAAAACATTTGTTAAGGAACTGAATCCCAGGTACAAGGTGCCCTCTCGCAAAACCATCACAACATTATTGGATAAGAAATATGAGCTGATAAAAATTGGTTTATCTAAGAGACTGGAGGAATCCAAGTGGTTGTGTCTCACAACAGACATATGGACTGATATAAATAGCAAGAGTTATATTGGTGTTACTGCACATTTCATTGCCAAATGTAATGCTCAAAGTATGGATTTGGCTGTAAAGCCTCTTAAAGCGCCACATACCTCAGAGAACATTGAAAGTGCTCTTCGGGAGGTTATGAATGAGTGGCACATCACTAATGAGAAAGTTGTTTGCTGTGTCACTGATGGTGGTGCAAACATTGTGAAAGCAGCTCAGCAGATGTTTTCACAACACAGGCATTTACACTGTGTGGCACATTTGCTCAATCTAGTTGCAGTAGACTCTCTGAATGCTATAGAAATTATAAAAAACTTATTAGGAGAAGTAAAAAGGACAGTTACTTTTTTCAAGCATAGTGCAAGTGCAACAGAAAAGCTCCATGCTGAGCAAATGAAGGATGGTGTCGCTGAAGGGCAAACACTAAAACTTACTCAAGAAGTAGGCACCCGTTGGAATAGTACTTTCTATATGTTAGAGAGATTTATACAATTATATGGCTACATAGCAACTGTTTTAACTGTTGTGGATGGACCACCGATCTTGCACAAGAGCCAGATTGATGAATTAAAGAGCATCATGTTAGTTTTAAAGCCTGTGGAAGAAGTGACAAGGGAAATATCTTCACAAAATCATGTAATTGTGAGTGCTTTAATTCCCTTGTTGCGCTGTTGCAAAAAGGCAATTCAAAATGTACCAGTTGCACATGGTGCAGAATTGTTAAAGAAAACATTGCTCGAAAATTTCACTAGACGTTTTGGGGCAGTTGAAAATGTAAAATGCATTGCCATAGCAACAATCTTGGATCCAAGATTTAAGCGATTGCATTTTGAGAATGTTTTGTTCTGCTCACGTGCAATTACTGGCCTTAATTCTTTGTTGCATGAACATGAGAAGGCTACTGAAACACCTGTGTCACCTGTACAAAGCACAGACAGCATATGGGCTTTTCATGACAATCTGGTCAGCACAAATTGTTCAAGCAGTGACACTATGGGTGGCATAAGTGTTTCCTTGAGGCAATATCTGCAACTTTCAGTTATAGATCACAATGAAAACCCATTGTTGTTCTAGGAAAGGAATAAATATGTATATCCTGGGCTCTATGATCTTGCACAAAAATATTTGTGCATTGTTGGAACTTCAGTTCCATCTGAAAGGCTCTTCTCAAAGTCTGGTAATGTGATGACAGCAAAACGTAACAGACTTCATCCCATAATGGCTAGAGAAGCTGGTTATCATGGCAAATTGTAGTCATCAGGAATGGCAAGAAAAGTAAACATAACAGATATTACGTATAAATTTGGGAAATATTACATATGTAAAATACCTAAAATTTCAAAGTTGTTTTAAAAAAGATACAAACATACCAAACCTCTTATGATATCAAATAAGCAGAATAGTTTGAAACAACAGGCATCATGCAACATTAACTATGTGAAAAGTAAGTAAAAATACACAAAGTTTTGTATAGTAATTAAATTCATATAAGCAGAAGCTCTTGACTGATCTATAGTTTTGATCACCTGCGATCAACTGAATCAAAGCACTGGTTGCCAGAAGTACTACTTGAATTGGCGATGCAGAAACAATTATCAGATTTTAGTAGATAGATCTACATAAATGGAATTTGGTGAGCGATACATGAATTGCAGTTCGTAGTCACCAATATTTCAATACTTTCTTGAAAACATAGAGTTGCTTTCTTTATAAAGGTGTCGAGTTTTTTTTATTTTATTTTTTCTTTCCAAAGGGGGAGGGGGACTGCAGAAATGCCTTCAAGGTTTAGTGCTGATAACCCTATTTTTGAAAGACCATTTAACACATCCTGTTTGTTCTCACACAGGCTTGTGTTGATGTTTTGGTATATTCCTAGTGCATCCCATTCCACCACTACTCACAAATTTATTGCTTTGAAATACTAACTGTGCCAGGATTGTCTGCAACAGTGAATCATCCTTCAAACAAGAAGTTGCTACAATTAAGAAAATTTTTGAAGCCCATCAATACCCACCATCTATAATAAACAAAATTCTCTATGATTTCCACATGAAAAACTTCCAACTCTTACACTAACACTAAAATAGAACCCTATTTATTGGTTCAGTCCCTTAGCATTGTTCATTTTCTTATAAGATCTGTAAACTCTCCAGGGCCCATCTTCTTAACCTGTTATTATAAAGTGTCTGCTAAAAAAACAGAGATCCTGTTCTACCCCTAGACACCCCTAAAGTTTATGCCATACCTATTTCATCCCCCTCAGGACTCAGTATACCTTGGTGACTCGTACTGAAGCATCAACACAAGACTGTGTGAACATAAACAGTATGTGCCCAGATGATCTTCCAAAAACAGCATTATCATTACTAACTGAAGACATTTCTGCAGTCCCCTTGGGAAAAAAATTACCTCCTTTATGAACAAAGTATTTCTACATTTTCAAGAAAGTATTGAATTGAAATATTGCTAACCAAAAACTGCAATTCAGATATCCCTCACCAAATCCCACTTATTTGGATGTCTCCTAAAATCTGGCAACCAGTCCTCTGATTCTGTTGAGGGTGATCAAGACCATACATAGCATGGTCAAAAACTGCTGTTTATATGAATTACTAGACATAAACTCAGTGTATTTTCTTAATTCTCAGGAAATATGCAAAATTTAATCATAGTTTAAACCACTGCAGTAAATAGAGTAATTGTTAAAAGGATTACATAAAAATTGAAAACTCATTGTTAATACAATCCCTGGAAATGTATGTAGTGAGAATAATTATTTTGATGAGATCATATCTTAATCACATGAAACGATAACTTTATGGAATTGGTTGTTCTAAATCAGAGTTATAAATTCAGAATTTTTGTCTGTCAGTACGAATCCTGGCACACACTTTCCACAGCTCCATTTTCATTAAATCCCTGACCAAGTCCTGGCTCCATGATGTTTTCTTGGGAAAGGGAAGCAAAATGTTTTCATTATATATGGCTAACTGATATTATTTCTATTTTGCCAGCTTTCTCCAAAGTTTGAATTCAAAAGGTTACCTGCTGGCAGTGTGCCTAAAAGAAAGCCTTTTTGAGTAAATTTCCATAATTTCACTCCCAGATGTACTATCTACTGTGGATTTCTTTACTTATGTAGGCAGTGTAAGTTTCTTAGACTGAATTTGCAAAATTCTTGATTATGCATTTTTAAGTTTTCTTAACTTGCTACCTACCATAGGGTTAATATTTGATAAAAGAAAAAAGTGTTATAAAACCCAAAAATATTTCTCAGATAAATTGTTCACATCATAACCTTTTTTTATAATAATGGTCAATGTTTACATTTCAGAGCACTCTTTCAAAATTCGCTTTATTCGTTACAAAAATACATGAAACACAGTCACGCCAGCAACACAGGCAGTGTGATGGAAGGCAGAAAATAAAACATGAAATGGTAAATACAATGAAGTGTATGTACAAAGGTTGATGATAATAATTACAATGAATGCTGTAGAACCAGCAGTAGCTTAAGGGAGTAGACCAGTGAAACACGACACTGCAGGAACAGTTCAAAACATGTAGGAAGAAGATGCGGTGAAAGTCTCTGAAACACAATGCGTATGAAAGTTCATGCTGGTACATAGAGAATACAAACTCAGGAAATATGTAACTTCGTTTTCTGTTCATGTGAACTCATTATAGGTAAAAGAAACTTATACAGTTTATCAAACATCACTAACCTACACAAAGGAGATCAGGATCCAGTATGCTTTGATGTAATATTTATTCAAAGTAGTTCACTGTAACCCACAGTAAGCATTTTAGCTATTTAGAAGACAAAAAAATAACAACACAACATGCATTAAGTTTTGTGGTAAAGCCGACAACACATCATCATGACTAAATAACCTAACATGCTCACAGCTCTTCTATACTACAGTGAAGATTGTTCGTCAGGTATAATATGGTCTTACCCAGCAAGGCTGTAGCCAGGAAAGGGCCAAGATGAGCAAAGCCTGAGCTGGGTTTCCTTTTGCCCAACCTAGTGACTCACTAGAGGCGTAAGGGTGGGAAAAATTGACCTGGCCACAGATCAAGAGAAGGTGCAAAAATTACTGCTTGCAATCTGCTTTAATTTATAATTGAAACTTCACCAGTTTCGGGTACACTTACAGTTAAATTTTCTTTCTCAAAATGTTAAGAGGATGCTATTTGCTTACATTCAGAAATGAAGACGTATGACGATGATGGGCAAAACACGTAACAATATTAACAAATAAAGGTAACTTGATCACGCTAGTTACGTTAAATGAAAACTTTTACAAAAGGTTCGTAAGTTGGAAGCTTTCGACCTTATCTTAGGTCTAATATGGTCTTACCCAGCAAGGCTGTAGCCAGGAAAGGGCCAAAATGAGCAAAGCCTGAGCTGGGTTTCCTTTTGCCCAATAAGGTCGAAAGCTTCCAACTTACGAACTTTTTGTAAAAGTTTTCATTTAACGTAACTAGCGTGATCAAGTTACCTTCATTTGTAAATGAAGACGTAGTTGTACAGTTCGTCTAACTAAAGTAGAACCACAGCTTTTGTTCATAAGAATGGTGCCCGCTGTTTTTCTTTAGTTGGATGGATTAGATAAGGATGTCATTCACATTGAAGATTCTCTCGGGGATATTCGATCATTATTGTGGCTACGAGCCATGACTGCCTGATAATTTCGGCCCATTTGATGTGAAATTGAAAACCCGAACTCCGAAACATATATATATATATATATATATATATATATATATAATCACCATTATCAACCCATTGCTGGATGAAGGTTCCCCAGAGTTTATTCCACAACTGTCTGCCTTGAGCCTATCTTCTCCATGTTACTCTGGCATGCTTTTGAATTTCATCCATCCATTTCCTGTGTGGTCTTCTGGATCCTTTTCTGTCCCTTGGAAACCAGTCTAAAATTTCAGTTGTCCATCGGTAGTCTGTTTTTCTTGCAGCATGTCCAGCCCATTGCCATTTCACGGATTCTACCCTGATCACAATGTCTTCCACTCTTGTATATATAAATATATATTAATGAGTTCAGTCCAACCACAGATAAATTACAATCCTAATACAGAACCCAATAACAACATCCCTAAACTCCTAGCAAGAGGGAATATCCTTCAAAAATCAAATAGCCCCCTCACTCCCCCTTCATCACCACAAAAAAAAACCATTTTTTAATAATAATATATAACCGTACCCCAGAACACCAGATCACTCATCAGGGAAAGACATCTGGTACCCTGGGGTAGAGGTTCAGGTTTCATGAGAGTGCTAAATTTTGAAGCCAATAGTTAGATATCTTAATTAATTTCTTAAAAATATCTCTTTCATGCACTCTGTCTTCCCTACCTTATGCACTCTGTCTTCACTACAGTTATATATTATTATTAAAAAATGTTTGGTTTCTTTTGGTGGTGAAGAAGGGGGTTATTTGATTTTTGAAGGATATTCCCTCTTGTTAGGAGTTTGGGGATGTTGCTATTGGATTCTGTATTACGATTGTAATTTATCTATGGTTGAACTCATTAATATGCTGATTATGTTTGAGACCTGCAGCATGGTGTGGTTTTGCAGAAATCATATTACATTTGTTTGCAAGTTACAGGTTATAGTTTTTTAAGTTAAGTGATATATATAATGTTTTGGAGTTCGGATCAAGTACTGTATATACATATATAGATATGCATTTGTAGAAAATAGAAAGACAGATTGGGGCGCAATATTTTGCGGTTTACCCTGGGCGCAGAAATCCCTAGATACGCTTCTGTGACTCTCACTACAGTCTACTTCCAGAGCTGTTTTATATCCTCTGCCCGACCTCAGTCATCAACTGCCTCCTCTAATTCCTCTGTCTGGCTACGGCCCTGTTACCCAGGTCTGTAATGTGAAGCAATATGAGTTGAAAAATCTAGATAAATATTATAAGTACCCATATAAGTTGCACAGAGTGATAGGAGATGAAAACTTCCAACTACCATGTATTAGTTTCCATTTAAAAAAAAATTGCCTTAAAAAATGTGTCAGGATAAAGCAGAAATATCAGAAAAAAAATATTCCTCTGGCTTAACTTGTACTAGTTGCTATGCAGGAAAGCTGCAAAGCATAATTTATCATTTCATCATTTTTTTCCCCCTACAAATGGTGGTTATCTGTTAGTTTGCTTGTTTCACATATATATATATATTTGGTGTTGAAATTGTCTGTTTGATTTATAATAACTCTGTATATATTGCATATCTCATTATCAATCCACTGTTTGATGGTCTCCCCAAGTTTCTTCCACAATGGTCTGTTTTGTTCCAATCTCCTCCATGTCATGCCCGCATGCATTTGAAATTCATCCGCCTATCTCCCGTGTGGTCTTTTCCTATCCCTTGGAATCTAGTCTAGAATTTCGGTTGTCCTTCAGTGGTCTATTCCTTTGGCAATATGTCCAGCCCATTAGTATTTCAGGAATTTTACTCAGATCATGGTGCCACCCATTCTTGTCACTTTCCTGATCCAAAAGTTCCTCTTATCTTGCCTGGTTACATCACACATGCATCTTTCTATGCTTCTTTTAGTTGTCTGCAGCCTTTGTATGTGTGTTTTAGTCAAGTCCAAGTCTCTACCCCATATATAAGAACTGAAAGGATGCATTGATTAAACACTTCTCTTTTAAGAATAATAGTAATTAGCATATTGCTCTTGAGAAATGTGTTTCTTCCAAAAGCTGTCCAACCAAGTTATATAAACCGATTAATTTCTTCATCAATGTGAGCCTTGCATAATACCTGTTGCCCAAGGTAAATGCAATCATTATCAGTCCACTGCCAAATGAAAGCAAGGCCATCTACAAAACATAAGCCCATAACATTAGAGAGATAAGTTCTCTCTCCTTTTGATGTTGCACAGAAACCATGGCTACCAATTGGTTTCCAACGCTGTCATGTGTGGCGTCAAACACGACACCAACGCATCAGTCCGTGTAACATGAGAGTGACATCATAAACGGAAGGAACTCATCTCTCAAATGTCATGGCCTTGTGTTTTCTATACGGCCTTGACTAAAGTCTTCCACAACTGTCTATCTTGAGCCAGTTGCCTCCATTTCCCTCCGGCATGCTTTCAAATTTCACCCACCCATCTTCCGTGTGCTCTTCTGTCTTTTGGTATTCAGCCTGATGTTTCAGTTATCTATTGGTAGTCAGTTCTATAATATATATGTGTGTGTGTGTGTATTATGGACAATATCTATAGAACTGCCACCGATAAATAACTGGATGAAATATTAGACTGGATACCGAAGGACAGAAGAAGAAGAGCACAGGGAAGATGGGTGGTTGAAATTCAAAAGCATACCAAAGTAATATGGAGCAGAGTGGCTCAACACAGCTGCAGAAGAGACTTGGAGAATCTTTCATTCAGCAGTTGATTGATAATGGTTAACAGTGATGATGATGTTAGTTTTATATTGATTATTGGTTAAAAAGAAATAAAGTAATGTCAGTTTCAAGTCAATGACAGATCTCAGAACATTTGATTACAATAAGCTCTACAGTGAATGTATGGCCCTGTAGAAGTTACCCTTCATTCCGTGAATTATGTAAATCTGATTTGGCATCACATCATATTTTGAAATTTGGTGTCTAGACCATATCTCCTGTTTCATAAGCATCAAAAAAAAATTCTGATTTTTCACAGTGCTTTATATTTTTTATACTAACTATTTTCTGCTAAGAACAAATTATTTGAATATGATCAGTTGGATTGTAAGTAAAATTCTAGCAATTCAATACATTTTTTCATGTCATTTGCAAATGTATGTCTTAGGCATTGTAATAAAAAATATTGTACAAATTGTCACACTTTGCAGTGTTGTGATGTAATGTGGGTTTCATATCATTATCACATTTTGAAATATGATTTCTCGATATAAGTTTCATTTCTTATGTATTAAAATGAACAAAGCATTTGATTTCTCCCACATTTTGCATTTTTATATTGCTAGATTTTCTGCTGAGAATAAGTAATTAGTTGTTTATTTAAAGATATATTTTGTTTGGCACAATCATCCAAACCATAAATAAATTGTTTGTAATTGAATATGATTTTCTTACTTTTCATGTAATTTGCACTGTATGCCTTTAGTGTTGTAATTGAAAAAATCTTATAAATTGTCACAGTGTTGTGATGAACCACCAGCATAGTGCAGTTGCTTTAAGTCACTATGCACTGTCTGGGAGGCACTTTCTGACGGGTGTTCAAATCCCGGTCCTGCCGGCTTTCTGGTCTTTGTTTTCCACAGACTCCCTGTGTTTGGGGACCTGAATGTGTGGATGGTTCCCTGTGAAGTTGTCCCTGGATGCAATTCGTCCCTTGGTCCTCCAGGTGTGTGTGAGGGGGGGGGTGTTGGACGTGGGGTTAATGTTACGAAATCTCACAAAAATGCTCATTGAGAAAGCCAGGGCCCACACAAGGCTGTCAATTCATTGAAGAAGTGTGTTGAAATCTGGGGTATTTAATCTCACTATTGAATTCTAAAATTTGATTTCCTGATATCAAAGTTTTAAACTTTTTAAATATAATGTCCTTATTTTTCATATCATTTGCAATGTATGCCTTTTGTACAGTAACTAAAATATAAAAAAAAAAAAGTCAATGTTGTGATGAAATGTGTGCTTTGAATGTCTTGTTATCATGTTCTAAAGTTTGATCCTTCATTCCTTATATATTATATCAAAATTTGTAACTACAGTCACAAATTGTATATGTTTTTAGTGCAATGTTATGATTTATGGGAGTGAAAAAAACATTTTATTACTGTTGCATCTGTTACTCACATTTAAAATAGTATTGCTCATAGTTTTAGAAGACATGATATTTGGTCACAGAATGTAATGTACAGTGACAACTAGATTTCATTCCTTTTTATTAAAGCAAACTGAGTATTTGAATTTCTCCAAAATGTGTTTTCATATTGCTACCTTTCTGCTGAGGAGAACATTTAAATGTGGTCTTCTGTCTTTTGGTATTCAGTCTGATGTTTCAGTTATCTATTGGTGGTCACTTTCTGCTGAGGAGAACATTTAAAGTTTATTTTAAGTGTTAGTGTTGTTTGGTACAGATTGTAAACAAAATTTTAATAGTTCACTGTAAATTTCATATTTTTTATGTATTTTGCAATATATGTCTTTTGTGTTGTAATTAAAAATGTTATATAAATCATCCCAATTGGTAGTGTTGTGGGGAAATTTGTAGTTTCTATATCTCATTGTCACATGCTAAAGTTTGATATCATGATATTAAAGTGTCATTCCTTATATTACAAACAAACTGAGCATTTCAATTTTCTCCCAATGATTTGCATTTTTACATTGGTACATGTTTTGCTGAGGACAAGAAATTTGAAGTTCATTTTAAACAGGATTGTTGTTTGATAAAGTCAACCAGACTAAAATAAATTATAGTAATTATATATAAATTTGTTATTCATGTCATTTGTAATGTATGCATTTTGTGTTGTAATGGAAAAGAAAGCAAAAATTTATACTTCACAGTATTGGTAAAATTTGTAAATTCGGTATGTTATCCATTTTGATTATACTGCTCATCTGTTAAATAAAAATATGAACTGTCAAAATTTAGCTTTTAATTATAAGTAAGGGTAGTAAACATGAAAACTTCCTAGTATTGACATTTTACTTAATTATAATGATGAGTACAGTTGCTGTGGGTGCGCATTGGCTTTGCTTTGTAATAAAATCATGTAAACAATGAGAAAATTTTCTTTTTTCTTTGCACAAGTGTACTCACTATTTGACCTTGATCAATAGTTGAACGTCACAGAAAGAGGGAAAGCAGGTTCTCAAAGAATGGTCGTATTAATATAAAGTAAGCTGATGACAAAAAAGCAAATAACTTTATACAGAATATATATATAAGCATAATAAAGGTTACATGTAAATTTTCAAAACAGCTTTTGAAATTCCAAAGCACCTGAGGCTACATAAAAGAAAAATCAAAAACATACAAAATTGAAAGCAGTAGCAACTGATTTGGAGAAATCAAAAGAACAGATCTAACAACCAACTGGGAGAAAAGAAAGAGCAATGTAGAACTATGGCAAGATGCTATCTATGGTTTCATCAAGAGCTAGGCACAGATAACACCTCATACCTCTGTAAAGACCAACAAGTGTGGATTTTGCATCATCCAGTCTACTACAAAAACAGCAAATGATAAACAGAAAATGCAAATAAAAAATTAAAATAAAATTAACCTACTCCAAAACAACTAAAAAAACCCCACAGATAACCTTCCCCACCCCCACCCCCCAAAAAAAAATTTAGGAGAAAATATAAAGCACCCAAAAAACGAAAACTATGTATATGTGTGTATATATATGTTTCCCAACTGTTAAGGAAGTTTTTTCAAATTTCTGCTTTTTTTTTTTTTTTTTTCCTTTGGTTTCAACAAATATAGAAGACTTGGGTGTCATGCATCCATATAGTTCTGGTTGAAAAATTGTAGAAATGCAAATACCATGTTGCGCTAGCACTCATTTGCATTTCCTCAACAATAAAAGCTACCTTCCTTGATATATCTGCCACTGGTTGATGGACTGTAGCCACAGTTGTTTCTCACCAAAATATTTTTTTCCCCAACATGCTTGATTCCATTAATGCCATAATCAATGAAAAATAGCTTGAAAAGTGAAAGTTGGTGAAATCAACATGGCACTGTAAAAAACATTTCTGCAGCAGATAAGATTTTTCAAGTGTTTTATTCATTTAAAAAACTGAAATGGCATCTTGAATACTTCATAATTGTTCACAGAAAGTAAAAATATTGACTTCAGTTTGGCCGCCCCGGTGGCGCAGTGGTCTAAGCGATGGCCTCTGATCATTCGTCCGAACGGGGTCCGGGTTCGAATCCCGGTGAGGCATGGATGTTGTGTTTGTCTTACGGCACTGGCTCTCTCCCTTCCCTGGAACCAGTGACCCTAAATTAGGGACGGGCGACTGCTTATAGCCCATTGAGTTGCTCACGGTGGTCGTTAAACCTCCAATCAAAAAAAAAAAAAAAGACTTCAGTTTGCTCTATTTTTAATGTATGTCAGTAATGTTAATCTTATGTATTAAAGTGATTAAGTACAAAAAGCATTCATGCTATGGTACAATATTAAGAAGTTTTGTGTTTGGAATTATTATGCAGATTTGGTGTTAAAATGGGTTTTTGAAATATAATTACCATCTTAGTGGTATACTAGTCTGCTGGATCTGTGTTTTGAGTTCTGAATGAGGCATGAGTAGTGTGTTTGTCTTTCTCTTTCTCCCTTCCATGGAACCAAGTGCCTTAAATTAGGGACAGACAACTGCTTATAACCAATGGATATGCTCGTGGTGATTGTCACACAACACACACACACACACACAAATGGTAAACTTACAAATCTGAGATATTTTTATTTCCACCTGAAAAGCATTTTTTATTTTACAGAGCAGCTTCTTGTACTTGTGATCCATATTGAAAACAATGTTGCCTGATACAAGTGGACTGATCCAGAGTGATGTACATTTTTGGGTTACTTAATAACCACTGCAGAAGATATCACTTTGCTATGATTGGTCAAAAAGAAAAAATTGGTATAAAAATTACTGTGGCAAAACTTTTTTTTTTTTTTTTTGAATTTTCTAAAGAAACTGTCAGTATGGAATTCAATGGCTGGGGCCAACAATTCCGTGCTGTAACAAAAAAGCAGCACAATAGAAACAACTTCACTGCTGTGATGGTGCAGTGGTCTAAGTGCTGGCTTGTGATCATTCATCGAAGATAGGTTTGGGTTTGAATCCCAGTGAGACATGGATGTTGTGTTCATCTTACAGCACTGGCTTTCTCTCACTCTCTTACCTAAAACCTGTAGCCCTATATTAGGAATAGACAACTGCTTATAGCCCATTAAGTTGCTTATGGTTGTCAAAACACCAACAAGTAAACAAAAAAAAAATACAGTTTGTGACAAGTAAAAAATATGAGATCAATGAATTTATACCAAATTACTGAAGACATGACTGCCCTGTTGGTGACAGACTAAAAAAATCATAATTAGTATCTAAAGTGTACTATACAGATGATAAAACTATACACACTCTCCACCATTTTCTGAAAAACCATGAAAATGACAGTAAATTAAATTATTTAATTGAACCCATGCAGTAAATATCAAACCTTTCATTCAAATTAGCAAAAAGGATTTAATCACTACACTGGCATCTATTCAATGCCAGCAAGCATTATCCTCTGAAGGCAAAAGAAATCTTATAAAGAATTATTATCTTCATGTGTAAAAATTAAGCAATTGAAATTGTATAATCATATGTATATACTGTATATTTGTTCAGCATGTATATGATCAGCCACAAATGTTATTTGCAAACAAGTTAATATGGCAATAGCATGTAAGCCTAAAATAAATCAACATGTACGTCTTCCTTTTTTAAGTTGCACAGTAAAAGGATGCAAATGTAAGCCTGCCGCCCCGGTGGCGCAGTGGTCTAAGGCGCTGGCCTCTGATCATTCGTCCGTAAGGGGTCCGGGTTCGAATCCCGGGCAGGCATGGATGTTGTGTTTGTCTTACGGCACTGGCTCTCTCCCTTCCCTGGAACCAGTGACTCTAAATTAGGGAGGGGCGACTGCTTATAGCCCATTGAGTTCCTCACGGTGGTCGTTAAACCTCCAATAAAAAAAAAATGTAAGCCTGAATTCCAGCAAATGAGACATCAATAACACACCATTGGTTTGTAAAGAAATGTAAGACCACAAAAGGCTCAGAAGAATATTTCTGAACTCATCCGAGTGAACAGGTTTAAAATGGTCATTCAGCACTAATTGAAGGTTTTGTTACAAGGAATCTCTGTGCATATGAAGAAGATGCTGTAACAAGAGACTGTATGAATGAATCTAAACTAGGTATTGATTATCTTGCATATAATTGAGAAACGAACCTCCCTGAAGATAGAATTCTTCACAAATGCATGGAAACCAATACAGGAACCGTGGGTTTGATTCTTGCTCCAGTGCAATGTAATCTTCAAGTTTTCTAAACTACATGGACACGGTGAAATTACGGCACTTTTGTGCCACCAATAATATTAGGTATTGACTTTTCAGAAATCCAATGAGTGCTTGGGCAAAGGGCATCGTGTTTTATTCCTAAATGACAAAACAGGCACATTGTTCAAAGTCACACGTTCTCAGTTCTTCCAAGAAACGTAACTATGTTTAAGGCAAAACGTGCTTCCAACTTTCTCGCCGGGAATTAGGAACTGGCGTATTAAAAGGGAGGCGGCTTTAACGAAGCTCCCGAAGTGAATGAATCTTAAATACATGCGAAATCAAAACTCCCACCTCACAAACAGGATCAGGATCTATATCATCATCAACCATTATCAATCCACGGCTTGACGAAGGTCTTCGCAAGTTTCTTCCACAACGGTCTGTCTTGTGCCAGTCTCTTCCATGTTACTCCCGCATACTTTCAAATTTCATCCACCCATCTCCCATGAGGTCGGGTCTTTTCCTGTCTCTTGAAATCCAGTCTAAAATTTCGGTTGCCCATCGATGGTCTGTCCTTCTGGCAATATATCCAGCCCATTGTCATTCCAGGGATTTTACTCTGATCATGATGTCTTCCACTCTTGTCATTTTTCTGATCCACAAGTTCCTCTTCTTATCTCTCCTGGTTACACCAAGCATGCACCTCTCCATGCCTCTTTGACTTGTCTGCAGCCTTTGTAGGTCCCTTTTAGTTGAGGTCCACGTCTCTGCACCATACGTTAGCACTGGAAGGATGCATTGAACAAACACTTTTCTTTTAAGACATAATGGCCTATTGCTCCTGAAAATTATACTGTTTCTCCCAAAAGCTCTCCAGGTAAGTTGTACATGCCGATTAATTTCTTCATATATATATAATCATCAAGCATTATCAATCCATTGCTGGATGAAGGTCTCCTCAAGTTTCTTCCACAATTGTCTGTCTTGAGCCTATCTTCTCCATGTCACACACATACATATACATATATATTATTACTTCTTCAAGTATGAATACTAAAAAAAGTATGGCTATACTACTTGGATTTAGGTAGTATAGATACTAAAAAGTACTGCTATACTACTTGGAGTTCAGTAGTATAGGCTGTAGCCATACTTATGGACTTGTCTTAAGCCACTGACACCGCCCCGGTGGCGCAGTGGTCTAAGGCGCTGGCCTCTGATAATTCGTCCGTGAGGGGTCCGGGTTCGAATCCCGGTGAGGCATGGATGTTGTGTTTGTCTTACGGCACTGGCTCTCTTCCTTCCCTGGAACCAGTGACCCTAAATTAGGGACGGGCGACTGCTTATAGCCCATTGAGTTGCTCACGGTGGTCGTTAAACCTCCAATCAAAAAAAAAAAAAAAAAAAATAAGCCACTGACACCAGGGAAGGCTGCAAGATGAAAAAAAACACACTCATGTCTTACCGGGTTTCGAGGCCGGACGAATGGCCACAAGCCAGTGCTTAGACCACTGCATTACCAGGGGCCACGGCGGCACCGGATGTTGTGCTTGTCTTACTGCATTGTCTCTACATTATCTGGAACCAGTATGAGCCTAAATTCGGGACTGGCAACTGCTTACAGCACATAAAGTTACTCACAGTGATCATTCACCCCCCTCCTACATAAAAAAAAACCATACACACACGTCTACAACTTGATATTTTGGGCATTTTTCCAGATACCAAGAAGTGTCATTTTCAGTGAGTATTTTTTTCTGCAGGCATTGTTTCAGGGATTTCTGCCGGTCATTTATGGCAAACTATATCGGTGTTTTCAAAATTCAGAACCATTCGATAGCTAATTTCACTGCATACTAAATGTCGTGTTTTAGAAATGGGAAATTCTTTTTTCGATAGTTGGGCTCATTGTGTGTGAAACTATCGTTTATTTATTTATCGTTATTATTTTCTAAATGCGGAACTATTCCACAATAGATCTCATCGTAAAACCATCAGTGTTCTTGAATTGCGTAGTCTTAGACACTCGACGATCGCTCTGTCACATTTAATAAATTACTTGAAAGGAAAAGGTTTCATTGTCACTCAGGACAAATTATCAGCATTTCCAAAATTACGAACTATTCGACAGTTGATCTCACAGTGTGTAAAACTACCAGTGTTTTCGAAATGTAGAACCATTCGTTAGATAATCGTCGAACTATCCATACATTTTAAAATGTTCAACGTTTTAGGCAACGATTTTACAACGAATAACATGAACTGTCGATAATTAGATGGTCGATAGTTTCCAAAACCTATCGCGCAGCGTTTTAGGCAACGGTTTTGTAACGAATAACCAAGCGAATAACATGAACCGTCGATAGTTTGCAAAAACTATCGCGATACTATCAGAAGACTAAACTATTCGAAACTGGGCTGTCGATAGTGCTGCAACTATCGATAGTATCGATAGTGCGAATACTATCGCCCATTCCTATTCTGATTAGTAAAAACGGAAGCGGGTGTGTTTATTGTAAAAGTAATCCAATGGTTAAAAATATTTCGTCACAATTGCTTTCCATTTTTATTTATGCAAAGTAATGTTTGTGTGCAAATACTTTTTTTGTCCACTGTATATATATAAAGGAAAAGAACCTGTATATTGTATATATACAGGAAAAGACCCAGAAGGCCACGAGGGAAATGGGTGGATGAAATTCGAAGGTATGATGTAGGAGTGACATTGAGTGGTTCAGGACAGAGAGCTGTGGAACAGACTTGGGGACCCCTTCGTTCAGCAATGGATAGATAACGGTTGACGATGATGATATATCATATTTTACATAATCGATAATAATTATTCTACGAAAGAATGTACACCACTCCGTAAAAACCAAAGTCGTCGCCCCTGGATAAGTAATGACAAGTTTACTGCAAAACTCTATGGTTTATTCATGGCGTAAGGCCAAGAGTTGGCCATCCCAAACATGGAAGGAAAAACCTCACAGCAAGAAGAGTAGATACGAAATATAAAAAGAACAGAATACAAAGCAGAAAAGACAAGTTGGACAGAACTGCGTACCCACATTCTTAGTTCAAAATGAACGGGGAATACATGAAACTCAAGACGATGAGTCGCCAAACACAGGACAAGCAGGATCAGAACTCTGAGAGGGGGAGGGATTAATGGGAAATGCATGGAAATGAGAATAATTAGGGCAATGCAGGAAATCCCGGGAAACAGACAGTGCTCTACCACTACAGTAGTCGGAGGCATAGAAAAAGTACCACTTCGACATTGTGTCAGAATCAATAGGAAAGAACTGTGAGAAATATGCTATGCATCATTCTGCATCTCCTTATAGTAGGTGGTGAACTCCACATGATCCCAGTCCACTGTGGGCACATTTTTTGAAACACTCTAGAACCAACCTCTCACAGAGAGTGAAGGTACAGCAGTTACTGGCAGAGTGGGAGAGAAAAGAATCGGGAAATTGCTACAGGCCACAGAAAAAGGACTTGTATCTGTTTCCCGGGAGAAATGGCAAGGACAGGACCTACTGGGGAAAAGAGCGAACCGGTGATCTACAGGAAGCATATTCCGGGACTATATCGTCCTGACAGAAACTCAGGTGGAAGGTGTAGTGGTTGGGACAGATGCCATGCTCCCAAAAGAAATTAGTGGGGAGGGGGATGAACTGGCTTCAATGTGAGGGGAAATGGATTGCCTTGCTTTAGAAGAACAGAAAGAGAGGTTTGGGTGTCAGCGCTGGTAACTGAACATAAAACAGCAGCTTATGAAGACATAAAACCAGATGGGAGGGGCACAAATTCTCAGGGAACTTCCTGGTAGGAAAGACCATCCAGAGTTTTGATCTGTTGGACAGCCCTTTCTTGACACCACTGAGGGCAAGGTCTAGAGGGAAAAAACAAAGCAGCAGTGCTGCAGGAAGATCTATCATGGTTAGGCTTGCAAGACTTACCACAGGCTGTAATCCCATATCAAGATTGTTGGGAGCACAGAGGGTGCACTCTTGAAGAATGCAATGACAATTCCCAAGACTTTAGGGTGGCATTGACACCTACAAAACATATGAACTACACGTGGTGGAACTGCTTATGTCTGACCCCCCTCCCCCCAAAAAAAACGCTCTCCCATAGGGTAGCAAAGGATATGAATGTTGTGTGCAGTATATACTATTAGTGAAAGCAATATTTGCTAGTAAAAAAAAATATATATATATATTTCTGCTCACATTTCTTTCAGCTTTGTCCTACCTGAGTAGAAATTATTTTTGATATGATGTAATACTACAACAATGCTGAAATTTAATTTCTGTACAATAATTGAGGCTACCAAAAAAATCTTCCCATTAAAATTATTAAATACAGAAAATCAACATTTCAAAGAGTTTAAAACAGAAGTCACCCACCAGCACTTTCTTCAGGCTTTCGTTCTTTCCCAGTTTTTGTATACACGATGCATTCAGTCCATCAGAAGTAAGAAAATGGGTGGGATATTTACATAATCACACCTCAAAATCATACTTCTGATAGAGACAAATCTGTAATGGTATCTTTCACCAGTCCACAACATAGTTTTCTTTCTTGTGTGTCCTTCAACATAAAATGAACATTTTAAACATCAACAAAACAAAGAAAAAACAACAGTGCCCTGAAGTGTGCAGTATTTCAGCAGCTTTCTATGGATTATCATATCAAGTTACATTTTTGTACCTATATAAGGAACAGCACATTTGCCACTAACATTTTCACGTGCTGAGCAAAACGTTAACTTTTTAGCATCCTTCTAGTTAATCTTTATCCATAAGGTGCAAATATCATATTTTACATAGAAAATGCTGCAATACTGCATCTGCATTTTAGAATAGAATGCTGTTTAAAAAATGTTTTCTCAGGAAATATGTACCATCACATACTGAGGATATAAATCATATTTTATCTGAAACAGTACATGATCACAGTGGGGTGGAACACTGCAAAAGTAAATGCCTACCCTCCCACACTGATAATTTTTAGCACGTCTTTTGAAAAAAAAGATCGTGCTTATGTTGTCGGTTTGTCCGTCCGTCTGTAGACACGATATCTCTGCAACTAATTTGTCTAATTTGAAAAATTCTTTTTGCATTAGGAAGCTTGAAATATGAATGATGATTCTTTATTTCGTTTTTTTTTTTACGATGCAAAATTTCGCCGCTAGAGGACTTAAATGCAGATTATTTAAAATTCAAAACACATTCTAATCTATATATTTGCTTCAAAACATCCAATTCAAAAAATTCTTCTACTTTTCGATTCCATTCAAGTCAAAGATTATTTTAGGCATAGTCACTCTTCTTTTTTTTTTTTTTTTTTTTTTTTGGTTGGAGGTTTAACGACCACCGTGAGCAACTCAATGGGCTATAAGCAGTCGCCCGTCCCTAATTTAGGGCCACTGGTTCCAGGGAAGGGAAAGAGCCAGTGCCGTAAGACAAACGCAACATCCATGCCTCACGGGATTCGAACCCGGACCCCGTTCGGACGAATGATCAGAGGCCATCGCTTAGACCACTGCGCCACCGGGGCGGCATAGTCACTCTTCCAAGTTACGCATATATTCTACGCTAGGGACACAAAAGTAAATTGCTTTTCCCCTGATATCTCTGCTTCTAAAACTCCGATTTGAAAAATATTTTCTTCAACGGATACAGCTGGTGATGGGAAATATTTTGCATATAATTTCTAATTTTTAGTATAAAATTGTTTAGCCACCAGGGGGCGTAAGAGTTGATATTTATTCTGGCTCTAATGTATTTGCAGCAAAATCTGAGCTTCTAAAATATGGATTGAAAAAATTCTTCCGTAGACCGATACTGCTCAACATAGACAAACCTTTCCGGAATATTTATTCTTAAAATAATGCATGGTTTCTCGGCCAGGGGGCGTAGATGTATATTTTGTTTTTGTCAATATCTCTGCTTCTAACGATCCGATTTTAAAAAAAAAATCTTCTTTGTTGGGCAGAGTTCCCAGTGCGACATGTTTCTAATATAATTTCAAAATTTTCAAATAATCCATTAACTTCCCGCTAGAGGAAGTAAAGGTAAATTGTGCTTTCCTCGATATCTCTGCTTTTAAAACTCCGATTTGAAAAATTCTTCTAGCACCGGATACAGCTCCTGGTGGGAATTTTTTTTATTGTAATTTCTAATTTTTTATAAAATTTGGTTTGGCTACCAGGGAGCGTAAGCGTTAAATTTCCGCTTTGTAGGTATTTGCAGCAAAATCTCAGCTTCTAAAAGCCCGATTGAAAAACTTCTTTCCTGAACCGATTCATACGAAACCATTAAAAACTTCTTACGAAACCATGCATCTTAAAATAATGCATGGTTTCTCCACCAGAGGGTGCAGGTGCCTATCTTATTTCTCTCAATATCTATGCCTCTAAAAGTTGGATTTGAAAAATTCCTTTTTTGTTAGATAGCGTATCCGGTGTAAAATGTTTCTCATATAAGTTCAAAATTTTCAAGTAATGCATAGACTTTCCACTAGGGGATGTAAAGGTAAACTGCGTTTTCCTCAATATCTCTGCTTCTAAAACTCCGATTTGACTAACATTTGATAGAGAATGGTTTGACCACTAGGGGCACAAGAGCTAATTTCTGCATCTGATGTATTTGCAGCAAAATCTAAGCTCCTGAAAATTCGATTGAAAAAATTATTTTTATGGTCTGATACCGCTCACACCGGAAAACCTTTTGAAAATACTTTCTTTTTAAAATTATGCATGCTTTTTCCGCGAGGGGGCGTAGATGCATATCTTATATTTGTCGATATCTCTGCTTCTAAGAGCCCGATTTGAAAAATTCTTTCTTTGTTGGAAAGCGTTTCCACTGCGAAATGTTTCTCATATTAGAGTTTAAGCTGGCTCAAAAAATGCTGTAGTAAAAATTCTAAAATGAAGGAAAAAGTTGTAGCAAAATGCTAAAGAAATTTAGCCTCTTTTGTCGATGAACTAACACGCGACGAATCGTCGTTGTCGACGAATTGATGCGCGACGACCTGACACTGTCAACGAATTGGCGCGACACCGTCAGACCGAACAATGGATGACGGAGTTTCTGTTGCATGACGGAATACTTTTACCCACGAATTAGCGGCGGAATTTAAATTTTTCCCTGGACTACGGGAGTTAAAATTTTCGGAACACAATTACCTCTGTGATATTTAAATATCTGACGCCATTTTGCGACGAACGGCAATTTTCTCGCGCATTTTAGATTAATACATCGCATTTTACAGAAATAGCTTAACCGTTGTCTCATATAAATTCAAATTTTTCTAAAAGCAAAAGTCTGCCGAAAGAGTGCGTAAGCTGACGTTTCCGTTTACAGCAATATCTGCGGGATTAAAAATCCGATTGAATTTTTTTTTCTTCGATTACATACTACTGTTTTCCGTACCGGTTCCATTGATTTTGAATAGCTTTGGTAAATTTAATTCGCATCAAAACGGTTTCAAAAGACATGCTCATTACACCCGAAAATTCGGTGTCATCTTTCTTGTTCAATACTGTACAGTGAGTATGCATATGTTTGAAAGAATTTTGAGTTTTAGTTCTGTGATTAAATAAAAATGCTTAACCTAAATTAAGTAGCAAATAGGCTGCATGACACAGGAATGTGTTTTTTGAGAGTTCCTACTTTAACAGTAAGCAAATTAATGGACAGAAATACAGAATTTAACATGGCACAGTCAGATCTACAGCAGCAGCTAGGCAAAAATATTGTATCAGGTACTCTGTAACTCTCAACACAATCATATTTCCAAAACCTGATAGTTTAATAATCTGTAGTGCAAGCACGCAATTATTCTAAAAGATATGATACACAATGGCCAAAATAAATATTGGACCACATTCTGAAATCAACAGAAACACATCTCATATTTTTTCACCCAGCAGATTCACTTAACTTCTGGTTGAAATCCTACAGATTTAAAATATGTGGCACTGGAAAGTAACCAGTCAAAATTAATAACAGGACATTTCAACATGTGTAAAACGATACCAGCTTACTTTATTTCAGTCAAGGATATCCTAGTTGAAAATACTCCAAATACGTGGCGACAGTAAATAAATAAATACATCGCTCTTAACCACGTACTAGAAACACACAGTAACCGAAAAATTGTTTTTCAGCCGCCCTGTGGAATTGAACCAACAGAACTCTCGATATCTAGCCGAGTGCGTTACATATACGCAAAACAATTTTTCGGTTGCTGTGTGTTTCTAGAACGTGGTTAAGAGCGATGTATTTATTTATTTATTTTCAAGGATATCCTGTTTGTTTGTTTTTTTGTTTTGACAGTTTGAACAATGTCTGCCTCAATAATACAGTAATAACAGTGGTATTCCCATGTTGTGTGCATTTTTTATTGATTTTTGGAGAATTTTAAACATTGGGACTACTTTTCCTGTCGCGTAATGCTTTCACTGATAGATGATGCGGACAATGAGACTGTTGACTAATGTGGCTGCTCCTGTACAATTCAATACAGTGTTTGATTTGAAACCCTCTTGACACACGTTTCTTTGATCTTTTTTCATCCAGATATGTATAAGTTGTGTTAGGCCCATCAGGGAAAAGAAAATTTGAAACCGAAGGAGATAAAAGGAATACAATCGTATTGGCATATAACTGTTTATTGCATTAACATACGATTGTATTCCCTTTTATATCATTCTGAAGCTGGGTGTTACAGCGATTAGTATTAATTCTCAATACTTATGATGGAAACTGAAGAATTTCACTAAGGCTGAAGGTCAGCAAAGCTTGGCTCACACTTGATTCGATGAATGCTTAACTCTGGGATTACTGCTCGATGCATAAAGCGACTGCTGTTAATATGGCTGACGTGCATGAGCTTCATAGGGATAACAGCAGCATCACTGGGTCCTGTGAGAGCCGTTAACATTCAAGTTTGTCCGTGCCGATTGCCTTCTTGGAGAATAAGCTGGCTGCTCATGTCCAATTATATGGCACGTCTGGATTCACATTTCGGCGATTCCCTTTCATTCAGATTAAAAATAATACAGGGAGGTGCTAAGAGGTGGCGAATTCATGGAACGTTTGATTTTATCGCTTGAATGATCTGGAAATTCCCTTCCCCATGCTAACTAAACAAGGTCTGTATCACTGAAAAATTCATGAAAATTTGTTTTTTAAATGAAGTAAATAATTACCGTGTAAAACAAATAAAATAGAACAGAAAGAGAAAACTACAGAATTCAAATCTCACTACAAACAAACACACACACAAAAAACTAATAACTTGTCCTACACTTCAAGCTTATTTTTAGGACGTCTTTTGTAAAAAAAGATGATGCTTCTGTTATCGGTATGTCCGTCCGTCCGTCAGTACCCACGATATCTCAGCAACTATTAGTCCGATTTGAAATATTCTTTTTGCATTGGGAAGCTTGAAATATGCAAATGATGATCCTTTCTTTCGTTTTTTTTTACGATGTACAATTTCGCCGGTAGAGGGCGTAAATGCAGATGATGTCGAATTCAAAAATACGTTTTATTCCACATATTTGCTTCTAAAGATCCGATTGAAAAAAAATTTATATCTTTCGATTCCATTTGTGTCGAAGAGTATTTTAGATATAGTTACCTTTTCAAATTACCCATAGATTTTCCGCTAGGGGACGTAAAAGTAAATTACATTTTCCCTGATAACTCTTCTTCTAAAACTCCGATTTGAAAATTTTTTTCTTCAGCGGATACATCTCCTGATGGAAAATCTTTTGCATATAAATTTCAAAT
Organism: Macrothele yani; assembly: GCA_039090855.1. NCBI lineage: Eukaryota > Metazoa > Arthropoda > Arachnida > Araneae > Macrothelidae > Macrothele > Macrothele yani. Next base: position 12,711,364 of record CM077012.1, read on the forward strand.
TTTTGGTAAAAAATACTTTGGCCACCAGGGGGCGTAAGTGTTAATTTTTGCTTCTGATGTCATCATCATCATCATCATTGTCAACCATTATCAATCCACTGCTGGACGAAGGTCTCCCCAAGTTTCCTACACAACGGTCTGTCTTGTGCCAGTCTCCTCCATGTCACTCCTGCATACTTTCGAATTTCATCCACCCATCTGCCATTTAGTCTTCTTCTGGGTCTTTTCCTGTCTCTTGGGATCCAATCTAAAATTTCGGCTGTCCATCGATGGTCTGTCCTTCTGGCAGTATGTCCAGCCCATTGCCATTTCAGGGATTTAACTCTGATCATGATGTCTTCCACTCTTGTCATTTTTCGGATCCACGAGTTCCTCTTCTTATCTCTCCTGGTTACACCAAGCATGCACCTCTCCATGCTTTTTTGAATTGTCTGCAGCCTTTGTATGTTTCTTTTAGCTAAGGTCCACGTCTCTGCACCATACGTAAGCACTGGAAGGATGCATTGATCAAACACTTTTCTTTTAAGACATAATGGCATATTGCTCTTGAAAATTATGCTGCTTCTCCAAAAGCTCTCCAGGCAAGTTTTGTACGCCGATTAATTTCTTCATTAATGTGACCCTCACTTGATATCTGCTGTCCAAGATAAACGTACGTGTCTGTTATCTCCAGCTTTTCTCCATCAATCGATAAATCTTCATTTCTTGTAAAAGCATTGAACATCACTTTTGTCTTCTGAAAGTTCATTTTTAATCCCACTTCTTTACTCTTGTCAGCAAGTTCCTGGATCATACTCTAGAGCTCTGATGGGGTAGTTGCAAAAATGACTACGTCATCAGCAAAACGAAGGTGAGTTAGATAATCTCCATTAATCTTTATCCCCTTGTTTTCCCAGTTCAGTGATTGAAAGACATTTTCCAATGTGGCATTAAAGAGCTTCGGAGATATGGTGTCACCTTGTCTCATTCCCTTTCCTACTTTTATGTGAGCTGTATTCTCAAACAGCCGAATCTTTGCACTTGCATTTTCATAGATGTTATTAATAATATTAATGTATGCATCTTCAATACCACAGGATTTCAGAGCCATTGTAACTGCTGATAGTTTCACCGAATCAAAGGCTTTTTCATAATCGATAAAAGCCATGCACAATGGAAGTTCATATTCCCTCGCTCTTTCAATTAGTTCTCTCAGTACGTGGATATGATCTATTGTGCTGTAGCCACTCCTGAATCCAGCTTGTTCTCTCGGTTGAGCCATGTCCAGTGTTACCTTCAAACGGTGTGAAAGAACTTTAGTGAAGATTTTATAAACCACTGATAGGAGGCTGATAGGTCTGTAGTTCCTGAGATCCTCAATGTCTCCTTTTTTATGTAGCAGGATCATTGTAGCATTGTTCCAATCCTCAGGAATCTTCCCTTCATTAAGGCATCGAGTGAAAATTTGGGCGAGTACTGTTTCGATTTCTCCACTTGCTTCTTGTATGATGTCTACAGTAATTCCATCTTCTCCTGGAGCTTTTCCTCGCTTCATGTTCTTTATTGCATATGCAACTTCTGCTGGGAGGACTGGAAGAACTCTGGTACCTTTCATGATGTCTGGAGTACATGTGTCATCCCTTTCATATAATTTGGAGTAGAAATCTTTCACTCTTGTCAAAAGTTCGCCTCTATTTCTTGTTACAGAACCATCTTCTTTTCTCAGTGCCATAATCTGTTTTCTTCCCTTACTGAGATGTCCCTTTGCTATCTTTAGGCTTTGGTTGTTTTCAATTGCTTTCCTCACTAGTTCACAGTTGAATTTCCTTACGTCTTCAGTGATACTTTTTAGTATTGTCTTGCATAGCTCTATGTATTCCACTTTGGAAGTCACATCTTCTTTAGTTATCCTCATCTCTCTCATTTTTTGCATCAAAATTTTGGTTTTTCCTGATAATTTGTTCACATGCAACTTGTTCTTAGACCCAGCTAATTTTGTTGCTGTTTCCATAAGAGCTTTGGTTACTTTTCTGTTAACTTCAGAAATATCCACTTCTTCCGATGTTAGGTCTTCTAAAGCGGAGATGCCTTCTAAAGCTTCTGACGTATTTGCCATAAAATCGTAGCTTCTATAAGATCGATTAAAAAATTCTTTCGTGGACTGATGCCACTCACTTCGATAAACCTTTTCGGAATATTTTCTTCCCAAAATACTCCACAGTTTCTCCGCCAGGGGGCGTAGATGTACCTTTTATTTTTGTCAATATCTCTACTTGTAGGAGTCCGATTTGAAAAATTTCTTCATTGTTGGATAGTGTTTTCCGTGTGACATGTTTTTCATATAATTTCAAAATTTTCAAGTAATTAATTGACTTTCCGCTAGGCGGCGTAGCGGTAAAATGCGTTTCCCTCTATATCTCTGCTTCTAAATCTCCGATTTGAAAAATTCTTTCTGCACCGGATACAGCTCCTGATGGGAAATCGTTTGCACATAATTTCTAATTTTTGTAAGAAATGGTTTGGCCACCAGGTGGCGTAAGTCTTAATTTCCGCTTCTGTTGTATTTGCAGCAAAATATGAGCTTCTAAATTCCCGATTGAAAAAAAACGTCGTTTGTTGACCGATACTACTCATGTCGACAAACCTTTTAGGAAATTTTTCTTCTTGAAAAAATGCATGGTTTCTGCGCCAGGGGGCGTAGATGTACATCTTATTTTCGTCAATATGTCTACTTCTAGGAGTCAGACTTGAAAAATTCCTTCTTTGTTGGATAGTGTTTTCCGTGTGACATGTTTTTCATATAATTTCAAAATTTTCAAGTAATTCATAGACTTTCCGCTAGGCGGCGTAGCGGTAAATTGCGTTTCCCCCTATACTCTGCTTCTAAATCTCCGATTTGAAAAATTCTTTCTGCACCGGATACAGCTCCTGATGTGAAATCGTTTGCACATAATTCCTAACTTTTGTAAAAAAATAGTTTGGCCACCAGGTGGCGTAAATCATAATTCCGCTTCTGTTGTATTTGCAGCAAAATATGAGCTTCTAAATTCTCGATTGAAAAAACGTCGTTTGTTGACCGATACTACTCATGTCGACAAACCTTTTAGGAAATTTTTCTTCTTGAAAAAATGCATGGTTTCTGCGCCAGGGGGCGTAGATGTATATCTTATTTTTGTCAATATCTCTACTTCTAATAGTACGATTTAAAAAAATCTTCCTTTGTTGGATAGTTTTTCCGATGCGAAATGTGTTTTCTATAAATTCAAAATTTTCAAGTAAATCATACACTTTCCGCTAGGGGGCACAAAGGTAAATTGCATTTTCTGCGTTATTTCTGCTCCTAAAGCTCTGATTTGAAAAATTCTTCCTGTATCGCATACAAGACCTGATGGAAAATATTTTTCACATAATTTCTAATGTTTGGTAAAGAATGGTTTAGCCAACTTGGGTCATATATGTTAATTTCTGCTTCTGAAGTATTTGTTGCAAAATCTAGGCTCCTGAAAACTCGACTAATTTTTTTTTTCTTCGACCGATACCGCTTATACGAATAAACCTTTTGAGGATACTTTCTTCCTAAAATAATGCATGGTTTTCCCACCAGGTGACGTAAAGTCACATCTTATTTTTGTTGATATCTCTGTTTCTAAGAGTTCGTAAGCTCACGATTCCGTTTACAGCAATATCTGAGCGATTAAAAAACCGATTGAAAATATTTTTTCTTTAGTCAGATCTATTGTTTTCCATACCGGTTCCATTGACTTTGAATAGCTTCGATAAATTTAATTTGCGTCCGAACGGATTCAAAAGACGTGCTTATTACACCCGAAAATTCGTTGTCAACTTTCTTGTTTATTTTCTTGCAGAATACGTCAGATGCGTGCATGGTCCAACTGCCACATCGCCTATGAGAGAAGCATTACGCAGAGAAAAAGTAGTCATAACTTCAAAAATTTGCCAAAAATCAACGAAAAATTCATACCACATGGGATTACCACCATTTGCCCTTGACACACACATTTAATAAAAATGGATGCAGTTGGAATGTATATGAGAGTAGATACTGCATACATACATACATACATACCGTATTTCCCTAAAGTTCGACCAAACCGGAAAATAAGCCCTAGCATGATTTTTCCGGATGCTCGTAATATAAGCCCTGCCCCGAAAATAAGCCCCAGTTACGATACGTAGTACAGTAGACAGCCAGCCTATCACTGTTCAAAAGAACTGAAGCAAGTGCCAAAATTCCTAGAGGATACCCTGTTCATGAGTTTAATTTGCCTCAGCCGAGGATATGGTTTTTGTAATTATGGCGCATGCATTCAGTTCGGTTCAGAGAGCTAGCGGGAGATGAAAAGAAGCCGTCTTTGTTCGGCAACTGTAACATTCAGTTCCGAAAAGGGAATCCGACGTGGAAAACTTTACCGGTGAACGCTATCTTTGGCGGAAAAGTTATTCATCAAGAGGCGGTGTGTGTTTTTACAAATGGAAGTGGGGGGACACATGCGAACTCAAAGAAAAAGTAAGAAGTGTTCTAACCGCCTTCAATGGGTTACGAAAGGGGTTCGTCCCTGTCCAAGTTATTGTGTTGGCAACGGTGACTGAAAGAATTCTTTAAAAATCAGAGTTAATATTTTGGGTCCGAACGTACATTCTTAACTGTCATCATCTTTGTTGCCACTCCTGTATCGATTAACAATTAACACAGTCTTCAATTAACACTTGATTTTATGGTAGATTTAAAGGGAATAATATTTTGACCCCCAGACAAGATGAGTGCAAAAAGAAAAAGCTATTCCGTCGAGTACAAGAAAGGAATCGTGGAGGACTCCCGGGGCAAGAATCTTACGGCTTTCTGCAAAGAGAAGTTGGATCTCCAAATGGTCCGAAAATTGCGAGCAGAGTACGATAACCTCAGTCAGCAGGTGGACGAGGGAAATGCTAAAAAGCGCAAGTGTGGATCAGGTCGGCAACCATTATTTCCTGACCTGGAAGACATCATCTGTGAATGGATTGCTGACAGGAGAGCAAAGGCTTTGGTTGTGCGCAGGGATGATATTCAAGCATTTGCCCTTGCAATGGCACCACAGTTAGAAATATCCCCAGAAGAATTCAAAGCATCACAACACTGGCTGGATGGCTTCCTTTAGCGATATGAACTGGATTGGATTTTTTTTTTTTTGGATTGGAGGTTTAACGACCACCGTGAGCAACTCAATGGGCTATAAGCAGTCGCCCGTCCCTAATTTAGGGTCACTGGTTCCAGGGAAGGGAGAGAGCCAGTGCCGTAAGACAAACACAACATCCATGCCTGACCGGGATTCGAACCCGGACCCCTTACGGGCGAATGATCAGAGGCCAGCGCCTTAGACCACTGCGCCACCGGGGCGGCCGATATGAACTGTCTCTAAGAAGATCGACAACACTGTTCAAGCTGGAAGATACTGAAGTTATTAAACGTGCACTTGCATTCAAGTCCTTGCCGCCCCGGTGGCGCAGTGGTCTAAGGCGTTGGCCTCTGATCATTCGTCCGTAAGGGGTCCGGGTTCGAATCCCGGTCAGGCATGGATGTTGTGTTTGTCTTACGGCACTGGCTCTCTCCCTTCCCTGGAACCAGTGACCCTAAATTAGGGACGGGCGACTGCTTATAGCCCATTGAGTTGCTCACGGTGGTCGTTAAACCTCCAATCAAAAAAAAAAAAAAATCATTCAAGTCCTTTGTTGATAGCATCGACTTTTCTAAATACCAACTCTCCAACATGATTGCGCCGCCCCGGTGGCGCAGTGGTCTAAGGCGTTGGCCTCTGATCATTCGTCCGTAAGGGGTCCGGGTTCGAATCCCGGCTAGGCATGGATGTTGTGATTGTCTTACGGCACTGGCTCTCTCCCTTCCCTGGAACCAGTGACCCTAAATTAGGGACGGGCGACTGCTTATAGCCCATTGAGTTGCTCACGGCGGTCGTTAAACCTCCAATCAAAAAAAAAAAAATAAAATAAACATGATTGCTATGGATGAAACTGCAGTGTTTATGGGCCAAAGATCTCAAACGCCAATTGATCAGAGGGGTGCCTTGTCAATCTACATTCCCTCCACTGATTACGAAAGTGTACGTGTTACCTGTGTTTTGGCAATTCGTCTGAATGAAAAGAAAGCCCCACCTCTAATCATCACTAAGGGCAAGAAAGATAAGATTGAACGTGTTTCAGGCATTTATGTTCTTGAAACCGAAAAGGCCTGGCGCACACAAGCAGTTATAAAGAAATGGGTCGATTTAATGCTGCCACTTGTTTTGCGAGGTGGCCAAAAAGGTCTGCTAGTCTGCGATTCAGACAGCACTCACCACGCTAAAGACATGAAGAACTTCCTTGCAGAAAGGAAAATAGATCAAATAATGATTCCCGCAGGAATGACTGCCTATCTCCAGACTCTTGATATTGCAATAAACAAGCCATTCAAGGGTCATTTGCGCATGGAAATCAATGACTACATTGAAAATAGAATGGAGAGAAATCAGCGTGGAAACTTTGTGAAGCCCAGCCTGCAAGAGGTCTTGATTTGGTTGAAGAATTCAAGGGATAAAATCACTGACAGCTGTCTTTGCCAATGCATTACGAGCAGGCTACATGGACAAGAAGAGCTGATTTAAGGAGAGCTTTATTGCTGGACATGAAAGATTGGGGTCAATGGTTCTACAGGAAATGGAGTAACAAGAAATTCAGGCCGGAATTCAGGGTTTGGAGAGTTATGACGATATTCCAGAAGATGATATGACTGCATTTGAATAAATGTAGATTTTTGTACATGAATAAATGAATAAATATAGATGAAAAAAAAAAGTTGGAAGTACATGAAAAAATAAGACATCCCCTGAAAATAAGCCCTAATGCGTCTTTTGGAGCAAAAATTAATATAAGACCCGGTCTTATTTTCGGGGAAACACGGTACTATTTTTTCTGGATGACCTTATTCCTAGTGGTAACACACTAATACATGTTATACATATACTGGTTGAAAGCATATAGTACACATACTGCAGTTTTCAGTACATCATCACTAGGTACAATTTGATATATGTTTGGAATTATGAGAATCCTAACAAATTGTTTTAATCACACCTCACAGAAGACTAACGTTACCTTTACTGATTGAATATATAAAATTTTGATAGCATGAAACTGCTAAATGCCAAGAGCAGAAGATAACATAAATCAACAGTACTTTTATTCTAGATTATTATTAAAGGCTGACATTTCGGTTCTCTTAATGTTTCCCAGGAACCATTTTAAATACTCTGTTAACAATAACAAATTAAAATTTGTATATTCTGTTGAATTGGTGACTGTTGACAGAGCATTGAAAATCTAGCTCCTTAATCGGGTTTAAATTTATGTGCATAAGGCCAATTACTTGTTTCCTACAGCGTGTTGAAATACAAAATTTTAAAGCACAAACGTTTATACTCACTTGTGAAAACCACAGCTGCAACCTTGGGAACAACACTGCTGGACGCAACAATACGAATTACACTTCTTTAGGGAATTCTCCAGTATGCTACCCTCTAATTCCAGAGTAAATGTTACAAAAGCAAAACAACAGAGCATTGAAAATCTAGCTCCTTAATCGAGTTTAAATTCATATGCATAAAACCAATTACTTGTTTCCCACAGCATGCTGAAATACGAAAGTTTAGAGCACAAACGTTTGTACTTGCTTGTGAAAACCACAGCTGCAACCTTGGAAACGACACTTCTGGACGCAACAATACGAATTAATGTTCTTCAGGGAATTCTCCAGTATGCTATCCTCTAATTCCAGAATAAATGTTACAAAAACAAAACCTAAACAACGATCGTACTAATTTTGGCCGCTAGAGCGCGAGCGGACTGCTGCCCATCAACTAGTTACGCCGCTTCAGGTTTGCGCATGCTTCATTTTTTTCAAAGTCCAAAAGCATTAGGCATCCTTCTGTCTCTAGACTAAGACCAGTTTCAATAGATATGACATGACCATTTAGAGGCTCCCTTCCTGAAACTGTGCCGCCCCTGTACATTTATTTGTCACCAGATGGCGGTACCTTTCGTCGGTCGATATATTGTTTACTTGTACGTTAGTAACGGTTGATCTATGTCCTTTGGTCCGAGGCGATAAAAAAAAAATAAATAATTGGACCTTACTAGACCAACTTGTCAATATTTGTGCTTTTCGCAAAGGCCAACTTGTCAATATTTGTGCTTTTGGTAAAGGCGGTACTTCTTCCGATTACCGGCCGGTAATCAGAAGAAGTACGGCAAAATGTTTGACGCAACGGAATGAATTCAGGGCAGCATTGACACACCGGGACATTTCCCGGGGGACCACTAAAGAAATGGCCCACTATTTCACTTATTCCCTTTGTCTAGTTGTTTGAAAAGAACGAATAATTATCTTGATACTTTTGAATAAGAATCATTAACTTCATTTAAGCTTTATATTATCTCTCTAAAACGTTATTGTCTTTAAAAAAAATTTGCGTTTCATTCTATCTATACATACGTTGGGCTTCTGCTTTATAATGACAAAAAAAAAAAAAACCTCTCTACACTTCAGTGAAAAAATCGCCGCCAGACCATTATAGATATATTAAGCTAACTACGGTTATGCTTAGGTCGTTGGACTTCGAGCGAAAGGGACATTGATAAAACCTAACCGCCTTTAGTAATTTTTAAGGACGCACTGGTAACAATTGTATAGATTAGCGCCCTAAATCATTTCGTCGGAAAAATATCAGAACCAGGAAAAAGTGCGACGTACAGATTTTAGAGTATGGAAATGAATGACATATGGTGCAGAAATTTCATACTTTAAATGTCTTTTAAAGATTTTTATCGTAACATTTACCTGTAAGTGCGATGCTTTGAAGAGACGCTGGGTAGGCCTAAGAAATCGCTACCGCGACTATCTCCAGCTTTGCTTCGGTGAGAGGAAGATTCGGTGCGTCGTATATCCACGCGCGGACGACTACAAGTCCAAACGCATATCTTCTTGTCAGGGAAGCGAAGCATAATATACTCCTACGCTACATAATATAGTTCGTTCATGTTTTGTCATTGTTTTCAAAGCAGATGTTGATAAAGTGTTCGTTCTTTCACATATTATTTCCTGATTCGAAATAAAAAGTACTAATATGCTTTTCCATAATGTGCAGTAAACTGGAGAACTATAACTTTCGGTTTTGGTTTGAACAGTTTCCATTCATAGCTGATTTGCTGTGTCACTGCACTTTTGGTTCTCCTGTTAATAGCTTCTTCGCAGGTCAGTTCCTATCTTACGCATACGTATCTTTTGCAAATCTGAGAGGTTTTATCCAGTTTTTCCTGCGAACAACGTACAGGACACAACAAAATAAAGGGTGGACGATGTCGACCTATTTTCTGTAGCCTATCACTACAACATTAATAGCTCTCCTGCCAACACCATAACCTCTTTCTCTAATACTCTTCCGCCCGTCATTTCAGCACAGCAACTAACCTTCACATCTTCCCGTTAGCGATGCGTTAGTCGTACCGCAGCTTCTCGTCACAACGTCGGGCTCACGGGTCAATATTACAATAAAAATCTTTAAGACATTTAAAATATGAAATTTTTGCACCATTTGCCTTTCATTTCCATACTCTAAAATCTGTACGTCACACTTTTTCCATATTTTTGCGACGAAATAATTTAGAACCCTAATCTACACATTTACCCGTTAAGCATTTATTGTGGAGAACTCACGCCATTAATCATTACTGACTGCATGGGCATTTTCACTTTCTTTTCCCTCCAGAAATTTCAGCGTAGCGAAATGATTCTGAAATCTTTTCCTAAAATTTCAAATTGCCGTTTTATTTCTTTTGAATACAGGGAAAAATACACACAATCATACTTGAACATTGGATCAAACAAAGTGAGCGTAACTGTATTCGAAAAATCCTTGGATCAAACAAATTATTAAAAATAGTTTTCGATGTACTAGTTTTCCGGCATACTTCTACAGAAAACAAAGTTTGACTGTTTTTTTTTTTTCAAATTTTGACAACCTACGTGAACAATTTAAAAAAAACTACAGCAGCCACCTGTCCCCAATTTGGGGACATTCGTTCAAGGGAAGGAAGAAAGACCTGTAAGCCAAACACACCTCCATGCCTCATTTGGGACTCGAACTCGTATAAACTTAGCCCGATGAGGAAATGGTAAGGGTTAACGTGAATTCAGGGACGAAACATTTCAAAAAACTGTGACGTACATCCTTTTTGAAATTGAAAATGATGTAAAATAACAAAAATTTCATTGATAGAGTCATTTTTGAAAAAGTTTTACGTAAAATTTACCTGTCTATGCGGTACGCGGAAATCCAGTCAGCGGCAACGATGACGCTTGATTGCCCGGGGTGAGGCGTGTGCTGCGGGACGGGCAGAAGTACCGGTGATCGATGAAGGGAGACCGCGAGAGAATAGTTGTTTGGAGTCTGAGTCAGACCCCACTGCTCCTCGCTGTTGTCGCTGGCGGAAACAGTTATCTTCGCTACGAAAAATAGCCCATAGTGTTAAGAGCAAAAGGAAACACAAGGTCTGTTCGGAATCCATTTTTCTTTGCTCAGCAGTTTTTTGGACAAAATTATTATGTAAAACAAATTTACATAACTGTTGCTTCGCATAGTCAATATCGCATTCATGTTGTTTAGATATCTGATGTCTTGATTTAAATAAATAGAATAGCGCTTAAAGAGCAAAACATACCTTTGCAATAAAGATTACTTCTTTTAATGAACATAAACTAAAAACACTTGAAAGAACGTAATTGCTGAATGTGAGAAGAATGATTCTAGGTAATATTAAGAATGATAGTTCACTTTGTGAACAAAAGAAGGCATTCCACGGAGCATCTGGTTCTCCGGGTGAGGAAGCGAACGTATAACCTTCACTCTCAGTCATTTAAAGGAGTCACAAAAAAAAGCTTCTTCTTGAAAATGAAAGGGAATATTCACACCAGGAACATAACTTCTGTAAACTTGAGAGTTCCATTGTTTGCTGAGAAGATACAGAATAAACACAAACACTTTTAAAAACATGCACAATCACACGACTCTTCAGGCCAGTAACTTCGTTCACTTCTGTGTAGCTTCTACTTTGTAGAGAGAGAGTGTTGTTCTGATGTTTCTGTCCAAGCGCGAGAGAGCTAGTTGTATCGGAGCGCCCTCTCTTGACGTACAAAAATATATGTTTACATTTGAGTTTTTCTTTTGCTTTTGGACGTCTGTCAGAGCATAAATAGTGATCTTACGCTAACATTCCCCTCTTGCTCTGGCAAAGTCCTGAAGGCATAGCGACTGTCTGTGACGTTCGAAAGCTGGTTTGGCCAGTGGCTTTGTCATTATGTCCGCCTTCATTTCCTGAGTAGGACAATAGCACACTTCTACAATATTTTTGCTTTGCAAGTACCTTATATAATGGTGCTTTATCAACGTACTTTAATCTTGAATTATTTTTCTCAGATTGCGTCAGTTTTATGGTTGCTTGATTATCTTCCCAAAACTTCACTGGTAAATCTTGTTTTAGGTCTAAAGCCTTCACTAACTCCAATAACCATGTCAAATCTTGTGCTAATTGTGCTATGGAAACATACTCAGCCTCAGAGGATGACAATGCAACACAGTTCTCTTTGCGGGATTTCCATGATAAACAGTTTTCTCCAAGAAAAACAAGATGATCTGAGGTAGACTTCCTGTCGCTTTGGTCTTGAGCCCAGTCTGCGTCAGAATAACATTTAGTACAGGATATTTATTGTTATTAGGTAACAAATCATCTCCTTTATGCTGGTAGTAATTTGCTTCCATTGGAATATATTTTGGTTTTGCATCTTGTAGACCAAATTTTTCTATTAATTGTTGAATTTTGCTTTGTTGACTAAGAAAGAAATTCCCTCTTTTATCTTTGGTTACTTCTATACCTAAGTAATATTTGACCTCTCCAAGATCAGTGATCTTATAGTTATTCTTTAAAGCGTTTATTACCTGCTGTATTTGTGACTGATATTGAGCACTAATTAATATATCATCTACATATATAATCAGGTAAATTGTGCCTTTATCTTCATGTTTTATAAATAAGCAGGGATCTGCTTTGCTTTGTATGAAGCCCTGAGATGTCAAGGCATTTTCTATTGACTGATTCCATGCTTTGGCAGCCTGCTTCAAGCCATATAGGGATTTGTTCAATTTACATACTTTATTTTCATAAAGTATGTAAATTGAACAAATCCCTATAAGGTGGTACATACTTTATTTTCATAAAGTATTCATACTTTATTTTCATAAAGTATTCATACTTTATTTTCATAAAGTATGTACCAAAGGATTTCAGAGCCATTGTAACTGCTGGTGATTTCACCGAATCAAAGGCTTTTTCATAATCGATAAAAGCCATGCACAATGGAAGTTCATATTCCCTCGCTCTTCCAATTAGTTCTATCAGTACGTGGATATGATCTATTGTGCTGTAGCCACTCCTGAATCCAGCTTGTTCTCTCGGTTGAGCCATGTCCAGTGTTACCTTCAAGTGGTGTGAAAGAACTTTAGTGAAGATTTTATAAACCACTGATAGGAGGCTGATAGGTCTGTAGTTCCTGAGATCCTCAATGTCACCTTTTTTTATGTAACAAGATCATTGTAGCGTTGTTACAATCCTCAGGAATCTTCCCTTCATTAAGGCATCGAGTGAAAATTTGGGCGAGTACTGTTTCGATTTCTCCACTTGCTTCTTGTATGATGTCTACAGTAATTCCATCTTCTCCTGGAGCTTTTCCCCGCTTCATGTTCTTTATTGCATGTGCAACTTCTGCTGGCAGGACTGGAAGAACTCTGGTACCTTTTATAATGTCTGGAGTACATGTATCATCCCTTTCATGTAATTTGGAGTAGAAATCTTTCACTCTTGTCAAAATTTCGCCTCTATTTCTTGTTACAGAACCAACTTCTTTTCTCAGTGCCATAATCTGTTTTCTTCCCTTAGTGAGATGTCCCTTTGCTATCTTTAGGCTTTGGTTGTTTTCAATTGCTTTCCGCACTAGTTCACAGTTGAATTCCCTTATGTTTTCAGTGATACTTTTTCGTACTGTCTTGCATAGCTCTATATATTCCACTTTGGAAATCACATCTTCTTTAGTTGTCCTCATCTCTCTTTTTTTTTTGCATCAACATTTTGTTTTTCCCTGATAATTTGTTCACATGCAACTTGTTCTTAAACCCAGCTAATTTTGTTGCTGTTTCCATAAGAGCTTTGGTTACTTTTCTGTTAACTTCAGAAATATCCACTTCTTCCGATTTTAGGCCTTCTAAAGCAGAGAATCTGTTCTTCAGTTCCAACTTGAAGGCATTATGGTGTTTTTTAAGGTTGGTTCTGTCAATACATTTTGTTTGTCTTATGAGCTTGCCACGTTCAAGTTTAGTGTTGAGGTGCATCTTACATCTCACCAATCTATGGTCACTACCTGTGTTGAACTTGTTTAGCACACTGCAGTCTTCTATGACGATTTTTTTGTTACACATAATAAAATCAATTTCACTTGTCGTCCCATTTGGATGTCTCCATGTCCATTTCCTGTGTGGCTTTTTCTTGAAAAAGGAGTTCAAGATGAAAAACCCTTCTGCCTCTGCAAACTCTACGAGAGTATTTCCACGATGGTTTCTGTTGCCGTGACCGAATTTACCTACTGAAGTTTCATTCTGTTGCCGTTGCCCTATTTTTGCCTTGAAATCTCCCATAATTATCTTTAAGTGCTGCTTACCTTTATTATTTAGATGACGAATTTCCTCATAAAATTCTTCAATTTCTTCTTCAGGATGACTTGTGGTGGGTGCATAAGTTTGAATAATCTGAGCCTGGTATCTTCTCGAGAGTTGGATAACGAGTCGTGCAGCTCTGTCAGAGGAACTTTCAACTTCTACAACTTTATCCTTCAGTTTCTTGTTTATTATAAACCCAACACCACTAGTTCTGCCAGTATCAGTCCCACGATAGTGGAAGAGATGTCCACTTTTCAGTTCAATGAGGTCTTCTCCTTTTCTCCTTACCTCACTTAGCCCGACGATGTCCCACTTGATCCTTTGTAGTTCCTCTTCCAATTCAAGAAGCCTTGAATCAGAAGATAGGGAGCGTCCATTATACGTAGCCAAGGTCAGCATCAGATGGCAGCCTAGTCCGGTCGTCCGGGGATTCTTAGCACCCTCTGCCTTCATGTCGCACTGGCCGCTGCCTTGGCCAGGTACATTCCAGCTGCCGGAGACTGAGGGCCAAGATTTAAGTTGTGGAGTCATTTTGGAGGGGTTTGGCCATAACTCACCACGCTGGCCAAGCGGGTTGGTGAGTGTGGGATAGCATTTCCTTTAATCCCGATGGTATAGTTATACCGCTATTGGAGGTCGTCAGAGCCCCTTTAGTGGGAACAGGATGTACCACGAGAAGGCGGGATTGACATTTGTCAAGGAGAGGCTGTGATGTTACGCATCACTTGACCTTACATCCCTGCTAAATATAATCATATAATTTATCATCCTGAGTGATGCTTTTTACGATGGATTTCCCCCTTTGATTTGCAAAAGATACGTATCAGTGAGACAGAAAGGAACTTGCGAAGAAAGTATTAAGAGGAGAACAAAAACTACAGTGGAACAGCAAGTCAGCTACGAATGGGTGGAAGCCGTTGAAACCGAAAGTTATACTTTAACAGTTTTCTGTACAACATCGAAAGGCATAGTCGTACTTTTATTTAGAATCAGGGAATCATATGCGAAAGAACGAAAAATTTCTCAACATGTGCTTTAAAAACAATGACAAAACATTAACGAACTATATTTTGTAGCGTATGAGTACAACATGGTTCGCTCTCCTGGCAAGAACGTAAGAGCTTGCACTTGTAGTCGTCCGCGCTTGAATTGCACGCCGCAGCGAATCATCCTTTCAACGGAGCAAAGGTTTACATTATCGCTGCAGATAGGCCTACCGTAGCGTCTCTTTACAGCATCGCACTTATACGTAAATATTACGATACAAATATTTAAAATACAATAAAAATATGAAATTTCTGCGCCATTTGCCATTCATTTTCATACCCTAAAATCTGTACGTCGCACTTTTTCCAGGTACTAACATTTTTCCGACGAAATAATTTAGGACGCTAAGCTACAGATTTACCGTTTTGTTCATCCTAGCAATAGAACTGATTTTAGTATATTATAGTATAATATACACATCGGACGGCTTTCCTTGAGGCCAGGCTGTCTGTTTGCCAGGAGTCGAGCTGCGAGGGCCACTCTACCGTGGCTTCCTACGCCGAAGTGGCTAGGAAAGGGGCTAGTACGGCGAAAGGGCCTTCGCCAGCCTCGACTGGAAAAAATATTAAAAAAAGTCGGGAGACAGGAGACACGTGTTCCTGATCTATCCACTGTCGAGAGTGCGTCCTCAGAGGACGTAAAGAGGACTGTGAAGACTGCGGTCAACCCAACTAAACTGCAGTTAGGGCCAAAAGCATTCGGAGCAGAAGGAAAGGTGGGGTCGCGGTGGAGTGTTCCCATCCCGGGGAACTCGACCGTCTTGCCCAGGATTTGAGTAGCAATCCGTTGACCAAAGATTGCACACTTCCCACGGCCCCACGAAAGAGACACCACCGGTTGATAGTCTATGGGGTCGACGGGGATCTCTCAGGGAAAGAGTTCAAGGAAGCGGTTCGTGGGCAGAACCCCGACCTCGATAACAGGTTTTCAGCCTGTTTCCCCATCAAGGGTAAGAAAGGTAGGGTCCACTGGGTGGCAGACGTGGAGCCCAAGGCCTTCAAACTCTTGATGAGGCGGAAAACACTGCACTTGGGTTGGTCAGTGCTCCGCCTAAAGGAATTCTTGCGTGAAGTCCGGTGCTGCCGGCTTCGGCCACTTCCGGAGCAACTGTCCTGAGTCCGAAGAAAGGTGGGCAATTGCGGTGAAGTTGGGCACCAGCACCACCAGTGTGCAGCCACACCGATGCAGCAACTGCTGTGCTGCGAATGCTAAGTTCCGCCTGAAGTTGGACGTCTCTCACTCCAGCTTCAGTAAGACATGCTCTAGTCTTATTAGGGAGCTTGAGCAAAGGAAAAGCCGGGTCAGCTATGGTTGACAGATGGTAGTACCCTCGGAGGTACGTAGCTCTCGGATTGGAGATTATTGGTCTATTGACCAAGGTGCTACTGATGACCCTGGCCCGGGGTCATCACTACAGCACTGGCCCTAGTACTGTGGACGATGTAAATATTTGATATGTGTGTTTAATGTGTTTCAGTGTTGAATATTTGTGAGAGGGGTGCATGAGACCCTCATACTTTAATGTGCATGTATTTGTTTAGATACCTATTAAACGACACTGGTCCCAAAAACTCGCGTTGGCGGGCGATCTCCCGGCCATGAGATGAGATAAATTATTGAAAAGTTGCTTGCCCCAACTGCCCATAGCACGTCGCACACACGGGCTATGATAGAAGGGTGTAAGGTACCGGTGCCGTGGGGGAGGCAGATCTCCACAGGTCCCTGGCCCGAATCTGTCCGAGTGAAAGACTAGTTTCCGGAGACTGACGGGCTAGCTGTCGCAGCGCCGTCAGGAACCTTAAAATTCCGAACTTATGAGAGAGTTCCGCTTTTCCCTGTGAAGTCTACACTTAGACGGTACAGCTAAAGTCATCCGCCTAGCTTACTTAGTTTATCATCATGGGTAATATTTTTTAAAATATATTTATCTGCTATTTCCTTCCATACCTCTCTCCTCTCTGAGTACTTGCTTCCTGTAAAGTAAACAAATGGTTTTTGGAGAGAGCAAAAACATTCAAGTTCTCTCCCCACTTGAAATTTTAGTCGTTTCATTTTCAAAAAAATTCCTGAAAGTTAAAAAACGGAGTAAATTACTTTTTAATGTCAATTTTACAATACCTAGTCCACCATGTTCAATATTATTATACATTACATCCCTTTTTATCTTATCCCTTTTACCTTCCCAAATAAATCGAAATGCTAATTGTTTTGCTTTTTTGAGAATATTCTTGGGTATTTCCAATGTTCTAGCATAGTAATAGAATTTTGAAAAATGCAGAAAATTTATAATTTTAGCCTTTGTAAAAAAAGAGAAATTTTTGTTTCTAAATCTGAATTATATTTTTCCGTACTTATGATATGTACAATCTCTCCATTTTGAAGTTAAATTTGGACCTGTTTTTGTGAATGGAATCCCAAGTTTATTAATAGTAGTGGTTGTTATTTTGAATAGTTTTTGATTCTGCTTTCTCCAATTTCCAAATAGAAATTCAACACTTTTCTCAACATTTAATTCTGCTTCAAATAATAGACAAAAAGATTTATAAGTTTGTTCTATGTAAGAAATCGAATTTTCATTGTTAGCAAATAACACAATATCATCCGCATATGATAATGATTTTAGTGATTGGCTTTGGCCTGGAACCGAAAATCCTGTAATTGCTCCATTTTTTTAAGGATGTTAAGAAATGGTTTATTACTAGAGTATATAAGATAGGGGATAAAGAACATCCCTGTGTAACTCCACAGGATACTTTTATTTTACGTGATAAACCATTGTTAAAGATGAATTTCATATATGTATCATGATGGATATTTTGAATCACTTTTACAATTTTCTCAGGAATGCCGTATGCTATTAACAATTTATACAGTTGATTTCTGTTTACCATGTCGAACGCTTTTTTTTTATCTAAAGATATTATAGCCAATTTCACTTTTCTATCATTTACATATTGGAATAGTTCTTTTAGAGCTAAAATATTAAATTGAATATCTCTTCCTGGGACAGAGCACATGTGACCATCATCTAGCATTTGTATAATGACTTTCTGGAATCTGTTAGTTAATGTTTTGGTGTATATTTTATAATCTACGTTTAAAATTGCTATCGGTCTCCAATCTGTAGGTGAGGTTTGAGTTCCCCCTTTAAATATTAATTTTATTAGACCTAATTGAAAAGAATGTGGAACGGCCTTTCCTTCTAACAAAGCATTATATATTAAATTTAATTTTGGAATTAATTGTTTTTCAAATTTTTTATAAAATTCTGTGGAGAGACCATCAACTCCAGGAGATGATCCATTTGGAAGGGAAAATAAGGCTTCTCTGATCTCTGTATTTGTAATGGGTCTACAAACATTTTTTTATCTTCATCTACTATCTGATAATTAATATCAACTTCTCCACTACCTTGAATAATTGGAGGATTAAAAATATTTTCCAATGAGTCTATGAACTTTTGAAGAATTATTTTTCTTTGAGATTCCGGGGCACCGAAAGCGGGATCAGTAATACAATTTCTCTCTCTTTTTTCCTTTTTCAATAAAGTGTTAATATCAATTTCACCCATTCTTTCTGAATCGTATACATCTATCATTATGTCTCTTGCTCTATCTAGTAGGGCCGAATCTAACTCATTTGAAAACATTGAGTAAAGTTTGAGAAAGTGGGTCTGTTTTGTTTGATTCTTTGATTTGATTTATTAGACATTGATATTTTATAATATTTGTTCGTCTCCTTTTTATTAGTTTACCTCTGACACTTATTACGATATACGATATTTGAAGAAGTTTTAGGAAGGAAGTGTCTGACCCCACGTCTAAAACTGCCCTTAGAAATATGAAGCTTGGAGATCTGAGTAAGTGAACTCAATAGAACAGACAAACAGAAAAATGCAGTGAAAGGAGAGGGTGATCCGTGACACAAGTCCGGTGGGAAGAGGGGAAAGGGAACGAAGCACCGCACAACATCACAGAGAACCACAACACCATCTGGCCGCCGACACACCAGGGGGTCACTGCAGCTCAACGAGACCAGATCCAAATGCCTGAGCAGAATCCATTTTCAACGTCTCGATTCCAGGCTGAAAAAGAAGGGTGTGGTGGTCTGTCTAACACCCACCAGTGTTCGCATACTTACTCTCTCCGTCAAGGGGGGTCAACGGTCGCCGCCTTAGTTCTGGGATACCTAAAGAATTTGCTGGGATTGTAGTCAACCGCGCCCCTAACAAGTTCATCAGGGTGGGTTTCCGCTTTCTTGAAGATCTGTTTCTCAGGTTCCGAAGTGGGGTCCAAGGAGGAGCCCCAGTGATCATTCGAAGTGCTCGGCTCTGCACCCTCTCGATTTTCTCTCGCTGATTCCTACTAACACCAATCCAGATGGAAGAGGCGTATGTAAGCACTGGCCTGACGACCGTCTTATACAGCAATACTTTGTGCCGTGCTGAAAGGAAGCTTCTCCGGTGGAGTAGTGGAGCTGGCTGCCCAAGGCATTGTCTAGCTTTATTCGTGCGGTAGCTAGTGTTCGCCACCCACGG
The DNA here is from genome assembly GCA_039090855.1 of Macrothele yani. Classification (NCBI taxonomy): domain Eukaryota; kingdom Metazoa; phylum Arthropoda; class Arachnida; order Araneae; family Macrothelidae; genus Macrothele; species Macrothele yani. Next base: position 12,730,735 of record CM077012.1, read on the forward strand.
TAGTCGACAATCGAGTTGAAGCCCTAGGTATTTAGTGGAGGTAGCCCAGGGTATTGTCTCTTGAAACATAAGGAATTTCGGTACTCCTTGGAGAGATCCAAAAACAACAGCGCACTGCTCTTAGACGGATTGATCTTGATCCGCCAGTCAGTGTAGTAGGTTTCCAGCTCAGAAAAAAGTCCTGGAGGAGCTTCACTGTTCTGCTTTTGTTCAGGGACTTGATGATAACAGCTGTATCATCTGCGTACATCATGCCCTGCCCTTGTATGGGTTTGGGTAAGTCGTGCAGATAAATGGAGAACAGCGTTGGTCCAAGAACCGAACCCTGAGGAACGCCAGCCCGAATATTTTTTCCGAAGAAAGCTCACCGTTAATCTTAACAGTGAAACTGCTTCTGTTGAGGTACGAGCCAATCACCTCAACAAGTGGGCGAGGGCATCGAAGCTTCTGCAAGTAGTCCATCATGCCAAACGCGGTCAAAAGCCTTGCTGATGTCCAGGAAGACAGCAGTAGAATACTCGCTCTTCCGTAAGTCTGATCAACTGGTGGGTCGTAGCATGCTTCGCCCGGAAACCACCCTGTTCGTCAGGAATCACACCATTAGCTTCACAGAACTCAAGAAACCTAGAGAGAATGACCCTCTCCAGGACGGGCAAGAGAGATATTAGACGGTAGTTCTCTGGTAAGGTATGATTGGTTCCAGGTTTGGGCAACACCACTACCACTGCCTTTTCTAAGTCCCTGGGGAAATACTTCAGCCAGAGAGACCCGTTGAAAATCTCCACCAGTACCAGAATCCAGCTCTCAAGGAGCAGTTGAACAGCTCTTGCTGAAACTCCATCTCTTCCGGGAGCTTTCTTGACCTTTAGTTTTTTGATGTGTCAAGTTACCTCGAGGTAACTAAGAGGCGTGAGGACCTCGTCTGTATCATCAAGATCGTATGTAGCTAAAGCCTCCATGACCCTATCCGTGTGACTAGGATTTTGGATGTCATGAGGTGAGAACTGCTCCTCCGGGGCAGCAGCAAAGACCCCAGCCTTCTCATAACCGTAGACCAAACCCTGTGGACCAAGAATGGGCGGTATGACAGTCTTTACTACACCGGATTTCTGGAAGGATGGTCCTGACAAGGTTGACCCGCGTTGAGAAGGTACTTGTTCCATTGGAGTTCTCTGAACGAGCGATATCTGCCCTGATGAGATCGCGACACGTGTTATAACGAACCCTGTCGTCGGCTGATCTCGACCGCTGCCAGATCCTCCGGAACTTGTTCTTTTCTCGGATCATCCGGACAATACGTGGAGGAAGTGCATAAGGGTCTCGGGCAGGGGCTGAGGGCTTCCTGCATCGATCCAAGATTACCTGTATGCAACGAGTGAGTTCCTCCACCGCACTGTCGACGTTCGAGCCAGTACTAGGGTCCACCGTAGGCGGATCAACCTCAGCAATAATTTCCTGGAACAACTTCCAATCAGTATACATCACCATCAGCCGGGTGGGTGCGACTCCGTTTAATCTCAGTAGGACTGGGTCATGATCAGAGTCAAGCCCAGAAACCACAGACACCTGATGAAAGTGCCTCACAAACTGGAGGACAGCATATCAATGACATCGCCAACCCCGTGTGACAGGGTGCAAGTAGGATGTACCGGACTTGCAACTATAAGATCCAACTTGTCAATGTATTGCGAAAGTGCCTCCCAGCACTATTAGTTGAACGACAAAACCAGTCAGGATATTCAGCATTCCAGTCACCAGCCACTAATGTGGGGGTGGGGTCCCCAAAGGGGATATCAAGATCATCATCAGAAGGCACCTTCCCTGGACTGTTATAAACGGAAGCGAATTTAATCTAGCCTGAGTTTGTTTTTAGCTTAACAGACAGTGTCTCAATATTGTTGAAGGGTGTGATGGATGCACTTAAACCATTTCTGACTAAAATGACATTACCTCTTGCTGTGTGCCTGCAGAGGGCCGGATCTCTGTCCTGCCGGAACACCTGATAATTCGCAACACTGACTCGCTTGATCTTAGGTGTGAGTTTGGACTCACAGATAAGAGCAACGTCGATGTCATGATCTTTCAGGAAGCTTTCAAGTCAGTAAGTTTATTCCTGCTGCTGTTTGCATTCCAAAACATTATGTTAAAACTACTAGGCATGGGATCTCAGGCTTAAGACGCCAGACAGGCAACCAGAACCCGTTTCAGGACAGCGGGATCAATGCGCTCCACAAGCTCTGAGAGCAGCTTTTGATCCGTGACCTTGGTAGTGGCAGGGTGGGGAGCCACTTTTTTTGTTACCACCTGAGGGGCAGGTGTAACATTTGCTGGTTGACCAGCAGTCTTGTTTGTGTTCTTTTAACTTTCCTTTTCCTCCTCTTGGAGCTTGTAGCAGAGATGGAAGGCATGAAAGCAGCTGGGGGACTCTTCTTAACCGGTTTGGGGTCAACAGTAGTCGGTTTACTAGGGGCCCTACTTTTTGACATCTTCTTCTGCTCTGGTTTCTGCCTGTTGTTTTTCGGCACCTTGTTGGCAAGCAAAATCGGGCTAAATGGGACAACCACGCCAGTTAGTCCCATGTTCACCACTACAATTGACACAGAAACGCTGTGTCTTCTTCTCAGCCGTGCATTCCCTGCTGCAATGGTCCTTGCCGCAGTGCACACATGTTGGCTTCTGTCTGCAGTTGGACACGGCATGACCAAAGCCTTGGCAGTTGAAACACTGCTGTATCCTGCCCTTAGTTCGGTAGGGTTCAACCGAGATTAAAACCCCAAGGAGAGATACCAGCCGGAAGATGTTCCTGCTTTGTTCAGTGCTAACGAGCAGAACCATGGCAGGTGGAAAGTCCTCTTTGCAGCTGTTTTGAAGCCGGCACACGTTTGTGACAGCAAAGGAGTCCTGCAACTGTTCCCTGATGCTGTCAACTGGGACACGCAATCCCAGTCCTTTAATGACAACACGGAACGGTTTTTCTGTCGTCAGGGTAAAAGTGAAAAACCCAACCTTGAAGTTTTCAAGGAGAGATGTCAACCACCGATGATCGGCGATAGTTTTTAATTTTTACCGACGCCGTCTCCTCAAGCTCTTTTTCTATCCTCTCATAGATCAGAGGCCAGTTGCTAATTCCTCTGCTACCGGTGGCACCCTTTTAGACACCCTTTTAGACACAATTCCTAACTACCGGTGGCACCCTTTTAGACACGTTAGATGGCAAACATGTCCCGGGGTCTTTGGTGACCTGTACCTGTTCCGCGATCACGTAGACACTTGAGTTGAGCTCTTGCATCTGTACGCATAGTGGATCAGACTGGTGTTCAATGACGGCCTCGGTTAGGTCAGCCCATTTCCCATTTTCGATGGGTGAGGGAGACCTTTCCTTCCTTGGCCTCTTGACGCCACCATTTCTTTTAGCAAGAGCATCAACAACCGAGGTGTCTGGCTCAGTCAAAACTTGGGGCTTTGCTGTTCCATTTCTTCCTAGCACCGTTAACCTGCTGGGAGGTTTTCCGAATGCTTTGGGTTGGGAAGGTAATTTAGCTGTAGCCTCAGCATAGGTTGGCCTATGCTCTGGATCAGAGACTTCACTGCCAGTCCTCGGCTCTTCCGCAGGATTACGGGAGACATCCTGTCCTGAGTCGTCATGCCATTTGCAGGATCATTCGACTGTGGAGACTCCTGGGACCCACTTGGTCTGCCAGTTGTCCGAACATTCTCACGAACAGGGTGTTCCGAGCTAACTGCTGAATTCTACAGTAGGTCCTCTTCGCTCATGGCATGTGCCATCTTGCCCTTCTGCTAGGAGTCCAATAGCACCGCAGAGGGAAGCCAGGATGGTGCTCATCAGACCACGGCAGTCCGTGCTTTCGTCCAGGGAGGAGACTAGGTGCTTAGCTTCATTCACGATAGCAAGGACACTCGCTGCTCTCTAGCTGCAGACAGTTGATATTCGCTTATCATCTCTGAGTTGTCTTGGGAAGCAACCATTTGTGAGCAAAGTACACAAGAAATCACAATTCAGAAAATAAAAGCACTAAAATATACCTAGAACCTAACAAAAGCTAAAATCTTTTGAACAGGACTAACCCTAAAATAGAAGTTTGAACACTACTCTAGAACCGAGTATTTGAAACCTAACGCTGAACAGATAATACACTACTGCAAAGTACACTACGGCATGTAATGAACTACTTACTACAATATACACTACTGCTTAACTCCTATCTAACTGATGTAGAGAACAATTGCACTGAGCACTAGTCCCTAACGCTACAATGACAACCTAACTTCTAGACTGAAATAAATAACCAGCTAGAGAAGAACCCGATTAACTGCCTGTCAAAAACTGATTCCTCTCACTATATGAAAAACAGTCGAACTCCTAACTAGCTCCTAAACACAAAATAAGCAAACAACAAAAAAAAATTTCAAAAAGCTTACCTTGCTGACGTCTTTTTGTTGACTTGCGATGAGAAATAAATCAATTGAAGAAAACACAAGAGAATTTGGCTGGAGCGAGTCACAGTTCAAATAATCACGAAAACACAAAAATTTGGCTGGAACGAATCACAGGCCAAATGAACACACACTAGATGATTTCACACACTTACTAGGGAATACGACGCACTCACCGAAGCACAAAACATACTACACAGGCACACACTTCACAAATCGACGACTTGAAACACACCGTAGAATTGAAGAAGCATCGGAATTACACACACACAAAGAACTTGGAATCGCGAAACACTCCCAAAACACACAGGAACCACCACACAAGGCGCACCATTTCTTTTAGCAAGAGCATCAAGGCTTCATGAAGATTTGAAGTAGCACCGGAAAAAAACACACGGGATTAAGGGAGTGATTCCACAAAATCCGATAACCACTGACCTTGCCTGCGTGGACGTCACGGGAAGCTCACGGTTTGACCTTGAGACTTTTTTTTTTTTTTTTTTTGATTGAAGGTTTAACGACCACCGTGAACAACTCAATGGGCTATAAGCAGTCGCCCGTCCCTAATTTAGGGTCACTGGTTCCAGGGAAGGGAGAGAACCAGTGCCGTAAGACAAACACAACATCCATGCCTCACCGGGATTCGAACCCGGAGCCCTTTCGGACGAATGATCAGAGGCCATCGCTTAGACCACTGCGCCACCGGGGTGGCCCTTGAGACTAGCACTAGCACAAGCAGATTAGCACAGGTCTGTTCACTACAAGAGCAGGATCGAATTCTTGGATGTTTTTCCTTTCCGACTCTAACACTTGTCTTGTTTTTCCTTCCCGATTCTAACACTTGCCTTGTTTTTAATATTTTGTTTAAAATTATCCCTGTTTTCAACTGTGATTTCTGTATTAACGGATTTTAACATAAATTCTTCTAGTTCTTGTTGTGAAACTAGGTCTTCCAGCACTGCATTAGATATTATCCAATATGGGAGGTTTTATTTTTTTTTTGGATTGTAGATTAATTTGAATGTGAACTAATGCATGATCTGACGAGTGAGTAGGGTAGTTACAAACTTCTTTTTGTATTTCGATTGAATTTTTCAAATTTTCCGGGCAAAAAATGTAATCCAGTCTAGAATTACACCCTTGGCAAGTTATTCCATTTTCTGTACAAGCTCTTAAGGTCCAGGAATCAAGTAGACCATAAGTTGTAAAAAAATTTTGGAGTGTTTTGTGTGTAGCTTCTTCAAAAGTACGAAGAGGGAGTGTTGGATCTGGAAGCGTAGTGTTGAAATCCCCAAATATAATGTGTATCGTGTTTGTCTTATACATGTATTTAGCTAATTGTCAGAAAAAGACATGTCTGTAGGTAGTTGGGGGGGGAGCATATATGTTGTGTATATTGATGTTATTCTCTTGATATTCAACTTCAATTGTAAATCTGTTTCCAAATTTTTTACAGTGCATATGAATTTAGGGTTAAAAATCACACTGACACCAGCTGTTCTGTCGTTTCCTAGGGAATACCAACTAGGAAATTTAAATCGATTTCGAAAAGATAGAATTTCATTTTATTCCGAAAAATTAGCTTCTTGTAAACAAAGGATATCGATATTTAAATTTAAAAATTTACTAATTACTTTCAGGTGTTTATTTTACTTTCTGAGGCCTTGAACATTCCAAAGAGCAATTTTGTCTTCGTATAAGACCCCCAAATCATGGGGGCTGAGAGAGGGGAGCGCCCTAATGTGCTCTTGCACGACTTCCCCTCCCCCATACACGAACTTTGTTGCAACACAACATCTTCACACTGTTCACCACGCTCCAGGCAAACACCTGTCTCGGGACCCACCTGTGTGTCCACCAATGCAAATAAACTTGTCAGTATCTCCCCATTCAAAAATTTCTGTTTTCCTCACTGCACATCCTGACTATGTAACATCTAATACACTTTACAGAAAAGAAGAGAGGGTTTATTTGTAGATATCCACGTCACTCTTCTTTGTCCTTCACTATGTCGTGGACCGAACTAGCCGAGGCTGGTTTTCTTGAAGTGTGAATGTCAAACGTTAAAATTGACAAATCTAATAATCTGCATGCAAGCAATTTACTCGTGAGGGTAACTGACTCAACATTTCGATTCGTTGAATCTCCTTGTACAGAATGTAATATTTGATACAATTTTCATATTAGATGAACATTTTGTTTTCATAAAAGGCCACTCAGATAACACAATGAACATTTTTCCGACATACATATTATGTATAGATATTATACATATAAATACAATTTTTATCTTATACATATTATTAAAAGGACGCAAAGAAAGTATTTTTTAAACGCAAGTTGATAAATAATCCGTTTGGTTAAAACTCGCACTTTGAACGTTTGATGATCAGTATTGTCTGTGTAAAATTAATTTAATATTCATTTAATTTCCTTAAAATTCAATTTCAGCACAGTAATATTTAATACTCAAGCACCAGCTACCTGTTTCAGGTTAGCGAGCTTATTATCTAAAAGTGATTCTTGCTACTGTTTAACATAATATTGTTGTGCCTGACGTGGCTGCTCTCTTAGTTAAGACCAGAATGCGCGAACGAATGATTGCATACTTTCGCCACTGGCCGGAAAAAGTTTTTTCCGTTCGTTGGCTTTGTAGGGCTAGATTGGTCTCCCTTCGCAAACAGCTTTCGATTTTAATTTTTGTTCTGTGTTGGAGCTTGTCTCATGACAACCGACCACTGCTGCCGATGTCATGCTTCTTACTTACTAAGTTTTGATTCCGTGTTTGCGCCCTGATTTATTTTCACATGCTTTGCTACTGTGTTAGAACCCTCATGTGTTGTATTTTATATGTCTTTTTCTGAATTTGTCAATGCTTTGGCCCGTGATTTTGTTCTGTCTGCAGGTTACTTTACCTCTCGGACGACAGCGCAGACCATCTTTTGCGTCTTTGTCATGCCTCTCGGGCGGGGAGGGGTGTGACAAATGACATTTCATGCTGTTGTTTATTCTTATTTTTCTGTCATACTTTTTTTTTTTTTTTTTTGAAGGGTTGGAGTTGCTTAGATGTGGGTCCTCTTTCTCTCTAAGCACTTCCACCCTGATTCCAGAGATGCTTCTTCCATGGAGGTGTTTGCATTCATGTTTCGTCATCCGTGTTTGGTAAGTAGGGTAAGTGGCTTTTATTCTTCTTTTTGTTGTGCACGTGTGTGAATGCGAGTGTGTGTGTGTAGCGCCACGATGATGATAGTGCATTGGCTGACCCATATTATGGGTTCCGCTATTGTTACGATGTGGTTCAAATCACTCAGTTGACTAACTGAGTGGTTTTAACCACATCCTAACAATAACCTGAGACCATTAAAGGACGGATGTGCTACCGTGAGCGCCATCCTGACCCTCTCCCAGTCCAAGGTGACTCCGCCGTCGGTTCAAGAGGTGTCCGTTAGAGTTCCTGTGCCTGGCCAGCGTGTTTGGGGAGATTGAGTGCTTGTGTTGCTGAGCAACAAAACTTCGTTGTAGGAGGTGTCGCTGCGCGTGCGCGCATTGTGACGTCCATCTCTTCCAATTTCCTAAGTGGTCGTTTATTCAATCTAGTTGGTTCATCTCCGAAAAACTGCTCGGCTTTGAGAGTACTAGTGTCTTGAGTCAAGCTTGAGATCAGTTTAGTCGTCTTCTCATTGGGCCGCGCTGAAGTGGCTAAGACTAGTGACAGTCCCACGATTTGTTCTTAGACGCTGTAGTGGCAGAGAACAAATGGGTTAGGATATTGTCGGACCCGGTTGGCCACAGTCTTCTTCTGTGGCTAGGATTTTGGGCAAGTATATTTTTTTCAATTTTCAACATTCTAGCTTTTAGCTTTGTTTTTCCTCAGACTGCTTTCTAGTTTGATGCTCACTTCGGTCTGATGCGCATTAAAACAGGGGTTACTTTCAATTTGGAACTCAGTTGCTCCTTCATTCAATGATAGGTAACCTTAATAATGAAACGTCAAAGTTAAGTATTATATTATTCTTCACTGTAAAATATAAAGGCTTTCTTTCCACTTAATTCTGTAACCGGGGCTTATATATTTATCAGAAGCGAGATTCTGTAACCATTTTTCGAAATGTTGAAATGGAATCATTTTCCTTCATTTCCCGCCATTTTGATGGAAGCCCAGCAAAAGGCAAATAGAGTATTTCCTTTCCCACGCGACGCAGCAGATGGCAATTAGGGAATCTTGCGATTTTCGGAGAAGAGACATCTTAGGGTGTAGCCGGAGGGAACGCGGTGGCAGGGGTCGACGAAGCAAGATAGTTTTAGCAGGGGTGCAGTATGCTGGGGGACGAAAGGAACGGAGGAGGATATAGTTTTGAGTGGCCGGAAAGAGAGAGAAGGATTTTCGGCGGTGGAGAATACTGAGGGAGAACGGAAAGAATGAAAGCACGAAAAGGACAGAAGCTTGGTGACATTCCCCGTATGATCTGAATAAACGTTTTCCTCACTGCAAAATTTAGCTTCAGTCGATTCACTTTTCTACGCTTTGTATTGTTTTTATCTGCTCCAGTTGGAAGAATTACGGATTAAACCACCGATACCGAACTTACTGCTGAACAAAATCAAAGGAACCCTTCACGCAGGGTGCTGTAATAGAATTCAGCTCCAAGCCCTGCAACAATTCCATTATATGCTAGATGGCTTTCCGGTGACGTATGTTTTTGGATGCTTTCTGTGGTTTCTTGCACATTTGAGAATAATCGGTTTATGTACTTTGAATCACTTATTTCCTTAATCTAATTGCCTTTTTAAGCAATTACCTTAATTTTAGGATATTCCTGTTTTTTGTTAAAGTTTTCTTCGCTTGATGGAAGTAAATAATTCACCTTTTGAAATTTACTTTTCAACGTTTCAATTCTATTTGTTTGGGGCCTCCCCCCCCCAGTGCTTTGGGAAGGGGATATTTCTCCCTTTTTCCTTGCATAGGTTTTCTGCCCCACTAGGAGTTTAGTTTCCGGAGATCAAGTACCGCTGTGCTTGTTTTCTTTAGTGTAAATGACGGAGAGTCTGCGTTTAAACGTCTCATGTTGTGTGTATGAATGTTACTGAGAATATGGAAGCTTTTCGAGTGTTTATCAGAGTTGAACTCTCGATGCCGTTCCATGCTTTGAATGGCTGAGAAAGTTTTACGGTCTTTTACTCTGTATTAATCTCTATGCCCCCCCCCTCCTTGCCTTCTGTGGTGAGGAATACAGGGACTTCAAAGATCCCCACTGGGGCACACTCTGTAGTGTGTTCCATGGGGTGCCTTATTCTTTGGTTGGTTGGTGGATTTTCTATGGCGCAAGGACCATATTTGGGCAAAGAGCGCCAGCCACAAGACAATTAAAGGAAGACATCGTTAATCTTTGAAGACAAGGAGTTTGGGCGGGTTGTATCATTTATAATCTCTTGGTATGGCTACCCCAAACAGATTAGGTTGTCCAAATCGTGTAAAGACATTCGGCATCAAAAAGGGATAAATGTGCAGTTTAGCGTCCTAAATTATGTCGCCGCAAACTTTTAAGGATTTCGAAAAAGTGAGACGTAAAAAATTTAAAGTATGCAATTTCATGGCAAATGGTGGAAAAATTTAATCTGTAAAACGCATTTTAATATTTTTGTACCGTAAAAGTGACCTACAAGTACGACGACGTCAACACCGCTGCAGTAGGCCTAACACAACTCCGCGTCGAACACGTCAAGCTTGCCTCCGGTGAAAAAACGATGGTCTCGTTCCGGCGGCCATTTTGTTGGCGAAAGAGTAAAAGAGGAACGTTCTTACCAGGAAAGCGTTCCATTTCGTGGCGCTACGCTATAGAAAATAAATCAACATTTCTGTCTCAGTTTTTCACATCACAATCTGACAATTTCTTGGTCTTTCGCATATGAATCTTTGATGCGCAATGAACTCAATTCTTCGAGGGTTTTTTTTTAAATCAAATTTGAATGAACTGCGAATCACGCCGTCAATAGGAGCAAAAACTTTCATTTTTCGATGCCGTGTAACTTCCGTTGTCGAGACCGCGTCATTACTCTACAGAAGAAAGAAAGGCATCTGTATACTTTCTATTTTATATCAGGGGACTATATGCATGATAACGAAACAATTGTTCCCGTGTGTTTTGAAAAACTGCGATAGAAATGAACTACGTTCTGTCAGGTAGCACTAAAAATTGGAACGCTTTTCTGGCAAGAAAGTTCCCCGTTCGTCTTGTACTCTTCCGCCAGCAAAATATTGACAGCCGGAACGACAACTTCATTTCAGCGAAACAAAATTTTACGTGGTCACCGCAGCGTTGTGTTCACTTTGTTGTACTTGGAGGTCAGTTTTACGGTAAAAATCTTTAAAATGCATTTTACAGATGAATTTTTTTCAGCATTTGACATGAAACATGCATGTAATTTGTGAGACGTACAGATTACATGCTTTTAAATCTGTACGTCTCATTTTTCGAAATCCTTCTACATTTGTGGCGAAATAATTTAGGACGTTAAACTACACATTTACCCCAAAAGGATTTAAACAAACATGTTAGAAATTTTCATCCCGATGTTTTCATTGTACATTCACTTGATGTAACTAATGAAAATGCAAACAGATTAACATGCAAACACTACGAAAGAACATTTGGAATGAAAAAAAGATCTATTGAGACATATTATAAAAACTTTCATCCCGATGAAATTGACCATGTTCCCATAAATGAACAAGTTAGCTCCAGAAATAGTGGTAAATATTCAATTAGTGTTATTGATACACGTGATATTTCTGCATTAACATGCATCTTAAATGGTAAATCCGGGCTTTAGCTTTGGAAGTTGCTAGGGTGAATGTGTAGTTTAGCGTCCTAAATTATTTGGCTGAAAATTTCAAGAAAAAGTTATGTCTTCGTATAAAAGCCACGATTAAAGCTGAAAGTGAGGGGCGTCATACTATGCTTTCTCACGATGATCTATCCCCAGAATATTAAATTTTATTGTTGGGCAACGCCAACGCACTTGTTTCCCCCTCAGCACATGTAAAAACATGCGCTGAGTTCAAGTGGTGTTTGACTCATACCCCGAAACACACACTACGGTTCCACAAACACAAACACTTAAAAAAATCCAAACTTCCAGGTCTCTCAGAAATACTAAGAAATGGCCCCTCCCTTTCCGACGGCGGAATCATCTTGGCCGGTGAGATCGTCTCAGGGACGTGAAGAAACACCATCAGAGATGATTCAGTGGCCGTGTCACCAGGTCTGCAAGCTTGTCGTGAGACTCACTCTATAGGAATACGCACAAAGCAAATCCTTCGGAAGCGACACTGCCAGCGGAGGCGTAAAAAACTGTAGGAAATAAAAAAGGCTACTTCAAGACTCCACCACCCTACTCCAAACACGTAGAACCGGCACATCACAATCAACCAATAATCCCATCAAATATCCACACCATACAAAATAAATAGGACCATCCACACCATACAAAATAAATAGGACCATGCACCAAAGCAAGCATCAACCCCAAATCACACTCCCCAGGCGCAGCGACCGAGCTCGATCGCCGAGAACCAGCAAGTTCCTGTTTCCTGGGTCTCATGGGTTACACAAACCCGCTTCGGCAGCCGGAGACCCTGAAGCGAAAAAACAGAAGTGTTTTGCTAGAGGGAACTGGGAGGACAATCTTCGCACTCCCCGTCGCAATGCATGATTAAACCATAATAGTCTAAAACTTACACTAAACGAGCCGCAGGGCACCCAAGGTTTGTGTTCCAAGGCCTAAAACTAAGGCGGAACAGTGCCCCAATCGAACAAAAGCTTGTCCCGGAAACAATTTGACACCAAGAGTCCCAGTGGACTAGTAGCCTGAAATATGTCAGGGCGAGCGAGAAACGACTTGTTAACTTTTTTAATTTTAATACTTCACAATAATTTGGCATCGAACAGTGAAAAACTTCAATTGCTGAAATTCTGGCTGCGTCGATGTAGTCTAGTCTTAACAACAGTCTTGAATTATTTTAACTCATCACCCCCTTCTTTTAGAAATGTGCTGTTGTTCGTGTTGAACGTCTTTTAATGGTGTGGTGCAACAGTGGACACCGGACAAGTAGCAAGATTGAACTGAAATGTAATAGGTATGTTTACGCCAGACTTTTGCAAACCAGAAGGACTGAAGCTGAAATAAAGTGAGTGCAATATGTGTTGCTCCATATACCTCATTGCTGATTTTATATGTCTCACTGGCAGTAACTTACATAAGCTTCCAAAATTTAATGTAAATACTGTATATTGTACATGTAGAGATATTCATAGCTTCAGATATAAATATTTCATTGTCATCGAAGTCAACTTGTCATTTCTGGGCTCATGTACTATAACGTGTGTAACAGTACTATAGAGGACTTTGTCCTAATATACATTTGCCTATCTCCCAGGTATTTTATTGTTCAAATATATATATGTATTGTTTGAACTTCTACTAAAACAGTTCGTGAGGAACTGCACAAGTTAAATTTCCACTGCAGAGCTGCTGCATACAAGCAGTTAATAACTTATAAGAATGCGAGTAAGCTATTTCCTTGGTGCAAAGCCTAACGCCCATGGACCCTAGATCAGTGGAAACTAGTGTTATGGAGTGACGAATCACGCCATGCTGCTTTTAAATCCGATGGTAGTTGCTGAGTGTGACGTATGGCAGGCGAACGGTATCAGCCAGAATGTGTCATCCCAACTGTTAAATTTGGTGGTGGCAGTGTCATGGTCTGGAGATGTTTCTGGAGGTATGGAATGTGACTGTCAGGGGTGGCGGAAAGTGAAGTTCGTTGACCGGGCCCGAAATTTTGAATCGTGGTGCACCCTCTACCTTCCCGCTTCTCGAAACAAACAAAAGAAAAACAATGCCTAAGGAGCTTTGTTGGGAATTAGGACCACCCAACCACTTACCTAGAGGAACTTTCTAAGACACATCACAACAATCGCATATATGCCAAATAAAAAAATAATTGAAAGAAAAATCTTGGCTGAAATTATTGACCGAGCCCAGGCCCGGGCGGTTCCGCCGCCACTGGTGACTGTTGATGGTTGTGGAAGGAAAGATGAACGCTGCGAAGTACCGGGACATTCTAGACAACGGCGCACTACCTGCATTTTACCAGTTTTACGGAGACGGACCATTCTTGATTTAGCAAGACAACGCGCCGTGACATAAAGCACGCTTCATTTCTATATGGGTGTACAGAATTTGGAGTGGCCAGCTCAAATTCGGTTTCAATCCTGTAGAAGCTCTTTGAGATGAACTTGAACGTCCAACTTCTGTGTCAGAACTGATCACTGCTTTGCGGGAGGAATGGAACAATATACCTGCGATTTCTTACCAGAATCTAATTGAAATTGTGCCAAAGAGAATGCACCAAAAAGTAAAATATATAATACAAACCAATATTTTCCCAAGCGTATTTACAGAATTCTGTAACATGTGGAATGCTCCTTTATTAGGACCTTTATATCCTCCTACCAATTAGGTGCCATCGGACGGAAAGTAAGGACGGCTATACTGAAATTTGTGTTAGGAACATCCTTTTGGGAATATAAGGCGAATTATGTTATAGTGTTTATGAAGTTCTACAAAACATGCACATTTTAACGTAGTTTTAAAATATGCATATACGTATTTGGTTAATACTCCAGAATGCTATAGAAGGTAAATAATTGATATCAATATGAAAAATAAGTTACGTGTGTCATAGCAGACCGAAACAGCGGATGATTTGTGTGTGCGATAATTGTGAGAGAAATAATCAATAAAGAGTTATATGATTGGGAGAGCGTTTGGAAAAGGAAAATCATTGAGCTGTTTACAAAATTAAGAAGCAATGAGCAAAAATCATCTGGGCACACAGCGACATTTATTGGATTTGGAATGAACATAAGATAAAATGTCATTGGTGAAATGTTCATTCACCAACTATACTTCGATTCACCCTAAGATGACACTGAAGGGGAAGGTACGTGAAACCTACCGCCACGACTAAACGTAGTTCCCAAAAATTTTCATGAAAATCAACGCATTTATTGCCCAGAATCATACTTCATATTGTCTTGGCTGTTTACTCATAAGTACATATTGTTATTTTAGACATAAATTTAAAAATGATCTATTTTCAGAAATTAAGTTTTAAAATCGGACCAACGCACGCATGCGTAGATATGCAGTGTTTGGGAGACAAGGACGCCAATGAGTTGATCGGCATGTGATTCACAGCTGCTAACAGCAGGACACAGTGGGGAGTGACGCGCATGAACATAATTCTCGGCAGACCCCGAAAGCTCAGTGAGTGCGTAGGCTCATGGATGTAAAAAAACAAAAGTGCCATCTTAGGGTGAATCGAAGTATAGATGGCGCAACATTAGTTGTAGCCAACGGCCCTTAAACCCAAGTACTAAGCGTTTTTTTTTCTTTGTTTTTTTACCTCCATGTTACATTTCGGGTTAGAATGAGATTAGCAGGTGTTCGTTGCTGAGCTTTTAATTTTAGCAACCTCGAAATAGGGAGCATTTCATGTATCTTAATTTTTCGTTCCACGAGCTATCTGTA
Organism: Macrothele yani; assembly: GCA_039090855.1. Taxonomy (NCBI): domain Eukaryota; kingdom Metazoa; phylum Arthropoda; class Arachnida; order Araneae; family Macrothelidae; genus Macrothele; species Macrothele yani. Next base: position 12,745,786 of record CM077012.1, read on the forward strand.
GTACGTTATTGTTGAACACCTTAACTTGGGATTCCGTTGATCAAGACACTATTGTTTCATGTTCTAGAGAAGCACGACAATTGGTGGGAGCTGTTTTCCCATGTGACCAGCGTCCTTCAATAAGGTAACGTATTGGAAGATTCCCTGCCTACTTTCAGACCCAGTTGCCTTTAAATTTCACCTATTTCGTTTTACATTCTTCACTGTTGAGTGAGCCCTTTCCTTTTTTAAAACAGAGAATACTGTCATAAACGGACTTTTGGATGAGTATAAAATTGTAGTTTCAAAGGTGAAAAAATGAAGTATACGTAATATAACCGTACCAAATTTTTATAAAAACGTCATGGCTAGTCCTCACTAGTCCACGAGATATAACGATACAGGTAAATTTTCTTTTAAATGCTTGTGGATTAATCTGTTCGTTCCCGTACTTGGGGAAAGGGAAAAACACCTGAAAAATCAGCATGAGTCTGAAATATATTTTTTCCCCATGTGACCAGCATAGCTCTGATGTGTATTATTTTATCTCTGAAGAAAGAAAATTTCTTTGTTCAAATAAAATCACCTACTTATATTTTCAGCATGCTATATGAATGCGAGACTTTGACATTGACAAAGGAATCAGAGAGAAGGATACTTGATTTTGAAAGAAAGTGCTACCGTAAAATCTTACGAATCGATGGACCCAGAGGATAAGAAATGAACAAGGGTACAGAAGAATACAACTAAAAGAGACCATGTTAAAAAAAATCACACAGAGAAAACTGACCCTTTGGACACATCTGCAAAATGAAAAATGACAAAGATAAAAGACATTGGTGTTTAGCTTAATGAATGGAAGAAATGCAAGAAGACGCCCTCATCGTGTGTGGGCTGACGATATTAAAGACTTGTGCTGTGGAACTCTTCAAGAACTGAGTCACTAAAAATCAGCATATTAGCCCCTAAAAAATCAGTGAAATTAATAGGACAATATACTTAAATGGCAACAGACACCTACGGGAATTGAACCCATGTTTGATGATGATTATATTTTCACTCGATGGTTTTATTCCTTTCGTGCCTATCTAAGCTTCGATATAAATGCTGGAAGTTCAAAAATTCATTAAAGAAAAAAGCAGACAAATTGCAGAATGTATTCCATAATTTTGACATCAACAATGGCCCGAATCTTTAAAAATTAAATAAGTAATCAAGTTTCTTTTCACTCACTTGTTGGCAGTTTGACAAAATGCGATCGCAATATGTTGTAGAGAACTTGTGTCCAGGCTCACTAATAAAAAAAAAATATTCTGTATTTCAGATGGTTGTTTTTGTACTAATATTCTTGCTAAGTTATAAATTTTTTTTACCGAGCACCTGGATCATCCCGAGTAAGTTGGTCCTCGTATGAGAATTTTCGTTCTAACTTCTACCCGAGGCCAATATTACCATCAATGAATTTCGAAGTAGCTACAGTATTCTCAGTGATTTTTCCGGAGCGTTCATGCGTTTTTCAGGAGCCCCCCCCTTGTTTGAAGGGTTTTTTTCCTTGACCTTTGAGGAATTCCTGGTCCCATCTTCCTTTGCATAACCACTGGGTTGGGGCTGCAAATACTTCCTTTGTGAAAACCAACCATTTGTTTCACTTCCTCGATAATTTTTTCTTTCGACACTCTCACGACAATCTGTTAGTTCGCCTGTCCATCACTGTACGAGGGTCGTTCAAAACGTAACGAGACTGATTTTACATGGGGCAGAAATGTAATGCAATAAACATACTTACGCTGACATACTTTCGAAGTATTCTCCCTCTACCTGAATGCACCTGTCCTACTTTTCTGTCCACTTCCGAAAGGTGCGTTCAAAGCCCTTCCTAGACATGTGGTTCAGGATACCCATCACAGCATTGTTCAGTTCAGTATTTAATGCAAACTGACGCCCACGAAGTTGTTTTTTCACTTCAGGAAATAGGTAGAAGTCACACGGCGCCAGGACCGGTGAACACGGAGGGTGCGCTATCATTCGATGCCTAAACTTGGATAACCTGCTAGGTAAGCAAAACACAATGTGCACGTGCATTATCTTGATGCCATCATCAGAAATCTACAACACATTAGCAACCTCTTCAATGGTCATTTGGCGGTCTTTGCGCAGGAGTGCCTCGATGGTATTGACATTGACCTCCGTAGTCGATGTCGAAGGTCTACCGGAGAGTGGCGCATCTTTCGGACATTCTTCACCATTCACAAATTTCTGGTGCCACTGAAAAACTCTTACACGGGCCAAACATCTTCCGTACAGGCTGCTTTAATACTTTCGGACCATCCTGTGGCGATTTTACTCAAACGCACGAAACATTTTATAGCTGCTTCTTGCTCCAGTATTAAATTCATACTGGGTACGGAAACACGTCTGAACTCTACTACATCTACTACAAGAATAAATTAGCGGAGCGCTATAACGACGCGTTGCACGTGGCTGACCAAGGTGTTACGACATAGGCAGCTGCATTTTTCTGCCTGCGTTCGTTTGGGCGCTATGGCGTCAGTCTTGTTACTTTTTGAGCGACTACGTACATTAAGGCTAAATTATTTTCAATTATAAAATACAAGCTCTGGAAAAGACAATGGAATTAATGTCCCGCAAAGATAGAAAACTTAACTGTCCTTACTGAATCACTCGGAATAGTTTTTATATTATATATAATTTGGTGGTTTAACGACCACCGTGAGCAACTCAGCGGGCTTTAGGAAGCTCCCATGCGTCGCCTGAAATTCAAGCCGGGACTCATCTAAGACTCGCATTCAGCATTTATAAAGTCTTACCCATTTAGAGAGAAACCAAGAGCAGTCTTGACCTCAGTGTACTTTAGAGAGGTTTACTGGAAAACCCCATTGAATTAGAAAAACTTGGTGTCTTTCACTGAATGTTATTATAAGGAAATTATAATGATGCTACGGAGATATAAGAAAATTTTCAGTAAAGAAACTAAGCTGACATGGTGGTGGGCATTCTTGTTTGAACAGTTCTGTCTCGTTTCTAATTTAAGACTAACAGTTTTGAGGAATACCTCTGGAAATTTATATACGAATTCCAAGCACATCTCGGTATCCTAAATTTGAAAGCAGTTTTACGAAATTTATGCATAATATCGAAAGTATGCCTTTGTAATCCGCAGTTTTCTTAGTCAATTATTCAGAAATCAATTTTTTAGTGATGTGGGAAGTCTGTGGAAAACACTGTGATTTCGGAACAGGGCTATACTTCCAACCCTGGCCCGCTCTGCGTTACATAGTGATTACAGATGGGCCGATAGATGACAACACGTCAGCGATCACTATTTTGTGAAAGTTCCTATGTATTTGTAGCACGTTTGGTTTCTAGCTTAAAGCCCGTAAGTTTTTTCCACGATTTTTTTTATTTTACTCAATTTATTGGTGTTCTTTGGATGCAAGATGTGAAATTGGACGAGGTTTTTGGATGGAATCGCTAAAGACGATAATACTTGCATTTCGCGGTGTGAACGACAGCGATTGCTTCCGACGTCAAGAAGGGTGATCCCCCAATGACTGCGAGTGGATTTGTCTAATCGTTTCAAACAATTCATAATTCGGAAGAAGCACTTGTCACAGACATTATCTGTGTTCCCATCCACTTGGGAGTGGTTAAATAATTCTCATATTCCTTTCTCTTCATCTCTACTGGTAGTCTCTGGACCTCTGGTCATTTGTGCAAAGGACTTCTGTGTACACGCCTTCCTTTGATGGTGTGTTGATCTGCAGTTGCCACACGGCTCTTTGCACTCCTCATCAGTGTGACCCAAAATCTAGCAATTGCTGCAGGTATACTTCCCGCAGTCCACAGCTATATGCCCAGCATGGTTGCAGCGCCTGCACACCCGGATTTGTCCCCAATACACATTCATACAACGCTGTCCTTTGACCTCCATGAAATTGGGGACAGCTTGTTTCATGTCAATGGTAACGACACGAGTCCCGGAAAGAGCTCCCCTCATACGCGCAACCATTTCTTTTCTAACCTCGAACTTCACAGTTAATACCTTACCATATGGTCCAAATGCGGTTGCGACTTCAGCATTGGAAATTCCACAATGCAAAAACTTACAAAAAATTAGTTTGACATTGGTCTGAGCATTAGTGCATTTTAAAACAGTGTTATTGCACTCTATACTGCTATCAAGTAACTTGAAGTAGTGATATCTACTGTTTAGTACTACTTCAAGCTTGTTCTTATTCACCTCTTGAATTAAGGAAAATACTGGGGGAACCCACGTGTTTGTACAGGGTAAGACAAATGTCCGAAGCAGAAATACCCTTATGGGTAACCACGACGGCATTAGCCCTATTTGGCTCAGTCCTAACAGACATTCTAACTCTTCAAACAGGACAAAAGTCCGACCCCTTCCAAAAGCTAGCAACAGTCAGAAAACAAGAAACCACACAGTCCTAACCAAATAAAATGTGAAAAAGTACTCACAAATTTTCCGGCTTGAAATCCAATCCAGTAACAGGGGCACAAACACAATACACAATAGATGAAGACACGTGCAGCACAAAATATGAAGACCACGTGCACCTTAAACAATAGCGGTATAGGCTATCTGCCAAAATATCGCAAACGGAGTCTCCGGATTGGCGGCGGAGCAAAATTCTTCAATAGAAATAGAAGAAAATTGCCAAAAATCCCACGCAAATCCACCAGGGAGTTCTCTAGAAATTTATTAATGAATTTACACGAGCGGCAATCTTTGAATCGATATAGTAAACGATGACTACACCAAGCCGAAGTCCTTCACGGCCGGCACGAGCGCCCCTTGGGCCATCAAACACCGCACAAAGCGCCGGCACACGCACCTAATTGGGCGGCCAGTCACGCGCTTCTCCTCACGAACGGATGTTCGGAAATCCTAAAATTGACCGAAGAGGCAAACAATAAGCCTTTCCAGCTTTGTCTTCGTATATGACCCACAAATCATGGGGGCTGGGAGAAGGGAGCGCCCTAATGTGCTCTCGCACGACGTCCCCTCCCCCATACACGAACTTTGTTGCAACACATCTTCACACTGTTCACCACGCCCAAAATAAACACCTGGACATGGTTCACTGATGTTTACACACATACCCACCACGGCCCAACAAGCAACACCAGACAAACCCCCGAGTCATACAGCTCCTCCGAAGAACTCGAAAGGACCCGCACACAAAGAGCCGGAGAGGTCACCTAGAACGGCGGGTGCAGCCCGAAGGTACACCCGGAACGTCCATGTAGGCGGACAAATGTCCCCTTCAGAGGTGACTAAGTGACAGCGACAAAGACGGGAGACTGTCAGAGAGGACACCGGGCCGACGGGTGCACCAAGGCACTCACACGACCCATGGCAGGTGCCTCCCCGGCCTACTTCCACACGGAACCGGCACACCACAAACAGCAAATACACAACACCCTCCCTTCAGATACCATCCATTCATACCACATCATAAGAGAAAGAGCAGAGACAGAACCAAAACACTCACTCCCCCCGACTCACACAGGCTCCTGCCGTATCGGTCAGCGGCCAGCACCGCCGACCTCGACTTGAGAGAAAACAGATAAAACCGCCGATGAAAGGGTCGGAGGCTAACCTCCACACCCTTCATCAAACACAAGTCACAAAAAACATAACACTAGAAAAAGCCCAACACTCCCCGAGAGATCCCTCGAGCTTCAAGGGCCGAAACTATGGGGGTAAGTTACCCCAATGAAAGGTGTAGTTGTTCTTGGTCCCGGTAACAATCCGAGGCCAAGTCCCCCACCGATAGCTAAAGGCTCGGTCGGTCAAAGTGCGGGCGTCCACTCTCGCCCTGTCTCGGAGCTCACACTTGACTTGAAAGATAACCGTTGTCGGAGAGAAGCCCGAGTTAGCCGTCCGGGAATGCAGAACCCTGTTCCTCTCCCTCCACATCTTATAACAGACCTCGGTGATAATCCTCCTCCAGACCTCCCTGCCCGCCGCCGGGGCAGGATGTAGATAAAACACATTAGCTGGGTGAAACTGGAGGGTGTCAAGCCTTTTGTGCCAAACCCAAGTCCAGATTCCCTGCCAAACCTTGTGCGCCATGGGGCAGGCCCAAAAGAGATGGAACCTGTCCTCAATGCCCGCACACGAAAGGCATCTATCGGAAGAGATGCCACCCCACCGAAACTGCCTACTCCTGGTTGGAAGGACATTGTGGGCCAACCGCCACCTAAAGTCCCTCTTCTTGCAGTCCACACCCGTCGAGTGAATGCTCATCCAAGCCTCTCTCATACAGAAGTTCCTAGGAACGTGGAAATCTTTGACGACGTGTTCTCTAGGCCTAGGGAGCAGGTCAATGTACATCTGCTGCGTGTTCTTCCCGGCGCGGTCAGCTTTCGCAAAGTCCTGCAGGTGACCTCCAAGCTGGTAAGACCTATGCATCCTCTCGCGCCGGGGGCCAACAAATCTGTGGCCAGGAACGTATTTGGACGAGTCCCACCCCGTGAAATAGGAGGCCAAAAGTTCACACGGGTGTTCGGCGACCAAGGCTCCCTTCACACTCTTAAACTGGAGTGCACTGAGCCATGTCGGAAGGTGCTGGACTTCCAAACCCCCTCCGACATGGGACAGTATAGGACCGCCCGAGCCACCTCTTCTGTCTTCTTCCCGGCCCAAATGAAGCCAAAGACCGCTCTCCCCATCTGCTTCATGAGACTTCCGGGTGGGGACTCAATTTCCCCGGCAACAGTGCATTTCGAAACCAGTAGCGCATTAGCTAACTTGGCCCGATTCACTCTAGAAATGCCCACCTCCTGCCACCGTTCTTGCTCCTTCTTCATCTCCGCCAGAATTTTACATCAGGTGCTCAATGAACCCCAATTTCTCTTTGCCAGAGTCTTAGTTAATAGTAAATCGTTGAAAATGTTTTAGTAAGTCAAAATCCACTTATGTATTATATTTCTCAAAAACATTACTGCTTCTTCTTTTAGAAACTTTTGGCTAATCCTTACGGTTAACAAAATTGTGTTACTGAAATGACTATCCCCTAGGTTTTTACTTATAAACTATCCCGGCTCTATTCCCAGAAGAAATTGCATATATGACCTTGTTTGGCCCGTAAAAGTATAGGAGAGCCATGTAACCTTAAACACGCAATTCCGACCATATAGCAAACCCAGCATGTAACTCTCCTTACCCGAACTTCCAATCTGTAATTTTTGGTGTCTTATAATTCCAGCGATCACGGAAACCAGTAACGAGCAAAACTACGTTTAGCTCAGTCTGATTTCCGGAGTCGGCATTCTGCCTCTTGCCCACGAACCACTGAAAATTCACGATTTGGCATGATGCTGACTTTCAATCCCCTAGCATTTATTCCCGATTCCTCAGTCTTCTCTATTAATTCCCTATCTAGTACACCGCCTGCAACCAAGGAATCGCCAAGTCTGAGGATCTACCAACTTCCATGAGACCTCCAGTCTTCTTCGGCCACCTCGTTTATTTTCCCACTCACCCTCTCTACGCCCATCCATGTTTTCCAAATTTTAACAATTAAAGGTGCTTTTTACTTAGCCACAGTGAAGGGAAATTTCCCACCTGTGACATACATATTCCCCCAACTCTATTACTTCATCTTTCCGCTATGAAACTATTTAGAAGGCGCTCTGCCTATTCCTAGAGAAAATTTCATCCTTTAAGCCATACAGCTGTTGGTGAATTGGTTTCTAAACCTCCCAATAATTTTCGTTTTTTTTCTTCGTACAGCTCAACCGCTTCCTGTTGTATTCTTCCACCTGTTCGCTTGTAACTTGTTCTTCTCAACGAAGCTTCCATTCACCGGCCAACACCTACACGCCGTCGCCGCTCTGTCGTCTTAGGTCTACCGCACGTACTCTTCCAAACCATCGTACTCCCAGGTAAATACTTCGGTAAAATTATTTCCTGTTCTCTACAAATACTATATTTTTGCACCTTTCCCCATTATTTTACATGCGTAAAAAATTGTACTTCGGACTTTTTCCACACAGTTAAATTTTTCCGTCGAAACAATTTAGGACGCTAAAGCACAGATTTACCCATTGCCCTACCGCCAATCTCGACCGAAGACAAAACATAATAAACTACCGATGAAGGGATCGGAAAAAAAGCTTATAGGGGAACACATGTTCCGTTTTATAAGGTCGGTGATTGAACGTTTTTTCATAGCAGATCAGATCAGATGTAGAGGATTTAGGAAGTGAGTGTCTGACCCCAGGTCTTAAACAACCCTTAGAAATAGTAACCTAGGAGATTTGGGCTAGAGTGCCCGATAAGAAAGTGACACGGAAGCGAAGTAGAAAGGGGGAGGAAGACCGCGGGACGAGCACCGGGGCCGCCCGGACTCCTCCTCTCTATCTTTACGGGCCTGGCCACCGGATTAAGAATTTGCTTGTGACGTCACACTAAGCGACGGGCATGTCCACGGGTAGTTGAAGACATCAATGTGAAAATATTCTTTATTTGCTTCAAATTCTTTAAATTTATTTTGGCTGATGATTGTGAGCAATTACTCCATGTACAAAACGTAAAATTTGTGCTAAAAAAATTAGCGGGAAAGAAGGTTGAAGAGCTGAATGTGGTAAACGGAAATTGCTCAAATTGTATTAAAACTAAATTTGAGCTGGGACTAAAGTGCGCTTCTGTATTTTTAAATATATTTTTAAGTAACTACTCAAAGTTGAAAAAGGACCGCTTAAATAACAGGTCAGGGAAAATAAAATATGCAATGTTTGCAGCAGCTACTTAATGAATCTGCTCTTCCTGTGTGCCTCAACAACAATGGGAATATCTCCCAATTTTGGAAAAGACGTTTGATAATCATCATTACAGGGAAATTAAATCCTAGTTCCAGTGTAACTACCCTAAACCCCATAAAAATAAATATATTTCAATCTTCATTTCCTGTGAGGGACAAACTGATCAAGCATTCATGTTCTAACACATGCTCATAACCATGGGGGCGAAATCAGTACAAGGGGAGTTTATTTTTCATTTATTTATTTCTGTGTGTACGTTGTGCGGAGAGGTACACATTCTCAGTATCAATTTAGTCTAGTTGTCAGCCTCCAAACTTTTTTATTTATATTTGTATACCCTGCAACATTATGCAGATAAATAGTAAGAGTATATCTCTAATTCCTTCAATTTCAAAATAGACTAGGGGAGGGGAGAGGCTAAGTTGTTAAAACCACACAAAAATCTAGACTGTAATAACATTTTTAGATTTTTCTTTGTCACTTTCTTTTCCAAATATGTTCTCAGTACCAATTTAGTATATAGTTGGCCTCCTCCATTTTTTTTAATTTATTTCTGTATGTACTGCAACATTAATCTGGTGCAGCATTAATATAACATTTCTTTCTGTGAATTACCTTTTCAAACACATTCTCAGTATATTAATTTTGGAACACTTTGCCTCTTCAGATTTATTATTTTTTGGATGAAAGCAATGTTATTTGACCAGAAAAAATTAGGGTCTAAAAACGCAGTTTTGGAGGTTGTTTTATTAAATTTTCGCCGTTTTTTTTTCTTTTTACAGATGCAAATTGCAATATAACAGTATGTCAATGTACTAATAGATTGCGTTTCAGTTATTTTCTGCGTCTGTTTAAAACTGCATAAACAGAGGTTTTTGGTATAGCCGTTTATACCCATACAGAACAGAGAAAGCGTAATTCCTAAGAAAGGTAAAACAGATGCAAATGTCTTTTTTTCTGGAATAATCCAATAATAATCGTCACTGTCACTGCATGATTTAAAATCCGATTTAACAAGATCACATTAAAGGTTTATTAGATTAAAATATATTATTTACAAGTTAAAATCTACTAGATCTTTAAGTGTCGATTATTATTGGATTATTCGAGTGGTGCACAACAAATTCTGAGCTGGTTTTTTATTTTAAATTTCGGAACTACTGTTATAAACTAATACGCAGACAACTAAAACGTAGTAAACTGTTCCTTCAAGCATTAAGTACGACTAAATGCCCAGAAACGTACCATTTCGGTACATTACTCCGTCGCTTAGCGTGGCGTCGCAAAACGCCGGTCAAGCCTGTAAAACTTAACGTGCCCTAATTTCGTGAATCGAACCTGAGGAGCCCTCCAGAATTTTTTTGTCTTCGTATAAGACCCCAAAACCATGTGCTCTCGCAAGACGTCCCTTCCCCTATACACGAACTTTGTTGCAACACATCTTCACACTGTTCACCACGCCCAAAATAAACACCTAGACATGGTTCACTGATGTTTACACACACTCCCAATACGGCCCAACAAGCAACACCAGACAAACCCCCGAGTCATACAGATCCTCCGAAGAACTCGAAAGGACCCGCACACAAAGAGCCGGCGAGGTCACCTAGAACGGCGGGTGCAGCCCGAAGGTACACCCGGAACGTCCATGTAGGCGGACAAATGTCCCCTTCAGAGGTGACCAAGTGACAGCGACTGTCAGAGAGGACACCGGGCCGACGGGTGCACCACGGAACCGGCACACCACAAAACAGCAAATACACATCACCCTCCCTTCAGATACCATCCATTCATACCACATCATAAGAGAAAGAGCAGAGACAGAACCAAAACACTCACTCCCCCCGACTCACACAGGCTCCTGCCGTCTCGGTCAGCACCGCCGAAATCGAACTTGCCCCAGAGAGCCAGAATTTAACGGGAACATATGTTCCGTTTCAAAATTTTCTATTTGCTTTCGAGAAAGAAACCTTACAAGAAGAGTAAGATAATTGTGTTTGATTTTTCAAATATAATTACGCTCACTGTAGTGTTCACGTATGATTTTGTCTACATTTTCCCAGCATTCAAAAGAAATAGAACGGTAATATGAAATTAAAAAAAAAAGCCTTAAGCACCGTCGACTTCGAACTTGCCCCAGAATTTAACGGGAACATATGTTCCGTTTCAAAATTTTCTATTTACTATAGAGAACGTATCTTTGCAAGAAGAGTAAAATAATTGTATTTGATTTTTCGAATATAATTACGCTCACTTTAGTGTTCACGTATGATTTTGTCTACATTTTCCCAGCATTCAAAAGAAATAGAACGGCAATTTGAAATTAAAAAAAAAAAGCTTTAAGAATCATTCAGCTCCACTGAAATTTTTTTGGGAAAAAGAAAATATTGCATGCATAAAAATGCAGTCGGTGATGATTAATGTAGTCAGTGATGATTAATGGCGTGAGTCATACTCCACAATAAATGCAAAAATCGTAAACTTTTTTCACTACTACCGACCAGCGTGGAAGACACTGTTTCAGTTTCGGGTCGAACTCAGCACCACTGTGACGGCGTGAGAAAAATTGGGAGATTTAGGGTCGGAAAGCTGAAAAATAAATACAAGCTGAGAGACGGGACGCCATTTCTTGTCAGCGAGAAGGAAGATAACAACAACGTCAGCCATGTTGCGTGTCAGGACCGGTGGAAAGAAAGAAAAAATAACAATAATAATAAATCCTTTCCTTAGTGAATTCTGCGGGGCAGAGGGGCTCCACAACTGCGCGAGCCTGGGATGTCACGGAAAGTTTTGCTGGGCGCTGGACATTGAGAGAAACCCCATGGATCTATGCAGCTCAGCGTTCATGCACGTCATTAGACGAGCGCTCTTCAGGGATGAAAAGTTTGAAGAGGCGCGAAAAGTTGCAACGGACTTTGCATGTCTTGGGTCTTGGAACGTAATCGAATAACACGGTCCTTTTACCAATTGGTAGCGGCGTGGAAGATGAAATCCAGCCGTTAGTAACGCTGTTCCACCGAGGTGGAACAGCAATGTAGCAGAACCGACCTGCGGGTTAGGTTATACGAATGATGTTCTAATAACTGAGGGTTATTTAGGGACATATCAAAATTCAGGCCGCGGTCTGAGTGATCAAAGTTCACCCTACATCTGTATTTCCACCTGTGTTGCTCTTGAATCAACAAGAACAGAGTGCTTGACTTGGTATCTCAACAAGAATTGAACCTCAGCGTATGCACGTGCTGGTAATGCAACTGTGTGCTGAATCTTTTCCAGAGTACGATACAAATACTCGGAAGTGAAAATTCTCAATCAAACCTAAATGTTCTAATATTTGAATATTCTCACTCAAACCAGAGAATGTAAATAAAACCGTGTACAGATTGTAATTGTTTCGTAGCTCTGTGTCATATCACTCGCAGATCCTTCACCATGCCTGAGATGAATGGCTAAGAAAGATAAGGTGACCGGTTCATGTAAGGAAAATAACTAGTCTGGTGGACGCTACTAAGGTGTGCAGTAGAACGGAAAGGTCATCTACTCATGCACTATCATATTACGTGAAAAAAAATACTAAAGAACTTGCAATACTAAATACCATACAACTGATGGTCACCCGTAAAACAATACACGACAACCACCTTTTCAGAATCACCTAAGATTTGCACCCGTCATACTTTTTACCGTTGTTATCGTGGTGCAAATTTTGGAATAGGTAATCCTATGGTTCTAACGTTCTTCAATTTTTTTTTACCACTTCTATTTGACCAAGGGGTTTTCACTTTGGAGCCCCTGGTCCCGTTCTGGGTGGAGTAGCCCCCCCCCCTATTTTTACCACTTATATATTTTATTTTTTAGCACCTCTGTGCCAAGTTTTATGAAATTACCTTTAAACGGAATTGAGTCATTGAATTTTTTGTTTCTATTTTGTAAACGACCATTCGAACAAAAATGTTAGTTTCGGGACCCTGATGCCTAAACTAACCGAAGTTTTTCTTCAAAATTTAGCATGCTGGAGCAGAAACTGCACGAGAATCCCTTGACTCTTTGGATCATCCCAGGAGAAGCCTGGAGTTAACACTCAGGACCAACACTTCCGACGCCGGAAGAGTGTGAGTGTTCGGCGGTGGCGGCGGCCTTCATAGCAAAAAAGCTACAGATGCATTGGGAGACATATACAGGGTGTCCAAAAAATAACTGTGCAGAAAGTAACACTTACCATGCCGAACAGGTTCCTACAGGAGGTGAAGAAAATGGGCCTAATGATGTGTGTACGAGTCATGGGACACCAAACACCAACCTCCTGACTGTGGAGAGGCACTTCCTTAAATTCGGGGGGATTTTCAGTACCCCACAGACGAGTGTTTGGGCTGTTCATGTACCCAGACAGGTGGAACCATGCCTCATTTGTAAAGAAAGTTACATCCATAATGTGCTCACCTTCTTCAGACAGGAACTCTTAGAACCACTTGCAGTGCCGAACACAGCCTTGTGGTCTGTGCACGACAGACACTTCGTACGGGTGGAAACGCAACTTTCTTTTCCGAATATCGTGGGCTGTATTCTTTGGCGCACATTAGGTTGTTGTGACAGCTGCCTCACGGACTTGTGTGGACTCCTCTGTATCCTGTCCTGGATATCCTGTAGGGTCTCGTCTGCTGTGGACGGTCTACCGGGGTGGGGTGCATCCAGAACGCTGCCAATTTCCCAAAACTTCGCTATGAGCTGACGTATCGCATTACGGTGGGGGGCGTCTGTATCACTAAATTTCCTAGCACACTGTTTTTGCACTTCGTTCGTGTACTTGTCATGGCGAAAGACATGCTCCCCCAAAAACACTCTCTGTTCAACTGTCAACACCATTGTCTTTGTGCCAAGACGAGTGATCAATCGATACGTCTGCCTTCGGCGACCAAGCGCTCGGGAATGATCTTTGCTCTGAATAACAGCTGCGCGCTCCTCAGGGTTGGGAAGACATGAAAGTTACCAGACACAGAGGGCACTTCCACGTGGTGGGTCACTTCTGTAATTCCATTCAAAATTTCGTTATTACATTACTGCAATTCGTACATTTAGCGCACAGTCATTATTCGGGCACCCTGTAATTTGACAAGCCTATGTTGGAGCAGGAGAGAGTGAGTTGAGCCCCCTTAATCTCACAAAGGTGAAAGACCGTAGAAAGAGAATCAATTGCAAATCACACAGGTCGACTTCCGGATCGGAGGATGCCAGAAGAAATCTCCCCACCTGCCTAGAGAAATAACACCAGCAAGTAGCCCCTCAGCAGTACTGGAGGAGGACAACAGGGAACTGTTAAGAAGTGGAAGTGATCCCCAATCACCGGTTGACTGTAGCACCTCGGGACCGCTTGTGATAGTAGAGCCTCCGCCAAGTTCTTCGGATGAGGAACCGTCAGCCAGCCAATACTCGTACTACAACATACAGGTGCTGGAAGGGGGCACTCCCACGAGTGTCCCCAGAGCTACGGATGATAAGGATCAGCCACATTCCAGGAGATCGACCTAGGGTACAGAGGATAACAATCAGAGCCATCGTTGGTGGAGCAGCTCGGAGAACTGAAGTTTGAGTTGGCGTTTCCGGCCACTCCCGCCTCCTCTTCGGAGGTTGAGATTACCCAGAGGGCCTACCTCTCCTAGTCAAGCATCACTTGCTTGGAAGATGTGCAGGGGTAGGTGATTTCTTCAAGCACTTCATTTGTAGTTCTGCTGTTATTCCGTACATCGTAGCTCACATTTTTCCCTCGTGAAACTGATGTTATTTCAAAGAAATCGTACTATGGCAGGGAGGCTAAGAGCTTCTTGTCGTATTGTGGCGGATAATGAAATTTTAAGCCATGACGAAATCGGAAAAGAAGTGTGGAAACTGACGAATTTGTACTTAACCTTTCTCTAAATTACCCTTTAAAAAACACAACTTACAATGCTGCGTAAAACCGACCTCTTTCCTTCAGCGTATACCTACAAGACGCTTCGATGACTACATACTGCTGAACAGCTTCTTGTTGTATTCTTCCGCCCGTTACTTGCCCTTCTCAACGAAGCTTCCATCACCGGACTACACCTTCATGCCGTCGCCGCTCCGGCCTCCTAGATATACCGCACGCACTTTTCCAAACCAACGTTCTCCCAGGTAAATACTTCGGAATAATTCTTTCCTTTTATCTAAAAATACTATATTTTTGCACCTTTCCCCATTATTTGTCATGCTTAAAAAATTGTACGTCGCACTTTTCTCACACAGTTAAATTTTTCCGACGAAATAATTTAGGACCCTAAAGTACACATTTACTCCACGAACTTCTGTAGACCTTTCCTTATTTCTCACTGGGCGGCCCCTGGCTGGAAGAAATATCAAAAAGTTTCCATAATTTAGCATTTCACAGTTTTTCAACTGTGCAGGTGTTATAGTATAGAACTCCACAAATAGTATTTATAATGCATTATATGTCGTTGTCTGCTCAAAAGGACTTTCTTAGCACCAGCTTAGTTATAGCATTCCTCACTTTCAGCCCAACGGCCCTTGATCGGAAGAAGGCTCTAAACAGTGGCGTACCAGAAAAACTTGGGGCCCGTCAAAATAAATATTTCACACATATGCCACAATCAACATTCAAAAAGGTCCTTTTAAGGGCCCCCTTTAATCCATATTATTCACTTCCTTTGCCACTTTCACAACGTAACGAAACGCTTAACGATGTGGCGAACGCGTATCATCATCTATCGTCACTTGAAAAAACTATTTCCGGGCCGAACGCGGAAGGTTTACCTATCCGTGTGTCGCAATGTTTTTTGTTTTTTTTTCACTTTGACTTAGTGGTATGAGTTATGTCATGAATGATCCCGACACTTGTCTTTCAATATCCGTGTCTCGAAATGCTTCTTTCACTTTGATTTGGTGGTTTGAATTATGTCAGGAGGGATCCCGAGACTTCTCTTTCAATATCCGTGTCTCGCAAAGTTTGTTTTACTTTGACTTAGTGGTATGAGTTATGTCATGAATGATCCCGACACTTGTCTTTCAATATCCGTGTCTCGAAATGCTTCTTTCACTTTGACTTGGTGGTTTGAATTATGTCAGGAGTGATCCCGAGACTTCTCTTTCAATATCCGTGTCTCGCAAAGTTTGTTTTACTTTGACTTAGTGGTATGAGTTATGTCATGAATGATCCCGACACTTGTCTTTCAATATCCGTGTCTCGAAATGCTTCTTTCACTTTGACTTGGTGGTTTGAATTATGTCAGGAGTGATCCCGAGACTTCTCTTTCAATATCCGTGTCTCGCAAAGTTTGTTTTACTTTGACTTAGTGGTATGAGTTATGTCATGAATGATCCCGACACTTGTCTTTCAATATCCGTGTCTCGAAATGCTTCTTTCACTTTGACTTTGGTGGTTTGAATTATGTCAGGAATGATCCCGAGACTTTTCTTTCAATATCCGTGTCTCGCAAAGTTTGTTTTACTTTGACTTAGTGGTATGAGTTATGTCATGAATGATCCCGACACTTGTCTTTCAATATCCGTGTCTCGAAATGCTTCTTTCACTTTGACGTGGTGGTTTGAATTATGTCAGGAGTGATCCCGAGACTTCTCTTTCAATATCCGTGTCTCGCAAAGTTTGTTTTACTTTGACTTAGTGGTATGAGTTATGTCATGAATGATCCCGACACTTGTCTTTCAATATCCGTGTCTCGAAATGCTTCTTTCACTTTGACTTGGTGGTTTGAATTATGTCAGGAGTGATCCCGAGACTTCTCTTTCAATATCCGTGTCTCGCAAAATTTGTTTTACTTTGACTTAGTGGTATGAGTTATGTCATGAATGATCCCGACACTTGTCTTTCAATATCCGTGTCTCGAAATGCTTCTTTCACTAAGACTTGGTGGTTTGAATTATGTCAGGAGTGATCCCGAGACTTCTCTTTCAATATCCGTGTCTCGCAAAATTTGTTTTACTTTGACTTAGTGGTATGAGTTATGTCATGAATGATCCCGACACTTGTCTTTCAATATCCGTGTCTCAAAATGCTTCTTTCACTTTGATTTGGTGGTTTGAATTATGTCAGGAGTGATCCCGAGACTTCTCTTTCAATATCCGTGTCTCGCAAAGTTTGTTTTACTTTGACTTAGTGGTATGAGTTATGTCATGAATGATCCCGACACTTGTCTTTCAATATCCGTGTCTCGAAATGCTTCTTTCACTTTGACTTGGTGGTTTGAATTATGTCAGGAATGATCCCGAGACTTTTCTTTCAATATCCGTGTCTCGCAAAGTTTGTTTTACTTTGACTTAGTGGTATGAGTTATGTCATGAATGATCCCGACACTTGTCTTTCAATATACGTGTTTCGAAATGCTTGTTTCACTATGACTTGGAAGTTTAGCCCATGGATATTGATAGAGAAGTCTCACTCATTACATAACTCAGACCACTAAGTCAACGAGAAAAGCTTTTCTGAATAAATCTAATAAGTTAACAAGTTCATATAACTGAAACTCAAAATAGAATCTCCTAAATTAACAAATTTATATCAGAAAATATTACCCACAGCATGAATATTCGTTTTCCTCTAACGGAATCAGTGCAGTTATTTTCAATTCAACAATTACATGTAAATTTAGGATTTTCGTGATTTCTTTCACTTCATTAAAAAAAAGAGAAAAAAAAACCGTAAAATTACCGGCCATATGGGCTCACAATATCTCGCTTTTGAGCAACTGCACATTTTAGAAATTACATTAAGTAATTGACTGCAATTTTAAAATAAATATATATTATGTTTATACTATATTCCAGTGGGCCGCGGACAATCTAGTAAGCAACGTTCGGTTCGATCCACTAAATATCCGCAGTGCGTCCCAAATCTCCTAATTCTAAGGGGTCAGATACTCCCTTCCTAAAATCTCTTACATATGATCATACAGTAATTCAAACACACATCCCGCAATCTTGGTTGCAAATTTCGTGCCTGGAAAGGGGTCTCCAACTGTTGGTTTTCGAAGACAATCATTATGAATAAGGCACCTAGACTTAAATCGTGTTTGTTGTTCGCGGAGAGCATTATGATACATAAATTCAAACCCATATGCTGTAATGATGATTACCCTTCGGTAACCTGCCTCCCCTGGAGGGGTTTGGTGGAAGAAAGGGAGTGACAATCCGAACATTGATTATCATTAGGGTCAACTTCTTTTACTTTTGTGTCACCGTTTGTGGATCTTTGAAAATTCATTGGTCAGTCTATTCCACACACCGCTTACGTCACGCTGTATTTTGTTTTGTATATATACTTGTGGGTTTCTCACCCCTGCGTCGTATGTAATTACATCTGAAGACGAATTGGTGGCCAATTCGAAAGATCTAATGTTCATTTTGTGTTTTTAACTAGTAAAGATTTTATCGTGCGTAAGACGGCCTTTTTGTCTAATTGATTAGATTTAGCACGACTTCAAAATCATTATTTTAACTCTCGATACGTAAGGAAATAATGGAAGTATTATTATGTAATGTGCACTGAACGCAGCAGACCTGTTTTTAGGGTCTTACTCTAAAATTTCCATTTTTTTTTTCATGTTGAAGCTCAGTTGAATCTTGTTTTGTTTTTTAATTTGTTCCGGTAGAGCGAATAGTAATTCAACTGATGCGTATTTCTGTTGATACAACCGAAAAAAAAATCTGTAATAGATTATTTTAATAGCACAATGAAAAGTAAACTAGTATGTACTTTCTAAGAAAACAAGAAAATTTCGGTCAGTAATAAATTTGAAAAATAAAATTATATTTCGAATTAAAGTCAAAAATGATTCCTACTGTGACGTTACTAAGCTTGTACTGTCGAGTTTTCTCTTCTGAGCTTCGGCTCGGTCGAGCTCTGCTTGTTAGACGCTATGCAACACTGTGGGTTCTCATGTATCGGTGAAAACCTCCACATTTTTGATATAAAGCCAAAAATTTCGTAGTTTTCAAATTGCAGTAGTAGATGTGCGAAATCTCTGATCAATATAACAGTGATTACTCACCAGTAACATGGGGTAACTAATCATATTTATTAAATATTAGTAGAAATCTCTATTGTTGTTTGTTTCATCGGCGTAAACCTCCAGGGCTGGCCGACCAGGCAGTCAAAAGCAAGTCGCTTTGCTGGGGAGGACGTGACGTCACTGCGAGTACACTGACGATTTGGGATGCTGCCTCCGAGTGCAGAAGTCATAGCTGTCGGAGTAAGATGAACACCATTGCACGTATTATATATTTTTTTTTACACAACTTTGAACCTTATATACATATATATATATCGTAGCAAGTAACGTTTTTGTTTATTTTATCGGAAGGCGTAAATAATAGAAAGAGAGAAACTTATTAACATCCCTGTATAGCTAAAAAGGAGGAAGATATTCACCAGGTTTAGATATTGACAGCGTCGTGCTACGTTTTATAACGGCAGAATTTATCCATTTGGTTTTCTTTTGATTTGATTTTCTTTCCGACACTAAATCTTTGTTGTGATTAATATACCGAATTCTGATAAATGTTCGTATGCGGCAATAAATGTTCACAGCTTCTTTGCAGGTGTCTGGAAATCTCTCTTCTATTACAGTTTTTAATTTTCGAATTATTCTTTTCTCTCGGGAAATCTTTGTCCCGTGAATTGACTTAAAAATTATTTCAAATTGATCTACCGTTCTCATCCACTTTGGAAAAGGCACCGTTAGTCCCCCGAGTGATAAAGTTTTAATCCATTGAGCAGGTGGAAAATCTGTGGCATTTCTAGAAATTGTTCCGAGGGAGGGATCTTTATCGTGTAAGCGATAGGCAATATAACCTGCGACATAACTCAGAGCTTGTTTCTCAGGATTACATTGCACATCTTGAGCTGTTTTTAAGTATGTCGTCATCCCAATCTTGCGGCCATGGCACATTGCAAATTTTTTCTAAAGCTTCTAAGTCATCTGCGTTTATTTCTCCAGATACTTCATCAACAATTTCTTGATTATCAGCTGTAGTGAAAGCTTCTTTTAGTAGCTCTGCTGTCAAATATGTTTGGAGCGTTTTACCTTCTTGAAACTCTATATTAACTTTTTTGGACAAATTAGGCAATTTATTTGCCAGCAATAGTCGTTTTAAACGACTAATAAATTCTGTAGGTGAGGGATGGTCATAAAAAGCACCTATGCCTCTTATTTGACTGAACAAACTCTCCAAGGCATATTGAGTAAAACGAGTAGTTAAAATGCAACGGACTCCACGAAGCGTTATATCCTCGTAGAGACCGAGAAGAGAAGAAATTGATACACGAATGCCTTTTGGAAAAGCAGCATATGTTTTCTCCCCATTACTCTGAGATTCAATATTTCTGACGTCATTTTGTTCAGAATTTCCTTTTGTTTTATAAAAGGGAGTTAATACCAAAACCTGCTTTTAGAGGTTTGTTTTTGTCAGGGTGTGGGTAACTGCTATTCATAATGTCAAAAAATGAATCTACTAAATTGACGAAAACTGCAGCGCTTTTATGCTCTGTTAGATATTCAATACCCTTTGCAGTGGTAGCTGAAAACAAATTTTTGCTGGGCCTACTTTTTGCCTTTCGTTCCCTTTGATTGCTATATAGCACGGCAGCAATTTAGGACACAACTTAATCTCCCCATAATCCTTCTCGAAAACTTCTTTGATGATGCCAGTTGGAGCACAGATCCGTCCTGCAAGACAAGTCCATGTTCAATTATATGATTGCGTAAAATTTTTAAATAGTGAGGAGGGTCTACAAAAATCCAAATCTTGAAACTATCGTCCAGCGGATGATTAAAAAATGATTTTTCGGGAGAAATTAATAGTTCCTTCCACAAGGTCATACAACCACCTAAATCTGAGACAATCGCTTTTACTATAATTCCTGTTTTTTCAAGGTTTACAATTATTTCAAACAGAAGCCTTTATTCATTGTACGTTGAAAGTAAAAATATACGGGTTGTTTCCAGGAAGACAATGTTCCTCTAGCCAAAACAACTAGCACCTTTGAGTACGGACCTAAAATCTGGTCCATTCCTGTATCGTAACACACTTTACTATCAACGTGTACTTCATCAAAGCTTAAGACGCAAACTTTGTCATTTTCGGAAAGGGTTTAGCTATTTTTCCGCATAAGGAGCAAAACATTATGCAGAATTCCGGGATGACAACTAAATTTAGAACACCATCGCTTTAACGTGCTAGCACTTGGCAAAGGAATGCCAATTTTACACTTCCAAAATTCGTAAGCTTTTCTTGAAATAGTTCTAGTTACTATTCCTCTAGATATATCTTTTTCTGTCCATTTGTTAATAATTTTTTTTGTGTTGCGAAGAACTTTATCTGTGTTGGTGTAAAAAATTTCCTGAGGTTCATTTCCATCTGTTCAAGTATTTTATTTTTCATATTAGCTTTTGACAGGGCTTTGCTCTCTTATTACGTATGCTGATATTTTCTTCACGCAAAACTCGAACAGTATTTTTGTGTTTGCTTTTCAAGCTACGTATTTCTCGTTCCAGTATGTCAAGCTTCTCGGTGAGAATTTTGTTCTGACTTCTAACCTCTGAGCAAGACATGCACTGAACTGATGCTCACTTTTCTTCTGAGTATCTATTGTCAGAATTGCAAGCAACTTCATCGATGTGTAACTTTTCAGGATTTAGCTCTGGAGTTCGATTCAATGCCCTTATACGGATATCTCTCTTAATTCTCCTATGTTCTCGGCTTGTATGTAACGTTGATTTTTCATTCGGTAAATTTAAACCGGGAACAGCTGTGGGTTTCAGAATTTTTTTTTTTTTCGGGAAACCCAAGCAGGCGATTTCGCATGTCATCTTTGTAGTCTGAATTATGGAAATGATCACTACATATTCTTGCACTTCCAACTTTAAACTTGTCAGCACGCTTACTTACACTTAACAATCCATTCTTTTATCACATTAACATTTGAAGGGAAAACATGGTAAATAACGCCACGTTCTTTGTTTTCTTATGCTTATTTGTGCAATTAGCGACAGCACAGGATGAAAACATATTGCGCATTAATTTGAATGAAAAAAAAACCAGACGCTGAATTTTAGTTAAAATAAAACTTACATCAGTAAAAAACAGACGTTAATAAACAACTACATAAACCACTACCAGTAAATGGAGAGCAACAGAAATAGACTGCACAAAACGACTGGAATGTCACGAAGGTCACCATTCTCCGGCCCTGAGTTGGCACAGGGGTCACAGAGTGTCCTCGCCCCCTCCCCCATCACCACCACCACACACACACCGCGAAAAAAGGCATCCTCAGTTGTGTTCGAAATCCTGGTAAAATTAATTACTGTGCTTAGGGGTGCTGAAGATAATTTTGCGGGGGGGGGCACGTTGTGATAGTTACCCCACTGGTGACGAGGACAAGAACTTTGCGGCGGAGGAGGAAGAACTGATGGAATTAGACAGAAATGTAAGTGTTCAGCATTAACTATAATGTTTTGTTTCAGATTTAGTAGAAGTCGCATATAAATATTTAGTTTTATGTAATGCAGCTTTGTTATTCATCATATTTGAGGATAGTGTAACATTTTTTCATAAAACTTAATTTGCTTTATAACCAAACTTCGTATAAATACATAATTTGAATGTCAAAAAGCGGACAGTAAATATTTCACCACCATTTCTTTTAAAAATTAATAAATTTGCATAAATTTGCTAGAATTTTACCCTAGCGAATTCATTGATTGATTTCGTTTATATGTAGTATGAATTGACTCCATTAATTAAATAAAAAAAGTAAATATCGAGAAAGTATCTGATATATTTATCGTATCGATACAGATCTTTTTGTTTCCTTGTTTTCGAAAACCAACACTTGGAGAACCAAGACTTGGCATCGGAGAGAGGGGGACGCCATTGTGCGTGAGCACGGCGACCCCTCTAGTCTTGAAGGAATTAGATATAATCTTACTATTTATTTGCATAATGTTGCAGAGCATACAGATATAAATAAAAAAGTTTTGAGGCTGACAACTAGACTAAATTGATACTGAGAATGTGTAACTCTCAGCACAATGTACACACAGAAATAAAAAAATGAAAAATAAACTCACCTTGTAATGATTTCGCCCCCATGGTTATGAGCATGTATTAGAACATGCATGCTTGATAATTTTGTTTCACTCATGAAATGAAGATTGAAAATATACAAAATGAAATATATTTCTTTGTATGAGGTCTAGGGCAGGGCTTTACAGAGGAAAGGCTAGTCCATCCCTTTGAGGAATTGAATGCCGACCTGTGTCTGAAAGGGGGGGGAGGCGGCGGGTTGGCCATTTGTATTTACGTCATCGCGCTAGCCTGCTCCTTGAGCTTCGTTTGTCAACTTCCCTACAAGACCAAATTTTCCTCTGTTATGGTTTTGCAAGCCTGCGCCTTTTCTTGGTTTTGCAAGCCCGCGCCTTTTCATTTGTTTCACGTTGTGTTTTACTTAAGTTGTACACTCAGTGTTGATTTTTATTTCCTTTTCTTTTAACGAAATGTCATGTACTGAAATACGTATATAAACACGAAAGGACAGGACATTGTTTTCCACGTTCTTTTGTATTTATAAGACGGATCTTTATCGGGTTCCGATAAAGATCCTTCTTTAGGAACTATTTCAAAAAACTGCCCCGAAACTAATTCTGTTCAAGATAATTGGGCAAGACTAATATCTGCTGGCTGTTTGACAGTACCATCATGTTCTTGAGATAATATTACTAAACAGTTTGAAAAGATTCTCTGCGCAGTTCACAACAGGACATTTAAAAAAGGGAAAGGTGGTGTTAGAGAACTCATAAATGACCTAGAAAAACGTTTTGTATCTGCCAACAAAGATGCTATTTGTCGGTTTTACAGAATACGAACATTTATTCAAATTCGTTTTCTGAACAGAAATTCATTATTAGTGCGGCGCAGGGAAGCTCTGCAGAAAATGAAGAAAGAAATGAACTGACTCAAACTCAGTGAGAAAAAACAAGTTTTTTTTTTCATTTGGGCATTGAAGAAAACAGTTTTACATTTTGTACAATGAAAAAAAACATTTTCCAGTTCATGCAATAACGAACATACCTTCAATTCATGAAGTAAATTTTGTTCACCACTTTTAAAACTCAGTGACCTTCAAAAATCATGATGGATGCAAAATGTAAGTAAATAATTTTTATTTTATGCATTAACAGAGTGTTTGAACTACTTTTGCGGAGTTTGAAAAACTCAATAACTTTCCGTGTCTTAAAAGTTTTAAGCAACTAATGTTTGTGACAGAGAGAAAAAGGTTTTAAACCACTAAACTTTTCTAGGGATTACTAAAAATAAATAAAGGAATGATACACTGAGTTTGTAACGTATACTCTAGATTCACTTTCCTTTTGATTTTTACTATCTCTGGTTATTTTATTTTACTATGTAAATTATCTTCTTACTGAACGAGATGTTATTTCTCCCGCTGAATGAGATCTGGCAATGAGTGTAAGTCATGACGTGGTGGTAGCCAGTATAAACAGTTCAAACGATACCAGAGAGAGCTTTTGTTTGTGTTACGTGAGAGAGCTTTTTGTTGATGTGCGTAGGGAGAGCTTTGGTTATATGCGTAAGGAGAGCTTCGTTTATGTGAGTAGAGCTTCGTTCATGTGCAAGGAGCTACGTTTTATTGAGTAGCTGTATGTCCGGTGAAGTGTATGTTGGATCATATCAAGAGTTTCTCTAATAAAAAGTTGTTCTAGTAAGTACGTTTTTCTCAGTTCATAGTTTTGTCAGATCTCTGTCTGGCTGTTAGGTTTATTTCATTAGTTGTTATTATTAACAACCAGCATTAAGACTTTATTCATCTTAATTACTACTACAACATTACTAGCAGTTAAAAGCTTGTTCATTATTATTACTACACTACTAGCAGGCAAGTTTATTCGTGATATAACAACACAACAACCACTAGAAGAAGCTTAGAGGAAGCTTTGAATTCATTATAAGTTTTTGACATCAGAAAAATAGTTAGTATAGTAAGCAAAACACTTTTTTTGAAGAAAACGCATTCATGACAGAAATTGTTCATTTAAAATGATCGCATTTATGCTATTACATCAATGTTTTCTGATTTTAGGACCTAAAGTCATTAACTTTTGTTTTTGTAAAAGACAATTTCTATTATTTGAGTGCGCATTGCAATAGATGACACACTGTAATATGTTAAATACGGTAATAACATTGACTGAAAGTGCCTTTCCTATGGTTCTCCTTTAGAGAACAGCTGCCAGTGGCTCTTGGCTCCGAAGGGCCAGCGCAGCTACGTCATCAAGCCAAAGAATATTCTTTGATCAAGCTCGGCTGCGTGTCTCAGGGGGTGAAACGCTAAGGGCTAGCTAGCCCTTTCCTTTCAAGCCCTGGTCTAGGGTAGTAAGACTGGAACTGAGATTAAATTTCCCTGTAACGATGATTATCAAATGTCTTTTCTAAAATTTACAGATATTCCCATTGTTATTGAGGCACACAGGAAGACCAGATTCATTAAGTAGCTGCTGTGTACATGCCGTGCCGCCTTGCATGTACACTAAAGCGGTAAGACAACTTGTGTAACAGAAAACTTCGAGCAGCTGACTCTTCAAGGTCAGGTGTCATAGGCATTCATGCACCACTGATATCGGCGCCGCGCGGTTTGCAGTGCGATCAACGATGGTTGAAATTGTAACGTAAATTCGTTATGGATTCAGTGCTTCCCAACATGCACACGTTTAGTTGAAATTTTGAAGCATAAAATCTACATTGAATATAGGCATTAATTCTCAACGTTAATGCCACTTTTCCAATGTCCATGAAAATTCGACGTCGAATTTCCATGAAAATTTTCAACGTTTTCTCGTTTTGGAGGTTTAACGACCACCGTGAGCAACTCAATGGGCTATAAGCAGTCGCCCGTCCCTAATTTAGGGTCACTGGTTCCAGGGAAGGGAGACAGTGCCGTAAGACAAACACAACATCCATGCCTCACCGGGATTCGAACCCGGACCCCGTTCGGACGAATGATCAGAGGCCATCGCTGAGACCACTGCGCCACCGGGGCGGCTTCACCTTTTTACCCAATTTCAACATTGAATTTACGTAGCTGTGCTACCAGGGTTGTTCCGTAAAAATTCCCCGAATCCCAGTCACCTTGGATCAGAAAGCACACAAACACTCCAAATCAAAGACACCGACTACGTGGGTGGTTTCAGCGGTTCAGAGCAACTCATCCTACCTGAGATCGTTTGCCGACTATATGATCAGAAAGTAGATGCTTTAACAACTAGCTCATTAGCTGCTTTCATTTTCAAAGCGAACATGTGGTAGCCCTTATCTAGCCCACTAGGTGCTCGACTTAAATACTCTGTGGAACGACCTACATTTTCATTGACGTTGAAGCTTTCTTTAGTCATTTGCATTCCTAGCCAGGAGGTATTTGCTCATCCGTTCTCACGGTTCGCGGATGATTAGATTGGGGTGTGTCGTTTTTGAAAATCTAAGTCTGTATATTAAATAAATCATACGTATCTTTTATTTTTGCTCCCCGTCATTGCGGTAAACAAAAGCATGGGTATACGGGTAACAGTTACCTGCACACAATCAGTTTTTAATAATCATAAACTTATTAACTCGTTGCTTAAGGCAAGAAAATCAAAGTAACCAAAATAAAAATTAAAGGTTTTGAAACTCCAATGAGTATACTAGAACCACAACTTAAGAGTATAACGCTTTTGAAAGAATTTAATGTCGAAGTTTTCTAAAGCATACTGTGGGAAAAGCAAAATATCAATCATTTCTAAAAGCATACTGTTTTCTGAAGCATATTGTGGGAAAAGCAAATATCAGAATAATAGGTAACAATAAGGATTGATATTTTAAGCAAAATATCAATCCTTATTTGTTACCTATTATTCTCATGTAATGACGTAATTCATTCATTCGCTCTTTTATTATGTAACTCAAGTCAAGTGAGATATAGATACTGTCACGCATTGTTCTCGTGACACACACTTTGAAATATGCGTGTCATAACGGCTAAAAACGTCGTTTTCGAGAGAAAACCCGTAGGATTAAATTGTAAACAACATTTATAGAGTTCTATGACATTATGTGGAACTTTTATAGCGTTCTTCCGATCAAGGGCCCTTGGGCGGAGATGACGAATTGTATACATAATTAGCTGTTAAGAACATCCTTTTTGGCAAGATAAATATCACGCATTAAATTAAGAACAATACTTATGGAGTTCTGTAACACGGCATAATAGAAATACTGTGAATTTCTCATTATTAGGAATTTTTTGAGCCGTCTTCTGTTTAAGGGCCGTTGGGCGGAAAGTGTGGAATGCTTTACCGAAGCTGGAGGTAGGAACGTCGTTTTGGAGACATTACCCGTAGCATTAAATTGTAAATAATATTTATATTCTATATTATTTATAAGAGTACTGTAGAGACAGTGAAATTTTTCTTACCATGAACTTTTAGAGCCTTCTTTCCAGCACCGTGCCAACGTTTCAGAAATGGGGGGGGGGGCAAAGTATTTTCCTAAATAAAGCCCTAAAACTATATCAGAACATCGCGCTCGCGCATATATACAGGGTGCATAGGAAAGTCCCTTTTGCCTGAAATAACTTGCGAACGGAGAGAGGTACAGTTATGCAAGTGAGATAACGGTATAGTAAAGCGACTACGCTCGATCGAATGCAACCGATAGCAGCGCCCCTAGTTGCGAAATGCGGAAGTTAGCCATTGCAAATCCAAAACGAAAAGAGAGTGCAAAATTTCCAATTACAAAGTTGTACAGCATCAATTAATTAGTACACAACGACATTTGTTTCACACGGATAAGATAAATTGTCGCTTGAATACCCTACAATGTCCGAAATCGATGCGCGATCTTTTGTGTGAACGTTTGAAGAGAACAGTCATTAGTATGAGCAAATACACACAATTTATTGCATAAATACGTACTTATGTCAATACAGTTTGATGACGTCAGACAAAACAAAAACAAAAAAGGCAAACTGGCACACAGTGATAAAAAGTTAATGTCGAGTATGTTCGAAAAGTTCGCCATTGCCCACGGTACACATTTGTATTCGTGAAAGTAACGGTGGAACACTGCCTCGTCCGACCAAAGAATGTTGGATAAAAAGTCTGAGTCACCTTCAACATTAATCAACGCCCAGTTGCACCAATCAAATCGACGCTCATTTTCTCGTGGTAACAGTTCTTGCTGCGGAGTGTCACGATAAAGATGTGCACCTTGAGCATGCAGTATTTGCCATATACGGCCCCGTGTTAAGCCACTCCCCTGCTGATATCTCTTGTACTGCTTTGTGGATGGGCTAGTGCATATGCCGAAGTATCCTCTGCCATGATACACATACCTGCACCCACTGGTCTGTCAGAACGAGAACGACTTTTAGTGCTTTCTGTCTCCCTGAGCCGTTTCACTACACTTGCGATGGTAACCGCACTTGGATGTGGCCCAGCTGGAAAACGAACGCCATATTCCCGTGCAGCTAGCGCCCCGTTTCTTTGGCATTCACCGTAAATAAGCAACATCTCGCAATATTAGGAGTTAGTGAAGCTCGCCATTCTCACACAGCGTACGTAAACCTAAACTTCTGATCAGGGTACGTCCTGCTACTGGTTTTTATATCGTAGGTACGGTACAACGTCACAATCTTAATTTGCCTACGGCTACATCTGCGAAATGTGAATATGCAGATTCGAATCGTCGCGCATCGATTTCGGACATTTAAGGGTATTCAGGCGACAATTTATCTGATCCGTGTGAAGTAAATGTCGTTTTGTACTAATTATTTGATGCTCTACAACTTTGAAATTGGAAATTTTGCTCTGTCTCTTTTCGTTTTCGATTTGCAATGGCTAACTTCCGCATTTCGCCACTAGGGGCGCTGCTATTGATTTTGTAGTACCCCATAACCTTTCTAAAGATTGTGTGTGTCCCGCTGTCGGGGTCAATAAGATTGTATTTGTGATTCACAGTGTAGTGATGAAAACTAGCCTCTTTATGTTCATTAGATTTATACGCCCGCCACGAATCCAAATATATCGTATTGCCTTCGTTTATATTTTGAACAATAGCATTCATTAATGTCTAAGCGTTTCGATCAGCAACTTAAATTATAAAACATTAATTGTCTCTACAAAGTCCCCCAAAACCCAATTCTGTGGGAATATTCATCCTGAGTTGCTCTTTCGTTTGATGAACAAACTTTCATAAATCTCCACTATCATATTCGGCCTTCCGATTTTTTTCTTATTTATTTTATCCAAATTTCCAACACAAACTTCTCTCATATATTTGTTCCAGGCAATTACAGTTTTGTCTGACATATCAAGTTGCCTTTTACACCACTCAATAGATGTGAGCTCTTCACACCAACAGTAAATAAATCGTAAAGCGGTTACGAAAGGTATACGAGATCCTTCGAACCAATTTCCAACACGCATACCTGCTTTGCTCTTACAGCCTTTTACATTACACTGCCAAGATTTAAATGAAAAGTATAATTTCATATTATGGTCATTCTTACATATACACTGTCTTGTCAATATTCCTATAGTCTGAAAAAAACTCACTGCCTCTTCCTCAATGTTAGCTAGATCCCAAATTTTCATCATATTTTCACAAAATGGAGAAAGCTTACTTAAACAGCATTAGCAATTAACGATTAAGCACACAGAATGCGAAACTAACTAAGAACGAGAAACAAAGAATCGGTTCCTCAGTGTTAGATAGATCCCAAATTTTCATCATATTTTCACAAAATGACGAAAGCTTACTTAATTAAACAGCATTAGCAATTAACGAGAGAAACTCACAGAATGCGAAATAAACTAAGAACGAGAAACAAAGAATCGAATGAAATATCAAATGAAGTTTTAACGTGACGTCACGAGTCTATAACGAAGTTCGGAACAATAACCACTGCGCCAAAATCGGTCTCTGCTGAGGTCCTCGGTTTAAAACGTAAGTACCAAAATTTCCACCTATACTATCGATGCATAGAGACTGAGTAACCACCGATGTACTCATCCCTAATCCCAACGAAACTTGCAGGGTGAAGATAGAAAACATTTTCAAGCCGAAAATCAATCATCTTGACGGACACATCCAACCCGTGAAGTAAGAAACTAAGTTCCTATGGGTCAAGGTTCCTAGAGCTTAAGGTTGAGTCCACTAACAAGTCGGGCTACCATTGGTTGATCAAATTACGTCACCTGGGAAGCAGGTCGCTCATGGCTGGCGTTTGTTTACATGCTGTATGGTGACTGTGGTCTTGATATATCGGTGAAAAACACGAAATTTTTAATATTAACAGACATTTCTGTGTCCAAAACACATTTACATAAAAAAAGTGAAGTATTCGTCCAACTTTCATTGCAGTTTTTATGCTTTTCCTAGCGTTAATAGTCCATTTGGTTCAAGAAGAATGTCGTTCACTTTCGCTTTGCTTCAGGAAAGACAGGGTTACAAAAATCAAACCTGGTGGCAAGTATTTATCCTAAATTAGCTCTGAAACAAGCATATAAATAATTCTATACAGGAATATAATCAACTTGGACTGTAAATGCTATTGAAATTAACAATCTTGCCTAATCCGTGAAAAAGGACTAAATAGTACAAAACATGGAAATACGAATTTCCAGCGAGTTGCCGGGGAAAAATACATTAATACAATTATACATATTAGTACCATAATGTTAATAATACATAATGATACAATTATAAAACATTACTAAATACATACTGCAATAAATTTGCTAATGCATAATACAATATTACTAATACATAATACAATAACATGGCCGAAAGATAATACAATAATCTTAATATAATATAGCACATAAATAATACACAGTATGAATTCCACCCAAACACAAAGTACTGAAGAAAAGATCCACATATGTGTAAATAGCACCTAAAAATGAAAATCTTTCAATTCACGTATTTAATCAATTGGTTCTTGATCTCTCAACTAAAAGAACATTGCCCTTCCTTACTTAACAAAATAAATAAGAGGGCCAAAAGGAATGGACTAACAAGCACATTTTTTTAGAAAACCGGTTTATTTTTGGTAAATGCGTTAGCGTCCTAAATTATTTCGCCACAAATGTTGAAGGATTTCGGAAAAGTGAGACGTACAGATTTTGAAGTATGCAATTTCATGGCAAATGGTGAAGAAATTTTATATTTGAAACGCATTTTAAAGATTTTTACCATCAAACTGACCTCCAAGTACGACGACGTGAACACGCTGCGGTAAGCCTAATACAACGCAGCGGCGACCACGTCAAGTACAAGAGAAACGGGGAACGTTCTTCCCAGGAAAGCGTTCCATTTTGTAGTGCTACGCTACAGAAAATGGCTCATCAGTTCTGTTTGTTTTTCACATCACAAGCTGACAATTTCTTGGGGGTTTTTTTTTTCGCATATGAATCTTTGATGTGCAATGAATGAACTCATCTCTTCTTCGAAGGTTTTTTTTTAATCCAATTTGAATGCACTGCGAACCAGGCTGTCAAGAAAAGGAACGAAACTTTCATTTTCCGATGCCATGCAACTTCCGTTGGAGAGAACGCGACATTTACTTGAACGCTTTTCTAGAAGAAAGAAAGGCATCTACATACTTTCTATTTAGTATCAGGGAATTTATCTGTAAGATCGAAGCAATTGTCTCCACGTGTTTTGAAAAACTGCGAAAAAAAAATTAACTATTTAGTGTCAGGTAGCACTACAGATTGGAACTCTTTCCTAGCAAGAACGTTTCCTGTTCCTCTTGTACTC
Source organism: Macrothele yani (assembly GCA_039090855.1). Classification (NCBI taxonomy): domain Eukaryota; kingdom Metazoa; phylum Arthropoda; class Arachnida; order Araneae; family Macrothelidae; genus Macrothele; species Macrothele yani. The sequence goes on from CM077012.1 coordinate 12,777,445, forward strand.
TTCCTCTACCAAAATGGCCGCCGGAACGGGACCTTCGTTTCGGCAGATCTTTTCTTCAGTAGTAGCTTGACGTAATCGCCGTAGCGTTGTTTTGCGCCTGCCGTAGAGCTGTTCATGTTATCGTACTTTGAAGTCAGTTTGACGGTAAAAATCTTTAAAATGCATTTTACTGATGAATTGTTTTCACCATTTCCCATGAAATTACTTTAAAATCTGTGCGTCTCACATTTTCGAAATCCTTAAACATTTGTGGTGAAATAAATTAGGACGCTAAACTACATATTTATTTACCCCACTTTTTTTAATTACATGTTTTATAACTTTGACAAAATCAACTGATAATTTGGGGATGTCAGTAAATATACTGTTAATGCATTATGTATGCCTTGGCACAGATAGAATGATTCATTTATAAATTTCATAGATTGACGAACTGGGTTCACTAGAAAAGAATATATATACTGTCAACATAAGACTGCTTACACATTTAGTGCATCAGATAAATTGGAAGTAACTGCAGTAATTAAATATATATATATATATATATATATAGAAATTCCTTCTTTCATCAAAAGAACTTTAAGAAAAATTATTCTGAATAATAGAGTAAGGTTGGCAGATCTACTTTAATTTTCTACACAGTTAATAATATGATTCTGACCAATCAAAGCCGTAAGGAAGTTGGCTAGAGGATGCCTATTAACTACCTAAAGGAACCTTAGTGCAATGGATATGACGGTCCTATTAAAACAAAAAATTAAATAATATAAACAAAATCACAAAAAAAGCTTAAAAATCTGTTTATAAAAGAAAAAAAAAAAAAAAAAAAAAAAAAGAAAATAAAAAAGAAAACTAGTTATTCATCACTAGGATAGCTATACTAAAAATAGTAAAACCAACATTAAAATTAATAAGATTCTGATTAATCTATAGAAGCTCACTAAGGTGATTTAATACATGCAAAGATTATTAAATAAACTGCTCGTGTATTTTATAATATTTCTCATGTATTCTGGAGAGTTAATTCTGCTCATTCTGATCATACAGATCCACAGTCTTAAGTTTATATATTTTTTTCTCTGGTTAAAATCTCCGCGCGTAGGTTTCTTGCTGTATGAGGAGGCCATCAGCCCCACCCTCACTGCCCCCAGCGTCTAGGGAGTGGCGGAAGGGGTCAGCCATGTTCTCCTCTTGTGTGGAGAAAAGTTTTTGTCACACAAGAGGTAAGCTCTCTTCCTTGTTTTTGGGTTCTAGGTTCTATAAGTTCAATGTTTGTACTTTATGTACCTTTTCTCTGTCGTTTTTTAGCTTTTCAGCTTTTAAGCATTGGTTTGTCTGTTAACATTTTTGCGGGTTTTAACTCTTACTTTTCTTTGTAACTTTGAGCGTCTTTTGGGGTACCTAGGAACAGAAGAATGCTAAGCCTGTTCCTTTTCTATGCGCTGTCTATGCGCTGTTTTTTCAAAGTAGTTAAGTTCTTAATAACTAATTAATTATGCACTTAAAGCACTGCTGAAATACTTTGTACATATTGCAACTAACTGTTTAAGGTATATAACTTTCACAAAGTTTTCTTTAGTTAATATTTATCTTTAACTTATTCTCGTTTTCGTGCTGTCATAAGTTGTAGAGTAGGGGGTTTTAGACTCAAGTTTTCTTTCAAAAATCTGTTCGTTATAAATTAACATTTCCTTTTTTTTTTAATTGCAATGTAAAATTTGGATTTCTTTTGCATTGTTTTTCAGGTTTAAATTCTCTCTCAAACGAACTTGGAATTTCGTTATAGCTGAAAATCATTTCCATTTATTATGTCACTCTCACAGCTTGAGTTCTCTTTAATCTTCTTCTCTCTGTTTAATAGTAACAGATGAAGAGCATGGGTCGGGCCATGAAAGTTAATGGATGCAAGCGAAATTGTTAACTAGTGCTAGGTCATGCTACTCTACGGAGGACATGACTTATATATATATATTTTTTAACTATTTTAGGTGGGAATGTTACTTGCATCTATGGCCTTGCAGAAACCCATTTCCAACTAGGTCTTTGTGGAAGTGAGAAAATGCAGAGTTTTTGCTGGTCCTTGATAAAGCCAAGGCTCAGTATTCTCGACACCTTCTACATTCAGTTGTTTTATTTTATTTTTTTATCTTTTCTCCTTTTACTCACACAGGTAGATACATAACCTTTTCTATGTTGTATTAGGTGTGAGTCAAAATTATATATGTATTTTTTTGCTTATGTATTTTTTTGCTTAGGTATCTTCTTTATAGAATGTGTATTCTGAATTTTCAAAACTGCTGCGTTGCGCGTTTTGATTTTCAGGTTATTTTGCACCCTTCGTTTTAAATTCTAAAATTTTTTCCTTAGTCTTCAGTTTTGCTCTTAAGTATATATATATATATATATATATATGAAAACAAATAAAACTGTGCTAACGCACACAGAAACAAAAATAAAAAAGAAAGGACACTTTGCTTTGATGAGGCACATGTGGTTGTAACAGATATCCATAACCTTACAGAGACCCCCTTACCATAACAAATTGAACATTACTATGTGGGCCCAGAGTCCTGTCTTCTCCTGAGTTATATGAAATTCTGCTATCTACATTCATTTCATCGAAGGAAATTACACTCACACGCTCCACATAGTAAGTTTCTCTTCCCGAGTCTTCAATATGCTCAGAACATCACGCAGCACACCTGGACAACAACGAAATGATCGAGCAGTCATTATTTCAAGGTTGAAATAGCAGGTAATGGTAATCCCATACTGTTTCTTAAAAACATGTAACATTTCCTAGAGATAAACCGTAATGTATGGCCTTGAAGATGTCCTCCCTACTCCATTTCTTACATTTTTTGCCTTTTATCAGTCAGTCTGGTTCTTAGTAAAGAATTTGCCTGAAATACTAATTACTTTGTTTTGTAGCAGACTAATACAGTTCTTTCTACATTTACGCAAATGCTGTCTTGCTGATACAAGTTGACTATTTATATATTTGTTTTGCTTTCGAAGCTGTGTACACGTTTCACTTAGCCTTTGGTTTTTCTGCTTTAATGTTTTTATTTGTTTGACCATGGTATCCCAATCGCTTGATATGTACTGTGTTGATTATCAGTTACAGTAGGGTCAGATGCTCTTTTTTTAGGCGATATAGTTGCAATGGTCTGCAATACGCGCTTCCGAAATTCGCAGGCAAAACACCTTACGTCTGTGCTGTGTACTGCAGATGTCGATGCCATATTTTCGATCATAGAAATTTTCAGCGGAGTATCACTTGGAGAGACAACACTTGACGATGTAGAATTTTCAAGTCTTATAATGCTATGATTTTTATTTACAATACTACCCTTACATCATTATCATTGTAATATGGGAGGTTTAACGTAGGTACAACATCCTGTTTTAATATTTTTTAGCAGGCAGCCCAAGTAATTCAGATTTTAGATCGCGAATGTAATCTTCGGCAGTGAAATGTTGGGAATAGAGATGGGTCGTTCGCGATTGACCCGTTCCAAATGACCCGGTCGACAGAGTGAACGAAAAGATTCATTCAGTACTTCCAGCGGATCTCGTTCGCATCGGTCGAGGATCCAAATCGTTTGCCGTTCGCCGGTCGGAGCTGGTATTTCATTGCGCATTGATTAGTTACTGGATCGAAATTTTTTTCGTGTTACTAGAACCATCTTATAACCTTAGGTTTTATCTAATAGTTTCTATCTTAGATTTTATCTAATTGTTTGCAGTGAAATGAAGATATATCGCAATTTTTATATTCTGTGTTTTTTATATTTTGATTTTTTTCATTACGGTTTCACTCACAAGATAGGGACACTAGCTTATAACTCTGACAGAACAGATGCATATTAGTAAATACGAAAGGCAGTATTTGTACTGCCACAGAGGGAAACATATTAATTATTAATTATATATATTAATTATTATCACACATCACTCTAAAACGTATTTTCATTTCGTTCGTCGGCCTTCCGCTGCGGGATGAGTAATGAGCGGGTGTTCAAAGCGCATCATATTTGCTCGTGTTCGTCACTCCAGTTCATTTCGTTGGTGAGTCAAGCTTGAGTTGTGTAATAATCCTGTTTAATGACTATTTTACGTGGCCTTTAGAAGTACTTTTTTAAATGCTGATTGTATCCCTACTCCGAAGCATTTATTATAACGGAAAAGTTTTGTTTCCTCATGAATGAGAATGTGTCTATCTGACAGAATAAATCAGTTGATTATGTGAATTTAAAATCAATAGATAACGTGCCAGGGAAAACTGTCTGATGATGAGAATCAACATCTTAAAGCAGTGTTTTGAGTAAAGACAATTCCGTTGGAATAAATATTCTAGAATATGGTCTGCCATATGAATTTTTTTACTTTCCTCTGTTTGCGCTAGAGGGGACGCCAATTGCTCTCCACATGTTGAGTGTGAGGCCCTGTACAGGGATCAACAGAATTAAGAGAGTGGCTGACTGTTAGATGTTGAAATCCTAAGCTTGGTAGGTTACAATAGACGGCACACTGCTCTGTCATGACTGAGCACAGTAATAAAAAAGAAAAGGGCGTTTGAAACAACAACAGCAAAAAAACAAAAAAAAAAGTTTACAGGTTTTCGCTACAAACCACACGTTCAAGAAATACACCGGAGCCAGTGGCGTAGCCAGAAATTTCGTAAGGGGCAGTCCATGGATTTTGTTCATTGGTGAAAACCTATATATATCGCTTTAAATTCGTACTTAATCCACCATCAGGGGTGGGGGTTGGCTCCGCACCCCTACGCCTCTGACCGGAGCTAACTGCTGCTAAGAGAGAAAGCGCGCACTATCGAAAGAACTGACGTGCTGCCATCCATCACCCGATTTATATTGAAGCAAACAAAAGGAACGGATCATTTTAGTGACCCGATCTGAAAGATCCGGATCGCATAAACGACCGAATCTGACCACTTCTATTTCGGAGCATACTCTTGAAATCAAAACATTAAATGATTCTCCTACATTTCAATACTCAAATCTCTTGCCAATTTGGAAATCTGTGAAACCTAACAGCAGAAACTTCAGTTTCGTACTGTACGTTATGTATCGTGCAACCGCACATCCCAGCGTCGATGTTAACTAGTGCCATGTAATAATTTACTGATCAAAAGCCCGCGTGAACGACCATCAACGATACTCACTGGTTCAATGAGTTTGTCTTCAAATACCATTCACTGGAAACAGAAAGAAAGGGACGTCATATTGTGCAAAAGCACGACGACCTCTCTCCCATTACGAACTTTTGTTGCCCAGCAACACCAACACGCTTGTTTCCCCGCTCCCATGTATGAACATGGGATCGGTTCCACCGGTGTTTCACACACGCCCCGATACACACACCACGGTTCCACAAGCAAGGACACTCACACCCCCGACGCAACACCAGACAAACCGACGGCGGAGTCTCCTAGAACGACGGAGAGACAAGGCCCTTCGAAACGTTCATGTAGGAGGAAATTCCTCCTTCGGAGGAGACCCCGTGACATAGTCACCCAACGGATGACAACATCAGAGGAGGCAACGGCGGAGAGCAACACGCATCTCCAAAAACGAGGAAGCCTCCCCCTAAAGCCCCGACGCAACACCATACATACCGACGGCGGAGTCTCCTAGAACGACGAAGGGACAAGGCCCTTCGAAACGTTCATGTAGTAGGAAGTCCCTCCTTCGGAGGAGACCCAGTGACATAGCCACCCAATGGATGACAACATCAGAGGAGGCAACGGCGGAGAGCAACAGGCATCTCCAAAAACGAGGAAGCCTCCCCCTAAAGACACACACACAGAACCGGCACACGCCAGACACACACCAGACAACAACAAAAAAATCCCCAAGGCATCCGCTCCACAAAAAAAACACGCATACACATACAAATAAATAAAACACTCTCGCAAGCAACACCCCCGAAGCACAGCACACCGAACGCGGAAACCGAAGCTGGATCCAAACCGCAAAGCAGAAGTGGCTGAAACGAAACAAAAAGCACCGAATCGACCGATCGGGGGTCCGGAAAACGGCGTCTCCGGAGCCCCTCACGCTCGATCCGAGAAGTTAGTAGAACACACAAACCATGTATCAACGAAACAAAACATCAACCAAAAATTCAAAAGGATCCGGTAATGCAGGATTGCAAGCCGAAACAAGGGGGTGGGAGGGGGTTAAGTTCTCCAGTGGAAGAAGTACTTTTCCCTAGTACCGGTAACAATCCGAGGCCAGAAGACCCACCGATACCTGAAGGCACGGTCCGAAAGGGAGTGGGCGTCAAGTTCAACCCTGTTCCGGATCTCGCACTTGACCTGCCAGGCAACTTTCATAGGGCTGAATCCCACATTACCGTGATTACAATAAAGAACTCTGTTCCTCTCTCTCCAGATTTTGTACGTCGTCTCCGTAATGATGAGTCTCCAGACATCCCTTCCCGCTTTGGGACCGGGATACTGGTAGAAAACATGCTGAGGCATAAACTGCTGAGGGCGGCCGGCCCAATCCCAGACCAACCGCCAAACCTGCACAGCCATAGGGCAACTAAAAAACAAGTGGTGTCTATCTTCGATAAGATTGCAGGAAAGACACCTGTCAGTGACAGCACCACCCCACCTGCACTGCCGTTTCCTCGTAGGAAGGACATCATGCGCCAAACGTAACTTAAAGTCCCGTTTTTTGCAATCAACCCCAGCAGCATGGACACACATCCACGCCTCCCTCTTATCGAAGTTAACAACATTGAACTCAATGATCTTCTCCCTGGGTCTAGGAAGGATATGAAAGTACATCTGCTTCAAGTTATTCCCGTTCCGGTTGGCCTCCGGAAGGGCCTGAAGGTGCCCACCAAGCTTGTAACACTTATGGGTAGTTTCCCTGCGGGGCCCGAAAAAACGATAGCCAGGCAAGAACTTGTCCGCGGATAATCCAGTCAAAAAAGACACAAAGTTCTTACACGGATGAGAGGAGTTAAGAGCCCCTTTAGTACTACGAAACTGGAGTGCGCTGAACCAAGAGGAAAGGTGTTTAACCTCTAAACCGCCTTCCTCCCTAGGACAAAAAAGGACGGCTCTGGCTATCGCCTCAACGGCCTTACCAGCCCAGATGAAGGCAAAAATCTCCCTCTCCAATAACCTCAGAAGACTACGAGGGGGTGACTCAAGCTCTCCGGCAAAAGCACACTTTGACACCAAGAGGGCATTGGCCAACTTAGCACGATTAGTCATTGAAATAAGAAGCTTCTGCCACCTATCCCTTTCTTTCCGCACGTTTGAGAGGATGTCCCTCCAAGTTTTCTTATGAACACCGTCTTTATCGAAAAGGATACCCAGTATCCTGACGGGTCCATCGGTCACCTCCAGCCCATGAACGGCAGTGCAATCCCATCTTCCCCAGAGCACCAGACTGGACTTATCATCATTCAGCTTAGCACCGGTGGCCCCACAGTACCCCGCGAAGACCTCCCGGACCTTAGTCAGACTTCTTTCCGAGTCCACAAAGAAGCTGACATCATCAGCATACGCCAAGTACTTCATGGAGTACGCACAACCAGGCACAGGAACCCCTTTGATGTTCGGGTGCGCCAGAACCTTCCTCAGCATCGTCTCGATGACCAAAACAAACAACAATGGAGAGAGAGGGTAGCCTTGTCTCACTCCTCTTCCAACCTCAAAGAGGGGAGAAAGACGGCCAGAAACAATAACTCTCCCATTGAGGTCTCTATACAACGAGTCCACAGCCCTTCGGAATATTTCACCAAAGCCGTGAGCTTCCAGCAACTTCCTGATAAAATCGTGGGAGACCCGATCAAAGGCTTTGCTTTGATCCGCAGAAAACATTCCCAGCTTAAGATCTCTTTCGGTAACGTAAGTGACCAAGTCTCTTACGCACCTGATGTTGTGAAACATTTGTCTCCCACGTATACTGCAGGTCTGACCAACACCAACCAGCTTCTCCGCAACCCGCAATAGCCTAGCATTGATGATTTTTGCCATGATCTTGTAATCAATTGTAGACAGAGACACTGGTCTCCACCCACCAAGATCCCTGGCAGGATTTTCCGGGGTCTTACAAAGCAGAGTAACAATACTGGTTCTCATAGTTTCAGTCATGATTCCTCTATTCACAATGTGGTTGTAAATTCTACAAAGCCACGGAGCCAGAATATTGGAAAATTTCTTATAGAACTCGGCCGGCAAGCCATCAATACCAGGAGACTTGTTAAGCTTGAGATCCAGGATCGCAGTCTTGACCTCATTATCAGTAAACTCCCTTTCCACGAGATTCCTATCCTCCTGCGCAAGAACCGGCGTGCCTTCCAACCAGGCATCCATAACATCAGAGGCCACAGCTTCTTTGCTGAACAACTCACCGTAATAGTCCGCGGCGGCCTTCAGAATGACGGGGAGATCCCTGACTTCCTTGTTGTCGATATCAAGGCATTGGAGGTTCTCCCTAACTCTCTCAGCCTCCATCTTCCTGAAAATGTAGTTTATGTCACTCTCCTGCCGGAGCACTTCGAGGGAGCCGGTCAATTTGACCGCCGAACCCTCTTCCTTAAAAAAATGACTGATCCTACTTCTAACGTTATTAATCGGAGAGGAATTACAACCTCCTTCCTCTCCACGAATCGCCGCATTCAGGATATTCATTAAAATCATGTGACGATTCCTCCTTTCCATGGCAGCCAGCCTACCTTTTTTCATAAGGTAATCCTTAATCTCATTTTTAACCCTCTCCCACACGCCGCACTCATCGTCCGTAATCGTGGCTATCCCAGCGTTCAAAAAAGAACGAAGGTGCACCAGCGTTTCTTCGTCTTCTAACATGGAGACGTTCATTCGCCAGGGGTAGCACCCCTCTCTCTCGGAACCAGGACACAGACATTCATCATGACGGCCGAGTGGTCAGAAATGTACCTCAGAGGGGAGTTAGGGCTGAAAATTTCAACTTTGTCAATCCAATCAATCTTGGAGACAAGAAACATATCAATGCGGGACGCACTGGTCCCTCTGTGCCAAGTGTAGCCTGGCTCTCTAGGGTTAAGAGTTCTCCAGACATCGTAAAGACCCTGAGTGTCCAGAATAGCTTTAATCACGTTCTCATAGGCTTCCGAATACCAACCATCGCCCGCCCTATCAAGGTGACTATCGATGACGGCATTAAAGTCTCCGCCGACAATCAAGACGTCCTCCGAACTCCTAAAGAAAAACGGGAGCTGGTTGTAGAACGACCGTTGCATGTTTCCCTGGTTCGGAGCGTAAACACAAACAAGCTTCATGGACATACTGCCACTGTGAACGGTCAGAGCAATCAGCCGACCCTCCCCGTCTGTTTGAAATTGTGAAATATATCTCTCAAACTTCTCTTTAAAAATAATGGCAACACCCGTGTAGCCGGTACTGCCTAAAGAGTACTTAAACCTGAGCCCGGAATTTCTTCGAAAGGCAAACAACTTGGCCAAGTCCGTATGATGCGTCTCCTGAATCATAAGGAAGTCCAGATTACTCTGGCGGAAAAATCCTTCAAGCCAACAATGCTTCTCCGCAGAGTTAAGGCCTTGAACATTCAACGTACCAATCCTAATGTTGGTGCCGAGAAAATTGACCCTACTGGTATGCATACTTACCTTGGGCTGAAAAGGGAAAGTGGAGATTAAACAAAGACAAAAATAAACAAGAGTCATGAAAACTTGGAAACGGAGAGAGAGGAAAAGAAACCACATTACTTGTCAGATTTCACCTTCTTTGCTGCACCGCGATCCATTTTCTCAGCAGTAAAACTCTGGCCGTTTGCCGTCGGAACGACGTGACCTGTGCCGTGCAACATCACAACGGACGCCGCGGCAAGCTCGTTGACAGCCTTAAAATTAGCTGCCGTGAATTCTTTGCCAGAGTTTTTAAACTTACTCTGGTGCTGTAAGTTAGCCCGAACAGGTCCACATCTTCATCATCACCCGTCACAGGCTCCGTAGAAGCCCAGAACTTGCCACTTATTGCCTCAGTACCAGAGTGCTGGCGAACCTGCGCACCACCAACACCGACAGCCCGGACTCCATCGAACGGAGCCCAGATTGTCCCGGCAGTCTCCGTAATCGCCTCCGAGTCAGCGGCGACGTGGCTGCCGCTCGTGGTCGTAGCGCGTCCAAGCGCAGGTGCGCCTCCGGGACCCCCGACGTGCTCCGATAGCCCATCGGAGGGTGGAGTAAGGTATGCAGCTTCCCTTTCGGGAAGACGCATGCCCTGACCATCCACAGCCGCGGAGGAAGACCGCTGCCCCCTTGCGTTGGCCAGGAGGGCAGGTGCCCTCATATCCGTCCCTTCCCATTGACCGGTGTCGTTGGGAAGATCCGGAAATAAATCATGCACAGGGTCAGTGGAAACCAAATTCACCTCCTTCGCACCAAAACATTGGACTTCAGATTTTTCACGGTTCGTGGCAGCACCAAAACACTCAATAACACTATTATCACAATCATTATCAACAACATTACTACAATTATCAGTTAAATCATTAGAAATATCAATATCACTGTCATCATTACATTCTATATCATCTTGAGATCTTTCACTAATAGCAATTCCCTCCTCAATACTCTCACTAAGATCAGAATCATACTTACTGCCCTCCGTACCATCAGCACTGGAGGTCTCCCCTTCTTCGCTGGACATCTCACTACCTCCAGACTCTGTTCGAGCACTACTGGGAGTCTGAAGGCCCTTAAGAATGGTTTCACTAGGAATATCAACCTCCATATTCTTATCCTCAGTATCGTCACAATTTTCAGCCATCTCACTACCCTCCACAATACTCACACTTCCGGGGATAGACTGAAGAACCCGAACCTGTTCAGGAGTCAAATTCCTTGACTTTTTAATAACCTTCGTAAAACCATCCTCATCCGAACTCGAAGAAGACAGACCCCGCTTCCCATCTTCACCGATAGGAACGGTTTCTCTTTTCTTCGCTGTAAAAGAAACACTCTCTTTAGTATCCTTACCTGTATTGTTGCCTTTCTTAGGCACAACACTAACCTGTTGTTTCTCCAGAGCCCCTTGTGCTTGCACCGAGCTGAGAATTTGGTGGGCCCCTTCTGTTTTGCTCGAGATCTCAGCCTCGGCAACACCTCCTGAGCCCCCTCCTCCTCAGCGTGGAAAGCCTCCATTTCGTCATCACGCTTGGACTGTTCGCCCACTCCAAGCATCTGCGCAAAGGACCTCTGACTGCAGGCCTTCCTCTGGTGGTGCGGAGATTTGCAATTTCCACACACCTCCTTGCAATCTTCAGCTGAGTGCCCTAAAATATGGCAATTGCTACAAGTGAACTTTTCACAGTCCACAGCAATGTGTCCAGCGTGGCTGCAGCGTCTACACACCCGAATCTGGCCCCTGTAAATGTTCATGCAACGCTGACCGTTCACTTGCATAAAGTTAGGAATAGGCTCCTTCATATCAATGGAAATTACACGAGTACCTGACAAGGCCCCTTTCATGTGGGGAGCATTCTCCTTCCTCACTTCAAACTTAACGGTCCTCACCTTACCAAATTTCGAAAAAGCAGTAGCAACCTCGGCATTGGTGATGCCGCAATGCAGATATTTACAAAAAACTAACTTCACATTTGTCTGGGCGTTAGTGCACTTCATCAAAGTATTGTTGCACTCAACCTCATAATCAAGAAGCTTGTAATAATGCTCCCTCTTATTAAGCACCACTTCTAGTTTGTTTTTATTTGCCTCTTGGATCAGGGCAAAAACTGGTGTCGAAGGAGACCCTAAATGTTTATACAGCGCTAAACAAACGTCTGTAGCAGAAATACCCTTATGGGTGACAACAATAGCGTTAGCCCTATCGGGCTCAGTCTTAGCAGCCATCGTGGAAGAGGACAAAAGTCCGACCCCTCCAGAAGCTCACACAACAGAAAAAGTTTATAAAACACGAACCCTCGCTAAAGAAAAATAAGCAAAAAGTACTTACCTATTCTCCTAAGCGTGGTAATCCAAACGAACAAGCACACACACAACACTTAGCACGTGGCCGCAAAGAAAGGCACGTGGCCGCAAAACTAATGCACGTGGTCGTTAATCAAAAGCGGTACAGAGTTATTCAAAAATATCGAACTTCCTGAGTAGTGGCGGAGCAAAGTTCTCCGAAATTTGAAGTGAGAGAGAGAGAGAGAAAAAAAAAAGATTATTAGAAGTCCACCAGGTGCCAAGATAGCGAACAAACAATGTCAAAAAAACGCCATCTTGGAATCGAAAAGGCAATCGATAAACGATCCGAATATAACTTGCAGAAAACAAGACACAGTGATCTGCCACAGCTCCAATACGGCCGGCACCAGCGCCCTGCTAGACCGCCAGGCACCGCACTCTGCGCCGGCACACGCACCCGGGTGGGCGGCCAGACACGCGTCCCTTCTCCCAAACGGACGTTTGACGAAGTGCAAATAAAGTTGTATAAAATCGGCAACTACATGCCTTACCAAAAGTATAAAATTCTTTCATCAAAACTGAAAACCTGATGTTTTGCAAATTAAATATATTTAAAGTTTCAAAGAAATAAGTGCTCACTGAAATTTTTTAGATTTTGTACTTAAAGAATTCATGGCTATGTTTTGTTTAATATAACAATCATTCTGTTTCACTAAGAAAACAAAAAGTAACATAAGAATGAATGATGGAAATAATACATTTTCGAAAGAAACCTGCCCTTCGTAAAATTAGAGCGGCAAACCAAGAAACGCACTGAAAAATAAAGGATTTTCAGGTAAAGTAAAGCAATTTAAGATTGACTTATACATGGACATCTGACAGCGTATCATAATTTTTTTAATTGGACATCTGACATCGTATTTTTTATTGGACATCTGGCAGCGTTTTTATAAATTGGACATCTGACAGCGTATTATAATTTTTTATTGGACATCTGGCAGCGTTTTTATAAATTGGACATCTGACAGCGTATTATAATTTTTTGATACACTGTCAGATGATCTCACCCTTCAAGGAATTTGTGGAAGTATTTTGAGTTACTTCCAGTTAAAATAAACTTTCGTCAGGGCCCCAAAGTGACCCGTGTTCTATTATTTCTTTCTTTTTTGAGGGTAGGGGAGAGGTTAACCCCCACCCTGAACAACACAATAAGCTAATTTTGGACCTCTGGTTCCAGGTAAGGAAGAGAACCGGTACCGTAAGACAAACACAATATCCATGTTTGTTTTATTGGAGGTTTAACGGCCACCGTGAACAACTCACTGGGATATAAGCAGTCGCACGTCCCTAATTTAGGGCCACTGGTTCCAAGGAAGGGAGAGAATCAGTGCCGTAAGACAAACACAACATCCATGCCTCACCGGGATTCGAATCCGGACCCATCACTTAGACCACTGTGCAATCGGAGCGGCCAGTATCTATGCCTAACTGGGATTTGAACACCCACCCATCCATCTTGACCACTGCGGGCGGCACAGGGGCTAGATGTCCGATCTAGCATCTTATATATGATATCTGTGGTTCTGAGAAATTCCTTACGTTCCCACGACTAACAAAATTATGGATATACATTTATAAGTGTTGAAGTTTCTCCAGATGCTTGCAACGACCCCGAGAAAGAAAAAGGAATAAAAACGAAATATTAAGAACTGTAGACTGATTTTGTCTGTATCTCTCTACAACACACGGCAGAGTTCTAAAAATTCCAGAAGTTGGAACAGTCCGTTATTCAACTGGACTAAACAGGATTGACTTCTCGCAATCTTTTTTTCTTTTTTCTTTTCCACATATTTGAGAAGGGTGCTGTGCGATTATAGCACTGATTTACCAATGAAAACAAAACCTGTTCGTTTTTTGTTAGTTTGTGATTTAACGACCACCGTGAGGAAATCGAAGGGCTATAAGCAGTTTCGAGTCTCTAATTTATGGCCACTGGTTCCTGGGAAGGGAGAGAGCCAGTGCCTTAAGATCCATGCCTCACCGGAATTCAAACCCGGACCTACCGCAAATAGATGCCAGAACATGGCATAGACCACTGCACCACCGCGGCGGCTACTCTTTATATGCATTTAAGTTATCTCGTATACATATCGCTATCGTAGAGCTTGAAAAAAAAGGTAAAGGTGTAGTTAAGCTTTCTAAATTATTTTGCAGAAAATTTCGAATACAGAGGATTACATATTTTAAAGTGCAATTTGATAGCAGATGGTAAAACAATTTCATCTCTATATATCATTTCACCGACTTTTACCGTTAACCTCCACGTACGACGATGTCAACATACCCTGCAATAGGCCTCTCACAGCACTGCGGCGACCTTGGCACTGCTGAAACGATCATCCTGTCTCGCTTCGTGCGGCGGCCAATTCATGGGCGGAATACTACACGAGTACGCCAGGAAAGCTTTCCATTCGGTAGTGCTACGCTACAGAAAATAGCTCCTAATTTCTGTCTGTTTTTCACATCACAAGCTGATAATTGCTTGGTTCTTTCGATAATTCACATATTTTATTTTTCTACGTAGTCTGTCTCACCCTCAATACAAATATGCCAACTTTTAACAAGTTTTTTAAACCAGTCTCTGTAAAAATCTTCAGGCTGTTCTCGGAACCATTTCCTCGTAGTAAAAATCTTCATGCTATTCTCCGACCATTTCCTCGTAGCGGCTTGAACATCTTCCTGACAGGTGAACCGAATTCCTTTCAGATATCTTTTGAGAGCAGAAAACAACTAGAAGGCGACTCTTTTCAAGAACTTAGAATCGAATTTCTCTATGTCCTCTGAAGTGAAACCACCGGCCTGGGGTTTGGCGTTGTCGTGTTCAGTGGCGGACTGGCGATCCATAAACGACACTGGAAGTTGATTTTCAGCGGCTTATTTTTGGGCAAAATTATCAAAGTACATCCCCACCCCCCACAAGTTATGTCAGCATCACCGCTTGCTGTTCAGACATCTTTTCAACACAAGTCCACGAATCATTAAGGTATTTTGTATTGAGGCAATAACATTTACCCCACTTTCCTGGACACACCCCGCAGCTTTGTTGTAAGAAAAGATTTACTTCTGTTGCTGCAAAGCAACAGACATTCTTTAAGAGAGACTGTAGAAGACTTTATTTCATTCTTATGGATTTTATTGGATAACTGAATTCAGAATTTGTAATAGTTCCTTGGGTGCTAGTGAGAACGGAAATCCAAATGTGCCAAATATTAATTTCGTTTTCAACACTTTCCTATCATTAATAAAATCATTACAAAAAATCCCTTGGTAAAATAGAAAATGTCCAGAATTTCAGCGCAAATTTTTATAGTGAGAAATTAAAAAATGCGAAAATTATTTTTATTTAATTATTGGGTTGTCGGAAGAGTCATGACGTATTTTGGCACCCGATGGCGGTTGGGCGGTTTTGGAAGTACTAGGTGCATGCGCAGCTCTGTTATAGCTATGGCATTCGACAGGTGCTAGTTCTAGCTGCAGTCTAAAAGGAATAGTGAGTGATTCGGTTGATTTGCGGAGATTTGACATCAAGTTGAAGATGGAAGACCAAACTGTGCATTTTCGCCATATTTTACTGTTTTACTTCCGTAAAGGGAAGAACGAGCGTAAAGCTTGTGAAAAGTTGTGTAAAGTGTACGGTGATAATGCTCTACAAGAACGTCAGTGCCAGCGGTGGTTCGCAAAATTCCGTGATGGTGATTTTGAACTCAACGATGCTCCTCGGTCCGGAAGGCCCACTGAGGTTGATGACGACCAAATCAAGGCATTGATCGAATCAAACCCACGTTATACGACACGAGAGATTGCAGACACATTGCACATCCATCATTCAAGCGTTCACGACCACCTGAAGAAGGTGGGATACCTAAGCAAGCTCGATGTGTAGGTTCCTCATGAACTCAAAGAAGCTCAATTGACAGCGCGTATAAACATCTGCGATATGCTCATTAAACGTGAGGAAAAAGATCCTTTTTTGAAGCGACTGATAACTGGTGATGAAAAGTGGATTGTGTACAACAATGTACTGCGCAAACGGTTTTGTCCCGTCGTGCTGCTTCGCCTCAAACGACATCCAAAGCAGACATTCATCAGCGGAAGGTTCCAGTCTCAGTGTGGTAGGATTTTAAAGGTGTGTTTTTCGAGCTCCTACCACGGAACCAAACAATCAATTCGAATGTGTACTGTCGGCAATTGGACAGCTAACCTTGATTGGACAGTTTGAACGAATCCATCATCCAGAAACGTCCAGAGCTCGTTCATCGTAAAGGTGTTGTGTTCCATCAAGACAACGCGAGACCACACACAAGTTTGATCATCCGCCAAAAATTATTGGAGCTTGGGTAGGATGTGTTGCCACACCCAGCATACTTGCCTGACCTTGCGCCGTCAGACTTCCACTTCTTTCGCTCTCTTCAACAGTCCTCGTGTGGTATAACGTTCAATTCAGATGAGGCTGTAATAAGCACCTTGTATAGTTTTTCGCCACGAAAGACAGGTCCTTCTATGAACGAGGCATTCTGCAGCTCACTGAAAGATGGCAAAAGGTTATGGAGCAAAACGGGCGTTATATCATTGATTGATCTTTGTTCTTTCTATCAATAAATGACCTTTGCAAAGCATGGCTAAAATACGTCATGACTTTTCCGACAATCCAAAACTACTTTGAACTGGAAACCGTCTTGGTTAACGTGAAGATTATGGTGCAAAAGGTTAACGTGAAGATTATGATGCAAAATTCAGGGACGAAATTTAAACAAAACTACGTACATCCTTTTTGAAATCGAAAATGAGGTAAAATAAAAAAAATTATTGATAGTCATTTTTGAAAAAAATTTACGTAAAATTTATCGGTCTACGCGGTACGCGGAAATCCAGCCAGCGGCAACGATGACACTTGATTTCCTGGGGTGCGGTGTCGTTCGGGACATGAAGTACCAGCAATCCAAGCGGTGGACGCCGCGAGAGATTAGTGTTTTGGCGCACGCAAGGCCTCGCCTGAGTCAGACGCCATTGCTCCTCGCTGTTGTCGCTGGCGCAAACAGCTACCTCCGCTACGAGAAATAGTCCCTAGCAAGGTCTTTAGATATCTCATGGTATAGGTCCCTAGTGTTAAAAGCAAAATACAACACAAGGACTCTTCGGAATCCACTTTTTTTTTGCTCAGCAGTTTTTTGGAACAAATTGCTATGCAAAACAAATTTTTATAACTTCAGAGATTAATGTTTTTTGGTGCAGCCACGGCAACGCCTGAACCAGCCAACGCCTCCTGAAACAAGGCCGCAGCACCAATTCTTGACGTCATTACAGGGAGGAAGACCCTGCCGTGACCGCCCTACCTAGTGGACTAGTGCTATCTAACGTAACGGTGATCTCCCGTACTTAGATGCTTACGAAACTATGACAGTTGAAACTTTCTATGTTCTTTCCAACTATTTGAAACAGATATTTGCGATGGTAAAAAAAGGTATTTGTACTGAGTAAATAGAACAAGATCTGTAAACTCAATGTTATAAGTTTTTTTCATTTATTAATTTTTTAGGGCGGGGGGGGCTGTTTTTCGAGGGCAAGTTATACAATACGTTGATTCTATTAGTGAAAGACAAATGCAATGAAACTTCGGGGGTTGTTTAGCAACTCGATTTTAAGTTATTTTGATGGCTAAATAAAAACTGAAATTCCGTTTTAATTTTGCCACTTGCACTGGAAAGACACCCCCCCAAAGTTAATAAATAAGACAACCTCGGTGCATTGAGTTTACAGATCTTGTTCTATTTATTAAGCATAAATACTTTTTTCTTCTGTTTCTTTAATTTATACCTGATGTCCGACTCTAACAAAAGGCCGACGCATGAGGGACTCTTTAGGAATCTATTAATCTTTTACCTTGTTTTTCCTTTCAGAAACTCATTAATTCATTCTTTTAGTAAACTAAGATGTTTAATAAATACTTTATTTTAACTTTTCTTTAACTTCAAGTAAAGATCCTTTAAAAATACCATTTTCACTTCCTTCCACACAGATCAGACAACCAACTGAGAGGGTAGGAGCCTGCACAAGAATTCCGCTTGCAACAGGAAACTTCAGTCTATACATACTGAAGCTATTTAATAGTATACTATTTATGGAGTTCTGTTCTGTTCAGTATGTGTTTTCGCGAATTGTGTGAGAAATAATCATCAAATAGTTAGAAAGGATTGGGGGAATTCTTTCGAAACGATTAGGAGGAAAAAGTAAAATCGTTGTGATGTTTACAAAATTCACGGGAAGACGTTATGTTACTTATGTAAAAGATGGACTTAATCTGTCAGTGAGCAAAATCCTTTCAGGCACACTTCGACATTAGATACGAAACGAACATTCCGTAAAACGTGTCACCGGTGAACTGTTCATTCACCCTATAGATGGCGCCTCATTCGCAAGAGGGAATGGCCCGTTATCGGAAGAAGTACCCGAATGGGGTAATAAGCAGGGAAAAATTTCCTAGGTCAGCATTTCCATTTTTTTACCCCAACTTTCAGATGTTTCATAAGTATTTCGACTTTTTTTAGTAACAGGCGGTCTTACAAGTGGCAGGCTGACAAGGTGCGGAAAATATCTGGGGTCGGCATTTGTTATTCCATCGTATTCATGCTCAACCACCCATCTCGCGGAAACTGGTCCACATTTTTTATTCTATCGTGCTCATGTTAATTCACCTGTCTGCCACGTGATTTTCTTGTGGGTCTTTTTATGACGTTTCCAGACAGTACGACGCACCGGTCAAAAATGCCAACATGCGGCCCCAGGAGGGATGATGATTCCTCCTGCCTCCTCGGGAAAGCAAAACTACCAACCCGGTTCGAAAAAAAAAAAAAAAGGCAGAACTGCCGACTCTCTCATAAGCGTAACCACTGGAGGAATCGGCGGGTCAGCACTGTAGTCAGAACATTCCCAGATATTCGAGCATTTTTTTTCTAATGCAAGTTGACGCACTTTTATTAAATTAAAGCATTTTTTTTAATGAAAGTCACATTTTAACCAAACCTTTAAAAAATTAAACACTTCCGGGAGGAAGGAACAATGCCCCGAAATTGTTTCATATTGGCCGCTCTCTAAATACGCCCTTGGTATGTTCATATTTTGAACATATTTTATTATTAATTTACAGATTTTTATTGAAAGAACTGGGATTTCTCGTCCTGACTGTTCTGGTTATGTACTGCTTTACTTTTTACCTCCAAACTTGGAAATAAAAAAATCGGACATAAATAAACAAACTTTGCCACCATTTTGAGGCCCCTATTTGGGTCGAAGGGCCTGGTGGCCCACCCTTTCAAACGCCACTGCCGAAGACAGAAAATATAGAGACATCGATGTTTCTCGCCGATTTACATATTCCTAAAATAAACCACTGAAGAATAGCAAATATTATAAAGTAAAAAAAGGAGACCCTTCGATTACTTGTGAAAGCGGA
Organism: Macrothele yani; assembly: GCA_039090855.1. Lineage (NCBI taxonomy): Eukaryota > Metazoa > Arthropoda > Arachnida > Araneae > Macrothelidae > Macrothele > Macrothele yani. Next base: position 12,796,916 of record CM077012.1, read on the forward strand.
GCCATCATGTACTTCTGCATGTGTGTCACGGCTAAGTCATCTTCCTCTCTCACCACAGTTAGTCAAGCTGGCGGTTGCAGTGTACGTGTGGGACAGTTAGGCCTAACCTGTTTTGCGGGGATGCTTCCGCTGAGCCCACAGGCAGACGCTCTAGCGGCACTCACAGCATCATCGTCGCCGCTGACTGGATTTCTGCCTGACACATAGACAGGTACATTTTACGTAAAACCTTTTTTAAAAATGACTATCAATGAAATATTTTTTTTCATTTTACATCATTTTTGATTTCAAAAAGGATGTACGTCAGTTTTTTTAATTTTTCGTCCCTGAATTTTGCATCATAATCTTCACGTTAACCAATTCTCATTGCCTCTATAATAGGTTTCTCGTTTTGCATGTACAACACAACGTCATCCGCATAGGCTGTGTATTTTATAAATTCATTGTCTTTCCCTGGAATAGGAAAACCCTGTTTCTCTTGATGTTCTTGAATTTTTCTTAAAAACAACTCGATTGTCAATGTGAAGAGTGTTGGTGACAAGGGGGATCCCTGTTTTATCCCACTCTCGACTGTTATTTTATCCGTTTGTTCTCAATTATAACTTTTGTATGCATGAATCTGATATATTGACAATATTTTCCGACATTCTGTACTTTTGTAAAACCTTTAGTAATGCTTCTTGATTTACTGTATCAAAGGCTTTCGTCTGATCTAATGAAAATATTCCAAATTTTCCTTTCATTGACCAGACATATTATATCTCTGGGTAGGAACATGCTCTGAAATATATTTCTCTTTGGCACTGCAAAGAGAAATATATTTCAGGGCGGTCGTAATGAGCGATGGGTTTGCCTCCTCGGGGCGCTCCGTGGTAACAATGGCACACACAACAGCAACTAGGGCCTCTGTGAATCTTGGAGAGGTGCCAGCTAGTTCTGTGTGACACTGACGAAAAGACTCCAACTCACTGGGTTTTGTTCCAGAATCCTTAGGTTGAATGACCAACTGGAACCCTCAGCTGAGGGCTAATCCCCCACACACTGATGTACTTACCTGATTAAAAAGACAAAAAGAAATATCAAGAATGACTCAAGTGTGCGATATGGCGGACCTACCACACTTGTGAAGGACGGTCCACCACGGAATCGACCTGGACTTTCTAAACGGTGTATAAGAACGAGATCTCAGCTGAGTGAATGTAAGAATGGTGTATGGAATACTAGAGGTATAAATGGCAAGATGAGTGAGGTGATTGAGGAGATGAATAAGTATCGACTGGATGTGCTGTGTGTAAGTGAAACCAAAAAGAAGGAAATTGGGGTAGAAGAAGTGAATGGCATACTGAGTGTGTGGTCTGGAGTATTGGATAATGTGAGAGGACAGGCTGGTGTAGGTGTGATTTTAAGTGAAAAGATGAAGAACAACTTCACTATAGTTGCGCAAGTGAAAAATTCTCTGAATTCGTTTGAAAGTGAAACTTCAGAGAATTTTAATTGTTGTAGTGTATGCTCCTTGTGACTCGGAACCTTCTGAGAAGAAGGAAGATTTCTGGAATGAGCCAAAAGCTGCTTTGAGCCAGTTTGGTGCTAAAGAAAAAGTTATAATAGCAGGGAATTTCAATGCTAGAGTAGGTGTGCAGAATGCAATTTCTGACAATGTTCTGGGTAAGTTTAATTATCCTTGTGTGAATGATAATGGTGAAAGATTAATTAAACTCTGCATTGAGAATGGTTTGTGCGTATCTAATACATTTTTCAACCACAAGTATATCCACACATATTCTAGGGAAAATCGTACTCTTGGTCAAAAGAGTGTGATAGATTTTGTTGTCTGCGATCAGCGTCTGACACACTTAGTTGTTGACACCCGTGTGATGAGAGGTGCAGATGTTGGTTCAGAACATACTTGGTAGTGTCACGAGTGAAACTTAATGTTGGTTGAAGGAAAAGGAAGAGACCCAGGATAGAAAGAATAAAGGTTGATAGGCTCTTTGAAGATCATCGGCGTTATTCTGACTTACTCAGAGAACGACTGAAGGAGCCGAAGTCTGGTGAGAGGGATGTAGAAAAGAAGTGGGAATGTTTTAAGAACTGTGTTGTCACTGCTGCTAAAGAGGTCTGTGGCACCACGATAGTGGGTAACAATAGAGATGATGCTTGGTGGAATTGTGAGATTGAAGAGGCAGTAAAGAGAAAGAAGGAAGCCTATTTGGGGAGGTTGCAAGTTAGAGTCTCTGTAGATGAATATCGCTGTAAGAAGCGTGAAGCTGCTAAGCTGGTTCGCCAGAGTAAGGCAAAAGATAGGAAGGAGAAGGTGGAAAGGTATGAACTGGTTTTCTGGAAAGATAGAAAGTCTTTCTGGAAGTACACGAGACTCAGGAAATATAGGGGAAACAAAGTTGTAAGTTGTGTGAAGAATGAGATCGGGGAAATGATATGGGGGCCCAATGAGTTAAGTGAAAGATGGGGTGATTATTTCTGTGTGTTATTAGATCAGGAAAGCAAAGATGATTCTGAGACAGACGCAGATGATGTCACAATAAGAGATTGAAGCACAGGAGGTATCTCAAGAGAAGAAGTGTGTAAAGCTTTAAAATCTCTTCAGAATGGTAAGGCTCCGGGAGTTGATAGCATAACTGTCGAGATGTTGAAATATGGTGGTGACTCTGTAATTGACTGGTTAACTGAAATTTGCCAGTTGTGCTGGGAGTTAGGAAGGGTCCCTCGGGATTGGAAGGATGCTATTCTTGTTCCCTTGTATAAGGGAAAAGGTGATCAGACTGAATGCAAGAACTATCGTGGTATTAGCCTACTAAGTGTGCCAGGGAAAGTGTTTGGTAAGGTCGTTATTGAAAAAGTACGGGGTCTTACATCGGAGAAAGTGTGGGATGTTCAGAGTGGTTTTATGCCTGGTAAAGGCTGCACTAACCAGATTTTTGCATTACGCATGATGATTGAAAAGTATCTGGCTGTTGGGAAGAAAGTTTTTGCTGCCTTCATAGATTTAGAGAAAGCTTACGACCGTGTAAATAGGACACTTTTGTGGAAGGTATTGAATGAATATGGTGTTACTGGGAATATACTTAATAGTGTAAAAGCCATGTATGTTGGTAGTAGAGCTTGTGTACGAGTGAATGGTGTTTTTCAAAATGGTTTTCTATTGGTGCAGGAGTTAGACAAAGATGTGTAATGTCCCCATGGCTGTTTAATATATTTATGGAGGCATGCATGCGTGATACCAAAATAGATAATAGTGGTTTATGTTTTGGTGATATCCGTGTGTGCAGATTGCTGTTTGCTGATGACACTGCCCTGTTAACAGAGAGCAAAAGTGATTTGCAGGGTATGTTGTCTCGGATGCACGAAATTCAAACTGAGTATAAATAAGGGAAAAAACCAAAGTTATGGTGTTTGAGAGAGAAACGGGTAGCACTGAATGTAATGTAAGTATAAATGGTACTGTTATTGACCAGGTGAGTGTGTTTGTGTATTTAGGAAGCATGTTTGACAGAGAGAACAAATTGGATGGTGAAATTAGTAGGAGAGTAAATTCTTCATTGAAAGTCATAGCTGCTCTGGGAGGTTTTCACAGGAATGATGGGTTCTCTAAAAGTCCCGCATGGCTGTGTATGAAAGTGTAATTGTTCCTACTCTGATGTATGGCATTGAAACCTGGGTACTGCAGAAAAAACATAGGAGTCGTTTGTGTACTGGAGAAATGCGTTACTTACGTGGGGTTTGTGGCAAGACACGGTCTGATTGTGTGAGGAATGAAGATTTGTTGCAGTTGTATGATGTGAAGCAAAATGTTGTTAGCAAGGTGGAGACCAATATGCTTCGGTGGTTTGGCCATGTTGAAAGAATGAGTGATGTGCTTACTAAGAAAATCTTTTTAGCCCGAGTGGCAGGAAGGAAAGGCAGAGCAAGGTCAAGGAAAACATGGTTCAATCAGATTGAGGAGTGTCTGCATGAGAAAAAGATTATGAGTATGAAGTATAAAAGATCTTGTGTACGGCGTGTAATGGATATCAGTGAAGCCCGAGTTGTATGTCAAGACCGCTGTAAATGGAGAAGTTCGATATGACAACAGTAAGTAAAAATATCTGGTAGTTTGTATTTCTTTTTAGAGCTAACCTCTTAATCTCAGAGAGCCGGGTGGCGCAGTGGTCTAAGGCTCTGGCCTCTGCTCATTCGTCCGTAAGGGGTCCGGGTTCGAATCCTGGTCAGGCATGGATGTTGTGTTTGTCTTATGGCACGGGCTCTCTCCCTTCACTGGAACCAGTGACCCTAAATTAGGGACGGGCGACTGCTTATAGCCCATTGAGTTGCTCACGGTGGTCGTTAAACCTCCAATCAAAAAAAAAAATCTCGGAGAACAGCTTAGGGACATGTACTGCACAAATTTGTAATGGACCGATAAGTCTGTTCATGACTGTTTTCAACCTTTTATTTAAAACGTTAGGCAGTATTTTATAGTCCACCTTTAGTAGTTTAATTGGTCTGATTTTCTAAAATTCTACTGAATTCATTTCAGCTAAAAATTTCGCTAACTTGTTTTTGTGTAGAATTCTATGACACCAACTAGCGCTGGACCAAAACACCCTGGAGAGTAAAAAAGCCTCCCAACAGGTCTGTGACGTCAGAGCTAGCGGGCCGACCCACGATCGACTAGCTGACACGATTCGAAGCTCCTGAAAACGCCGTCGAACCCGCGGTGTTTACGCTGAGAAATATTTTCGTGTGTGCGATACTGAATAATTCGCGCATACCACAATAAATCGACCTGGTTTTTTTTGCTGTATTTTTTTATCTTTAAATAACGTCAAAAGATTACATCCTTAGCTTTCATTTTTTTCTGTTTCCTACAATATCTACAAATCGGGGAATTCCAAAGCTTTGCTCTTGTGCTGCGAATGGGTTTTATGTATCGGTCTTAAAAATAAATGTTCCAGGAAGTTTTCCCTTTAATCTTCAATTTAGCTAAAGACACACAAACAAGTTTTTTCACGTATAACATCAAATGCCCAGCATTTTTATAAACAAAAAGCCCATAAAAATGTTAAGCATTTTTGCAACAACGATTTTTTTTTATGTGCGTGTATGGCAAATTGGTAGGACTGTATGAACATCATTTCACTTAAAACTTTTAGAAATACCCTTCGCGTTCGATTTATTAAAAAAAAAAAAAACTTATCTAATTACGTAACGAATGCGAAAGCAAAATTTCCGATTTTTTCCTTCGTGTTCGATTTATTAAAGAAAAAACCTTATCTAATTATGTAACGAAAGCAAAATTTCCGATTTTTCCCTTCGCGTTCGATTTATTAAAAAAAACCTCTTACCTAATTACGTAACTAACGCGAAAGCAAAATTTCCGATTTGGTGAGTATATTTCCTTAAATTACGGTAAGAAGTGTGCTGAAATCTTGCAACTACTTCTAGAAGGTTAAAAAATAAATAAATCAAAATCACTTAGGAAAAAGTTTTTTGTTAAATGTTCATGGAAAGTATTAATTTGGATATCTTTGAATTTATCGCAAATTTTATGCTGCAAATCTAAATGTCACATCTTTTTTTCCTTTCCAATTTTGTAAAAAAAAACATATTGCACAAAAGGTTCAATTTTTTCCAGAAGTATATTATAAAGCCAACTTTTTTATTCATTTTTCAAATGAAACATATTGAAAATATCAATTAACTTATTAACAGATTAATAATGAAACAATGTATATTAGGACAAGGTCCTCTATAATACTGTTACACACGTAGTATATGAGTTTCGAATAGACAAGTTGACTTCAATGATAATGGAATATTTATAGTTGAAATTAAGAATATTTATTTATGTACAGTATTTAAATGTTGAATCCTAACATAGATTATATTTAGTGAGACATAAAAACGGCAATGAAGCAAATGGAGCAACACGTTTGCGCTCACCTTACTCCGGTTTCAATCCTTCTGGCTTGCAATCGATCATGCTTCTTGTCTGGTGCTGAGTTAAAATAATTTTGAGATCACTGTCAAGACAAGATTACGTTGACGCAGCCAGAATTTTAGCGGTTGAAACATTTCGCTGTTCTATGCCAAGCTGCTATGAAGTATCCAAATTAAAAGATTTAAAACTTTAAAAAATGTTAAAAGAAGTCAACAAGTCCTTCCTCGATCGTCCGAACATGTTTCTGGCAATACTGTGCCCATCTTCAGCGATCGGTTGTATGAGACATCCGTATGCTTTTATTGTTCCGATTACCTCCTTGTCACCAGTCGACTCATCGCTCATTGGTCCTGTATCCGTGCGTAGGTTAATCATGTGATTTACAACTCTTTGCTATTGTTGCACCATCTGGTGTTCTTTCCTGTAATTTCATTGTTAATCGTTGTTGGATGAGATATTTTCAACAAATTTAGTTTTTATATACTTTTCTTCAGTTTCTTCTTCTTTTATTATATATCGCCAGGCATACGGCAATTCAATCGGTGCTTGTTCATTGCAATTAAATCCTCTGGTTTTTTCTATCACAACGGACTCAGAATACAATATCTTTCTATGTGTGTTGTGCGTAGTATATATTTTTGCATTTTCCCACATGGGGATAGAACTATTATTGATGCAATACGTAATAAGAGATGTTCGTTGCTCACCCTTTTTCCAATTTCTCTTGTGTTCTTCCATTCTTGTTTTTAGTCGTCTTTTAGTACTACTACCTATGTAGATATTATTAATATTACTGGTATCGTTATTCTTCGTGGGTATGCCGTATACTCCTGCTCTATGCATAATTGCATTATTACTGTAATCAGCTGTAAGGAATTTATTATCTATTACAATATCGGCGAATCTTATATTCACTTTATTACATTCCTTTTTCAAAATGCTGCTTAACTGTGGTATGTAAGGTAAACGTCCGCAAAATTTTGTGATGTTCTCAACGTTATTTTCACACTTAGGTCTGTTAATGCTGGTTTTATAATTTCTATACATCTTCCAAATGTATCTTTCATCATATCCAAATACTGTGGCTGTTTCTATGATCCATTTCATTTCTGCCTCTTCCAAACTTCTATTTGATGTGTGGGACACAGCTCTTCTAATAAATGAATGAAATGCAGCTTCTTTATAATGTTTAGGGTGGATTGAATCATTTGGTATAATTACTGGCACATAAGAGTCTTTCCTGTATACTGAGTAGTTAATGCGTCCTTGATGTTTAGAAAGCAGAATGTCAAGGAAGGGCAATTGTCCATTATTTTCTTTCTCGACAGTAACCTGTATTGTTGGATAGTATTGATTATATTTTTGAATAAACTTCATTAAGTTATCTTCTGAGTATTGCCAGATGACAAGAATGTCATCCACATATCGTAGGAATATCATCGGTAAATGTTCTTGTTGAAGTAGTTTGTTTTCCATGTGCTGTAGTACGACTTCTGACAACAGGCCCGAAATTGGGGAGCCCATGGGGGATCCAAATTTCTGTCTGTATATTACTTGATTATATCCGAAATAATTGTTTTCTGTAATTAGGTTGAGTGCAGATATAATACTGTTAACCTCTATCTCTGGTACCCCATCTGCAATCAATTTTTTGTTTACAAGATTAATAGCTTCTCATGTGGGAGTATTCAGGTATAATGCAACAACATCTAGGCTCACCATTATACAATCACCAATGTCTATATTTTTAATTCTCTCAATGACTTCTGTAGAGTTATTTACTGTATATGCGTGATTTTTAAAGAAGGGGTTAAGATATCTGAACAAAGCTTTTCCAAGGTTTATGGTAGGGGCAATAGTTTTATTAACAATAATCCGAATAGGGCAATCAGCTTTATGTGTTTTTGAAGTTTGAACGCGGAATATCTTCAATGATGTGGTACAGCACCAGACAAGAAGCATGATCGATTGCAAGCCAGAAGGATTGAAACCGGAGTAAGGTGAGCGCAAACGTGTTGCTCCATTTGCTTCATTGCCGTTTTTATGTCTCACTAAATATAATCTATGTTAGGATTCAACATTTAAATACTGTACATAAATAAATATTCTTAATTTCAACTATAAGTATTCCATTATCATTGAAGTCAACTTGTCTATTCGAAACTCATATACTACGTGTGTAACAGTATTATAGAAGACCTTGTCCTAATATACATTGTCTATCTCCCACATAATTTGGTGTTCAGGTGTATGTATGTATAGATTGAACTACTAAAATAATAATGAAACGCATATAATAGCGTATGAAATCAGTTAATTTTTTTTTGTGGTGTAGTCAGCACAAATATTCGCCGAAAGAGCTCTCGCACTCCACTGGGAGGCTTTTTCAAGGCAATGGTAGACACAAACATGCAGTGGAGTGGAGTGCAAAAGCTCTTTCAGCGAATATTTGTGCTGACTACACCACAAAAGAAATTAACTGATTTCATACGCTATATGTGTTTCATTATTATTCAACTCTTGCATATTTAAAAATAAAGTTACATTAACAGACTCATAAAAAACGTAAAACAGAAGCATCGACAAACAAATATGTTCCTTCATTATATATAAGTACCCCTCCCCCTCTTCAACATGCTTCTTGCAGAAAGAAATGAAAACTTCTAAAGAATGCTCACACATCAGTGGAAAAATGCTTTTGAAATTTCCCCATTAAGCTTTATTTACAATCAAGCTAATACCTAAGATAGCAGCAAAGCAAAGTGACACTAAAAGTGAAACCTACACATGTCAAGCTGAAAATTATCCAAGTTATGTTCGATAAAAGCATTTTCCCTTAAAAAATATTCAGGTTCTAATTCTCACACTTAAATATAAGAAACATAATGCAAATAAATCCTGTACACAGATATATGGTTTTCAAATATTTATTGCATAACACAATATCAAGATAAGTGCAAACCTGAGCAATGTTAAATGACTTTTGAAGAAGTTACACAAACATTCTAATTTTTTACACTGATATTCCCCCCCCCCCCATGTAGCTATAACTATTAAATGCAAATTTTTGACATTCTGTTTAGAAACACAGCATTTATTTTATAAAAAAAGTCTTGAAATAAATTTGACATCAGTACAGTATATTGGCACAATCAGATAAAGGTTTTTATTAAGTTTTTATAGTACTAAAGACAAGACCAGTGGATAAGCACTTTGCAAACTAATGAAGAAAATTCAAAATCGACCACACGATCACAGTGTTTCATAAACATATTTTCCTCGTTTATGACAGTGGTACATACTTATCTGACAAATTTATAAATAAACGATAAGAAATACAAAAAATGCAATTCACATAGAACAAATAAATGGATAAATGTAGGTTGTAAGTTTGCATGCAAGAGTTACATCAAGAAATAACTGAAACACAATATGAACTCCACAGTGATTTGATCTTGCACATGAAAATTTATACTTCTACATTCTGTGTATCACTTCATGGAAACTTAAATCTATATGTTTTTTTCTACTAGAATACTTTGTAATGTTAAAAAGATACATTAAAAATAAATTCCCAAAACAAATAAGCAATCTGCAAAACTTGAGTACTTCCAAAAAATGACTAACAATTAATTACTTTGAATTTATGAAATACATTGTTCTAACAAGTTATTTAACTAAATGTTTGCTTCCAAAGCACACAACAGCAGATATCTCAGTTTTGATTTCTTTTACCCTGGTCAGAAATGTAGTTTTTTTTTTTTAACGCAATGCTTTGCAAGAATTACACTTAAGGTTTCACATAAACCTCAGATCAATTTTTATATTAGTTCCATCCCTCAAGAGAGTTATGTGGTTTTTAAAAACAAATCACACGTTTTACATGTCCTAAAATGGTATTTACAACAAATAACACTAAAAAACACATTCTGCATGAACATGATGAAAAAAACTGTTATAGTAGTACTATAACAGCTGGGAACAGTTAATGGTATCCGACCAAAGTAAAAGCTGTGTTTATTACAAACATGTTAAAACTAGTGTGTTTGATATTGTATTAAGGCCTAGCTGATGTTGTAATTCAGACCTTCCAGATTTTGAACATCACCACTATGGGTGATTTTCTCAGAATGGTTGAAAGCAATAATATTAAGAAAGTAGACAGAACAGAATCAGTTTATAGTTTTACATGGATTCTCCCCAACCCAAGAACAACAAATATTTAAAGCAACAAAACAGCAAAAAATGAAGAAACAGAACATAATAATAGAAGTGAAATTAAGTGACGCTACAAGCAACTTTTACAAAACTCACACAAGTATTTACATAATATTTTTACATGGATTCTCAAACCCCAAAACAACAAATAATTAAAGCAATAAAACAGTAAATATTTAATGAAGATTTTGTACCCTGGTCAGAAACACAGCATTAATTAATTTCCCATAAATTTCATATCGATACAGTAATATCAATATCACAACCAAATCAGATTTTTTTGTTTTTCTACCGTGGCTCAAAACACGTTACAAAGAGATGTAAAAGTAATGATCATATTCATTTCACCTATTACTTTGGAAAATGTAATAAGCAGGTAACTAAAATGGTATTAAATTTACTTGTGGAAATTTAATTATGTTATGTGTGAAGAACATTTAATAGCTACATCCACTGTGTTCACAATCCTTGCTCTTTTGATGGCATTTTCCAAGACTCCTAAAAAACCTGTTGTAAGTTGTTTATTCCTTGCGTGATGCAACCTTTTAAATCCTCTAAAGCTCCGTTGCTGAGAAAGATTTCCAAGGTTTCGCGAATGGCAGTAGATTTGGGTGTGGAGAATGAAGATGATTTCTTGACATCATTCCACAAATCTGCAATCAATTTCACTGTGGAGCTTGAGTGCAGTGGTACCTTACTTTATCTTGAAGTCTTAGTGAGAAAATCGCATGACAATTGCTTTCGTACGGAATTCTATTATAAACCGACCTCCATTCCCAACTTGATGCTCTGCAGTTCATCCTGCCCTGATGATTACAACACGGCCTTCTTCCGTTCTCGAATCAGAAGACCCTTCGCAGTCTTCTCCGATGTTCGTTCTAGAGAATTGGAACTAAAAAGCATAGTTGAATTGGCCGCCGAGGCAGGATATACGTCGAACCAGATGTATAACTTTATTGAAAAAGCCAGAACCAGCCAAGTCAATCTTTTTATGCCGCAACTTTCCTACCTGGGCTCTATTCCCTACATACCAAAAAGTTTCCTATCAACTCAAAAACACACTCGGGAGGATGAGCTTTGGTGTCGGCATAAGGCCTCCGGCATCTTTATATATGATGCTTAAGAGAGATATTGATAAGCCTCCTCTTCTCAATGAGGCAGGTGTTTATGCAATCCCACTACAATATCCGGACGGCTCTAGGTGATACTACATCGAAATAACTTAACATTCATTTGGAATTAGAATCAACGAACATAAATGGGATACAAAACACTGTAAAATAACCACTACCCTATCAAGTGAAGTCAAGTTCAAGTCCGAAGACAAGTTTGACCCTAGGCCTGCTGTTTTAAAGTGGTATGATGAAAAGACCTGAAAAACCCAGATCGTAAACCATACGAAAAATAATTTAAGATTTTGAATAGTTTTCTTGAATTTTGTGAATAAAATTAAATAAAAATGTTTTTTAAATATTTACATTCAAATTAAATTGTTAGAATTAATCTGTCAGGTCATGAAAAGGTGAGTTATATCTAAATATTCGTAATCTTTTCAGCTTTTACAATGTGACAGTTACAGAAGTGAAATCAAAATTTGTCAAGATTGACTAATGGAGGAAGACATGTTAAAGTTTCTTTTGTATGATGTTAATAAACTTTTGCTAGTAGATAATGCAATTTACTAGTAAAAAATAAGGCCACTAGCAAATGTTGGTACTGCTAAAAAAAACAGTTGGTAAAGAAATCTCTTTTGCAGCTAGGTCTGCATGGGGAGTGGGAACACACACATTAAACCATTTTTGGAATACAAAGGTGTCTCTAGAAAATTGCTCCCTACATATGTTATCATTACGATAACAAAACTATAAGGCAGAATATGGCAAACAAAAAGTAAGTTTTCTTGCTTTGCCAACTCATTTTTATACACATCGTTAGGTTCATGATTTCATTTGCTTTTAAAACACCTTAAACCACATGGTGTAAAAGCATAATGTTCACAAACTGCACACAAATTTCTTTATATACAGATACATAGATATATTAATAAAAATCCCATAGTACCAATTTCATAAAGCTTCTATGGGGGTCTCAAGTGGAAATAGTGTATATCAGTATGCCATTTGTTCAAAGAAGGTCTATATGAAAAGGAACTATGCATTTGCATGGCATGAATATGTGATACATTTGAATAAATGTAGGTGCACATATTCTTTGTAATGAAGCATTACACACAGTATTATATTCAGCATGTGATACCAGGTAAAAACTTTTCATATTAGGTACACAGCAAGTGGAATTGCGAAAGTTTTTTGGCACTTATGTGCAATATACCTAAACAATTTTTCCCCAGATAATCTGAATTAAGAATTAAAGCATATTAAAAATGCATGCATACTTTTACTTTATGCCATACATTTGTGTGATGCAATTGAACAATATTATCCAAAACAAACCTCTAGAGTGATTAGTTGCAGTTATCATGCATGATAAAGGCAGCTTTTCTATATGCATTTCTAGAAGTGCATAAGCTATTTCTTTTAAAAATAGAAACATTTTTGTGATACAAATCCTTTTTTTAAACACATGACCTCTATTTTCAGTTTTGCCTTTTTACTTTAACTACTTATATCTGCATTCTGAAACAAAATGCAGTGTTAGAAATAAGTATTTTACTGGCCCAGCGGACCACTAGAATTTGCAAACCACTGGTCCACAAAAATGCCCATTGTTTTTTATTAATTCCTTTACGAACCAAACTTAAAAACATTTAAAATATATGTAGAAAATAATTTATCATTTCAATGGAACTATATCCAATGTTTGTTTTTAAACCCATCATTAGTTTGCAGCCTAAGAAGAAAACCCTACAGCAAGGTAAAAGAAACAGAAATTCATTTTTAACTTGTGGCAAATTAGAAAAAAACCTTACTGGCCATCTAGGCCAGTAAAATCAATAGTTCAGTGGCCTGACTGAAGTTTTACTGGCCAGTGGACCACTGGGTAATTCGAACGCTGCAATGCGTGAGCTGGTTAACACATCGTAGAAAATTTTATGTTGCATTGATATTCGAAAAACATAAGAGGAAAAGCAAATTAGGTGAAAGCATTTTTAAAGAAAAGTATATGAACCATATATATTTAGGCAAAAAAACCTATTACACTAGTGTCCCTAAATAAAGTTTTTGATGGCACTCGCAGGGGCAAAAAGAAAATTCGACACCATAGACACATTGCGAACATTATAAATGCTTCTTACAGAAGCACTATCGTACTGAAGTACTTTTGGTCCATAAATTTACCAAGAATACTACAGCATACCAGTGCCTCTATATACATTTGTGTTGGTTACTCTAGAAGGAAAGGATACAAGTATTCATGTGAAGAAACTGGTTCTTGTGCTAGTAGCCAAAAAAGAATTCAAAATATGAATGTTAGAACTGTTCTATAGCAATGAGCACAAGAAAGGATTCCCATTTATGAATTCTTGCATCACATACTCTTAATATGCTGAAAGTTTATGGACCGATTAAAGAGCATAAACATTATTAGCATTCTCTTTTTCTGTAAAATGTTTGCATAGAAATTTATTCCATTCACTTACTAAAATGCTTGGTCATTATCACACGATGCATAAGAAAGCCCTCGTACAATTACTTTACAATTATGTGTATTCAGTGCTAGAGATACCACATAAGATACCTAGAAACAAGTTATGACAAGTCTGAAGTTTTCTTGTTTTACCACCAGCTAACGATTGATTACTTGTGCTCATGCTTTGGGGGGGGGTGCTTCTTTAATTTCTGGGAAGTTAATGAATCATTAATTTTTCTGCAGTAGTTTTTCAGGAATATATTTGTTGCAGCTGAAACAATTAGTGTCGTGACATATTCAGCTGCATGCCCATTTTCACATAAATCTTCAGGTAAAAAGATTTCAGCAGCTCTTAAAGTGTTTAAAACCACCCGGCATGAGAATGCATACTGGTTGGAAACTCTTAAAAGTTTCATTTTCCAACTCTGCTGACAGAAGATGAGTCAGAGCAACATAGCTATGAACAATAATTGAAACAACAGTTTCTTTAGGATATTTTAATCCGCCACGATCTAGACTTTTAATTAAGTCATACATTTAGTTATATTCTAGAGATTTATCCAAGAGGAGATTTGTCTTGCAATATGTGCAGAATTTCAATTTTTTTAAAGCCCCAGTGCACAATAACCAGCAACATATGTTAATGGAATTAACAAATCCCCTAAACTTGGATAAATCTGGTTTCACTACAACTTTTTCTGCAAGAGATGGTGCCTCAGATGAATTAAAATTATCAATGTCATGTATGTTTAATGCGCTCAGAAATTTTCCCATGACGGTCAGAGTTAAAAGTAAGAGGCAAAAAAGAACGAATGCGCAGCTTCATTAAGTTGTGTGATAGAAATATTATACTGTGCCCCTGCCAATTTCCGATAATGACAGAAATTATCCTCAAGAGAATCTGTCTGAAGTTTCCCTGTCAAGACATAAGACAAATTTAACTCTTCTACACAAAATTTAGAAATTTCTAATACAGCATAAGCAGTTTGTTTCAGGGACAGTAAGGTTTCTTTGCTGAAGATCCCTGTAGTGTACCCAATGGATTCCCAATATTCGATCCAATCTAAAAATTTGCTCAAGAAGACCACCTTTTTATCATCTGGGGAAGATGTTAGAGGTTCTTGATATTCTTTATTTTGTGTTGACCTTTAAAAAGTGTGCGAACATTAAGGATGTCAAACCATCTGCACATTATTCGAATGTATTCAGCTGTATCTTTTGAGTGCAGTATGCTGTATTTTTCACCTGCTATGGTGAGACCTTCTGCAACTTGAATGTTTTAGTTGCAAAACTAATTTCACATTTTGACGTTCCAAATTTGTTGGACTCAAAGCTTTTTCTGATAAAGGAGCATATTTCACAATATTTCCGGATTCCAACTCATGCAACTTTTTTAGGGCTCCTAATGATGCAACTCTGAGAATGGGTTTCCCATTTAAACCTAATAATTTCTCATTGAAATCTGGGAAATACATGCACTTTCCATCCCCAGTTTTTTGGTTGAGCCAATTGTTTCTTACACACTTTATAATATGAATGGGATCAATAATGAAAAACAAAAACAAAGGTCTTGTAGGATCAACTGGATGCTGGT
Organism: Macrothele yani; assembly: GCA_039090855.1. Classification (NCBI taxonomy): domain Eukaryota; kingdom Metazoa; phylum Arthropoda; class Arachnida; order Araneae; family Macrothelidae; genus Macrothele; species Macrothele yani. The sequence goes on from CM077012.1 coordinate 12,812,257, forward strand.
ATACAATACTCAGTTTTGCTGGTTTGCAAAAAAGTGAAACAGCTTTTCTGTTAATTGCATTGTGGTCACTCACAATGCAAACAACAGAAAAGCCAATTATTTCTAGCCCTTTTATTATTTTAACAATGTACACTTAAAAATTTCAGTTCAACGTTTCCCCATAATATGGTTTAATTGAATGAGTTTCACCAAAAATTGGTTATTTCAAAATTAAGGAAGCAGACACTTAAACCAAATTTGGGTGGAACCTGCACCTGCAGTGTTTTTTTTAGCGATTTGGTTCAACCATGGTTCAACCTCTCAACCAATAGCACGGCTGGAAATCATTTGCAATGGCGGAGATAGCCGGAGAATAGCAATTAGCAACTAACAGGGGCGTAGCCAGATGGGGGGGTAGAACCCCTCCCTTGAGGGGAGACTGAGCACAAATTTAAAGCGATATATACGTGTGTACGAGGCTTTCACCAATGGAACCCCCTCCCCCTTAAGAAATTTCTTGCTACACACTGGCAATGACCGCGACCGTTCCAAATGAGCCTGCCATTCGTCTGAACAATGGCGGATCCACCACACACTTTGCTGTGTGTGAAGAAAGCGTGAGTAGATACTTTTTAAAATTAAGTTTATTATAATAATAAAAATAACGACATTGGTTACTCATGTTTGTTATTGGGCTCACGAACTGTGTACATTTATGTTTGAGCAAACCAAAATGGCACAAGCAAAAGCATGCGATTTGAAATAAAGCCTAGTTTTAATAGTTACATTTGGGAACAGCGTTAGTTTGCTGAATTTTGATAGGGTTATCTCATAAGAAACCACTTAATGCTGGTCGAATATCTTTGCCACGGGAAAATCAATGTAGTGGGTTGTATTGTTAAAGATTCCTTTGAATTTGGGGTGGGTAAATTATTCTAAATATACTATCTATTTTACTATAAAATGTGATACAGTGCTTTGCTTTTCTTGGTTGTGGCGTACATCGCTCTTAATCTCTTCGGGGCCTTGGGAAGAAGACACTATGTAATTTTTTGAACATTTAAAATAATATTTGTGAATGTTTCTTACATTAGAAAAAATGCTTTAAATTTTTTCATTAACTTTTATTTTGTTCTGGTGGATTACAAAAACTTCCATTTTTCGTCAAAGAACCTTCCCTTCCCCCCAAAAAAATTCAATATATGCCCCTGTATTCAGCCCTGACTGAATCCTACAGGCACTTATCAACTTGTTATCCTGAGATTGGGGAGGCATTCAATTCTGCTTTATAGAACAGCAGCTAGATTTGACAGCTATTTTTTTTTTCTTTTTTTTTCGCATTCTGAATTTGTCTACGTAAAACAACTGCGCGAAAGCACCACAATTTGTGATGTACGTCGCTCTTAATCTCTTTGGGAAAAGACACTAATTTTTTGAACATTTAAAATACAGGGTGTTTCAGAAAATTTGATATCATTTGAGATGTAAATATCTGAGTAACTAAATCATCTAGGCAAATGAAACTAAACAGGCTTAGTGTTGAGAAAATAAAATTTGTCAAAATTTGAATGAAAAATTCAAAGTTATGTGGTTTCATGAACGATTTCACAAGTTTTCAATATGTGCACCACCTGTGACACAGCACATGTTAAGTTGGTAGGCCAGCTTCTGCCAAACACAATGCAGCTTGTCCCTGATGTGCTCAGTAGCGGAAGAGATGGTCGTGCAGGTTCGGAAAACATTTCTGCGAAGCCCCAGGAAATCCATAAGAAGAGCAAGTCTGGAAACCCAGATTCCTCCAACGACAGTTTGGCGTGTCGCAAGGGAATGCTTTCGAATGACACCCTACAAGCAAAAGCGTAAGCAATTCTGTGTCAGAGAAACTTGAAAAAGAAGAGTTTGAAAATAGTCGTTTTCAGTGAGAAAACCACATTTCATACGGATGGCAAAATCAACAAGCATATTGTTCTCATTTGAGGCGAAGAAAATCCCATGCCACATTTGAGCAAAGAGGGACATGCTGCATTGTGCTTGGCAGGAGTGTGACAGGGACATGCTCCATCGTGCTTGCAGGTGTGTATCAGTGTCACAGGCCATTTTGAAAACTTGTGAAATCACTGAATTTACTCTTGCCGATAACTACATACATGAAAAACTACCGAAATGACACGATAACTATTTTAACTCCAATGTTAAAATATTTAATATATACATTTATAAAGATGATATAATAAAACATGTACACACATGAGATCTTTCGGTACCCAAAGTGGGTACCATCTTCAGATGCTATTAAAATTCACCAAACGAACACGACAAGCACTGTGATATTTATATAAGACACACAGTCGTAATGATGTAACTAGTATGAAATGGGCTTAACCAATGAGTGGGACAACATCTGTTACTGGTCAAACATAAAAGTAATAGGTTAAGTCTATTGATTTATTAATACCTAACCCTACAAACCCAAGTATGTTTTCCACGGTATAGGTATAAATTCTGGTAAATTATTACATGCTGTATTCCCATATTTCATAATATACAAACTCTCAACAAATCTTAAAGTTGATCTAGATTTTGGTGTGTTGAGAATTTTAATCTCATCCCAGGTAGGAAGGTAATTCTACACCAGGATTTATGGCCTACAGTAGGCTCTAGCAAAGTTGCTGAGATAAGGCACGTACAGTCTGAGGATTGCAGCATTTTTCAAATTCTCAGCCAATGGAAGCAAGCTAATATTTTCAGGGTTATGTAAACAAAGTCTATTTTATTAAAGCATTGAAATTAAAATTATGTACCAAAGCATAAGCTTGGTTTTCAAGTCGTGCTAAAGCTGTGGTTGTATCTATTTTTAACATCATATTTATTTCTTTGAATAAAGTTCATGTTGAGAAATGGCTTCCTAGTTTGATTGAATTAATAATCTAAAGCAACTTTTATGGGAATTTTACTAGGAAATTTTTTCCTTAATAGCAAATTTTCGGAGAAAACTCTTCTTCTTCAGGCTGTCTTGTTGTTGTCACTTTTTACTTGTCACTATCACGGTTATGGTTTACCTTGACGGTTACGGTTAACCTTGACGGTTTAGGTTATTTTTCAACAAATCCTGCCAGATGTTAGGCAGGGAAAATCCTTTGCAGTCATTGATGATGGAATTTTGATTTTTCTCAATCTCTATTCCTTCTTTCAGTTTTCTTTTTGGAAATTGCTTTGGTAACTGATTACTTTAAAGGAATTCCAATCCATGCTGTGCCCAGTTTCTCTAACATGCCTATCTAATCCAGTCTTGTTGGAGCAATTTTTTATAGCTGCTTTATGCTCAGCTATACGAGTTTTTAGTCTGCGACCTGTTTCACCTATGTAAGATAGTCCACAACTACAATTTACTTCATAAACTACTCCTTGCATTTTTAAAATATCTTCTTCTCTTTGAACTATTTTAGGGAAAATTTTTTTAACTTTGTTCTCTAAACTTGGAGCTAGCCTAATATTGTATTTCTTACTAATTCTCTTGAAAGACTCAAATAAACCTTTGTGATAAGAAATTTTTCTAGTGAATTTTACTTGTTGCTTTTGTGGGTTCTTCGTATCATTAAAATTCAGAAGCTTCTCAATTTCTCCTTTAGGATAGTTATTTTCTGCAAGTATGACTTTAAACTCTTCTTTATGGGCTTCTTTTTTATCTGCAGTAGAAACTATTTTATTAATTTTTCTAAAAACTGACTTGCTACATTTTTCTTAATAGAAACTGGATGATAGGAATTGAAATCCAGTAGTCTTTTAGTATTCATTGGTTTTTTATACCAACTAGTGAGGAATTTTTCATCTTCATAATAGATAGTAATATCTAAGAAGTTTATTCTTTCTTTTTGAAGTTCAATAGTGAACTTAAGGGAATCATCTAATTCATTGAATGAGTCTAGAATTCTTTCTGGAACAATTTCTGAGCTATCTATTATAAATAAGATGTCATCCATGTATCTGCTATATAAGCAGAAGTATGTGGGCTGTACTAGTATCTTTTCTTCTAGTTTTCCCACATAATAGTTAGCTAAGAGTGGGGAGAGTGGGGAGCCCATAGCTAGCCCCAATTTTTGAATGAAAAAAGTTTTCCCAAATTGAAAGTAGTTGTTCTGCAAAGAGAAAGTAAGCATTTCAAAAATTCCTAATAATGTTTTTTTCCTTGTTGTGAAAAACTATTAGGTCTGCCAAGTCTTCCGCTATAAAGTCTATAAGTTGATCTATATTAATGTGAGTACACATAGACACTATATCTAAACTACCCATAATAGGAGAATCTAATTTAGGAAGAAGTTCTAATTTTTCTTTTAGCTGCATTGAGTTTTTAATCAAGTTAGGTGGCTCTTTTAAAAGATTCTGAAGGTGTGACTTTAAAAAATAGTTTAGATTTGAAGGAATAGTTTAAGACAGCCTGAAGAAGGAGAAGAGTTTTCTCCGAAAATTTGCTATTAAGGAAAAAATTTCCTAGTAAAATTCCCATAAAAGTTGCTTTAGATTATTAAATCATATATATGTTATTTTAACCACTTCCATTACTTCAAAATGCCGCCCCGGTGGCGCAGTGGTCTAAGGCGCTGGCCTCTGATCGTTCGTCCGTAAGGGGTCCGGGTTCGAATCCCGGTCAGGCATGGATGTTGTGTTTGTCTTACGGCACTGGCTCTCTCCCTTCCCTGGAACCAGTGACCCTAAATTAGGGACGGGCGACTGCTTATAGCCCATTGAGTTGCTCACTGTGGTCGTTAAACCTCCAACCCCCCCCCCATTACTTCAAAATTGCTTAACCCATCAGGACCTAGAGTCTCAGAATTATTTGGAAAACTAAAGTTACATAAGACTGGACACCCCCTTAGATTATTAGTTGCTGCTCAACATAGCATCCCACCCACCCACTGGAAAAAGCCTTAGCTCAATATTTTCGACCTCTCATTAATAACTCAACTTTTTCTGTTACCAATTCCACTCAAGTACTGGATCGAATTAAATCTATTTCTCCAATTACACAACTCTTTACCATGCTTTCCTTAGACGTTGTGTTGTGGCGGAAATCTCATCCACATCATATAAAGTTATTATCATTGATAGCCAAAGGTAAACCTGAAGGGAAATTTTGAATTTAGACTAAAATTTAACTTTGGGAGATGGGTAGATGCATTTTGAAACAACCAAAAATTAAGATTTATAAGAGGAAACTTTGAGATGTCATATTTGTTATAGCACACATGAGTTTTCACCGGTGATATTGTTTATGTGAATACTGAACATGTTTTTTTTTCTTCTGGTTCTTCACACCTGAGGAATAACTACAGCACTGTGTTTTTGGTACATGTGTAATATATGTGTCAACTCAAAGAGACCGTATTTATGAGCTCGTGTTTGTAAGCATGAAAAAAGAAAATATCAGACCGTAATTATTTTACTTATTAGGACATTATCATTATATACACAACACCCAAGGGACTTCCTAGCCAACGTCAGAGCGTTGGGTGATGAGTGCCATTGCTCAGAAATTTAGAAGACCTTAAGAAACTGAATTGCCACTTCTTACCAAAAATTTGGTTTTTTGAAAGGCTAATGCCTATATTTATTTGTAAAACAATAACAATATGGTATCAAAAAAAGAATATTAGAAGAACAAAACTGTACTGACAGTGTTTTGAGATCACAACCTTTTTCACATGTCATAACAATTCCTGTTGATACATTTTTTCTGGTTTTTGTAGATTTGGTTTCATATGCCTCTCCCATTTTCAGGATTTTTGAGGCCATTACAAAACATCATGAGTAAGTTTCATGATTTTTAGTTTCTTATTCTGAAGAATTTTTTTTCTGAACTATAACACTATTTAAATATTAGACTCTTACGATCAGCTACAGCTTCTCCCCTTCCACAGGGCCTCGCTCTTAAATTTTTTTTTCAGCAAATTTATACCCCCTATCCAAAAAAAAACTTTAAACCAAATTATGATGATACAACCCAATGAAAAAAACAACTTACATACGTAAATCAAGGGAGACATCCATCGTTGTGTCCAGTTGTTTCTTATTGTTATTATTAGCACAGTCCATACAGTCAGCTTGCAGGGAGTGTTTTCTATCTGGAAGCTGGTTTTCACCCAAAATTTTGGCCGGCCTGTCGGTTTCGCTGGTGGTTCCTCCAGCTGTCGTTAGGTCGACATTTCTGTGCGATTGTACTTGATGACAACGCTCCTCCACCTTTTCTTCAATATCGCGAGTTCCAATAGTAAAAGCATGCAGCGCGGCATTAGGGTTAGGGTGCTCCTCCAGGAAACTATTCTGGCATGGGCACTCCGGAGGACTTCAGCTCATCAGCATTTTGGTGAGAACGTTTTGGCAGCATGCTCAGAGAATGTATCATCAGCATTCTAGCATTCTGGTGAGAATGTTTTAGCAGCATGTTCGAAGAATGCATCACCATCATTCTAGCATTCTGGTGAGAATGTATCATCAGCAGCAATTTTGCACGTTTCCGGCAAATTGTAGCTCCCAAGGTGGCGGAAAAACCCCTAACCACAATTTCTGACTTTTGGAGCCCTTCTGAGCCATTTTTTCCTGACTCAACAGCCAGCCACCTCTTTTTTCTCCTCCCTCTAGCAGTTCATTTTTGCGACATCTCCCGAAAATCAAAATGGATGCGCAGAGCTCCTCTCCCCTTGGGAGGGGTCACGCGACCAATCGCATTAGGCCGGGAGGATGCCAGCCATCCCATTGGCTGCTTCCAGCCAAGAACACGTGAAATGCACGTGTTCAACACCTGACATCTGAATGCTTCGCAAGGGTCCACATTTCGTAAACAACCACATAAATTTTGGCGCGATGGACTGCTGCTTCCCACATTCAACCGGCCACCATCTCCCCTTTCATAGGGCTTTACATGGGTATCTATCTCTTTCCTAAGCCCCTTCTCAGCTAGCGAGATTTTCCAGACCACGGGGAAAAGAATGTTGGTTACTCCTGGTGGTCTTTTCCCAGGAAAGAAAATCTCTGAAAGGGATCGAAAGAATTTACTGCCTTCCAGCCCTTTTCTGGGAAACTTGGATCATTAACCGCTATCTGTTAAAGGAGGGAAGCTGTATCTGGCTTACAAAATGTTTTAACATGTTACTTCATACACTGAACCAAGCAAGAAATACAAAATATTTTTTTTTTCATAATTATTTTTAATGAGCATACCCCAGGTTTATTCTCATGAATGTTGCGACATTGCACCTTTTGGTACTGCGTCGTATAAATGCTACATTTTGTTCATACACATAGAGAAAAAAAAATTATTAACACTGCTCTTACTTTAATTCTGCTGAGTATGTTTTTCTTTTCCTCCTGCTGGGCTGAGTAATCCCAAAACAAAAGGACAGCATTATGACTGCCAGTTCACACTATATACATTTTTTTTTCTTTCGTGAATATGGCGAACACCTTTCTCGCAGGCCCCACAGAACAAAGAAGGAAAAAAAACAAACAAATGAGAAATTGAATTTCTGTAGCTTTTTCTTGACTTTCTCTCTCTGGATCCCAAGATCGAACCCAGGGGAGGTGAAATCTAAGTTTACGAAACATTTAACAGCAAATCACTCCAGGGAAGAATCGTCACCCTTTCCTGAACTGATCACTATTACCCCTTTGATTAATTTTTTCTTTCAAGAAAAATGTGGATAATGTTGATGAAAATCTGAAAACATTGATCAGGTGTCCACAGATTTTCAGCAACATAGCACTGCATTCCTCCCATGGGAGACAAAAAAAAAAAAACAACCAAGAAAAACTTCGAGAAACATACCAAAGCCCCATGGAAATGTACCATGCCCTGAGCAAGGAACAGATAAACCAACATTTTAAACACGACAGAGAACTGGCATAAACTATCACACCCAACACCTCAACTACTTACATAAATACTATACAATTTCCTGCAATTCCAGGAGCTGCAAGGTGCTCCCTGGACACAATCAAACTCTACTTATCACTGGTAAGTATGGACCCTCAATCAAGGAAAATAAACAAAAGTGAATTGTTGGCTTGGCAGTGGAAATTGGAATCGACAGGAAAATTCTCACCAAATGACCACAACCCTATACGAGACCACAAATTCAAAATATGCTTCACTTGATTTATCAATACTACAGAGAACATAATTGCTTCCTACACTAAAGGTACCAATCAATAATATCACACGACTATTTACACGCAACGTTGTAACTGAATTGGAGTGCACTATTTACTTCCGAGCTATGAATCCACGACCATCTCTAGGATACAAACTATACCTAGGTGTCAACACAGTACTTGTGGGTATGTGACTGGCTCTCGGCCTTGAAGTACCAGCTTGCTCCACTACCGGAGTACTTGCTGCAGTTTGCATACTCGCCTGTTCATTAACTACCTCAGGAGTGCTGGCTGGAGTCTGAATACTCGCCTGTTCACTCACCACTGCAGGAGTGCTTGCTGGCCTAGGTAATCTCCCATAACTTGTCCTCCTCCCAGGAAACAGAAACCACGGAATGAAACCTACACCACTACTCTCAATTTCCTTCACTTGTGTTTGTGTAGAATTGTCCTCTTGAACTTCCTCTGTCTCCTCAGAGTTTGTACTATCCTCGCTCTTATTCATGGCACTTGGAAACAGAGGCCTGTCCCTTACCTTGGTCAGCCTATCCACATGGACCAACTCCTTTTTTCTGGGATCAGGGATGAAGGTAATCTCGTAGTTCACCAGCGGTATCACCTTGGTGACACGATAGGGTCCCAAACATAGCTTGCTCAGTTTCTTATTTCATCCTGGCTTCACTGCAGGAGAATATAAATACACCTTGTCATTAAGGGTGATATGCTTATCAACGGCAGTCTTTGCACGTTGTTTCTCCTGTGTGTCTGCAGCCTTTTCCAGGTTTGCCTTGACAGCCTCGAATGCTATGTTTAGCCTATCCGTGAGCTCGTCACAATATTCCAACTGAGAAGCATATGTACGTACTCGGGGACTGCCGATCAAATAATATGGCAACACCAGGTCTCTTCCATACGTGAGATAGGCTGGGGTTTCCCCAGTGCTGGTGTGCACCGCTGTCCTGAATGCAAGGAGTGCCATTGGAAGGCAGTGGTCCCAGTCATCCTGTCTATCCGAGACCAGGTGACTAACTGACTTAATCAAGCTATCATTTAATTTCTCACACTGTCCATTAGCAGAGGGATGATATGGGCTACAATTCAACTTTTTGATACCTAGCCTCTCATAGACTTTCATCATGGCTGCCGACAGAAAGTTTGTGCCCCTGTCTGTCAACAATTTGGCTGGCACACCATGTGAAGCAATGAATTTTTCTATGAGAACCTGGGCTATCGTTTCACTCTTTGTGTCTGGTAACGCATATGCTTCTGGCCAACGAGTAAAGTAGTCAGTGATAACTAGGATGAATCTATTTCCTGACATGGTGGTGACCAGAGTCCCACAACATCCATAGCAATTTTCTCGAAGGGGCGGCTAGGAAGTTCTGCCCTTACCAAAGGTGCCTTTCTACCAGGTTTGTAAGTTCTTTTACTTAAGCAGCTGTGACAGCTGCCTACGTATGCCTTAACCACTGAGTACATGCTGTGGAAGTAGAATCGGGAGCGTACCCGCTCCAATGTTCTGTTGAACCCTGGATGAGCCACAGTTTCCGAGTCGTGGCACTGCTCCAAAATCTCTTCCACCATAGTTTCTGGTATGACCAGCTGTTCTCGTGGTTGATTCCTGGTATCTCCTGACCTGGGCAATACGTAGTGCCATAAGAGTCCATCCTGTAGGTAAAACTCATCTGAGACCTTGAGTTTACCCAGCTCTCCCTTTCCTTCCAGCAACTCAATCTGTTTATTCCACCTGCTATCCTGCCTCTGCAATTCCTTCACTCTTGTCTGTTCCTCTGCCTGTCTTGCTGCCGACTGCTCCACCACTTCGGTGGTCAGCACATTCCTAGACAGATAGTCAGCTACCACATTCGATTTCCCTGGTCTGTGTTGAATTGTATAATCGAACTGCTGTAACGACATGCACCAGCGAGCTATTCTAGAAGTGGGATCCCTTAATTTGAAGGCATATGACAAACTGGCTTGGTCGGTAATGATGAGAAAGTGTCGAGCATAAAGATATTGTTTGCAGTAGTTTACTGCAAACACGACACTGAGCATTTCTTTCTCCACCACAGAATAATCAAGCTCCGCTCCTTTTAACTTCCGGCTAGCATATGCTACTGGATGCAATTTTCCTCCTTCCTCTTGTTGCAATGCGGCCCCAAAAGCAAATTTTGAAGCATCACAAGCAACAACAAATTCTTTTGACAAATCAGGTAATTTCAGGCAGGGCTCATTTAAGAGTGCCTGTTGTAGTTCTTCAAAAGCGGTCTGGGCTTCAGGTGTCCATTTGAATGCTTTATCCTTCCTGATCAGATTAGTCAGGGGCAAGCCAATTTGGCATAATCAGGGATAAACCTCCTATAAAAACCTGTGAGACCTAGGAAAGCTCGGACTTGCTTAATGGAATTTGGAATTTTGAAGTTTCTTACAGCTTCCAAACTTCTGGGATCAGGCGTGACGCCATTTTGACTGACAACAAATCCCAGGTACCTAATTGAAGACTTCAAAAAGTGGCACTTGTCAGGTTTAAGCTTAAGGTTGTGTTGTCTCAACCTTTGGAAAACAATCTCCAGCTTATCAAGGTGTTCCTCGAAAGTTTTGCTGGCAATGACAATGTCGTCAATATATATGCCAACCTGGAGAGGCTTGAGACCTGATAGAACTATTTCCATCAGCCTCTGGAAGCTGTTTGGGCTGTTCTGCATCCCAAATGGTACCCTTAGCCACTCGTACAAACCCTGATTGGTGACAAAAGCAGTTTTGTAAACATCCGAAGGGTGTACTTTCATCTGGTAAAACCCTGAGGTCAAATTCAGAGAGCTAAAGTAGGTGGCTCCTGCTAAGGAATCCACCATCTCCACCAAATTTGGAATCGGAAAGGAATCTGGTACTGTCTTGGCATTTAGCCTCCTAAAGTCAGTACAGAGACGATAACTGCCATCCGATTTTTTTACAAGGAGAACAGGTGCCGAATAAGGACTGTCACTAGGTTGTATAATACCTGCCTCCAAAAGTTCGTTGATCTGCCTATTGAGTTCGTCTCGAAGAGCATAAGGAACTCTATAGGCTCTTTGTCTCACAGGGATCTCATCTGTTAGATGAACCTGATGTAGCAAGGTGTCACATTCACCTAACTCTGCTACATTTTTGGCAAACGTCCTCATATGCAAGTGCAAAAATGAGGACAATTTTGACTGCTGATCAGGAGGTAAATGCGACACGTCGAACTCGTTCGCCCATGTGGAACAATCATCAATTTGACTGTCCACTGTTGACACTGAAGTGACTTGAATTGGCTCCGCTGTAACCAACCTAGAACACTTGTTGAGGTAAACCACTGAGTCCGATAAATTGATCACCTTCACCAAGGTAATATCATTATTGGTGCTATTCACCGAGCGTCCTATCCAAAGTGACTCGCACTTGAATGCATCTGCCTGCTGTAAAAGCATAACTTGCCCCAACTCTGCACAGTCTGCAACCCTTACCAAAATTATCCTTTCAGATTTGGGGGGGGGGGGGTATTTTCTCCGCTCTGACAGTTTTTCCAAAATAATGCCTTTTTCCTAAATTTTGACTTCCTGAAGGTGCCTCTGATACCTCAGTAGGGAGAGAATCGTCCTGATGCATTACTAACTCAGCCGGTGGGTTGGTTTGTTTACCTTTTGAAATGGGAGTCTTCTCAGTAGAGAAGGCTCCCTCTCCAGCAGTAACAACACTAATAGGATCGACACCAGTATGCTCTGACACTTTAGGGGTACTCTGGGGTATCACCCTCTTTCCTGCACACCTCTTCCTCCTTTTTCTCTTAACCACTTTCCTCTTTCTCTTTGGTATTTGGAACATCTGTTTCACCAAAGCAACCACTTGTTCCCTCTCTCGTGGATAAACATTTGGCATGCGTGCTCCTACTCTACTTAAAGTGCCTGCTGCAGCATTGAAAACAAATTGTTGTGTCTTTAAAAGGTCAAAACCAACAATAACATCATAATCTGATGACAACCAAGTCTGGGTGACAAACACTTTATGCTTAAAATTCACCCCAGACAAACAAAATTTCAATTCCACATAGGCCTTAACATCCAGGTGTTTCCCTGAAACACCCTTGACCACTAGGTTGGGATATTCCATGAATCTCTTGTATCCTGGTAAGGAGTTTAGACAACCCTCGGTTATTAAGCTAACTGACGCCCCCCGTGTCAATCAGTAGCCTCAAGGATTTCCCACTAACTACTCCTTCCAGAATAGGCATGCCAAACGAGTGACTGTTGGTGAAACATGAGCCAATTGGAGCCTTTACAACAAGGGTTTTTTTCTTAGAAGATGACTCCCAATATTTTCTTCCCACTACCAGTTTTAAAGCATCCGACCTGTTGTGTTGATTGTTTCGTTGTTGACTATTTCTGCCCGGTGGTGCATATCGAGTCCTTCTACCCCTGGAATGGGAAAGATATTGACTGCTTTCGCGACCCTCATTTCTATACTCCTGAGAGGGCCTGTCTATCTGGCGACATTCATTTGCATAATGCCCCACCTGGTTACACCGATAACAGATCACTGTGAGCCTGCTGCTCCGGCGGAAATCTTCCTGTCTTGGACGACTAGGGGATCTGTATCTATCAGACCTGCCTTCTCGTGGATAGTCCTGTCTCCTATCTCTCCGGTACCTTGTGGGTGAAGAGTAACTGTTCCTGGCTGGGGAAAAACCAGATTCCCTCCTAGCAGGAGAACTGCTGTGCCTCTGTTCACTCGGCGGCTTCTCACTGGTACTGGCATTAGGAAGTGCTAAAGCAGCTACTTGTTTGTCCAGCTCCCTAACTTGGTCACACAGAGCCAACATCATGGGACTTGGAGGCGTTTCCTCCCCAAGCCCATGCCTAGGGGCACGATTATCTCCTTCCTCCACTCCTACGAAGGATGCACCCCGAGAAAAACTGGCCATGCACTTCTCATTTTCTTCTTCCAATATTGCCTTCTCTTTTGCATCTTTATATGTTCGTGGTTGATGGGACAGAACCAGGCGACGAATTTTTGGGTCCACTCCTGTTATGAACTGGGCCAAGACATTCTGGTCTCTGAACTTGGCCAAAGCTCCAGCGTTTTCATTGAAGTAGCTAAAGGCTGCCCGTTCTAGCCTAGCTGCAAATTGCCTCACTGTCTCACCCCTTTTCTGTACGCACGAGTGAAATCTTCCCATCTTGACAGTTACCGATTCAGGTGAAGCAAACCTCTCAATTAGTTCCTTTTTTAACCCCTCATAATCTACATTCTCTGACCGAGCAATCACATCCCTAACTAGTTGTTTGGCCTCTCCTGTACACCTATGTTTCAATACCACAAATTTCTGATCTGCAGCCCAGCATCCCATGAGTGCCACATCCTCTAATGTCTCAAAGAACTCTTTCACTGACAATCCACTCAGATCCCCAGAAAACTCCTTCACTAGTCCCATTAAACCTGGGAGACTCCAATTTACTCCTTGGATTTCTCCGGTACCTTCTCCTTCATTAGCCATGATTTCCCTAATTCAATTTACTCTTGCTTCAGCACAGAAAAAAAATTGGAATATTTATATATACTCAGCACTAGCACTGTTGCAGCTGTATCTAAGGTTTTCCTAACACCCTATTAATCTTGCACTACACCTTCACTATACTAACACTCTCAATGAAACTAACTCACTGTAGCAAAGGAAACCCAAAACAAAAATTATTTGAAATTACACTAAATTCACACTACCATAAACCACTACACCAAAGAACACTATATTCGCCTCCTAGCATTTGAAGGAATAAACAATCTACCCACATCACAAAATACCAATAATACTTACCAAACACTGAAATAATCACAACATCAAAAGAAATTTATGTGTTCACACTCTCACAGAATATCAAAAGAATGTTTTTGCCCAAATAAAAAAAAAATGCAATTCTATATTATAAAATTCAAATAGCACCCAAAACTCCAGTCTCCATATTAATTTGATTTCCCAGCAGAAGGAAAAAGAGGCAAAAAAAAAAAAAAAGAAAAAAAAAATTATGGTTGTCTTAGTATGATGTTATGCTTCACTTTACTCCTAACTTGAGCCAAAACCATACAAATTGAAATATTACACCAAAAAAAAATTACTTTTTCTTAGGGCAAGTGCTTTGTAACAACTCACTAAGTAATCCTGTAACTGTTACTAATACTGACATGTTCTATCAATTGTGCAAGTTATCATCATACCTATTCAGATTTAAGCTCACTCAAAAAAAAATCTTCAATGCAAAAAATTCACACTATGCTAATATACCCAAAATTCTACACTATTCACTTCAACACTGTTATGTATGTAAATTGCTCCAAAACTTATATATGCAAAACACTAGAAATAACATATGCACTAAACACTAGATTATATTGTTGCTAACTTTGAAATTTGAAGAAATTATATATATATATATATATATATATATATATATAACACCCTGAAGCTTCGACTTAATCCTTACTCTCTGATTATTAATAGCAGTGAAGATACACAAAACAAAAATTATTGTTTACTGGAACCCTGTGTTATTCTATTTTTCACAATTATAACCCCAACTCAACCTTTAATTTCCACTGGCGTATGCTCTTACAAAATTTTCAGAAACTACTCAGCTATTTTCATTTAACAACAACTTATCAGTATTATTACAACACTTTTGAATTATTTGGCATTCAGTGTCTTAAAAAAAATTGAGCCATGACACGCATCCTAGGACACTGCACCATTTATGTTGTGGCGGAAATCTCATCCACGTTATATAAAGTTATTATCATTGATAGCCAAAGGTAAACCTGAAGGGAAATTTTGAATTTAGACTAAAATTTAACTTTGGGAGATGGGTAGATGCATTTTGAAACAACCAAAAATTAAGATTTATAAGAGGAAACTTTGAGATGTCATATTTGTTATAGCACACATGAGTTTTCACTGGTGATATTGTTTATGTGAATACTAAACATGTTTTTTTTTTTTCTGGTTCTTCACACCTGAGGAATAACTACAGCACTGTGTTTTTGGTACATGTATAACATATGTGTCAACTCAAAGAGACCGTATTTATGAGACTTCCTAGCCAACGTCAGAGCGTTGGGTGGTGAGTGCCATTGCTCAGAAATTTAGAAGACATTAAGAAACTGAATTGCCACTTCTTACCAAAAATTTGGTCTTTTGAAAGGCTAATGCCTATATTTATTTGTAAAACAATAACAATATGGTATCAAAAAAGAATATTAGAAGAACAAAACTGTACTGATAGTGTTTCGAGATCACACCCTTTTTCATATGTCATAACAATTCCTGTTGATACATTTTTGCCTGTTTATGTAGATTTGGTTTCACATGCCTCTCCCATTTTCAGGATTTTTGAGGCCATTACAAAACATCATGAGTGAGTTTCATGATTTTTAGTTTCTTATTCTGAAGAATTTTTTTTTCTCTGAACTATAACACTATTTAAATATTAGACTCTTACGGTCAGCTACAGCTTCTCCCCTTCCATAGGGCCTCGCTCTTAAAAAAATTTTCCAGCAAATTTATGCCCCCTATCAAAAAAAAAAAAACTTTTAACCAAATTATGATGATACAAGCCAATGAAAAACAACAACTTACATACGTAAATCAAGGGAGACATCCATCGTTGTGTCCAGTTGTTTCTTATTGTTATTATTAGCACAGTCCATACAGTCAGCTCGCAGGGAGTGTTTTCTATCTGGAAGCTGGTTTTCACCCAAAATTTTGACCGGCTTGTGGGTTTCGCTGGTGGTTCCTCCAGCTGTCGTTAGGTCGACATTTCTGTGCGATTGTACTTGATGACAACGCTCCTCCACCTTTTCTTCAATATCACGAGTTCCAATAGTAAAAGCATGCAGCGCGGCATTAGGGTTAGGGTGCTCCTCCAGGAAACTATTCTGGCATGGGCACTCCGGAGGACTTCAGCTCATCAGCATTCTGGTGAGAACGTTTTGGCAGCATGCTCGGAGAATGTATCATCAGCATTCTAGCATTCTGGTGAGAATGTTTTAGCAGCATGTTCGAAGAATGCATCACCATCATTCTAGCATTCTGGTGAGAATGTATCATCAGCAGCAATTTTGCACGTTTCCGGCAAATTGTAGCTCCCAAGGTGGCGGAAAAACCCCTAACCACAATTTCTGACTTTTGGAGCCCTTCTGAGCCATTTTTTCCTGACTCAACAGCCAGCCACCTCTTTTTTCTCCTCTCTCTAGCAGTTCATTTTTGCGACATCTCCCGAAAATCAAAATGGTCGCGCAGAGCTCCTCTCCCCTTGGGAGGGTCATGCGACCAATCGCATTAGGCCGGGAGGATGCCAGCCATCCCATTGGCTGCTTCCAGCCAAGAACACGTGAAATGCACGTGTTCAACACCTGACATCTGAATGCTTCGCAAGGGTCCACATTTCGTAAACAACCACATAAATTTTGGCGCGATGGACTGCTGCTTCCCACATTCAACCGGCCACCATCTCCCCTTTCATAGGGCTTTACATGGGTATCTATCTCTTTCCAAAGCCCCTTCTCAGCTAGTGAGATTTTCCAGACCACGGG
Source organism: Macrothele yani (assembly GCA_039090855.1). Taxonomy (NCBI): domain Eukaryota; kingdom Metazoa; phylum Arthropoda; class Arachnida; order Araneae; family Macrothelidae; genus Macrothele; species Macrothele yani. The sequence goes on from CM077012.1 coordinate 12,828,982, forward strand.
GAAAAGAATGTTGGTTACTCCTGGTGGTCTTTTCCCAGGAAAGAAAATCTCTGAAAGGGATCGAAAGAATTTACTGCCTTCCAGCCCTTTTCTGGGAAACTTGGATCATTAACCGCTATCTGTTAAAGGAGGGAAGCTGTATCTGGCTTACAAAATGTTTTAACATGTTACTTCATACACTGAACCAAGCAAGAAATACAAAATATTTTTTTTTTTTCATAATTATTTTTAATGAGCATACCCCAGGTTTATTCTCATGAATGTTGCGACATCGCACCTTTTGGTACTGCCTCGTATAAATGCTACATTTTGTTCATACACATAGAGAAGAAAAAATTAATAACACTGCTCTTACTTTAATTCTGCTGAGTATGTTTTTCCTTTCCTCCTGCTGGGCTGAGTAATCCCAAAACAAAAGGACAGCATTGTGACTGCCAGTTCACACTATATACATTTTTTTCTTTCGTGAATATGGCGAACACCTTTCTCGCAGGCCCCACAGAACAAAGAAGGAAAAAAATGAGAAATAGAATTTCTGTAGCTTTTTCTTGACTTTCTCTCTCTGGATCCCAAGATCGAACCCAGGGGAGATTAAATCTAAGTTTACGAAAAGTTTAACAGCAAATCACTTCAGGGAAGAATCATCACCCTTTCCTGAACTGATCACTATTACCCCTTCGATTAATTTTTTTCTTTCAAGAAAAACGTGGATAATGTTGATGAAAATCTGAAAACATTGATCAGGTGTCCACAGATTTTCAGCAACATATCAGTTGTATCTCTGTTCCAGAATGTTCCAGCACAACAGATACATGAATCCTCTCTTTTGGTACCCACTTTGGGTACCGAAAGATCTCGTGTGTACGTATTTTATTATATCTTTTTAAATGTATATATTAAATATTTTAACACTGGAGTTAAAATAGTTAGTGTCATTTCGGTAGGTTTTCATGTATGTACTTGTGAAATCGTTCATGAAATCCACATACCTTTGAATTTCTCATTGAAATTTTGATGAATAAATCTTATTTTGCTTAATATCAAGCCTGTTTAGTTTTATTTACGTAGACTATTTGGGTAGATATTTACATCTCAAATGATATAAAATTTTCTGAAATACCCTGTAATATTTTTTAATGTTTAATTTGTGATGTACGTTGCTTTTAATCTCTTTGAAGCTTTGGGAAGAAGACATCATGTCAGACACTATGTAATTTTTTGAATATGTAAAATAATAATTTTGAATGTCTAATTTGTGACGTACATCGTTCTTAAGCTCCTTGGAGTGGGCTTAAGCCTCATGCCAATGATTTGCATGGTTGAATACAAAGGTTAGCTATGGAGTACAGATATATTCTTTTATTTATGTTATGACGATTATGGGCAAAACACGTAACAATATTAACAAATAAAGGTAACTTGATCACGCTAGTTACGTTAAATGAAACTTTTATAAAAAGTTCGTAAGTTGGAAGCTTTCGACCTTTTCTTAGGTTTTCATCACGCCAATGGAGGACTAAGATTGTTGCCAGATTCTACATTTGAATTTTTCTTATTTTTGTTGCCAAAACTTAGAATTGATCTCCAGATCAACGGAATGTAGAGAGGAGATTCGGAGTTGCAAGTCATTGAGTTGAACATAATTTCTATGCTTTCACGGTAACGGAGGGCAAAACGATTGTCAAAAGAAGCAATTCGTTTTGCTTCGTTCCAGTGGGGAACTGCAGATGTGTCTTCCATTGTCAAAATAGACAAGGCAGTATTGGGATTGGCTTTTGAAACATCTTTTCTATGTTCTAAAATTCTATGGCTAATGCTCCTGTATGTGCTTCCAATGTATAAGTTATCCCCAGTAGAAGAAGAGATAGGAATGCAGTAAACTCCTGGGAGGTTCAGGCTTTCAACTTTGTCCCTATCCCTTTGTAGAAGTTTTAAGATGTTTGGGGTAGATTTAATGGCAAGATGGTAACCAAAACTTCTAAAAAGAATCTAACTTATAAGCATAGGAAGGATGGTAAGGAACAGAACCACAAACTCTCCAAAATTTCTACAATAGCCCTCTCTCATGGTTTCCCTGCTGTTATAGTCAACTCCCTCATAAAGAAATATGAAAACCATTCGAAAATCGAATGCCTCCTTCCTCACAAGAAAGAAGACCTGAAATTCTGTGGTTCTGTTCCTTACCATCCTTCCTATGCTTATAAGTTACAGATTCTTTTTAGAAGTTTTGGTTACCATCTTGCCATTAAATCTACCCCAAACATCTTAAAACTTCTACAAAGGGATAGGGACAAAGTTGAAAGCCTGAACCTCCCAGGAGTTTACTGCATTCCTATCTCTTCTTCTACTGGGGATAACTTATACATTGGAAGCACATACAGGAGCATTAGCCATAGAATTTTAGAACATAGAAAAGATGTTTCGAAAGCCAATCCCAATACTGCCTTGTCTATTTTGACAATGGAAGACACATCTGCAGTTCCCCACTGGAACGAAGCAAAACGAATTGCTTCTTTTGACAATCGTTTTGCCCTCCGTTACCGTGAAAGCATAGAAATTATGTTCAACTCAATGACTTGCAACTCCGAATCTCCTCTCTACATTCCGTTGATCTGGAGATCAATTCTAAGTTTTGGCAACAAAAATAAGAAAAATTCAAATGTAGAATCTGGCAACAATCTTAGTCCTCCATTGGCGTGATGAAGACCTAAGATAAGGTCGAAAGCTTCCAACTTACGAACTTTTTATAAAAGTTTCATTTAACGTAACTAGCGTGATCAAGTTACCTTTATTTGTTATTTATGTTATATTAATGAAGAGGAAATAGTCAAACAACTTATGAACGTGCATCTGAGTACATTGTGTGTATAACAGTGGTTCTCAAACGTTTTTCTTAAAGTACCCCTTGGGAATATTTTAGCTGAAAAAACTGCTTCCGCATGTGTATTAGGGAGATGCCTTATTACTAAATGAAAAGTTTATTCCACTGCATTTGTGTGTATGTATGTGGGTATAAAAAATACAAATGCACGTATATTTGCAAAAATTGCATACATTGATGTTACAGAAATTGCATGAATGGCTAGAAAAATCAAATAAAACTGACAAAGTCTCATTTAGTATCAATGAGATGTATGAGCTTTGCAAAGTTCATCAATATTTGGAGTCATCTATAGAAACATGCGACTCAAAACATTTTCTATATTAGGTTTGTAGCCCTTTCAGCAGGCAAACAGTCAAAGAGAACTGTCGTCTATTTTATCCTCCTAATGAGCACTTTGAATAACAAGGCTAATAACAAATGCCTCCTAATCATCCCCTAAATGATTGCTTAAGATAAAACTCTTTCTGATATGCAGGCCCAATCGTTTCAGCATTATTTGGTCCACTTTTGAGACTGCGAACCAGGGTTGGGGTTTTAGTGATTTTAACATGAGCATTTAAAACTGGTTTAAACCGTGAAAAACTGTCAGAAACATATAACATGCTTTTAAACAATTTGTAAGCATTAATATATATATAAAATAGTAAGAAACTTGCCTTCAAGCAAACTGCAATATTAGTCTTTATTTTTATAATTATTTTATTACAATTATTAAGAGTGGAAAAGTGTCAAAAAATTTTATTCGTTAAGATTTTTGTTTTGTACAGAATTGATTTCGTTGATCTAAAATTATGCAACTGCCAATGAATTGCAGAACCAGTAGTCTGGTTCATTTTTCCCTTGTAGCATCCGATAGCACATTTGTTGACACCTAAATGATTCCTGAGCTTAGAGTGTATAAATCCATAGAAAAAGCTTTCAACTGAAGCTGAGCTGGCAGGACTTGGCAGCAAAAGTATTGCTAGTTCAGAGGCAGGCTCAGTTATAAAGCCATTAAATTTAGAAATTCCTTTCCACCAAATCGTGGGATTCGTATGGATGAATACAGTCTGGGTAAATTTGTACCTTAGCGTCATAAATTATTTCAACGGAAAAATTTAACTGTGTGGGAAAAGTGTGACGTACAATTTTTTAAGCATGCAAAATAATGGGGAAAGGCACTAAAATATAGTATTTGTAGAGAACAGGAAATAATTTCATTGAAGTATTTACCTGGGAGTGCGATGGCTTGGAAGAGTGCGTGCGGTAGGCCTAGGACAACAGAGCGGCGACAGTGTCAAGGTGCAAGCCGGTGAATGGAAGCTTCGTTGAGAAGGGCAAGTTACAGGCGGAAGAATATAACAGGAAGTGGTTGAGCAGTATGTAGTCATACAAGCGTCTTGTAGGAATACATTGAAGGAAAGAGGTCCGCTTTATGCAGCATTGTTAGTGGTGTTAGTAGCTTTTTCAACAGCGTTAGTGGCTCTTTCCAAAGTCATGAGTCTCCATACTTCATTTCGGATTTCGTTAGGGCTTAAAATTTCATTTTCCGGCACAATATGACAACAAGCCCTTGGGCTCCCCTGCCATACTACGATTTTTGAATTAAAGAAACTCCTTCATTTTCAAAAAGACCCGTTTCAGGAGGGAAAAATGTGAGCTACGATGTACGGAATAAAAGCACAAATACAAATTAATTGGTGGAACAAATCTACTACCCTGTACATCTTCAAAACTTGCCATTCAACCGGAACCTAAAGTTCATACTTGGTACTTCTGTGGTACATGAAAACATTTACATTTCTTTGCATTCAGAAACATTGTGAAACTAATGACATTTCACACATTTCTTTCTCAAAAATTAATAAAACATCTGAACTATTTCTTTCTACTTGCACACAATTACAAGATGCATCACACTCCTCCGAAAAATATCCGATACTCTTGTATTCTTCCGCGCATTCACTACCAACTGTTACTCCCTTCCGACACACGGAACCTTGATGTCATGTCCATTAGCATCGCTTCACCCTCCCACATGAACTGCTGCAAACCATCGTACTGACAGGTAAATACTTCGGAAAAATTCTTTCCTTTTATCTAAAAGTTCTATTTTTTTTCGCATCTTTCCCCATTATTTTGCATGCTTAAATTGTACGTCGCACTTTTCCCCACACAGTTAAATTTTTCCGACGAAATAATTTAGGACGCTAAAGTACACATTAACCAAAGTCTGCATCCCTTCTTGGGATGGTAGAATTTCTGTTTTATTTTCAGATTGACAATGTTTCCACACTAGTGTGTTGCAGTTACAGTGGCAAGCCATTTTGCAGATTGTTGTGGAGACAGACTTGAAATGCTATTTTGCTTGGCTAACAAAATATGTGAAGGAGATCATACTCTGCTCTTTAGGTCAAAAAAAAAAAAATGCCCCCGCCCCTTAATAAACTTCTGGAGGGAAAAGCTTTGAGATTGAGATCAAGTGATTTGCGGTCCTTGTATGCTCTAACTCCTGAAAATAAAACAAAAGGACTAAGGAGACCTAAATACTACCAAAAGGTGAAAGATCATACACTAAATTTTTTGTGCAAGGAAAGCCTCAACACCACCGCAAATAAACTCCTTGAGGGGGGCACTTGGAGGTGAAAAGCCTTAAAAATGAGATCAAGTGATCCAAGGTGCTGGTGTGGTTCTCAGTCTCCTGGAAAAAACGAATGGTTACCTAAATACTGCTAAAAGATGAAGGTGATCATGCACTAAATTTTTGGTCCAAAAAAAGTATCACCCCCCCCCCACCAAAAAAAAAAAAAAACATTCCTGGAGGTAGCATGGAGCAAGAAAAAACTTAAAATAAATAATGCAAGCGGTAAATAACACTATCACTTTACTTAAAAATAGAAATGATCCTGAAATACAAGAAACAGATATTTTGGTGTTAAATACCATGTAGAAAAGGCTGCAAAAATTAAAAAAAACCCAATGCTGAAATATAACTAGATGCTAAAGAGCAAATACTAAATGAAAAACTACAAAACTATGTAAGAACGATTAATAATGTAATTGCTTTAGTTAAAATAGAAATGATGCTGATGTATAAGAAATTGTGATTTAGGTGATAAATACCATGTTGAAGAGGCTGCAAAAATAAAAAACCAACACTGAAATCTCCACATGAATTCAGCGAGATATGAATCCGTTCCTCTTTGTTTTTTATTTCGCCATTTGCATGAACTCCACCATCTTGGTGATGATGACCCATGCATTGGGCACCCCACTATGAACCCTCTTTTTCATGATGTTTATCCTTAGTGATATCATTTTACCATCAATATGAGAGCACTGATGCCCTACCAAGCGGTGGTTCGTTTACTAGCAAGAGGGGTGACAGCATTGTGTTTCCTCAATATGTATACACATACTGGTAGCTTTAAAATAACTATATATCACTCTTCTTAAAATAACTATATAACCAAAAGGGGAAGATTAGTATATAGATTCTCAAAGTTGTAGCTATTTATATCTATGGGACTGAGGCTAAGAACTGCAAAAATTGCTTAGGAATTGTTAATAATCAGGGCTTGAAAAATACGGTGCCTGAGATGCCCAGGGCATATAAATTATTAGGTGAAGCTGGTTGTATGTGTGTGCCACAGAAAATTTATCTTTTAAGATAAAAAATCAGAACCCTCACTTTTTAAAACATATTTTCGTTTTATGGGTCTATACTCAAAATGTTCACTGCCATGCCATGTTCCTTTTGTGGAAGTTTTCACCCATTGTCAATAAACACAGGCTGCTAGCTCCATCAGAAGCATGCATTCAGTCACTGGCTTTAAACAACATTTGAAGCAAAATTATATATGCTTCCAATTTCTGGACCTAGAGCATAATTAAAGAAGGGATATTCTTCTGTGCTTGGCACTCCATAACAATAATAAAACTTCCAGTGATTGGCAGTGAAAAGCTGCATGACATGAGATGACTTTTTCTTGTAGTAGAAAATTCTATTCTGAACTTTATTTTAAAATTTAATTGCCTAGTCTGGGCAACTAGATTTTTTGCATACCCTGATACATATAAGTAAAAATATGTACAGTACATAATTTCATATGTATAGATTAGTTAAAACATTTCTTTATTACTATTTTAGCAAAAACTTCCCATTACAAAAAAAATTACCTTTGCTCGTCTCTATGGGCACTATTTCACAATTACAGCATTGCAATCTTATGCGTAACTAAAATTTCTGTAGTACATACTAACTTTTCAATGAAAGTTTCGTAATGTTTTAAGGAAATTATATTGCTGCAGAATTTTTTCTGTCCCCCTTGAATTTTGTTATAACGAGCTTCTACTGTTACTCTTTTTTTCTGAATCTGGTAAAAGCTGGCCATGAAAATGACAGGAAACTATATCATGTACAGTTTCTTTTCTTTGTAACGTAATTCATGTTAAATGAAAAAAAAAATCGATTGCATTTTAAATTTCTGCGAGTGAAATCTTTACCTGTGTCACTTTAAACAGGACTTTAAAAATATTTGAAATATCACATGCCCAGCTGGGTATGTACACAAATTATTTACGTACCCAGATAGTAAAACTTGAATGCCCAGGAAAATTTATATTTTAAGATAAATCAGAAGCCAATTCTTTTTAAGTTAAAAGATAGGAATTTTTTTTACATGTTATGCATTTCTGTTTTAAGATGATAGTGCACAAATTGGTACAAAATGATACGATGAAATTGTTTTTTGAGAAATTTAGGGATTCTGCAGTGTTCCTTTCATCAAAGTTTTTTTTGACCATTGTCACTAAACACCTGATTTGTACATAAATGAAAAATTGTTTCACTATCTTCAGGTATTCCCAAGATATTATAAAAACAACTATTTAATAGCATTCCAAAAGGTTTTTGTGTTCTGAAATGGTTTCCTTGTGGCAACACACCAAGGGAAGGACCATGTTAATCACTGAAGTCATTTCTAAAACATCCCATACAGGAAAATTTAATATTTTAGAAATATTGATGATATTTGTTAATGTTCTAAAATTATTCATTCAGAATCAGGGTCTAAGCAAGCGTTTCTTCTCTGGGTGGGGGGGGGGGGGGTCTGAGATTTGAAATGATGCCCCATCAAGTTCAAGCTTCCACTTCTATTGCAAGTTTTGTTTTTTTCTTTGATACCTTAATTATAGGGAATCAGTATGATCTTTCAAAAGTAGCACTTCCAGTTTTTGACATAATTTTACTATTAATGTGAAAAGTAGGTAAATATCCAAAAACTAGAAAAGACCGTAAAAGTTGAGGAAACACTGACAACACAGTGCTCAGTAGAATGTAAAATGAAATAGCACACAAGGTAGTGAATTTGAAAACAAGAAAAGCCTCACTCAACCTTATGTGAAATGTAGTACTAGTCAAAACCTTAATGAAAAACCAACTTAAACACCATTGTGGATTGAATACCCTATAGATGCAATGTACTTGGATACCAGTTCGTAGATCTGTTTGTCATGAATATAACGTGTAATGTCATGAATATAATGTGTAAATATAAGAATATGCCTGTATGTGTCTTTACTACATAACTGTCCTTTGTATTCATTTATACAAATACTGTATTAGTACATGTGCAAATTAAAATGTCTAAAAGGAACAATGTATTATTCAACCAACTGTGTTGAGAGTTCGTAAAGCCTAATGTCAAACAAATCTGCGTGTAACTGATGTCATTATTTATGAAATTGTAATAAACCTAATTTTAAGATATGAAAATATCATTACTCACATTTAAAGCTGAATTGATTGGTAATAAACCAAGCATCAAACACTTTCATACTTCCACAAAAAACATGCATTTACTGTAAAAGTAGTGTGACTACTTGCCATGAGGCTGAATATGGTCAAACTATAAATACAGGGATTGCTCTAAAATTCAAAGGAGCAAGGTCAAACTTTTAAATTTCAGATTACAACTTAACTGAAAACTGTATTCAGTTAATTAAGCCTGTGAAATTCAGTCTTAGCTGAATTCAGTCAAACTGTATTTTTAAGAAATTGCGGCTTAACTGAAAATGGTCAAATTTTACTTGGTATTTACGGTCGAGATCTTAATTTTACTGGCTTTCACAAAAATGGGCTAGGCTGCAATTTTACGGGCAATGGTCGGACCCTAGCTGCCGGGCACTGCTCGTAATTTAAAGGTAAAATTTTTAACAGTGTGCAAGGGTAAGTTTACTTGTTAAACTATGTTATTTTTAAGTGACCTCTGCATGTTTTAAAATGTGATGTTTTAAGTTTATTTCAAACACTTATACAGAACGGTAGATCACAAACCCTAAGCCTTATTTGTTATTAGAAAAGGTATGCCAACAGTTTAGTCTTTTATTTTTTCAAATATTATGATTGCAATAGTTATTTTATAGCCTAAATTTATTACATAATTTTTTTAAACAATTTCTCAAATACCTGTATTCCATAATTTTTTTACTGCCATCTGGCAAACTCCCCCATCCCCTCAAAAAATTGCAAGCAATGACCTATTTGCAGTGTTAAAATTAGAAATAAATCTGCTACAGGCCCAGCGAACCATGCAAATTTCCAAATCACTGGTCCCCCCCCCCCAAAAAAAAAAAACAGTACACATTTACAGTATATGTAGAAAATAAGGTATCATTTTCATTGGAGTATATCGCAAATTTAGAACAATGTGTGCGTGTACACATGAAGATATTTCTAATGAATAAAACATGGTACGCAGTGGGGGAAATTTGGGAAAAAAATGTGACTAGTGTATACCAAAAGTTGGTAGTTCCCTTATTTTTATTGGTCCAGAAATTGCACAAAATATACTAATACATACTTGCCAACTTTTACGGTTTATCTGTAAAATTTATGGATTTCTGCTTGATTTTACAGGTTTATGGATACAGGTCTTTTTTTACGGATTTTTTAATATTTCAATTGCTCAATCAAAATTATTGCAATGAAATTATCAATGAAAACTCAATCAAAATTATGTGCAATGACTGCTCAATTGCTAATCATTGCACATATTGCAATAAGAAAGGTCACTAAAAATGAATGCTGGCAAACTTACACCTAAATATAGCTATTTTAAATATAGTATTTGATTTTATATTTGACAGTAGCTTACTTGCACATAAATCATTTGATATGATCTTTATTTACAGCCCATTTTATATAAATAAGGATCAGTACATGTTATGAATTTGAACTGAACATGTACTGATCCTTATTTATATAAAATATGCTGTAAATAAAGAGCATATCAAATGAAAAAAAAATTCGGCATTAGGTTGAACCATAATTTGGTTTTAAGTTGAACCATAATTTGGTTCAACCTAATGTTAAATTACTGTAAAGGTTGAACCATACTTTGGCGTAAAGGTTGAACCACTCCTTGGTATGAAGGTTTCCCTAAGTTATGGTTGCAGCTAATTTTTTCCTTACTCAGTCTACATTTTGGTGCAACCTTTCACCAAATGTTTTATTAGTGTACTCATGCAGCAAATTAGCTGAAAGAGTTAATTGGGAGAATATGTGCCATATCTTTATAAGAGGATCTAATACTTTGCACCATAAATACATATGCACTAGTGGCAGCCTTCTCACAGTTGTAGGCCATACCTAACATATTTCCACCTTTATATTCCAAAAATGGTTTAATGTGGATTTCATCCATCATCAACACAACATGTTTGTCACAATCTGACAAATATGAAAACTTTTCTTTCATGTACACCATTAAATTTTGGACACATTGTTCAAACTTGGGATTGACATTATACATTGAACAAAGTTTAACTAATGTGCTGGGATGTGGCAATATTACATAACCGCTGTTACGCAAAAATCTGTATGCATGAGCTGATATGGAATACACCAAACATAAAATTAAAAAATTACCTGAGTACCGATAATTATTTTTATGACACTTAATTAGGGAGATTTGCTCAGAAATAAATTGTACAATATCTTTGTTCTTCTGGTACATTTCCTTGGAGCACATTCAGCATTTCAATTATTACAGAAACCACATTTAAAATTGAATTTTCATTACCTTGCATTTCTTCTAAACCCTCAAGTTCCTTAAAACCCGAATACAGATCATTAACATTTTCAATTTTTGTAGGAAATTGATATTTTCCCAACTTGTGAATTTCACGACTTTTATGATGTGTGGATACATTTAAATGTTCAACAACTACAGCAGATGATATAGTTGGGGAAGGTAAAGCTTTTACTTTGATAAATATCATTTCATTACCTTTATTTAATGTATCCCAATTCTTGGGAACAGAATTTTTCGTGCATTTGAGAAGTTTGGCTAGTGAGTTGAAACAGTTCGCTTCTTCATAAATCTGCTGCTCTTTTACACTTTGGGCAATAGCAGCCTCAATCTGTGAAAACTCAATTTTTTCTTTTTGCATCTGGTTCTTCAAGACGAGATGTTGATGAAGACAAATACTCGGGGCATCCAAGGAATCTCTCAGGAATGGAATTTGGTCGAAGCCTTGGTCGTGAAATTTGCACTACAAGCTTTTTTCCAGTTCTATCATCGTAGTATTCTGAAGTACGTTAAATGTCATTTTCATTAAAGTGATGTTCACAAACCTAAAAAGCAGATAATTCAGTTAGACCTTAATGTAGTTTAGGCAGTCTGACAATTTAAATGAATTTGCACATTCACAACAGAATAAAAGTTATTGTATCACTGATTTGATAAATCAGAGTGATACAATAACTTGATTATTAAAGTAGAAAGTAAACAGCAATACTTTATTATGGCTTCTCTCTTTTCAAAGATACTATGCAAATTTTTTGCTGAACTCCTTTACAGAGATTTATATCCAGTCTTAACCCGAGTTAAGCAGACTCTCAAATAATCATTTGTTGCTGAAGCCGAACCCTTAACTTCCACTGCACACGCATCTCAGAACTTTCCAATTACTTTAATCTTAACTTGCTGCCAGGGTTTTTGCTGTTTCAATACTGTTACTTTGTCAAAAGGTGGCATTCATTAAAGTGATAAGGTGTCTATCAGATGACAAAACTCCGCTAGTGTAACCTTCTTCAGACACGTTCGAAATGGACATTAATCCGGAATATTTAGAATTCAATTTTGATATTTTTAAAATACATATTAATAATTTTATGTAATACACCAAAGTTTTATTTTTTTGTTTCTAATTATTACAACTTTTATTGTTTTCCATTAATGTGCAATGCAGAATAAAGGTGACTGGTGGTGAAATCAATTAATTTAGCTGTACAAATTAATGAAGGCAGTATGTTTTTCTCTATTAACATATTCAATCAAATAAAAGCTAATACACTTTAACAATCACTTTCGTTTTTTTTTATATATGTCAAATTTAAAATTATTACACTGATCACCATTTGTTGGAGGTGTAAAGTCAGATCATGACCAAGTTCCAATGTGTTGAGAGCAGTTGACAAGGTTTTTTTTTTTTTTATTGAAGGTTTTACAACCATCATGAGCAACTCAATGGGCTATAAGCAGTCGCTCATCCCTAATTTAGGGCCATTGGTTCCAGAGAAAGGAGAGAGCCAGCACCGTAAGACAAACTCAACATCCATGCCTCACTGGGATTCGAGCCCAGACCGAACTCGGACAAATTATCACAAGCCATCGCATAGACCACTATACCACATGTGCGAGATTGATGAGGTTTCACATTACTTATGTTATGCAGAATGACATGCTAGAACAACTGAATTTACCTTGACAATAATGCTTTAGGATTAAAATTTTTGCAGCACGTCTATCAATGGGAAAATTACCTTGGCCGAATATGAATATCTAACAACTAAACATATGAACAAAGATAGAAGCTAATACACTTAACTATTGAAGCATTGGAGATTAATGGTTATATTTATCTTTATTGAATTTTGACACTACATTTTATTTTTCATAAATTATGTTTTTCTTACAAAACCCTTTCTCACAACATAAGAGGTCTTCTTAATCATAGTAGTACTAGTTTCGGTTGGTGGAATTGTAAAAATATTTTATACACACCAACATTTTTGAAAAATCACAAGCAACCCACTTCTAATTTGCTAACTAATGGCTCCAACTGCAGAACAAGTATCATCTCACTCGTGCATTTAACACAAAATAATCATAATAAATCTTGAGTGTTGTTAGTTGCCTATCCTGGCTGTATAAAATTACGTATCATCACGATGCATATCTCAGTGTCGCCGGTAGGACTATTGACAGCAACATAAAGTACTGCTATGCTCTCAAGGTAAGCACACTATATGTGCAAATCTATTTATTTTAGCCATAACGTAACAAGCTGAAGGATCAGAGAAATCATTTTTATAAATGATAATGCCAAACATTAGAACTTGTTTGATTCAAAAGTTAAAAGCCAGTTTTAAAATTCCTAATGAGATTGAAAACAGTAGTAACTGTTTCCTCCCCCTTTTATTTTATTTATTAGTTTCTGTGCGTGTGTTCGATTTAAAATTACGGCACTGCAGTTAGTTAGGTTTGTGGTAGACAATTATGTTCAAAACCTCTTCACACAACATGTCTACACGTGATAGATTCATCAGTTTACAATTTTTTTTTTTTTTTTTAAATTTAAGTAAGGTAACTAGGAATTAAAGTGCTGCTTTGTAAAAGAGTTCATAGTTCTCTAATACGAACGTTGTTCCCTGCCACGACTTACTTTAAATTAACTTAAATAAAAAATTACAATAAATAAAAATGTACATTCATTAACTTAAATATAAAAATTTGTAAACCCATGAATATATGTACATATATACATTTTAACTTATCAGCCAGTCAACTTCAGGGATCATGCTGAAGTTTAACAATGTAAGTGAATTGTTTCTGATACATTCTAATAAACTTTTTCTTGGGCTAGCCTTCCGATTATCAGTGTATCAAATAATTCTGTACATTCCGTGCAAACTGTTGTTTTAATTAGAACACTAATACACAGCAATTTCGTAAAAAAATGACGTTTTATAGAAATGAAATCTTGATTATTAAATGACTTATTTATTGTCAGTATCTTTTCCTAATTAACCTAAGTACTTGATAATATCCGTACATTTCCTGCGGTTTTATTTTAATTGGAACGCTAATAACTATGAATTCTATAGAAATGAAATGTTAATTACCAATATTATTTTAACAACAAATGACGAGTTGATAATTGAAAGGTTAGCCTTTAAATTTTACTCCGTCAATAACAAGTACAATTCACTAAATTATATTTACAACGAAAGCATTGAACATGCTATCATGAGAACAATTAGGCTTACCTTTGAATTCACAGAGGGTGAAAATCCTTTCTTGGTATTGAAGCTATCCATCTTGTTCTAAGGCTTTCATCTTCAGGAAGGTTGAGCACGGATGCCTTTCGGCCACCTCTGTAATTTTATCTACATAAAAAGGTACACAGCATTTTCCAGGCATGTTGAATAAAAACACTACACACACGTGCACGACAACCTTAAGCTCAACACCAACCAATGCCGCATGAACGGGAAGCAACGGAAGATATATTCGAAGCCTGGCACTCGCTTTACATTCGGCCTCTGACGCTTGAGCTTCAGCAGAGAGGGATTGTGATGGCCCTCTGGCTGTGACGTCACACCCCTTTGCAGATATCCCGCTGGAGCTTTCTCTGCAGGGGGTTTTGGCTGGACACGCACATCCATCCTTTGTCTTCGAAAACTAACACTTGCCATCCGAGAGAGCGGGACACCATTGTGCGTGAGCACGGAGACCCTTCTCCCGGCACGAAATTTTGTTGCCCGGCAACACCAACGCACTCGCTTCGCCGAACCACATATATAATGTGAGTTCGGTTCCAACGTTGTTTTAATCACACCCCGATGCAGCAACCACGGTACCACAGTCAGCACATCAAGACCCCGAAACACGCTGGCCTGCCGAAGAACTCGAACAAGCCACAGTTCACTCTTGCAGACAGGACACCAAGAATGACGAGGCAGGCCCTAGGCTACCCCGAAACACTCAAGTAGGAGAAGGCTCTCCTTCACGTGTGCCCTGTGATGACGTCCCAACCGAGACACCACCAGAAGGGTCGCAGAGCCGTCCGCGTGGCACTAAGACCAGCTTTTGACCCACCAATGGCTCCCAACCCTGTACACAACCACGCAGAACCATCACACCACAAACAGCAATCACACAACCAGAAAGGGGAAGTGAGGGAAAGATCACAGCAAAACACAAAGTCGACCAGCCGCCCCCAAAGCCATCGCCGCTGGAGGAGACTGGTATGGTACGAAAACAGGCACCCGGCAGGGAAGGATGAAGGGTAAGCACCTCACTCCATCCCGGAATCTAGAAAAGAAACATTCCAAAGATTAAAACACAAAACAAAGTTCAACAAAAACACAAGAAACCAAGGATCCGGAAAAGCAAGAATACAAGCCGAAAAGATGGGGAGACTAAGTTCCCCAATGGAAATTTTTCTTTTTCCTTCGTTCCAATAACAATTTCGGGCCAGAAAACCCACTGGAGCTTAAAGGCACAGTCCGAAATTATTGAGCATGGTGAAAAACCTAAGAAATTAATATTCAATTAATTTTACATAGAAAATACTGATCAAACGGATTTTTTATCAACTTGCGTTTGAAAAATGCTTTCTTTGCGTCTTTTTAATAATATGCATAATATTAAAATTGTAAATATATGTATAATATCTATACATAATATGTATGTTTGAAAAATTCTGTTCTTTTTGTTATCTGAGTGACGTCTTATGAAAACGAAATGTTGGTCTCATAGGAAAATGGTAAATGTGAAGATAAGCGTCCTAAATTATTTTGTCGGAAAAATGCTAGGACCTGGGAAAAGTGCAACGTACAGATTTTAGAGAATACAAATTAATGGCAAGTGGTGCAGAAATTTCATATTTTTAACGTCTTAAAGATTTGTATCGTAATATTTATCTGCTAGTGCGATGCTGTGAAGAGAAACTGCGGTAGGCCTACCTCATCGGTATGGCGACGATGTGAAGCTTTGCTCCGTTGAAAGAAGGATTTGCTGTGTCGTGTTAACCACGCGCGTGGACGACTACAAATGCAACCGCGTACGTTCTGGCCAGGACAGCGAACCATATTGTATTCATACGCTATAGAATATAGTTAGATCATGTTTTGCTATTTTTTTTTTTTTTTTTTGATTGGAGGGTTTAACGACCACCGTGAGCAACTCAATGGGCTATAAGCAGTCGCCCGTCCCTAATTTAGGGTCACTGGTTCCAGGGAAGGGAAGGGAGAGCCAGTTCCGTAAGACAAACACAACATCCATGCCTGACCGGGATTCGAACCTGGACCCCTTACGGACGAATGATATTGTTTTCAAAGCAAATGTTGAGAAATTTTTCGTTCTTTAGCATAGGAATCCCTGATTTGAAATAGAAAGTACGAATATGACTTTCTGTATTGTACAGAATACTGGAGAAGTATAACTTTCGGTGCTGCTTTAAACGTCTTCCATTCGTAGCTGATTTGTTGTACCAGCAGAGTTTTGGTTCTCCTGTTAATATCTTTTTCTCAAGTAAGTTTCCATCTCACTGATACGTATCTTTGGCAAATCAAAGAAGTTTTGTGAGCTTTTTTCCTGCCACCAACGTACAGGATACAAGAAAAAGGGTGAATAGTGTGGATCTATTTTCTGTAGCGTCTCACTTCAACATTTAGAGTTATCGCTCTCCTGCCAACAACGTAACCGCTTTCTCTTATATTCTTCTGCCCATAATTTACGATACAGCAACGAACCTTCCTTTTAATGGAACAAAGCTTCACATAGTCGCTGGTGCGATGCATTAGGCCTACCGTAGCTTCTCTTCACAGCATCGTACTTACAGGTAAACTATGCAATACAGTACGAAAAAGTATCACTGAAGACTTAAGGAAATTCAACTGTGAACTAGTGAGGAAAGCAATTGGAAACAACCAAAGCCTAAAGATAGCAAAGGGACATCTCAGTAAGGGAAGAAAACAGATTATGGCACTGAGAAAAGAGGTTCTGTAACAAGAAATAGAGGCGAAATTTTGACAAGAGTGAAAGATTTCTACTCCAAATTACATGAAAGGGACGATACATGTACTCCAGACATTACGAAAAGGTACCAGTACCAGAGTTCTTCCAGTTCTCCCAGCAGAAGTTGCACATGCAATCAAGAACATGAAGCGAGGAAAAGCTCCAGGAGAAGATGGAATTACTGTAGACATCATACCAGAAGCAAGTGGAGAAATCGAAACAGTACTTTCGTAAATTTTCACTCAATGCCTTAATGAAGGGAAGATTCTTGAGGATTGGAACAACACTACAATGATCTTGCTACATAAAAAAGGTGGTATTGAGGATCTTAGGAACTACAGACCTATCAGCCTCCTATCAGTGATTTATAAAATCTTCACTAAAGTTCTTTCGCACCGCTTGAAGGTAACACTGGACATGGCTCAACCGAGAGAACAAGCTGGATTCAGGAGTGGCTACAGCACAATAGATCATATCCACGTACTGAGAGAACTAATTGAAAGAGCGAGAGAATATGAACTTCCATTGTGCATGGCTTTTATTGATTATGAAAAAACCTTTGATTCGGTGAAACCATCAGCAGTTACAATGGCTCTGAAATCCTGCGATATTGAAGATGCATACATTAATATTATTAATAACATCTATGAAAATGCAAGTGCAAAGATTCGGCTGTTTGAAAATACAACACATAAAAATTGGAAAGGGAGTGAGATAAGGGGACACCATATCTCCGAAGCTCTTTAATGCCACATTGGAAAATGTCTTTCACTGAACTGGGAAAACAAAGGGATAAAGATTAATGGAGATTATCTAACCCACCTTCGTTTTGCGAAAGACAGTCATTTTTGCAACTGCCCATCAGAGCTGCAGAGTATGATCCAGGAACTTGCTGACAAGAGTAAAGAAGTGGGATTAAAAATGAACTTTCAGAAGACAAAAGTGATATCTTGGACAGCAGATATCAAGTGAGGGTCACATTGGTGAAGAAATTAATCTGCATACAAAACTTGCCTGGAGAGCTTTTGGAAGAAACAGCATAATTTTCAAGAGCAATATGCCATTATGTCTAAAAAGAAAAGCGCTTGATCAATGCATCCTTCCAGTGCTTACGTATGGTGCAGAGACAAGGACCTTTACTAAAAAAGACATACAAAGGCTGCAGACAACTCAAAAAAGCATGGAGAGGTGCATGCTTGGTTTAACCAGGAGAGATAAAAAGAGGAACTCGTGGATCCGAAAAATGACAAGAGTGGAAGACATCATGATCGGAGTTAAATCCCTGAAATGGCAATGAGTTGGACATACTGCCAGAAGGACAGACCATCGATGGAAAGCCAGAATTTTAGATTGGATTCCAAGGGACAGGAAAAGACCCAGAAGAAGACCAAATGGAAGATGGGTGGATGAAATTCGAAAGTATGCGGACGAACATGGAGGCGACTGGCACAAGACAAACCGTTGTGGAAGAAACTTGGGGAGACCTTCGTCCAGCAGTGGATTGATAATGGTTGACAATTATGATGATTACGATAAAAATCTCTACAAGACATTTCAAATATGAAATTTCTGCACCATTTGCTATTACTTCATTACCATCTTTTTTTAACATTTACACCTAAAGAATGCCATGACTTCCTAAGCAACATAAATTAAAGTTGTTAAATTGATCTCAAAAGTTTGTACATATACACTGAGTGATCACTGAATTAAGACCACCTACTCAATACTTGATAAGTCACTCTCAGTATAACAGCTATCCGACAGCAGTTGGGAGGTATGGCCAACAAAGCTGTGTGTAATGCAGCTTTCAATGCTGATATATATTTGGTGTATTTAACTGATAGCACGCTGTACTTCAATACCAACCTTTTTATATACCCTATCGTTCGTACACATAATCCTAACAACTGCCAAGCAAGGCGGCCAACAATCTAATCTTTATATCGCCAAAATCACAAGCAAATATCTCCAGAAAATCACCAGATTTAAGGAAGAAATCAGCAGTGCCGTATTTCACAAGTCTGAAACGAAATATAAGTTATATTAATATGTATATATATAATTCATATATATATAGATAGATATAGACATATAGAGAGATAGATGAAAACACAATGTAAGCATTTATGTTGAGAATTTTAAAAACCTCAATGAACGCTAAGACCAAACAACATGCGAACTTTTAAAATCCTTAATGAATGTTAAGCCCAAAGATTTAGAGTAAAACAATAAGTACATGCAATAAAACTCTGAGAATAAAATCATGATAAAGTTAAAGTAAAAAACGACGTTGAAGCAAAGGACGTAGAGTTAAATTACATGCAAATGCAATAAAATTCAGAGAATAAAACAATAACAGTATATATATATATATATATATATATATATTCAATGCAAAAATTCAATGCAAAAATAGGGCAACGGCAACAGAATGAAACTTCAGTAGGTAAATTCGGTCACGGCAACAGAAACCAGCGTGGAAATACTCTCGTAGAGTTTGCAGAGGCAGAAGGGTTTTTCATCTTGAACTCCTTTTTCAAGAAAAACCCACACAGGAAATGGAGACATCCAAATGGGACGACAAGTGAAATTGATTTTATTATGTGTAACAAAAAATTCGTCATAGAAGACTGCAGTGTGCTAAACAAGTTCAACATAGGCAGTGACCATAGATTGGGGAGATGTAAGATGCACCTCAACACTAAACTCGAACGTAGCAAGCTCATAAGACAAACAAAATGTATTGACATAACCAACCTTAAAAAACACCATAATGCCTTCAAATTGGAACTGAACAACAGGTTCTCTGCTTTAGAAGGCCTAACATCGGAAGAAGTGGATATTTCTGAAGTTAACAGAAAAGTAACCAAAGCTCTTATGGAAACAGCAACAAAATTAGCTGGGTCTAAGAACAAAATTGCATGTGAACAAATAATCAGGAAAAACCAAAATGTTGATGCAAAAAAGAAGAGTGATGAGGACAACTAAAGAAGATGTGACTTCCAAAGTGGAATATATAGAGCTATGCAAGACAGTACGAAAAAGTATCACTGAAGACGTAAGGAAATTCAACTGTGAACTAGTAAGGAAAGCAATTGAAAACAACCAAAGCCTAAAGATAGCAAAGGGACATCTCAGTAAGGGAAAAAAACAGATTATGGCACTGAGAAAAGAAGATGGTT
This sequence comes from Macrothele yani, assembly GCA_039090855.1. Lineage (NCBI taxonomy): Eukaryota > Metazoa > Arthropoda > Arachnida > Araneae > Macrothelidae > Macrothele > Macrothele yani. Next base: position 12,849,120 of record CM077012.1, read on the forward strand.
CTGTAACAAGAAATAGAGGCGAAATTTTGACAAGAGTGAAAGATTTCTACTCCAAATTATATGAAAGGGATGATACATGTACTCCAGACATCATGAAAGGTACCAGTACCAGAGTTCTTCCAGTCCTTCCAGCAGAAGTTGCACATGCAATCAAGAACATGAAGCGGGGAAAAGCTCCAGGAGAAGATGGAATTACTGTAGACATACAAGAAGCAAGTGGAGAAATCGAAACAGTACTCGCCCAAATTTTCACTCGATGCCTTAATGAAGGGAAAATTCCTGAGGATTGGAACAACGCTACAATGATCTTGCTACATAAAAAAGGTGACGTTGAGGATCTCAGGAACTACAGACCTATCAGCCTCCTATCAGTGGTTTATAAAATCTTCACTAAAGTTCTTTCACACCGCTTGAAGGTGACACTGGACATGGCTCAACCGAGAGAACAAGCTGGATTCAGGAGTGGCTACAGCACAATAGATCATATCCACGTACTGATAGAACTAATTGAAAGAGCGAGGGAATATGAACTTCCATTGTGCATGGCTTTTATCGATTATGAAAAAGCCTTTGATTCGGTGAAACCATCAGCAGTTGCAATGGCTCTGAAATCCTGCGGTATTGAAGATGCATACATTAATATTATTAATAACATCTATGAAAATGCAAGTGCAAAGATTCGGCTGTTTGAAAATACAACACACATAAAAATTGGAAAAGGAGTGAGACAAGGTGACACCATATCTCCGAAGCTATTTAATGCCACATTGGAAAATGTCTTTCAATCACTGAACTGGGAAAACAAAGGGATAAAGATTAATGGAGATTATCTAACCCACCTTCGTTTTGCTGATGACATAGTCATTTCTGCAACTACCCCATCAGAGCTACAGAGTATGATGCAGGAACTTGCTGACAAGAGTAAAGAAGTGGGATTAAAAATGAACTTTCAGAAGACAAAAGTGATGTACAATGCTTTTACAAGAAATGAAGATTTATCGATTGATGGAGAAAAGCTGGAGATAACAGAAACGTACGTTTATCTTGGACAGCAGATATCAAGTGAGGGTCACATTGGTGAAGAAATTAATCGGTGTACAAAACTTGCCTGGAGAGCTTTTGGAAGAAACAGCATAATTTTCAAGAGCAATATGCCATTATGTCTTAAAAGAAAAGTGTTTGATCAATGCATCCTTCCAGTGCTTACGTATGGTGCAGAGACGTGGACCTTAGCTAAAAGAGACATACAAAGGCTGCAGACAACTTAAAGCAGCATGGAGAGGTGCATGCTTGGTGTAACCAGGAGAGATAAGAAGAGGAACACGTGGATCCGAAAAATGACAAGAGTGGAAGACATCATGATCAGAGTTAAATCCCTGAAATGGCAATGGGCTGGACATACTGCCAGAAGGACAGACCATCGATGGACAGCCGAAATTTTAGATTGGATTCCAAGGGACAGGAAAAGACCCAGAAGAAGACCACATGGAAGATGGGTGGATGAAATTCGAAAGTATGCGGGAGTGACATGGAGGAGACTGGCACAAGACAGACCGTTGTGGAGGAAACTGTGGGAGACCTTCGTCCAGCAGTGGATTGATAATGGTTGATGATGATGATATATATATATATATATATATATAAACATTTACCACAGAATATGAGATCTCAACAACAACAGGAGAGTTAATTGGAGGACCCATAAGAAATGAAAATGTGATATAAGATGGAATTTATCCCCATCACTTGAAAATTTTGTATTAATATTTGAAACAATTTCTTAGTGTATTACTTACACAGCTAAAGCCTTAAATATACTTTGTCATCCATGTATAATTTACAAGTTTGGACATAAATTTATCTTCCGGTTAGCTTTGTAAGAAAACTGAAACATTTTACAGTATATAAAGAAAAACAATGTTTTTATCAGTCAGTCTGCTCAAAAGTTTTCAAATTCATCATCTGAATATGGCATCTGAGAAGATGACGACTGACCCTCGGTTAGAGATGAGCTTACCTGTTACTTGGTGTTCACGGCGCTAACTGTGACTGCTACTCAAAAGTAACAGTGATTTTTAACTGTGATTGGAATCGCAGTTTAGGACCTGTTATTTGTTTCCCTTCCGTGAATTCGTGCACCAGTAACGACTAACGAACGAGTAAAGTAACTGATAGCAGAATCACTTAATGGAACGGTGGGTTGGCCATAATACAGCGGATCCTGGGTTATATGTTTTTTACTTTTAAACATAAATCTGCGTTAACCCCGATATTTTGCTGTAGTTATAATGGCTTTTTCAGTTGCGTAATTCTTTCATGCGATTTATAGGTTAAATTTTGAATTCAGATTATCAAATATACAGTTCATTTATACATAACATGGTGCTACAACTTTGAAAAAAATGAGACAGCATTTATTTTTCAGCCTTGAAATGGACGAAGCAACAAAAAAATTATCATCTAATGTTCACACACAATTCACAAATTTCTCCAAATTCAAAAAAATTAAAACAAACAGAAAGTAGTGATATTTTACCCAGCATTAATGGTAAATCAACTAGTGAACAAAATTCTTTGAAAAGGGCCAAGTATTATAAGTAAATAATGTGTTCTAAGGGTGTTGAATATAAGAACACATTCGGATTTACTACCTAATATTTCAAAGGTAAGAGTTCTTTCATATATTGAAAATATGAAATCATGCAGAATTTCTTACCTTGTTTTATAATGTAAAAAAAAAAAAAAAAAAAAATTAAAGGTCAAAATAGACAGGCAAGAACAAAATAGAATGGACAGGTAGCGAACAAAGTATTCATTAGCATAATCTAAAATTGCGAGCCCTCTTCCGCTTTTTTTTTCTTTTTTGGAAGCATTTAAAATTGTACAATAGTATTTAATATTTTGAAATTTCAGTCACATGTTTTTTAAGCCATTCCATAGTAAAATGTATAACTGAGATACTACTGTCTGACACAGATTACAAAATTATGAACTTTATAATTTTCCGACAGAAGATATGGGCACAGCCCACGTAGAGTTCTCTGACAGAAATTTCAGTCGGTAGTCATAGTCATAATATCTATCAGATTTTGTAAAGTGGTTAATACCTGATGATTTTTGTAGGGAATGGAGAGGGGGATCATATAAATTGTGGACAAATATAAGACTAAATTTAAGCAACTGATTACCTCCCTGTTGGGGAAATTTCTGTGAAGGTATATCTATAGCTTGCATGTGTGTGTATTATTTGGAGGGAATTGCCACACTGGCACCTAATTCCCCTAAATCGGCAGTTAATAATTAACATAAGAAATGTGTTACCGAATTGTGGACTAGACCTCCATACAGAAGAATGCAGAGTCTACAGGAAATAAAGTAACTAGCATTCTAATAGTATATACAGCAAAGTTAATGTCAAAAAGCCTCCCGGTGGCGCAGTGGTCTAAGCGATGGCCTTTGATCATTCGTCCGAGAGGGGTCCAGGTTCGAATCCCAGGGAGGCATGGATGTTGTGTTTGTCTTGGGCACTGGCTCTCTCCCTTCCCTGAAACCAGTGATCCTAAATTTGGGACGGGCGACTGCTTATAGCTCATTGGGTTGCTCACAGTGGTCGTTAAACTTCCAATTAAAAAAAAAACCTAGGCTTCCTCAAAAACTACACTATAGTAGATGTTGCCATTCGTGAGCTAAATTCCAGCATAAGGTTGGACACCTACTAACCTAAGGGGTATTTAGCTCACGAATGACAACACCTACTATAGTGTAGTCTTGTGGACGGGTAGGGATGCTACCTGAAAATTTGACTGTAAGTAATATCCTTTTATTCCCAAGTAAATCCTATAATTTAGTGAAATTTGTAATACATCAAGTCTAGAAATAGCCATGACATCAAATTATTACCTCTTCATCAAGTTCAGGGGGAACCCTGAGCTGAACTACTTTTTTGTAATTTTTGAATACAGAAAAAGAAACAAAATAAGAAACTGTGAGTACTGATATTATGATTGTAAACATCACAATAGAGTATTACAATATTTAAGCACGAAAAGACTGTTACTTTTGGTATTGACTTTGAGATCAACGCGCATCTAAAAAAATGTGAAAACACAATTTACTGTAAAAACTATAATACTTATGAGTTTATTTATATAATTTAAAATGTAAACCAAGATCTACAGGATTATAGCAAGTATGGATGTCAAGGGCCTTTTTCCAAGTACCACTGTACCGGAAGCAATTGAAAACATTATTAAAAAATTAAAACAGGACAAAAATCTTAATAACACACAATTTCAAGAATCAAAAGCAGTTTTGTTATACATTTATGAAAACAATATTTTCAAATTTGAAGAGAACATTGCAAACAAAAAAATAGAGGCCCAATGGGTTCCCCTCTGTCAAATCTATTTGCAGAAGTGACTATGAGCAATATTGAGGAACAAATAATCTGTACAATGGAAGAAACTCCTTTGGTTTACTGTAGATATGTGAATGACATTTTTATTTTGTCACGAATGAGTATTTATGAACTTGAATCATTAACTCAGCAATTTGGTAATATCTATCCAACGTTGACAATAGAACATGAGGAGGAGAATACTTTGATCTTCCTTGATGTTAAAGTTGTCAAGCAAAGAGACCAACTACAATACAGACTACATAGAAAACAGTCATTTATTCCTGTTCTGATTCCATATATTTCAACACATCCATACACACAGAAATACAATAGTATTAAAACTTTAATCAAAAGAGCAATGATTACACACTCCTCAAAAGAAGAATTCTTTACAGCCATTCCATGAAAAAGTGGACAAACAGGAAAAAAAAATTAAATTGTATCATATTATTATTTATGATACATCAAATTGAAGGTATGAGTACTACATAGAATTTGAATTCACAACAAAAAATGCTATATAAATCATTGTCTCCTTGCATTTCAGTCTTAAACATCCAGAACAAAAGGTAGAATTTACATTTAGTAATTAGACAATTCTAATACCAGTTCTGGAAATGTTTTGACAACTGTTTTTCACTTGCAGTTGTATTTGCTAGATGTAGCAGAGTCCAAAACACTTTGTAATAACATATTTTACACTTAAAAATAATTGAAAATTTAAAAACATTTTTTTTTTAGTCTGCTGACCGTCATTTTTTTTAGTCTGCTGACTGAAATGACCATAAAGATAGTTTATACTAACATACCCTTTGTGTAGAAATTTCAAACTTTGTGGAAGTTTGACTGTCAGCAGTCTGAATAAGTGTAGAAAAAGTCATGTAGAAAAAACTGAGGTGTGACGTGTGTGACATTATTGAAAGTCACACTTAAGTGTCACACTTTGGTACTGAGGTGTTGCCTGACATTGCCACAACTCTGTTTAATGAAAAAGAAAAAGACTTCACGCTGTATATCAGATAGCACAAAGAAAAAGAAAAGATTTTTATGCCATAATGATATATTGTAAGTAGACAGGTACCAGGAAATGTGTGAAATCAATAAAGGACTCACTATCAAGGAGGCACAATTTAATACAAAAAAGACACATGCTAATGACTATAAGTGGTGCTTTCACACAGTTCAAAATTGAAAATTAGAACATTTTAATTAAAAAACTAATTCTTTGAATAAAGCTCATATTGAGAAATGGCTTCCTAGTTTAATTGAATTAATAATCTAAAGCAACTTATGGGAATTTACTAGGAAATGTTTTCATTTATAGCAAATTTTCGGAGAAAACTCTTCTCCTTCAGGCTCTCTAGTTGTTGTCACATTTTGCTTGTCACTATCATGGTTACGGTTTACCTTGACGGTTACGGTTAACCTTGACGGTTTAGGTTATTTTCACCAAATCCTGCCAGATGTTAGGCAGGGAAAATCCTTTGCAGTCATTGATGATGGAATTTTGTTTTTTCTCAATCTCTATTCCTTCTTTCAGTTTTCTTTTTTGGAAATTGCTTTGGAAACTGATTACTTTAAGGAATTCCAATCCATGCTGTGCCCAGTTTCTCTAACATGCCTATCTAATCCAGTCTTGTTTGAGCAATTTTTTATAGCTGCTTTATGCTCAGCTATACGAGTTTCTAGTCTGCGACCTGTTTCACCTATGTAAGATAGTCCACAACTACAATTTACTTCATAAACTACTCCTTGCATTTTTAAAATATCTTCTTCTCTTTGAACTATTTTAGGGAAAAAAATTTTAACTTAGTTCTCTAAACTTGGAGCTAGCCTAATATTGTATTTTTTACTAATTCTCTTTAAAGCCTCAAATAAACCTTTGTGATAAGAAATTTTTCTAGTGAATTTTACTTCTTGCTTTTGTGGGTTCTTCTTACCATTAAAATTCAGAAGCTTCTCAATTTCTTCTTTAGGATAGTTATTTTCTGCAAGTATGACTTTAAGCTCTTCTTTATGGGCTTCTTTTTTATCTGCAGTAGAAACTATTTTATTAATTTTTTCTAAAAACTGACTTGCTACATTTTTCTTAATAGAAACTGGATGATACGAATTGAAATCCAGTAGTCTTTTAGTATTCATTGGTTTTTTATACCAACTAGTGAGGAATTTTTCATCTTCATAATAGATAGTAATATCTAAGAAGTTTATTCTTCTTTTCTTTTTGAAGTTCAATAGTGAACTTAAGGGAATCATCTAATTCATTGAATGAGTCTAGAATTCTTTCTGGAACAATTTCTGAGCTATCTATTATAAATAAGATGTCATCCATGTATCTGCTATATAAGCAGAAGTATGTGGGTTGTACTAGTATCTTTTCTTCTAGTTTTCCCACATAATAGTTAGCTAAGAGTGGGGAGAGTGGGGAGCCCATAGCTAGCCCCGATTTTTGAATGAAAAAAGTTTTCCCAAATTGAAAGTAGTTGTTCTGCAAAGAGAAAATAAGCATTTCAAAAATTCCTACTAATATGTTTTTTTCCTTGTTGTGAAAAACTATTAGGTCTGCCAAGTCTTCCGCTATAAAGTCTATACGTTGATCTATATTAATGTGAGTATACATAGACACTATATCTAAACTACCCATAATAGGAGAATCTAATTTAGGAAGAAGTTCTAGTTTTTCTTTTAGCTGCATTGAGTTTTTAATCAAGTTAGGTGGCTCTTTTAAAAGATTCTGAAGGTGTGACTTTAAAAAATAGTTTAGATTTGAAAGAATAGAGTTTTTTGAGTCTATTATTGGTCTAATTGGTTGGTGTTCTTTATGCAGTTTGACTATTCCATATATTTGAGGTAATCTGAACTGTAATTTTGAGAATTGTTTATAGTTTTCTGGAAGCTGGTTTTTCTTTTTTGAAGTGAAATAAGCTTAGAGACTTTTTTAATCAAATCTGGTAGTGGGTTTTCTTTTACTTCTTCATACATAGGTTTTTTTTAGTTCTTCCATCTTTTCTAGATAATCTTTCTTATCCATAATAGTAATCAACTTACTTTTGTCTGTTTTCACAGCAACTATACTTTCATTTTTTCTGAAATCTTTAAGAGCTTGTAATTGACTATTATCAAAATTTTTTTGAGGTTTCCTTACTTGCTTCTCAAATCAAGTTCCTGAAAAATTGCAAGGTAAATAACTTTATTCCAAATTCATTTAGACTTAGAAAACCATTTAAAGATTTACTTTCAGCCAACTTCATAAGAAAAATAGAGCAAAAAACGTTAAAAAGAAGTATTGAAGCAAAATATAAAAATGTTGCTTATTATAAAAAAGTAAAAGTAGAAAATGAAAAGAAAATTTCTGGAATCTTAAGGGATGCAGTAAAAGCAGAATTGGATGACTGGCTAAAAATTGGAGTAAGAAACAAAAATAAGAAATTTGTTAAAAAGCTGAACCTTAAAGAAGAAAAATTTTTGAAGAATAACTATTCTAGTAAAAACAAAAAAACTGCAGTTCTTAGTCATGTGAAGGACAACACTGCTACTGGAGTTAGCCAAGAATTATTACAAGTGATAAATAAAGGAAGTAATTTCAATCTATCCAAAGAAAAAATAAATCCAGAAAAATTGGTAATTGAATTGGAAAGCATCTGCAGCACTTTAGAAAAAGAGGACCAAATTAAAGCAGACCTCCTCAGAAAAGATTACTACAATAGCCTTACAAAATTCCAGAAGCAAGTAAGGAAACCTCAAAAAAAAATTTTGATAATAGTCAATTACAAGCTCTTAAAGATTTCAGAAAAAATGAAAGTATAGTTGCTGTGAAAACAGACAAAAGTAAGTTGATTACTATTATGGATAAGAAAGATTATCTAGAAAAGATGGAAGAAGAACTAAAAAAACCTATGTATGAAGAAGTAAAAGAAAACCCACTACCAGATTTGATTAAAAAAGTCTCTAAGCTTATTTCACTTCAAAAAAAGAAAAACCAGCTTCCAGAAAACTATAAACAATTCTCAAAATTACAGTTCAGATTACCTCAAATATATGGAATAGTCAAACTGCATAAAGAACACCAACCAATTAGACCAATAATAGACTCAAAAAACTCTATTCTTTCAAATCTAAACTATTTTTTAAAGTCACACCTTCAGAATCTTTTAAAAGAGCCACCTAACTTGATTAAAAACTCAATGCAGCTAAAAGAAAAACTAGAACTTCTTCCTAAATTAGATTCTCCTATTATGGGTAGTTTAGATATAGTGTCTATGTATACTCACATTAATATAGATCAACTTATAGACTTTATAGCGGAAGACTTGGCAGACCTAATAGTTTTTCACAACAAGGAAAAAAACATATTAGTAGGAATTTTTGAAATGCTTACTTTCTCTTTGCAGAACAACTACTTTCAATTTGGGAAAACTTTTCATTCAAAAATCGGGGCTAGCTATGGGCTCCCCACTCTCCCCACTCTTAGCTAACTATTATGTGGGAAAACTAGAAGAAAAGATACTAGTACAACCCACATACTTCTGCTTATATAGCAGATACATGGATGACATCTTATTTATAATAGATAGCTCAGAAATTGTTCCAGAAAGAATTCTAGACTCATTCAATGAATTAGATGATTCCCTTAAGTTCACTATTGAACTTCAAAAAAGAAAGAAGAATAAACTTCTTAGATATTACTATCTATTATGAAGATGAAAAAATTCCTCACTAGTTGGTATAAAAAACCAATGAATACTAAAAGACTACTGGATTTCAATTCGTATCATCCAGTTTCTATTAAGAAAAATGTAGCAAGTCAGTTTTTAGAAAAAATTAATAAAATAGTTTCTACTGCAGATAAAAGAAGCCCATAAAGAAGAGCTTAAAGTCATACTTGCAGAAAATAACTATCCTAAAGAAGAAATTGAGAAGCTTCTGAATTTTAATGGTAAGAAGAACCCACAAAAGCAAGAAGTAAAATTCACTAGAAAAATTTCTTATCACAAAGGTTTATTTGAGGCTTTAAAGAGAATTAGTAAAAAATACAATATTAGGCTAGCTCCAAGTTTAGAGAACAAAGTTAAAAATTTTTCCCTAAAATAGTTCAAAGAGAAGAAGATATTTTAAAAATGCAAGGAGTAGTTTATGAAGTAAATTGTAGTTGTGGACTATCTTACATAGGTGAAACAGGTCGCAGACTAGAAACTCGTATAGCTGAGCATAAAGCAGCTATAAAAAATTGCTCAAACAAGACTGGATTAGATAGGCATGTTAGAGAAACTGGGCACAGCATGGATTGGAATTCCCTTAAAGTAATCAGTTTCCAAAGCAATTTCCAAAAAAGAAAACTGAAAGAAGGAATAGAGATTGAGAAAAAACAAAATTCCATCATCAATGACTGCAAAGGATTTTCCCTGCCTAACATCTGGCAGGATTTGGTGAAAAATAACCTAAACCGTCAAGGTTAACCGTAACCGTCAAGGTAAACCGTAACCATGATAGTGACAAGCAAAATGTGACAACAACTAGAGAGCCTGAAGAAGGAGAAGAGTTTTCTCCGAAAATTTGCTATAAATGAAAACATTTCCTAGTAAATTCCCATAAGTTGCTTTAGATTATTAATAAAAAACTAAGTTTTGCGACCTGTGTCCTGGATATGTGACATTAATTTTGTAAACACCATGGAATTATGTGCTTGCAAATATCATGCAAATTTACATTTTTTTATACAATCCTTGGCCAGCAAAATTCCAATTCCCCAAAGTTTCCTTCAAATGAAATAGAACTGATGAGTGTTTTGTGCTGCAGCATTCAAAATGAGAACTGCATGATTGGATTTTGCATAGACTGTAAAAGTGATGTTTGCATGTGTGTTGAAGAGATACATATAGACACATTTGTAACATGGAAAGATATAGATGGTTTCAAAATAGTGGTTGAGATTGATGGTTCTGTTTGAAGAACTGTGCTTCATAATCAGTTACATTATTATAAAATTCATTCTTTTGTAAGAACAGTTCAGTCACCAAATGAAGGTGATTGGATTTTGCACAGACTGTAAAAGTGATGTTTGCATGTGTGTTGAAGAGATACATATAGACACATTTGTAACATGGAAAGATATAGATGGTTTCAAAAAAGTGGTGGAGATTGATGGTTCTGTTTGAAGAACTGTGCTTCATAATCAGTTACATTATTATAAAATTCATTCTTTTGTAAGAACAGTTCAGTCACCAAATGAAGGTCTGCTCCAAATTGATTTTTTTGAAAATTACAGTACTATCTCCCAAGATGAAATCCAGAGTGGACACTGGAGGCACCAGCAAATAACTACTGTATATTTACCAGTTGTGCATGAAATATTAAGCATACTGTAGCTGTAATAAGTGATGAGCTCAACCATTACAAAAATGCTGTGCAGGCCTTAAAAATTGCTATAGCTACATTAAAGGACAAATTTCCAGAAATAGAAAAGTTAACAATTTTTTCTGATGGAAGTTCAGCTCAATTTAAAAACCAATTCACTCAGTAAAATCTTTATTTGAAGCAGGACTTTGATGTCGCTGGAGAGTGGAACACTGAAACGCAGAGTAGAGACAGTGAAATCTAAGGCGATGATTGTCAATTCTGCAGGATTTTTTTCTAATGTGTAAATAAATACATTATATGAGTTTATTCTTTTCAGAAAAAAAAAAAAGAAACTAACCGTCGATTCCAATGGGTTTTGTCTAGTCTCTTTTTATCTAACCATTTCTTCATTATCAAGCAATGACGATAAATTAAACTACGATTGGACGAAAATTCCCATTTTCATCTGACTTATTTCCGCAAAGAGCAATGCCTTGCCTGGCCAATGTTCTGGCAACATCAAATAAAATATTTAAAACTTTAGTATTAAATTCTTTATCATGTTCTTCTTGAAAATTACACTAGCCCTTTTATTTTTGTCTAAAAGAATATCGACGTGTTTATCTTTTTGTGAAAAATGGCAACAATCCACTAGTGCAGCTTTGTGAGCTTTAAAAGAGAAATGCTGGGATAATTTTCCTAATTTATATTTACCCACACTCTTCATTTTGTGTCATTGCCTTACACCTGTTTCATTCCAAGTACAATCTAATTTCTCCCTGTCTGGACCTTCAGGGAAAAGAAAACAAACTCAAAGCAATAAGCAGTATCTTTAACAATGCTTTACTCTATATCAGGATATTGTTTATACCAGGAAGGAGAAAAGCGTCTCGAATTATCTGAGGGCGTCTGCTGCCTCAGGAAACCTGTCGGGGTGAGGGCGGATACCAAAATTGTAAAAAATAAAGAATTTTTCGTCCGATCGGGAGATTTTTGACATTTACAAGCTACAAATAGACATTATCTGAGGACATGTGCCTACTCAGCAAACCTGTCGGGGTGGGAGGTGGGGGTTAATACCAAAAGTGTAAAATATGAAAAATTCCTCGTCTGATTGGGAGATTTTCAGCATTTACCAGCTACAACTCAGCAAACTATCTGAGGTGTACCTACTCAGGATACCTGTGTGTGTGGGGGGGGTGGGGTGGTAAATAAACAGTGTATAATATGGCGCATGCGCTCAGATAATGTGTCGTGTTGTAGCTGGTAAATGCTGAAAATCTCCCGATCAGACCATAAATTCTTCATATTTTACTATTTTACACTTTTGGTTTTACCCCCCCCCCCCGACAGGTTTCGAGAGTAGGCACATGCCCTCAGATAATGGGTTTAGTTGTAGTTTATAAATGCTGAAAATCTCCCGATCGGACGAGAATTTTTTTATATTTTACAATTTTGGTATTACCCCCCCCCCTCCCCCGACAGGTTTCCAGAGTAGGCACATGCGCTCAGATAATAAGTCGAGTTGTAGCTTATAAATGCTGAAAATCTCCCGATCGGACGAGAATTTTTTTATATTTTACAATTTTGGTATTAACCCTCCCCCCCCCCCCGCCCCGACAGGTTTCCAGAGTAGACACATGCGCTCAGATAATGGGTCGAGTTGCAGCTTATAAATACTGAAAATCTCCCGACCGGACCAGAATTTGTTTACATTTTACAATTTTGGTATTACCCCCCCCCCCCCCCGACAGGTCTTCTGAGTAGGCACATGCCCTCAGATAATGTGTCGAGTTGTAGCTTGTAAATGCTGAAAATCTCCCGATCGGGCGAGAATTTTTTTTATATTTTACAATTTTGGTATGCCACCTCCCCCCCGCCCCCGATAGGTTTCCAGAGTAGGCATATGTGTTTAGGTAATGTGTCGACGAGTTGTAGCTTGTAAATGCTGAAAATTTCCCGATCGGACGAGATTTTTTTTATATTTTCCACTTTTGGTATAACCCCCCCCCCGACAGTTTTGTTGCCGAGTAGTCACATGCGCTCTGATAATTGTCAGACTTGTAGTTTGAAAACCCTAAAATATTTTGTTGAGATGCAGATCAAACATTTGTTGTAAAGAATTACATTAATTATCGCAATTAAGAAAAGACGAAATTACGGAAGCTTTATATGACTTAGATTACCAACCTCTGTTGTGGGGTCGTGGCCACGAGGCGGTCAAAAACGTAATTTTTATACGGCCCCTTAAAATGTTTGTGGCCAGTTCTCCTACACCCAGGCCGCGGGTGGCCTAGTGGGCAACGTTCGTGACTGCCACGGAAAGGACCTCAGGTTCGGCAGGTACGAACGCTCGATCCACTAAATATCCACCGTGCGTCGGATGGGCACGTTAAGCCGTCGGATCCCGGGTACTGGCCCCCGGTAATAAATAAGGGCGTCTTCCTCCCCCTTTCTACTTATCTTCTGTGTCACTTTTCTATCGGGCACTCTAGCCCAAATCTCCTAGCTTCCTACTTCTAAGGGTTGTTTAAGACCTGGGGTCAGACACTCCCTTCATGAAATCCTCTACTGAAGATCTGATCTGAGATCCTACACCCAACTTGAGTTAATACGGAATTGTTATGAATGTGACATCGATAGAACAAAAGCTGTTAAAAATGTCTAAGCCTCGGGCCTGTGAAATAACATTTAGTGCCAAAGTAAAAGCGCAATGCTACTAACTTTATTTGAATCATAAACGTTGCGAATATGACTTTGAGTAAAAACTATTTAAAAAGCCTAGGCATAGGGTAACGAATGAATATTTCGTGCCTGAGTAAAAGCGGAATATTATTAACTTCACTTGATAAGTAATAGTTGTGAATACGACATTAATTGAATAAAAACTATTAAAAAGGCCACGGCCTAGGCCTAGGGAACGTGAGAAAGTTTTTAGTGAAAAATTAAAGGCGGGATATTATTAACTTGAGTTGATACCTAATTGTTATGAATGTGGCATCGATAGAACAAAAACTGTTAAAAAGGCATAGGTCCTGTGAAATAATGTTTAGTGCTTAAGTAAAAGCGCAATATTATTTACCTTGAGTTGATACGTAAACTTTATGAATGTAACATCGGTAGAAGAAAGACTGTCAAAAGGTCCTACGAATGAGGCATAGTAATTTAGTGCCTAATTAAGTAAGAGAGAAATATTAATAACTTGAAATGTTATGTAAACATTTAGTACCTAAGTAAAAGTGCAGCGTTATAAAAAAATCCCTGTTTGTCGTCTTTTTCCGAACATAGTATGAGTTCTGATGTAATTGTTTTGTTTCGTTGAAACCTAAGAAATGTGTTATGTAATCATGAATATGATGTAATCCATATTCATGATTATGTGCTATGCAATCCCGATCCAGGACGACGAAATTTTCAAGTTTTCGGATATTGTCCTTCTCATATTTACACCAAAAAACAGATTTTCATCTTCAAAATTTGTGCTTTGTAATTTTTTTAAAATTCAGTTGTAATTGTCGTTTGTCTTACTGGGAACGTTATCTCCATTCAATTCCCCTCACAGCGCCAAGAAACTGCAATTTTTGTACGGCCCCTAAAGATTTGTGCCCAAAAGTCCGTTATGTCCTAAACTTGTTTTAAACTTTTATAGGCCGCCCCGGTGGCGCAGTGGTCTAAGGCGCTGGCCTCTAATCATTCGTCCGTAAGGGGTCCGGGTTCGAATCCCGGTCAGGCATGGATGTTGTGTTTGTCTTACGGCACTGGCTCTCTCCCTTCCCTGGAGCCAGTGACCCTAAATTAGGGACGGGCGACTGCTTATAGCCCATTGAGTTGCTCATGGTGGTCGTTAAACCTCCAATCAAATAAAAAAAAACTTTTATAGCGAATTCTGATATTTTGCTGTAGTTTTTACAGCTTTTTCAATTGAATTATGCGTAATTCTTTTATACGTTTTTCGCGGTTAGTTAAATTTTGGATTCAGATTTTCTAAAACACACTGTTCTTTTGTACCTAACATGGTATGTTGCAACTTTGAAAGAAACGAGGCAGCATTTTTTTCAGCCTTGAAATGGATGAAGCTACTAAAGATTTACTAAGTAACGTTCACAATTCACTATTTTCTCCGAATTCAAAAAATTTTAACCCCACTCACTGCGAGAACGTTGAGCTCAGAAACAACGCTGTGAAAAAATCACAAATAGCAGGCAGGTGCCAAACGCAACAGCAGATAACGAGTAACAGCTACAGGAGCAGAATTCACTCGGTAACAGTTAAGACGGAGCTGTGAAAAATCACGAAGAGCATGATGGGTAGCAATAACAGAGCGAGGAACGCTTATTGGACGATCACTGTTACTCACGGTTTTCAGTAGCAGGCGCTACCTGTGACTTTTCGGTAACCGTGATCAAATCACAGGTAGTGAAATAACGCTCATCTCTACCCTCGGTGAATATGTCATAACTTGCCATTGTGGCAATTTTTCAATTACGTCTTTTGGAAGCTCATATTCATGATACTACTTGCCCTCACGTTTCAAAGTAAACTTTATGATCAGTATGCTGACTAAAGTGTCAGTTTTCATTGTATTTCTGGTTTTGTTTTTTTACATAATTTACATAACTGAATACTCGTTCAACATCTGCATTTGAATATGGCAGTGTTAAAACATGTAATGCAAAATCAGAAAGTTCCTTAAAAGGATTTCCTCCTGTTGAGTCTTTGTATGATGCTATTTCACACCACAGCTTTACAGTGTCATGAACTTCAATCCATTTGACATAATGAAAATTTCGCTATTGCCTTTCAATCTGCGTTAATATAGATGCATCGGAATAAAAAGGTGCTCCGAAATTTACAACAAAAGCCTTCAGTGGTCTTAAACATTCTGATACAGATAACAAAGACATATGCTGCAAAATTTTAATGTTCGATGGTAATCGTTTCCTCGGCTGTGCTACAAATTCCTTCAAGAACAGAACACATTTTTTTCGCATATCCTTTTCAATATTTTCTGGTGTTAAATTATTTTTAAAATTTTGAAATATAAGATAATTATAAGATAGGATCCTTTAATGACAAACATTTTCTCATACTTCAATTCGGAGCAGACAACCAACTGAGGAGGTGGGAGCCTACGCAAGATTTACCGCTTGCAACAGGAAGTATACAATTTATTTAGAAATCTATTTTTAGAACACTCTACATATTCGTATGAGGTTCGAGTCAAAGGTATTTTAGGAAAAGAAAAACTGACAAAAAGTAGAGAAAAGAAAGTAATTGTTTAAAACATGAAAGGATAAAAAAGTGGTGAAATACAATAGAACAGGAAATACGAAAGACAAGATTGAAAAACATAAAATGATCCATTTGTTTATCAGTTTTGTTAACCATACTTAAAATGAATAAGTGTGTATATTACATTTAATTTCAGTAAAGTCTTCAAATATTAAAAATATAGGTAGAATATAATTAAATATATTTTAATTTTTGCAAATAATTACTGCTACTTCCTAGGGAGCTAAAATAAAATATGTTCGAGAGTATAAGGTACCTTTAAGTTATATTACATATTACATTTTAGCTACAAATATTTTAAATTTAAAAAGCTTAATCAATAATCTTATTTAGTACTTTCGATAATATTTTATAAATTATAGGAGCCATTGCTTTCAATTTATTAAAGGTTTTGTGAGCACCGTTAGGTTCTCATTTCAAATTCCAGAAATCTTCTGAGGTCACACTTTATGGCAATTTTTATCTGCTCTGTATTTTTGGATTTTTGTTCGAAGGATATTGCATTTCTATTTTTCCGAATATTATATTTTGTAATTGCTATTATATGATGTATTATTAAATTTTTTTTATTCAGAGCCGTGTAACGGAGTATGTTACAAGATTTGGTGGGTAGTAAATTTATCTTCATAATTTAAATACTTTTGTAACCAATCCCAGATGTATTTTGATTACAATCAACGAATAAATTTTCAGGAGTTTCCTCTGAACACAGAAGGTGCAGTTTGGATTAGGTAATTTTTTAATTTTAAACAGCCATTTTCTTGTAGGAACAATATTATGTGAAATTTTGAAGAGTAAGCCGGAGTACTTAATTTTATTTTGTAAGCCTGAGGACTTAATTTTATATTATTAAGAGTAAGCCTGAGTACTTAAATTTTGAACAGTAAGTATGAGTACTAATTTTATTTTGTATTGCTGTATCCAAATATTTTTTACTGTATTAGATAGTAGTATACTTTCTAATTTTGTTGAATGATTTTTGTTTAACGCTGTATATTTTACATAATTTATCATCATGGGTGATATTTTTTAAAATGGATTTTTTCGTTATTTCCTTCCAAATACTTCTCATTTTTGCATATTTATTTCCTGTGATATAAACAAATGTTTTTTGAGGTGTGGATTAGTTGACGCACTGTATTTCTCTACCGACCTGAAATTTTAATATTTTAAATGCTGGGTGCTTCTCATTTTGAAAACCATTTCAAAGTGTAAGGAAACTGAGTAAATCGCTTTTCAAAGATGGTCTCACAATACCCAATCCCCTATATTCAAAATTGTTATACATTAAGTTTCCTTTTATTTTGTCCCCTTTTCCTTCCCAAATGAAACGGAAAGGAAGTTGTTTCAAAGGTTTTGACAAAGTAATAAAACTTTGAGAAATGTAAAGAGTTTATAATTTTGGCCTTTGAAAAGAAGGAATAACTTTTTGTTTCCAATTTTGTGTTATATCTTCCCATACTTTCGATAAATTCATTCCATTTTGTAGTTAAATTTGGTTCCTCATAAACCAGATGGTACATGGAAACCACCCGGTCGCGGTCTTGTAGTTGGAATAATCGAAATGGACATTCATGGTAAGGGTTGCAATTTGACAAAAAAAGAGAGTAAGACTAAAAATCTCCAGATTTTTCGCTAGATGAGAAACGATATCTCTAGTATTGAGACATGTCGCTGGAATGATAATTTTGTCACCAGATGTAAATCATTATCTCCAGATCTGGCGACAAAATCGCTAAGTTGATCACCCTGCGTGCCAAGGTTGATCTGTGTTTCATAGTCACACGTTACCCAAGCATTTTAAACGTGCCAAGTCGTTCACCAATTGGTGGGTTTGGTTTTTGCTCCTTGCCAAAAGAGATAACTGAGTACGTGCTCCTGAGGTGCGCCCTTGGCTATCTCTAGACACCAGTCCGATACAGTCTCTTCCTATACTCCAAGTCACCCTAAGAATGTACTGTTGTTGAAAGCTGGGAGCCTTATCACCACCGATGCGTGGAAAGCAAGAACGGTATCAGTCCGCGTTACGGTGAACTACTGCTTTTTCCTTTCTGTTTAACAATTACTCTCGTACTTGCTCCCCACCCGCCCCACTGACGGATTTATGACCCACCCTAAACGGACTGCACAGTCTTTTTCTTTTCTTTCTTCAACTTCCTGATACTGTTCTTTGATATCTTTAAATCCAGCAAAAACTAAATTAAGGCTGCGTTACGAAGTTAATCTTAACACGAAATAACATGCAGTGGGGATTGCGAATGGGGGTGTGGTGGAGTTTGATCCTTCTGCCTCCATCTCCCACTGTCTGGCCTGGTGGTCTCCACTCTCCATCCCCTACTGCCTGCTAAAGTAACATATCACCTCGAGTTCCCCCAAATGCCAATTTATTGTCGCTGTGTTGGGAGAAGTTTTTTTACTTCTTTCCCCTGCTCCAAGCTGGACAGCGTCAGCCGAAAGCAGAGCAAGGCTCTTGATTGAGTTTTTTTTTTTTGATTGGAGGTTTAACGACCACCGTGAGCAACTCAATGGGCTATAAGCAGTCGCCCGTCCCTAATTTAGGGTCACTGGTTCCAGGGAAGGGAGAGAGCCAGTACCGTAAGACAAACACAACATCCAGCCTGACCGGGATTCGACACCGGACCCGTTACGGGCGAATGATTAGAGGCCAGTGCCTTAGACCACTGCGCCACCGGGGCGGCCTTGATTGAGTAACTTCTCATATGGAATTTATATCTAAAAAATCTCCGACTGTTTGAAAATTGGTTTTAGATAGAAATTTTGTCCAATAAACTGCCGAGAAAGCAAAAATTGATTGTGAGCAATAGATTTGCTGCTTTTGGCTCTAAACACTAGGGACTATTTTTCGTAGCGGAGGCAGCTGTTTCGTACCTTCAGTAGTGGTACATTCTTAGGTTGACTCCGAGAAAGCCTTTCTAGGCTCGGAGTATAGACAGGAATGATTCCCTATGGCAGTCTTAATGCGCATGCGCATTGACACTGACTATTGATGATCTTGGGAACTTCAGATTCAGGTGTCGTACACATGTTGCATTAATGAAGGCGGCAGCCCGACTTCTACGAACGCAGGTGTTGTTTATATTGATTTCAGGTCGGCAGGCATCTACTCTCGTGCGCAAAAGATAACTAGTTCGAAAAAACTGGAAGTATGCCGAACGCCAATACTGTTTCTTGTGCTTATTGTAAGCGTGAGTTTTGTGGGAAAAGTAATAAAAGTAGTTTATCGAGGCACGTGAAAACATTTCGTCATCCTAAAGAAATACTAGGAACTGCAGCCAATTTTTTTTATTGGAGGTTTAACAACCACTGTGGGCAACTCAGTGGGCTCGCCCGTCCCTAATTCAGGGCCACTAGTTCCAGGGAAAGGAGAGAGCCAGTGACGTACGACACACACAACATCCATTCCTCACCGGGATTCGAATCCGGATCCCTTTTGTCTTCGTATAAGACCCCCAAATCATGGGGGCTGGGAGAGGGGAGCGCCCTAATGTGCTCTCGCACGACGTCCCCTCCCACATACACGAACTTTATTGCACCACATCTTCACACTGTTCACCACGCCCAAAATAAACACCTGGACATGGTTCACTGATGTTTACACACACTCCCACCACGGCCCAACAAGCAACACCAGACAAACCCCCGAGTCATACAGATCCTCCGATGAACTCGAAAGGACCCGCACACAAAGAGCCGGCGAGGTCACCTAGAACGGCGGGTGCAGCCCGAAGGTACACCCGGAACGCCCATGTAGGCGGACAAATGTCCCCTTCAGAGGTGACCAAGTGACAGCGACCCGGACGGGAGACTGTCAGAGAGGACACCGGGCCGACGGGTGCACCAAGGCACTCACATGACCCATGGCAGGTGCCTCCCCGGCCTACTTCCACACGGAACCGGCACACCACAAGCAGCAAATACACAACACCCTCCCTTCAGACACCATCCATTCACACCACCCTTCTGGACGAATGATCAGAAGGTATCGCTTAGACCACTGCGAAGCTGTCTGCCCAGTCGATCTCGTTTCAGTGCTGAGCCGTGACACGGTCCGACTCGATCGAGTGAGGGGACGCTCTGTACGGCCTGTGGGGTGACCGCTGAAAACATCAGTAGTTCAAAATATTGCCGCCAACGCCAGAGAGCGGTTATTGCCGACTGTACGAATATTATATCAGTTGCGAGCTAAAATATATAACGATTAATAGTAGTAATTCTTATTTTATTTTATTGCAGCCAGATGTTTTCCGGTACATTTGGCTGGAACATTATACTGAACAATCAAAGAACTGAAACAAAGTAAGAATAACGCGTAACAATTTGTATAAATACAGAGTCAAATTAAACCTCGGGCTATTGTCATGATATGTTTTCGTACAAAAACCAAGCAAACAAGAAAGAGGGTAAGTATTGAAATAATGTTATACCTAGCGAACTAATCCGAGTGAGTTACGGAATAAAAATGTATTGCATTCAGTCATTGAAACAATATAGTAAGGTGGTATGATTATGCTAGTAGCCATGACAATTGAAACACAGAATTCATAAAAGCAAGTATTTTCCCAAATGAGTTTCACTGAATTAAATTTTGCATTCAATAAAATCAAAAATAATTTTCAGTGTATTTTAAAATTTCTTAACAATGTCAGTTATGAATTAAAATAATACTTCCGATTTTTTTTAATTCATTTTTTTCAAGAAGGTTGTTCCACAAACGTTTCATCAACGTTCATCAGTTCATTTTACGAAATACAACTTAACTGAAGATTCAGATGCCAGAATTGGGGGCAAAACACAGACATGCAGAATATTTTAAGTCATACATGCACAGTTGTTAAACAGCGATTTAAATATTTATGTTAATTTCAATATTTTCCTATGCCATAATTTATTATAAAATTTTAGGGTAGTTTTATCAGTCACTTGTTTTTGCTACGTTCTTCAGCACTATAGGAAGAAATTTTTCACAAATTAAAATGCTTATCTTCTTACTGTGTTTTCCTTCACATTTTAACAAGACATTTTTTTCAACTTTGGAAGAATATATGAAGATTAAGTATTGATGCTGACACTCCCGATAGTAAATACATAAGATCTACAAAACGTACACTAGCAACAAGACTGAATAAAAATAAATACGCCGTAAAGAATGGACTTAAAAATTCTGCATTGTCTCAACTCGTGTACGATGGCCTGCACTATCCAATTTGGAATGATGCTTCCATCATCGTAACACCTAGTGCTGTCTCTTCATTGCTGTTCACCGAGAGCCTTGTAATTGCTACTCAGACATTTATGCTGTAATGACAATGTTCCAGTATCTATACCTACAATATGGAAACTATTTACAGGTCCGAACACGAGGCAAACTGAGGACGAAATCACTTAATCTCGATTTCTGCTATAGTGCTCCTTGCATCTCCAGATGAGAACAACGCAATTAATTTAGTTACCTACTAACCTTCCTTTATTTTTACAATGCAGTATTTTATGTATACCTGCATTCCATTTTTTTTTTCATGATACATGCCAAGGTTGCAGCCCCGGTGGCGCAGTGGTCTAAGGCGCTGGCCTCTGATCATTCGTCCGTAAGGGGTCCGGGTTCGAATCCCGGCCAGGCATGGATGTTGTGTTTGTCTTACGGCACTGGTTCTCTCCCTTCCCTGGAACCAGTGACCCTAAATTAGGGACGGGCGACTGCTTATAGCCCATGGAGTTGCTCACGGTGGTCGTTAAACCTTCAATCAAAAAAAAAATGCCAAGTTTATTAGATATCTCTTTAGGTTGAGCCACTTCGGATACGAGCTACCATTGGCTGGCCAAATGACGTCGCACTGGGAGCAAAGCAGCGAGAGGGGAGAGCCATCGCCGCTGGCTGCTACGGCTTACACGTTAGCAAGGAATGTAAATAAACGCGAAGGAAAATGTTTTCAAATACTAGTAATTTCAAACTTCAAAGATTAACATATTTATCAGTGATGTTATTTCCTCTTTTCGTGAATTAATTTTGAAAACAAAATATATTAACAGCTTTTGTATAAAGAAATGTAAGGGCAATGCTGTAAACAAACATATTGCTGAACTTCGTAGTTCCGTAGTTCGCAGGAAGTTATATTTACAAAAAGTTATTGTAAGTGCGAAAATAAATTCTTAAAAATCCAAACTATTTAAAGTCTAGCCTTTCGATTATCTCCGCATCAAGTAGTCCCGTTAACGGGCTAAAGAAACAAGTAAATATGTTATTCGTCATTCAGCATTTCATTTTTTGCAAAGTAAATCTTATTGTTGTTTACAGAATTCCACTTCGTAGCCTTCAAATACAAACACAAATTCGCACGAAATGTTCGCTTTTCAATTTATTTTAACACGTGGCACTAAAGCATAAAAAGCCATCAAAAATTATATAATGCTATTGCAATGGCCGGCAGAATTTAAATGAAAACAAAAATAAAGCTTATGATAGTGTGCCATGGTCCGTCCCTACCTAAACCTTCCTCCCAACCCAGGCTAGATCAAATCCACAGAAAGGGACTGCTTTAAGTTAATTTGGCATGATATTAAGCTACTGACAGCACACAAAAAAAATTAACATAATTTTTTGAACTCAATTGTTTAACTTAGATTTGGTATCTCAAATTTAATACATAGGAAAAAGTTGTAGGATTTAACAGATATATAGCCCACAATGTAATTGCTTTACATATGTCATCCCTTTACTCCGTGCACATTTTTTTTGTCATAAAGCAAACGCCGAATCTGGTTTTCTGTAAATATTTTACGTAAGACTTTACTCACGTCAGCTGTCACTTGTGAAGCTGAGTTATTCAGACATTCACACAAATCCCTCCAAGTAGATTCAAGTTTGTAATTA
Source organism: Macrothele yani (assembly GCA_039090855.1). NCBI lineage: Eukaryota > Metazoa > Arthropoda > Arachnida > Araneae > Macrothelidae > Macrothele > Macrothele yani. Next base: position 12,872,036 of record CM077012.1, read on the forward strand.
AGGCACTTATTTTGCACTCTGAATTTGGTGCACTCAACACTTAATGTTTCATTTCTTAATTCCAGTGGCCTTATCTTCGTCATCAGAAGTTGAACATCAGCTGAAGAGGATGACGTAATATCAGTTGACACGGATTTATCAATTTTGTTTTCTTTGGAGACACATTGTGAAAGGTTTCCAATGCTCGTTTTCTTACTTCACGTCCATGTAATCTATTTGCTGCAGAACTAACATGCAGAACGCTAGGAACGGAGGATGACGATTCATGAGGATTAGCAGTTTTAATACGCTCATGGCCAATTTGACCTGGAAGATTGACTATAGGTACAGCATTTGCTTTCAATTTCTTTCTGCCAGGTAATCCAAGTAATTCTAATTTTAAGTCACGAACATAACTGTCAACAGTAAAATGTTTCGAGAAAATTCTTGCATTTTTAACTTTAAAATTATCCTTTCGTTTACATTTTAGTAACCAGAGTTTTTCCAAATCAGGATTTGCAGGAAAAGAATAAATAATATCCGAACCTTGAGTCTTCCTACTGTAGGATAAACATCCTGCTATTGCACATCCAGGCATATTGTGCTACACTTAATAAAAGACAATAATATGCACAACTGATGTTGAAAAATAGATAGTTATGAAGTTTATTTACCAATTATGACGAAAAGTAATGAATTGCAAAATATCAACAGGCCTATTCAACGAAGCGAAATGCTTTTCTAAGCATGTGAACGAGTTTATAATTACCAAGATTATCTTAGTAATTATAAAGTATATTTACAAATTACGAAGACACAGTAATTGCAAAACATCCACACAGGTCTATTCACCAAAGTGAAATGCTTTTTCATCTAATAATCTTGTTTTTTTTCTAAGAACGTGAACGAGTTTGAGTTTGCATTCCCAAGCCAAAGATTCTGTGCGGCGTCGTTACCGGCTTCTTTATCGGTGTCGTGTTTGGCGGCGTTTGTTCCCAGTGTCACGTCATGCGCAAATCCGAGAAAACTGAGACTGCAACTGCACATTGAAATGGCGCCCCCTGATAAGAACGATCAGTGACCCAGTGATACAAAGACCTCTTTGGAAACTCAAACATCGTACGCTACTGAGGATGACTCGCAAAATGAAGAGTAGTTTAGTTAATGAAACAATACAACGTGTGAAACAGTAATAAGTAACATTGCATACCAATGTACATAATGCCATGCAATTAGCCAAGTATTGATGTAGAGCATTTATTGAATATTTGACTCACAAACCACATGTTTCGTTAAATTTTTCTTGACTGCGAACTGCAGTAATGGCAATGAAACATCGCTTTCAAAGCCACATCTGGCACATTTTAGTTTGCTTGAAACATGGCTTTCAAAGCCACATTGCTGAACGCCGAGATATAAAGGTCAGCCAGCGCTCAGAACAACACGCAGAACAGCTGACTCGCGTGCCAGCGGTGCCGGATCGGGTCACTTGACTTCCGTTTGCTCCTCGGGAACCAGGTTACACCGAGACGCTTGTCGTTACATTAGTTGACTTCTTTCGTATTTGTTTACTTGCCTGGTTCAATATCAGTAATTTTACTTTAACTGTTTAGATATTTAAAATATAATAACCAGGTTTTTTTATCCGCCACAAAGCTAATTGAAAGGTTGTAAACTCATTTTCCTGTGGTTTCTTCACAAATTATTCTTCTGTTTCGTTTGGGAACGATCTGTTTTGTTGGTAAATGTGTAGATTAGCATCCGAAATTATTTCGTCGGGAAAATATGACCTACAGATTTTTGAACATGGAAATTGGCAAATTGTGCAGAAATTTCATATTTTAAATGTCTTTTAAAGATTTTTATCGTACTATTTACGTGTAAGTGCGATGCTGTGAAGAGACGCCGCGGTAGGCCTAACGCAGGGTCGTCAAACTTTTAATACCTACCGCCCACTTTTGTATCTTTGTTGATGGTAAAATTTCCTTACCGCCCAACGGTGCCGCAGTAACTCAGTTTAGTGCAAGTGCGAAATATGTACTTAAATTTATCTTTTTATTTATACTTTATGTATGTTATCTTTTATTTAGACTTTATGTGCGTGATCTACATCATTAATAAAACGTGTTTTGTGTTAACCTCAACACTCTGTATTTACGGATTACCTTGTTTTAACTATTATCTATATTCAAAGTTTAGAGATGGAATTCAAAAGTAATTTCCCAAAGTATATTTTAAAGTCAAACTCGCGAAGTTGTTAGCATTGTATTCGACATATGGAAGAACTAAATTTGTAACAACGGACAAAAAAATTGGCACCAGAAAAAAATTTGCGCCAACCAGCGAATAAAAATATAAAGCCACAGCGACATTTGACCCATGGTAGAAAAACACTGAAACGAAAAGTTTAGACTGACTTCAAGTAATTTCTTTTAACATAAGAAGGTAATATGAAGGTTAATATATTGCAGGTAATGTACACACTTGTTTTTTTTTTAATTCTAAATAACTGTGCATTCATTTTAACATTTTACTTTGTTTTACTTCTTAAATATTTGTGATAATAGAAAAAATAATTTTGTTGTTTGGGAGATTGCTTACAGCCCATTGAGTTACTCATGGTAGTTGTCAATCACCCATTCCTAATTTACAACCACTTTTTAACATAGTTTGCTGTTAACTGATTTGGACTTGTTCCTCTACTTATGTAGCAAGTCATTATCATGACTCACTAAATAAGCAATGTTGGCTATGAAGTTAGTCATAATAATGACTTGTTAAACAAGTGTTTCCTGTACGTATTTATAGAATCGCTAGTCTCCCCGGTATGATAATGTGTTTCATTGTAAAAGCAGACAGTTCTTGAACTTTATTCTGCAAACTATGTGATAGTTTCCCGACTCCACTTACATCAGAGCTATCCCCATCCTACCCCATTAGGAGTGTAGCTATGAATAACAACTGTCCCCAACAATAGTAATTTTTTCTTTGAAAGTTCTTGTTTTGCTATCCTATATCTACTACCATTTTTTGAAAACATTCAGTTTTGTTTGTTGTTTGTGTACTTATATTCAATATCTACTTTTCTTGTTTCACGTTATCCACTAAATTCTGCAAGTCTGCTCCTGTTTTGGCTTTATTGTCAACTCCAAGTTTGATATTGAAATTTGGCCTGCGCCCCAGTGGTCTCAGTGATGGCTTCGGATCATTCGTCCGAGATGAGTCCGGGTTCGAATCCCGATGAGGCATGGATTTTGTGTTTGTCTTACGGCGCTGGCTCTCACTATGGAAAAATTGTTTCAGCGTGAAAGAAAAAATAATTCCCCCAAAATTTCGTAGGAGAAAAGACATGAACGAACATAAATGTAATACAAAAAATATGGATTCTTTAAAAACACGTTGCGCAGAATAAATAACAAATAAAACATTAAGACTTCCTTTAAAAAATAAAGTATAATAAACCCATAAAGAGAAAAAATAACTTAAAATATGAAGAAAATAAGCCAAGTTCTTCATTTTGCAAGGTAAAAAACATGAACAAAAAAGATGGTAGTACTTTCTTCATGAATATTCTATGCAACATGTTTTCAGTAATTGAGATTTTTCTAAGTTTTCCTACAGAAAAATGAATTATAATTCTGTATTTTGTAGCATTGCATTTTTATTCTTCTGCTTTATACAGATACTTAGAGAATCATTGGGGATCTCTGGCCTCCCTTGCTTCCTCTGACCGGCCGCCCCTGGTACGATCGTGTGGCATTTCAAAGAAGATGGCCTTAGTTCTTTAAAATGATAAACTTTGCATATGATTAAGTTAGACCTAAGTATTTTGCAGTAATTTGTATTGATATAAAACCAGGGCAATAATTTTAATTACAACGTATACATTTGTGTTTAACGCAATAAAGTGGAATAATTTTGATTTTATGAAAAATTCTCGTAGGTACCAAAGAATTTAATTTATTAAAACACCCGTAAAGCCTAGTTAATAATACGAAAGTTTAAGTCTTCAGTAATTGAAAACTAATGGATTTTCGCCAAGGTCCTCGAAAATATTGTGTGGGAAGTCCCGAGTTTATGGTACGCTACTGGATCCATTAGGTATGCAACTTAATTCTCGGCCCCTAACCGCAAGCGATCATAGAATGCCGGCAAATACAAATAGTTGTGTGTGATAATGACTGATTGCAGCGCCATTCAACAGCCTTCCAGGCAACCGTAACCGCTCACAACTGTAGTGACAGAAGGGACGAAAGTTGACGGTGAAAGCAATATCGTTAGATAAGCAACATTTGAGGCACTGTCTCCTGTTCGCGTTTGTGTCGTGGAAATGTATCCAACACGACGGGGATTATTTCCCTGATTAGGTACGTATTCGATTTGCTATAATTTGCTGTCAACGTGTCGTGCCTGTGGTCGAGAATTAAGTTGCACACCTAATACAAGTTCCTGATGGTGGTCATTAAGCCTAGAAACAAACAAAACACATGGCCGTGGAGATGAGACTATAGTCAGGTCATGCAGAAGGACCTCTCACAAATCATAAGGGCTCTTGTGCAAAGAATGACATCTTTGTCTTAACATCAGTCCTAGTTGCCGACTATGGGGGAGGGACAGATTCATCTTGCCCCTTCAGTAATTTTACTGTGGGGCAGTGCCCACCCAATAGTTTTAGTCCTGTTTAAATAATCGCTTTACCCTCAAAGTTGATCAAGCTATACCTCGTGAGGCCAGAGCGATTTATTTTCAAAAATGAATAGCAACAGAGGCGTAACTAGGTATTTCTGCGCCTGGGATAAACTACCAATTATTGCGCCCCATTTGTCTTGGGATTTAATGACCACCGTGAGCAACTCTAAGGGCTGTCCAGTGACGGATCCAGGAAGGGGGAATGCCCCTAAACAAGTTTTTAAGTTTAAAGTAGCGAAGATCGTAAATGATTAACTTTGCATATTTTGCTTTCAATTTTTCTAAAAAAATAATCTTAGTACGGAAGATTTAAAATACTTATTACATTGATTTAGGTTCAGTAAAAAAAGAAAGGAAATAGAATAAAAAGAGCGCAAAAGATAAAGGGAAAACAGGGACAGCGGGGGTAAAAACATGGGGATATTCTTTGCTATTGTCTAGCATATGTGAAGTCTCGAAACAGGGTAAGGCAGCGCTTGGTACTGAAATTAGAGTAGGTGGAAGGAACTGAATAATAATCTACGTACGTATCTTAATTGGGTCAAAGAAAATTTGTAAAAATGTCCCCACCGCTTCCTCTCAGATGGTCTTTTTCCTGCACCTTCACGCGCGCCTCCCGTTGTTCCATCCACTCCGAAGTCAATCCCCGCTTCGGTGGGCTAATACGGCGTATTTTGCACAAGACAGACTGTTGTGAAAAACTTGGGGAGACCTTCATCCAGCAGTAGATTGATAATGGTTGAAGATGATTATATATATATATATATATATACTAACGTTATATAAAACGCATTTCATAATGGCTTCTGCCCCCTTTTTGTACCCGAAAACCGCCCCCTAAACTTCTGGATCCGCCCCTGGGGCTGTTAGCAGTCCCCGTCCCTAATTTAGGAACGAACCATGCGTCGAAGGATGGGTGCGAATCCGGAATGAAGCATGGATGGTGTGTTTGTCCTATGGTACTAGTTCTCCCTTCACTGGAGCAAATAGCCTTAAATTAGGGACAGACAATTGCTTCTAGACCACTGACTGAGTTACTCACGGTGATCGTTAAACTCCCGAGCAAAAATAAAACTTCCACTATTCAGCTTTTTTCAACTAGTTCGGACTTTCAGTATCAAACCAAACAGATCAACAGCTTGTGGCTCGCAATAATGATAGAATAGCTTCCAGAAAACATTCTGCAATGTGAACGACATCCTCATCTTGCAATGTACAAGCGCGCCTTCATTTCTAAATGTATGCAACTAAAATCTCTGAACATTGAGGGGGAGGGGGATTACCAAAACATGTTGTAAGCTAATTTTGTAAACTGACAAATGACAAAATATGTTGGGAAAAACTGATCTAGAAACTGGTGAAAAAAATTTCAATTCCAGACAGATTGTAAGCCATGAGTTTTGCGCCCTCTTGAGCTGCTAGCCTCCGTAATGTAGTTAGACCTCTGAATATACACTGGCGGAAAGTGAAAAAAAGAACACCAAGGAGGAGACGTCTCATACCAACGAAATTTATACAGCATAATAACGGAATACAGAGGATAACGTGATCAAAACATGGCAAAATACAGCTGTATTTGCTGGTAAACTGAAAAATAACATTTCCATGTAACATGGTTAGTAAGAGGTTGAACCGCCATGAACTGCGTCACACTGTGCAATTCTGGCATGGGGCCTGTCTTACAGATGTTGGATGTAAGTTTGGGGTATTGAGTTCCACGCATCCTCAACCTGGACGCGTAAATTGGGGGATGGTCGTTGTCCCATAAAATCCCACACGTGCTCAATGGGGGAAAAATTCGGTGAACGTGCAGGCCATGGAATTTGTCGCACACCCTGAAGTGCATGTTGCGTTGCACGTGCCGTGTGTGGGCGTGCGTTATCTTGCTGGAAAACACCACGATGGACCGACCTTACAAATGGCACAACAACTGGCTGAATGATGTAGGAGGCGCTGTTTAACGTACCCGGTGCAAACACTAGTTGTGTACGGGAGTGATAGCTGATCGCTCCCCACACCAGGAGTAGGCCCTGTGTGTCGCTGGCGGATGCAAAAAGGGTCGAGACGCTCCCCTGTGCGTCTGCGAACACGCATACGGCCATCGGAGGCTCCTAAGCAGAATCTGCTTTCATCGCTGAACACGACAGATCGCCATTGCGTTCTCCAGTGCAAACGTTGGCGACACCACTGCAGCCGTTCCTGACGGTGGGCTGGAGTGAGAGGTACACATGCCAGAGGCACACGTGCACGTAGTCCTGCATCCAGTAGACGGATTGTTCGCACAGTCAGCTCAGGTGCAACGGCAGCTCGGATTTGCGTCGCAGTGGAAGTTCTGCTTGACAACGCCGCTCTTCTTAGGCGTCGATCGGTCCAATCATCAGTCAGTCTTGACTCCCGGTTCCAAGTCTTCTCGTGTGGGAATGTTCCTCGGACCATCTACGCTCACCATCGTACCACCACCGATACTTCCCGTCCAATTCGCTCCGCAATACGACGATACGACTACCCGGCCTCGCGGAGTCCGACTAAACGACTTCGCTCAACGTCCGATAACTGAAATCGTACAAGTCTTCCATGTCCAGGCATTGCAGCTTTTTCAGTGTCTTCGCACGTGTCCGTACGCCGACGACCGATTACATTCACTTCGCCGTACTCCTTAAATACCACCGAAGATAATTTGCATATTATGTCGTGCCGTGGCGTAAGCGCTTACCGGTTGGTCCCGAAATTAACATCACACCTACGTAAACTCGACCCATTAACATATGTAACTTTCATGATCGTCCGCCAATTCCTTCTTGGTGTTCTTTTTTCACTTTCCGGCAGTGTAGAAATAGAAACGTTTTTCCGATTTCAGCATTGCTGATTGGATAAGAAACTATTGCCAGCCCCGTATTATCTTTGACATGTGGTAAATGTTTAAAAGAATTATCAAAAAAAAAATAGAAACTTATAATCGCTAACGTCTTTATTTACCTAAATGTATTTATTTTGAGCTTTTTTATATACACACTGCTGGCCACCCAAAATGTAACACCAAGAAGGACACGAGATAGCAAAGCCAGATTTACTGGACACAGATACAAAGATTAAACGACTGAGCTTACAAGCGGAACACGCAGACAATAGTTCGTGTGCCCCCCCTATTGCTGGCAACAACGGCCGCTACACGCCGCGGCATCCAACGAAAGTGGCTTTGGATGTGGGTTGGGGTATGTCTGTCCAGGCTGCTTCCAAAAGTTGCCACAGTTCATCCGCGGGTGGTGCTTGCCGGGCCACTCGGTTGCCGATCAGCGACCAGACATGTTTGATGGGCGACATATCGAGAAAACAGGCGAGCCACGACAGCAGTGACACCTGGTGGGGCAGTGAAAAATTGTTGCACGATGCGTTCCACGTGCGGGCGCGCATTGTTCTGTTGAAACGTGGCCGCTGGCAGGTAAGGGAGGACTACAGGCTGCAAAACGTCGGAGATGCAGCGGTGGATGTTTAGTGTACCGGCGATGCGTACCAGAGGGGTGCCATATCCAATTGCGCCCCAAACCATAACGCTAGGCGACGGACCGGTATGGCGATTCATAATGCAGGAGTCATACAGTCTCTCGCCGCGGTGCCGCCACATGCGGATCCGACCATCGTGGTGTTGTAGGCAGAAGCAGGATTCGTCGGAGAAGACAATGTCGTGTCATTCCGTAGTCCTGGTGCAGCGTTCAACGGCCCACTGCTGCCGCACTCGCCGGTTGTGTTACGTCAATGGTAATTGGAGCAATGGGCGCCGTGCGACAAGTTCCCGCTCCTGCAGACGACGTAGACCGGTACGTGCTGACACAGGTTGTTGAGCAACACACCCCAATTCCTGCGTTAACGTTCGTGATGTGGCGGTGCGAGCCGTCAATGCCCACCGCACAACATGCCGTTCCTCTCGCTCGGTGGTGTGCCGTGGCAATCTCTCACGTCGGTCTGTCAGTCCCTCCTGCACTCACCGAACCCATACTCGCCTCACTGTGGCTGGATGTCGTCCCACACGGGCGCCGATGTCTCGGTACGATAAACCGCTGTCGCGATAAGCCACTATTCGTCCTCTGTCGAACTACGAAACGTGATGGAATGACTGCCGTATTCTGCGACGAGGCATCAGGAAGCTTCCCACGCACAGGCCCGGAAGCACAACACACTTCCACCCAGCCTTCTGTGCACCCTTCTTATAGAGCTTTTCGGTGGCGTGCTGGGCGCACATGATTTGCATATGCCCTGTAATGCTAATCGTTTGCATGTCCTCTCGCGGACGACGCATGCTGCGAATTTCAGGCCAATCAGATGCTTCCTTCTTGGTGTTGCATTTTAGGTGGCCAGCAGTGTATAAACGTTCGGAAATTAATTCTCTGGATATTTTTATGAAATCACAGGCTAAATTGTATTTTCGAAAATATGAAAATAATCTCTTTATTTGTTCATTTGCTGATGAACAATTGTAATTGTGTTTTAAAATATACATCGAATCTCGTTTCTCTTTTTTTGCCCTTTATTATATTTTCCTCCTGACAACGGAAGAGACGTGCAACTCTATCTGATCTCTGCACGACTGCTGCCCCACGCCCAATAATTTAGTTAAGTCGGCGCCCCCTGACGTCAGTTAAAATAAAGTCATAGGTGGTGAATACACTGTGCGCCGCCTCGGTGGCGCAGTGGTCTAAGCGATGGCCTCTGATCATTCGTCCGAAAGGGGTCCGGGTTCGAATCCCGGTGAGGCATGGATGTTTGTCTTACGGCACTGGTTCTCTCCCTTTCCTGGAACCAGTGACCCTAAATTAGGGACGGGCGACTGCTTATAGCCCATTGAGTTGCTCACGGTGGTCGTTAAACCTACAATAAAAAAAATACACTGTGCGGCAAATGACTGCACTGGTCGGAGAGAAAACAGAAAAATTACCCAATCGAGAAAGCTGTAAAGTATTCTGGCTTGTGACCATTCGTCCGAGATGAGTCCGGGTTGGAATCCCGTGAAGCATGGATGTTGTATGCCTTACGGCACTGGCTCTCCCCCTTCCCTGGAACCAGTGACCCTAAATTAGCCCGTCGAGTTGCTCACGGAGGTTGTTAAACCTCCAACAAAAGTGTATTACGGTAGTGAAGGGTATTTCTACCAAACTGCTCGCCACAGGCCATCTGCTCTGACAAAGAAATTAACGCCCCGAGCTGATTTCTTCTGGGATTGTACGAAGGAAATCTTATACATCTATCTCATAATACTGTAAGAGGAAAAACTATTAACGCGTGTTAGTACACTGTTCAGTGTAACTAAATGTAATACGTATTGGGTTGGCCGAGAAGTGATTGCGTTTTTTTTTCCTGTGTAAATGAAAGGCGAATTTTGAATGGGAAACAAAAAAATTTAGTCAATATATTGTCCATTTTGTTTGACCTTTTGCCATCTCGCAGGCAAGTTCACGATCCCGCGCTCAAAGAAAAAAAAAATTCGTTTTTTTCGGCGAAAAACAGTTTTAAGAACGATTTGATAGCCTCATCAGCCGTGAAGATTTTACCATTCAAGGTGTTTTTCAACAAACGAAACAAATTGTAGTCTGATGGTGCCAGGTCTGGCGAATATGGTGGATGTGATAACATCCCATCCAAGCTGCAACAATTTTTGACACGGGGCCAAACTTGTATGTGGTCTTGCGTTATCATGGTGAAACACCTGTGCGATTCACCGATTCTGGACGCTTCTGTTAGACTGCACCACCTAATTTATTCAGCTGACGATAGTACACGTCCGAATTAATGGTTTGGTTCCCTGGAAGCAATTCAAAATACACAACACCTTTGAAATCCCACCAGACTGACAGCATAACCTTCCTTTGGTGCACATCTGCTTTTTAAGTGCTTTGAGCAGGTTCATCCCGCTTGCTCCACGATCTTTTGCGTTCGACGTTGTTTTAGACGATCCATTTGTCATCGGCTGTTATAAGTTTCAAAATTGGATAGTTTTCTTTAGGTTTCAAGAGCGAATCTCAGATGTCCACGCGCTTAGCGAGATTAATTTCTTTGAGCTCATGTGGTTTTCAACAAAATTTATTTAAGATAATAGGCTGTTACATCATTATAGTTCGCGCCTATCAAAAGCATAAAAATACACATGACATTTATAATGATATGTACACATGAAAGGGGGTAAAGCTACCCAGATTAAAATAAAAACACTAATGCAGGCAAGCATTCTATGAGTGTCTTAATGGTACAGGAATCTGGGGTCAAGTGCAGCCCCATAATACGTGAAATACAACTAGAGAAACGCAGGAAGCATATGAGAGCAAATAACAAAATGATTTCGGGAGAGTGTGCTAGAACAGAGAATGTAAGTAAATACAGCGATGTATGTAATAAACAAAAACAATGCACAAAAACACAAGATACAACATCGCAAAGTCGGTGACACATCAAGAACTTTGATCAGAAAATACAGGGATGCTAACGGAGATAATATAGTCACAGAACACGAATCACCTAAGACATGACATACTACAGGATAAAAATATGTTCTTGAGCAAAATCACATAATATGCAATGTAAGAAAGAGGAAATTTGTACAACATGTTGCCACACAAATAAAGTTAATTAACAGTACACACAATGTTACTCGACATTGGCAAGGAAAAGCAAACTGAAGAAAACAGTAAAGACACAATACACACTAGGTACGGTGAGTAAAAAAAAAACATTAGAGAACAGTGAATACAACCTAGCGGAAACAAAAATCAAAGTCTTGATGAGTCAAAGTCTCGTGAACAGTATACCACCTTTAAAAAGTCATGTTTTCAACATATTGAAAGAAAAGGATGACGCAGTTCTACACTCTGTTCTTAAAATAGAAGAACCACGACTAATAAAATGAATAGAACACTCAGAGTGGTTAATATCGTTAAAGTACACATATAACACAATTATCACTCAGGGAAGCTATGCAAATGAAATCTACAAGAGAGGTGCAGACCCTAGGTTATGAAAGAGGTACAATGTCATGTGATACAGAGAACAAGAAAGAATACACTAGAAAAATTTACAGCACATTTGCAGAGTGATACGATAACGTGTTCGCCTATAACACGGATAAAACTATAATAACTATGTATAAGTACGTACAAACAATTACGATATTTACAGAAAACAGCAGGCAAGTAACATTAATCATAAATGGGGTCACAATAGGAAGAAAAAAACACGTACTGTGGTGCGAAACTCAAGTATGTACAATACAATATTAACATGTTACCATAATTATGCGTACGTAGGTTGCCACAGTGGCTACTCAGAAAAGAAAAACACAGCATTCGTGGCACGGTGAAACAAATATCGAACGAAAGACACTGGACTTAGTGTCTAAGACAAAAAACACACAACAAATACTCAAATGGAGAGACGGACAGAATTCCCATCCATCGTAAACCATCCTGAGTGCTCGGCCCCGGTGGTGTGAAATGTGAGAGAATTTGACGATCGGGCGGTGTTGTATTCAAGTCGAAGGTGTGCAACTATTCGGCCTCGAAAGCACACGACTTCAGGCCTGCAGAATTGAAAGTGGATGCGATGCAGAACGTTGTGATTGATGAAACATGTGAATGACATGTTTGACAAGTACAAATAGAAAACAGCAGGTATCTGGTAATCGTGTTGGCGGATGCTTCGTTAATAGAAGCCACGGATATGCTTGGAATTGAAGATCTTGAGAAACGATGAGGCCAGTCAGGCGGAAAGCAGAGTTCAGAAGCGGTAGCAGGATAGGGCAGTGGCAATAGGTGTGGTAAACATCACCGATATTACCACAGAAAGAGCAGAGTGGAGAAGAGACCAGCGACATACGGAAAAGATGGGGAACAGCGAGACGACGGTGAAGGAAACGCCAGTGTAGATTGCGCTCGAGCGGAGAGATGAGAAGAGGCAGCTGACCAGACGGTCATGGAAAGCGAGGGAGAGAAGTCAGAGACGGGTTGGGGAAGATCCGAAGGTGAACGGAGAAAACGATGGAGGAAGGCAGTGGTAAAGGAAAGGACAGGGGCAACAGAGTCAAGGAGAGGAAGAAAGAACGGAATAGGAAGACTGGGTCCAGAGACAACACGGAGCCCGTCGGCAGTAACCAAAGCAGGGTATAGAGAGGAGGGAAGTGCGAAGGAGGGCATACTCCTCCTCGAGAGAAGAAGTAGGAAAAAGGAAAGTAATGGGTTTCCAAGAGAGGTTAGCAGTAATCAGGGCGTTAACTGTTAAGATGCCAGAACGAACCCAGAGTGGGAGGAGGAAAAAAGGTTGGTTAAGAGGGTGGATCAGTGAGGAAAAGGAGTGGTTCGACAATGAGATCAAGAGTAGTGACAGGAGGAGCCCGGGAAAGAGGAAGCGACCGGAAAAACGTAAGAGCTTCAGAGATAGACGGAATGTTAGAGGAAGGAAGGGTGTAAAAATCCATGCGGAGCAAAAGAAGAAAAGTGAAGGACGGATCATGGACAGAAAGGAGTGCATCAAAAGTAATCACGAGAGAGGGAGAGGTAAGCAGACGAAGAAAATTGGTAATACGGTACGCTCTATAGTATTGATGAATATCAATGAGCCGGATGCCACCATGCGACTCAGGAAGATACAATGTCTGGGCCGCCGACCAATGCTTGGACTGCCAGATGACAGAAGTGAACTGACTATTGACGTCAGTAAGGCGAGAGGCTAAGAAAACTGTTGAATTCCAGGAATATGTACATAGTGAAAGCAGGTAACGCTGGACAATATGAGCACGTTGAAAATAAGACGTAAATGGAAAGACAAAACGCCAATACGCAGCTCGGCGCCGAAGCATTGGGAAAAGGTTGGTCCATGCAGCTTGTCCTGCGGTAAACGGATGACCAGCATAGGTGCCGAGGATCTTCTTGGTCGAGGATGACCACACCGCTCCCCAAGGGGAGTCAGTGCGGCCTATCCAAGACCCGCACCAGAGACCAGTACTCTTAGAGACATTAAGTGCTGCTCCCAAAACAGCAGCATATTGGTGATGAGCAAGTCCTCAAACTGAGCTTCTCTCCTGATGCAAAACGTCGCATCGTCTGCATAAGCGGAGAAAGTATACTCGTGATGTCGTGTGCTTGCGACGGTAGGCGGTAGGGAAGATCGAAGAGAGCAATGAGCAGCAATCAGGAACGGTTCAAAGGCTAATGCAAAAAGTTGCCCCGAGAGGGGGCAACCCTGCCTAATTCCACGTTGAAAAAAAAATTGAAGCCGTCAGAAAACAGGCCGCCGGGACATGAAAATGGGCGCCCCGATAGAGACTAAGTAAAAGAGTAACCAAAGAGGGGAAACCAAAGCTATGAAGAATAACAGAAAGATAGTCGTGAGAAATGTTATCGAAGGCTGATTTTTGATCAATGTTAAGTAAGGCAAGTGGCTCAGAAAGTTTTCGAGCAAAAAAACATGGTTGTGAACAAAAGAGATGTTAGCGATAGACCGACCAGGCACAGTGTATGACTGGTCGGGAGAAAGGAAGAACAAGATTCAAACGACGGGAAAGGAGTTTAGTAAAGAATTTATAGTAGAGATTTAGAATGGAAATAGGACGCCAATTTTGCAGGTCCAGGGGGTCTCTCTTCTTCGGCAAAAGAAGGTCGTGGGCCACCGTAAACTCCGGCGGCAGTGCAGAAGAAGATTGAGCTGCGGAGAAACAGGCGAGAAGGAAGGGGAGAAGAGATGGAAGGAAAGCACGGTAAGAGGAAGGCCGTCAGGTCCAGGAGAGGCATGAGGATTTAGAGAGGCAAAAGCCTCTGAGCTCAGCGGGGGAAAGGCAGCGAGAAGGACAAAGTCGTGAGGGGACCTGCGGAAGAGCACGAAGAAGGGGGGATGATGAAAGAGAGCGAGTCTGAACTACCGCTCGGAATTTATCTCGGAAAAATTGACGAACCTGTGTGCAGATAGTGGCCGAGTCCGATGAAATAGTTCCATCAGACAGACTGAGATTTCGGAGTGTAGTAGATGAACGCCGTAGTCTTTCCGTGCGAGAGAGAAATTCATATGATTGAGCTGTTGAGGAAAGATTAAGTAATTTCATCCTACAGAGCTTGCTGTGCCATCGGATAAAGCAGCGCTCTAAGGGCATCCTGTACTGCAGGATATGATGGATCAGTGAGAGACATCGAGAAAAGGATCCCACGAAGGTTGCCGATTTGCATACCACGTTCAGTACGGGCAGCAAATGAGTATTGTCGGAATAGCATACGAAGCTCAAACTTAATGTCAAGCCACAACTTGAGTGCGCTTGTTGTGGCGAGAAGTTGACGACGATCATCCAAGAATTGACGGATTGTGGTACAGAAAGTTTCGTCCTGAAGCAAGTCATCAAAGGACCAGGTACGCTGTGAAGTAATTGGCAGTGCAGAAACGCAGATAGACAGTGTCACCGCTCTGATCAGACGAGGTAGTTGGCACATGCCGTGCCTCAGTAGATGCAGGGAGCAGCTCGGGGGAGACGTAAATTCGGTCCAACCTGGCCGCTGACGAAACTCGCAGAGGTGAATTGCTCCCGGTATATGAAACCGGGTTTGGATGAAAATGACGGCATGAGTCAACAAGATGGTCGGAGAGGAGTAGCGTAAGCTGATCGACTAAGATAGGACGAAATTCTCTTAGGGACCCGCTGCGGTCCAACGACGGGAACAAAGGGCAATTGAAGTCTCCACCTAAGACATAAAAATCACCGGGGGAATTGCTGTAAGTGCTGAACGTAAACATTGAAAAAGGGGTCAATGAGAGATTCATCTGCAGGAATATAAATATTAAATATATGATAGGTAATATGATCAATACAGAACACACAACATTGTAACAAATCAAGGTATAAATTATTTACAGAGACTAGTCAGTGAGTGAAGCAAACGGTTGTGGATGCCAACACCACCGGATTGCAACCGTCTATACGCATGGAAGAACTTAAAAGGCCAACTACGCCAACGATGGAATGGCGTTGTAGGAGAGCATTTAGTTTCTTGAACGAGAAGAAAGTCAGCGTTCTCTGCCGACAAGTCTTCATACACTTTTGAGTTTGCGTCAGGGGTGCCAAACCCCCGACAGTTCAGCGAAACTACCTTGAAAGTGGTAGGTCACTTGTAGGTGTCATAGCTTTTGTGACAGTTGTTTGAAGCAGATGGATGTGCTGCCGGATGTGTTTGCCAGCCGCACTCAGGTGGCCAGACGGTTTGGCATAGACATCAAGAACTCTATCCAAAGAGGTAAGTTGCTGAAGAATATTTGGCAAATCATTCTCATGTCGCTTGACAAAGGTATGTGCTGTAGCAGGATATTGTTTGACACACATGAGAGAATAAAGTTCCTTGTATGACAATGGTGTAGGCGATAATTCAAGGCTAGAAAGTTGGGCAGCAAACTCGTCAAACGGCACCACTCCATCGGTGGGGTCCGGTGAAGTTTCAAAATCAACGACTCGTGCGGGTGAAGTACGAGTCCGGGGGAAGATCGAAGAGGACTCACGCGAGCTCGTCCCCTCTCGGCGGGGGCACAAGGTGGTTTCGGGGCTTGACGCTTTTCCAGTCGTACTCTGCGTTCAGGCTCCGAGCTATCGCTCATGGTTTGATCCGCACTAAAATATGCAGTTTCATTATCCGGAATAGAGAGATCTGCCTCTGTCGCAACACTTCCTTCATCTGACTCCACTGGTGGATTGGGAGCACGAAAGTGAGTCTGAGCAAGTATAGGAGGGAAATGTGTCTCATCAACTGGTGGTGGTGGTAAAACAGCAGACGAAAGAACAGTGTCTAGGCTTGGTGGAACGGCAGTCGGACGCACTGGAGCGGAAACCATCTCCTGGCTCCGGTTAGGAGTCTCCGCTGGAACTGCAGACTTGGGAGACGAGAAAACTTTGGAACAATCTTTGTAAAAAGTGTCCAAATGCTTTGCAGGTGCTGCAATGAAATTCAGTTAGGAGATCAACATAACGCACCTGCCCAGAACACTTTACTTTAAACTGCACTGGGATCGTGCGAATGCTGTCAGGAGTTGTGAAGAGGACCCGCGCAACGCGACGTATGCCACAAATAGATTTGTCGTCGGGATCCTTTGGAGCTGCTGAGAATGTCTTCACCGTGCCTACAACACGGCCAAGAGTAGAGAGGACGACATACAACATTGTATCCGTGACTTCCGGCGGCACTGGATAGAATGACACGTTGATAGGTCGCTGCGCTACAGGAGTAGGCTCTAAGAACTGATCAGCGAGAGTGAGACCTGTACGTAGGATGGTGGTAGCATATTCAGCTTTACTGAAGTACACCACAACTGTCCCTACCCGCCGGAACATGAGAAATGGCTTGTGGGTTGAACCTGTTCTTCAGGGCAGTGGAGTACACCTTTAACGGCGTCGCCGGTAAGGCAACAAACACTACACCTTTATCCAAGGCAGAATTAAAGTTAACACTAGCTGCAGTATCATCAGGAAGGTCGAGAGTGATGGTGTTTCCTTCTCGGCGAATATAGGACGTCATGCCCGCCGCTCCGGCGTACTGTGTTGGAGTGGATAGGAATAGAAGTAGTGACTGCCTTAGAATAGGTGGTGTAGGATGACTTGTGCAGGAATAGAAGGAATGTCATCAGAATCAATGACGTCCATAGTAACGTCAGTAGTAGCAAAGTCAGTAGAAGTTGACGTATTAGGAGAAGTTAGCGAATCGACGTGAGAAGAGTGTACGGCACTCGTCCCTAGTTTAGGGTCACTGGTTCTAGGGAAGGGAGAGAGCCAGTGCCGTAAGACAAACATCTATGCCTCACCGGGCGGGATTCGAGCCCAGACCAGTCTCGGATGAATGGTCATAAGACAGCGCTAAGACCACTGCGCTATTTGGATTCGATCAATGCCTTTATTTTGTAGTCAACTTCGGCTGGCCTACAGTTTTTTTTTGTTATATCAACCATTATCAATCCACTGCTAGACGAAGCCCTCCTCAAGTTTCCTCCACAACGGTCTGTCTTGTGCCAGTCTCCTCCACGTCACTCCGGCATACTTTCGAATTTCATCCACCCATCCCCCTTTTGTGGTCTTCTGGGTCTTTTCCTGACCCTTGGAATCGAATCTAAAATTTCGGCTGTCCATCGATGGTCTGTCCTGGTAGTATGTCCAGTCCATTTCCATTTCAGGGATTTTACTCTGATCATGATGTCTTCCACTTTTGTCATTTTTCGGATCCACGAGTTCCTCTTCTTATCTCTCCTGGTTACACCAAGCATGCACCTCTCCACGCTACTTTGAGTTGTCTGCAGCCTTTGTATGTCTCTTAGTTAAGGTCCACGTCTCTGCACCATACGTAAGCACTGGAAGGATGCATTGACCAAACACTTTTCTTTTAAGACATAATGGCATATTGCTCTTGAAAATTATGCTGTTTCTTCCAAAAGCTCTCCAGGCAAGTTTTGTACGCCGATTAATTTCTTCATCAATGTGACCCTCACTTGATATCTGCTGCCCAAGATAAACGTACGTGTCTTATCTCCAGCTTTTCTCCATCAATCGATAAATCTTCATTTCTTCTAAAAGCATTGAACATCACTTTTCTTCTGAAAGTTCATTTTTAATCCCACTTCTTTACTCTTGTCAGAAAGTTCCTGGATCATACTCTGCAGCTCTGATGGGGTAGCTGCAAAAATGACTACGTCATCAGCAAAACGAAGGTGGGTTAGATAATCTCCATTAATCTTTATCCTTGTTTTCCCAGCTCAGCGACTGAAAGACGCCCTCCAATGTGGCGTTAAAGAGCTTCGGAGATATGGTGTCACCTTGTCTCACTCCCTTTCCAGTTTTTATGTGTGTTGTATTTTCAAACAGCCGAATCTTTGCACTTGCATTTTCATAGATGTTAATGTATGCATCTTCAATACCGCAGGATTTCAGAGCCATTGTAACTGCTGATGGTTTCAGCAAATCAAAGGCTTTTTCATAATCGATAAAAGCCATGCACAATGGAAGTTCATATTCCCTCGCTGTTTCAATTAGTTCTCTCAGCACGTGGATATGATCTATTGTGCTGTAGCCACTCCCGAATCCAGCTTGTTCTTTCGGTTGAGCCATGTCCAGTGTTACCAAGCGGTGTGAAAGAACTTTAGTGAAGATTTTATAAACCACTGATAGGATGCTGATAGGTCTGTAGTTCCCGAGATCCTAAATTTCACCTTTTTATGTAGCAGGATCATTATAGCGTTGTCCCAATCCTCAGGAATCTTCCCTTCATTAAGGCATCGAGTGAAAATTTGGGAGAGTACCGTTTCGATTTCTCCACTTGCTTCTTGTATGATGTCTACAGCAATTCCATTTTCTCCTGGAGCTTTTCCCTGCTTCATGTTCTTGATTGCATGTGTAACTTCTGCTGGGGGACTAGAAGAACTCTGGTACCTTTCATGATGTCTGGAGTACATGTATAAATAATCCCTTTCACGGTGAAGAAAAACCAAAATGTTGATGCAGAAAAGAAGAGATGAGGACAACTAAAGATATGACTCTTCCAAAGTGGAATATATAGAGTTATGCAAGACAGTACGAAAAAGTATCACTGAAGACGTAAGGAAACTCAACTGTGAACTAGTGAGGAGAGCAATCGAAAACAACCAAAGCCTAAAGATAGCAAAGGGACATCTTAGTAAGGGAAGAAAACAGATTATGGCACTGAGAAAAGATGGTTATGTAGCAAGAAATAGAGGCGAAATTTTGACAAGAGGGAAAGATTTCTACTCTAAATTATATGAAAGGGACGATACATGTACTCCAGACATCATGAAAGGTACTAGTACCAGAGTTCTTCCAGTCCTCCCAGCAGAAGTTGCACATGCAATCAAGAACATGAAGCGGGGAAAAGCTCCAGGAGAAGATGGAATTACTGTAGACATACAAGAAGCAAGTGGAGAAATCGAATTAGTACTCGCCCAACTTTTCACTCGATGCCTTAATGAAGGGAAGATTCCTGAGGATTGGAACAATGCTATAATAAAAAAGGTGACATTGAGGATCTCAGGAACTACAGACCTATCAGCCTCCTATCAGTGGTTTATAAAATCTTCACTAAAGTCCTTTCACACAGTTTGATGGTAATACTGGACATGGCTCAACCGAGAGAACAAGCTGGATTCAGGAGTGGCTACAGCACAATAGATCCTATCCACGTGCTGAGAGAACTAATTGAAAGAGCGAGGGAATATGAACTTCCATTGTGCATGGCTTTCATCGATTATGAAAAGCCTTTGATTCGGTGAAACCATCAGCAGTTACAATGGATCTGAAATCCTGCGGTATTGAAGATGCATACATTATTAATAACATCTATGAAAATGCAAAGATTCGGCTGTTTGAAAATACAACACACATAAAAATTGGAAAGGGAGTGAGACAAGGTGACACCATATCTCCGAAGCTCTTTAACGCCACATTGGAAAATGTCTTTCAATCACTGAACTGGGAAAACAAAGGGATAAAGATTAATGGATATTATCTAACCCACCTTCGTTTTGCTGATGACAGTCATTTTTGCAACTACCCCATCAGAGCTGCAGAGTATGATCCAAGAGCTTGCTGACAAGAGTAAAGAAGTGGGATTAAAAATGAACCTTTAGAAGACAAAAGTGATGTTCAATGCTTTTACATGAAATGAAGATTTATCGATTGATGGAGAAAAGCTGGAGATAACAGACACGTACGTTTATCTTGGACAGCAGATATCAAGTGAGGGTCACATTGATGAAGAAATTAATCGGCGTACAAAACTTGCCTGGAGAGCTTTTGGAAGAAACAGCATAATTTTCAAGAGCAATATGCCATTATGTCTTAAAAGTAGTGTTTGATCAATGCATTCTTCCAGTGCTTACGTATGGTGCAGAGACGTGGACCTTAACTAAAAGAGACATACAAAGGCTGCAGACAACTCAAAGCAGCATGGAGAGGTGCATGCTTGGTGTAACCAGGAGAGATAAGAAGAGGAACTCGTGGATCCGAAAAATGACAAGAGTGGAAGACATCATGATCAGAGTTAAATCCCTGAAATGGCAATAGGCTAGGCATACTGCCAGAAGGACAGACCATCGACAGACAGCCGGAATTTTAGATTCGATTCCAAGGGACAGGAAAAGACCCAGAAGAAGACCACATGGGAGATGGGTGGATGAAATTCGAAAGTATGCGGGAGTGACATGGAGGAGACTGGCACAAGACAGACCGTTGTTGAGGAAACTTGG
The DNA here is from genome assembly GCA_039090855.1 of Macrothele yani. Classification (NCBI taxonomy): domain Eukaryota; kingdom Metazoa; phylum Arthropoda; class Arachnida; order Araneae; family Macrothelidae; genus Macrothele; species Macrothele yani. The sequence continues at coordinate 12,892,952 of CM077012.1, forward strand.
GGAGACCTTCGTCCAGCAGTGGATTGATAATGGTTGACAATGATATACAGTATAAACAAAACTTCTACCTCATTCTGTGTTGTAGAGTATGATTTAGCCTATATTTATTATTTCATAATGAATGTATAAAAATAAATATTCATGGTAAATACACGTGATAATTATGTTTACTAAATTAAGTAAATGTGAAATTCTCACAATACGGTAAAAGCTTGAGAGCAATTTTGAAAAACTCTAGCCTGGGATAAACTTTTAGACACCCAACGCCACTGATAGTTTTCACACCACGAAATACGTCTTCTCGTTCCTAAAAAAATTCACCTAAAAATTCCAATTGCACATGTTATAGCTAAAGAACACGCGGAAACAGAAAAAGCAAAACGTCCGAATAACTTACGGTTACCACGCTACAAAACACATCTGAACTAACGATAGAGCTACAGATGAGAGGAATGACAGCTGACGTGCTGCCATCTGTCGACCAATTTGTAATCACTATTCAGAAGATGAGCCCAAATTATTTCTCATACACTGCATATTTCCTACTATCTACATTTTAGACTTGTCAGATTCGGCAGGTCAGTGTGGAGAGTAAAGCGTCAAAACTAAAGAACTTTGTACAATTTTTCCGAAGGAGATCAACTTACGGAATGATAACGGAGTCATTAAAATTTTTAAATTTCTTACAGTACAACTTAGTTATAAAATTTGTAATCACGTTGGGCAAGATTTACTCATCTTTATAGGTTCGCCAAACAGCGCGTTCAGTATGAATGTCCACACACCGAGTATAAAACACATACAGCATCGTGTAAACAAAAAAGTAAGTATTAAAGAACGGCGGATCTACTGTAGAAAACTTACAAGGGGATGGTCATAAAAATGAAACTTAAATTTGTGGGAATGAAATTATGGTGTAATTAAATAACGTTTGAATGAAGATAAATTTTACGGGTAAAAGAGTTCATAGTCTCCAATAGAACTGAAAAAAAGTTTAAATCATTGCATTAAGTACAGTATAAGTGTACTTTTGCAATGATTTCAACTTGAAGACAATATAAGGGTCCGCCCGAAGTAATGTATATTTAAATTTAATTCAGTAAATTCTCAGTTGAGAGGACAGCTTGTATGGCGCCCTCCTTGTACCGCGCCTTTTACAGAAGGTATTACTTTCAAGTTTCAACTTCCGTTGTGTAAAAAGAGGGTATTGAACTATAAAAAATGCGTAGATATATTGAAAAGACTTCTATATCAAAAATTTTATTCAGAAATTTTTATCACACATCTGCCTTAAGGTTCTATAAAGGTATCTAAATTTTAAAAATATATCAATTAAATGTTAAGTCTATTCTTGAAAAGGGCATAGGTTTTATGAACATTTTAACTTTACCTTTTGCCGATAGATGGCCCTAAATGATTCGCTGAATTTTTAAGGCTTTAAAATGTTTCCAGGCAAAAACTGTCAACGAACACACAAAAAAACCCGAAGTTATTATACTACACTGGTGACAGAGCGAGTTTATTAAAAAGTAAATAAATCCGAAGTAAATTACGCTTTATTAAAGATATTGTCCTTTGTTTTTCTAGTTTCTTTTGATCATGGACTCTCCCATGACAATTCAGTTTAAAACGCACAAACAAGTTTTCCAACGAAAAAACAAAACTTAAGGTACTGCCGCCGTGCAATTATTAGAAGCAAACTACATTGCTGGCCACCCAAAATGCAACACCAAGAAGGAAGCATCCGATTAGCCTGAAGTTTCACAGCATGAGTCGCCCGCGAGAGGATATGCAAACGATTAGCATTGCAGGGCATATGCAAGTCATGTGCGCCCGGCACGCCACCGAGAAGCACTATAAGGGTGCACAGAAGGCAGGGTGTAAGTAGAAGTGTTGTGCTGCCAGACCTGTGCGTGGGAAGCTTCCTGATGCCTCGTCACGGAATACGATAGTCATTCCAGCACGTTTCGGAGTTCGACAGAGGACGAATAGTGGCTTATCGCGACAGCGGTTTATCGTACCGAGACATCGGCGCCCGTGTGGGACGACATCCACACAGTGAAGAGAGTATGGATTCGGTGGGTGCAGGAGGGACGGACCGACGTGAGTGATTGCCCCAGCCGCGGCACACCACCGAACGAGAGGACCGGCATGTTGTGCGGCGGGCATTGATGGCTCGCACCGCCACATCACGAACGTTAGCGCAGGAATTAGGGTGTGTTGCACAACAACCTGTGTCAGCACGTTCCGTTGGACGTAGTCTGCAGGAGCGGGGACTTGTCGCACGGCGCCCAATTGCTCCGATTACCATTGACGTTACACCACCGGCGAGTGCGGTGGCCTGTTGAACGTCGCACCTGGACTACGGAATGGCAAGACATTGTCGACCGATGAATCCCGCTTCTGCCTGCAACACCACGATGGTCGGATCCGCGTGTGGTGGCACCGCGGCGAGAGACTGACGCCTGAATTATGCATCACCATACCGGTCCGTCGCCTGGCGTTATGGTTTGGGGCGCAATTGGATATGACACCCGTACCCCTCTGGTACGCATCGCCGGTACACTCAACAGCCACCGCTACATTTCCGACGTTTTGGAGCCTGTAGTCCTCCCTTACCTGAAGGACCTGCCAGCGGTCAAGTTAAAAAAGGACAATGCGCGCCCGCACGTGGCACGCATCGTGCGACAATTCTTCACGGCCCACCAGGTGTCACTACTGCAGTGGCCCGCCTGTTTTCCCGATATGTCTCCCATCGAACACGTCTGGTCGCTGATCGGCAACCGAGTGGCCCCGCAAGCACCACCCGTGGCTACGCCTGATGAACTGTGGCAACGTGTGGAAGCAGCCTGGACCGACATACCCCAAGCCCACATCTAAAGCCTCTTTCGTTAGATGCAGCGGCCGTTATTGCCAGCCATGGGGGCCACAGGAACCATTTATGTCTACGTGCTGCGGAAGTCGCACGGGCCTGTAAGCTCAGTAGTTTCATCTTTGTATCTGTTGTGTCCAGTAAATCTGGGTTTGCCACCTCGTGTCCTTCTTGGTGTTGCATTTTGGGTGGCCAAAAGTATTTAGTATTTCTAGATTTCAAGAGACAACAGTGAGTTGTTTGAAGGATAAGATTAACAATTCCACTTTCTACGAGTAGCAGCAAAATTGGTTGTCAGAAAAAGATAAAACTGCTAGAACGTGAGTGGGATAACGAGACACCTATAATTAGCAGCTAAGGCAGAAAGAAGCCTGTCCCATTTTTTTTATGTATTATACCACTAAACAAGTTCTCTAGGCCTCCTCTGATTTCAACGCGGGTCCAACTCGGCTGATTAACACAGAGGCATAAAGTAATTTCAGTAAGGGAGCGTCTGACCCTAGATCTAAAACTGCCCTTTCACAAAAAGGAGGCAAGCAGATTTGAGTAAGAAAGTTTAATAGGAAAGAAAAGTAAAATTTTGAGATATGGGGAGGGGGGCTATTTAAGCACCTCTGCCTGCAGGATCGACGGAAAAGAAGCAAAGTACTCTGAAGGATGACAGGCACATCGAAGAACCACAAGACCACCCAACACCACAATCTTCCTCTTAGAGAGAAGAGAAACCACTGGACACCGGAGCTGCAGAAGTATTAAGAACTCATCACACACGAACCGTTTAGTCGCGACACTTGTTTGCTGGTGTGCATCATCCACTTGATACTTCACAAGGACTTACCGTCTGATCCAACACTCCATCTGATCCAAATAAGTCTCCGACCCAGGAACCAGTGCTGCTTTTCCTCTGTACATTTTAGGAGGGGATGGCAGTGACTGCAGTGTGCTCCTAAGGACAACATTGAGGTCATAGTCGACCACGCCCGTAACACGTTCATTAGTATGGGCAGCTGCTTTCCTGAAGAAATCTTTGGTGATTTTAGTCTCGATATAGAGTGTCCCTCAAACTCCGAGTCAGGGTCCACGGCAGAGCCCCAGTGATCAGAGACGAAACTATGGTGGGGCCGCTGTCCTATGTGCAGCTCAAGATAGGGCGCAAAAATCACTGCGTATAATCTGATGAAAATAGAGTATTAAACTTTTGCATTAATTCTAATATAGAATTTACCTATAATTTCTTCCGCCAGCTGCAGCAGCTTGACGGCTTAAGATCTGCATTTCTTCCTTAAAAAAGTGCAGGGCATGTAAGTTGCTCACAATCTGAAATGACTGCGCGGTTCGTACAAGGATATTCATATTTTTGAAGATTCTCTGGGGTGCAATTCGATCATTACTGCCACTACTGCATTCGGTCCGAGGTCGGAACTCCGGAGCAGTTGGGAATCTCTGAGCTCTCTTCACATTTTGTATTTTACTGCCCTAAATGGCGTTCCGCGTCCAGTTCAGCTTCACTACCCAGAACATCCTTGATGTAAGTAAGGGCACGCAACACTTCCGATGAGTTCCGCACCCCATTTCCTAATTATTTTTTTCGACGCAATGGAGGGTAAATGTCATTTCTTATACCAAACGGGAACGACATCGAGTTCCTAATACCCAATCCACAGTATCATACAGAAATAAAAATGCTTAACAGTTAGGTTGTTAACTACAATTAAAATGGCAATAATTTTGCAAAGGTCTTCCTCTGGTCCGCTGAAAAACTAATCCGTTCTTAAGATCTATTGCACAACTGTCAGTTTTTATTAGTTATCAATTAACTACAAGAGAAAATAAAAATAGAAAGTATGAAATTCGTTGTGCAGCGAAATATCAGAAGCAACTCCCGGTGGTCAGTGTTTTTTAAACTAATTGCATATGCCTGTGGGAGTACTAAATAATGCCCATTCGTGCGTAATCAACACGCAAGGTGTTTCAAGCGGTAAAACTTGTTTTAACGACTTCGGTGGGAGGCGCAATGTTTTGTGGGTTTTAGTTACGCCTGTGCCACAAATCATTCAGAGGGCTCTGTTCTGCCGCACCAGGTATCCTTCTCCAAGCCGTACGTTAACACTGGCCTGACGATGGTCTTATTCAGCTGAATTTTGTGGCGTTCTGTCAAGATATTTCTCCGGTGGAGTGAAAATAGTTTCAGAGGTCTTGTCCAGCTCTTTTCGTGAGGTAATTGGTGTTCGATATCCACGAAAGTTAACGATCTGTATGTAACCCCAGGTCCAAAAAACAACGCACTGCTCTTCGACGGATTGATTTGATCAGCCAGTCAATGTACCAAGTCTTGAACAAGCACCGTGAGCAACGCAATGGTCTATATGTAGTCGCCCGTCACTGTACTAAGTCTTCAGCTCAGAAAAGTTCTGGAGGAGTGCCACAGCAGAGTTTGTTCAGAGACCTGAAAAGAACAGCGGTATCACCTGCGTACGCTATGACCTTCCCGTATTTGGGAAGTCATTCAGATATATTGAGAACAGCGTTGGTCCAAGAATCGAACCCTGAGGGACATCAGACCATATCTTCCATTCAGAAGAAAGCTCATCGATCCTTTGGGTGGGTGGAAAAGGTTACAACTACCGTGAGCAACTGGATGGCTATAAGTAGTCGCCAGTTCCTAATTTAAGACCACTGTTTCCTGGACAGGGAAAGAGCCAGTTAATTAGCAAATGCACAGAATTCATGCCTGACCGGAATTCGAACTTTGATCCATCTCAGACAACTACGCCACCAGAGCCGCGCACACTGTTCACTTTAACAGTGAAGCTGCGGGAAACTAAGTACGATTCAATCAATTCAACAAATGAACGAAGACACTGGAGCTCATGCAACTTGTGAGGTAGATCGTCATGCCATACACAGTTGAAGGCCTGCTAGTGTTCAGGAGAACAGAAGTTGAATACTCATTATCTTGTCCTTTAGAAATGAATTCTGTAAGTGTGATTAACTGATGGGTCGTGGCCAAGGAGCTTAGAAGATATCTGGAGATGCCCTCGTCAATAGAGTACCACCACTTTGCCTGCAGCCTATAACTGCGAGCGGCGGCCATTAAAGTGAGAAAGCTGGTTAGGTTTCAAGACTCAATGCATTTGTGTTTGTCAAATCTCATTGTGGTAAAATGTTTCTCATTTTGCATCGTAATTTGCTCCCAGTGTGTAAGAAAATGCTGAATTTATGGAAATATTTTGAGCAAGCTTTATATTTTACATTGAAATACACGAAACTAGTAAAAGTTCAAATCAAAGCTTTAAATTAAAAACTTGACATCTCTGTGGAGCATAACGCTCTCCGGTCAGGTATTAACATGGTTTCTGCAGTCAAAAACCACACAATTCAAAAATATCACAAAGCTGAAACTGCACGAAATTCCATAGGGTAATATTGTAACCTTCTTGGTTACAGCGTGCTTGTGACCTTGATCCTGTAACCTCCTTGGTCGTGGCATGCTTGGCGTGGAAACTTCCCTGTTCGTCAGAAATGACTCTCTTAGCAACGCAGAACTGGTTAAGCCTTGAGAGGATGGCCTCCAGAAGCTTATCCAGGATGGGTAGAAGCGAAATCCGACGGTATTTTAGTCTGAGAGCCAGGAAGGATTTATTTACCCTAGCGAGTGCAAAAGCTTTGTAAATATATTTTGTTTGTATATGACACTAGTGTCTCAGAGAAGTGAGTCTTGCAAAATTCCAGTGGTGGGTTGCTGCGGGATGGCATCAATATGGCTGCTGGCTGTTACGTAGTTACCACATTTAAATATGTGGAACTTCTCACCCGTTTATGTCACATGGATGAATTTTTTCTGAAATGTTTCAAATTTAATGACAAGTATTTTTTGTAATTACACATTTTTGTTTACTCCATTAGTTTGAGATAATTGCATTTGAACGCGTAAAAACAGTGTTCACATTGTCTATGTGTGAGATTTAACCATGATTTACTCAAGAACTATATGACTTTCGAAAAATGCTCTGGAACGAAAGTTGCGTTTTTTAATGAGGATTCCGAAAATGTCTATAAACATGGGTTTATCCCAGCGCTTAGAGAATTATGAGTGATAACTAGTTATAAGTCCACTTTCTCATCAATACGGCTCGCGCGCTATTCTGTAGTTGCCCCATTTAAATATGTAAATCTTCTCATCCATTTATGCTACAGAGATATTTTTACTGAAATATACCAAATTTAATGACTTTTGTAATTACAGTTTTTCAGTTTTGTTCCAAGTTAGCGTATTTGTAGTTTAAATTCAAAATGACTGCAGAGGAAATATTCAAGGACCCATCTTCGGATTAACTGATCAGACATGGAAGAAAATATTAGATGCATCTTCTGCAAGATGCAGAACTTATAAAGGCTCCAAGTACAATATTTGTAAATTCCTCCCAAAAGAGTGATGTAAGCAGACATGGTCTTACTACGAAAATTTCACCGCAGTCCAGAAGACAGGATATACTGAAATTTCCGAACATTCATACCCTTTTCGATCAAACTATCCAGCTGACGTTTCTGTGAAACTAGCAACACACACAAGTGTTGAAATTTATTTTTTGTGGAATTTTTTCAACACCTCTGTTGCTATTTTCATTACTAAAGGAAAGAAGCGCTGGGCTTCTATCAAACCAAGGAAGCCTAGAAAGGTACCAAAGATGCAGCAAAATTTCTTCAAGATCAGAATTTATTGTTAAAACTTGGTGACGAAAATTTTATAGCAAAGGAGGCATGGGACCACCACTCATGCAGCAAACAGTACCTTAAGACTTCATCGTCTCGAGAGACGAAGAATTAAAGAGAAATCACTGAAACATCTAGAAAAGTTTATCAAGTAAGACACAACGGATCATTTAGTAAAATAGTAGAGTATGTCAATTAATACATAATTATATCAAATAAGGTCCAAAAACTGACTGGTTCATTCCCGACATTGTGTTTACCTTTCTGAAGGAATTTAGGATCCTATGTATTAAACTTAAGTTAGTCGACAAACTGATGAGTCACTTTGGTCCTGCCTTAAAAACAAAATCGAACAACAAACAGTGAGTAATACTATATTCAAATTGTATTTCATCAATTGAAGCTGAAGCAATAGCCAGTGATTATGCATCTCAAATTGAGGCACAGATTGAATAAGTGCCCGATTTTTAAACATAAACATTCAGTGTGTCTGAAATTTGATCACTTTCTTAATGCTCACGATATTATTTCAGGAGAAAATAAAATCCTGAAACTTCTTGAAGTATTTTTAGAACTTTATACAGTGGAACCTCTAAACCAACAAGAGAAAAACTGGAGCGTCGAGTTTCTTCATCTTCACTAGGTGCAATATTTGTTGCAAGCAACGGAAGATTGAAACCAAGAAAACATTTGTTGAGTTTAGGCATGAAAATTTTTACAGGAAGCAGAAAGGTACTAGAAATACAGTGACCCAAGTGGTTGAGAATTTGTTTCCACACCATTTAGGAGATTGAGACAGATTAAGCTATGCCTCTAATGAAGCAAGCAGGAGTCACACCAGATAACATATGTGGAAGATCTAGGCTTTTCATCACTGGGATAGCCTGGGACAACTTAGACTCCAACTTGGACATTGTTAGGAAAAGAGTTTATGTAACAGTTGCCAAAACTTGGTAACTGAACAGCCTGGAAATCAAACTATGGAAGCAGAAAGTGAGATATTTTTGCCGATAGCTGAGAAGAATCCGGTATTCTCGTAGATACCACGGAATCTTTTAAGCCACTTAGAAAGATGAGATCACTTCAGATTGATTCGAAGGATCTTGACCCATATCCAAAGAAGCCAAAATTAGTCAAGCCATTGTGTTCTTTGGCGAGTAATTGTCCTGTTACAAGACATTTCAAAGACTCCATGCTGACAGATTTTACTTGGGTTGCTTTTGTAAAATGGGCTGAAACAATAACATTGTGGGCTGGGTGGAATCCCAAAATTGTAGAAGATACATCTGTGAAACAAGATTGGTTACATGAGAAATATGACTTTGCCCTCTACACAGAATGATGTGGCGCTGGAAACTATGAAGGTATCACAGTAAGTAGCTGCTGAGTATGGAGTCTTCAATTTTGGTTTATTATAGTCTTGCTCTGGCTAAACTTTCAATCATGATGCAAAATCAAGAAAGCCCTCGCTTTGACAATCTATTTGCTTTGGATCATTCCACATAGTTAGCCTACTTTGAAGGTCTTGGATACTATCTCGATAGTTCAGGGATTGAGAATTCTTTCAGAAAGCAAAGTTTTAGCATCTGGTCCAATACATTGATTTCTCGGAGGAAAGGATTTCAGCAGATGTAAGAGAGTACACATCTTACTTTTCCTGTCTCTCGAAATCTGCTTTTCCAGAAGTTCATAGAACCACAAAACAGTACAATATTAGAAGAACTTCAACATCAGGTGAAAAACTGAATGATCTTTCTCAAGATACTTCGGACAAGTTTATTGAGAGCTGAAATATAAAGCAAGTGTATGATAAGTTCAATGAATTGAAAGCAAAAACAAGAACAGGATTTCACGGAAAAACAGCTCAGTGTTATCAACAGTACATAGCTCGTTAAAATCTACAAATTCTTAAGCAGAGCCTATAGGACAAGTAACCTTTAAGTGTATACGGATGCCTTAGAGAAAATGATTCCAGCTTTTTTCTCAGGCATGTGACTAAACTATGCGTAATTGATGATGATTAACTCCTAAAACTTCTGAACCTAGGAACCGAATGCCCTGAAGTCATGCATGCACAAACGCAAGGTGGTCTAGGTATAAACTGCTCTAATAACTCATTCTCTAGGGTACCAGTTGACATGGCACTATAGCAGACTAAATGCTGACGCTTCTTCAAGGTTCACAGACATCACTGCATTTTTAAACTTAGAATCTGCTAGAGCTTGATTCTCAATCACAAGGTTATTGAAAAGTGAGATAGTGAGCATCTCACTTTAAAACAGTGGAATTACAAACGCTTCAGATACGAAGCATGATTTGCAAAAAGGATACATTGAAAAGATCATACTGAAAAATAATTTAGACCTTAAAAATGGTTTTCCAAACCCATTTCAAGACTTGGATCTTCAGGCACCTATAAGGAACATTTCAACTGGACAGACAATCAATGAGAAGGTTATACTGGATCTTTCATTTTCTTCTAAAGGGCAAGAAGCAGCTGAAAAGTAAAAATGTTGCTATATCTAAAGAATGTTGACAAGCCTATACCCCGAAATTTGTAAGCTAACTGTGCATCTTCTATTTTATCAAGTAACCGGAAAACAGAACAAAAGAAACTAGGTTGCGAAATGCACTTTAGATGCTTTCGATAAAGTAATTCATATGGCTGCTGTCCAAAAATGATGTGAAAAGTCATGGAGTATCTCTAACATCCGTGCCATTCTCTTGTCTGTGCCTTGTACGGACACCCTTGATACTCCTCTGTGAGTGAAGTAAGATAGTCTATGAAGAAAAGAACACCTAAGATCCAGTCTAAGGCATTCTCCAAAGTTAAAAGGATTGATCCAACAATGTTGCCTCCATCTAAACCTACGCTGATCCAAAAGATCAAAATAAGCAATTCAGTGGCACAGCTGTGGAAACGAGCCCATTGCAGAAATCCTGAAGAAAAATCTCAAAAACTAAGAGTTAACAAAAATGTGTAATTACAAAAAGTTTGTCATTAAATTTGGTACATTTCAGTAAAAAACATCTCTGTAGCATAAACGGATGAGAAGATTTACGTATTTAAATGGGGCAACTACATAATAGCGCGGGAGCAGTATTGAGGAGAAAGTGGGCTTATAACGAGTTATCACTCATAATTCTCGAAGCGTTGGGGTAAACCAAGTTTTTATACATTTTTGGAATACTCATTAAAAATGCAACTTTTGTTCCGGAGCATTTTTTCGGAAGTCGTATAGTTTGAGTAAATCATGGTTAAATGTCACATAGACAAATGTGAACACTTTTTACGCGTTCAAATGCAATTCTCAAAAACTAATGGAGTAAACAAAAATGTGTAATTACAAAAAATACTTTTCATTAAATTTGAAACATTTCAGAAAAAATTCATCCCTGTGACAAACGAGTGAGAAGTTGTGCATATTTAAATGTGGCATCTACGTAATAGCCGGCAGCCATAGTGATGACGTTATCTCATCACGCACCAACTTACCACTGGAATTTTGCAAGACTCACTTTTCTGAGACACTGATGTCATATATAAACAAAATTTTTTTTTTACAAAGCTTTTGCACTCTTTGGGTAAATAAATCCAGGTCTGGCTCTTTACTATTTCTGTGGTAAGGCAGAGTTGGTTTCAGGCTTCACCAGCACCACTTTTCTTCCAGTTTTTAAAGAGTATTTCAACCGAAGGAAACAAAACACTTTCCTTATATGTATATTTATTTCAACCACAATGAGAGCATCTCCAGTGACGAGGAAGATTCCCAGGTAAGTGCATTGGCGCTCAAATTTAACGGCGTCGTTAGGAACTTCTTTAACAGTCATAATACTGATTAGAAAACAATGCAGGTTCTCAATCAGCCCTGAAAAATTTTCTTCGAGCCCACCCTTTAGTTTCACTAAAATATTTAAGCCATTAGAACATATGGCAAGTTCAATCCTCTAAGATTTTAGGGTACTTGGATCAATGTACGTGAAATTTTCGGACTGAAATTTTGTCATGAAATTTTGTTAAATTCAGTGCTTCTGTGCTATTGAAGGAGCCCTCGGAGCGAATGTCGCCTAGGAGAGTAGTAGGAAGACGCCATTTTCGCAATTATAATTTATACAGGAGAGAAATCTCTTGTCAAATTACAATTTAAAATTCATGAACAGCCTTATGACAGCAAATATTAAAAGTTACTTAAGGTAACCTTGTGAAGGAGTAGTAATTTGTTAAAGGCCATAGAGGTTCGTATCGATAGTTCTTAGTATTACATACATTGAATAAATTCTACGAACAGTATGTACCCGAGTTTTTTTACTGGGTTAACATCAGCGTAAGGTAAAAAAATTTAAATGAATGGAATTTTTTTGGCAAAATTTCTGCCAAGCACTTCAAAATTTGTGTCCCCGTACGATACGTGCCCCCCAGTTCTGAACTTCTGGCGTAGTAACTGCTCTCAGTCACTGCAATAACCTTGAAAATATGTTACAACTTAAGAGTAATTAATAAAAAATTACATTTCTTAAAATGCTATCATATAGGTATTTTATAATATAAGACATGTCCTTGTGTAAAAGATACACGTCTGTATCAGTCGTAAATGAGTTAGTAATGCTTTGTATATTGTGTACATACAGTATATACGTACTACATACTGCTTTCACAAGTACTGAAACTATGCAATGTAACTGAAATCAATAAACAAACTAAAAGCCGTGATAAAAATGGATAACTGATAACACTATCAACAAAAACCCCTACTTACTCCGTCTACCTACTGTAATAACACTGACGGATAAGCCACGCGTTTAAACAGAACAATGTGCTTCCATCTAGGAACAGAAATATTCCCTGTTTCGAATAAGTTTTTTTTTCAGTTATGTTATGGCCTCTAAAAATATAAACGGGGTTCTACTGTAGTTAAAAAAATTAGTGATGCATAATGAAGTTAAAGAAAAGCAAGGCATCAGAAACTGTTAGAGAGTTTGCATTCCCACAACAAAATATTTTACGACGAATTAATCTAATCATGGGGGATTTCCTTCTACAAGTAGTAGTGACGCAGTGTTTCTTTCAGGCATACATCCAGGGGGGCGAAGCCCTCCCGGAAACTACCATTCCCCCGGAGACATTTTAGGATACCGAGCCAAATTTTAATAAATTCAGGCTATGATGAAAAAGGAAGTTTCTTTTTATGCTAAAAATTTCTCCAATTATATTTTTTTAACATTTGTTCAAATGGTACTAGTTAGTTTATTTTATAAAAAAGGATTACGACGCATGGTACAAGGTACTTAGGAGGAGAGGTAGGTCCATCGTAACCGCGCCGTCTTCCAGCTTCTCTTCGCTGTGACGTCACGGTGGCCATAAGCGAAGCTGTAACGCGCACGGAGCCATACCGAGAAAGTGTCTTGTGCTCTGAATTTTCAATCGAAATAACAAAGCTAGTTTTGAGTAAATTTTTAAGTAAAAATTGTACAAACATCCAACTATTTTTCAAAATAGAGAAAAAAATTAGATATATATCTATAAGAGCAAGGTCAAAAACAAAAGACATTAGAAAATTTAGTTTCAAAATTTTTAGGTAAAGTATCTGAAGATCATGACGCGCACAACGCAGCAGTTATGAAAATTCAGAATTCACAGCATATATATATATACTGGGAAAAAACGGGAATATGACATTAATACTGTTAAATGCTTTTTTGCTGAATATCTTTTTCCAAAAGCACACTACAATGGCTCTTTGGAGCTGGGAATCTACATTTTGTTGCGTCTAATCAGTCCTTTACCAATTTTATAAAATTAGCAATTTGTTTTCTTTCAGGAAAAAAATACTCTACAGCTTTGCTTACGTTGTTAGATTGCATCTGGGGGCGCTAAAACTAATCTGTCTCATGGGGCCTCTTACATTTGTGTGGATCCATTTTATTTTATGAAACACCTTTAATTCTGAGTTATTACGTTCCAGCAAAAGGTCAAATATCTGGCGAGTGATGGTTTCACACTACAGCGTGTTCGGCGATCAAATTTATGATTTCGGAGAAGTTTAATTAGATGGGGCACATCGGCAAACATCCACATTTTTCGATTTTCATTTACTGGATTTGGAAAAGAAAATGTTGGATTTATTCCAAGCTGCCTCCAAAACTTGATATCCCCCCGTTCTGTCACGTGCATAGTTCAGCTCCCTCTCTACCGATCATTTAGGTCTCCTCCCCCTCAGAACTTGACCTTCCACGAGACAAGCACACCCCTCTCCCTGCCCTTGTAGATGAATACAAAAATACATGCTCGCTGCGCCGCAATCGTCCATCAGCTTGGTTAGATAGTAAAAAATTCTTGACTGATCAAAAGACTTGTCGTCAACTTCTGGAGAAAGAGCATCAGCTCATGTCGCAGGTGAAACGCGAAATTCAAACAAAAATAACGGAAATATTTAGAAAAATCCCGCTGTTCTTTAAACCTTCCACGCTATTTAACTGTCTAAAATTTCTTACGGCGCCTTCGTTTAATCGGCGCCTATGGCACAGGCCACACTGGCGTATCCTAGTTACGGCCCTGACAAGTTTCCTCAACACCCTCCATTTGAAGGTGTGCAAGACACGCCGAAATACACTCGTGTTCATAAAAAACAAAACACCTAAGAGGAGTCGAGCTACGACTTTGATATCCTAATCAGGCAATATCGCAGAAATGTTTAGCATTTCGGCGTCATAGGTGCATGCGTACCGTGTCTAGCCAAATCAGATCGCACAACGTCACAGATCTGAAACCGGCAATTTCTGTTACAAGCGCCGCGTGGCTCGGTCGGCATGTCAGTGCTTAGTCAGCAAGGGGAAGGATGCCTCGTCGTGGTGTAAGATAGCCGTACAGTCACAGCGAGTTCGACACAAGTAGCATTATTGGCACGATATTTCAATGCTTCCCTCCGGGAGACTGCAGGCCGTGTGGGGGCGCAGTGTGCCCGTAGTCGTGGCAGGAGTGTGCAGGGAATAGTACAAAGAAGGGCGTAGAACGCAAAGAGAAGGTTCTGGATATCGTATACAGACAATGCCAAGGGTCAAGCGTCATTTCATGAGGATGTCTTTGAACGAATTTTCTGCATCAACGGAGTTGGCGCAGCAGTAGCGAACTGTGACTCATTCTCCCATGTCAGCTGTAACAGTAAGTCGCTAGTTGTTTCAGTGCGGACTGCAGTCTCGTCCGCTCCTCAGGCTACCTTTGACACCGCAGCAGTGGACTGCAAGGCTGTATCAAACAAAGTGAGTGACGTGACGAGCGGTACAATACCGTGATCTCGGACGAAAGACGCTCTTGTTCTGGCGAAAATGGCCGAATCTGTCGGCCGATGACAGGGGGAGATGCTTCGGGAAAAGTGCATTCGCACCAGCCATACCGCACCAACACGAGGCGTTATGGCCCGGGGTGCTATCGGGTACGAAAGCATCTCTCGTGAGAGTTCGTATCACCATACACCAAAACGAGTGGCCATTAGGTCAATGACATTCTACGGCAGGTCGCCCTTCCGTAACTGCAGGAAGTCCCCGCGGCCATATTCCAGCAGGACAATGCCACACTGCAATTTGCAGTGACAACCCGTGCCTTCTCCAGGAATAACGTTCCACTTCTGCCGTGGCCAGCTACATCGCCGGATTTGTCACACAGATCTCTGGGGCATGTTCAGACGATAGGTGCAGCTGTAAGGCTGTCCTCCAGCAACTCTTGAACTTTGGACGCGGGTCAAAACAACCTGGACGGCTATTTCACATGACACCAGACATGCACACATTTGATTCGATGCCTCAGCGCGTACAGCAGGTGATACAAGACAGGTAGCCACACCGAGATTAGCTACATCGGTGCACCTCGTACGTATGACACCGAGATGTTAATCAGTTCTGTATTGCGGAATGAACATATCCTGTAAAATTCAAAGTCGTAGCTTGACTACTTTCAGGTGTTCGGTTTTTATGAACACGAGTTTACATAAATTTATATAATTTTCAACATAAAATGTCGCACTAGTAAGTATTTGAGTGCTTGGCAAACTGGCGGGTATGTATCGACAGTTGGGTTATGTAAAAGTTGCAGTTACGAATAAAACGTGTGATGGAGGTAAAAGAGTGAAACGGCTCGGCAAAGCTAAATTTGGTCGTTCTCACCTGGGCACGTAGGTCACTGCAGTGGAGTGATCTCTGTGGAAAAAACACTTTTGAGGAGTGAGAATGCATGAGCGACATCTGAAATTTACTCTCAGACTGACACCTTTAGCAGTGATTTCATACGGCTGGATTGTCCCTGCGTTACATCGCGGCGAAATGCATCGCTATAAAACAACTGTCGGTTGAATGTGGCGGTAGTTGAAGGAAGGTAACGTGCTTTGCCGTAGAGAGTGGTTTGCATAGGTGGACGTCCAAAAGCCTAGATAGTCGCATTCGACGGCAAGCTGCAGCAGCTCCCACAATCCACAGCAGACTACATATGACTAAGTGCATAGACAATTATTGACATCCCCGTATAGACACTCACTGTGAATTCCAGATTGGCTGAGGCAGGCTTACGTTCTCGCCAGACACTGAGACCACTGCTGCTCATCCCAGTACATCTTCGCGCTAGGTTGCAGGCAGTGGTGCCATAGCGCACATGCTTGCGGCGGGACGAATTAAACCACGTCATATTCAGCCACTGGTCTCGCTTCTGTCTCAACGTAGAAGACCTCCAATTGACAGTCTGGAGTCAATGTGCTCACCGGGCTGATCTTGCTGCTATCCGCAAGCGTCATGGTTCTTCTGCCCAGTGTCATGACTTGAGGCGCTATCAGTTACAACAGCCGTTCACCGCTCTTACGCATAGTAGGTGCAATGAGAGTACAACGATACGTCGATGAGGTGCTGCAACCCGTTCTGTTGCCGCATCTCCGCGGTATCCCTGATTTACAGTTTGAACACTAATGCCATCCTCACACTGCCATCGCCAGCAGACAATGCTAATAAGGTATTGCCCTGCCCAGCGCGATCCCCAGTCTTCTCCCAATAGAAAATGAACGTGTGGGACACCAATGTGACAGACTACTTCGCCTCTCCACGACCCTCTCACAATGTAGATTAATTGTTGATACAGGCAAACGACGCAAGGTCAGCTGTACGTCAGGACACCATCTAAAACAATTCTCACTTGATGCCACGCCGTGTCCCAGAACTCATAGCCTAGCAAGGCGGTCATACGACCTGACTCAGGACACTGTTTCCTCGCCCATCGCATTCATGTAAACTCTTCAGAAATTTAATGGCTTCTGTCCCACTACGTGTCTGTATTTATAGAAATTTCGTGTATTCTTTCGTGGTGTGGCATTTTCTATGTCGAGCAGTGTAGAATGAAACAGTTTGCTGTTCCAGCGAATATCTACGTCCCCTTTTAGTGATTTATCTATGTGGGTTTGAAGGCCCCAACTTTTAAAGTTTAGCAAGGGCTCGCCAAGAGCTTAACCCTTTGACATCTAGATGCTCTTCACCTTCTGGTGGTGTGTGTCGTTGGCTTCAACACAGAATTAAGGACATTCACTGAGCATGACAGCTCTTCAAACTGACTAAAGATTATATTTGAGCCCTTGTCCGTAGCAAACATTTTATTTATACCATTTAGAGGACAATAACTTTCAATATTAGCAAAAGGTCTCATTTTTCTGACCATGAGATTACATTTGTACATATTTTCATCAAGAATAGCTGGCTTATTTAACTTCGCATTTTGTGTCATTGTTATTACTTGCCCGAGGCAATCAATAATGCCCGGAAAGATTTTAAAGTATGAAAAAATAAGTTTCTTTCCATCATTTTGATTGCTTCCATTACTTTGCTGAAATTTAGTTTGTTTTCTTTACTTAAGCTTACAGGTTGGGCAATGTAGATTTACTCAATCGCACTGATTATCCGCAAACCTTATAGGTATGCAATTTATATTAACCAGTACAACAGTATTGCGAATATACGCATCCTTGAAGTCCTCTTCCTCAGGCACAGCAGTATGAGTTATGAAATCTTCCTGCCCGACATAATTAGGTTTTCAACTAGCAGGAACGGAAAAATAGCAATAGCCGCTCCCTAAAGGATAGGAAAGTGGCAATTTGAATTTGGATACATACCGTTCACGACTACATGATGCAAACCAACTGAAAAATCTAACGCGAAAAAGTTCTGGGTTCATAGAAGTAGGTATCAGCTATGATGTTAAGGAGACATTGAGAAGAGAACAAAAAGGTAAATCAGTGCAAGATCCGCCAAGTCACTATTAACACTGACCCAGAACGTATTTTGTGTTTTAGTCTAAAAACGAGAATAGGAGTAGAACTTGACCTGAATGCTGAACATCTGCAACGTTCACATCCTCATCCAGTGGTAAACTGGTATAGCATACCATAAGGATAGTATGCATGTAGGGGCGAATTTCCAGTGTTTAACAGCCTGGGAAAGGTGAATTGTCTAACTGGAACTCTGGCGGATGAGAATGCCGACACAGCCCGCGTAATACCTTCAGAGATATTCTTTCCGAAAAGTGCTGCAGCCCCTCACTGAAAATTGCTCACTGAGCTGCTATTTCTTTCCTTGGAAAGAAAATCATAAGGGGAAAAATAAGACTAAAGGTACTGCTGTGCTATTTCAAACAAAGGACGGAAGCTACAAAAATTCCATCGAACATTGGAAGAATTCATGGTAACCGTAAGAATTTAAGAGCCCAAATTAGGGAGCATTATATTTATGAGTTAGTAATAGTCATTTATAGTGTCTAAATTCTCCCATCTTCATTCTAGAAGACTGATGATTCTTAGCTAAAGGATGTAAGAGGTGAATTTCCTGGTGTCTTTATTCCCGTTATTGCGAGCAAGAGATCCAGTTGTTTCGTTATTAACCAATTTTATTCTTATCCTATTCCACTTTCTAAAAGTCATTGGAGATAGTTAGATATCACCATTGATATCCGACACAGCACAGATGACCTTCCAAAAGTAAAAAATCGGATCTCTTGGTACGGAAATATCTCTCGGTACACAAGAGTGAACTTTACTCACCACCGCGAAAATTAATTGACTCTCCCAAATTGGGAGCAACAACGTTAGCCTTAGAATACAAGATATTTCACAAAGGCTTCATTCACCCTTTGAATTGCATTATCTTCTTCCTATTTTGGACAGTCCCGTGATTTTGCTCCGTGCTGCAGTTGACGTAACTTGTATTTATTGAACGTTTTTATATTTAGTCGTCAGATATGCAGCAGCACCCATAAACAGAAGAACGTTACACAGAAACCGCTACACAAGACGAAATTTTGACAGGAATAAAAGGAAGTTTAGTGACACTTACAAAATTGAGCGCTTGGGATTTAAAGGCACAGATTGCCGAACAGTATCACTTACAGGTATTGTTACTCTTTTACAGTAGGTTGTTGCATTCTTAAGGTATGACCTGTCTGCTAGTTTCACCTGCCATAACTCAGTAACTCATTCAAATACATTAGATCCTGCTCTAGGGACGAAGGTTGTCACCCATTCTCCTTCGATAAGAATGGATGCATTGTAAGCGTGAAGTCTCCAATACTGAAGTAAATGAGGTGCGAAAAATTAGTTTCACTACTGTTGAGCCGTCGCATTAGATAATCATGCACACTGGCCATCCGATTACAATAACGACACAAAGTCCCTTTCTCGGCCATTACGATAAGAACACTGAGATACTATATCCGAAAAGTTTTAAGAGCCAAAGTTTAGAGAACAGTTTTTGGTAAGCTGCAGTGATTTTGTCAGTGGAAATGAGTTCCAGGCACATTTTTAATGTCCTATCGCCATCGATTAGACTCAGTAATGAAGATTTGTGTGATGAAAACAGATAACTTACGTATATTATCTTTCATAGCTTAATACGTTTAGGCTGCTCTCCGTTCTAGCGATTTTCTTGCTTAAGAGAGAAAAGTTAAACTCAGTTTCTTTAAAGTTTTAATAGCTCAAAAAGTTTAGTTTTTGCCTTAGCTTAGTATTAACCAGCATTGAAATATTTATATTTGCTGTTATTCGCCATGGCTTGTTAGCTATTTTAAAATTTGCTTTAGTTGAAAGTTACCGAAACTGTTCAGAAAGTGTTTTGTCTTACACATAGCGAATGAAACTCGCTTCCTCTAATGCTCATGCAAGCATTTTTCTTTCATGTAAAAATATTCAGTTTTGATAATGAAACTAGCTGCAATACTTATGCACAGTTACCCTTAAAATTATTTTCTAATCTTACTGCTGCAGAGTACCTTTTTAAGGAATACCATTTGAGTGTCTAATCTGCCTACACATGGGATACTTACAGCCCTGGACGCTTCTAAATTTACCGCCCTTCTACTTCCAGCCAGGGCACAACCATTTATTTCGATGAAACTATATTAAGTTTAGCTGTTACCTAGATCTCCCAAACGGTGCTGAACTTAGCACGAACATTTCGGAGCAGAAAGGGGGATTTTTTCGGAGGGGTTAAATCCAGTCTGATGGGGGTGAAAGGCCCATCTGAAATGTTAGAGGGGATTTCTATTTTTCCTTTGGAGATTTTCCTCCTGGTCATCCCTGTTAATTGGATATTTCTCCCAACTATTCATGGCTTTAATTACCTTATTTGATATAAGGATAATGCTCAATATTAGTGACTCAGGGTATTTTTCTTATACATGCATTACCAGTTCGGCTGCAAAAAAACACTTAAATCATTGTCAAAAATTACAAATAATCCACAAGTGAGTTTAAAGCTGCTGGATACACAGGACTTATTAAAAATCTCATGGAGAGTTAATCGGAGCTTCGAAGCCGCCAATAACTTAAACTTGCCGTACTGTGCGACGATCCAACCTGCCTAGCTCTTTCCCCAAGACAACCGGAAAGCAACATGCAGAATTCGCTCTTTCAATCAGCCCATTATCAAGTATCTGCCGAACCTATCCCATAGCTTCCTTAAGTTTCTCAAAAATCAGCCGGTATACACTGGTCTGACGGTAGTACACATAGGAATATTCCGCCGTCTGAGCACGCTTAACAAATTAAAATTGTATCACGAATTAAGAGCATTTTATATACAGGTTAAAAATGCCTTAAAAAACCATGGGTACTTTCAGACCCACTATGGGCTCTATCATCAGATGTTAGTAGACTGGAACGTAGTTCGAAACTCGTGTGTATAAGTATTAGAGTTCAAGCGTTGTGACTTAAAAGCATAAAGTATGGAGGAAACTATGTTCTGCGCATTTGTCGTGGACCAGTCATTTTTGTTTGCTGATTTCATACATTTGATGGTGAATTATTTGTCTCATCGTTTTCAGTTTTATCCAGTAGGATTTTCCAAGCTTGTGGTATATATAGAGGTGTGGAGTCATTGCAGCATAAATGTCCTAGGCTATGTATGATTAGGCTTTCTGTAAATAGTCACATCCTTTAAAAATTCATCCTTGCCAAGATTGAGGCCTCGTTCCAGTTGGGGAAATATTCATCTCCATTCGATAATCTTGAGAGGGCAGTTGCCTCTGATCCAGTTCTAATATTATGTCTATGTTCTCTAATTCTAGTTTCTATGGAACGAGAGGTCGATCCTATGTACACCTTAGCTGCCGTACGAGACTACTTTTAAAGGAATTTTATATACCAAATTTCTTTGACATTTCGATCATGGATAGTATATATTCTTTTGATCATGGATATTATATTTTCGGTTTTAACACCAAAATCAATATGGTTTCTTTTGCAAATATTTTTCACAACAGGTAAAATCCGGGGTTATAATGACCCAACGATACTTTACTGTTGTCCCAGGAATAGCGTGGTTTGTCGGGCTCTTTATTTTACCAAGTACACTGTTTATATATAATAGATTCATTGTATCAATGTCTCGCTTCAATATCCTTTATGTTAATCTCGTGCTGTCGTGATGAGCAGTGCTTAAATGCCAGATTTAACATAAAGTGAATTGCTGATTTCTTATATCCCATCGGGTGGAAGGACTCCATAGGAATTGTTTTGCATGCAGTGAGTTTCCTGTACACAGAATGTCGGATGTTGTACGTTTCACGGTCGAGTAGTATGTCCAAAAAGGCAGTGAATAATTAGTCTCAAATTCTGTAGTGAATTTTATTGTAACATATCTTGAGGACATGTATTCTGCAGATTTATGTAATTCCTCACGTGAATATTTCCAAAATATCAGGATGTCTACGTAGCGAATGTACGACCTGGTCCCCTTTTATACTCGGTAAGTACTTTATTTTCCAAGTCCTAGAGAATCAGCTCCGCTAATACAGGGGAAAGTGGGGAACCCATGGGCGCTCAGTCTGTTGATATACGTATTATTCCATTGAATTTAAAGTATGCGGTTTTGGATTAACTTTAAAGCGTTTAATACAGCTTGTATCAGAGGCATGACCCTCAGACTGGAGTTTCGAAGAAAGTGTAATGTAGAGAGGTACATTTGGGTACAGAGATGTCACGTCCAAAGATGCCATTATACGTATATGGTTCCCCGCCATGTTGCAATGATTTAATATGATGTAATGCCTCGGTAGTTTGTGTTGAACTGACGATAGTAACCGGAATGCAATGTTCTACCACTGAGGTTTGACCAGGCCGATAACGAAAAAGCTCAGGCCTCTTCCAGTACCTTGCGTAACTGACCCCTTTGAGTCTAATCAATTTTTGCCTCCACTGTTAGCCGATCAATCTCAGATCACTACTTCCTCCCTGTAGGTCACAGGACCTGCCTCCACCCTCTGGGCAGGTATATCAATACGCCGAGAAATCTGGAACATTACGTCTAGTCCGACAATTATGTCAATTGTCAACGCAGACATAACCAAACAAGAAAGATTACACCGAATTTTCGGATGCAATATGAGCATGTCGTTTGAATCCGTTCCGACGCGAATTGAATTTATCGAAGTCAATGGAACCGGTTTCGAAAACAATCCGCTGGTTCCAACAATCAATAAAACATCCAGAAATAGAAACATCTTAGTTCCACCAGCTGCTCAAAAGCATGTTAAGATAAATGGCGAACAGGTTTCACATACTACAAGAAAGGTACCAAAGACAGATTTTCAAATCAAACAGTTAAAAGGAGAAATATAGAAGGAAACACGATATAAGTTATAGTCTGCTAGCGGAAAATTTTGCATAACGGAAAAGTTGAAAATAGACGAAAAATATAAGTCATGGAAAAAGATACGCTAAGGGAAAACAACATTTCAAGTACGTCCCCCGGTAGCAGATAGTTAAAAAATAGACCTTCACACAGATAGTGGGAAATCTTTGCGTTATTTGAAGAGGATAATGCTCCACATCTGTTGTAGCGAATGGCATACAGTAAAGAAGAAATTTCTCAATAGCGTTTTTCGAAGCGGTGATACAGCTGGAAACTGCAGAAACACCACCTACCGACAGAACTACAAAATTCCTCATATACTAGCCTAAAGTTTTCTACAAGGGAAATGGCATCCGGTGTTGAATTTTTGAAATCGTACTTGTAAAAGCAGTGATATTGAGAAAAACAAAATAAGCATTTGCGCCCCAGCGGCGAAAGTGGGCAATATTTTGGAAAGAAAATACACAGTTTGCATAGTTAATGGTATCTGACCGAAGAAAAGTTTTTCAATCTGGTTTTTAGTCCCGCAGATATTGCTGTAAACGGAAACTTGAACTTACGCCCTATGGTGGCAGACTTGTGCGCTAAGAAAAGTTTTAAATTGTACGAGAAACATTTCCCAACGGAAACTCTCCAACAAAAATCATTTTCCAAATTTGACTCTTAGAAGCAGAGATATCTACAAAAATAAGATGACTATACCCCCTGGTGGAAAAACAGTGCATTATTTTAAGTATTGTCAAAATGTTTTTCGATGTGAGGTATCGGTCCACGAAAGAATTTTTTCAATCCAGTTTTCGCTGCAAATACACCAAACTCAGAAATTAATACTTAAGCTCCCTGGTTGCCAAATCATTCTTTATCAAATACTAGAAATTATAAACAAAGCATTTCCTATCAGGAGCTGTATCCGGTGCAGAAATAATTTTTTTAAATCAGTTTTAGAAGCAGACATATCGAGGAAAACACAATTTACCTTTACGCCCCTAGCGGAAAGTCTATGCATTACTTGAAAATTTTGAAATTATGAGAAACATTACACCGGAAAAGCTATCTAACAAAGAAGGAATTTTTCAAATCTTACTTTTAGAAGCAGAGATATTGACAGAAACAAGATAAACGTCTACGCCCCCTGGCGGAGAAACCATGCATTTAAAGAAAATATTCCAAAAAGGTTTGTCGACTGAGGTATCGGTCCACGAAATAATTTTTTCAGTCTAGCTTTTACAAGCTCAGATTTTGCTGCAAACACCTACAAAGCAGAAATTAACGCTTACGCCCCTTGGTGGCCAGACCATGTTTTACAAAATATTAGAAATTACGATCAAAACATTTCCCCACCAGGAGCTGTATCCGGTGCAGGAAGATTTTTTCAAATCAGCTTTTGAAGCAGAGATACCGCAATTTACCTATTCTCCCCCTAGCGGAAAGTCAATGACTTACTTTAAAATTATATGAAACCCATGTCGCACTGGAAACTACCCAACAAAGACATTTTTCAAATCGGACCATTAGAAGCAGATATCGACAAAAAGATATATCCACGCACTCTGGCGGAGAAGCCATGCATTTTAAGAAAATATTCCAAAAAGGTTTGTTGACGAGTAGTATCTGTCCACGGAAGAATTTTTTTAATCTAGATTTTAGAAACTCAGATTTTGCTGCAAATACATCAGGAGCAAACCCCTACGCCCTGGTGGCCAAACCATTTCATAGCAAGATTATAATTTATATGGAAAATATTTCCCATCAGGAGCTCTATCACTGCAGAAAAAAATTTTCAAATCGGAGCTTCAGAAGCTGAGATATCTGGGAAACTCAATTTACTTTTACTCCCCCTAGCAGGGAATCTATGCGTAACTTGAAAGTGATTGAAATAGTCTTAGACATGAATGGAATCGAAAGGGAAAATAATTTTTTGAATTTGGTGTTTAGAAGCAAATGTATGGAATAAAGTGTATTTTGAATTAGTTATCTGCATTTACGCCCTCTAGCGGCAAAATTGTGCATCGTAGAAAAACAGACGAAATAAGAGGATCACTCGCACATTTCAAGCTTCCTAATGCAAAAAGAATTTTCAAATTTGAGTATTAGTTTCAGAGATATCGTGTCTACAGACGGATGAACAAACCGATGACATAAGATTTTTTTTTTACAAATTACGTGCTAAAAATCATGCTGAAAACGATGTCCAAAGATTTCCACCGCACACCTAAAAATACCCTCTTGGTTTACAAGTATCCCCATTTGCGTTAACCAAAGTGGGCAAACCCTGAGAACTACCATGATTACTGAAGGTTGAATGCAGTTCTTGCTAAGTCCGCAAACCGATCACTGAACGCGATGAACCTGTATCCAAATATCCCCTGAACTTTCCATTCAAGGTGATCGGCGTAAGGTACTCCGCATTCTGCGAATGTAGGTACGCCATTGATGATTAAGAACCACAACGACGTTCTGCAGCTCCTAGCAAGGGTTTCCCTGATGTGAACCACGAAGGGGGAAAGAAACCTGAGAATGTCCCACCTTCCCACATCGGAAACATCGACCACCGTAAGTCCTCCCTGATACCTCGCCATAGAAACGCTGTGACTAACTCGTTCAGTCTATACCTTTCCAGGCATCCTTAAAGTCTCCTGCTGCCGACGAATAATCTCAATGACCTTAACAGACTATACATCTCGGGCAGCAAAGAACACCCTGAGTGACGCTGGAAGCTAGTCCAACAATGCGGTAAATTTCGTACTCCACAGCACCAGGCTGCCATCTCAAATTAAGTTCATGAAACCTCCACACGAATTGTTCCACATTTTCTCTCATGAAACTGTAGAGATTACAGCTCTCGAATAAGGGCACCCTTCATGCGATATGGTGAATACTGTCTCAAGCGTTTTCTGAAAATCAACCCAAGATAGATATCGCCGAGAACTTTGAATGTATTTCCATCACGCAAGTGCATTTCCCTTAAGACATGTAGTAACTAACCCCACACGATTTTGGACCGAAGAACGTGATATGCCTGAAGTTCCTGTTCCACATCACGGATGAAAGAAGACATCCTCTTATGGTTGCCCTGAAAATCTGGCTTTCAATTTTACACAAAACTCCCGAAAATTCGCCTGCTCCTTATGCCATTGAGGAAAATGAAAGCAGAAGGTAAACACAATGTTAAACAAAAATCACAATAGCATAATGTTCCCACATGTTTGCAATATTTTTTTTTTTTTTTAGTGATTGGAGGTTTAACGACCACCGTGAGCAACTCAATGGGCTATAAGCAGTCGCCCGTCCCTAATTTAGGGTCACTGGTTCCAGGGAAGGGAGAGAGCAAGTGCCGTAAGACAAACACAACATCCATGCCTCACCGGGATTCGAACCCGGACCCCGTTCGGACGAATGATCAGAGGCCATCGCTTAGACCACTGCGCCACCGAGGCGGCGCAATATCAGTTCTCACAGCAGCAGACAAAAAACAAAACAAAAAACAAAAATCCTCTACTGCGAGAGGAGCTCCCGAGTAGTCAATTATACACGTAGAAATACGTAAATAACTCAACTATTCTACAAATACATTAGCTTTCAATTTTAGAATTTTGATCAAGCACTGTCGCATGTCAACATTAAGTTTTACTTTAACTTTTACTTTCGAGCCCCACGTTGGGAACCAAAATTGTGACAGTTCAACCTGCCTACCTCTTTCACCCGGGCCAGATTAGCTTAAACCTCGCAGGAAGGACTATCTTAAACAAAGTTTATATGCTAAATTAAGATACCGACAGGGCACAAAAACTTAATTTTGTTTAGATTTCAACTGTTTAATTCCACAGAACATTAACTTTGAATTAGATAGCAACATTTACCTTGAAAGGCCTTTACACTTAGGAGGCATGAAACAGCTAACTTGGCCCATACACCCTGCTCTGCCGATGCAATCGAGAGCAGGCGGACGAAAACCAAAGCGCAGGAAAAAAACAATCAGTTCAGACCAGTTCGGCACGAAGCAGTTGACTTGGTCCGAACACCTCTTCTCGGCATATGCAACTGACGGCAGGCAGATGGGAACCGAAATTCAACTTAGGCATCACTCCCTACATTCAACCATACTCAGGCGGCTCTGTATTCCTCAAACGGTAAAACGCCAGCAAGGTCGGCTGACTTCAAACATAACGCAGCAACTTCTACATAAAGCAGCGAACAGACTTTCGGTGCATGCTCTTTTATCTTACTTCATTCAATAACCAAGGAACATGCATCCAAGAATATGCAAATTCACATCAAGGCGATGAACAAAAGAAGAGGTGCCAAAGGAAAAAGAGCTTTGAGGCCTTTAGATTTTACTCAATACTTCATAAATGCCTTTCTTTTTTTCTTTTTTTTTTTTCTTATTGGTGGTTTAACGACCACCGTGAGCAACTCAATGGGCTATAAGCAGTCGCCCGTCCCTAATTTAGGGTCACTGGTTCCAGGGAAAGGAGAAAGCCAGTGCCGTAAGACAAACACAACATCCATGCCTGACCGGGATTCGAACCCGGACCCCTTACGGACGAACGATCAGAGGCCAGCGCCTTAGACCACTGCGCCACCGGGGCGGCTAAATGCCTTTCTCAGATTACCCTTAACGTGACAACTGGGTATAGTTTTTCTTTTTTTTTTTTTTAATTGGAGGTTCGACGACCACCGCGAGCAACTCAGTGGGCTATAAGCAGTCGCCGGTCCCTAATTTAGGACCACTGGTTCCAGGGAAGGGACAGAGCCAGCGCCGTAAGACAAACACAACATCGATGCCTCACCGGGATTCGAACCCGGACCCCTTTAGGACGAATGATCAGAAGCCATTGCTTAGACCACTGCGCCACCGGGAAGGCGGATATAGTTATAAGCAGAAAGACATTGAAAAAACAACAACAGCCGCGCCGCCCCGGTGGCGCAGTGGTCTAAGCGATGGCCTCTGATCATTCGTTCGAACAGGGTCCGGGTATGAATCCCGGTGAGGCATGGATGTTGTGTTTGTCTTACGGCACTGGCTCTCTCCCTTCCTTGGAACCAGTGGCCCTAAATTAGGGACGGGCGACTGCTTATAGCCCATTGAGTTGCTCACGGTGGTCGTTAAACCTCCAATTAAAAAAAACAAAAAAACAACAACAACAGCCGCCCCGGTGGCGCAGTGGCCAAAGCGATGGCCTCTGATCATTTGTCCGTAAGGGGTCCGGGTTCGAATCCCGGTGAGGCATGGATGTTGTGTTTGTCTTACGGCACTGGCTCTCTCCCTTCCCTGGAACCAGTGACCCTAAATTAGGGACGGGCGACTGCTTATAGCCCATTGAGTTGCTCACGGTGGTCGTTAAACCTCCAATCAATAAAAAAAAAAAAAAAAAAAAAAAAAAACAACAACAATGGAAATCGTTGGGGGCTGTGTTGCTTAGGGGTTTTTAGATATTCCAAAGTAAACGGTGACGAAATATGTTTGCCGCCCCGGTGGCGCAGTGGTCTAAGCGATGGCCTCTGATCATTCGTCCGAACGGGGTCCGGGTTCGACTCCCGGTGAGGCATGGATGTTGTGTTTGTTTTACGGCACTGGCTCTTTCCCTTCCCTGGAATCAGTGACCCTAAATTAGGGACGGGCTACTGCTTATAGCCCATTGAGTTACTCACGGTGGTCGTTAAATCTCCAATCAGAAAAAAAAATGTTTGAATGATGAAATAATATTGAATATCAGCAAGCGGCCGCCCGGTGGCGGAGTGGTCTAAGCGATGGCTTCTGATCATTCATCCGAAAGGGGTCCGGGTTCGAATCCCGGTGAGGCATGGATGTTATGTTCGTCTTACGACACTGACTCTCCCCTTTCCCTGGAATCAGTGGCCCTACTTCAGGGACGGGAGACTGCTTATAGCCCATTGAGTTGCTCACGGTGGTCGTTAAACCTCCAATAAAATATCATCATCATCATAATCATCATTGTCAACCATTATCAATCTACTGCTGGAAGAAGGTCTCCCCAAGTTTCCTCCACAACGGTCTGTCTTGTGCCAGTCTCCTCCATGTCACTCCTGCATACTTTCGAATTTCATCCACCCATCTCCCATGTGGTCCTCTTCTGGGTCTTTTCCTGTCCCTTGGAATCCTATATAATATATATATATATATATGACAACTAAAGAAGATGTGACTTCCAAAGTGGAATATATAGAGCTATGCAAGACGGTACGAAAAAGTATCACTGAAGACGTAAGGAAATTCAACTGTGAACTAGTAAGGAAAGCAATTGAAAACAACCAAAGCCTAAAGATAGCAAAGGGACATCTCAGTAAGGGAAAAAAACAGATTATGGCACTGAGGAAAGAAGATGGTTCTGTAACAAGAAATAGAGGCGAAATTTTGACAAGAGTGAAAGATTTCTACTCCAAATTATATGAAAGGGATGATACATGTACTCCAGGCATCATGAAAGGTACCAGAGTTCTTCCAGTCCTTCCAGCAGAAGTTGCACATGCAATCAAGAACATGAAGCGGGGAAAAGCTCCAGGAGAAGATGGAATTACTGTAGACATCATACAAGAAGCAAGTGGAGAAATCGAAACAGTACTCGCCCAAATTTTCACTCGATGCCTTAATGAAGGGAAAATTCCTGAGGATTGGAACAACGCTACAATGATCTTGCTACATAAAAAAGGTGACATTGAGGATCTCAGGAACTACAGACCTAT
Organism: Macrothele yani; assembly: GCA_039090855.1. Classification (NCBI taxonomy): domain Eukaryota; kingdom Metazoa; phylum Arthropoda; class Arachnida; order Araneae; family Macrothelidae; genus Macrothele; species Macrothele yani. The sequence continues at coordinate 12,922,386 of CM077012.1, forward strand.
CAGCCTCCTATCAGTGGTTTATAAAATCTTCACTAAAGTTCTTTCACACCGCTTGAAGGTAACACTGGACATGGCTCAACCGAGAGAACAAGCTGGATTCAGGAGTGGCTACAGCACAATAGATCATATCCACGTACTGAGAGAACTAGTTGAAAGAGCGAGGGAATATGAACTTCCATTGTGCATGGCTTTTATCGATTATGAAAAAGCCTTTGATTCGGTGAAACCATCAGCAGTTGCAATGGCTCTGAAATCCTGCGGTATTGAAGATGCATACATTAATATTATTAATAACATCTATGAAAATGCAAGTGCAAAGATTCTGCTATTTGAAAATAGAACACACATAAAAATTGGAAAAGGAGTGAGACAAGGTGACACCATATCTCCGAAGCTCTTTAATGCTACATTGGAAAATGTCTTTCAATCACTGAACTGGGAAAACAAAGGGATAAAGATTAATGGAGATTATCTAACCCACCTTCGTTTTGCTGATGACATAGTCATTTTTGCAACTACCCCCATCGGAGCTACAGAGTATGATGCAGGAACTTGCTGACAAGAGTAAAGAAGTGGGATTAAAAATGAACTTTCAGAAGACAAAAGTGATGTTCAATGCTTTTACATGAAATGAAGATTTATCGATTGATGGAGAAAAGCTGGAGATAACAGACACGTACGTTTATCTTGGACAGCAGATATCAAGTGAGGGTCACATTAGTGAAGAAATTAATCGGCGTACAAAACTTGCCTGGAGAGCTTTTGGAAGAAACAGCATAATTTTTAAGAGCAATATGCCATTATGTCTTAAAAGAAAAGTGTTTGATCAATGCATACTTCCAGTGCTTACGTATGGTGCAGAGACGTGGACCTTAGCTAAAAGAGACATACAAAGGCTGCAGACAACTTAAATAGGCATGGAGAGGTGCATGCTTGGTGTAACCAGGAGAGATAAGAAGAGGAACACGTGGATCCGAAAAATGACAAGAGTGGAAGACATCATGATCAGAGTTAAATCCCAGAAATGGCAATGGGCTGGACATACTGCCAGAAGAACAGACCATCGATGGACAGCCGAAATTTTAGATTGGATTCCAAGGGACAGGAAAAGACCCAGAAGAAGACCACATGGAAGATGGGTGGATGAAATTCGAAAGTATGCGGGAGTGACATGGAGGAGACTGGCACAAGACAGACCGTTGTGGAGGAAACTTGGGGAGACCTTCGTCCAGCAGTGGATTGATAATGGTTGACAATGATGATGATGATGATGATATATATATATATATATATATATATATATATTCTATTAAGAAGAGACTGAAGCAAAAAAATTTTTAACTCATACCAAGTACAACATAGAAAAGGTTATGTATTGACCGGTGTGAGTAAAAAGAGTAAAAAAGAACCACTGAATGCAGAAAGTGTCGAGAATACTGAGCCTTGGCTTTATCAAGGACCAGCAAAAACTCTGCATTTTCTCACTTCCACAAAGACCTATTTGGAAATGGGTTTCTGCAAAGTCACAGAAACCCATTTCCAAATAGGTCTTTGTGGAAGTGAGAAAATGCAGAATTTTTGCTGGTCCCTGATAAAGCCAAGGCTCAGTATTCTCGACACTTTCTGCATTCAGTGGTTCTTTTTTTACTCTTTTTACTCACACCGGTCAATACATAACCTTTTCTATGTTGTACTTGGTATGAGTTAAAATTTTTTTTTTGCTTCAGTCTCTTCTTAATAGAATGTGAATTCTGAATTTTCATAACTGCTGCGTTGCGCGTTTTGATCTTCAGGTTATTTTGCAACTTTTGTTTTAAATTCTAAAGTTTTTCTTATGTTTTCGGCTTTGCTCTTTAGTATATGTATATATATATATATATATATATATATATATATATCAGCAGAGGTTCCTAATTCTCGAAGTATATTCATATAATGTATAAACAAATTTACTTACACTAATTATTCCAGGCAAGATGAAAACCGATGCCTGACATTCCATGACTTGTCTTAAGAAGCATTACATGGTGAAGTTATATATTTTAAATACACTGTTAGCTGCACTAAACCTGATTCTGCCACCCCGGTGGCGCAGTGGTCTAAGCGATGGCCTCTGCTCATTCGTCCGTAAAGGGTCTGGGTTCGAATCCCGGTGAGGCATGGATGTTGTGTTTGTCTTACGGCACTGGCTCTTTCCCTTCCCTGGAACCAGTGACCCTAAATTAGGGACGGGCGACTGCTTATAGCCCATTGAGTTGCTCACGATGGTCGTTAAACCTTCAATAAAAAACAACAACAACAACCTGATTCTCGAAGAAGTTTCCGCCGCGACTGCTGAGCGGCGGAGGACTTATGAGTCTATCATGTCTTCGTAGTCTAAAGCTTTCGGTTCTACGTCAATTCGTCGACTGCGTCAATTCGTCGTCTACGTCAATTCGTCGCGTTTACAGATTTTGGTTACATACAAAACGAATGCAGGAAAACGTACGATTTCGAACGTCTTGCTCCCTGATCAAATTTATAAAGTTTGGACACGCAGACAGGATAGGAATATTACGTTTTTCTTTGGCACTAAAGATATTAGACGGTAGACGGTTTTTGGAACGGGACAGGGCCCGGTTGGTCAGAGCCCCCGATATACAAAATTTTCGTAAAATCTACAGTTTTCAATTCAGAACCACCTAATCTGGTATACTATCTCATGGTACTCTAACTTAGACGCTAGACGGTTTTTGGAAGGGGTTGCAGCCCGGGGGTCAGATCCCCCCGAATAAATACTTTTTCGTAAAATCTACAGTTTTCAATTTAGAACCACCAAATTTGGTATACTATCTCATGGTACTCTAACTTAGACAGTAGACCGTTTTTGGAACGGGTCAAGGCCCGGGGGGTCAGAGCCCCCACATACAAAATTTTCTTAAAAACTACAGTTTTCAATTCAGAACCACCAAATCTGGTATACTATCTCATGGTACTCTAACTTAGACGCTAGACGATTTTTTGAAAGGGTTGCAGCCCAGGGGGTTAGAGCCCCCTCATAAAAAAATTCGCAAAATCTACAGTTTTCAATTTAGAACCACCAAATTTGGTATGCTATCTCATGGTACTCTAACTTAGACGGTCGACGTTCTTTGGAACAGGTACAGGCCCTGGGGGTCGGAGCCTTCCCCCGCCACATACATACAAAATTTTCGTAAAATCTAGTTTTTATTTCAGAACCATCAAATTTGGTATCATGAAACTCTAACTTAGACGCTAGACGGTTTTTGGAAGGGGTTGGAGCCCTAGGGGTCGGTGCCCCCCTCATAAAAATTTCGTAAAATCTACAGTTTTTAATTTAGAGCCACCAAATTTGGTATACTATCTCATGGTACTCTAACTTAGACGGTAGACCGTTTTCGGAACGGGTCAAGGCCCGGGGGTCAGAGCCCCCCTCATAAAAAATTTCGTAAAGTCTACAGTTTTCAATTTAGAGCCACCAAATTTGGTATACTATCTCATGGTACTCTAACTTAGACGGTAGACCGTTTTTGGATCGGGTCAAGGCCAGGGGGTCACTGACCCCCATAATTTTTTTCGTAAAATCTACAGTTTTCAATTCAGAACCATCAAATGTGATATCATGAAACTCTAACTTAGACGCTAGACGGTTTTGGAAGCGGTTGGAGCCCCGTCCCCCCTATAAAAATTTCGTAAAATCTACAGTTTTCAATTTAGAACTACCAGATTTGGTATACTATCTCGTGGTATTCTAACTTCGACGGTAGACCGCTTTTGGAACGGGTCAAGGCCCGGGGGGGGGGGGGGGGTCAAAGCCTCCCACATACAAAATTTTCTGAAAAACTACAGTTTTCAATTCAGAACCACCAGATCTGGTATACTATCTCATGGTACTCTAACTTAGACGCTAGACGATTTTGGAAGGGGTTGCAGATTTTTTTGTGAAGGGGGTAAGGACCCCTTTCATAAAAAAATCGCAAAATCTAGTTTTCAATTTAGAACCCCCAAATTTGGTATACTATCTCATGGTACTTTAACTTAGACGGTCGACGGTTTTTGGGACGGGTCAAGGCCCGGGGGTCAGAGCCCCCCCGCACGCACACAGACATACAACATTTTCTTAAAAACTACAGTTTTCAATTCAGAACCACCAAATTTGGTATCATGAAACTCTAACTTAGACGCTAGACGGTTTTTGGAAGGGGTTGGAACCCGGGGGTGAGAGCCCCCCTCCTCATAAAAATTTCGTAAAATCTACAGTTTTCAATTTAGAACAACCAGATTTGGTATACTACTCATGGTTATCTAACTTAGACGGTAGACGGTTTTTGAAAGGGGTCGGGGCCCGGGTCAAGGGAGCCCCATGCAAAATTTTCGTAAAAAGTTCCGTTTTTTACTCTTAAGAATACCCTATCTACGTTTTAAGGTGCTCTTTGGCCCTTTGAGGGCCTTGCACCATAAACCATCAAACAACCAACTAACCAACCTACGGTCTAAGTTAGGGACTGTAGATAACAATAAAGTGCAAAAATATGCGTTTAATGGTGTATGAAAAACACAAATCAATATAGTTTAGCTTTCACTACCAACGAGCGGCTTATCAGAAAGAAATATAATGTAATGTACATAGAGAGTTCCAGATATGCAAAATTCAAAACGGTAAGAAAAAGATGATCAATGCCAATGTGAAGTCGTACGCATGCGACATCACATAGGTACATTGCATTTCTGTGTCGCGGGATTCACAGAAGCACACGCCAGATGTACGGCAGTTCTATAGATGTCTCCTAGAAGGTAAGTATTCCCATTCCTTTTTCTTTCTTTTTGTTTCGCAAAATTAAATTAACTAAATCAAAAAATTTAAAATAAGTTTACTGGAAAATTGCAGGAATATCTTTTTCATTCATTAACTTTCACCCGCTGAACTTGGTGATTCCACAAATAGTAATATGTACCTGGCAAATAACTGGTATCCCTGCTAGTACAAATGATATTAATGATTTATTTGCGTCCAGTTTAATCTAGTATGTGCATAAGAGCGTTTGGGGCCGTATGAAAAATACATTTCAACGTGTGCCTCTACGTCGGCGGAGTGATCTAGGCGTTGGCTTCTGACCACTTGTCGAGAAGGATCCTGGTTCAAATCCCGGTGAATCATGGACGTTGTGATTGACTTCTGGCACTGGCTGTCCCCCTTCCCAGGAACCAGTGGCCCAAAATTGGGAACGTCCGACTGCTTATAGCCCACTGAATTGATCACGGTGGTCGTTAAACCCCAACAACAACAACAAAAAAGATTGCGACGTGTCCATTGCTATTTGTTATGGACCGTACAAAAAGTATGTTTTTGATATCAACGTGTCCACTTCCATGTAGGCTGGCCATAAAATGTTAGGGGACCGTACAAAATTGCACTTTTGTTTTCACCTTGTCAGCGCTTCGGTATATGGTTGAAGTATACGCATATATAGTTGGGCCATTTCAGCAGGTAGTTTGGTTCATATAGAAAATAAAGATAATGTTACATTTTTACTCAGCTACAACACATTAATCCCAAAGGCTATTTGTTGAAATCTTTAATCCGCCGTGCACATATTCACAACGTTAACATACCATGTCAAGTTATTAATGTTGCAGTTTTACCCTGTCACAAAACTTTAGTTACAAGACCTTAGGCGTAAACTTTTTTTAGGAATTTTTAGTCCGACGTATTCATAAGGTTTCGATAACATGCCAAGGTTATGGTACTGCGTTTTGACTGAGGCACAAAAATTAATAAACAGGCCTTAAGCCTTTTTATCAGTTTTCAATCAATCGTGCTCATATACATAAAATTTTCAGAGAAAGTCAAGTTTATTGTGTTGCGCATTTACTCGAGTACAAAACTATAAACAGCCATTAACTTTCACCCACTGAACTTGGTGATTCCTCAATTCATCCATTAACAAGTCTTTTAAGTGATTGTATGCTATGGTCATATTGATAATGTTTGATGACAAGTCAGGTTAATGATGTTGCACTTATTAAAGACTTAAAAAGGTGTAGAGGCTAGTAATTATTATTTAAAGTCTAAGTAAAAGCTCATTTTTAACTTGACTTGTCATGAAATCCTTATGAATATGGCATTTATTTTATTTTGAACATTTTACAAAGCGTATGCATTTTTTGTTTGTTTTGGCATTTGTTTTATTTTGTGTTGTACTTGTTACATAGCGTTTCGCATTTTTGTAATGCTTGTGACTTGTGATTGCATTTTGAATTTTTATTTGTTTCACATTTTGGATTACTTTTTGACATTTTATGTTTTTCACATGCTATTTTGAAAATTTGTCTTTTTTAATTTTGCGTTGTGTTTGCATTCTTGCATCTTCGGCGGAATTACATTCTTGAAAAATTCAAATACAAGTTAGTAAAAGGTATAATTCAATTAGTGAGAAATACCAGCACATTTTAGTAAAGGGTAGAATTATATAAAATTCCTCTTAAAAAGTCCAGCATGTTAACATTGTCTCTGTGCGCCAAAGAAGTTCGAATTCCTTTTTATCTTGCCAGCGTTTCTCTTCTGGGTGGATTTGTTGGAATCTGTGCTATCACTCTTTCGATTTTAGTTATAGTTGTTCTCTGCTCTTTCGCAATTTCACTGATTATTTCGTACAGTCGCAGTTTTTCTCTCCCAGAATTGTATTCCAGTTCGTTTTGTGTTCTGGGAAAGCCAAATAAATTGTTTTCACTTACTGACCAAATTGTTGGCGGGAACAGCAAAGGGCTTCTGCTCGGATTGTTTCTTCTGCTTCCACGAAATTTTCCAAGAACATAATTTCCCTCAAACCACTGAACTACACTGCATATTCTAGTAAAATTGATTTCACTTCTTCAAAAGCAGCTGGAATTTCATCAGATGAAAAAAATGCGAGTGCTTGCAAATGTCTGACTTTGAGAGCAAACTCACTGTTTTCCCTGTATTCCAAGGCTATGCCAAAGGATGGATATTCCTCAGCACATTCTTTTCCGAGATGAAACCAACAACATTTGTGTGTGCTGCTTCCAAATTCCTTTTTAGCAGCATTATAACGGTAGCTATTTCAAAATCTATTATTATGCGTATATTGTGGTGCAAGCTGAATATCATAGTCTGATGCATAGTCTTGTAAATCCTACAAAAATACTGCATAATAGTATTATATTCTTTATACTTGCTGGAAAGTAACCCATAAACTAGTGGGACAAGTCTGTGCATCTCTGGATTCGTTTCAACCATAGCATGAATGGTACATAATTGCCTAAAAAGGGTTGGACAAGTTTCAAATGTCCCATCCATAATCCAGAGGGGTGCTTCTTTAAGCTTTCGTAAATTATTCTCTGTTAAAACTAAAATAATTCTTTGATGTCCAAATGCGCTATCTCTGCCAAGAAATTTTGCACCATCTCCTCATGTAAATTCATTGGGGCATCGATCCGTTCTGAAGTCGTAGGCTCCGCAGGCACGTCTTCTCTTCGCATTCGTTTTACAACTTGCCTTAGTGCATCCATATTAGGCATGTAAGCTGCATTTACTGTAGCCATTGACGTTGTCACGGTTTGAATAATTTGTGCAGGGGCTTCGTCCGTATTTCTCGCTCGTTCTTTTATTTGCGCTCTTGCAACAGCAACATCACTTTTCACCGGTCTTGGAGCATGATTATGTGGTTTCTCATTGCGCATCCTGTGTTCATCTCCAATAAGAATAGAACCAGTACAATTTCCATAATTTCTTTCAATACAGTGACAATACCGTAAATCACCTCGCACTCTGTTATGGCAAAATAAATACCCTTTCCATTTCAGCAAATCATTTTCTTTTTTGTGAGTTAACTATTTATGTTGCATTCTTCATCTGCATAGTGCCTTCGGAAAACAATGCACTTTCTCTTCCCAAAATATTTAGAATGATATATTTCCACTATTATCACTTGACAACACACAACAAAGGTTTCAACAAGCACGTTCTCTGTTCTCCAGTCAACTACGAACTGATGAGCAACCATTCAATAAAACATTCAGAATACACACAATCACGTGAAGCTTGTTCCTCCAGTTAGGGTTTAAGCGAAGTTCAAGATTTTCGTACCTGCGGTCACAAGAAGTGGTTAATTTTAAGGATCGGCATCTTATCTTTTGTTCTTCCAAAACGCAGAGGTACAAGTATTTTACAGCTGGGACGCTCCAGGCGAGGGATCAACAGATGCGAAGAACCCAGGAGCCAGGTTCCGGAGGCGGCAGCAGGCGCGGACTGGGCAGCTGTACTCTGGGCCGGTAGGCGTCATGCTAATTCTCAAAAATAAATTCAAATTTTTTCTGTGCTGCACCATGCGTATGAAAGAAAATTGTTATACTGAAAAGACAATTTATTTACCCCGTAACGTATTAAACGACACCTACGTCCCTACGTGCCAAATGATCTGTAAGCCAAACACAGTTTTTCATGCAACACCTTCCCCCGACTTTCTAAGTTCAGATCTGTCTCGTTCGACTTATTTCCTGTACCGCCCCTCTCTTTCGCTAATTGCAGTTAATTGCAGTGAAATTGGTGTTTTACGTTGGGGTGTATTGCCGTGTGTCCTGAAGACTATACTGAAAGCGGTGAACCCCAGGGGAAAAGTATTCCATCAAAAGCAACAGAAATCCAATGCGAGAGCAAAACTTTGTTCGTTGGCATTACATCCAAGCAATTTAGGCGAAGTAGGAAGTGTGTTTTTCTACTACGACACCAGAAGATTGTCGCGAATGCTCAGGCAATTAAGACACAGATGTGTCTTTAAGACTTCTCTTTCAAGACGTCCAAAGGCTGGCACTAGGGGATGGGGAGAGATACAGTGCAGATGATCTTTTTTGTTGCAGTAAGAAATTCCTAAGCTCATTCTTCCTTAAAACTTTGCCTGGTTACCAGTAAGTACTGTCTCATGCCTAACCCACTGCACAGATTTGTTGTTTTTGTTTTCATTTTTTTTATTGGAGTTTTAACGACCACCGTGAGCAACTCAATGGGCTATAAGCAGTCGCCCGTCCCTAATTTAGGGTCACTGGTTCCGGGGAAGGGAGAGAGCCAGTGCCGTAAGACAAACATAACATCCATGCCTCACCGGGATTCGAACCCGGACCCCGTTCAGACGAATGATCAGAGGCCATCGCTTAGACCACTGCGCCACCGGGGCGGCTTTCATTCTTTGAGTTAACAGCGGGAAAATATCTGAACTGCGTTGTTTCAGTTGGAAATATTTTTTTTTACTTCAGCAACAGGGCTTCACGTATAATTGCAAAATACTTCGATAGAATAAACATACCTTACATAAAGAGTTTGCATGAGAAAATAGATTAATAATAAGGAAAATATTCTAAAACCAAAAAAAGAAATTGCGGAGCCGAAAAAGCTAGGTAGAGGAAACAAAAGACTCTAAGAAAAAGTTCATATTTAAAGAAACCTGTAGTCGCTTAATGAGTAAGTGGTATAAAAATCAATACAAAATCATGTGCTGTATTTGAAAAAAAAATTATAAGCAAGTAGGCATCGTGACTGTCCACAGTTTCCCCTTTTCATCCTGTCGACATTACAACCACCACAGAAAAGAAAATAACAAAAACATAACAAAAACACCCATACAAAGTAAAATGCCCAAAACATAAAAACAAGTAACCACACACAATGAACTGCCCAAAACATTAAAAAAACTGCAACCACACAAAACAAAATACCCAAAACATGGTAAGAAATTCTGTTGAAAGCACAATGAAGGTAAACGATAGGAGAAATATATGTTTTTAAAACTTAATACAAGTGTCAAAACTGAAATAAAAAAGAAAGAAAAAAGAAATATTCCAAATTTCATTGTTACTTTAGATATTTTGACCTGTTGACATTTCGTAAATTGTACTTGCACTCGGTCAAAAAATATTACTAACAAGGACTCTTTAGTAATTTTTAATCGCTGTGGTCGTAATTATAAGGTTTGCATAACAAATCAAGTTAATAATGTTGCGCTTTCACTTAGGCACCAAATACTAATTATTGGCAGCTGGGCCTAGGCCTTTTAAATCATTTTTGATAAGCGTAACACTCTTAAATTGATTTGTCATGCAAACCTCATATGATCACAGCATTATAAAAATTACTATAAATGCATATGCCTAGGTCTCGGGCGTATCTATTAATGCTTTGTGCTCGAGTAACATTTAAACAGAATTCATTTTATTTTCTATGAAAACTACATAAATATCAGCTCGGAGGACTGAAAACTATCAAAAAGCCCTAGGCCAAGGGTCTGCTTAATAGTTCCAACCTCAGAAAAGCGCATTGCTAAAATCTTGGACTTCTATGAAAACCTTATGAAAATTAGCACGGCAGACTGAAAATTGCTAAACAGGCCCAGTCCTAGGGCTTTCTAATTATTGTTTTGTACCTGACTAAAAGTGTAACATTATCTTTAGTTCTTACTAGCAGGGGTACCCGGTATTTCCCAGGTAAATATTACTATTTCTAAAATCACCAAGTTCAGCGGGTGAAAGTTAATGAATGAAAAAGCTATTTCCGTAAATTTCCAGTAAACTTATTTTAAATTTTTTGATTTAGTTAATTTAATTATACGAAGCAAAAAAGATTTTACATTATTTACATTACATTGTATTTCTGCCTGATAAGGCAACCGTTGGTGGTGAAAGCTAACTTTTATTAATTTGTGTTTTTAATACACCATGAACCGGATATTTTTTCACTTTATTGTTATCTACGGCCTCTAACCTAGACCGTAGGTGGGGTAATGGAGTGCTGTATTGGGATGCAGTTCTTAAAAGTAAAAATTGTAATTTTTACGAAAATTTTGAATGGGCCCCCTTCACACCGGGCACCGACCCTTTCCGTCTGCGGTCTAAGTTACAATACAATGAGGTAGTGTACCAAATTTGGTCGTTCTAAATTCGAAACTGTAGGTTTTACAAAAATTGGCATGGGGGCTCTGACCCCCTGGCTCCAACCGTTTCCAAAAACCGTCTGCATTCTCAGTTAGAGTACCATGACATAGTATACCAAATTTTGTGGTTCTAAATTGAAAACTGTAGATTTTACGAAATTTTTTTATGGGGAGGGGCTCTGACCCTGTGCCTGACCCGTTCCCAAAACCGTCTACCGTCTAAGTTAGAGTACCATGAGATAGTATACCAAATTTGGTGGTTCCAAATTGAAAACTGTAGATTTTACGAACATTTTGTAGGGGGGGGGCTCTGAACCCCGGGCTCCGACCCTTTCCAAAAAACCATCTACCGTCTAAGTTAGAGTACCATGAGATAGTATACCAAATTTAGTGGTTCTAAATTGAAAACTGTAGATTTCAAGAAATTTTTATGGGGGGGGGGGAAGGGTTCTGAACCCCGGGCTCCGACCCTTTCCAAAAAATCATCTACAGTCTAAGTTAGAATACCATGAGATAGTATACCAAATTCGGTGGTTCTAAATTGAAAACTCTAGTTTTTACGAAAAATTTTTATGGGGGGGGCTCTTACCCCGTGCCCGACCCGTCCCCCGTCTACCGTCTAAGTTAGAGTACCATAAGATAGTATACCAAATTTGGTGGTTCTAAGTTGAAAACGTTATATTTTGCGAAAATTCGGGGGGGGGGCTCTTACCGCCCGGTCCCCGATCCGTTCCAAACTCCGTCTCCCGTCTAAGTTACAGTTTCATGATACCAAATTTGGTGGTTCAAATATGAAAACTATAGATTTTACGAAAATTTTGTATGTGGGGGCTCTTACTCCCCGCGCCTTGACTTATTCCAAAAACCGTCTACCGTTTAAGTTAGAGTACCATGAGATAGTATACCAAATTTGGTGGTTTTTGTCGGGGAGGGGATTCTAACCCCCGTGCCCCGACGTGTTCTGAAAACCGTCTACCGTCTAAGTTAGAGTACCATGTTACAGTATACCAAATTTGGTGGTTCTAAATTGAAAACTGTAGATTTCACGAATTTTTTTATGTGGGTGGGGGCTCTGAACCCCGGGCTCCGACCCTTTACAAAAAACCGTCTACAGTCTAAGTTAGAACACCATGAGATAGTATACCAAATTTGGTGGTTATAAATTGAAAACGGTATATTTTACGAAAATTTTGTACGGGGGGGGCTCTACCCCCCTGGCCCCGAACCATTTCAAAAACCGTCTACCGTCTAAGTTAGAGTGCCATGATATAGTATACCGAATTTGGTGGTTCTAAATTGAAAACTAGATTTTACGAAATTTCGTATGGGGGGGGGGCTCTGAACCCCGGGCTCCGACCCTTTCCAAAAAAACATCTACAGTCTAAGTTAGAATACCATGAGATAGTATTCCAAATTTGGTGGTTCTAAATTGAAAACTGTAGATTTTACGAAAGTTTAAAATTTTGTAGGGGGGGGGGTTGCTCCGACCCCGAGCCCCGACCCGTTCCAAAAACCGTCTCCCGCTAAGTTAGAGTTTCATGACACAAAATTTGGTGGTTCTGAATTGAAAAATATAGATTTTAAGAAAATTTTGTATGTGTGTGTGTGTGTGTGTGTGTGTGTGGGTCTTACCCCCGGGCCTTGACCCGTTCCAAAAACCTTCTACCGTCTAAGTTAGAGTACCATGAGATAGTATACAAAATTTGGTGGTTCTAAATTGAAAACTATAGATTTTACGAAAGTTTTGTGTGTGTGTGTGGGGGGAGGTTAACCCCCTTGCCCCGACCCGTTCTGAAAACCGACTACCGTCTAAGTTAGAGTACCATGATGTAGTATACCAAATTTGGTGGTTCTAAATTGAAAACTCTAGTTTTTACGAAAAAAAAATTAGGGGGGGGGGCTTGACCCCGTGCCCGACCCGTTCCAAAAACCGTCTGCCGTCTAAGTTAGAGTACCATGAGAGAGTATACCAAATTTGGTGGTTCTACATTGAAAACAGTTACATCTCAACCTATAAGTGGGATTTTTGTTGTCGCCCACGTTCACTGTAACAAATCATGTTTTTACGTATTAATTTTGGTGCTTCGCTATTTGTGATTTTTCTGTTTTAATGTGCCATTGAAGATAGCTCAATATGTTTCCCATGTTCTCTTCGATAATGTTGGGTTTTATGTTGTTGTATATAATTCTTCCTTCTGCACAGTTTACTGCCCACGCAATGTCCCCTTCATTATGTTGAATATTTTTTTAAAATATTAGTCACTGTGTGTATAATTTAATGCAACAAGATGCCCTTCTGAGTACATTTAGCGTTATTTCCCCTTGTCACTGAATACTTCTGTACATATGTTGTAAATTTTGAATGTAGCATCACTGTTGCATTTCTGTGAATTAGTACCTAATGTTTAATCTTTAGTATGGTAGTAATGCTTAATTGGAATTTGTGCATAGTATAGAATCATGTCTTGCCCTGTCTACAATACTGTAGGTAAACATTTTCGTTTGTATCGCTCGTGCTTTATTGTCTGCCTCTCCTTCGCCCTACGTGGCGAAATATTTTTTATGATTTTAACAATATTTTGTTTTACGTTTCACTGGAACTTTCCAGCTGATGTATATACCGCTGTATTTATTGGCAGAATTCCATTGTCATGTACATAGAAATGTTATTTTACTGAAGAATAAAGGCAATTTTGAAATGTAGATTTTACGAAAATTTTGTATGGGGGGCTGTAAACCCCCGGGGCCCCGACCCGTTCCAAAAACCGTCTACCGTCTAAGTTAGAGTACCATGAAATAATATACCAAATTTGGTGGTTTTAAATTGAAAACTAGATTTTACGGCAATTTTGTCGGGGGAGGGGGGGGGTCTGACCTCCCGGGCCCCGACCGCTTCCATAAGCCGTCTACAGTTTAAGTTAGAATACCACGAGGTGTAAGTTAGAATACCAGATGTGGTGGTTCTGAATTGAAAACTGTAGATTTTACGAAAATTTTGACGGGGGGTGTAACCCCCGTGCCCCGACGCGTTTTGAAAACCGTCTACCGTCTAAGTTAGAGTACCATGATATAGTATACCAAATTTGGTGGTTCTAAATTGAAAACTGTGGATTTCACGAAATTTTTTATGGGGGGGGGGGGAGGCTGTGAACCCCGGGCTCCGACCCTTTACAAAAAACCGTCTGCCGTCTAAGTTAGAACACCATGAGATAGCATACCAAATTTGGTGGTTCTAAATTGAAAACGGTATATTTTACGAAAATTTTGTACGGGGAGGGGGGGGGGCTCTGACCCACCGCGCCATGACCTGTTCCAAAAACCGTCTCCCGTCTAAGTTAGAGTTTCATGATACCAAATTTGTTGGTTCTAAATTGAAAACTATAGATTTTACGAAAATTTTGTATGTGGGGGGCTCTTACCCCCGCGCCTTGACCTATTCCAAAAACCATCTACCGCCTAAGTTAGAATACCATGAGATAGTATACCAAATTTGGTGGTTCTAAATTGAAAACTGTAGAATTTACGAAAAATTTTGTATTGGGGGGGGGGGGGTTGGCTCTGACCCCCTGGCTCCAACTGCTTCCAAAAACCGTCTACAGTCTAAGTTAGAATTTCGTGAGATACTATACCAAATTTGGTGGTTCTAAATTGAAAACTCTGGTTTTCACGAAAAAATTTTATGTGTGGGGGCTCTGACCAACCGGGCCTCTGACCCCGTTCCAAAAACCGTCTACCGTCTAAGTTAGAGTACCATGAGATAATATACCAAATTTGGTAGTTCTAAATTGAAAACTAGATTTTACGGAAATTCTGTAGGGGGGATCTGACCCCCGTCTCCAACCGCTTCCAAAAACCGTCTTCAGTCTAAGTTAGAATACCACGAGATAGTATACCAGATTTGGTGGTTCTGAATTGAAACTGTAGATTTTACGAAAATTTTGTATATGGGGGGCTCAGACCAACCGGACACTGCCCCGTTCCAAAAACCGTCTACCGTCTAATATTTTTAGTGCCAAAGAAAAACGTAATATTCCTATCCTGTCTGCGTGTCCAAACTTTATAAATTTGATCAGGGAGCAAGACGTTCGAAATCGTACGTTTTCCTGCATTCGTTTTGTATGTAACCAAAATCTGTAAACGCGACGAATTGACGTCGACGAATTTGTCCGCGACGAATCGTCGTGGTCTACGAATTGACGCGCAACGAATTGACGCATGCGACGAATTGACGCGCGACAAATTGTCGTAGTCGACGAATTGACGTAGTCGACGAATTGACGCACGCGACGAATTGACGTGACACCAAGCTTTCAAGATTTCAGATTCAAATTAAGGATACATGAGGAGTTGAGACGATGTCAGACATCACAGATCGTATGTTTTTTAATCGTCGCAATATGGAGAACGCTCTTTCGGCAGAGCTGTTGGAAGCCGGACTACATAGAAAAATCGTTAAGGCATTGTCTGCATAAGGGCAAACGTGTAGCTGAACATCAAGATCATCTCAAGGATGGTCTTGGGAACCATTTTCCAATTGCCGTAAAACCAGCTATGATGGATGAAGGCATTCGATCACAAATGACTTCGCTAAATCATCTTTGTAGAATTCAGGCAGTTTGTTGTGAATATTTTCCGTTTTTTTTGTTCTACCTGTTCTCTCTGTATTTTTCAAAAGTTTTCTTCGTTTTCTTTTTTACCGTCCCAAAAAATTATGCCTCCCTGCACTGTAGCTCACCTATACCCATTGGAAAATACGGTCCCGTGCCGGACCGCGCCTTTGGCAACCAAAGAAGAAAAAGTGTTATAACGAAGTAAATTTCTCTGTCATTTTTGTTCACGCAAGGCATCGAACCGGGTCCCAACACTCCGGAATAAGTCACTCTCCCAACTGAGCTACGCGGACGTATGCTCTCGCTGCTATCTGCCTTTATTACATGTGCGTCCTGCGGTGCATGCACGTAACATCTCCCCCGCCCCCGAAAGAGGGCCAGGGACATGGCCCACTGGTCAGCCGGGACCATGTGTCGCTGTAGGCAGTCATCCGCTGAATAACGTACACTGGAGAAATCCCAGTCAATTTGGTGTGTGGAACGTAACATCACACACATTTATTTTTCGAAGCGCTGAAGAAGGGATTCTCTTATTTTTCCTGTCTCGTGGTGTGGAAAGAACATCACACCATTGCGAGAACTTTAACGGCCAGGTCATTCTTGAAGTTCGGGCGCCAATATAACGAAGTAAATTTCTCCGTCATTTTTGTCCACGTCGGCATCGAACCTGGGTCCCCCTCAGTCCGGAATAAGCCGCTCTCCCAACTGAGCTACGCGGACGCATATGCTATCGCTGCTATCTGCATTTACCTCATGGGCATCCTGCGGTGCAGGCACGTCACAGTGTACTTTGGTGGGCTACGTAGCGACACGCTATTTCAAATGCATTCAACTGCTGCATTGGCGATCCTTGTACGCTATCACCCTGGCCAGCTGCACAACTGAACCGTCCATCCCTGCTGTCAAGTTATTGTTTCTACACTCAATGGACAAAACATTAGAGATACTTACCTAATAGTTTGTTGGTCCTTCTTTAGCGCGAATAACAGCCTGTACACCCCTAGGCATCGACTACACCAGATGTCTGAGGGTTTCCGGAGGTAATACCAGCCATGCCTGTTGCAGCATTGTCCACAACGCCATCCGAGACGTCGGTCCAGGATCTATGGATCTGATGTTCTGCTTCACGGTATCCCAGAGAGCTTCCACAGAGTTTAAATCGGGTTACCTTGGTGACCACTGGATGCTTTCAAACTCAGATGAGCGTTCCTCGAGCCATGCCTGGGTAGTTGCAGCCCGGTGGGGCGGCACACTGTCCTGCTGAAACAGATCATTGGCCTCAGGATGCGCTAAGGCCATGACAACATGTAGGTGATCATCCAGCACATACTGGTAGTGCGCAGCGGTTGAGGACATCTCCAGACACACTAAGGGGCCTAACATGTACCATAAGAAGGTTCCACAAACCATCGCAGAGACATATTCGCCTTGAACAGAGCAAACGTGGCACGACAGGTCATTGACTTCATGCTGTCTACGGCACACCCACATCCTCCCGTCAGCTCGGTACAGCTGAAAACGGCATTCATTTGATCACAAGGTGTGGTGCCCCTCAGTTTTGATGTTCCCGGCACGAGGCAGGGCGTAATGTCCGATGATGAGCACTCAATAGTGGCACACGAGTGGGGTGTTGGCACCCGTAGCCCAGGGTATACAGCGCGCTGTATCGTTCGCTCACTGACGCTGCTTGTGCTTCCGACATTTAATATGGATGTGATTTGCGCCGCTGTTGCGAAGCGATCGGTCTGTACGAGTCTGGATAGTCTACGTCGAAACAGGTCATCAATGGCGTGTGGTCGGTCACCGCTTGCTCTCTGGGATCTAGCACGTCCGTCGATTGTATACTCGTGGTACACCCTTGATAGGGTTGTCATCGGGAACCCTAGGGTTTTTACCACTTGGGCGATTGTATGACCCACCTGTCTTGCTTCAACAGTGCATCCATGATCAAAGACGCTCATATCACCACGTTTCCCCATGTTCGTTGATCACGATACACTCTTGGGAAGCTCCGCTGTCCGCCTATTAATCGCCTGCGTTCGGTTTGGGTCTGTTCCACTCTGCGTGGGGGATGTGCATGCCAATTGCCCATCACCCATATCGCTAATGTTTAGTCTACTGAGTGTATAACATCGCAATATCCTTAATTTAGGGCCACTGATTCCAGGGAAGGGGAGAGTCAATGCCGTAAGACAAACGCAACATCCATGCCTCAACAGGATTCGAACCCGTACCCATCTCGAACGAATGGCAGCGACCCCTGAGCTACCGGGGTGGCTGTAATATTCTTATATTGTCAGTTTTCCCAGGCGAATTTATTGCCTATTTCAGATACTACCAGTTTGCTGCATTTTATGACATTTTTTTCTCTTTTTTTCGCGTAGTTCCTCTTTTGTTTCTGAATACAACTAAACGATGTCCAAAATGAAGAAGAACTTGTTGTACATGCATTTCCATTCTTCCCATTATTAACACTAAAGAGCATTTTGCTGTTTCCATTAATTAACGAAAACGAGATCATAATCATGTTTACACGTTATACGTGCACTTTCTTGCTCAAGTTAAGAACGAAACAGATTTTCCAACGACTAACTTAATTCGTTAAAAATATACAAGTTAGGCAAGAAATTGAATAATCCTGAAATGTGCTATGGAAAAGGCGTGCTTATTATAAGTAAATGGACAGTGATATGGAAAGCAGACCAGTTGTCTGATGTGTCCTGGGTGCTCCTCAGACGTTTCTGTACCCTAAACGCTGCCCCATTCCAATCACTGAGACACAGAACAGCAATGAGTCAGTATTACAGCAAGCACAGTAAACACGGATTCTTATTCGGTAGAAGAATGGAACCTAGAGGGTCAGCATTTACAAAACGTTTGTCAGAGGTCCGGATTTGTGAACTGTTAGGGTAGCGTTAAAAGAACTGTTTGAGAAATATTCATCCAAAAGGGTCTTGTTGCCAACTAACTGCATTTTTATTTGATGTTTAACGACTACCATGAGCAACTTTAAGGTCTATGAACAGTCAGCCGTCCCCAATTTGAGGCAACTACCGTAGTTCCAGATAAGGGAGAGAGCCAGCCCGTAAAACAAAAGCGCCACGCATGCCTTATTGGGGGCTCGAACCCAGGCCTAGCTCAGACATCCAGCCGAAATCTCAAAGCTCAGACATCCAGCCGAGACCAATGGCCCACCGGAGGAGGCTCAACTTGCTACATTCTCATCCTTTGCCAGAACACAGTTCACACGCAAAAACTGCTTCATTTACGTATTTATCTAAATTACTTGACGCAAGAGTTATACTTGAACAAAGACCGCTGACACTTGAAAATCTCGGTCTGTTTTGTCATACATCATAAAAGAAGAGATAGCAGGAATATTTTGCAGCCCAAAAGAAAAATTACAATGTCCGGTTATTAAGGAGTTCAGGCGAGTAATTCTTGGGAACTGTACGACGTACTAAACGGAAGTTCAGCTTTCATTGGTGTCGAGACCACAACTGGGCTCACACAAACGTTATACATAGTCTGCCTAAGTACACACATGAACCCAGCGTAATTGCTCAAATTTAACCCTTTAATCGGCTGGAACGATATAACCTGGGGTTTGCAAAATTGTTTGAAATAAGCTCAATGGAATATACACTGCCGGACAATTGCTAAGGACGGATGACAATAGCAACGATAGCAACCATAAAATGGAAGGCAGGAAAATGTGGAAATTAGCATAAGTGCGGGATACAGTAAGACGTGTTTTGCGTATGCAAATTTTGGATTGCCGACCTTGTTCGGGACGTCATAGCGCTGATAAGAGATATTAAGGATTTGACGCGTATTGACCGTTGTTGTTCAAACGCAAAGTTGAAAGGGAAAGAATCAATTGACGAACTTGCAATTTTCAGTATGTCTTCCCGACATCACCTAGATGATTTTACGCGTGGCCGTATTATTGGCAAGATTGAAAAAGGGCGAAAAATAACAGATGTTGCCAGGGAGTTCGACGTCAGCCACAGTGTTCTTTCAAGGCTTTGGAAATCATTTCAAACAAATGGAGAGTGTAGCAAACGTCACGGGGGAGGTCGTGTTCGCAGTACGACACCTGCAGAAGATCGGTACATAGTGCTATCAACAAAAGGACACCGGCGCAGCTCAGCTAGTGAGGCAGCAAATCAGTTTATGGCTTCTACTGGCAAGCGGATCTCCCGAAAAACGGTCGCCAGACGTTTGCATGAAGGAGGACTATACGCCCGCCGTCCTGTTGTGTGCATCCCATTGTCCAGACGTCACCGTCCCGCCAGTTTGCAATGGTGCCATCAACATCGCAATTGGACTGATAACGACTGGTCTGCTGTCCTCTTCTCAGATGAGAGTAGATACAGTCTATCGTCTGATTGTCGACGACAAGCTGATCTGGCGTGATAGTGGTACTGCATATTGTCCAGCCACCATACAGGAAAGCGATCGATATCCGACATGTAGTGTCATGGTATGGGCTGGCATCACGATCAATGGCCGTACGTCCAACTATGTGCTTCCAACTGGGACTATGAATGGCCAACGATACATTAATGATATTCTGCTACCTCATGTTCGCATGTTCCGTGGTGCTGTCGGTGATAGATTCATTTTCATGGACGACAACGCAACATGTCATCGAACAGTCGCTGTCCAGGAGTGTCTTGAGAGAGAGGATATTCAACGCCTCGTGTGGCCAGCACGTTCACCAGATCTGAATCCCATTGAAAATGTGTGAGACGCTTTGGGGAGGAGTCTTGCTGGTCGCCAATGCCCTACAATAAACAAGGACACCGTCATCCGTGCACTGACAGAGGAATGGGATAAATTACCCCAACAGCTGCTTGATAATGTTGTGCAAAGCATGACACGACGTGTGGAATCTTGCATCGCCCTCCATGGTGGCCATATCCCGTATTGACATCTTACGCCGGAACGCCTGCGGACAGTAATTGCATTTTTTTCACGTTTACGTATTCTGCACAAAATGGCCTGTTTGTCCCTTCAACACGTTCCAAAGCCTTCTGGATTTCAGAGCACAATAAATTGTTTTTCTTGTAATGTCCTGGCATTCTGACATTATTTTATTTCACTTGGCATCCAACCACACTTACTTTTGTATGCGCTATATAGCCGTTTATGATCCGTCCTTAGCAATTGTCCAGCAGTGTATATACACTGCTGGCCACCCAAAATGCAACACCAAGAAGGAAGCATCCGATTGGCCTGAAATTCGCAGCATGCGTCGCCCGCGAGAGGACATGCAAACGATTAGCATTGCAGAGCATATGCAAATCATGTGCGCCCGGCACGCCACCGAGAAGCATTATAAGAAGGGTGAACAGAAGGCGGGGTGTAAGTAGTGGAAGTGTGTTGTGCTGCCAGACCTGTGCGTGGGAAGTTTCCTGATGCCTCGTCGCAGAATACGGCAGTCATTCCAGCACGCTTCGGAGTTCGACAGAAGAAGAATAGTAGCTCATCGCGACAGCGGTTATCGTACCGAGACATCGCGCTCGTGTGTGACGCCATCCAGCCACAGTGAGGCGAGTATGGATTCGGTGGGTACAGGAGGTACGGACGAACGAACGTGAGCGACTGCCGCAGCCGCGGCACACCACCGAACGAGAGGACCAGCATGTTGTGCGGCGGGCATTGACGGCTCGCACCGTCACATCACGAACGTTAGCGCAGGAATTAGGGTGTGTTGCGCAACAACCTGTGTCAGCACGTACCGTTTGACGTCGTCTGCAGGAGCGGGGACTTGTCGCACGGCGCCCATTGCTCCGATTACCACTGACGTTACACCACCGGCGAGTGCGGCTGCAGTGGGCTGTTGAACGCCGCACCTGGACTACGGAATGGCACGACATTGTCTTCTCCGACGAATCCCGCTTCTGCCTGCAACACCACGACAGTCGGATCAGCGTGTGGTCGCACCGCGGCGAGAGTCTGTATGACGCCTGCATTATGCATCGCCATACCGGTCCGTCGCCTGGCGTTATGGTTTGGGGCGCAATTGGATATGACACCCGCACCCCTCTGGTACGCATCGCCGGTACACTCAACAGACATCGCACCATCTCCGACGTTTTGGAGCATGTAGTCCTCCCTTACCTGCATGACCTGTCAGCGGCCATGTTTCAACAGGACAATGCGCGCCCGCACGTGGCACGTATTGTGCAACAATTTTTCACGGTCCATCAGGTGTCGCTGCGGCCGTGGTCCGCTTGTTCTCCTGATATGTCACCCATCGAACATGTCTGGTCGCTGATCGTCAACCGAGTGGCCCGGCAAGCACCACCCGCGGTTACGCCTGATGAACTGTGGCAACGTATGGAAGCAACCTGGACCGACATACCCCAAACCCACATCCAAAGCTTCTTTCGTTCGATGCCGCGGCCGTTATTGCCCGCCATGGGGGCCACACGAATTATTGACGAACTATTGATGTCTGCGTGTTTCGTAAGTCGCACGGGCCTGTAAGCTCAATCGTTTCATCTTTGTATCTGTTGTTATGTGTCCAGTAAATCTGGCTTTGATATCTCGTGTCGTTCTTGGTGTTATATTTTGGGTGGCCAGCAGTGTATATTCGTTGTGTAAGAAGTGGGCGTAACTCGACAGAACGAGTGAACCTGTGCATCAGAAAGCGTTGCTTTTCCCTTAGGTCTGACATTCAAAGTGGGCATTTACGGGGAATGATTTTCTTTAATCCTTCCTATCATCTTACCTTTTCTTTCGAAAATACTACAAAAATGGCGAAGAACCTAAAAAAGGAAAGAAAATATATTTGAGAAATTTGCTTCTACCCAGTGGCATAAGGTCCGTGTCATAGAGACCAGCCCTTCCCAATCATTCCTTTAGCCATCACGCAGAGAATAAAGCACTATAAAGTAATCAGACTTAGACTATAAGATTAAAGTTCATAAGGAAGCACTTGCTACCAACGACGGATATACACTGGCGGAAAGTGAAAAAGAACACCAAGAAGGAATTGGCGGACGATCATGAAATTTACATATGTTAATGGGGTCGAGTTTACGTAGGTGTAATGTTAATTTCGGGACCAACCGGTGAGCGCTTACGCCACAGCACGGCATAATATGCAAATTATCGTCGGTGGTATTTAAGGAGTACGGCGAAGTGAATATAATAAGTCGTCAGCGTCCGGACACGTGCGAAGACCCTGAAGAAGCCGCAATGCCTGGACATGGAAGACGTGTACGATTTCAGCAGTTATCGGACTTTGAGCGAGGTCGTCTAGTCGGACTCCGCGAGGCTGGGTGGTCGTATCGTCGTATTGCGGAGCAAATTGAACAGGAAGTATCGGTGGTGGTACGATGGTGGCGTAGATGGTCCGAGGAACATTCCCACACAAGAAGACGTTGAACCGGGAGTCACAGACGGACCGATGAGCGGACCGATCGACGCATAAGAAGAGCGGCGTTGTCAAGCAGAACATCCACTGCGACGCAAATCCGAGCTGCCGCTGCACCTGAGGTGACTGTGCGAACAATCCGCAACCGTCTACTGGATGCAAGACTACGTGCACGTGTGCCTCTGGCATGTGTACCTCTGACTCCAGCCCACCGTCAGGAACGGCTGCAGTGGTGTCGCCAACGCCTGCACTGGAGAACGCAATGGCGATCTGTCGTGTTCAGCGATGAAAGCAGATTCTGCTTGGGAGCCTCCGATGGCCGTATGCGTGTTTGCAGGCGCTCAGGGGAGCGTCTCTCCCCTTCTTGCATCCGCCAGCGACACACAGGGCCTACACCTGGTCTCCTGGTGTGGGGAGCGATCAGCTATCACTCCCGTACACAACTAGTGTTTGTACCGGGTACGTTAAACAGCACCTCCTACATCAACAACATCATTCAGCCCGTTGTTGTGCCATTTGTAAGGTCGGTCCATCGTGGTGTTTTCCAGCAAGATAACGCACGCCCAAACACGGCACGTGCAACGCAACATGCACTTCAGGGTGTGAGACAACTTCCATGGCCTGCACGTTCACCGGATTTGTCCCCCATTGAGCACGTGTGGGATTTTATGGGACAACGACTTATCCGGTCTCCACGGCCAACCACGACCATCCCCGATTTATGCGTCCAGGTTGAGGATGCTTGGAACTCAATACCCCAAACTTACATCGAACATCTGTACGACAGACTCCATGCCAGAATTGCACAGTGTGACGCAGTTCATGGCGGTTCAACCTCGTACTAACCATGTTACATGGAAATGTTATATTTCAGTTTACCAGAAAATACAGCTGTATTTTGCCATAATGTTTTGATCACGTTATCCTCTGTATTCCGTTATTATGCTGTATAAATTTCGTTGGTATCAGACGTCTCCTTCTTGGTGTTCTTTTTTCACTTTCCGCCAGTGTATAATAGATTATGCTGAGATGAGAGAGGGAAAGGAATAGTTTTGCCATAGCTTTCGTATAACCCGGCCACCATATCAATAGTTCTTTTTGAGGAGGACAGAACATTTTGGGCACCATTTGGTTCAGATACATCGGCCGCTTGAAGGGTTAATAATAAAATAACTTCTTACACACCCGGTACATAATTACTAGCACAAGAGCAACTACTGGCTCATATTTCGAATAAGGATAAGCGGAGAATCACAATATCGAACAGCTAATGTTTCACACAGGCGTTTTATTTAAAATGTAGAGGGAAGTGCAATTGATAGAGTGATGCTTTCTCCGTGAAATATTATCTAATTTAGCATTTTAAACATGAAAAGCCCTTACGACTAGTCGGTTACTTATACGTTTTACATTGTTTTCAGCATACGGCTAAGTTTATAACGTGTTTGGATCTACGCCGTACGTGGGTGCGGGTAAGGTCCTTCACTACGGAG
Source organism: Macrothele yani (assembly GCA_039090855.1). Taxonomy (NCBI): domain Eukaryota; kingdom Metazoa; phylum Arthropoda; class Arachnida; order Araneae; family Macrothelidae; genus Macrothele; species Macrothele yani. The sequence continues at coordinate 12,946,819 of CM077012.1, forward strand.
AACATTGAACAATTCTCTCTAAATTAGGGTACCAAGACTCCTCAAAAGAGTTCATGATTAGACGCAGAAATTCTGAAAAATCGAAGCCGTGGTTTTTAAGTTAACTTTATTAAGAAAAAGATATTTTGATTTACTTCAAGCCAGTATTTGCCTTGTAACAGTAATAAGGGATGACTGTGTTTCTCTACAAAATAACATACATACCATCTATTTTTTATGCAAAATTGCAATGAAAGTAAAAGTTCTTCACAGTTCCTGTATGGAAATGTAATTACACGTGGTCAAAAAGTTTATAAAAATGAAATTAGACGTACTTATAACACACATGTGAAAGTAGAGAAATTTCGAGTGTAGCAGGTAAATACGACGAAGCAGTAATGTAATGGAAAGAAGTAGAAGACAGTGTTTCACTGAACTTCGCAGCAGCATTACGTTCGCATTTCCGGTGACAATTCATATTTATACACTGCCGGACAATTGCTAAGGACGGATGACAATAGCAACGATAGCAATCATAAAATGGAAGGCAGGAAAATGTGGAAATTAGCACAAGTGCGGGATACAGTAAGACGTGTTGTGCGTATGCAAATTTTGGATTGCCGAACTTGTACGTGACGTCATAGCGCTGATAAGAGATATAAAGGATTTGACGCGTATTGACCGTTGTTGTTCAAACGCAAAGTTGAAAGGAAAAGAATCAATTGACGAACTTGCAATTTTCAGTATGTCTTCCCGACATCACCTAGATGATTTTACGCGTGGCCGTATTATTGGCAAGATTGAAGAAGGGTGAAAAATAACAGATGTTGCCAGGGAGTTCGACGTCAGCCACAGGAAATCATTTCAAACATATGGAGAGTGTAGCAAACGTCACGGGGGAGGTCGTGTTCGCAGTACGACACCTGCAGAAGATCGGTACATAGTGCTATCAACAAAAAGACACCGGCGCAGCACAGCTAGTGAGGTAGCAAATCAGTTTATGGCTGCTACTGGCAAGCGGATCTCCCAAAAAACTGTCGCCGGACGTTTGCATGAAGGAGGACTATACGCCCGCGGTCCTGTTGTGTGCATCCCATTGTCCAGACGTCACCGTACCGCCCGTTTGCCCGTTTGCATTGGTGCCATCAACATCGCAATTGGACTGATAACGACTGGTCTGCTGTCCTCTTCTCAGATGAGAGTAGATACAGTCTATCGTCTGATTGTCGACCACAACTGATCTGGCGTGATAGTGGTACTGCATATTGTCCAGCAAACATACAGGAAAGGGACCGATATCCGACATGTAGTATCATGGTATGGGCTGGCATCATGATCAATGGCCGTACGTCCCTCTATGTGCTTCCAACTGGGACTATGACTGGCCAACGATACATTAATGATGTTCTGCTACCTCATGTTCGCATTTTCCGTGGTGCTGTCGGTGATAGATTCATTTTCATGGGCGACAACGCAACATGTCATCGAACAGTCGCTGTCCAGGAGTGTCTTGAGAGCGAGGATATTCAACGCCTCATATGGCCAGCACGTTCTCCAGATCTGAATCCCATTGAAAATGTGTGTGATGCTTTGGGGAGGAGTCTTGCTGGTCGCCAATGCCCTCCAATAAACAAGGAAACCCTCATCCGTGCACTGACAGAGGAATGGGATAAATTACCCCAACAGCTGCTCGATAATGTTGTGCAAAGCATGACACGACGTGTGGAATCTTGCATCGCCCTCCATGGTGGCCATATCCCGTATTGACATCTTACGCCGGAACGCCTGCGGACGGTAATTGCATTTTTTCACGTTTACGTATTCTGCACAAAATGGCCTGTTTGTCCCTTGAACACGTTCCAAAGCCTTCTGGATTTCAGAGCACAATAAATTGTCTTTCTTGTAATGTCCTGGCATTTTGACATTATTTTATTTCACTTGGCATCCAACCACACTTACTTTTTTATGCGCTATATAGCCGTTTATGATCCGTCCTTAGCAATTGTCCAGCAGTGTAGATGACAGAATTTTTCATGTATCTCATGCCCTCGACTATTCATATAATTCTGTTGAACATCAACAGTTGATCTGAAAGGCTGTCTCTTCTTCTCTCCCATTTACTTCGCAGTTTAATGATTCCACTGGGCACTTAGGCCATATAGAATATTATGTCTCTAATTCAGAACAACTGGTTCCAGGAAAGGAAAGAACCCCAGAGCCGAAAGACAAACACACCAACCTTGCGTCCTCCAGGACTAGAACACGGGATCATCTTGAAGGATTAGCCACAAGTCCACGCCTCTAATCACTCGGTCAGCGGGCTACCTGCCTTTTCTTTCAATAAAGATTTCGGCTCTGGATGAAGATAAACTTGTAGAATGAATTTTGTATAAAACCCAGTACATTATTATATGTTCAAAATATGTTGAAATAGAAAATTTCTTCTTCTTATTATTATTCCAAATAATTATTTGATAGAACATGTCTGTCTTGAGCTACGTAAAATTTTACTGTGGGAAACTTGACTGCGTAAATTTCAAGTTCCTCCAACAGTAGAACAACATTTCATATTAGGTGTTATACACCAAAATATGGTTAAAATTTGATCTGTTCTACGGAAAAATGAGCTGCTGTTCTGATCAATACCCTACGTAATATAATTTTCTTCAATCAAGTAGAACAATGGGAAATCTTTGTATCACTTACAAGTACCACCATGGATATTGTGTTAGAAAACTGTCAGCAACTCTTCCCAACCTGCTGTTTGCATTGCATTGAATGATATGCCACACGTCATTCAGCATTTGAGTTTATGTAACACAGATGAGTAAGTGTCACAGACAGCTTTATCAATTTTTTTATTCCTGCTACATCGAAGACCTGAAATACCTTGGCAGATTTTTCTCTTAATACCTCAGCTTTAAGTTATTTGAACAAAGAAATATCAAACTGCTTTTAAGCAGCTTCGGGTTTCGAAACAATTGTTCATGGTGCTGCGCACCGTACATTTCTCAATTGTTCATGGTGTTTCTCACCGCACATTTTTCACGATCAGTTTCCCGTTGAAAACAGATCGGAACGCCGATGCATAAATCATCATTATGGCTCTGTGAAGAGAACTCAAGATATCCCGTAAAGTACACACGTCGTCAGAAATACACTGATGTAGAAACTGATTAGGAATATCTACGTTTAAAAAGGATAAATTTCACGTCATATTAAAAGATCCTTGATTCGACGTAGTGCTGATGTCGTTCTGCAGGTATGTTCAGCCAAGCGAATGCGACGAAATCCTTCAATTGCCGAATATTCACTGAAGGGGGATCTCTGTTACGAATGGTTCTCTCAGTCTCATCCCACAGGAGTTCTTATGGGGTAAGATCTGGAGACTGATAGTGCCATTATAGAACTTTGAAGTCACTGTCATGCTCCAGGAACCACTGTGTGACGATTCAAGCCCTGTGGCGTGGCGCATTATTCTGTTGGAAGTAGCTTTTTGCATCAGAAAAGATCATGTACATGTAGAAGTGTTTCTGGTCTGCAGTGAAGTTAAGCTACCTCTTAGCAGGGGCGTAACTACCGGGGAGCAGTTGGAGCAGTATGCTCCAGGCGCGAGGTTTGGGGGCGCAAAAATTTCGTATTAAAAATCATTAAATTAAAAAAAAATAAAGATAAAGAATTGTTCAAGCCCTCCATAACTCAGCTGTTGGAGGGCGCCAATTTAGGTAGCTGGTAGCACGTGTTATTACAGCATGTGACCGGTGACTCAACTTACTCGGACGTTGCGCTCAAATATAGATAATTGCTCAGTAGCTCTTCAGGAAAGTGCAAGTGATGGAGTCCAATGTACATCTACTGTCTTTCCCTCTCTTGGTGATGGGGTATCCCTCCACTCACTATCTCTTTCTCTCTCGTAATGCGAAACCTAATACTCCCTTACCGGCACCACCCGTACCCCACCCGTACCCCACCATTCTCATCCCAGCTCAGATTTCGAACCCTAGTGTCGACTGAACAGTTATTATCGCCTTCAGCGTTCTACCTCAGTTATGTTTTGTTTAATGGTGTATTTTACCGATGTGCTCTTATTAACCATAGTTAAAGTTCTCTTTGCGGTTTGATTTGTTTACTAGTGTGTAATTATATTCAAAAAGTTGAGTAGTGCGGAATTTTGAAAACGGAACGTGCAAGAAACGAAGCACAAAAGACTGCTATAAAAAATATCAAGAAAGTTACTGTATTTTCAAACTAATAATTCACAAATAGGAGCTAAAATAATAATTCACACACACGTACGGGTGATTCAGAGTCAGCCGATTTAACCGTTGCTCCTTCAACAAGTGCTGAAACAACGGAACCTGCCGTAAGTACAGGTACTTTGCAAAAGTGTTTACCAAATCCCGAGGATGATAAAGGTAATTTCAGCAACATTCTCACAACGGAAAAAAAGCTTATATTGATTTAGGCCCTTGGCAGCCTAAGGGGCCTTTTGCTAAGGACCAAGAAGGCAGAAATATTCATAGAAGTTTTGATGGAAAGTGGTATTACCAGAAGTATTATACAAAGAAGGCAAATTGAAATTGAAGCGGTGGTGGTTATGTTATTCAAAGAAACAAAACATTTGTTACTGTCAGCCATGTTACCTTTTTGACAACTCCAACACCGACATAAATTTCATAAAAGGAACGCCTGGTTGGCTCCATTTGGGCAGGAAAATTACCAGACATGAGCAATCAGCCTCATGCGAAGGCGCGCGAAGAGTTATCTACGGGAAGCTGGATTAACGATAGACTCAAGAAACATTCTAGAAGAAAATAAATCAGTAAACTACAAGAGAAAAGCTTTGAGGCACACAATAGACGTAACGATTATGTTGGCAACAAAAAATCTGCAATTTAGAGAGCGCATAATTGTCCAAGATGGTAAAATCCCGAAAGGGAATTTTCTTGAGGTAATTGAGCACTTAGCTCGATATCATGACGTCTTGGCAGAATTGATCAAATGTCCCAAAGATTCCATCAAGTACTTAAGCTCCAAAGTTCAAAACGAAACTACAGCTTTGTTGTCAAATGAAATTATGAAACAAGTGAAGGAGGAAATGAAAGATATTGCTTTTGTATTAATCATCATGGACACGACATTAGATATAACGAAACTTGACTAGCTAAGTACAGTTTTCCGATGTGTGAATATAAAAAAGGATGAACACGATAGACCAACTGAAGTAGAAATAAGACTCTTTTAGTGGTTTTGTAGAAATTCAAAGTCAAACATCAAATGCTTTGGAAACCAAGGTTTTGGGTATTGTAGAAAAGTTTACCGATATCTCAAAATTACGTGGTCAAGGCTATGACAGGGCTGCTAATATGAGTGGCGTTTATGCAGGCCTTCAAGCCAGAATAAAACAAAGAAATCACATGGCAAAATATGTTCACTGTTGTGCTCACGCATTAAACCTAGTTGCTAATGACACAGGGTCCATCCAACATTGTTGAAATAAGGAACTCTTTTGATCAAATTAAGAATCTGTATGTCTTCTTTAGTGCTCTTAGTGTATGGTCTATGCTAAAAGACTCTTTTCCGCTGGTAAAGACCCTTAAAAAGGTTTATCCAACCAGATGGTTCAGACGTGTTCAGTCTCTTGACGCACTTCGTAGCCGATACTTTGACGCACTCAAGCTCCAAACAACCTATTTATCGCTTACCAGGAAAAACCGCAAAGAAGAGCAACAATCACAGGGTATAGCTAAATACTTTGAGCAGTTTCCTACAATTATATTAACTGTATTATAAAGTTAGATACTTGGTTCCATTGACACTGTATCCAAGATACTGCAGGATAGTCAAGAATGCCTAGATGATGCCGCCGAAATGTTATCATCCCTTTTGAGTCAGTTCAAACTTTTAAGAAATGAATGGAGAGCTATGAAAAGTGATGCAGCTGATCTTATTACAAAGTGGAAGGTATTGCTTTATTTTCCTACGAAGACGGTGCATCGTACAAAAAAAAAAAAAAAATTGATGAAATTCATGCAGATGATTGGATTTCAAATAATGAAAACTTTTTCAGCTCGAAGTGTTCAATCGTAACATAGATACAATTACCTCTCAGTTAACCGATCGCTTTGAAAGTATAAACGAAATTTATCTAAATTTTAAGTGTTTATCACCAAAAACACTGATTTCATTAGATGATGTAGAGGTGTTGCACCGAAGTGGTAGGCTAGCTGCAACGTATCCGTCAGGTATTTCTGGAGATCTGGGTCCACAATTATTGCGTCTAAAAAATGTGCTTTTCTGGCCATCTCCAAAAACTGTCAAACATTCGAGAGCTTACCGAACTGATACTAATATGCAGTCAAGCGCCCAGCAGCTTTCCGGATGGTATAACTGGATGTTCAATTTTTCTGACATTGCCATTGACTACTATTGTCTACTGCAATGGCTGAAAGATCTTTCTCCAAATTAAAGATAATAAAGAATTAGAAGCAATAAAGATAAGCAATATGTCCCAGCATCGCTTGAGTGCTTTAACAGCTGTATCAATTGAAAGATCAAGAGCTCAAGCATTGGATTCGGACCATGTGATTGACAACTTTGCAAAACAAAAAGCAAGAAAGAAAGAATCTTAAATAGCGGTAACATATCAATGTAATATTTTCATGCACTTTAATTTTTTTAATTACTTTCTTAAACCTTAAAGAAAAATTTAGGTACAATTGGTTTCACTTTATTTTGATTTTTAACTTTCCGTTGGTGATGTGAGGTATTGTAGATTATTCTTAAGAATAAATGAGTTTTCCAATTAATTTAAAGGAAAATCAATATGGCATCAACAGTATACAAGGGCGTTAGACAGAGGGAAGGGAAAATCCCCCCCCCACCTTGCAAAAATTAAGAAGTTTCGGCAATTTCGGGTTTAGGCAATTTTTCCCTTACAGACTATTTTATATTTTTTGTGTGTACTGTGACGTGCCTGCACCGCAGGACGCACACGAGATAAAGGCAGATAGCATCGAGACCGTACGTCCGCGTAGCTCAGTTGGAGAGAGACTTATTCCGGAATGAGGGCACCCGGTGTCGATGCCCTGCGTGGACAAAAATGACGGAGAAATTTACTCAGTCATATTGGCGCCCGAACTTCAAGAATGACCTGGCCGTTAAAGTTCTCGCAACGGTGTGATGTTCTTTCCACGCTGCGTGACATGTGTGTGATGTTACGTTCCACACACCAAATTGACTGGGATTTCTCCAATGTACGTTCTTCAGCGGATGACTGCCTACAGCGACACATGGTCTAGGCTGACCCGTGGGCCATGCCCCCGGCCTTCTTGCGTGGGGGGGATGTGACGTGCCTGCAGCACAGGACGCACATGAGATAAAGGCAGATAGCAGCGAGGGCATACGTCCGCGTAGCTTAGTTGGGAGAGCGACTTATTCCGGAATGAGGGTCCCGGGTTCAATGCCCGGTGTGGACAAAAATGAAAAAAAATGACGGAGAAATGTACTTCGTTATAGTACAAAGAAATTAAAATGGACAACCTGGTTTACAACTGAGACAGTCAATGGAAAGGGAAGGGCGCCAACGCTTTGAACTGCTCTTGGGCGCAGATTTTGTAGTTACGCCACTGTCTCGTAGCATACAAAAGCGGTTCCAGAGGTATTAAGAAACTCAATGCCTGTCGCAGAAACTGACCCCAGACCATTACACCGCTTCCACCAGCAGTGAATGCTAGGCAGCTGGGATACTTCGATTCGTGCTGTTGATGCCATATTATGGACTGTGCACCGGTATGTATTATCTAAAAATGTGATTCATCGGATCAGGTGACCTCTTTTCTCAGTCCTCGAGGGTGCAGTTTTGGTGCAACCGTGGCAACTGAATATGAATTTGTCGGTTTTTAGCAGTCGAATGGTATAGGAAGAGAGCGTCTGCTGTTATAGCACATTCGTGCCAATATGTGGCGAGTTGCTATGCTGAAGTTCTCCTCTCGTTACCGCTGTTGTACTGCACGGTTTCTAGACGCAAGGACGCTCGTCTGTTCGGTTGCACGTTTCTGAGCTCCGTGGATGCTTTCATTGCAAACCTCGTGGATTTTCACAGTTCGCTTCTTTTTGATCTCTACTTGCTCTAATAAGTAATAGAGCCTTATTTTATTCTTCCGGGAAGTCTCCGGCTGTTCAACTTTATTTTAATTTGCTACTTTTATGGTTTCTTGGTGGCGTTCTTCAACGTCGTGATTGACTTCACGTGTCGCTAAGATGGCGGCACACAGTGAAAGTGCTTCAACGTTGGATTTATGTATGGATTTCGAAGTCTCCGATCCTTTTAGCATTCTAGACCAGCAAGACATGTCAAAGACGGATACCAATTCGTCCGTTTCATCGTCTAGGGTAGCATGCACTCCTCTTAACGCCAGCTCAGCACTTCAAGCTCAAGTAAATATGCTTCACCAAGGAGGAAATCCTCAACTCACAGGTCTAAATGACAAGGTAAATGTTTCACTTACTCAAATTTCTAACCGTAATGCCTATGCGAATGTAATTCAAGGGTTAAACCCCACAACTATGCCTAGCTCATTCACTTCTCATTCTCTCCCATAAACACAAATATGTATTGAAGATAAAGCAGTAAAAATAAGTTTTTCTGAGAATTCCTCAGCAGGAAGGGACAGTGTCCCGGCTTAAGTTAGGAGTAGGGTTTTCTGCTCTACCTATGACTCCATTGCCGCAATACAGCGAATCCTTATCAAAAATGTTTCCAAAGGACCAAATTACTCACATTGCTCGTAAATCTAATAATGTACTTTTCTATTTCACTTCAACACATCATGTTGATAAAATTTTAGTTCAAGGACTCTCTATAGGAGATTTATCCTACCCTTATGTCACAGCGACCAGTTACTGTAAGTGTTTACACAGTAGCCCCGGAAATTCCGGACTCACTTATAATGGCAGCCCTTACTAAGTGCGGAAAAGTCATCGGCGAGATTCCAACCCCTTCCGTAACACCGAGGGGTTCGCCTTACTCCCACATTAATGGTCTTCGAAGGCAAGCCCGCGTTGTTTTTGCTAATGAACAGGCACTTCTCAACTGCCCCACTCAAATTATCATCAGTTTTGGAAGTCAAACCTATAGGATGGATATCACCACCGGTTCACAGTGCTCCCAGTGTAAGGGCTTTGGTCATGTAAGAAGTAATTGCCCACATCCAAGGCAGACGGCCGCAACTACCCAGATAACTCCTTCACCTCAAAGCACTGCCACTATGAACTCCGTTGACCAACTACTGCAAACTGACCAAGAATCCAAGACAGCCCCCATACGAACCTAGAACCAATTCAAACTTTCGTCCCTTCTTCTGAAATGATCACCATTGCTCAAATTCACTCTCCACCCACAGATGTAAATCCCCAAATTCTCATTGAACCAGACCTCACAGTGGACGACCCACATTTCAACGATAACCTCTCAGCATATGACTCAGCTACGGAAGGAGTTGACTCAAACACAGAAATTATGGATACCGCAGTTTCACAACCAGCAGATAATGCAGATCCCACCTATTCAGAAGTTACTAGAGTTAAAACCAAACCTAGAAGACCAGCAAAATCAATTTCCCCAAAACCTAAGCGAAAAACAAATGCAGCACAACAAAATGAACAAACAACGGAATCCCAAACCGTATTATCACATCAAGTTGAATGCCCTGCAGAGACATCGTCAAAATTAATTATGCAAAACTCCAGTGAAATAGAAGTCTCTGGGGAAAGTACGGAAAAAGCAACATTTATTCCCGTTGATGAACTTAAAGCGCAGCTGACATCAGGGGATTTTCCTCCGGGTCCGTTAAATGAATAATCACTGTTGGAACTACGGACCTTGGACAAGGGAGCAAAGGTGCATCACACTGCGTTTTATGCAAATTTTCACTTGCGGTTCCCTGAGATAATTCCCCAATTAGAAGCTTTCGTTACTCGCCTTCGAGAAAAAATCACAGATAAAAGAATTTTTGTTATGATACGCTGCCTTCGAGGCCGTATAAGAACACTTAGAAAAACTGAGGACGAAAATGGCCTTCAATCTTCACATGATGTCTAAATTTAAAATCGCTTCCTTTAATTGTAGAGGATATAGTAACCTTCTTACAAACTCTTTGATACATGCCGATCTAGTCCCTGTAAATGCTGATATCATAGCATTACAAGAGACGAATTGCAAATCAACTACTTAGTATAATAAATGGCGTATGTCGCCATTTCAGTTCTACCACAGTTATGGTCATACAATAAATTCTGGCATTGCAACTGCAATTCACAATCGTATTCAAGCCCAAATTTCCGATATTTCAGAAACTGAGAATTACAACGGACAACTGCTTAATTTGAAGTTCTCCTTCCATTCAGAAATCTTTCATCTATTCATTATTTACGTTCCAAAACAAAATAATGTTGCTATACGACTTTTAAATCGCCTCTCACACAGCATCCAACATGTTTCTCCTTCAGAACACATTATTTTGTGCGGAGACTTCAACTGCACGCTGGACTACCGAATCGATAGATATAACGCAACTGAGCACAGCTATAACGTAGTTAACACTCTTGCAGCCGTTATTCAAAACTCAAATTTAATTGATACCTTCCGCTATCTGAATCCCACCCTTCATTCAGCATTTTACATGGCGTTCCCCCGTGCAACCTCCACAGCTGCAGCACGATTAGATCGCATTTATATCTCACAATCCCTTCAACCTCGTCTTACTGAAGCCACTCACCAACACTCTGCTTCTTCAGATCACCAAATTGTGTCAACTTCGCTTCTTTTAAGTTCGACTACAGCATTTTGTCAACGAAGTTGGTCATTCGATGATTCACTTCTGGAAGACACTGACTTCTGTAATTCGGTAAACGACATGCTTCTTGCTGCTCAATATAAACTTCCAACAGTTACTAATCCAAATGAGCATTGGATATATACACTGCTGGACAATTGCTAAGGACGGATCATAAACGGCTGTATAGCGCATAAAAAAGTAAGTGTGGCTGGATGCCAAGTGAAATAAAATAATGTCAGAATGCCAGGACATTACAAGAAAGACAATTTATTGTGCTCTGAAATCCAGAAGGCTTTGGAACGTGTTCAAGGGACAAACAGGCCATTTTGTGCAGAATACGTAAACGTGAAAAAAATGCAATTACTGTCCGCAGGCGTTCCGGCGTAAGATGTCAATACGGGATATGGCCACCATGGAGGGCGATGCAAGATTCCACACGTCGTGTCATGCTTTGCACAACATTTTCAAGCAGCTGTTGGGGTAATTTATCCCATTCCACTGTCAGTGCACGGATGAGGGTGTCCTAGTTTATTGGAGGGCGTTGGCGACCAGTAAGACTCCTCCCCAAAGCATCCCACACATTTTCACTGGGATTCAGATCTGGAGAACGTGCTGGCCATACGAGGAGTTGAATATCCTTGCTCTCAAGACACTCCTGGACAGCGACTGTTCGATGACATGTTGCGTTGTCGTCCATGAAAAGGAATCTATCACCGACAGTACCACGGAACATGCGAACATGAGGTAGCAGAACATCATTAATGTATCGTTGGCCAGTCATAGTCCCAGTTGGAAGCACATAGAGAGACGTACGGCCATTGATCATGATGCCAGCCCATACCATGACACTACATGTCGGATATCGGTCACTTTCCTGTATGTTTGCTGGACAATATGCAGTACCACTATCACGCCAGATCAGGTGTCGTCGACAATCAGACGATAGACTGTATCTACTCTCATCTGAGAAGAGGACAGCAGACCAGTCGTTATCAGTCCAATTTCGATGTTGATGGTACCATTGCAAACGGGCGGTACGGTGACGTCTGGACAATGGGATGCACACAACAGGACAGTGGGCGTATAGTCCTCCTTCATGCAAACGTCTGGCGACAGTTTTTCGGGAGATCCGCTTGCCAGTAGCAGCCATAAACTGATTTGCTACCTCACTAGCTGTGCTGCGCCGGTGTCTTTTTGTTGATAGCACTATGTACCGATCTTTTGCAGGTGTCGTACTGCGAACACGACCTCCCCGTGACGTTTTCTACACTCTCCATTTGTTTGAAATGATTTCCTAAGCCTTGAAACAACACTGTGGCTGACGTCGAACTCCCTGGCAACATCTGTTATTTTTCGCCCTTCTTCAATCTTGCCAATAATACGGCCACACGTAAAATCATCTAGGTGATGTCGGGAAGACATACTGAAAATTGCAAGTTGGTCAATTGATTCTTTCTCTTTCAACTTTGCGTTTGAACAACAACGGTCAATACGCGTCAAATCCTTTATATCTCTTATCAGCGCTATGACGTCACGAACAAGTTCGGCAATCCAAAATTTGCATACGCACAACGCGTCTAACTGTATCCCGCACTTATGCTAATTTCCACATTTTCCTGCCTTCCATTTTATGGTTGCTATCGTTGCTATTGTCATCCGTCCTTAGCTATTGTCCGGCAGTGTACTAAACAGAAAATTATTGCGTACACACAGATAATCTCCTTCTCCAGGCGAGTTATTCAAAACCTGGAAATTGAAAATCTCCGAAATATACTCCGTACTCTATACCAAACTACTGAAGAATATCTTATCCGACAATCTGAACTGAAGAAATTGTTGGAACCAATTGCAAAACAAGCCACTCACCGCCTCAAACTTCTTGACGTTTGCAACATCGACCAACCACAGTTTTTATATATCTCAAGAAAAACAGCAACGCTCCAGCAAAAACCTCACGCATTTTCAATTACAGAACGGAGCTGTTACTTCTGACCCCAGAAAATATGTTCTGAAGTTCGACATTACTTCCATGAACGATTCAGCAAATTTAGTTCACCTCTGCAAGATACAACGTTATTTCTCCGTAATCTTCCGCAAGTTCCGCAACATCACCACTCTGATCTCACCTCGTCTATTTCCTCTTTAGAAATTAAAAATTCACTGGCAAAACTCAACCTTCAAGCAGCACCGGGGAGTGATGGCCTCACGGCCTTCTTCTACATAACCTTCTTTTTTTCACTCTTGCCACTACTGCACATAAGCTTAAATTATGCTCTTATCGCTGATGTCATCCCCTTTAACTTCACTCGTGCAATTATTAAATTACTCCCTAAGAAAAATTGCCTCCAAGATTTAAATAACTGGCGACCCATAAGTCTATTGAATGTGGTAGTCCACACCACATTCAATAGACTTTGACTAAAATTATCTCCCATAGATTAAACCCCATCTTGTCTACAATTATCCATCCAGATCAGACATATACAATACCAAGCCGAAGCATTGTTCAGAATCTAAATATTATTAGAGACCTTATACACATTGCCAACCTTAACCATGAACCGCTTGTAGTGTTAAATATTGACCAGCGCCAGGCATTTGATAATGTCGGTCACGATTATTTATTCGCAGTTTTAATCCATTTCGGTTTTCCGCACAACTTCTGCAGGCTGGTTTTGAATCTTTACCGTAACTCTATCGTTCATGTACGTGGTAGCAACTTCCTCGCGGCAACAATTCCATTTGAGAAAGGAATCCGATAGGGTTGTCCTCTATCGGGACAGCTTTTTGCTATTATTTTTGAACTGCTGCTTATTCACCTCAGACAGTTTTTTACAGAAAAAACGACCTCCACTTCTGCCAGTCTGCGACATCATCAGATTTTCCTAACAGCATATGCAGACGACCTCACGCTATTTATACGTTCTGATACAGATTTCCCGCATGTGCTTAAAATTTATAACACTTACGCTTCGGTTTCAGGAGCTTCATTAAATACTGAAAAAACAGCACGGTTATGATGTGGAGCATGGCTACATCGCACAGATAATCCCTGGGGTGCCCAATGGAACTCTAATATTCAAAACCTCTTAGGTATTTATTTTGGTAAAAACACTATTATCGATCAAATCACCTGTACATCTATGATCAACAAGACGAAACAATCTATTGGTCACTGGTCCAGAGTAAAACATTTTACGTCCTTCCATGGCAGAGCAAAAATTTTGAATGAAATCATGCTTCCGTCTCTGCAGTATACATGGGCTATCCGCACATTACCAACTCACGTTATCACAGAAATCCTTAGACTCACTGTTAACTTCATCTGGATTAGAGTTCATTGGGTGAAGGCAAATGTTCTCACCCTCCCAGTCAAGTTTGGAGGCATCGACTTATGTGATTTCCAAAGTAAATACAATACCCAAAGGAGCATGACTTTCATCAATCTTCTTCTAAGGCCAACCATTGCTTCTCAGATTATCAGAGATGTTCTCTCATCCCCAAGGAACCCACATCTCACGTTTCTTGCGTTTTTGCGAATGGACAGATATCAGCTGATTCCTCTCCGTTTCTCTCCTGTGTATAAATAAGTCATTTCACTCCTAAAACAGCTTTCCTTGAAAAAACTCTCACATGGAACAACACTTGACCTTATTGCAGAACCACTGTTTTATTCTTCTTCCATGCACCCGGCACACCAAGAATACTTCTTTTACCCTACATGGTTAAAAGCTGGAACTGTCACTGTTTCACAACTAGTAAATCAGGATTTTACTTGGAAAAATTTAAGCAATCTCTCAGTGCATCTTCTCTCAACCACTGAAAATGCAGTTACATTCCAAAGTCTCAAGGATGCTATATGTCAGTCATTTCCATCTTTGGCAACCACTCAAGGCTTAATTCCCACAGCATCAGCTCCTCTTCTGCTTCCGTTCACAATTACATTACAAGAACAATTATATCTTTTGCACTCCGTCACCTCCACAAAGTTATATCAAATCTCCCGCCTTCGCAATGTTTCTCCATGCTCTATTCTCAACGTACGACCTTCTGAACTTCGTTTCATCTGGAATGCAGCACAATCAACTAATGCTTATCCTAAGGAAATCGACACGCGTTGGCTTCACCTACACAACAAGCTCCCTGTTCCGACTGTACTTCACAGGTTTCAGCTTACATCATCTCCCAACTGCCGTTACCGCTGCATACCAGGCGATGTGCATCATCGAAACGTCCGTGGTATTCATGCCAACTGATGAGCATCAATCATGTCACTGCTGTCTATACACGATATTAAAAAAACGGAAATAGTTGCAAACTAAAAGATGAATTTTATTTACAGCTAAAACCAAGTTAAAAAAAACATGCGAGATCTTTCGGACCCACTATGGGTCCATCATCGGGAACCGCATGGGTAGGATTCCGATCTTTCAAACTCGGAGATCCATACCACAATGCATCAGCATGAAGGCGCTGCTCCAAAATTCACGCATGCGCACTCGACATAATATACATGACATGCAAATAATGTGAAACACAAAATAAAGACGGTTATGGATTATAAATACAATGGTTTAAAATATAATGTTTCCAAGATGAAGGCAGTGTACATGGTGTGTCGTCATTACAACATTGATTAGAAAGCACAGTGCCAAAATCCATGTTTTGTTTATAACATGCGTTATATTTATTCCACTTGCCAAGTACTCTCACCGCTGTTTACCTATGTTTTTGCACTTCTTCCCAAGATTTGCACCACCAGCCACACCCACATTGAATATCTTTACCTGGTGTCTCCTGGCTGTACAACTCTTCACAATCCAGCTGTATGTACCTACTTTTTTGTGTTACTCAATTATATCATATACTCTTTTCACTTACACGCTGATTCGACCTGCCCAACTGCTACAATTCAATCTGCTCAACGGAAACTCTTGATGTTTTTCCGCTGCAGACTTACAGCCCAACTACAAACAGATTACACAGTATAACGAAGTAAATTTCTCCGTCATTTTTATCCGCGCCAGGATTCGAACCCGGGTCCCCTCATTCCGGAATAAGTTGCTCTACCAATTGAGCTACGCGGACGTTTTATTCTGATTCCCTATCTGCCTTTATGTCGTGTGCGTCCTTCTGGCAGGTACGTCACATCTCCTGGTACGTTACATCATCTCCCCCTTATTTTTTTTTTTTTTTTTTTTTTTTTTTGAAGTGCTGGAGAAAGGATTCTCTTATTTTTCCTATCTCGCGGTGTGGAAAGAACATCACACCAATGCGAGATTTTGAACGGTCGGGTCATCCGGATAGTTCGGGCGCCATTATAACGAAGTAAATTTCTCCGTCATTTCTGTCCACGCCAGGATTCGGCGTGGACAGAAATGACGGAGATGACGGAGATGATGTAACGTACCAGGAGATGTGACGGCAGGTACGTCACATCTCCTGGTACGTTACATCATCTCCCCCTTATTTTTTTTTTTTTTTTTGAAGTGCTGGAGAAAGGATTCTCTTATTTTTCCTATCTCGCGGTGTGGAAAGAACATCACACCAATGCAAAATTTTGAACGGTCGGGTCATCCGGATAGTTCGGGCGCCATTATAACGAAGTAAATTTCTCCGTCATTTCTGTCAACGCCAGGATTCGAACCCGGATCCCCTCATTCCGGAATAAGTTGCTCTACCAATTGAGCTACGCGGACGTTTTATTCTGATTCCTATCTGCCTTTATGTCGTGTGCGTCCTTCTGGCAGGTACGTCACATCTCCTGGTACGTTACAACAGGAGCTTTACGCAAGAACTGTGTGCCTAAATTCCACAAAGACTGGTCTCCACTTGATCGTTGGTACGAGATCATCAATCATCGTATCAAACTGAACACTTAAAATTCATAAAACTTCCCACAATTTTTTTTTCTTTCTCTTACAGTGAAATTTTTTTTTTCAAAACCTTCATCTGCTTTCCATCAACGTTCATCAATGTCAAGATTTCCACTGTTCATAGTATATGTATACAAGTATTGTAACCACATCATGATCATGTCTGTTAAATTCAAAGAGTCTTTATTATTTTCCCTGCATCTCACCTGTAACATACTTATAATGTAAATATCATCATTTATGAACTGTATATATTGTATAATTCTCTCGTTGTAAAATAAAGAACATTTGAACTCGTCTGTTACCTCGTACAATCCTCTCCAGCCGCCGTTGCCCTCAAACATATCGACCAGTGCTTTACTCCGGCAGAAAGACCACCGACTGCTTGCTTTGTTGTTTGTAAGCAGCTCACTGTACACCTTCGATACAGCTGTTCTTGTACCGCCGAGAAGGTTTGCAGTTTCTAAGAGGCATGCATTTGCCGGCCTAGCTCACGCTATCATGCGTCTCAATGTCGCTTTAATCACAAACTTTTCCATATTGCTGCTATTTACGCTTCGTACACAACTGAGTCTCTTGCAGTAAGCTGTTTATAAAGTCATCAAGTGAAGAACGGTACCATCTTAAAATAAGTCGTCCAAATCATAGCAAAAAAGGAACAACAGTTTGCTTTCCTCCTAGCTTACCTTCTTTCTTGCTGCACATTACAGTAACTGCATCATGTGCTGCTTTTACCTTACTGAATCATAACAGAAAATGCAACATGTCGCAGAAATGACACTAAGTTATGCTCAGTAAAGTATTCTAGTTTTTAATACACACATTTAACGTGAACCAGGAACATCAAACAAAGATCTTCGCTCTTTCCACGTTAATAAGTGAGTCACGGAAAAATTATCATTGGCCGCCACCGGGAGTCGAACCCAGGGTCTTCTAGTTACGCGCTGGATATGCTTCCGCTACACCACAGCTGCCTCAAATCCCTCCAGACTCACACACGCTAACTGCCAAGCCAATTTGGCAGGTTGCTTCTTGGAGCCCCGCACAATGCTGGGGATTCACACCACAGCGGCCTCCAGACTCGCACATGCTAACTTCCAAGCCAATTTGGCAGGTTGATTCTTGGAGCCCAGCACAATGCTGGGGATTCACCAAAGATGGTAAGCAGCAACTGAAGAAATAATTAGAAGGATAATGAGTAATTAATACAGACATTTAACGTGGACCAGGAACATCAAAGATCTTCGCTCTTTCCACGTTAATAAGTGTGTCACGAAAAAATCCTCATTGGCCGCCACCGGGAGTCGAACCCAGGGTCTTCCAGTTTTATTAATTATTCATTCGCCTTCTAATTATTTCTTCAGTTGCTGCTTACCATCTTTGGTGAATCCCCAGCATTGTGCTGGGCTCCAAGAATCAACCTGCCGAATTGGCTTGGAAGTTAGCTTGTGCGAGTCTGGAGGCCGTTGTGGTGTAGCGGAAGCATATCCGGCGCGTAACTGGAAGACCCTGGGTTCGACTCCCGGTGGCGGCCAATGAGAATTTTTCCGTGACTCACTTATTAACGTGGAAAGAGCGAAGATCTTTGTTTGATATTCTAGTTTTTCCCAGATAGTCACAAAGACTCTTAACTTAGCTGATGAGTATAAGGTAAAATACCGCTCAATTTTTGCACTCATGGTACTCTGATTGCGCTTTATTATATTTAGTCTCTCGCTATCACTAAGGTGTTACGGTCACAGCTGGTGTGCGTGGCACCTCACCTTAAGAAAAATGGACTCTAACTGCACTGAGATCCATTTTCAGAACATTACTCCCAGTCGTACCGTACAATTTCAAAAATAAAAAGTAGGACACAAGCTCTCGCAAGTACATGTCACAATCATTCATGCACATAATTAGAACGGAAATTTCCAAGTGACACGTTCGATCCTTCCCATAAAACAAGCACAGAGAAATGGGAAGACAGTTATTGCACTAAGAGTCCCGGGAAATTGTTGTCGGCGTATCAAACTTATTGCTTCCTACAAAGCAGTTCGAACTCTTGTTTCACCATATTGTACTCGTAAAATGGTTATAGATGGTATCGTTTTCGGGAACGGTTGTTAACGACTACTATGAGCAACTCTGTGGGCTATAAATAAGTAGTCACCCGTCCTTAACTTAGAGCAGTTGAATCAAGCAAAGGTACAAAGCCAGCACCGTCGAACAAGCACAACACCCATACCTCATCATGATTCGAACCCATGCCCGTTTCAGACGAATGATCAGAAGCCAGTGACTCAGACACTAGGTCTACTTGGGTTTCTTACGTCTTGGTTACTAGTGAAAGGAAAACTCTCCCGTATATTGTCAGAAAGCTTGGTGTTGAAGCTGAAAGTGGATACCACGGACTGTAGCGAACACCGAAAAAAGGTACAATTTGTGATCTCATGCGGTATTCATTCTATTTAAATTGCTCCTTATTCTAAATTCACATGCACAGTGGTACCCTCACAAAAATTAAGCTGTGACGTAATTTTGGATATTTTATTTATTTGGGAGGTTCCCATTTCTCGATTTTTTCTGTGGGGAGGGAGCAACGGCTACCGTTAGCATCTAAGGCTATAAGCAGTCTCAGGTCCCTAATTTTGGCCACAGCTTCCACGGATGGGAGAGGGATAGAGCGGCATAGGTTAAACGCACCACATATGCCCCTCCCGTGACTTCAACTCAGGTCCAACTAGGACGATTAGCCAGATGCCAGCGACTGCGACTACTCGGCCATCGGAACGTCACGTGTTCTTGAGTACCAAGTTACACAAAACATTACACAAGTGGCATTCAGCGTTTCATCTCATTGCAATTTTTTTATTGTATTTCTCTTGTCTCTACAAAAAACAGAAAAGTCCCCCCTAATACATTGCAATAATACGAGATTAAAGCAGAGATTTAATAATACTGCCCTTTGCATCGATTTCCAAAACTGACTGAACTTAAGTGCTAGACAAGGTCGATGTTCCCCATTTATCCAGTGGAGTAAACAACTTTCTTTTCTATCGAATACAAAAACCAAGCTTGTGATTAACAGGCGTACAACCGTCATGAATAATGACAGTGGTATCATCATACGAATTAAAATTTGACATTTAGAAGTTCAGTGCAAATAAAAAGTATCACGTTTCCAACATAAATATTTGACTGAACGGTAGATGAATCCGAATATTTGACACCGAGTGAATGAATATTTCAGTTCAGTAAACATGTTAGCTCCTTTCTTGAACAGTGCTCGACACATAAAATGCCACAACATGAAGGAACGCTTGAAATGAGGCGAAACGTATCGCATATGTAAACAAGCACGTAGGAAAAAAGTGATTTAATTTCTGAGGAATTACATGAATGCAACGGGCGAAGAGACATACAATACGGCCTTGAATAAGTAGGTCGTATGACCGCCGTGCGGGGACATTACATTCAGTAACACGGCGGGGCACCGAGTGAGAACTTCCCCGAATGGTGTTATGAGGTACCGCTGACAGTGCGTCGTTGACCTGTGTCAACATTAATCGACATTGCGCGTGGGTCGTGCAGAGGCGCTAAGTCGTCTGATACAATGGCGTCCCACACGCTCCCTATTGGGAAGAACACTGGGGATCCGGCTGGGCTGGGCAGTACCTCATTACCTTGTAGGCATTGTCAGCTGACGTTGGCATTGTGCGGATGGGTGTTATCATGTAGAAACTCGACATCAGCGATACCATACGGCAAAACAACAACAACAACAAGTTCTTAAAATCATGCAATGCATTGATTATGATACGCTTTCCAACATACGAGAAATGATTACTCAAGTTATCACTCAAGTTATGAGGATATGGCTGTGGAATAAATCTCGGTCCTGTGCCCTGACCTTTCATCCCATTTCGATGATATTCAACAGAACCGGTTCAATATACCTCCGAAATAACATGATAAAGTTTTGTCGCAATCGTAGCATTTGTACGTAAGTTATGATGCATAAAGGCTATGGAATAGATCCCGCTCCTGTGTCCTAACCTTTGACCCCATTTCGGCCATTTTTAACTTGATTCCTACCAAGGTAGGCCCCTACAACATACTAACATTTCATCCAAATCGAACCATTTTTACGTAAGTTATGATGCATAATGGCGATGGAAGTGATTCCGCTCCTATGTCCTGACCTTTGACGCCATTTCACCCATTTTCAACAGGGTTTGTCTCCAGATGCTCCCCTACCACATGCTAAAATTTCATCCAAATCGAACCTTTTTTACGTTAGTTATAACACATAAGAGCAGTGGAATGGGTCCCGCTCCTATGTCCTGAACTTTGACCTCATTTCGTTCACTTTCAATACGGTTCCTCCCCAGGTGTTCCCCTACCACATACTAAAATTTCATCGAAATCGAACGATTTTTACGTAAGTTATCGTGCGAACGGACATACGCACACAACGCGTGACGTAATGAGGCAGATGGGAATCGCGACCATCTGCTCGAAAGAGTGTGACGTCATAAAACTTTAATAGGATACACACCCAACGCGTGACGTAATGAGACAGATGACGTGACCGCGCGCCAACATCTCAATTGCGAGAGTGTGACGTCATAAGATTTCTAAGCATGGGTAACATTAATGGGACGACGTCATGACACTAAAAACGTGGTAATTGGGGATGATTAGTTAACCCACTAAACGAATTTTCCTAAAGTCGAGATCAAGCTAAATCGATTTCTAGTACCAGAAAACGGTAGGTTAACGACTTTCATCAAAATCCTTAGAGCCGTTTTCAAACTAAAATTTACATACATACAAGAATTGCTCCTATAATAGTATGAGATACGGGCGATGGAATGGATCCCGATGCTACGTCCCGACCTTTTACCCCATTACGTCCATTTTCAATAGGGTTTGTCCCCAGGTGGTCCCCTACCACCTGGGGACAAACCGATTTCATCGAAATCGAACCATTCTTACGCACGTTATGACGCATAAGGGCAACGAAATGCATTCCGTTCCTATGTCCTGACCTTTGACCCCACTTCACCCATTTTAAATAGGGTTCATTCACAGGTGGTCCCCTACCACATACTAAAATGTCATCGAAATCGATCCATATTTACGCAAGTTATGACGCATAAGGGCAATGGAATGCATCCCGCTCCTATGTCCTGACCTTTGACCCCACTTCACCCATTTTCAATAGAGTTCATTTCCAGGGGGTCCCTACATCATACTAAAATTTCATTGAAATCGATCCATATTTATGCAAGTTATGACACATAAGGGCAACGGAATGCATCCCGTTCCTATGTCCTGACCTTTGACCCCACTTCACCCATTTTTAATAGGGTTCATTTCCAGGTGGTCCCCTACGACATACTAAAATGTCATCGAAATCGATCCATATTTAGGCAAGTTATGACGCAAAAGGGCAATGGAATGCATCCCGCTCCTATGTCCTGACCTTTGACCCAACTACACCCATTTTCAGTAGGGTTTGTTCACATGTGGTTCCCTACCACGTACTAAAATTTCACCAAAATCGAACCATATTTACGCAAGTTATGACGCATAAGGATAATGGAATGGATCCCACTCCTATGTCGTGACCTTTGACCCCACTTCACCCGTTTTGAAAAAGGTTCGTCCCCAGGTGGTCCCCTACCACATACTAAAATTTCATCGAAATCGAACCATTTTTACGCGAGTTATCGTGCGGACAGACAGACGGACAAAGCTAACCTACGGTTGGAAAGCGTAAAAAAACGGGCTGCAGCACCACATCAACGTATTGTCGTACTGTCACTGTACCCACTAAGTGTATGAGTTGTGAACGGCTGTCGAAACTGACAGCGCCCCGAACCATGACTCCAGGCTGGTGAGCCGTACGACGCTCACGGAAAGCACGAAGATCATTCCAGAAACAACGTCATCCGCAGACTCTCAATCGGGGATCATCGACTCTGAGACAGAAGCGAGACTCGTAGTTCAATACGACATTGTTTCATTCGTGCCGCCACTCATGTCTAGAACGGTAACACGTCAGCCTTGCACGACGATGTGCTGAAGTGAGCAACAACTGCCGCAATGGCTGGCGAGGGCGAAAACCTGCATCAGCCAATCTGTGATTCACAGCCGTATCGATACTGGCATGTCCATAGCCGCTTGGAACACCTCGTCGAATGTCGTCAGATTTGGATTGTGGGGATATTAAGGCTTGCCGTCTAATGCGGCGATTGACGTGCCGCCACTCATGTCTTGTGAACGGCTGTCGAAACTGACAGCGCCCCGAACCATGACTCCAGGCTGGTGAGCCGTACGACGCTCACGGAAAGCACGAAGATCATTCCAGAAACAACGTCGTCCGCAGACTCTCAATCGGGGATCATCGACTCTGAGACAGAAGCGAGACTCGTAGTTGAATACGACATTGTTTCATTCGTGCCGCCACTCATGTCTAGAACGGTAACACTTCAGCCTTGCACGACGATGTGCTGAAGTGAGCAACAATTGCCGCAATGGCTGGCGAGGGCGAAAACCTGCATCAGCCAATCTGTGATTCACAGCCGTATCGATACTGGCATGTCCATAGCCGCTTGGAACACCTCGTCGAATGTTGTCAGATTTGGATTGTGGGGATATTAAGGCTTGCCGTCTAATGCGGCGATTGAGAATTTCGGACGTTCGCCTAAGTGCACCAGTCTCACTACGGCGGCACACGTTAACTTCCTCCAACCACTGTCACCATATTCGGCCGACAGTTGTTGCATCACGATGCATTTCCGCCTTGATGTGATACAGGGACAGCCAGCAGTACGTAGCCTTATGGTTAAGACTTTGGAAAGGGTGCCCTTGTGATGGTAGTATTCCTATGATGTCGCTCAGGCATTGCCACTTCTTACACGTGCTTTCGGCACCGAGATCGCTCCGATGCAGTGGTCCACATGCCCAGGTGAGGACGACTAAACTTAGCTAAGCTGATTATTTACACTCCTTACACGTGCTTTCGCCACCGAGATAACTCCGATGCAATGGTATACACGACCTGGTGAAGACAACCAAACTTAGCTACGCCGAGCAGTTTTGACCTTTTATCTCCCTTATATATCACGTGATGGATTCGCAACTGCAATCATTCACATAACACAACTGTCAACACATACCCATCAACTTGCATAGCGCTTTGACAAATACGTCCTGGTGTGGCATTTTCTATGTCGACCAGTGAGTGTATTTGAATTTGTGGTCTCCATGAAATTGCTTAAAAAAAGTAAAACTCCGAAGGCTGTAATTACACATATTGTTCAACTACCCTAGATCCTTACAATATAAGAATGGAAAATTAATAACTCCAGTAGTTTGTTAGGTAACGGAATAAATTGCCGCAATCCTTTTTGCAATCAAGAGTTTGAAATGACTGTTTTAAATGAGCAAATCACAGAGCCTCGAAACAACATGGCAAAACAGTGTTTGGCAGAAAATCAAGAATACGTATGAAAGTTCTCCCCGTCGTTGTTTAGGAGTTTGAATTATTTTACAAAGGCTAGAGTTCTTCGCTGGGCGGTGATGTACCACATACTGTGATTATTGATTAGTAGATTACATAATGACTCCTTCAGTGATGTAGAAGGGCCTTAGCGCGCCTTAGCTGGCTAAGGCATTATTTTTAGGCTTAGCACTGCTAAGCCACTTTTCAGGGTCAGATGTTAAGAGAAGCTGGGCTAAGGAATTTTTGTAGATGATCGTGTATACAAAAACAGGGAAATCTATGTTCTGTATAAAAGCATACTCATATCTTAACCAAATGTATATACTGCAGTGATACCCTGCCCCGGCGGTCGAGTGGTCTGAGGCACTGGCATCTGATTATTGGTTCTATCCGGACCCCTGGCTCGAGTCTAGAAAGAGGCATGGGTGATGCGCTTGGCCAATGGCGCTGGATCTGTCACTTACCTGAAACGAGTTGCGCGAAATTAGGGACGGGTGACTGCTACGAGTTGCTCATGGTGGTAAAGAAAACAAACAAACAAAGAAAAAACAATGTAATGGAAGAAACGATACAGTCTGATCATGCCGTAGGGATTTTACGGATCCTAAGGGTTCGAGAGTACAAAGCCAATGCGAACTCTTTTTACGCTTTCCAACCGTAGGTTGAAGAAGCGTATATGCTCCAGCTTTTTCCGTCCGTGTCGGCACGATAACTCATGTAAAAATGATTCGATTTCGATGAAATTTTAGTATGTGGTAGGGGACCACCAGGGGACGAACCCTATTGAAAATGGGTGAAGTGGGGTCAAAGGTCACGCCATAAGAGCGGGATCCATTTCATTGCCGTTATGCGTCATAACATGCGTAAATATGGTTCGATTTCGATAAAATTTCAGTATGTGGTAGGGAACTACCTGGGCACGAACCCTATTGAAAATTGACAAATTGGGGTCAAAGGTCAGGCAGGGCATAAGAGCGGGATTTATTCTATTGCCCTTATGCGTCATAACTTGCGTAAAAACGGTTCGATTTCGATGAAATTTTGGTATGTGGTAAGGAACCACCTGGGAACGAAACCTATAGAAAATGGGTGGAATGGGGTCAAAGGTCAGGACATAAAAGCAGGATCCATTTCATTGCCTTTATGCGTCATAACATGCGTAAATATGGTTCGATTTCGATGAAATTTTAGTATGTGGTAGGGAACTACTGGGCACGAACCCTAGTGAAAATGGGCGAATGGGGTCAAAGGTCAGGCAGAGAATAAAAGCGGTATTTATTCCATTGCCCTTATGCGTCATAACTTGCGTAAAAATAGTTCGATTTCGATGAAATTTTAGTATTTGGTAAGGAACCATCTGGGGACGAACCCCATTGAAAATGGGCGAATGGGGTCAAAGGTCAGGGCATACAAGTGAAATCCATTCCATTGCCTTTATGCGTCATAACATGCGTAAATATGGTTCGATTTCGATGAAATTTTAGTATGTGGTAGGGAACCACCTGGGCACGAACCCTATTGAAAATGGGCGAAATGGGGTCAAAGGTCAGGCAGGATATGAGAGCGGGATTTGTTC
This sequence comes from Macrothele yani, assembly GCA_039090855.1. Classification (NCBI taxonomy): domain Eukaryota; kingdom Metazoa; phylum Arthropoda; class Arachnida; order Araneae; family Macrothelidae; genus Macrothele; species Macrothele yani. Next base: position 12,972,583 of record CM077012.1, read on the forward strand.
CATTGCCCTTATGCGTCATAAGTTGCGTAAAAATGGTTCGATTTTGATGAAATTTTAGTATGTGGTAGGGAGCCACTGGGGACTAAACCCATTGAAAATGGGTGAAATGGGGTCAAAGGTCAGGACACTGGAGTGGGATCCATTCCATTGCCCTTGTGCATCATAACTTACCAAAAAATGTTTCGATTGCGACAAAACGTTATCATGTTGTTCCGGAGGTATAGTGAACCGGTTCTGTTGAATATCAACGAAATGGGGTCAAAGGTCATTGCACAAAAGCCAGATTTATTCCACAGCCATTATTCTCATAACTTGCGTAAAACTGCTTCTATTGCGACAAAACTTTAGTATGTTATTCTTGAGGTGTACTGAACCGGTTCTGGTGAATATCATCGAAATGGGGTCAAAGGTCATGACACAGGAGCGAGATTTATTCCACAGCCATTATCCTCATAACTTGAGTAATAATTTCTGGTATGTTGGAAAGCGTATCATAATCAATGCATTGCATGATTTTACTAACTTGTTTTATTTTATTTTTGACGACAGTTAAAATAAAGATATGGGTGGCGGAATTCCGTTGCACTGCCCCGAGAGAAAAAAAACAACGGTAGTGAAGAGCATTTCTACTAAACTGCTCGATATCGGCTCTAATGAAAATTATCCATTGATCTCACTCTCTGCTTCCTTATGGGTAAACAAAAGACATATCGTGTAACCACCTTATAATCTTAGGAAAAACTGCACATTAGTCACACTGAGTTGTTATACGTAACTCTGTCAGTTGCATTTCTTCAACGTGACTAATTTTACACGTATTATTCACATGAATATTTAGAATCGTGTAGAACGACAAAGCGGTATTTAAATAAAACTTTTGTATTCTTAGCATATGACTACCATATAACATTCTTTCTTTTATTGAAAATAGGTTGGGAGTTTCACCATATTCACGTAATCTTTGTATACACGTGCGACGACCACAAAGCAGGAGACTGAGATCAATTTAATATAAACTAGTCCGCAACCCGTGCCACGCACGGTTGAAAAAGATGTGACTTAAATTTTTTCTTGTCATATAACACGAATCGTAATAAAATGCATAACTATAATAAACGGTCGAATTGTTAATGGGCAGTGTATAAGATGGGCCACTAACAACAAAATTTTCGTAATATTCCCATTAATTTTTCTAACTACTCGTATACGCATTTCACGATGATGTTCCTCATTAATATATAAACACTGAGAAGCAGCATGGAATAAACAGTTGCCGTCCCCGAGAATAGGGATAACATGGCGTTCAATAACAAACCAAAACAACTCTTTACTAAGAGTAAGCTTAGACGCATTTACATAGAAAGCAAAGTCCAAGGCACCGCTGTTCCGTTTGACTTTAAACTTCGATTACAATTACGTAGTTGATAGCGGAGGGCTTAGTTCCAAGTCCGGCCACCGCAGAAAGGCAGATGGCGCTGCAAGTACTGAAGCGAGAACAAATGCCAGAATAATGAACGGCGGATTGTACAAAGAAAATGCCATGGTAACATTGAAAAAAATACTTATGACAATATAAATTAGCAATGACAAATCTGTGGGTCAGTAGTTTCATTTAAAAAAATCCTAAAAATCGCTCCAGTCGGTGGCGCTGGCTGACTGTAAAAAGAAACGGCCTTGTGTTTTAAATATATAGATTACTTATGACAATAAAAATTAGCGATGCCAAATATGTGGGTCAGTAGCTTTCATTTAAAAAAAATCATGAAAATCGCTCCAGTGGGTGGCGCTGGCTGATTGTAGAAAGAAACGGCCCTGTGTTTTAAATATATATTGTGTAATTTTAATATAAATTGATAAAATTAATTAGTAATGAAAATGTAATAAAAATTGCTAAATTATTAAATTAAATCAAATTTCAGAGGGCTTTTGAAAATTTTTTGAGGGTATTTTTCCCGGGTTGAGGTTTCCAGATATGTTCAGCGCTAAGGCACTTTTTTTATTTAGAACTAAATCACTGGACTCCTTAATAGTTCTGTGTCTATATCAGATACAGCTATGCTTGTGGCCTTATAATACAGGAAACGGTGCATTTTCCTGTTTATAGTGCGATGATAGAATTTTATTTAGTCTCACACCTTTCAGATTTCTACTGGCCGTTTTTCTGAAGAGCAACAAAAATAAAAGGAAAGAAAAATCTTACTTCTAACATCTTTCATTACTGTTATAAACAGGGCTTTTGTGGTTGAAAGATAAAAATGAATTTTCAAACGATCTGTATAACGAAGATTAATATACTTATAAAAACTGAATCGAATGAGTATTATTTTTGGGAACAATACGAATATTTAAAAAGCCACTGTATTTAGCATTACTTACATGCGCTGTTTTGAAGGTGGGCCATCATCAGGAGTATCTCCTTTTTTATAAAAGGATACAAAGTTCCATGAGTAAAAGTCTAATCTTCACCTTTTGTAAGAAATTTGTTTTTAACCATTGTCTAGCAGCATTCCGTTAATCTTTTCTGTCCCAGGTAATGACCAATATCTTGCAAAATGAATTTTATCAAATGCTTGTAGTCTTGAATATTCATCACTATCTGTAATGCATATTTGCATTTGGAAATACTCACGGTTAATCTATTAGACATGATTCATAATAACAATTGTCGATGTAGAAATATCGAGAACGACAAAAAAATGACAATTCAGTGCAGTTAAACCCCATGCTATTTCATCAGTTTCGTTGTTTAAGGAAAATGTAGACATACCGCATTTTTAAGATACAGTTTCTTCTTATGCTGCTTCAGAGAAGAACCAAAAGTAACTCACAAAATTTCAGAACACACTGTAGTCTGATGTAACAAACCTTTTACTATTAGACGTAGTTAACATACAGCACAATGAGAAGAATCACTAGCTTAACAAAATACTTCAGGATCAACAGGACAAATATGAAGGATGCTCAAATGAAGTATGGATTTTTCGTTTCACAGTTAAACATATTTAAAGGACTAAAAGTCTAATATTGTGATCTGCTGAACATTCCGTGTGATTCAATAGTACAAGCTCATATCCTTGCTGTTTTTTATTCCGTAATTTGACATTACTGACAATCACAATGCCTAATATTTGACACAAACTTGTACAGTGGGCATGAGTGTATTTATTATTTCAATGATTATAAATGAAGTTCAGATAAAAAGGAATGGGTTTAGTAGGGAAATTTTTTTATGGAAAGGTATACACAAGGTTATCGTCGACGCACAGCATCATTCATCACATCAAAATGTGTAGGTCTCGAAAGCTGAATAAGGCAGATTGTGCAGATGCTTTTGGTAACATCACTAAGAAAATGTAAGCAAGAATAATTTTCAGAACAAATTATTTTTTTTTACATTTAAGCTAAAATATTTGACAAACAGCGTGAATACTCCAAGAATTTTCGAATACCAAAATATGTACTGTTTTCCATTATAAATGCTTCACCCACAAGCATTAAATGCTTAATGTATACTAATTTAGTTTCAAACTTATACGTTTACACTTGCTAAGTTTCAGTAGATCTTTCTAGCGCTTACTGAATTCATATGTAGCCCCATAAACGTTTCTTACTCTGATGCATAACAAAAAAACAACAACAACATAAATCCTGATATATTTCTAACAAAGTTTTCCAATGAACTACTGCTAAAAGGATCACTAAATCGAGAAAAAACTGAGCATGCTACTATAATAATATTTTTTGTTCCTTTTTGCAAAAAAAAATAAAAATAAAATAGATGGACTTTATAATATTTTGCTTTAAGAGATGTGTATACTACATTAATCATGGAAAATAAAAGTCGACATGGCCACTGTGAGGACAAATAAGTAAAATTCAGTTCCCAATTCAAGTGCCAAATAAGTGGTTCAAGTTATAGACAGAAAATATAGATCGAAAGTTTGAAGACAAATTTAGTTACATAACAAAAAGAGGGTAATGTTAAATTAAATGATATAAACAAAAGTAATAAGTTAATTGTTTTTCCACTACATTCCTTCAGCATCGTGCGATATGTTTCAATAAATACTTCGGAATCCTCGTAAGGTTATATATATATGTTTCTTTCCACACAAGATGAACGTCTGAACTCCTAGGATGTCACACACGTCGTAACAACCTTGATCAGTAACATGTACAAATTTTTCACAATTACACAAGTGATAAGGAACTAGTAGCATTAACATGAGATCCATACAGCTTGCACTGTACAATTACACATTACACATATATCTAAATCGTTCACAAAACTTGATTATGAAAAGGGTTATAAATATCATCGAAATATGTGTTGCGTACATGCATTCAGATCACGAATAAACAAGATCATTGTATACTTCAAAGTGTGTGTAAGAATAAAAGGTTTTTCACATTACTTTATGCAACTACTGATAAATATGACTACATAAAGCTGAGAAAGACGAGGTATATTATTTTGTTCCTTAAGTGAAATTTCTACGTAGAGTTACTTTCTTTCACATTGTTAATATTTGAAAGATCGAGAATCAAACATGGATAAATTGATAAAATTTGTATTTTTTTCTCTTTCAGCGCACATAATATCTACAAAAAAGATGAATAAAAAATGAGAAGTAAAAATCTTCAATTTCCGCAAACAGTAAAATTCAAGCTAAAACTGTTTTTTTTTACTTTGCAAAATTCTGAAAAATTGGAATCATTTCTACTGTAAACCATTTTTCGTATATGATATAAAATACATGTTCGAAAATGTTATGAAAAAAATATGCGCAAAAAATATTCGTTCTGTTTTTGACGTACTAATATAAAAGATCTGAATGGACTAAAGGTGTTTTATTTCTAACCAGAAGTACGCGGTAAATAGTACATATTTTTGGAAGGGACTTGATCTTCATTCGGGATTCAGACAAAATATATTCTAACGCACACGATATTCAAGTAATACATTCTAAATGATTCATAAATATTTTTATAGTTTTCAAAATTATCATCACAAAGATTGATTTTTTTAATGCTAATGTTTTGCTAAGAGTTGTACAGGATGAAACAATTACAATTAGAATAGTTGCTGTACAAAATATGAATATGGCCATCGTACATATAAAACAAATGAAAACCAAATGGATTTTTGAACGGTCGGACAGAAAAGGACCAAAATGGTTAAAGTAAATACACCACCATTCTCTCTCGGGTAAATAGCTAACATAAAGCCGAAAGATTTAATTTTTGATAGAATTTCGATGAACTGTGAATGTGGAACTTTTGTAGCTGAGCTGAGGTACTAAAAAGCTTAAATGATGAAGACAACTAAATGTTGGTTGCTTCAAAACAAAATGAACATCGTAAGGGAAAGGATGATAAAAAAAGTAATTTTGAAGGTAAATGAGTGCTTCGTTTCGAGAATATTTACTTTTTGATATTCAGATTCACAACCCAGAAATGAAGGTGTAGCTCTTGGCTAAAACGAAAAGTAACGTTCTTATTCAATCAAAATAATGAAATATTCTATTTCTACTGTTCTACTCACAACGCACAACATTCACTGTGAGTCGGAACAAGTTACAAAATATTATCTCTGCACTGATAAATTTACATCATGATATATTGCACACATAATCTATGAATCAATTATTTCGAAATTTCCGACATATTGCCTATCTCGCAAAATCTAATACTTTTCAAGTGCAATGGATTTGGCAGCTTTGAAACACTAGTAAAAATAGGATGAAGAAATGCGAGATGAAAGAGGTCTATTGTATTATAAATAACATTTTCTCAAAGGATTTAAAATATGAACATATTATCGCACAAGTTGCAATAAAATATTATCTGTCTTGTTAATTAAATCGTATTTCTGTTGAGAAGAATATTCATTTAAATTCATGTTAGATGAAATTAGCCAGCATACAGCTAGCTACAAATATATATTACTTTTAAAAATTTAAGAAATTTTACTAAACAACAGTTTTGTTATCACACACACAGCAGTTTTTAGGTAGCATTTGGCGAAGACATGAAACTATAGTTACGTCTTGTTTACATATCAACATCTGCATATAGGCACACACAGTAGTTTTGGTTTGATATTTTTGAAGACAAATTTCAAGACAGTAAAGGGAAATGTAATTTTAATTACATATATGATACTCTGTAATATCTACTCATATTTGATCCACTTTTGAAACCATCGAGAAAAACTGTGAAATACTATATTATAAATAGTGGATGCTTCCTGATTACTTTTCAAAATGATAATCAGAAAAGCTAAAAGCGTTAGAGTGAGGTACACAAATAGTTTCTAAGGAAGATATTCTTAGAATCCACTCTAACATTTTTTTCAGATCGTCAGAGAACTGTCCTTATGTAGCACTCATGTATACCACACACATGAACTGTCAGACATGCACTTAATCAAGTAACCAAAACACAGGGTGACCACATCTTGTCCAAATTACAGCATCGTAAACTTTCTTTTTCAGAAGCTAATATGTACAGCACAGGAAATATATCTCTTCCACAATAGACTACATTAATTTACTTTTGCAAGGATAATATAATTTTATACTTTTTTAGATAAGGCTTATCTAAACAACATGAGGACGTATTTATACTAAAATAGTACAGTTCCAACAATGCACTTTGCTTTCACCCAAAGCAAAAAGTTTTTTGCACTAGGGCTTATGGACTGCTGGTTTTACTGGACTACTAAAGGGAATCATAAATAGCTTCAACTATGTAGCAATTATATTCTCAGTTGGACAACAGGAATAAATGTCACGGTTTTAATGAACTGTGGCATGTGTAGGAGTAGGAGATTTGAATACTGTAATTGCTTTCACAACGGTAAAAACTAGCAAAATAGTACTAGCAAGTAAAATTTAACAAATATCAACGATTTTCAGGCAAAGCTATAGTCTATACATGTTTTAAAGGTTTGTTTCTACCTTTAAGGAAGCAAACCTGAGGTCGAAGGCAAAACACAAGTGAAACTTCATCAGCTACCTATGAATAGAGAATTTCTCGAGCATGAAGCTATCCCATGTTTCTCATATCCGGAAAAACATGAATAACAAAACACTTTAACCACGAAAGACAGATTTTGCATATATTCTTCAGGATAAGGAATGTTGCAACGAATTTTCCAAGGGTCGTTGAATCTTTCTTTTCAGGTATATTCTTGGAAACTTTCCACAGAATTCAATAGCTAATAAAATCTGAAGATCATAATAAACAACATTTTTAATCATTGTATGATGTAAAACTTTGCAACGTCTCAAAAATTACACAGCAATTCGATCACTCTTTGCTTTTAAACCCCTGAGAATTACTAAGTACTTTCACGTGATTCAAATGTTTATGCACAAAGTAAACTACGTCACAAATAACCAAAGATATCAATAATCTTCAACTAATAATTCTAGGTTTCAAACTGACAAGTGGTCACCCCAGTTTAAAAGCTTATATGCATCAAACTTACCACGGAACAACGCTATAGGCATTTTCACATGCCTTTAGTCAATAAATCTTCACTTAGTGAGCATTCAAGTCCTCCTGGAAAATACAACCTGGAATCTAAGGTTCATCCCAGTTCAGAAGCATTGACAACAAACATTATACACTTTTGAAAACAAAATTATATGTAAATATCAACCTTACAGGGACTGATAGGAAAAGTACTACTTAATTTATTTATTTAATGAAAAATGATGGTAACTAAATAAACAGAAATAACAATGAAACAACGGACACATTTCTCCCTGGGTATTTGTTTGTTCCATAAGCTGGGAAACCATAACACTGCCATCATTTCAATGTACTAAAACATTGCACACACCAAAAAAATTATTAAAAAACTGAAAAAAAACTATTCGCTAGAATAAGTATATTTTTTCCGGCGTCTTCGTGCTCTTCATTTGAAATGTGTTTTGTTCTGGGGTTACCTTCAAAGGTTATCCTTTCTGCTTTGACGTAAATTTGTTTACAACTTTTACCTTCATCAAGTGAACAGTTATCTAAGACAAATAATAGAAATTTCTTCAAACAAAGCACCATTCTTGTGTTGCAGTCCATTCGTCATTTCATCCCCGATTAACACACATCTCTCTCTCTCTCTCTCTCTCTCTCTCAAAGTAAAACAATGAATATCTTTGTAACCTACGCTCACCCCTAAGAACACAAAATAGAGATGTATATTAAAAAAACCCAGCGATATGTCATTTTCTGAATAAAGAATAGGTGAGCTGATCACTTGTGAACATTGTTCCACCTTTCTTAACTGCCATAGAAAGAGATAGGTAGAGAGATTTAAACACCAATTGGGCACCGGTGTGGGTGGGTATCTGTGCGTGCTACTGTACCTCACACCAAAAGAATGCAAAAGTCTTCATAGAAATACTCTTCTACATATGATAACGTCCACGATACCCAATTAACTCTCTAGGTACACAAATGAACCCGTTTCTCTAAAGAAGTTCACTTTAGAAGCCTTTGATGTAGCCATAAGCTTCCATGCTGGACATCAAGACGTAGAAGAGCCAAAGACATACAAAAAGGATGGTTGTTGGTAACTTATACTTCATGGGACCTCCCAATTCGCCTCCAACTTTTTTGCTGCGTCGAAGAAGCAGAACTGTACAGGAGATGAAAGCACAGACGCAGAACATGGTAACCGAAAAGGCCAAACTTCCTGGACTAACTTCGAACTTTGTGCCGTTCCAGGCGTGATAGATGGCAGCGATTGACCAAGCAATGCCGATGCCCAGGAATACGTTCACAGCATTACTTCCGGTCACGTTTCCAATCGATGAGTCAGCATATTTGTCTTGAGTAGCTGCAACTTTGCTGGCAAAAGTATCTGTAAAAAAATGTACGAATGCATGAGATTTTCGTTAAGAATGTATGCAATTTCATTCATTTTACAGCAAAATTTAAACTGCACTTTCAGATAACAAAGTTTACTAAAACATTTACAGAATATAACTCTTTATATCGTGGAATTTAGTTCAAATTGTCAAACTACACGAAGACGAATTCTTTCATTCAGATCCGCGATGGTTGAGACATAAATCATGAGAGCTTTAATGAGGGATACGTTGCGTTCCAAAATATCGCAAGGTATTATACAGATTGTGAATTTTTCTTACGTCTATTCTTAAAGATATTTAATTTACCAGACATTGTTAGTGTTCAAGGGATTTTACGTAGCACAACAGATACGGATGTCTTACGAAGAAGTCACATCCGTCTATCTGCTTTGTAGAGGCCTAATATATCCACCGAACCCATGCAACCGATTTTGATAAAAATTTAGTAAGAAGGAATCTTTAATGCGTGAAAGTTCTACAAAGTATTTTCAAACTACATCAGTGAATTCTGACTGAATGACTGGATAATAAGCACATCATCGGCCTATCATATTAGATAATCTTTAAATAATCAGTAAAAGTATAAATGATATGTATTTCATTCTGTATGTTAGTAACCTGGATTCAGTCAAGATTAGTGCTATTGAAATCCAGAGTTCAACAAGCAAAAAACCCGAAATGCTATAAAAACCGAAATTCGGATTGCAACATGGACATTCAGATATCCGGATTTCGAATGTCTGGACATTCGAATATTAGGATTTAACATCGGTTGTTTGGCTGATATGTTTTTCTTTATTACTTTTTCTTTCTTTCTTTCATCACTTATTTTGCCCTGTCCTTTATTTCATTTGTTCCTTATCGTTTAGTTTTTTTCTCTTATCATTCTTTTTTTAGTCTTTCTTTTGTTCTCCCTATTTTACTGTTTTCTTTATGCAATTTTTTTGTCATGTCACTCTGGAGCTGATATGCGTATTTATTGAGGCTCACAGCATCTACTACGTAAACAGAGTACGTTAGACTCTTGCTAATCCAGCCATTCTTTGCAAAGAGGGGTGCCAGATTAGCGAGAGTTCCGGATTACTAAAAGTAAATAAAAATTTAGTATGATCCTTCATTAAATTTAATATTACAAGTTTACTGTATGTAGTACATACGTATTTAAAAAATATAAATAAGAGACAAGCATATGATAATTGTAAAAGAACATGATCGTAACGTACTATACTGTCTCATTTACAACAATGAAATGATCTTTTCATATCAGTACTGTGAAGTACAATATGTATGTGTATGTAGTAAAAGAAACGTATAATTGTAATACAGCCCAGATGAAGTCTTGCATTTTCTACTCTGTGCGGTCACTTCGAAACATGTCACGGATTTTTGTCTGTTTTAATGAATCAGCTCGTCGAAGGCACGCTTTGTCACACAATCGCTTTACCAGCATTACGTCGGCACCGCAAGTGTCAGTTTTTTGTTTCTTTATTAGTCACAATAAAGCTATATACAAAGCAGCTAATGAAAACAAGGTATATACGGTAATACAGAAGATCAGGGTACCGTAAATTCAGGCACAATATAAACAAAACACATTATATCCAATAAAATATACGAATATGCAGAGCACTTAATCATATAAAAAATATATGCTTAGCAGATATCTAAAACCTTTTACACGTAGCCGTCTCGCGTGTCGTCACAGCGCCGCCTGGGTAGCAACAAATCTTTTAAAAATAACCCACGTTCCTGACTTCACAAGGAAGCGCAACTTCGCCTCTTTTACGTCACGGCCGGAGCCGGAGGTCGCATAATCGAGGGCCGGATCAGCAAGAGTCTACTGTACTTTTCTTTAGAAGTTGGTTCTGCATGCATTTCTTCTCTACCTCACAGCCAATAGGATCTTCACCAGGGCCGTTTACTCTAAGTGTAAGCGTTCTGTTGAGGCTTATACAGGCGACTCCCGTTAAAACAAACTTCACGGATCCCCAAAATATTTGGCATAACAGCGGAACGAGCAGGCAGAACGGACCGAAAGACCACTCACTAGATAGACTAGGGTCAGGTACGGTAGGGCATTGGCATATATGTAGCATGATGTAGAGGGGGGGGTGTAGGAAGGGTATAAAGCACACGGGCGGTGTACGCTCAGCAATTCAGTGACAGCTATTGCACGGTGTACATCGGTTTGAACGACGTCGAGTTGCTGCCACCGTGTGATATGGCCAACAGGCAATCTATTAGACGACATCTGGATGACTTTACCCGAGGTCGCGTTATTGGGAAGTTGGAAGAAGGTCGATGTGTGACTAGTGTGGCCGAGGAGTTCGGGATCACTCACAGCATCGTTTCACGAGCTTGGAGAGCATTTCAAACGACAGGAACAGCTGTCCGAGAGTTTAGCAGTGGTCGTCCACGAGCAACCACGGCGGCGGACGACCGGTATATTGTCCTACAGGCGAGAACAGACAGACGGCAGACAGCGGGAGAAATCGCAAGGCACATGCAACAGACAACTGGACGTCAGTTATCGCGTTTTACCGTGGCCAGGAGGCTACACAAAGGTGGTCTATTTGCACGACGACCAGTACGGTGTGTGCCATTAACGCCTGCTCATCGGAGACGGCGGTTTCTGTGGTGCCAGAAACCCAAGAACTGAACACATCAGCAATGGGGTCGAGTTCTCTTTACGGATGCGAGCCGATTTAGTCTGACGAGCAATCGCTCGTCAGACTAAACCGGCTCTGGAGGTATACACATCTGGAGAGAGCAGGGAACACGCAGTCACACCTCCAACATAATCGAAAGGGACCGGTTTGGAGGTGGCGGAGTTCTCGTTTGGGGCGATATCATGCTTGGTAGCCGTACTGACCTCCACATCTTCCATGGAGGTTCAGTCACTGGTGTCCGCTATTGTACCGAGGTTCTCCTGCCTCACGTGCGTCTGCTTAGAGGTGCTGTGGGTCCTGTGTTCCTCCTCATGGACGACAACGCTTCACCTCATCGTACCGTGGTTGTCGCAGAGCTGTTGGAGAGTGAAGATATTCAACGCATGGATTGGCCCGCAAGGTCCCCGGACCTGAATCCAATCGAACACGTGTGGGACCTTCTCGGGAGACGCTTGGCAGCACGTCACCAGTCGCCAGCAACGATTCCGCAGCGGCGATTTGCGCTACAAGAGGAATAGGCCGTGATGCCTCAACAGCTCCTTGACAACCTCGTCGTCAGCATGGACAGACTTTGTAAATCCTGCAACGCTATCAGGGGGGATCATATCCCTTACTAAAGACTGGATTTTTCTTGGCAGTCGCCTATCACATGGACGTTTCTGTCTTTTGTCCAGTTGTGCTCGAAGATACCTTTCCAATAAAGTGCCTTTGTAACCTTTGGATTCCTTGTTTGGACGGTTTTGCTCACTTGTCCCATATTCTTATATCTTGGGGATCTTATGGTATGATTTGAGTCGATGTGGAGCACTTCTGCACGACGTTACATTCGAAAACCCGTCTCGTCCTTAATTTTTGCACGCCAGTGTATATTGCGTCACTGTAAGAAACCGGGTTCTTAACTAATTGTACAGATGATTATACGATGTCTATGTATCAGTTTTTGGGCAACTTAAGACAGAAGCTAATTATACTGTAGCTATCAAGAGTAATTTTATATTTAAGAGGTTCTTTTTTGGAAAATAATACAATAAAAAAGTGCATTTCACCTATTTTTTAAGATAACTGAAAGTGATTGTGAGTTTAAAAAAAAATCAAGTTGCAAAGCATTTTATTGCTTCAAAAAATCACGATGAAATATGGTGAATTTGTGAAAAGTCCTCCTACAGAAAAAAATTTACGAACCTATTCAGAAAAATAATACGCTCCAACAGAAAATAAAATGACTGAATCATTCGCGTTAATAAAAAAGAAAAGAAAATTCACCGTTGCCCAATTTGTTCTACGATGTACGTGATCACATTTCAGAGTGTGTGTGGCTCAGTGGTTAAAGGCATAGGTTATCTGCTAAAATAACCCAAACAACGCCAGCGGTTCGATGCAGCATCCAGCAGAATTATCTGGGTTAAGGCCTGAGAAATGCAGGGTGGTCGATTTTGCGGAATGTCAGTTTAAATACGGAAAAAACCTGAAATGGAATTTTTCTGAAATAAACGGAATTTCTGACCGGAAAATCCGTGAAAATACGGAAGTTAAAACAAACGGGCACTTTTCAAAACAGAAATTTCGTTAAAAGACGGACACCTACCGGCAACTTTGCTGCACGTTATTTTCAGAAATTTTCCGTGAATTCATACCACTTATTTTTTACAGTGTGCGCTTCCGTTCAGTACATAACGCTGTCGCTAACTGTTGCTTAGTAGTAGGCATTGGTTTCAAACTTCTTATGCGGCGCTCATATTCATCCCACAAGTGCTCTATGGGATTAAGATCAGGGCTATGTGCTGGCCAGTCCATACACGATACGGAATTATCGTCAAATCACGCCGTAATAGTCCTTGTTTTATGATTCGGGGCATTATCCTGCTGGTCCCAACAAGGCTCGGTTCCATAGTATTGCCACAGAGTTGGTAGGGCATAATTGTCCAGAATATCGAGGTAGATATGCTGGTTAACAGGTTTGTTCACGATAACCAATGGGCCGGGACCATACCACGAAAAACACCCCCACACAAGTTCACTGCCAGCTCAAAACTGTACCGTAGGACCAGTACACTGTGGTAAATAGCGTTGTCCCGGCTGCCGCCATACCCACACGCGGCCATCAGACTGATGAATCGTGTATTTGGATTCATCAGTCCATAGGACCCGTTTCAACTGATCTACGGTCCACGATAAATGATCTTTGCACCATGCTAAACGACGAGTAGCATTCCGAGCAGAAATGAAAGGCTTATGAGCAGCCGCACGACCACGGTAACCCATGGAATGCAGTTCTCTGCGAATGGTACATGTAAATTCCGAGGTTTCAGCATTGTTACTCACCTGTATACTGAGGTCTTGTGCAGTACTCCGTCGATTAGCTGTAACAACCTTCCTGAGGCTTTGACGTCCTCTATCACTTATTTTCTTTGGTCTGCTGGTACGTTATGCTGCTTCAGACACGCCATCTGTCCTCTTATTCAGTATATCCAAAACAGTTGACTTGGGCATGTTTAAATGCCTCTCGGTTTCTCTTATGGACAACCCACTAACATAACACCCAACAATCTTTCCTTTCTCAAAGTCAGTTCTCTCCCGCCGGGACATTGTCACTCAACCTCACAGTGCGATATGATCGCGGTCAGCTGCAGGCTTGTTTTTATACCGTTTGCAGTTGTACCGCGCATCTTAACAACGCAGGGGGTCCGTTTATTTGCTTTTGAAGGGGTGTTCGGTGACTTTTGTTAATATAGTGTATGTATTATTTCAGCTAAAATCAACTTCAAAGCCTATCAACGTGAAGTCGTGATTCCGTTTATTGGTGTAAATTATGACAAGAACGGTAAGTCATATAATATCCGAAAACTTGAAAATTTCAACGTCCTGGAGCAGAAATCGAACCCGCGTCCCCCGGTTTGCGCGCGAGTATGTTAACCACTACACCACCGAGAACAACCAAGTCCAAAGTTTCCGAGAAATTTGAATTTAACACATGAAATTTTAATCATCGTTCTAAAAATTCAAATTTTTAATCATGTTTCCCTGAAGATTGGTTCTGGGGCTCGGAGTCGTTTGATATTTTATTGTTTTTTAAAGGAACAGTAAACTTAAAAAAAGGTACTCGAAAATACGAATTTTTTCTGTCATGTTATGCGGGTGATGCTCATAGAGCCGAAATTTGTTTCCCTACGGCCATTGGGAGCTGAGTAAACAGCCGACAAAGTTTCTGGTGATGACGTCACACTAGACAAGCGATCAGTCAGACACCTCTCGCACCAGCGGCATATGTGTACTCCGCGCGGTAGGGGTTGTGAGGGAAAGTACGAGGTAATTAGGGTCAGGAATTTCTCTCCTTCTGTAGCACGTGTCCTGTTCATTAGCCCCCAAACTTTCTGCTGCAATTTACACAACTGGAATGAATTTTAAGCAGTTTACGGATTTCGCTAAAACTCTTGGTTTACAATCACTCATTTGCATTACTTTTTACAAAGTGGTGAAATTTTTAGTTGGGCCAATAATCAAGGTTACGTGGCACAGTATGAAAAAACAAATTACTGATGATTTAAAATTATGCGATTCCGAAATTTGGGTGAGCGGAGATGGACAGTTTGATTCGCCAGGATTTTGCACCAAATACTGTACGTATTCAATTATGGATATTCGCAAGGGGAATATTGTTTGTATTGTCGCCCAAAAAGGTGTTTTTGACGGGGACTTAGAAAAGAATGCGTGAGATTTATTACTCTCAGGCCTCTACGAAGAAATAAAGATATCAGTTTTTTTATCAGATAGACATAGAAGCATTCGTGTCCTCATGAAGAAAACCTATCCCGAAATTGATCATCTGTTTGATGTGTGGCACATGGCCAAAAGTTTGACTAAAAATCTAAAAGCTGCTGAAAAGAAAGCTCCTTTACAAGAAGCATGGCGGTCCAGTATAACCAACCATTTATGGTGGTTAGCTCAAACGTGTAATGGAGATGCTGAACTGTTGGTAGAAAAATTTCTATCTGTGACTAACATGTCGTACAGTAATAACAGCAGAAATAACAATGAGATAAACTGCCTTTTATCTAACTGTTATTTCTAGAGCTATATATCATGTTCAACTATTGCGGTATTTTTATTTTCAGGAGGGGGTCATTAATGACTTTGCACTTGGGCTACGAGAAATATCCATAAAGTTGTTTCTCCAATGACAATAGGAGAAACTAAAAAAAAAAGAACAATAAAATATGCACTTTGTTCAATGGAAAATACCTTTATATACTCGTATATAGACAGCAGCTGACAAATCTTTAGTGACAGTGGAAGTTAATCGAAATAATCTGGGTCATTTCCAGGGGAACAAACAAAACCCGAATACTGTTCATTAAATTCAGGAAAACATTTTCTAATTTTACTCACAACACAGGAAAGGATTACTTTTCTGATTTTTCGCCCTACAGGTATCCAGGCATTCACCCCAATATACGAATTGTTTGTATGCAACGTGTCTCCATAGTTTGTTACATACAAGTTCATATTTTTTTCTCGTTTTTTTCTGCCCGAAGAATCATTTGATAACGACGTGCCTGTATGGTGTGGATGTTTAAAACAACACTGTCGAATGATTAGTGGTTTATTATGACATTGTGCACTACCTTTTATTTTCATCATCTGATCACTCTCGTTGCAACACAAACACTCAACGTTTGTTGGCACCAGTCAAGATTACCTTTTCTACCCTCGAATTTGTTTTCACATTCTTTGTTAAACATTCGTACTGTACCGGCAGAATATCGTGGTTCAAATGAATAAGAATTTACACTAGCCATTTTACAGATTGATGGGATCGACTGCGCTGCACAGAACGGTAAACAGCACCGACGACTGGAGCCCTCCGCACGCTGAGCGTCCGGTCTCTTGTCTAGTGTGATGTCACTGCTGATTTTAAAAAACGCTCTCGTGGGAGAACTACTTACGATAAAGCATTTCTGATTGCGTCATTTTTCATGTCTCTTTCGACATTACATTTTCGAGCGGAAAAAAAAATGCCCGAAATGAGTTTACTGTTCCTTTTAAGTATTATCTACTGTCTTTCTTTTGCTATGGCTTTAAAAAGGTAATGTAATGTTGTATATATGTATATATGCATACAACATTACATTAACTTTTTTTATATAAAAGGACATTATCTTTAAAAATCAAAATATGCGCGGTCATTATCTATCAACTTCCGCCATCGGTCGGGCAGCTGACGGATTACAGCCGTGCCGCCCCGGTGCGCGCAGTGGTCTAAGCGATGGCCTCTGATCATTCGTCCGAAAGGGGTCCGGGTTCGAATCCCGGTGAGGCATGAAGGATGTTGTGTTTGTCTTACGGCACTGGCTCTCTTCCTTCCCTAGAACCAGCGACCCTAAATTAGGAACGGGTGACTGTTTACAACCCATTGAGTTGCTCACGGTGGTCGCTAAACCTCCAATCAAAAAAAAAAAAAAAAAATTCCAGCCATGAAGACTACTTCGTCGTGTGACGCGATGAAGTCGTCAACCCATTTTTGCACTTCGTCACATGTCTGGAACCCTACAGCAGACAAACCATGTTGCATCGATCAGAACAAATGATAGTCTGAAGGGGCTATGTCGGGACTATACGCCGGGTGCTCCAAAACTTCCCAGCCAAGGATCAATAACGTTTCCTTAACCGATTTCGCGGCATGCGGCCTAGCGTTGTCATTCAGTAATTTCACAGAACGTAATCCTTTGCCAGTGAATAAACGTTTCCAACAGATTTCCTGGTTCAATCGCCGCAATTGTTACTTGTAGCGATCAGCAGTAACAGTTTGACCCTGTTCCAATAGTTCATAATAGAGCACACCCTTCATATCCCACCAGATGCACAGCAGAACTTTCTTGGAGTGAATATTGTGTTTCGGTGTCGAAGTCGTCACTTCTCCGGGGCCTACCCAGTGTTTTTTGCGTTTGGGATTGTCGTACCGTATCCGCTTTTCATCATCCGTAACGATTTTCTACAGGAAAGACTTTGTGTTGTTTATTCAACAGATTCAAACACTTCATGGAACGCTCATCCTTGTTCCTCTGGCTCAGGTCACGTGGCACCCATTTTCGTTCCTTCTTAATCTTTTTCATTGCGCGTAAACGATTGGAAATGGTTTGTTGAATTACCCCCAGTTCTTCAGATAGTTCTTTTTGTATTTGAGACGAATCTTCATCCAGCAATGCTTGCAGTTCCTCATGTGCAACCTTCTGCGGGGCGCCGCTACGTGCTCGATCGCTAACATTAAAATCAAATGCTTTAAACCGTCTAAACCAAAATTCAAACGTGCTTTTCGATACTATATTCTCCCCCAGAACAGAACAGATCGATGCACATCCTTTTGCACACTTTTTCCTTGATGAAATTCGTAACGAATGCAGTGTCGAATAAATGCAGTATCGCTTGCCATCTTTCACCTACCGATGTGCAAGTGCGTTTGACTGTTGGGCAAACTTCTGTGTTACATTTTATACTCGGGACCAGTTATGGTCACATGACAACAACGCGGGGGAATGTCGGATATGTAAATTAGCGGTATACGTCACACAAAAAACGCTTTAAAACTTATTTGTACATTTAATATATATAACGCTAAAGCAGGATCCATAGCGTTTTTAGAATGCAGGATTACAAAACTTTTACCTTTTGTTATTCATCAATTACACACATTTGGTTAACTATTCAGTTCTCTGAATGGCAGAAACTATTATGACGGATTTAATAGCTCTTAAAGTTGTACGTTTTCAGGAACTTAATCTTTACTGGATGCTTTTTAGTTGACGTCAACGTTTTTCACGTTTTGCTTAATCCCACTGTCTATGATTATTTACTTTCTATATCTAGTTATCATTTCTGTGTTAATGCGCTATGTAACATTTTTAGATATGCAATAAATTACCTAACAACTTTTTTATCGTAGTATTTGCATTTGACTATGTGCGCGAGAAATATAAAAAGAAATTCCTATTTTTTTCCATTACGGTTGTATCCATAGTGCTTACCACTGCAGCTTCAGTGTTGGCCTTAAGTTCCCGAAACATGAGCGGGTTTGTTTCATGCCCCACTCGTTTGAGGTAATCCAAGAGGAAATAAATCAAGCTAAGACAAGCCAGTTTATCTTAAATACTAGAAACGTTTAGAAATTAGACAAATGCCAAAACACACTTTACTAAGAAGTAAATGGTTTCATGAGATGACTGCCTTACGATGCCACCTAGCTGAAATGAACTGAATTACGATGTTCTGAAAGAGAGAGAGAGACCTACGGAACGCGGTATACGTCACACAAAAAAAGCTTTAAAACCTATTTGTACACTTAATATATATCATCATCATCATCATTGTCAACCATTATCAATCCACTGCTGGACGAAGGTCTCCCCAAGTTTCCTCCACAACGGTCTGTCTTGTGCCAGTCTCCTCCATGTCACCCCTGCATACTTTCGAATTTCATCCACCCATCTCCCATGTGGTCTTCTTCTGGGTCTTTTCCTGTCTCTTGGAATCCAATCTAAAATTTCGGCTGTCCATCGATGATCTGTCCTTCTGGCAGTATGTCCAGCCCATAATATATATATATATATATATGGGATGTAAGGTCAGGTGATGCGTAACATCACAGCCTCTCCTTGACAAATGTCAACCCCGCCTTCTCGTGGTGCATCCTGTTCCCACTAAAGGGGCTCTGACGACCGCCCATAGCGGTATAACTATACCATCGGGATCAGAGGAAATGCTATCCCACACTCACCAACCCGCTTGGCCAGCGTGGTGAGTTATGGCCAAACCCCTCCAAAATGATTCCACAACTTAAATCTTGGCCCTCAGTCTCCGGCAGCTGGAATGTACCTGGCCAAGGCAGCGGCCAGTGCGACATGAAGGCAGAGGGTGCTAAGAATCCCCGGAGGACCGGACTAGGCTGCCATCTGATGCTGACCTTGGCTACTTACAATGGACGCTCCCTATCTTCTGATTCAAGGCTTCTTGAATTGGAAGAGGAACTACAAAGGATCAAGTGGGACATCGTGGGGCTAAGTGAGGTAAGGAGAAAAGGAGAAGATCTCATCGAACTGAAAAGTGGACATCTCTTCTACTATCGTGGGACAGATACTGGCAGAACTAGTGGTGTTGGATTTATAATAAACAAGAAACTGAAGGATAAAGTTGTAGAAGTTGAAAGTTCCTCTGACAGAGCTGCACGACTTGTTATCCAACTCTCGAAAAGATACCAGGCTCAGATTATTCAAACTTATGCACCCACCACAAGTCATCCTGAAGAAGAAATTGAAGAATTTTATGAGGAAATTTGTCATCTAAATAATAAAGGTAAGCAGCACTTGAAAATAATTATGGGAGATTTCAATGCAAAAATAGGGCAACGGCAACAGAATGAAACTTCGGTAGGTAAATTCGGTCACGGCAACAGAAACCAGCGTGGAAATACTCTCGTTGAGTTTGCAGAGGCAGAAGGGTTTTTCATCTTGAACTCCTTCTTCAAGAAAAAGCCACACAGGAAATGGACATGGAGACATCCAAATGGGACGACAAGTGAAATTGATTTTATTATGTGTAACAAAAAATTCGTCATAGAAGACTGCAGTGTGCTAAACAAGTTCAACACAGGTAGTGACCATAGATTGGTGAGATGTAAGATGCACCTCAACACTAAACTTGAACGTGGCAAGCTCATAGGACAAACAAAATCTATTGACATAACCAACCTTAAAAAACACCATAATACCTTCAAGTTAGAACTGAAGAACAGGTTCTCTGCTTTAGAAGGCCTAACATCGGAAGAAGTGGACATCTCTGAAGTTAACAGAAAAGTAACCAAAGCTCTTATGGAAACAGCAACAAAATTAGCTGGGTCTAAGAACAAGTTGCATGTGAACAAATTATCAGGAAAAACCAAAATGTTGATGCAAAAAAGAAGAGAGATGAGGACAACTAAAGAAGATGTGACTTCCAAAGTGGAATATATAGAGCTATGCAAGACAGTAAGAAAAAGTATCACTGAAGACGTAAGGAAATTCAACTGTGAACTAGTGAGGAAAGCAATTGAAAACAACCAAAGCCTAAAGATAGCAAAGGGACATCTCAGTAAGGGAAGAAAACAGATTATGGCACTGAGAAAAGAAGATGGTTCTGTAACAAGAAATAAAGGCGAAATTTTGACAAGAGTGAAAGATTTCTACTCCAAATTATATGAAAGGGATGATATATGCACTCCAGACATCATGAAAGATACCAGTACCAGAGTTCCTCCAGTCCTTCCAGCAGAAGTTGCACATGCAATCAAGAACATGAAGCGAGGAAAAGCTCCAGGAGAAGATGGAATTACTGTAGACATCATACAAGAAGCAAGTGGAGAAATCGAAACAGTACTCGCCCAAATTTTCACTCGATGCCTTAATGAAGGAAAGATTCCCGAGGATTGGAACACCGCTACAATGATCCTGCTACATAAGAAAGGTGACATTGAGGATCTCGGAAACTACAGACCTATCAGCCTCCTATCAGTAGTTTATAAAATCTTCACTAAAGTTCTTTCACACCGCTTGAAGGTAACACTGGACATGGCTCAACCGAGAGAACAAGCTGGATTCAGGAGTGGCTACAGCACAATAGATCATATCCACGTGCTGAGAGAACTAATTGAAAGAGCGAGGGAATATGAACTTCCATTGTGCATGGCTTTTATCGATTATGAAAAAGCCTTTGATTCGGTGAAACCATCAGCAGTTACAATGGCTCTGAAAACCTGCGGTATTGAAGATGCATACATTAATATTATTAATAACATCTATGAAAATGCAAGTGCAAAGATTAGGCTGTTTGAAAATACAACACACGTAAAAATTGGAAAGGGAGTGAGACAAGGTGACACCATATCTCCGAAGCTCTTTAATGCCACATTGGAGGGTGTTTTTCAGTCACTGAGCTGGGAAAACAAGGGGATAAAGATTAATGGAGATTATCTAACCCACCTTCGTTTTGCTGATGACGTAGTCATTTTTGCAACTACCCCATCAGAGCTGCAGAGTATGATCCAGGAACTTGCTGACAAGAGTAAAGAAGTGGGATTAAAAATGAACTTTCAGAAGACAAAAGTGATGTTCAATGCTTTTACAAGAAATGAAGATTTATCGATTGATGGAGAAAAGCTGGAGATAACAGACACGTACGTTTATCTTGGACAGCAGATATCAAGTGAGGGTCACATTGATGAAGAAATTAATCGGCGTACAAAACTTGCCTGGAGAGCTTTTGGAAGAAACAGCATAATTTTCAAGAGCAATATGCCATTATGTCTTAAAAGAAAAGTGTTTGATCAATGCATCCTTCCAGTGCTTACGTATGGTGCGGAGACGTGGACCATAGCTAAAAGAGACATACAAAGGCTGCAGACAACTCAAAGAAGCATGGAGAGGTGCATGCTTGGTGTAACCAGGAGAGATAAGAAGAGGAACTCGTGGATCCGAAAAATGACAAGAGTGGAAGACATCATGATCAGAGTTAAATCCCTGAAATGGCAATGGGCTGGACATACTGCCAGAAGGACAGATCATCGATGGACAGCTGAAATTTTAGATTGGATTCCAAGGGACAGGAAAAGACCCAGAAGAAGACCACATGGGAGATGGGTGGATGAAATTCGAAAGTATGCAGGGGTGACATGGAGGAGACTGGCACAAGACAGACCGTTGTGGAGGAAACTTGGGGAGACCTTCGTCCAGCAGTGGATTGATAATGGTTGACAATGATGATGATGATGATGATATATATATATTTCTCATACGCAACATGTGGCTTTTCACTTGACCAGATCCTACAGCTCTGTTTATGCAGATATCAAGGCAGAACTACGTTTCGTCACAGAAAAAGTATTGAGCACGTTTGTGCGAATTTACTCAACAAAAGGTCGAAACAGCGCGTAATGTTGTAAACCTTTTGCAGTAGCTGGATGTCTCAATTCTTCGACTACCTGAATACGGTAAAGCAGCAAGTGTAATTTGTATACAAAACCCTGTGCGCTCGAGTAGGGCGGTTGTATCACAGATTAAAGTTTTTGAGATTCTCTGTTGGCGACTGTTGCAACAGTACACTGAAGTGCCAGAAAAACTGGTACATACGAGCTTACGCAAAATACATAGCAACGTCACCTATGCGCGTACTCAGTTGCGTCCGCCAGTGCGTATATAAAGCGATAGACATCCTTGCGAGCTGTCAGAGCTGTTTTCGGCATGAGAATGACAAATAATAACGATTTAAGCGATTTTCAACGCGGTGTCATAGTTGGCGCTCGTGAGATGAACCATAGAATTTCGGAGAAACGAAGTTCGGATTTTCACGGACGACCATTGCAAGGGTGTACCGTGACTACAAGAATTTCGGCAAAACCTCCAACCTACGATACCAGTGTGGCCGTAAAAAGACATTGGGTGAATGTGACCATCGTCGGCTGTCAAGAATCGTTTAACGCGATAGGCGTGCAACACTCTTGCAGGTATAATCGGAATTCAATGCTGGAGCCTCAACAAGTATCAGCGTCCGGACTGTGCAACGTACCCTGCCCGATATGGGCTTTGGGAGCCGACGTCCAACTCGAGTCCCCTTGATGGGTGCACGACACAGAGCTATGCGCCTCGCTTGGGCACAGCAACACCACCAGTGGACACCTGATAACTGGAAACAAGTAGCCTGGTCTGACGAGTCGCATTTCCAACTGTATCGGGCATATTGAAGGATTCGTGTGTGGCGCAAATCCCATGAAGCCATGGATCCCGCCTGTCAACAGGGAACTGTACCGGCTGGTGGGGGGGGGGGGTCCGTAAAGGTATGGGGTGTGTTTAGATGGACTTCACTGGGACCCCTGGTACGTCTACAAACGTCTGTGACCAGCCAACGCTATGTGCGCATCCTTTCTGACGAGGTACACCCGTTCATGTCCTGCATTCATGCTGATGGGTTAGGCCTGTTCCAACAGGCCAATGCACCTCCACTTAAGTGTCGGAACGCCACATTATGGTTAGAGGAGCATTCATCTGAGTTTGGGGTGTTGCCATTCCCACCCAAGTCCCCAGATCTGAACGTGATAGAACACATTTGGGATGCCATGCAACGCGCTATCGAACACAGGAATCCGAGACCTCGGAATACACCCGAATTGTGGAACGCTCTGCAAGATGTATGGTGTGCATTGCCTACAGCATATTTCCAGAAGTTAGTGGAGTCCATGCCCCGTCGTACTTTTGCAGTTCTGCGCTTCCGTGGGGACCTACCAAGTATTAGACTGGTGTACCAGTTTTTCTGGCACGTCAGTGTACACCTACATCGTCTGTTTTCCGTCGTATAAACTTCCGGGCTCACAAAAAGTGATAACCGCTCATGAAATTATCATTTGATTTAGGAGAGGGACTTCGCCATGTGTTTACCGAAACAGTGTTGGTGTTGTAAAATATGGAAGTTGCACAGATGAACGCTTGCTACTTACTCTCAGAGAAACGACATGTTGCACACTCACTAATCAAATCGCCACTGCCAATGGACTGGGATCGTGCCACTTGAGCTGGTTAAGGGCCGCCATTACGAATACCAGGTGAATAACCTTACGCCGACATGCCTCCCTACCCCCAAAAAACCCCAATAAAAACATGCGTTATCGCACACATAAGTGCGCTTAAAGTATGAGTAACACGACTTCTGAATCACTATGTATTTATTACGGGCACTGCTTTCTGAAAGTTACAATGCTTGTCACCCCTCTTGCAGTTTGTTATCGCACTACAGAAACACAGTGACCAAACACCCATTTTATGTTCAGCTGAGGAAGTGCCTTATACATGACTTTGTCAATTAATTCATTTCTGCTACACAGAAACTCTAAAATTCCCTACCAGGCAGTCAGTTAAAAAATCAAGGACAGATCAATTACTTTTGTTTGATTTCTGGTTACTTCTGAGGACCTGACTAAGACACGCGAGGCCTCATGTCCTGGGAAATGGCGAGACCCCAACCGAAGCAAAATCTTTCACCAATGTGCATACAGCATAAGAGGGAGGAGCAAATTCCAAAATAAAATATTACATTCACAGTAATAATAAAAATAATCATGATGGTGATGACAATAATAATAACATTAATAATTGCATTAAGATAATGATGATGATAATAATACTAGTGATAAGGAAAAGAAGTTCAGTAATGATTAAGAATTTCAAGAATGAATACGAGCAGTTTTTAAAAGGAGCCCGGTTATGCTGGAGGTCGATCATTTCCGCAAGAATATCGATTTACCCCCCCCCCCCAACTGATAGCCCAATTCTACACGAGTTTTTAATTTTTTTTTGTCCCGTGGGTTTTGTCAACACCAAGGCCGCTATTGCCGAAAAGGATCTGAGTTGGATTCTCATTGACACAACATATAACTTACATTGACACAACGTATACAATATATACAACATATACAGTACACAACAAATACTTTCTCATTGACACAGCATATACAGTACGCAACAAATACTTTCTCATTGACACAGCATATACAGTACGCAACAAATACTTTCTCATTGACACAAGATAAACAGTACGTACGCACTTCCACAGAAACGAATGTACGTAAAAATTCAGGGATTCCAACTTCGACAGCAACGGTTCGAGAATTTTTGTAAAATTATATTTTCAAGATTTGCGCACGATCAAATCCTTTGCTTTTGCAAATCCTTGCTCATTGACTGAACATATAGTCTGGCTATAAAACCCATGCGGAATTGGGCTATAAAAACCATGGGGAACTGCGTCGTAAAACTCATGCGGAATTGGGCAGTCTGTTTGGAGGGCTAAAAATTGATATTCTTGCAGAAATGGGAAACCTCGGTCCTGCTGGCCCATGAGGTAATCATAATCAGTCCATGCTTCTGAGCCATGTTATAAAGGGAAAACTGGCATTTTACAGTACTTCTCTGACCCAAGTGAGAAACAAACAAAACAAAAACAAATAACAACAAAAAGAAATTGGCCTATTTAAGAGTTCACTAAAAAAAAAAAAAGGCTTTGCCCTATTTATTTTCGGCTGTCCGATCTTCTCCCCAGAATAACAAGGCAAGTATAGGAGTTCTTACGCTTCCAAAACATGTAGAAACTAATTTGTTTATTATGAATTTAGATGTTATGCTTAAAAATCAAATAATTTGATGCAATGGAGAACACTGCTGTCGAGTAAATTAATATAAAATCGTTTATTCTATGCTCTTTGAATGAGTTTTATATAATTATTAGCCCATGCGCAATCTTGGTTATCTCGTATTTCGAAAGAGCCGTCCACCGTAATGTTGGATTCTACTTGCTTTCACCGTATGAGAATCAAACATCGAATAAATTAGCTATCGATCTCGAGTGACTCCACCTTTGTTGTGTACTTTCATTCATCTCAGATTACAAGACTACCCACGTATGCTTCTGACTTCAAATTACGCATTGATCAAATTACATTCCAAAACTTTTTGTCGTACATGGAAATGGATCGCTACCAAAAATCCAATTATTGAGGTCGTCAAACAGATTATTAATGTCCATTCATCTGGACAAAGAATTTCAAAGAATGATCGCATATCCTTAAAATCTGCAAATGCATCGAAGCACTGGTGCAAAGTGTATGAATACAGCTGGGACTGATGAAGAATTACGAAATGACAGATGAACTGATGGAAAAATGACACAGAAATAAATATATTGGGAACATGTAGCTAGTTTTGCTACTTGTGTTTTAATCAGTTTTCACAATTTCATTTGCTTCTGAACAAGAGTTTCACCTTTAAACATTAGATCTGAAAAGATAACAGCAGAAACGAAGAGTGCAGAATCAAGTACATTCAGGTAATATAACGGGCTGAAATGCAGGGTACTCCAGAATAATTGCAACGAAGGGGAAACTTCAGTAGTTCTTTTTTTATCACTTACCCCAAAGATACATAACGTGTGTTTCATATCTAAAGACAAACATTTTCGATATTTACTTTTTTCAATTAAACATTTTTATTTTCAACAACAACAGCAATGAACTTGTGCCTCTAATATCCTAATATAAGCAAAAGCACGAAAACAAAAAATCATTTGCTCAGACTGACTCTGATTTAACGATCGATTATTAGGGTCCACAACCGGTGAAAATGGACTTATTTTCACAGAGGTTTTTAGAAACTAATCATTAAAGCAAGAATTTCTAATTTCTACATTGTTTTCATAATTTGTTCTGTACGAGATTAACACAAGATAGTTATAACGTGTTGAATGTTAACAGAATAAAAAAGGAGGAGCTATTTTTTTCTGTAAAGTATGTAAAGAAGAACCCAGTTTAAATACACCAAAGATCCAAAACATTACGACTATCTGCCTAATATGATGTTGGTACTCCACGTGCCACCAAAACAGCTCTTACCCGGCAAGGCTTAGACGCCACAAAATTTCTACATGTGTGTTGTGGTATTTGGTACTAACACGTTACCAACAGGCCCTTTAACTCTTGTAAGTTACATGGTAAAGCTGCAGCAGATCTGGTTTCATGTTCCAACACAAATCACAGATGCTCGATCGGATTGATGCCCGGGGACTTTGGAGGACAGGGCAATACCTGGAAGTCTTCTTCATGTTCTGCGAACCATTCTCGAACAATCCTGGCAGAGTGGCATGGCGCATTATCCTCCTGAAAGAAGGCACAACTAGAGGGGAATTAAAAAAAATAAGGCACTATTAGAGGCCATAAGAGGATGTAACTAGTCTGCAATGATATTTAGGTAGGTGATAGACGTCACAGGTTCCTGCACACGAGTGACTGGACGAAGGGTTTGCCAGCAGAACATTACCCACACTTCATCCCCCGGCTTGTTTTCGTCCTACGGTGTATCCTAGTGCCAACACTGCCCCTGGTAAATGACGCAGACGTATCCGGCAGTCCACATGGTGCAACACGAAACGAAATTCATCGGACCAGAGTACCTTCTCCCTATCATTCAAGGTTCAGTTTTGATGCTCCTGCACCCATTGTAGGCGCATTTGACGGTGAACCAAGGTTAGAATGGGCACTTGGAGCGGCCTGCGGCTAGGCAGTCGCATTTTCAGCTGAGCTTGATGCACTGTATGTTGTGACATTACTTCCGTCACCAGCGTTCAAATTATCGGCGAGCTGCGCCACAGTATCCCTTCTGTTGGTT
The DNA here is from genome assembly GCA_039090855.1 of Macrothele yani. Classification (NCBI taxonomy): domain Eukaryota; kingdom Metazoa; phylum Arthropoda; class Arachnida; order Araneae; family Macrothelidae; genus Macrothele; species Macrothele yani. The sequence goes on from CM077012.1 coordinate 13,000,360, forward strand.
CCTACCATACAGGATAGCCGTCACTCACCTCTAGTAATGATAAGCCGTGGCCGGCCTAAACCCTGCTAGCGGTTGGTACTTTTTCTCTCCTCGGATCACTTTTTGAAAGCAGTAATCACGGCTGACAGTGAGCACACCTTGTCTTGTAGTCTCTGAAATGCTCAGACCCAGTTGTTTGGCTATCACAATTTGGCCTCTGTTGAACTCGCTCAAGTCCTCTTCCTTTACCATTTGAAGAGCAAGAGCAACATTGATTAACAGAGCTCTTGTTTCATAACCTTACACGTGCCGTCGTTTGCCTGTAAATGCTTCAATTTGCATAAAGACGCGCTGGTCGTAAAGATTTGGCTCTTCGGTGTATATGGAAGTACTTCAGAGAGCGGAAGACTCGCTTCTATTTATTTGGTTTTGCTTCAACAGCGGTAAACTGCAAATGGCTTAACGCAGACTAAATTCATTCAGAGAGTGATCACCCTAAATCGGTTTTCTACTGTTTTATCAAATAACCTACAAAATGGATAACCAAAATCAAAGATTTGGATGTGCCTGGTTTCTTTTTTCTCGTTCGATAAGAAACTCACGCTAAATTTGCGTACCTTGACAGCTTTCGTTGGTTCAAACTTTTCATCGAATAACTTTTTGTTTTGCAGCTATGAGTTTAAAAGATAATGCATTTTAAACGGGTCCTACAACGACCGTGCCTTTAACTGCAGACAGCTCACTATTACGCGATAATGCTGATTAGTATAAGTTATAGGCTTTTTTCCCTGCACATTACGAAACCGATATCATCATAATAACCATTCTTAGTCTACTGCTGGATGACCGTCGCTCCCCTCCCCAATTATCTTCTACAATACTCTGTGTAAGGATTTTAAGTTCTCTGTGGTAATCAAATAATCACTTAACTGTAAATGCTTAGCACTAGCACTTAATGACAACTAACGGTCACAAGGACCTACAGATTAAAAAATGGCACTTACAAGGTTTCCAAGGAACTTCTTCATTCAGCTGGTTGTTGATGTACAACTCAACCTGCAGAACCACAACATCACAATTCCTACATAAACAACTTGAACTAGAACATTAGTATAACCATTCACATTCTTAGGCAATACTGGGTGGATGAACTAGCATGCCAATTGTCTTTCTTACACGGATAGCATGATTTTATTTACTTCCTGACTAGCTGCTTGCCGTTACGAAAACGTCGGAGATACTTGGCGGTTCCGATATGACGTTCAGAATGAAAATTATACATCAGAGGTAACAAAATTTGCATAAGAGTAAAGAACTACAAAGTAAAGTTAAAATAATGACATGCGTCACTCCTGTCTTGAATAATTTTCTTCCATGTCATTCCAGAATGCTTTAGAATTTTACCTATTCATAACGGATTTCGTCTACTTCTGGGTCTTTTCTGATTCCTTAGCACACAGTCCAGTATTTTAGTTGTCTAATGGTGGTTAATTCTAGAAATATGTTCATTCATTTCCACTTGAGGGTCTTTACTCTGATCACGACGTCATCAACTGTTGTGATTTTCCTGATCTATGAGTCTCTTCTCCACTTATTCTTGGTTATACCAAGCACGCATCTCGCCACGTTTTCCTGAGTTGTCTGCAGCCTCTGTTTGTCTTTTTTAGACCATGAAGGTTTATGTGTTTGTTCCATAAGTAAGAATTGGAAGAATGCATTGATTAAACACTTTTCTTATAAGGAATGATGCTAAATTACTCAGGTACACGTATACAAATAGCTAACTTACCTGGCACGCTGGTTCCAAGAGCCACTAATGCCACAGCTGTTACTGCGTCCTTTAACCCAACCGTACAGCCGAAGTGGGAAGCCAAATCACCAATTAGGGCAGTCAGTGCACCAATAGCCAGAATTGAACACACAAAACAAATCCAGCCGTCCATGAGATCTGAAAGGAATGAATGCATTAAGAGACTGGGAAATGCATTACTTCTCATATAGCTTTTGTCATTCGTTGTTAAACGATATTTCTTCCCTTTCAACTTTTTTGGCTTATTGTAAGTGACAATTTAAAATTGTAAACATATTGAAAATGATAGGGTAAAATTTCTCTGAAAACATGTAGATGTCTAGCATTATAATATGCTTTGGGCTTGCACATTAATTTCGCGAATAATGTAACAGTACCTGCAATATCACTGGACTCTTTATACACTCATGTCCATAAAAAAACAACATTTGAAAGGGGTCGAGCTACGACTTCGATGTTCACAAAATATGCTCATTAGGCAATACAGAACAAATTACTAGCATTTCGGTGTCATACGTACCAAGTGCGTTGTTGTAGATAATAATCGATGTGGCCACCTCTGGCTTGTATCACCTGTTGTACGCGATGAGGCATCGAATCAAATAATGCGTAAATGATGTGCTGTGGAATAGCCATAGAGGCTGTATTGATCCGCGTCGAAAGTTCATCAAGAGCTACCGGAAGACTGTCGTACAACTGCGCCTGTCGTTTGAGCATATCCCAGATATTTTTTATGGGTGATAAATCCTGCAATCTAGGTGGCCACGGCAGAATTGGAACGTTGTTATCCCTGAAGAAGGTACATGTTGTCGCCGCAACATGCGGTGTGGCATTGTTCTGCTGAAATATTGATCCGCGTCGAAAGTTCATCAAGAGCTACCGGAAGACTGTCGTACAACTGCGTCTGTCGTTTGAGCATGTCCCAGATATCTTTTATGGCTGATAAATCCTGCGATCTAGCCGGCCACGGCAGAACTGGAACGTTGTTATCCATGAAGAAGGTACATGTTGTCGCCGCAACATGCGGTGTGGCATTGTTCTGCTGAAATATGGCTCCGGCGACATCCTGCAGATACGGAAGGGCAACCGGAAGTAGTACGTCATTGACGTAACGGGCACTCGTTACGGTAGTAAGGACTCTCACGAGAAGTGATCTGCTTTCGTACCCAATAGAATCCCAGGCCATAACGCCTGTCGTCGGCGAATACAGACGCGGCAATCATTTTCGCCTAAACAGAAGTGCGTTTCGTCCGAGAACAGGATATTGTGCCATTCGTCACTCCACTTCCTTCGTTCGATGCACCATCGCAGCCTGGTAGTCCGTTGCTGCTGTGTCAAAGGTAGCCTGAGGAGGGACCAACGAGCTTGCAGTCTGAACTTTAATAACCTGCGACTTACTGTTACAGCTGATATGGAAGAGTGTATCACAGTTCGCCACTTCTGCGCCAACGCCGCTGATGATGCAGAACGGTCACTCAGAGACATCCTCTAGAGATGACGGTTTTCCCTCGGCATTGTCTGTGTACGACGCCCAGAACCTTCTCTTCGTACCATTCCTTCACGCTCTTGACGCGACGGACACACCGCGTCCCACATGACCGGCAATCTCCCGGAGGGAAGCATTGCAGTCCCTGATACCAAATAATGCGTAATGGACCTCTGTCGAATTCGCTGGTGTGACTGTACGACTGTCTTACACGACGACAAGGCATCCTGGCCCACTGCTGACCAAGCACTGAGATGCCGACCGAGCCACGCGGAACTTTTAACAGAAAAATGGCCAGTTTCAGGTCTGTGACGTTGCGAGATCTGATTTGCTTAGACGCAGTACGCATGCACCTATGGCGCTCAAAGGCTAATCATTTCTGCGATATTGCCTGATTAGCATATCCTGTAAAAATCAAAGTTGCAACTCGACTCCTTTCAGGTGTTCTGTTTTTTTATGAACATAAGCGCATATAAGCATATTAAGGAAATTGTACACTGGGATACACATCACTAACGTTTTCTATTTGAAATAAAAAACAGACCCAAAAGGCCCTGAAAATGATATATTTCAGTCGACACAGTTCAATCTGATTAGAAGAAACAGCCAACTTCTCAGTCGACACAGTTCTCAATCTGATTAGAAGAAACAGCCAACTAGCACCCTTATATAGTGTCCTGCTGAGTAACTGCCAAAATGATCACGGTGTATTAGAAACGAAAGCTAGATGCTTGATGTTTATTTCATAAGATTTTCATGTATTAAGAAGCGGAAAGCTTCATACTTGCTGTTTATTAAATAAAATTTGCTGAGATTTAGACAAATAATCAATCTTGGGTTGTTTGCAGCATTTAAAGTAGTAAATGGCTGTAATGCTGCAATGTTGTACCTGACAGATTAATTCAGTAAAGTGAAACAAAATATCTGAAACTTTTAATTTCATTAACAGAACTTTGTGTGCTATTAACGAGCTCGTATGCTGAATTACAAGTCCTCTACCTTTACAACTTACTTCACGTGCCCAAATATCATGTTCTCTACCTTTGTAACTTTGAATTAGATATTAAATCCTCCTTTTTGTGAAGGGGGAGAATGTTCAATGGAAACAAAATCTAAGTTGGCAGGAGTGAGCTATCGCTAACTTAGGGTAACTGGTTTCAGGGGTGGTAAATAACGATGCATTTAACAAGACTCGAATAAAGGTCGTTAGTGCGAGAAACTACCGTCATATGACTTGCTCACTGCTTTTTCCCCCATGAAGAATACTTAGCTTGTGGTAGAAGTAATTTTCTTTATGAAAGATATACGGGATTACGCCATATAATACAAATTTTGAAGATGACAATCCGATTTTTGGCGTAAATGTGACAAGGATGGTAAGTCAGATAATATTTGAAATAATATAATATATATAATATATAAAATTTTCATTGTCCCGCTCCAGGACAATGAAAATTTTCAAGTTTTCAAATATTATCTGACTTACCATCCTTGTCACATTTACGCCAAAAATCGGATTGTCATCTTCAAAATTTGTATTATATGGCGTAATCCCGTATATCTTTCATGATTTATCTGCTTCTCCGGGCAATCACGGGATAGGATTATTAACCTCCAGATTCGCTAAACATGAATGCCGGTTGCTTCGACTAGCGAATCCTGTGATGGTTAAATTCAAATTGATCGGAAACTTGAAACTTGGTCGTTCGGGGTGGTGTAGTGGTTAGCATACCTAGGCGTTTTCTGGGAGACGCGGGTTCGTGTCCCGCTCCAGGACAATGAAAATTTTCAAGTTTTCAAATATTATCTGACTTACCATCCTTGTCACATTTACGCCAAAAATCGGATTGTCATCTTCAAAATTTGTAATTTTCTTTAATTGGATATTTTCCTTCTGAAGATAAGCTATTCAGCAATTTTTATGTATATTTCATCTCTTATTTTTTCCATTCCTTTTGCTTTTCTTGAAACGTTGCCCTTAATCTTTGCAATATGCTGTAATTGGCATGAAAAAGTCGGTCAGCAGTTTTTAATATTTGAAATTCCAGTAATCAGCACGGTGATGCAAAACTAACAAGTTATGTCGTTTCTGAAATAATAAAAACATTGAATGCTAATTAATGTTAAACCACTGAAAGATAATTCTTTCAGCTTCTAATGATAAACACTTTTGCAAAATATGTATGTATCCATGTGCTTACAAACAAACTTATTATGAATCTTTGAATAATTTCGCAACTGAAGCAGCGAATTAATTTTTTCGCAAGTTTGTTTCTACGCTGGTCTCAAGAGCTTTACGTAGTGAAGTTTAGTTCTTGCAGTTCAGCCTCTGTACCAGTGATGTAGTTCTAAATAGAAAAGTGCCTTAGCGGTGAACGGAGTAGGGAAAAAATGCCCTCAAAATCTTATTTATTTTTCATGACTTATTACCAATATCAATTTATATTAAATAACTGCTTAAAACTGTGTAATTTTAAATAGCAGGAAGAATGTAACGTGAGAGACATATGCTACGATTATGAAATTTTTGTTTAAATACGGCTCTATACGATTTTAAATATGCACTGGGTATATTTTAAACAGTCTCCCGACCTAATTTAGGGTCACTGGTTCCAGGGAAGGGAGAGAGCCAGTGCGTGCCGTAAGACAAACACAACATCCTTGCCTCACCGGGATTCGAACCCGGACCCCTTTCGGACGAATGATCAGAGGCCATCGCTTAGACCACTACGCCACCGGGGCGTCATTTGTGAGCTAACAGAGTAACATCAATTCAATATGACTAATGCGCCGTATTTACTAAGATTATGTGGTACACGTGGAAGATTTTTGCATTGCCCGTAAGGAGTCAGAGAGTGAGCTCAGGGGATTACTTTTATTGGAGTCGATACCAATGGTATTGCTTAATACAAATCTCCATCACTACAGTTTTTTTCTCTGAGCACTGCAATCTTAATCCTGCGGAGTAGCCATCTCCTACAAATTTATTTTGACTGTCTAGACAAAGGAGTTCACATTCTCTTTGTGGTAGAATCTTATGATTTGTGAGACACCTATTGCGTTGTCCAACTATGCAGATAAATCTACGCAGTATTTTTTTGTTTGTTTGTCTCTGTGTTTAACAACTACCATGGGCAACTCGTTTGGCTATAAGCAGTCGCCGGTCCCTAATTTCGGGTCACTTGTTCCAGGGAAGAGACAGATCCAGCACTTTTGCGGCCATGCACACCACCCATGACTCATCCGGGGTTGGGACTCAGTCTTAGCTCGGAAGAATGGTCAGAAGCCTGTGTCTCAGACCACTCTACCACCGGGGCGGCCATTTCTGTAGTATGAACATTCGGCTAAGATACGAGTATGTTTGCATACAGAACACAGTTTTACCTATTTTTGCATACATGATCATTTAAAAAAGTTCCTTTGCCCACATTCTATTACCAGGTAAGCACGAAAAGTGCCTTAGCGCCGCTAAGCCCTTTCTACATCACTGCTCTATACATACGTAAGGACGTAAGGTACATAACATAGAGAACTCTATGCATAGAAGCAATGCCTATGTTACTACATAGCAAGTTAAAAGACTATTTTAGAACAATTAGTGCTGAGAACCACTGATGTGTTTGTAAGGAATCATTAAACCGGAGTGTCATTGCTTCGTATTTAGCATAGCGGAATATCGACGCATTCAGTTTGCAATGAAAAATTAGGTAAATCTCATTCAAAATCAATCTTTGTTACAGTGGTGTACTCGAAAAATTCGGCCCCTCCCCCACAAAAAAATATCTTCGAGGCCCTTTTGCAAAAATCTATTAGCTTTCAATTACTGACATTTTTAAATTCCATGATATTAACTAGGTTTTACGGGCATTTTAATAATTCAAATTCTTTTGAAATTTACAGGTACTTTTTGTAAAACCAAAATTGTTACATTTAATTGCGTGTAAAACAAATGTGCACGTTGCAATTAAAATGATTGCTTTAGTTTTACACAAACACAAAGAACTACCAAACACTTATGCCAATGTCAGTCCTATCATGAAAATTTTATTCTTTTAGAGAATTAAGGCCAGTCTCTTTAAAATGCCTCACGATCACATACGCAAAACACGTAACTGCCATGTGGCAGTGTCTAATAACCTTTTCCGATTTATACGAAAATACAGAACATAAAGTATGTACATAAATAAGTAACAATTAAGAATTGTGGCACAAAAAAGTAAAACCACTTAAGTTATTTACTCTTGAAAATAAACACATTCAACATAATGCCACGATGTAAAGATTTTACTGTGTAATTTTTACTTTTACACAGTAAAAATCCTTTCTCGTGACTCTGTTCTAAAAACTGACACAAGTCTCTGCTTCTTCTTTCTCGCAAAGAACAAAGAACACCTTTTAGTTCATTACATTCTGAAGGAGTAGTAGTTATGTGCAAACAACTGAAATACATAACACCTTATCCTAGTTGGTAAAAAAATGGCATTCATTGAGCTGATATTTCCTGTGCGTTCTCTTGTTGATATGTCTATGTAGGAACTGTTGCTATGGCTGTGAAAAGGGGCTTCAAGTTTTCTGGAATAACTGCCTTCCAGTCATCCATGTTTCATAAATTACAGCCGCGGAAATGATTTCTTGAAGTTTTTACTTATTTACTAAAAAAAATATCAAAAATTGTTTTTCTTTTTAATACTGCTTTCAAAGTGCGGTTTAAAATGTCTGGCATTTTCTTTAACAGTTTGATATGAAGTTTCAGCAAAAATGTTTTGTAAAATCTTTTTTCGGAGGCTAAGGCCCTCTTAACCGTGATGCCCTCCCGCAGGGGGTGTGGGGTGTGGGGGGTGTCAGTACGCCCATGTTTTGATCTCTTTCATCACAAAGATTACGTAGCTTGGTTCGTACCATTCTCAATTTTGCCATTGAAAACAGAGTATTACCGAATGTTGATCACAAACCTGATGTAATTTGATTTTCAGATATCTATAATTAAGGCAGTTCGTGAAATTATTCTTTGAAGGCTATTAAAAATATTAATTTATGTTCCAGATTACCTAACTGTTCGGACATGTGCTCTCTGATTTTATTAAAAATACCTTCTTCCCGTTTGGTAGTTGCGATCTAGGTATGCAAATTTAATTCTTAATGTCATACGTTTTGGTCTTTTGGTATGTTTTGACTGTAATTAGGAAGAGAGTTCTGAATACATAGTAAGACAAATATTTCGGAAATTAAATATTTCTAATATTTTAAAATGCCAGCAAGAAAAACACTTCTTGTAATGCAACATTTTGGCATAAAATGACAGATAATAGCAACAACAATGTAACACATAATTTATCAAGAAACAGATCTTCAGAAATATATCGCAGATTCTGTTAAGCAGGAAGATATCTATCGAATAAAATGCTGTATAATATATGGGAATAAGTCTTGGGAACAAATCATATGTAAATATAAAACTATATAATACAAGTAACGAAGGTAAGTTGTGACGTATATTCTAAATTAACTTTCCTTTTTAGTTTCTTTCCCTATGTAAATCTTGAGTTTATTCTCAGTTATACTTCACACTTAACGTGATATCTTTTCTCTCAAACGAATACTGTTGGCAACACAATTGAGGTTGAATGAACGTGACGTATGCCTGTTATGATAAGAACGAGAGATATAAACTACGAGTAAACTGTTGCTTAAAATGTGTTGTGTTGGAGAGCTGTGTGGAGCTGTGTGGTGTGTGGAGCGTTTAATGCGAAGTGCTATGTTATGTGTTATGTTATGATGTGTTGGAGAAAACCTTGAATAAAGCATCTTTTCCGTAAGTTTGACTTCTGTTGTTTATATGTTTCGTCTGGCCGTTAAGGTTTAATTTATGAACTATTTCATAGTGTGGTGATGTCTTAAAATAACGTAGAAGTACGACAAGACATCTACGTTATGAAGTCTTATCCTTTGATGTAGAAATCTTTGATCAAATGTGGAAGTAATGTCAAATTATTGTGCGCTTTTGGGTTGAAAACAGAAAAATTGTTCTACAATAGTAATTTTAGTATTGAAATCCACAGGCCTTTGTCTTAAGCACTAATGCTTTGTTCGTCAAATGATTAACAATGCAAAGAAGTAATTTATGTATTACAAGAGATTTAGCAGAAATAATGCTTAATGCATAAACTTTCTTTCAACAAAAAAAAAAAAAAAAAAAAAAAAAAAAAAACAAGAACGTAAATTCAAGCACTTTAATTTTGAAAGGTTTTATTTTATTTGCTACAAACTATTCAACAGATATCCAATAATTTTTATATATGCGTTGTATACTTTTTACTACACTTTTAAAAATATTTCTGGCTACATAGACGATACATCAAAACTTTAGCAGGGAGAGCAGAGGCAGAATTTGATGGGTTATATGCTCCTGGGAATAATGGTGCAGATTATGCATGCTGTTGTTTAAATATGTCGAGGGGTGAATTCCCAGTTTAGGAAGTATGTAGAGAAAGAAAAAATACAGTAGAGACAGCAAAAGGGCTGTGGGATAGGCAAAGCGACTGAGTGGAGAGAAACAGAGGGAGAGGACGCAGGAAGCAAAATCTTTTTTTCATACCAACAGTTTTTGGAAAACTTCTCTTTATTTTTTCCAGCAGTGAAGTAATAGCATGATGAACAGCGTCTAAATTTTTATATCCATTATAACGGTCCGAAACTGTTATGCAATAAGCATCTTTTGTGAACTATGTAAACAAAAATATTCGGATACCTAAATCGAACGGACAGAAGAGCATTCATTAGCCGAAATCAATGCATAATCGGCCCACCTCTGGCGGTATGACTCAGTGACTAGTGTAGGCATGTTTTCCAAGAAATGCCGGCAGGTCTGTAACGGAATTTTTTTCAATTCCTACTGCAAAATTCTACCAGACCTACCGTTGAAGAAGGTCTTACCGGCCGAGATAGGATTCGGCGTTCCAGCAATTTCTACAGATGGTGTTCCCCAGGCAAACGCCTCACACAAATGCACGTCCATCCCAATGAAAGAATGATCAGCGTGATTTGTCAATCCACATGGCCCTGTTCCACTTTCCTTCTAGCACTAAAACGGCGAGCGAGGCTCTGCTGCATTCGTCGTCTGGCATTACTTGGAGTGTGTAGCCCTTGTGTGCAGATGATCTAGCATGGTAACCATGGGCATGCAGTTCCCGACGGACTTATCTGATGCGAACAGCTATTCAATTGGCTTGTGTCACTTCGCCTGGGCAGGTCTGAGGCGGAGGACGACAGTGCGTTTTTTTACATTCCGCAGAAAGCTTTATTTAGCAAGATCACTCAATCTGTACGGTCTCTAGGAGCGCCGCATCGCTGTAGTGGCATCATTTGCTGCCCAACGATGAAGAACATCAGCGACAGTGGATTTTGGGAATCCCAGGAGAAGGCGTCAGTGCCACGCACTGATTCTTACTCAGGTGGCATCGAACTACCATTCTTTTTTCAAACTCCATCAGTTCAGCTCCATGTGGTTTAATTGCTTCCAATGCGATCTGACAGGTGTGCCACAATGCTCCTCTTTATAAACAGCACCCAACACATCCTGAGCGAGCACGACTGGTTGTGCAAATGCACGTTTATTTACACGTGTTTGAATACTTCATGTGTCCAGATACTTTTGAATACATAGTACATTTGCAGACGGTAGGCTGAAACTGATCTTACGTCTACTTAGCAGAGGATGGAAATGCATGTGCACCTGCTTCTCATCGTTCTCAGTTTTCTCACTTTCAGGCAGAGGCTTTGGTGGTGTCAGTTCATTTTCCATCAGAAAATGATCTACTTGCGTTTCTATTCATCCTTCTAATTTTCCTTGTTTTCAGGCAGAGGCAAAACTATATTAACTCCATGATTCTTAAGAGATTTCGGCGCTGTGTCTTACTCCACTTTCCTCGCGTATCGCGTACTCTTCCACTTCCTGTTGTGCCGCCTAGGCTGGTGGATAATCAGTCCCTTAATTTTGCATTTCAAAATTTTGCTAAGTCACTTCCGTTTACTTCAGATGAACTGCAGTATACTGTACTGACTTATCTCCTTGACACTCGTACAGTTAAATTACTTACTACTGTTGACGCAATAAACTAGTTCATATGAGAATATATTTCCAGCAATCCCCGACGATTCGTCCAAAGGGGACAATACGTCTAATGCCGATTCGTCCAATGGTACGACTGGTCCAATGCTGATTCGCCTAATATCATCATCAGACCAACGGCAATTTTTTCTATATTTAAGAAATGAATAATAAGTTAAATTACTCTTCTTCTTATAGGTTTCCATTAATGATTTTAATCCTCAGAATTTATGTTTTAAACAATTTTGAGGTATAATGTATATAAATCAATTTAGCAAATATACAAGATTGGAAGTCGAATATATTATAATTTATTTAATAATGAAACCAATCCAATTATAAGCGTACTTGTAATATACGATAAACTTTGTAAACTATTAATAAAAAGTTATTTACAAAGGATTCTACCATATGCGAAAGTATATAAAAAAAGAAGGAATTTTTCCACTTGATATACTATGCTTAGTGTTTCCTAAGTTCTCGATTTTACAGTAAGATACAAGTGCTTTCACTGGTATTAGGAGCTTCGTTCGTTTTCATTAACAGTCACTAATCTGAGAGTTCTATTCTTTTATTACACTCCATTTTTCATTCGTTTCTTTTAGTAATCCTTTTCATAGGTATCAAATTTTCCGCATGAAATGGAAAAGATAAATATGGAGAGGCATTGGAAACGGGGGTTAAATAACTGCAGACAAAAGTATTTCTGCTGTTCGGTTGCCATATTTTTTTAAAATATTGCGAAATCGTAAAGGATGTATGCGCCTCATACATGATGGAAAAAGGGAATTAGAATGAAAGCTAAACAAAAATTTATAAACTTTAAACAAAGATTCATTCCCACTGTTAATTAATTTCTTTAGTTTTTCCTCATTTTAATCACACAAGTCCACTTCGCAAATGTTTGTTCTTTAGTTTTTCCTCATTTTAATTACACAAGTCCACTTTGCAAATGTTTGTTCTTTAGTTTTTCCTCATTTTTATCACACAAGTCCACTTCGCAAATGTTTGTTCTATAGTTTTTCCTCATTTTAATCACAGAAGTACACTTCGCAAATGTTTGTTCTTTAGTTTTTCCTCATTTTAATCACACAAGCCCACTTCGCAAATGTTTGTTCTATTGAAAATAAGTAAATCTTTTAAGACAACGGCAAAAGTGCACGAAAACAAGAATGACAGAATGAAAAATTTAAGTAGACTGAACCAAAGAAAGTGTGAGGATGTAAAATGTGGTAATAATCAAACATTAACTGGCATGTGAAATCTTACACTAAATGGTTTATGACATTTCTCAAAACTTTCGTCCTAAAGAATGAGTGCCTTCACACAGGAAGATATGTGCAAATGTTTTGTCGTAGTTAATTGTATCTGATATGAAAGAGATATCTTTAATACACTGACGGAAAAAAATCCCAACACCACGAAAAAATAGTTGTAGAGGAATGAAATGGCGGCAATACATTTGTATAGGTAACATATTTAATCGATTAAGGTTTCAAGATCACAGCTTAATGTAAGCGCGAGAAGAGCCATTTTACATGTGAAATGCTGGTACACTAATAACCGGTGTAACCGCCAGAATGTTGAATGCAAGCACGCAAACGTTCGTGCATTGTGTCGTACAGGTGCTGGATGTCAGTTTGTGGGATGGAGTTCCATGCCTGTTGCACTTGGTCGGTCAATACAGGGACGGTTAATGCTGGTTGGGGGTTACGCTGGAGTTGTCGTCCAATGATGTCCCATACGTGCTTAATTGGTGAAAGCTCTGGTGATCTAGCAGGCCACGGCAACATGTCGACACTCTGTAGAGCATGTTGGGTTACAACAGCGGTATGCGGGCGAGCGTTATCCTGTTGGAAAACACCACCTGGAATGCTGTTCATGAATGGCAGCACAACAGGTTGAATCACCAGACCGACGTACAACTGTGCCGTCAGGGTGCGTGGGATAACCACGAGAGTGCTCCTGCTGTCATAGGAAATTGCTCCCCAGACCATAACTCCAGGTGTAGGTCCAGTTTGTCTCGGCCGCAGACAGGTTAGTTGCAGGCGCTCACCTGGCCTCCTTCTAACCAAAACACTGCCATCACTGGCACCCAGGCAGAACCGGCTTTCATCAGAAAACACAACAGATCTCCACTCCGTCCTCCAATGAGCTCTAGCTTGACACCACTGACGTCGCAAACGGCAGTGGTTTGGAGTAAGTGGAATGCACGCTACAGGGCGTCTGGCTCGGAGCTGTCCTTCAAGTAACCGATTTGTAACAGTAGTTCGTTGTGTCACTGTGGTGGCAACTGCAGCTCGAATTGCTGCCGCAGACGCGGTACGATGAGCCACGGCCATACGCCGTACACGGCGGTCTTCCCTCTCGGTAGTGCCACGTGGCCGGCCGGAACCCGGTCTTCTTGAGCCAGTACCTTCCCTTGACCACCGCTGCCAACAATCATGCACAGTGGCTACATTTTTGCCAAGTCGTTCTGCAATATTGCGGAAAGAAAATCCACCTTCTCGTAGCCCTATTACACGACCTCGTTCAAACTCCGTGACCTGTTGATAATGGCTTCTTCGTCTTCTTAAAGGCATTCTTGACTAACATCAACACACTACGTCGAAACTCAACGATAACTAACGCTCACGAACGTTACAGCGCGTATTTATAGCAAACCTGCTTTGCATGTTCCGAGGGGCGCTACTAGCGCCACACGTATGCGCCGAGCGCGAAATTTGCATAGACGTCATCTTACAGATGTACTCTCACCGCCTACCAACTGTCGTTTATCTAACACAACCCCTTCTTGGTGTGGGGATTTTTTTTCCGTCAGTGTAGATAAAAACTATCAGACCTATTTCCTGTGATAAATGGAAAAAGCATAGAAACGCAAACATATGGCAAAGTTCATTTTGCAGAGGAACTGTTGTTACTGTTCCTAATCTAAGTACGGTGATGTAACGCATACTTTTATTTTAATGAACTGCAAAACAATTTCTTTTTCTGCATAACCCAAGAGAAAAAATTATTAAAAAAAAAGAAATATAAATAACCAGAACTACGTTCAAGAAACCATATTAATCATATCATGCTTTGGTTTTCTTGTAACACATGAATAAATATGACATGATTCTTTCCCATTCCGCCGCGTGCATTCTTTAGTTCATACATGACCATACAATAATCGTGTTGGTATTTCTATTCTGGTGGGGTATATATTAATAAGAGATTTGCTACTATAAAAGTGGCAATAAAAATACTGACTTGGAAGAAACTTTTATATGATGTTCATTCTCATTTTGATAACAGGGTTTTGGAAGTTAAGGATTAGCTCGTACCATTCTGAAAGCTAGAGAGAAACATGCATCTGTGAATGATGTAACGCAGTGACTTGAATATGATGAAGCGATTCTTTGTACCGTACGTTCATTATAAGAGATATGTGAATGTTCTTAATCGCAACTATCTAATATATAGGATTATTTATTTTAGGGAATTTTTTGCTGTTACAGGTATTATATTTTGTAGCATTCCTAGTGTAACGCTTTAGCTACCAGTTATGCACTCTGTGCATCGTTCTGCTAATTTTCGGATACCCTTGTATGTCTATTATTGTGTCAAATTAATCAAGAGCTCATTGTAATGCTACAAGAATTTTACATGACGTGAAAGGCAGTGAATCTCGGCTTGAAGTTTTTTGAAAATTTATTTCTTTTCCTTGTGTTCTTAGAATAGTCAGGTGTTTTTTTCAATTCCATTACAAAGCATCGAAAAACTACGTTTCACAAAAGTATCTGGAGCCTTGTATCTAGTTGACGCGCTGAAAGAACAAGTGTCTCCCATATAAATATAATATTCTAATACGATCCTTAGTTTATATACTTGCAGATGTCGTGGATGCTCTTCGTGGCGTTATGAGACAGAGGGCTGAAGGTAAGTAGAATCAACATTGAGTAAATGTATTGCTTAGAGAGATAGAGAGAGAGAGAGAGAGAGAGAGAGAGAGAGAGAGAGAGAGAGAGAGAGAGACAGAGAGAGACTACGGAGGGCAGACGAGCTAGACTAATCCCCTTCCCCTCCCCCCAAAAACCTGAAATGTACTCTGTGGTATAACTCAAGAATGCAAACACTGAGACTTGTCTATTGAGAACAGTATGTAGAACTAGCTAATTGTTGCAGAAATGGATTCTGATGTAGGCATGCTGTTTTACCAGAAACGACAAAATTAGATGTGACAGGATGAGAGCAACAGTTAAACTGACAAAAGTTTCATTGTAGACGGCAGTCACAGATGGAATTCCAGTAATAAAAAAAAAATAATTTTACTTGCAAAAAGTTAATTACAGCACCAGCTATAATCTTGCTAAATTTATGAGCTAACGACAAATCTTTTAGCATTTTCATGGTTATCTTAAAGGAATCCTTTTACCTGCTGGTGGAATGAAGGCGAAGATTAATTTCCAGAAAAGCGTGATGAAATGCATCACATAATCGGAACAGGTTGGTAATTTCTCTTCCTTTTCTTCACCTTCTTCTCCCTCTTCATCATCATCGTCGTCGTCACCTGGATATAAAACAAGTGAATATCCATAAGAACTGCATCATTTTTGAATATAACATATGAAAACACACATGCAAGTCATACAATTAAATCCGGAAAAAAGTTCCGGAAGACAAAAATAATAAAAGACGATTGTTCTTCTGAATAGCTAATTTCTTCAAAAGAAATGGGATTCCTAAAACCGTTTCAATGGCATGTCGGGCGCAGCAAAGAGTTACGTTCTTTAAATCAAAATTAAACTTTCTCGTGATAAATCAGTATCAAGAGAACAAAAAGAAAAAGAACATTCAAATTAATTTTTTCCAAAAATATTTGGCGTATTTCTTCAAAAATGAACGTCAGACATTACAAATGGAAGATGCAGGTGAAAGATTTCCAAAAAAAATATCAAAATATTGTTTCTAAATAATGAATGTTAGTATTAAAGTTTTAAAACATTGATGTTAAAGTTTAAAGAACAATTTCAATAGGGAAATCTTGAAACTATTTCTTCAACAAAAATTTAAAATTCGCCTGGAGTAGAAGAGGATAACGTGCTTTGAGATCATAACTGTCTCTCAGAATTATTGGTAAGAAAAGTTCTGTCTTGAGATCTTGGTTACAGAAAACAATAGTTATTAAAGATAATAGATATTAAAGGTAATAATTTTTCCTTGTTTACTCCAAGAGACTGGTTTCAATTTGAATATTTCCATTTCCAAATTTCACTGTACTTGGTTTCATTTAACATCCCGCCAGTGGATTTGGTGAAACTTTTTTTTCATATTTTAATTTTTTTATGTATTATACCATGACTTTTGCCTGAAATTCATTATTCCACTTCTCCTGTATCAGCCATAATTGAGGTCATTCTATATCTGTCTCAGTGACTCTGAGTTTTAAGAATGCGGTACGACCACGTTCATTCGTTTTTCACTTTTAAAATTGTCTCATTTATACGTACAATTCAGAATTGACCTTAATGTTAAATGTTTTCAATATGTGAATAGAATTAGCTTTCTTCTAATTTATACGTTAAACTGCGGTGTTGTGAATTAGATATTTAAACCACGCGAGAATTCCATTAACCAAACTCTCTTCCCACCCTCATCATTGGCCGCGAATTCCGTTTTCCATTTTCCAATCTCTTCCTTCCGCCAGCTTTTCTCTTTTCCTATTTCCGCCTCAGCTATTATTAGTCAGTTTAGTTCACACCGGCAGTAGACACCTACTGTTGCTTGACGTTTTTATATTTGACATTTTCCTCGAGACCTTCGTTTGTATTTGCTTTCTTGCAATGGAGCCATGGCTTTACGATTTCATTAATCCTTGTCTTCAAAAGACGAAACGGAGATTTTGAAGGCAGTTAATTAAAATCGCACGCTGACGAAAACGGCCTTAGCTGCAGAACTAAAAATTCCACTTTCGATTCTTACGACGATATTTTACAAACGTAAAGAGAACTGGAAAATTTGCGGAAGTCGAGGATATTATTCCTTAACTTTTAGGCAGTGCTGTATCGCTAACATTCCCACAAGCGGTCTGATGATCTTTGAAAAGGCCAAGGAAGTCCTTTTCTCCCCCAAAAAGAAATGAATGTAAATGAAGACGCCAATTTTCAGCTGATTGGTTATGGAATAATTACGAAAACTCTCAGAGGTGAGTCTACTGAAGTTTCTTCTGAAAAAGTTACGATCGCAAGAACATTTTCAATGCTGATGAGACGGGACTTTTATTTAATTTTCTGCCATCGGAAACAGCTTTTAAAAAGGAACGCTGTCATGGTGAAAAAAAAAAAAGCAAAAACCGATTGATTGTCCTTTCATGCTGCAACTCCGGTGGAAGTGAAAAATTCACACACACACACACCGTTCATAATTGGAAATTCTGCAAGATACTGATGTTTTACAAACGTGAAAGACCACGACGGCAATCCATAGAAGTGCAGTCATCACTTTTGATTTTAATTTTAATATCTGTACTTCGGATCTCTACCATCCTGTCTGAATTTTAAACGAAACATGTCATTCTCTGATATAAATAAAGCTTAGGCTTTTGTCAGGTCTGTTCAAAGTATTTCAAATACTTTTAAATAAAAAAAATAAAAATTTCGTGACATGCAGCGGGGACGGCACTGAGGATGCTTGGCGGTCGCCATTTTGACATGCCAGCTCTAGAGGAAATGATTGAGAACAAAATGTGAATGAGAATGTCTCCAGAGAAAGGAGTGATGATGATTCATAGGTAAGTGCATCAACACCCAAATTTAGCAATGCACTGAAATCGTTCGGCGTCGTTAGGGACTTCTTTTATAGCCATAATACTGACGAGAATGCAGGCTTTTAATAATATTGAAAAATGTAATGTCTGACTTTAAAGTAAACAACAATAAAAAATTAATGATTTTTAAATCATATTAACATATACTTTGAACGTACTTTTTTACAATATACGTGCTACCTCATATCTCCTGGTCTAAAAAATATCAATCGTAAATATTGTGTGTGTGTGCAAAATACCCGTTTTTGTAGGCTACAAAGAAAGGAGGAGAACACAACAAATAAGGTACCTAGGATTTCACATAATTGCTATAATACTATATGACCTCTTGTCATCTGTCCACGAGTAAGTGAATCCCACGCCGGAAAAACTCCTGTGTTTTAGAGTAAAAAAAGTCATGTAATGCCATTTTCAAATCGTCCACCTCATCGAAAGTTTGGTGAGCGAAGGCGTTCTTTAACGATCGAAAAAGGTGGCAGTCCGTAGGTGCCAGGTCAGGGAATACGCCGGGTGAGGTAACACTTCCCAGCCAAAGTCCAGTAATTTTTGCCGAGTGATTAAAGCAGCATGAGGTCTGGCGTTATCATGATGAAGGATCACTCCTTTGTGATTGACGAGTGCTGGCCGCTTCTATGTTAGTTGTTCTCGCAATCTGTCCAACTGTTGGAAGTAGAGGTCCGCATTTATTGTTCGATTAGGTGCCAACACCTCCCAGTGGATTATTCTCTGGACATCCCACCAAACACTCAACAAAACCTTTTTGGGATGCAGTCCTCTTTTTGAGGTCGATGAATCAGGCTCCGCACCTTGGCACACAGTTTGTCGATGCTTTAAATTACGGTACAGTACCCATTTCTCATCACCCGTTACAATTCCTCCCCAAAACGGTTAATTTCTGTGACGAAAAAGCAAAGAAACACAGGTATGGATTCTCTCCCCTCGTTGCTTTGCAGAAAGCTGGTGCGGAACCCAGTTATCGAACTTGATGATGAACCCAAGTGCATGCATTCGTCTTTCGACTGTTGTTCTGTGTACCGACAGCGTTTCCGCTAATTCCTGAACGGTTGGATGTGGGTCATTTCTTATGGCTTGGTCCACATCCTCGTCAGAAACCACGGATGGACGTCCAGGACGTGGTTGATCTTTACAAATTCTGTCCGTCCCGGAATTTCCGAAACCAACGGCGACATGTGCTATCATCAACTGCATCCTCCCCATACTCTTAACAGATTTTTCAGTACTGCCTTTATCGAACTCGTACAATAAACAATGTCTAATGTGCTCCTTATCGCATCCCATGTTACACCGTCAGTGATTTCCGTTACAAATGACTTACTCGGACAAACCTAGTGCCTCTATATGCTCTACTGCTCCAAGCTTTATTGGCCGAAAATTCGGCATCGCAGCGTCATCTGACGTAACTACTCCGATCGCAATTTGTATCTATTACGAAAATGGGTAGAACTTTTGCACACACCCAATAAATTGGTAGTAATGCTCTGTATACCACATAAATACAGTATATGTGCTACACACGGCATTAACAAGTGCTGTAACTCTAAGCAGCGTGATTGAAATCAATAAAGTTAAAAAAACAAAAAAAAAAAAAAAACTTGAAAATACTAGTACACTAGAACATAAAAACATACTATATACATATTCCATAGCACTTAATTGTAATAATACTAACGGATAAGTGATACGTTGTAGCAGAATTATGTGCTGCCATCTAGAGATGGAAACGTGCCCTTTTTCATTTATAAGTTTTTCTAATTATACGTTAATTTTTCCTGGTTACTTGAAAAATGTATAAACAGGATTCTACTGCATAATTTTACCCATTTTGTATACTATTTTAACAACAAATTTTACAAGTCACTAACTCATATACTCAGAGCAGCGTACCCTTTTATTCTCTCTTTGTGAATTATTAAGGCTTGGATATTGTTTCAAAAATTACTTACAGTGTGTCCTCTGTTATTGTTTTTGCGATAATGTGAGAAACATATTTTTAACAGATTATTTTTTCATGTAGATCAACATTTTAGTTTCTTACATGAATTTTAAATTTATTCCCATATTTCTCCAAAATTAACAGATAAGTTCTTCCAAAATGTGTGACAGGCAAAATTCTCATTTGCGAATAAATTTTATTTCTAGAATTCGAAAAACTACTCAATACAAACATTAAACTGTACCACTAAGTTATTTCTGAGAAAAAAAAATCTATTTAACCTACTTAAAATATAACTGAACAATAATTTCTATATCATCATCGTCATCATTGTCAACCATTATCAATCCACTGCTGGAAGAAGGTCTCTCCAAGCCTCTTCCACAGCGGTCTGTTTTGTGCCAGTCTCCTCTATGTTACTCCTGCATACTTTTGAATTTCATCCACCCATCTCCCATGTGGTCTTCTTCTGGGTCTTTTCCTGTCCCTTGAAATCCAATCTAAAATTTCGACTGTCCATCGATGGTCTGTTCTTCTGGCAGTATGTCCAGCCCATTGCCATTCCAGGGATTTTACTCTGATCATGATGTCTGCCACTCTTGTCATTTTTCTGATCCACGAGTTCCTCTTCTTATCTCTCCTGGTCACACCAAGCATGCACCTCTCCATGCTTCCTTAAGTTGTCTACAGCCTTTGTATGTCTCTTTTAGTTAAGGTCCACGTCTATGCACCATACGTAAGCATCGGAAGGATGCACTGATCAAACCCTTTTCTTTTAAGACATAGTGGCATATTGTTCTTGAAAATTATACTGTTTCTTCCAAAAGCTCTCCAGGCAAGTTTTGTACGCCGATTAATTTCTTCATCAATGTGACCCTCACTTGATATCTGCTGTCCAAGATAAACGTACGCATCTGTCATCTCCAGCATTTCTTCTAAAAGCATTTTACATCACTTTTGTCTTATCAAAGTTCATTTTTAATCCCGCTTCTTTACTCTTATCAGCAAGTTCCTGGATCATACTCTGCAGCTCTGATGGGGTAGTTGCAGAGATGACTACGTCATCAGCAAAACGAAAGTGGGTTAGATAATCTCCATTAAACTTTATCCCTTTGTTTTCCCAGTTCAGTGATTGAAAGACATTTTCCAATGTGGCGTTAAAGAGCTTAGGAGATATGGTGTCACCTTGTCTCACTCCCTTTCCAATTTTTATGTGTGCTGTATTCTCAAACAGCCGAATCTTCGCACTTGCATTTTCATAGATGTTATTAATAATATTAATGTATGCATCTTCAATACCGCAGGATTTCAAAGCCATTGTAACTGCTGATGGTTTCACTGAATCAAAGGCCTTTTCATAATAGATAAAAGCCATGCACAATGGAAGTTCATATCCCCTCGCTCTTTCAATTAGTTATCTCAGCACGTGGATATGATCTATAGTGCTGTAGCCACTCCTGAATCCAGCTTGTTCTCTCGTTTGCGCATTGTCCAGTGTTACCTTCAAGCGGCGTGAAAGAACTTTAGTGAAGATTTTATAAACCACTGATAGGAGGCTGATAGGTCTGTAGTTCCTGAGATCCTCAATGTCACCTTTCTATATATCGGAAATTATTTCCCCCAAATTATTCTGTTTTGAAATACGCGTATTCCGATTCGAATGTAAAGAACTACGTGTAAGAAAAATGCATGCGTCAGACATCGAGAGAAAAGTCATTATAAATTCAGGATATTAACGACGCCTTATTATTTCTTATTATTTATAGACCGTCCTATTAGCGGGAAATCGCATATCGAAACGTTGTATACCGGGATGTGAGTACACGTCATTCCTGATATTTCAAAATATGCAAATATGGACGAATACATCTAATTCTCTTAAAACCGATAATTTGATTTATTAATTGAAAACAATTCACATACCCACTGGTATTATTACGATTAGGGTTACATGCACCTATTTGTGGCCAAGACTAACATTTGAATAACTTTAAGATGCTGCAGTTTAATAATTTGTATATCTATAAATTTAAAGTAATAACACAATAGCTAACTAAAAAAAAAAGATGTACCAAACATCCAAATTTCATACGCTCTATGTTGAGTATTATAGTCTTATGTTGTAACAAATGTTAAACTGCAGCATCTTAAAAATATGAATAGTAACAATAGACTTACCAGCAGTGACTGTAATTGCTTCCATGAACTGTTCCTTCCAAGAAGATGTCCCTATCGATAAGGATACATTAGCTTTCTGAAGAAGCTTATCCACAGTATTCTGTAAAAAATAAAATAAATCAAAATTAAAAAGAAGAAAATAAATTGAAGCAAATTGCTGCTTTGAAGGGGATAATGTATCATTAAGGATGCATTAATCATTTCATGTCCTGCGTCAAATATTTTGCCTTTTATTACCAGGTAAATTTCTTTACTCCTGGTATTTCATCCCAACACTCACTAATACACGCAAATACACTGACAAAACGTTTTTCATCATTGCAGAAAGGAGTATTTATTTTTGTAATATTTCCATCCAGCGGGCATTTGATTCATTTTCTGGAAAAATATAACATACGGAATGCAGTCCAGTACCGTGGAGGTTTGAGTGTTGTGTATTTGTCAGCGATCGCGCGAGTGAAACTCGCGCGCAACACTCAAACCTCCATCAGCGATCGCGCGAGTGAAACTCAATACACAACACTCAAACCTCCATCTTAAGGAGTTATTAGTGAGTTCTGTAACTAAGAAAAATAAAATCTCAGTTTTATTCAGAAAACTGTGAATGATTAAGGCAGTGACACTAAAAAAAAACATATTTATGACAGAAAAAACAACAACAAACAAACTGGAATTGCCCAAAATAATGCTAAATTACTTCTCAAATGAGAAAGCGGTGGAAACCTGTCTTTGGAAAAACTGCAAGAAGGAAGTGATGTAAGTGCAAATTGTAGCATGAATGAAAGATCTGAGAATATAAATCTACTGAGCCTTTTTCTAAAATCTTGTAATGAGTATTTTTGTACAGATTTCATTGGTGTAAGAGTTATGAAATGCGTTTCTTTTCCGAAAGTTTGTAAACGAGAACATCGTAAAACAGAAAAATGAAAATTTACACGGAATCACTGCGTCGTTTTAACTAAAAAGTGTTTATTGCGATTCTTTCTTACGTGACAACATTCATGTGCACTGCGAAACTCGTATATACACTACTCGGCAAAGAAATTGCCACACCAGGAAATATTTGTTGGAGCGCCATGCAGAGTGGTGGGTATGTGTCGACAGCTGGGTTATGTGAATGATTTCTATTCGGAATCAATCACGTGGTAGGTGAAGGAGCGTAGCTAAGTTTGGTCATCCCCACCTGGGCTTGTGGACTACTGCATCGGAGTTATCTCGGTGGGGAAAGCACGCGTATGGAGTGAGAATACCTGGGCAACAACATCGGGAATCCTATCATCACACCGACACTTTTACCAATGGCTTACCAATCACTTTTACCAAGTTACGTACGGCTGGATGGTCCCTGCGCCACATCACGGCGGAAACGCATCGGAATGCAACAACTGACGGCCAAGTGCGGCGACAGTTGTTGGAGGAATGAATCGTGTGTCGCCGTAATGGGACTGGTGCACGTAACAGGACGCCAAAAAACTTCGATCCCCACATTCGACAGCAAGCCGTAGCAGCGTCACAATCCAAAGCGGACGACATTCGACGAGATGACCAGCCAGCTATTGACATCTCTGCATCGACATAAACTGTGAATTGCAGATCGGCTGAGACATACAGAGTGGAAGAAATATTCTTCTCATAATACGTGGCAAATACGTCATGATAATTAACACAGCAATCAGACATATCACTAAATTGACTGTAATTACTGTTTCACACGTGAATACAATCACATCAGAAAACTTGAAAATTTCATCGCCGTGCAGCGGGAAGGTTAACTGGAGGTTTACTTAACAACGCTGGATGGCAGCAGAATCTGCATTGATTAAGAACGCTGTCGGAGAATATTCCGAAGCTCTTAACACTCAGATCATAAAGTAAGGATACATAGAGAAAACACTAGCTGTTATGAGCTGAAACTCATGACGTCATGAAGTCGACTGCAGCGCACCATCGACCTACAACAGAAGTACCGTTGATTGACAGCAGGGTTTCCCAGGAATCATCGCGAACCACATGACTTTGTTCATTTGAGCTTTAAACTTCCAGCAGAGTGGAAGACGACGTATACGAGATATACCTATCATTTTTCGGATTGTTTTTGGTTTGCATCTTCCACTTTCCTGTAGCATTCTAATAAGTGGCATTATTCTTGCTTATTCCTCACTGATCGTTAACTTTTCCTTTGTAAATTCCATTACTTAGGTTTCTACGTGTTTTTGTTGCACATTTCATTCACGCATACTTTGTCATTGTTTTCTTCACAATATAGCTTTACGTTCAATTTTGATTTGTATTCCATTGTCATCTGTTTCGATATCTACGTGTTTGGCTTCAATATCTATGGATATTTCGTTATTGTCATCTTTCCGATGCCTCACTTGGCTTAAATTGGGACAGCAGTTGAGGAGTGAGGACAAAAGTTCGTGGGGGGGGGGGAAGCAACGGCAGGGTGGCGCAGAGCAGCTGCTTCTCACCGGTGTCGTCGCTTTTGCGGCCGGTCCGAAAAACGTAGCTTTTGCGGCCGTTCGTATTTTGATTCCCCGCTTTTCAGATAAAACAAGGCTGCCCCTTTGTGTCCGCGTTCATTTTGGTTTGTTCCCCCACCACTGATTGCCCGAGGGAGGCTAGATGTCACATGGTTTAAAAATCGCCAAACCTCATGGGACACGTGGACCGCCATTTCATTATAATTCGTTTTGAGTGTGCATCGTTTCGGATCTTTAACAATGGAATCTTTTGAAGTCATTGAGACAACAAAAAAACAAAAAAAAAACCGTGTGTTTTACATGATATAACCATCATATAAAGAATACGTTTAATTGTAGCATGTCTTTTGTAAAAAAAGCACGTGCTTATCGTATCACTTTGTCCGTCTATGGACACCATATCGCTGAAACTATTAGTCCGATTTGAAAATTTCTGTCTTTGTCGGCGAGCGTTTCTAGTGCGAAACGTTTTACTTACAATTTAACATTTTTCTTAAGGTACAAGTTTGCCACCAGAGAGCATATGTTCATGTTTCTGTTCACAGCATATTTATAGCACTATCTGCGAGTCTATTCAGTCAGATGCTACTAATTACGAAAAATAGTTGTGGGCATTTCCTTCCTGAAATGATACACAGTTTGGTTTCCGGGAAACCGCCACACAGGAATTTTGTCACATGTCTTTCACCAACTTGGAAAACTGCCACACAGGAAAATTGCCCCATTGGAAAACCGCCACACATTCAAAGTGTTACTCGGAAGAACAGCAATTTGTGCCCGGCACCTTAATGAAAAACATGTGGCAGTTTTCCTGTGTTGTAGTTTTCCGATGTATGGCAGTTTTCCAAGTTGATGAAAGATGTGTGGCAGTTTTCCTGTGTGGCGGTTTATAGTGAACCGCACAGTTTTCCCGCTAGGAACGTAAATGTTAGTCTTCTTCTTGCTATCTCTGCTTCCAGGAGACGTATTTAAAAAAAAAATCTTTCCTCAGCACACCTCTTCTTCTAACTGTTCGACATGAAAATCCATTTGTCTCCGACATCTTCCTTCATCTACGAGAAATCTTTTGTGCACACTAAGTATTTGTCATTTTCTTGTAGGACTTCCGCCCACAGTGAGTAGAGTTTAGGTCCCAGCCACCTACAGCGAGATCGCCTTTTGGGCATGACACAGAAACGGAAGGAATGAGAGCAAGTGTAGTGACTTTGACAGAACAGTTTGTAGTGAGATTAGAGTACAGTAGATGGCGCCACCGTACAAGTACGATATTGCACATAGAAGGGTGAGAGAATTTCAGGGGGGGAGGCATAGGAAAGGATACCCATTTAACCAGTGGGTCCAACCTGGGGGCCGTCACTTAACGTGCTCGTCCGATGCACCCCCGCACGGGGATAACTGGTTTTCCAGTTATTTGGGGTGCGGCGCCCCCACGACCAGAGCTGACCTTGTGACTGGTCAACATCTGATGTCATGCCACCGCTTGTTTTTTTTCAGTGCTGTTGGAGTTTGCAGGGACGGCTGTTCGTCCAGCTGTTGGGGAGTTGCGGCCCCACGATCCCGAGCTGGTCTTGTGTCTCGCTTTTTCGTTTTTATTTATTTTCTCCACTGGCTAGTTGCCCGTGTTGTATACTCTACCTAATTGCTACCACGCTATGTACTAACACCCCGGTCTTGTGGTTTTGTTACCCTCCACCACTAACTGTTTTATATTAACCGCTCAGTTCGTAGGTTGCTGAGATTCCGTTTAGGTTCCCTTCCAGGGTTTGTCTTCCTTGGATTACTTTTTTCCTTTTAGCTGGTTTGGGTGCTAAACCTACCTGCATGTTTGCCGCGTGCGGAGACCCGTGAGGCGGAAATGGGATGTCTGGCGGCTGAGGTCGCAGGAGACCGGAGAAGTGCCTCCTGTGTACCAACACTCCTCTTCGACCCCGGCTTCGCTGTAAACGGGAGGCTAGAGACTAACCCACCTCTAGTCAGAAGTCTTGTACCAAGTTGTGTACAGGGCTTTAGCGGCTTTTTTGTCGTATAGCACGGCAGGGTAAGCCCGGGGGCTGTGGGATCATGCCAAAGGCGTTGGCATGACGGTACCCGGAGGCCGAAGTGTCCGCCGAGTGCGTGTGATCACAGCCAACGGACTATATCTGCAACGTATAAGCTAGAACTGTGTCCAGCGTCATTTTCTTGGCTTGCAGACCTCCAGTTCTCCCTTGTAGGGCTCGGTGGTGGGTGGAGTAGTCTGCAGACGAATCCTCCTCCTTTTTTCCATGGGTAAAAACAAAAACAAAAACTCCAAATTCAAGTCACCTGAGAAAATGATAGTTGACAACGACTCTCCTTCGACTTCTCAACCTACCAAGTCTCATAACCTTAAACGATCTTTAGACCATGACCTGGACCAAGAATGTGGAACCTCTTCTTCGGCAGCTGTACCAGTCGCTCCGAAGCGTCGTCTCCCCTCGATTGCTGTGAATACGCATGCTACACACTTAGTTGTAGAATCCATCGATCCGAATGAGAGACTGTCCACCAGATCTCCCTTTTTCATTTCTAAAGCTATGGACGCTGCGGTTGGCCCCTTGAAGTCCGTGAGGAAGCTTCGCTCTGGGGACCTGCTTGTCCAAACTTGCAGTGTTTCTCAGAGTAACACTCTTCTGCACCTCACTAGTCTTCAAGGCATTCCTGTCAAAGTGACACCTCACCCGTTTCTTAACACCTCTCGGGGTGTTATTTCGGAGTTTGATCTCTTGCCATGCAGTGAGGACGAATTGGTGACTGAACTTGCAGATCAGGGTGTTATTGCTGCACGTCGTATGATGTTCCGGCACGATGGTTCTTTGATGAAATCTAAAAATGTAATCTTAACTTTTAACTCCCCGAAAGTTCCGACCGAAATCAAGGCTGGCTACTTGGTCTGTGGAGTTCGCCCGTACATTCCCAGTCCTCTGCGCTGTTTCAGGTGCCAGAGGTACGGGCATTCACAACGTTCATGTAACAGTTCCACGTTGCGCAAATTGTGGCTCCAGTGAACATGACGGGGAAGGCTGCACTTCTGCGGCCTGCTGTGTTAACTGTGGTGAGGCCCATGCAGCTTACTCCCGCAACTGTATGAAATGGAAGGACGAGATGGCGATCCAGCGCCTCAAGACCCTGGAAGGCCTCTCGTACCCTGCTGCCAAGGCCAAGTTGGGTATTCCCAACAACCGACAGCGTACTTTTGCCGCAGTAGTTCAGTCTCTGCCACAACCCGTGCAGCCCTTTGTCCCGCGCCCTGTAGCTCTCGCCGCACTTGCCAAGAGATCTACAGCTGAACAAGCGACACAGGTGGATTTCACCGAGCTCCAGCTTATTCGACCAGCTGAGTCTGCGCCTTCTCTTTTGAAGATGACCGACTCTTCCAGTTCCCAGCAGAAAGCCTGCACGTGTGGAAGACCCGGCCCTAAATCCGCAAAGGTGTGCAGTGTCCATCCAACTGTCGCGGTGCAACTGACCAGCATTGCAACTGTCTCAGACTCAGCGAGGTCCCCACCCTCAACTAACATTATAGAGGAACATAGGGGGGAGGAGAGTGACAGTTCGTCCCCACCCTCAACCAACATTATAGAGGAACATAGGGGGGAGGAGAGTGACAGTTCGTCCCCCTCCTGTGACTCATCCTATGTGTAGTTGTGTTCGTTTTGGTGATGTGTTTTATCATTCTCATTCCTCAGTTTTACTTAATCGGCTAGTTTCTAACCATTGTACCATGTTTTTAATACTGTTTGTTTCATTGTCTTTTTTGGCCCTTCCATCATTCTCATGGTTCGGTTTTACTTGGTCAGCCAGATTTTGGGATTTATGCCACGTTTTTTAATACTGTTTGTTTGTCTTGTGTCTGGCGCTCTTTGGCCAAACATGGCCCTTGCGCCATAAAAATCAACCAACCAACCAACCGTCCGATGCACGGCAGATATTCAGCGATTGTTAGCAAATCACACCATCTCTGAAAGATCAGCCCAGGTTCGAACCTGAGGACGTTGCATCGATAGTCTGAACTGCTAACCACTAAGCCATCCGCGGCCCTCTTTTGTGCACAGTTTATGAATGATTTTAAATATTTTATTCGTGTTTGAAGAATTCAAAAGACGTGTTCATTACAACCGAAAATTCTGTTTCATCTTTCTTGTTTGTTGTCTCAATGACTTCAAAAGATTCCATTGCTAAAGATCCGAAACGATGCACACTCTAAAAGAAATTGTATTTAATGGCGGGCAATCAGTGGTGGGGGAACAAACAGCACAAAAGGAACGCGGACACTCCTAGGAAGTCTGAAAGTCACAAAAGGGCAGCAGCCATGTTTAATCTCAAAAGGGGAGAGTCAAAGAACGAACGGCCGCAAAAGCTACGTTTTTCGCACCGGCCGCAAAAGCGACGGCCGCATAGGCGACCACTTCTTTTCACCACCCCAGCACAGGGTTGGGGTTGCCATAGCAACCATTACCGACGGGATGCATTCACGTCACAGTTTGGTTCTGTTGTAGGTCGATGAGGGCGCCACTTTCTATGGGAAGAGTTTCCACGGGCTCCTATGTCTGTTTCCACTCTATAATCCTTACTTTATGACTCAGATACTTGCGAATTCGCTGTCGTAGGTGGTGCAACGGATAGCATGCTCGAACAGTAATCGGGAGATATGGGTTCAAGCTCCACGGCGATGAAAATTTCAAGTTTTCTGATGTGATTGTATTCACGTGTGAAACAATAATTACAGTCAATTTAGCGATGTCTGATTGCTGTGTTAATTATCAAGACGGCTGAGACATGTTTGCGTTCCCGCCAGCCATTGCGACGACTGTCGCTCATCGCAGCACATCCTCGCGTAAGGTTGTAGTGACGCCGTGCCAGATTTGCGTGGTGGGGCGAATGGAACCATGTATTCAGCGACGAGTGTCGTTTCTGTCCAGCGCCGATGATCTCCGAATGAGAGTCTGTTGACGACGTAGTCACGGGGCTGATTTTGCTGCCATCCGTGTGCTTAATACGGCTCTTCAGCCTTGTGTCATGGTTTGGAGCGCTATCAGTTTTAACAGCCGTTCACCGCTCATATGCAGAATGAAGTACAATGACAGCAGGATGATACATCGATGAGGTGCTGCATCCCGCTGTTTTGCAGTACCTTCGTAGTATAGCAGTTTGCAGTACCTTCGTAGTATCCCTTATATCCAGTTTCAACAAGATAACAGACGACCGCACGCTACCAACAAGAATTCACCACGAACTCTATCCGACGCAAATAGATTTTTTCAAATGAGACTTTCAAAAGCAGAGATATTGGAGAAAATATAAAATACATTTGCCCCCTAGAGGAAAAACTGCATTATTAAAACAAATGATGGTACGGAAAACGGTCTTCGTTTCGAAACGTATCAAAGGAAAAACGATTTTTTTTTCAATCTGATTTTTAGAAGTAAACATGAAACAAAATATATTTCGAATTCAGCAGCGTCTGCGTTTACGTCCTCTAAGGGCGATGTTATGCGTCGGAAAAAGGCTAAATGGCAAGAATCATTGTTCTCAAGTTTAGGCTTCTCAATGCAGAAAATATTTTTTTAAATAAGAGTACTAGGTTCAGGGATATGGTGTGCAACAGATGGACGGACGGACAGACGTAGTGCTAAAACAAGCACGTCCTTATATTTCAAAAGGCGTGTAAAAATTCCACGCAATTACTTCCCCTATTATATACTGTATTACGAAACGTCAATCGAAGCATTCTCATTCAAGGTTATTACAAGTGCTTTAAATTTTGTACGTGAACAGCTTCTAAAATCAGATTTTTCTGTAACACAAGAAGCAGTGCTGATTCAGAAGCACAAGCTTGAGTAATGTTATAAATTTCAGGAGCAATTGTTGCACAACCTTTTACCATAGTTACTGTTGTGTTACAGCCTATAATAAAAACAAGCCAGCTTTGCAATGCTTCCTACGCCAAAGTAAACTGGTTTGCATATAAAAAATTCTAATTTCTTTTTGAATTGTGATAGTTCTTAATTCTTTAAATGCATGTCTGTGTCTGTGTGTTTGTGTCACAGTGAGTATCTGCGACTACAATGAGTTGAACGTCCTTAATTAAGGACCACTAGTTCTAGGTAAAGGATAAAACCAACACTGTTGGACAAACGCACCACTCATGCCTCATCCAAGACTCGACTACAGGTCCAGCTCGGACGATTAGTCAGAAGCCCATACTTCTGACTTCTCGTCCACCGACGCAGTGATAACATGTGTTTGCTAAAGGAACTTGGAATGCTAACAGCACATTTTATAAATTTGTAACGTGTTAAATATAATGACACACGACAATATACTATACTAAAGTAGCTATTCGGAACACTTACCTAATAGCGTGTCGGGCCGCCTTTGGCCTTCAAAACTGCCTCGATTTGATGTGGCATAGATTCAATGAGGAGCTGATATCGTTCTAAAAGAATGTTCAGCCAAGCGGAAGCGATGGTGTCCGTCAATTGCCGAATGTTCACTGGAAGAGAATCTCTGTTACGAATGGAATCCCACGAGCATTCAACTGTGTTAAGATCTAGGGAATGTGTAGGCTACTTTAGCATTTTGAAGTCATTGTCGTTTTATTGGAACCACTATGTGATGATCCAAACCTGTGGCATAGCGCATTATCTCGTTGGAAGTAGCCCTCTTCATCAGGAAATACCATAAACATGTACGAACGTGTCTGGTCCGCAATATTGTTAGGATAAAGGTAGTGGAATCTAAATGCTGTTCCAAAGGTACTAAGGAGCCCAATGCCTGCTTGAAAACAGAGGTCACAGCATTACACTAACTCCACGAGCTGGTACAGTTAACCCTAGGCAGCTGGGGTTAATCGATTCGTGCTGTTGACGCTATATTCTGATCCGTTCATCGTCATGTCATCATCATCATCATTGTCAACCATTATCAATCCACTGCTGGACGAAGGTCTCCCCAAGCTTCCTCCACAACGGTCTGTCTTGTGCCAGTCTCCTCCATGTCACTCCCACATATTTACGAATTTCATCCACCCATCTCCCATGTGGTCTTTTTCTGGGTCTTTTCCTGTCCCTTGGAATCCAATCTAAAATTTCGGCTGTCCATCTATGGTCTGTCCTTCTGGCAGTATGTCCAGCCCATTGCCATTTCAGGGATTTAACTCTGATCATGATGTCTTCCACTCTCGTCATTTTTCGGATCCACGAGTTCCTCTTCTTATCTCTCCTGGTTATACCAAGCATGCACCTCTCCATGCTTCTTTGAGTTGTCTGCAGCCTTTGTATGTCTCTTTTAGTTAAGGTCCACGTCTCTGCACCATACGTAAGCACTGGAAGGATGCATTGATCAAACACTTTTCTTTTAAGACATAATGGCATATTGCTCTTGAAAATTATGCTGTTTCTTCCAAAAGCTCTCCAGGCAAGTTTTGTACGCCGATTAATTTCTTCATCAATGTGACCCTCACTTGATATCTGCTGTCCAAGATAAACATATGTATCTGTTTATTATATCTTAAAATCTTCACTAAAGTTCTTTCACACCGCTTGAAGGTAACACTGGACATGGCTCAACCGAGAGAACAAGCTGGATTCAGGAGTGGCTACAGCACAATAGATCATATCCACGTACTGAGAGAACTGATTGAAAGAGCGAGGGAATATGAACTTCCATTGTGCATGGCTTTTATCGATTATGAAAAAGCCTTTGATTCGGTGAAACCATCAGCAGTTACCACGGCTCTGAAATCCTACGGTATTGAAGATGCATACATTAATATTATTAATAACATCTATGAAAATGCAAGTGCAAAGATTCGGCTGTTTGAAAATACAACACACATAAAAATTGGAAAGGGAGTGAGACAAGGTGACACCATATCTCCGAAGCTCTTTAATGCCACATTGGAAAATGTCTTTCAATCACTGAACTGGGAAAACAAAGGGATAAAGATTAATGGAGATTATCTAACCCATCTTCGTTTTGCTGATGACGTAGTCATTTTTGCAACTACCCCATCAGAGCTGCAGAGTATGATCCAGGAACTTGCTGACAAGAGTAAAGAAGTGGGATTAAAAATGAACTTTCAGAAAACAAAAGTGATGTTCAATGCTTTTACAAGAAATGAAGATTTATCGATTGATGGAGAAAAACTGGAGATAACAGATACGTATGTTTATCTTGGACAGCAGATATCAAGTGAGGGTCACATTGATGAAGAAATTAATCGGCGTACAAAACTTGCCTGGAGAGCTTTTGGAAGAAACAGCATAATTTTCAAGAGCAATATGCCATTATGTCTTAAAAGAAAAGTGTTTGATCAATGCATCCTTCCAGTGCTTACGTATGGTGCAGAGACATGGACCTTAACTAAAAGAGACATACAAAAGCTGCAGACAACTCAAAGAAGCATGGAGAGGTGCATGCTTGGTATAACCAGGAGAGATAAGAAGAGGAACTCGTGGATCCGAAAAATGACGAGAGTGGAAGACATCATGATCAGAGTTAAATCCCTGAAATGGCAATGGGCTGGACATACTGCCAGAAGGACAGACCATAGATGGACAGCAGAAATTTTAGATTGGATTCCAAGGGACAGGAAAAGACCCAGAAAAAGACCACATGGGAGATGGGTGGATGAAATTCGTAAATATGCGGGAGTGACATGGAGGAGACTGGCACAAGACAGACCGTTGTGGAGGAAACTTGGGGAGACCTTCGTCCAGCAGTGGATTGATAATGGTTGACAATGATGATGATGATGATCTGTTATCTCCAGTTTTTCTCCATCAATCGATAAATCTTCATTTCTTGTAAAAGCATTGAACATCACTTTTGTCTTCTGAAAGTTCATTTTTAATCCCACTTCTTTACTCTTGTCAGCAAGTTCCTGGATCATACTCTGCAGCTCTGATGGGGTAGTTGCAAAAATGACTACGTCATCAGCAAAACGAAGGTGGGTTAGATAATCTCCATTAATCTTTATCCCTTTGTTTTCCCAGTTCAGTGATTGAAAGACATTTTCCAATGTGGCATTAAAGAGCTTCGGAGATATGGTGTCACCTTGTCTCACTCCCTTTCCAATTTTTATGTGTGTTGTATTTTCAAACAGCCGAATCTTTGCACTTGCATTTTCATAGATGTTATTAATAATATTAATGTATGCATCTTCAATACCGCAGGATTTCAGAGCCGTGGTAACTGCTGATGGTTTCACCGAATCAAAGGCTTTTTCATAATCGATAAAAGCCATGCACAATGGAAGTTCATATTTCCTCGCTCTTTCAATTAGTTCTCTCAATACGTGGATATGATCTATTGTGCTGTAGCCACTCTTGAATCCAGCTTGTTCTCTCGGTTGAGCCATGTCCAGTGTTACCTTCAAGCGGTGTGAAAGAACTTTAGTGAAGATTTTATAAACCACTGATAGGTCTGTAGTTCCTGAGATCCTCAATGTCACCTTTTTTATGTAGCAGGATCATTGTAGCGTTGTTCCAATCCTCAGGAATCTTCCCTTCATTAAGGCATCGAGTGAAAATTTGGGCGAGTACTGTTTCAATTTCTCCACTTGCTTCTTGTATGATGTCTATAGTAATTCCATCTTCTCCTGGAGCTTTCCCCCGCTTCATGTTCTTGATTGCATGAGCAACTTCTGCTGGGAGGACTGGAAGAACTCTGGTACCTTTCATGATGTCTGGAGTACATGTATCATCCCTTTCATATAATTTGGAGTAGAAATCTTTTACTCTTGTCAATATTTCGCCTCTATTTCTTGTTATAGAACCATCTTCTTTTCTCAGAGCCATAATCTGTTTTCTTCCCTTACTGAGATGTCCCTTTGCTATCTTAAGGCTTTGGTTGTTTTCAATTGCTTTCCTCACTAGCTCACAGTTGAATTTCCTTACGTCTTCAGTGATACTTTTTCGTGCTGTCTTGCATAGCTCTATATATTCCACTTTGGAAGTCACATCTTCTTTAGTTGTCCTCATCTCTCGTCTTTTTTGCATCAACATTTTGGTTTTTCCTGATAATTTGTTCACATGCAACTTGTTCTTAGACCCAGCTAATTTTGTTGCTGTTTCCATAAGAGCTTTGGTTACTTTTCTGTTAACTTCCGAAATATCCACTTCTTCCGATGTTAGGCCTTCTAAAGCAGAGAATCTGTTCTTCAGTTCCAACTTGAAAGTATTATGGTGTTTTTTAAGGTTGGTTATGTCAATACATTTTGTTTGTCTTATGAGCTTGCCACGTTCCAGTTTAGTGTTGAGGTGCATCTTACATCTCACCAATCTATGGTCACTACCTGTGTTGAACTTGTTCAGCACACTGCAGTCTTCGATGACGAATTTTTTGTTACACATAATAAAATCAATTTCACTTGTCGTCCCAATTGGATGTCTCCATGTATATTTCCTGTGTGGCTTTTTCTTGAAAAAGGAGTTCAAGATGAAAAATCCTTCTGCCTCTGCAAACTCAACGAGAGTATTTCCACGCTGGTTTCTGTTGCCGTGACCGAATTTACCTACTGAAGTTTCATTCTGTTGCCGGTGCCCTATTTTTGCATTGAAATCTCCCATAATTATCTTCAAGTGCTGCTTACCTTTATTATTTAGATGACGAATTTCCTCATAAAATTCTTCAATTTCTTCTTCAGGATGACTTGTGGTGGGTGCATAAGTTTGAATAATCTGAGCCTGGTATCTTCTCGATAGTTGGATAACGAGTCGTGCAGCTCTGTCAGAGGAACTTTCAACTTCTACCACTTTATCCTTCAGTTTCTTGTTTATTATAAATCCAACACCACTAGTTCTGCCAGTATCTGTCCCACGATAATAGAAGAGATGTCCACTTTTCAGTTCAATGAGATCTTCTCCTTTTCTCCTTACCTCACTTAGCCCGACGATGTCCCACTTGATCCTTTGTAGTTCCTCTTCCAATTCAAGAAGCCTTGAATCAGAAGATAGGGAGCGTCCGTTATAGGTAGCCAAGGTCAGCATCAAATGGCAGCCTAGTCCGGTCCTCCGGGGATTCTTAGCACCCTCTGCCTTCATGTCGCACTGGCCGCTGCCTTGGCCAGGTACATTCCAGCTGCCGGAGACTGAGGGCCAAGATTTAAGTTGTAGAGTCATTTTGGAGGTGTTTGGCCATAACTCACCACGCTGGCCAAGCGGGTTGGTGAGTGTGGGATAGCATTTCCTCTGATCCCGATGGTATAGTTATACCGCTATTGGCGGTCGTCAGAGCCCCTTTAGTGGGAACAGGATGCACCACGAGAAGGCGGGGTTGACATTTGTCAAGGAGAGGCTGTGATGTTACGCATCACCTGACCTTACATCGTCATGTATTAAAATGAAAATAGTGATTCATCGTATCAGGAGACCTCTTCCCAGTTCTTAAGGGTCCAGATTTGGTGTTTCCACTGCAGATGAATTTGTCGGGTTTTAGCAGAGAAGAGTGGCACACGTAGGAGACGTCTGCTGTTACACCCTGTTTGCGCCAATGTGCGGGGGGCAGTGTGTGCTGAAAAATGTCTCTCGATACCGCTGTTGTACTGCGCGGATACCTGAACGCAATTGAGCATGTCCGTTACTTCATACAATCCTCTCAAGACGCTGTTGCCCTCAAACATCGACAAGTCGTTTCCGCCCACAAGAGGACAGCTGACTTGTTTTGCTGTTTGTGCATCACTGATTGTATACATTCGATGCAACTGTTCTTGCATGGCAGAGAAGGTTTGCCGTTTCTGAGATGTTTGCAACTGCCCATACCTAGCTCCCACTATCATGCCTCTTTCAAAGTCACTTAATCGCAAGTATTTCCTCATATTACCGCTATCTACGCTTCGTACAAGTCGGAATCCTTTGCAACGAGCTGTTCATATAGCCACGTCAGCGTCACAGTTGCTTAAGTAAGTGAGGATAGAACGCGTCTGATTGCTGTTGAATGTTCCTAATAATTTGCTACTTCATTGTCCATTGAGATAAGGGAAAATCAATGCTTTTTCTGAAAAAGTGTCTTAATCATCACATAAGAATCAAATTTCAATGTTTAATAATATTTCACAACATGCTTGAAATCATATCTGGTCGCCCAGGCGGCAGAGTTTTATGAGGTGTTGGCTTCTGATCATTTGTTGGAGATCGGCCTGTGTTCGAGTATTGGATGAGGGATAGGTGGTGTTTTTGTCTGATGGTGCTGGCTCGGTCCCTTCTCCGGATCCAGTTGCCCTAAATTAGGGACGGGAGACTGTTTATAGACCTCAGAATCTCTAATGGTGGTCATCAACCCCCCCCCCCCCACCTAAACTCACACTAGAATGTAAATACGTGCATGCACATGTGTCTTCACTTCAAGAAGATGGGACTACTCTGACTGTTGGTTAGTACACAATGTGTCGAGATATACCGATTGGCAGAGCTAGAGTTGAAAAATGCCATTGTTGACAGTTCTTTATATTTAAATGCCTCTAAAAAATACTCACTTTGAGTGGCAGTGCACTTGCTTCGTTCTAAATGAAAATGCGCTATGTGCATGGAGTCGTCACTATGGGATCGGCGATTCGGCCACCAATCTATCCATAAGGAATTCGTTATCGTAGCTCCCTTATGAATGCATGTATTTAAAAGGGGTATTCAGTAAGAGCAGCTTGCACTACTGTTTGTGAAAATTACATCATCATGAAGGACTCTCTCTCTCTCTCTCTGCTGGTACTAGCGTGAAACTTATAGAATATGTACAACAAGTTGGGACATGCAAATGATTAAAATGTCAGTGAAAATGCGAATGCGGTTTCGGAGCAGCGTTCTCTGAACTGTCCACTTATAACGAAGTAAATTTCTCCCTCATTTTTATCCGCGCCGGGGCTCGAACCCGGGTCCCCTCATTCCGGAATAAGTTGCTCTACCAATTGAGCTACGCGGACGTTTTATTCTGATTCCTATCTGCCTTTATGTCGTGTGCGTCCTTCGGGCAGGTACGTCACATCTCCTGGTACGTTACACACTTTTAGGTATAAAGAGAGGGCTCAAAAGAGATGTAGCCATCAGGGCCGCGGGTGGCCTAGTGGTCAACGTTCGTGACTGCCACGGAGAAGACCTCGGATTCGATCCCAGGCAGGTACGAACGCTCGAACCATTAAATATCCGCCGTGCGTCGGATGGACACGTTAAGCCGTCGGACCCCGGGTATTGGCTCCCCGGTAGTAATTAAGGGCGTCTTCTACCTCGCTTCCGTGTTACTTTCCTATCGGGTACTCTAGCCCAAATCTCCTAGTTTCCTGTTTCTAAGGATTGTTTAAGACATAGGGTCAGACACTCCCTTCCTAATATCCTCTTCATATGACCTGATCTAATGTTGCAATCAATAAATGTACGACATTGAGTCGCAAGGATATTTCTTGTGTCTCACTATGCCACGTCGCAGAAGAAGGTCGCATTATGAATACCTGACGGACTTTAAGCGAGGAAGGATGGTTAGGATGAGAGACATTGGATTTTTCTACCGCGAAATCACTACTCGCACGGAACGAAAGACTAGTAGAGTGATGCGAACATGGTGTTACTGGACAGATAAGACTCTGACGCACAGGAATATGGGAAATGGACAACAAAATGGCACGACTGCACCGGATCACAGACACCTCTACCGCATGGCAGTGACCGACCGCACACGACATCCACGGTATTAGCGCAGCAGTGGTATACTGCCATGGGTCAGAATTTGTCCTTCAACACAGTTCGACGTCGTCTGTTTCACAGAGGACTGGTCGCTAGCAGCCCATTGTTGCCATTCTTTTGACTTTCAACCACAGACGCCTCAGGTTGCCATGGGGGCTCGAACATAGTCATTGGCGCGCTGATTAGAAATAGGTCGTGTTTTCTGATGAGTTACAACTCAACTTGATGCACCATGACGGTCGCGTACGTGTTCGAAGACATCGAGGCTAACGGCACCTTGCAGCGCATATCAGCCCAACGCCAAGTGGAGCCATTGGGTTCAATTCGCGATCTAAGCTGATACGAATTGAGGGAACCTTGAAAAGCCATGGATACATCAGGGGTATTTTAGAGGCAGAGGTGACTTGTTTCACTTTAATCAGAATTTCAAGAATCCGACGAACTTTTATTCGCAAGATAATAATAATTCCATTAAAAAAAAGAAGGACAAGAAAAGCGCTAGTTTGATCTGCTTAAGTCTCGTTATTCTTTCTGTTCGTATTCTATAACATACTGTACATAAGCCAAAAATGTTACTAAACATAAGTGCAACAGCCTACGATTTTTTATAAGACACGTAACTGTTTTCAACATTGGGTAATTTTGCGTTTGTTGTACGTGGCATGTGTGCACATGTCTGTGCAACTTTTGAGGTAATCGGCTGGAGGGCAGAGTATAGATCAAACTTTGTAAAAGAATAAAAATTACAGACACAGTATACCAGAAAAACGTTCAAACTGTTTTTAACTTTCTGTTGGGAAGGTGGCATTTTTTCTTTCAGAACTTTTTTCCTACAAAATAAAGGCATGCATAATAATGACTGGGAGTCGTCTCCTTGCCCTCGTCCGTGTACGCACCAGCAAATAAACTTGTCAAAATACTGCTGCCCCCCGTCAAAAGTTTCTGGATTGGCCTCTGCTTGGATGGCATGAACGGGTGAAGAATCCACACTCTCTAACAAGGCTTTAGGGCGTCAACACTGCACCCTGCGCCAAGTTCATGAATACGCCGGGCAGAATTTTGTATCGCCCCCCCTCTTTTTGTGAAATGGTAGAGTACAGGTAAAAAAGAAAAAAATATCCTGTTAGTATTAACAATTAGTATAATGAGGGGTGATGATTAGAGACGACGAAAGGTCTCATGGTCCCTAGAATAATCCAAATCATCACAATAGATCAACATCAAACAGAAGTCATCGCTCTTTCCACGTTTTTATAAGTGAGTCACGGAAAAATTCTCCTTGGCCACCACCGAGAATCGAACCCAGGGTCTTCCAGTTACGCGCCGGACATGCTTCCACTGCACCACAGCGGCCTCGAATTACTCCAGACTCACGAACGACTAACTGCCAAGCCACTTGGCAGGTTGCTTCTTGGAGCCCTGCACAATGTGGGGATTCACCATATATAAAAACGTGGTGTTTGATGTTCCTAATCCACGTCACGTGTCTGTAGTATTAGTCATCACAATAGAGTACTGTATAATTAAGCGCAAAATGAAGCGCAGTTTTCGGCGTGGTCTCAGGATCAACATGCAGGACTGTTCATTTATTGAGTATATTTTTCATATGTGGCTGAAGAACTATACAGTACAGCGCGCGCGCGCACACACACACACACACACACAGCTTGGGGTAAGAGTCAAGTGCCGCCCCGGCGGTGCAGGCTTATGATCATTCGTACGTGAAGGGTCCGGGTTCGAATCCCGGTGAGGCATGGATGTTGTGTTTGGCTTATGGAGCTGGATCTCCCCCTTCCCTGGAACCAGTGATCCTAAATTAGGGACGAGCGACTGCTTTTAGCCCATTGAATTGCTCATGGTGCTCGTTAAATCTTCAATAAAAATAATAAATAAATAACAGTCAAGTAATATGATCGAACCTGGAGCCACGAAGTGTTTCTTAACCACATGCTCGTGAATACTGGCAAACGCAATTCCTTGTTTGGTTAACAATTCAGTCATTTCGAAAGCTGCCTCATAGTTATAATTTTCTTCTTAACGTTACTGACTGACAAAACAAATCAATTTACTGAACTAAATAACTGATTGTCGTTTAAATTCTACCACAGTATGATGCAATGCTGACAAACACTGTTGGCGTCTGAGCGCGATTGCATCGATCGTACTACGGCTTAGAACGTATCTAACGTCCACTGTTGATGTAAATACATATAAATAAAATTATTTTCCACTATTTCAGGTGTTCTTCGCTCAAAGTTCTCGTGGTTAACTTATGGATGTACACTGCCTGATAATGGTATAGATTTGTACCTGAGAAGGACAAATGCGCTGAAAAAAGAAATTTGGTTAAATCATATTGAAACTAAAAAGAAAAAAAAATCCTGTTAAGAAAACGCCTTGCCTTGAATTCTCTGCTTTCTTTTATCCTTATCTGTATTTTATATTGTTCACCAAGTCTTGGTTTCCCCAACAGGGCAATTTTCTCATCTTCTGATAAATCATCCTGATTTTCATTGATGTCTTGTCCACTTTGTTCCCGATGGTAGTCTGCAAAAGAATACTGTGTTAATATTGAGCTCTGGAATTCCTGAAGAGTGTGTACTGTTTCCAAAGAGTCCAAAGTATTACTTCTAAGCAATATATTTATATATATACAAAAGCAGATACTCAGACGTAAAACATTGAAAAGAAAAAAAGAAAAAAATAATTTTTACGCTGTATTTCTGATAGCATTTTCAAGTTTACAGTTGGGCAGTATGTACTTATTTCCTTTTTGTTCCAATATACAGTTTTAATAGGCACATATGTAAATCATGCAGTATGATAGTATTCTAGTAGTAAACTAGAAAGTCACATTAAACATTGGCGTAAACCACTGTTTTCTCTCATAAACCACTTTTTTTCTTGATGCCACCATTAGTCTGCAGTTTATAGTAGCGTGGATGCATAACCTTGTCTTTGGGTAGCAACAAAATGTTTTCTTTTAATTTTTCACATGTTGTTATGTACTACGTTCAAAAAGTTCCGGAACTTTTTGAATATTTGCCAAAAGTCAGTGAATTACGTCATTCCCCGCTGAGCAAGCGAAGAGCATGATGTAACCGACCAACCAGAACCGGTTTGATCCAGATCCAACACGTACAGGGTATGTGCGTAGTTCGTGATTACAAGCATTCGAGGCTCTCCGTCGCGAGAACAACGATGTCGAATTTTGAACAGCGTTCAAGTGTAAAATTTTGTGTTCTGCTCGGAAAATCTTTCTCTGAGACTTTTCAAATGATTAAATCAGCGTACGGTGAGAGCGCAATGAGTCAAACTAGTGTTTATGAGTAGCATCGACGATTCGAAAACGGGCGACAGAGTATCGAGGATGATGAGAGGTCAGAACGACCTTCAACATCCACAACGGATGAACAAAACGCCATTGTCAAAGAAATTGTGAAAAATGACCGCTGTTGCAGCGATTGCAGAAGTTACCGGCATCTCATTTGAAAGTTGCCATGCTATTTTAACAGAGAAACTGGGCATGCATCACGTGTGCCAACAAATTGGTCCCAAAAACCTGACACAAGAAAAAATGGATGAGCGCATGCAAGTTTGCGGGGATAACATCGATGCAGTGGATTCAGATCCCGATCTCTTGAATCGATTGATCGCTGGCGATGAGACTTGGTGCTTTCTGTACGACCCCCAATCCAACTGACAGTCAAAAGTGTGGAAATCACCGTCGTCACCACGACCAAAAAAGTTCAAGGCTGACCGCTCCAAAGGAAAGGTCTTGTTAACAGTTTTCTTTGATCGCAAGGGGGTCGTATACAAGGAATTCCTTCAACATGGTTGTACAGTCACTAAAGAAGAGTACGTCGACGTCCTGAAACGTCTCCGACAATCAGTGAGACCCAAGCGACCCGATCTTTGGAAGACCAACTCGTGGGTGCTCCATCACGATAATGCGGCGGCTCACAGATCCTTCCTGGTGTCCGATTACCTGTCCAAACATCACATTCCCGTTCTTCCACAACCAGCTTATTTCCCTGATATCGCCCCGTGCGACTTTTTCCTTTTTCCCCGGATTAAGAATTTGCTTAAACGACGCTTTTCAAGATCTGAAGAAGTGCAACGAGCTGCGAAGGAGGCACTGGAGGATGTGGCAAAAGAAGACTTTCAATCTGCATTTAAATCTTTGTATGAGCGCTGGCAAAAATGCATAGTTGCACAGGGTAACTACTTCGAAGGAAACACCGCATAAACAGGTATATTATATGTACTCATTC
The DNA here is from genome assembly GCA_039090855.1 of Macrothele yani. Classification (NCBI taxonomy): domain Eukaryota; kingdom Metazoa; phylum Arthropoda; class Arachnida; order Araneae; family Macrothelidae; genus Macrothele; species Macrothele yani. Next base: position 13,043,130 of record CM077012.1, read on the forward strand.
TTTTTAATATAAAAAGTTCAGGAACTTTTTGAACGTAGTAATATATACACTGAAGAGCAATTGAATTGGAGGTACTAGTAACGTGTAGCACCACCTTTCGACCTGATGACGGCAGCGATTCGTCTCGGCTATGGACTCGACAAGACACCGGAAGCGTTGGGAAGCCATACGGATCCACGACCCCTGAACAAGCTCCCACAGTTCACGAGGATTTGATGGAGGGGGTCATCTCTCTCGATAGCATCACAGATATGCTCGATGGGATTGAGGTCAGGTGACCTAGCTGGCCAAGGAAGCGAGGTCACGTCGGTGGAGTGTTCATCCAACCATTCGGGATACAATTCAGGAGCGATGGCACGGTGCATTTTCTTGTTGCCGAATGAGGACCCCAATGGGATGTTGAAGACGCACAAACGGGAGCAAATGGTCGTCCAAGATATCCCGGTAACGTTGACCTGTGAGGGACGATGTCACACGTACCAGGGGTCCCATTTCAGTCCACGTAAACAGTACCCAGACGAGAATGCCACCCCCACCAGCTTGAAGAGTACCCTGCTGGCAAGAAGGATCCATCGCTTAATGTGGTTTGCGCCGTACTCGTATCCTGCCATCCGCATGTACCAACGTGAATCTCGACTCATTAGTCCAGGCAACATTTATCTACGTGTCTAGGGTCCAGTGGTGATGTTCCCGCGCCCATGCTAATCTTTGCACCCTGTGATGTGCGGTCAGCAGCGGTACCCTCGTGGGACGATGGTTTCTGTATCCCATAGCGAGGAGATGGTTCTGGATGGTGTGGCTGCTTACACGTTTTTGTGCACCAGCGTTGAATTGCCGAGTGATTTCTTGCACTGTGGCACGTCTATCCGCAGTTACAATGCGAGTTAGCCGACGATGACCCCGCTCATCCACACGCTGTTGTCCACGGCAGTTGGCCCTTGCAAGAATGGTTTTACCGGATTCGATGTACTCACGGTGCACCCGTGACACAGTGGCTCGTAAAAATCCCAGTGCCTGCACGACTTCCGAGATGGAGTGACCCATTCTTTGGGCCCCGACACTTTGCCAACGATCAAATGCGCTTAGATCCTTCGTCTTACCTATACTCTTACTGATTCCCGTCGCATCACTCCTTATATTGTCGGATCGCTGCATACGTCATGTCGTTTCCGTTTACAGGGCCGCCCACAGCGCCACATTTGCATAACGCCAGCTGTCTCTAATTCAATTGCTCTTCAGTGTACATGGTTGTCTTTAGAAAAAGAAAGCTTACTGATTTTCTGTACTAAATCTGACAACGTTGACGAAGCGGCTTGTCTTACAGCAGATAGTTACGTGACTGTGGTTACATTCCTTCACATTCAATTTCTATCGTGGTTGGTTTAAATGTTTCATTAAAGAAGTGCTTTTTCCTTTCAGAGAAAAGAAAATGGAGTCAAATAAAACAGAAAAAAATTGATACTTAATTCTGAGAGAATCTGGAAAACAAATTCACTATGAACCAAACACGGAAAGAACTAATTTTTAATTCAGTGTGGGCAAAGGCAATTTCTGATTCTGTGTGAACAGAACTAATTTTTGAAACAATGTGAACTGAACTAATTTTTGACACAATGTGAACTGAACTAATTTTGTGGGTCAAGAGATTTCATTCAGTATGTAAGAGGAAGTACATACATATGAATGACGACAGGCAATCCGACCATTTGGCATCTCCAAGAACTGACTCACGCCAGTGATTCAAATTGTGAGAAATGAACAACTAATAGTTCGAAATCCACTAAAACTAAACATGCGCTGAGATGCTCATTTATTTAGATAACGGTTGGAACACTCTGCGACGTGCGAATGTAGTTTGCCTGTGTCCGATAGTTCGCTGAATGGAGTATCGAACCGCCTTTTGCTTCTGTCTGTTAAAAATTATTCCGTAATAAAACCGATTCATCAGCGCAGCGCCTGAAAGAATCGAAGCCGTTGCGAGAGACAAAACAAACTCAAATTTCTACACTCTGAAAACCATGCGGGAGATTGCCGGATGAAACTAAACAGCAAGTTAAGAAGGGCAGAAAAATATACTGTTGGTAGATAACTTTCAAGCACATCCTGACGAATAAAATCTGTCCAAATAGTTGTTGTGTTTTACTACCTTTTGTTTTACAGCTCATGGATGTCATAAATAGTAATTTTGGGTTGTCAAACTTAAAGAATCTAAGCGAAAAAATGTCCGTGCTGGATGTTTTCAGTTTTAGAAAGACTTGTAGGACACTGCCACACATGCAACGGTTATAAATCTTTTTTGGAAATCTTGATCGTCATCAGGATAACTTCCCGATAGTAATCAATATACACTGCCTGACAGAGAAAATGGCACACCATGAAGGAATTCTCGAAAACAGACCAAGCTGCACACACATATAGCCCAGTAGGTCCTGAACAAATGATTTAATTGTCACATAAGACAACGCTCCAGTGGCCGAATATACAGGATGATCAATAAGGAGTATGGCCCCCATTTTGAGCGATACAGCGTTGAATCCGACCAGGCATCGAGGCAATGAATCCTGGGGTATCGTGGACCATGTGGTGTTAATCCGAGTTCACAGTTCATCTTCATTTTGCGGGGGTGGGAGGGTACTCAACCGACGTCCAATCATGTCACACAGATACTCGATGGGCGAGAGGTCGGGGGATTGTGCTGGCCACGAAAGCAATATTCGCACACCGCGTAAAGCATTCAGGCTGATCCGAGCTGTACGTTATCCTGTTAAAAAACGGCGTTTGGAATGCCCTGCAGATACGGTAGTGCCACGGGCTGCAGCACCTCGTTAACATAGCGGCGTGCCGTCAATGTGCCCGTAATGCGTACCAGCGGTGAGTGGCTGTTGGCGCTGATAGCACCACATACCATGATTCCACGTTGCTGGGCCGTGTGGCGTTCCACAATGGCGGAGGAATCCGCCCGTTGGCCACGTCGCCTCAAGACTCTCACACGGCGATCATCCGTAGTGAGACAGAACCACGATTCATCGCTGAACACCACACTGTTCCATTCGGCACCCCACACAGCTCTGGAGTGACACCACGCCAAGCGTTGATGACGATGGCTCGGTGTTAAGGGTAGCCTTCACAACAGACGGCTGTACAGCAAACCAGATGCAGCCAATCGGCGCGACACTGTCCGCGTCGATATCGGAGAATCCAAGCCTCCCCACACACTCGGCAAAATGTCACCCGATGTGGGCCTGTAGGTCCGTTACGGCATGACGTCGGATGCGACGATCAGTGCGCTCGTACGTCCGTCACCGTGCTCCGGTCCCACTACGCCGTTACACAGATCCTTCCTGGGACCACTGTCTCCAAATGCGACCGACGGTTGTGGCATCACGTTGCGCTTCTTCCGCAATACGAAGCAAGGACCATCCGGCGATACGAAGGCCTACGATGACACCTCTCGTGAACTCATCCGTTTGACGAAATCGCGTACGACGGCGTCCTAACGGCATTGACACAAGAGCCGAGTTCGGGCTCAATTTTCGGAGCCCGAGCCCGTCCGATCCTGAATTTTATATTGAAAGTTAGAGCCCGGGCCCGAACTAGCCCGAAAATTGGCCAACCTGTTCAACCATGGATAAAAACCATCTCCTTTTCCACTCTTCCAACCTCTCCTCCTTCTGCAATTAACCAATGTATTTCTCAAATAGGGAGTGGGGAAGGGACCTCAATCTATTTTTACAGTGTAACTGTACGATTTTTTTTTGACCATTCGTTTCCAACTGAGTGCTTCGGGCGGCCGGCCATCCAAAATGATTATGCGGTGCTACAATTGTATATTGCTCATATAATGCTAACATTATAGCGCCATAATCCGCTGAAATATGTACGTTGCTAAATAGAATTAGCAGGGAGCTACTACGTAGAGAAAGGGGGTTAATTATTGTCCGCAAGCTTCCAACTATCCAATATCTATAGTTCTTGAAAAAGCTTTTTCTTCTCTGCAGAAACACACTAATGCGCGGCCTATGGCATTTTGCACCCAAGCCCGGAATAAATAGCCATCTCGAATGCGTGCTCCCCAATCAGAACCAGTTGCCGAAGAATTCCCTTCACCAACTACAAAGTGTCACCCTTGCTAAATCATATACACTGCTGGCCACTCAAAATGCAACACCAAGAAGGAAGCATCCGATGGGCCTGAAATTCGCAGCATCTGTCGCCCGCCAGAGGATCTGCAAACGATTAGCATTGCAGGGCATATGCAAATCATGTGCACCCGGCACGTCACCGAGAAGCACCATAAGAAGTGTGCACAGAAAGCGGGCTGTAAGTAGTGGAAGTGTGTTGTGCTGCCGGAACTGTGCGTGGAAAGCTTCCTGATGCCTCGTCGCAGAATACGGCACTCATTCCAGCACGTTTCGGAGTTCGACAGAGGACGAATAGCGGCTTATCGCGACAGCGGTTTATCGTACTGAGACATCGGCGCCCGTGTGGGACGATATCCAGCCACAGTGAGGCGACTATGGATTCGGTGGGTGCAGGAGAGACGGATGGACTGACGTGAGCGATTGCCGCAGCCGCGGCACACCACTGAACAAGAATACCGGCATGTTGTGCGACGGGCATTGACGGCTCGCACCGCCACATCACGAACGTTAGCGCAGGAATTAGCGTATGTTGCGCAACAACCTGTGTCAGCACGTACCGTTTGACGTCGTCTGCAGGAGCGGAGACTTGTCGCACGGCACCCATTGCTCCAATTACCTTTGACATTACACCACCGGCGAGTGCGGCGGCAGTGGGCCGTTGAACGCTGAACCTGGACTACGGAATGGCACGACATTGTCTTCTCCGACGAATCCCGCTTCTGCCTGCAACACCACGATGGTCGGATCAGTGTGTGGCTGCACCGCGGCGAGAGACTGTATGACGCCTGCATTATGCATCGCCATACCGGTCCGTCGCCTGGCGTTATGGTTTGGGGCGCTATTGGATATGACACCCGCACCCCTCTGGTACGCATCGCCGGTACACTCAACAGCCACCGCTACATCTCTGACGTTTTGGAGCTTGTAGTCCTCCCTTACGTGCAGGATCTGCCAGCGGCCACGATTCAACAGAACAATGCTCGCCCGCACGTGGCACGCGCCCGTACGTGGCACGCATCGTGCAACAATTCTTCACGGCCCACCAGGTGTCACTGCTGCCGTGGCCCGCATGTTCTCCCGATATGTCGCCCATCGAACACGTCTGGTCGCTGATCGGCAACCGAGAAGCCCGGTAAGCACCACCCGCGGCTACGCCTGATGAACTGTGGCAACGTGTGGAAGCAGCCTGGACCGACATACCCCAAGCCCACATCCAAAGCCTCTTTCGTTTGATGCCGCGGTGTGTAGCGGCCGTTATTGCCAGCCATGGGGCCACACGAACTATTGATGTCTGCGTGTTCCGCAAGCCGCACGGGCCTGTAAGCCCAATCGTTTCATATTTTGTATCTGTTGTTATGTGTCCAGTAAATCTGGCTTTGCTATCTCGTGTCCTTCTTGGTGTTGCATTTTGGGTGGCCAGCAGTGTAAAACCACATTTATACATAAAAAAAAATTCTCTCGCTCTCCATCTCTGTAAGAGCCCGAGCCCACCCGAGCCCGAACCGCAGTAAATATTCTACAGCCCGAGCCCACCGGAGCCCGAACCGCAGAAAATATTCTACAGCCCGAGCCCACCCGAGCCCGAACCGCAGTAAATATTCTACATCCCGAGCCCGATTCGGTCCCGGGCTCTGCTACGGGCTCAGCCCGTCTCAGTTCTAATTGCTACCCCTTGTTCGTTCTCCAGACACGGTTACAGCAGAACCACTCACTTCCCGCTGCCGTGACGACGTCTCGACTGATGGGCTCACCATATAGCCCATATAGTCCTGACACTTTCCGTTTGAAAGACTTCACATACCAAACGTGTGTTATACCCGCATATTTAGTGAGCGGTTGGAAAGTCTTCTTGCTCACCCTACCGCCCACCCAGTTCAAGATGTGCCATTTTTTTACTTAACTTTAAATTTAAAATATAATCTGGACTTTGCCAAGTAGTAACGAGTCTCGCGTTTTTCGTCGGGTAGCCCTACGTATTTGCCCCTAGGAAGTGTGTTGTTTACTTTTCTGTACTAAAAATATCAAAATAGCATCCACAAGGCCAGGAAAATTCAGTTGTTCTCCATTCTTTCAAATCCTTAGTTTAATTAAGCCTTTTTCATGTTAGTATTGCCAGGGGCGAAACAGGAAGGTGGATAGGAATTCACTGAGAGGGGTCATTACTAATTGCTCCGCTGTTTGGTCTTCTAAGTAGGGATTTCAACACGGAAAGCAGAGTCTAAATCTAAACCAGAGCTCTTAATACTCTACCGGGCAGTGAGAGTGCGGGACGTGGATGACGTCTGCTTTGGAGCTGAGGAGTGCAAAGCAAGGTCCCTGACTTGAAGGAAAGGAGTTAAGGGTAGGGGTCTGTGCGTCACAAGGTTAAAATTTGATTTAGATAAATAAGTAGAACAGTTTTTTTTTGAAAAATTGTTCAAGTACAACACTATTGTTATAAGAAAAATGCGAAATTTTGAAAAGCAATTAAGATAATGAATTCGCAGCAAGAAAAAAAGGTTGGTGGCATTCTACGAACACTTATATCTTACATGACTAACCAACTAGTTATTGTCATGTTATCTTATTGGTTTACCAATGGCACAACTTGTCAGATCCAGGTGTGTGTGTGTGTGTGTGTGTGTGTACCTGAGGGGAAGGGGCGCCGAATTCTTTGTAGCCGGTAGTAAAAAGCATTAAAAATTCTTTCTTTCAGTGTTTCGTAAATTAAATTGCTATCAAACTTTCCTCACCAAAAATAGTACTCACCCACCCGTCGCCCACCCTGATTTTGAAGTCTAGCGACGTCCTTGTTTCATGGAAATCCATTTGACGGCACCTGGACAAGAAACCAAGTGGTACAGGTGACGAACGATGGTCGATTGGGAAGACCTCACCTGAGCTAGATAATGTCGTGTGCTGCGAGTTTTGCGGTCATAGCTTCATCCATGGTGTGTCAGTGTTTGTGGTGGTTGGTCGTCCTGACCCAGCTTGTCTTCGAGACTGGTGTACCCAGCATCAAAATGCAGGAACCATTTTCGACAGCACTGCTTCCCCACCTTCAACTGCACAAATTTCTCTCTCTGCTACCGCGTTTAAACCTTTTTCCAAATAATGGCGAAGGAGCACCCGAAACACATGCTGATTGATTTCCATCCTCTGCCTTGCCTGATAACGCAATGTGACACTGTGCCAAATGCACGTCATCAGTCTCGTGTGTCCCACGTCATCACGGTATTCAGTCAACGCTGGCACACGTTTCGCACAGGAATGGAGGCCCAATATCATGCGTTGCTTAAAACACGACGAACTTTCGACTCACCCTGGTATAAGCTTTTTTCCTCAAGGTGGCTTTTGAAACAAGCACGACTTTCAGGTCTCACCGAGAAATCCATGAAGGGAAAATACAAAGGAACAAAAATTAAGACTATTTTATGATAGATTATGTAGCAAAAGATAATTTTTGAGTTGGCTGCAAAAGTCTCTGTGCAAAGTCATTCTGAATATTAAACGTTGCAACGATTGTAAAGGAAAATTTTAACCGAAGATTAAAATTCAATTTTTTCGAAAATATCTAGTGTTAATATGTTTTAAAAATGGTACTATGTATAAAAAGTCTTTTCACCATAACTGTATTAACCTTTAAACATGTAGTAAAAAAAATTCCAACTTTCAGAACTTTATAAACATGTAAATGCCTCAAAGTTTTCGGGAATTTAAATTATTTCGTAAGGTCTGGTCCCTTTAGCCACAAAAAAAAAAAAAAAAAAAAAAAGAGTTTGGAAACCTAAAAAAAAAAATAAAAAATAAAAAATAAAAAAAAAACTGGAAAAAAAAAGATACAAACAAAAACCAGATCGATATGAACGAACAGACAAATTATATTGGTACATTTCTATAAAACGTAGAAAACGGGGCTTTTAGTTTAATAGTCGCGGTAGTAAAACCGCGACTTTTGAGATATTGTTTTAGAACAACAAAACTGGAAAAAAAAAAAAAAAAATACACTACAGGAATGGGTGGTGGAAAAGTGGCATCCCAACCGTCTTCAAGGACGGCAGTGAAGTCAAATTCCTATCTGTTAGACCATACAGGGATCTCAAGAACTTTCCATTTTGTACAAAATATAGTGAGATAAATCCATTTTATTTCATGATTGAACATATGACAAATTCTGCTCACTGAAAATATATTTAAAAATTGCTGAAAATCAAACGAAGTGTTGCTGAAATCCGAAGCAATTGAAAAATTTCCTGAGTTCTATGAATAGAAATTGAGACAGAAATTAACATAAAAATCAATAAATTGTTTTCTAATTTATTGAAGAATCAATGAATTCTAGTAATTAGAATAGTGATATACCAGGTACAACGTGTTTTCCCGGGAAACAAGTTTACAATATTCATATTTATTCCAATAGATGTCGCCACAAACGAAATGTTTTTGCTTTGGTTAAAATGTCAGAAATTATACAGAGTGCAATAAATTTTAGCCTTGTTTGATGGTAAGGAAGGTGCGGCCATCTTGTTGCGGTTTTAACAACTTTTTAATGATAAACTAAAATATTAATGTGATAGAGAGTTTTAGAAAATTCATCAAGACCACAACACTAAATCGATATGAATTCTACAAACGGGAACAACTATGTCGACATGAAGTGAACTCAGAAAAAATAAACCATATTTGAAGCAAAACGAGTTTGTGCCATCATAAAGCAGCGCTAAATTTCAGAGTTATCCTAGTTTCACATTTTAGTAAAGTTTACCTAGTTTTCACCTTTTAGTAAAATTTTGTAAAAAACCGGAAATGCTATTTTTAAACGATTACAATACTTTCCTATAACGGAGGTAGGAGAAAGTAATAACTGCGTACTACACTACTGTCTGTGAGAATTGCAACACCAAGGAAACATCGTGCTATTCAAATGAAATTTATATCATAGATTTCTCATATTACAGGAGATAACTAATTATACACAGTCGAGTCACATTATTGTGACCACTTCCTACTTTTGACGTCAACAGCGCGCAGCCAATGAAAGAAGCCACGTGTCGTAAGCTGGCCTGAAGGGTATATAAGGTATGCTGTAGGCATTCTGAAAACATATCACTCGTTGCTGTCATGGATAAAAGGAGCGATTCATCAGCAGGTGGCCTAGTGGGCAACGTTCGTGACGCCCATGGAGAAGACCTCAGGTTCGATCCCAGGCAGGTACGAACGCTCGATCCACTAAATATCCGCCGTGCGTCGGATGGGCACTTTAAGCCGTCGGACCCAGGGTACTGCCCCCCCCCCGGTAATAAATAAGGGCGTCTTCCTCTCCCTTTCTACTTCGCTTCCGTGTCACTTTCCTATCGGGCACTCTAGCCCAAACCTCCTAGCTTCCTATTTCTAAGGGTTGTTTAAGACCTGGGGTCAGACACTCCCTTCCTAAAATTCTCTACATATGATCTGATCTGATCTGAAAACATATCACTCGTTGCTGTCATGGATAAAAGGTGCGATTTATCATATTTGCAAAAAGGGATGATTATCGGCTTTCGGGACAAGGGTGGCAGTATTTCTGAAACAGTGCAGTTTGTGAACTGTTAGCGTGCTGCTGTGGTTAAAGTGTATCGTGATTGGAGAAATGGCACCATTGCGAGTAAACGACGTGAAAACTGGCACCACGTGCCATTGATGTGAGTGGCGAACGTCGACTGCGAAAGTGCGTGAGGGCCGATCGACACACTACATTGGAGCAAAGTACTGGCTGAATGAACTAGGGGGCTACCGGAAGTGTGTCTAAAACGACAGTTCAGAGAACCCTGCTGCATATGGGGCTGCGATGCAGACGGATGGTCACTGCACCTATGCTAACGAAGGTGCATTACACGACAGTATCGGAATTGGACTTCCGCTAATTGGCAAAGGATTGCCTTCTCCGATGAGTCACGTTTTCTGCTTCATCGAACGGATGGACGTTGGCGTATAAGGCGAGAAACATCGGAGAGAAAACACTCTTCAACCATTGCTGGCAGAATACAAGCTGGTGGGGGCAGCGTTATGGTCTGAGGAATGTTTTCGTGGCATTCCACTATGGACTGAATGCGTTATGAATGCATCCTTGCAGACCACGTAACCCATACATGCTGATTATCTTCCCTGGGGCGGAAGGGATCTTTCAGCACGACAATGCGATGCGTCACACAGTTAGAAATGTCCGAGAGTGGTTGGAAGAGCATGATGAAGATTTTAAAGTACTTCCCTGACCCCCTAATTCTGCAGACTTAAACCCAATTGAGCATCTGTGGGACTACCTCCATCGTGTTGTTCGCTCTATGGATCCTTCACCACGCACCCTCCAGCAGCTATAAGATGCACTGCAGTCAGCATGGCTCCACGTACCTGTGAACACCTAGCATCTTACTGAGTCACCACCAGTCAGTCTAGCTGCTGTCCGTGCTGCACATGGCGATTACTTTGAACATAAGCTGGTGGTCACAATAATGTGATCCGACCGTGTATTTGTAGAGCTTTACAAGATTTTTTGCTTTAAAACTCACTATTGTGTGAAGCCACCTCGAGGAAAAATAACAGCTTCTACACTGCCTGGCATTGAATGGAAGAGGTTTTTGGTATCGTTCTGAGGAATAGCCTGTCGGACTAATGCTATGCGAGACCAGAGTTCATTTGAGGTGACTGACTGAGACGCTTGACGGGCCGGTCACTTAGCTACCATGTCCCAGACATGTTGGATCAGGGACATGTCCGGCGAACGTACAGGCCAGGGAAGAAACGGTATCTGCTGTGCATGGAAAAGGTCTTGGACATTCCGGGCTACATTTGGCCGAACATTGTCCTTCTGGAATATAGCGCCAGGACAACTCTGAAGGAAGGGTATCACCTCTGCCTGTAAAATATCCCTGATGCGATGCATCAGGGTTCCCAATTCGTATCAGGCCAGATCGTGAATTGAACCAAGTGGCGTCCCAAACCATGATGTTTGGTGTTGGGCAGGTATAATGCTGCAAAATGCACGCTGCAAAGTGACGTTCGCTACGATACCTTTGAACACGTATGCGACCATCACGGTGCATCAAGTTGAATTATGACTCGTCAGAAAACACGACCTGCTGACAATCAGCGCCAATGTCTGTGTTCGAGACCCTGTTGCAGCTTGATACGTCTGTGGTTGAGAGTCAAAGAAATGCACAGCAACGGGCTGCTGTGACCAGTCCTCTGTTAAGCGACGACGCCGAACTGGGCTGCAGGACAAATCATGACCTGTGACAGTGTTCCACTACTACGTTAACACCGTGAATGTAGCTGTGCGATCGGTCACTGCCATGCGGTAGAGGTGTCTGTCATCTCATTCAGTCGTGCGATTTTGCGGTCCATTTCCCGAATTTCTGTGCGTCCGAGCCTCATCTGTCCACTGACTCCAAGTTTACATCACTGCACTGGCGTTTCGTTCAGCACGAGTGGCAGTTTCGAGGTAGGAAAATCCAGCGTCTCTCATCCCAACAATCCTTCCTCGCTCAAAGTCCGTCAGGTGTTCATAATACAACCTTCTTCGGCGACGGGCATAGTGAAACACAAGAAACACCCTTTCGACTCAATGTCGGTTCTTCACTGATTGCAATGTCAGATCAGATCAGATCACATGTAGAGGATTTTAGGAAGGGAGTGCCTGACCCCAGGTCTTAAACAACCCTGATTGCAATATCTCGTTTGAGCGAGCTCTTTATACCCAAGTCCGAAAAGTTCAGAGGGCACTGCTTCGAAACCGTATACGCATTTTCACTGACATTTTAATCACTTGTATGTCCCAACCTTCTCTACACATCTTGTAAGTTTCAAGCTAATACCAGAAGTCCTTCATGGTGTTGCAATTTTCACAAACAGTAATGTATTAAGCTAATACCAGAAGTCCTTCATGGTGTTGCAATTTTCACAAACAGTAATGTTTTTGAGTGGAACTTTTGAGCTTGAAGGGGCGTTATTTTAAGTTTCGTCCCATTAGATAAAAAACAGATGCTCTGACTGGAAGAAGAGGGTTCTCTATGTGGAATTACAAACTATGTTATTATTTCACAAACATATTTTTTTTGTTCTATTTCAGGAGAGCGTAGTTTCACAAACACCAAAAGAAAAAGAAAATTTCTTTCTTCTAGAACGACGAAGTATTTATTTTGATTGTCATAAGTACTCTACTAAAAAGAACCCTTTTCATCAAAATCAAAGACAATTCCTTCAAAGAAATGAAATAAAAGTTATCTTTCAAAATTATTAATCCAAAATCTTGTGAACTGACTGTAAATCTTTGCCGTTTGCAAGACTTTATAAACTAGATTCGAAGACTTGTTTCTCTCGTGTAAAAAATTATTAAAGAGCTGTACCGTCAAATGGTAAAGTACATAGAGTATTTTTGTTCGCACGTGAAAATAAGTCAACGTGTTTTTTCTCTAAAAATTCAACTCGCTAATTCTTGATTATCGGAAAATACTTATCTGTAGGCCAGTGACTTCGTGAAAGTTTTGTTACAGCACCTCGGAATCTTCTGCGCTCTTTATTTTTTTTAAAAAGTTCTTTCTTATTTCAGTTTTCCTGAAAAATGGCCGCACTTCTTTCTTCCATAATGTTTAACACTTACATCAACGTTAACACATCCCTTAACCCAACAAATCCTGTACTCGTGCAGCAGGGAACTGTTGGTACAACCGTTTCAACTGATTCACATAGAGAAGTGGAAGTTTCCGTCGTGTGTGTTGTTTTGTCCGAATCTTGCTTTAAAAAGTTCAGTACATAAAAAATAGAGTAAAATGTTGATACTTAAAATGTAATATCAAAGTATAAGGGTCGTTCAAATGAAACGTAGACTGAGGCTATGCTTTATTTGGTTTATTAGGCTTAACACAAAGGACAAGGTCGCAGATTAAAGAGAAAGGTGAACATGAACTTGTCCATATTAGCGGATACAGGAGCTTTCTTTGGTGGCAATGATGCAGAATGTTTCCACTGCATGCTCATACGTTTCTTCGCAGGTTCGAAATGGTGACACCAAGTTTCGTCGCAGGCTTGAAATGGTGACACCAAGTTTCGTCGCAGGCTTGAAATGGTGACACCAAGTTTCGTCGCAGGCTTGAAATGGTGAAACCAAGTTTCGTCGCAGGCTTGAAATGGTGACACCAAGTTTCGTCGCAGGCTTGAAATGGTGACACCAAGTTTCGTCGCAGGCTTGAAATGGTGACACCAAGTTTCGTCGCAGGCTTGAAATAGGGACACAAAGTTTCGTTGCTGTCTTGAAATGGTGAAAATTAGTTTGGTCGTAGGCGATAGTTCACGACAGAAACTCGCTTCTCGCTTCTTGGTAGGTGAAAGGCGTTCCAGCGCGATACCCATACACATTGCCTTCATTTCCGCCGATAGGTGCTTCGGAACCCATTATGCACATACCTTTCGGTAATCGAGATTACCGTGGGTGATACCGCTGTGTAAGGAATCCCATGCTGATGGGTAAGTCCTACGTTAGTTACCGAAAGGTCATTATGGGGTTTTTCTTTACCATTTTGTTGACCACTGTTTCTTGTGCGATGCTGGTGTGATATTGCCCAGTTTGTCAAAGGTCCGCTGTCCTTAGACGTCCTTCTCGAAATTCTTCCGCCACATAAACACCACACTGCGTGCTAAATACGTTCCTCCGTATACTGACTGCAAGCGTTGAAAAATCTCGGCTGGCCCAGTGTCTTCCTTGGCCAAAAACTAGGTCACGGCGGAAGGCCTTTTTTGGATGCATCGATATCGTATAGCGAACGTCGAGTAGCGGCCTGTTGGACTCTCCAGCTGTGTTATGACAACTGGTCACCTGCCGTGGCGCATTGCTCTTATCTTTTTGTGTACAGTGGCACCACTACTGTCAACGGTATGTCGACTGCAAGGAGCCATTCCACGTAGACTACGTTTCACTTGAACGACCTTATAATTTTCATAAAACACGAAAAATAGGAGTTCAATAATTTATAGCAACATCCATTTCTGTAATTTTAAAAGCTTCTTTCACCATGCCTCTAGGTTATGTTCCACTATTTCAAGGTACGTAGAATACTTCAGCTTTGTGAAACAAATAAAGCCACTGATCTAAATGTATACAGCTATTGTTCTGAAATCTTGACCACCGGAGCGAACATCTAAAAGGAATATTTCCAATTTACTTTTAAAAGCTTGCTTACACTCAACCTCCTAAAAAGAAAAATATTGCTCATCCTGTATATTAAACTACTTAACTTCAATAACATTAAACATCTGTTTTCTCAAAAGTTATGGAGAAGCAAATTGAAGTGCAATTCTTACCTTATTAATCGTATTTAAATCTCATTAATGACCTTCTATGCGATTTCCACACCAATCGATCAACAATTCTTCAGCCGATCTTTCCTGTGGTTGGAATAAGACTGGTCTGGTGAAACCCAGATTGTAGCACTTGATATTATGAAGGTCTCCAATGAGGTCTGGTATCGAAATCTCCTAAATAAACTTCGGTTAAACGGTGAATACATTAGAAAGACATCGAGATAATGCAAATGGACGATGTCATTGCTCTGTCCACGTTATTTTATAAACAACGCATAGCAACTGAAAAATTATTCATCCGACACCGCTGGGATCGAACTCCAGAACTCTCGATAGCTAGCCGAGTGCATTCGTTTGCTATGTGTTGTTTATAATAACGTGGTCAGAGCGATGTCATCGTCTATTCGGTTAAACGATCTGGAAATTCTACTGGGCCACTGTATCTCTAGCTTCTTACTGGTTGTAGCATATGTGCAGTGGTTGAAAGCGCATGCTCTGTTGCATTTTTCCTAAAAATAGATCTGCTTCAGATATCAGCAATTTCAGCTCTTTCTGTCTTTTTTGCACATCAATGACTTCTTTAGCATAAAGCTAATTATATTTCAAGTTTTTTTATGAGAACACTGTCCAAGCGTCTTATGATTCATGTTGTTCACTAGGCACAAATTAATATCTTCAATAGCGCTGCAGTGCTGTCTCCTCCTCGAAAATCTGCTCCTGTTTCCGTATCAGGTAACCCTTGGACAAGTAATTCTGTTCTATGCAAGAATAGTTAGCACAGCTGGTCTTACAATGGCTGCATTATTCGAAAAATCTAAATCTACTTCAAAACCGGATTTCTCTTTCAAACTAGAAGGTACTTTTCATTTAAACAATTTTTGACTCAGAGGCTACTGTATAAAATGAAAGATATGTTACAAATACGGTCCATGATATCTCTTCGGACAGTGCAAGGCTGTAATGAAAAATGAAAACACCTCAACCTGAAATTAAATGAAAACACTTCAACGCGAAATTAAATGAAAGCACCTTAAAGTAAATGAAAGCACATCGACGTGCTGCTTATTTATTTAATTTACATGTAAATCTTACATATACATAACAGGAAAGCTTGTGATATAGTTTGCTTGCCAATTTGAGCACGGGCATCGCGTCAATAGTACGACAACAAGTTTCCCAGGGTTTGTCAACAACTTCGTGCAAACTCTTAGTGATCCTTTCCTAAATTTCGGAGTCTGGTCATTTTCCTAAAATTAGGAGATCTACACATCTTTATGTAGATCTCCGCCCTACAAAAATAAAAGTAACAAACTGCACCATAAATTGGAAGTTCGAAAACTTGTTAGAATTCTTTCTTTGTCTCATTACATTAAAGACATATCATTATTCGTAGAGCTTTTAGTTTCGAAATTTGATTAATAAATTATTTGTACGAAATAAAGAAAAGAACGAAAAAATAACACTTCTGCCTCCAGCCGTAGTTAAAAGTTCCGAAACTTTAGGTATATGAGCTTTCCATGACCTTATTACTAATGGAAAGTTTCAGCACAATCGTTTGCACAGATTTTCAGGCGATTTTTTTTTTAATTTTGAAATACCTTTAAAAAATTCCGTTTGTTTGCTATTTATGGTAATTAGAAGCAAAAATGCACACATTGTAAAGCACGTAGTGTATAAAAATGTGGATGAATGAAGCGGAGATGTCATGTTTAAGAGGTGCTAATAAAATTAAATGATGAACTTTCGAAATAGATGGTCCACGAGCGTTGTCCAAAAGAAAAGAAAAAAAAAGAAAGAAGAAACAAATCAAAAACCGGAGGATGCAAGAATTTATAACCGAGTTTTCACGATTTTAAGATTCTGTGGAATCGATTCTCTGAGCTTTGCTACATTACCAGTGCTTTCGATGTGGTCCTCACAGTCTCCGCTGAGTATTCAAGTATTTCTTTTTTCTCAAAAGGCCGTAACTGACTTGTTATCTAAGTGTGTACCAACTAATGCAGATTTTCCTTTAAAAAGTCAGTCCTTAAGAGGTATTTAGTTTTTTATATGTACCTACATGTCATACGAAGAGCCTTCAAAAACTGAAGCACACCTTGACGGAACATCTTTGAGTTGGAACGGAATGTAGAGCGTAAATCTGACTTGTTTGACGAGTACACGTCGTATATGAAGATCTCATATGTTCATCTTTTATATGAAAGTATTATGTTAATGATGGATCATCAAATGTTTGATATAACAAAACGCCAGAACAGTGAATTTTTCACACAGATCCACAAACCAATCAAAATCTCCCTGCGCAAGTAAAAACGGGTACAAATAAAAATTTATTTAAAGTGCTCTTACCATAAGCTTCTTTCCATAATTACAGTAAAAATGATTTCGTTTTGTTAAATATTAGCGTTATCATAATTCTGAGGAAAATGCACATTATATTTTGTATGTGGTTCCATTGTATAGAGCACTTCTCTTTATTTCGTTCATATAATTCATTCTGCTCATCAGAGTATATAAAGGCGTTTCCATGAAAACGTAAAACTAATATGTAGTAAACATAAATTACAGTTTCAACAAAAATACTGTGCACTAGTATACTGTATCATATCCTTTTTACAAGAAACGTGGCATTATTCCATGGAATAAAAGTAAAAAAAAAACTATTCTGCAGTTCCACACAGTTTCTAATTCACGGAGCACATATAGTTTGCAACAAAAATGGTGATATTATGCGTAAAACGGCGAGCTGCAAGCACTACAGCAGATTTCTATTCTAAACAATTCACAGTTCCAAATTTGTATCCTGTCTTACCTAAGTAATGTTGCTTCTAAAACCAAAAATGCAATCTTTATTTACTCAAAAATGTTATTGCAAAAAAGAAATGACGTCTTTTTATAAAAAAGTGAAAAAAGAAAAAAGAAAAAAGAAAAAGAGAGAACTAACCAAAAAAAGTTATTAGGAAGCGGCAAAACATGCTACTGTTAGAAGCAAAAACGTCTACAGCTACAAAACAACCAAATACAAAAAACAAGACTTGATGTAAAAAACTACAGCAGCATATTTTGTTAAAATGAAATAAAAAAACAGAAAAAAAGAAGAAAAAGGCGAATTTATGATTTTACCTTTATTTTCTACGGAGGCTACATCTTTCGGAAAGACATGGAAGCAGATGAAAAAAATTAGAACAATGTATGATTAACAAGGGAATATAGTATACTTTTAGTTCTACTACTAAATGTACTAGTACAGCATGCCACAGTAAGAAATGAAAACATTTATAAATAAGCCTTTAGTTCAAGTGAAAGAATAAGGAAAATAACAGTGGAAAAGATAAAGGTTATATTGGAGGAAAACAAAAACAAAATTATCAAGAAAAAAAAAGAATTTTAGGTACTAGTGAAAGTGATACACAGGAAGTACAAATGTATATATAAAAAATTAAGTTGAGTATCATGTGGAAAAGATTTTACATTGTTGATTTAAAATTAATGAAATTCGAAGTCATTGGTTATTTGCATTGTTCCTATTTACTAGTACGTTGTCCGTCAATGAGATTGTCATAATAATATTTTAAAGAAAAGGAAAGATTACCAGCCATTGTAGTTAGGTTTTCAGTTTTTTAAAGTACCTTCCTCGCAACTTTATGAACACAGATCGTGTAGTCTCTGCCATGCCTGGAAAATTTGTTAAAAACCATTCTCCCAAGAGTCACTGTAGCACATTACTCTGAATGTCTTGGACCTGTTTAAAAGGAAATCCTTTGGAGTTTTTCAAAAGAAGACAGGACAGTGTTGAAATATGTATATGCTATTTACTATTCTCCTTCATATGACTTCGGGTGTTCCTTGTATCATAAATTAAATCTCCTTAAAAAGGTTCTGAATCAATCAAAGAAGATCCTAAAAAGTGATTTCAAGATCTTGTGGAGTCGCTTGGATGTGAGTTTAATAAAACCAGTTTCAGTACGAGAACTTTGAAGGCGACCACATGCTAATAAAGGCTTATTATTCATTTTTACCCAATTGGTCTCTGTACTTTTCCACAGTAAAACCCTGTGTTTCGGTAGCTGGAACTATGACCTCCATTTTTTTCGTTTTGAGAGTAAAGTACTTTCGTTTCAGAGGTACACAAAAAATGCCTAAATGTAAAAATTATTTGGTTTTAATTTTCAATTTCTAGAAACAAATTTCGTTCAAAAAACTCCATATCAGCGAAAATCACCAGGAACAACAATAATGTTTATACTTTCGTTCGGAGATGGCGTTAATTGTCACACTCTGTCATGGAGCAGAGAGCAAATATCCGGTTCTGTTTGAAAAACAGAAAAACTGCATATGAGGCAGTTGAATTGCTGCGTGATGTGTATGGGGATAATTGCCTACCTCGTGCACAAATCTTTCGATAATATGCAAGTTTCAAGAATGGGCGGGAAGATTTGGAAAATGACGAAAGGCTCGGACGCTGGATTTCAGTGCGCACGTCTGAACTCATTGAGGAAGTTCTCGAAAGGATAAAAAGCAATTGTTGTGTGGCCTTGAGGATGCTGGAATGTGAGTTCGGTGTTAATAAGGAGACTATTCGTCAAATTTTAGTGCAAGAGTTTGGGGAAAAAGTTTGTGCTCGTTTTGTTCCGCATGCTTTGTCAGACGACCAGAAACATGCACGAGTGGAGTACCCAAAGGATATCTTTGAGACTGCAGAAACAAAGCAAAATTTTCTCCAAAGTATTGTGGTAGGCGACGAGACATGGTGCTTTCGTTTTGATCCTGAAAAGAAGCGTCGGAATGCTTAGTGGAAGTCACCACAATCACCCAAAGGAAAGAAGATCAGATTACAGAGGCCCAAAATCAAGGCAATGCTTGTGTGCTCTTACGACAGCAAGGAAATTCTGCATCACGAGTTCATTTTTGAAGGTAATTCTGTCACTGGCAATGCCTACACATTCATTTTGGAATGACTGTGGAAGAGGATTGTTCACATCAGGCCGAGTACAAAAAGCGGGCAATAGTTCCTTCATGATAATGCACCTGCACACAGAGCAGACAGTGTACAGAAATTTCTGTCATAAAATCAAGTGTGTATACTCAACCATTTCCTCTATTCTCCAGATCTGTTACTGTGTGACTACTTTGTTCTCTAAAATAAAGCTGCTTTTAAAAGGAAAGGTTTTTCAAGACATTGAAGACATACAAAGAACTCTGACATCAGCTCTACACTCCATACCAAAAGATGACCTCTGAAAGCTCTTCCTATCGTTGACTGATCGTGCCACTTCTTGAATTAACGCAAGAGGGATGTACTTCGAATAAAATATATTTAAGTACAATAAGTTTTCGTGCTTTTCCATTTAAAAACAAGAAAGATGACACCGAATTTTCGGGTGTAACCAGCACATCTTTTTCTGTTTTTCTTTTGTTTGGAGGTTTAGCGACCACCTTGAGCAAAAGCACATCTTTTGAATCCGTTCTGACGTGAAATAAATTTATCAAAGCTATTCAAACTCATCAGTAGTATCTGACCGAATACGGAAGTTTTTCAATCGGGATTTCAATCCCGCAGATATTGATGTAAACAGAATCGTGAACTTACGCCCTCTGGTGGCAGACTTGTGCATTACGAAAAATTTGAAATTATGTGAGAAGCATTTCGCAGGAGAAATGCTCTCCAACAAAGAAAGCATTTTTCAAATAGGAATCTTAGAAGCAGAGATATCGACAAATATAAGATATGCATCTACGCACCCTGGCGGGGAAAACATGTATTATTTTAAGAAGAAAGTATTCTCAAAAGGTTTTTCGATGTGAGCAGTATCGGTCCAGGAAAGAATTTTTCCAGTCGAGTTTTCAGGAGTTCAGCTTTTGCTGCAAATACGTCAGAAACAGAAATTTACACTTATGACTCCTGGTGGCCAAACCATTATTTACCAAATATTAGAAATTATACGAAAAACATTTCCCATCAGGAGCTGTATGCGAGACAGAAAGAAGTTTTCAAATCGGAGTTTTAGAAGCAGAAATATGGGGAGAAACGCAATTTATCTTAACGCCCTCTTGCGGAAAGTCTATGAGTTACTTGAAAATTTTAAAATTATATGAATATCATGTCGCACTGGAAACGCTATCCAACAAACAAGGAATTTTTTTAATCGGACCTATAGAAGTAGAGATACTGATAAAAGTAAGACAAACTTCTATGCCTCCTGGTGGAGAAATCATGCATTATTTTAAAAAGAAAATATTCCGAAAAGTTTTATCGACGTGAGTAGTATCGGTCCACAAACGAATTTTTTTCACTCGAGATTTTAGAAGCTCAGATTTTGCAGCGAACATGCTTGTAACGTATTAGTTGAATCGCGCACTAAAACTTTTATACAATCTCTAATAAAAACAGTTTTTAAATACCAGTATATTACTTTCCGTAAGTCAGACGATTTTGACTTACAGCAAGCTTCATAGGCTTCATGCTTCAGTTTTTAAATTCTGTGCACTTTTGGAACTAATGAACATCAGTGGCTCAGAGAAGTTACTCCATCCCTGCTTTAAGGTTACTGACTCTTGGGAATACAGACATCCAGTACAGAAGTTCAAATAAAATGCCCGTATCTCATCTGTGACTCGAATAGAGAGCATTGAAACAAAAATTGAGCATTTTAACCAGTTCCCCTGGGGGCGATAAGTTCTAGTGTTCGCAGTTATGATCCATTGCAGGTTCTTATTCAACATTTCGCTGGTAAACATAATGTTATTAAAATACTAGGTCTCTAAAGCAACCTACTTGTTTTCTTACATACTTATATGAGCATAATTTTAAATAGAGGAAATGTAGGCACAAGCATATTTAGCGCTTGATTTACGCATAAAGATATTGCTACTGTTGTAAGGAAACAAATAGTCAATCAAGCCTTACTGTTTAAGGAAATACATATATCTAACTTTAATTGTGTTCATTAAGTTCCTCTGTGCGTGAACAGCACGCTGCAAGGTAATTTCCATTGTTAAATTGCATGTAACAGAACAGCCAGGTCTGGTCTGTCCTGTTTCTCAATACATACTTTCCACTAATCATCGTCTACGAGGTGGAATGTTTCAAGTTGCCCATTTCAGCAGTTCTGAAGTGAAAAATTTAATATGTGTTGTATCAGAAGATTTCGCTGAAATGAATACCCATTTCGCTGAAATGGATACCAAAATACGTGTGAATACCCATTTGTATCTCCATTTTATGGTGGAACTTGACGTATGTATGGACGCTTTTTCATGGTGAATACAGGCCTTTGTAGCACCTTTACCACATTACATAGCGATCATGAAGTGTGCGTTTATTCTGCGAAGATCTAACTTTCCATTTAGAAGTAAAACATGATACTACAATAAATCTACGTCCAAAACGTTCGTCCCATTCACTCAAATGGATCTCTCACAACTACAACAGCAATTTACCGGAAGTCTTTCGCTGTTTTCTCACCTCCACATGCAAAGTCCAATCACTCTTGGCAACAAAAACTCAGCGCCTTA
Source organism: Macrothele yani (assembly GCA_039090855.1). Taxonomy (NCBI): domain Eukaryota; kingdom Metazoa; phylum Arthropoda; class Arachnida; order Araneae; family Macrothelidae; genus Macrothele; species Macrothele yani. Next base: position 13,065,098 of record CM077012.1, read on the forward strand.
TACAGTTGCGTATATCGCGCGATACGTATATGTTCAGATAAAGACAGTTAGGAAAAAGAACTTGATTTGCTTAAACATGTTGCAGTACAGCGAGGATACAACTCTTCCATTATAGACAAGGCTCTAGCAAAATGTCGGAAACCGAAGCCTATCTCTACGTTTACTCCTGTGATGCGCCCATTACGAGAGAATTTTGCCATTATTCCATTTTCCCGTGACTCTGCTTTCAAAATTTCAAAAATTCTCAAAACCTTTAATTTTAAATTGATTCTTAAACCCCTAAACAAAATGAACTTTTAGGTTTAAAGGACTTTGTTGAAGATAAAAACTCGTGGGGAATTTATCAAATTCCATGTGAATGTGGAGCTTCGTATATAGTACAGACCCGTAGAGCCTTGCGTTTCCGATTGAAGGAGCACAGGACCTATATTCGGAACTGTGGCTTGAAGAAATCATCGGTGGCTAAACACTGTTACGAACAGGACCATAAATTTCTCTTTGAAGAAGCAAAACTAATTGACAAGCCGAATTCAACCACCAAACTTGATATTTTGAAGCTTTCCATATATATCAGAATTCTTCGTAACTTGTTAATGACATGGCATTGACACCATTTCTATCAAGCGCGTGGAAGCAACTAACCAAAACCCGTGGTTGTAAACAACATTTATGATATCATGCACAATTTGAATATTTACGTACCATTCGACCTGATGAAGCTAGGTCAGTACCCTTGGTCGACTTGAAAAAAATCAAATAATTGTGACAAATGTTGTATTATTTTAATATATATAATTGTCACAAGACTGTAGTCTTTGATTTCAAGTGAAACAGGATACCACAATAAATATACGTCCGATACGTTCGTCCTATTCACTGACCCAAGTCAAGTAATTCTTAACGGCACATGGACAAACGTTCCGAATTTTATTGCAGTTTGACTGGAACACTTGACCTCATCGAGAGTAACCACAATGCTCCAGCCGACAGCGACTAGGCATATCCCGTGGGGATCTTTCACGGCGTGACTCCGTGAACGCCGGCATTGTGTTTCTTTTTTAAAAGCAAATCTTGTGAGCGTATTCTTTGAGATTTACTAAAAGTTTCAGAAATATTGGGTGGTTCATGATGAAACACAATTCAATGCAGAAGACAACAACAGTCTGGACATTTATTTTCTCTTTGTGGTTATTTGCTGCCATTAAGGGAAGGAAAAGCCCTGTGTGTGTGTGCGCGCGTGCGCGTGTGTTTGAGTGTGTGTGAAGCTAATTCTGAAAAACAAACAAACAAAAAATCTGTGTAATTTTTGTGTTCACTGGAAAACGTTACAGACTAACGGAATTTCCTTAAAAAACTCAACGCCCAGTACTGCATAAAAGTACTGACTGGCGTTACCTTGGCTAAGTCATTCAAGTGGCAAAGAAATAAAAGTAAATTACATTTGCAATGTGGAAATTTAGTGAGTGGACTACAGTTACCCAGTAAAATATAAACCAAGAAACATGTACACTGAAGTGCCAAAAGCCATGGGATAGCAGTATGCAAACTTTTAACTGTTGGTGCCGTTGTTTAAAGGCTTCGAAGCACGCCACGATTTTTATCAGTTGCGAGGTGTAATCCCGTGAGTCAGGTTAAACAACCGCCAGTAGGATTATGGAAAGCCGACGTGAATTATTGGAGTTTGAACGAGGCATGGAAGTAGGAGCCAGACGGATGAGACATTCAATTTTGGAAGTTGTGCGAAAATTCAACATTCCTCGATCCACGGCGTCACGTGTGTACCGAGAATACCTCATGGAAGGCATCGCCACACACTGTGGACAGCGCAGTGGACGACTGCGGGTGCTGTATGACCGTGACAAGCGGCGTCTGACCAGGTTTGTCCATGCTAAGAGACAAGCGACACTGGCTCAAATAACATCCACATTCAATGTAGAAGGTACCAGAGACATATCCATCCGGCAGTGCAGCGTAATTTAGCGTCCATGGAGTATTTGAGCAGAAGACTCACCAGAGTGCTTTTGTTAACACCACGACATCAGACACAACGTCTTGAATCACCTAGGCTCGAGAACACGGTAATTGGACCCCGGAAGACTGGCAACATGTGGCGTGGTTCGATGAGTCACGTTACCAGTTGCTACGAGCTGATGGTAGGGTTCGGGTGAGGCGCAGACCTCATGAGGCCATGGACCCAAGCTGTCAACAAGGCACTGTACAAGCTGATGGTGGTTCCATACATGACATTACGGGGCACAGTTTGGGTCCTCTGGTTCTCGTAAACACGTCATTAACCGGTAATCGGTTTGTTGCACTGCTAGGTGACCATTTGCAGCCCTTCATGGATTTCATGAACCCCAACAAAGATGGGAGTTTCCAGGCGGACAATCCCCCATGCCATCGGGCCCAAGTTGTCCAAAATTAGTTCGAGTAGCATTCTGGACAGTTTCGACGGATGGTGTGGCCACCACATTCGCCCGACATGAACCCAATAGAGCACTTATGGGACGTGGTGGAAAGGTCCATTCGCACCCATGATCCTGCACCTACAAATACCAGGAAACCGTGGGCGGCTGTTCAGACGGCATGGCTCAACATTTCTCCCGAAGTCTTCCGGCCACTTGTGGAATCGATGCCACGGCGAGTTGCTAGAATTCGCCGGGCAAGAGGAGGTCCTACACGATACACGTACGTATTCCATGACTTTTGGCACTTCAGTGTATGTACATAGGTATATGCACAAAGTTTACTATACTTTAGAAGAGTGTTTTAAGGACTTCTCTGAGCATCGAAGACTAAGAAGAGTAGATCAATGAATTATTTTAGGTTTACTAGCTCCAGAAAAGACAGGAAACTAGATGCGAAGAAACAAATGCAATCTCCATCTTTTGCAAGAGCTGTAACTAAGGCTAGGGACTCAAAATGCATGAATCCTAGACACTCATCCAGAAAAACACTTCCCACCTTAATGGTAGTAGTTTCACAATTTTTTTAAGCAAAAAGAAAATTCTGTTACCTTCTTCTAACTTAGGATCCTCAAGTTCGACGTAAAATACGGCATCCTTTTCGTAGCTTTCATTATCCAAAATATGAAGAGCAATCTCTTTTCTGAAAGAAAGGAAAGAAGGAATAAAACTTTGAACACATCACATAAAACTGAAGTAAAACTTGATTTTAAAAAGGATCTAAAATCTTTAAAATGGATTGCAAAAAAAGCTTTAAAAGCAGCATTTTTTTTAATCGTCACATTCCAAACGATCGTCGGTTAAAGTACTTCGAAGTTAATAAACTTAATTTCACACTCTACTGAAAAAAAGTGTAGGACGGCGTTTTCAATACTTTCGTTACAATCACATGAACTGTCATGCTAATCATTCTTTTTAGAGCTTGGACGAAAGCGCAGATTTTTATTCTTTTTAATTTTATATCAAAAGTCAAATATTTCATGTATATTTTTTAAGACTTTAGTTTACTATGTACCTTATTTCCTTTTCCTTTTACCCTATCGTATCATGCACTAATAGACACCAAACTACTATGAGATTTTTTTGTATGTCATGAGGGGAAAGAAGCGCTATAATCACTAGAACTTACATCAGGTAAGGGCGTAGCTCAAGTCCTTATTTCAAGAATAATATTTTATTGTTGAGTTACATAACTAAGAAAAGTAAAGTACTTTTTCGATGAACTCATTACACTCTGATAAAGTTAATAGTCCAAAAGAAAGAAAAAACAAGGAACATAGATTTTTATGACAACGCAAAAGGAGGAAATATCTTCAAAGTAGGTAACTACGCTTTGAACACAAGCTGAAGGGTAGCTTGGGGTAATCTGGACTAATCTAATAGAAGTAGGCGCTCTCTGTGAATTTTGTTCACGGAAGAAAACCAAGATTACGAACAGGAAAAACCAGTAAAAGATTGTTTTGGAATGGACTGAGGACGAAGCTAATTTTGCTACATGAAGAAAAGATCTAAAACTTGAATACATACATAGTCTTATGCCAGAAGACAGAAAAAAATTTGATGATGGAAAAGGAAGCTGTTCTGACCGAAGGAAAGTAAATAGAAAAATGAAACTGTCTGCTGAAAAATTCTGTTTTATATTTCCCAGAGAATAAGAAGGAATAAAACTACCAAAATATGAATAACGTAAATGAAATGAAACAATCTGCATGTGGATATCCACACAGTAAAATACATTTACAGTTCGTTTAAAACGGCACAACGGCACACCTTTGAAAGTTTTGCAAGTGGATATATTAGGTGTTCAGAAAAACTATAAAAATGCATATAGAATCACTCAGTCTTCTTGAGCCACTTCACACAGACGTGCTGTGCGAAAATATCCTGCGTTCTATGGCTAGAAAAGCAAACAAGCTACACGTTTACGGATTTTTGTAGAGATAGCTCTGATTTGTAGAGATAGCTCTGTAAAAACACGCTGATGTAACACTTCATTTGTAAAAAAAATCTCCTTTGATTTAATCAAGTTAAGCTTACAGCTTTGCATAATTCAACATTGTGACTCTTAAGAAAGTGACTTAAAGGTACTATCAATCTCCATGACATTTCTTTAAAAATTCTGCGAATTTTGCTTTATGACAAACCAAAAGTCAATATTGTGCAACTCTAAGAAATCTAACGTTCTAATAGTGAAACAATTCAAAGTACCTAAATAAATTGACTCTGCATTTTTCATAACAATCTGGAGGTTCTCACGTCTTGAAATGTGTCCATTTAATTTAATGTAGCTTTAATGTTTTATTTACAAGACATGCTGAAGTACATTTTTCAACTGATACGTTACAAGCGTGTTCGTTGCACTATATCGAAGCCGAGGAAGGAAACAATGTTTTGTGGACGTCAAATGTGAAATACATATATATTATATATTGATAAGATCTAGCTAACAAGAGTAAGATGTGGGAAGAAATGGACGTGAGTAAAGAGGTCAGTAACTGAGTAAAGAAGTGGAAAGGAGCAGAAAAACATATTGATGTACAGTGCATATATACAAGAACTGAAGATTGAGCGGCTTATGGAGAAAACCGAGAAGTAACTGATGCCTGCGTTTCCCTTGGCTAATAGATATCAAGAAAGAGCAACATTGAAGAAGAAATTAATATAAGCGTATATAGAACTTGGCTGGAAAGCATATAGAAAAAAACAGCGAAAGTTTTAAGAGCAGTTTACCATTACGTCTTAAAATAAAACTGTTTCATCAATGCATGCTTCCAGTTCTTACTTATGGTTTAGAGATATGATCCTTAACTAAAAAAGACATATAGAGGCTGCGGATAACTCAGAAAATCATGCAGAAATGAATGTGTGTTTAGTGTAACCAGAAACGATAGGAAGAGAAATTCAACGATCAGGAATATGAAAATGGTTGATGACGTCATGATCAAGTGAAACCCGCGGTTGTTAATGGGGTGGACATATTACTAGAACTGACAACCGATGAACAGCTGAAATATTTGACTGGACCGTGGGACAGAAAAAGACTCAGAAGAAAGCCACGTGTGAGATCGGTGTTGAAATTGGCAGACACGTCGGAGTCACATGGAAGAGAATAACTCATGGCAGAGAGTTGTGGAAGAGATTTGGGGAGACCTTGATCCCGCCGTGTATTGATCATGGGTCTTGTTGATGAAAGCTAAGAGTCACTATGTTTAAGCTGTTATGGAAGTTATTCGCACCGACAATAACTTATTCGACATTTCTAAAGAACATGAATTAAAATGAACCAAAAGTAACTGCTCATACATATTTACTTATCACATCTTCTCGTTAACTAACATAAAATCCGTTAACTTTATTTCGCCTCTTAGCTGACAGTCTCTTTTGCCATTCTGTTATCGGACCCCTTATGGCAGCGCGTTTTTGAGGAGCCCTGACAGACAGTTGATTCATATTAAGAATTTCAGAGCTCGTTTGCAACTTGTTTGACTTTATCAAATTCGCACAATAACTTCCTTTTCGAAACTGACGAAAAATCTTTATTTTTGGTATTATGTACTAAATGCTACCTTAATAACGTGCCCTGGGTCTCTAAGCAAAACGATATTGGAATGCGGTAAAAGCTCTGCTGTTACTGCGTTCGAATGCCATCTTCCGGTGAATTGATGGTATTAGCAGTTTCCTAGTAATATTCCACATGCCTCTATAAGAGCAAATTACCTAAAAACAACGTCCTTCTGTACTCGAAGCAATTTCTATAAATATTGTTGCTGTCATGAGCCACGAATGAATTTTTTGTAAAAACCCATTCCTGACTCATGATAGCAGCAATATTATACAACTTTATTTACACCATCAGTGTAAGTAGGGCTCTGATATACCTACTTACACTGCTGTCGTAGATAAAATTGATTGACGATCACTACTGTGCAGCGGATTCCAAAATCTGTCGAAGAGTATAAGAAGTTACGAAGGGAAATCAGTAAGTAAAGGATACTTTATTGTTTGAGTTAAAGCAAGCTATTTGCGGTGGAAAAACTAGCTGCACTACAAGGTTAACTCAGGTCTCTCTTTTATTGTCAGTAGTTTTCAGTAATGGAGTACAACAAGGCTGTGTTTAATAACCACGTCCCTTCATGTGGTATTCTAAGATGTTAACAGCGGTTTTAAAATAGGCAGAAACGCGAACAGCTCCATATGCATTGATGACACAAATTGGTTTGCTGTTCCAAAACAGAAATGGTGTTAAAATCTTTGTGAAGAGTTTGCAGAGAGAGTAAAGAAAAAGACAATGTTAAGCAATTTAGTTTTCAGTAGAAGAAGGGTATTTTCTTCTTCGTAAGCTGAAGATAGAATGAAACAAAACTTAGAAGCCGCAGAATTATGCTATTTGGGATTAAAGACCACTAAAAGTAGAAGTCGGTCAGTTGAGATAAAAGATATAAGCTATTGCTTTTTTTACTGATTTAGAGAGCTAGTGGAAAGATCCACATCTTATCTGAACAAAACTAAGAATTACGACTGAATATTATGGCGAACAATAAAGCCTTAAAGAAATACACAACAAAAAAGGAGAGCATTTGAAATGTGAATTTCTTGGTCTTCGGCAAAGGAAAACTGGCAGAGCCAAAATTCTTTTTCACAGTGCCGACAGAGATAAACTCCATATAATTTGAGCATGTATCAAGACCGGGTATACATTTTTGACAACAACTCCATTTAGTAAAAAAAATAATATGCCATTAGCTACGCGAGAGCTTGGAATCAGTGATACTTTGCACATAACAGTTTCCGAATCTTTAGTTATAGTGACAGAATTTTTTTCTTTAACGCTCTTTTAAAACAGAAAATTTGCAAAGTATTACCCACACAATTGTTTTTGTACGTCTGCTTTACGCCGTTCAGTAGTCTGAAACTTTTCAGATACAGCTTTTAGGACAACAAGGCGAACAGCAAATGAAAAATAATGTAAAGGAATGGCATGATATCTGTAGCACTGAGCGTGCCGAATTCGCAGCATACATAATTCGGCACAAATTTCACAAAATTAGCGAGCTGCTGCTCTTTTGCAATACAGAAACGCTATTAAAAATGAAAATCGCACCAAAATGATACCAGTACTGCTTTCACCTGAAAAACTCCAAAAAACCTAATCAACAGCGCATCAGAGCGAGTAAAAACATATGCAAAATGTACACAAAAATAAAAAAAATGCAAAATTAAAAATAAAAAAAATATGCAAAATTTATCATTCCGTCAAAAATACATATTTCTGTCGCCTTCCAACTACGTTTAAAAGGGTGTCTCTGCATTTTTCATTGTAACATCATTTCCACTGAAATAATGAACTAGCAGGAATGATGAGAAATGGACACAAGCAAACAACCTCCATGATTTCCTAAACATTCTGTAATACGGAAATTGAAACTCCATGAAATAATGATCAGAAGTGCATGCAAATCAGTAGGCGGCCAAGTTGAGCCAAGATATCCACATGATAAAAACATGGGATTAATCCGATTGTAGTGTTTGCCGACATAACCAAGAACGCCTCTGCCGTAACTTAACAATTAAGGCTGGTTTCGTCGTGAGAAGTCATCCGGATTAAAGCTGCAACTTCTAAGAGGAAGCGAACTTCGTACAGAATTCCAAGGCATCAAATTCGCTGACCGTATTGCTAGATGAATGCCATGCTCAAGTGGATTGCCAGAAAAAATGGCGTCGTGTGATTTTCAGCGGCGAATATAGCTTACTTTTGGAGTCCGATGACCGTAGGGTTCATGTTATGGAGATGGGGAGAATCAATCAATTCAAGAGTAATTTATGACTGAATGCTATGACTGAATCCATCGGCATACAACGCGAACAGCAGCGGTCATAGTCGCGAGAGCAATCAGCTATGACAGCCAAATAAATATCTCTAGTATTCTTCAAAGACCGTTTGCCAGCTGGGCGGTACATGTAGCTATAACGAAGTAAATTTCTCCGTCATTTCTGTATCCACGCCAGGATTCGAACCCGGGTCCCCTCATTCCGGAATAAGTTGCTCTACCAATTGAGCTACGCGGACGTTTTATTCTGATTCCTATCTGCCTTTATGTCGTGTGCGTCCTTCTGGTAGGTACGTTACATCATCTCCCCCTTATTTTTATTTATTTATTTATTATTTTTTTTCGAAGTGCTGGAGAAGGGATTCTCTTATTTTTCCTATCTCGCGGTGTGGAAATAACATCACACCATTGCGAGATTTTGAACGGTCGGGTCATCCGTATAGTTCGGGCGCCATTATAACGAAGTAAATTTCTCCGTCATTTCTGTCCACGCCAGGATTCGAACCCGGATCCCCTCATTCCGGAATAAGTTGCTCTACCAATTGAGCTACGCGGACGTTTTTTTTATTCTGATTCCTATCTGCCTTTATGTCGTGTGCGTCCTTCTGGCAGGTACGTCACATCTCCTGGTACGTTACATAGCCTGCATGCTTTTTCTATCCCTTTCGTAAGTAGGGCATTTGGAAGCATGTTTCAGCAATGTAATGCGCGTCAGCACATTTCAAGCATTTCCAGGAAAGATCTAAATGCTGCAAACGTTCTGGAATGGTCAGAAAGATCTCCTGATCTGTTCTAATAGAACATGTATGAAAATTTCCTAATATAACATGTATAATCCACCAGCCCAGCTCAGACAAGGGCCGCCCTGCAAAACAGATGCAGAAAACATGGTGGGCAATGCTGCAGGAGGCCATCAAATGTCTTTATGACTGAATGCCAGGACGAGTTGCTGACTGCAGCGTCCAAATTCTTTGGTCGTTCGCTGTTCCGGGACCACCAAAAATCTAGTCGAATCACCAAAATTAAAATGACGGTGGTCCGCGGTGGACCAGCCACTGTTTTCCGGTAACGTCATTTATTTCAGAAAAAAGCTACGGCATTTTTTTCTTTCCGTAAAGGGAAGTTGCAAAATAATTTTCATTCATGGAAGATATTGAATCACGTAATAGTTATTGCTATCTGCTCTAAAGTCTGGTGGATTAAAATTGCATATTCTGTTCATTGGTCAGGTAAAATCCCCAAGCAAAGTACCGTATATAATAAAATGTATCCGGACACCGCTTTTGAGTAGTGGATTTGTCCACATTCACCACAGCCATGGCCCATACAGGTATAAAAAGACGCATGTGGTCAGGAAAACATCATAAACAAGCACAAATAGTAGAATGGGGCATAGAGCAGACCTCAGTGACTTTCAACGTGCTCGGCCATCGGAATGCAATATTAGCCACAAGTCAGTTCGGGAAATTTCTGTTCCGCTGCAGCTGCCCTGAGCAACTGTAACTGATGTTATTCGGAAGAGGAAACGCCTAGGAGCAACAACAGTGCATTCGCGACCTGGTAGGTCACGTAAAATGACAGAGCCCAGGGCTGAGCGGGTGGTGCGAGTTCCAAAATGACTCTGGAAGCAACGCCAGCACTATAACGTTTTTTAAAGAGCTGTGGGAAATGGGTCTCCATGGCAGAGCAGCCGCACATAACCTAATATAAGCAAGGTCAACGTCAAGCGTCGGTTGGAGTGGTGTAAAGCTCAGAGCCAGTGGACACTGGAGCAGCGAAAACGCGTTGTCTGGAATTATAATCACGGTTTACCGTCTGGCAGTCTGACGAACGAGTCTGAGTGTGGAGGATGCAAAGTTAATGCTACCTGCCCAACTGTGAAGTTTAGTGGAAGAGACATCATGCTGTGGGTTTTTTGTTCATGGTTTGGGCTGGTCCTCCCTACTTCCATTGCCCGGGAATATTAACGCTGCGGTTTATAATTGGCAATCTCAACAACTGTGTGATCCCAATATTATGGCAACAGTTCGGCAAAGATCCTTTTCTTTACAAACAGAACAGTGCTCCCTCTTACAAAGCGAGGTCCATGCAGGAATCGTTTGACTATGTACATAGATGTGGAAGAACGTGACTGGCCTGTACAGTGCCTTGATCTCAACCCCACGAAACTCCTTTGGGTTGAAATGGAACGCCGACTGCGAGCCAGGCTGAAAAGCCCGATTTCAGTGACCGACTTGACTAATGCTCTTGTGGCAGAATGGAAGGCGATTCCAGCAGCCCTGTACCAAAATCTAAGAGGAAAGGCTTCCCAGCAGAGTGGAGGCTGTAACAGCAGCAAAGGGTGGACCAGCGTGATATTAACGCCTTTCCAATTACACGGTGTTCGTGGATAAGCAAGTGTCCGGATACTTTGGATTAAGTAGTATATGTTAAAAGCGAGCAGCTCCAGGCAAGCCCCCCTTCCCCCAAAAAGTCTTACAGATTTGGAAGCCAGCCAAACGCGATGTTGATAAGAATCTCAATTGCACCGTGGGAATATTGCGAGGACAGTACGGCAACTCTCACTTCAGTTCCAGGAACCTAGGAAAGGGAAGTGCGTTGTGTGTGTGTGGCAGTGACAGACTGGGAAGCGTCAGTTTAAAAAGCGGCAACCCAGATTACTTTTGCGTTTGTGAATGGTAATCACTTAGATTCCATTAATATATGGCGTTATGAAATCTATTCAGAGCCTTAACCCCCCCCAAAAAAACAGGAACACACGTGAATCTAGAAATATCAGTGGTAGAAAATATCACTGCGGTTGACGATTACGTGCACTCCAGCAGCAGTAGTTGAATACTTTTAGTTTGCTCCAGTGCGATTTTGAAATAGAAAATAATGGCTGAATGGCCACTGAAAGATGTACACACACCTTTGGGAAGGAAAAAATCAGGGTACTGATTGGTGAATACGAGTATTACGAAGAAATAATATAGCATATTCAGCAGTTTTACTCCTAACATGGCAAATTATGAAAGCTATTGATGATTACCCACTTGTTGAATGAAGTCACTGAATGAGTTGTACGACGCATTTGAATCAAATAAGATATCAGGTGACATTTCTCAGTCAAGCACGATTATATCGTTTTCACACTCAAACAAAAGTATGAATTTCACACATTTCGTTGTGAGAGAGTGAGAGAGAGAGAGAGAGAGAGAGAGAGTAGACTGTGGATTTAACAAAAGAGACATTGAAGCCTGTTATATATCTATGTTAATCGACAAATGCATATTGTTGTTATATCATTGATATCACAGTTTTTGTCAGTGGATCATAGTGATAACTTCTAGTGAATGGAACAATAAAGGAACAAGTTGTCGTTGCACGTAAATAAAATGATTCTTTTGACCCTAAAACTGTAAATATTATTAACTTATTGAAGAAATGAAGTATACTGTATGTTCAAAAATTTCAGTTAGTTAATTAATTAAATAATTGCGTTGAAGAAATAAATTCTACGCTGGTTTTCATAAGTTATGGGATTTCAATCCCTTTCTATGAACAAATCTAGAAGTCACCAGGGTTGCCCAGCATAAATCAATAATAACATTGCATTAAAGTATTTTAAAGAATTTTAATCTGTTGGTTATAAAAAATTTAGTACACCCGTTGAACAACAGAGTTCAAGTTATCTGTCTCAAAATCCGCTTTTCGAAATTTTTCTTCACTGAAATACAGCTAGTGTAAACAACTGATTAGGAATTAAGAAATATTGCTAAAGTGTTACATGTTACAGGTAATATGAAATGTAAAACAAGATCATTAACACATATAAAGTATTCGGTAGTGTTCAAATCGTTTCGAGACCCCAGTGAATAGTACTTAGATATGGAATGCCTAAGAGCTCTCATAATTTCCATTTGCTTTTGTTATATGTAACGTGATTGGCTGACGATTAAACCGAGATCCGCGCTTTTGACCACTGGACACCTGGGGCGGCGAATGTTAAAAAGTTCCAGCTTTTATTTAGTACTGTAAAACCGGTTACTTACAGTGCCGTATGATTTACTGATCATTGCAAAAATGAAGTATCGTAAATTGAGCACTCATGAACCGGATATTACTGAAGTCGCAGGTTACACTTGGTGTCGAAAATCCGATAGCGTTGTTTTTATAAAAATTACTGAGAGAAGGGTAGCATAGATCAGGGGTGGCGAACTTGTGGCACATGAAAAAAATTTGATTGTCACGCGGCATGCAGTGCCGCTCCTTGATTCTTTAAACCACACCCATAATAAATAAATAAATAAAAATAAATACGAGTATACTAAATAATGATTACCATTAGTGCAAAATAAAGCATGTGTTACTAAGAGATATTTTCGAGTTTCGAATGTTGAGGGTAGCCAGGAGAATTGCAGTAAGGGCTGAGGTAAGCGATTTGTTTCAGCTTAAAGCGTCTTCAGAGAGATTCCTGACTAAAAGCCAAAAGAAGGCCTTAAGTCAGACAGCGAGAAGATGACAGCTCATTGGGTTCGTCTAAACAGGAGAGCGAAAGGATTGTACCTGGGCGTAACTCTAAGAGTCATCGGTGGACAAGCGAAGAGAGTTCAACGACCATCGTAGAACGTACGCTCACCTCTGTCTCCGGACCTTGAGGAAGGGGGATCTACTGATTTACACCACCGCTTCTTTTGAGTGCTGAAAAGAGCAATGAGAAATGTTCACAGAAGACTTCAGGTTTGGCTATAGATGGGCGGTTGCGGGAATATGTGACGTCGTATGACACGTTTTGGAATCTTAGCAGATCCAGGATACACAACAGTAAATATCCTCGCAGACCAAGTGCACACATCATGGGCAATTATAGAAGTAAACGGTTGGCAATGGCTTCTCTCTGCTCATATTTTTCTTCTGTTGCTTGTGAGTGAACACTGAAGATATAATACATGATAATCTACTGCTCGAAATTCCCATGGGCACGCTAAGTAATTTCTAAAAAGATTGCCACCAATTTAAGGACACACCCTCAAAAAGGTTCGTCATCCCTGGAATAGATCTTCTGTTCTGAACTGTAAAAGCCTATGCGACTCACAATCAATCGAATTTCCGGATTCTAAGAGTTATAAAATCTAGTCGTGTGATATTTAAAAAAATATTTATATTAATTTATAAATATTACACATTATAAAATTCTAAGAAGATTAAATTTTGGAAATTTTTCTGAAGACTCCAAGGACTTAAAAATGAAATATCAAAAGCGAGGTGGAAAAGTAATATCGTCATTGCTAAGGAATCGAAAAGCAAACACTCGATGAGAAAACCCAAACCACTTCCGTTAAAGAAAGTTCTCATATAAAGACTCCCTGAGAAAAGAACTAGTAGAAAAACTTCTGATGGCAAAAAGGTGATGAAAAATATTAGGAATTTGTTGAACGAATCAAAAGTCAATTGAGGAAAGACAAAGGAAACTACGTAAACAAGAAATGCGAGTAAATGGAATGCTACAGGAAAACGAACACTGCCGAGAAAATATGTGAAGCATTTTGATGCTGAAGGCAAAGCTTTTATCCAAAAGGCAATGCAATTTCCAGTGAAGGAAAATCTTGTTTTCCGTCAAAAAATCTAATTCTGAATGTGTCTAAATTTTTAAAAGCATAGAGAAAAAAACTCAATGTTTGTTGATGCCTAGCATTTAATAATACTGCCAAACATCTAAATAGTTTTTAACTTGCTGAACTTTGAAATATCTTTTAAAGCAACAATTTTTTTGCTCTTAAATCAGTGGCCTATTTGCAAAACAACAACAACAACAACAACAACAACCACAAAAAAATCAATATTGTATACGATTTCCATATCAGCACTTCACCGTTTGGAGTTCTTGTAATTATTAGAGAAAGTCCATACTTAATTTTTTTATAGAATGCATCAGCAGTTTATTTTAACATTCCCGACGCAGTTTCCGGTAATCAGTTTGGTTTCAACTTTTACAAGATAAACGATTTTTTCTCATTACCCAATTTAATTTTTCTCTTTATACGAAGATTGTACCGAAAGTAATGCAAAAGTGGGCATAACGTTTTTATTAACTGACAGAGGTCGTTCAAATTATATATGTTGGTAGAGTAACTCTTCCTCTAAAGTAATCCTTCATTGCAGGTAAATAATGGATTCCAAGCAGAAGCAACGTGCCGTAATTGAGTTCTTGACGAAGGAAGGACGCAGGCTATCCGACATCCACAGAACGCTACATAATGTTTACGGAGATGACACGTTTGACAAGAGCAATATGCACAGGTGAATGAAGACGTTTAAAGAAGGGGAAACCAGCATTGAAGAGAAACCACGCAGTGGGGGACTATCATCTGCGACCACTGACATAAATCGTCAGCGAGTGGATGAATTGATTCGCGCGGAGAGACGAGTCACAATCCGTGAGCTTGTTGCACAACTGGACTGTGGTCACAATGCCATATACAGAAGATGCTGGAAGACTTAGGGTTTCGGAAAGTGTGCGCAAAGTGGGTACTTCGGCAGCTGAGTTTGAAGGACAGAAGGGTGGAAGTCTGCTCTGATCTACTGGAAGCGTTTGACACGTTTTTTCGATCTGGTGACATGGGATGACCGTGGGGGGTATCTTTATGATCCGGAAACGAAGAATCAATCCATGGAGTGGCGTCACACCTCTTCACCAAGGCCTAAGAAGTTCAAGAGCCAGCAATCAGCGCAGAAAGTCATGATGACTGATTTTTGGGATGACTGGGGTGTCATTCTCCTTGATTTTCTGGAACGTGGCCGTACCGTGACCAGAGAGCGGTACATTGAGACACTCAAGAAGCTTAGAGAAGCCATAAGGAGGAAGAAACCGAACAAGAATCTGAAAAGGATCCACATTCACCATGACAATGCCAGACCGCTCACAGCTTTGATGAAAAAATCAGGCGATCAGAAAATTCGGCAGGTGGTTACCCATCCACCGGGCAGCAATGAAGAAGAAGGGTTACTATACAGGAAGAGTTACCAACATATGCAATTCGAACGACCTCTGTCAGTTAACAAAAAAGTTATGTCCTCTTTTGCATTACTTTCGGTACAACCCTCGTACATTGGATGTTCATAATTCATGCAGTGGATAATCAAATTTATATGTAACATCCGAACATATTAACACGTGTTCTGGAAAAATAGCGCACATTTAATAGTAACATGATTTACGAAAAAGATAAAAACAACCATCCAGCTGAAAATTGTCTTTACCACTGATTACCATTTGAATCACTTAATCTTGAGATACATATCATAGGCACTTTTTCTATGCAGAGCCAAGGATTTTTTGCATTTGTGTCATATTTTGTGTAAAACGTTTCGCGTTTCCCAGTATTCTTTCCCTGCCTCTTACACACCAAATCGGCACGATTCTTTTCCCATTGGAGAAAAATATACTGTTACCATCAATTGACAGGTTTCAAACAAAATATCGTATTTATCAGTGGCATACCTACGAACAAACAGCAATACTTTGTATTTTAGTTAAGAAGGTTGCAAAACCATAAAGAAGCCAAAAATCATTGAAAAACAGAGATAAAGTTTTACATAAGAAAGTAATATAAATTGAATTGACAACATGGCAGTCTTAAGAGGTGTTTGGTTGCAATTTGCATTTGCGCAATGGATATAGGCGCTGAATGCGTTTGCTTAATGACGAAAATCGAAATTATTTAACTGGAAAAACTGACAAAACACAGGGTTTTGAAGGAACCGGCGTTTTTTGTTGTTCTTATCTTTATTAAGAAAAGATCTATGTCTATAAACTTACCAATGCCTTTTGTGGAGAACTATAAAAATACGTCATAATGATAATGGATGATGGAATAAGAAAATATTTAATATTTCAATGTCAACATAATATCCCCGAAGTGAAGAATACGTACAAATTGTATAAGAGTATAAAAGACTGATTTTTTGTGAAAATGTTGAAACCACGTACGTAAGGAACGCTCGGGACATTTATATGACATATCCCCAGGCGCTTGTAAAATTAAATTGTTTGGAAATCTTTCGTGAAATTTTGCATTCTAATTTTTTAATAAATGCAATACAGGCACAAATAGTACAAGGTGCATTTTTATACAATCGAATTGCGGTCTAACATTTTTGAAGGGAGCACCAAAAATGAACGTCAAAAATCCGAAAATACAACATTTAGGGTTTAAAATTGCAATTTAAAATGCTACGTGAGGGCAACAATATTATTATTTTCCCTTGAATGTTATCATGCGAACACAAGTAAAAAGAGTGAGTGAAAACAAAAATTATCCACAGGAAAACATGTACGTGATAATAGTAAAGCAAAAATACTAATGCTTGAAAAGACCTGTGATAGCTGCACATAATTTTCAGCAATTCATCATTTTCCACTTTTCTACTATCACGGGATCTACACTGTGATGACCCACCGTAACGCCTTGTACACAAGTTCATGTCGACTTTTAAATCTATCAATCCAACTAGAAGAAGCCGTGAACTGTCCCGGACGTGACCAAACAAAGCCGCACGTTACAAGCTCGCAAAAACAGGCTCTTAATCACGTGACACCTTGCGTTTTTATGCTTCACGCATGTGTGCGTGAGCGTGGGAAATAAAGCTTGTGACGCCCAAGATGTTGTTAAACAACCCATTCTATTGCCGCCACTTTACGAGGTGTTGTTCCCTACTCCTTCTGATGGGGAGAGGAGGAAACAGGAAATGCACAGTGGCCTTGATGGTTTACGCCATTCAGGTCCAAACTGCAAAGGAAGAAACCTCTGGAGCTGCCAAATAGGAACATTAGATGCGGGAAAATGTTAACATCAAAACGCAAGATGCGGGTTTTTTTTGAGGTCATGCACATAGGAAAACATTTAAAGGGAGTTCAAAATGTAGCGTTAAATGCGGGAAATCATTAGATCTGGGAAATGTTATACCGCGATTCGACTGTGTGTGTGTGTGTGTACACAAAATTTCCTCTTCTTTTTTACAAACTTTGAGGGAATTGCTGCTTGACTATCCAACTTTAAACTAAATAAGGAGTTCTTTGTTTTATAAACACACTTAATTTATGTCACTAAAATGTTTCAGTAATTTAAAGACAAAATTTTCACATTAAGCACTGAATTTTCCAAAGCTGATGGAAAAACTAAATTGGTAACAAAATAAAATATGAAATTAATACAGTACCTATTAATTTTTTGAATTCAAAATTTCCGTAACATATGGTTTTCCATAAATCAAAAAAGTCAAATTAACTAGCCAAATTCTTCAACTTCATTTACTTTTGATCTAAGAGTCCTTATCAGTGAATTTCCACTGTTCCATTGAAATCTTTGGTTTTCCTCCTTTTCGCTCAGGAGTTTATCCCAGAATCACTTCAGGCAATCTTTCTCGATTCACGCACTTAACTTGTCATTCCATCTCAGTTGTTTCCTCTGGCTAATTTAAATTAAATTCCTGTCAATTTCTATTAAAGCGTTGACGTCCTCAATTTTTTACTTCTACTCTTAATCTTCTTGCCTCTCTTCACCAAAAGTTCATCTAATTAATTACTTACTTAATTAATTCGTTTTGTTGGTACAGTTTCATTGTCCACGAGTCCCTTCCATAACGCGTAAGACTGTACACAATAACTTAAAAATTTGATCTATTTTTTGTCCAATGACGGTTTTATTTCAGAGAACAAGACTTAGCACTCTCCATTGTGATTACCTTCCTTCCTATGATTTTCCATAAATACAGCAATAAAACTGCTTGTAGACAAACAAATATGCAGCACTTTGGGTTTTAAAATCGCAAGGATTAATGCGATTATGAATTGTTTCCGCACGTAATATTGCTTTATGTTAGTTTGATACACTGGTCGACAATGATTTTGCTAAATGGATAACTTTGGCTGATTCTTATGCATTTTTGGGTGCCGATTGCGAACATGAGGTCAGAGTTTGTCCTACGGGCTCCACGTTTTGTAACTGATATACATGCTTTTAAACAATTTGTACATTTTGCTCAAAACAGCCCGTTGTATAGTTCGTTTTCTTAATTTACAAAATAATTTTTTTTGTTTCAAGGCTTTTAGAATGAGCAAAATATCATGTTAAATGCAGTAGCTATTCTCTATGAATCATTACTTTATGTCTGAGCACAAAAGCAATTAGAGGAATATTCTGTGTATGACTAATTAAAAGAGCGGCGCAACATAGCAAATTTGGCGAACTAATGAGTTACCATACGTCGTTCAAGATACGACAAGCTTGCATAGTGTGGCTTACTAGAGCTTCAGTTGAGTGCTGGTTTTCACGTGAACAACACCTGTCATCTTTTGAGTTTGTTTCTTGTTTTAATTGTACTTTTTGGGCTATAAAAGTGTAGTGCGTTTTTGTGTGCATACGTTTCTGTGTGATATATGTGTAAGTAAGAGGTATATACTCTCAAAAATGTCTCGAAATTGTATAAATCACCCAAACAATTTTTGTTACGTGTGTGGTGAATTAACATTCGAGTCTCAAAGACGGAATATTACTCCTTTAGTGCGAAAATCGTATGAGCTGTACTTTGGGTGTGAAATTGGATATACGGACAAATCTTGGGCCCCTCGTTTCTGTTGTGCCTTGTGGTTGGCTAAATCGGAAATCTCGTCACACGCTATTTGCAGTTCCCATGGTAGCGAGAGAACCAAAGAATCACTCCACGGACTGCTACTTTTGTATACAAAAATCAGTGAAATTACAAGCAAGTGTAAGAATTTAGTTAAATATCCTATTATTCTTTCGGCCATCAAGCGTGTTCCTCACTGTACACAGCTGCAAATTTCAGTGCCACCAGAAGCAAGGAGTTTCGACTTAGAAGAACGCATTGGTGATGCAAAGTTACAGACTGACCAAGGAGGTGATGAAGAAAAAGAAAAGGACCCAGATTCCCAGGGAAAGACTACAGAACCTCTCAAAATTAACCAGGTATAACTTCATGATCTAGTTCGTGACCTGAATTTGTATTAAACGAAGGCAGAATTGTTGGCTTCAAGACTGCAAGGCTGGAATCTCCTTGAAACAGGAACTAAAACATGCTATTTTTGTTAAAGACAGCAGGAATTAGAACACCTGTTCCCCATGCAAGATAACGCAGTGGACTGCAATGATGTGGACTATTTATTAGACGCATTAGGACAGCAACAAGTCGTGGGGCATGGATATTTTTTACAGAGTCTGCAGGAACAAGTTTGAAAGCCGTCCTCCTTCATAATGGAAACGAGAATCCGTCGACCCCCTTGCTTATGCAGCTCACATGAAGGAGTCGTATGATAATATGGAATTGCTACTGACAATGATAAAGTACGAGAAGTGTTCTTGGCACATTTGTGGAGATTTGAAAGTGATAGCTCTTTGTACTAGGACTTCAGCTTGGATGCACAAAGTTCTGCTGCTTTTTTATGTGAGCGGGACAGTAAGGACAGGAAGAACCACTTTACCAAATAAGCAGTGGCCAAAGAGCAAAAGCAAAAAAAAAAAAAAAAAAAAAAAACACCCGGAGAGAAAAATGTCGTTTGTCAGCCCCTTGTGAACCCCGAGAAAGTATACCTTCTACCATTGCATATAAAACTTGGTTTGATGAAGAAGTTTGTCAAAGTTATGGACCGTAAAGGCGAAGGTTTTCTTTTCCTAAAGAGAAAGTTTCCTAGAATAAGTAATGCAAAAATCAAAGAGGGATATTTCTTGGACCACAAATATGGAAGCTCATGGGGGATCCAGAGTTTGAGCGACGCTTGAATGAGTTTGAGGCAGCTGCATGGGGTTCATTTCTAAAACTCGTGAGAAACTTCCTGTGAAACAAGCAAACTGAGATCAGAACTACACAGAATCGGTTAGTGAACTTCTTGAAAACTACAGAGCCCTAGGATGCAATATGTCTCTGAAAATCCGTTTTTTGGATTCACATTTGGACTTTTTCCACAAAATCCTGGACATGTAAGTGGCAAACATGGTGAACGCTTCCACCCGGATATATCAACGATGGAAACACGCCACAAAGGGAAATGGAATAGAAAATGCTTGCAGATTACAGCACTAAAAAAGGGTCGTTTCTCAAGCTAAACACGGCAGAAAATCAACTAAAAGTGCATTTCAGGTGAGTTAACTGCAGATGTATTATATTGTGTGTATTATGAGAAAATATAAATTTAACAAATGTTTAAATGCATGTTACTCAAAAACCTTGTCCTCCTCAGAAATTTGGCGAACAGATTTGAAATCAGCGTAAAAATACTACAAGAAGCACCCTATCAGATGAATTTAACATGAGAAAAGTAAGCTTTTGTCGACCAGTTAATTTGATGGGAATGAGAGCTGTTAAAAACATAGCAAAACTGACAGACGAACACCAGGTAAAAAAAGCCCGACAATTTCCTTCGAATGCGGTGATAAAGGAAGTTGCAATAAATTTCATATCTAGGGCAAAAACTGAATTTATTTATTTTTAATACTAAATAAGTAGAATTATATTTTATCGGTGCTGCTGTTTCATACTTTTTCGATTTTTTGAGAACGCTGTTCAACTAATCGACGATTATAATCCAGAATTCTATCAATTAAGAACTAATGAGTTCTGAATTATTTGCTACATGCCTGAGGTATGTACGTTAAATAAAGATCACCTCGGTTAAGCACGGCTCTTGTTACAAAAATTACTAATTCTTCTTGTAGAACTAATAAAAAAAAGCTATGGAAAAGTTTTTCGAAATGCGTCTCTCGTAGTTCAGAGACTGAAAGTTATGTAAACATCCTTTTTTTAAAGGCAGAATATCATTAAACATAGCTTGAGACTATTCATGCATCTCAACAAAACCATTTCGCAATGCAGAAAACTTCTTCTGACGTCAATAAACATTGTTTTCCGCTGCCAACACATAACGGAAATACCAACAACGACGCACTGCTGAATGCTGTTGGCCACGAAATTGCGTAGGAATGACCCTTACAAAAATGCATAACACCAAGACTATTCTTATAATGAATATTTAGCTGGAAGATTCGAAAATGCGTGAAAACATTTGCAAAATATATAGGAACTTACTGCTAGATATTTCTTTTTTCATGATCAGTGAAGTAAATGAATGAATTGAGAGTGCTCACTTCAGCATAAAATGAAAGACAGTACTATAAAAACAACTTACTTACAAAATGTTTACAAATCCCATGTTTCATCTTAGAAAGCGCAAAGGAAGAGTTTTTTTTTGTCCTACATAGATATTTTTATTTTTCTCGGTGCGACTATTCCGCATGGACTGATTATTTATCTAATTAACGTGATGATTGATATTGAACATTCTTCACAAACTATTTAATTATGCTGCTTCAAACAATTGATTACCAACAGATGGTTTTTACAGGCTGATTGATTTGGAGAAATCTTTTTAGAAGCTTCGAGTAACAAAATTTGATTAAGTGTGGAAACACCAGATGAGACCTATAAAGGAAAACATTTGCTTCACGGTTCCAACAAAAGTATGCCTGTTTCGTTTCGCGGATAAGATCAATGAACGAAAAAAAAAAAAGAACGAGAAAAGCTAAATTTTCAGTGAAAACTTGAAGTCTCTATGCTTTACCGGCAATTAAATATGGACAATGGACATTAATGTTATTAAGTTAAGCAAATCAATTTGTATGCTAAAATTTGAAGTTTTCCGTTATGTAAAAAGCACAAGCAAATATACTTTATAAGTATT
Source organism: Macrothele yani (assembly GCA_039090855.1). NCBI lineage: Eukaryota > Metazoa > Arthropoda > Arachnida > Araneae > Macrothelidae > Macrothele > Macrothele yani. The sequence continues at coordinate 13,087,126 of CM077012.1, forward strand.
ATGTTATTTCAATTACGTATTTTTTGTACATGACATAAGAACAAATGTGAAGCTAGTTAAGTAAAATGTTTCTTAAGAAACTAACAAAAGACACTTTCCTTAATGCAGGTATAAGATTCTGAATTCAGATACAAAAGACTTAATTTGATTCATGGTAACAAAGAGAAAATGTGATTTATCTGGGAAGAAAGAGCGTCTGACTATAAAGCGTGAAGAGGAGTAAAAGGCTCATGGAAACTTAAAAAGGTAAATCATCAACAAGAGTCTATCGCTTTCTTCACGGCGTGATGATAAGGCAAAGGTGATCACGAGAATGTAAATGTCACTGTCTAACGAAAGGGCAGAAAATACTTGAGGGATATGCAAATTTAGATTTCAGGACTTTTTATGTTGTTTTACAGGGAGTTGTTTATAAAATGCAAGCTCTTACATACATGACATTTTATGTTTTTTTTTACAGGGAGTTGTTTATAAAAGGTAAGCTCTTACGTAAATGGCATGATCAACTTTTTAAAGCCATGAAACTATTCAAACGCATTTTCTTGGTTAGTGATTCAAACAATTGAAGGCTAAAATCACAGAATTGTAAATCTTGGATGTGGCAGAAATGAATAGGTTGGCAAAGCGATCAGCATGATACTTAAATTAGCTGCCGTGTTTTGTAGTGGGAATAAAAACAGCAAAAGGTGGAGCAAGCGATGACAACTCAAGTTCAGTAGTGTCCCTGATATTACTTCCAGAAACACACAAAGCTGAAGTTGCTTACTCAAGCTAAAGCAACTGCAGATGATAAATTAGTTCAGGGATTTTTTAAAAACAGCTCAGCTGCCCATTTAAGCTCAGTTTAAAGGAATTTTATAGTTGAATGCGGTGAGAAAAGAATAATTAAAGATCGGGTGAACTTGAGATGCTTTGTACTAGTAGTAGTTCAGAGGGAAAATGCCTTTCCTTCGAAAGAGGACACCTAGCTTTTCTAAAGAGCTTTTCAGTGGATAAAACGTGTTTGTGTCCTAACAAGTAAGAAAAGGAAATTAAAGGGGGAAATATTCCTCAGAAATACATGGAAAATTCACTAGCTTATTCAAAGCAATCAGAATTGTGTGCTGAATTGCCTGTAGTTTACTGGTCTTCATGTAACATTATCTCAGACAACTTGAAAATTGCATTACATCGCCCTGGAGCGGGAAAAGAACACGCATCTCCCGATTTCCGTTCGAGCATGCTATCCATTACATACCCAAGACAATGGAGTTCCAAGCAACTAAGTACCAGTAGGTTTAGTTACTTGGAACTTCATACAGCTTACATCAATGAGCCATTACATTATGACCACCTACCTAATAAGCTGTAGGACCCCCTTTAGACCGCAAGACAGAGGCCACTCGGCGAGAAATCGATTCGATGAGGTGGCGGTAGGTATCCTTGGGTATCAGGTACCGTAATGTCAACAGCAGGTCCTCCAGTTCCCGTGAATTTCTGGGTGGTGGTGATTTAGCGCGAACCCGCTTTTCCAAGCCGAATCACAAATGTTCGATTGGGTTCATGTCAGGTGAATTTGGAGGCCAGGGCATTAACAGAAAGTCACCAGCATGTTCCTCGAACCACGCTTTGACGATTCTGGTACTGTGTCATTACGCATTATCCTGTTGGTAATGGCCATCACCAGCAAGGAACACAGTTGCCATGAATGGGTTAACGTGGTCCGCAACGATGTTCAGGTACCTGACAGCTTTCAGGGATTGTGCTATTAAGATAATGGGGCCTAAAGTGTACCAAGAAAACATCACCGTCCTGTTTCCGCCCAACAGTGCATCCAGGTGCCATAGCCTATGTTGGTAATCGGCGTATCCGCGCTCGGCCGTCTACGTGATGCACCAGGAATCTTGATTCGTCAGAACAGGCCACTTTCTTCCTATCACCCACGGTCGAATCTCGATGATCTTGGGCTCATTTCACGCGTTGTTGGCGATGACGTGCAGTGAGCATGGGGACCCGTCTGGGTCTTCGGCTACGCAGGCCCATGCGCAGAAGGCTGCGATAAACTGTATGCTATGACACATTGCTCAGATCATCACCGTCGTAGCTGCGGGTGATTTGTGGCACTGTGGCTCTGAGGTCTCTGTGAATAATGCGCGACAGTTTTGGCATCAATCAGCTGCGGACGACGGTTCGATGTTTGGCCATCTGTGCACCACTTTTGATACGTACTTACAACAGCTGCACGTGAGCAACCCACAAGCCGCACCACTTCCAAGATCGTAGTACCGAGGCGCTGTACCATCACAATTTATCCTTTATCAAACTGCGATAAATTGACAGCTTTTGCCTTTCTGACTGCGAAAACTACAAACTGAAAGCTGGTTCTCGGGTTATATATATACTGCTGTGAACTTCACCTGCGCCACCATTCGCTCTCCAGTCGCGCTCATTTCTCTAGGCTGGGGGTGGTCATAACGTAAAGGCTCATCGGTGTATACAGCTTAGGAATCTGAACCTCAGATTTTCGCTAGTAGAAGCGACGACCATGCCTCATCGTAGCGTCAACGACCCTTTCACATCCAGGCACGGATATGGGTCTTAATTCACCAGTATTTCTGATATATAAATTATAAGGAAGAAATGTTCATCAGAAAAACATGGAAAATTCACTATATTATTGAAAGCAATCAGAATTGTGTATTGAATTGCTTGCAGTTTACTGGTCTCCATGTAATATCTCCTCAGAAAACTTGAAAATTACATCGCACTGGAGCGGGAATGTAATTTTCAAGTTTTCTGACGAGATGCTACATGGAGACCAGTAAATTGCAGGCAATCCAGTACAAAATTCTGATTGTTTTCAATAATCAAGTAAGAAAAGATCAAACAGAAGTCATTGCTCTTTCCACGTTTATAAGTGAGTGACGGAAAAATTGTCATCGGCCGCCACCGGAAATCAAACCCAGGGTTTTCCAGTTACGCGCCGGACATGCTACCACTGCAACACAGCGGCCTCGAATTCTCCAGACTCACATACGACTAACTGCCAAACCACATGGCAGGTTGCTTCTTGGAGCCCCGCACAATGCTGGGGATTCACCAAAGATGGTAAGCAGCATCTGAACAAATAACTAGCAGACGAATGAATAGTTAATAGACACAATTGACGTGGATTAGGAACATCAAACAGAAGTCATCGCTCTTTCCACGTTTATAAGTGAGTCACGGAAAAATTCTCATCTGCCGCCACCTGGAATCGAACCCAAGGTCTTCTAGTTACGCGCCGGTCATGCAGGATTTTCCAGTTACGCGCCGGACACATCAATTAGATCTATTAATTATTCATTCGCCTCCTAGGTTTTTGTTCAGTTGCTGCTTACCATCTTTCTTGAATCCCCAGCATTGTGCGCGGCTCCAAGAAGTAACCTGCCATGTGGTTTGGAAGTTAGTCGCATGTGAGTCTGGAGAATTCGAGGGTGATGTGGTGCAATGGCAGCATGTCCGGCGCGTAACTGGAAGACCTGGGTTCGATTCCCCGTGGCGGCCGATGATAATTTTTCCGTGACTCACTGATAAACGTGGAAAGAGCGATGACTTCTGTTTGATGTTCTTAATCCACGTCAAGTGTGTCTATTAAGAAAAGATATTGTGCTTTAAGAAATATGACGAAATTTATTTATCATATTGTTCTAAATTTGGGAATTTGACTGAGAAAGAATTACGAAAACGGCTTTGATATCTGGTAGCATCTTGTCAATTCGTGATATCTAAAAATAAAATGAAAATCCTTAGTTGAAAGAAGATATACGAATTCTGTTATCAGTGTTTGACTCAAGTAAAATCAGACCGAAGAAAGGAACACGTAAAGATTCAAAGTAAAAAATTAATGCAAAACTTTTCTTTTGCAAGATTTTCCTTACGACTCATCATTTTTTATTTATTTGAATCCACCTATCTTTTATGAGTCAAATATGATAAAAAAGGTTTCTTCAGTGTCAGAGATCACATATGGAAACCTAAAACAACCTTTAGAAATAAGAATCTAAGAGTGAATAAAGAAAGAAAAAACATCTACTAGAACGGCCTTTGGTGACTGCGCGAAGTGTGGTTCTAAAATAGATTGTAGAGCTATATGGCACTGATAAAAGGTGCAGGGAAACGAGTTGCTCCAAAGACCTCAAAAGTTACGTCAAAGGGACTAAATAAATGATGCGATTTACAACATCTTACATCCGGAATGATAGGAAATTCCGGAAAAGATATTACACTATTCGCTATTTCTCATAGAAGACTGAGCTACACGTGTTAGCTAGAAAGGTTTCAAGAATGGTTGATTATCGGATTCTGGGAATTTAAAATATCTTATAGAAAGGACACAGTCTTTCAAGGGGCGGTTTCAGAATGATAATACGCACATGGCATCCAAGATATCAAGGCAGAGCATTTGAATTCCGCAAAGACTATTACATTTAAGGAAGAAAAAAACAGTTGCGATTTACGCGGAGAAAAATTATGGGCACCACTTAAGATTTTAATTTTAAAGACTAGTAATAGATAGTGAGGCGGTATCACGTAGTAGGCTCCGAAGGAAAGGCACTGCCAACTCCAAAGATACAACCAGATCAGATCAGATCAGATAATATGTTATAACGAAGTAAATTTCTCCGTCATTTTTGTCCACGCCGGGGCTCGAACCCGGGTCCCCTCATTCCGGAATAAGTCAGTCTACCAATTGAGCTACGCGGACGTTCGTTCTGACTGCTATCTGCCTTTATGTCGTGTGCGTCCTGCTGGCAGGTACGTCACATCTCTCCCCCCCGAAAGAGGGCCGGGGGCATGGCCCACGGGTCAGCCGTGACCATGAATCGTTGCAGGCAGCCATCCGCTGTAGAACGTGCACTTGAGAACTCCCAGTCAATCTAGTGTGTGGAATGCAACATCACACATTTTTATTTTTCAAAGCGCTGAAGAAAGGATTCTCTGATTTTTCCTATCTCGCGGTGTTTAAAGAACATCACACCATTGCGAGATTTTGAATGGCCGGGTCATCCAGACAGTTGGGGCGCCATTATAACGAAGTGAATTTCTCCGTCATTTTTAGTCCACGCCGGGGCTCGAACCCGGGTCCCTGTTCGGGAGCCATTATAACGAAGTAAATTTCTCCGTCATTTTTGTCCACGCCGGGGCTCGAACCCGGGTCCCCTCATTCCGGAATAAGTCATTCTACCAACTGAGCTACGCGGACGTTCGTTCTGACTGCTATCTGCCTTTATGTCGTGTGCATCCTGCTGGCAGGTACGTCACAATGTACAGGATTTTAGGAAGGGAGTGTCTAACCCCAGGTCTTAAACAACCTTTAGAAATAAGAATCTAAGAGATTTGAGCTAGATTCCTATTTCTAAAGGTTGTTTAAGATCTGGAAAGTCACACGAAAGCGATGTAGAAAATGGGAAGGGAGACGCCCTTATTTATAACCAGGGGGTAGTAGTACCCGGAGCCCGACGGCTAAATGTGCCATTCGACGCACGGCGGATATTTAGTGGTTCGAGCGTTCGTACTTCGCTGGGGTCGAACCTGATCTCTCTCCGTGGCAGTCACGAACGCTGACCACCAGGCTATCCGCGGCCCCAAAGATAGGACTAAGTGTAATGTAGAAGATTTAAGAATTTTTTTTGGAAATTTCTAACTACTACTACCAGCATCCATCCAGAAAAAATTGTGCACCACTTCAGATTTTAATATTTAAAGACTAGTAGCAGTTAGTGAAGCGATATAACGTAGTAGGATCCAAAGGAAAGGCACTGCCACTTACAAAGATATACCTAACTGTAATGCAGAAGATTTAAGAACTTGTTTGGAAACTTTTAATAACTACTACCAGTATCCAAGGCGAGGAAAAATTGCGCACCCTTAACATAGAGCTGCTAGCTCCAAGGCAGGGAACGAACCAGAACAGAAAAAAGCCACATTTATGTCAACAGCCAGTGACTGACCTCAGAAGTTCGTTACTCCTCTGTCAAGACCTAGGCACTGTCAAGAATGGACCGTGGTGATATGCTTTTTAATTTTTTTATAATAAAAAGCAATACCCTAACACTGAATTAAATATGATAGTGAAGGCAATGAAACTTGAATTTTTTTTAACACGCAATTGAATTTATTTTTCTGAACATTTAAAGATTTCCTATGTATGTAATTCTAAGCTTCAAGGATTGTCAGTTTCTGCAGTAGAATGTTCTTAACACAGATGTGTCTTCCTGAATATAACAAACGTTCAAAGTTAGCTTGTATAACAAACAAAAGGCTAATAAAAGAAGCTTTTCTTTGAAGAGAGGGATAGGTGGAAAAAGACTTATATTTAACACTTTCAAGGTGAAACCCATGGTTTACTCTAATTTCCTCGTCTGTGATAACAAACAATTGCATCTATGTACATTACACTCCTGTAAGCGGGAACGATAATTTACTGTCAGATTATCTATAACAGTGAAGACAGCTTTCCGCTGTGAAAGTAAGTTACGCGCCTAAACATGATTTAAATGTGACAAACCTGAACTTATGAAGTAGTGACAATCGAACCTTTTTAAAGATGTACGACATCTTGATTCGGGTTCACTCCTAAAAATACTTCTAAATCTCAAATTTTGAAAAACATTTCGGATTCGTTAGATTTTCAAATGCATCAGGGATTAAACTTGGCTAAACAGCGATACAATATGAAATTCGTGCCAACACTGGTAAAAATTCGGAATCATTTATATGTCGCTAGATGAAAGATTTTATTGGGTACTTTGGGTCGGGTAAACATCGACGGAATAGCTGTCCTGCTACGAATTGCTTTGTTTTCTCTTATCCGTGATTCATAAATTAAGCTAATTTGAGAACAAAGATAAAGATTTACCGTCAAAGCTCCATTTGATGGAGGATAACGTTTGACAGACGAAACATATTATGAGTGGGAGGAGAAAAAATGACCTCCCAAGTTAGGTAAATAATTTCTGGAGATGATGAGGAGAAATAGTTTAGTAATGAGCTAATTTTCCACCAAATTAGCTGAGCAAGTCAGTTCTAGTAGTTTTAAAGAGGATCACATCAGATCGATGAAAACACCGCGTAAGTCAGAGAATAAAAGCCGTTGGGCGATGTGGTTGCCGAGTAATCAGAGGGCAGCACCACTGACCATATTTTCGAGCTGGGTCCAGGTTCGAGTCCCGGAGGAAGCATAGATGGTGTGTATGTCTTACGGCAGTGCCTCTCACTCTTTCTACATTAGGGACGGGTGACTGCTTTTAGGTCCAGGAGTTGCTCATGGAGGTCGTTAAACACCGACACAAAAATAAAAATAAATAATGGCAGTCAGTGGTTTGTGACAAAAGATTATTTCGGCCGATGGCCAACCAACTACTCCTGAGAATTTGCTTTCCTTTCTGGAGAGCAATAAATAAAGGGAATTCTAAGCGTACCTTGTGGGAAGAAGTACTTCAGGTTCTTTAAGTAGTGTGCAAACAACATCGTCATAAAAAACTGCAAATTCTGCTCAAAGACAAACAAATGCTACTTAGATTGTTATAATAAAATAATAAACAGATGCACGAAGGATAGAATCTGCTCAGTATTTCAAGTATTTATTGACACTATGTAGACAAAATTATTCGGACAACCCCATATATGCAAAAAACATGAGTTTGCAGAACCCGATGCAGACGTGCGTTTGTTGCTGGGTGCTGTATATAAAGTGGAGCGTTAGTACACCAGTCTGACCGCAATGGAAGCGACTATGCCGCGCGGAGCTGAAGTGACGGACACTAAAAAAGGCACCTTAGTTGATTGCCATCTGAGTAAGCAATCAGCGTGTAGCATTCCATCTCTTCTGGGAGTCCCCAAATCCACTGTCACGTATGCTCTTCATTGATGGAAAGCGGTGGCGTAGTGGTCTAAACGATGGCTTCTGATCTTTCGTCCAAAAGAGGTCCGGGTTCAAATCCCGGTGAGGCATGGATGTTGTGTTTGTCTTACAGCACTGTCTCTCTCCCTTTCCTGGAACCAGTGACCCTAAATTAGGGACGAGCGACTGCTTATAGCCCATTGAGTTGCTCACGGTGGTCATTAAACCTCCAATCAAAAAAAAAAAAAAAGAAAGCAGATAGAGCTACTTCAGTGCAGCCACACTCTGGGAAGCAGCACAAACTGAGCCAACGTGCCAAACGAAGCTTATTGCAGAATGTGAATGCACGCACGTCTTCTGCCACAGACCAGGCTGGCGGCGTTGCACAAGCCACTAAACCAGTTATATATGTCCCAGAGCAGTCCGTCGTGAACTGAATGCCCACAGTTAGCATATTAGGTCATTTGTGCACAAGGGCTACATCGCTCCAGGCAATGCCTCGCTGTCTGTTAGGGGATAACAGAAAAACGAAGGTCGTGTTGAGTGACAAAGCACGCTACTCCCTCTGTCATTGGGATGGACGAATTTGCGTGCGGCGTTTGCTCGGGGAACGCTGTTTCGTGGCCTGCATCGTCCTTACAGTCAAGTTTCGAGAGAGCTCTGTGATAGTGTGAGGGCTGTCTCTGCTGAGAAGGACTCGGCCGTATGGTTGTGGTGCCCTCCAGCCAAACGGCCGCAACAAAGTACGAAGACATTCGCAACAAATCCGCAGTATATACGCTGTGGCACTGCTTCGATACAGATCCCTGTCTGTTTCAGCATGATCGAGAAATCTTGCCACACTGCAAGCAAGGTCTTCCAGCCGTGGTTTGAGGAGCTGGAAATCTAAGGGTTGAAGTGGCCGTCCCGACGTCCCGATCTAAATCTAATAGAATTTTTGTGGGGGCGTAATGGAACGTTTAATCTGATCTCGGCCGGTAAGACCTACCTCTACGACAGCGCTGATAGAAGCTTTGCAGGAGGAATGGAGGAAAATTCGAGTACAGACTCACCGGAATCAGCCATAGCAGCCAAAGGTAGGCCGTCTATGTTCTGATTTCGGCAAATAAATGCTCTTGTTTCTGTTCGCTCTAAGTGTCCGGATAGTTTTGCTTACATAGTGTATATCTGAATAAAACAGGAAAGGAACGGAGAAGTGCTTGTCTCAACAAATTTACGCACTGCTCAAACACGAGCGCAGAACGATTTTCTTTTATTATAGTTTGATTTTATACTTTTTTCTTATTTCTATAATAACAAATAGTTAGTTTCATATCACTCTCATCTCACTTTCTTCTGTCTATAACAAGATTTCAAACACAGATTTTCCACCATGTTTGTATTTTCACATTTTGCACGGCTCTACAAATTCCGAGAAGAGTTTTAACGGCAGTTTAATGAATGGCTTACGGAATTTAAATTGCTTTACATACACGACATACGCATTGTTACCTTTATGCATAAGTATTTGGCATGCTGTTGATAAAAGTACGTTTTTTTTCGTATACTAATTTTCACACCAGTGTGATCAGTACTAGTACTACAATAAAACTAACAAACATAAAAAGAACATGTTTTTAACATTTTATTATACTTGCAGTAAATCACCAAGGATAAAAAATTATGTTATTCTTCTTAAAAGAGACATGTTAAACTTCAAATGAGATATGAACAGCGTTTTCTGCTATTCAAAGAAGCCATCTTGGATAATATGCCACAAAGAATTGGAAATCAAATATTCTACCATTTTATTTTGACGAGTTTTACGAACACTGCTTAACTACTGATTTCTGGTCTTCTCTCATTCTGTAAACGGCAATTCTGGGTAAAATGCTGCGATAAAAATGCTTCAACTTTCGCTGAGATAATACTCTTTCATGCTTTGCACGTTGACGGAAATTCTGTAATATGTAAAACCTTCGAATTTAACAATGCTCACAATTGTGGTTGTGGATTTGCCTTTTCATGGGTGTTATGATTTCTTGTGGAATGCCTTTCACAGTATGTTTCCACAAGAAATATCTGATTTAAAGTTGTACTTTTAAAATATGGAAACAAAAATGGTGCGTTTTAAAACAAGCCGAATCTTCAATAGTATGTGTGATGTTGCATAGTGAATCAAAAATAGCTCTGATTTTTAAATCATGTTCCTTAATGTTTAACAGAACTATTTTCACTGAGGAATATAATTAAAAAGCAGATCTTTGGATCTTTTAGGTTTTTCTGCAATCTTGCTCGAATTAACAGGTATTATCGCACGGCTCATGAAAAAATCTACAACAGATACATTTCTAACAGTTTTCCTTCTAATTTCAGAGTACTTTCGTGCAGCATAATTCCTTTCTCCAGTTTTTCTTCTAGATCTTGAGGAAAGCTTGATGATCGAAAAATCGCAAAAATAGTATTTAAACGAAACATTAAAGCACACTGAAAAAAATCTTTAGCTAAAATATAACTGTGCACAGAATGTGTTCACGCAGAAGCTCCGAGCTTGCTGTGCAGATTGGAGAGTGTAAGCCTCATGCAAATGACAAAGGATCTTTCGCATCAGAGAGAAAAATCATCGATGGCTGTTTCGTAAGTGTAGATGTGAGCAGGTGCCCGCTTGGTGACGACCTGATCAATAATTTGAACAAATATGTGAATGCAAACAGAAGTTCTGGGTGGCAGCAAGAAAATCCGAGGTTTTCTCCTCTCTTCGCACGTCTAAATATTTTATTAGCAGTTTCGTCGTTTCTGTGTTCCCAATTTTCAAAACTGGTAGAAATATTTTACATGATACAAATATTTCCAGTCTTTCTTAGGGTTTAGGAGAATTTCAAGCTTTTTAAAATTTCACCCAACTGAAGAATTTTTCTGAAAGACCATATTTTCTCGTAATGTGCAGAACAATACGCTAATGTATTACAATATAACCCCTGAATAATTGTCATTGCTCTAACCGGAAAAAGTGGCCGTTGTTCGACGGTTAGGTCTAAATTAATATTGTTCGTCAACTGTGTTAATGCAAAAGCAGAACAAGGAAGGGACAAGAGATAGGGAATATATTCATCGAGGCAGCTGCTATTTTAATCCTTCGATAAGAACTAGAACAAACGGTTGCTGGATGGAGTTGCACTATTGATGTCCTTTAGGGTCAAACGTAATTTTCGGATAATATTCAAGTAGGTTTGGTTGTATGAACTGGAATGCCTTCGGAGATAATTTTTTCTGGCTGGTCTATACTTTAAGGTTATCTTCAGTGATTTGAATATAACTCTTTAGATGAAGTTGATTTCTTCATTTTGTCTTTTAAATTACAGGGAAATATAAAGAAAAGTCAACTTTATAATCATTATAGTTTTCTGATCAATGACATCCCCACTTTCGCTCATCAGCAACAACCAACTCCACATTTGTTTTTCAGTTCTGACGGACTGTGAGAGTATTACCAGTATATAGAATTTGACCATCAATTTTCTTTAGCACATAAAAAGTCTGAAAAATAGAAATTTTACTCTGATTTAGGAAGTGAATTAATGACATCACATTTGGAGAAAACAAAACACTAATTGAAAATGTTTCGCAATTTCAAGTTTTGAAATCTAAAGCTGAAGTTCTTTTTTCATAGAAATTTTAATTCTAGTTAAGAAGCCACTATCTACGGCTGGCTGTCTGATGGTGGAAAAACAAAAATGCAGAGAGAAATAGAGCTCGAGCCCGAAAATCGTGACTAACCTGCTGTGGCATTAATAAAAGAAACTCCTCTTGAGATTTTAACTCTCCCTTCTCTCCTCAATTAAACGATATCTTTCTGAACTAGGAAGTGGGGAAGGAATATCTATATGTCTCTATGGTATAGGAGCACGATTTTCATCAATCATTTATTTCCTCCTAAAATACTTCCGGCGGCGAGGCATCCGGCAAAAACGGAATGCACTGCAATCTACGAACGTTGTTCAACAAATTTATCAAGAAGCTGCTGCGTTGGGTGAGGGGGCGAAATTTTGACGGCGTGGCATCTACTGTCTAGTATCTACAGTTCTTGAAGAAGCCTTTCTTTCTCCTCAGAAATTCACGAATGCATGGCCTATGACACTGGCTTTCTAAGCCCAGAATAAATAACCCTTCCAGTCCCCGCTCCCCTCCTAGACTCAGTTGTAGAACAATTAATTATCTTTACCAAATCGAAGGTACACCTTTAATTACAATTAAAGACTCATACGGGAGTTTATGAAAACAATGGAAACACCTACTGTTTGAGGAGAACGTTTTATTAATGAACTGTAGGCGCACCTCGGGCTTTCAGAACAGAAGCAATTCTACTCGGAGTAGACTTATACAAGTCATGCGCATACGATAATGGAATTTGGGACCATTCTTCCTGTAAAACAGTCCCAACTGCACTAGTGATGTTGGAGGTGGAAAGTGTGATCTGACCTTTGGCTCTAGATATTCCCCCGAATCTTCAATAGTATTGAGGTGGTCAGGTTAGCTGCTATACCTCACCTCAGGCTTTTTTTTTTGATTGAAGGTTTAACGACCGCCATGAGTAACTCGATGGGCTATAAGCAATCGCCCGTCCCTAATTTAGGGCCATTGGTTCCAGGGAAGGGAGGAAGCCATTGCCGTAACACAAACACAACATCCATACCTCACCGGGATTCGAACCCAGACCTATCTTGGACGAATAGTCAAAAGCCATAGCTTAGACCACTGCGCAATAATCAAGGCGGCACCTCATGTCCTGCAAACCACAACTTCGCACATTTCACACAATGCACGGGTGCATTATCAGCTGGAAACTATTGTTCCTTAATGACCGTCACGGTCATTAGGGAACAATACCTGCAACATTAGGTGCAGGTTGTCCTCAAAAATAGATTCGTACGCTGCAGATGTGACACGACCATGCAGAATAACCAATGACCCTAAGGAATGCCATAGTATGGCACCCTACAGCCTCAGGGATCAATCTCCATTCTTCACAGTCGGAACCAGAAACAGTCGGGGAGGTATGCTTCTGCAGGTTTTCGCCAGACGTACATTCTACTATAAAAAAACCAAAAAAACTCGGGGCAAATAACCTGGCAATGGAAGGAAGGCTGCAGAGTGTATACTTCCACTGCATAAAATGGTTCTAGTCTAAAAGCTCGTACTCCAGTTTCAACTGGCACTTAAAAAGCACACAGATGTTCAATACGTTGTGTGTATGTGCATTTAAAAAATTCAGAACTCAGTTTCAGCAGCATTTCTAAAAAATACAGATGTTCGCGTTTGGTGACGTCACTGATCGTCCTATGTCATAGCATTCTTCTTTGGGTCAAATTTAAGCCGTCAGCTCAGGGGATATTTATTGCTGTGGGGGTTTGGGGGTCATTAGCGGAAGGGTGATGGCCAGACAAGTGTTCGGCGGGCATTTCGCATTTCTTCTTCTTCATTGTTGTTTTAAAACACTCTTCTGTCTTTTCGGGTTTTTTCAATGGCGTCTGCCGGTTACTACCGGTCTGCAACGTGCGTGGCGGTAGGGGGAGGGGTGGGGGAGTACTGGAGACTGGGGATATGGTCAGGGCACGGTGACAGACAGCTCTGAGGGCTTGTGGGAGAAGCTCCCTCGCAAAATTTCCGAGAGAAAATTAGTTACACACCATTAGTGCGGAGTAATACTGGAAACTGGGAGTGAAAAAGAACTGTAGCATTTGCCTCATTGCCAGGATAGCTTTGCCCCGAGTATAGTATTGGGAAACAATGTGAAGCACGATTCATCAGACCAATGACACATTGCCAGATTTTAGCATCCCAGTTTTTACGTGCTTTATAACATTTTACACGTTTTGTTGCATTGATGCTGGTAATCAGAGATTTGTGGATTGTAGCACGGCCATAAATACCGGTACAATGCAGTTCTCGACGAACTGTTATGACGGAAACGGGATCATTCCTACTGGTGTTCAACTCTTGGGCAATTTGCGGTGCAGTGGTCTTGTGCTTCCCGTGTATAATACGTGCCAACGATCGTTTATTACTATCTGACATCTTCGTATGGCGCCCATAGTTTAGGCAACGCCATGTAATTTTTGACAGGCAGTTATAATCTTCCACATACACTGAAGAACAATTGAATTAGAGATACCTGTCTAATAACGTGTAGCACCACCTTTCGCCTGATGACGGCGGCGATTCGTCTCGGCATGGACTCGACAAGACACCGGAAGCGTTGGGAAGCCACAACCCCTGAACAAGCTCCCACAGTTCACGAAGATTTGATGGAGGGGGTCAGAGCCTAGAACATCTCTCTCGATGGCATCCACATGTGCTCGATGGGATTGAGGTCAGGTGACCTAGCTGGCCAAGGAAACGAGGTCACGTCGGTCGAGTGTTCATCCACCCATTCGGATACAATTCGGGAGCGATGGCACGGCGCATTGTCTTGTTGCAGGATGAGGTCCCCAGTGGGATGTTGAAGACGCACAAACGGGAGCAAATGGTCGTCCAGAGTATCCCGGTAACGTTGACCTGTGAGGGACAATGTCACACATACCAGGGGTCCCATTTCAGTCCACGTGAACAGTCCCCAGACGAGAATGCCACCCCCACCTGCTTGAAGAGTACCCTGTTGGCAAGAAGGATCCATCGCTTCATGTAGTTTGCGCCGTACTCGTATCCTGCCATCCGCATGTACCAACGTGAAACTCGACTCATCAGTCCAGGCAACATTTTCCCACATGTCTAGGGTCCAGTGGCGATGTTCCCGCGCCAATGCTAATCTTTGTACCCTGTGATGTGCAGTCAACAGTGGTACCGTCGTGGGACGATGGCTTCTATACTACATAGCGAGGAGATGGTTCTGGATGGTGTGGCTGCTTACACGTTTTTGTGCACCAGCGTTAAATTGCCGAGTGATTTCTTGCACTGTGGCCCGTCTATCCGCTGTTACAATGCGAGCTAGCCGACGATGACCCTGCTCATCCACACACTGTTGTCCATGGCAGTTGGCCCTTGCAGGGATGGTTTTACCGAATTCGATGTACTCACGGTGCACCCGTGACACAGTGGCTCGTGAAAATCCCAGTGCCTGCACGACTTCTGAGATGGAGTGACCCATTCGTCGGGCCCCGACAATTTGCCCACGTTCCAATGCGCTTAGATCCGTTGTCTTACCCATACTGCGTCCGACTCTTACTGATTCCCGTCGCATCACTCCTTATATTGTCGGATCGCTGCATACGTCATGTCGTTTCCGTTTACAGGGCCACCCACAGCGCCACATTTGCATAACGCCAGCTGTCTCTAATTCAATTGCTCTTCAGTGTAGTTCCTTGTGTTAAACTTACTATTTCTGCCGTTCTGGTTACAGAAGCTCCTGCAAGACGCGCACCAATGATCATGCCTTTTCTGAGGATACTGAGATCTGACATTGTCGACAATTGCTCCACAACCGTAGTTTCACCTGCGACTGTGGCACTGCTACGTGATAGACGATATCGTACCACACCCGTTTGTACTGTATACCTCATATCGCAGGTGAAGTCGTCGCTGCGATTTGCACGCTGCGCATCGCGTGTACACCAGTCGCAGTCGGTGTTTCCATTATTTTGATAAAGCTCTGTATGCTAAATAACATACTAAACAATATGCATCCCGAGGCAGACTCGGGCCTCGTCTTAGCACTGGCATGGGCCGCCTTCTCGCCCCACCTGTGAGACACGTACCCAGCTCAACACAGTATAAACATATTTGTTTCTCGCTTTTAAAAAAGCAGGTAGATCCATACAGAATACGGCTATGATACTTCTGGAAAAAAGTTCACCGAGTTGTAGTTTCCTATTTGAGTGACGGGAACTGAAGCGCTCTGATTTCTCATCTTAACGAAAAATAACTAGTATATCAAGTTTTGAGATAAAAGTAATAATATCTTAGCGCAAATGTTGTATAACATAATTAAAAATTCAGCTTTGTAATTCTTAGATAAAGTTATTTACAGTATAGTTGAATGCATTCCTTACAAAAGCTGTCATAATTTCTGCTTTTCGAAATATGTGAAATACAGAATAAAAGAAAATGAAGACACCAAACTTTAATCATTTATGTATTTTTCAATATTTTTATAACTTTTTGATATATACAAAAGTCCTTAACAGATGCTACAAAGATTTAGCAGTTAGAATACCTACGTGATGTGAAATTCATACGGAAATACAAGTTCGTGAACAGAAGTACATATGAAACTAAGCAAAATGGAATACAAGTAGCCAAGAAAACGAAACGCTTCTTTAGAGAAATGGATAAAATCACTTGTTCCGCTTTCTTGCCTTTGTATTTTCGTTTCAGCGGACTCTATATTTAGTTGGACTTCTGCCGTATTCAAGAGCTGTCTCCCTGAAGGCCATTCGCTATTCGCTCTCTCTTTCTCTGCATGAAACGCAGTCCGAATAGTATGAATGATGCATACGCAGAAAGAGCTTTTCCTGCATCTCCAATTCTAACAATTCTTGAAAGTGGCCCTAGCAGTTTGCGCTACTTGTCTCTTCGAGGATTCTGAACTCCGTAATCGTTGTTCTTACTATCTAGAGTTTCCTCCTGTGTATACATTTGTGTTCCCAAACTACAGAAGACGTTTACCTTAGAAGAAAGTCTACCTTAGAACAATCACCATAAATACTGTTTGATGCACAGCGTGTTCAGAGTTTCAGCTACAATTTGCGCCAGAAACGAAGAAGAACCAATTTAAAAAATATATATATGCTTTCGGCTCGTATGTTTTGGGAAGTAGTCGTTTCCCCAAACAGTATATCTTTTGTTTGAAATTAAGGATGCAGCTCTGATTTTTCTTGAAAAACAAGAAGCTTTAATACAAATACGACTAACAGGTTCTCATACGGAAAACAAGTTTGAAAGTGCAAATTAACTATGTTTAAAAGAAACAAGTTAAGAGGTGCTTGTTGCGCGAGAATGTCTATAAATATGAAACAGAAAAGTTTTGACCCTAGGCTTGACAATTAAAGTACCTGATTTTCGAGCTAAGCGACACACTGGCGTGAGAGTCGCGCTTGACAAACATCGCTATTTAGGATACAAATTCGTTATAACAGCCAGACCGACATAAGCGCTGCACCCCAGAATTTTGTAATCTCTTAACCATCGATGTAAGTGCTTCGACAAATAACATTGTAAGACGTTTATATCACTATATGAGCTACTTGCATATTTTCTCTCAAAGTCCTTTTCCCACAATTTCGTAAGTTATTTTGGGTAATAACTTTTTTTTTCTTGTTTTACCAGCTACGGTAAAAAATAAAATGGGTGATGGCATTGAAAATTCCAAATGTGGTTTTCTTTATTATTTTATTTATTTGCGGTTAATAGTAGAAGGTGATGTCGATTACAGATTCCAGCTTGAAAATACAGTCTTCACGGCTGAAAACTGTATTTAACTGGTTTGTGCTATCAAAAAATATCAGAATGGAAATAAAGTGAGAAATATTAAATAATCATTTCTTGCAGAAAAATGTTCTTGAAGAAAAGTATAAATAAATGGATGAATGAAACAAAAACATGCTGGAAAAAATAAGTAAAAATCAGTTCTGTTTTTGATTTCAAATACTCTTACTGCTTGTGTGAAAGCCACGAAGGCTGTTTTTGATAACAGTTGTAATACTGTTTTGTGGAACAATACATTCTCAGAAGTGCTGCAGGTTGTGATATGACAGAAACGAAGTACCGCTGCTACAAATTCCTGTTGTTTATATTCGGCTATTAAGTATAAGAGAAACGTCTCCTAACACCATCATGCTATTCCTTTCTCATTAATATTAAATTTAGTGACATGACAACGCTGAATTTCCGTATTTCTGATAGATTTCGCTGTGTTCTAAAACTTCTGCTCAGCGCAGTTTTGTAAGAAAAGTGAAAAGACAAATCACTGGGAGGGGAGGGGGGGGGTAGGGAGTTCGATCTTCCTTTCATTCGTAATAGCCTTGCAGAGATAAAAAGTATGGTTCAAAAGGAGGGGAATTTCATGGCTATTTACTGCGAGAGTGATATCATACATAAATTTCAAATTGCTGTTAGCTAAGAAGTTTAGAAAAAAAAAATTGGGGGTGAGCGCAGCATTGACATACAGGCCGCGGGGCACGCAAATCGCACTTTGTTTTTTTACTGTAAAAGCCGCTGCTCTTAGACTGAATATTACAGTAATTTCATACACTGAAATTTACGAAATTCATTTAGCTAAAACCTATACAGACCCATAACACTTTTCTGAGAAGAGCTCAGAAAAGTGTTATTTTACCTAGGCCAAAACAAATTTTACAGAAAAATTGCCATAGTTCATCGGAAGATCTTTAGAGCCATGAAAAATGTTGCAAAGAATAAGGTAAAAGAACAGGGACAGGACGGAAGCCATCACTGAGTGCAAGAGGTAAACGACTTGTTTTCCATTTAGCAACTGTTGATAATATGTCTACAAGACAAATTGCTTGATCTTTGACTAAAATAGTGTCTCATACAACAATCGGAAAAACTCTAAAATGAAACACAAATGTTGGGTGCATTAAAATAAAGTCAAAGCCTTTACTCACTGGTGAGCATAAACGCAGAAGATTGGACTCGGCCAAAAACTTAATGACGTAGTCAGAAAACTGGAAAAGTGTTGTGATGTCAAATGAGAGAAAATTTAATTTAGGTGTTCCCGATGGAAAGAAATGTTACTGGCATGACTTACGGAAGAAGCCCAAAGAATATTTCAGCAGACAAATGGGTGTAGGAGGTGTAATGGCGTGAGCGCCGTTCGACTACGGCGGTAAATCGGATATTGCCATATCGATCACCGTATGGCTTCCAGGAGTTACCAGGCTATGCTGTACGAACATTTAATTCCATTTGGACCCCTATTAGGTGGAACAGTTGGATTTTACAACAAGATAATGCGCCCTGCCCTGTGTGACGTGCCTGCAACGCAGGACGCACATGAGATAAAAGCAGATAGCAGCGAGAGCATACATCAGCGTAGCTCAGTTGGGAGAGCTACTTATTCCGGAATGATGGGACCCGGGTCCGATGCCCGGCGTGGACAGTTATATTGGCGCCCGAACTTCAAGAATGACCTGGCTGTTAAAGTTCTCGCAACGGTGTGATGTTCTTTCCACACTGCGTGACATGTGTGTGATGTTACGTTCCACACACCAAATTGACTGGGATTTCAATAACGTACGTTCTTCAGCGGATGACTGCCTAAAGCGACACATGGTCTCGGCTGACCCGTGGGCCATGCCCCCGGCCCTCTTGCGCGGGGGGTGAGGGGATCTGACGTGCCTGCACCGCAGGACGCACATGAGATAAAGGCAGATAGCAGCAAGAGCATACGTCTACGTAGCTCAGTTGGGAGAGCTACTTATTCCGGAATGATGGGACCCGGGTTCGATGCCCGGCGTGGACAAAAATGACGGAGAAATTTACTTCGTTATACATGCTTCTAATTCTACGTAAAAAAATAGATGTAATGGACTGGTCGTCTCGGAGCCCAGACTTAAACCCGATGGAAATTGTCTCATCGTTACTTGTCAGGCTTGTATATGAAAAAAACAAAACAAGCAGTAATTCTTAATCAAGGGAATTGCAAGTCTCAATATATTGCTGTTGGGACAAAATCAACGTTTGCACGTTACAAGACTTGGTAACAGCAATGCCAAACAGAATTCATTCACTAATTAAGAGAAGTGGAAGTGCCATAAATTATTAATTCAGGAAATATTATTTTCTGCTTTGTAATATGTTATGTGTATTTATAATTTCTTTACAGCAAAATGTGCTTGTTAGCTTTACTTTTACTTATGCTTAAAGATGTAATAAACATCTTGAAACAGTATACAGCCTAACACTCTTCTATAACACAAATTAATTATGAGATATTTTTTATGTAGCAACTATCATTCTATAGCAGATAATCAAGAAATAGCAGGAACATTTCTGTGTAATTATAATTTCTTTACACGGTGTATTTTTTAAGGTGCATGATCAAATATTATCGTTGTAAAATGAATAGCCATATAGACAAAATAAGCGCTTACCTCATCAAAATGAATTTTTGAGTAATATAGTTGTAGAATAGTAAGCATGTATAATAATTACACTGGCGGAAAGTGAAAAAAGAACACCAAGAAGGAATGGGCGGACGATCATGAAATTTACATATTTTAATGGGGTCGAGTTTATGTAGGTGTGATGTTAATTTCGGGACCAACCGGTGAGCGCTTACGCCACAGCACGGCATAATATGAAAATTATCGTCGGTGGTATTTAAGGAGTACGGCGAAGTGAATGTAATCAGTCGTCGGCGTACGGACACGTGCGAAGACCCTGAAGAAACTGCAATGCCTGGACATGGAAGACGTGTACGATTTCAGCAGTTATCGGACTTTGAGCGAGGTCGTCTAGTCGGACTCCGCGAGGTCGGGTGGTCGTATCGTCGTATTGCGGAGCGAATTGGACGGGAAGTATCGGTGGTGGTACGATGGTCCGAGAAAAATTCCCACACGAGAAGACGTGGAACCGGGAGTCACAGAAGGACCTATGAGCGGACCGATCGACGCATAAGAAGAGCGGCGTTGTCAAGCAGATCATCCACTGCGCCCCATATCCGAGCTGCCGTTGCACTTCTGGTGACTGTGCGAGCAATCCGCAACCGTCTACTGGATGCAGGACTACGTGCACGTGTGCCTCTGACTCCAGCCCACCGTCAGGAACGGCTTCAGTGGTGTCGCCACCGTCTGCACTGGAGAACGCAATGGCGATCTGTCGTGTTCAGCGATGAAAGCAGATTCTGCTTGGGAGCCTCCGATGGCAGTATGCGTGTTCGCAGACGCACACGGGAGCGTCTCCACCCTTCTTGCATCCACCAGCGACACACAGGGCCTACACCTGGTCTCCTGGTATGGGGAGCGATCAGCTATCACTCCCGTACACAACTAGTGTTTGTACCGGGTACGTTAAACAGCACCTCCTACATCAACAACATCATTCAGCCCGTTGTTGTGCCATTTGTAAGGTCGGTCCATCGTGGTGTTTTCCAGCAAGATAACGCACGCCCACACACGGCACGTGCAACGCAACATGCACTTCAGGGTGTGAGACAACTTCCATGGTCTGCACGTTCACTGGATTTGTCCCCCATTGAGCACGTGTGGGATTTTATGGGGCAACGACTTATCCGGTCTCCACGGCCAGCCACGACCATCCCCTATTTACGCGTCCAGGTTGAGGATGCTTGGAACTCAATACCCCAAACTTACATCCAACATCTGTACGACAGACTCCATGCCAGAATTGCACAGTGTGACGCAGTTCATGGCGGTTCATCCTCTTACTAACCATGTTACATGGAAATGTTATTTTTCAGTTTGCCAGCAAATACAGCTGTATTTTGCCATAATGTTTTGATCACGTTATCCTCTGTATTCCGTTATTATGCTGTATAAATTTCGTTGGTATCAGACGTCTCCTTCTCGGTGTTCTTTTTTCACTTTCCGCCAGTGTAGTTTAATTAAGATACGGTATCGAGTAATGCAATCGAATCGTTTGCATCATCCCAGAAAAAGCGAATCCACGCAAAAAATTTCCGCTCTGTTATGTAGATAACAGACTTAACCATTATACCATCACCAATTGATGTTAATTAAAATGTGGAACTAAGGAGCCTACCTAATTTGTTTTTGTTTATTTCAATAAAATTACCTGGCAGAGGATTCTGGAATCTTCATGTAATGGAAATGGAGTCAATAGGAAAGTCCAAGCCAGATGTACTGAGCTGAACCAGTATGGGGTTTGGGTTACTTTCCTTTTTGTAGTGTGACGGAAAAGTGCAGAAACTGAGATATTTTGAGTCTCCAGAGAAGCATTTCGGAAAACTGTCTACAGTTTTTCGAAAAAAAAAAAAAAAACCAAATACTTTTCGTACCTCTAATACATACTGAGATTTTAAACCAATACTAGTGGTGCACTTTGCATGATCAATAATATAAAAGTAATTTACGCATGGGAAAATGAATAAATATAATTAATCATAGAAACAATACTTATACGTAGCTGCAAGCCCATTTTTAGTTCAAAAAATTAAAATGTAATTTCTTAAAATTTAAAAGGAACAATCTGTCTTTGTTTACTAGAAACCATACCAAAAGGAAATGTTCCTAAAAGAAACACTTCCTTTAAAATAATTGTTCAGAAATGCTATTGCTTAATTTATACATTTAGGCAGAGAATCTTCATAGATTTTGTTTACAGTGAATGAATTTATGCGATGATAAGACTCAAGATTCATTTTTCTTGGCATTTTTTTTTGGTAATCATGGGTAAAAATCCCATTACACTTAAACAGGTATTCTTTTAAAAAAACTTCAGCTTTATAATTCTAAAATTCGTAGTTTAAGCCGAAATCAGAAGCGAAGTGAATCAATAGTTACTTTAGATTATTTGGCATGAAATCAATGCAAGATAGGTTTCAGTACCAGTTTATTTTTATAATAACCTTCAAAAAGTTTAATTTTTTATCATGCCGAAGGTAAATATGTTTATTATCAGAAAGATTTATTTATTATTAAACCTTACTATTCACTTGAATCTTTTAGGTACAGTTGAGATGTGGTTGTACCGTAGAATTCTGCCGATTTGTTTTTCTAGAAAAGTTTTATGTTTTGAAAAATTGCCAGTGTTTGAATTCACGAAGTGTTTAATGCTCCTCAGTTCCCTTTCTCAAATTACAGTTTATTTATGAATAGTCTTCAGAAGGTATATGAAGCTGAAGATATGAGGATAACTACTGATTTATAATACTACCTAGATATCATTACGGGCGTTAAATGGTGCGCTAAATCCGCGAATACTTTGAATCCTTAAAACAAAACTGCAATTCACTGCTTCTTTAGTGCTCTAAATTTTAATATGTCTCGTGTACCACTGTAAGAAGCCGTGCCAATTATACACTGTTTGCAAAAAAAAAAGTATCAC
Organism: Macrothele yani; assembly: GCA_039090855.1. Lineage (NCBI taxonomy): Eukaryota > Metazoa > Arthropoda > Arachnida > Araneae > Macrothelidae > Macrothele > Macrothele yani. The sequence continues at coordinate 13,110,011 of CM077012.1, forward strand.
GAGAAAGTCGTTCGATCCTGATGAATCTCCGCATGCAAGTATTTCAGCACTGAATATATAAATGATTAAAAAATAACGTCCAATGACGAAATAGTGGCCTGCCACAGAGCATGGGAACCGCGCAGCATCGAGGAGAATATATCAAGAGCAAAGATCGTACGCAAGGATATTTGTGACAATGGATTGCGGTTGCATTAACCTCCACGGACTGTAAGGATGTCTCGACGTCGGATCCGCGCACAATACGAGCAGTTGAGCTAGTTTGAGAGAGGACGTATAATTGGGTTGAGAGAGGCCGGTTGGTCAAGTTGCTGTATCGCCAGGCATTTGTATCGGAGAGACACGGCAATCAAACGATGTTGGCGCCAATGGGTCGCGCAGGGCACAACCCAGCGTTAGGAGGGCAGTGGACGGCGGAGGGCAACGACAGAACACGAGGATCAAGCGATTGCGACACTGCACGAACAGAGCCAAATTCGTCATTCTCAAACATCCGTGGCTATGCGTCGTCTATAGATACGGAAGTGGTCATCCGGACCGCCGTCAGACCACTTGTTGCACTGGGACTATATTCGAAGAGGCCACTACGCCGCCTACCACTGACCAGCCAGCATCGCCGGCACCGATTGCGGTGGTATCGGGCCCGATCAATGAGGGATAGTGTCTAGTGGCGTAGCTTTGTCTTCAGTGATGAGTCACGATTTGCGTTTGGCGCCGATGTCCAGCGCACACGTGTCTGGAGACGAGCCGACCAGCGTACGCATCCTGCCTTTACCGTGGAATGGCACACGGCTCGCACACTGGGAGTGACTGCCTGGGGTGTCATATCCTACGATAGCCACCCTTAGTAGCCCTTCGTACCACCGTCACGGCTCAACGGTATGTCAACAACATTCTGCGACCTGTTGTGTTGCCATTCCTGTCATAGCATCAGCGAGACATTTTTCAAAAGGATAATGCCCGGCCACACATGACACGGCTCTCCCAAACCTGCATCGATAACGCCGACACCCTTCCATAGCCATCCCGATCACCCGATCGAACATATTTGGGGCATGATGGGACACCATCTACACCCATCTCGGAATGTAGGCGAACTGGCCCGCAATTTGGATAACATCTGGTATGCTATACCTCAGGACAACATCCGTGAACTGTATGCATCTATGCTACGCCGAGCAACCGCTTGTATCCGAGCCAGAGGGCCGCTACAACGTACTGAGTAGTTCCAGTCGTGTAGCTGTTTTATCCGAATAAATGGCCCAACTGCTCAGGAATTGCAATCATTTCCTTTCCTATACGTATACATTGCACATACCAATTTTCATCTCGTTTGGTTGGTTCTTTCTTGGTGGTTGCCTAGCTAGCCAAATTTCATTTCTTGCTTAGCGCCAAGATGTTTCTGGTTTGATGTGCTATCCGAAGTGTTAGAAAAGTATAGTTCAAATTTAGTACGGTATTTAATCTGGGTCAAAGCTTTTACAAAGGAAGAATATCATCTGATTTGACAACGAAACGCTGACTAAAGTAAAAATATCGTTTACCACAATCAATGATTTATTACATATCGACTATAGTTTCGCAGAGCTTCTGGCTCGGCTTCATCAGGACGAATGGAGCGTAAACATTCAAATCCATTTGAATGACTTGAATGTTTACGCTCCATTCGTCCTGATGAAGCCGAGCCAGAAGCTCTGCGAAACTATAGTCGATATGTAATAAATCATTGATTGTGGTAAACGTTGATATTTTTACTTTATTCAACACCACAAGTTTGTAGTCATAAATTATATAGAAACGCTGACTATTGTGAAACATTTTTTGGAATGGAAACCAACTCTGCGTTGTAGAAAATAAAAATATCACAACCAGAACAATAGCATCTTTCTTTCGAAGGCTAAAATTTAATGACACACTGACAAAAGATGTTTCCTTTCAGTGTAACCGGTTTCTGTGTAACACAGAGGCCCTTCCATTTCAGATATCTGTCGATCGCGATGCTGGGAAATATACTGCACAGTAGACTTACAGATATCAAAATATCTCTGCGTTTAATAAATACACCTGGAAACAGAAGCCCGATTTTTTAAAATTTTGGTTGGAGGTTTAACGACCAGCACGAGCAACTCTTTCGGCTATAAGCAATCGTTCGACCGTAATTCAGGGCAACTGGTTCCAGGGAGGGGATAGACCCAGTGACGAAAGACAAACACAAAACCTATGTCTCATCTGGGATTCGAAACCAGGCCCATCCCGAAAGAATTATGCACATCCGGGTTCTTGGATCACAAAGCCATCGGTGTGGAAAATTTTGTTTCCGGTTTAACTTCTTCGTTCTAATATCTCAATAACGATTGCAACAAGCAGAAATTCAGTTGGAAACAGTGAAAGCTCTTTATTCTTCGAATTCGAGAAGGAACATTCCTTTTTCATGATTTTCCCAGAAAGAAAATCAACAGATGGTGTGCACGCTAGCTCTCTTGGGAACGAAATTGTCTGCAGCAAGATGTCTTTGGAAGATGACAGATTATCTACAGTGGGAGCTCCAACTTCAATGCAGCATGACCTGCTCTCACTTTCCCCCAGTCTCCGTCATCCCACGCACGCTTTCCCTATCGGTTGTGATCTTTAATCCTCCTCCCTACCTTTCGTTCTTACCACACATAAACACTTTTTCCTTTACCCCAGAGATTCTGGACAGCTCTCACTCACAACTTGTCACTAACACATTTTATATTCACACGCAGGTGTTGGCGCTTTGTTTTCACAAACGGAGGTCACAAGGACTTCGTTAAACAGAACACGCACAGTTATTTTAAGCAAAGCGGTTATCTCTCTTTTTAATTGGGAACATCTTCAGTTATGATGAATTACAATGCATCGAATGAAAATTCCATAGGAGACAGTTCTGGAATAAGAATAACTGGCTGCTATTTCGTTGTAAACACTCAGATTGATGGAAAATGATAATCCAAATTCAAGTAATGTTGAGCCAGATGCTGCAAAAGGCGCATTCCCCCCCCTTTCGTCACACTCACGAAAATACAAAATAAACGTACGTTGTTCTGGAAATAACATCTGAGCTTTCTTGTTTTTGATACGCGACTTTTCCGTGCTAAAACTAACACAGTAGTACTAAATTTTCTGTGTCACAGGCCACTGAAACTATAAAAATTACTTTTTCTCTTTGCAGTTAAACATGAGTGTTCAAATAAAAGGAAACAAATTTCTGAGAAAATCAGCGAATTTCAATAATTATTGCATACACATGCACTACAGAACACATACGCTCAAGTAGCAAATTATTAGGAGCACCCAATGGCAATCAGACACTGCCATCCTCACTAACGTACGCAACTATGACGTTGAGATGGCTGTGTTAATAGCTCATTACAAATGATTGAGACGTGTACGAAGCGTAAACAGAAGCAATATGGGAAGGAGTCGTTATTTAAAGAGACTTTGACAGAGGCATGATAGTGCTCGCTAGGTGGCAGGTGCAAGCGTCTCAGAAACGGCACGATGAAGAACAACTGTATCGATTGCGTGCAATGAGTTGTTGTATACAACCAACAAAACAAGCAGCCAGCGGTCTTCCTGTAGGCGGAAACGACTGGTCGATGCTCGAAGGCAACAGAGGCTGGGGAGGATTGTACGAGGTAAAAGACGAGCTCCATTGCATCAGATCAACGAGTAGTGCACAAACAACGAAACAAGCAGTGAGCGGTCTTCCTGTGGGCGGAAACGAGGGTCGATGTTCGAGGTCAACGGAAGTTGGAGAGGATTGTACAAGATAACAGACGAGCTCCATTGCTTCAAGTAACCCACAGTGCTCCTCGGCTATGCAAGAACAACTGTATCGATGGTGTCCAATGAGTGGTGCATAAACAACAAAACAAGCAGTCAGCGGTGTTCCTGTGGGAGGAAACGACTGGTCGATGTCCGAGAGCAACGGCGGCTGGAGAGGAGGATTGTACGAGGTAACAGACAAGCTCCATTGCTTCAGGTAATCCTACAGTACGACAGCGGTATCGGGAAGGGAATTTCAGCATACATAGACCTTCATACATCCGTGCGAATTGGTTTTAACAGCAGGTGCACAGTTCGTGTATCATTCGTCCCTGCTAAAAGCCAACAAATTCGTCTGCAGTTCGCACGAAAGCACAAAAATTGGACCCTTATGGGCTGCAGAAAGGTCGCCTGGTCCAATGTATCACGTTTTCAGTTAATATACGCCAATGTACGGGCCACACCTCGTTGAATTCATGTCACATTGAATCAAAGCTGTTTGGAAGGCCTATGATGCACTACAGAGATGAAGCACGTGTCAAGACGACAAATCTGCAGCGAACGATACGTACTTTTTTTTTTGATTGGAGGTTTAACGACCACCGTGAGCAACTCAATGGGCTACAAGCAGTCGCCCGTTCCTAATTTAGGGTCACTGGCTCCAAGGAAGGGAGAGAGCCAGTGCAGTAAGACAAACACAACATCCATGCCTGACCGGGATTCGAACCCGGACCCCCTTACGGACGAATGATCAGAGGCCAGCGCCTTAGACCACTGCGCCACCGGGGCGGCAAAGCGATACGTTCCGTCGGTGTAGCTTAGTCGGTGGAACAACACACTCCGGAGCGAGGAGACGCGATTTTGATATCCCTCCCCGACAAATTCCTGTTTTCATATTGGCGCTCGAACGTAAAGATGGAACAACTAGTCGTTGGGTTCTTCGAAAAATGCGTAATGTTCGTAAAAATGTTCCTTCGCTTCAAAAAAAAATAAAAATTAATAAAAAAAATAAAAAAAAAAAAATGAAGAGGGAGATGATATGACATACTACAGAGGTGAAACACATGTCAAGACGACAAATCTTTAGCGTCACATTCAGTCAGTGTAGCTTAGTAGGTTAGAGAAACTCACTCCGGGCTGACCCGGTGGCCCAGTGGTCTAAGCGATGGCTTATGATCATTCGTCCGAAAGGGGTCCGGGTTCAAATCCCGGTGAGGCATGAATATTGTGTTTGTTTTACGGCACTAGCTCTCTCTCTCTTCCCTGGAACCAGCGACCCTAAATTAGGGACGGGCGACTGCTTATAGCCCATTGAGTTACTGAAGGTGGTCGTTAAACCTGCAACCAAAAAAAAAAAAAAAAATAATAAAAAACTCACTCCGGAGCGAAGTGACGCGGGTTTGATCTTCTTAACCGATAAATTCCTGTTTCCACAGGCCAAGGGCCGTCCAACACGTCATTAGGAAGATGTCCCTAATTATTTTTTACTTCAGTGTATGTACTTATATGTACTACACTTAAACAGCACGTATTCCAGGTAGTATCCCAACTCAGAGTTATGCTTCAAAGGACTGCAATTTTATTCCTTTATCAACGACTATGTTTTACCTTTATCAATTACAATAAGCATTTTAACCATGTTATAAATATTCATCATCGCTAAATCTTTCAAACGTTGCGGCGCTGAAGAGTTTTGCATTTTCATCCTTCGTTATTATTTGTTTGTAAAATACGTATTTTCATTCATTAGCGTTTTTGATCACTCATCCACCAGAGCTACTAAAAGTGAAAAAAGCCATAAATCAAGATTTTCTAGGAAACAGAGAAAATGATTCATCTATTGTGAAGCTTTCATCCCGAAATATACAGAGAAATCAACAAAAGCAGACAAATGAAAATAGGCGAAGTTCTGACTTGAATTTGGAATATTACTGAATGCGCATCATAAAATCAGCATATGTTTAACAAAAAAACATGAAAGATGCATTGTTCATTTCCCTTCTTGAACATCCAAAATTGCTTTGTCTTCACTTTAGGAGGACGGTTATTGCGACTGATTAAATACTCTGAATTTATGCAGTGGTTGTTTATACGTTTCCCTTTAACTATACTGTACGCCTCAGGGATATGCCAAAAGATGTTTTATATCGTAAAGTGCAAGATGCAGTTTGTTTTTGTAATTCTATACTCTCCGGTATATATAAAAAAAAACATACGTACGTGTCTCCCACTGCTACTACGTTTTTTACCAGATCATTTCGGTACATAAAACTGTAAAATTGTTGATTCAAGTTTCATGATTTTATTGTCAGAAATATCCTGTAACCTATGAATAAAGGGTAATTCTGCTTTGTGAACTTTAATCCCATTATGAGAAAAGACGCTTCCTTTAGCTTTCAAGAAATTTTATGACGAAACATTCACAGGTAAATTATATCTCTTCGTTGTTTCATGATGTTTGGTGACACCGTTACCGGATGTTCGTGAAATCGATAGCTGAGAGGAATGACGACAGTGAGCGATGTATTTGAGCAAAATTTATGACTACATCCCGGTTACTAAATAAATAAATGATAATTCAGTTATACATATCCTCGAAAGTTTTCCACTGTTAATGGAACATACAAATTTACTATTTAATTGCGATTGAATATGATTCAGTTTTATAAGTTCGTTATTTTCATCACCTTCCAAAAGAAATGAGCTGCCTAATTCGCAGAAAGTTTCATTATTTATTGACCACGATTCCCTACAGGATGGTTCTAAATTGCTAGTCAAACTTTGGAATATGTTCTACCGCCGATTCCGATGAAAAAAGTCGTACACTGTAAAAAATAAGTGGTGTGAATTCACGGAAATTTTTTGAAAATAACGTGCAGCAAAGTTGACGGTAGGTGTCCGTGCTTTTCAGAAATTTCCGTTTTCAAAAGTGCCCGTTTATTTTAACTTCCGTATTTTCACAGATTTTCCGTACAAAGAAATTCCGTTTATTTCAGAAAAGTCCATTTCAGGTTTTTCCGTATTTAAATTGAAATTCCGCAGAATCGACTACCCTGTACAGCATTTTCCCCAGATAATCCACACCCTGAGGTCAGGATCGAACACCCGTTGTTAGAGCTGGATCAACAGGTAACTCACGCCTTTAACAACTGAGCCACAAACGCTCGGCAATCCGACTCACGCACATCGTAAAACGAATTCCGCGACGATGAAATTCTGTTTTTTGTCATTAATGTGAGTGATTTAGTCTTTTTATTTTCTGTTGGAGTTTATTATTTTTCTCAATAGGTTTGTAATATTTTTTTCTGTAGGAGGACGTTTCACAAATTAAGCATTTTTCATCATGATTTTTCGAAGCAACAAAATGCAACTTGATTTTTTTAAACTGACAATGACTTTGTTATCTTTAGAAAAGGTGAAATGTACTTTTTATAATATTATTTCACATAAAAAAAAAAACAAAAAAAAAACAACTAAATACACTGCTGGCCACCCATAATGCAACACCAAAGAGGAAGCATCCGATTGGCCTGAAATTCGCAGCATGCATCGCCCGCGAGAGGACACGCAAACGATTAGCCTTGCAGGGCATATGCAAATCATGTGTGCCCGGCACGCCACCGAGAAGCACTATAGAAGGGTGCACAGAAGACGGGGTGTAAGTAGTGGAAGTATGTTGTGCTGCCAGACCTGTGTGTGGGAAGCTTCTTGATGCCTCGTCGCAGAATACGGCAGTCATTCCAGCACGTTTCGGAGTTGCACAGAGGACGAATAGTGGCGTATCGCGACAGCGGTTTATCGTACCGAGACATCAGCGCCCGTGTGGGACGACATCCAGCCACAGTGAGGCGAGTATGGATTCTGTGGGTGCAGGAGAGACGGACGGACCGACGTGAGTGATTGCCGCAGCCGCGGCACACCCCCGAACGAGAGGACCGGCATGTTGTGCGGCGGGCATTGACGGCTCGCACCGCCACATCACGAACGTTAGCGCAGGAATTAGGGTGTGTTGCGCAACAACCTGTGTCAGCACGTACCGTTTGATGTCGTCTGCAGGAGCGGGGACTTGTCGCACGGCGCCCATTTCTCCGATTACCATTGAAGTTGCACCACCGGCGAGTGCGGCGGCAGTGGGCCGTTGAACGCCGCACCTGGACTACGGAATGGCACGATATTGTCTTCTCCGACGAGTCCCGCTTCTGCCTGCAACACCATAATGATCGGATCCGCGTATGGCGGCACCGCGGCGAGAGACTGTATGACGCCTGCATATGCATCGCCATACCGGTCCGTCGTCTGGCGTTATGGTTTGGGGCGCAATTGGATATGACACCCGCACACCTCTGGTATGCATTGCCGGTACACTCAGCTGCCACCGCTACATCTCCGACGTTTTGGAGTCTGTAGTCCTCCCTTACCTGCAGGACCTGCCAGCGGCCACGTTTCAACAGGACAATGCGCGCCCGCACGTGGCACGCATCTTGCAACAATTCTTCACGGCACACCAGGTGTCACTGCTGCCGTGGCCCGCCTGCTCTCCCGATATGTTGCCCATCGAACACGTCTGGTCGCTGATCGGCAACCGAGTGGCCCGACAAGCACCACCCGCGGCTACGCCTGATGAACTGTGGCAACGTGTGGAAGCAGCCTGGACCGACATACCCCAAGCCCACATCGAAAGCCTCTTTCGTTTGATGCCGCGGTGTGTAGCGGCCGTTATTGCCAGCCATGGGGGCCACACAAATTATTGATGTCTGCGTGTTCCCCAAGTCGCACGGGGCTGTAAGCTCAATCGTTTTATCTTTGTATCTGTTGTTATGTGTCCAGGAAATCTGGCTTTGCTATCTCGTGTCCTTCTTGGTGTTGCATTTTGGGTGGCCAGCAGTGTATAAAATTTACTCTTGACATCTATAGTAGCTTTTGTTTTAAGTTGTCTAAAGACTGATACACAGAGATCGTATAATCATCTTAATCATCTGTACAATAAGTACCCGATTTCTTACAGTAACATAATAAATAAGAAGTAGCTGGTACACCAAATAAGGGATAGGAGAAGAAATATCCTGTGCCACAATGAACAAAATCCATGTGATATGCTATCCACAATATCCAGTCTCACTACGGAACTTCAAAATTCGACAGACGATTGAAATTTAAAAGTTAATCAAACCTCAAGTATTCTCAGGAATCTCTTCTATTACCAGTGATTTCTCGTCATACGGATACGGGAAAAGTGAGAACAGATATTTTCCGTTAATATACGAAAGGAATTGCGGAAAGGTTTCTGAAAATTCAGAATTTTCCGTGAACACATTTCTAAAACGGTTATTTACCGTCAATATAAGAAAGAAACTGCGGAAAGTTTTCTGAGAATTTAGAATTTTTCCGTGGTATGAAAAATCCGTGAAATTCAGGTTTCTTTCTGTCATTTCACGAAAAAGGTTGAATCAGAAATATGCTTCGTTAATTCACGAAAGAAATGTCGGAAAGTTGCCCGTGAATTTCAGAATTTTTTTACTGTGTATAAAGGTAGGCCCCAAACGGTTTCCTACAGAGATATAGCACGTTGTCAGAGTACGAAACGCTGCGCGAGGTTAACTGCCATCCCTATGAATAGTAGGTACGGCGCTATGAAAATGTATGTCGTTCGCATGTCCCTCGGCATTGGGCATAAATGTAAATGTGTGACATGACAGCACAACTCCAGTGGGCGATAAAGCTACTTAAAATGAACCGGGAGTCATTACGCTAAGCGCTCGTATTAGAAGACGTTACATGTGTGAGAGTAGCGTTGTGGTAATTGTCGATTAAGTTTGTACAACCGTAAACAAGCAGATTCCAGAATATTCAAAACAAACTGAATTTGCTTGTACCACATACTGGTCATCCATGTAACACTTCTCAGAAAACCTGAAAATATCATCGGCCTGGAGCGGTAATTTTCAAGTTTTCTGAGAAGTATTACATGGATGACCAGTATGTGGTACAAGCAATTTCAGTTTGCTTTGAATATTCTGTCGATTTCCCATGTATCATGAAGAATAATGTCTTCCTTCATTGATTTATGCAGATTCCGCTTACCATAACCGACTGGTCTGACAATTATATCACGTACGGACGAGCGAATCGAAACAGCAGGGCAGTTCAGCGCCTCTACAGCGTGGATTTGTAACACAGATGTCCCACCAAATCTACGTTTGCTCCCGTTCATCAGAATCTACTGGAAGATGTGATCAATAGCGCCTAGTACTGCGGTCCGGAGACAACCCACACGCGTGCATACACCTGCGTTAGAAGAACTGGTGCTGGACATGGAAGCGGAGGAGCTCAGAAAAAGTACAAGAAGTGCAGCCGCAGAAGTGGACGCATCAAATTTCACTACACACTGATGAGCCATTACATTATGACCACCCCTAGACTAGAAAAACGAGCGCGCCTGGAGATCGAACGGTGGCGCAGGTGAAGTTCACACAGCAGTATAAATATAAACCGAGGACCGGCTTTCGGTTAGTAGAGTGTTCGGAGTCAGACTGGGAAAATCTGCCGATTTATCGGAGTTTAATAAAGGACAAATTATGATAGCACGGCGCCTCGGAACTACGATCTCGGAAACGGCGAGGCTTGTGGGTTGTTCACGTGCCGCTGTGGTGAGTACGTATCAAAAGCGGTGCACAGAGGCCCAAACGACGAACCGTCGTCTACAGCTCACTGATGCCAGACGGGAGCCTGAGACTGTCGCGCATTGTTCACAGCCACCCCATGGTCACAGTGCGATAAATTACCAGCAGCTACAACAGTGGTGATCAGGGCAATGTGTCACAGCACACAGTTCATCGCAGCCTTCTGCGCATGGGCCTGCGTAGCCGAACACCCAGCCGGGCCCCCATGCTCACTGCACGTCACCGCCAATAACGCATGAAATGGGCCCAAGATCATCGAGATTGGACCGTGGATGATTGGAAGAAAGTGGCCAGGTCTGACGAATCCAGATTCCTGGTGCATCACGCAGACGGCCGATTGCGGATACGCCGATTATCAACGGAGGCTATGGCACATGGATGCACTGTTGAGCGGAAATAGGCCGGCGGCGGCGGTGTTATGCTGTGGGAGATGTTTTCCTGGGACACTTTAGGCCCCATTATCGCAATAGCACAATTCCTGACAGCTGTCAGGTATATCTGAACATCGTTGCGGACCAAGTTCACCCATTCATGGCAACTGTGTTCCCTGCTGGTGATGGACATTACCAACAGAATAACGCGCTATGACACACTGCCAGAATCGTCAAGGAGTGGTTCGGGAAACATGCTGGTGACTTTCTGTTAATGTTCTGGCCTACAAATTCACCTGACATGAACCCAATTGAACATTTGTGGTTCGACTTGGAAAAGCGGGTTCGCGCCAAATCACCATCACCCCGAAATGTACATAAATTGGAGGACCTGCTGCTGACATTATGGTACCAGATACCCCTGGATACCTATCGTCATCTTATCGAATCGATGCCTTGCCGAGTGGATGCTGTTTTGCGGGCTAAAGGGGATCCTACAACTCATTAGGTAGGTGATAATAATGTAATGGCTCATCGGGGTATGGCGTATCTGCTAACACAAGCAACTGTATCCTGATCACATGCAACGGGTAGAAGCACTCTCACCCACGGATTTCCAACCTCTAGTAAGTTTTTCACAGTGGCTTATGCAAAAATATGCCGAGCCTGGTTTTCCCTATGATGTGTTTTTACGCAGAAATCGCATTCACCCGAAAGAGAGAGAGAGAGAGAGAGTTGATATTGCGAACTTTCACAGCAAACGCTCACTGGGCTCGTTACAATACGCATGAAATCAGGCAGTCTCGGCATCAGCAAAAATTCCATGTTACTCTATGGATTGGCATCATACATTATGGACTGCCTCATCTGGCCGTTGTTCTTTCCACCGACGCTCAACAACCCTAGGTACCACAACTTCTTGAGAAAGGAACTAAAAGTATTGTTGGAAGACGTTCTATTAGCAACACGCCGGCGCATGTGGTTCATGCATGATGAAGCATCAGCGCATTCGGTCCTTTGTTCGGGACTGATCCCGAACAAAGGACGAATAGGAACGGTATTCGCCCATCGCCCGGAATAAAAAAATGAATGAATCGGAACAATTTTTCTTCATACAGGAATTAAAGGAATTGGTACGGTCGCTGGAAAAAACACTGACGGATTTTAGATTTACCAACAGTTACCGCCAGAGTTAGGCTATCTGTTAGAGAACATTTCGATCATGACTCTCCCGGCCATCGGGTATGTAGAGGTGGGCTGCATGCCCACCTTGATTTTCCTAATTAATTTACTGGATTTCTTTGTACGAAGACAGCTGAAGTTCGATAGTTATGCTACAGCGGTGCTTAATAAACACGATCTCCTCCAAAGAATCGTGGATGGTTGTACGACAATACGGAATACTTCTGGACTTTATAAACGTGTATAGCAATCGAGCAGCCGAAGCTGTGCAGCATGTATTGACGCTCACGGAGCCCCATTTCTAACATTTGATGTGATGTAGCCGTAAGTACAAGGTGGAGTCACATTATTGGGACCACTAGCTAATATCCAGTGCGCAGCGCGGACAGCAGCTAGACGGGCTGGGAGTGACTCAATAAAGTACTGGAAGGTGTTCACAGGTATATGGACCTATGCTGACTACAGTGCATCTGACAGCTGCTGGAGAGTGCGTGGTGGAGGATCCATAGAGCGAACAACACGATCGAGGTGGTCTCACAGATGTTCAATTGGGCTTAAGTCTGGGGAATTAGGGGGCCAGGGAAGTACTTTGAAGTCTTTATCGTGCTCTTCCAACTACTCTCAAAAATTTCTAACTGTGTGACACGTCGCACTGTCGTTCTGGAAGATCCCATCCGCCCCAGGGAAGACAATCAGCATGTATGGGTGTACGTGGTCTGCAAGGTTGGATTCATAGCGAATTCGGTCCATAGTGCCTTCCACAGGTATGACTGGACCCGGAGAATGCCAGGAAAACTTTCCTCAGACCATAACGCTGCCCCCACCAGCTTGTGTTTTTCCAGCAATGGTTAAAGAGTGTTTGCTCTCCGATGTTTCTCGCCTTATACGGAAACGTCCATCTTTTCGATGAAGCAGAAACGTGACTCATCGGAGAAGGCAATCCTTTGCCAACCAGCGGAGGTCCAATTCAGATACTGCCGTGCAAATGTAAGCCTTTTCTGCCGATGCACCTTCGTTAGCATAGGTGCAGTGACCATACGTCTGCACAGGAGCCCCATACGCAGGAGGGTTTGCTGAACTGTCGTTTTAGAAACTTTTCGGGTAGCTCCCTGGTTCATTCGGTCAGTGAGTTGCTTCCCTGTAGCGCGTCGATCGACCCTCTCGCACCTTCGCAGCCCACGTTCACCTCTTACATCAATGGCACGTGGTCCTCTGCAGTTTCCACGTCGCTTATTCGCAATGGTGCAATTTCTCTAGTCCCGATACACTTTAACAGCACGCGAACAGTTCACAAACTGCGCTGTTTTAGAAATACAGCCACCCTTGGCCCGAAAGCCGATAATCATCTCTTTTTGAAAATCTGATAAATAGCTCCTTTTATCCATGACAGCAACGAGTGATATGTTTGCAGAACGCCTACAGCACACCTTATATACCCCTCCAAGCCAGCTCACGACACGTGTTTTCTTTCATTGGCTACGCGCCGTTGACGTTAAAAGAAGGAGGTGGTCATAAGAATGTGACTCGACTATGTAGTTGTTCTCAATCATTTCCTGCGTACAGTACTAACTAGAATACAACCTTGTTACCATGTCCGTGTGTATGACTTACAGTTTAACACGTGCTATATTTCTGTAGATACCTATGTTTATATGACTTTTTTCATCATAATCGGGGGTACAGCAAGTTCTCAGAGTTCAGCCAAATATTTTAGAAATCACCTGTGTACGCCGACATTACGTCTGTTAAACTCATTGTTGAAAGTTTTAGCGGTAACAATTTGAAGCCATCTCATCTAGATGGAGAAACAAGTTTGGTCGCTGTTATCATATTTTCCTTTAGCAGTAATTTAGTTCAGACGCAGTATATTCTGAATTTTTTCTGTTTAGATGGAGAAATACGTAGTAATAATATAAGCATAAGATCCATGGAAATACATAACTCATGTAGTTGTGAAATTTTGCAATTCCTAATAATATGAGAGATCATATGTAAACTTACCAGTATACTGGGGGGACGATTCATGCAACATCAAAGCGTAATATTACAGATCCCGAGTAAGGTGAAATAATACATATGTGGGTACCCTATGCATTTTTTTTGGAAGGAATTCATTGGGTATTACGATACATCTAAGTTTACCGAAGTAAAAGAATTTTCAGAAATGTCAGTCAGCCGTTGCATTACATTGTTATATACAGAAGTACGTCATTTAGTCGTTACAAATTTTCCAGTGTACAAAAATCAGACAATTATTACAAAAAGTTATTTATCCTTATAGAGTTTTACCTTCTGGTAGCAGTAGTTTACGTGATTAACCAAGTAACTAATATTCTTTGATAGCTTCGTTGAACATATATTTCACTTCTGAAATAACTAACAATGTAAGTGAATAACAGTACCAACAGCCAGGTTAAAAGGATCAGCCCTAATATTTAGTGAGAACTTGTTCAATTATTGTTCCACTCACGGAGCAATTCATATCACCCATATAATCTTTGCGTTGTGTATCAAGATAGATCTCTATCATAAAAAAACAATAGTATTTGTTGACTAACACATGAACCCACACAAATAATAGGCTTCAGTCTCTTTCTACACACTCCTGACACAATATAGTAGAAATCTCCCTTGCTACACACTCCACCCAAATTGGCTTGAATTTCGTCATTTTATTTTGCTGTGACTCCCTGTTAGAGTGACCCAAATGTTTACATTTGGGTCGTGAAAGTAATATGTCGTTAATATGTCACCTGTGTAGGGAAGTAATATGTCGTTCAGTGCGAAAACGTTTGGCCAATAAGTAACGGAATTTGCATAAGAAAACAGAAACTGAAAAGGAAAGTTGAATACAAGTATACGGTTTCAGCCCCTTTCCAATTATGTTTCTTAAAATATTTTTTATATTGTTCAGCAAATACAAAATAAATCAATCCTGAATCTTTCGTGAAAACTGATTTCCTGCGTAAAAGATGTATCACCGGATTTACGATTCATAATCAGGGAAAAAGCAGTTGCCGTTCCGCTACAGAGCTTATATATCTTTCCCATTTTTACTACAGGTTGTTCAAAATGAAAAGAAAAAAATCAACCTCAAAATGATCGGCAGATTTAAGCTTCTGTACCTTATACTATTTATTGTGTTGGACATAAAAAGGGAACACTCCCAAATATTTTTTTCCGAAAGAAATCAGGAAACAAAGAACAAAAGACATCGAGCGTTAAGACCCATTCCATTTCTTTCTGTGACACTTTTTCTTGAATCATCCATTTCCGATATCAGTTCTTCTTCTTGAGTACTTCTCCTAGTTCACTGGCAACAAAGAGCGTATTTGAAACGGAATTTTTCTCTGTTTTCCAGTTTGGTCTGGCTCTTGTCTCGTACGCAGTTCATGCCGAAAAGATAACAAGTATTTTCGCTGTGTTACACAGGGGAAAAAATATCGTACTACAGCATTCGTCTTTTCGCGCTCGCAATTTTTTCGATTTGTAGTTGTGTGACTTTTCCTTTTTTATGATACACGGATTTCCTTTGTAAACGCTTACCGGCACAACACGTATTCTTTTGACTGAGGTGAAAGCAGTATTTCGGCTGATTACATTTGAAGAAAGTCTCACACTCTTGCAATGTGTTTGTTTAGGGCAATTTTGTTATCACTAAAAGCGTCCCGTTTCTTTCCAGCTAGAGAAGCTGTAGAGACAAATTGTGATTGGATTTGAAAGAAAAAGTTGTAATTTTTTAAAAACGGACTTCATCATATCGCCGATTCTTACGGATAACAATTTGTTAATCAAGACTTCATATCTTGGTAACGGAGAAGGAAATTTATCAAGAAATGCCTTCTTGTAAAGGCTCATTCAAGTTCACTAATATAGCACAGCTTTTGTTAAAATCACTTAATAGTTTGCTTGCTATCCTATGTGGCATATGTTTGAAATGCAGCTATGGTGTCGTTAGATGAAGCTCAGGTAATGATATAGGGAGATTACAAATGATCTCCCCATTAACAAAAAACTTTTGTGAAGAGACAATTAGGTGTTGACCCATGTTGCCAATATTATGTGAAACAGCAACTCAAACAGTTATTTTGTAGCATTGTTGAAATTACGTAGATCCAGCAGGTGGCGCTGGAATGCAGCAGAAAAGGAAAATAGCGAGCCAGGAAGAAAAGGCGTTCTGCATGCTGTATGTAATTCAATCCGTGATAAGTGCGCAGCGGCAATTCATCCTGTGGGGCAGTGGCGGCTCGTGGTAGGAAAAATAGGTGAAGAGCTGCAAGAGCAATATGAAAAGATATCTACTGTCTTCAATGAAAATCAGTTAATGAGAACTTACCTATTTTTTTTATATATTAGATCAATTCTTCTTCCCTTTAAAGCTGGAAATTTGTCGATTATGTCGTCATAAAATGGCTGTTTCTTTGTGACATCAAGAAAATGTCTTTCTGAATAGAAATATTTGCCAAAGAAGCAAGTTTATCTGGAGAAATAGTGCTTCTTGAGTAAGTTTGTATTCTTTTAAGGCAAGAAAAACTTCTTTCCACTGAAACACTTGCAGATGCAATTGTTAAAATCCGGGAAACCAATTTATAAGCTTCTGTAAAAATGCCTTTATCTCCATGAAGCACTCGAAAAAGTTCATGAGTCGATATATTCCTTAATTTTTCATCAGCATATACAAGACTCGGTTCATTTTTAAGGCTATGGTGTTTAGTAAATATTTTCCCGTAAAAATGTTGTAGATTTTCAAAAGCGTGAGAGGGAAAGCATGGATTAAATGGGTCGAATTTGGTTGTGTCAGCAAGACAGGGAAATTGAAGTTTAAGTTTCTCACTGTCTTGAAATAATATATCCATTTCCATAAGAATGTGGTAAAAATTTCAAAATACAATTGTTTATAATTTTGAAAAATTGTTTCTTGTGTAAGAGCAGCATATTCCCGTTTAGATCTGCTTATTTCTGTGATTTTGCTAGCTTTTCCAAACAGTGTTCCAAATACCTCATCGTTCCTTTTATGGCTCAAAATTTCATAAGTTTTTTTTTAATTTGAGTAACACAGTATATGTCCAGTGATTTTTTCTGCAAAATTTCGAATAATAGATCGGTGAACCAAATATTTCATTAAATACTATTCCCAAAAATGTAAATTCAAAAGTGTTCATATCATTTAAAAACCCTTGGGCAAGTTGAATTGATTTGTTGTCTGATTGGTCACTATTTGTGAGAAATTCGAATACTTCCTTGAATTTATCCCAATCTTCAACTATTACACTTACTAACTTCGAAGTGGAGGACCACGAGTTTCTGTTATGGTTGGCATGCCTCTTGCGGTTGTTGATGTGAGTGTATTGCTTTTTCACTACTCAGTAAAGCGATCGCTTCGCTGGGTGGTGAAACAAACAAAGGAATTACATTACGGCTTGCAAAAAATATTCGACACTTAGAAATTTTAGAAAAACTCTACTGTAATACAAGGTTCAAACGATATACTAAGAAATAACAAAAACAGATTGAGAAGCTTTATGCTTAATCTTTTCTGGAGCCCAGTCAAGTGTCCAGACATTACGCTTGCCCTATCGTAACATTGTCCTATTGACTTGTGTTGATAATCAAACTGTTCCAAAATTTGGTCTAGCATTTTGTATAAAGCTTCTGACGTTCTATCTTCACTCACACCATGGAAACCCAAAAATCGCTCAACCAATACACCTTCCGAATCAACAGATCTTATTATTAAAGGGCACTCTGAAGTCTGGTTATGTCTTCCCATCTACTTGAATATAAAAGCATTGATCTTCATTTATTTCATTTTTGACGTGATCGCTTATATATTCAGGATTACATTCAATTAATTCGTTTTGAATAGTTTTTGAGTCACTTGTGAAGACATTTTTTATCGTTTCGTATTGATTTTGAATTTTAAAATACTTCTTGATATCAACAGTGAAAGCAATTCCTTGATTTATCGAGTCAATGCCTTCGTCATGGTCACGGAATGCTAGTTCTTGCTTACTCAAATACAGTACTTCATCAATCATTGTCTACAGGAAAAGTCTATTTAAACGAACGCACGCTTTCGTTGAAATGCATTTTCAAAAGCCTAGCATTCTCCCTCAGGGCATCGGCAATGGTGTTCTGATTCTTTTCAAAATTATTTAGCATTAATTCGCATTTCAGGTGTTCGCTAGAATCACCACGTTTGTAAAGTGACCGTTTTATATTTAAGAAATCTGAAAATTATCTTTATTCCACGCCGAATTTTATTACTAAAATATAAGCAGGGCCAACAAAATAATTTTTGTAACAGAGAAGTGCTACAAAGCCATTTATATTCAGTAAACCAACAATTTTTAAAATTAATATTGTAAGATTTACCGCTCTTCTTGATTTCTTTCTTGGCGACAATTGTCAGTGAATCCGTCTGTCGTCGTTGAAGTAAAATGTTTTTTTTGTTTTCAACTTTCCACCGATTGAACGGAGTTTACAATAAATTACAGACAATGTTGTTCCCAGGATACATACTGAAAACTAAAACTATCACTATCAGTTAAACTGTACACGAAACTAAAGTAACTAATGAAGTTTTTAACAAACATTCACAAAACACGAAAAAACATATCTCTTTCAGAAAGTATGTACCAAAACACAGCAAGAAAATATCCCTAGTGGATTGCAAAGAACCCTTGGCAATCCGTCCCGTTCCACTGCGATCTCTTCGTAAGGTCACGACTCCAGGTGCAGAGCCTGACGTCTCATGATAAAACACTTCACTTGCCCGGCAGATAGGAGAGGGTGACGTCACAGTTACCATGGCAACTCGGACGGAAACTGCAGACTTCCAAGCATTCTCATTTTAGCTCTTCACTTGAACTGTTTTGCGTATAAGGACTTGTTTTCCGTATTGAACGCGCATTGTGAAGTGATATCTAATCAAAATTTTGAGTATTTTGGCACTCAATAAAGGCAAAAAAATAATATATTATACCAAACTATTAAATAAAATCTTATTTCAAATAAAATAGGGAAGAGGCACTTCACCTACTTTACCTGAAAAGCCGCCACTGCTGTGGGGCTTCATTAAAGATTAAGTCCATGCCCCAGCAATACCTACAACAAATGAAAACCTGAAGATTCCAACAGCAAAAGTAATGGCAGACATTAATTTGGACTTGATGAAGAATGTTCGGGAAGAAATCAAATATCTCTTTGATGTCTCCTGCACAACAAAAGGAAAGGTGCTCATCTAGGACGTAAGAAAAATCTTTGTGAGTTGCGTTTTCTATTGGTGACTGCTTCATATTTGTAAGTACTATACTTTTGCTTGAAAATATATTTGTAATCGAAGATACCATTCGTAACCACCCTATATTGGATATTTTAAAGTTGTTTGATAAAGTTTGGCATCGAAACTTTGTAACGTACTAGGAGATGTGACGTACCTGCCAGAAGGACGCACACGACATAAAGGCAGATAGGAATCAGAATAAAATGTCCGCGTAGCTTAATTGATAGAGCAACTTATTCCGGAATGAGGGGACCCAGGTTCGAATCCTGGCGCGGATAAAAACGACGGAGAAATTCACTTCGTTATAATGGCGCCCGAACTATCCGGATGACCCGACCGTTTACAATCTCGCAATGGTGTGATGTTATTTCCACACCGCGAGATAGGAAAAATAAGAGCAGCACTTCGAAAAAAAAAAAAAAAAAAATAAGGGGGAGATGATGTAACGTACTAGGAGATGTGACGTACCTGCCAGAAGGACGCACACGACATAAAGGCAGATAGGAATCAGAATAAAATGTCCGCGTAGCTTAATTGGTAGAGCAACTTATTCCGGAATAAGTGGAACCGGGTTCGAATCCTGGCGCGGATAAAAATGACGGAGAAAATTCACTTCGTTATAACTTTTAAAATAAACTTCAGTCATATGGTACTGATTCATCTGCGCCATTAACCTGCTAGCGTTTTTTCTGGTTTTAGCATACGTATAGTTGTGAAGCTTAATCTAACGGCTGCACATAATTTTGTTCATGTAGGACTGACAAACTCGTTAAATGAATTTTGCCTTATCTTATTGTCCATCTTGCTCTTTACTTCTGTACGTTCGCATATTATTGTTCTGAAGTTTCAACCCTCCCATCGGGGTTTCTACCATTGCCCTTCAGGTTGTTAATATTTGGTGTTTGTGAGAGGTTAATAAGTGCAAGTTCCTTTTTTGTTGTTGCTGAGATTTTTGGTTAGCAGAATAGGAACTTAATCTATTACCTTCCGACAGACACCGAGAATGAACGACACATTGGAAGACAGAAGAACTTTAGATGGGAGGGTGAAACTCCAACTAAATAACAATCAGCGGCAGTACAGCTGCACGGAATAAGGTTGACAGGCCTAGACAAGATAAAATTCTTTGTTATTATGAAAGAACTTGTATTAAAAACCATTTAAAATTTCAGTGGTACTGCTTTGTTGCTAATCTTCAACGCAAAAAATTTCATCATGCAGGATAGGAGAAAAATTGCGTTACCGTGTCTGCGAATATAACCCATTTGAGCAATTTTTTTGCGCAAAATGAGTGTCGAAATATCGTTGCACAGAGCACACACTTCTTTTACATGTTCTTATCACTTAATTAATTATCACACAAAAGATGCAATGTGACGCTCTTACCTGAAGATTCCTCTCTTCACGGACAAGTGTGGTTATCTCACTGGACAGGGTTCATATGATCAACTGGCGCTCTTTGGCCAAACATGGCCCCTGCGCCATAAAAATCAACCAACCATATGATCAACATATACGTTTTTGAAACTTGCTTTCCTCAAAGCTCTAGAGCAACACACGAATTCATTCTTACAGCGGATGTTGCCCTGCTTTCCTATCCTTGACACTTACTCTTTTAAAAAGCACATCTCATTTACACCAGGTACAGAAGACAACCAATACGTTTGGTATATCAGGCACTGATATTTAATACCTCTATGTTTTGTCTGTTGACATGCCTTTAGCGATCTCAAACGCTAACAACCATTCCTTAATCGTCCGAATAAGAGCTTGAGTACATCATGGTCAGGTCATTTTCAACACAGTTCTGCCCTGCAATTTCTGAAGGCGAGTAACACTAGTGGGAAGCCTTTGAGTGCAGGACAGACATACCAAAGGTACAGTAAATAAGGACTGACCTTCCGCCGAATAAGACAAGACACATAAGAGTTATAAAAACAGCTTTAATCATAGCACAGTCACATACATGGTAACGCAACTGCAGTTTCGATATTGTACATTAAAAACACCAAAAAAGACACCAAAATTTTACTATCGATTTTCATCACTGATATCTGCGAGAAGTAAGATGTTTTGTATCACAAAGTAAACCCAAGAGTGCGTTTTCCGTTTTAATAACTTATTCCTTAGCTTAAAACCACATTTTTGAAGCAGATTTAGCCTTGTACTACTCATTTTTCCTTTTAAACGAAACTTTTTTTGCTTTGTGTTTTAGAAATGCAGGTAGCACTTGGTTTAAAACAATTCAGTTCCTCTCGTTTGAAATTTTTTCATGCTCTTTCAAACAGGCAACGATCCATTAGTTCGTTTCCTTTATTTAAAACGTTCAAGACCATCATACCCTACATTTATTTTAAAAATGCGTGGTGCGTGTAAATCACCAAAATTTCCCTCGATTGTGCGCGTCTGCTGCAACGTGCCAAGGGACATACATATTTATAAAGGTAAACAATAAAACTGCTAGCAAACAGCTCTGAATCGTGAATATTTGTCAGCTCATGACTGTTAAATGAGGCAATGAAATGATGAACTGTAACAAAAAAACGATGGTGTTTCCTGGCTGCCTCATCTTCTAAGCACCACTAAAATGAGCAACCAGAAGGAACAAATAAAAGCAAGGAAATTTTTCCATTATAATGGAAGTACAGCAAATTTAATTTATTGATCCATGTAGTAAATAAGACAGACTTTCAATCATGATTACAGCAATGTACAGGATATCTTATCTAAACAAAATCGTATAAACACGTTTGGGGAATTTAATGTCTGCAGTACAAGACTGATACTTTTAGTACTTGACTGATTTATGCTCGGAAATAATGACTTGACTGATTTTGAAAAAAAAATGCTAGGGATTTTACAATCACAGAAGTTAATAAAAAATAAATTTCTAGATTACATGACAAACAAATGAGCTCGTTACTTTTGGCACAGGAACACCGTAATTCATTGTTCATACATGCAGCCTACACTTCATAAAACTTGATTTTGTATCGTCCTGAAACATAGATCGTAATAGCAGCCGTGGTTTTTATCCGAGAACTTTAATCTTGACACCATCAAGCACTTCCCAGCAACTGAGGAATCTGAATCAGAATATACATCGAGCTCAATCTATATGTTTTTTTTAGTTCCTGTATTTCAATTACTTAGTAATGCGTTTTCCTCGGTAGTATATAGAAAACTACTCCGGATGAAAATCTGGAAATGCAGTTTCCATTCCCTCTCCGAGAGATAAAATTTTCAAATTTTCTGAAGAATTATCCACGTCGGTGAAGAGTGAATAATAGCATTTCAGAGTCAAAAAATAAGGACATTTACTAGTTGTACTAACTTTCAGCACATGCTTTTCTTCTAACTACAAGTAAATTCAATGTCTACGCAGTGCCTAGAAACATAGCTAGGAATTATGTTGTTGAATTTCTGCCAACATTATGAACGACCGGCCGAACACAATCCTAACATTCGCCAGAACAACGCCAAGCGTCGGTTGGAGCGGCAAGGTGCATCATTTTATACCTGCATGGGCCATGGGTGTGACGTACTGTATATGGGGCAAATCTACTACTCAAAAGCAGTGTCCTGTTACTTTTGATCATATAGTGCACATTCCAACACTATCATTTCTTGTTCTGGCTAAAACGAGCCGTCCTAAACAAACTGTAAGAATGACGATTTGTGGTAGTAATTGTTTTACCCCATACACGGATCATCTGAGATTTTTCGGGACCATTCCTGAATAAAATGTTTTCATGGTCTCATATACTTGATCAGAAATATTATGTTTCAAAGATAATTAATGAATTTTTCATTGATGTCCAGTTTCCCGTAAGATCTACATCATCAATCGACGATCTCTTCACACATTTATTAATATTTTTTTCACTTGACTTATTTATTGGATATGATGGCAGGCTCACCTGTTTACCCGTCGTTTTCTGTGGTTTATCTTATTTCTTCATATTTATAAAAAAAAGCCCATGCTCTACGAACTGTTTTAGTTCCACAAACTTGTAGCTTTGTTTCATAAATGACTGTGCATTTCCACTTCACTGCTTTGAAAGTTCAGCGTCTACTTCTGTTACCAAAAGTCGAAATTTACAAATAAAACGCAACAGAAAACTGTACAGAAAAATGGAAA
Organism: Macrothele yani; assembly: GCA_039090855.1. NCBI lineage: Eukaryota > Metazoa > Arthropoda > Arachnida > Araneae > Macrothelidae > Macrothele > Macrothele yani. Next base: position 13,133,459 of record CM077012.1, read on the forward strand.
TACATGCAATCGCTGTTTCCAAAACGTTCATCCAAGTTGCCGAGTGTTTCACTAAAAATCAGCTGCGTTTCTTTCTTGGAAGACCTTCCCAAAAGATTTGAAATTTTGAAAATGCAATTTGAATAGCTAGAAGATTACACAGTTGTGAAATTTAGAAGCGACAAAATCATAATTCTAGCAACGGAAAGAACGTTCATCTGGCTTATGAAAACATATATTTAATCTTTTATGATGACCAGAAATATGGTTTCTCTTAATGAAAAATGCAGGTGTGCGTACATGTATGTACATTATACTGTATATTACTATCTACAGAAGAATTTGCGCTTTTTCCAACTGTCCCTCTCCTACACCACTTCTACAAAGTTCTTTATATACAAGACACGAAATAGCATATATGATTCAGAATGCAGCGGCTTTCTAATCCAAAGCCAACCGCTATCAAAACTAGCTATTATGGCAAATACTTTAATTAATTATCAGCACACTGCATATAACTTTCTGTAATATAAAAAATCCAATACATATAATTTTCTGTAATATAAAAATCAAAATCTATGAAGGAATAATCCCCCGCTCCGAAGGCAAAGAAGTCAATCACTTGCTATTACTGAGAGATGGAATTAACTTTCATTCTTTCGGTCAGCTCTTCAGAAAACATGAAAATCGCATCACCCAGGAAAAAGAATAGAACCTACACCTCCCGTTTTACAGCTTAGGGCACGGCCATTTCAAGCAAATGAAGTCGATTGCACTGAAATCTGAACAACCTTTCAGGATGCACTAGCCAAGGCGCCTGCTACTTTACAGCTGAGAGACTGTAACCTAAAATGTGGATCCGGGTCAGACATCAGTCTTCTGATATAAACACTACAAAAGTCCATAAGGAAGCAACCACTATTTTACATGAAAGGCACAGATACTCGCTATTTTAAGACCCAGAGATACTCGAATTAATTCTCAGTCACGCGGGAAGCTCCCCAGAAAGAGAAAATACCATAGTCTTGGAGAAGAAACTAATCCGTGATGAAGCATGTCTTCGAAAGTTCGCCACACGGTTGAAAATCAATTCCGGCATTTCTTTATTGTAAAAGTGATATACTGCATTTCTGTACTTTGCCCGTTTTGTTCACGTGCCTGTTTTCTAAATAAAATGGTTTTCCTAAAAATTCAGCAAGCAAGTCGGCGCTAACAATATTTCAAACACGTAACAAACTTAACTTCGCTGTTCAGGAAAGCACATGTCCCACAGAGTTAGTTCTAAAGAAACTGCTTTTGCTACACATCAGAGGGAACGCTCCTAATATATTTTCTTACTCTGAAGCTAGATCTTTGCTTGTGGAATCATGGAAAACTCTTCATTTGCCATTAATAAATCATATTTCAGTTTTATGTTCGCCTATAACTGAATATATTCTGCGGATAATATACATAGGGTGACTAGAAAGTTTTGCAATATTTAGATCACTTTATGTCTTCATACGTACCTTTACGACGAAAGCTGACTAGCATTCAAAGTATAGGACATTGTATTGCACCGTCTTCAGCCATCTGTCTGCCAGTTTTTCGATCCCGCGGTGGTAGCAGTTCTTGTCCTTCGAGGCGAAGAACTCTTTCACCCCTGCTGCCACCACCTCCTGGTTGTTGAAATGCCGCCCGCGAAGCAAGTGGGCCATGGACCGGAACAAGTAATAATCCGACGGGGCAAGATCCGGACTATATCCTGGATGTGGCATCAGATCGATACCCTCAAGTTTCTGTAGGTCTCCCGGGTCGTTCGCGCGGTATGAGGCCGAGCGTTGTCTTGCTGTAGGAGAGCGCGCTTTCTCTTCACCAGTGCCGGGTACTTCTACTTCAAAACGGCATACATCCTCTCCAGCTGTTCAGAGTGGAGGTTGGCGCTGATGATCCGACCGACTGGAACAAATTCGTACTGGATTATCCCGCTCGAAATTCCACCAGACTCAGAGCATCACCTTGCTCTCGAAGTTCCCAAGTTTGGCAACAGGTTCAGGAAGCACGCCAGAGCTCAACCACTGCCGTTCTGTATTAGGATTACGGAAATAGACCCACTTTTCATCGCACGCAAAAATTCTCTTGATGAAATGTACACCGCGCGGGTTTTCCAAGAGTTTTGTGCACACTTCCACTCGGTGATTTGCTTCAGCTGGCGTCAGTTCGTGAGGGACAATACGGCAGCTCCTGTACACCATGCCGAGGTCGTGAAGGTGACGTATCACGATGGTCTGTGATATGCCCAGCTCGCGTGATAATCTCCGAGTACTGGTTGTCGGATTTGCCTCTACGGTCTGGTGCACAGCCTCAGAATCCACGGTTCGCGGCCTAACTAACCTTGGCTGATCGTCGAGGTTTCTGTCATTTGAGAGAAATTTCTTGAACCATCTGGTTGCGGTGCTGTGGTCCACGGAACATTCCCCTTTTGCATAACAAATGTTTCATGTTGTTTGAGCAGCGTTACGGTCCAGTTCAAACTTGTAAAGCGAAAGCTTCCTAATTAGCAGGTTGTGGCTGTTCAGCTTTTAGGCGTCCCAACCACAGACAGATCGACGACATGCAATGCTGTTCACAACAACGACTACCATTTTATATCCCTTTACTCTGACTGCAGTGCGCGACTTGAACTAGTTTAAACACGTTACATATTCGCCGCAGTACATGCATTTATGCAAAACGTTCTACTTACCTTCCTTTGTATGTAGTTGTTATTAATGTTAGAAACAAAAGAGCCTAACTAATTTCGAATATCAGTAAGCTTGACTGAAACGTTAATACTTTCAAGAATTAGCAATCCAAACGATATTTATTCTCCAATTGTCTTAGGCTGATTCGTAATTGGGATTTCAACCTTCAGAATGGTTATAAGCAAAAGTACATATGCAAAAAGGCAAATACAGAAGTATCGTGTTCTTTTTCATCCCAACTCTAGGGCATGAGTGATAGCAGCCAACCGATGTAAAAAGATTGCAAAATCAATGATGTTAACAATCATTTCTTTTCAGTTTCTGTAGCAGATGCAGTTGCATTAAAAATATGAGAACGATTTACATACGAGCCGTAAATGTTCCAATTAGTCACGGGTTAGCTTCTCTATTTGAAATATTAAAATCGTTTATGATGTGAGGAATATAATAATTATTGTGTTCCTCATATCTATACCGGAGGAATAGGTATCGACTGATACCTCTCGAAGAGATAAGTCGATAATAATTATGTTGCGTTTATAAAATCGCCCGATTTAACAACAGTAATGCTTAATTAGTCCCATTTTTAGTCCAAGTGGCCGAGGGGTCAGTGGAAGGCATCCGGTTGGTCGGGCGAACTGGTCAATGACCGTCTAGGAAGGAGGAGTCTATTACAACAGAGATGAGTTTCCGTCCTTTTGTGACATCACTCTCAAGTTACATGGCTTTGTGTACATCGGTTCCTTGTTTGATGTCACACACTCAGTTCTTCATTTTCTTTCTCACTCTCTCTCTCTCTCTCTCTCTCTCTCTCTTTCTTTTTTTTTGTTATCAGTAAGCTTGATTGAAACGTTAATACTTTCAAGGATTGTCCACGACCACCATGAGCAACTCGGTGGGCTATACGCAGTTGCACGTCCATAATTTAGGGACACTAGTTCTAGTGAAGGGAGAGAACCAGTGCCGTAAGACAAATGCAACATCCAAGCCTCCTCAGGATTCCAACCCTGACCCATTTCGGACGATTAGACCTTTGCGCCACCGGGGCGGCCAGTTTTTCATTCATCGCACTGCTCTTGAATCAAAGCCGTCGCGAAGGAAGGACGCCATGGCAATAGAGAGACGAGTTCCCTCCTTTTGTGACGTCACTCTCAGTTTTCATGGCCTGGTACGTCGGTGTCGTGTTTGATGTCACACACGATAGCGTTGGAAACCAATCGGAAACCTTAATTTTCGCGATACGTCACTAAAGGAGGAACCTCATCTCTCTAATGTCATGGCTTTCTACTTACTGTATGTCCTTGGCTGGGCCCGGGTCAGAGTACGGTATGATGCATAGGCTGTGTATTTATCCTACGGCGCTAGTTCTGTCTCTTTACTAGCACCAACAGCTCTAAATTAAGGAAGGATGGCTACTTATAGTCTTACATGCTCATGGAACTGGTTAAGCCGAGAAACAACAGAAACAACAACACTTTCATTATAAATTGTGCTGCAATTGGGAAAAATTATGAAATTCAAATCTGTTTGAAGTATCTGAACTTACCAATGACTTACTTATTAAATTAGAGAAGTACTGGATAAAAATATTTAAGACTTTTTAAAATTGGACAGATTTATTGACTTACCTACTATGTACTTGCTATCTCATTTTTCATGATTCGACTTTTTTGTATTACTTTGCATCATTCATTAATGTATATAAAACCACTATCAAAAACTTTATTCTCGGAGATAACTAATAATAAAAAAAATGCATTGTTACCACAAGACAATTTTATAGGAAGGGCGTACAATTTCTTGTCAGGTTCCAAGAAACTGTGGCGCTGGTCAGTCGCTCAAGTAAGAAAAATGAAACAGCGTTTTTATTGAGCACACTTTGTTGTAAAAAGAATTTGACAACTCACACAGACGAAGAAAGCAGAATGACAACGGCAATTTTTACGGCAGAATAAAAAGCATTGTCCGAAAAATAAAAAGAAAACATTTACAATAGAAAATAAGACGGAATTTGTGGATAAAGAATTCTGTTCCGAGGCTATGGACGTTAATTTTTTCTAATAAATGAGTTTCCTTCCTGTCTTTATCTAGTATAAAATGTACTGTGAAAAACAACCGCTTCAATGAACGGACTGGCATTGCATGTTGCATCAATTAGCGTAGATTTTTGTGATGAACAGCATGCACTTCGGAGTTCGGAGGAGAAGTTTTAAGAATTCACGACGACAAATGTCCTGTAGCATATGTCAATAATGTCTCAAAGTCCGTAGGAGTGCCCGAATTCTTACTGTACTTAGACAACAGAGAAACTTTGTGTATTACGTCACGCAGTGTGTCTGCGTCACAGTTACTGGCCTGCCTCTGTCGTGGATGCGTGCAGGAATAGTTTTTCTAAGGGATGCTATAAAAATATCAGTCTGTTTTGGAAACCATATTATTTCCACAAGGAGGCTTAGCTACTGGGAAGTCAACAATTATCCGTGATATTATGTTATAAATCATCGTTGTTGTGAGCCTCAAATTAAGCACATAACTTTCATTAAATAGAGAAGTAACCGAAAAACCCAGAGTCTGCAGTTCATATAGCACCACGATTGATTTATCAACCTGTAATGCTCTGCTATAATCTCGAAACATTTTAGATTCTCGTATGCTTTATAAATTAAAAGTATTAACTGGTTTTGTTGAATTGCATCTTTACGTTAAATTCTCATTTCAAAATACTTAAAGCATAGCACTTATTGAATTAGCTTTACTTGAATAGCTTAGCTTGCACATTTAATTCGCTACTTTTCAGGATGAGTCGCAGTCGTTTGTAGCTGAAAAAGTCTTAATTAGTCATATATAACACTTGCAAAATCACGGCCAGGGTTCACTGATAACACAAGCCTACTTACGAGCATCCAATCCACTTTATTAGAAATTCAAGCACGTCAGGTTGACCAGCAACAAGCCTTTCGTAACACAAGATACCTTAAATAGAACTTATCGATGATATTTCACAATATGGAGAATCAACTCTCTCAATACAAAATGTTGTTACAACGTTAGCTCGCTCTCTGATGGTCTTAACGTTGCATACCATAAATTGCTCAACTAACTTTGCCCGTGAATCGTTGAACTACACTGCTCATTGCTCGTCAATCTCTCATCTAACACTGCACACACATGAATTGTTTTGCTAGCACTGCACACTGCACACCGAGCTCTTAGCTCAGAAGTCAGAAGTATTTATCCACGTTGCTTGCCTTTTTTCGTTTTGAACCGCGGCCAGGAATGCCAACTTCAAATTCATCGGGAACAAATTGATCACTCTGTGCCGTTCAATTTAGAAAATCTTTAACGAGAAGATGCTAAATTTACATAAGAACGCAGGAGCACGAAAGTAAGGTTAAATAAGAGGTATTCGGTACAGGTGAAAGGACCAAGTGTTAACGCAATACTAGTATCGGCACATGGATCTATAGACAAGAAAGATAAGAAATGTGACTTGCAACTCCTTAATATCCTCCTGGCTTTCGCTGTACACCGTAATAGCGAATCCCATTTTCACAAAGATTCATTTGTCTCATAACAGCATATTCGCACAAAAGGCGACTTAAATGTGCAAATACTGTATATACAAGATTTTTTTTTGATTGGAGGTTTAACGACCACCGTGAGCAACTCGATGGGCTATAAGCAGTCGCCCGTCCCTAATTTAGGGTCACTGGTTCCAGGGAAGGGAGAGAGCCAGTGCCGTAAGACAAACACAACATCCATGCCTGACCGGGATTCGAACCCGGACCCCTTACGGACGAATGATCAGAGACCAGCGCCACCGGGGCGGGGCGGCTTATATACAAGATTGCGTGCGTCAAAATATACTCTTATTAAACATCCTTCGTCGTACTATTATAATCAAGCTCGTCATTACCACCACCAAACGTTTTGGTATCGACGACGGTTTATTTACTTTTGACTCACTGTCAGTGTTAACAAAACGTATAAAAAAATTCGGGGAAATGATAAGCCGTTCAAAAGGAAAATCAAACTTCTAACTGAGAAGTAACAAAATTTATATAAGAACAGATACTCGAAAAGAGGGGTAAATTAGAGATGTACGTTACAAATATTGGGCGTGTGAAAAAGTTCTACCCGTTTTCGTAATAGATACAAATTGCGATTGGAGTAGTTACGTCACAGATGACTTTGCGATGCCAAATTTTCGGCCAATAAAGAGTGGAGCAGTAGAGCATATAGAGGCACTAGGTTTGTCCGAATAAGTCATTCGTAACGGAAATCACGGACGGTGTAACATGGCATGCGATAAGCAGCACATTAGACATTGTTTACTGTGCGAGTTTGATAAAGGCAGTACTGCAGCCGCGGCTTGCCGCAACATCTGTCAATGTATGGCGAGGATGCAGTCGATCATATAGCACATGTCGCCGTTGGTGTCGGAAATTCTGGGACGGAGACAGAAGCTGTAAAGGTCAACCACGTCTTGGACGTCCATCCGTGGTTTCTGACGAGGATGTGGGCCAAGCCATACCAAATGACCCACATCCAACCGTTCAGGAATTAGAGGAAACGTTGTCGGTACACAGAACAACAGCCGAAAGATGGATGCATGCGCTTGGGTTCATCACCAAGTTCGATGACGGGGTTCCGCACTAGCTTTCTGCAAAGCAACGACAGGAGAGAATCCGTATCTGTGTTTCTTTGCTTTCTTGTCACAGAAATGAACCGTTTTTGAGACGAATTGTAACGGGTGATGAGAGATGGGTACTGCACCATAATGCAAAGCGTCGACGGACTGTGTGCCAAGGTGCAGAGCCTGCTCCATCAACCTCAAAAGGAGGACTGCATCCCAAAAACGTTTTATTGAGTGTTTGGTTGGATGTCCAGGGAATAATCCACTGGGAGGTGTTGGTACCTAATCGAACGATAAATACTGACCTCTACTGCTAACAGTTGGACAGATTGCGAGAACAACTGACATCGAAGCGGCCAGCACTCGTCAAACGCAAAGGCGGGATCCTTCATCATGATAACGCCAGACTTCGTGCTGTTTTAATCACTCGGAAAAAATTACTGGACTTTGGTTGGGAAGTGTTACCTCACACGGCGTATTCCCCTGACCTGGCACCTACGGATTACCACCATTTTCTACCGTTACAGAACTCCTTTGTTCTCCAAACCTTCGATGAGGTGAACGATGTGAAAACGGCATTTCATGACTTTTTTGACTCTAAAACACAGGAGCTTTTCCGGCGTGGGATTCACCTACTCATAAACAGATGGTAAGAGGTCATACAGAATGACGGCAGTTATGTGAAATCCTAGGTACGTTATAGTTGTGTTTTCCTCCTTTCTTTGTAGCCTACAAAAACGGGTAGAACTTATGCACACACCCAATATAAGACATTTTCAAAAATAGCCCACGCGATTCAAATTTAAAATGTTGAAGCTCATTATGCTCAGGAAAAATGGTAGGAAAATCAAAAATTTTAATGTAGCATGAATAAATAAATAGGCACAAAACGCTTTGTAGAAAACAAGTTTGCACAACATGAGTATTGTGTATCTGTGCTTTTCGAAGTGCTATAACAAACTCGTCGCAAGCAAACTTCTGAACTCTCTAAAGCGCATTTCCTGTTATGGTTCCCGCAGAGGAAAGACAGAGCTTCTATTTCTTATCCATAAGAAACAGACTGAAGAGAATTATAGTGCAATGGGTGTTAAATAGGCGAAGTTTTCTTTCCAGCACGGGGTCAAGGAGCTGTAGTGTTGATATAAGAACACACTTCTATGAGTAAGAATTATAAAGTTTCCGAAATACATAGAACTTGAAATTTACGTGTTAAAACCTGTTCAGAAAGAAAATGATTAGCTCCAAAGAAAACATTTTGCAAGGAACTTTTAATAGGAGCAACGTGGACATGCAACGACAGGTTGGAAAAGAGTATTCAGATTCGGAGCAGGCCTAATCAATGGACACTGATGAATCGGAAACGAAATTCAGACAGATGGTGAGCATCCCGTATCCGAAACTGTCTCGGATTTTTTTCTTCGGTTTTATGAGTATTTGCTTACGGTATACTTATATAATGAGATATCTTGGGGATGCATACAGTATACTTATATAATGAGATATCTTGGGGATGCATACGGTATACTTATATAATGAGATATCTTGCAGATTTCTTAGGGATCCAAACACTAAATCCATTTATATTTCAAGAAATCAAAGGGATTTAGAAATTTCAAAAAATTAAAGTCGTTCGCGAACAATTCATTCCAGCACAATAAATCAGTAAACTGAGTCGTTCGCGAACTAGTCCTTCCCGAAAGGAATCAATTCTGCGAATGAGCCGCGTTCTTTAAATAATCAGTCATAATTACTTTTTAGTAGACATCAAATATTCACCAGGGTGTCTAAGTGAGGTTCACAATCCAGTCAAAAAACACGCATCATTATTCAAAAAATGCAACAATTTAATGAAAGGTTTTAAACCAACTTGTCTAAAACTAAGAACATTTCCCTCGTAAGATTTAAAAATAAATTTAAATTTAAAATCGTTCACCAAACCCTGAAGAGTCAACGAAAAACACAAATGGATCCGACTCTGAATTTATTCGCAAGAGTCATTCCCCGCGGACATCTTTCACCGGAAAAATCGACGAACGACACAAACGGATCAGACTCCGAATCAAATCGCGAGAGCCATTGCCTGTGGAAATCACTCACCAGAAGAGTCAACGAACGGCACAAACAGAACGGATTCAGAACAGACATGCGAGTGTCATTCTATGCGGAAATCGTTCAGGAAATGTCAACGAACGAAACAAACAAATCAGAGCGAACGAAGTTTTCTAGCAAGTCGAATCGAATGAATCAGTTTTTCCCTCGCTACAACAAAACAGAGCGTCAGAGCCCCAAACAGGGTGTTTCAAATCACGGGTCCTAACCGTCGAGGTGCACAGAGACCTGAACAACGGTTGAGAACCATCCCAGAGTGTTCTCGAATTTTCTATTTGTGACGTCATGTTGGGGTTCGAGAAACATTCCTGATTTTGGAGGTTTTCGGTTTTGGGATTTTTGGATAAAAAATGCTCAACCTGCACTTACTTTCCTTAACCGAAAATTTTAGAAAAGTAAGTACAGGTTGAACATCTGTTATACAGGTTAAGTACCTTACTTTCCTTAAGCGAAAAGTTTTAAACCTTAGTGAATTTATTTACTGTCTTCCAGTAAATAAACTAACTAAAGCCCACCCTCATCCAAATAATAAATAATCCTAGTTTTAGTTCAAAAGGAAGGAATGCAACCTGGGTGGAGTAGTGGTGTAAGCGCAGGCTTTTGATCATTCGTCTGAAATGGGTCTATGTCAGAATTCCGGTGAGGCATGGATGGTGTGTTTGTCTTACGGCGCTGGTTCTCACCCTTCCCAGGAGCCAGTGGCTCTAAATTACGGACAGGTGACAGCGTATAGCCAATTGAGTTGCTCATGGTAGTCGCTAAACCCCAATAAAAAAAAGGACGGAATTCGTATATCACAGCTACTTATGCTTATTAGAACTACTCGAATAACGTACTCGTATATTACTGTATTTTTTGTGTTTAGTAATAGAAAAATTTAAAATTACGACACTATTTCTCGAAAGCTACGCACACGTATTCAGGTAAAAGGTTATTCATACCTGAGTAGTTTAATCTTGTGCTAAAAGGGCATAATTATGTAACTTCTCTGAAGATACATTGAAAACTACGTCTCTTAGGTATCATCAAGTTAGAAAAAGGTGCATTCGAAAGGTCATTCCAAACTTTGATTTCAGTAAATAATCTTGTTAAGCATCAGTGTGAAGAAATCTGCATTCCTTTACCTGCACTAATTTCCACACTTCGTTTTTATCGTGAAGAAACAAACCCCTCTTTTTCGGGCTATTTTTAAAGCATAACATACATTTTTAAATTCGGAATCTTCGGAAAGCTGCTAAGGACTTCCATAGTTTCAGAATGCATTTTTTAGCCTTCTGCCATCGTTATGAAAACAAATACTTGCGTATAAACCCTGGCATTATTTAAGCATTAGTTTCTGCAGTGAGATAACTTAATAGTTTTAAGCCATTAGCCACGGAAGGAAAATTAAGGCATTGCTTTCTCTGCCTTTTGCATTTCACAAATCATTAACTTCTTTGGATTTCAAAAAATAAATTAAAAGTGAAAAAAAAAATATGCTTCACGTGAAGCAGTTTGCCGAATTAATTTAGTCTGGGAACAAAGAAGATGAAAACGGATGAACAATCCCGTGAGATCAACGGAACTTTAGTTCTTACTGTTCAAGAAAGGAAATATTTCTCTTAAGGAATGCATTTTTTCCATTGCTTTATTTATTTTAACAAAACTTTATCTACAGGTTTCATCTGACACAAAAGAATAAGAAACGAAGTTTTTAGTGGTATTAAGTATGTTTCTTTTTGTATTGCATCATCTTATTGCTACATAGATTTCGAAAAAAATATTTACTGCTTCTGAACTGAATCGCTGAATAAACAGACCGTAGAGATGAGAATTTGTGGTGTGTTTTCAAGGCAGGCATGCAGAGAGATGTGGTACATTTCAAGACGGGTATGTACATATGTGTGTAAGGATATACACTAAGGTGCCAAAAAAACTGGGAAGGGCGCTACCATTTTCATTACGTGCCACCACACCCATGAGGTAAATAGTATCGTCCGCAAACGACGTATATATATATATAGAGGCAGATATCTCCGCAAGCTCAAGTAGTAGCATTCGCAGTTCAAATGGCAGCATATCAGGATTTAAGCGATTTCGAATGTGGTATGATAGTCTGCGCCCGGGAGATGGGTAACTCTATCTCGGAAATTACCACGAAATTTGGATTTACACGATCAACAATTTCAAGGGTGTATTTGGACTACACAAATTCAGGGGGAAAATTCAAAGCGTGAGATCGGTGAGGCCGTGGAAAAGCCCTGGAAGATTGTGGACAGCGGCGTCTGGCACGCATCGTAACATCCGTCCGGCGTGCAACACTGCGGCAAATCACAGAGCAATTCAATGCTGGGGTCAGTAGTAGCATCAGTGTTTGGACAGTGCAATAATCGCTGCGTTCTATGGGGTTCGGAAGTTAACGGCCCACTCGGGTGCCATTGCTGACCCGACAACAAAAGGCTGTGCGCCTCGCCTGAGCTCGGGAACACCGTCATTGGACGCAAGATGACTGGAAACATGTAACCTGGTCAAACGAATGGTGGTACCAACTGTTTCAGGCAGACTACCGACTTCGGGTTTGGCGACAACCCCACGAGGCAATGGATCCCGTATGCCTTCAAGGGACCGTGCAAGCTGGCGGTGGCTCTGTTATAGTGTGGGGTGTTTTCAGCTGACACACATTAAGACTCCTCATACGTCTGCAGACCGCTCCGACCAGTGGAGACTATGCAACTATCCTTGGGATCATTTGCACCCATTCATATCATGCAACCACTCCGACGGGTGCGACCTCTTTCAACATGATAGCACTCCACTACACACATCCACAGTCGCCCGATTATGGCTGAAGGAATATTGTTTGGCATCCTGATTTGCCCCCTCCCCCTTGTTCGCCGGGTTTAAATGCCATCGAACGCATTTTGGATGTTGTTCAACGTGCCGTCAATGCCAGGAATCTCCTCCACCGGCAAATATTATGGAACTGTGTGACGCTTTTCAAGAAGCATGGTGTGCAATGTCTCCACAGTACTACAGAGAGCTCGTGGAGGCAATGCCCCGTCGCGTTTTAGTTGTTATGCGATCGCGAGGAAAACATTATGACCACCTGACTAATATGATGTTGGTCCTCCACGTGAGACTAAAAACAGCTCTTTCCCGGTGAGGCGTAGACGCTACAAGATTTCTAAAGGTGTTTTGTGGTATCTGGTAGCAACAAGTTACCAGCAGATCTTTTAACTCTTGTAAGTTACGTGGTTGCGCCGCCGCACATCGGATTTGCTATTCCATCACAAACCACAAATTCTTTATTAAATTAGAAGGCCAGGGAAATACCTGGAAATTTTCCTCATGTTCCGCGAACCATTCTTGAACAATCCGGGCAACAGTATTACGCTCTAGTAGTGCCTTCTTTAAGTAAGCATTATCCTACTTAAAAAAGGCACTATTAGAGCGTAATACTGTTGCCATGAAAGGATGTACCTAGTCTGCAACGATGTTTAGGTAGGTGGTAGATGCCATAGCGTTCTGTACATGGATGACTGGACTCAGGGTTTCCAGCAGAACAATGCACAAAGCATTACGCTTTCTCACCGGTTCGTTTTTGTCCCACAGTGCGTTCTGGTGCCAACACTTCCCCAAGTAAACGACACACACGTACCCGGTCGCCCAGCCGTCCACATGGTACAACAGGAAACGAGATTAATCGGACCAGACGACCTTCTTTCAATCATTTAAGGTCCAGTTTATTATTAAAAAAATAACTGTCTCCTTTTTAAATGTTTTTCTGTTGCTTTCAAATCAATTCAGAGCAAAAATTCCGAGTTTTTTTCAGTATTTCTACAGTTCGGTAGTTAGACCACACAGTTCCATAGTGAGATTCCGTAGTATGCAGTTCCGTAGTTAGACCTGCGCAACCCTTGGACGTGTGTGTCACTGAGCTTTGCACAGCACGTTATGGTCCTCGAGGGTCAATGATATCGTCTTCGTTGTATTGTATTTTATGTCAAAATGCTTCTAATTAAAAACAAACAAACAAATTCCAATTGTTTACGGGCCTCTATCTACGTATTGAGTTTTGTTTCCCATTTAATAATTTTATGTTATTATAATTAAATAATTATATAATTTTCGGCATTTTTCCAAATATACAACCTGTTCGGACAACTACTTGCAAGTAGGTTTTAATCATTGTATTTTAATTGTAAATAAATCTCGTATTTTAACTCTGCAATTAGAACATATTGGTTTAATTTAACGTACACAGACAACGTTTAAGTTGATATACGTTTCCACGTATGTGGTTTTTGAGTAAGTTCTATTCGTATGGAATTCTGGTATTCATATAAACTGAACTGAACGATCTAGTGATATATTTAGGCCTGGCAAATGATTCAACACAGATTCTGGGATCGAGGCTTCAGGTGAAAAATCTACTTTCCCCGGAGACATCATTTCCTTGCTAAGACGTGTGAAATCTTAAAATGCAATTTCGGTACCTGATTTCACAGTGATGAGAACATAATTAAAAAAACATTTGAGACCAAAGTGATAGCACTTCACTTCCACAGCGTGGTAACTTACACAATAAAAAATTCATACGTGAACAGTTACGTTTAAAAATGCAGAAACCTTGATATTCCATTTTGATTTTAATGATAAGCTTGAGCCAAATTTTAGCAGTGAAAAATCTCTATTGAACAATTAGTAACAGGTAGGCGTAAACACACCATCAAAAACCACCCACACAAACACAAACACATACATTCGGTGGTACAAATAGCCCTCAGTCATACTTCATGAAAGTTTAGTTTAATGTACTTAGAGCTTGGAAGTGCCAACTCACTGATGTGTTTCCGAGCAGAGTAACCTGTTCGTGCTGCAACCTCTTTCAATTGGTGACTGTTAGGAATTGGTACTTTTGAGGAAATTTAATCTGGCACAAAATAATTCATACATAAAATATTCCAAATTCTTAAGTTTTGTTTTGCATAATGGTTGAAAATGACATGCCGTGAATTTACATTGGGAGGGGCATTTTATTTACTCATCACTCGTACATCGCCGGAAGATATTTAGATAATCAAAAATTGATCATTCACTATTGACTTGAGATAAGATTTACTATGTTTTCCCATGTCCTTAAAGTGTATCAAACTGTGGAATAACAGAAACATACTCCTAAGACGTATGTTGACCAATGTGACTGATCAATTCCTTTTATATTTGTTTGTTGAAACAAGTGAGCTCTAAAACGAAATTTTTATGAGTTTCAAGTCGTTGTTAGATTATAATAATGTACTTTTACCTTAATATGATGAAATTTGGAGTAATTTATCAATATTTTTTCACATAATATGTTAGAATTTATCTTTTTTTATGTAAAAATGGATTTTTGCGACGCAATTTATTTCAAAAGCAAATCGAATTTTACGAAGTGCACATCCAAATTTTACGAAGTGCATTTCAAAACACTCTACACGGTCGTTTGTGCTTGTGTTTCGACCGCAAGACGTAAAAAAATCGAAGGACAGTTGGATTTACGAGGTAGATTTCGAAACACAGATTTCTCTATGAAATGATATAAGCAACAGCACAATCCTTTTTTTTTTGATTTCGTTCTTGTATATACTTTTTCAGAAAAATGCGAAACCAGCGTCTCTACTTTCATTGCATTCCTTTCATTTGAATAAAAAGATGCTGTCCATATTCATACAAGTGTGATTATTACTTGACCAACCCTATGAAAAACATCCGTTTAACGTATGTCGCAAGACATCACATCGTAATTTAGATAATTTATTGCCAGATTAATGATAATTTCTAAGAACATTGCATGAATTAATATAAACTATCATTTCCTTTACTTCTACGAACCACATAGCTCAAAATTATGCCAGATGTGATTCAGAGGTATAAATTTAACAGAAACGATTTACAACGCAACGCGTATCACAACAAATAGTATCATAATAAAGCAATACATTTTTACGAAAATACTAAATGACACACTTGTATTATGACACTTTAGAAGTACGCAATCGACAAAGGAAAAAAATATTATTAGCTGTTGTAGTAACCGTAGATTACGGGACAATCGAAGCTTTGCAGGTTTTTAGAAGTGGTTCCATTTAACAGACCTTGGCATTTCATAGAAGTGGGTTCCATTTAACAGACCATGGCAACAGCAGATTTTATCAGAATATGCTTTTCGCAATGGTTATATAGTTTTCATTACGGTGATGGTTCTGGCAACGTCAGTTACCGCCATATCGACACCACACATTCAGGTACAGAAAACCTCTGTATGCCGCATTTAATATTTTGGTGTGCTTTTCGACCGTGGAAACCTCTATGATCAATTTTCCATTACGTTCTCCTCTGTCATGACATAAACGTCGTTACGACTCTGCACTGCATATAAAAGGGAAATGCTTTATATCATTTTGACATTGTCACTAAAATAGTATAAAATTTTAAACTATTTCCATGGGAGGGAAATGATGTAATGTTACACTGCTGCATATAGAACAGTTCGTTCCAAATATGAGTTCAATAACACTCAGCATAGCTGATGTTAGGGTAAGGCACAGTAGCCTTACCCTAGCATCAACTGTGCATTTTCTAAAATTAATGTTATTAAAATGGTATGAAAAGTTTGTTATACTTATTTCTACGGGCAGAAGTCATTATTATACATTAAAACGCAAAAAACGGCACCACATTTCGATAAAAATGTGTGCATATCGTATTACCAACATCGTATGCAAAGTTAAGCTGAAGTTATAATGGTATACGCAATAAGAAATAGTATCTTTCGGGTAAAAGATTTAAATACATAAACCGACTCAACGTTCCATAACAACGCCGGATTTCAATAAAAACTACAATGCAATGGAGACATGTTCGCCACAGAAAAATACCATGCGTACTTCTGAGCTATATACATTTTCTCTATTCAGAGATTATAACGAAGTAAATTTCTCCGTCATTTCTGTCCATGCCAGGATTCGAACCCGGGTCCCCTCATTCCGGAATAAGTTGCTCTACCAAGTGAGCTACGCGGACATTTTATTCTGATTCCTATCTGCCTTTATGTCGTGTGCGTCCTTCTGGTAGGTACGTCACATCTCCTGGTACGTTACATCATCTCCCTCGTGTGCGTCCTTCTGGCAGGTACGTCACATCTCCTGGTACGTTACATCATATCCCCCTTATTTTTTTTTTTATTTTTTTTGAAGTGCTGGAGAAGGGATTCTCTTATTTTTCCTATCTCGCGGTGTGGAAATAACATCACACCATTGCGAGATTTTGAACGGTCGGGTCATCCGGATAGTTCGGGCGCCATATTAACGAAGTAAATTTCTCCGTCATTTTTATCCGCGCCAGGATTCGAACCCGGGTCCACTCATTCCGGAATAAGTTGCTCTACCAATTGTGCTACGCGGACGTTTATTCTGATTCCTATCTGCCTTTATGTCGTGTGCGTCCTTCTGGCAGGTACGTCACATCTCCTGGTACGTTACATCATCTCCCTCGTGTGCGTCCTTCTGGCAGGTACGTCACATCTCCTGGTACGTTACAAGATAATGTTCTTCCTTCTTTTTTTCTGTTTCTTGGCTAACAACCGCGGTGAGCATATAATATTATAGGGTGTCGCCCGTCTCTAGTTTAGAGCAACTTATTCCTGGGAAGACATAGAACCGCCTCCGTAGGACCAACGCTGTGTTATTCACTACTGCCTCAACCGGGATTCAAATCCTGGCCGAACTCGGACGACTGGTCAGAAACCTGAACCTTTGACCACTCGACCAGCGGGGCGGCTAGACAGAACAATCGGAACAATGTAAAACTGACCAATCTTCATTCACCACATTTACTTCTGCATAAATCAAAAGCAAAATTTTCATTCTCTCTTTTAGAAACAGCGATACCGAGATGAGCATACATCATCAATAACGCTCTATACGGAGTAGCTAGTGCACCAGAATGCTGAAAAATACAAAGGAGGGTTGAAAAGGTTTTAGCTCAATACATATCGCGAAGGTTTTTGTAAAAGACAACATTACCAATATGTGCTGTGATTCTTTCTGTGCATTCAGAGAAATTTTCAGGTTTGTAATTGTGTTATTTTCCTTTGCAAAGCAAATGAAGTGAGGGCGGCGAATGAAGATGGCTACTGTTGACCAAATCTAGCACAGTGCATTCATTGAGCACCTCTATTTAAAATAAATGCTCTCGAAAGAAATTCAGAAGTACATGCAGCAAGCAACAGCTGAAGCTTTTTATTCATACGACATGGTCAAAAACTGGGTTGCAGGAATTTAAAATGGAAAAAGCCAGTGTTGAAGGCGCACCCCACAGTGGCGGCCTGCTACTATGTCGACACCTGAAAATGGGGATACCATTCATGACATGATCACGCAGAACTCCAGAATAACATTGAATCACACAGAGACAACGTTCAACATCTCCCAGCTTAGATATCGTGATTTATATTTTATATCGAGCTCACGATATCGAGATGAATTTTTTAGGAACGAAGATTTCTTCAAGATGGGTCTCTAAAACACTGAATGCAGATCAAAAGAAAACAGTGAAGTATTGTCATAAGATTGTGAAGCATTTTGAAGCTATGAAGCTTAGGTTTTGGGACGGCATGCCACTTTGGGCGAAACATAGGTGCACCACTTCGACCCTGAAGCAAAAAAACAATCGAAACAGCGGAAGCCTTGATTTTCTCTCCTTCCTATGAAAAGTTCCGTCAACAGAAAATCCTGGGAAATTCATGGCGTTTTTCTGAGATGCACAAGGAGTGATCATGGTTTATTTCCAAGAACGAGAAGCCACCATCAGCGCAGAATATTATCGTAACTTACCGAGAGACGCTTTCGAGAGGAGGAACTGAAGCTCAAGAGGAGCAGAAATTTTACCAAATGTGTCATCTTTGATCAAGACAATTCACCTACACACATAGCGCTGTGACTCAAGCAACACGGAGTGACGTGACTGTGCGTTCAAGATAATTACGTCATCTACCCTACTTACCGGATTTGGCTCTATTGGAATTTTCGATACTTCCAAATTCCAAAAAGGATTTGAAAAGGCAGAAGTTCGACAGCGACAATGCTGTGATGGATGCAGTGAACAAATGGTGTGACTCAAAATCTTCTAAATTTTACTTAAGCCTGTTAGGAAAGCTAGTAGATCTTGTAGAAAAGTGTGTTGACTTAATGGGGAAATATGTCAAAAAGTAAATGGGTTTTCACAACATTCCCATATTCCTTCTATGAGAAGGTTAAAAACTTTTCACCCCCTATTCGCATATGGAAATCTTAAGCATGCTTACCTCTATACGGCACCAAAGGAATGTTTTCAGACTGTCTTATAGACACAGAGCAATTGAGAAAAATTAAAAAAATGCATGACGGTACGTAGTAAGAAAACAAACTGTGCAGCTTGGCAAACGTGGAAGATCCGAAGATTATCTAATGGGGTTTAGTGGATTCAGAAACATTTGTTTTTAATTCATCGTCTGGAAACAGAGATTTTGGGAAAAAGGATGCATATATACTAGGTATATTTTTTCCAATACGACTTCCAGAAGTAGGGGCACTGTTTCCAAACATAATATAACGAGAGCATCCACACGAAGTTTTTAATGTATATACACTATATGCTTTAAAGTATTCGGACACTTGCTTATTCACAAACTCCATGTAACAGGAAAGAAATTATTATGAGTCCGCCCATCCTTTGATGCTCCAGTCTCCACTCTTCTAGGAAAGCTGTACACTAGATTTTGGTACGTTGGTGTGAAAATTGCCATCTGTCCTGCCACAAGTGCGTTCGTCAGGGCGGTCGCCGGTGTCGGGCGGTTTGTCCTGGCGCGCAGTCGACGTTCCATTCAATCCCAAAGGCGTTACAAGCGGTTGAGATCGGGGGTCTGTGCAGACCAGTCAAGTTCTTCCACACCTCATCTTCCGCAAGGACCTCGCTTTGTGGACGGGGTCAATTTTCTGTTGGTGAAGGAAAAGGCCTTCAGCAAACTGTTGCCGTAATGTTGTGATCATCAAATTATCGAGAATGACATTATATTCCGCAGCGTTAAGATTCCTGTGCACTGGAACCAGGGTCCCAGAGCAAACCATGAAAAATAGCCCCAGAGAGTGATGCGCCTCCACTAAACTTCCCAGGTGCACAAGACAGTCTGGCAGATAGCGCTCATCTGATATCCTCCACACCCAGATTCGTCCGTCGACTGCCAGATTGTGATGCGTAATTCATCACTCCAGAGAACGTGTTTTCACTGCTCCAGAGTCCAGCGACAGGGAATTATACAACATTCCATCCAACGCTTGGTGTTCATCTTGCTGATGTTAGTCACGTTTGTTTTGTTTGTTCGGGGGTTTAACGACCACCGTGTGCAACTCGCTGGGCTATAAGCAATCACCCATCCGTAATTTTGGGCGACTGGTTCCATGGAAACGACAAACACAACCTCCATGCCTCACCGGGATTCGAACCAGGAGTCATCTCAAACGAATGGTCAGAAGTTAGCGTTTGAACCACCGCGCCACTGGGGCAGTGTTAGTCTTGTATGCGGCTGCTAGGCAATGGAAACCCATTTCCTTAAATCCTTGATGAGTAGTTATGATGCAAGCGTTGCTTGTAGAGGCAGTTTGGAACTCTGTAGTGTGTATTGCAACCGAGGATAGGTGATTTTGTCGCACCACCCGCTTCAACAGTCGGCGGTCTCTCTCGGTAATTTTACGCGGCCTATCACGTCACGACTGCACTTTCATTACTTCCAGGCGTTTCCACTTCACAATAACATCCCTTACAGTTCGGGGTAGCTTTAGTAGGGACGAAATTTTCCGAACTAATGTGTTGTTAAGATGGCATCCTATGACCGTGCCACGCTGAAAGTCGCTGAACTCTGCCGTACGGCTCATTCTACTGTTCATGCTCGTCTATGATATTTGCCAAGCCACGTGCGTCTGTTTATGCCTGTATGGGCCTTGGCTGTGATGTATCTGGGCAAATCCACTACTCATTAAGGGTGTCTGAATAATTTTGATCATACAGTGTATATCAAAGCACTTATTAAGAATGTGTGTAAAATTGTATCCTCTTAAAGGTAATCAGCTCTAAAGTGCTATAATTTTTAAACACAGCATCCTTTTTGACTGCAATATTCAAAGTATGAACAGTGTCCTTAATCTGGGTAATTTTCGCGACGTAGTGAGTCATCAGCGTCTTTGGTATTTTATTTGACTTCAGTCTCTCCGGTTTCTTTGCAATCAGCCTGTAGCGTTTGTTTAGAAAATGTAAATGAGCACGTAAACGCAACAGATAGATAGATAGAGAGAGAGAGAGAGAGAGAGAGAGAGAGAAAATAGAGAGAAATAGAGAAATAGAAATATATATAGAGAGAGACAGACACAGACACACACGCACACACACACATGGAGACAGCGAAAGCTAGATATTGGAATATTAACTCTTCCGCAAGCATAATTTTTATCTTCTAGTAGTAAATGTATTGTAATGGGCAAAGGCTAACGGATTTCCTCGCAAGGTATTCCATCACTGAATGAAACTAAGAAATAGTGTTCCAAATTATTCCCTCAAGTGTCTTTTAACGCTTACTTCACCACGGAGGAACTCTGCCGTACGGCTCATTCTACTGTTCATGCTCGTCTATGATATTTGCCAAGCCACGTGCGTCTGTTTATGCCTGTATGGGCCTTGGCTGTGATGTATCTGGGCAAATCCACTACTCATTAAGGGTGTCTGAATAATTTTGATCATACAGTGTATATCAAAGCACTTATTAAGAATGTGTGTAAAATTGTATCCTCTTAAAGGTAATCAGCTCTAAAGTGCTATAATTTTCAAACACAGCATCCTTTTTGACTGCAATATTCAAAGTATGAACAGTGTCCTTAATCTGGGTAATTTTCGCGACGTAGTGAGTCATCAGCGTCTTTGGTATTTTATTTGACTTCAGTCTCTCCGGTTTCTTTGCAATCAGCCTGTAGCGTTTGTTTAGAAAATGTAAATGAGCACGTAAACGCAACAGATAGATAGATAGAGAGAGAGAGAGAGAGAGAGAGAGAGAGAAAAATAGAGAGAAATAGAGAAATAGAAATATATATAGAGAGAGACAGACACAGACACACACGCACACACACACATGGAGACAGCGAAAGCTAGATATTGGAATATTAACTCTTCCGCAAGCATAATTTTTATCTTCTAGTAGTAAATGTATTGTAATGGGCAAAGGCTAACGGATTTCCTCGCAAGGTATTCCATCACTGAATGAAACTAAGAAATAGTGTTCCAAATTATTCCCTCAAGTGTCTTTTAACGCTTACTTCACCACGGAGGAACCAGTGATGCGTTGAAATCACCAAGAAAAATGCGTCGTAATATTTAGCGAATGCCGGATGGCCGAGAAACATTTTTCTTCTGGAAAAGAGCTGTAACTTGCAAGTAATGCGTGAAGAAAAGATTACGCAGCAAGTACGAATAAAATACACATCTGGGAGCACAATAACTAAGGCGTGATGTTTAAATTAAAATACTCGTTATGTGTTAGAATGAATGCGTGAATCGTCAACGGAGAACTGGAGGCGCTTGCTTGGTTTACATACACTGATTATAGCATCTAAAGACTAGAAGAGTGGATGGGGAGAGAGAGACTCTAGAGCTACAGTAGCTAAGTTTACCTACAATGTGTAACACATGGAAACTAAAATGAAACGCACGCTTCATTGCTTAAAAAGTGGTATTCACGAAAAGGAAAGCTAATGGAAGTGACACCAAAAGAACGTTTTCATTTCGGTACGAAATAGGTATAGTTAAACTTCGTATTACATTATAAACAGCGTAACATCTTAAAAAAAAAACCGGAACAAATATTTATTCTTTTAGGCAAGACGTCCAAAAGAAGAATACATATTCTTCTTTTTCTTGCCGCCCTGGTGGGGAAGCGTTGGCATGTGATAATTCAACCGAGAAGAGTTAGGGTTCGAATCCTGGATGAAGCACGGATGGTGTGCTTGTTTGGCTTAAGGCACTGGCTATCTCACTTCCCTTCATGGAGCCAGTGGCCCTAAAATAAAAATATCACACCAACATAAACGCATTAAAGTAAAATAAAAATATCACACCAACATAACACAGCGGGCATTTTTTTTCAGTATCTTTTATTTTTAAGAAAGCAAATTCATATGTGTATTTTTACGAAAACAAGAACAAATGTCTCGTACGTAAGTCGCTCGTTGGAAGCAACGCAGATAATGCATTCAGCTGAACCTCAGTAAAACGGCATGTCCACCCGCAGAGTGGCCAGTAATGCTATGCTAAGCATAGAGCGTGGGGAAGCATTCTCCCAAACGCTTCCACGGCGCCGAAGGCAGAACTACACAAGAGAGTTTCAAGGATAAAGCTACTAACTTGAGCATGCGCTCTTTCCAAACGTTCAGCCAGACTCAGCACTCAGAGGATTCCCGTAACAATAGTTTGAAGTTGCAATTTGTCAAAAGTTTTCTGTGTTAGTGTAATTAGTTGATTCAGTTCCATTATTGGCTTATGGTTTTGAACTTTCAGTAGTTTTATGACGCACGTTCTTTAGCAGTGACATGTCATTATTTCAGGAATATAAAAGTAAGCGTTATTTTTATTAGTGTAGCAATTTGTTTCTGTGACTCTTCTGAAGAAGGTAAGCGCCATGGAAGCAATTGACTCTGGCACACGGCCACGTGAACTCCCAAAACTCCGAAGACTGCATTCTAGAAAAAATATTTTCTTTGTCTTTTGGATCATTTTCATAATCATATAAAATCACATTTATAAATAAAACAAATTCTCTATAAAATTCATATAAAATCACATTTATTAATACAAAAAATTCTATCGCTCTCCCTCTCTCTAAGTGCCAGAGCCCGAACCGCAGTAAAAATTCTACGGCTTTCGGACTCGGGCTCAGCCCGTCTCAGCTCTGATAGAAGCAACCCCCAATTCTTTTCGTTGTGTGGGTAGACAAGTTTCTTTCCCTTTCAGCATTTTCACTGAACATTTTTTTTTATAAATCTTTGCATTTAAACTTCTACAGAGACATTTCTTTTTGGTGGTACCGAGAATGGTCGCGTTTGGGGGTCTTACGATGCTTTCTGCCCTGCCATATTGTCAACGTAGCATATAAACTACGGGTCACTTGTTGATTTTAATTATTATAAATTTTCATTCATATCACTTTTGCCATTTATTTATTGCATAATAACTGCATTGTTTCCCTTACTTACAAAGTCACGCTTCGCCACTGGTGATATCACTGTCCAGCTCATTTTGGCAATGTCCCGAGATGTTTCAAGTAAGGTGTGAGGTTAACCATTGTCGTGGATTAGGAGGGCAGAACAAAGAAACATGCCTCGTCTCTTTTTACAGACTGTTCCCCTGAGCTTCTTTTGTGTCCCAGCATAGCGAGAACTGTTGACAGTGCCACCTTGTTGAAGTGCAGCAAAAAGAACGATGCCTCCGACATCACGGAACACTATCGCTATTACGTTTTTATTAAACGCTATGTTTTGAACGTTTTAGGCCCCGGGGAGACCTTGCGCCGCCATTACACAGTGTCCGCGTGTATCTCTGGGTCATAAAGGAACGCGCAAGTTTCATCTCAGGTGACTATAGTGGAAAGAAACGTGTCATTATTCCTCTCAAACAACCCCGACAGATCTCTACACACTTCAACCCTGATGATAACCCTTTGGATCTGACGATTTTGGGTTAATTGGCGGGGAACCCAATTCGCACACACTTTCTGAGCAGGTCCCACGTCGTTTAGAACGAACGGTATGTAAAGAAAGCTTGTAAATGTATGTCTATATGTGCGATGTACCCAGTGTTGTCAATTAGTGACTGCTGCTCCAAACCAGCGGTTTCTATGTAGTGGAGGTTTTGAGCCCAGTTTAACAGAGGCCATGTACAATTGTATTTACCTCATGAACAATATCTGCATTTGCGAAAGAGGAATTTTGTAAAAATGCTTTTTTACGCTTTCCAACCGTAGGTTGAAGAAACGTATATACTCCAGCTTTGTCCGTCTGTCTGTCCGCAAAAAATTCGCGTAAAAATGGTTCGATTTCAATGAAAGTTTAGTATGTGGTAGGGGACAACCTGGGAACGAACCCTATTAAAAATGGGCAAAATAGGGTCAAAGGTCAGGATATAGGAGCTGGATTCATTCCATCGCCTTTATGCGTCATAACTTACATAAAAATGCTTCGATTACGACAAAACTTTATGTTATTACGGAGGTATACTGAACCGGTTATGTTGAATATAATCGAAATGGGGTTAAAGTTCAGGTCACAGCACCGAGATTTATTCCACAGCCATTATCCTCATAACTGGAGTAATGATTTCTGGTATGTTGGAAAGCGTATCATAAGCAATGCATCGCATGAGTTTACTAACTTGTTATTTATGGTGAAAGCAAAAAAATTCCCGTAAAGCGCAAATGGGTGGGTGCACAGCAGTTTCTAATGCCAGACATCCTGATCACAGGACCATCAGAAATGCGTTTCATTGATTGCGTGACATTGGCAGTATAAGTTGCCACTCACGTACAGGCCGGAAATGGCGGGATGATGTGGATGTTCTGGCATACATACTTTCACATCCCCACTGCA
This sequence comes from Macrothele yani, assembly GCA_039090855.1. Taxonomy (NCBI): domain Eukaryota; kingdom Metazoa; phylum Arthropoda; class Arachnida; order Araneae; family Macrothelidae; genus Macrothele; species Macrothele yani. The sequence goes on from CM077012.1 coordinate 13,158,586, forward strand.
GCTCACGGGTAGTTGTCCTGGAGAATGTACTGAGCCACCAGCGAGAGTTACAGATTTTTCAACGTAACCACATGCATTCCGATGCGTGTCGTTTTCAGCACGTATTTCACCCTGGCGATCTACAGAAACGGCTGGAAACGCTAGAACAAGAATCAGATTTCATGTCGAACATCTTATGGATAGACTAGTCGCAGCTCACACAACACGGTACAGTGAACAGATGTAATGAATATTACTGTCACCGGACAACCTGTACCGCCCAAGGGACACATAATCAAGTCATGTGGTTCACCAACGTTTGGTGTGGCCTGTGAAGTAACTACTTACCTAGTAGGGCTCTTTTTTTACTTACTTTATCTGAACGCTGAATGATATTTACACATGCTAAGAGCAGATGTACTACATATATTAGACTAGTTATGCCACTAAAGCTGTTTAACAACATGTGGTACCAATACAATAGTTAGACGGTCTTTTTTCACCAACCTGGATAACACACGGAGACCCACATGTTTGGTATTCATTCCTTTGGACTTTCACTCCCGGGACTTTTTCCAAGGTCTTACTCCTTTGAATGTTTTCCTCTGGGTGCAATTGAAGTCTCAGGTCTATGCAGCTCCACCGTTGTATGTCAAAGATGCATGAGCTAATTTTGATAGGGATATGCTGATCAGCATACTGAGGCAGCTGGTTGAACGGAAGCATAGTTGTTGATGGTGGATTCTATGAGTTTGCGAATATGTGTGTTCAGCTTTGTACGCGAGAAGATCGTAATATTCATTCACGTGTTGCAGTATTTTCTGAATTCTCGGATGTTGCGTTTTGGTATTTAGAATATTCTGCCTGGGGTTTTGGAGTTACTTTCCGTCCTTTTTCCGGGACAAACGCATTATGTACTATTTTTGCAACGCTATACAACTTTGTAAATAATTTTGTTGCCCTGCCTCCAAAAAGGCAAGGTACTACTTATATCCCCCTCCATTTGGAGTGAAGGGATTCAACGCTGTTTCATCATGCAGCGCTATAGGGGTTTCCTATACATACGCAACAAGTAGAACCCAAGTTACACGAGTAGTTCTCGACATATCGGCCTGGTCCATGACTTTCCTTCTCACTCTGAATAAAAAAATAACAAGATGTGAAAACTATATAGTTTTCAATAGAGTCCAAACTAACAACAAAAAGTTTGACAAAAACATGCTACTGCGTTATAAGTAATAATGGTACAGTTAATAATAATGGACTGAAAAGTTTTCGGAACAGTTCATCCAAATCCACCAGCTTTCCAAAATGTATTGACTTGCAATGAGTCTCTAGACGTAGTAGCAAACTGTACTTTGGCACACTCGGAAATTATTAAGTCCTCAAACTTTCCCATCGCCTTTTTAGATAACTTTAATTTACTCATAGTAATGCCATGAATAAAAAGTGGCAAATCGTCATTCACACGTGAAAATTTCGAACTTCAGCACGAGGAGCCATTATCTACAGCTGAAATATTGTACAGTTTCTTCTACTTCTACACAGAACCGTCAGCACTGCGTAGTACTTCCTTGGCTTCAGTGCGAGAACATATAGCTCAGAGAGGAACCTCGTATCCTCTTCAGTTGTCTTGATGAAAAGGTTGCATTTGAACAGCGAAACTGCATTGGATGATCAGTTAATATTATTGTTCCTGTAAGTGTAAATGTATTTTAAAACGAATTTAACTGCGGCACAATATCTGAAATAAGAAAAGAAACTAAGAAGAATAGGTGTTACGACTCCGAATATGGTTTATAATGAAAAGGTTTAATTCCAAGCTTTCTTTAGATTCTGCATTCTGCTTATTTGTACCCTTGAGAAAGTCACCCAATTGGTCGGCGAAAGCTTGGAATCAAGCCCTTTTATTAAACACCACAATATGAAATCGTAAGACCCGTTCTTCTCAACAAATGTGTGTTCTTTACTCTATGTTGTTCATTATACTTTTTAACATAATTTTTATGAAGAATATCCATATAGTCGAAATAAAGAAAAAAAAAAGGACCCTTACGTTCTTCGTCGCTTTTCAAACAACATTTTAATGCTGAATCTTCAGTTTTTCCAACTTCCCATTGTAAAACAATATCTCAATCATTGCAAAATTTTCAAAAGAGTTAAGGTTTCATCTTTAATTCTTTAACCCTTTAACCAGCAAGAACGAAATAACTAGTAGTTAACAAAATGGGCAGACATCGGCTCGAAAGAGTATGTTCGCTGTCTAAAAAGGGGGCCGAATGTGGCCGGAACGAGTGAACCTGTGCATCAGAAGCGTTACTTTCCCCTTAGCTTTGTTATTATCACAGTGGTCATTTAGGAAGACAATTGATACTAACCTTTTCTGACTGATTACTTACTAAAAGGCCTATACAAATGGTGACGAATCTTAGAAAGGAGAGGGAAGATGTTTAAGTCCCGTCTTTCTACCCAGTAGTACGATGTCCGTGCCATGGGGACCAGACCTTCCACATCATGCTTTCGGTCATAAGCAGATAATAAAGGATTAGAAGCGAGCGTTTATCACCCGTCAGAGGTTTATGGTCGGTACTGCGCAAATGAGAGGGGGATGGAATCGTTTTGCTGTAGTTTTCGTAATACGCTACCGCCGTAGGAAAATTTCTATTTGGGGAGCACAGAAAAGTTTGGGCCCCAATTCGTTCAGGTATATCAGCCGCTTAAAGGGTTAAGAGAGAGAGAGGGGTAAGTAACTCCTCTTTTACGCAGTTCTGGGTTCAAAAATATTGCCACGAAGATGAATAATATATGCTGTGCACTTTGACCCGTTTTCCATAAAAAAAGACACGTATAATTAATCTGATATCATTTAATTGTTCACTTTCTACATTAGTTGCAGAAATACGAGCGGGTGTTAGACAAGAAACTACGATACTGAAGAACTCATTCTTTTTATCAGAAGTCAAATAGAGAGTAATCAGCAACGTAATATAAAGACTGAGTGTGCCGATTGTTACTGAACATAAGGAAAAATCTTAAGGTCAACTTAAGCACTGCAGTTAGATTTTAAGTTTTATAAACAATCATATGGCCTTACTAGTTATACAACAACGGCTAACTGCATTTTCATTTACTACTTTTCAGTTAAGAAGAAAGATCGCCCAAGCAATTTTTTTGAATCCCACTGGGAGGTAATTTTACGCTCGTAATTTTGCGGCAAAGCACAAACAGTAGAGTAGTTTGACGAAGGAAATTGTTCCGTCCGTAAATAGAATAAAAGCCCACGTGCTGCCAAAAAATCTGGAGTGGAACGTAAGCATTGTGGCGTAAATAATAAAATTCCCCAAACCAAATTTCAGCACGGTGACATTGGAAAAAGACGTTCTTTATTACTTTCATCACAATATGCTTCAATCAAACAATATTGAAATGAACAAAATAGAACGGCTGTTTCACAAAAGTCAACGTGAAACTTCTCGGTCTGAATTTCACGGTGTTATTCTCATTTGTATCAGAATTTTTTCAGTCAACTACAACAGTTTCAGCTTTGCTTCTACGTCTTATTACTGAATGGTGGTTTTCTTTTACGTGACGTGCTGGGTTAATCACCGCTATTTTTTAAACATTCTAATCAGTTAATTTTTTTATATATAAATTTTATGAAGTTACACTGACTGACTCTCTTTTCTGATTTGAGAACCTGTGTTTTAGAACAACGCAGAAAAAAAGAACGCTGAAAGAAAACCCCACGTATTTCAACCGCAAGAAGATATGTGTAAATTTCAATAACTTTTGAAATTAATTATGTTGATCCAATTCCATTGCAGACTACCACTCATCAGAAGATATATCTAATACAGTTGAAATTCAACATAGTTACCAAATAAATAAAATGAAAATATTACGTTGTTGGTGACGAAATGTCAGAATTTTTATGGAAACTGTAAACTCTCAAATTAAGGTGCAAAGAAAAGCAACCCCCCCCCCCCCCAAAAAAAACAAAAAAACAAAAACAACAACTTTATTTAGCAAAGTAATCGCCACCAACAGCAGCACATTTTTGCCAACGAAATGCAAGTCATGAAAAAACATGTCGAGCTTCGGGATGTGGCGAACTCATGGGCCGCCGCGGTGGCGCAGTGGTCTAAGCGATGGCCTCTGATCATTCGTCCGAAAGGGGTTCGGGTTCGAATCCCGTGAGGCATGGATGTTGTGTTTGTCTTACGGCACTGGCTCTTTCTTTTCTCTGGAACCAGTGACCCTAAATTAAGGACGGGCGACTGCTTATAGCCCATTGAATTGCTTACGGTGGTCGTTAAACCTCCAATAATAAAGAAAATGAACTCATGGAACGTGGTTTCAACTGATATTTGATTGGGAAAAGATTTATCCTGCAGAAACGTGTACAGATGCTTGTAGAAGTAATAGTCCGTATGGGACAGATCAGACGAATAAGTTAGATGAGGTAGAGAGTTTCGTACTTCAACAAGTGCAGCTTCTGAATCGTCTGGTGGGCAACGTGGGGTATCGATTTATCATGGATAAGTATGGGCCCCGTGAAGATGGACTAAACTCAGCTGTTTGGTGGATAGTGTCAAGTTCTTGACAATACCTGTCTGCCGTGATGGCTTAAGTTTATAAAAAGGAAGAATGGATCACACCAGCTACGGGCAAACAAACACTGATCCTCGTTTTCATGGAATGGAGTATCTATCGGCTTTGGAGTGTATTTCTGGGCTTTACCGCTGTCCAGATATTGCACCTCGTCCGCGATTGTCATACAGCATTCATCTCTTACCACACGTGACGAGGCACCTCAAAATGCCGTTCGTTCGGTTGAGGATAAGAAGAGGAGGAATCAAATTGTCGTATTTTCTGCTGTTCCGCCAACTCAAATGGGACCAATTTATTCATCTTCTTCACTTTACCCACAGCAGGTAAATCTCGGAAAATGATTGCATAATGTACTCGGAGTTTCCCAGCACGTTCTCATACCGTTTGACGTCGATCAGAGTCAATCAAGGCCCCCAATTCAGTATGGTCGGTAGCCCCAGCTGGTCTGCCACGTTGTTCAAGTTCATATCGCCGGACCGGAATTTAGCAAACTAACATTGTGTTTTGTGTTTATGAGCGGCTCCTTTCCTAAATGCTGTATTGATGCTGCGAGCTGCCTCCGACGCGCGGTGTTCAAGTTTAGACAGAAGTAAGAAACTGACCCAAATTTGGCTCTGACCCATCGTCCTGTTCACTGTAGCACAATCTTCTTGGAACTGAAACCATTGACGAAATGACCAGTGCTTTATAGGTAGGAGCCTTGATGCTTTAAATTTACATATCATGAGTTACACCACGCGTTGTGTTAATTCTTAAATTACTGCCACGTCATGAATGAGCGAAATCCGACATTTTATCTGCAAGAATCTAATTGAATAGAAACAAATGGAATAAAATTTTTCAAAGAATCCCTTTTTTCTCCGATTTTGAATACTCCATCCCCCAAATTGCTGTTAATTCACACTTGAACTTTTAATTCGATTCATCCAGGCAGTAGATAACGGATTGTTTTCCATTTTAAAACGAATTTTAACCTGCAGTGAACATAATAAAGATAACATGAAAGATTTTAGAGCTGTGACGTCTTCGTGATTTGTTAAACGTTTCATGGTAATTTCCTTTGCCTGAGATATAAACTACTAGATATTATAGTAAAAGGGATACGACAGTACGTAAAACACCCTTATGCGTATAATTATGAACAACATCGGATGTCGAACACAAAATAAACATGAATTGATCAGACAAAAGGAGTAGCCTGGTACTTTCTGCTGTTCTAGGGCGACATGCCCGCGTTCTTGAGAGAAGGGAGAAAAGCAAGAAATGTGAGTTTGATCTAACGACGGCTGGAGGTCCCTCTGGATGATTTTCCGTGCAACGAAGAAAGTTTTCAACTCCGCAAGAAAAAGAGGTAAAGATTTTTTTGACGCCGAGATGAAATAACGAGGTAGAGATGAAGTTGGAAACGGGAACGTTGGCAGCGAGGTAACCGAGAAACCCGCCTGATACAATAAGCAAGGAACAGAACAAAGTACAAACAACAAAAAGAGTAATATAGAAATCAGGACAAGCAAATCCGCGAATTTCCCCATGTACTGCACAGAACAAGAGCACCTCTGCAAAAGGTGCGAGCTTTAGCTAGTGATTCGTTCATTTCATTATCATGGAAATATAGCTAGAATCCAACAACCGCTCGTTTCTTTACAAGCGAAGGCCCGACGAACCCACGCTACAGGGTACTGAAAGAAATTCAGTGAACTGCCCTGTAACACGGTAATCAAACGAGAGAACGTCTCACTGAATAAGAAAAATGAGAAACATACGAGGCTTACATTGGTAAGATGTCGTGGTTGGTCAGTTAGTACGTTATCGCACCTCCTACGTTGTTAACGACTGCTTGGAAGCTTTATGACATACTGCAGCTGAGAGGATTTAGCTGGATTTGGTGAAAATCTTCCAAATACGTGGCGTCAGTAAATAAATAAACGCATCGCTCTTTCAACGTTCCAGAAACACATAGCCACCGAAAAATTGTTTTCAGCCGCCGCCGTGGAATTGAACCACGGATCTCTCGATATCTAGCCGAGCGCGTTGGCTTTACACCACGGTGGCCAACAATACACGGTGCTATGTGCATTTTTAAGTCAGCTTCTGACATCATATATATCTGGATTTGGGACGCCCACCGATAAGTCAGAAAGTCACAAAGTTTTTAATGTGTCGTAAGGGACGGGCGATGTCTATCCAAGCCTATCCACCCAATTAGGGTTCAATGGGAATGCAGTCGGGCGACTTTCATAAACGTGGAATACCGTGATCTTCAAGCTTCCGAATGACAACGTGTTCTCAATGAGGTGGTTGCACATTATAAACTACGAAAAGGAAACTCCGGCTTACCGTAACGTGTAAAAGTGTAGCAGAACATCTCTGCTGAAGTCATTTCGGCACACGCTGGCGTTCAAAGCGTTCATGTGCCCTCAAAAAACATACACATCTGCTCTGACTGTCGGACGATAACAGTTCCAACTGCGAAGGTCGTGATAATAGCGTAGCGTAATGGCGCAGCGTGAATTTAATCTGTCATTATGACTTCATATCATGTAAAAGGAAAAAGAAAAAATGCACCTTGATTGCTGAGCTGAATGTAAACAATACGTGCATCTAAATAATGGAGCGGTTTTAATATAACACACAAGCAAGATGTTTACAACATGAACATGGCACAAGCAATATTGAAATGCTATGCAAAAATAAGTATTAAAATAATGTGACGAACAAAACTGGCGGATAGCAGTTTCATCTTTAATAAGCTTCCCTACAGAAAAGCTAGGCGAAGATTGCTCGATTTCAAACCTCACGATAGTGTTGTAAATTGGAAATCTCTTCAAAGTACACGTGTGTGTTGGGAAACTGTCACTTGTTGAGATGATTTCCGTTAGTATAAACTCTTTCTCTCTCTTCGAAGCACGGAAGAAAGGTCAATGGCCTTTTTAATAGTACATATGACTCACAGATGCAAACGGAGTGTTCCGGGACTAAGAAATCCGAAGGCTAACACGGTCATTGAAGCAGATCCTTCCGTTCACATGACTTGAGCCGCAGCAGAACGAATTCACAGGTTGCCACAAATGCGAACAGCCGCGTGTTCCTGAGTTGCTTTGAGTCAGAAATTCACCAAAATCAGATTGTTGCCAAATCTGGACTCATCGTAGGATAGGAAGATTAGCTTTTCAAGTCTGTGGCAATAGGTTCTGTCGTTTCACTAAAATCTTGCCGTGTTGTCGCAGAGGGTAGTATTCGGCACATTGGACGTCTGGACAGTAGACCTTCCTAATGAAGTCAATTACAGATCGCGGTATGACTTACCGCCACGCCAATGGTACTTCTCACAGCATTTCTGACGCGACCGTGGGTTACTTTGGTGTTCTTACGAGCCTTTATTCTGAGATACCAATTTTGCGGGGCCATGGTTGTCATTGGACCACCCTTTCTCGTTCTTTCTGAGACATCGTCTCTCTCCTGACAACATGAACGCAGTCGACCTATCGCGTTCTTGGAAACATGAAGATGCATGACGAGCTGCTGCGACATCACGGTCTGTCTTAGCTGGGATTTCAGCGCTCCAATAGCTCTATTGCGTTCTCTGACCGTTCACAGTCTGCCAGCGTCACAGTCTGTTGTTTTCTCTGTCTATTCACAGTCTAACAGTAGCGTTACAGGCGTTACAGACGCGCATCGTTAAGACATACCTTAGCACACTGATTGCTTCGAAGTCCAGTTACCACACATGCATCTTTATCGAGCCTATGGGTAAGTAACAACAATGTGGAACCCGAGATTTAGGCACAGATGAGTTTTATTTTCTTCCTGCTACCGTTATGAACTAACATTTGCATAAACACACACCTGGGGTTCTAAATTGTAGTATCCCTAACTTTTATTTGAGTAGTAAATTTCACAAAGTTCAATTTGTCGCCAAAGAATATTTTGTTTCAAAACATCATTTCGAAAATTATTGGACTATTCATACGTTTAGCGTTAGGAAAACACATCGACATTTCTTTGCTATTTTTTGTTTCGAGGACAGATAAAAATATTTTGAAGAATTAAATGATTTGTAAGAACTGATGAGATGCACTTTCAGCAAGGTGTTATCTTCATATACAATTGGGAAACGAATTTCCCCGAAGAAATATTTCTTCATAAATACATGGTAATCATTGTAATGCTAATTATTCATACATGGTAGGCATTATAATGCTGTTATTTTTGGATGTGAGAAAAGATCGTGAGACGCTACGATGGGGCAGGAATAGCTTCGACTATCGCAAATCTCAAGGTTCTCAGACACGTACGTTCAGTTGATTGGAATTTCCTTGTCCTGGGTAGTGTAATGACTAGCATGCTCGACCGGAAATCGGGAGTGCGGGTTCGATTTCCGCTCCAGGACGATGAAAATTTTCAAGTTTTCTGAAGGAAGTGGTTATATGGAATACAGTGAAAATATGCCAATAATAGTTTATTATCTTGCCTGCGATGACCTACAAACTCTTTGGGGGGTGTAAAAAAAGCAGTTCGTTCAGTACGATTCTTTCAAAAATATATGGGTAATTCCTTCTGAGGCGAGTCTGTTTACATAAATGATTGATTAACTTTTCATTAGAAGGTAGCAGCTGCCAGCTATAGAGGATAAATTCCCTGGAATCCTGTTTACATACTGATGGTTTCTGCCTTGAACCGGGTTCAGATTCTTATCACAAGAAATTAATCCTTGCAATGCTAATGAAAGGACACGATGGTGTGTAGTAGCGGTCACGATAATTTGAAAGGGGAGAACATTTTTTACCGCTATCAATTCGATCGAATAAAAACCCCACATCATACTTGGATTATTTTACAAGCCCAAAAGTAAAAACAAAATAACAGATGTGTATTTTTACCACAGTAAAAATTTAGAAAATTCAAAATTTTGTCCCTTTATAATGGGGCGGCATATGCCCCTGTGCCACCCTCTGGCTCAAAATGTTTGCTGTTAATGAAGATACTAAGACTTTTCAATGCTACATTGCTCTGAAATTTTCCTGATTCGATGTTACCTCGTATAACCACAGAGCATTGGTTTCCAATCTATAATCCTCGGATCGCTTGGGTATGAGACGTCAAAGCTGTTAGCCCGCGGTGTTATATTATAATTCTCCGTAAGTTCTTCATAATTTTAATCTGAAATTCATTGTTAAGTATAAATTTCGTCCAATGTTAAAAATATCTCTTAAAACTTTGATTTATAAAACATTACATTTGAAAATCGCAAAGAAGAATTTCAAAGCTATAGTGCGTCTGTCAAGATTCATCCATCAAATGACTGGATAACTTATCTTCAAAGGAGAGCGGAGCTCGAGACGTCCCATTTTTAATAACCTGCATTTTCTTTAGAAAATTTTATGTATAACCATTCACATTTATATATTTCTAACAAAATCTTAATGCATCAATAAAACGTTAATAAATTAAATTTTAAGACAAACAGGTTACTCATATACACGATCGAGTCACATTATTGCGACCACCAGCTAATATCTAGAGAACAGAGTGTAGAACTGCGTCATCCTTTTCTTTCTTTCAATATGTTGAAAACAACATGACTTTATAAACGTGGTATACTGTTCACGAGACGTTGACTCATCAAGCGTTTGATTTTTGTTTCCGCCAGGTTGTATTCACTGTTCTCTAATGTTTTGTTTTTTCACTTACCGTACCTAGTGTATATTGTGTCTTTACTGTTTTCTTCAGTTTGCTTTTTTCCCTCGCCAATGTCGAGTAACATTGTGTGTACTGTTAATTAACTTTATTTGTGTGGCAACATGTTGTACAAATTTCCTTTTTTCTTACATTGCATATTATGTGATTTTGCTCAAGAACATATTTTTGTCCTGTAGTATGTCATTATGTCTTATTAGGTGATTCGTGTTCTGTGACGATATTATCTCCGTTAGCATCCCTGTATTTTCTGATCAAAGTTCTTGTTGTGTCACCGACTTTGCGATGTTGTATCTTGTGCTTTGTGTATTGTTTTTGTTTATCACATACATCGTTGTATTTACTTACATTCTCTGTTCTAGCACACACTCCCGAAATCATTTTGTTATTTGCTATCATATGCTAAATATGCTTCCTGTGTTTCTCTAGTTGTATTTCACGTATTATGGGGCTGCACTTGACCCCAGATTCCTGTACCACTACGATACTCATAGAATGCTTGCCTGCATTCGTGTTTTTATTACTTTAATCTGGGCAGCTTTACAATCTTTCATGTGTACATATCATTATAAATGTCATGTGTATTTTTATGCTTTCGATAGGCGCGAACAATAATGATGTAACAGCCTATTTTCTTAAATAAAATTTGTTGAAAACCAGCTAATATCTAGAGTAACCGCCGTGTGCAGTGCGAACAGCAGCTAGACGGGCTGGGAGGGACTCAATAAGGTGCTGGAAGGTGTTCCAACGTATGGGAGCCATGCCGACTGCAGTGCATCTGATAGCTGATGGAGGGTGCGTGGTGGAGGATCCAACACGATCGGGGTGGTCCCACAGATGCTCAGTTGGGTTTAAGTCTGGGGAAGTAGGGGGCCGAGGAAGTACTTTGAAGTTTTCATCGTGCTCTTTCAACCACTCTCGGGTATTTCTAGCTGTGTGACACGTTGCATTTTCGTGCTGGAAGATTCCATCAGCCCCTGTCAAAGACAATCAGCATGAATGGGTGAACGTGGCCTGCAAGGATGGATTCATAACGAATTCGGTCCACAGTCCCTTCCACAGGTATGAGTGGATCTAGAGAATGCCACGAAAACATTCCCCAGACCATAACGCTGCACCCCACCAGCTTGTGTTATGCCAGCAATGGTTGAAGGATGTTTGTTCTCCGATGTTTCTCGCCTGATACGCAAACGTCCATCCGTTCGATGAAGCAGAAAACATGACTCATAGGGGAAGGCAATCCTTTGGCAACCAGTGGAGGTTCAATTCCGACACTGCCTTGCAAATGTAAGCCTTTTCTGCCGATGCACCTTCGTTTGCATAGACGTAGTGACCATCCGACTGCATCGGAGCCCCATAATCAGCAGGGTTCGCTGAACTGTAGTTTTAGACACACTTCGTGTAGCCCCCTAGTTCATTCGGCCAGTGAGTTGCTCCACTGTATCGTGTCGATCGGCCTCACGCACCTTCCAGCCGACATTCACCTCTCACATCAATGGCACGTGGTGCTCTGCAGTTCTCCCGTCGCTTATGCGCAATGGTGCCATTTCTTCAGGCACGATGCACTTTAACCACAGCAGCACACGAACAGTTCATAAACTGCGCTGTTTCAGAAATACTGCCACCCTTGACCCGAAAGCCTACAATCATCCCTTTTTGCAAATCTGATAAATCGCTCCTTTTATCCATGACAGAAACGAGTGATATGTTTTCATATTGCCTACAGTACACCTTATATACCCTCCAAGCCAGCTCACGACACGTGCCTTGGTTCGGTGGATACGCGCTGTTGATGTCAAAAGTAGGTGGTGTTCACAATAATGTCACTCGACTGTGTATTTTCAAAATATGTTTCACCAATATTCAATGAAAACAGCAGTGCCTTTCTGAGAAAAGTCAAAGAACATTTGGAAATCAAATTCATGGCATGATTGGAAGCATATTTAAATAATCATGTACACTGACGGAAAAAAATCCCAACACCAAGAAGGGGTTGTGTTAGATAAACGACAGTTGGTAGGCGGTGAGAGTATATTTGTAAGATGACGTCTATGCAAATTTCGCGCTCGGCGCATACGTGTGGCGCTGGTAGCGCCCCTCGGAACATGGAAAGCAGGTTTGCTGTAAATACGCGCTGTAACGTTCGTGAGCGTTAGTTATCGTTGAGATTCGACGTAGTGTGTTGATGTTAGTCAAGAATGCCTTTAAGAAGACGAAGAAGCCATTATCAACAGCTCATGGAGTTTGAACGAGGTCGTGTAATAGGGCTACGAGAAGGTGAATTTTCTTTCCGCAATATTGCAGAACGACTTGGCAGGAATGTAGCCACTGTGCATGATGTTTGGCAGCGGTGGTCAAGGAAAGGTACTGTCTGAAGAAGACCGGGTTCAGGCCGGACACGTGGCCCTACTGAGAGGGAAGACCGCCGTGTACGGCGTATGGCCGTGGCGCATCGTGCCGCGTCTGCGGCAGCAATTCGAGCTGCAGTTGCCACCATAGTGACACAACGAACTGTTACAAATCGGTTACTTGAAGGACAGCTCCGAGCCAGACGCCCTGTAGCGTGCATTCCACTTACTCCAAACCACTGCCGTTTGCGACGTCAGTGGTGTCGAGCTAGAGCTCATTGGAGGACGGAGTGGAGATCTGTTGTGTTTTCTGATGAAAGCCGGTTCTGCCTGGGTGTCAGTAATGGCCGTGTGTTGGTTAGCAGGAGGCCAGGTGAGCGCTTGCAACCAACCTGTCTGCGGCCGAGACACACTGGACCTACACCTGGAGTTATGGTCTGGGGAGCAATTTCCTATGACAGCAGGAGCACTCTCGTGGTTATCCCACGCACCCTGACGGCACAGTTGTACGTCGGTCTGGTAATTCAACCTGTTGTGCTGCCATTCATGAACAGCATTCCAGGGGGTGTTTTCCAACAGGATAACGCTCGCCCGCATACCGCTGTTGGAACCCAACAGTGCTAGATCACCAGATCTTTCACCAATCGAGCACGTATGGGACATCATTGGACGACAACTCCAGCATCACCCCCAACCAGCATTAACCGTCCCTGTATTGACCTACCAAGTGCAACAGGCATGGAACTCCAAACCACAAACTGACATCCAGCACCTGTACGACACAATGCATGAACGTTTGCGTGCTTGCATTCAACATTCTGGCGGTTACACCGGTTATTAATGTACCAGCATTTCACATTTAAAATGGCTCTTCTCGCGCTTACAATAAGCTGTGATCTTGAAACCTTAATCGATTAAATATGTTACCTATACAAATGTATTGCCGCCATTTCATTCCTCTACAACTATTTTTTCGCGGTGTGGCGATTTTTTTTCCGTCAGTGTATATGAACTTAAACTTTCGTGAACATGTTTGTTGTAGTCCGCAATTAAAAAGGAGTTCGGAAAAGCACTGAAAGACCGTAGTTAACGGAGAGACCCTGTGATAACGGAGGCGCCCCTCAGAGTATGAATTTACACCCGATATCCCAGAATGGTCATACCGGGAGTAAATTCATGCTCTGAGGGGCGAAAAAATACACTGCTGGCTACCCAAAATGCAACACCAAGAAGGAAGCATCCGATTGGCCTGAAATTCGTAGCATGCGTCGCCCGCGAGAGGACATGCAAACAATTAGCATTGCAGGGCATATGCAAATCATGTGCGCCCGGCACGCCACCGAGAAGCACTATAAGAAGGGTGCACAGAAGGTGGGGTGTAAGTAGTGGAAATGTGTTGTGCTGCCGGACCTGTGCGTGGGAAGCTTCTTGATGCCTCATCGCAGAATACGGCAGTCATTCCAGCACGTTTCGAAGTTCGACAGAGGACGAATAGTGGCTTATCGCAATAGCGGTTTATCGTACCGAGACATCGGCGCCCACGTGGGACGACATCCAGCCACAGTGAGGCGAGTATGGATTCGGTGGGTGCAGGAGGGATGGACGGACCGACGTAAGCAATTGCCTCAGCCCTGGCACACCACCGAACGAGAGGATCGGCATGTTCTACGGCGGGCATTGACGGCTCGCACCGCCAGATCACGAACGTTAGCGGGAATTAGGGTGTGTTGCGCAACAACCTGTGTCAGCACGTACCGTTCGACGTCTTCTGCAGAAGCGGGGATTGTCGCACGGCGCCCTTTGCTCCGATTACCATTGACGTTACACCACCGGCGAGTGCGGTGGCAGTGGGCCGTTGAACACCGCACTTGGACTACGGAATGGCACGATATTGTCTTTTCCGACGAATCCCGTTTCTGCCTGCAACACTACGATGGTCGGATCCGCGTGTGGCGGTACCGCGGCGAGAGACTGTATGACGCTTGCATTATGCATCGCCATACCGGTCCGTCGCCTGGCGTTATGGTTTGGGGCGCAATTGGATATGACACCCGCACCACTCTGGTATGCATCGCCTGTACACTCAACAACCACCGTTACATCTCCGACGTTTTGGAGTCTGTAGTCCTCCCTTACCTGCAGGACCTGCCAGCGGCCATGTTTCAATAGGACAATGCGCGCCCGCACGTGGCACGCATCGTGCAACAATTCTTCACGGCCCACCAGGTGTCACTGCTGCCGTGGCCCTCCTGTTCTCCCGATATGTCGCCCATCGAACACTTCTGGTCGCTGATCGGCAACCGAGTGGCTCGGCAAGCACCACCCGAGGCTAAGAACGGTGAACGGGCGCCACTGTGAAAACACAAGTTTGTTTGCGACGGCCATCAAAGCCGTGTCCCCTAACTCCGGAGTAAGTCGCTCTCCCAACTGAGTTACGCTGACAAAATGTTTCGCTGCAGATTTGTCGTCTTAATACATGTTTTCACCCCTGTAGTTCGTCACAAACCTTGAACGGAATTTTTCCAAGTCCTATCCCGAAGGCATCTTCCTACTGTTACGTTCACTATCTGATACTCATTAATTCTGGACAGGTTCGTTTTCCATTCTGCATTTGTGCGGAGTGCTGTGTTGTCGGCGTTCGCAAAACTTTCACATTTTACTTGACATTTACAACTGTTGGATCTTGGGTACCTAGTTTTCACAATTTTAGTAAAATAACGTCAAAAACCATAAGTGAAATTTTTGAACAACGGTATTATTTTTTTAAACAGAAGTATGAGAAAGTAAAAACTGTTTACTATTTGAGTGGAATGGAGAACTTTTAAACTCAAAGGGGCGCAATTTTAAGTGTCACCTCTCGCAAATAAGCAAAGCTTGCTTTGACTCTGAACCACTACCTTACAGTATTGTTAAATTATTTTGTAATGTGTGTTTTCCTAAACAGCACATTTACACACTACTGCTGAGGTATTTTGAATTTTTGTATCTGTTTCCATGTAGTATCAATATACAGTAGTATATCCAAATATTGTCCTGAATCAAGTTCAGTGTGATGCTGCTAAACACTTCTTTATTTTGGTTTAAAAGATCCGAATTTTAACGTTTGAACTTGTTAAGATAAACATTCAGAATAATATGTAAAAGAACGGACAATATTCTACCATCAATAAAAAAAAAGGATTTACTAAAGTAGTTATACAGGGCGAGATAAAATGATGTTGAAACGTGTATTCGCCCGATTTCCCTTGTTATTTGCACCAACATACTTTATTTGCCCATTTGGAAATCAAGAAAAGTGAGGCATTTTCATAAACATACAGTTAAAACATTTTAAAATGTTATTTATAACGGTGTTGCTAAAATGGGTAAGGGTGAACGTGTACGGAAATGAATGGCTGAGTGGAAGAATAAAGGGATTTTTCCACTCAGAAAGGATTCAGCTACGAAACTGAAAATAACGGATGCCTACCATTTCCTGACGTCCTGGTAACTCGCTCAAATGGATATCTCGCAACCACAATTTATCGAAAGGCTTTTGCTGTTTTCTCACCTGCACATGCTAAGTCCAATCACCCTTGGCAACAAAAACTCAGCGCCTTTTACAGTTGCGTATATCGCGCGATACACATATGTTCAGATAAAGACAGTTTGGAAAAAGAACTTTATTTTCTTAAACGTGTTGCAGTACAACGCGGATACAACCCTTGCATTATAGACAAAGCTCTAACAAAATTCCGGAAACCGAAGTATATCTCTACGATAACTCCTGTGATGCGCTCACTGAGAGAATTTTGCCATTATTCCATTCTTACAATTATTCCATTCAAAATTTCTCAAAACATTTAATTTTAAGGTGATTTTTAAACCCATAAACAAAATGAGCTTTTTAGGATCAAAGGACTATATTGAAGACAAAAACTCGTAGGGAATTTATCAAATTCCATGTGAATGTGGCGCTTCGTATATAGGACAGACCCGTAGAGCCTTGCATTTTCGATTGAAGGAGCAGAAGACCTACATTCGGAATTGTGACCTAAAGAAGTCATCGATGGCTAAACAGTGTTACGAAAAGGACCATAAATTTCTCTTTGAAGAAGCAAAACTAATTGACAAGCCATATTCAACCACCAAACGTGATATTTTGGAAGCTTTCCATACATATCAGAAGTCTTCGCAACTTGTTAATGACATGGCATCCACCCCATTTCTATCAAGCGCGTGGAAGCATCTAACCAAAACACATGACTGTAAACACCATTTATGATATCATATACAATTTGAATAATTACGTGCCATTCGTCCTGATGAAGCTAGGTCAATACCCAACGAAACCATGGTCGGCTTGAAAAAATAAATATTTGTGACCAACAATACGTTGTATTATCTTGATATATACATAATTGTCACAAGACTGTAGTTTGTGAGATCAAGAATGAAGGGATTTGTTTTCATTTTTGGGATATTCTTTCATTTGGCTGCAAGCAATACAAACATAGTGCAGTTAAGCTTCCATTTGAGATCTGTTCCTTGAGTCCATTGTAAAGAAGTGTCGAGAGGGAAAGAGAGAGCAAACATTATATCGATCGGACGTCTCTCCCTAAGTAATTTAGGTGGCTGTTCCTGGTCTTAATGAGCATTTCATTAGTCTCATAAAATCCAGTGCACTTAGATAAAGAAAACTGCTGGCCTAATGACTGCTGAATACGATACTTAAGTCTTGATGAAGGTGCGTGGTGTAATTATCCAGTATAATTGTGGAGAGGAAACAAGTTTTTCGTTACATAAGAAAAAAAAAGAAAGAGGAGGGAGAGATTAAAACTATTGTTTCATTTCACGTGAAACTGAAGAGATGAAAAACAAAACAAAACAAAACACCGATTTCATCATTAGTAAACCATTATCAAACCGGAAAGATTCGTGTGGTTTGATTCTTAATGAACGGTTAACACCATATTCATTGCCAACAGGAGTTTCTGAATCCCATCTACGCAATGGCCCTGCAGCAAAGGGCTCTGTCATCATTATCAGAACTGCTTCAGGAGATAGACTAAGCATAGCAAAGATATTGTTTCTATTTCAGAACAACACAACAAAGCATAGCCACATCATTGATTAAGCACTCTTCCCGATATATGTTACCAAGGTTCGTACTCTTCCAAGCAAAATAAATTCAAGGACTTAAACCCGAATTATGATACACTATATTGACAAAAGTCACCGGACACCTCTTCAAAAGTAAATGAACGGATCCACTGCGTTGTTAAGATGCGCGGAACATCTGCAAACGGTATAAAAACAAGCCTGCAGCTGACCGCGATCATATCGCACTGTGAGGTTGAGTGAAAATGTCGCGGCGGGAGAGAACTGACTTTGAGAAAGGAAAGATTGTTGGGTGTTATATTAGTGGGTTGTCCATAATAGAAACCGAGAGCCGTTTAAACATACCCAAGTCAACTGTTTTGGATGTACTGGATAAGTGGAAGACACATGACGTGCCTGAACCAGCAAAACGTACCGGCAGACCAAGAAAATCAGTGATAGAGGACGTCAAAGCCTCAGGAGAGTCGTTACAGCTAATCGACGGAGTACTGCACAAGACCTCAGTGTACATGTGAGTAAAAAGGCTGAAACCTCGGTATGTACACGTACCATTTGCAGAGAACTTCATTCCATGGGTTACCGTGGTCGTGCGGCTGCTTATAAGCCTTTCATCTCCACTAGGAATGCTACTTGTCGTTTATCATGGTGTAAAGAACATTTATCGTGGACCGTAGATCAATAGAAACGGGTCCTATGGAATGATGAATGCAGATACACGATTCATCAGTCTGATGGCTGTGTGTGGATATGGCGGCAGCCGAGAGAACGCTATTTACCACAGTGTACTGTACCTACGGTCAAGTTTGGAGCTGTCAGTGTACCCGCGTGGGGGTGTTTTTATATATGTATGGTCCCGGCCCATCGGCTATCGTGGACAAACCTGCTAACCAGCACGTCTACCTCAATATTCTGGACAATTATGCCCTATCAACTCTGTGGCAATACTATGTATGGAACTGAGTCTTGTTGGTACCAGTAGGATAATGCACTGAGCCATAAAGCAAGAACTGTTATGGCGTAATTTGACGATATTTCCGTATCGTGTGTAGACAGGCCAGCACAGAGCCCTGATCTTAATCTTATAGAGCACATATAAGATGAATTAGAGCGCTGCATAAGAAGTTTGGAACCAAGGACTACTACTAAGCAACAGTTAGCGGCAGCATTATGCACTGAATCGAAGCGCATACCTATCGCTGTGTTCCAAAACCTTGTCGAAAGCAAGTCTCAAAGGGTCAGTGCATGCATGTAGGCCAAATGTGGACCGACACCGTACTAATGTATGTCAATAAATGCTATGTTGTGTTTCTCTTCTAGGTGTCCGGTGACTTTTGTCAATATAGTGTACGTCAGTTACACAGATATTACACATTGATTATTTTCATTGCACAAGAACCTCGAAACATTCAATGGTGAAAGCGTTTGGCAATATCACAGGGATGTCGGTGGATGAAAATATGAGAAAAATGTGTACATATGCTTTATGGTGGAACAACTCATTTTCCATCGAAAAGTATTCGTGACAATGCAGAATCGTTCGTAAAACGTAAAGACTTTATTTAAATCAGAGTGCCATGACTGAAACACTTAATCTTATCTAGTAAGGAATACAAAATTTTGATCGAGCGGAAATTAATGTGTTCGCAAATCAATGATCCCTTTTTCCACTCAGAACAAAGTACTTGGTTTTTCAAATACCATTCTTCTTGGTTCTTTGACCTCTTGTTACACTCAGTTCAGAGAAGAAATGTATCAGTATCATAGCTCAATCAAGAAGAAATACTGACGGGCAATCACTATTGTCCATCGGCATCATGTACATGAACTAGGCCATCAGTTACACCAACAGCGCTTTCTTTTGCAAAACTGTTAATCATGAGCAGTAATGGAGATGATGTCATTGATGACATTCAAAAGAAAGGGTATTTGTGGCAGAACTGATCTCCGGGACACACCTATGCTAAAAGACAATACATCGCCCCCCCCTCCTCCCGAAAAATCTTGCAAGCTGTAAGCATAAATACAAGAGCCTACACAGCCAGGGACGCAAGGAGAGCCATACCATATGATTGGAGTTTATTTAGAAAACGCCGGATGCAAGACTTTATCAAAAGTTCTTGAAATCATAAGTGTCTAAGCATTAACTTCACCATACTTACCCTCAGTTATATTCCAAACATGTTTGAGATAAGCTAGAACGTCAATGGTTCTTTGAGTGAAGAATCAAACTGGGGGCCATTAATGAGCTTGGAAGTCTTGAGAAAAGAGAGTAGCTGGTCATTAATTTTCTTCCCTATAATTATAGTCATAGTAGATGTCTGAGCTGTAAAGAGATAGTCTGAGGAACAAGATGATTCCCTTTCTCTGTTCGAATATATTCCAGGGTGAGTTAAAAGTTCGTCCCGTTTTGAAATACACATAATGTTGAGCCACCATTCTTGTGCGAAACGCGCTCAAGCATCGACTGGGTACCTCCATGACGTAGAACACACGAGGCTCATGAGTGTTTTTGGAACGGAATCACCTTGAGTTACCAGGTGAGCAGTGGATGGAGGCCGACAACCGTGCTATTGGGATGCTCCGACGCCATTATTGAAAAAAAGAGCTAAACGTGGCAGCAGCAGAGAGAGAAATTTGCGCAATTTAAGACGAGGAAATAGTGGACAGCAACACTGCACGAAAATAGTTTCGGGGTTTCAACGCTGGGGATACCAGTCACGAAGACAAGCCGAGGTCACGACGTTCAACGACCACCAAAACCTACAACCTGGTCGAAGCTGTGACAGCGAGCCTCTGTAACAGTACACGACAGTTGGAAGCTGAATTGGGAATCCCAATCCAACATCGTTCGTCATCTGTACCAGCTTGGTTTCTCCTGCAGGTGCCAACGAATGGTCCCCCATGAACATACACCCAAGCAGGAATAACAGCGTGCTGGTCTTTGTCGCGCATTGCTGTCAAATCCACAGGACGATAGCTTTTGGCGCCGTATCATCACAGGTGATGAAAAGGGGAGATTCCTACGCTATCTTACCACTGGGATTCCGTGTCTAAGTCCACTCCAAGAAGCATAGCCATAGTGCAAAAAGGGCGGTTCGAGAGGAAAGTCATCCCGCGCATTTGGTGAATTGTGAGGGTCCTGTGCGCTGGAAATTCGCGCCGGATGGTCAGGATGGGAACAGGTATTTCTATGCCGAACAACTGCGGCGGTTCCATGATGCTCTGCGCCAACAATACCCAGCGCTCATCAATGGGAAACGGGCTTTGCTTTAAATGGGAGATTCCCAAGTCCCACCTCCAGAGTGGTTTTCCGAGAACTACGGGAATTGAAAGCGGTTTAGATCCTACCCCCATCATCCATACAGTACGCACTTGCCCCATCCGACTATCAAATGTTTCACGCCATGACACATTTCCTACAAGGGCAGCAGTTCACTTGATGGATGTGGAATCAGGATTCAGAGTTTCTGTACTCGAAACCTGCCGAGTGGTACCGCCGTGAGCCCTTAGCTCTCGTGGAATGCTGCCAAATGACAATAGAAAATTACGGCCTGTACTTTGCAGAATGATGTGAGCATGTACGAGTTTCTTGCACAATTCAGCTTTTTAGCTGCAAATGGGACGAAAGTTTTGACTCATCCTGTTAGTACTGAAGCAAACGTTCAACCTGTTCGAGAAAACTGTTGAAACGACTGTTGAAGCCAAACAGATGACAAAAGCCAGGGTTAGTTTCGATGCACAAGATTTCAGAATAAAATGAAGCATGCCATAAAGACCACAGGCTATATAAATTTCAAGAATCTGAAGTATTCTATGCATCTTACGATGATGGAACACAACTAAAAATAAGGCATCAGACGATTCCGAAATAGCGGGGAGGTTTATTAATATCATTCAGAATAGATTCTTTAGAAAAGCCCATTTTTCCAGAAAATCAGTTAAGTAGTTGATGAAAGTTCAGGACAAGCTAAATATCACTGGGGACTAATGAGCATTCTTAATGAATGACTTGAAACCGTTAGGGACTTCCACATGAATGATGGCACAGATTAGCGAAATGACAACGCCTTTTGACTAAAGGCTTGCATTTAGTACAATAAAATATTTCTAGATTCTTTTTAAACTGCGCGATCGGCAGTTTTCTAATAAAAATCAAACTTTTACAAGCGGGAAAAGCTTGTGCCAAAATTGGAAAATGCACCAAAAATCGTAGCAGAGGTAACAACAATCAGCAGAAAAGGGAAATTTAAAATCCTGGCAGGATAGCTGCGTGCATGAAAGTCGAAAAGTTATCACAAACGTGTGTTATACAGTAAAAAACTGACAGTAACTCGGTAACTCTCAACACACGAGTTACTATACAGTAACTGGTGTGTTGTAGTAAAAACTCTATATTAACAAGCCTTCGTGAACTAGAGACCTAATTTTAAGATATAATTATATTTACGCCTTCTAGTGCAATAACTAAAAATCGCTGAAAGCAGATAATGCACGCGAAATGTACTCTTTACCAAAAACTACCCGATGGAAAAAGAACCTTTCAACTGAACTTGTACAAAATGTTATATCGTAGAAAATAGAAATATGCACGTACCTTTAAGCCAGGGCGGTAGCTACGAGAGCAGGGGAGGGGGTGGGGGTGGTGGCGGTTGCTGTACCAGAATGGTCATACTAGAGACGTATGTTGACGTTCTGAGGGGCGTAAAAATAGAGATTTACAACGTGTGAATAAATTAACTGAAAATTGTTACTGAAAAAGAAGTTTACACCCTTTAGGATTTGTGAGGTATGTAGCCCTCATGCGCACGAAAAGAATTGTGCGGAACAGTGAAGAGAAGCATATAGAGCAATGAGGACATGCATAACTTCAGTGACCTTTCTGAATATGCCGTACGGATGAAGAGCAAATCAGTCATCTGTGCAGTGTTGCAGAAAGCCCCTCTGAGTGTATATATAACCATGGACGGAATTTTTCGGAGCTGTAACCGAAAGCGTCTTCGTATTGTTACGTTCACTATCACAAACAATATAATTTCCTTTGTCTGAAAGATTGTCCCGCTTTGGAGGCGAAGCGGAAAGAGCATTTGCCTCTTTTAATTGTCGAATCCCTGATACAACCAATATACATTCTTTGCAAAAACAAACAAACAAACCAACAAAAAAAAAAAAAAACCCGAAGCACCCAGAAGGAATCATTCAATCGAGATAAAAAGTAGTATGTGCAATGTATATGTGTAGGAAAGGAAATGATTGCAATTACACAGCAGTTAGTCCATTTATTCGGATAAAACAGCTACACAAGTGGAACAAGTCAGTACGTTGTAGCGCCACCTCTGGCTTGGATATAAGGCGTGGCATAAACGCATACAGTTCACGGATACTATCCTGACATATGCTGTCCAAATTGCGGGCCAGCTCGCCGACATTCCGGGATGGCCGTAGGAGGCGTCCCACCATGTCCAAAACATGTTCGATCGGTGAGAGTCGGGCGATCGGGATGGCAATGGAAAGGTGTCGACATTACACAGGCAGGCCTAGGAGAGCCATGCCGTGTGTGGCCGGGAATTATCCGGTTGAAAAATTGTTCGGTGATGCTGCGAAAGGAATGGCAAGGCAACACAACAGGTCGTAGAATGTCGTCCACGTAAAGTTGAGCCGTGAGGGTGGTACAGTGGGCTACCAAGGGTGGTTGGTTGGTTGATCTTTATGGCGCAAGGGCCATGTTTGGACAAAGAGCAGCGCCATAACATGGCTCCCCAGACAGTTATTCCAGGTATGCAAGGCGTGTGCCGCTCTACGGTGAAGGCAGGTTCCGTGCGCCGGCCGGCTCGTCTCCAGACACAAATGCGCTGGTCATCGGTGCCAAGTGCAAACCGTGACTCATCACTGAAGACAACACGACGTCACTGGACACTATCTCACGTTGACAGGGCCCACACCACTGAAAACGGTGCTGGCGATGCTCACTGGTCAGTGATAGGCGGCGGAGTAGCCTCCTCGAATGCAGCCTCCGTGCCGCATTTCGTTTGGCAGCGGTCCGGATGGCTACTTCCGTACGTGTAGACGATACAACATGGCCATGGATGGTTGAGAGCGACCAGTGGTGAAAGTGGACGGTTTGTTCTGTGGGGACGCAGTGTTTTTAGTGTTCAAAGAGTCTGGGAGGATTATCTCTCTCTCTCTCTCACACACACACATACACACCAACGTGGGCACGCGCTCGCACATTTCACACATTTGTGTTCTTTTATATGAACATAAATTAAAAAGATAAAAAATATTACAATGAATATAAACAAAACCCTAATAAATGTATAATTCAGCTAAAAATGTCTATATCACAAACAGCAGGTTACGCGTCAGCTGAAGTGAAGGGATGTACGTTTTTCTTAATTTTGCAGCTGAAAGAGAAATTTCACATTAATAGACATCTTTGATACTACCTCACAGATAAAATATTTTCCCTTTTCTTTAGCGATTTCGGAGAGGCACTGAGTATGTCATGTCCCCTTTCCTAGTTTTCAGCCAGCCTTTAATGAGGAGCAAGAGATGGCCACTCTCTCTTTGCTACTGAAGTCCGCAGAGAACATTAATGCTGGTCGTTTCCATGCATCGGCTTTTCACGAGGTTTATTTTATATTACTTTACTGCTCTGTGAGTGAGTGGTATAATGGTTTTATCGTTTAATAGCGTCAGCGTTCACGTAGGGACAGATTCGAGCATATGGCTTTTTCTTACAACTTTAGGTTTTAATGAGGTATTTCCCACGATCAGGATCAAACTGGCGATCCAGATGGTCCAAAAGAGGGCGTGAGACAATAAAATAGCACGCGATTTTCTGAGAGAAACGAGGAAAATCGAGGGGAGTCTGGAGGGAAAAGGTTGAAGGAAAACGTTTGAGTGAGGATTTCTCCGTGCGAAAGGGAGTAGTTTTCCGGCTTCCCCAACAAATAAGGAAAGAGGAGGGAAAATAGAAATGGGAATGTCCGATGCCGATATGAAAGATGGAAACTGAGATCAAGTTTGGAAGGAGAAAAGCAGCAGCGAGGTAACCGAGAAAGAAGCCTGATAGAATAAGCAGAAACATACCAATGTTTATAAAGAAATCAGGACAAAGCTCATATGTGACCGAATTAAATAAATAGCACCATTGTAGAAGATCGAGTTTTCATTTATAGCCAAATGCCCACAACTGTTTAGTTCTCTTGCAAGTGAAAACCTGACGAACCCACGCAGCAAGGTATTGAAAGTAACTCAGTGAACAGCCCTTTAACAAAGGCCTTATCGGTACAGTTTAATGAAAAATCGTCGCCTTAATCGGTTTGCCTTCTCGTCACACGAAATCCTGACTCGTACCAAAAACATCACAGCAAATAAACTTTGAATTATTAATACTATTTTTACTAAAAAAAACCCCAACAGAAATTAAATATATTTCAGTGTTATCGTTTGAAAACCAATAAGGCGGCGACCGTATGCTGAAGTTACAAATTAGACAAACTGCGATTTTGCGTCGCTATCACGCAATACGTTCCTTCAAAACAACTGAAAAATCTAGTTAGAAGTCATTGAAAAAATATGATGTGCATAAAATCAGAACTCATAAATCTCAAAAGTTAACTTAAAACTTGTCGGCATGAGAAAACTAAATTGTTATCACATGACTTCTTTGTGTTCGAACGGACTGTAAAATACTCTAAGACGAACAGCGTCTCGTGTCGAGCTACTATCTCATGATTCTAATACAATTTAATATATTGCTGTTGTCAAACCACTAAATTCGCCCTGAATTATTACTCATGGTGTGTGCCTGCTTCTTTAGTGACGGCATATTTATTGACGGCAAAAATCCAAGTTGCTTTGCCCCAAACTTTTATTAAAGTTAGGAAGACGAGAAATCATACTACTCCGACAGCATATAGAATTTAAAACAGACATGAGTTCCAACGTGCTACAAAACCTCTTGGTAATATGTTTTGGGGGTAAGGAGAAGGAAGGAAATGTTAAATGGACTTCCGACTTAGATTTTCGGAGAAATCTGAATATATCAAATACATTCGACGCAGGAAACTTAGAATTGACAGAAATTTCTGAATAACATGATGTTTTAAGTTGGTATTTATGCCAAGGTAGTACTTTTTAAAGGCACAAACGCATTATACTGAGATATTTAAGTTCAGAGAGAGATATGAATGAAATGGTCATTTATTGAAAATTGATTTTGCCGTGTGTCCTGTTTACTTTCATAAAATAAAGCGGACGGGGGGGGGTAATCCGAAATGTAAAACGAAAACAGAAGCTGTACGCCGTTTACCGAAACTTCCGTTACATAAATTTCAAGCGAGAAATAAAGTCACTTTTAGCACTACAGCTAAATAGGCTGACTATTAAATTATAGCTTGGTAAGTCTCACTAAATATCCCAAAGGCAGAAGACGACTCTTTGAAAGCCACGTCGTGACTTCTAGTGCAGTGCCAAGCAAAGAGTTGCTTGGATAGCACCAAATTTTGGAATCACGCCAGGAATGACATCATTATTTGCGTGCTTATGTACCTCACTATGTTATTCAGTGACCTAAATTTTTAGCGTAGTTTTTCTCGATGAAAAGTAAAGAACTGGAACAGCAGATTTTTCGGCATTCATTCGGTTTCTTTTCTTCTAGAATGTAAAACAGTTTCGTTGCTTCATAAAAAAAAACGAGATGCTCATCACACGACAGTTATACGGAATTGTGGGGAGAGTATTTCATTTGACAATGAGTACTTTTATTTAACCACTACCACGAGCAAATCTAACGGCTACAACCAGTCTGCCGTCCCTAATTTAAGGCCACTGGTTTCAGGGAAGGAAGAGAGCCAGCACAGAAACACGAACACATCATCCATGCCACATCAGGAACTAAAACCCGGACCCATCTCCGACGACTAGCAAGAAAACACACGTTTGTGGCCACTCAGCCATTGGGGCCGTTTACTTAAAAACTCTTCATAAGTCACTAAGAGATCTGAAATGAGGCTCCAATATTTTATCGTTTTGGCTTGTAAATCTTTAGAAGATGGAATTTTTTATGTTTTTATAAGACGGCTTCTCTTATGAATGGCATTCTCCAGTCATTTGTAAAGCTATAATACAAGTTCTTTAAAATGTGAGTGTTTCCAATTTTCAAAATAAATAAATAAATAAATAAAGAACGTCGAATATCAGTATAATCGTCTTGCTGCTCATAATATAGCTTTGTGCAACCTGTCCTACATCTATTATTTCAAAGTATTCAGAGTTTGACACAATAAATGTACTACAGTGGTGTGCAAAAGCATTGCATCACCTGCAAAAACCGTGAATTTTTAAGTTTAACTCCTTTTTTTCAGCTAACTAATTTTCATAGTGATTTCATCGTTTATATGTCATTAGATATGAAATTTAATGGAGATTTCAAAAATGTCTAAGTTTTTCCTGTAGCTCTACTTCTGTTCTTAAGATATGACATAAAATATGGCATTTGACAAACACACTGAAATTCACGTTAGCTGCGTATCAATTGTTACAGCCAAACATAGACATTCTTTTACCTGATTGGCTGCTTTCTAATGCTATCCTAATCCTACTCCAGACTTTATACGGGTTGACAGAGAGTTGCTGGAGCATTGTAGTGGTTTGTGTACGTTTTCAATGACGATTAAAACTGCGGAATTGTCCACAGCGGGCTAAGTAAAAATAGTTGTTCTGCATGAAAAGGGATGTTCTTCAATGCAAATCGCTGAAAGAGTGGGCTGTAATCAATCTACAATTATTAGGATACTGAAGAAAGTAAAAGACGCTGCTGATATTAAAAATATGCGTCGCAGGGAAGGCCCAGATTTACTACAACCAGGCAGGACAGAGTGCTCAGAAAGCTAATCCTGGCAGACAAGAAGCTCAGATCCCTGAATTGCTTTAAAGATGGTCTGAAGTGGCTGATGTTATTGTTAGTACATCTACTTTTAAGAGGAGGCTGCTTCACTATGACTTACGTGGCTGCAAAGGCAGGCGTAAACCACTATTAACTGCAAATCAAAGAAAGCGTAGACTTCAGTGGGCGAAACAGCATGTCTCATGGGCAACAATGCAATGGGAAAATGTTCTTTTCAGTGATGAATCAGAATTTTGCTTTAATGGGAATCAGAGTAGTGCCTATGTAAGGAGATTCAAGCATGAAGAATTCCATCCAAGTTGTTTAGTGACTACTGTTAAGCATCCGGTGAAGGTCATGGTTTGGAACTGCATCTGTGTACATGGCATTGGGAACCTCCATATTGGCGATGGTACGGTAAATGCCCAGAAATACATCTGGGTATTAGAAAACAAGATGCTACCATCACTTAGAAGACTTCATGACGGCAATTTTATTTTTCAAGATGACAATGCTTCCTGTCATCGTGCTAAAGTAGTGAAAAAAGTGGTTTCAGGAAAACAATGTCCATCATCTTGACTGACCACCACAGACACCGGACTTAAGCCCGATCGAACATTTGAGGTTAAAAGTGTCGTATGAACTATTAAAAAAGAAGCCAACAACCAAACTTCAACTCACTGAAGATGTATTTTATATTCAGAATCGTACTGTTCAACCCAATATTTTACGAAACCTTGCTCACAGTATGCCAGCAAGATGTAAACTAAAGGCTGGGCAACAAAATATTAGGTACATTTTATAATTTTGCTTCATTATATTTCTGTATTTAAATGTTATTTCATTCCTTATGAATTACAAAAATGATTTATAGCTGTAAACCGAAGTATTGGATAAACGATCGTTTTCATAATAATTTCGACTTGGTCATGATTTTTGTACTGTATCTAAAGAATAGAAGTAGCTACAGGAAAAACTAAAACATTTTTGAAATCTCCATTAGATTTCGCAGATAATGACATATAAATGGTGAAATAACTAATTATGAAACTTAGTTAGATAAAAAAAGAGTTAACTTAAAAATTCACGGATTTTGCAAGTGATGCAATACTTTTGCGTGTGTTGATTTTCGGCACTTCAACTAACATTTTATGCGAATATCCTACAACCTACAATTGACAATAGGTCACATCTAATATACGTCTTTATGTTTTAATTTTTTATTCTTTGGCCGTACATACGTCTGCGAGCTTAATTCAAGGAAAAATATCGTAAAATATTAAACAACGACCCTTGTGATTGAATTATATAGAGAGGGTTTTCCACATATTTTTTTAAAAGGGAGGTTCTTTTACTAGAATATTAGCGATTGATCAGTGCATGTTTTTAAAGATAATGAAACCTAATAATACACCTTATAATAATAGCTTTTAGTGCAGTTGCTTAGGCATCACAGGAAAAAAAAAAAAAAAAAGGCGGCTGAAAAAAGACAAAATTGCCATTTTGTGATTACATCCCAGCGGTGATGAAATCACAAAATGGATCCATCCCAGATATATACAGCGGTTGTCCAAAATAATGAAAACACCTCGCTGAAAACAGTGACTTTGGTATGTGCTGCTTTTTGAGTAAAACGAATATTTAGCTACATTATGTTTTGTAAAAAAGTGTTGCTCATAGTCTCAAGGGTCTGTATGATTGCGTTGTAAATCGATGTTTGCATAATTTCGTTCCAGGTGAAGGCACAATAAGTGACCTGTCGGAGTTCCAAAGAGGCCAGATTGTAGGAGCCCGTCTGGTTGGTGCGTCGGTAACCACAATGGCACAGGTATTGGGGGTATCGAGAGGTACCGTGTCGAAGGTTATGACAGCATACAATGTTTACGTTACAACATCATCTGCGAGACACAATTTGGAAGGAAAACCAAACTCACTGCGAGAGACAGGAGGACATTAAAGAGGATTGTGACCACAAGAAGGAAGACCATGGCGACGAAAGTGACTGCAGCACATCTCCCAAACCCAGTGTAGACCCATACCGTGCGAAAGGAATTGCATAAGCACAATATGTATGACAGAGCTGCGATTGCAAAACCCCTGGTGTCACAGGTGAATATGAAACGGAAACTACAGTCATGCCAGGAACTTAAAACGTGGACTGCAGATTAATGGAAACATGTCTTGTTTTCTGATGAGTCAAGTTTCTCACTATTCCCCTCTACAGGACGAGTTTACGTGTGGAGAACCCCCGCAGAAGCCTACAGCCCAGACTGTCTCCTTCCTACAGTGAAGCATGGGGGCGGTTCCGTAATGGTTTGGGCCATGATCTCGTGATTTGTAGCAGGTCCTATCATCACCTTACACAGAAGGATCACTAGCGGTGACTATGTCACTCTTTCGGCCGACCATGTGCATTCAATGGCGTAGACATTGTTTCCATCAGGGGATTGCACCTTTCAATATGATAATGCCCCGATTCACAGAAGTCGAACTGTTCAATCATGGTTTGAGGAACATGAGGATGAAGTTTCACACTTTCTCTGGCTTGCACAATCACCGGACTTAAACATCATTTAGCCCCTGTGGTCTGTGTTGGAAAACAGAGTGCGATCCCGTTATCCTCCTTCGGCGTCTCTCAAGGAATTGGAGCAGTTTCTGCAGGAAGAATGGTACAACATACCACTTACCACCATCCAGGACTTGTATACGTCCATTCAAAGGAGGATTCAAGCAGTAGTAAATGCCAAGGGTGCTCCCACACCATATTAGGCGCGTAACACCTATATTTTCAAGGTGTTTTCATTATTTTGGACATCCCCTGTATATAGCAATTACATCCCAGCGGTTACAGCAAAATTCTTCGTATTTCCAATAACAATGGAAATCCTTGCTGGGGATATTTAAATTAGTTGTTATTCTAATTACTGCATTAATTAATCAATTCTGATTTAAATTTCTAATTTACAAGTTTGCATGGAGCATGATTTTTAAAAACAGAGCTAAAGAAAAATCGCGGTTATAAATTCTTTGCCTTTCTCCTTCTCAGACCTACATATAAAATCTATCGATATCGTGCATTCTGAGAAAAAAAGGTCCAGGTGTTGCAAAACCATTCGTTTCCAAAGTTCTGACGCTTACAAAGCCTGTATATAACGCCATAAGGCATGGAAAAAGCAACAGCAAGGCTTAAGTAAATTTATTTAATTCTACTCCTCGGTATTTTTCAAAGCCTAGAAAAGCAATGGGAAGTCATAAGCAATAAAACACATTCAGAAAATTCCTTCTGACCAGCGGACAGAGACAGCCTCGCTGCCGGAATTGGTAATACCACGTGAGCAGACTTGAACGTGACAAGTCAAGTAGTGGCCCTTTACACCTCCTAGCACACAGCGCGCGGAATGTAGAAATCGGAATTGTGTGACATTTTAAAGCCCCATCCATATTTTTGAACAAGGCAAGAAATTAATAGTTGATGGTTTCAGCGAACCCCAGCAGAGAATTTTGGACTCGCGTATCAAACGTCTGGTGGTAGTTTCTAATTATAGTTTACATAGTGACCAATGAAACGCCAGACGCTATCTTTAGGCAAAATCGCTCCACCCCTCAGGGAAAGGATCCGGCAGGTGCAAAAAAGCATATAGGTATTTTACAAGATGGCGCAAAAAAGTAAAAAAGGTAGAAAATAGAGAAATAGGGTGGTAAAAGAGTAGTGAGAGGAGAAAAGAAAAAGGACGCAGAGAAGGAAGAATTCGCGCGAGAAAAGCGAGGGTAGGAGGTACAAAACTACGAAAAAAAAAATTAATTAGGGAAGTCTAGGCCGTAAGAGGACGGAGCTAGTGATCTACCAGATGCGGGAGACAGACGCGTACGATGTTATCCGTCTTGTACCTCGTCGTAACTGTGCATGTGCTATGCAGGGTCTAAGTTCCTGTTATCTCAGTGAGTAAAATGTTACTTTAGCGCACCACAGTTGTGGAACTGACTGAAAGAAATAGGTTCATTCTCAAACTGGTTGTTGATAGGTTAGAGCATGAAATACATTTTATGAATAGGTTAGAGCATTTCTTCAGAATAAATTGGTTACATTTTAAAGATTAACCTGTATCACTCAGTTAATTACGTAGAAGATTTTTTAGTAATTTTCATATTTACATACAGATGCTTAATGACAGCATGCTTTCTTTTTATTTAATTTCTTATGCGGCACATGGAAGGCCGTAGCGAACCCATAGCTGTTTCATATGAAACACAACACAAGGCATCTTGTTCAACCTTGAGTTTGAAGACCCTATCATCGTTGACACTGATAGACGAAATTTGGGGTGGTAGTTTCTAATTATAGTTTACTTAATCCCACTACGGCGTATAAGAAGCAGCAGTAGTTTTCGGAACTCTGCATGGGACCCGGTAATAGCTCAGTGAGAAGAGGTGTTTTATCACACGTTCATCTCGGGCCGTCGGAGCGCTGCTCCCCAAATAATTGGAAGATCGGTTATTCCCGTGCTAGCTATTATATACTCATATTTCAGTTTACGACGGTTATTCGTTCCTGAACGGAGCATGCGTTTAAACTGATCTTAAATCACAACACCCATTTCCTCAAAAAACAATGAAAACATCGTCTCACTGGTTACTGGAAGCTTTAGAATCTTGACTATTCCATAATGTGAATTTTTTTTTTTTTTTTTGCATCAGTTCATTTTGTAAGTTACTTTATGCATGATTCAATGGTTCCGCGACTTTGGGTGTGTATGTGTGTGCAGAATTTTCTTCTAATTCATATAAAATCTCGACTACACTTTCTGCTGGCAACCAATTTTCTTGATGCCGCTCCTTTCTTTATGAGGTACGTGCAATGGATATCGTTACTCTTGAAGAATTTATTCTATGTTTTCCTTACCGCAAATCATCATCTAATGGAATAAAAAGTCACTGTTTTTCTGGAGCTTAGCCTGTCAACTTATTCTTTTTAGTACGTCTTTGAAAAAAGTTCGTGCCTGTAGTATCACAATGGCCGTCCGTCCGTCCGTCAGTGGACACCATATCGCTGCAACTATTACTCCGATTTAAAAATTCTTTCTGAATCGGGAAGCCCGAAATGTGAGAACGATGACCCTAGCTTTCGGATCATTTTCTGATGCATAACTTTGCCGCCAGAAGGCGTAAATGCAGATGCTGTTGAATTCAAAATACATTTCATTCCACATATTTGCTTCTAAATATCGAATCGAAAAATTCCTTCGATACTATTTACAACGTAGACTATTTTGGGTAGAGTTCCTTTTTTAAGTAATGAACAGTTTTTCCGCTAGGGTGCGCAAAGATATATTAAGTTTTCCCCGATATCTCTGCTTCTAAAAGTCCGATCTGAAAAATACATTTTGCGTTAGATAGAATTTCTGGTGGAAAATGTTCGGCATATAATTTCAAATTTTTGGTAAAATCTTTTTTCCACTAGGGAATTTGATATTGTATTTGCAACAATATCTGCTCTTCTGAAAATTCGACTTAAGAAATACCATTGCAGTTAGATGCCGCTCACCACGGGAAAAACCTTTGCACATATTTTCTGCTTAAAATAATGCACAGTTTTTCGCCAGGAGACCTAGACATATATCTTATTTTTCTTTGTGTCTCTGATTCTCACTGTCCGATATGAAAAAATTCTTGCTTTGTCGGACAGTGTTTTTCGGGTGGAATATTTTACATATAATTTCATATTTTTCTTAAATTACAATTCTGCTACTAGAGAGCATAAATTCAAGTTTCCGTTTAATGCATATTTGCAGAAATAACTGGGTGTCTAAAAACATGATTGAAAAATATTTTTTTGGTCAGAAACTACTAATTACGAAAACATTTTACGCGCGTTTGCTACCAAAATAATGCACAACTAGACGAAACCCGTCGGAATCGACGGTTAGTTTTTTTTTTTTTTTGAAAAGAGTAAACTCATATGAAACAACAAATGTAAACTTTATTTGATTGACAAATTCGTTCAACCACTTCAGTAAAGACAATTGTCCCGGTTCCTGATTTTTTTTTGACTGAAGGTTTGACGACCACCGTGAGTAACTAATGGGTTATAAGCAGTCGCCCGTAATATTTTTACTAACAATAGTCAACGGAATGTTTATTTACATCTTTTACATAATGGGAAACGACTTACCTACGTGAATAAACTGGATCGAATGAATATTAAATTGTACGGTATATATACATCACACAGTCCAACGGTATAACTCAATCAGTCTTCGAGAGTGTTCGCTGTTCCGATGAGAAGAACTTTAATACGGATGCCGGCTAGCGTCGCTTTGCGCAACGGTTCGCTCAGAAAAGAGACTTCGGACATTGGACTATCTCAGTCCCTCCATGCTTCACTTTCAACAGCGCGTGAGTCAACCGCAGGCGATCGAATGTCAACCGCACGCTTCTCCCATAGACTTTTACATGGAAACTTTTCCGCACCACCATGCCCAAACCGTTGCCCCCAAACTAATTTTTCTCTTCGACTGGCACATCTACATGATAAGACCTTTATTTTGATACCTCTACCATATCTTTACGTACAGCCGTTCTTTCAAACTAGGACTCACAGTAAAAAACCTTATAGAATTAATATATAGATTTCCTCGTTAGAACTGCAAATATTTAATCTGTTTCTCTCGATAACTTTGCTTCTAAAAGTACTATTTAAAAAAATTCTTCTCACACCGGATACCACCGGCCGTTGTGGAACATTTTACATGTACTCGAGGTTTTAGTTTTCTCTGCGTTCACAGTTCCGTCGTAGGTAGTGTTAGTGTGTATTTCTGTTGGCAACTGTATCTCTTCTAAAAATCCAATTGAAAAAATTTCTATTTTACTGCATGCCATTTGCTACAGTAAAGATTAGAGAGATTATATTCTTTAAATAATGAAGAGTTTTTCTGCTACGGGGTGGGTGGGGGGAATGTCAGATCTTTTTTTATCGCTATCTCTGCTTCCAGAAGGTGTATTTTCAAAAATAATTTGAAAAATTCTTTTTCCTGAACATAGCTTTCGCTCTTACGAATACTTTTCGTGTACCTCCTACTTTTCCATTATTCATAATTCTTCCGCCCGGGCACATCAGCATGTATTCTATTTGGAAGAATTTATTTGATTTTAAAAATCCCTTAGAAAAATCCCTTTTTGGTAGAATACTTTTGGCTATAAAGATTATTTTGCACCCTTTTTCTTTAAGTACGCACAGCTTTTCAGATAGTGGGCGTAGAGTTATATCACGTTTTCTCTTCTATATCTTAACCTCTAATTGTTCGATTTGAAAATCCCCTTTGCCTGTGTTATTTTCCGCCATGAGAAACTTTTTGTGCACAAAGTTTAAATATTTGCAACGCACTTTTCAGCCGTTAGTGTGAGTAGCTATTTCGATTTGTGGATGTTTTATCGATTGTACACGTTCGGTTGATATTTCTTGTAACTAGTTACATAAAATATCAACGAGAGAGGGAGAGAGAGAGAGAGAGAGAGAGAGCTCATTAACACAATATTGTCTCGGGAATTATTAGAGAAGATTAGAAGGTGTGCCGGCCCGAATCAAGACCGTTGTAGTGTCGAATACATATTCGTTGAACTTCCACATGGTAACAGCATTTGTTTAAACATATCCAAAACATTCATTCAGAAATGCTACAAGTTCTTAACTTTATTAGGACAAAGAGACAACAGTGTGGCAATATACAGATACATACATCTTGTATTTCAACTGATGACACTAAACGTACAGAAGACGCAGGATAAAATGCCATAAACCATTCCATTCTATGCCCAAACAATATTCTGAGCAGTAGAAAACGAGTTATTTCAGGAAATGACACCTAAGATGAAATGGAACACAAATCTCAGTTTAAACGAAAAGGGAAACCAAGCAAATGTGAAAAGAAAATGTCCCTGTCAACTACTGATTATGACATGTACAAAACGTGTCTACTCAGGGAATTCGTTCTTTTTTTCTTCTTTGTTTCCTTGTGCTTTCTGCTTCTTTAAGCGAAGACACTTTTCGTGTCGAAATCGGCAGTACGTCATTTTCATTTAAACTGGTAAAGAAGTATATTTGATACCACCGTTGTAAGGCCTCTGAAAAAGACCAGCGATAAAAGTGAATAAAATAGGTGAAAGCAAAACGGTGTGTGTGTGTGTAGGGGGGCATAAACGAGACGGAAAGAGGGAATGAAATGAAAGTAATCAAGGAAAGAGTAAATACGTATAATATAATACAATGAAATAAAAACATTAATACAGAACTAGATAAAATAATGAAAGCAGTAATAAAATAAAAAAACTGCAATACGGGAAAATAAAATGAAAAATAAGAAGTTAAAAATAAGGCAACATCTTTAAACTATTTCAATGAGACAAAACGTGATGAAATAAATAAGTGCACGAATAACACGTGCTTTCTGCTTCTTTAATAACGAGATGAAATAAATAAGTGCACGAATAATACGTTAGCAATATATATAAATGCGGAAAGAAAGTAAAGAAAAATTTATATAATAACCTAAGAAGTCCATTGAAAATTTCATTTATAATATTCTGCATCACATAAAATAATATTCGAACCAAGTAAAGAAGCCTGCAGCAAATGCGCAATTGAGGAGGACAATAAGAAATGAAACATATTTAAATTTCATACCAATAAAAATTATTGCTGGTTATCAACAACGACGTTCCACTTTCACATTGAATGTATCACACAACAGTTTATAATAGCAGATTAAAAATATTTCTGGAAACACAGAGTTTAGTAATAAAATATGAATAAATACAGAAGCGACGGGTCGAATTTACGAGAGCAATGATCTCGTGTTTTTACATAAGATTACAAACTTAGTGTGTGAGGGATATCTTCAGATGTGTAATCTCCAACTCTGAAGAATAGGAGATTACATGCTATCCTTTGTCCGATTCGAAAATAATCTTTCTAACCCTACTTTTATTGACAGGGATATTGAGGCCAGAGACAGACAGACAGACAAATGGACAAAATGACGCAAGCACGTGCACATAATACCACTAGAACCGCTATAGTTAAACTTTAGTAGGAATAAAAGAAAAATATAATTTCAGGAGATATACTTGTACAGTCGACATGTTTTTCTTCATCCCAATAAACTGCTCATCTTCTCACATCTAAGATGAAATCTAAAACATGCTTTCTGAATATATGTTAACTGACAGTAAGACAATTTCGAAAACTGTTGAAATATCTTTAAATGAAACAAAATGTGTTAATTCTGTTTCGTTCGCTAATAGAAGATTAAATGCACGGTCGAGTCACATTATTGTGACCACCAGTTAATATCCAGAGTAACCGCCGTGTGCAGCGCGGACAGCAGCTGGACGGGCTGGGACTGACTCAATAAGGTGCTAGAACGTGTTCACAGGTATGTGGAGCCATGCTGACTGCAGTGCATCTGACGGCTGCTGGAGGGTGCATGGTGGAAGATCAATACAGCGAACAACACGATCGAGGTGGTCCCACAGATGTTCAATTGCGTTAAAATCTGCGGAATTACGGGGCCAGGGAAGTACTTTGAAGTCTTCATCGTGCTCTTCCAACCACTCTAGGACATTTCTAGCTGTGTGACACGTTGCATTGTCGTGCTGGAAGATCCCATCCGCCCCAGAGAAAACAACCAGCATGTATAGGTGTACGTGGTATGCAAGGATGGATTCATAACGAATTCGTCCATAGTGCCTTCCGCAGGTATGAGTGGACTCAGAGAATGCCACGAAAACCTTTCCCAGACCACAACGCTCTACCCACCAGCTTGTATTCTGCCATCAACGGTTGAATAATGTTTGTTCTCCAATGTTTCTTGCCTTATACACCAACGTCCATCCGTTCGATGAAGCAGAAAACGTGACTCATCGGGGAAGGCAATACTTTGCTAATCAGCGGAGGTCCAATTCCGATACTGCCGTGCAAATGTAAACCTTTTCTGCCGACGCACCTTCGTTAGCATAGGTATAGTGACCACCCGTCTGCATCGGAGCCCCATACGCAGCAGGGTTCGCTTAACTGTCGTTTTAGACACACTTCCGGTAGCCCCCTGGTTCATTCGGCCAGTGAATTGCTCCACTGTAGCGTACCGATCGGCCCTCACGCACCTTCGAAGCCGACGTTCACCTCTCACACCAATGGCACGTGGTGCTCCGCAGTTTCCTCGTCGCTTATTTGCAATAGTGTCATTTCTCCAATCACGAACAGTTTACAAACTGCGCTGTTTCAGAAATACTGCCACCCTTGGCCTAAAAACCGATAATCATCCCTTTTTGAAAATCTGATAAATCGCTTCTTTTATCCATGACAGCAACGAGTGATATGTTTTAAGAATGCCTACAGCACACCTTATATATCTTCCAAGCCAGCTCACGACACGTGCCTTCTTTCATTGGCTACGCGCTGTTGACGTCAAAAGTAGGAGGTGGTCACAATAATGTGACTCGACTGTGTATTTTCTAAATAACTTCCTTATGCTTTCAAAATCACCATAAATAACATCTGTTTCCAGTGTAATATAACGTTAATTGCGGTAATATTCAAAGTACAATAAAACCTTTTTTAACCAATGCTCGTTTA
Source organism: Macrothele yani (assembly GCA_039090855.1). Lineage (NCBI taxonomy): Eukaryota > Metazoa > Arthropoda > Arachnida > Araneae > Macrothelidae > Macrothele > Macrothele yani. Next base: position 13,196,837 of record CM077012.1, read on the forward strand.
TCCGAAATTCTCTGTTAACAGACGGCTCCCGTGCTTGGCGTTATTTGTTTATTTTCGTAACTTTCCGTCAGTGCTCTGCGTGTAGTCAAGGGTCAGGTCACATACCATTCTGGTTTCTTGATTTCCCTCTTCAACCGCGCGGGCACCAACCAATCAGAAGTCAGAAAGATAGGAAACACCAGCCTGCGGTAGGAGGAAGCCGACCGACTCACTGCGTCTTCGTCGTTCTTGCTGAAGGTTTTACATCAGATTGAAAGCTCACTAAATAGTTGGTTAGATGACATCCTCCGAACGACAGCGTGCTGTTTTGACGATGGAGAAAAAATTAAGTTGTGAATAAATTGAAGCAAGCGAAACACTCACGAAGCTGGTGAAGGAATTTGGCGTCAGCATATCAGCTACCAGCGATACGAAGCATGTTTCAGAAAAAGAAAAATGCTTCATCATTGGATACTGTATAAGTCACGGAAAAAAGATTATGACAGCGGATGACGAAGAATTGGGCACCGCCCTTTGTATAGAGCGTTCATCCAGAAAGGAAATAGACCAATATAGGTAAATCTTTTGTAGTATCAATATAGGGTTTTTGGATTATCTGAAATTTTCGATTTTCCGACGATACCATGGTACCAACTAAATCGGATAAACGAGGTTTTACTGAAATATAGGTGTATATAGTTTTTTCATCCATCATAAAATTTCGATTAGCTTGATATATTGAATGTTCACCGCAGTCTTTTAGTCAAAAAGCAGAATACATTGTTTTTTGCTTTTTTTACTTTCTTTTGAAGCATTACTACAAATTCATTTTGGAAAACAATATCACTCATTTTCGATATCCATGCAACTGAAATTCACAGAAAATTACTGAAGAGTAAAATAAGGGAGAGAGAGCGAATGAGAAGGAAAAAAAAACAGATTTTTTTTTCAAACCGTTGACAAACTGCACTTAAAAGTAACAATGCGATCAAGAAACTTTACCTAAAGGAAAAAAATCATGTCAGAGTCATGCAGCAGCTGTTCATGCACTTGCATACGCGCCCGATTCAGTAATCACAATTATCTTGAAAATGACCGTAACCTATCCATGGGTAGTAGTTCATTCCGTACGTCATTGAAGGGGTAGTTACAAACTATTAAACTAAATGACAAACAGATAGCAGTGCGGCCAGAGCTCAGAGTCCCACCTGGCATGGGCGCTCACAGCTTAGCTTTCAGGAGGAGGCAAACAGAAATTGTAACTCAAATAACATATCTTCTTCTTCTTCAATGAATCAACAGCCCTGCGTGGGCCCGGGCCTTCTGAAAGAGGATTTTCGTGACGAGAGATTTTTGACGAGGTGGGGGTGGGGGTCTTTAGCCACCAACCTGGAGGACCAAGGGACAAAGTTCGTCCGGGGCCGACTTCGCGCATTCGCGTCCCCAAATACAGGGAATCTGCGGAAAACCCCGAAAAAAACGCAGACTAGATTAGATGGTCGGCATGACCGGGATTCGAACACCCGTCAGAAACGTCCGCCTACCAAACAGTGCATAGCGACTTAACCAATTGCGCCATGCCGGCGGTCAAATAACATACACAAACACCATATGTAAATTTCCACTGTGCATTCTGGTTATCTAAACGTTTTAGGCAAACAAAAAACATGTAAATTTCATTAGAAACCAGAAGGCACAAAAACTGCATAAAAATGCATTAATAAGATTAGTCTGTAGATTAAGAAAATTTGTTCTTCGTTCGTTTGATCACTTGTGTCAGATGCCCTACGAAACCCCAAAGATCGCTCAATTGGTCATCACGAATGAAAAAACTCACTCAAGACAAATTTCTAGGAAAAACTTCGAGAGATCGTTGTTAAGCAGTGAATAGCTGCTGCAGAGGATGACATATTTTTATTTCTTCGCCTTTCATACTTTTCTTTACTTTACGCAAGTACGCTGTTCTCCAACATGCAATGGGGAATTCCATTATTACTTTCTACTGTATATTTCCGCTTTTTCTACTGTAAATTCCCAACGTTTTTCCAATTTTTCTACATACACACGTATCCAGAAGTTCTACAGCAAAAATAGCAATCAGAATTAGTGTTTTTGAAAATATCTGTAACATCTTCCAAGAACAGAAAGGGTATGGCCCCATTTCTAGGAGAGGGGAAATGCTCCCCTTTGCCCCTATATAGGTGCCCATGCAATCTGGTGTTACGCTGATGCTCGGTTATCTGAACTCAGAGTCCCATTTGCTGTTACGCAGCTGCTTGATGATCAGAGTCCTATTTCTTTCAGGCAAGATGGATGTTAAAGCCATTCTAAAATATTTTTGCTGCGTTTGAAAGTAGTCTCGTTACTGTGTACCATGTCACACACTGAAGCGTAACTATCGTAGATACTATCACGATGGCTGTGTTTGAATTCCATCAAAGCAGCCCGGTGTCGCAGTGGTCTAAGCGATGGCCTCTGACCTTTCGTCCGAGTGTATCCGGGTTAGAGTCCTGCATGAGGACTGGGTGGTGTGTTTGTCTTACGCTTCCGGCTCTCTTCCTTTCCTAGAACTAGTATTCCAAAATTTAGGACAGAAGACTGCTTATGGTACTTAGAGTTGCTCATATTGTGGTAATTAAACCCCGAAACAAATACATATTGGGTTAGAAAGAAAGTAATGTCTGCAAATGCAAGGCAAGAGAAAAGTGCTAATTACTGTAAATACAAGTACAAATCACTCCATAATGTGGTCGCCATCTTTTGACGCGATATGCTCCCATCGTCTGGGTAACTGTTGGATACCGTCCCTGTAGAATTGTAGCGGCTTGAACGCAAAGAAATGAGTAAGTGCGCATTCGACATCGTCCCTGTTGGTGAATCGCTGTCCATCCGGGACATGCTGCAACGACTGAAAAAGGTGGCAGTCACTTGAGGCAATATCCGGGGAATAAGCTGGGTGCGGCAGCAGCTCCTAGCCCAGGTTCCTGATCTTGTGATAGGCACCCGTGCTGTGTGAGGTTTCGCTCCATCCTACGGTAGGAGGAAGTCCTTGCGCTTCAGCAGCGCTGGGCGTTTCGATGTAAGCGATGTGTGCAGATCGTCGAGCTGACGGCATTGCACATCGGCGGTGATAGTGGTGATGTCCGGCAGCAGCTCAAAAAACACGACATACCGTATATCCCACCAAAGGGACAGCAGGACCTCACGTGGGTGTAAGCCGGCTTTAGGAATCGGCATGGGCTTCTGTTTTAGGCCCAACTGCTGTTTCCTGGCGTGGCATTGTTATACAGGACGCATTTCTCGTCAACTGTCACCATGTGGTCCAAGAACAGTTCAATTTGTCATGTGCAAGCAAGGAAACGCATGCACTGATGCAATTTGCATTCTGCTCAACTGTGAATTCATAGAGCCCTCAAACACCCCTCTTGTGCACCTTCCCAAGTTGACTCAGGTGCGTGATAATGCTACATATTATGGGTAGTCCGCAGCTGTTCGGCCAACTCCCGCGTGGTCACACGTGGGTCGACCTCCAGTAAGGTCTTCAGCATGTTCATATCCACTGTTGAGTGTCTTCCGGCTTTGGGACGGTCTGACGGGTCATAATTTCCCTCTCGAAACCGTTCAAACCAACAACAGCACAGACGATGTGATGTGGTATTGGGGTACACACTGGTAATGTTGCTTACAGCACTTGCGGGGTGCTACCGCGAAGAAACTCATACAGAATGCAAAGACGGATGTGCTTCTTGTCTACTTCCATGTTGGTTGGCGGTTACACACTTTGCCTTCTGACGACTAACTGACACTGACTTAAGCCACTTACCTGCTGATGTCATGCCGGTGTGCTGCGCAATCTCAGAGGCCAATGTGCGCCGTGGCCGGGGCTTCGACTTCGGGTACATCGTCATCGGACATTTTTTCTTTCCAACCCAATTTATCATAGCAACCTAGGTACCTCTATGAAGACAACCATAATGGATTTAACCGCTAGATAGGGACAGGTGTCATAACAAAGGTATTTCTAACAGAACATGAAGCAATTTAATTTAAAAATTATAAAAAAAATCATGCACTTATCTTTCATAAAAATATTTCTTTTCAATTTCCTTTTTCCAGCAGCACCTAATGTATATCCTTATATAAAGTTTTGAACTTTGTTAAAGGGGGTACTAAATAATACGCCACGAGTTTCATAAGCAACACTAAGGGTTCAAATACAACTGTCATTATATGTACTTTTACCCGAATAGTGGTAAGTTTTCTTAGCTGTTTTGTCTAACAGCTTTTTTGTATCTCGTGCTTAACTTTCTGCATTCGTAACATAAGTGATTCGCCTTAGCCGTAATTAACTTTCTTCCTAGAACTAACAATCCACACTTTACGTATGTATTTCTTAGTGTGACATCACCAGGTTTTTGCGCAGGAGTTCGAAATAAAAATTACTTAACTGCTCTGTTTTTTTGTTACGCTTTCGGTTTTAAAAACTACTCTATCCTTTTTATTTCTTCCTGATTTTTTCTTTTTGGAGTTCATTCCGTCCGTAAAGTAGTGCCATGGGTTCCAGGAAAGAAAGAGAACTGCAACGTAAGCATTAACAGACCGTCTATGTGTTACCCAGGATTCGAACTTAGGCAATAGACTATAAGAATCTAGAATCCCGCGTACTACAGTAAACTGCGAATATGGCAGCCATAAATTAACAGTTCTTTTATGATAATTTGTTTAAAAACTGGTCTCAGTTGGATTTGGTTTGCTTTCGGAAAGTGTGCAAGAAATTGCTTGTCTTTTTCTTTTTCAAACCATTTTGGCAACAGAAGGAAGTAAAGTGAGTAACAACATCATATGATGTACAACTTCGACTTAAAATAGGTCATCCAATTGCAACAGTAGTGATATACAAACAGTGAAATGAGATATTACACTCTCAAAAATAAAAAGCAACAACACTAACAACTGCTGATAAAGAGTAGTTTTACATCTCCGACCAAGAAAGAACAGAAATTTGATGCATTTTGTAAGAAATATAACACTCTATGTTAAAAGAACAAATACCGCGTTTGCGCAAATACATAGCAAGGATACTAGTAAAAAGCATTTCTTTTATGCTGTGACGTACACTTCTATCTAACCTTCCTTTTGAGACTTTGTTTTCTTATGTAAATTTAGTTAGTTATTGGCTAAACGATTTCTCACTGAACGATACATTACTTCCGGAAGCGCTTTTACGATTTGGCAACGCTGACAATGGATCACAGCACGATAAAACGAAAAAATTGAATGTAGCAAAGAGCAGACTGTAGATGTAATAGATTATTAATTGTTGAGATTATAAAATGTTTATATAAATCTTGTTGAGTTATATGTTATCGATTATTGCTATCGTTGGAAATTCAATTTAGTGGATTTAACCTTTCATTGAAGGATGGAATAAAACTGTGGAATCATCGCAAGTCTATGCTCACTTCCTGATTCTTTGTAATTAGTCGTTTGGTAAAATTTTGACAAAGTGTGATTTATGTGCAACCAAGTACACTACGAACATTGCCTCCTAGCAGAGACACCTAAGTAATCAGATTAAATTGCTACAGCTATAAAAAGCTTAATCTCCACAATACACACATGTTTTATTATTCTTTACTACCAGGTCGTTCGGAAAATAATATCCGCTTTGGAGAGTAAAAATGAAAGAGACATACCTCATAGCACACAACCTTGTTTTATTCGAAATAGGCTCCTTCAGCAGCTACACACCTCTGCCAGCGAGCGACAAATGATTCAATGCCAGTCCGGAAGAAATCTGGCTCCCTGGATGCAAGGAAAGTTCCGGAATGCAATTTCGGGCTCCTCTTGGTTTCTGAAGGTCCTGTCCATGAAGTAATTGCTAAAATGCATGAACAGGTGGAAATCGGTACGTGCCAAGTCAGGCGAGTAGGCTGGACGTGGGAGAGTTTTGAACCTCAGTTCGTGTAGTTTGTTTCGTCATTTGTGGCACGTGCAGTCTCGCGTTATCAATGAGGAGGACAGGACCCTTTCTGTTCACGAAAGACGGATGTTAGGAGCACAACGTATGGTGCATTCGTTCAATTTCTTCACAGTATGGGACTGAGGTAATGCTTTCACCAGCATTCAAGAACCTGTAGTGTAGGATACCGAGAACAATCCACCACTGTCAACAAAACCTTTTTGGCGTCAACCTTGGTTTAAGATGTTGTTTCGGTGGTTCATATTGGTTCAGTCATAGTTCAAATCGCTTACGGTTGTCGTATAGCACCCACTTTTCATCACAGGTTACAATGCGATCAAGTAGGGGCTCCTTTTCATTGCAAAGCAGAAGGTTACGGCGCCGTCTTAAACCGTTGTTGTTTCTGATGCTCCGTCAGTCCGTGTGGAACTCACGTACCGAGCTTCTTAACCTTACCAATTTGGTGGAGATGTTCGGAAACGGTTGACACCTACGCATTGTACTGTTTGGCGAGTTCTTTGACTGTGACGCGAGGATTTGCCTTCACATTTGCCTTCAGAGCGTCGTCATCAATGACCGAATGTCGTCCTCGTCTCTCCTCATGTTGTAGGCTCGTGTCACTGGAACGAATCTTTTCAAACCACCGACGAACAGTACGTTCAGATGTTGCCTCCTCGACCAGTACGTTCAGATGTTGCCTCCTCGACCAGCTTACGGTAGGTTTATGCCTCATTGCGACCTAATTTGAGCTGATGAAGGACGATCACCGGCAACTCCTTCTTAACATGTTGTACAGACCACTCTGGCACGAGCAGCAACGACTACAGCTGAACTGATTATGACGTGTATGTGGCGTTTGAGTAGCCCTTCAACTCGTACGAATGGCACTGCGACCGGGTTTGTCTGCAAGCATTGTGGGCGAGTTGAATGTGGCACCTCAGAAAATCGGCCATTATTTTCCGAACGACCTGATATCATGAGGAAATTCGTGAAACGTACATTGAATTGTTCACTTACAACGCATACAGGTGTTGATTGCGAGAATCGTACGTCGTACGTGAGATTTATTTTTCTGACAGGAAAAGTTTGTGTGGTCCGATATTTACTTTAAAAACATCGCACAACACTATGTTTTGAACTTCGCGTGCTTAGCTCATTTAAAGTGAGAAGGTGGAATGTTGAAACCTGTGTTCTTCCCCATTTTAATAAACGTTAGGCTTCTGTAAATTTAATATCTCTCACATTTCAAAATATAAAACATATCCAGGATGCATAGTAGATGGCCTTTGATTCAGTTATATTGATCTAGAGTGGTGCAATAAAACGTGTCGTAATAATTGAAGGATCCGCCATATATCTCACTTAAACAATTATGTCTGCCGACTTCCATTCTTTTCTACGTAGCTGTGTTTTGCCAAAACACCATCAGTCTTGCCTTATTGGCTTGGTTCGAAGTGAATGCGCATGTTTCCCCAAGGGCTTAGCTAGGACCAATGACCTTAACAGCACAAGCGACTCTTTACTCGCAGACGCCGAGCTACAAATACCATTTTCTCAGTGTTCTTTACTTGCGTTCTGCGACTGCAAATTTTTCTTTCAAATACTCAGCGGGTATCATATCATTTCCGTCTTTACAGATTATTTTTAAATCATTATTGATGTTTTTTTTTCAAACTTTCTCATCCAGCCTTTCTTATTCATACTTCCAGTTCCGTGATTTCCATAAAAAGTTTTCTTTCTTGAAAGCGTTGTTCTGTTCAGAGGGGGTTCCTAATGCGATATCTTCTCCGCTTCTTTGATAAGTTTTTATTCTTTTATCACAAGAACAAAATATTCCCGTTCCCACTTCTAGCTATAGCAGGATTCAGACGTTCGTTGAACGTCGAGATGCGTATGTGTATATTGTGATATACGAGTTTGCCGCGTTGCATTTTGTTCGAAACAAACAGATTTAGACGACACGGTAGAACATAAATAATTCACGAACTTTTTAGGGTCGGAGCTGCAGAAAAACATAACCGAAATTAAATGAAACAGTATGCAGACAAAATATGAGAAGAAAAAAGATTTCCAGGGAAATCAAAATAACTTTTGTTTTCGATAGTATGCACTTCTTCTTCTCCAGTGAAAATATTTGGAACAGGATATGGTTTAAGTTCGTTCGGTAATAGCATCTGTATCGATAATGTTAACATCTGCGAAATTCTTTTCTGTAACACGAATCCGTATGTTCCTGTGGATATGCAGTATAGCATGCAGTACAGCATGCAGTACAAAAGAGATGACTTCAACATTCAAAGTTCAGAATCCAGAGGACAGAATGCAGACTCTTAAAAACCTGGACTTCACTTATAAAACTTTCGTTATAGTATATAACCTATTCAAGATGCACTGCGACCCTAAAAATTGGGTTGAACACGGATGGATAATGAGTTCCATTTGTCATCCAGAGCAAAATTTAGCCTCGTTTATGATTTCGGTTATTCATAGGGTTCAAATGAGCATCAAAAGCTATGTTGAAGTGCATTATAGGCTGCTGTCCCTTCATGTACTCAGGTAACTATTTGATGTTCAGGTGACGATAATCTTGTTGAGTTTAATACTTGTAACGTCCATTTCTTCCTTAAAAGGATGTTTCAAGTAATGAAACTATTTTTCCTGTTGTCTTCAAACAACCTTTTCAAATGAAGCAGCTCTGTATCTGTGCTTGTTCTGAATATTTCTTCCAGTTTGCTCTGGTACGTCGTCGTTAATTACTTGGAAAAGTATACTTTCATAAGAAACAAAACAATAAAAAACAGAATTTTGTTTTCGCGTTGGGCAATTTTTCTTTTGAAGACATTTTTAAACAGTGCAATTTGTATTAAGCTCGGTCCATCCTGGATTTTAGGTATGTAATTAACTAAGTCAAACATAGGACTTCTCAAGGTTGTGCAATTGACGGCGTTTTCTACTCATTCGTTTCTTTGTCATTAAAAATTTTCAATTCGTATCAAGAAAACAACTTTGTATCATTGAAATAAAATTTTCTAAAAGGGATTGAATATTCCCTTAACTAAGAAGAATTTCTAAAATTTTTAAAATTGAAATGTACATCACTGTTCTTCGTAGAGACTATGAAAACCTCTACGCTTTGAAGTATGTAGGCAAATCTAGTGTGTGAAGTCTAATATATAGGCAAATCTAGTGTGTGACGTATAACGAATCTCAGACTGCTTACCAGCAGTGGGGCATGAAGATATCGAAGGATGATTTTCGAAGATGTCTAGAGTTCTGTGGTAAAGCAATACTCGTGTCATACGTTCCAAGACGACGTGTTATTCAGTGTTATTTGAAAGATGAAGAAAACTCGCGAAACAATCACCAACAGAGGTAGGCGCTGCCACTGGTCAATGATTCACGAGCAAGGTATGCGTCGCTTACACATGATTCACATTGCTGAATGTAATCCTCGTAAAACGACACAACTGAGGCCTCTAACTCTGAATCCTCGCAACCCATTATGTGAAGAACTTTGCACATGGGCGGCGGAAAATGAAGTTCGTTGACTGGGCCCCTAATTTCGAATCGTGGTGCACCCTCTACTTTCCTGCTTCCCGGAATAATCAAAAGAAAAACAATGCCCAAGGAGCTTCGTTGGGAATTAGGACCACCCAACCACTTACCTAGAGGAACTTTCTAAGGCACATCACAACAATCACATATATGCTAAATGAAAAAATAAAAATAAAAATCTTGGCTGAAATTGTTAAAATTATTGATCGGGCCCTGGCGTCCCGGGCGGTTCCGCCGCCACTATCTCTGCAGATGACAGATGCAGCAATCTGAAAAATATTGGTTTTAAGATTCAAGTTTACTAGATGACTTCAGTCTGTTCGTTTAAACCTTATGCTTCAACATGCATCATTGCTTGTAGAAGCTGAAAACTTAACCAACACATTTTCACAATCTCTAATTTAATACTTTAAATCAGAGAGCATTACTTACTAATTCAATGTCTCTTTATTTTCATCAGATATGGTACGTCAAGAAATTGAAGATAATACACAAATCCTAAGACAATAAATCTAACAATTCCAACTGTTAGCTCGCTATATAACGAAACGTAATGTAATCAACACACACATACATATATCTTCGTAAAATACTTATAGCTCTTACAATCTCCTGTCTCTCTTCACCTAACGCATAGCATATACAGTCCTCCGCTCACAGCATACCTTACTCTGCTCAACCACGCGCACTCTTACTGTACTTCGCTTATTTTTTTTAATTGATCTTTAACTCCAACTTTGAAAATTCGTCGGGAGGAACAGTGTGTCGTTAAGTCATAAAAATGCTTAACGAGAAGAAACCAAATTTGCATGACAACACAGAAACTCAAAAATGAGGTCAAATTAGAGGAGTGTATTGATTTTTTCATCGAAAAAGGCAATGGGCATATTTGAACGAGTTAAATTCCCAGTTTAATCCTATGGGTTATCAGAGAAGCAAACTTGAAAGTAGTTTTCTCGAAAAACACTCTACTTTGTCTCCAGAAATATATAAATCATTTTTTGAGAGCCGCGAGTGGCCTAGTGGGCAACGTTCATGACTGCCACGGAAAGAACCTCAGGTTTGATCCCAGGCAGGTACGAACGCTCGATCCACTAAATATCCGCCGTGCGTCGGATGGGCACGTTAAGCCGTTGGACCACGGGTACTGCCCCCCGCCCTCGGTAATAAATAAGGGCGTCTTCCTCCTCCGTTCTACTTCGCTTCCGTGTTGCTTTCCTATCGGGCACTCTAGCCTAAATCTCCTAGCTTCCTATTTCTAAAGGTTGTTTAAAACCTGGAGTCAGATACTCTCTTCTTAAAATCCTCTACATATGATCAGATCAGATCAGAAATCCTTTTTTGACACTTCACTGTTAGACTCACGGAGATCAGTTTACAATAGAAAATCTTTGTCAGCAATTTTTCCGCAATTGTTTTCATTTTCTTTTTTTTTTTTGGAAATTTTTCCCCGTTTCAAATGACTCTCCATATGAATTTTCTGCTTTTTTCTGAAGATCTGTGCTTGCTACTTTTCAGGCGGCTTTACCATTTGAAATTTTTGTATGATTTAAAATTTCTTTATTCAAACGAAGCCATTTGTTTCACTTTCCTTTCATCAAAATAACGAATCTAAATATCATTTCAATTTTTAGATGCATAGTTACTCCGTTTTTCTCTCCAGCATACAACTTGTATTTCAACAGCAAAGGTCTTGTATTAATACTTCTCTATCACACAAGTTTCTAGTATGTGTTACTTAGTTGTTCATGAATTAGCCAATCTCATTATATACACTTATTTCTTTGGGACGTTCAGCTTATTGAAACCCAGCAGTTTTGCAAATCCTCATCAGGTTTTCAATTTCAACCACATTATCATTATTTTTTATCACTTTTCCACTATTGCCATGTTTTCTACTAATTGCACGTTTCTCTTCTTCTCCCTTCAAATACTCGTTTACAGTTTATAACGTAAAATTCATTTGCCAGTGGCGGCAACAGATCACCCCCTCCACACTTTTCTGCTCCGGAGCCAAATGCTCTACCAATTAAACTACACCGACGGAATTTATTGCTGCAACTTTGCCGTCTTGCCATGTGCTTCACTTCTGTAATGCATCATAAGGGGGGAGATATGTGACGTACCTACCTAATAAGTGTCACACATGTCAAGACGGCTAAGTTGCAGCGCCAAACTTCGTCGGTGTAGCTTAATTGGTAGAGCATTTGGCTCCGGAGCGGAAGGATGCAGGTTCGATACCTGTCACCGGCAAATTTGTGTTTTCATACCCTAGAGAAAGGGCTGGGACGGAATCTTAGGTTTCCAGGTCAGGTGGCAAACCATACTTGAAGGAGATCTTATTGCAGAAGAAGGAATTCTGACTAATTCCAGATGACGTGTGGAACGAACACAACGCATTTTTCGAAAGCCCCAACGGCCAGGAGATTCATTCATTTTACATTCGGGCGCCAATATATCGTAAAATCCATTTGCCGGTGGCGACAATCGGAGCCGCATCCTTCGGCTCCGGATCCGAATGCTTTCCCAATTAAGCTACAGTGACGAAATTTGTCGATTCGACATTACCGTCTTTACATGTGCGTCACTTTTGAGGTAGGTACGTCACAAGATTTAACACATTTTATTTTCTTCGGAAAGACAATAAAAATGGATTCGCAGAAATTCAAAACGGCATCATTTCTACGCCGAGAACAATACATCATTTCTACGCCGAGGACATTGCCGTCTTTACATGTGCGTTACCTTTGAGGTAGGTACGTCACAAGATTTAGCACATTTTCTTTTCTTCGGAAAGACAATAAAAATGGATTCGCAGAAATTCAAAATGGCATCATTTCTACGCCGAGAACAATTAACATGCGCTATTTTAACGTTCCTAATCCTTTTTTTTTCTTTTTTTTTTTTTTGATTGGAGGTTTAACGACCACCGTGAGAAACTCAATGGGCTATAACTCAACACAACATCCATGCCTCACCGGGATTTGAACCCGGACCCCTTTCGGACGAATGATCAGAAGCTCTCGGGGCGGCTCCTAATATTTAACCACGCAATAATGGTGGAACGCTAAACCGCACTGAACCTCCAACTGACAACTACCCAATTTATTGAATACCAAAACTACAGAAGTACGTTTTCTCGCTTTCAAAGGAAACTTATCACGGCAATTATTTCATAATAAGATCAAGAAGAGGAGAATGTATTCTTAAGCTTGTTTAGATGTTCATTTGAATCTGATTCGCTTTCGATGTTCGCAACAAACTAAAACGAATTACATAGTCGAGTCATATTATTGTGACCACCTCCTACTTTTAACGCTAACAGCGTGTAGCCAATGAAAGAAAGCACGTGTCGTGAGCTGGCTTGGAGGGTACATAAGGTGTGCTGTAGGCAATCTGAAAACATATCACTCGTTGCTGTCACGGATAAAAGGAGCGATTTATCAGATTTGCAAAAAGGGGTGATTATGCGACTTTCGGGCGAAGGGCGGCAGTATTTCTGAAACAGCACAATTTGTGAACTGTTAGCGTGCTGCTGTGGTTAAAGTGTATCGTGATTGGAGAAATGGCACCATTGCGAATAAGCGACGAGGAAACTGCGGATCACCACGTGCCATTGATGTGAGAGGTGAACGTCGGCTGCGAAGGTGTGTGAGGGTCGATCGACACCCTACAGTGGAGCAACTCACTAGCCAAATGAACCAGGGGGCTACTGGAAGTGTGTCTAAAACGACAATTCAGCGAAACCTTCTGAGTATGGGGCTCCGATACAGACAGATGGTCACTGTACCTATGCTAACGAAGGTGCATCGGCAGAAAAGTCTGACATTTGCACGGCAGTATCGGAATTAGACCTCCGCTGATTGGCAAAGGATTGCCTTCTCCGATGAGTCACGTTTTCCGCTTCATCGAAAAGATGGATGTTGCGTTTAAGGCAAGAAACATCGGAGAACAAACACTCTTCAACCATTGCTGGAAGAACACAAGCTAGTGGAGGCAGCGTTATGGTCGGGGGAATGTTTCCGTGGCATTCCCTGGGTCCACTCATACCTGTGTAAGGCACTATGGACCGAATTCGTAATAAGCGACGAGGAAACTGCGGATCACCACGTGCCATTGATGTGAGAGGTGAACGTCGGCTGCGAAGGTGTGTGAGGGTCGATCGACACCCTACAGTGGAGCAACTCACTAGCCAAATGAACCAGGGGGCTACTGGAAGTGTGTCTAAAACGACAATTCAGCGAAACCTTCTGAGTATGGGGCTCCGATACAGACAGATGGTCACTGTACCTATGCTAACGGAGGTGCATCGGCAGAAAAGTCTGACATTTGCACGGCAGTATCGGAATTAGACCTCCGCTGATTGGCAAAGGATTGTCTTCTCCGATGAGTCACGTTTTCCGCTTCATCGAAAAGATGGATGTTGCGTTTAAGGCGAGAAACATCGGAGAACAAACACTCTTCAACCATTGCTGGAAGAACACAAGCTAGTGGAGGCAGCGTTATGGTCGGGGGAATGTTTCCGTGGCATTCCCTGGGTCCACTCATACCTGTGTAAGGCACTATGGACCGAATTCGTTATGAATCCATCCTTGCAAACCACGTACACCCATACATGCTGATTGTCTTTTCTGGGGCGAATGGAATCTTCTAGCTCGACAATGCGACGTGTCACACAGCTAGAAATGTCCGAGAGTGGTTGGAAGAGCACGATGAACTTCAAAGTACTTCCCTGGCTCCCTAATTTCCCAGACTTAAACCCAATTGAGCATCTGTGGGACCACCTCGATCGTGTTGTTCGTTCTATGGATCCTCCACTACGCACCCTTCATCAGCTGTCAGATGCACTGCAGTCAGCATGGCTCCACATACCTGTGAACACCTTTCAGCATCTTATTGAGTCACTCCTAGCCCGTCTATCTGCTGTCCGCGCTGCACACGGCGGTTACTCAGGATATTAGCTGGTGCTCACAATAATGTGACTCAACCGTGTATGTACTTTAACAAAAACAGCTGACGAATATACGATGCTCCATCGAGAACTCTCTCAATTTTTTTTTAACTGAGGGTCTAACGACCACCATGAGCAACTCAGTGGGCTATAATCAGTCATCCGTCCCTAATTTGGGGCCACTGGCCCCAGAAGGACAGAGTCAGTGCCGTTAGGCAAGCACACCCTGTATGCTTTACCCGGGATTCGAACCTACCCCCATCCCAAACGAATGGTCAGAAGTCAGAGCTTAGACCACTGCGCCACCGGGGCGACCCAATTTACCACCAACATTAATTATGCGCAGGGCTATTTTCATTTTAAAATTTGTTTCAAAGTTAGATTCCGGTCCTTCCTGCGCAAAACCGTGATATGTTCCTAAATTCAATGCATGTGCGTGTGTGTGTGTGTGTGTGTGTGTGTGTACATGTGCGCACTGTATCTCGTTCAGGGTGCATCTAACAATTTGATTGATTTTTAAAAGAATAAAGTGTATAAATCTGCTGTAAAATTATTAGTTTTTTTCTGCGTGACATTTTAAAAACATAGAAAGTATGTTCAGTTGTAAGATGCTTCAATTCTTTCAAACTCCTCCAATTTAGTTTAGAGAATAAGTAACTGTCGGAAGTAAGAACGAAGTTCTTGTACTTTTGGGACTCTTATTATTGCTGCCTGCTTTTCTTTTTATTAAACATACTTGCATTTTATGAGCAGGAGATTATAAATGAAATCAAAAATGGAAATGATTAAAGATGCCTCACAAAAAAGAAAACAAAAGAGGCATAATTTTTCAGTATTCAATGATAACAGGGGGAAAGAAGAGATCAAATTGCTAAATTCAGGGCTAAAGCTACAAAGAAAAAAAAACATAGACTCGTGTCTTCTGGTTGATTTGCATAAAGTAATTGGACTAACAGAAAGTTTCATCAATCGAAGACGGAGACGGCGGAGTCCACTGCGAGATCTTGAAGGCAAATGCTCAGAGAGCTAAAGAACTATTCGGCTTACAAAGCTCAGGGAAGCTTCAAGAAAAAAATAGTAATAGAAATTGAGTAGAATAAAGTAATCCTCCTGAGGATTTAAAACCGATACGCAGTGATGGGCGGTATCCGAACCGGAAATCAGTTTCGGAAACTTGTGTGGCGAGTGAAAGATCCAAACTCAGAATGACTAAGCAGTTCTATTCATTGTACGAGACCAGTGAATAGAAATATACTTATTCTTTATGTGCATAACAGCTTTGTTCTACACATGCTAAAATATTCAAAGCATTCTTTTCAGGGTTTCAAACGTTGCAGCTCAGCATCTAAAAAAAGTGAAAGTGCAATGAATGCATTCACCTTTATTGATCCAAGCAAAACATTTAACCAGAAACAGATCTTTATTCTAGTATACGCCGAAACACCATCTGTGGTTAAACAAAGGGATGTCTTTATGTAAAAGCACTTCAAGAATGACCGTCAGCATGACTGTCGTCAAAAATCGATGAACGGGTGACATTCCACTAGATTATCATATTTGATATTTGTGGCATCCTGAGTTGTCATATTTAGATATAGTGTTTCACACCGTGATCAGTTTGTGTACGCTGCAGTGCGATCAATTTATTTTTATTTTTTGTAGAGCGGACTGTTCAAAATTACGAGTTTAACCCTTTAATGACCATAACTCCCAAAACGCCCGTACATGCAAACGACCATAGCCGCGCGAAACACCTAGAGTGAGTCCGATTTCTTACAGTTACCTGTTTTTCATATTTGAACGACTTATGAGGGATCAGCAGGAGTCACCCTCGGTCACTGTTGTTGTTATTAAACAAAGAAGTGAACCAACAGACAGTTTCGGGCGTTATGGTATTTAGAGTGATACAAGATTTTGGGGTCATGGTCGTTAAAGGGTTAAAACGTTTATTAGTTATGGTGCTGCATACAATAAGGCGCATAGGCTATTCCTTTCATGATAAGTTTTCTAAACGAAATAAAAAACAACAGTATTTATTAGATCGTTTCATAGAAATACATTTTTTTCTTTAGTTTCTGTGGTTAGTTTTTATGTTTGTTGTTTTATAAAAAAAGTGCTTGGTAAGTAAGCTTTTCTTTGGAACTTAGAGAATAAAATTTATTTGGACAGAAATGTTAATAATTAGAATTTCGAAAAAAAAAAAAAAGACAGAACTTTACTTTGAAACATGTTATTTCAGTTATTAAAACTACGAATTTTGAAATTGCAAAACTTGTAGCTGTTAAAACTACGAATTTTAAAATTGTAAAATTTGTATTTATTAAAACTACGAATTTTACAATTTTTATATCATTAAGTGTAGTCCCAACCAGTGGTGTCGGAACCGCGAGGGCAGAGAGGGCAGCTTCCCCCGTGATCATTTTCGTGCAGAGGCGAAACACTATAATTGACCTCCCTCCTTACTTTTCTTCCTTTTTCATTATGTTCATAACCTTATAAATATTTGATTTTTTTATTTCATGCCATTTAAAAATGTTTCTGGTAAAACGAAATATCATTTTCTGTGTTGATAATAATTAATCATGTACAACTGAATTTTTCAATACCATTCCTCAGACGCGGATTGAACTCTTCTCGCTCTGTCCAGTATGAGAATAAAAAAAAAAACTATTTCATGAAATACCAGACTTATCAGTATAAGAAAAATATAAAACATTTAACGAAGTAACAGCTTTGTTAAATAGTACTTAACCTGAAATTAATGAAAGGTACGTTTTTAAAAGAAGAGCAAGAACGTTTTCTAGTTCATTTAAGTATAGTAACACCAGTCATTCTTTAAAGAAAGAAAGAAGAAAATGGAAGGGAGAGAAAGGAATGAGTTATATCGTTAAACATATACAGGGTGCATAGGAAAGTCCTTTTAGCCTGGAATGACTTGCGAACGGAGAGAGGTACAGTTATGCAAGTGACATAACGGTATAGTAAAGTGACTACGCCCGATCGAATGCAACCAATTGCAGCACCCCTAGTGACGAAATGCGGAAGTTAGCCATTTCAAATCAAAAACGAAAAGAGATAGAGCAAAATTTCTAATTACAAAGTTGTAGAGCATCAATTAATTAGTACAAAACGACATTTGTTTTACACGGATAAAATAAATTGTCGCCTGAATACCCTAAAATGTCCGAAATCGATGCGCGACCTTTTTGTGTGAACGTTTGAAGGAAAGAGGCATAGGTATGAGTAAATACACACAATTTATTGCATAAATGCGTACTTAAGTCAATAGAGTTTGATGACGTCAGACAAAACAAAAACAAAAACAAAAAGGCAAACTGGCGCACAGTGATAAAAAGTTAGTGTCGAGTATGTTCGAAGAGTTCGCCATTGCTCACGATACACATTTGTATTCGTGAAAGTAACTCTGCATGCACATTCCTCAGCATGGAAGGTGTCACACTATTGCAAGCATCTGTAACACGACGACGTAGATCCAGCAGACTTGTAGGCGCTGTTGCATAGACCTGATTTTTTTGCGTAACCCCAGAAATCCAAGCTCGCCATTCTCACCTAAACTTCTGATCAGGGTACATCCTCCTACTGGTTTTTATATTGTAGGTACGGTACAACGTCACAATCTGTATTTACATACGGCTACATTTGCGAAATGTGAATATGCAGATTCGAATCGTCGCTCATCGATTTCGGACATTGTAGGGTATTCAGGCGACAATTTATCTTATCTGTGTGAAACAAATGTCGTTTTGTACTAATTAATTGATGCTCTACAACTTTGGAAATTTTGCTCTACCTCTTTTCGTTTTCGATTTGCAATGGCTAACTACCGCATTTCGTCACTAGGGGCGCTGCTATTGGTTGCATGCGATCGGGCGTAGTCGCTTTACTATACCGTTAATTCACTTGCATAACTATACCTCTCTCCGTTCGCAAGTTATTCCAGGCTAAAGGGACTTTCCTATACACCCTGTATATGTTATCTGATGGACAGCGTTAAGACTACAGTTCTTGTGGTGTTCATACTAATGTGGAGGTGTCCAAATTAATGTAGTTGAACATCGTTTATAACATGAGTAAAATGTTTTATGTCGATATAAAACTCAAATTTCATATTACCTTATATTTTGTCAATATTTTGTAATGACCTGATTTCATCCTGTTTTTCAACAGTAAAATACGAATTATTATCTGACCTAAAGGTACACATCCTGATATCTTGCCCTTGTTGTTATAGCTCCGGCGTTCCTGGTTCAAAGCTCATATTTTAGCTGTTTCCCTTTATCAGTTCATAAGGATAATCAGTTTATAAGTTTCAGGCAAGTTTATTAGCTTGCTAACTTATATCACTGACAAAAACACCAGTACGATATCAAATAAAAATGTTTCTGCGCGCGACATTGTCATTTAAAGAATTCCTTTGCTCGGTCATCAACAGTAATAAAATGGACCTGTATACCAAACTTTCTGTATTTCGGATGTTGAATTATGCATGACAAAAATTATAAATGCTTTTAATATATTGCCTTTTCTGAAAGAGAACAAAGAAGTTGATGACCCTAACACTGAATTACGGATCACTGGCCTGTCACACGTCCACTCGCAGCGAATTTCAAAAATTAGATAGTGCAGCATTTTCTAACGGATAAAAGCGCATAAATGATGGAGACCTAAATTGCTGCAATAAATGGCCCATAATACTAGAAAAATTCAGAAGGTGCTTAGATATGTGAAATATTGTAGAGGTAGTTGTTTCAATTCCAATTATTTCACGTGATAGTATAGGGTCGTAAACAAAGTGCTTTTGCTTTAAAAAAATAAGGGTAAAACAAAATGCCATAAAAATGCCTATAGCTTTATTTTGAAATAATTTTTAATTATTATATTCAAAGGCAAAAATTCCCATTAGTTTGGGTTGCATGATTCCCACTTAACATACACTAGTTTCCATAAATTAAGCAACAAATGGAAAAATCGTGATGACTCAAAAAGTATGCAACCGATGTGGATGGAATTTGGTGGTAAGCTTTATCAGACCAAACGCAACAAAAGAAGGTAAGAACATATGATACAAAGCATTTACATTTTATATGAGTGATGCAAATATGAAAATACAGAAATATAGGTATCACGATGAAATAGGAAAAGGTACTTCAATACGAAGTGTGTTTACCCCGAACAGCAATACAGGCCCGACAGCGATGTTCCATGCTGTTAATCATGGTGTCGAGCAGTTCCGTGGGTAGCTGCGTCCATTGCTCCAGCAAAGCAGAGCGGAGCCCCTGCAGGGTTCGAGGAGGGGATAGAGGCCAGCAACACGCCACTCGAGAGCGTCCCAGACATGCTCAATGGGATTCAGATCGGGAGAGCGTGATGGCCACACCATACGGACTATAGTCACCTGTTCCAGGTACTGGTGCAAGAGATGAACTGTGTCAGGGCGGGCGTTACCTGCCTGCAGTACAAATGTATCGCCAATTGCGGCCGCATACGGACGAACAATAGGGTCCAGGATGTCGCCTCTATACCTCTGCGCATTGAGATTTCCATGTGGCAACACATAGAGGTCGGTACTGCCGCCTAAAGATATGCCTGTCCAAACCAGAACACTAACACCACCATAGGTGTCCCTTTCCTGGATATTAGAGGGAAGATAGCGAGTACCTGCCTCTCTCTAGACGTAAACTCGGAGAGAATTGCTCTGTAAACAGTATCGAGACTCATCAGTGAACAGAACGGACCTCCACTGATTTTCAGTCCAGTCCACATGCATTCGTGCCCAATTGGAACGTTCTCTCCGGTGTGTGTGTGTGTGTGGGGGGGGGGGGGCATGCATAATACCGGTCGCCAAGCATACAATCTTCCTGCATGTAACCTTTTGAGTACCACCGAAGCTGATGCCGTCCGTCCGGTGGCTGCCGCAGGCACAGATCTGAGATGAGTCGGTGTAGCCGTCCCGTTCCACCGTGCCGAACGCCGCAAATACCGGCCATCCGTGGGGGTCGTCGAACTTGGCCTACCTTCGCTGCATCTTCGGGAAACTGCACCCGTGGCTTGAAACTGCTGCCACATCCTGCTGACCATAGAACGATTGACGTTGAGCCATCTTGCGACGTCCGCCTGCCGTTGCCCTGCTCCCAGTCGGCCTATCGCACTGTAGCGTAACTTCTCTGGTAAATGACGTCTCGAAGCCATGTCAACAAAATCGCTATCTCGAAATCTTGTCATTCACCGCCGCACATGAATTGGCGATTACCTCCGAAACATCTGGTTTTAAGCTCTTAGGCATTTGCACAAAGCGCTGCCAGCGCCACTCATTTACCTTCCGTACATCGATGCCGTATGCCTTCGCCCGTAACATATGCAAATTTCGTGCAATTTGAACTATATTTCTATATTTTGCCCAATTATCGCGATTTTTCGGTTTTTGTTGCTTAGTTTATGGAAACCAGTGCATTTTTATGATGTTGATATAATGGTCCAGTTATCAGTATATTTCATTTATACAATTTGGATGCACAAAGCTACCAAGGCTGAACCCTTGTGGACTAGAAAAGGGCAGCCTGGTCCGATGAATCATGTTTTCGATTAATACTCGCCATCGGCCGGGTCCAGATACAGCGTCAACACCATGAACCAATGGATCCCATCTACCTAGCGTTAACTGCACAAGCTGCTGGATTCGGTGTAATGGTCTGCGGTCTGTTTTCATGCAAGCATTGGGTTTCTTAGTACCTTTGTCACGAAGCATCCACTGCGCACCAGGCATACCCTTACATGTGCGTGGTACTTCCTGATGGAGAGGGCTACTTCCAGCGGGAGATTACGACATACTACAAGGTTAGAATTTCCACACCATGGTTCCAGGAGCCCGAAAGTTACTTTAGAGTGCTAAAATGTCAGCCAATTTGGCAATAGTCGTCTAGCATTGCCTGGAGTTCTGTAAGACTTTTGCGAAACTAACTTAGCATAATAACCATGGTAAACATGCTGTACCTGACGGTTTGTTTTGTAGCAAACAACAGTTCCAGTGACCCGCACGATGTTGCCGAACAGGTCTCTGGCGGAGGACCTGCGTTCCATCTTCACATTTTTCAGTATGCTTCGTTTGGCACGACCATTTAATTTGTGCAGCCTTCAACGGCACAGCTTGGCTGCAGTGGCGCAATCTGCTTTCCATCGATGAAGAACATCAGCAACAGCGGATTTCGGGAATTTCAAAACCGCCGCAATACTACGTACGCACTGTTTGATTTCGCAGGTGGATTCCAACCACCAGGCCACTTTCAATGTCCATCAGTTCAAGTTCCGTTTGGCATAGTCGCTTCTATTGCGGTCACAGTGCATATCTAAAAAAATTTGGAATTGAAGAGGTATGGGGTCCCGACCACTGAATCTCTGATCAGCATTTCTAGCCAAACGCAAGTTTTATACAAATACCACGTACACTCTGATCAGCATTTCTAGCCAAACGCAAGTTTTATACAAATACCACGTACACTCTGATCAATGAACAAACCATTTTAGTTCATGGATCAATCTATACTCAATGGACAAAACATTAGGGATACGTACGAAGTAGCGCGTTGGTCCTCCTCTAGCGCGAATAATAGCTTGTACACGCCGAGGCCTCGATTCCACTAGATGCCAGGGGTTTTCCGGAAGTAATGCCAGCTATGCCTGTTGCAGCATAGTCCACAACTCCGCCCGATACGTCGCTCTGTCCAGGATCTATGTACCTGACGTTCCGTTCCACGGCATCCCAGAGAGCTTCCACAGAGTTTTAATCTTGGGATCTTGTGGGCCACTGGAGAGTTCCAAACTCAGGTAAGTGTCCATGGAGCCATGCCTGGGCGGTTGCAGCCGGGTGGGACGGCACATTTTCCTGCTGAAACAGACCATCGGCTGCAGGATGGGCGAAGGCCAAAAAGCGTGTAGGTGAGCAGCCAGCACATGCTGGTAGCGTGCAGCGGTTAAGGACCACTTCAAACACACTAAAGAAAGAACCTAATGTGTCACATGAGAAAACTCCCAAACCATCACAGATACATCACTGATTGAACAGAGCCGATCTGGAAATACGAGACCATAGGCTCATGCTGTCGACGCCACACTCGCACACTCCCGTCAGCTCAGTACAGCTGAAAACGGGATTCACCTGACCACACGACATGGGGCCACTCTGTACAGGTCCAATTTTGATGTTTCCGGCACCAGGCAACGCGTAATGTCCGATGACGAGCAGTCAACAGTGGCACACGAGTAGGGCGTCAGATCCCGTAGCCCAGAGTACGCAGCATGCGCTGTAGCGTTCGTTCGCCGACGGTACTTGGGCCTCTGACATTTAACCTGGATGCAATTTGCACCGCCGTTGCCAAGCGGTTGGTCAGTATGATTCCGGATAGTCAACGTCGATCCCGGTCATCAATGGGGTATGGTCTGCCACCGCTTATTTTTTCTGAGCGTTGGTGCGTCCGTAAGTGGTATACTCGCAGTACACCCTCGGAAACCCTAGGGTTCTTACCACTTGGGCGATAGAATGACCCGTCTGTCTTGCATCGACAATGCGTCCACGAACAAAGTAGCTTAGATCACCATGTTTACCCATGCTCATCGACTGCGACTTACTTTTGGGAAGTCCTGCTGTCAGCCTATTTATCGCCTGCGTTCAGTTCGGGTCTGTCAGAATCTGCCCGGGGTATGCTCATGTCAACTGCCCATCACCCCTATCTCATAACGTTTTGTCTATACTGAGTGTATATGCTTCAAGCGTTTTCCTACCTAATTTCACGAGAGCCATGTCTACACCACATGTGGTACTTTAACACCTACTTCTTTTTAAGCTCTGTACAAAAGTTTCCACAATTTGTTACTCACTTTTCGTGATGTAATCTATGGTATATTCGTTGAAAAGGACAAAACAAGAAAGGTAACAGTAATATCGCGTTCTCAGGTGTAATGAGAATATCTTTGCAGTTTTCTTAAAGTGCATTGAACCAGTTACACACACACACACACACACACACACACACACACACACACACACACACACACACACTCTCTTTGCCATGAAAAAAAAATCGAAGCACCCAGGAAGAATCATCCATTCGATATGAAAATCGGTGTGAGAAATGTACTTGTATAGGAAAGGACATGATTGCAATTCCAGAGCAGTTGGACCTTTATTCGGATAAAACAGCTAGACGAGTGGAACAAGTCAGTACGTTGTAGTTCCACCTCTGGCTCGGATGCAAGAGGTTACCCGACGTGGGATAGACGCATACAGTTCACGGACACTGTCCTGAGGTATAAGCATGTCAGATGGTGTCCAAACTGCGGACCAGTTCACCAACATTCCGGGATGGGCGTAGGAGGCGTCCCATCATGTCCCAAATATGTTCGATCGTTGTGGGCTGGCCATGGAAGAGTGTCGACATTACAGAAGCAGGCGTGGGGAAGCCATGTCATGTGTGGCCGGGAATTATCCTGTTGAAAAATTGCTCGGTGATGCTGTGACAGGAATGACAACACAACAGGTTGTAGATGTCATCGACGTACCGTTGATCCGTGAGAGTGGTACGGAGGACCACCAAGGGTGTCTGGCTATCGTACGAAATGGTTCATCAGAGAGTCATTCTCGGTATGCGAGCCGTGTGCTATTCCACGGTAAAGGCAGGATCCGTGCGCTGGTTGGCTTATCTGCAGAAAGGTATGCTCTGGTCATCGGTGCCAAGTGCAAACCGCGAGTCATCACTGAAGACAGTACGACGCCACTGGACACTATCCCACGTTGATACGGCCCGACACCACTGCAATCTGTGCCAGCGTTGCTCGCTGGACAATGTGGTAGGCGGCGGAGTGGCCCCCTCGAATGCTGTTCCGTTGCCGCAAGTCGTCTGGCAACGGTCCGAATGGCCACATTCGCTCTAGTAGACGACGCAACATTGCCACGGATGGTTGAGAGCGACGAATTCGGTTCTGTTCGTGCGGCTCTCACAATCGCTCAATCCTCGCGTTCTGTCGTTTGCCTCGGCCGTCCACTGCTCGCGTGCCACTGAGTTGTACCCTCCTCTACACATTGGCACCAACATCGTACGATTATCGAGTCGCCCCGAACCAAATCCCTCGCGATACGGTGACTTGACCAAACCGGCCTCTCTCAGCCCCATTATACGTCCTCTCTCAAACTCTCTCAACTTCTCGTATTGTGCGCGGATCCGACGTCGAGGCATCCTCACATTCCGTGGAGGTTAATGCAACCGCAATCCGCTGTCACAAATGTCCCTGTGTGCGAGTTTTGCTCTTGATATACCCTCGTGAACGCGCGGTTCCCATGGTCTGTGGCGAGCCACTATTTAGCAAACGGTCGTTATGTTTTAATAATTTGCATATTCGGTCCTGAGGTACTTGCATGCGAAGTTTCATTAGGATCGAATGATTTTCTCGGGTGGTTTTGTTTTGGCAGAGAGAGAGAGAAAGAGAGAGAGAGAGAGAGAGAGAGAGAGAGAGAGAGAGAGAGAGAGAGAGAGAGAGAGAGAGAGAGAGAGAAAGAGAAAGAGAGAGAGTGTGTGTGTGTGTACACGGGCGTATTTACTGGGACGAACAAGGGCCTTGGCCCCTCTGAAAAGTTTTTAATTTTTTTGTTAAAATGCGTCTCACATTAGAAAAAATGCATTAATTTAAAGAAATGCATCAACTTACATTAGAAAATAATGGCTTGACTTTTTCTTCTATTTTCCATTAACTCTCATTTTGTCCTGGGGTACTTCAAAAGCTTCCATTTTCTGTCACCCCCCCCCCCCCGAAAAAAACCCTCCTATACACGCCTTATATATGTATAAATCGAATTTCTACACAGTCGGTAAAACGAATAGTAATAGCCATTCTCGGCTTCTGAAGGCTGAAACGCGTACTACGAAAAAGAACAAAATGTGCAAAAAAAAAAGCAAAACACTTTTTTTTTTTTCTTGATTGGAGGTTTAACGACCACCGTGAGCAACTCAATGGGCGATAAGCAGTCGCCCGTCCCTAATTTAGGGCCACTGGTTCCAGGGAAGGAAGAGAGTCAGTGCCATAAGACAAACACAACATCCATGTCTCACCGGGATTCGAACCCGGACCCGTTTCGGACGAATGATCAGAGGCCATTGCTTAGACCACTGCGCCACCGGAGTCGCCAAAAAATTTTTTCATAACAAAAAATGCCAAAGGCAAATAAGAGTTTCAAACCGGGTTCTTAGATACGAAGACACGCTTCCAAGCATGGTAAAAATAGAAATTAATACTTGCACCATCTGTGTGCTACAAAAATTGGCAAATATACGAAAAATATTCTTCGTCACCAACGCTATCAGTAGCAAAAAGAATTTTTCATATGAGACATTTAGATGCTGAAATATCATAATTATAGAGAATTAAATTAACGTCTCATATGGCGAAAATTAAACATTATTTTGAGAAAAAGTTCACATAAATGTTTTCCGCGGTGAGTGGCGTCAGACTGAAAAAGAATTTATTTTTCCAGTTACATTTTTAGAAGCGAAGATACGACTGCAAACATGTTAAAAACAGAAATACACACCTACGTCCTAGTGGAAAAGCATTTTGTCAAAATAATATTGAAAAGTGCATGCAAAATATTTATCGTCATGACCTCTAAGGCAAAAATAATTCTTAAAGCCGATATTTAGAAGCTGGAGCATTTAAAAAACAGTCTTCCTTGCCTTCATGCTGGAACGTTTTTGCTCCCACGCACGTGACCTCAATGTTTAGAAACAATACAGCAGTTACACAGTCATTCAAGAAGCATAATTGGGTCCGTTGCATGAAAAAAAAAATATTGGACACATTTTCTGTAAAGCCTAACTGAGTGTACGTGCGCACATGATTCTTCCTCTACGTTCAACTGAAAAGCCTTTATATTGCAACGAAATCTATGTAGACTTGATAAAATTGCGATATTTTACCGTGAGAGCCTTTCTTTACATTTTTCCTATTGGTTCGTAACATCAGTAGTGCTCAAACATTCTTCCAGTGAGTCTGTAGAAAAATCGCTATTGCTACTTCTCAAATATAAAAAATTGCATGATAATTACATTAGATATGAAATAGTAATATAAAACTGCATTATATAAAAATGATATATAAAGAGCAAAAAACTGGATTCAAAGGAGCTATACCATATTTAATACATTCTTCACTGAAAGCGTTTCTTCGATTCCACACGGCACCCCTGACGCGGTTTAGGTCATAATATACACTGACGGAAAAAAATCCTAACACCACGAAAAAATAGTTGTACAGGAATAAAATGGCGGCAATACATTTGTATAGGTAACATATTTAATCGATTAAGGTTTCAAGATCACAGCTTATTGTAAGCGCGAGAAGAGCCATTTTAAATGTGAAATGCTGGTACATTAATAACCGGTGTAACCGCCAGAATGTTGAATGCAAGCACGCAAACGTTCATGCATTGTGTCGTACAGGTGCTGGATGTCAGTTTGTGGGATGGAGTTCCATGCCTGTTGCACTTGGTCGGTCAATACAGGGACGGTTAATGCTGGTTGGGGGTGACGCTGGAGTTGTCGTCCAATGATGTCCCATACGTGCTCGATTGGTGAAAGATCTGGTGATCTAGCAGGCCACGGCAACATGTCGACACTCTGTAGAGCATGTTGGGTTACAACAGCGGTATGCGGGCGAGCGTTATCCTGTTGGAAAACACCCCCTGGAATGCTGTTCATGAATGGCAGCACACCAGGTTGAATCACCAGACCGACGTACAACTGTGCCGTCAGGGTGCGTGGGATAACCACGAGAGTGCTCCTGCTGTCATAGGAAAGTGCTCCCCAGACCATAACTCCAGCTGTAGGTCCAGTGTGTCTCGGACGCAGACAGGTTGGTTGCAGGCGCTCACCTGGCCTCCTTCTAACCAACACACGTCCATCACTGGCACCATGGCAGAACCGGCTTTCATCAGAAAACATAACAGATCTCCACTCCGTCCTCCAATGAGCTCTAGCTCGACACCACTGACGTCGCAAACGGCAGTGGTTTGGAGTAAGTGGAATGCACGCTACAGGGCGTCTGGCTCGGAGTTGTCCTTCAAGTAACCGATTTGTAACAGTTCGTTGTGTCACTGTGGTGGCAACTGCAGCTCGAATTGCTGCCGCAGACGCGGTACGATGCGCCACGACCATACGCCGTACACGGCGGTCTTCCCTCTCAGTAGTGCCACATGGCCGGCCGGAACCCGGTCTTCTTGAGGCAGTACCTTCCCTTGACCACCGCTGCCAACAATCATGCACAGTGGCTACATTCCTGCCGAGTTGTTCTGCAATATTGCGGAAAGAAAATCCACCTTTTCGTAGTCCTATTACACGACCTCGTTCAAACTCCGTGAGCTGTTGATAATGGCTTCTTCGTCTTCTTAAAGGTATTCTTGACTAACATCCACACCCTACGTCGAATCTCAACGATAACTAACGCTCACGAATGTTACAGTGCGTATTTACAGCAAACCTGCTTTGCATGTTCCGAGGGGTGCTACTAGCGCCACACGTATGCGCCGAGCGCGAAATTTGCATAGACGTCATCTTACAGATGCACTCTCACCGCCTACCAACTGTCGTTTATCTAACTCAACCCCTTCTTGGTGTTGGGATTTTTTTCCGTCAGTGTATGTCAATTTGGACGAGACATTAAATTTCGTTTTACAAGTGAAAGCTTTTGATATTTTTGTCAAGGGTTTAGTTTCCCAGCTACAGGGAGGCAAACTTAAAAGAAGCTGGCGTAAGTTTAACCAACATAAAATAACGGAAAAACTTTACACTTTGTTTGAAAACTTTTAAAAAACAAACAGTTTACCCGTTAAATGATCTGCAAATATATATATACGCGCAATGAAAGAAGGCACGTGTCGTGAGCTGGCTTGGAGGGTACTAAGGCGTGCTGTAGGCAATCTGAAAACATATCACTCATTGATGTCACGGATAAAAGGAGCGATTTATCAGATTTGCAAAAAGGGATGACCTTCGGCTTTCGGGCCAAGGGTGGCAGTATTTTTGAAACAGCGTAGTCTGTGAACTGTTCGCGTGCTGCTGTGGTTAAAGCGTATCGTGATTGGAGAAATGGCGCCATTGCGAACAAGCGACGTGAAAACTGCGGAGCACCACGTGCCATTGATGTGAGAGGTGAATGTCGGCTTCGAAGGTGCGTGAGGGCCGATCGAAACGCTACAGTCGAGCAACTCACTGGCCGAATGAACCAGGGGGCTATCGGAAGTGTGTCTAAAATGACAGTTCAGTGAACCCTGCGGCGTATAAGGCCCCGATGCAGACGAATCGTCACTGCACCTATGCCAACGAAGGTGCATGGACAGAAAAGTCTGACATTTGCACGGCAGTATCGGAATTGGACCTCCGCTGATTGGCAAAGGATTGCCTTCTCCGATGAGTCACGTTTTCTGCTTCATCGAACGGATGGACGTTGGCGTATAATGCGAGAAGCATCGGAGAACAAACACTTTTCAACCATTGCTGGAAGAACACAAGCTAGTGGGGGCAGCGTTATGATCTGGGGAATTTTTCGTGGCATTCTCTGGGACCACTCATACCTGCGGAAAGCACTACGGACCGAATTCGTTATGAATCCATCCTTGCAGACCACGTACACCCATACATGCTGATTGTCTTCCTTGGGACGGATGGGATCTTTCAGCACGACAATGCGACGTGTCACACAGCTAGAAATGTCCGACAGTGGTTGGAAGAGCACGATGAAGACTTCAAAGTACTTCCCTGGCCCCCTAATTTCCCAGACTTAAACCCAATTGAGCATCTGTGGGACCACCTCGATACATTGTCAACCATTTCACTCCACTGCTGGACGAAGGTCTCTGCAAGTTCTTCCACAACTGTTTGTCTTGAGCCACTCTCTTCAATGTTACTCCAGCATGCTTTCGAATTTCCGTTACCCATTTCCCATGTGGTCTTCTTCTGTTTTTCTTTTCTGTCCCTTGGAATATAGTCTAAAATTTCGGTTGTCTATCTGTGGTCCATTTTTCTGGCAACATGTCCAGCCCATTGCCATTTCAGGGATTTTACTCTCATCATGATGTCTTGCACTCTTGTCATTTTCTTTATCCACGAGTTCCTCTTCTTATCTTTCCTGGTTACACCAAGTATGCATCTCTCCATGATTCTTTCAGTTGTCTGCAGCCTTTGTATGTCTTTTTTAGTTAAAGTCCATGTCTCTGCTGCATACGTAAGATTTGGAAGGATGCATTGATTAAACAGTTTTCTTTTAAGACATAAAGGCATATTGCTCTTGAAAATTGTACTGTTTCTTCTTAAAGCTCTCCAGCCAACTTTTATACGCTGGAGAGCTTTTAACACCTCTCTGTTGTGAAGGAATAAGAAGTTCTATCGGTTTTAATACGTTGTTGTCAGTATGGCAAGGAGACCATGTTCATGACGTCATATTTCATGACCTTACCACTGGTTTTTTAAGGCTCCAATTTTTTGATTACTCGCCTAATAGGAAATCCAGTGAACCTTGGTATCCAATTGTAAATAAAATGTGCGATAGCTCTGGAACTGTAGGGGACTGTTTCGTGTTTTACTGAAAGTATTGAAAAACAGAAAACTGAAATACAAATCAAATTCGCCTCTCAGAAAATATGTACTTTAACCTAAGTTCTCCTTAAACTTTCCCGAAGACACCAAAGTAATACCCACGCTGTTAAATTGAAGTGAGTGGTGGAGTGAGTTTAAGGTACAAACAAATGTCATTCTCACGGAGATTACTTTCCGGATTGCAACTGGTGTCTGCGTTCACGTAAATGCGAAATAATGTAACTTGTGAAAGCTTTAGTGCAAGTCTCAGTCTAAAACACAACAGCTTTGCCAAAAATATATTTGCTAACTCCTGCTGTCCCTTTAAAAATCGCGCAGAGAAGATACTGTGAAACAGCAAGTGAAGGAGAATTGCTGCAGCAAAGAGGGTAGAGATTACGTTACTTACGTTTCTTGGCTGAGCAACACAGAAGTAGTGCTATTTATGTCTTCCCAAGATCTGGCATGGAAAGAGGCGCGCGGGTTGACCGTTTCTATTTCGTCTTTTCTTTTTCTATTTTTTTCTTAATGGACATCAGCGAGTGAACGCGGCACCGATTCCCAGAGTGTTCAGGATGTTTTCTTTTTCACGTCCTAATTACAGCCACCGTTTCCTCAGCGTTCAACGTACATGATGACGTGTTTGTATAAACAAACTGTTCTTTTCTTTTTCCTTTGTCGTACCATTCTATAACGTAAACTAAGAATATAATATCTGGTCTTTCCACAAGTTTTTATATTTAGGAATCATTTGCAACACTTCGTTGTCATAGGTTGGTGATATTTATTAATTATGTTTAGGCCAATCATTTCTGCACACGTCCTCCTAATAAGAATGGAAAAATAGAAATTCTCAGATATAATAAGGGCCACCACATGCTCAGAAAGGTCGATGAAATTTACTGCAGGGTTAGCAAGTAATGCGACTCAAAACCGGACAAGACTTTTTTTTCCCTACATCACATTCTTTAAACCTTAATCCATTAAATTTTTGACGAAGCAAATTAATTTTTGAAGAAGTTCTGTTGTTTAAATTATAATTTTAAAGAACAGAGCTGTTCAAACGCAATTTATTTGCTCTGGAATAAAGAAGCTAGGTGTGGACGTCTACAGTTAACTAAAGATTGGGATGTGTGAGACTTTGATGAAAAAAATGTGACTAGGCTTCTTGACACATGAGAAAAACACTGGCTGCCGACAGTTCTTTGGAGATAAGCACATAATGTGTATCGACAAAAGGCACAGAATTTTCATCACGAGTCAGCATGAAATAAACTGAACGCGCACTAAGTGCATTCAGAAGTCGTTATTCAGACGAACTATATTCAGAGCTATAATGTATGACTACAAAACCTGTTGTTTTGAGATAAAATAAACATACCAACGTTTACCACAATCAAAGGTTTATTATATATCGACTATAGTTTCGCAGAGCTATTTGCTCGGCATCATCAGGACGACGATTCGTCCTTTTTTTTTTTTAATTGGAGGTTTAACGACCACCGTGAGCAACTCAATGGGCTATAAGCAGTCGCCCGTCCCTAATTTAGGGTCACTGGTTCCAGGGAAGGGAGAGAACCAGTGCCGTAAGACAAACACAACATCCATGCCTCACCGGGATTCGAACCCGGACCCCGTTCGGACGAATGATCAGAGGCCATCGCTTAGACTACTGCGCCACCGGGGCGGCCGATTCGTCCTGATGATGCCGAGCAAATAGCTCTGTGAAACTATAGTCGATATATAATAAACCTTTGATTGTGTTAAACGTTGGTATGTTTATTTAATTTTTTATACAGAGCCTTAAGAAATTTTAAAATTGATTTAAGTGAAACACTCATAAAGCAGGAAGACAGACTTCTTTGTTTTAGAACAAAACGTCGGAAGATGAATTGCGTTGTTCTTAAACAAAAGTTTCAATTGCTAGTTCCTCAAATCTTACCGGATGAAAACATTCACAGCCAAAACACTTTTAAACAAAAGAAACAAGAGCACTTTTTTTGGTTTAAAATTTTTTCCAGCTCTAAAATTAATCCTTTTCATGACCTGCCAGGTTCAAATCTAATCTCTGCTGGGATTCCATGGAAATCGACATACGTATACCGCTTCAAGCAAAAATGGAGAAATACTTATTTTAGGAAAATGTTTTGTACTTTATCTCTGCGCTGAGAACCATCATCAGATGGGCAAGATAGCTGAGCACTGTTGTTTGCGATACAGATGCTGCTTTAGTTATGGTTCATGAATGCAGGTGACAAATGATTACAATGCCCAGAGACGCAAAACAGAAGCTGTCAAGGTATAATAGCCAAGGCCATGGTGACTAGTGCGGCCTCACTCGACGCAGGTATGGAATATTCCATGCAGCAAATATATAATACAATTTAAAAATAACGATAATTATGACATTATTTTCACCGCTGAAGAGCTGGTATTCGCAAAAAATGTTTCGGCTTCTGAAATTACTATGAATCAAAACTTTGGGAACCAAATGGGCATAGATTATTTTAAGCAGCTTAAATTCACAGAAATTTGACCATAATAGTTCTTCGACATTATCTGGAATTTAGGATTTCAAAATCTGAGTGTGCAGTTCAAAAATTCTTGCACATCTGTTACGAAGAAAAGAAATCAAAGAAACTAATAAGCCAAATTATGCACATGTTTCTTTCTTTCATTATCTGACATACATTATATGATCTAAGGTACCTGAACGCTCTTTTTGAGTAGTGGATTTGCCCGTATGTGTCACAGCGATAGCCCATATAGGCATAAAAAGATGCTGTTATGTGGAAATATTTAAACTTTATTTAAATTGTAACTTTTGTTATTTTGTGGGCAAACGACAGCTACAGAGATTCACTCCCCAGACAAAAAGGCGCTTAGCACAGATTCATTTCGGAGAAAGGTCATTCTCTTGTCGACCGTGGGACCTCCCACGAACAAAGACACCGCCTTTCCCCCGTCGTCGGACTCTCTCTCTCTCAGAGCCAGCCGGGGACAATCGGAGCAAGCAATTAACAGTACAACTTCTTACATTAAGAGCCTTTTTCTGAAGGACAGATCGTGTAAGGGAATGAGATATATAGGAGTCTTCATGGAGACTTCGAGGAGAAATGTAGGGAGAATTTTTCTCGGACACAAAGGAAACGCTTTCGTGGGGGTGATGTAAAAATATGTTTTAGCGGGAATTACATAGAGGAAGTCGCCCGAGATATCTATCAATCCGCTGGAAGTATTACTATTCAATCAGACCAAACAATATCCCAGTATTACCCTTTCCCCCCGTCTGATGAATACAGATATGTGCGAAAGAAATCACTAGTCATAACATTCAATTTGTTTAACTACTTATTTATTTGATTCCCTGCAACACCTGAATGGCCACTTCGTCTGTTATGGAGCAATTGCGGGAAGGCAAAAGTAGTTGAAAGAAAAAAAAATATCGTCATTACCCCACCCGCTCCCAAACGTGGATACCTTACAGTTCAAATTTTATTCATGTAATCCAACGAATAAAAGGGAATTCTTCCAAATACTGGATTACGAGTATTACCTGCGAAGAAAACCCCATCAGCTATTCTGTGAGTACCTATTTTATGACTCTTTTGTGTAACAGAACAACACGTACCAATTTACACTAAAACAGAAAAACGCTAACAAAGTCTGAACTTTGATCTAAAATAATCTGTCAATTCTATTTACATGTTGGACACCTTTATTGCTCAATTATTTTCATGTGCTAATCAAAATGTCAGATCACGAAGACATCACTGAACAAGACCAACAAGCAATATCTGATCCATATCGCATTCCTGCATTATTAGCAAGTTGCTCACCGCTAATAGCGAACTATGATCCCGCAGATAAAAATTTCACAGCTGCACATTTCTTTCAAAGTTTGGAAGACATCACAAACTTGGCTCAGTGGCGCGATATAGATAAAATTATTATTGCTCGTGCAAAGTTACGTGGAGCAGGGAAACGCTTTTGCGCGGGATGATGTAAAAGAAATTTTAGCGGGAATTATATAGAGGAAGTCGCACGAGATATCTATCAAGCCTCTGGAAGTATTACTATTCAATCAGACCAACCAATATCCCAATATTACCCCTTTTCCCCCGTCTGATGAATAAAGATATGTGCGAAAGAAATCACCTGTCATAACATTCAATTTGTTTAACTACCTATTTATTTGCTTCCCTGCTCCAATGATAGGAACCTACAACAGATTCTTCCGATGAGTTGGCGTCCCCCCATAATACATGAAATTAAACCAAGCCGACAATGCACGTGGCCTGGCAAACATCACAGACAAGCATGAAGAGCAGAATGGGCAGTACGGTAGAGCTCAACGACTTTCAACGTGGCATGGACTTTCAACGTAGCATGAGGATGCCACCTTAGCAACAAGTTCGTTTGGGTAATTTTTTCCCTGTTGCAGCAGCTCTGATCAACTGTAAGTGATGTTATGGTGAAGTAAAAAACGCTAGGGACAACAACAGCGCAATCGTGACCTAAATTAACAGAGCTGGACCTTCTAGTGCTGAAGTGTGTGGTGAGACAAAATCGCTTGTTCTCGCATGCAACAGTCACCACAGAGTGAGTTCCAAAATGCCCCTGGAAGCAACGACAGTACCATAAGGATTCGTCGAGAGCTGAAAGGGAGAAATCAGTTTCAATGGCCGAGCAGCCACATACATGCATAACAGCAGCAAGATCAACACCAAGTGTCGGTTGAAGAGGTTTAATTCGCGGCGCCAGTGGACTCAGGAGCAGTGGAAACGTGTTCGCTGGAGTGATGAAGTGGCAGTCCGACGGACGAGTCTCGGTGTGGAGGATGCCAGGGTAACGCTACCTTCCCGACTATATTGTGCCAACTGTGAAGTTTGGTAGAGGAGGCATCATGTTTTGGGGCTGTTTTTCATAGTTTGGACTGGAAGGACATCCTCGACAATTCTGTGCTCCCAACACTATGGCAACAGTTCACTAAAAGACCTTTCGTTTACCAAGAGGACAGTGCTCCCGTTCACAAAGCAAGGTCCGTGCCGGAATGGCTTGCTCAGAGGTCTGGTTCATTTGCCCGACGATTACTTCACTGAAGGGTCACTTAACCGAAACTCACTTCACCAAAAACATTGTTTCGTCGATAGATCACTTGAGCGAAACGTTCATTTTACCGAAACTCACTTAACCAAAAACATTGTTTCGTCGAAAGATCACTTGAGCGAAACGTTCATTTTACCGAAAAGTCACTTGATCGAAAGGTACATTCCACCGAAGGGTCACTTGATCGAAAAGTTCATTTCACCGAAAGGTCTCTTTACCTAAAAGTTCATTTCATCAAAAGGTCATTTCACCGAAGGGTCTCTTTACCTAAAAGTTCATTTCATCAAAAGGTCATTTCACCGAAGGGTCAGTTTATCGAAAACTTTGAATTTCATTACATGATTTGCTGAAGCGTGGTGCCAATTCGGAAGACAGACCACTGAAACTTTATGGAATCATACTCAAATTACACTTTTGGTTTTTCCGTGTCACGAAGAACGCGAAGAATTAATTATAAAACAAAAATAATTAATTTTAAGCCCCTAGACAACGGTTTAGGCCTTTTCAGCTAATTTAAATCATCCGCGTTTCAGCACGTAGGGTCCCCCAATCCAGGATCATAATCATAAGGTGTACATAACAAGTCAAATTAATACTACTGTACATTTACTCGGACACAAAAACTCAGCTTTAAAATCAGCGATGAACATGAGCACGGAGGATTAGAATTTCAACATAGCCTACAACTAGGCCTAGGGCCTAAAAATTATCGTTTTTGGTTGAGTAGTAGGGGGAACATTACTAACTTGATTCCTTAAGAAAACCTCATATATATGAGCACGGAGGACTAAAATTTGTTGAAAATACTCAGATCCAGTCCTAAGGCCTTAAAATTAATGTTTTGTGCTTGAGTAAAAGTGCAACATACACTGAAGGAAAAAATCCCAACACCAAGAAGGGGTTGTGTTAGATAAACGACAGTTGTTAGGCGGTGAGAGTACATCTGTAAGATGACGTCTATGCAAATTTCGCGCTCGACGCATACGTGTGGCGCTAGTAGCGCCCCTCGGAACATGCAAAGCAGGTTTGCTGTAAATACGCGTTGTAACGTTCGTGAGCGTTAGTTATCGTTGAGATTCGACGTAGGGTGTTGATGTTAGTCAAGAATGCCTATAAGAAGACGAAGAAGCCATTATCAACAGCTCACGGAGTTTGAACGAGGTCGTGTAACTGGGCTACGAGAAGGTGGATTTTCTTTCCGCAATATTGCAGAACGACTTGGCAGGAATGTAGCCACTGTGCATGATTGTTGGCAGCGGTGGTCAAGGGAAGGTACTGCCTTAAGAAGACCGGGTTCCGGCCGGCCACGTGGCACTACTGAGAGGGAAGACCGCCGTATACGGCGTATGGCCGTGGCGCATCGTACCGCGTCTGCGGCAGCAATTCGAGCTGCAGTTGCCACCACAGTGACATAACGAACTGTTACAAATCGGTTACTTGAAGGACAGCTCCGAGCCAGACGCCCTATAGCGTGCATTCCACTTACTCCAAACCACTGCCGTTTGCGACATTAGTGGTGTCAAGCTAGAGCTCATTGGAGGACGGAGTGGAGATCTGTTGTGTTTTCTGATGAAAGCCGGTTCTGCCTGGGTGCCAGTGATGGACGTGTGTTGGTTAGAAGGAGGCCAGGTGAGTGCCTGCAACCAACCTGTCTGCGGCCGAGACACACTGAACCTACACCTGGAGTTATGGTCTGGGGAGCAATTTCCTATGACAGCAGGAGCACTCTCGTGGTTATCCCACGCACCCTGACGGCACAGTTGTACGTCGGTCTGGTGATTCAACCTGTTGTGCTGCCATTCATGAACAGCATTCCAGGGGTGTTTTCCACCAGGATAACGCTCGCCCGCATACCGCTGTTGTAACCCAACATGCTCTACAGAGTGTCGACATGTTGCCGTGGCCTGCTAGATCACCAGATCTTTCACCAATCGAGCACGTATGGGACATCATTGGACGACAACTCCAGCGTCACCCCCAACCAGCATTAACCGTCCCTGTATTGACCGACCAAGTGCAACAGGCATGGAACTCCATCCTACAAACTGACATCCAGCACCTGTACGACACAATGCATGAACGTTTGCGTGCTTGCATTCAACATTCTGGCGGTTACACAGGTTATTAATGTACCAGCATTTCACATTTAAAATGGCTCTTCTCGCGCTTACAATAAGCTGTGATCTTGAAACCTTAATCGATTAAATATGTTAACTATACAAATGTATTGCCGCCATTTTATTCCTTTACAACTATTTTTTCGTGGTGTTAGGATTTTTTCCGTCAGTGTATTTTACTTTAAATTTTATGTAACGCTTATGAATATGAGCTCGGAGGGTTAAAACCTGATGAAAAGGTCTATATCTAGGCCTATGGCCAAAAAAATTAATATTTTGAGTTGAGTAAAAGTGGAACATTATTTTCTTGATTTTCTGTGTGAACCTTAGGAATACGAGCTCGGACGATTAAAATTTACTAAAAAGGCCCAGACCTAGGCCTTATAATTAATGTTATATTTTAAAAGACCTACCTACGGCGAGGTGTTTTGTAGAAATCGAAAGTACGTTTTCTATACAATGCCATACTGTTTAGGTGGCTAGTTTCTCAAAAACCAGAATTACACTCCAGCAAATCTAACAACAAAATTTCATAAAATGAAACTTCGTGTAGATTACGCCAAAAAAGAAAATAAAATCAGTAAGAAATAGCAATGCAATATCCTTTTATTGGCAATATTTATTTATTTAAGTATTTGTAAGTCTATGCCAATAAACGGATATTGTATTGCTATTTCTTACTGAAAATTTTAAGTTTTCGATAAACTGACCATTCGGGAAAATGATCTTTCGATCTAATGAATTTTTAGATGAAGTAATCCTTCGGTGAAATGAACTTTCGATCTAATGGATTTTTAGGTGAAGTAATCCTTCGGTGAAATGAACTTTTCGATCAAATGACCTTTCGATGAAATTAATTTTTAGGTGAAGTGACCTTTCGGTGAATTGAACGTTTCGGTCAAGTGACCCTTCGGTGGAATGTAGCTACGTTTTGATCAAGTGATTTTAGGCGAATTGATTTTCGGTCAAGTGATCTTTCGATCAAGTGAACGATACCCCTGTGGAAAATTTACACAGCCCTTTGTTCTTACAGATCTAAGGGGTTTTAGACTTCTTATAAAATATGTCTGTCTTTTCCTTTCAAAACTGCGTTTCTTATACTCCCGTTTATGTGCGTCTTATGGCATCTTTGTGTTTAAAATCCAGTGGTAGTCTCTGATCATTATTTTAATGTAACATCCCTTCCCTTTAAGGCTCTACGAGACCCGCCATCTTGTATGGCTGCCTTCTCTAATAAGCCAACGGGAAAGCGTATTTCACAAATTGCTCGGGCAATTTTGCACATTTTGGGACGCTGTTTGTGGCTAACGCAAGATATATGATAAATAAAGAGTTCCTTGGTTTCAGATTTTTACTTTTGACCATTTAAGTATTTTTTATTAATTAATAAAACTATGGAAGATGCCCTGGTACGACTTTCGCTGCAGATAAAAATGAAGGGAAAGGTCAATGAAAAATTATGAACCCAGGGAACTCTTTATTTATCATATATCTTGCGTTAGCCACAAACAGCGTTCCAAAATGTGCAAAATTGCCCAAGCAATGTGTGAAATACGCTTGCCCGTTGGTTTATTAGAGTAGGCAGCAATACAAGATGGCGGGTATCGTAGAGCCTTAAGTAGCAGCAATCATGGTGATGTTTTGATTCACTCCTGATCATTAGCACACCAAAACAAATAGATTTCGTCTTACCTTTTGTCCACTGCCTTAGTTCTTCAACACAAACAGCACAGACATTATGTGCAGCCCATGATATGTCCTGGCCCCCAAAGTTTCATTCTGAAGTATGCATAGAAAGCTGTTCTTTTTTCAACGAAGTCTGAGAAAAAAATCTGTTACTTTTAATGACAAATTTCCCACAAATATAACAGAAACACACTCCCTCATGTAACCATTGACACAAAAACTACTATTCAGTGCATTAAAACCAAATACAAAAACTGTTCACTGCAGAGACACAACTTCGGCTGGCAGTTTTCAGTCTTACAGAGAGGTGGATATGAGTTCAAGTGCAAGTTCAGACATGTTTGAACCTTGTCATATATTTTGCTGTCCTGCTACTCCCCGCCCTTTCCCCTCAGTACATATTCCACCCTTTCTTTAGTGTTCCATACTCATGGTCAGACCTGCAACACAACAAGTTTTAGGAGCAACTTTATTTTTTAGGCGATCGGACTGACATAATCAAAAACTTAGAAAAACTTTATTTTTTGCTTAACCCGACAATTTGAAAATCTAAATTTGTCGATAGACAAATTTGAGCATCATTCTTAAAATTAGTACATCTAAATCAATAAGAAAAAGGGCAACAAATCTCTCAGAGGGGTTTAACATCCAGCAGCTTCATTTTTAACATTCCCAGCCTATTTTCTTAGACCTCCGCGTGGGTCTAAGACACCCCCACAAAAATACATGCTGTATAACACTGCGTCTCAATGTAAACTGGCACAACTTTTGTTTTGGGCAAAATGCATTAATTTATGCATTTTTCCGTTTATTATTCTGTCATGTCTCCAGATGGCGGAACTTACCGGTGATCTCTATGTCACGTGTCAGCTTCGAAAAACAGGCAGTATTCCCTGTAGGAAGCTTCGTAATAATCAAGAGAAACCCAGCTAACGTTTGATATATTGTGAGCTGGAGAGGCAGATGTGCAAGATCTTTTGGAAAATTTAGTTAGAGTCTGATGACGATACAAAAACAATATATCGCTAATATTGATGCATTTGAATTTGAACTCACACTTGATTGCAAAAACATGATGTAACCGTCAATCTACTATTCTAAATTACAGTAACTTTGCGTGTTCCATAATATATTCGTTCTGAAGGCTTTTCACTCAAGCAGGGGCTGTAAGGACATAGGTATCATCATGCCGAGTCTCGATTTGATCATAACACCGTTACTACAACTGATTCAGGCGGAGAGCGTTTGCATTCATTTAAAATTTGGCTGTGAAAATTTTATCAAGTCGACATAGTGGGATAGTTTTTCCTAAGAATTAATGAAGATTGTGCATTTCTTAGCATCAATTTTTCTGAAAGTAAGCTACTGTTTCAAATATATTCCTTGATAGTGTACACAGAAATTTAAACATGGGCGATTTGATTCACATTAAAAAGAAGCAAAAGGCAATAGCATCATACTCTTCAAATGCTTTACCTCTTGTTCGGTAATCCACAAAGCTTGGAGATTTGAATAATTTCTCTTGTATTGATACAAAATCTGAAGAACTTTCCTTTCTAAAAATTCTTGTTTAATAACAGAGTTTCTATGGGTATTAACAGGAAAAAGAAGTTTTTAAATACCTCACTTTTTTTTAACATAAATTTAGCTTATTTAAATAACGTAAGAAGTTTATCACCTTTGATTCAGAAAACGTATTAAAATAAAAAAAAAATCTAACATTGAAGATAAAATAAAAATCACTCCTTAGAAAAGACTACTTTCAATTCCAGAAATAAAAAAATGCAGTGGTATTGCCACTTGCAATACTAAAATTAACCCAGCACATCGGACCTCCCTACTGTGGGTTCAGAGAGCAGAAAAATGTATTTAATTGTCTGCTGGCATGAAATAGCAAAACTGTTGCCTTGATTTATTAATAACGTACGTATTTGAAATGGCGTTTGGATAAATAAGCTTCGCAACAAAGTTCTTAATGTTTTCTATTGGTTTGTTTTTATCTAAGGTACATTACTCTACTTTTTATGCTAAATAACAAACAGTCCGCCACTAATTCGTCTTTCATCATCTGCTTTTATTCTTTTAATACTCATTTTTTCATTCAAATGTTGCACAGTTCTAATGAAATCAAACTCCCTACCTTTACAAGTTTTTCTTTTTTATATTTACGATGTTATTTCGAAAAATACTTCAGTTACTAATACTTCTATTTATTCACTTGAGCAGAGGTCTTCAACTACAATGGCAAACAATGGCAGTTTGTTTGTTTTTCCGTCGATTAATCGATGTCTTTATTCCTCCGTTGCATTATACCTCATCATTTTTCAAGGCTCTTTCGTTTAACATATCTAATAAATGTGTCCCTTTTTCTTCTTCGGCGTATCTATTCTTTCTTTTTTTCATTAGTCTCTAAAACTTCACTTTAATGGGTTATTCTTTGCAGTAGGGATAATTTTAGGAAAAGCGAAGGAATTTCTTGCCGCACATTTGTGTGTGTGTGTGTGTGTGTGTGTGTGTGTGTGTGTGTGTGTGTGTTTTATTTTCTGTAATGGAATAGATTTTCCTGTGTATGATTTCTATAAGCATTAGGCGAAGCTGCAATTTGTTGACACGCGCATCTGGTACATGATGCAAATGTGTAGAAAGTATGCAAGGTTTATTTATGCACGTTATACCCAGAAAAAGGAATCGCAAGAACAACTAAACTTTTAAGAACAAAACGCAATATTTTTCGAAAGACAAAGCGAGTTTTTATCAAAATAAACACATTAACCGAAAGACAAGAAAGATCAACAACCGTCATATATAATTTCTTGTAAGATTTAACAGAACGTAATCATTTCTCCCTGCTCGTTGTCAAGCTCAAAACAAGGTACGATAAAAAGCAAATCATACGATGCAAATATAAATATAAAGAAACACTTTCAACCTATCGAAAGTAATTCAGTAGCTTCACTAAACAGCTCATATAAAGTCAGACGAAGAGATTTATTTGCGAATCTCGTGGATCTCTCTTTTAATCGTATGCTTTCAAATTAAGTATTATTCTTGATGTTTAACGGAACCAAACGAGTATTATGAAGGTTATTTAACTGATTTGCGTGTATTTTAATAACATGACTTTTAATCTTACCATACCTTTTGACAAAAATGATTGGATGCTTTTTTGAAATCCATATTCTAAGTCAATTTGATTAGAGGATGAAAGGTTTTTTTAGCTGATTTTGTTCAAACTCGAGGAGAGCATTTAGGCTATAAAGGTTCTATGAAACACTCCATCTGATGCTTAAATTCAGGGATCTAACTTCACAATTCAAATATATAAAGGCAAATGTAATCCGTTTATTTTAAAACATTGATTCTAGGCCACACATTTTGCATGTTATAAAGACACTTCTATCAATTTTGTTCTCGTCAAGCAGTTCAGGTGTTATAAAAACCAATTTATATACAGTAAATCAAGGTTTTGGGACATATTCTTTATGCTGAGACAGAATGTTAGTTTAAAATATTTAATCGATTTTCCTAAATCGCACTTACCTAGTTTCTCTCAAAATCATCACTAGTATTCTTTGGAA
The DNA here is from genome assembly GCA_039090855.1 of Macrothele yani. NCBI lineage: Eukaryota > Metazoa > Arthropoda > Arachnida > Araneae > Macrothelidae > Macrothele > Macrothele yani. The sequence continues at coordinate 13,239,406 of CM077012.1, forward strand.
AAAAATTCTTAAATCCAAAATTTGGAGTTCTTAATTCAAATAATTCATAAGTAATTGGGAATTACTTTTGGAGTGCAATTTCCCCCTGTATTAGATCCCGTGTAGCCAATTTTACTCGAAAGTATAATAATTATATCTTCGTAGAGGAAAGAGGGCGAAACGTCTTTCAAAATCGCAGCCTGTTTATGCAGTTTTACTAAAATTCAATTCTTTTATTTTGGATTTATTTTGGATGATAACTAGGTTTAAACTTCAAGTAATTAACAGAACCATTTCATGGAGCTCTATTAGGCATAAATGCGATTTCCCTGGTTTTGATCAAAATCACATTTCGTTTCACAGCAATCTCAACGGTCCTTCTCGTGCACAAAATCATCCGAATTTTAAAGTATCTAATTCTCACATTTCTCAAGTTATTGTTACAGTGGACACCCCCCCCCCCCCATCCTAAAACCTGAAGAAAACTCTAAAATTTGTCCGCCATGTCGCGTATGGTATGAGGTAGCTAGGAATCACAGTTCGGCAGGCTCACATGTTCTTTTACAGTTCAGTTTTTTTTATTTATTTCTCATTTACGTTGTTTTTTTCTTTCGGATGTTCTCTAAATTAATTAACAAAATTGCGGGATAATTAGGAAGTCGCTCCAATGCTCTTGAAGGCAAGAAACGCAATATTTTTGCCATTTTGAATTGTTTCTATCTGTGGGAAAAGTTAGCACTCAATGGTTACTCTGGAAATTGTTAAGAGCAAAGCGATAGGCCCAGAAGAGGACTTCTGGATTTCTTGAAGAGGGGCCGATGTTACGACCCACCCCCGCCATTAATTTAGTAATTAATGGGCGTGGTTGATGTGTGAAATTAATTATTATTAATTGTTCGAGGCTTGATTGGAGTTTAAAAGTGTAAACAGCAGATAAAGTTTTATCTGGGGGTTTGGAAAGAAAAGAGGCGAAGAATTCTCTCTGGCTGGGTGGTCTCAGAATAGCTCTGTTAGGTCATAAATATCAGGGGCGCAGCTGACGGGAAACTAAGCAACACGGAATGGTACCTTTCGAAGAGGGGTCCACTTGAGTAAATGAATGAAGATGGGGACAAAAGGTTTAGCGAATAATCGTAAATTCGTCGATTGTTTGGGGCATTTTCGAGAACAATTGCTCTCTGTGTGGTCCGTGCAGAAAAATAAGAGTTCGCACTTGGCATGAACATAAGGAAGAAAGTTAGTTGTCTGTGCGCTCTCCGATGTGAAAGGCTGGATGCCTTGGATCTGCAAAAAATGAATTGGGAAAAATGAAGCAGCAAACCTCCCCGCATTTGGTAAGAAATGGAGACAACTCGAGGCAGCTGGAGATGCCAGTTTGCCATAAAGACAGCAGAATGCCTAAATCCGCGGGATAAAGCAGAAATTTCTAGGCTGGAGCGTAATGGAACTCAGCGACTGTTTGGCCTAATGAAAGCCAAGTTACAGGGGAATTAAGAAGTCTGCGAGTGGACAGTGGTCATTCCTATGAGAAGCGAAGCCAAGCAAAGTCGGGTTCGGATGCCAACCACTGCAGTGTGGAATCGTCACCCCCATTCATCCCCTACTGTGGAGGAAGTGAAGAGATGCGCTTGTCTTACGGGGTGAAGCGAGGCCCCATGTGTGCGTGTGTGTGGTCGCGTAAGCAGCGAAGCCACTACGTGTAAGTGCGACGGGATAAAAACATGTCGAAAGAAAAATATGAGCGTAAGAGCGGTGGCTTCGATACCTAACAAATATACAGGTGAAATGTTGAGTTGCCGATATACGCTTAAGGTAAAAGCACGTCTGATTTCGCTCGGCCGAGAAAATTAATCTTGGAAACCGCAACATCAGATGTGAGAGGGCCTATTTTGCTTAACGGCCACCTTCAAATCGTCACGAGAATAGATCAGTGTGCACTCTAATCATTGCAACAAAGTGCGGCGTGATATTACCATTTTTAATTGTGTGCTTCATTTACATCAAGCGTCAAAGTGAAGTGTTGAATCATCGGTGCTGCCACATGGTGCAAGTGTCTGTGTGCGTGTTTTTTTTTTTGTCGTGTGATATTATGTGATGCACAACGGATTTGCACAGCAAAGTCACGAAACTGTAAGTAGATGAATATTTCCTTTTTTCTTTCTTCGCACATCTGCGAACTTGTGCCATCCCGACACCCAAAGCTGCATGGACATAGATGCAGTAATGCTGAGTGACTGAACCTCAGAGGAAATACCTGCACATACAGATTTCAATTTCTTACAGGGCCCATTTCCTGATTACTTTTTTTACATGAATAAGGGAGAAGGTGTGGCCACAAATTCCGCTGGGCGGGACAGTTTCTTTTAACTTTGGTTCAGGACCAACGTCAGCGGGGCAGGGTTCTGCATGTGCATGCTTATTAGATTTAGTTAATTAACTTTGGCAGTATTTCGCACCTATAATCTTATACCGCAAATTAACGTGCTTGTGTATTTTGTGTCGCGAGTATTTTTAATGTGATCGTTTGCATATAATTTTTTTTTTATTCTCTAAGCAATTGTATATGAATATCACCTGCAGCTCTATTTAGTGTGTAAACGAGTAGTATCTCTTGTTCAGATAGTCCGGTGGAGACTCAGTCGGCTGCGTTATCCGACAGTAAAGTGTGACACCGTATGCTGCCCACATATGAGGGGCAATTGTCCATGCGCCTAGAGAGCGCCGGATCTGTTTAAATCTCGCAGAACGTTATTAAATGTTGTGTTGTGTATTTGAGAATCATGTGTTATTTGCGAAAGTGAGTGTTGTACTGGCTGGTTGGGGATTGAATGTACCGGAGTAAGATCCGGACCACTACACTCAGTCACGAATTGGTGATTGCGGGTGAACCTCATCACAACTCTGATCCCAAAGTATCATTTTTTTTAGATTATTTTATTGTTTATTTGTTGTTGTTATTTTGTTCACAAGGTGGATTCACCCAAGCCTTATGCTTCGGGTCATTCTTCAACTTTTCATTTTTTATGTTCTGGTGTGAATCTTTGAGTGCAGCAGTGCACCTGAGATTCTCACCTGGTGCCGTGGCCAACTAAATTGTACTTCAGGTCTCAAGCACCGTTACCGGCAGACTCGGCAGGAACACTGCTAGTGCCGTGTAACATTATTGCGGATCAAGATTGCCTGATCATATTCGTTCGGAAATACATCTCTTTGAAAATAAACACGATTCTTTTTCAAAGAACACTTTTGGAGATGTTTTACTGTCGGACTGAAAATACTTCAATGTAAATATTCTCTTAATTTACTGATAGAAAGTGTTAGCCATTCATGCAAATAAATTTAACTGCTATTTTAAGCATATAACCTTTTTAAGACATATAATTTATTAGATATTTTGGGATAATTTGCACATTTTTCTCACTTATTTGCGTATTATTGCTGTTAATATTTTATGTCATTAAATGAACGAAACTACACTGCTGGCCACCCAAAATGCAACACCAAGAAGGATACGAATAGCAAAGCCAGATTTACTGGACACATACAACAGATACAAAGATGAAACGATTGAGCTTACAGGCCCGTGCAACTTGCGGAACTCGCAGACATCAATAGTTCGTGTGGCCCCTATGGCTGACAATAACGGCCGCTACACGTCGCGGCATCGAACGAAAGAGGCTTTGCATGTGGGCTTAGGGTATGTCGATCCAGGCTGCTTCCACACGTTGACACAGTTCATTAGGCGTAGCCGCGGGTGGTGTTTGCCGGGCCACTCGGTTGCCGAACAGCGACCAGACGTGTTCGATGGGTGACATATCGGGAGAACGGGCGGGCAGCGGCAGCAGTGACACCTGGTGGGCCGTAAAGAATTGTTGCACGATGCGGGCCACGTGCGGGCGCGCTTTATCCTGTTGAAACGTGGCCGCTGGCAGGTTCTGCAGGAAGGGAGGACTACAGGCTCCAAAACGTCGGAGATGTAGCAGTGGCTGTTGAGTGTACCGGCGATGCGTACCAGAGGGGAGCGGGTGGCATATCCAATTACGCTACAAACGATAACGCCAGGCGACGGACCAGTATAGCGATGCATAATGCAGGCGTCATTTAGTCTCTCGCCGCGGTGCCGCCACACGCGGATCCGACCATCGTGGTGTGGCAGGAAGAAGCGGGATTCGTCGGAGAAGAAAATGTCGTGCCATTCCGTAGTGCAGGTGCGGCGTTCAACGGCCCACTGCCGCCGCACTCGCCGGTGGTGTAACGTCAATGGTAATCGGAGCAATGGGCGTCGTGCGACAAGTCCCCCTCCTGCAGACGACGTCTAACGGTACGTGCTGACACAGGTTGTTGCGCAACACACCCCAATTCCTGCGCTAACGTTCGTGATGTGGCGGTGCGAGCCGTCAATGCCCGCCGCACAACATGCCGGTCCTCTCATTCGGTGGTGTGCCGCGGCTGCGGCAATCTCTCACGTCGGTCCGTCTCTCCCATTCTGCACCCACCGAATTCATACTCGCCTCACTGTGGCTGGATGTTGTCCCACACGGGCGCCGATGTCTCGGTACGATAAACCGCTGTCGCGATAAGCCACTATTTGTCCTCTGTGGAACTCCGAAACGTGCTGGAATGACTGTCGTATTCTGCGACGAGGCATCAGGAAGCTTCCCACGCACAGGTCTGGCAGCACAACACACTTCCACTACTTACACCCCGCCTTCTGTGCACTCTTCTTATAGTGCTTATCGGTGCGTGCCGGGCGCACATGATTTGCATATGCCCTACAATGCTAATCGTTTGCATGCCCTCTCGCGGGTGACGCATGCTGCGAATTTCAGGCCAATCGGATGCTTCCTTCTTGGTGTGGCATTTTGGGTGGCCAGCAGTGTAATATTAATAACTTTATTCATCTGTTCGGTTTCCCATCTGTCTCATTTCAAAAGCTTTCCAAAATTTATCATCTAACAGCAATTCGAAAAAAAAAACATTCTGGTATCTTTAACTCTTATCTTTGGCTCATAAATTTTCCACTAGCACAAACAAAACAAAGGAAAAGACAACATTCAGTTGTTTCAGGATTTGTAGGAGTTAGGTAAAATACACCAAAGAAAAATAGTTGTAACTTATGGAAAATATCCGTTTGTTGTCGTAAACAAATAACAACTACATGCAAGCTTTCACACACTAAACGGGTGGCTGCATCAGGAAGCCACTGACTCTGAACTAAAACAGAGGAAATTCAAACTAAGAATTCAAGTTTTAAAAAATGTAAAAAACTTTACAAATAGGTCTTTTAACACAAGGCTGAAGAAGCAAAAACGTGACGTAAAGCAGGGAAAATTGACTTCAGCTTCAACACAAGTCAAGATACACGATGCAATTCCTAAGTGGCACGAAATTAAATTAAGAAAGTTGTTCCGTATACAAACGCAAGAGACACGGCATACATAGAAAAAGTTGCGATCCTCACCAATGGAAAGATTTACAACAAGGACTTCCCACCTACCTACCTAATGTTTGGCATGCACTTGTGAGTGTCCCTCGCTCTTAAAATCTTAACTTTTAAAATTGATGTCGCCGGCGCGAGGCTTTATACACTATATTGACAAAAGTCACCGGACTCCTAGAAGAAAAACACAACATAGTATTTATTGACATGCATTAGTACGGTGTCGGTCCACCTTTGACCTTAATGATGCATGCTTTGACCCTTCGAGACAGGCTTTCGACAAAGTTTTGGAACACAGCGATAGGTATAAGCTTCCATTCAGTACATAATGCTGCCGCTAACTGTTGTTTAGTAGTAGGCCTTGGTTCCAAACATCTTATGCGGCGCTCTAATTCATCCCATAGGTGCTCTATGGGATTAAGGTCAGGGCTCTGTGCAGGCCAGTCCACACACGATACGGAATTATCGCCAAACCACGCCGTGACTGTCCTTGCTTTATAGCTCGGTGAATTATCCTGATGGTACCAACAAAGCTTGGTTCCATGGTATTGCCACAGAGTTGGTAGGGTGTTATTTTCCAGAATATCGTGGTAGACGTGCTGGTTAACAGATTTGTCCACGATAACCAATGGGCCGGGACCATACCACGAAAAACACCCCAGCACGAGTACACTGCCAGCTCCAAACTTGACCTTAGGAACAGTACACTGTGGCAAATAGCGTTCCCCGGCTGCCGCCATACCCACACACTGCCATCAGACTGATGGATCGTGTATTTGGATTCATCAGTCTATAGGACCCGTTTTCATTGATCTACGGTATACGATAAATGTTCTTTACACCATGCTAAACGACGAGTAGCATTCCTAGTGGAGTGAAAGGCTTTTGAGCAGCCACACGACCACGGGTACCCATGGAATGAAGTTCTCTGCGAATGGTACGTGAACATGCCGAGGTTCCAGCCTTTTTACTCACCTGTACACTGAGGTCTTGTGCAGTACTCCGTCAATATAGTTTATGTGAGCACCAGTCAAGTTTTTTACATTTTTTAAGATTCGAATTCTTCTTCAGAATCTCTTCTATTTTACTCCAAAGTCAGCGACTGCCCGAAGAAACTACCCGTTTAGTGTGCGACACCTTGCATTCAGTAGTTATTTGTTTACACTAGTAAACAAATATTTTCCATATAATTTAACATTAAATTAGTTTTTCCAACAGGATTTGTGACTTACACGGCTTCTCATTAAAATCGCACAATATTTTGGATTCCTCAGACATTTAATGAGTTTCTGACACATGAGTTACTCCAATTGTTCTTAACCTGAAGATAAGAAAGAATCACTGGAGTACAGATTGTAATACACTGATGGAAAAAAATCCCAACACCACGAAAAAATAATTGTAGAGGAATGAAATGGCGGCAATACATTTGTATAGGTAACATATTTAATCGATTAAGGTTTCAAGATCACAGGTTATTGTAAGCGCGAGAAGACCCATTTTAAATGTGAAATGCTGGTACATTAATAACCGGTGTAACCGCCAGAATATTGAATGCAAGCACGCAAACGTTCATGCATTGTGTCGTACAGGTGCTGGATGTCAGTTTGTGGGATGGAGTTCCATGCCTGCTGCACTTGGTCGGTCAATACAGGGACGGTTAATGCTGGTTGGGGGTGACGCTGGAGTTGTCGTCCAATGATGTCCCATACGTGCTCGATTGGTGAAAGATCTGGCGATCTAGCAGGCCACGGCAACATGTCGACACTCAGTAGAGCATGTTGGGTTACAACAGCGGTATGCGGGAGAGCGTTATACTGTTGGAAAACACCCCTGGAATGCTGTTCATGAATGGCAGCACACCAGGTTGAATCACCAGACCGACGTACAACTGTGCCGTCAGGGTGCGTGGGATAACCACGAGAGTGCTCCTGCTGTCATAGGAAATTGCTCCCCAGGCCATAACTCCAGGTGTAGGTCTAGTGTGTCTCGGCCCCAGACAGGTTGGTTGCAGGCGCTCACCTGGCCTCCTTCTAACCAACACACGGTCATCACTGGCACCCAGGCAGAACCGGCTTTCATCAGAAAACACAACAGATCTCCAATCCGTCCTCCAATGAGCTCTAGCTTGACACCACTGACGTCGCAAACGGCAGTGGTTTGGAGTAAGTAGAATGCACGCTACAGGGCGTCTGGCTCGGAGCTGTCCTTCAAGTAACCGATTTGTAACAGTTCGTTGTGTCACTGTGGTGGCAACTGCAGCTCGAATTGCTGCCGCAGACGCGGTACGATGCTCCACGGCCATACGCCGTATACGGCGGTCTTCCCTCTCAGTAGTGCCACGTGGCCGGCCGGAACCCGGTCTTCTTGAGGCAGTACCTTCCCTTGACCACCGCTGCCAACAATCATGCACAGTGGCTACATTCCTGCCAAGTCGTTCTGCAATATTGCCGAAAGAAAATCCACCTTCTCGTAGCCCTATTACATGACCTCGTTCAAACTCCGTGAGCTGTTGATAATGGCTTCTTCGTCTTCTTAAAATAATTCTTGACTAACATCAACACCCTACGTCGAATCTCAACAATAACTAACGCTCACGAACGTTACAGCGCGTATTTACAGCAAACCTGCTTTGCATGTTCCGAGGGCGCTACTAACGCCACACATATGCGCCGAGCGCGAAATTTGCATAGACGTCATCTTACGGATGTACTCTCACCGCCTACCAACTGTCGTTTATCTAACACAACCCCTTCTTGGTGTTGGAATTTTTTTCCATCAGTGTATTTCAGGGAATAATGAGCTTGCTCAATTGCATCTTTAATAGCTCAATATTAAAGTGCATAACGTAAAGATTAAATTTTCATATTATATTTTATATACCAGTGTTAATATATTTCACCGTGATCTGTCTTTGGTGTCTATACCGAGACATGTTGCTTGAATGTTTAGAGTAACTTGTTGTACCTCGCATAATGACTTAATCTTGTTAGTGTTCGTAGGGGATTACTGTGAAAAGCGCAAAGACAATTTTATTTGCTAAAACATATCTCATACTGACAAAAATTGCAACAGCAGAAAAACGAAATGGGATTTGACTCTTTGAAGATAATTTTGCACCCAATGCGAGTGACTGTTGCCCTGCGTTCTCAGCTCAAGGACATAAAAATTTTCGAAATATTTTCTTAAATTCAACTTAACACAGTAATATAAATTCCACAAATCTTGTTGAAAGTAGTTGGTCAAACATGTAATAAATATATGTTGTAACTAAGGAAAGTAGGGATACTCACGAGTAACTGATTGGAAACCGTGAATACGTAAGAAAAACAAAGTATCTACTGCTTAATATTACTGCAACAGGGCTTATCAAAATAATTAAAAATTCAAACGGAAAGCCATAGTTTGGATTTTATAGAAAATTGCCCACAGTGAGAGAATGAGGCTCAGTAAAGTTAAGGAACTTTTCGAATGAACTGACTCAGGGTTTTCAGGGGAGAAAGGTTCTGAATTCGTTTAAAGAAAAGAATGTTGAGAGAGAGAATCAATACTTTTGGATCCAGCTTATCACTTTAAAGAGAAAAATAAAATTTTTCTCGAGGAGTAGGGTTCCGAACACTACAAGGTAGCTACCCCGATCAAAAAATTACTAACGCTAAGTAACACCAGGGTAATTAGTTAAGTTTTCTTCCCAATTCTTTTTTTATAATTCGATCACGCGGTTGGCTAGTTTATTGTTATAAGAAACAGTAAAATATAGTTCTCTTTGCCGTCATTACCTGCCTATTCTTCAGGTTTAGACATTTTAATGGCTGTAACAGTTACAATATAGCCATTAATGAGCCATAACATTTTGACCCCCTATTTAATAGCATCCCACAAATGCTCAATCGGATTCAAGCCGGGGAATACCAGAAATGCTCAGACATGATTGCTGAACCATTCTTGCACAATGTGGCCCTTTTGGTACGACGACTGTATTGCTGAAAAAGTCCTAAACCTTAGATGTGGGTGCAAACCCTACGTGATTTCAATACCGCCGCTGAAACATTTTCAATACAGTCTTCTAACATTTCCAATATAGCTGCTGCTATCGGTGTAAGAACGGACATATTAACCATGTTAATTTATATTAATGATGAACATTATGTTACTTTTTCATGACGAAAAGTCATTACATGCCCAAAATGGCGACAGAAAGTTCGTGAACATTTCTTATTTTTCAGAGGTCGAGAACTTCAGACAAAGGACTTTAGTTTCTCACGCCTTAGAAGGGCGAGGCCTTTTTCGACGAACTGATAGCATCGTCAATGACACCGCGACTTTTTCTGTACATTGTTAGTGTCGTCCAGAAGCCTACAAGTCTGGAAAACAGCCATCCACCTTTGTATGAACATAACAATGTGTATTGTGTTATTATAGGAATGTACTTTGGCGGTGGGATTACTTTCCCAAAGGGGGCACTCATTATGGAGGATCTGACGGGGACCGCGAAGACGCGGAAGGTAGTATTAAAACTCATCAGCAAGAGGCTGGGCCACCGCCCATGGGCGTGGTCGGTGAAGGGCGCGAAAGGTGACCCACGTGACCGGAGAGGCGAGCCTCATCAACAGGTCAGCGTGAGGACAAGGTCAGCGCCGAGGTCTTCGCGCAGGCGCAGCGTGGAGGGGGAGTCTAGCAGGTCCCTTGAAGAGGAGCTGTTAGTTAGTCTGCTTTCGTTCAACGGAGAGAGCAGTTCTCCGATAGAAGGCGACGCGAAGCGCTTGCTTTTTATTGTGTGTGGGCCGACGGACGCTCCAAGCCAGAGAGTGTCCGACGCTCAGGGGAGTTTAGCGAGCATCTATCCTAGAAGAGATAGAACGCTCGGCTGCAGTACAATAGGCCCTAGTCAGGGATCCCGCAGGTGTAGTAGATATTTCGCTACAGGGAATACGAGCTTAGCACAGGCTAAGACTGGAACATATGGTAGAGAAGAATAGTTAGACTACTATTTCTTAAGATTCACAGAGATATAGATCTACTTAGTGTCAGGTAGACTCTAGCTAGAACTTCAACGGTGAGCTAGATTTCCTCAGGAAGTGATCATCCTAGCTTTCGTGTTTCACGATTCTTGTCAGGTCCAATCCTTAGTGAAACCTGATGTTAGAGAAAGAGTAATCCACCGCCGTCTAGACTCTAATTGTTTACGTAATAAATATTTGTGTGTTGTTAATCGAAGTCCTTCTTGATATCATTATATCTTAGTGTGAATATTATTCTGTCCGTTCAGCTGTTGTCGCCCCGTCTTCCCGAATCACAGATTTGATTTAATATTAAAGTGGGGAAGGCTTAGTTTGTTCGCTCGAACAGAGTTTGAGGGAGTGTTTCTGAGAAGCACAAAAACTTCCTTGTTGTTGTGAGAGACCATATAGCGTGGACGCCCCAGATCCATAAGTAGGAGGCGGCGCTACAAAACGTGACCAGTACTTTCGCTCTCACAGTCGGTATGGATTTCAATACCGCCGGTGTCACCGGCCTTGTTTTGTCAAACTTTGAAGTTTGGTTGCAGCATTTCATCCGCGCGATGTCGAATACAGAGCAGTCAAGCTGCATGTTGGAGTGGAATTTGGACTCGTCGAATTGGGCAACTATTTTTTTATTATCTAATGTCCAGTCATGGTGATCCCTTAGAAAATTGAGGGCTGTATTATCTGTAACGGTTGGTCAACATGACACACGAACGAACCGCCGATTCTTTAAGGGGTTCCCGGAAAGCCGTTCCTCATATTCTGTGCTCAAAATCGCTTTTCTGTTCACTCTGTCTGTTGTCTACTGTTAACTGAGGAATCGTGGGCCGTCTGTTGTCACGAATAGCACATTTCAACCAGCGTTCATCTCGACTGTCAATTATTGGGGGGGGGGGTCTCCACTTTCCGACACGATGAGTGGGTGTATGTTCCTCTTTGGACCATTCTTCTACATCTTAATAAGGGGGCCCTCGAACAACCAACAATGCCTGAGGTTGCTGAGAGTCTGGCTCCTGTTTTTCTCGAGTCGATAGTCTTCCTCGTTGAAATTTCAATAAGACCTACTCTTTTTCCAATGCACGCTCTTTGTACTGACAAACTGACTGCTCCCACCCATGCTGTCAACATATATTCTGCGCCGGCCTGTGACGTAACTGTTACTTGTGTGTGCGCCGTGGGACGCTTCCACTCGTGGAGACAGGAGCAGTCACAATGACGGGGGCAAATGAATGCATAGGTTAAAATCATGAATGCACTAAAGGGATTTTTCCAAATCCTTCAAAATAATTTCTTCTAACAAGAAAAAAGAACTGGGACATTACAGTCAGGGGCGACACCTAGTTTTTATGGTGTGTAGGATGTAAAGGGACGATGCGCGGGGGCTTGGGAAAGGATATACGGAAATTCTAAAAACAATAAATATTGTACACTGAAGAGCAATTGAATTAGAGATACCTGTCTAATAATGTGTAGAACCACATTTCGCCCTGACGACGGCGGCGATTCGTCTCGGCATGGACTCGACAAGACACCGGAAGCGTTGGGAAGCCATACGGATCCACGACCCCTGAAAAAGCTCCCACAGTTCACGAAGATTTGATGGAGGGAGGTCAGAGCCTCGAACATCTCTCTTGATGGCATCCCAGATGTGCTCGATGGGATTGAGGTCAGGTGACCTAGCTGGCCAAGGAAGCGAGGTCACGTCGGTGAAGTGTTCATCCACCCATTTTGATACAATTCGGGAGCGATGGCACGGTGCATTGTCTTGTTGCAGGATGAGGTCCCCAGTGGGATGTTAAAGACGCACAAACGGGAACAAATGAAACTGATAGAGCCCTAAACAATAACACCAGGCTGAGGAGCCATATGACGCTCACTGGTTGCAGCAATATTAGCCAGGTGACCATGTCGGCTCCAGACTCTCAATCGGCTGTCATCGGTGCTAAGACAGAAGCGAGACTCGTCGCTGAATACGACATTGTTACACTCGGCCCGCCATGCATGTATGGTACGGCACCTCTGCAACCTTGCACGAAGATGTGCTGCGGTTAGCAGAAGTCATCGCAACGGCTGGCAACGTCGCAAACCTGTCTCAGTCAATTTTCAACTGACAGTCCGTGTCTGTACGGGGATGTCCATAGCTAGCTATACACATCCATGAATGTCGTCTGCTGTGGATTGTGGGGCTGCTACGGCTAACCTCCAAGGCCGGAATAGAGGCGTTCGGACTTCCGCTTACGTACACCAGTCTTACTATGGCGATTCACGTCATTTTTCTCCAATCACTGTTTTTTCCATTCGGCAGACAGTTGTTTTAGCCCGACGCGTTTTCCCCGCGGTGCGACGAAGGGTCCAACCAGCCGTGCGTAGCCCTATGATGAAGTCTCTGATAAAAGTGTCCATGTAATGGTAGGATTCTCGACTACTTCGCCGCGGCATTCTCACTCCTTACACGAGCTTTCGCCACCGAGGTCACTCCGTTGCAATGTTACACACGGCCAGATGATTACACTCAGAACTGCCTGTGTAGAACTGATGAGTACACTCAGGTTGCGCAGTGGTCTAAGCGCTGGCTTATGACCATTCGTCCGAAAAAGGTCCGGGTTCGAATCCCGGTGAGGCATGGATGTTGTGTTTGTCTTACGGCACAGGCTCTCTCCCTTCCCTGGAACCAGTGACCCTAAATTAGGGATGGGCGACTGCTTATAGCCCACTGAGTTGCTCACGGTGGTCGCTAAACCTCCAATAAAAAAATAATAAAAAAAAAACGCACCCAAAACTTGGTTACGCCGAGCCTCTTTGCCCTATCTCTCTCATCTTTCACGTGATTGGTTTGCAATTGCAATCATTTACATAGCCCAACTGTTTGCACATACCCTCCAATTTGCAAGGCACTGGGGTAAATACCTCTTGGGGTGGAAATTTCTACGTCGAGCAGTGTAATATAGGTAATCCAGAAAGCGATTGTGCGTTTGCAATATTATACAGTATTATTGTATATTGGAACCCTGAATTAAACAAATGAAATGAATTATCAAAATGGTGGAAACGTCTGAAACTTTTAACAGAAGCACGTGAAGTATTAAGAAGGACCAATGGCTCAAATTACACAAGAAGCACGAAATTACAGAGAACGTATCAGAAATTTGCTTTACCTTCTGCTTCACTAGGAGCTCAAGTAAAAGCTAAAAGCATCTTTGGAATATGGGAAACACAGGATTAAATTTTATCATACACTGTTCCCATTATATTAAAAACAGACCCATAGATCACGATATAGATAATTGTTGCCTTGTCAAGAGCGATAACAATTGATTTATGTAAGAGTTAATGTCATAAACATTCACAAGACTGACAACATGCATGGAAATATAAGTCTTGGATTAATAAATTTTAGTTCTAAATATTAATTGTGCTACTTTTCAAATGAGAAATTTCACCTGTGACAAATCGGATCATACTGTAGTGTAGTATGGTGGGTACAGTCTTGTATATTTATATTTTAAGCATTGAATTTATTATTACTTTGGGAGGAAATACGCATAAGAAAGGACTGTAGGTAAGTGAAACAATAATATAAACTGAAACGCTTGAGAATACAGTAAGAGGATTTAAAACAAAATTCAGGTAAAACTATATCTATGAAAATCCCCCAAAAACATGGAGTTCTGTGTCGAAAACAGTGCTGCAGCACATGTAAAATAACAGCAACAGCATATGTCTTTCAGCAATAAATCAAATAGCCTTCCTTTAAAGAAGCAGTACGGGAGCTTTCTAACAGAAGGATCAGTAGACTTTAGAAACTTTACTCCACGAAACGTGAAATTATAAAGACTGAAGTAAACATTAGTACAGAAGCTATAAGGGAAACACAGGCTTAGAACAGGGTGAGATTCATAGGAAACCGCAGAGAGACGAAAACTGAAAGGTTATTTTTAACAACTATTTCTAAAGTAAAATGTATCGTTTTCATGCCAAACGTTTTATGGGGTGTGTGGCTACTAGAAGATAGTATGCGGTCAGAGTGACGGCTCAAGTGCGCCACCCATGCCGTATCCCCAGTTCGAACCCAGAAGTAACTGTGCAAGGTCTCAAAAGTTCATTCTCGGGCTATTTCAATACAAGATGATTGGTTGTGCATGACTGGAGTTAAAACGAACATCAGAAACTACGAGAAGGTTAATGAGACCATACTGAAATAATTTGGTTGTTTGTGCCGCATGAAGGGTCAATCAAAATACTACCTACAGCAATGTCATACTCAGTGTTACCATGCTGCAGACGAAGAGATAGACTTAGAATGTGGTAGAATGGATATGTAAGATCAGCCATTGGAGATCGAGAAGGCAGTATGTTAGGGGCAAAATAAGCTATCTCAAAATACACAGAAAAAGGCAGATCAAGTTTTCTTGCAAATCTGAATTAATTGGTCCAAGTAATTTTAATTTGTTGCAAATCATGATTAATTGTTTTAAGTGGTTGCACAAAAGACATATCTGAATACTATACTGGTATACGCCTGTGAGATGATAAAGTAATTGAGTAAAGTCTCTGTTTTTCGCCTTTCTAATATTCTCTTTGATTTACAAATCTACTGCTTTTAATCGTTTTTCAATATGCATTTGCACAAATTTTCTCTAATGTTTAAAAGAAAAGAGACTTTCTTTCAAGCGAACAAAATACTGAGCAGATTGATAAGAATTGCAGAGCAGTAACTTACCTTAAAAAACGTAATATAAATTTATAGCACATTTTTGTGTTTATTTGAAACCAAGGATTACTACTGTAATTGTGTCTTTATTCTGATTAATTTATTATACACTCATAAATGTAAACGTCGGTTTCTAGATTCAAATTCATAAGCTACAGTTTTCTTTACTGGTGATCTGGGGTTTTTGATTTTCCGGAAAATTTCATTTCACAGCTTCCCGGATAATCCTAAGTCTAGCGCCATTTTAAAAGTTTAAATATTTCTACGAGCATGAAAGTATCATTTTTGGATCCAACAATTATGTCACAGAATGATATCAAAAGTCTTTGTCAATTAGTTTTTATCAATACTAAGATGGACAGATGGAAGTACCTTGATGTCTTGGACAATGTTACATTTTTGGCCTTATAGAATTTTAAAGCGAATGGCAATATTTCATCTAAAATAACAATCCTAACTGTTACGAATCCAAATTTACCAAATCAACTAACTTCATTTGACAAAAAGGTCTGTCTCTGATATACAGGGGCAGCTCAGATCCGCAATTTAAACTCTAATGAACATTTGAGAGATTAAGTGGAAAGACGTGTTACCAACGTATCTGGAGGGCGACATCACTAATAGAATCAGAATCCAATACAGCTTTGCGCGAGGAATGGAGGGTGATTTCCCATGAAAGCAACATGCCGACTGAATCTGTGGGTGCAGACCAAAGATTAGGCAATTCTTTCTTTAAGTGGTTTGCGTTCGTTGGGTGTCCTAATTTCTTTGGCTTTATGGTGAATTTCTTATACCTGCATCACTAATCTTTTTGTTTTTGAAGCATAAACCGTTTTTTAAAATAATAACAAACGGCTTTGCTGCACCGAGAGCGTGCCTGGATTGTTAACCCTCATATACTTTTGAAAGATAAATAAGATTAATTTATTTTCTATTCTGATTGAGAAAGTGAAATCCTTATATTCTGAAGTACGTTTTCTTTGAAGAATTAGCCATTACAAATATTTTTTTAATCCTTTAACAGGATGTAAAGAATTACCTCGGGATTAGCAAAATGAACTGAAATCAGCTCGAACAAATATATTCGCTGTCTAAGAAACGGACCCAACGAGTGAATCTGCACATCAGAAAGCATTGCTTTCTTCTTAGCTTTGCTATTCAAAGTGATCATTTAGGGGAATGATTGCTATTATTTCTCTCTGACTGATTACCTACTGAAGATGATATAACAGTGGCGACGAACTAAGAAAGGAGAGAAATGTCTGAGTGACTTATTTCTACCCAGTGGCATGATGTCTGTGTCAGGGGGAGTAGCTCTTCCCCATCATACCTTGGGTCATGGAGCAGAGAATGAAGGACTAGAAGGGAGCGCTTATAATCAGTAACAAGCTATTTTTCGGTATTGCTAAGATGAGAGAGCGACGTTTATTGTTTTGCCGTAGCTTTCGTGAAACCCGGAAACTACATGAATATCTCTTTTCAGAATCTCAGAAAATGCTGTGCACCATTTAGTTCAAATACATCGTACGCTTAAAGGTTTAAATCGCAGTTGTATAGCTCATGATCACAAGAAAGAGGTCTGGTGATTTAGAGTTAAACCCTAACTCTAAATCACCAGACCTCTTTCTTGTGCATCGACTTTTACATTCCAGTTACACTGATGCACGTTACAGGATGGAGACAATATTGTCAGATGTTTCAATAACGTCCTGGCAGTTAAAATGAAGCTATTTCTCTTTTCGCACTCTTTGTGCCATTATTCAGTTGTTATTACGTAAATCTTGTTTTTATGAATGACTCATAGTGAAATTATTTGTATTATAAGATGTGTTTTTATGTTCTCTGTTCTTTTGGCCTTTATACAAGTATGTTACTACTCACTATTTTCAACTTTTTATGTACCGACACTCTCTGATTTTCAAAATTGCTTTTTTTCCGCTTATTTACATTTATCGAAGGAGCAAGCATTTAATGATTAAGTTACAATACAGTAGTAGCATGGAAAACAATTTTGCAACAAAGAAGTGCTCTCCACTGCATTTAATTGCGGAAGGTGTTTGAATATGAATAAATCTGTCGATACTTAAGCACTCAATAGCTCGAACATAGGTTCGTGTAACATGTGAATGTCCATGCTGTTTACTTTTCTTATTTTAGTTTCTTACTTTATTATCATCTACTAATGGTGGCCGTAAAGTTATTGCACTGTTTCGAGGTGCTTACAAATTTTGTTTCATGTTTCACTTTTGCTTTTCAAAACTCTTTTATAAACCAATTACAAATACAGAAATGTCTCAAGCACTTTCAGTGAAAAGTCAATTATGATGACTTTTCACTGAAAGTGCTTGAGACATTTCTTTTTTTCCTTTTTTTCCAATTTCCTACCGTTTCTACTTTTCACTTTACGTTTTACTTTTCAAAATCTAGTCTTCTAATATATTAATACTTTTTGGTACTCGGTTTTCGGATAGTAAACAAATCTTAGGTTTTGCTATGGGTATGTATTGTAAAAAGTCATATAACGCCAGGTTTAAACCCTTAACATATCAGGAAGGCATTTAATTACTATTGCAGAAATTTCCATAATATCATCAATGCCATAAAAACACAGCATAAATAATTAATAAGGACACGCAGGATAAATAAGGAATTGAAAAGACAAAATCCCTTTTTGAAATCTTATTTATGATCTTCGATGATAAAAAAAAATTAATGAATTCACTAAATAAGCGCAGAAACTAACATAGCTTTCCAGATATTTTTATGGAAAATTCACCCTGAAAGACTGCTTATAGCATTAGCAGGAGCTGACTGACTATTTAACCAACATGCCTTTTTCCGGCACGGGGATAGCTCTACTAAAGGGTTTTGCGCGTAATGGCGCCTCCATGACAAGAGATACCTTGGTCTTTCACCAGCATCTTGCATATCTTTGATGTTCTTTTCAGGGGCAACTGTTTATCCAGTTGTTGTACAATAGCTATCCTATATACTCCGACAATGTGGTTGGCAGCCATATTCAACAGTAGGATGAATGCTAGTTTGCAGTAGATTTTTTTCTGCATTTAACGACCAGCATGAGCAACACGCTGGGCTATTAGCAGTTTCCCCCGGTCATTGGTTCCAGGGAAGGGAGAAAGAGCCAACGCCATAAGACAAACATACAGCGTCCGGAAGACAAACCCAGGCCCAACTTGGACAGATGATCCGATGCCAACGCCTCATACCGCTGTACAGTAGATCGAATGCCAATAACAAGTTGGTAACCAATAGATATCAAGCTGAGATTGGAATTTGTAGGACGCGAGTGGAAGTAAATTGATGGGAGCTCAAAATCAACAATCAGCCCGTCGTTGTTCGTCGTTTTCAAAAAGAAGTTCTTTTTTGTTTGGGAGTTTAATTACCACTGTGAGCAACTCAATGAGCTATAACAGTCGCCCGTCTCAAATTTGGGACTACAGGTTCAAGGGAAGGGAGAGAATCAGTGCCGTAAGACAACAAAGCATTCATGGTCCACTCAGGTTTTGAACCAGGACTCATCTTGGACGAGCGATTAGAAACCAATGCTTCGTACCACTCGCCCACCAGGGCAGCCAAAAATGATATGATTATTCTAACATACACGGTGTCAGACGGAGTGGCAATTGATTGGGAAGAGGCCTACTTTTGGCCTAAATTTTCTTCATAATTTTTTTAATTAACAATTCCTTTCTTCCCGCGCAAGTTTTACCTTACTTAACGCTTAACGTAAAAATCTGGTTCTTGTGCGTGGAAGGCAACACACTTGATCGTGAGTGAACTGATGTCAGTTATCCTGTCGTCATTTGTTAGGGTTTTAAACTGCCATGAACGGGCATCATTCGAAGGCATAGGACATGAGTGTCACCCACAAGTCAAGGGCCTATCTGTACGTTCTGCATGACCCGTTGGAGTCATGTTTGTTCTTTGGCTCTGTCAGCTTCACTTCCCTGAAGTCAATATTCCTAATCTAAGGAAGAATTTCAGCCTCTGCTGCTCGTACGCATTGTTAAAAGAACAAAGAGAAAATATTAAAGGCCTAAAGAAGTGTTTTTCTAAGTTTGATTTCAGGAAATTTGATTTTACTATAATTTTTGATTTTTCGAAAATTGAACGGAAAAAAGGACATCTGCAACTTTTAGCTCCGAGTATTTCACGGCTTAATTTTGTGGCAAATAAATGAAACAATTCTGTTGCAGGTCTTTCCATTAAAAACTGAAGTTACAAACAGAAATCTGTTTGGCTAAAAACCGCATTAAAATAACACGTCATCGAACTGTTGACGTCCTGGGAAAAATCTGTTAGTGTTCAATCAAACTAAGTTAATAGCAAGTACGGATAATAAGGTAAGTCAATTAACCACTATCATTTTGTGGGTGAATACACAGCACTTCAACTACTTACAAGCTTAAAAAGAAGTTTCGCTTCCACACCGAAACAGAAATGGGAGAAAATAAAATTCTAAGGGGAATTTCATTGATCAAGGCTCTTAATGTGCTTATTGCATGTCCCGATATGAACAACGCTTTACCAATGCTGAACATTTCTTTATTTTATTCCTGTTTTTTGACAGATAAATTCATGGCGAAAACAAATAAGGAAACAAGATGCTGATGGGAATTTTGCGTGATATTCTGCTCCCATTTGTAGTGGAGCGTTCATAACGTAATCCAATCACTCGTGCTCATAGGAATTGAGTAACTATTACTTCAAAAGGAAACGGGATAACTGTAAGCTTAGTTTTTTCAGCCACTTCGTTCGAAAGCATATCTGAATTCAAATGTAGCCATCTTTGATTATTCATCAGTCATTTCAGCTACAGAACTTATAGCACCTAACGGAGCTAGAAATCTATGCTCCATTGCAGAAAATTAGTAGCCCTTACCAAAGCTCCAACTGTCGTAAATATGTTGGTATCAACAAGGACAGTTGAAAAATAAGGATTAATGATCATTCTGCTTACAACATCTCATAACTTTCCGTTAACAAGCATTTAGGTCTAGAAGAAATTGAAGTATTTAGTTTGCAACGAAATTTCTCTTATTAAATGAATTAAGCTTAGAGAAAATTCGTATTTCAAGTTATTGGCATTTGCCGCGCAAGCGTATTATTTTTATGGAGCATTGCTTGTGAAAGGCAAGACATAAAGCGCACAATAACATGAGGTTTCTTTTAAAATGGGGAATGATAAAAAGTAGTTTGCTGTTCATTTAAAACGGACCTCAAGAGAAAATCTATCCCCATACATGCAATGCTAATCCGTTCTATACACATTTTCGCAAAGGCTATTGCGTTCTGGTCTTTAAAATTTTGAGAAATAAATGAAGTCTTTAATTAATGTCTACCCAAGCTGCAATTAAAAAAAAAAAAAACTTGTCAGAATTGTTTTTAAAAATTCGAGTTATCTGAATCGGTGCCAAATCAAAATACTTCCCGACTAACAAACTGAATCCGAAAAGAATTCTGAAAATTTTCACGAAATCACAGCTAGGTAATATATTAGATAAAAGCTTTATTTATTTGAGCTCAAAAGTTTGAAGATCATAACGTAATAGTATTTCAGAAAATGTGTAGAGAACGAATTAATATTGCAGGTATAGGATAGATTTTCTTTTTAGGTCTTCCTTAAACAAACGCTGGTTGTAATGTTCAGAGAAAATACTGGTGGAGAGAGTAACGGTGAAGAAATATTAACGATTGACATGTCTGAATAAAAGTGTTAGGCAAAACGAAAAGCGTGAAGCTCACGCAGATAGACTCAATATTTTATCAGAAAAATAAACAGGTAGATTTAAGCATGGTAGTTCTAGAGAGTAAATCCCCGGACAGGATCTTGTAAAAGATTAAACTGTTTCACATCACTTGCCAATGTGAAAATGACAAAAGAAAACCAGTGAGCACAGGATTCCTAACACGGCGAACTGGAATTCGCAGAACATAATTAGGAATTTTAAGGACTTATTTAGGTGTACAACCCCAAATCTGAAATGAAGATACTTGCTTAACGAGCAAGAAATGTATAAGCAGCTGCAAGTTGATAAATGTAGAAACATCGTTCAGGTCAGAAGAAAAAATTCCGCCTCATAATTTTTTCAAAAATATTTTTCAACGGAACTAACCCTTTAAGAAGCTGATATATCTGAACCAGGAGGTGCTCAAAATTTTCTGCGCTTGCCAAACAGAAATGCTCACATAGCGGCTGGGTATAACGAAAGCCATGGCAAAACAATTCTTTTTCCCCCTCTCATCTCATCAGTACCGATCAAAAACTCGTTACAAATTATAAGCGATCCCTTCTAATTCTGTACTCTTAAAGCCGCGGATGGGACACAAGACATGATGGGAAGGGCTAATCCTCTTAACTCGGATATCATGCCCCTACGTAGAAACATGTGACTCAAACATCTCTCTCCTGTTAGAGGTTATTTGCCACCTTTTTATGGCAGCTCTTTTAGCAGCTAATCAGTCAGAAAAAATTAGTGTCAATCATCCCCTAAATGAGCCATTTTGAATAACAAAGCTTCTGATCCAGTCACGTTCGAATTACTCTTTAGACAGCGAATACATTCGTTCGAACTGATTTCAGCACAATTTGCCAACCCTGAGTTAATTCGTTCCAGCCAGTTAAAGGGTTAAAATAGTTATTTTATGACAAGCTAAAAGGAGTATTTATAACAGGATCACACAAATAACTGCTGTCATCCTAAAGTTTGTTTAGTATTATAAACGGATGAAAACTTTGCTTTTTCTCTTGTTTCGCAAAATTAAAGATACCCACGAGCATCTAAGGCTATAAGAAATCGGCCGTCCCTAATTTCGGGACACTGGTTCTAGGTAAGGAGCAGAACTAGAGTCGTATGACAAAAGCCCCACCCATGTGTCATCCGGCACTCGAACCCGGACCCAAATCAGACATTTAGCAGAGACCCTGGTATCTGACCATTCGGCCATCTGGACGGCATGAAAGCTTGAATACTCTTTTTACTTTATTCATTTAAATTCGACAAGGGGTTTCCCTTACCGCAGTCACAAAAAAAGGCACCATTTGAGAATTTCAGGCGAGCAGAAGGCACAAGAGCAGCGCAAAAGCACTATTCACTGGAACTATGTGATTACTGGAAGCATATGATATGTGAAGGATGCTGTCAGAAACCGTAAATTTGGTTAGCTGAAATAGAAAGTAATTGCTGCAAAAAAGAGTGACGGCACAGACAGAAGTGTCAGAACTGATCTCAGATGCATATTGCCATTAAGGGACAATTCGTCTTGGCATGTACCCTCAACAATTACAGTTTATACGCTACGATCAGAAAGGAAACTACGCAACCAGACCCAAGAATGATATAGTAAGTCAGATGTTTATTTGGAAGACTTCAATGCCGGACTCAGATACATTAGAGTAGCATAGACTGGCAAACGTAATACTAGCAATTCTGAAACGACGGTAATCAGTTCAGCATGCAGTGCCATCTGTGTTCGATATATCATTTCCGTAGGAAAAGGTTTTAACGTCATGTTTTCGCCAATAAAACTACTTCAGTGAAAGCCATTTGTTGCTCTGTGAACGTGATGTAAAATAAGTAATGTATAAAATAAAAAAAGGAAACAAAGAAAACGAAATCTTAAAGATTTAGAAAACGAATATCATAGGGCAAACGCGTCAACACACTAGCCACTCCTGACAATGGCGGTTTTCAATGTATACCGGAAGTAGCATGTTCTTTGCCAGGCTATTCTCCTCTAATATCTTTGGTCGGACTATGTAGAACTTTCAAATTTAAGTGAAAGCTCCTCAGTTACGCCCAGCTGCTGCACTGTCGTACTGTGAACTTAGGCAAAAAGTAAGCAGAAACAATATATGATTCGACAATCTTAATATAATAGTTTGAGAAATAATGAAGCTGCACATACGTGGAAAGTATTAGTTCTATGCGATACTTCTCATTAATTCTGGGTAAGCTCATCTCATTTGTCAAACATTCCTTGAAAAGGCTAACAATATATTAATCGCTACAAGAAGACATCGTTAAAAATGATCAACAAAAAATTTCCCCTACTGCTTTGCAACCGTTTTGTCCGTCAAGAAGGAGTGGGAAGATAAATTCATTAAACACATTGAAAAATAATTACGATGTTCTCTAAATATTTCTTCCAGACATATCACAAAAATAAAACTGAAACAGATAGGAACTCCAGAGGGTACCTTGAAAGTTCATAGCAATTCAAATTTTTGATTTTGTTGAAAACACTGATTTCAGTCTTGAAGAGCTTAATTATGTTCTTCAGAGCAAATAATTATTTTACCGAAACGTCAAATTTCTTGTGAAAAATTTATCTGCAAGTTTAACTATACACTATAACGAAGTAAATTTCTCCGTCATTTTTGGTCTACGCCGGGATTCGAACCCGAGGCCGCGTATTCCGGAACAAGTCGCTCTACCAACTGAGCTACGCAGACGTTTTATTCTGATTCCTATCTGCCTTTATGTCGTGTTCGTCCTGCTGGCAGGTACGTCACATCTCCCCCCGAAAGAGGGCCGGGGGCATGGCCCACGGGTCAGCCGTGACCATGAATCGTTGCAGGCAGCCATCCACTGTAGAACGTGCACTTGAGAACTCCCAGTCAATCTGCTGTGTGGAATGCAACATCACACATTATTTTTATTTTTCGAAGCGCTGGAGAAGGAATTCTCTGATTTTTCCTGTCTCGCGGTGTGGAAATAACATCACACCAATGCGAGATTTTGAACGGCCGGGTCATCCGGATAGTTCGGGCACCATTATAACGAAGTAAATTTCTCCGTCATTTTTGGTCTACGCCGGGATTCGAACCCGAGGCCGCGTATTCCGGAACAAGTCGCTCTACCAACTGAGCTACGCAGACGTTTTATTCTGATTCCTATCTGCCTTTATGTCGTGTGCGTCCTGCTGGCAGGTACGTCACAACACTACTAGGGACTTTAAAGTCGATAGGCCAGTTTTGCCTTGATTGAGGAGAATGCCAAAACGATACGATTTTGAGAACGAACAAATAATACGGTGCGTAAAATTTTGGTTGTTAACTAAGCTGTAAACCAAAACGAACGTACCAACGCCGTGTTGTCTGAAATCGGCACTTCTGTAATGGATGAATACTTAAAAGGTTGTTAGAAATGGAAAATTCACCAAATACTATAGCTGAGATTTTGGAAGATATGATGTGATACTAGAGAAGTTGATTGTGAGTGTACTCGTAAGGTCAAATGGTTCCCTGTCGTTTATTATTAGAGGAAACCTTGTCGCCACACGAACACTTAACTGTATTGAATATTTAGGGAATTTTTTTGAACAAAAGCGTCACAGAGTGTCCAGAAATCGAGTCATGAACACCAGTTTATGATTTATACAGCGTCATTAACTAAAACGTCGTTAAATGGAGTTGGTGTCCATTGTAGTACACGAGTTTGATGTAAATGCTATTCGCTAAACAAAGCTAATGGAAGATCTCGTTTTTTTCAATATGGCAAATACAAAGTTATTTTTCCACGATAGACCACGAGGAAATGAATGAAAATTTCAGGTATCATTGCATACTTCAATCATTTTCTAAGGCGTTCTGCTAAAATTCACAAAGGATGAAATTGCTCCTACTTGTCTGACAAATGGAAGGTTAGTTCTTCTTCAAACAAAAAGCATCAGACTAAGTGTCAGCTGCACTCCATGTATGACGCACCTGGTATTTTGAAGGATACTGTTCTTTGTTTGCCTTTATAGATTCAAAAGTTTAAGATTTCGGGAGTTGAATGAACACGCAACTTTTAAAAAATACTTTCGGACAAAAAAAAAAAAAAAATAAACACTGAAAAAAATCGAAAATTCCGAAACCAGTGGAAATACATGAACTTTAAAATCTATCCATTACCACAGAACGCCGCAGCTTATAGATCCCATGCGAGAAATATATACTTTCCTTCTGTCCTTTTCAATGAATCTGAAAGAAAAATAGTATGAGCATACATTATACCTACGTCCATCATCCGTCTCTGGACACCATATCTCTGCACCTTCCATTAAATGATGATAGGGCAGCCAATACCCATAGCACGCTCATACCCATAGTCTATTCAAAGATGATAGGGCAGCCAATACCCATAGCACGATGTATCAAGACCAGCCGGGAAGAAACATCATTTCCGACTTACGTTTATTATGCCTGTATAAATACAAATTTAAAATTATGAGACCTTTCGGGTCCACACTGGACTCATCCTCGATAAACAAACGACTGCCAGAGTGGACCAGAAAGGTCTCATAATTTTAAACTAAAAAATACAAGTTTAAAATTATAAGGTCTTTCAGGTCCATACTGGACCCATCCTCAGATCAACAAACGACTACCAGTGTCGCCCCGAAAGGTCTCATAATTTTAAAATTTATACAGGCATAATAAACATAAACCGGAATGGAGTGTGTACTTCTTCTCAGATGGACTTAATACATCGTGCTATGGGTATTGGCTGCCCTATCATCTTCGAATTCACGTCTGCACGAATATATAATAATACTAACTATTAGTCCAATTTCAAAACTTTATTTTGCAGTCGAAAGCCTGAACTGTGAGAAACGCGATACATACGCTTTGATCTTTTTCACATGCACTAAATTCAAAATATCTTTTACTCTATACAATTTTTCAAAGAAACACGAGTCAAGAAACTCTTTTTATTTCCAGATACATTTTACCACGAAAGCCATTTTAAGCACAGTCTCTCTTTGAAATTGTGCATGAGTGCAACTACTAGCGGGGCGTAAATGCATACTGTAATTTTCCCTAAATCTCAGCTTCTAAAAACCGGATTTCAAAATTTCTTTTGCATCAAATATAGATCACTACGATGTATATTTTGAATGCATTTGCAATATTTTACGATATTATGCTTTGCAACTGAGGAGCTGAAGCGCATATTTCTGTTTTTAACATGTTTGCAACCGGAGCTGCGCTTCTAAAAATCTAACTAAAGAAATATTTTTCAGTCAGACGCTACTTACCGCGGTAAACATTTATACTTTTTTTCTCAAAAAAAGGGTTAATTTTTTCGATAGGTGACGATAATATACATTTCTGTAATTATGATATCTCCTCTTCGAAAATGTACGATTAAAAAAATTCTCTTTGCTACTGATAGCGTTTATGGCGAGAAATATTTTTCATATATGTGCCAATTTTTGTATCACACAATTTTGCTACCAGTGGGTACAAGTGCACCATACTTGGGACCGTTTCCTAGTTTCGAAGAACCGGATTTGAAAAATCCCATTTGTCTCGGTTGTCCTCCTTTATGAGAAATGTTTTGCGCATGATTTGTGATTTTCTGTAGCCCACATTTCAGCCGCTAGTGGCCGAAAGTAGTTGTTTCAATTTGTGGATGTTTTACTGATTATGTAAAAGCCCGGTTGCTTTTCCGTTTTTGTTACTGGTTCAAAGCCCTATGAAGAAACTGCTTACATTGCGCATTTTAAATTATGCGCACATTTTCTCTAAAATTCGTAAACGCATTCTCTTTTTCACCGAACTTTTTCTTTAAAAAAACTGCTTTTAAATCCGTTTTACATGTCGGAAATGATTCAAAAATTTTTTTCAATACACGTGAGAATTCGGTGTCATCTTTCTTGCTTCTTTGCATTATTTGGTATTAGCAAAAGACTTACAGAATGTTTGTTTTGTGTTATTACAACATAACCCGTGATGCTGGTGTCATTCTCCGAAAATATTTAACCATTGCTAAGCTAGGACACTAAATATTTCCAGTTGAAAATGTAATATTCTTCACAGCACCACGCGTATGAGTTATGTAACAGACTCATTGTTTAATACAAAAAAATCCTGGAATTTCATAACACCTTTTACTGTCCTATGCTATATGTTTTTCGTACCTTGCTTAATATGAAACTGCAAAACAGTTATGGAAAATATCTTTGTGAGAAATGCTAAACGTCTTTTCCGTAAGGAGTTAGCTGGCTCACCAGTTGGCTATAGGATTTCCTCCCGCCTAGCAAATCCCAATCCTGCTCTGTCACCTTCTCCTCTTCCTTATTTGATTTGCATGTATGTTGAACTCCCCTTATATAAATGCAAAATACGAATGGGAACGTAAAGAAGAACGATGCATTTCTAAATACAGTGGCATGATAACTGAAATCATGAAAGAAAAATAGTCAGAAAAAGTCAACGGCATTGCATTTGCAGGGCAATGCATTTATTATAATTTAAGAATGCGTTCGTTGTATTGTCTGATTACATTATCATTATCTGAATAATATATTATTTGAAGGGTTATAATACACTGCTGGACAATTGCTAAGGACGGATCATAAACAGCTATATAGCGCATAAAAAAGTAAGTGTGGTTGGATGCCAAGTGAAATAAAGTAATGTCAGAATGCCAGGACATTACAAGAAAGACAATTTATTGTGCTCTGAAATCCAGAAGGCTTTGGAACGTGTTCAAGGGACAAACAGACCATTTTGTGCAGAATACGTAAACGTGAAAAAAATGCAATTACCGTTCGCAGGCGTTCCGGCGTAAGATGTCAATACGAGATATGGCCACCATGGAGGGCGATGCAAGATTCCACACGTCGTGTCATGCTTTGCACAACATTATCAAGCAGCTGTTGGGGTAATTTATCCCATTCCTCTGTCAGTGCACGGATGAGGGTGTCCTTGTTTATTGGAGGGCATTGGCGCCCAGCAAGACTCCTCCCCAAAGCATCCCACACATTTTCAATGGGATTCAGATCTGGAGAACGTGCTGGCCATACGAGGCGTTGAATATCCTCGGTCTCAAGACACTCCTGGACATCGACTGTTCGATGACATGTTGCGTTTTCGTCCATGAAAATGAATCTATCACCGACAGCACCACGGAACATGCGAACATGAGTTAGCAGAACATCATTAATGTATCGTTGGCCAGTCATAGTCCCAGTTGGAAGCACATAGAGGGGCGTACGGCCATTGATCATGAAGCCAGCCCATACCATGACACTACATGTCGGATATCGGTCCCTTTCCTGTATGTTTGCTGGACAATATGCAGTACCACTATCACGCCAGATCAGTTGTTGTCGACAATCAGACGATAGACTGTATCTACTCTCACCTGAGAAGAGGACAGCAGACCAGTCGTTATCAGTCCAATTGCGATGTTGATGGCACCATTGCAAACGGGCGGTACGGTGACGTCTGGACAATGGGGTGCACACAACAGGACGGCGGGCGTATAGTCCTCCTTCATGCAAACGTCTGGTGACAGTTTTTCGGTAGATCCGCTTGTCAGTAGCAGCCATAAACTGATTTGCTACCTCACTAGCAGTGCTGCGCCGGTGTCTTTTTGTTGATAGCACTATGTACCGATCTTCTGCAGGTGTCGTACTGCGAACACGACTTCCCCCGTGACGTTTGCTGCACTCTCCATTTGTTTGAAATGATTTCCAAAGCCTTGAAACAACACTGGGACTGACGTCGAACTCCCTGGGAACATCTGTTATTTTTCGCTCTTCTTCAATCTTACCAATAATACGGCCACGCGTAAAAGCATCTAGGTGATGTCGGGAAGACATACTGAAAATTGCAAGTTCGTCAATTGATTCTTTCCCTTTCAACTTTGCGTTTGAACAACAACGGTCAATACGCGTCAAATCCTTTATATCTCTTATCAGCGCTGTGACGTCACGAACAAGTTCGGCTATCCAAAATTTGCATATGCACAACACGTCTTACTGTATCCCGCACTTATGCTAATTTCCACATTTTCCTGCCTTCCATTTTATGGTTGCTATCGTTGCTATTGTCATCCGTCCTTAGCAATTGTCCGGCAGTGTAAAACAAACGTTTAGTGACATACCGAACTGAATTTTTTTATTTGTGATATACCCTACGGAATTATTTTATTTCAATTTCACAGTTTTAACTCTTGAAGTTAGAAAAAATAGTTGTTGACAGCATTTGTAAAAGTAAAGATGTTTGCAATTCATTCAAAAAATGTTGGTACCTTAATTTCCACTATAACGTTTTTGTTTCGGGGTTTAACGCCTATCATGCGGAACTCTTAAGGCTATAAGCAGTTGGCAGTACCTAATTTGGGGCTATTGGTTCCAGGAAAGCGGCAGATCCAAAGCCATCAGACAAACACACCACCCACTACTTTTTTGGAATTCGAACCCAGGCCCATCTTGGACGAACGATTAAAAACATGAATCTCAGGCCACTCGGTCATCTGCATAGGTTCCACTATAGATAACCTGGAATTTATTTCTTTTCAATTACAGTCGGATACTGTTAAAACGAAAGTCATGGGAGCACTGAAACATTTCGTTGAAACAAAATTTCGTAAAAACGAAAATTGACATTTCATCCTACGATTTCAATCTCTATGTCCACTTATTTTGATAGTTTCAAAACAGAAATTCTGTTTTAAGAAAATTTGCCCCCCACATTGAAGTAAACATAATAGAAATAAACGTAATAAAATTGTCAAATCACATATCCTGCCCATTCATTCACGGTTTTCACAGGCACTGCGTTTGCCTGACCACAAATCGTTTTGGCGAAGACACCGCTATACCGTTCCCTGAAACTATTCAGCTACACAACACTGGCCTGAAAGTCATCATGCTAAGAGCTGCAGTGGTAAAATACAGTGTTTTTTCACGGATTAACGGTTAATTAACTGGTGCCCTTCCAGATTGGACGGATGTCTTAGTTCCACGCGTACACCAACAGCCCTGAGTCATCTTAAAATTGCACCAGCCTCTCCCTTCTGGCCCAATAATTTTCTCCCTTCTGGCGCAAACTATCTCCCTTCTGACCGAATAACCGACTTTTACAATTGGCTTCATTTTTGTTGCTCGATCTTTTAAACAAAAAATGAAGCGTTGATGAAGTGATGCTATATGGTTTAGTAACAGCACCATTTTTTCAACCCGGAATAAGCCGCCCCGGTGGCGCAGTGGTCTAAGGTGTTGGTCTCTGATCATTCGTCCGTACGGGGTCCGGGTTCGAATCCCGGTCAGGCATGGATGTTGTGTTCGTCTTACGGCACTGGTTCTCTCCCTTCCCTGGATCCAGTGACCCTAAATTAGGGACGGGCGACTGCTTATAGCCCATTGAGTTGCTCACGGTGGTCGTTAAACCTCCAATCAAAAAAAAAAAAAAAATCCAGAATAAACTTCATCGATGAAATTTTTCTTCCAGAGATTTTTTTTTCGAAGAACTCATTCAAAAATCGGGCAAGCAACAATGTGAAAAAAAGAGTGTAAAAAGAGACTAAGCGATATGTTTGGTTGTTATGGCTGGGCAATATTCCTTTTATTCCCAAACTAGTTAGAGCCGCTTTTGCCACAAGGAAAAGCGGAAAATGCCTGGTTTTGGAAGAGTGTTCGTTTGTTTCAACAAAAGAGCTTGAGAATCCGAATTCGTCATTTTCGCTGGAGTTGTAAATATTGTTCTAAATGATAATTTTCCTTGCAAATATGAATATAGTTTTTCGTTGTAACGAAAAATTCGAGAACATAAATTTTGTTATATTGAAATTAAAATACATGACCTCTATGAGATTTTCAACGGTAATTTGTCATAATTTCATTAAAGCGGAATTTTCGTTATATCGTATTTCTCTCTAACGGGAATCGACTGTATTTACTGTCTACGTACTTCGAGGAATTCTCCAGCAACACTGCTAATTACTCTTTTAATTTTCTACTACGGCATTTCTCGTGAGTTTCACGAATTTTGCAGAAGTAAATAGTGCAAAAACCTTTGGAAAATAAACCTGAACATTCGCAATTTTACTTAATAGCTATCAAGCACCGAACAACATATGATAACGAAATTTCTTTGAAACGTGCATCTTTTGCATACATGAATGATTCCTGAAGTAAAGTTAAATAACGGCACCAATGCAAGTGAAAGTATAGAAACTGTGTAAAAAAGGTGATGATTATTGTTTCCAAAAATCCCTAAATCCGGTAATAAAATTTTAGCCATGTACTCAATCATTTAGTCTTTTAGATAACTGTACTTATACTGCAAGAACTCACGTTCAAAGAAAAATCTATATGTAACATCATCCCTGTGTCACTTCAGAATGGGAAGCTATCAGATTAACATCAAAGCAAATTGAATATTGGAGAAAATTTTGAAATTGGCTGGATGTGGTAGATATGTCCAAACAAACAGCCACCAATGAAAAACTGAAGGGAAGTTTCTTTTCTTTTTTCACGCTCCCGAAGCCTTTGTGTCTTTTGGGCTGGAGAGGCTTCGTTTTCTTCTTGTCTTTTTTATGTATCACCATTTCCAAGAGGAAATCGTTACTCTGAAGCCGCGATAAGAAAGATGTGAAGTGAGATTACTCACGATTCCTAAAATTTGCTCAATGCTACTACATTTTCCATTGTATTCATTTTCAATTTACACTGCTGGACAATTGCTAAGGACGGATCATAAACGGCTATATAGCGCATAAAAAAGTAAGTGTGGTTGGATGCCAAGTGAAATAAAATAATTTCAGAATGCAGGACATTACAAGAAAGACAATTTATTGTGCTCTGAAATCCAGAAGGCTTTGGAACGTGTTCAAGGGACAAACAGGCCATTTTATGCAGAATACGTAAACGTGAAAAAAATGCAATTACCGTCCGCAGCCGTTCCGGCGTAAGATGTCAATACGGGATAAGGCCACCATGGAGGGCGATGCAAGATTCCACATGTCGTGTCATGCTTTGCACAACATTATCAAGCAGCTGTTGGGGTAATTTATCCCATTCCTTTGTCAGTGCACGGATGAGGGTGTCCTTGTTTATTGGAGGGCATTGGCGACCAGCAAGACTCCTCCCCGAAGCATCCCACACATTTTCAATGGGATTAAGATCTGGAGAACGTGCTGGCCATACGAGGCGTTGAATATCCCGCTCTCAAGACACTCCTGGACAGCGACTGTTCGATGACATGTTGCGTTGACGTCCATGAAAATGAATCTATCACCGACAGCACCACGGAACATGCGAACATGAGGTAGCAGAACATCATTAATGTATCGTTGGCCAGTCAGTCCCAGTTGGAAGCACATAGAGGGACGTACGGCCATTGATCATGATGCCAGCCCATACCATAACACTACATGTCGGATATCGGTCCCTTTCCTGTATGTTTGCTGGACAATATATGTAGTACCACTATCACGCCAGATCAGTTGTCATCGACAATCAGACGATAGACTGTATCTACTCTCATCTGAAAAGAGGACAGCAGACCAGTCGTTATCAGTCCAAATGCGATGTTGATGGCACCATTGCAAACGGGCGGTACCGTGACGTCTGGACAATGGGATGCACACAACAGGACGGCGGGCGTATAGTCCTCCTTCATGCAAACGTCTGGCGATAGTTTTTCGGGAGATCCGCTTGCCAGTATAGCAGCCATAAACTGATTTGCTACCTCACTAGCTGTGCTGCGCCGGTGTCTTTTTGTTGATTGCACTATGTACCGATCTTCTGCAGGTGTCGTACTGTGAACACGACCTCCCCCGTGACGTTTGCTACACTCTCCATTTGTTTGAAATGATTTTGAAAGCCTTGAAACAACACTGTGGCTGACGTCGAACTCCCTGGCAGCATCTGTTATTTTTCGCCTTTCTTCAATCTTGCCAATAATACGGCCACGCGTAAAATCATCTAGGTGATGTCGGGAAGACATACTGAAAATTGCAAGTTCGTCAATTGATTCTTTCCCTTTCAACTTTGCGTTTGAACAACAACGGTCAATATGCGTCAAATCCTTTATATCTCTTATCAGCGCTATGACGTCACGAACAAGTTCGGCAATCCAAAATTTGCATACGCACAACACGTCTTACTGTATCCCGCACTAATGCTAATTTCCACATTTTCCGGCCTTCCATTTTATGGTTGCTATTGTTGCTATTGTCATCCGTCCTTAGCAATTGTCCGGCAGTGTATTTTTCTTGCATGCGTATGTATCATTGTTCTTCTAAAGATGTTCGGCATTTCGTACTATTTTTCACTTTGCCGTTTTCCAACCGTAGTTGTAGCAATGATTTAAATTCTAGCTTTGTTTGGCATTTATCATCATGACAAATACAGCCAAAAGCTTCCTATTTGCAACACCTTACAAAAAATTACGAATCTTATTTCGTGGATTTGAACGCACCTGTCACCTGGATGTCATTTAGAGTGAAATTCGCAAACCAGCTTATGCTTCACGTCATTCAACATGCAAACACTATTAGTCAATAAAACGTAAAAATTGGATGTGAAACTTACTACCAGGAAAAATAAGCAAACTAAATCCAGAAAATGGTATCCAATTTAGTGTGATATCTGTTGATAAGTCCCAATATAAGATACACTGTAAAATTATTTCTGAAATTCAAGGGCAACTATCCGTCATTTCTTTCGTGAATTAACGAAACATGTTTCTAATACAACCTTTTCCGCGAAATGACGGAAAGAAACCTGAATTTCACGGATTTTTCGTACATCGGGAAAATTCTGAATTTTCAGAAATCTTTCCGCAATTCCTTTCGTATATTAACGAAAAATCTCCGTTCTCACTTTTTCCGTATCCGTATGACGAGAAATTACCGGTAATAGGAGCGTTTCGTGCGAATACTTAAGGTCTGATTAACTTTTAAATTTCAATCGTCTGTCGCAGAATTTGATTTTGTAGTTCTGTAGCGAAATCGGATATTGTGGATAGAATATCGCATGGATTTTGTTTATTGTGGCACAGGATATTTTCTCCTTTCCTCTAATTGGTACACCAGCTACTTATTATATATTGTGTTACTATAATAAACCGGGTACTTATTGTACAAATGATAGATTATAAGATGTCTGTGTATCAGTCTTTGGACAACTTAAGACAAAAGCTATTATAGCTATCAACGGTAAAATTTATATTTAGTTTTTTTTTGTAAAATAATACTATAAAAAAGTGCATTTCCCCTTTTTTTAAAGATCACTGGAAGTAATTGGCAGTTTAAACAAATCAAATTGCAAAGCATTTTGTTGCTTCGAAAAATCAGGATGAAAAATGCTTAATTTGTGCAGTCCTTCTACAGAAAAAAAAATATTAAAACCTATTGAGAAAAATAATAAGCTCCAACAGAAAATAAAATGACTAAATCACTCACAATAATGACAAAAAAAAATTTCATCGTCGCGGATTTCGTTTTACGATGTACGTGAGTCCAACCGCCGGATATTTGTGGTTCAGTGGTTAACGGGGCGAGTTACCTGTTGAGCCAGCTTAAACGTTGGAGTTTCGATCCTGACTTTCCCGGACGGGTTAGTTGGGTAAGGGATGAAAAGCCCAGGGTCGTCGATTTTGCGGAATTTCAGTTCAAATAAGGAAAAACCTGAAATGGATTTTTTCTGAAATAAACGGAATTTCTGTCAACGGAAAATCTGTGAAAATAAGGAAGTTACAATAAACAGGTACTTTTAAAAACGGAAATTTCTGAAAAAGACGGATACCTACCGGCAACTTTGCTGCACGTCATTTTCAGAAATTTTCTGTGAATTCACCCCACTTATATTTTACAGTGTACTGCAGTTCTCTAACCATTTACGTTTCGAATTAGGAACTCACAACAAAAGGTCTGCCAGCAAGGTGGAATAACTTTCAAGATTTTGAGTATGATTAATGAAGGAAATGCCATTTAAAATGTAATCGTCGATGCATTTTGCAGTCAGTCAAGCAGCTTTTACTGGATGTTAGTTTCCGAGTCGGTTGCAGACATGAAACGGGATGAAAGACTCATTTCAAGGAAAACACAAAAAGTGAGATTCTAAATGAAATCGGTCAACGAAATGCAGTTTATTTCTGTGTCATAACACTTCCGTATAAATGAAACTTAGCCGACGGGTTGATACGGGAAAGAGAAACAGGAAATATAAAACACGCAATGAAGGTGAAATAACTTTCATAATTTTGAGTAAACTGATGAAGAATAGGTAGCATTGGAGATGGATTAGGATTAAGATTTTGTGATCCTGTCCCTATTCTAACATGTATATTAATTTACACACGCTCGTCAAGGATCAGACTGAGTTGAACACCATAGATTAAATTGCAGTTATACATAACTTCCTTTGTACAAAGGTTTCCTTTCATACCTACTTTTGAGAGCTTTTATTGAATAAAATATAAGTTTTAGTGTTGTTTGCGAATACATTCGGCCTACTTCTTTTCTTTATATGAGAAATGAAGTAAATTTTAGTCAAGTTGTTGGTTACACTAGCCCATATATTGGGAATACAACAAGACTTCATATTAAATGGGTTTATGCTATTAACAATTTAAACGCATGGAGCGCTCTGTTTAGAATGGCTATGTTTCAAAATTTTTAAAGGCAAAGCATTGTTTCTTTTTAGTGAGCAATTCAATAAATCATCAGAAATTGTGTTTGTTCATACACGACAAGTACACGTCGAAAGAATGCCTGTAGCCAACAACAGTAATTCATTTCGTGCATCAGTGATCAGGTTATATTTTATTTTACCGACTATACACGATGAAGATTTTTGAATATAGATATTCAAACCTGAAAAATGATATTGAAATACCTGAATCTTGATAAAAAATTCAGGTATTTTAAGTTTCATCTTCAGGTAATATGCGATCAACATTTTGATCACATATTACCTAAAGATGACACGCTTGGCGTTTTGAAAAATCTAGTACTGTGGGTGAATAATCAAATAAAGATTTTTTTAAATCAAGATTTAGGTATTTTAAAACCATTTTTCAGGTTTGAATATCTAGATTCAAATATCTTCATCGTGTATAATCGGTAAAATAAAATATAATCTAATGTCTGTAGCCATGACGTGGCAGAAATTATACTGACATTTCTCATTTTCTCTGCAGAGATTTAATTCCTTCAAGAATTAAAATGGCAACGAAAACGGGATAGAATCTGATTAGAAAACTTTCAACCCAACTCGCTGGACCTGTGACTTGTTTTTTTAACACTAGCCTGCAATTGAACCTTGAAACGTGAAATTAAAGACGTGCTGCCACGTGAAAACATGACGTTAATCTTTTAGATTTTGAAGAAATTAGTCCTTCTAGAAGCAGTTTAGAATAAAATGTTTTATTCGAATTGAATAAAATTTTAGTTTCACTGCACTGCACTGTGTATATGCACCGTTCTATCATGGACATATCCGTAAGTTCTACATATTACAGAATATGATTATGGCCCTTAATGAAGTACAGTTTTTAAAAGAAAAACTCTATGAGACATCCGGAACTTACATTTTTGGTGTAGGATTTTTATGTACTCTGGTAAGAAATATAAATAGAAAGGTGAAGAAAGTAGCTAAGGTTATACATATAATAAGATTTTTTTGTCACCAAAGTCTGTATGTAAGCGTACAAAGTCTGTTTCTAGGCGCTATGCACCCTTTCGGTTATGACACGTAATCTTAAACACCCTGGGCGGGGATCTGACGCTCTGTTCTTTTACTTATTCGTTTGTTTCGTTCGCTGATTCTTCCGGTGCACGATTTCAGCAGGGAATGACTCTCGCAAATCGGTTCTAAATCGGATCCATTTGTGTTGTTTCGTTGATTCTTCCGGCTTAGTGAATATTTCCATTTTGAACTTATTTTTAAATCTTAGAGAATTTTGTTTCTTAGTCTTTAGATATAAGTTTGTTTGGAAGTGTTCATGCAGTTTTTACAATTCTGAATAAGGTTTCTCTTTTCTGCTCGAAACATGAACTTACCAGAGACACTCTGGTTAACATTTGATATCTAGTGAAGGGTAATTCTGACAAATTTTTTGAGGGACTCGGTTGTTTTACGGAATCGATTATTTTCAGGAAAGAATTGTTCGCGAACGAATGAGTTTGCTGACTCGTTCTTTTCAAACGAATCGTTCGCAGATGACCGTAATTTCTTGAAATATAAATGGATTTAGTGTCTAGACTTGATTTCTTTTCCAAGCTATTTCATTATATAGATACACTTTTTGCAAAACACTCACAAAACCCAAAAAATCCGAAATCTGAGACACTTTCAAAATCAAGCACTGTGATGCGCAATTTACCGGATCAGTCAGCTTTCAGTTAAAATATTTATGGAGCTCCGAAAATTTATTTTACCAAAGTGAAGCGGTGTAGTTTCAAGTGATTGCTAACTAATCGGACAAAAAAACAAAGCAAAAAAAACAACAACAATAGTTTCATAAATTTTCCAAACTTACATCCAATTTTCTTGTTTTTCAGGATAACTTTCGGATTTGCTTTGTGATGTACTACGTAGATGACGAACATGTCAAGACGGAGAATAGCGTTGGTAATCACTTGTCTGTGTAGTCGAATTGGGAAAGCATTCGGTTTTGGAGCAGAAGGATTCGGATGCGACCCACAAATTTGGGTTCTCACATTAGCGCCCGAATGCAAAAATGAATCCCCTGGCCGTTGGATTCTTTGAAAAATGTGCGATGTTCCTTCCACACATCGTCTAGAATTAATGAAAAATTCCTTCTTATACAGTGAGCTCTCTTTCAAGCATGGTTTGATGGCTGACCCGGAAACCTAAGTTTTCGTCCCATCCCTTTCTCAAGGGGGGTGGTGGGGTGGGGGTGGGGTGTGTGACGTACCTATTTCAGAGGTGATGCACATGTCAAAATGGCAAGTATCAATAAAAAGCTCTCGGCAGCATAGCTGAACTGGGAAAGCATTCGGCTCCGAAGCATAAGGGTGTGGGTTCGAGTCCTGCCAATAGGAAATTTTGGTTTCACATTGGCGCCCAAACGTAAAAAATGATTTACTGGCCGTTAGGTTCTTCGAAAAATGTGTGATGTTCATTCCACACATTGTCTGGAATTTGCGAGAATTACTTCATGCATGGTTTGCGGGGGAAGCGAAACTTGGGATTTCGTTACCCCCGCCTTTCTCAAGGGGGAGGATATATATGATGTACTAAAGAAGTGACGCACATGTCAAGATGGCAAGTATCGGGACTAAAAACCCGATTGAAAAACTTTTTCTTCGGTCAGATACTATTAACTATGCAAACTGTATGAGTATTTTCTTTCCAAAATAGTGCACAATTTCGCCTTTAAGGGCGCATATGCTTATTCTGTTTTTCTCAATATCACTGCTTTTACATGTGCGATTTAAAAAATTCTTTCAACACCGGATGCCATTTACCTTGTAGAACACTTAAGGCTAATATATGAAGAATTTTGTAGCTCACAGTTCTGTCGGTAGGTGGTGTTTGTGTTCTTCAGTTTGCAGCTGTATCGCCGCTTCTAAAAATGCTATTGAGAAATTTCTTCTTCACTGTATGCCATTCGCTACAACAGAGATGTGGAGCAGTATCCTCTTTAAGTAACGCCAAGATATCCCACTAGCTGCGTAAAGGTCGAACGCTTTTTCCATGAAAAATAATTTTCACCTATTTTTTTTAATATATTTATGGACGCATGTATGCGTGAGGCCAAAATAGATAATAGTGGTTTATGTCTTGGTGATATCCGTGTGTGCAGATTGCTGTATGCTGATGACACTGTCCTGTTGGCAGAGAGCAAAAGTGAGTTGCAGAGTATGTTGACTCGGATGCACGAAGTTTGCATGAAATTCAAACTGAGTATAAATAAGGGAAAAACTAAAGTTATGGTGTTTGAGAGAGGAATGGGTAGCACTGAATGTAATGTAAGTATAAATGGCACTGTGATTGACCAGGTGAGTGAGTTTGTGTATTTAGGAAGCATATTTGACAGAGAGAACAAGTTGGATGGTGAAATCAGTAGGCGAGTTAATTCTTCTTTGAAAGTCATAGCTGCTCTGGGAGGTTTTCACAGGAATGATGGGTTCTCTAGAGAGTCCCGCATGGCTGTGTATGAAACAGTAATTGTTCCTACTCTGATGTATGGCAGTGAAACCTGGGTACTGCAGAAGAAACATAGGAGTCGTTTGTGCGCTGGAGAAATGCGTTACTTACGTGGGGTTTGTGGCAAGACACGATCTGATTGTGTGAGGAATGAAGATGTATTGCAGTTGTGTGATGTAAAGCAAAATGTTGTTAGCAAGGTGGAGACCAATGTGCTTCGGTGGTTTGGCCATATTGAAAGAATGAGGGATGAAATGCTTACTAAGAAAATATTTTCAGCCCAAGTGGCAGGAAAGAAAGGCAGAGGAAGGCCAAGGAAGACATGGGTGGATCAGATTCAGGAGTGTCTGCATGAGAAAGAGATTATGAGTATGAAGTATAAAAGATCTTGTGTACGGCGTGTAATGGATATCAGTGAAGCACGAGTTGTATGTCAAGATCGCCGTAAATGGCGAAGTTTGATAAGACGACAATAAGTAAAAATATCTGGAAGTTTGTATTTCTTTTTGGAGCTAACCTCTGAATCTCAGAGAACAGCGTAGTGATATGTATGTATGTATGTTCAACTTTTCCGTTATACAATCTTTTTCCGTTAGCAGATGTAGACTTGTATCACGTTTAGTTCTATATTTCTCCTTTTAACTGTTTGATTTGAAAATTTCTTTGTCTCTGACACATTCCTTGTAGTATGAGAAACGTTTCGTTCGCCATTTGTTAATTTTCATAACATGCTTTATAGCTGCTGGTGGAACTTTCTTACCGTTTTGGAATTTTCTTACCGTTTTGACACGTGCACCACTTCTGAGGTAAATACGTCACATATATCCCTCCCCTTGAGAAAAGTAGGGGCACGAAATCGGAGGCTTTCGGTTCAGCATACAAATCATTCATCAAAGAACTCCCTGTAGAAAAAATAACTTTTTTATTAATTTAAGACTATGTGTGGAAAAATCATCACGCATGTATTTAGAACCTCATGGGCAGGAGATTCATTTTACTTTCGGGCACAAATGTGAAGAAAAGCCCTTTTCCACCGGTGATGATATTTGAACCCACATTTTGCTTCTCTTGAGTCGAGTATTCTTACGCATGAACTACACCGACGAAGGCGTATCGCTGCAACTTGCTGTTTTGACACGTGTGACCCCTCTGAGGTAGGTACATCACACTTACACTGCTATCCGAAACATAAGGACGAGGTACTTTTTGACCAGTCAAAATGTGAACAAGAAGTCTTGGAGCTACAAGTTGTATTGATGGCAACAGCAACAGTAGAACGAAAT
Organism: Macrothele yani; assembly: GCA_039090855.1. NCBI lineage: Eukaryota > Metazoa > Arthropoda > Arachnida > Araneae > Macrothelidae > Macrothele > Macrothele yani. The sequence continues at coordinate 13,279,750 of CM077012.1, forward strand.
GTACGACATAAAAAATAATAAGTAATATGCCTCACAGATCGAAACAGAACAAAATGGTACGATGGAGGTACAGCTGGCTCAAGTGCCGTCCACTAACACTCTTCTATCAGCACTGCATAAACAGAGCGCAAGGCGAAGTCTGCAGTAGGAAATATGGCCACGACGCATCGCAATGTACATGTTTGGCACCGGGGTGTCATGTTTAGCACCAAGTGATTTAGGAGCTCTTGGGATAAATTCTTCCACTTCAGCTGGAGACACCTAATAAATGCTGGAATGGATTCTACGGGAGAATTCCTTTGCGCAACACGCATCTCCATGTTCTGTTGGACTGATATCAGAGGAGCGCGGTGGCTTCTCCATCCGGCGGATATCTTCACAAATCAACACTTCATCCACAGATACTGTGCAGAACGGACAGACGATATCGTCCACAAAAATGAAATATGCGCCCACAGTATCACAGAACAGAAGAATGTGGCGAAGAATCTCATCATTGCAGTACAGCTGCCCGGTGATTGTCCCTTGACATATCACCTGCAGTTCGATATGTCCATTGACCATGATATTGACCCAAATCATGACACCGTGACAGTCATATCCGTCCCGTTCAACGATTCCTGGCTTCATACGTGTTCCCAACTTTCCTCCAGATTAATTGCTACTTGGAATCTAACGAAAGACAAAAGTGGCTTTCATCTGTGAACATTACCTTGGCCCCTTGATCTGAAGAGTAGTCAACGTGAGACATACACCACTGATGACGGGCTGTACGATGGTAGACAACCTTACGGGTTTCCAGGCATATAGTTTGCTGCATCTAGACGTCTTGACACGGTATGGTGAAAAATTCGCACATCCGTGCTTGCTTAAAGATGATAAGCAACTGGCTGGCAGCATTGTTTCGACTCCGTTTTGCTAATATGGCCAGGTAGCAGTTATCCCTCTGGCTTGTACAAGGGGTACAACCTCATGCAAAACATCTAGCAGCGTATCTGTGCTTTCTGAATGTAGAAATAAGCCACGATACTATGCCCTGTGCTGCTTCAAACTTTCTGGCGGCATCAGTCACAGTTCGGCCATCTTCGAGTTTGCCAATAAACCGGCCTCGGGTAAAATCTTCCACATGATTTCTTACATACATCCTTTTGTTACCTCAGACACGCAGTTTCTCGCTCCGTCTCTGAAACACACGAGAAACAAAATGAACTCATATGAGATACGACTCGGCCTCTTCCCTATATTAGAGTACGTACACCCCCGGTAGCTGTCCTGTGATCACAGCAAATTTTCATGCGGACTGCGCGTCGTGGAATATCTTCATACGTCACGCCGCACTCCTGTCCATATGTTAGCAAGCTCTTTCAGTCACACGACGCTCTGTAATCGTCAGACTTCATGTTCGTCCTTAAGTTTTGGACAGCAGTATATTTTAGTATTTACTGAATTAAAGACAAAAATAGCGTAAGGGTTCCACTAGGAATGTTACATATAAATGTCAGCGTTTCTTTTCAACTGATACCAGATAGAAAGTATAGTATTACTTTGTTTCTCAACATCTCATCCTATTGAATAAATTAAAAATTAATCTTTCAGTTATGTGATTTGGATAACTGGATAATCAAAAAGAGAACTAATTCAAACTGCCCCGTGACTTGCTCAAAAATGAACAGCTCACAAGTTCATACACAGACGTACAGAAAACGATTTCTGTGTTAGACAGCAAATAACGATGAGCAGAAATCAATTTCCCAGATCCTAATGAAATGTCGATTGGAAAGTAATTAGAAAATCTAAATTATTTTGATCACTTTAATAAGGTTTGAGCTGCATAATTATTACACGCAGAAGTCACACAGTTCTTATTCTTCATTAAAAGTTTCAATTATTTATCCCAGTTTTTAATTTTTAAGATACTCAATGCGATTCGACAGTTCTAATATATTTATAACTACAAATACTTGTCGTGTTGAGATAGAATAAATCAGCAGCGTTTATTCACAATTAAATATTTTATTTTAAGATCTACTTTAGTTTCTCTGATTGTTTGGCTCGGCTTTATCAGGATAAAATCGGCGAAACTATAGTAGATATTAAAATAAAAATTTAATTGTGAATAAACGTTGCTGATTTATTATATGGACAATTTTAATTTTATTATTTCAGGTAATAAAAACAACTGGACTGTTTCATTTCTTAATTTTATTATTTTACATTTCGTTTACACAAACGCTATGATTAGTTCTAACATCTCAATATCCACGTGGTGCTTGCGTCTGCCGTCGATAACTGTACAGATGTTCAAATTAAGACATTTTTTGTAACATATATGATACTCTGCTTTAGAAGGCCTAACATCAGAAGAAGTGGACATCTCTGAAGTAAACAGAAAAGTAACCAAAGCTCTTATGGAAACAGCAACAAAATTAGCTGGGTCTAAGAACAAGTTGCATGTAAACAAATTATCAGGAAAAACGAAAATGTTGATGCAAAAAAGAAGAGAGATGAGGACAACTAAAGAAGATGTGACTTCCAAAGTGGAATATATAGAGCTATGCAAGACAGTAAGAAAAAGTATCACTGAAGACGTAAGAAAATTCAACTGTGAACTAGTGAGGAAAGCAATTGAAAACAACCAAAGCCTAAAGATAGCAAAGGGACATCTCAGTAAGGGAAGAAAACAGATTATGGCACTGAGAAAAGAAGATGGTTCTGTAACAAGAAATAGAGGCGAAATTTTGACAAGAGTGAAAGATTTCTACTCCAAATTATATGAAAGGGATGATACATGCACTCCAGACATCATGAAAGATACCAGTACCAGAGTTCCTCCAGTCCTTCCAGCAGAAGTTGCACATGCAATCAAGAACATGAAGCGGGGAAAAGCTCCAGGAGAAGATGGAATTACTGTAGACATCATACAAGAAGCAAGTGGAGAAATCGAAACAGTACTCGCCCAAATTTTCACTCGATGCCTTAATGAAGGAAAGATTCCTGAGGATTGGAACACCGCTACAATGATCCTGCTACATAAGAAAGGTGAAATTGAGGATCTCGGAAACTACAGACCTATCAGCCTCCTATCAGTAGTTTATAAAATCTTCACTAAAGTTCTTTCACACCGCTTGAAGGTAACACTGGACATGGCTCAACCGAGAGAACAAGCTGGATTCAGGAGTGGCTACAGCACAATAGATCATATCCACGTGCTGAGAGAACTAATTGAAAGAGCGAGGGAATATGAACTTCCATTGTGCATGGCTTTTATCGATTATGAAAAAGCCTTTGATTCGGTGAAACCATCAGCAGTTACAATGGCTCTGAAAACCTGCGGTATTGAAGATGCATACATTAATATTATTAATAACATCTATGAAAATGCAAGTGCAAAGATTCGGCTGTCTGAAAATACAACACACGTAAAAATTGGAAAGGAGTGAGACAAGGTGACACCATATCTCCGAAGCTCTTTAATGCCACATTGGAGGGTGTTTTTCAGTCGCTGAGCTGGGAAAACAAGGGGATAAAGATTAATGGAGATTATCTAACCCACCTTCGTTTTACTGATGATGTAGTCATTTTTGCAACTACCCCATCAGAGCTGCAGAGTATGATCCAGGAACTTGCTGACAAGAGTAAAGAAGTGGGATTAAAAATGAACTTTCAGAAGACAAAAGTGATGTTCAATGCTTTTACAAGAAATGAAGATTTATCGATTGATGGAGAAAAGCTGGAGATAACAGACACGTACGTTTATCTTGGACAGCAGATATCAAGTGAGGGTCACATTGGTGAAGAAATTAATCGTCGTACAAAACTTGCCTGGAGAGCTTTTGGAAGAAACAGCATAATTTTCAAGAGCAATATGCCATTATGTCTTAAAAGAAAAGTGTTTGATCAATGCATCCTTCCAGTGCTTACATATGGTGCAGAGACGTGGACCTTAACTAAAAGAGACATACAAAGGCTGCAGACAACTCAAAGAAGCATGGAGAGGTGCATGCTTGGTGTAACCAGGAGAGATAAGAAGAGGAACTCGTGGATCCGAAAAATGACAAGAGTGGAAGACATCATGATCAGAGTTAAATCCCTGAAATGGCAATGGGCTGGACATACTGCCAGAAGGACAGATCATCGATGGACAGCCGAAATTTTAGATTGGATTCCAAGGGACAGGAAAAGACCCAGAAGAAGACCACATGGGAGATGGGTGGATGAAATTCGAAAGTATGCAGGGGTGACATGGAGGAGACTGGCACAAGACAGACCGTTGTGGAGGAAACTTGGGGAGACCTTCGTCCAGCAGTGGATTGATAATGGTTGACAATGATGATGATGATGATGATATGATACCACCGAAATCTAGGTTATAGTACATATGTCTTTGAAAGACAAAACAGCTTCCCGAAATTCTTGTTGTGATATACGCTCAATCCACACTTAAATATTTGATTTCGCATTATAAAAAATTAAATCGGAAAAATCGAAACGGAGCTCAAGAGTTTGGTGTTAATAAGGAAAAAAATAAACATTATTTTCAGTAAATGTTTTATTGGTGCCTAATGATTTATTGAGAAGCAAGACGGTCAAGGTCGGAAAGTATAGTAGAGGATGTTTCTAGTATCTTGTCTTACTAATTATTTGAAGTTGTCCCAGCATGCTGAGGCATCGAAAGCAAATAAATTCACCTTGTATAAAGTCATATTTAACTGCGTTAATATTTTCTCTTTATATCTTTCAATTAATCCATCGCAAGATATTTTACAAGATACCTTTTAATGTGTGTTTTGCAGTGAATAACAATAACCGGCTAGTACTGCTATTTAAACTTTTCAAACTGCAACACTGGAAAAGGTACCTGCTTTTTGAGTTCGGGCACCCTTCAATATTTTCAGAAGTCGGAGCCTGAGAGAAGTATACCCCGACAACGCTGGTGACGGGGAAGTTATTACAAACTAAGCCATCTCAGAGAAACCCCATTGGGGGTTGCCTGAGGCTGGATTGTCAACACGTTAAACAGCCATTCAAATCGGTTGTGCTCTAAGCACAGTGGTACGATGTTTAAAACAATGGATTACGAAAGATACCTCTTCCCGCTATAATGGATATGATTCACATAGACATATCCCAGAACTAGTGGATCATTTCATAAGGACACAAGCACCTTCAAACCTCCCTGTCACATCTACTGCTATGCAACGAAAGGTGACTCCTTCAGTACATGTTTCCGTCTCTGTAAGGACCATCTGACGATGTTCGCAGCAACATGGATTACATACACATTGTTCAATGCCTGTGTTACCTCTGGCAGTCTTTCAGAAGCAAGAATGCCTGTGTTACCTCTGGCAGTCTTTCAGAAGCAAGAATGCCTGTTGTTTGGTCGAGAAAGGCTTGGGTACAGGAAGGCTGAAAGTGTGTGTTTCACTTCAGGAGTTTAACGCTTACCGTGAGTATCTACTACTATAAGGAATCTTCTTTACCTTAATTTGGGGCCACAAGTTCCTGGGAAGGGAAAAACCAGCGCCGTACGAAAAATACAACGCTCATCTTTCATCTGAGACTCAAATACATACCAAACGCGGACGATTAGCCAGAAGCCAACTTCTCTGTCATCTCGGATACCGGGGAGATCAGCAAGCCGTCTTCAGCTCCACTCTTCTTTTAGCTCCACTTCTGTTCGAATGCAGATCATGACCGTAAAATCTTTCGGCTGACCCCCTCCCTCTTAAACGTTTTTTCTAATTTTGGTTCAGAGGCAGCTCAGTGGGTTATAAGCAGCCATCCGTCCCTAATTTGAAACCACTGGTTCCAAGGAAGTGAGTCAGTACCGTAAAACAAGCATACTATCCATGCCTCACCCGGACCCATCTTGGAGAAATGGTCAATGGTCAGAAGCCAGCGCTTGGCACACTGCTCCACACCTAGGCGCCCCCTCCACTAAACATACAGATATGTCACATTGCTCGCACCATAATGCTGTGGGATACTATGAGTTACGCACCCTATGACCTTGGTTGTAAATCATACGAAAGCTGGCAGCACAGAGATACATGGACAACATTCCGAAAGCCAACTGTCTGCCGTTCTGCCGCAGCATGCCAAATGTCATTTTCAAACAAGGTAACGCACATTCCCTTATTCCTCGCGTCACAATACAGTGCCTATGCGATGAAAACATTTCATTCGGGCAGCCATATTTCCTAATGTTTCCCTTATTGAGCCCACGTGTATATTCTGGGACGTTTCACTTAGGGCTCACAGATCTAGTGGAGGCACTTGACACCCAGCTTGTCCAGGTGGAAAAAGAATGATGAAACGGATCACAGAATATAGTATTGCTGAAAACCTGTACGCATGGATGCAGGGACGCTTTCCTGTGTGCAATGCTAACAATATGGCATATATGCCTTACCGAGCTGGGAACGAAAACAACACCACATAAAACAAGTCAGGGTACACTGTGGATGCTTTACACCAGACTCAATTGTACTTCCATTTTTTTTAGTTTGGAGGTTTAACGACCACCGTGAGCAACTCGATGGGCTATAAGCAGTCGCATGACCCATATTTAGGACAACTGGTTCAAGGGAAGGGAGAGAGCCAGTGCCGAAAGACAAACAGAACACCCATGACTGACCGGGATTCGAACCCGGACCCATCTCGGAAGAATGGTCAGAAGCCCACGTTTATACCACTGCGCTACCGCGTCTAATTTTAAACCATCTTCATAGGTCGCATCACGGTGTCACAATCTTTGTGTCTATGAGTGAATTTCTTTTTTCCCCTCGGAAATTAGTCATACTTTACGTCGAGTAGGTCATGCGGATACAAAATTTATACTTTTTAATACCAATCGTTTGGAAAATAATGGCCGATTTGGAGGGTAAAAATGAATGAGACAAACCTCATAGCACACAACCCTGTTTTATTCGAAATAGGCTCCTTCAGCAGCTACACACACTTCTGTCAGCTAGTGACAAATGCTTCAATGCCAGTCCGGAAGAAATCTGGCTCCCTGGATGCAAGAAAGTTTCAGAATGCAATTTCGGCCTCCTCGCGGTTTTTAAGGTCCTGTCCTTGAGGTAATTGCTAGAGTGCATGAACAAGTGGAAATCAGTAAGTGCTAAGTCAGGCGAGTAGGCTGGATGTCGGAGGGTTTCGAACCTCAGGTTGTGTAGTTTCTGTTTCGCCATTTGTGACACGTGTCTCGCGTTATCATGGAGGAGGTTAGAAACCTTCCTGTTCACCAAAGATGGATGTTTGGAACAAAACTTATGGTGCATTCGGTCAGTTTCTTCACAGTATGAGACCGAGGTAATGCTTTTATCAGTATTCAAGAACCTGTAGTGTATGGCATTGTGAACAGCACACCACATTGTAATAAAACCTTCTTTGGCGTCAATCTCGGTTTAGGATGTTGTTTCGGTGCCTCACTATGGTTCAGTCACAGTCCAGATAGCTTACGGTTGGTTGTCGTATAGCACCCACTTTTCATCACAGGTTACAATGCGATCAAGTAGGGGCTCCGTTTCGTTGCAAAGCAGAAGGTCACCGCACATCTTAAACCGTTGTTGTTTCTGATGCTCCGTCAGACCGTGTGGGACCCACGTACCGAGCTTCTTGACCTTACCAATTTGGTGGAGATGTTCGGAAATGGTTGACACCGACACATTGTACTGTTTGGCGAGTTATCTGACTGTGACGCGAGGATTTGCATTCACATTTACCTTCAGAGCGTCGTTATCAATGACTGAATGTCGTCCTCGGCTCTCCTCATCTGACAGGCTCGTGTCACCGGAACGAAACTTTTCAAACCACCGAAGAACAGTACGCTCAGATGTTACCTCCACGACCACCTTACGGTAGAGTTGTGCCGCATTGCGACCCAATTTGAGAACCACCGGCAACTCACTCCTTCTTAACATGTTGTACAGACTACTCTCACACGAGTAGCAACGACTACAGCTGAACCGATTATGAAGTGTATGTGGCGTTTGAGTAGCTTTTCAAATCGTATGAATGGCGCTGCGAACGGGTTGGTCTGCAAGCATTGTGGGCGAGTTGAATGTGACACCTCAGAAAATCGGCCAATATTTTCCGAACGACCTGATATGACAACCCACATAGTGATCAACGACAAAGGAGCAAAATCTGTATACTGAAAAATCAACTGGCAATATAAATTTAGAATAACAAACAGGCGTGTTGTATTTATGTGGTTCAAAATTTCTTCTCATTTTATTGTTCTTAAAAGAAGACAGTGGCAAAAGAAACAGCATCAAGTGAATGTTTAGACGGCAAATGAATTCCTGATTTCCAAAAATCTACATGGAACAAACATTCAGGTACATAATTGAGAAGAAGAGGAATGTTATTAACAGATGACACGAAGGGATGTTAAACCGATGAAGGAAAACAATGGGATGAAATTTGGTAATTCGGATTATTGATTACGAAAGGTACCTAATATGTCTCCGCTTAAAGCTTTGGATTCTACCTAATATGAAAGGTATGAGCGTTTCAATGATCGCTTTTGATTTAAGCATGCAGAAGGGTCGCTATCAAGAAATCCCTCTTTTATCCTAAATGAAGAAACAAAATAGAAATATGAAACATTCAATAAATCGTCTTGGCAACTCAAGAAACCGTTATTGAACGACTCAACAAATGTTGCATTCCATATTCTACGAGTTGCTCCGGAGATGATGTGATATGGGAAAAGATCAAAGTGAAACAAAGAGATATGACAATGAAGATGTTATATGAACCACAGGTGTGATAATGAAGATGATGAGAGCGAAAATTAAAGATGATGAAAGTGAAAATTATGTTAAAGTGAAGTAAGTAGTGGTTTATCTGTGATATGCCATTTTGTTTAAAGAATAGTTTCTTTCAATTTTCTCATATGAGGGTTCTCATAGGTTCAGTGGGAAGCTGTTATTAAATAGTATGGTAATTTTCTTTCTTTCTTACTTTCTTTACATTTCTGTATAATTTTAAATGATAAGCATTCTTTAATGGAAAGGAATGATTATATCTTTGAAGTAAAGGAAAAATAATTTTTCATTTTATTTCCATTTTTTGAAAATCTCTTCCCCTAACTGCTTAAAAAAAGAACACTTACAAGGCAAAAGTGTCGGTATTCGACTATGCTTTGTGCCTTTCCATATAAGCGCCATTTTTAAAAATAACGAAGTTAATGAAAAAGTCTTTTTAATTTATAACAAACCTATTGATGCACGACTTGTTTTGTTATAATTTAAATTACAATTTAACCCTAATGGCATTTATATGTGAACCCATATTTTATGAATTGAAATTTTTATTGTGAAAAAGTTAAGTCATTTCTTTGTTCTCAAAAGCGTATTCTGCGCGATAAGAGTAGCAATTTATTGTTTGTATGATACATCATTAACATTAAGACCCCTAGTTAACATCAGAGAGTAATCCACATGTCAGGACGGAATGGCTGAAAAGCTGAAAAGGAGTGATTTGATTTTGCAACCTTTAAATCTTCTAACTTTGAGAGCAACATCTATACCCTTGTGCAAAACATTAGGCCTTTCATTGGAAGCAGTCTAGGATCAACATCTGGAAGTTCATTGCATGGTCTGTTACAATTTAATTTGTAAACACTCGTGTCCTAGGGCATACATTTCAGGAATGCTGCAAAAGACATTGTGTTGATGTCCGCCATTCATCACTGAGTCACGAGTACCCTTCCATTGCCGAAAAGCCATTTTAATCTGCACAGTTTACTCGAAGGAGTCAGTTTATAACTCCCTTTGAATGAATGTTTAAAGTGAGTTCCTATTTTTAGTCAATTGCACATACAATGTTCTAGAGGCGTGCGATTCCAAACCACAGCGTAGATTCTCTGGAATAACACTAGCCATCATCATCAACAAGACAGCACGAACTATTGGATCATCAAAGAAATGTGGCTGCTGCATCTTATGAGAAGAGGAGTCGTAAAGCCCCAAAGCTCCGAATTTGAAGAAGGAAGAAAGGAGATGATACAGTAAGATGGCTTAGGCACAAATATGGTTCACAAGGAATTTCACATTTACCATCATGATAGAGAGATTTTCACATGTCCTGAGAATTACTGTTTGCGGAGAAATATCAACTGAGGGGTTACTTTTAAATAATTTATAATTATTTGATCATGGTCTACATTTTGTGTAATAAAAGAAAATGTCAGTCTTAAAAAAATAAATTTTTATCTACCCACAGAATATTAAACGACTTCTTATTCAGTATTTCGCATCGAGCTTTGAAACCGAATGTTAAGACAGTTACAAAGCATCTCCCCGTTTATTACCCAGTCTGGATCGTATTTCTCATTTCGTTTCCACAGCTTCGGTTATAAAGCGCCGTGTAGTGTCGTAACTTTCCATTTAGATATAAAAGGGCTCCTAATCATCGAGGGACATTTAACAATTCCCTAATATACTAATCAGACTTCTGAATATTCACTCATGCGGATTCCAGTTTCGGTAGTACCTGCACGTACGTAAATAATTCTTTTTAGTAACCCGGAATCACACTTCTGCAAAACAATCTTCATTTTACCCATACATGGGTAAATCAGTGGTTGCCGTACCTGTGGCGTAGTGGTCTAAGCGCTGGATTACGACCATTCGCTCAAGATGGGCGCGGGTTCGAACCCCGTGAGGCATGGATGTTGTGTTTGCCTTACGGCACTGGCTCTGTCCCTTCCCTGGAATCAGTGCCCCTAAATTAGGGACGGGCGAGTACTTATAAGCCTATTGAGCTGCTCATGGTCGTTAAACCTCCCAGACAAAGAAACAAATGGAAAACAAACGTCGTTGCAATGCTCACCAAATCAGTGTTGGCAATATTCAACACATTAATCACTTAAGAAGAGAGTATAGGTGTCAGAGTTTAAAATCTGTGTACATAGAACGCATGAAACAGACGTATTCACCCAGCAGATACGTAGGACCTTGGAAACAAAATTGCACAATGATCTAATTAGCTATAAGACCCTCATGGGAGTCAAGAAGAAAATTTTCACGTTGAGGGTGTGCTAATCCATTTATTATACGTGTACAATGGTGTTCAAAATTAAAACAACAAATAGAAAAACTTAGTTGACAGACAATACTTGAAAAAGTAATGAACATAAAGGATGGAACTTTACGTATTCAGTGTGTTACAGTGTTTCACATTTGTGAACCCAAAAAACTAAGACATTTGCAAACGCATCCAAATTATGGACCTGCGAAAATATCAGTCAAATAAGGCATGATACGATATCACACAAATAAAAAAAATAGTACCACAGTCTTCAATACAGAATGTGATCATCAGAGACAGCAATGCAAGCTTCACAGCGCCGAACGATGCTTTGAATGAATAGGTCCATAAGAGACTGTGGGATTAAGTCTCATTTTTCCAGAAGAGCACACACTAAGTCCTGTAGAATTGGAGGAGGGAAGCGAACAGCAATTCGTCGACTGCAGTGTTCCAAACATGCTCAATTGGATTAAGATCTTGCGACCGTACCGGCCAATTCATACGTTCAATATCTTCGTTTACAAAATATTCATTGACCCACAGGACCCTATGAGGTCGGACGTTGACGGCCATTAAGAGGAAATCTGGACCCACATAACCTCTAAAAAGACGAACATTAGGATCCCGGATCTCGTCGCAATCTCGGGCAGCCTTTAAACCTCGACGGCTTTCACAGGTTATTATGTGGAGAGGCAAACTACAGTTTTGATACAGATTCCAGCCGAAACCATTATTACACCACTTCCGAAATAGTTCCTTTCCCGAACGTTCGTCGGTGACACCGAGACCCACATTCTCACCGTATGGATGTTCTCCGAGAACCTGGTTGCAAACAGAATCTGCTTGCTCTTTTCGGTAAAGAGTACGTGTGCCCATTATTTGTGGGTCTAATGAACATGTTGACGACATCATTCAAAGCGAGATCTTCTCTGGGATACGCTCCAGGAAACACACACGCAACAGGCCGTCTTGCATACAGATCATTGTTATGCGATCTTCGATATACCGTATGTCGCGACTCAGTTCTCCCAGTTGACTCAGTGAGCATCTGAGTCGACTGATCTGTAATGTTGCTTGGATTGCGCCAAGCGGATAATACGAATAAGAAGTATTGTCGGGCAGAAGTGACCCTCCGACGGCCTTGCCCAGGTCTTTCCGAAATGATTTCAGCGCACTGAATTTATCACCAGAGGTGGAAGACAACGGATCGATCCACATTTAACCATCTGGCCACTTCAGTTTGAGACTTCCCTGCTTCTAATTTCTCTATAGCTCTCCACCGCAATGAATCATCTAAACAAACTCTCTGCTACATAATGAAGTCTTATCACTGCACCTGACAGTGCAAACTCCAAGATTGCCCACGTATTCGAGCCCAGTCGCTTAGATAAGGAATCCACGTGCGTGTGGCATATGCATATTTTGCTGTCCCGGGGATTCTTATAGCACCGTTGTTCGTTATATATATAAAAATATCGAGAAGGAGATAAACAAAGTAAATTTAAAAGAAGCTTAGAATTGAAAAACATAGACCCACAGACAAGTGCAACAGAGCCAGAAATTTCAAGAGAACATGGCGAGAATTAAAACAATTTTTTTCTAATTAAATGAGGAAAAATCTTTTTGCTAGAACAGAAGAGTTTTTGGACCCGAATTACGAAGATTAAGGAACACAGAAAAAATATTGCACAAACTAGGAATAAAGAATAAAACTTACTGTGCTTAAAGTAAACAGACTAGGAAATTTACCTAATTAACCAAGAGAATAAAAAAACCCCAGGAAACCTGAAATACAGGAATCAAAGCACAAGACTTTTTCAGGGGTAGTGCTCATGTGATGTTCCCAGTATTTCATCTTCAACCACAAATTTCGGTTTCTGCCTTTCCAGAGATCTTAAAGAAACAGGAAATTCTGTTGAAAATATTTTTAAGCAAAATAGAAACTTTAATTTGCTAAGATGAAGGCTCAGTAAAACTGAAGGAAAAAATTGAAACTAAATTTTTTTAAAAGAGTAAAAGATAAACAAATTCTGAAAAAACCTTTCGAATCGACATTTTTTCGCGGATTTCTTGCTGAGTTGAAGGGGGAGAATGCAGTGGTTCAAGTACTCAGCAGAAAAAAGATACTATGCATCCTTTCCTCTTTCAAAAATCAGGGATTTAGACTTAGTGCACTCCGGAATTTTTCCCATACTACAAAACTGAAGTGCAGTATGTGCGGAGATTTTCCAGCAAAAGGAATACGAACAAGCCCAGAGTACAACTAACTTCAGTCGAATCCACGTGAATGTCTTGCAAATGAAAGAAGGCTCATTAAACTGAATAATGTCCATAAATTCACCGTTATCCGTTTTCTAAGCACAGACGCTCTGCAACCACTCAGGAATTTGTTAAAAATGTCAGAAATTAATGAAATACTTTGCCTAGCTAAATAGTCTTTACAGGCAGTCGACTTTATTTTCGAAAACTTTGACATTTCTGTGGTATAAGAGCAATTTCACTTTTCAGGAAAAACGAACGTAATACAAATAAAAAAAAATCTTTCAAAAATCTGCCACGGTTTCTAATTAGTTTTACCATAAATGATGATTTCAGGTTACGCGAATTCTGTTTGAACTCCGAACAATGTTCAACTTGTGCGAGTTCATTATACATGAGAAATGACAAAACGTAGGAACTGACAAAATGAATATCCATCTCCTGGTCCCAATCAAAACTACTTACTGAAGTACATTTGACACACTGGCACACACACACACACACACACATACACACTGACCGTCCAGTTTCTTGGGCACATCCACATATTATATACATGGAATGGAACATTTACAGATGGTATATTTATTGAAATAATAGTTCAGCAGAAAAGATTACGTTCAAGGAATGTTGAACCACAGGAATTGATCGTAAATCATTCAAATTTTTATCACTAAGTTGTCACATTTTTAGAATACGGGAGTTTAACTATACTAATTCTGTTCTTTATCCCATGTTCACCTTGTACTTTTGATTCAAACTTGCAAAATACAGCGAAGCCATTGTATGTATGAATTTATTATGTGTGCAAAAATGTAGGGGCAACAGCACTTTTTTGAAAGTTTTATCCAGAATACGGAAAAAGTCCCTATCATGAAGAAATCTGGTTCTGAGTTTGAGCTGTCATATTCTTGCAGTTCAATAGATAGCTGATGCCATATTACGGTGCTTGAGACAGGTTATGTGAAGTTCATCTTGTCTTCGGAGGGTTCCTTTTTCCGAAAGTGTCATTTACAGTGTTACACTGATTGATTACTAGTGTCCCTTTCCATAGACATAATATTGGGGATGTATTAGGTTGTTGCAGATGAAATATCAGATTTTGCTGACTCGTGCAGCTGACAAGTAATTTAGGAATTAACACACATCGCGATGTGAATTGTGATATTTATACCATCATAGCTGTTGCGTATAAAGAACTAGTCATTTTGTCAGTGGCATCAGTTCCAACGGAATCCTGCTGTGGTGAAGAGAACGATGAACCAAGGCCAAATTCTTGTCATTTTTTATATGAGTTTAAACTTTGTCATCATGAATCGGAAGCATCTCGCAACATAAATCGGCATTTGAGGAAGGTGCCGTTAGTGAACGCAATACGCAACGTTGATTTGCCAAATTCCGGTCCTGCGATATGAGCCTCGAAAACGAAACACGCGGCAAACCAGAAGGAGCTATCGATGATGTCGAGTTGGAGGGCTTGACTGAATCCGACCCAGTCAAACGGTTCGAAAACTCGGAGTACACTAAGCAAATACTTAATGGGCACAGACTAAGTGAAAAAGATAGATAAATGAGTTCCACATGAGTTAATGGAACAGCACCAAACGCGACGATTTAATATATACTTTTCTCAGCTTATCCGCAACCAAACGGACGACATTTTGAGGTGCCTCATCACGTGTGAGGAGAAATGGATGACATATGACACTCGACGATGCTCAACGTAGTAGCTTGACTGCGGTGAAGCTCCGAAACACACCCCAAAGCCGGTACTCCATCCCAGGAAGACGACGGCCAGTGTTTAGTGATTTACAGCTTGTGTGATACACTGCACATTCTAACAATAGGGTCAAACCATCACTGCTGACAGGCAATTTCAAGAACTTGACATTATGCATGGAAAACTGTCCTTCAAACAGCCGGCTTTAGTCGATCATCAAGCGCTCATGCTCCTCCATACACTGTTAAAAATTTCACAGTTAGATTACGGGCAATGGCCGGCAACTGGGGGCCCGGCCGTTGCCCATAAAACTACGGCTTGGCCCATTTTTGTGAAAGCCCATGAAATTACGGTCTGAACCCTAAATACTAAGCCCATAATCTGAAGAGCCACGCCCACAAAAAAATAAGTTTGACCGTATTGAGCTACGCCATAATTTGAAGGGCATTGCCCATAAAAAAATAAGTTTGACCGTATTGAGCTACGCCATAATTTGAAGGGCATTGCCCATAAAAAATAAGTTTGACCGTATTGAGCTACGCCATAATTTGAAGGGCTATACCCGAAAAATAAGTTTGACCGTATTAACTTAAGCTGTAATTTGAAATGCAATCCCTGTAAATATGAAGTTTGGCCATATTCGGTTAAGCCTCACGGCAAGTAGTCACCGACTTTTACATAAATGCATTTTTTGTGGAAGAGTGTGCAAGTAAATGCATGTTTTTTGTGGAAGAGTGTATGAGTGTGAAATTGTTGGATACTTACATTATAACTGAATCAATTCAGTTCTAAATGTGAGTAATGATATTTTCATATCTTAAAATCAGGTCTATTACAATATGATAAATAATGACATCAGTTACACACAGATTTGTTTAACATTAGGCTTTACGAACTCTGTACACACAGTTGGTTGAACAATACTTACGTTTCTTTTAGACATGTTTTAATTGGAGAATTATTTCTAAAGCACAGTTGGTTGAACAATACTTAGTTTCTTTTAGACATTTTAATTTGCACATACGTACTTATGTAGTATTTGCATGAATGAATACAAAGGGCAGTTATGTAGTAAAGATATGTACAGGCATATTCTTGTATTTATATGTTATATCAATGACAAACAGAACTACGAACTGGCATCCGAGTACATTGCGTCTATAAGGGTATTCAATCCACAATGGTGTCAAAGTTGGTTTTTCATGTAGGTTTCGGCTAGTATTACATTTGACATAGGGTTGAATCATGCTTTTTTTGTTTTCACATTCACTGCCTTGTGTGCTGGTTCATTTTACATTCTACTGAGCACTGTGTTGTCAGTGTTCCCAGAACTTTTACTGTCTTGTTTCCTATCTCTAATTTTTGGATATTTACCTACTTTTCACATGTTTAGTAAAATTATGTCAAAAACTGGAAGTACTGCTTTTGAAAGATCACATTGCTTCCCCATAATTAAGGTATCAGAAAGAAAAGAAAAAAAAATACTTGAATGGAAATGAGAGCTTTTGAACTTGATAGGGCATAATTTCAAATCTCAGACCCCCCACCCAAAAGAAGAAACACTTGTTTAGACCCTGATTCTAACTGAGTCATTGTAGAACATTAATGCATATCAATATTTCTAAAATATTAAATTTTCCTGTTTGGAATGTTTTAGAAATGACTTCAGTGACCAAACCTGTTCTTTCATTGTTGTGTTGCCACAAGGAAACCATTTTGGAGCACAAATTTTTTTTTTTGGAAAACTATTAAATAGTTGTATTTATAATATCTTGGCAATACCTGAAGATACTGAAACAATTTTTATTGATGTGCAAATCAGGTGTTTAGTGACAAAGGAAAAGAACACGGCAGAATCTTTAAATTTCTCAAAAAACAATTTCATCACATCATTTTGTACCAATTTCAGCTCTATCATCTTAAAACATGAAATACATGCTTTGCATATTGAACATTTTGAATAGACCTTTAAAATAGGAATTACAAAACGTGTAAAAAAATTTTCATATTTTTTAACTTAAAAAAAAAGTGGCTTCTGATTTATCTTAAAATATAAATTTTCCTGGGCATCCAGGTTTTACTACCTGGGTAGGTAAATAATTTATGTATATACCCAGCTGCGCATGTAACATTTCAGATATTTTCCAAGCCCTGCTTAAAGTGACACAGGTGAAAGATTTCACTCGCAGAAATTTAGAATGAAATCAATTCTTTTTTACATTTAACTTTAATTACTACATTTGCAAAGCAAAGAAACTGTTCATGATATATTTTCACTGTCATTTTCTTGGCCAGCATTTACCAGATTCAGTAAAAAAAGAATAACCGTCGAAACTCGTTATAATGAAATTCAAGGGGGACAAAAAAAAATTGTAGCAACGTATTGTTCTTAAAACATTACAAATTTTTCATTAAAAAGTTAGTATGTACTACAGAAATTTTCATTACGCATAAGATTGCAATGCTGTAAAAGTGAAATAGTGCCCACAGAGACAAGCAAAGGTAATTTTTTTGTAATGGGAAGTTTTTGCTAAAGTAGTAATAATGAAGTATATAAGCTTTAATTAATATGTATGTATGAAATTATGTACTGTATATATTTTTACTTATACATATCAGGGTTTGAAAAATACCATGCCTGAGTCGTGTGAATCATTGACCTGGGCAGGTAAATAAATAATCTAGTTGCCCTAGGTGCCAGACTGGGCAATTAAATCTAAAAATGAAGTTCAGAATATAATTTTCTACTACAAGAAAAAAGACAGTCATCGCATGGCATGGTGCTTTTCACTGCTAATCACTGGAAGTTGTATTATTGTTACGCAGTGCCAAGGACAGAAGAATATCACTTCTTTAATTATATTATGCTTTAGGTCCATAAATTGGAAGCATATGTAATTTTGCTCCAAATGTTTAAAGTCAGCGACTGAATGCATGCCTCTGATGGAACTAGCCTCTTGTGTTTGTTGACAAAGGGTTAAAACTTCATATTTTTCATATTTTAATGTATTTCATATTTTTTCAGATATTTCATATTTTAAACGTGTTTTAAAGATTTTTATTGTAATATGGACCTGTGAGTCTGACACTGTGAAGAGAAGCTGCGATAGGAATAATGCATCGCTCCAGTGAAGATGTGAAGCTTTGGTCCGTTAAAAGGAAGGTTTGTTGCTGTGTGGAAATGACGGGTACAAGAGAAAGAGGACTTACGTTATTGGCAGAAGAGCAATAAATGTTGTAGTGATACGCTACAGAAAATAGGTCCACAGCAGCCACCCTTTCTTTTGTTGTATCCTGTACGCTGTTGGCAGGAAAAACCGGATAAAACCTCTTCGATTTGCAAAAGATACATATGAGTAAGATAGAAACTCGCGTGCGAACAAGCTATTAACAGAAGAACCAAAAGTGCAGAGACACAGCAAATCTGTTCAAACCAAAACCGAAATTTATAGTTCCCCAGTTTTCTGTACAACATAGAAAAGCATATTAGTACTTTCGGTAAATGTGTACTTCAGCGTCCTAAACTATTTCGTTGGAAAAATTTAACTGTGGGTGAAAAGTTCGATGCACACATTTTTTTTTAAGCATGCAAAATAATAGGGGCCGCCCCGGTGGCGCAGTGGTCTAAGGCGCTGGCCTCTGATCATTCGTCCGTCTGGGGTCCGGGTTCGAATCCCGGTGAGGCATGGATGTTGTGTTTGTCTTACGGCACTGGCTCTCTCCCTTCCCTGGAACCAGTGACCCTAAATTAGGGACGGGCGACTGCTTAGAGCCCATTGAGTTGCTCACGGTGGTCGTTAAACCTCCACTCAAAAAAAAAAAAAAAAAAAAAATAATAGGGAAAGGTGAAAAATTATATTTTTAAATAAAAAGGAAATAATTTTTCTGAAGTATTAACCTGCGAGTACGATGGTTTGTAGAAGGTGGTGCGGGAGGCTGAAGCGATGCTAACGGCCACCACGTGAAGGTGCTGTGCGACGGAGCGAAGTACGAGTTGGTAGCAAATGCGTGGAAGAATACGACAGCAGTAGGGTATATTTTTCGGAAGAGTATCGTGTAATTGTGCGCAGAAGTAGTTCAAACCTGTTTTATTCATTTTTGAGAAAGATATGTGCAGAATGTCGTTATTAGTGGTTTCACAGTGTCTCCGAATGGAAAGAAATTAAGGAATGTAAAATAATTTATGTACGACAGAAGTTTTGAGGAAGACGTTTTGGTTCCGGTTGAACCCAAAGTTTTAGTTTTGATTTGGAAGATGTGCACAGGTAGGTGATTTCTTCAAGCACTTCATTTGCAGTTCTGCTGTTATTCAGTACATCGTAGCTCACATTTTTTCCTCGTGACATGGATATTTTTCAAAATAAGCAATTTTCTTCAATTCATATATCGCACTATGGCAGGGAGACAGCTTCTTGTATTGTGGCGGATAATGAAATTTTAAGCCCTGACGAAATCCGAAATGACTGACGATTTTGTACTTCCGCTTTCTCAAAATTACCCTTAAAAAAAACAAAAACTTACAATGCTGCACAAATTCAACCTCTTTCTTTCTGCGTATGCCTACAAGACTTTTCGATGACTACGTACTGCTAAACCGCTTCCTTCTTAATTCTTCCGCCCGTTACTTGCCCTTCTCAACGAAGCTTCCATTCACCGGACTCCACCTTGATGCCGTTGCCGCTCTCTCGTCCTATGCCTATACCGCACGTACTCTTCCAAACCATCGCACTCAGGTAAATACTTTGGAAAACTTATTTCCTTTTATCTAAAAATACTATATTTTTGCACCTTTTCGCATTATTTTGCATGCTTAAAATATTGTATGTCACACTTTTCCCACACAGTTACATTTTTCCGACGAAATAATTTAGACGCTAAAGTACACATTTACCAAACTTTCTATTTCGGATCAGGGAATCATATGCGAAAGAATGAAAAATTTCACGTCTGCTTTAAAAACAATTACAAAACATGAACAAACTATATTGTGTAGCATATGAGTATAAAATGGTTCGCTCTCCTGGCAAGAAGGTACTTGCTTGGACTTGTAGTCATCCGCACGTGAATTGCACGGCGAAGCGAATCTTCCTTTCAACAAAGCAAATCTTCACATCGCTGCCGTAGTGATGTGTTAGGCCTACCACAGCGTCGCACTCGCAAGTCAATATTACAAGTTTCCGACAAAATAATTTAGGACGCTAATCTACACATTTACCTAATAATCTGCCAATGATGAAGATTGGAGTGCCATTTCAGGTGGATTCAGTAGTTTTAAAGAGTTTGTAGAAATCAATGAAAATGCATTATTGGGGAATTGAGGGATATTCAAGAAATAGCCAATGAAATTCAGGATGATGATGAAGAGACATAACAAAGAATTAACAAAAGATCCCCAGACTGTCACGAAAGCAGTGTAGAAGCTTTGGAAACACTGTCACTACATACAACTCACCGATACATCTAATTGCCACACATTCCTGTTTAAACAAACTTGAAAAAGCTGTTTTCAATGAGAGGCAACAGCAGAAACAGTCTTCAATTTTACATAACTTTAAAAAGCCATAAATATAAAAAAGGAATGTAATTAAAATTTTGAGATCAAGTAATTTACATTTTTGAGTAATCTAAGCTTTAAAGTGTTAAATTTAACTAAGTAAATTCAATCATTGATATTTTTCTTATTTTGCATGTTATTCTCATGTTAATTACTTTTTAAACTTAATTTTGGCTGGAATTACACTAACTTTTACTTATGCTGCGCTCTTATTTATGCGTGCTTTGGTTTGCGCTGACATATATGAGAAATATTACTGTATACATGTGATGATGAGGTGATTATAGATATAATTAAAAAATATATATTTTTTGGCTCTTCTGGTTTCCAATTAAATTTATGTAATTTATGTGTTGAGTGGTAAAAAAGCTGTTTTCAATGAGAGGCATATGGGGTTTGTATATATGCAGATTTCCATTGTTTGCTTCTTCCTGCTGAAAACTAAGCTAGGGATGCCTATGAGTTAACTGAATATACCAAAGTCACAAAATGATTGATAATTATATACTAAGGAATGTGAGTGAAATGGTATTCCTAAAAGCAATCAAAACCATGTAGCAGTCAGGGAGAATCACAAATATGTTTCCTGAACGAAAATGTGACATTTCATCACATGAAACTTTTTTCCCACCTCTAAATTGAGGCCATTGGTTCTAGGGAAGGAGAAAGCCAAAGCTGTTATGTTATGTAAAAAACAGGTTTCTTTTTTAAAGGTTTTAACGGCTAACGTGAGGAACTAAATGGGATATAAGCAGTCCCCGTCCCTAATTTAAGAGTCACTGGTTCCAGGGAAGAGAGAACGCCAGTGCTGTAAGACAAACACAACATCCATGCCATACCGGGATTCAAACCCGGACCCACTTGGACAAACAATCATAAGATGGTGCTTAGACCACTGCACCACCAGGGTGGCAAAACTAATGCCTCATATGGGACTCAAACCATATGTTAAATTGTGACTGCTAGCCAAAAACCTTGATGTACAACCAACTCTGATACCAGAACGGCTTGAACATCCTCTAGACCAATAGTTCTCAAAGTGGGTTTCACTAAAATAATAGGGGGGGGCATATGCGGATTTGTTAGCAACCATACCGAGTCACATAGTGAACCAATTTTCAAAACAAAATTAATCTGAATTTATGGCTAGTGCTGGTAGGATGTGTGGTGAAGTTTAGCATATTTAGCTGAGATTTCTGAAAAATGAACTAGTGGAACTTCTCATTACAGGGTGAAAACAATCTGTTCAATGTTGAAAAAACAAAACACAAGCAATGACCAAAAAACTTTATGAGAAAACCAAATTACAGGGAACAGCTCTGACCAATTTTCATAACTGAATTCATTATCATCAGAAAATGAGCAAACAATTGGAAACTTGATGTTAAACAGCTAATAATCGTCCATCTCTGCACTCTCCAAACATTTACAAGGCAGTATTTCCCATTCCCACTGAATGAACTAGTTACTCATTCACATACAATGCAGAAATGTGTAATCTTCTATTGCCAAATAAAAAACTTATGAGACATCTTTTAACTCTGGTTGGTTTGAAAAGCATTTGTTCTTTGAAATCACTGACTAGTTTTTTTTTTTTTTTTTATTGGAGGTTTAACGACCACCGTGAGCAACTCAATGGGCTATAAGCAGTCGCCCGTCCCTAATTTAGGGTCACTGGTTCCAGGGAAGGGAGAGCCAGTGCTGTAAGACAAACACAACATCCATGCCGGACCGGGATTCGAACCCGGACCCCTTACGAACGAATGATCAGAGGCCAGCGCCTTAGACCACTGCGCCACCGGGGCGGCGACTAGTTTTTGGATTCCAATGGAAAAATAATTTCCAAAATTGTCGAGCACTGCCTTAAGTATTTGTTGCCTTTTACAACTACATATTTATGTGAAACTAGTGTTTTATCCTTAACCACCATAAAAACTAAATATTGAAATAAGCTGGATGTTGAAGATAACTTGTTTGTACATAAGCAAGAAAACTCAAAATATTGATGAACTTTGCAAGAGTAAATGAGCTCATACATCTTACTGATACTAAACAAATGACTTGACCAGTTTTATTTGATTTTTTTTTAGCCATTTGTGCAATTTCTGTGACATCAGTGTATGTAATTTTAGCAAATATACGTGTGTATTTGTATTTCTTATATATTTTATACCCACATAAACACACTGGAATAAACTTTTCATTAAAGAATATGCCTGTACATATCTGTACTCCATAGCTAATCTTTGTATTCATTGGTGCAAATATACTTCACAAGTTCTTAAGTACATGAGCAAATGAAAAGGAGTCTTAAAAAAAACCCAAAGTATTGTTCAGCCAGTTTGTGCTTTAGAAATAATTCTGTCTAAATTCAGGAGTTGAACACTATGCCGTAAAAAAAAAAAAAGCACAAAACGATAAGACAATATTTATGCGTGTTATATTGCAAAATGGAATTCATTTCAGACTACAAACATACGAAGAATGCTGCCCTACGTAATTCCCAAATCAGCATGTACAGATCGAATTTATTCGACATCCTAGTCAACGCTAGGTATAAACCTGGCGATAAAGACTTGCACAGAAAGTAAAGCACTGTATCATATTGATAGTAAAACATATATGGATGTGAGAGTTATGCCCCTACCCCAGTCAAATGAAATCTTAGCTACTACATGGATTTTCCTGTGTGACAATGCTTCAGCCACCCTCGTTTGGTGGTGAAACTTTTAAAATTATATATATATATATATATATACAGACACGTACGTTTATCTTGGACAGCAGATATCAAGTGAGGGTCACATTGATGAAGAAATTAATCGGCGTACAAAACTTGCCTGGAGAGCTTTTGGAAAAAACAGCATAATTTTCAAGAGCAATATGCCATTATGTCTTAAAAGAAAAGTGTTTGATCAATGCATCCTTCCAGTGCTTACGTATGGTGCAGAGACGTGGACCTTAACTAAAAGAGATATACAAAGACTGCAGACAACTCAAAGAAGCATGGAGAGGTGCATGCTTCGTGTAACCAGGAGAGATAAGAAGAGGAACTCGTGGATCCGAAAAATGACAAAAGTGGAAGACATCATGATCAGAGTTAAATCCCTGAAATGGCAATGGGCTGGACATACTGCCAGAAGGACAGATCATCGATGGACAGCCGAAATTTTAGATTGGATTCCAAGAGACAGGAAAAGACCCAGAAGAAGACCACATGGGAGATGGGTGGATGAAATTCGAAAGTATGCAGGGGTGACATGGAGGAGACTGGCACAAGACAGACCGTTGTGGAGGAAACTTGGGGAGACCTTCGTCCAGCAGTGGATTGATAATGGTTGACAATGATGATGATGATGATATATATACGTACACAGTTCGTGAGCTTAATATCAAACAAAAATGTGTGTAATTGATTTCGTTACTTTTACATATCATAATAAACTTAATTTTAAAAAGTGTCTACTCACATGTTTTCATGGCGTCTTTCCTGCACATGTTCGTGACTTCGTGTTCGACTGTTCGTCAGTTAGGGATGGGCGATATTTATCAATATCTCGAAATATCGATATTTTTGTCCGATATTTCGATATATAGTATTGATATCCAAGTTACGATATATCAGAAAATCACTATATCGGTGCGATATTCAATATATCAGCCCATGGCTGATGTGATTTAACTTGTGGAATGAAATCTGTGTTCTTTCCTCTGGCATGTCACGAAAATTATGTTGCTTGAGGACTATCAAACTGCGATCTCATTATCGAGATTCACATGATATTATGTCACCTTCCGATTTCTAGAACTTTACAAGGAAAAATATCTGCTGTGTTGAAAACCTCGATGGTTGAAAATTTTAACTATTAGTTGACAGTAGGCACCCAGAAAACAAATTTAAGGAACGGTTGATAGCAGATTGTTCTTTTGCCTATGAGTATTATGTTTGAAGTAAACTGGCACTTTGACCAAAATTAAATACATACCAATGACACACAATTTGAAGTGAAGCATTTTTTTTTTTGTTAGTGATAAAGTATGTAGATCTTACCAGCTGGTTAAGGAAATGCAAAACAGCTTTTCGAGAGTTTTCTTGATGTCTTACAAGTTATGTAGTATAAAGTTTGTTGTAATTCAGGCTATGTATATATCAGACGTAATTTTTTTTATCATCCTTTGACAATTATCTTGTTAATACATAGTGAAACTTCCTGAAGTAATTATATAATCTGGTAAAAATATGAGCATAACAACTTTCGTCTTGATCTGCTGATTTTCCCACACTTACAGCATGTTATTTCCTCTGATTGTCCATTCGTTTTTTTGTTATCTAGGAGAGACAGGCTTTCATACATTAATTAGTAAATATATACTTGATGAATTTGGATTATGATATTTTTTTTATGTTTTTCATACATTAATTAGTATGGCTTTCATTAATTAATTAGTAAATATATATACTTGATTAATTTGGATTACGATATTTTTTATATTTTTATTTTTATAATCATATTTTAATGGAGGACTAATAATCGTTAGCATTTTTTTAAATATCTTTCTGGAAAAATAATTGCTTTCTATGAAAAGGCCATCACAAATTATTCGTACTCTAATTACTGTTTTTAACAAAAATGTCACTTGTAAACATATTATAAGCACTTTAATTTTTTTGCTTATGCCATGGGAACTATTTTTGCTTACACCATAGAAGTAATTATATCTGTATACTCCATTAACATTGTGTTCTGTCTTAAACGATAAAAAAAATAGCAAACATTGTTCACACCTTCTGAAAAATATAAATGTATACAAAATGCTCTAAAAATTACAATAACAAAGTTTTTTTAAAGATTTTTTTCCATAACATTTCCTTGCAAGCTGATATAATGTTGTTAACTTTGACATTTGCATCCCAATAAAAATAGTTATTCTTTCTATAATTCAGTTATTCCCATGTTAATTGATGGTTAAGATTCCAGTCTGCTGGGATTAATAAGTACTTTTGTTTTTTTTTTGTCATTTATGCCATACTGAAGCTTCAACTTACCTTTTCTCGAAATGTTGGAAATACATATTTCTCATAATCTCACATTGATGAAAAACTCATGAAAACATTCCTTTGCAACTGGGATTTTTGGAAACTTCTTGGCAGAAACCATATCCCTGCTCGTCGAGCAATGCCCACACATGAAACAAGAAAATCACCTTTTGGGTTTTGGAAAGTATATTCAGCATTTCTGCAGATTACAAGCTCACTTCTGTTGCATGATTTTTTTATTTATTTTTGCATCAAAACTTTCTTCTCTATAAATCTTTTTTTATTTTAGGATCTGAAAAACAATATTTTATGTGTTTTTCATATCACTAAAAATACAGCTTGAGAGCTGCAATCTTGCATAAAGATAGTTTTAAGCTATAAAATATAATAATAAAGGACAAATAAAATTGCTCCCTTTTAGCAGGAGAAAGCAGCTCTTGAAAAAAAAAATTCAGCTGATGTTTCTAAGAAGTTATCTGAGAAAACTGGTAGGATATTTATTCCCCACATTCACTGCCAAGCGTGTGTATTATAATTAGTTATTACTTATTACCAAAACAATTTTTTAAGGTAAAGAATATTTTTATGTCTTAAGAGACACATATGGTTGAGTCGTCATTAGACTATGTAAATGCTATCTGTGGAGAGTAGTTACTCAATTATGTTTGCTCATGCTGATGAAACAATCCTGTTGGCAGAGAGCAAAAGTGAGTTGCAGCGTATGTTGTCCCACATGTATGAAGTTTATATGAATTTCAAACTTAGTATATGAAAGGAAAAACCCAAAGTTATGTTTTTGACAGATGAATTGTTAGTATTAAATCAAACAGATCAGTCTAAATGGCAAAGAGATTGATCAGGTAAATCAATTTACATATTTAGGAAGCATGTTTGACAGAGAAAACAAATTAGGTGGTGAAATTAGTAGGCTAGTAAATTCATCTTTGAAAGTCACAGCTACTTCAGGAGGATTTTGAATAAATGATGAATGATAGGTTCTCAAAAAGGTCCCTAATAGTTGTGTGTGAAAAAGTACAGTAATTGTTCCTACTCTGATGTGCAGCAGTGAAGGTGGAGTACTGCAGATGAAACATAGGAGTGATTTGCGAGCTGCAGAGATGTGTTACTTATGGGGGTGGGGGCAAGATATGTTTTGATCATGTGAGGAATGAAGAGGTTTTGTAGATGAGTAGTGTGAAGCAAAATATTGTTTGTAAGGTGGGGACAAATATTCTTGGGTGGTTTGGAGAATGAGTGGTGAGATGATTACTAGGAGAATTTATTCTGCACAAGTGACAGGAAGAAAATGTAGAAGATCAAGGGAGGACCAGATTCAGGAATTCCTGCATGAGAAAAAGAGAATAAATGTGAAGTACAAATGGTCTTGTGTGTGATGGATGTCAGTGAAGCTCAAGTTGTGAGCTGAGATCACTGTAAATGCAGATGTTTGATACATCAAGAGTAAATAAAATGTATGTCCATCAGTTTTAAACTTTAATCCAGCAGATAAGCTCTCATCAAGAAACTAACCTATGATCTTAGAGAACAGCTTAGTGATATATATGCATGTAAAGAGAAAATCCCTCATCTACAGCAAGTTGAATATAACTAGAGGTGAGGAATCAGTACTTATTTTTGTGTTGTTTTAGTGTTAATAAGTGAAACATTAAATGCTATATCCCATTTGAGTTCAAAACTGTAAAAAAATTTTTTAAATCTGCTGACTTCCTTAATTTTAAGGATAGACTCCACCAATGAGCATTTAAAATGTAAAAAAAAAATGATATGATATCAAAGATAGCTCCTCAGGTGTTTGAGACTTGATAAAGAATACTTCAGATATTTATTGTGTACAAGTTTTTAATGGAGATGAGAAATCCAAAGAAATGGACTGAGAACTGGAAAAAAATGCTTGAAGTGAAGTGAAGTGGTGTGTGTGTGTGTGTGTGTGTGTGTGTGTGTGTGTGTGTTGATCTCCATGAGCATCTAAAGTTGTTCCCGAATGTGTAGAAGCTTGATTCACCATAAGCAGACACATGTCCCTAATTTAGGGCGAGTGGTTCCAGGAAAGACAAGACAGGAACAACTTCTTTATGTATTTTACCACTTGGTAGGCACATTTTCCATGATTATTTAGATACTGAATAGTTTCCATGACATTTAATGAACATTTCATGACTGAATAGATTTTATTCATGACATTTAATAAATAGATTTCTTGACTGAATAGATTTCATGACATTTAATTGCTAAAACCTGGAAAGAGCGACATCTTTGTATATTCACTGACGCCACATATTTGGAGGATTTTCACATTTAATGAACAGTGCTTCTTATTTTGAAAATTTGACTGTTTTCTAGCAGTTTCTGAGGAAGACGTAATCTTTTTGTATGAGAATTTTCCTGATATTGATGCTGAATCAGTTGTAGCAGGTATAAAATCATATACAATTTTTGCAAACTTGATCAAATGTAAAACCGATGGGCACAATGCAAGGTATTCATATAATCTGAGCATTGTTTCAGCTAATATATTAATATAGTCTTTAATGGTAGTCTAAGAATTCCCTTCCTACAGCTAGTGTCAAACATTTGGCACAATGTATTGCCTTTTAATCAAACCAAGAACCCATATTTATGAGTACAAATGCAATTTTTACATTGCACATTTATTAGATTTTAGCAGGAAAAGAATTTTGAAAAAAGTAACCTTGTATACTGTAAAGAAACACTAGAGAAATCAAATGAGGAAGAGCACTGCACATTAAAACTTTTCTGGACAACAGAATTTTGTTAATGCCATTCCGTTTAAGAATAACAGTTTTCACAAAAAAAAAAAAAACAAAAATATGTTCACAGTTTTTATCAAGAGAGAAATAGACATAATGACAAAATGGATAACACTGGGCAAATTAGGCCGAAACCTGTTAACAAGGTTTGTTGTATTTTCAGTTTGTTTTTTTTTGTTTTTTTTTACAAAAAAAAAAATTATATATCTATCTACAGTGTATATGTGTATATGCACACTAACTTTGAAATAATATATTTTCATGTATGTGTGCAAACTTCTTCAAAATTGCATTAAAAAAGCTCTAGCCATTTACCTCTCAACAATATTATGACTTTGCAGAACATTCTGCATTAGAAATTGCAATAATATGCTGTGATTACAGGCTAAGGGGGTAATGTTTCAGACAGAAGTAACCCAGTGATTTTGTTTTAGGCATTTTACTCCGCTTTTGTACTTAAATAAACATTTCGAATAATGGAAAAACCTTAACATGTGTAGAATAATCAAATCAATGAGACTTATTTACCCAATTGCCTGTGGTTTACTGGTCTTCTATGTAGCAAAATATTTCTTCCACAAATTCCATTTCAAGTGTGTTTTTTTATTCATATATATTCTTTAAAAAGATGTTGAGTGTGCTTAACAGGAAAGTTGACATCTAATTTGTTTACTTTCAAATGATAACCAAAACCTTCAAATATCGTTGGTGACAGTTGATACTATCCACAGCCCCTCCCCCATTAGTGGAAGGGGAGTGCAGATGTTATATAAACACAAAAGTGCACAACACTTTTATGATTGCTTTTTTGACTAATTTTGTCTCACTGTATCAACAATCTTGCATAGGTAGCAATGTTAAGTACAGAGAATCATGATAACATGTTTTGTTAAAAAAAACAGTTTCCGCATTTATGTTCTGTAAATTTATGTGACAACTTCCTGCCCTTTGGCCACTTTCATCCCATCTGTGCTCTGCCCCTTCATTAAGAAATGCAACAAGGGGCATATATAGATTTTTTCTGATGGCGTGCCAATGAAATGAAAAAAATTAAATCCACCAGGACAAAATAAAACAATGAGAATAGAAAAAAATAAAAAAAAAATTGTAACGTAAATTAATGAATTTTTTTATTAAATTAAGCATTTTTGTTTCCAATGTAAGGCACATTTTAACAATAAATAAAACACATTTAAACACTTTCGGGGGGAGGGGGCATAAATGTATGCCACCTTACATTACATAAATGTATAAAATATATAATATAAATACGCCCTTACATTACCTTGGCTACGATGTAAACAACCCTGATGTTGGCTTTCCAGCTCAGCATACAAGATATATTTTTAGCGAAT
The DNA here is from genome assembly GCA_039090855.1 of Macrothele yani. Taxonomy (NCBI): domain Eukaryota; kingdom Metazoa; phylum Arthropoda; class Arachnida; order Araneae; family Macrothelidae; genus Macrothele; species Macrothele yani. The sequence continues at coordinate 13,309,508 of CM077012.1, forward strand.
TTTTATGAATTATAAAAACGTAAAATGTTAATTCTGCTGTCGAAAATATTTATTTACGTAACAAAACAACGTAAAAGGGCAAAATAAAAGCACTAACCCATGGCGTCGGTCTTGTAAAAAAACGTTAAATATCAATTCCGCTATCAGAAATAATGATTTACACAACAAAACGACTGAAATGGCAAAATAAACGCACTACGTTTATTTCCAAGTACAGCGACCGTCTTGTAAAAGGTACGAAGTTAGTAATATACAGTACTTTTCTGAGATATCACTATTTTAATGGTATTAACAAAACTTGATTGCAGCTATATTTTCAAGCTGCAGGATAATTTAGTACTGGCTGAGATTTGTGCGAACAAGCCAACAGCCAATTAGTCCCAAGTTCCCAATAGCCAATACTTAGCACAACATTGGATCGGATTCAGTGATAACCCTGATGCAGTATGCAGTGAATAAACCGAAATATCAGTCTTATTGAGATCAGAAGTATTGAAAAATATCGAAAAATCAATCTGATATATTGATCTTTAAATACAGATATTTTCGATTCAATATATCGGTCTCAGAAATATTAAAAGATATCATACTTTTGAAAATATCGCCCATCCCTTCGTCTTGGTAAAAAAAACGAGCAATCCCCGTAAAATCACGTGACGACTCGCTGACCAATAGCAGAAAGTGGCGCATGCCGCATTCCTTTTCTGTCATTATCGTTCATTGGCTAACCTGTGCCTCTTAGCAACGCCCATAAAATTACGGTTAGGAACCGTTTTCCTACATATCCATGCCCATTAAAATACGGGCATCGCCTTTAAACTGCAGAAACGAGCCTTGATCGTAAAAATACACGGGCAACAAGACTTTTTTTACGGGAATTTTTAACAGTGTAATAACGCGAGACCCCAGGCTGCAGTCCAGGCCAAATCCCAGAAGCTCCACCACTTGAGGTACGCAATGTTACCTCATCGGCCTTATTCCCCTGAACTGTTCCCTTCCAGCACCTGGGCACCTTTCTACAGTCAAGTGTTTCACAATGAAACCGTCAGTTGAAACCGCAGTCCATGAGTTTGTCGCATCCCGAAGCTGGACATTTTTCACGACGACATATGTAAGTTTGCATCTCGTTGGAAAAAGTGTGTTGCTGCTGACGGTGATTATTTTGATTTATACAAGTTTATTTTGCATCGCATTTTGGATGTTTTAAATAACCATCAATTTTCCGATATTTCGTTTGCAGCAACCTAATATCTAATAACGTGTAGCCTCTTGATGTGTATTTATATGGGAAAGTTCCTGTAACTACGTATGCTCATTAATTTAATTCCTAAAGTAAAAACAGTACGATCAATGCATATAAAGGGTATTAAAAAGTAAGTTGGATTATGCTGTACTGTCAGTTGCAAGTGTTGAGCCTTTTCCACTTTGAGTAACTCTCCTTACGTAAGATGGAACGCACGATTCACGGAAGTGAAGCTAATCCACTAGTAAATATAAGGATGAAAAAAACAAGAGAACTTCTTATCGCTCTTGCGGGCGTAATAAGCTAAAAGGGTCGCGCTTGCGGTGTCTTGTTTCTCAGAGTGTCACGTGGTTTGCAAGGACAACGACTCCCATCGATTATCTATCGAGAGCACTGAAGCTTTCACCCGTACCTAATACGAACACTCTATACCGACAATTTGACGAGCCAATGGCCAACTTGTTTTGTTCAGCCACCAATTCTTTTGGCACCTTACGCAGATTGCTGCTGACTTGGATTGGATTTCCTATGAAAAATAAGAATGGTAAAATCCAATGGTTGACTGATAGTCAATTCCATCTAAGATATTTTGCGAGATTTACAGAAAAGGTACGAAACCTTTTCTGTAGGAAATATGCATACATTCGGAAGTGGGGGGATTTATATTTTCTTTTACATATAGGCAAAATTATTGATGTGGATTTTGTGGTAACTGATATTCAATTCCAGTAACTGCTCTGATAAGACACGCGACATGAAGCATTCAGGCTTCTGTTCACATACTTGTAGACGCAAGCCAAAGAAAGACGCGTTTTCCAACTCCCAGAGTTTGAAATTTTAAAGCCAAAAGATCATGGTGAATTTTTAAGTTACATCTATCGTACTATTTTTCGATAAATATTATAAATACAAAATTAATGTATTTTTTGAAAATCAGATCACGTTTTGCAAACTTAAGAATTGGTAACATGAAACACAATAATTTTAAGTTCATAAAATATTCTAAAGAAGGAAACGCACAGTCAGTAAAATTAACGATTGAGAATGAAAGTAGGTAAAATTCTGCAGAAAAGTTTACTTACGTAAGTGAAATCTATTATATTTCTTTGAGTACATTACGTGAAATCTATTATATTACGTTAAGTACATTACCTGAAATCTATTATATGACGTTCTTCTGTGTGTTACGTTGTGTTACGTTGTGTTACATTTAACCATCCCACTGAAAACGTTTTTGCCACCCCAGTGGCGCTGCGGTCTAATGCCATATTACGGTGCTAACTTCTCTGACCAATCGTCCGACATGGGTCCCGGTTCGAATCTCGGTGAGGCATGGATGTTGTGTCTGTCTTACGGGACTGTTTCTCTCCCTTCTCTGGAACCAGTGGCCCTAAATTAGCGACGGGTGACTGCTTATAGCCCACTGAGTTGCTCACGGTGGTCGTTAAACCCCCAATAAAAAAATCTTTAAAGAAAGAGAAAGGCAGAAAAAATATGCTGTTAAAAGCACGTTTGATGTTTTTGTCTTTGATAGTTGTATGGCTTTGGTTAAATAAATTCATGCTTTTCTTCATTGCGATTTGAGACCTGCACCGTATCCTCAAATCCCGTACTTTTGGCCAGCTTCTTTTCTGTTCCAAGATGCATGTTTTTAAGACGTCTTCATTTAAGCTCCAATGCGCCGATATAATGGGTGGCTATAATTTAACTTTCAATATTCTGTAGCTCGATCTAACAACCGGAATGACACCAAATTTGGTAGGGAGACTATTCAAGACTTAGGAAAAAGGATTCTATGATAAAAGCAGTTAAGTTAAAAAAGTCGCTGCTAAGGAAAATATGGCGCTGTTGTAGCCCCAGAAGCAAAAACTCTGCATAAAACGCAGTTGAACACCTGTGCTGCTGACAGCATAGAGCTGTAAATCAAAGGGACAACTTCACAAACGCATTCCCACTGATCGTCGTGCTCAACATGTGTCTCAGTTTACTTCAGCTCGCGAGTTAAATGAAGCAGCCGTTCTTAGTGAGTTTAGAACCCGCTAGAACTTGCGTAAAGTTCCTCTGTAAGCTGCTGCAGTTAGATAGATGACTCGGAAGTTTGAAGAAACAGGATCATTGGACGACAGACTTGGAAGACGAAAGGGACAAGTGCCTGAAGAAGTAATTGAAGAATTTGCAACCGCTATTATCGAAAGATAACACGACAATGTTGCTGGTAGTAGCAGCACCCGGGAAGTAGCACAACGATTGGATATGCCTTATTCCAGGATATGGAATGTCTTGCGCAAAATTATCCACTGTTATCCACAAAAGATCAGTACCAGACAGCAGCTGCTACATGATGTTTGTGATAAGCGACTGACATTTGCTTCTGGCCAGAATGGAAGTCGATGATGCTCGGCCTTGGAAAATTCTGTGGAGAGATGAGGCCCATTTTTACCTGAACGGGACTGACGCACCTGAAATTGCTAAATTTGGGTTGGCGAATCACCCTATGCGCTCCACGAACTCTCATTACATTCACCGAAAATTTTAGTGTGGTGTGGCTTTGTAGCAGATAATTGGGCCATTCTTTTCTGTGGACATCCCTCCGACAATACCAATAACCTGTTCTATTACAGCAAGGAAATATAACGATATCCTGAATAGTTTTGTCATTCTGCATCTTCAGAAACCACGATGCCTGGACGAGCCCATTTTTATGCAAGTTGGAGCACCATCCCGCATTGCACGTACGTTACAGCAGCTGCTATAGCATCACCTCACAGAAAAACGAGTAGTCTCTTCTTTCCAATTGCAGGGCCACCACGCTCCCTTGATACTACTTCATGCGTTTTTTGGCAGTGGGGTTACCAGAAGGCCAACGTCTATCGCGGCGGTGTCCCGAACTTAGCAGCCTTAAAGGACAAAGTATAATATCACGAAATGTGCGAAACATTCCTCTTGGCATGTTACGTTCTGCTGCGGAGGATGCTGTGTAACGGATGCAATGTCTGGTCCGCAACAACGGTGGCCACACTGAACCAGGTTCTTTTCCGCAGGGGTGAATGCAATGTGCTCGAGTTGTGCAACACGTTTGTGACAACGCTTGCGCTCCGGTAACTGTGATAAATGAAATTGATATGACATGTTTTCTTGCTGTGTTATCCTGAGTGGGACACAAAAATCTGATGTTTCATTTCAGTTTTGTTTTGTTATTGCTTTGTCTGTCCCTTTTAGCGCTTTTTTTACATTGTAGAGCGCCATATTACCCATATCGGCGATTTTTTGAAATAAACTTTTTTCTGGGAATCTTTTTCCCAAGTTTTGAAAAGTCTCTCTACAAAATTAGGTGCCATTCCGGTTGTATCGAACTACAGAAGGCTCTGAGTAGGGAAAGTTTAATTATGGCCAGCAAGTAGATAATCTCTGATTCAATACTCAAACGCTTCTGGGAGAATTTACGGCGCACGAAATAAATTCGTCATTTGAATGAAAATTCGTCGTTTTCTCAAAACCGAATAATCGTTTATGAGGTACAAGTAAGACTAAAAAAGGACGCGAGAAATAGCGACAGAATTTGCCGTTGCTCCTGGATTGCTCCCTAAGTATTTCCTTATGGATAAGTTCATCTCAAAAACTTAATCGGAAAAATAATTGACTTCAGAGCAGAAACATCTTACATATTTTAGTATATATCGTCTTTCTTTATTCCGCAAGGGTCTCCCATGTTTCCTTCTTTTTTTCCCGATATAGCGCTTTTCGTAAAACATTATTCTCAAATTTAATGCATGCGTTAGATGAAATATTTGAACTACCTTACCTGAGATGACAAAAGTATTTAAGATGCAATGAGATTTCTATTTACAATGAAATGCGCTGCGAATACTGTACGAAAATGATCTTACGAGATATTTCCTTCAGAAGACCATACAGTATTCTGAGTTAAATTGTTTTTCAAAAACCCTCTAAGTTCCATAACGTAACCTCTTTTCGAGCTTCAACTTTTATCGCTCTTCTCACGTTATTTTAAAACATAGCCGTACGATGAAAGAGTTCCTAAATTAAACCTTAACAGCCAGACGAAACATTTAAACAGAAGTGAAACTCACGGAAATTGGCTTTATTCCATCACTATTTCATCAGCACCACATAGCATTTCACATTTTACTTAACAAATCAGTATCAACCACACATCCAACACCCCATACGAGACGAGAAACTGTTGTATCGTAGTTTTTATCAATGGTTCTTATCTTATACAGATACTCGTCACGTTCATTCTGACCTCAATTGTGTTGCCAACAGTATTCGTTTGAGAGAGAAGATATCCCGTTAAGTGTGAAGTATAACTGAGAACAAACTCAAAATTTACATAGGGAAAGAAACAAAAAAGGAAAGTTAATTTAGAATATAATTTAGAATATACGTCCCAGTTCACTTTTCCAAACCTAAGTACTGTAAACTGAGAATGAACTGAATTGATGATGTACAAGTTTTTGCAATCGAAATCTTTCATTCTACTTGTATAAAAATGCCCGAATAATTATGGAAACAAGCTTGCAGGACACATATCCCCCACATCATAAATGCAGTTGAACTAAATTGACAGTAATAAATATTTGTGCGAATTACTTGAAGCGATCGAAATAACAATTCACCAGCGAGAGAGCTTAACACTGATAACAATAACATCACCTCTCTCTCACTTCCCTCAGGACTACTTACGTTTTGACCAGCACCCAGTTGTTACCACATAATCAGAAACTTTTGGGGGTTTCGAAATGACGATAAGTGCGGAAATTGTAAACGAGAGATAGACAAAATTTACGTAAGCAGAAAAGAAAAGGAAAGTTGAAATAGTCATATATGCAACAGGTAGCTTTTGAAATAACAATGTTCAGAGCTATGTTATTCTACTTAAATATGCAACAGGTAGCTTTTGAAATAACAATGTTCAGAGCTATGTTATTCTACTTAAATATGCAACAGGTAGCTTTTGAAATAACAATGTTCAGAGCTATGTTATTCTACTTAAATATGCAACAGGTAGCTTTTGAAATAACAATGTTCAGAGCTATGTTATTCTACTTAAATATGCAACAGGTAGCTTTTGAAATAACAATGTTCAGAGCTATGTTATTCTACTTAAATATGCAACAGGTATCGACTGAGAGAGAAAGCTGGTAAAGGTGCCAGGAAGCTTATTGACTCAGCCTGTTGCGATGACCATTTGCATTTTCAAAGATTTAAAGCAGCTTGCACATTACTTAGAAATAAAACAAGAAAGATGACACAGAATTTTCGGTTGTAATGAGCACGTCTTTTGAATCCGTTATGACTCGAATCAAATTTATCAAAGCTATTCAAAGTCAATGGAGCTGGTTAGGAAAGCAATCAAACGGTTTATACAATCGATAAAACATCCAAAAATAGAAACATGTACTTAGTTCAACCAGCGGCTAAAAAGTATGTTACGAAAATTAGCAAATGGCGCACAAAAAGTTTCTCATAGTACAAGGAAAATATCAGAGACATAGAGATTTTCAAATCAAACAGTTAAAAGAAGAAATATAGAAGGAAACATGATATAAATCTACGTCTGCTAGCGGAAGAATTTTGCATAATGGGATAGTCCCGCAGATATTGCTGTAAAAGGGAAACTTGAACTATGTCCTTTGTTGGCAGACTTGTGCGTTAAGAAAATTTCAAAATTATATGAAAAACATTTCGCAGCGGAAACGCTCTCCAACAATGAATTTTTCGAATCTGACTCTTAGAAGCAGAGCTATCGGCAAAAATATGATATGCATCTACTCCCCCTTGCATAAAAATCATGCATTGTTTTAAGAAGAAAGTATTCTCAAACAGTTTTGCGATGTGAGCGGCATCGGTCCACGAAATAACTTTTTCAGTCGATTTTTCAGGAGCTCAGATTTTGCTGCAAATCCGTCCGAAGCAGAAATTGACACTTATGCCTCCTGGTGGCCAAAATTTCCCTTTCCAAATATTAAAAATTATATATGCAAAGCATTTCTTCATCAGGAGCTGTATCCGGTGCAGAAAGAATTTTTCAGATCGGCATTTTAGAAGCAGAGATATCGGGGAAAACGCAATTTACATTTGCGCCCCTAGCGGGAAGTCTATGAATTATTTTAAAATTTTGAAATTATCTGAAAATCATTTCGCACCAGAAACTATTCAACAAAGAAGATTTTTTTCAAATCGGACTCTTAGAAGCAGAGATATTGACAAAAATAAGATATACATCTACGCCCCCTAGCGGAGAAAACATTCATTATTTTAAGAAGAAAATATTCCGAAAAGGTTCATCGGCGTGAGTGGTATCGGTACACGAAAGAATTTTATCAATCCAAATTTTAGAAACTCAAGTTTTGCTGCAAATACATTCGAAGCAGAAATTAACACTTACGCTATTGGCCAAACCGATTTTTAACAAAAATTGGAAATTATATGCTAAAGATTTCTCATCATCAGTATCTGTATCCATTTCAGAAGGAATTTTTTTGAATCGGAGTTTTAGAAGCATAGATACCGAAGAAAACGCAATTTACTTTTAAGCTCCCAAGCGGAAAATCTATGCGTAACTTGAAAAAATGATTATACATAAAATAGTCTTCGACATAAATGGAATCAAAACGTAAAATAATTTTTTCAATCTGATGCTTAGAAGCAAATATATGGAATAAAATGCATTTTGAATTCGATATTATCTGCATTTACGCCCTCTGGCGGCAAAATTGTGCATCGTAAAAAAAAGAAACGAACGGAGTGATCACCATTCTCGCATTTCAAGCTTCCCAATGCAAAAAGAATTTTTTAAATCGGTCTAATAGTTGGAGAGATATAGTGTCCACAGACGGACAGACGGACAAGCCGGTAACATAAGCACGATCTTTTTTACAATGGACGTGCCTTTGTTATGTTGCGTTTTCAATGTGGTCTTAGATAACTTCATTGCATCGCTGATCATTTTATCTATTCCTTGAGAAGTCTATCTGGGAGGCAACCATTTGTGCACGTCTTCTTTGACCCAGAAATAGGATACGATCGCATCTGAGATAAGCATAATTAGTGCGCTGAATGATGTGTGTTTTATGGTAATTTGACTGTGTCTGTGACTGGTTTTCTACACGTCGTGTATTTAAGTTACCCGTACGTCTAACTTTTGTGCAGTCTACGCACAACAGAAGCTATTTTCTGATTATTTCGTTTTATTTTCTACATTCTTCATATAAACGTTTTGAAACAGTTTCTCCGAATCGCTCATAATATCATGTATGTATCAGATTTTCTGTGCTCTGGCAGTATGTCTGGAACTGAGAAGTAGCTTCTATCTGCTGTTACAATTATACGTACAAGGCATGCGCATATATGCTTTGTCTTCTAAACCGTAACTACTATTTCGATCACACTTCTTCCGCAAACGTATTCTTCATTAAAACTAACCGTGGAGCTGTCATATACCTTGCTGTTCAAAATCAATGAATAATCCACCAAAACATATATTCACTATCTACCAACAAGTAATTGGACACCCTTGCAATCGACGATATCTGCGGTCCTGATACACGTCACGGCCGCCGCCGTTAAATATCGTGTGGGAAACAACAACGCAACCAGTCGCATGCAAGATGCCACGCAGTTGGGAGCTCTCTGATTTCGAGAAAAGCGTAATCGTCGGGTATCACAGAAATGTCCGATCCATACGTGACATATCAAGCGAGTTGAAGTACCCAAAATCGACAGTGGCCTACGTGACTGGCAAGTGGAAGATGAGAGGTGACTGTTGTGACGTACCTGCCCAGAAGGACGCACACGACATAAAGGCAGATAGCAGTCAGAACGAATGTCCGCGTAGCTCAATTGGAAGAGTGACTTATTCCGGAATGAGGGGACCCGGGTTCCAGCCCCGGCGTGGACAAAAATAACGGAGAAATTTACTTCGTTATAATGGCGCCCGAACTTTCCGGATGAGCCGGCCGTTCAAAATCTCGCAATGGTGTGATGTTTTTTCCACACCGCGAGAGAGGAAAAATAAGAGAATCCCTTCTCCAGCGCTTCAAAAAATAAATGTGTGTGATGTTGCATTCCACACACCAGATTGATTGGGAGTTCTCAAGTGCACGTTGTACAGTGGATGGCTGCCTGCGACGATTCATGGTCACGGCTAACCAGTAGGCCATGCCCCCGGCCCTCTTTCGGGGGGGGAGATGTGACGTACCTGCCCATCAGGACGCACACGACATAAAGGCAGATAGCAGTCAGAACGAACGTCCGCGTAGCTCAATTGGTAGAGCGACTTATTTCGGAATGAGGGGACCCAGGTTCGAGCCACGGCGTGGACAAAAATGACGGAGAAATTTACTTCGTTATACTGTCGGAATGTGCCCCGACCCGGCAGACCCACAAAACTGGAGGTTAGAGACCGACGAGTGCTGGCCAGAGAAATTCGGAAGAACCGCACCAAATCGATGGGCCACATCCGCGAGGAGTTTCAACAGGCATCCAGAAGTGTTCTGTCGATGAATACCATCCGTAAGGAAGCCCATCTGCTCGGTTATCATGGACGTGCTGCCGCCCACAAGCCTTTGATCACCAAGTCCAATAGCGCTGCTCGGCTAACGTGGTGCAAAGAACGTCGACAGTGTACCGTTGAACAGTGGAAACAGGTTCACTGGAGCGACGAATCAAGGTTCACCCTCTACCGTTCGGGTGGCAGGGTCTGGGTTTGGCGTCTGCCTGGAGAACGCCTCCTGCCGGAATGTATTGTGCCAACTGTGAAGTTCGGCGGCGGTGGAATTATGCTATGGGGGTGTTTCTCCTGGTATGGCACGGGACCCTTGGTCGCAATTCCTGGTAGCTCAACGCCGAGACTTACTGCACCAATTTGGATGACCACGCGCTTCCCACGTTGTGGCAGTTTTACGGGGTGGACCCATGTTACTTTCAGGATGACAATGGCCACCTGTCATGTTGCGAGGTCCACCATGGCTTGGTATGGTGACAATGGGGTCGAATGGACTGGCTTGCCCAGAGGCCTAACCTTAATCCTATCGAGCACCTCTGGGACGAGTTGGAGCGTCGACTTAAGGGGTGCCCCCACCGTCCAAAATCGGTGAAGGAACTGACCTGTCTTCTCCAAGCCGAGTGGAAGAAAATACCGCTAGCCGTCGTACAACGCCTGGTTGAGAGTATGACCCGGAGTGTCGCAGCTGTAATCGCCGCTCGTGGAGGCTCCACCAACTATTGAAGGTGAATAAACTTCGTTTTCCTTTGCTACCACAGGTGTCCAATTATTTGTTGGTAGATAGTGTAGTTGCCGGTGTATGCAAAATAGTGCCCAGAAAACTGGCGAACATGCAAATTAAAGTTGTGCTAAAATACGCCAGAGTATCCTTGCATCTCCTAGTTATTCTAGGCAACCCTTGCTTTCATTTCAATGACATGTCTAGCTAATTATGTCACGAAGACAACTAACTCCCTTTGCAGCTTGCAGCAGCTACAGAAACGAAGGTTTCAAACCATACCCTAGTAGAAGACTTTGTGAGCAATGCCTTTGTGCAAGTAACCCAGGTATTTACATCCCTCTAACATCCGTCGCCCGGCCTGCTCATTTAATGTGGAATCGACAACATCACACTTGCAGACCAAACCAGTGGTAGAGTGTTCTTTTTACAGGAGCTTCAGCTTAAGTGCTAATTCGCGACGTATTCTCATCTGGAGGGAACCATGGACCCTCAACATTCCTTCTAACACCAGATAATGGGACTACTTTGTTAGGGGTGGCGTAAAGGTCTGGGCAGGAATCGTGATGCACGGGCCCACAGACCTGCACGTCTTTCAGGGTCGCTCTGTTACTGTCCTGAGGTACAGACACACGACACACGATATCCTCAAGCTGCATATCAGGCCATTCAGGGAAGCCATCTGTTCATATCGTATTCTTATGGATGATAATACTCAACCTTATAGAGATAATTTAGTAGACCATTTTCTCGAAGAGGAAGTTATTCGCCGAATGGAATGGCCACGCGGACTGCCTGACCTTAATCTCACTGAGCATGAATGGGATGCTCTACGGATATGCACTGCAGCTCTCCAGCCCCTGGCAGAACACTTCAAAAATGCCGAACAGTTCTTGTCGAGGAGGATCTGAAGACAGAACCAATTTCGTCATAAACAGTATGAGGAGTCGTTGCTTAAAAACTGCATGGCTGTCAGGGATGATCATACTCCATGTTAAAGTACCAAATGTCTTTAGAAAAAAGACTTTAAATATTGTTTCATGGACTACTTTTCATACAAATTATAAGATTATGATATTAACACATGAAAAAATAAAGATTATTATTTCTTCTGCTTGTGTTACATAAGTAATATAATCATAAAACTCTTTACCGAATTTCATTGAATTTTCTCAGAAAAGCTTTGAGCTATGAACGAATTTATAAATTATCCTTTAATTTTGAGCACCAGTGTACTTTAGTTTAAACCTTTCATTCCATCTGCTTTTAATATCTCAGATTCTATCCACCTATAATTTGTTGTGCTTATGGGTCTGCTTCTTTTATCCAACAAATCACCACGTGAACTATAATACTTTAGGCAGTGGGGCAATACTTCTAGCGTGTACTATCAGTCTCTCCTCATCTACTATCTTTCACTCGTTTGACATCTATGTTTACGACAAAACTGGTGATACCCTCGTACAGTTTAGGAAAGGTTGCAATGAATATGGATCTGCATCTGTGGAGATAATGGACACTGTTATTGGAATAAGCAAAACATTATATTCTTTAAATTATTTGTTGTTAATAATTTTCAGAATAGACTGGTCCCTAGGTACTTTGTTTTCGTTTCGGAGTTTAGCGACCACCATAAGCTAGAAGAATTCGCCTGTTCCTAATTTATGGATACTGGTTCCAAGGAAGGGACAAAGAAAGCGCTGTCAGGCAGGCACACAACTCATGCCTCATGCGGAACTCGAATCCGGTCCGATCTCGGACGAATGACCAGAAGCCATCATCTCAGACCGTTAGGCCACCAGAGAGGCTGTCCCTCAGTATAATATAAAATGTGTAAAATTGGTCACTATATAAGTAGCATCGATCGTTGTGGTAGCGCTAATTTAAACTTAAGTCTCGGAAGATAACTTCGTATCTTAGGCGGTTTGTCGACTGGTGTACAATATTCGTCACTAAAAAGTTCTGTCTAAGTCTACGAAAACGAATTCATATCTCATTAAAACAACCACTGATACAAAATTGTTTCATATCTCATTAAAAAACCATTTATATGAAATTGTTTCCTTTCAGAACGACATCAACAAGTGACAAACTCCGATCAAGGGTTTCAAAGGCCTTAAAAGAGATTTCGTTGAAATTGTTCTATTACAATATAACACCTACGGAGGGCATTTCTACTTATTATCAGAGCTGTCATTGTGCATAGAGATTTTATCGAAGAAATTGTTTCACTTACAGTCTTACAACTGCAAGTGAAAAATTCATGGCTCCTTACCTTGCGGTTGTGTGCATAGTACAAATAAGGAAAACTCTAGAACTAATAAAGTCAACCGAAAGTTATTTTACAGATTCTCTTTGATGTCTGATTTAACGGCCGCTGGAGCATTTCTAACTATAAAGAGTCGCCCGACTCGAATTTAGAGCCAATGTTTCTAGGAAAAGGGCATAGCCATCGCTGAAGGACAAACACAGCACTCATGCCTCACCCAGGACTTGAACCAGTCCCAACTCAGAAGGTCACGTAAAAGGCCACCCTCAGACAGGTCATCGGTAGGAACAACTCTGTAGTCGGTTTTTGAGTAAAATATGTTGCTAAACGCTGTTATTTTAGCGTTGATAGTAGAGAAAACATTTTTATTCCTAAAAAAAAACTGAAAATGGGACAAGCGGTTCTATTGAAGCTTAATTCGAAAATTACGTTGGTTTTACATAAAGGCAATAACCATCAATGCAATAATACCAGAGCTACGGGGATCTGTAAACTCAAAAATAATTCCTATATGAAAGATCAGTTTCTGAGTAGTCATAAAAACTAAATTATGTAAAAACCATTTTATACATGCTGCACTGTGCTTACCTTGGAAACATATTAAAAGATACAGGAATGATTCCACAGACCACTCTCTCCCGAGTAGAGAAAAAAGTGTGGGGGTTTCTGCAGAAGAGGAACACTTCGAAATTTTGATATTATCACTTATTTGTTCCGTTGCTAACCAAAATGTGTAGCCTGTATGTTCTAGAAGAATCACTTCGTGAAAAGAAAGTTTATTTTGCTGTGATTTACACAGCTACTTTCATACGTAATTTTTGAATACTAAAACCGTTCCATGGTTTTCGTGCTATTTGTTATTTTTATATGTATATAAAACAAATCACGAAAGGTCATCGACGTGAACGTCCTTAAAACGCGAAAATGCTAGAAAACAGCCTTTACATAATAAACTTATTGTTTAACGTTGAAAATAAGTTCCCCATTCCTAAATTTAAGGTGGTTCCATTTAAAATCTTTGCCTTATGTTTCCGACGGTAAAATTTCTTTACATATTTTCTTTGCAATTAATGTATTCGAAAGGATGAAAATTTGCACATCGGTAAAACTAACTTTAAGTTATAGCATGGGATACTTAATACTTGCTAAAACATAACCATAATTAAACAATCCAACACTGTTTGTATAATAACGTCATCAATATACAGGTCGCGCCGTCTATTAACAGATCTGAACATTACTCAAAGAAAACTGATTGATTTTTAATATAATTATGGTTATGTTTCAGCAAGTATTAAGTATTCCATGCTATAACTTAAAGCTAGTTTTATCGTTGTGCAAATTTTCATCCTTGGGAATACAATACTCTAATTGCGAAGAAAATAGGTAAAGAAGTTTTACCATTGGAAACATAAGGCAGAGATTTTAGGTGGAACCACCTTAATTATCGAAATAAGGGCAAATAATGATCGTTGCATGAATGAGCACGTTTGGGTTGTAACCATGTACTAAACCGAGCAGATATTTCTTAATGTTTAGGTTATAATCACATTTTAAATTGAAACAAAAATCCGAAATGTTTTAATTTCTGTTCCTGTAATATGAAGGCAACTTTTGAATTCGGTAGCATTCGACGTATAATCTAAAGTACCACAAGTCGGGTTCAGCAGATTTAAAATGAAAATGTTATGCCAAACGTTCTATCTTAAGGAATGGATATTCATTTAACCATCCCCAAATTCCTTTGGGTGGTTCATAAGATGGAAAATCGTGAACATTAGTATCATTCGATCCTATCATACAGAAAAAGAAAGCTGTGCAGAAATTTAAAATCCTATAACGTAATCTCCAAATGGAAAGCTCTTTGAAACTTAGTTGGAATCTAATGACGGAGAAAGAAAAACAGAATCTTCCATAAAATCAAGGCACTCCACACTGTTAAGTGTTTTCTTTGACTGAAGACTTCATTGCTAATTTATTTTAAGTGGCAGTTTCTGGCCTTGCTCAACTTATGTGCTTGTGGCAACGATCCAGGAAACCGGCGATTTACTCTAATTCAGGGTTAGGAAACTTTTCGTGGCCTTCTTTTAATGTGAGACTTCTAAACACTGTTAGTACTGTAATGGTGCCAGAACATAACATAAGAAGTTTTCTGCCAACAGCATCACTTTTTCAAAGCGTAATGCGGGGTTGGTTATGGCATTACGACAAGTGCATCTTTCACTAATCCAAACAATGCTCTAAGAACCATCGAATACCTCCTTGTGCAGAATTAATTATCCCTGATTTCCCAGATGATTACCTCCATGTGGATTTCTAGTGAATAATATATTGTATTATGCCGCGAAGACAATGTTTTTCAGTTTTTAATTCAGAGAGCTTATACACAACGTGGACAAAAGACATTGGACACCCTCACGCAGGCGCAATGGTGTTCTCCTGCAGTGAACACATGGTCGATAAGGTATAAAAACGGCAACGGGAGTACACTCAGATCAATCGCTGATAAAATGGCTAGCAGGAGAGAGCTCTACGAGTTTGAAAAGAGCGTTATAATAGAATGCTCAGGAGGTATGAGCATAAGAAGCATTGCTGATGTCAGACATGTCGATATAGATTGTGGCCTTTGTCATCAGCATGTGGAGGAAGACGGGACATTGTAGGAATTCACCTCGCCTTGGAAGGCCCAACCTAGGGATCAGAAGGTGCTACAGGAGGAGATCCGGAAAATCAGGTCCGACCAATGCACGCCATACATAGCACATGAGTTACAGATGGCCACAGATGTTATGGTCTCCACAAAGGCACTTCAAAGAGAGGCCCATGTATTCAGGTATCATGGCCGAGCAGTCGCCCATAAACCTCTCATCACAAAGAACAATAAAGCCAAGCGGCTACGATGGTCTAAGCAGCACAAAAACTGGACACTGGAGCAATGGCAGCAGGTGTTATTGAGCGACGATTATTCCGATCGTATGGACGTGTCTGGGTTTGGCGGTTACTGTGAGAACGTCAGCTTCCGGAATATACAGTGCCGACTGTGAAGCACGGGGGCGATGGAGTTATGGTATGGGGCTGTTGCACCTGGCAAGATGTGGGTCCAATGGTTGTCATTCATGGCAACATGAACTCTATGCTGTATTGAGATATCTTGAACAACTCCATGCTCCCAACATTGTGGCAGTTCTACGGACATGAGGAATGATTCTTCCAGGACAACAGTGCCACTTGTCATGTTTCCAGGGCTACAATAGAGTGGTATGAGGAAAATCAGGTTTCGAGGACGGACTGGCATGCTCAGAGCCCGGATTTTAATCCCATTAAACACCTATGAGATGAACTTGAACGACATGTGAGGTCTAGACCAACGCGACCTTCTTCACTGATAGAGTTGGTTGACGTACTCAAAGCAGAATGGATGAACATGCCGCTCTCCGTACTCCATGGACAGTTTACCTCGACAGGTGGCTGCTATAATCTATGCAAATTGAGGACCTACCCGCTACTGATATAAATACGGTACTATTTTTCGATATACTTACAGCGTTCAATCACTTTTGTCCACATAGTGTAGTTGACATTTAGGCAGAATATGAGAAATCAGACCCTCATATAACTACCGTAATGTATGAAAACTTTAATTCATATAAACGCCGTAATGCATGAAAACATTCATTCATATAACTGCAATAAGGTATCCATTAAGCTAATCCAAGTTACTGCACGATTGCGTTTTCGCTGACGTGCACACTAGTTTCCATAAATTAATAACAATCTAAAAATCCTACTTTCCTCGGATCTGATGCGTGTGAATCGAAATATAAGTTCATATAAATACTGTTTTGTTGATTGTAGGATAAGAATAGCAGGAGAAAAGTAGAACAAAGCCATTAATTAAAAAAAGTGCGCAAATGCACAATCTTATTGAAAGGTGAAGGTTACCTTTGGTTACCTAAGTGAAAGGTGATTGTTACCTTTTATTGGAATGAAAGCTCCGCAGTGATGCCTTATGTTACTGATAACACTGGCCAGTAGCTTTGAAAGCCAAAATGATCTTTGTTCCTCCAAAACCCCACGGAGCTTCTGGAGGTTTACATTAAAAACATTTCCAGAGAAGCAACCTGTTTACCTAGATCATTCTATACATGCTATATCGGATTCAGATAGGGTGGAAGAGCTGACCACTCCATACTGAAAATATCAATATTCTCAATATAAACGACCGAGTTGTAGGTTAAAAGGGAATATCTATCACACCAGAGCACGACGGACTTATCATATAAAATCAACCGTTAGTAAGGGAAGCAGCAATTTTTCAGATGCAGTAAATCTGCAATGATCTCACCTTGCTACCGCCAATTCTAAAATTCGGATTAAAAAAATCTTGCAGCGTCGATATCTTCCACTATGAAGAGTATTTTGCACGTAATTCCTCACTGTTAATGCACAGGTCTGCGGCTAAGGGAATTGTATATTTGTATTCTCAACCGTATCTAACGTATTAACTTCCGATTAAACAAAAATGCCCTTTCCGTCGGGTACCAGTTACTATGAAAAATACTAGCACGTGTTTTCTACTTCTAATGAATAGTCCTCACGCTAATAGAGGTAAATTCATATTTTTTGCTATCGTATCTGCGCTGCCAACATACAGTTGAAAAAAATGTTTTTGCATCGGACCATTCTCTCAGGATATTTTGCTAGTTATCTTAAGACCTCATGAATAAGATTTCAAATGCCTTTAACTATTTAATGCTTGCTACTATTTGCGTTATTGCGCTACCATTATTGCAATTTTATGAATATTTCTCAAATAAAAGGGGAGTCAGTATGGTTTACGTCATAGATACAGCTATCTTTTCGATTGTGATGATGAATATCTTTAAATATTTTTTTCACCTGTTGCAGCACGTTTTTCATGTTGTTCTTCAAAGAAACACGCGCGATTTCTAATGCTTGCATTAATGCAGAATTCCTTAAATTTTCCTGTTTTATTCCTGTAATCCCTTGAGTTGGCCACACAGTGCGAAGGAGAAAATTAACCACGCAGACGACTAACTGAATTAAGGAAGTATCTATGGCAACAGTTATTAGCCGTGGAAAACTATTCTGGTTTTGTTATTGCGCAGTTGTTTAAGTTTCGTCTGCATTCGACATACAGTTATGGAGGTGAGTGATTCACAGTTAAGAAGTGAAATGCGTTGTGCGATAAAATTTCGCAATCGTTTGGGTAAAATGGCTCCAGAAACAGTTGATTTAATAAAAAAAGCTTACAAAGATAAATGTTTGGGTGAGTCAACGACTTTTAGATGGCATCATGTTTTCAAAAACGGGCGTTTATCGGCAGAACTCTTCATAGGCCAGGTCGACACTAAAGTGTTGCTACGGAGCGTATTGTTAACACTGTTTGGGCAATCCTGCAAGAAGATCGACGAATGACGTGTGAATACATAGCGGCGTCAACTAATATTACAAAAACGTCGCATTTCGCATTCTACGCGACAAATTAGTGCTGCATCGTGTGTAGTCTAGATGGGTACCTCATCATCTGACGAGAAAACAATTGTTAGCCAGAGTTCAGGTGTGTCGTGAATGGAAACAAATGATTGCAAAGGATCCAAACTTTCTAAACAAATTAATAACTGCCGATGAAACATGGGTTCACTATTTCGATCCCTTCACGAAGTGCGCAACGAGTGTCTAGAAACACACAGGCTCGCCTCTTCCGAAAAAAGTTCGCCAAACCAAATCACCTGAGAAGGTGACGATGATAATTTTCTTTGATCATAAAGGTGTAGTCTACCATCATACCGTTCCTCCACAAATAAGGGACCGGAACTGGTGGGCAAGTGGACCCTACACCGTGATGACGCCCACCCACATGTGACTGCTTGTGCTCAACAGTTTCTTACGAAATGCAGTATTGAATCATGCCACAGCCTGCTTGCAGTCCAGACCTCACTCCGTGCGATTTCTGGTTGTTTCCAACAATGAAGGAGAAGTTCCGTGGCGCAACATTGAACACAGATACTGACGTTATTCAAGCTGTACAGGGGTCGCTAAAGCAGCTTTCACAAAATGCCTTCGCCACATGCTTTGAAAAGTGGACTGAACGATGGGACCATTGCACATCATTCCAGGGAAGATACTTTGAGAAATAATAACAAATATTTTGCTGTATCTATATTTCTTCATTTTCTGTAATTTTACTTTCAGTTTTCACGGAACGGACGTTGTAAAGTGCTGCGATAATGTTATCAATTGCAGTTTGTTTATTACCGCAATAACGATCCATTGCATGATTCTATAATTGATTATACGTTTTTTGATGCTATGCATCCTTCCCAACAGCACTAATGTAAATCCCAAGCAAAAAGTTCGATGGAACGAAAATGGGTAACGGTAGTAGTCAAAATCATTGTTGAAATCTGATTTTTGAATGCTGTCCGATGAAGTGACGTAACAATACACTACTGTTTGTGAAAATTGCAACACCATGAAGGACTGCTGGAACTTACAGGATATGTACAACAGGTTGGGACATGCAAATGATTAAAATTTCAGTGAAAATGCGCAACTGGTTTTGGAGCAGCGCCCTCTGAACTGTCTGGTCTTTGGTATAATGAGCTGGCTCAAACGAGATGTTGACAGGAGAGGCTCGAACGCACAGAAATCCGGGTAAATCCTTTGACCCTCAACCACAAACGCCTCAGACTGCAATGGGGTCTCGAACACTGGCATTGGGTAGCTGATTTGCAACATATCGTGTTTTCTGTCGAGTCGCGATTCACCTTGATGCACCATGATGGTCGCATACGTGTTCGAAGACATCGTGGTGAACGGCATCTGGCCGCGTCTTACTAACCCAACGCCAAACGTCATGATTTGGTGAGCCGTTGCGTTCAATTCATTATTTCGCTTGATAAGAATTGAGGGAACGCGCAACAGCCAACAATATATCAGGGACATTTTAGAGGTAAAGGTGATACCCTTCCTTCAGAGTTGTCCTGGCACTATATTCCAGCAGGACAGTGCTCGGCTCCATGTGGCCCGGAATGTCTAAGACCACTTCAAGCACGGCAGATACTTCTTCTTCCGTGGTCTGCACGTTCGCCGGATATGTTCCCCATGGAACATGTCGGGGACATGGTAGCTAAGCCACTGGCCGTTCAAGTGCCTTCACCAATCACCACAAATGAACTCTGATGTCGCATAGGAGCTATTCCCCAGGACAATACCAAAATTTTCTTTCATTCAGTGCCTCGCCGTGTAGATGCTGTTCTTTTAACTGGAAGTGGCTTCACACGATACTGAGTTTTGAAGCGAAAAAATCTTGTAGGCCTATAGCTCTACAAATGTAATCAGTAATCTTCTGTAACATGAGAATTCTGTGATATAAATTTCATTTGAAAAGCGCGATTCTTTCTTGGAGTTACAATTTTAACAAAGAGCAGTGTACTTGATTTCATTGTTATTCAAAAATATATTTTAGTAAACTATCGACAAATATTATTTCATCACGTTTTACATAAACTTAACAATATTTCATTGCAGTCTACAAAAACAACATGTCAATGCAATCCACGTAAATTACGAGAACCTGATGATAAATGTGATAAAAGCCATTACAAAAATCAATTTTTTATGCTATGAAACGGTGAGACCTAGCCAAATTTGGCTTCCTCTTTACCTGCTGTTAAAAAGAGCTTTAAAAAATGTATAACAAGATGGGGTTGTTATCTGTAGATATCATAGACAAAAAGTTACAAAGCGCCCTCACTAACACACTTGCGATTCAGCTTTTCTGTCTATCTTGAAGTGAGATTTTATCTTGCGCGTGCGGAGACGGAGTTTCGTAGCTACTTACGTTCATTTCTTACGTTCGTCTGTGTCTTAACAATAATAATATATATTGTTTTTGAAAAAATAAATAGTCGAAATAATGTTGCTGCCACCATAGTTTAGAAAATATTTACTGTTATGACTAACTTATCTTCTTTCATTGGTTTTCCGAAAATAACATTCATCAATCCACATACCTAAGTATCGCTCAATGTCAAGAATTAGTAAACCTTATTATTTGTTGTTATGGTTAAATTCCACTAAGTATGTACCGCACTGTGGCTTGGTGTGGTGGTGAGTGACGTGAATCAATGCAATGTGTTGTGCGTACATAAATGCATACTCTCGAATCACTCGTTTTATTTCACATCTACAAAGATCTTGGCATGCGAAAGATGCATAACATAAATTATCTACAAAGAGTACCGGGATAATCTCTCGATCTTTTTTTCTTCATGAAGTATGACCGCCTTGGTCGAAACTTATACATCCTTCACAGTTATCATTTACATTATTCCTGATTCCACAGGCAAATGTCTTCCACCCTAATTTTGGCTTACTTGAAAACTGAAACGCATGTCAAACGCCCAGAGTACCCAAGCATTCGTTCTTCTTAGTAGTGGCTGTAGCTTAATTCGGTGCAAATGTTCAGTTTATTTTTGGAATACACAGGTGCTCCATATTAAAGGATAATCTAAAAAAACCCGTGTAGAGCTGCCGATATACGTATGTAAAATACGCACTGAAAATTAGCGAACAAGCAAATTTTACCATGCGTAAGACTATCCCGCGTTCACTTTTGCTACAGCTAAGCCGGAATATGAAAATTAGGATTAGGTTAAAAAGGCGCGCTAGTCTACTGACATCTCGTAGCTGTTCTAGGTAATTCTTGCACTTCAGTGGCACGTCGACATGATTATGTCACGAAGACATCGTACGGATGATGATCATCGGTGGAGAACGTTTGGAACGATGGAAGTAGGTTAGTCTCAGACAAATACTTGCGGAGCATTGAATGTTCCGCAAAATGTCCTGCCTAGACTATGGAAACAATTTCAAAAGAAAAGAACATGTTTGTCGACGACCAGGTCAAGGCTGTCCCAGAGTTACAATTACTGTAGACGATTGCTATTGATTCTGACTGACAAACGAAACAGAGAGATACCTGAGAGGCTTCTCTCTTTGGAGCTTGCAGCAGCCACAGGGACGAGGGTTTCGAGGCATGCCCTTCGTATAAGGCTTCGTGAGTGCGGTAGGCCACCTTTATGCAAAGAGGCCACTTATTTATGCCCCCCTAACATCCGCTGCCCAGCGTGCTCGTTTGACGTGGAGTCACCAACATCACACTTGAAGTCCAGAACAGTGGGCGAATGTTTTCACAAATGAATTGCTTATGTGCTGATTGGCGACGTACGGAGAGAACAATGGACCCGCAACATTCCATCTAACATTAGTGAAAGGGACTTCTTGCTCTGTTGAGGGTGGTGGGATGGTCTGCGCAGGAATCATGACGAACTGGTGCATAGGCATGCCCACCTTTAAAAGTCGTTCTGTTACAGTCCTGCTGTAAAGGAACGAGATTCTGAACCCACATGTCACCCCATTCAGGGGAGAACACAGCCTAGATTTTGTTCTTATGGATGATAATATCTAACCTCATAGAGCTCATTTGGTCAACCATTTTCACGTAGAGAAGATATTCGCCGAATGGAGTAGCTACCAAAATCCCCTGACCGCAATCTCATTCAGCTTGTATGATATGCTCAAGTGAGACGCATTAGAGAGCTCGCAAGATTCCAGCAAGACCACTTCAAGAACTCAGAACAGTTCTTGTTGACAAGTGGTCATTAATCCCCAAGACCTCATCAATACCATCATAAATAGTATGAGGAGTCGTTGCTTGAGCTGTATGGTTGTTAGGGGTGATCATACTTCATGATAAAATACCACATGTCTTAAGCAAAATATTTTAAATATTGTTCTATAGACTGCTCTTTCATGCAAAGTACAAGATCGTGATGTTAATACCTGCAAACTGTAAGATTATGATTTTCTTCTGCTTGAATTACATAAGTGATGTAATTTTATAAACCTCTTTACCAAATGTCATTTAAGTTCCCCCAAAATACTTCGAATCCTGTACGAATTTATAAATTATTCTTTAATTTTGAGCACCAGTGTATTTCGAACAGATTTCTGTTATCGTGATCGGAAGTACAAACACATATTATTCCCTAGAGGTTGAAGGTAAGATAATAAACGTAGCGTATAAACATCTCCTGGAAGTTATATTACAGTACCACTGTAGCATTTGTCAATAAAAACAAATGAAAGTGTGAATATTGTAATAAAAGTTGCATGTGAAAATAATGCTTAAAGGAAACTGAACCAAATAAAATGCACTCAAAAAGGACCAAATTTACCCTCAGGGATTTTGTTTTACATGTAAAGAATACAGAAAATTTAACATAGTAAATTTGTGTTCTGTTTCATACGTTCTCTTTCTAAATTTGCTTAAAGCAACGAAACGACAATGAAGTCAGCACCAGTAAGAACTGCTTAAATATGAAAGCACAGGTGAGCAACACACTGGTTCGTATTACTGAAGTTCTGCTCATAATCAAATATATGATAAAAATCTTTATCCAGGAAGCTGCAGCAAGAGGGAATAAATTTTCAGAACTGACTTGTTTCTAAGATGGCATCCTATGAGCCCGCCACGTTGAAAGTCACTGAGCTCTGTCGTGCGACCCATTCTACTGTTCATGCTTGTCTATTTATAATGCTTACCAGGCCACATGCGTCTATGGGCAAATCCACTACTCAAAAGGGATATCCGGATACTTTTGATCATATAGTGTACATTTCACGTCATTGGTTCTAAAAATCCGATTGAAACAATTCGTTCATACTTTTTTAATGAGAACAACATTTTCCGTACAGTTTCTTCTTCAAATAATGCGCAATTTTTACGCTAAGAGTGTAATACACACATCGCATTTTTCTCGATATCTCTGCTTAGTTAGATTTGAAAAATTTCTTTCGTACCTTTCAGCGTTCAAGCTAAAGAATATTGTACACATAATTTCTACCTTTTCTTAACACACAAGTGTCATTAAAAAGCGTAAGTGCATATTTCTGTTTGCAACATATTTGCAGCCGTATATGCGCCTTTAAACACCCGATTGAAAAAATTCGTTTTCGGGAACATACCGCTCATGCACCACGAAAACATTTTATGCATATTTCTTATCCAAGATAGTATCAGTTTGTACCTTATGGACACAAATGTATATAGCCCCCCATCCTTTTTTGGATAGGTCTGCACCTAAAAGTCCGATTCAAAAAATAATCACTAAATAAAATATTTTGGCTACGTTTTCTACTTTTACACAGTTTGCAGCTCTGCAGCTATAAGGTGTGGCGCGTACATTTCCATTTGAAAGAGTACCTCTAACTCCAAAAATCTCTTGAAAAAATCCTGTCTTAGTGGGATACCCTTACTGCGAATAATATTTTGTGTCTAATTTCTGGAAATAGTGCATAGCTTTTACGATATGGGGTGGATGTCTTCCGCAATAGGAATATTTTGTGCACAATTTGTGATTTTTCGTAATTCTGCCGCTAGTTGGCGCAAGTACCTATTCCTGCTTGTTTACAGAATTTAGAAATCCGGCTGATTTTTTTTTTTGCGTAATTGGTCTCATTTAGTATGCAGAACACTGCGCACATTGTGGATTTTAAATAACGCGCAGTTTTTCTGCTATCGAGCCTTATTCTCTATTGCGCTGACGTTTTTCTTTTCCTAAAAAAATAAAATCTTATCGTGTCGGAGAGGGTTCATATGACTTATTACATCACACCAGAGAACTAGGTGTCATCTTTCTTATTTAATAAGATTGTGACATGCGAACAACCTACGCAGTCGTCTACAGGCGTTCTGCCTCTTGTCGTTTTATATGTACACACGACAGTCAAATTAACCTATAATTTCTTATTTTTAAGTGAAGTAACATTGTTTCTTTTCCTATTAACGCTTTCCATATTATTTAGGGTAACATAGTGAAAAATCTTCACATATTTTCGACATAAGAGCAATAAACTATGCTATTTTAAATTATATATGTTAATAATTCTTTATATCGACAATGCTTTCCTTTGAGGAATCCTGTTTTTGGCTATGAATAACTAGTAAAGTAAAAAAATAATTGCGTGAACTATGTAGTTAAGTATAAAGCTTAAAATGGCAGTCCCTTTACTAAATGGGACTGCCCTTGGATTAGAGATCATAATATGTTACAATAATTTAGACCTCTTCCCAGTTACAATTAAGAGAAAACCAACGGATTTACATACTCAAAATCCTCACTCATATTTTTAACAGAGGTTTATGTTTTAACAATAATTAGAACGTTGCGTACTATGATGATTTAACGCCAAACTAATGGTGAAATTTATTTATGGGTAACTTTACGTGTGACTAGATCTTCAAATTCATTTACTTTGAAATTGAAGAATTTCTATGTGAAACTGAAAAGAGGCGTTCTTCTACAGCTTTGTGTGAAATCGATCAAATGCTTTATGTCCCATGCCATGATCCATTGCCATCGTTGACGACACTAATGTCATCACGTGGGAATGCAAGGGATGCGGGAGATCGGGTGCACTGATGGATGGATGGAGGATGTTGGGCAATGGACTCATCTCTTTTTCATTCCTGCCCCACTGTTTGCTCATCACCGCACATTAGTCCTCCTTCAGTGAGCAAGGGCATTTTGCTTTCCCATCAGGGAGGGATTTGGGGCGGCTCTTGATGATATGTGTTAAGCTGTCCATTAGAACCAAGGCCCAAAAGAAATAAGTTCAAGCACGTGGTAATAACCTTCTCTGGTTCCATCAGAATATTTTACACATCGTCCATTTCACCTTGGGTAAATGATATCATATCTTTCAGCTCGTAGATATTGTTGAAACCAATGACATCACAATAACACAACTTCTAAGATACGAGAGAAATAAGAAGGTGGCGGCATAAGCGTAGAAATAAGAGAAGCTATTTAAGGTACTACGGGAAAGACAAACTGAGCTAAGTAGTGAGAGTTTGCCACCCTATTAAGAATGGTATCACTACTCCGACCCTAATCCGCTGATATTGCGTGTTCTTCGCATAAAGACGAAAACTTATTTCCAAGAAATGGAAAACAGCACGTTTATGTGTGTTTATGATAAATGTTGCCAAGACCAACGAAAGTCATTTAGTTCTAGTTCGCTTTAGATATGAATAAACACAAACTGAATTTAAGGCTACGGCATTTTAGAATAACGGAGTAATTCTGTGAAAATTTAAGGGAGAAAGTTAGAAGGAACAACTACAAGAAACTAAAGACATTTTTAAAGTGCCGAAAATATTGACAGAAAATCTTACTCTATAGACTGTTATAAATATGCTAACTCCTATTATATACGGTTTTTATTGTTCTGAAAACGTTTCGGACTTCGTTAAACCATCAGCAGCTTTAATGTCTTTGAAATCCTGCGGTATTGAAGACGCTTGCGTAAACATTATTAATAACATCTATGAAAATGCAAGCGCAAATGCTCGGCTGTTCGAGGTCACTGCCCTTATAAAAATTAAAAAGGGAGTGAGACAAGGTGATATCAAATCTTCGAAATTCTTCATTACCAAACTGCAGAATGTCTTTCATTCATTAAACTAGGAAAACAAAGGGAAAAAGATTAATGGAGATTAACCCACCTTAGGTTTGCTGACGGCATCATCGTTTTGCAAGTACCATCTCAGAGCCCATGACCCAGGAACTTGCTGACAAGAGAAAAGAAGGGTTTAAAATAAACTTACAGAAAACAAAATGCTTTCAAAAAACTTAAGATTTGGAAGTTGATGGAGCATATCTAGAAGTAACGGATGCCAACATTTGCCTTGAACAACAGATATCAAGCGAGGACCACATGGAGAAAGAAATAAGCAGGCGTATAAAACTTAGTTGGGGAATGTTTGGAAGAAACACTACAATGTTTAAGGAGAAACTGTCCATTACGTATCAAAAGAAAAGTGTTTAACCAATGCATCCTTCCACTTCTTTCTTATGAATGGACCTAACTAAGATAGATGTTCAGAGACTAGACCTGACCCTTAGCTAAGGAAGATGTTCAAAGCCTGCTAACAATTCAAGAAAGCAAGAAGAGGTGCATGCTTGCTATAATCAGAAAAGATAGGAAGAGAAATACATGGATTAGGAAAACGATCAGGGTTCATGTCATCATGAACTCAAAAGTGAAGATCCTCAATTGGCAATGGGCTGACCACCGCTGAACAAGTTAAATACTAGATTGGATACCAAGGGTCAGGAAAAGACCAAAAAAATTACCAAGTGGAACATGGGTGGATGAAATTCGAAGCATGTTGGAGTAACTTGGGAAAGACTGGCTCAAGATAGGAAGTCGTGAAAAATGCTAGGGAAGGTCTTCATCCAGCAGTGGACTGATAATTGTTGATGAAGAGGACATACACTGAAGTGTCAAAAGTCATGGGATACGTACCTGGTATCGTGTACGACCTCCTCTAGCCCGACAAAGTGCAACAACTCGACGTGGCTTCGATTCCACAAGCGGCCGGAAGACTTCTGGAGAGATGTTGAGCCATGCCGTCTGAACAGCTGCCCCAGTTTCCTGGTATTCGTAGGTGCAGGATCATGGGTGCGAATGGACCTTTACACCACGTCCCACAAGTACTCTATTGGGTTCATGTCGGGCGAACGTGGTGGCCACACCATCCATTGGATCTGTCCAGAATGCTCTTCGAACCAATTTTGGACAACCTGGGCCCGATGACATGGTGCTCTGTCACCCTGGAAAACCCCATCGTTTCTGGAGTACATGAAGTCCATGAAGGACTGCAAATGGTCACCCAACAGAGCAACAAAGCGATTACCGGTTAATGATGTGTTTACGAGGACCAGATGTCCCAAACCGTGCCACGTAAAGACACAACACACATGTATGGAACCACTACCGGCTTGAACAATGCCTTGTTTATAGCCTGGGTCAATGGCCGTTTGGGTCTGTGCCACACCCGAACCCTACCATCAGCTCGTAAAAACTAGTAACGTGACTCATCTGACCACGCCAAATGTTGCCAGTTTTCCAGGATCCAATTACCGTGTTCAGGAGCCCAGGTGAGGCGTTGTGTCCAATGTCGTGGTGTTAACAAAGGCACTCTGGTGAGTCTTCTGCTCCCATACCCCATGAACGCTAAATTATGCTGTACTGACCTGATGGATATGTCTCTGGTACCTCCTGCTGCATTGAATGTGGATGTTATTTTAGCCAGTGTCGCTTTTCTTTTAGCATGGACAATCCTGATCAGACGCAGCTGGTCACGATCATTTAGTACCCGTGGTCGGCCATTGCGCTGTCCACAGTGGGTGGTAATGCCTTCCATGAGGTATTCTCGGTACACACGTGACCCCGTGAATCGAGGAATGTTGAATGTCCGCACAACTTCGGAAATTGAACGTCCCATCCGTCTGGCTCCCACTACCATACCTCGTTCAAACTCCGATAATTCACGTCGGCTTGCCACAATCCTACTGGCGGTTGTTCAACCTGACTCACGAGATTACACCTCGCAACTGATAAAAATCGTGGCGTGCGAGCCTTTATACGACGGCTGTGTTAGTTAAAAATTTGCATACTGCTATCCCATGACTTTTGGAACTTTAGTGTAGTAGCAGAGAAAAAGAAATAGAAAGGAAGAATACTGTGGAAATTAAAAAATGAATGAGCCTCCAAGCACATATTTATGGATTGATCATTGTTTTAATACAGAAATCCGGCAACTACCTGTCATCTATGTTCAGAAATCGTCAAAACAAGCTTCAAAATTGATTTCTTTGGAGCGAGAAATAAAGCCTCATCTTGCGATAAATATACGAGTATATTACCATTGCACCACGCAGAACAGCGAATTGTCAAGCCGCGAAAACGTGTTGTACTGTGTTGAGGAATTTTAATATATATAGATGAAAACAGGGCTAGACAGTTCATTCTTCACGCTTTGTGAGGATTTTGGAATATGGATGGCATTTCATGGCCCGATTTCTATGCCAAAAAATGATGAATTTGAAAGAAATATAGTTTACCTTCTGTTTGCTGAATTGATTTGGCGTCGACAGTCAACTTTAACTATCCTCTGGGAAAGCATTTCTAGGGATCGTAACTCAGTATGTAGTCGCCACAAGAAATACTACTGTTGTAGTATTTCTTGTGGCGACTGTATGCTGAGTATTTCTCGTGGCGACTACAACAATAAGCAATACAGTACTGTGCAAAAGTATTGCATCACCAGCAAAAATCATGAATTTTTAAGTTTAACTCTTTTTTTAACTAACTAATTTTCACAGTTATTTCATCGGTTTTTATGTCATTATATGCAAAATTTAATGGAGATTTCAAAATTGTCTTAGTTTTGCTTGTAGCTACTTCTGTTCTTAAGATATGACATAAAATATGGGGTTTGACAAACACATTGAAATTCACGTTAGCTGCGTATCAGTTGTTACAGCCAATCATAGACATTCTTTTACCTGATTGGCTGCTTCCTAATCCGAATCCTACTTCAGCCTTTATAAGGGTTGACGCACAGCTACTAGAGCATTGAGAGCCGCAGATGGCTTAGTGGTTAGTGTTTCAGATTATCGATGCTGGGTCCCCAGGTTCTAGCCTGGGCTGATCCTTCAGAGATAGTGTGATTTACTAACAATCGCTGAATATCCGCCGTGCATCGGACGAGCACGTAAAGTGACGGCCCCCAGGCTGGACCCACTGGTTAAATGGGTATCCTTTCCTATGTCCTCCCTGAAATTCTCTCACCCATCTATGTGCAATATCGTACTTGTACGGTGGCGCCATCTACTGTACTCTAATCTCACTACAAATTGTTCTGTCAAAAAGTCGCTAGACTTGCTCTCATTCCTTCCGTTTCTGTGTCCTGCCCAAAAGGCGATCTCGCTGTAGGTGGCTGGGACCTAAACTCTACTCACTGTGGACGGAAGTCCTACATGAAAATGACAAACCAGCTACTAGAGCATTGTAGTGGTCGCTTCTTGTTGTTATTACGGTATAATTTGTGTACATTCTCAATAATGGTTAAAACTGCGGATTTGCCCACAACGGACACAGTAAAAATAGTTGCTCGGCATGAAGAGGGATATTCTTCAAGGCAAATCGCCGTAAGAGTGGGCTGTAATCAATCTACAGTTCTCAGGCTACTGAAAAAAGTAAAAGACATTGGTGATATTAAACATTTGCGTCGCAGTAGAAGGCCCAGATCCACTACAACCAAGCAGAACAGAGTGCTCAGAAAGTTAAGCTTGGCAGACAGGAGGCTCCGTTCACTCGAACTGTTTCAAAGATGGTCTGAAATGACTGATGTTACTGTTAGTACATCTACTGTTAGGAGGAGGCTTCTCCACTATTACTTACGGGGCTGCAAAGGCAGGCGTAAACCACTGTTAACTGCAAATCAAAGACAGCGTAGTCTTCAGTGGGCAAAACTGCATGTCTCATGGGCAACCAAGCAATGGGAAAATGTTTTTTTCAGTGATGAATCAGAATTTTGCCTTAATGGGAATCAGAGTAGTGCCTATGTAAGGATTTTCAAGCATGAAGAATTCCATCCAAGTTCCTTAGTTACTACTGTTAAGCATCCGGTGAAGGTCATGATTTGGAACTGCATGTGTGTAGATGCATTGGGAAACTCCATATTGTCGATGGTACGGTAAATGCCCAGAAATACATCTGTATATTAGAAAAAAAGGTGCTACCATCATCTAGAAGACTTTAAGACGACAAGTTTATTTTTCAAGATGACAATGCTCCCTGTCATTGTGCTAAAGTAGTAAAAAAGTGGTTTCAGGAAATAATGTTAAGCATCTGGATTGGCCACCAGAGTCACCGGACTTAAACCCAATCGAAAATTTGTGGATCAAATTGTTGTATGAACTATCAAAAAAGAAGTCAACAACCAAAATTCAACTCATTGAAGATGTAATTCAAATTTGGAATCGTGTTGTTCAATCCAATCTTTTACAAAACCTTATTCACCGTATGCCAGGAAGATGCAAAGCTGTGATTAAAGCTAAACGCTGGGCAACAAATGTATTAGGTACATTTTATAATTTTGCTTCATTATATTTCTGTATTTAAATGTTATTTCATTCCTTATGAATTACAAAAACAATTAATTGCTGTAAACCGAAGTATTGGATAAATGATCTTTTTCATAATAATTTCGACTTGGTCATGATTTTTGCAATGTATTTTAAGAACAGAAGTAGCTACAGGAAAAACTAAGACATTTTTGAAATCTCCATTATATCTCGGACCTAGTGACATATAAAGGAATGAAATAACTATGAAAATTAGTTAGTTAAACAAAGAGTTGAGCATAAAAATTCATGGTTTTTGCATGTGATGCAATGCTTTTGCACACCACTGTATTTAACACAATGAAGAGAAAACTGAACGAAAGGAGCATCTAGCAGGTTGACCAGTGGAACCCTTTAAGGAGCTGACAAGTAAATTCGGATGCCATCTCGAGCAAAGAACACATAAATTTCATTACACCACCAAAAACAATCGAATGATCTGGAAAAGATGAGCGCACTTTCTTTAGAAAGAGAAGGACTTGGCTTAGATTCATCATGTGACACATGGTTTGGATCGATATCACAATAATTGCTAGCAATACCAAAGTTTTAGGTTTATTTGGCGGAACAATTTCGAAACATTTAGAAAATGAAAATCGGATTTCTGGTTTGGTGACAGGCCCTAAAATCAGTGTTAGAATCAATACACAAATGGGTATTTTATTACAGAGTTTTGTTTCGCATCCGGCATGACACAAAGCTTACAGCCGAAAATTTTAATGTGATATTATAGCTTTTATTGTGTCATGCCGCTATGTGTTATTTCTAGCCGAAAGAGGCAATTACATCCGTTATTAATAAACCGTTTTATAGTTCACATAGGTGGAAAGTTAAGTTATTTTGAGCATTTGCAAATGTTTCGACGTGGCTGCCAAAACAGTTGTGCTCACGTATCTTCCATACTTTTATTTTATATATCACGTTTATTTCATCGTCAAGAAAAAAAAACATGACATGTACACCGATGTATAAGATTAATAGGAACACCTACCCAGTAACGTGTTGGGCCGGCCGTGAACTTCAAAACAGCCTTGATTCGATGTGACATCGATTCAACGAAGTGGTGATATCGTTCTGTAGGTACGTTCAGCCAAGTGGATGTGAAATCATCCGCCAATTGCTGCATGCTCGCCGAAGGAGGATCTCTGTTACGAATGGCTCTCTGAATCTAATTCCCCAGTTGTTAAATTGGGTAATCCAAACCAATAAGAGCCAAAATGGACGATGTCATCGCTCTGTCCACGTTATTTTATACACAACGCATAGCGACTGAAAAATTGTGTTCCGACACCGCTGGGATCGAACCCAGATCTCTCGATAACTAGTCGAGTGCGTTCGCATTTACGCTACGGCGTCAACAATTCTCAGCGCCATGCGTGGTTTATCAGTCAGCATCCGACTACACGAATCCGTATTGATGGTCTCAGCAACTGAGATGTCGTCATCTGGTGGTATTTAACGCAACAGCTATACCACTGGAACAGCATTTGGATGCCAACAGATATCTTAACATTACACTGGAGTAAGCACGCTTGTACACGTGCATGGAGTTGACTGATGCAGAGGGATACTTCCAGGATATTAATGTGCCATGCCTAAAAAGGCTCTTATTAATATAAATCAAATACGTGGAGATAATGTAAATGGACGATGTCATCGCTCTGTCCACGTTATTTTATACACAACGCATAGAGACTGAAAAAATTGTGTTCCGACACCGCTGGGATCGAACCCCAGATATCTCGATAACTAGTCGAGTGCGTTCGCATTTACGCTACGGTGTCAACAATTCTCTAGATGACGACATCTCAGTTGCTGAGACCATCAATACGGATTCGTGTAGTCGGATGCTGACTGATAAACCACGCATGGCGCTGAGAATTGTTGACGCCGTATCGTAAATGCGAACGCACTCGACTAGTTATCGAGAGATCTGGGGTTCGATCCCAGCGGTGTCGGAACACATTTTTTCAGTCGCTATGCGTTGTGTATAAAATAACGTGGACAGAGCGATGACATCGCCCATTTACATTATCTCCACGTATTTGATTTATATTAATAACAGCCTTTTTAGGCATGGCACATTAATATCCTGGAAGTATCCCTCTGCATCAGTCAACTCCATGCACGTGTACAAGCGTGCTTACTCCAGAGTAATGTTAAGATATCTGTTGGCATCCAAATGCTGTTCCAGTGGTATTACGGAACCCAATGTCTGCCATGAAAACAAACCCCACACCATTACACCGCCTCAACCAACGTGTACAATTAACGTTAGGCACCTGTGATCCATCGATTTGCGCTGTTAATGCCACATTCTGGCCCGTTTGTCGGCGTGAATTAACTGAAAACATGATTCATCAGACCAGGCGACCTATTTCCAGTCCTGAAAGTTCCAATTTTGGTGCTCCCGTGCCCACTGAAGACGAGTTTTCCCGCTTTCAGCGGAGACGAGTGGTACACGAAAGAGATGTGTCTGCCATTCACGCTAATGTGCGACGGCCTGTGCATGCTAAAATTCTCCTCTCGATACCGTTGTTGTACTGCGTAGATACCTGAGAAAGCGGAGCTCGTCTGTTACCATGTATAATCCTCTCTAGTTGCCGTTGCACTCGAACTTCGACCATTCGCTTCCATCTACAGGAAGACTGTTTCGTTATTTTTGGTCCATTCATTGTGCACCCTAGAACAGTTTTTTTTGCACAGCCGAAATAATTTGCCGTTTGTGAGATGCTTGACCTGCACGTTTAAAGGCCACTATCATTCCTGTTTCAAAGTCCCTGAAATCACGATTCTTTCATATATTACCGATATCTACAGTTCGTCCACGTCTGAATTCTTTGCAGTGAGCTGTTTTTAAAATCATCTCAACGTATAATTACGTACGTAAGTCAGGATTGCACGTGTCTGAGAGCTATTCGGTGCTCCTAATAATTTGCTACTTCAGTGTATACGCATATGGGTTTAAATGACGTAAACTTGACAAATCGGCGTGTTATTTGAAGAGTTCACGTTAGTAAGATTACTGACTTTTGTAAAACGATTTTCAGTATTGAGTTTATTTCTATTTTAAGAAGTAAAACCTCTGACTGGAAAATATTTCGTATATTGCGGAAAATTCCCAATAGTTACTCTGAAAACCTTTTTACCCAGATAGTTTCTTTATTTCTTTCACATGGAAGGACTCTGCTTTCTTAGAAAACATGATAAATAAGCTTTATGTTCCTCAGGAAACTTAAAGCGGAAGCGTATTTTGTCGTAATCAGATTGGCTGATATTTCGATTTCGGTTGAGTACATGTTACTCTCGAAAATGGGTTTCTGCTTAACAAAGTGCCGTACCGTTTCCAGTACTTTCAAGAAGGAAATGTAAAAGCTGTTTTTGTCGTATATAGAATGAATAGGAAGAGCTTTTTTTCTAAGCGTATAGCACATAAGCATAACCCGAAACCGTGCTCTTTGTTTGCTCACTCATCTAGATTTAGACATACTCGCAGAACACGCTTTCAAGAGGAATCTCAACACTGTTTTTTTTTATTACCGTAACTCACACAATACAACTTAAATTGTTTATCAAACGGATAAAGATTTTTGTTGAGGGAAATCCGATAAATGGATAATTTATTTGATTTGATTTTATCTTCATGGCGCGAACTGAGGAAATGCTTCCAACCTGGAAGTACTACACGACAATGAAAACATTGATGTTTAAAAAATACAGATATTTAACATCCAAATATTTATTCCAAAAGAAAAAATCAAATCATGTCTGTGAGCTTTAATATTGAAATCTGTCACATGTTAACTCGTTAGAATATTTTGCAGATATATTATTTAGAACCAGATATTGATACGCGTGAAAGATTATTTGCAAAAACATAATACATTTCGAAACATGATCCCATTAAAACTCAAGAAATCTTATTTTCAGAAAATTATCTTTTTTCTTTTATCCAATAGCTTAGCATAAGAGATCTGAAAATAGTTTTCTGTTCCTTATTGTTACAGTGACAGTACCACAAGTGGCTCCTTCTAGCCTTCCCGAACGTATGGGATGAAACTACACTTTACGCAAATTTCAATTAAATCATCTGCAGACAGAGATGGAATCGAAAACCAAATTTTGCTACTCTGACAAATATGAATAAACACGGTTGTATCAGAATAATATGACCACCCCCGGAAACACAGTGT
Organism: Macrothele yani; assembly: GCA_039090855.1. Taxonomy (NCBI): domain Eukaryota; kingdom Metazoa; phylum Arthropoda; class Arachnida; order Araneae; family Macrothelidae; genus Macrothele; species Macrothele yani. The sequence continues at coordinate 13,344,529 of CM077012.1, forward strand.
ACCAGCTCAAGCGCGTCACAAAGTGCACGTGACAAAGTCGACCACACGGAGATATAAGCGGCCGGCCAGGAAAGATGAGTCATAGTGCATTACGTGAGCACAATGGGCAGAGGTAGGGATTTGACGGACGTTCAAAAAGGCATGTTTTCCGGCTACCTCGCCAAGGGCGGAAGCATCTCAGAAGCAGCAGACTTCGTGGGCTGTTCGCGAGCTGCTGTAGAAAGGGTGTACGAAGAATGGACCGCTGGCACACCGAGTACATCCCGACATCATAACTGTGGAGCCCCAAAGTCCATCGACCCAAAAAGAGAACGTCATCTCCGTCGACTGGTAAAAAGCAATCGACGCGTAACAGTGCAGCAATTGACCACGCAAATGAACGCTGGGGCACCTAGATACGTGTTCCTGATAACAGCAGAGAGAACCCGGGTACGCATGGGTCTCCGGGGTGGACGCTGCGTCAAGGCGTCCATTTTAACCCAGGTCCATCGGCAACGACGGCTGCAGTTCTGTGACGTACCTGCCAGCAGGACGCACACGACATAAAGGCAGATAGTAGTCAGAACAAACGTCCGCGTAGCTCAATTGGTAGAGTGACTTATTCCGGAATGAGGGGATCCGGGTTCGAATCCTGGCGTGGACAGAAATGACGGAGAAATTTACTTCGTTATAATGGCGCCTGAACTTTCCGGATGACTCGGCCGTTCAAAAATCTCGCAATGGTGTGATGTTCTTTCCACACCGTGAGATAGAAAAAATCAGAGAATCCCTTCTTCAGCGCTTCGAAAAATAAAAATGTGTGATGTTGCATTAAACACACTAGATTGACTGGGAGTTCTCAAGTGCACGTTCTACAGTGGATGGCTGCCTGCAACCATTCATGGTCACGGCTGACCCGTTGGCCATGCCCCCGGCCCTCTTTCGGGGGGGGAGATGTGACGTAACTGCCAGCAGGACGCACAAGACATGAAGGCAGATAGTAGTCAGAACAAACGTCCGCGTAGCTCAATTGGTAGAGCAACTTATTCCGGAATGAGGGGATCCGGGTTCGAATATTGGCGTGGACAGAAATGACGGGGAAATTTACTTCGTTATAGTTCACATGGGACTACCGTATTGGACAGTGGAAGAGTGAGAAAAGGCTGCCTTCTCCGACGAATCGAGGTTTCTAATTCACAGAAGTGACGGGAAGTGGCAGATACGGAGTTAGACACACGAGAGCCAACACCTGGACAAGCTTGTCGGTCAAGTACAGGCCAGAGGTGGCAGTGTGCTTGTCTGGGGGATGTTTTCCTGGTATGACCTTGGACCGCTGGTACCACTGGATGGGTCCCTGAACGCCAATGGCTACTTGTCCATCCTCGCTTATCACATGCATCTCTTCATGTTGGACATTTACCCTGGTGGTGATGGTGTCTACCAACAGACAATGCGCCCTACCACGACGCTAAGGGGATGCGTGACTGGTTCCAGGAACACGACAGCGATGTGTATGTATTACCTTGGCAGGCGAAATCGCCCGACCTCGATCCCATAGATCACTTGTGGGCCTATTTGGATCGACAGGTTCGGCTTGCCGACTCACAACCACGTCATCTCCGGGACCTCCGTGCTCTGCTGCAGTCTGAATGAGCACGTGTGTCTCGTGCAACATTTCAGGGCTTCATTGCGTCCATGCCACGCCGTCTCGCCGCTGTCATGACGGCCAAGTGTGGTTATTCCCATTATTACGTAGGTGGTCATATTATTCTGATACGACTGTTTATGTTAAATTAAACATAAATTCTGCCCAACTTATCTGTATGCATGTTTACTGTGTTAATGGTTTGACTCGGTATGTTGATTCTATTAGGGCCAACCCAGATGATTTTCGTTCGATACTTTTACTGTATAAAATAGAAGAAGATACTTTATCTAAAACTCCAAACAACGGAGCGATTTTGGTTCAGTACTCATATAGTTTTAGTTTAAAATGAGCAACAACGACTTCGGCAAATACATTGAATGGGGAAATTCTTATGCACACCTCGATAACAATACGCAAAGCAGAAGTACGACGTCGAGTCACGTTGGACCAAAGAAATTGGAGGAAAACAGACTGGCAAAGAGCATGCTACTTCCGGCATATATTGAAATCCGCCATTGTAGGGAGTAACAAGTGTGTAGACGTGTTTGCAAGGGTATTTCAGTTCTAAATCTTTAAGATTTTGATATATCTCTGAGATTGAAGTGTATGTGACGCGAAATTTTCCTGTTTAGCAGTTTCCTTTCTTTTTGTATTTCTCTGCTCTGTGTATATAGCCAGCCGCGATATAGCCTCGTATTTCCTGCTTACTAGTTTTCGTTTTTTCTCGGATATGAGCAAGTGCTCAATTACAATTTGATCTAGAAAGTTCTCGGGTCGTCCGTGAACATTCTTGGTACGTAATTTCTGCTGTTCATTATGAATTGAATCAAACATACGTGCTTTCCACAAAACAGGTTCACTGCCAACTCCTTCCTTTTACAGATGGCACTTAACGTTCAATTGGTCTCCGTCGTTTCAGTACCGCTAGCATTAAGTTTGCCAGTCTGTGCTACTCCAATGCCTTTGCGTTGGACGCTGAAACTAACAATGCATGTAAATAGAGCAGGTCTCTACGCATTGGAGATCAGTCACAGAAAAGTAATCATGGGAAAAGGCAGAGACATAACTGAGTTTGACGGTGGCCACATAATACAAGCAAGGAAGGCCGGTTGTTCAATATCCGAACCTTCTGAACTAGTCGAGTTTCTACGTCAGACCGTCGCACGTGTATACCAAGACTTCGTGAAATTCGGCAAAACTTCCAGCCAAAGGGAAAAATGTGGACATAAACGTGCGATTGACTCTAGCTGAGCGTAGACTGTTCCGCATCGTTACAAGGAATTGCACGGCTACTGCGGAGCAAATAACTTAGAAATTTAACGAGGGTGCATCTATAAATGTATGCATAAAGACTATCCATCGTAAAATGGAAAAAACAGGCTTTGGTAGTCGAAGTCTACATCGTATCTCCTTGTTGACTGCAAGGCACTAAAAGATTTAGCTGCAGTTTGCAAAGGCCTAGCGCAACTGGAGTGCGAAGGATTGGGAACACGTCATTTATCAATAGTCATGCAACTTCAAATAATACGTGTGCTTCAAAGCAAGCGAAGTGAAAAACAAATCAGTACAGTCGTGGCGGAAAAAAGCGGATAACAAAGCACTTGTGGAAAAGTTTTGTAAAAACATTCCGTGAACTAGGAATAGTAAGAATGAAATTTGGACACTCTAAATGGCATCCGAAAAACACATCGTACATTATGACCACCCCCAGCCTAGAGAAATGAGCGTGCCTGAAGACTGAACGGTGGCGCAGGTGAAGTTCAGAGAGCAATATATATACAGCCAGATGACCAGCTTTCGGTTAGTAGAGCGTTCGGAGTGAGAATATGAAAAGTTGCCGATTGATCGCAGTATAATAAAGGAAAAATTGTGATAGCACGGCGCCTCGGAACTACGATCTCGGAAACGGCGTTGCTTGTTCGCGTGCCGCTGTAGTAAGTACATATCAAAAGTGGTGCACAGATGGCCAAACGACGAACTGTCGTCCAGCCGTGTGTCGTCCGCAGCTCATTGATGCCAGAGAGGATCGCAGACTGTCGCGCATTGTTCACAACGACCTCAGGGCCACAGTGCGACAAATCACCCCCAGCTACAACAGTGGTTATCAGGGCAATATGTCACAGCACATAATTTATCGCAGCCTTTTTCTTCCCGCGTAGCCAAAGACCCAGCCATGTCCCCATGCTAACTGCACGTCATCGCCAAGAACGCATGAAATGGGCTCAAGATCATCGCGATTGGACCGTGGATGATTGGGAGAAAATGGCCTGGTCTGACGAATCAAGATTCCTGGGGCATCACGTAGACGGCTGAGCACGGATACACTGTTTTGGCCGCTGTTTTGCGGGCTAAAGGGGTCCTACAACTTATTAGGTAGGTGGTCATAATGTAATGGCTCATCGCTGTATATGCGATAAGCTTCTTTAATTATTTTCTGTGCAGATGGCAGTTTAAAAAGAGTTTTCTACAAGCTTTGAAAACATTTGGTGCTCTTCGTGAATGGCCGGTTGACAGACACCAAGGTGGCGGTTCATCGAGGGAATTTTAGCTGCGTAGGTGTTCAGGAAAATCCATCCAAGATTAGAGTAGACTAAAAACCAGAGTGGCGGTTTAAAAAGGAGCGGTTTAAGGTTCAACGATAACTCACTTGTCTAACTGTAGTCAGTTCTTCTAGCAATATGTCCATCCCATTTCCACTTGAAGGTTTTCACTCTGATCTTGATGGCAACAACTCTTGTAATTTTCATAATCCATGTACGTGTTCCTCCTCTTCCTATCGTTCCTGGTGATATCCGGCATGCATCGCTCCATGTTTCTATCAGATATTCGCGGCCTCTGTTACATTTTTGTTTAAAACACAGTGGTATATACACTATATTGGCAAACGTCACCGGACACCTAGAAGAGAAACACAACATAGCGTTTACTGCCATACATTAGCCCAGTGACGGTCCACCTTTAGCATTATTGCATGCACTGAACTTTCGAGACATGCTTTCGACAAGGTTTTGGAACACAGCTATAGGTATGCGCTTCCATTCAGTACATAATGCTGCCGCTAACTGTTGCTTAGTAGTAGGCCTTGGTTACAAACTTCTTATGTGGCGCTCTAATTTATCCCATAGGTGCTCTATGGGATTAATATCAGGGCTCTGTGCTGGCCAATCCACACCCGATACGAAATTATCGTCAAACCACGCCGTAACAGTCCTTTTTTCTGGCTCGGTGCATTATCCTGCTGGCACCAACAAGGCTGTGTTCCATAGTATTGCCACACAGTTGGTAGGGCACAATTGTCCAGAACATCGAGGTAGACATACTGGTTAACAGGTTTGTCTACGATAACTGATGGGCGGGGACTATGCCACGAAAAACACCCGCACACGAGTATACTACCAGCTTCAAACTTGACCGTAGGAACAGTACACTGTGGTAAATAACGTTCCCCCGGCAGCCGTCATACCCACACACGGCTATCAGACTCATGGATCGTGTATCTGGTTCATAAGTCCATAGGGCCCGTTTCCATTAATCTACGGTCCACGATAAATATTCTTTACAACATGATAAACGACGAGTAGCATTCCGAGTGGAGATGAAAGGCTTATGAGTAGCCGCACGACCACGGTAAACCATGGAATGAAGTTCTCTGCAAATGGTACGTGTACATACCGATGTTCCAGCATTTTTACTCACCTGTACACTGAGGTCTTGTGCAGTACTCCGTCGATTAGCTGTAACGACTCTCCTGAGGCTTCGACGTCCTCCATCACTGATTTTCTTTGGTCTACCGGTACGTTTTGCTGCTTCAGGCGCACCACGTGTCTTCCACTTATTCAGTACATCCAAAACAGTTGACTTAGGTATGTTTAAACGCCTCTCGGACAACCCACTAACATAACACCCAACAATCTTTCCTTTCTCAAAGTCAGTTCTCTCCCGCCGCGACATTTTCACTCAACCTCACAGTGCGATATGATCGCGGTCGGCTGCAGGTTTGTTTTTATACCATTTGTAGCTGTACCGCGCATCTTAACAACGCAGCGGATCCCTTCATATGCTTTTGAAGGGGTGTCCGGTGACTTTTGTCAATATAGTGTATATTTCGTACATATAACTTTGTTGGAGAGCTTTTGGAAGAAAAAAACTTGAATTTTCAAGAGCAATTTACCATTACGTCGTAAAGTAAAGTTTTTAATCATGGCATCCTTTCAGTTCTTATTAACTAAAAAGGACAAAGTCGTTGCGAACAACTGAAAGAAGAAGCATGAAGAGACGCATGCTTGATGTAACCAGGAAAGACAGGAAGAGAACACGTGAATTAGGGAAATTACAAGAGCTGATGGCATGATAACTAACGTAAAGACCCTCAAGTGGCAATGGATATGTTGCTAGAAAAACTGACCACCGCTGGACAGGTGAAATACTAGATGGGATACCGAGGGGCAGGAAAAGACCGAAAGGACGACCGCGTAGAAGATGGGTGGATGAAATTCGAAAACACGCAGTAGTGACTTGAAAAACATCAGTTGAATACAGAAAGTTGTGGAAGAGACATTGGGGGCCTTTATCGAGCAGTTAATTGATAATGAATACAGGGTGCATAGGAAAGTCCCTTTTGCCTGGAATAACTTGCAAACACAGAGAGGTACAGTTATGCAAGTGAGATAACGGTATAGTAAAGCGACTACGCCTGATCGAATGCAACCGATAACAGTGCCCATAGTGGCGAAATGCGGAAGTTAGCCATTGCAGATCGAAAACGAAAAGAGATAGAGCAAAATTTCCAATTACAAAGTTGTAGAGCATCAATTAATTAACACAAAACGACATTTGTTTCCCATGGATAAGATAAATTGTCGCCTGAATACTGTAAATTGTCAGAAATTGAGGCGCGACCTTTTGTGTGAGCATTTGAAGGGAACAGGCATAGGTATGAGCAAATACACACAATTTATTGCACAAATGTGTACTTGTGTCAATACAGTTTGATGACGTCAGACGAAACAAAAACAAAAAAGGCAAACTGGTGCACAGTGATAAAAAGTTAATGTCGAGTATGTTCGAAGAGTTCGCATTACCCACGATACACATTTGTATTCGTGAAAGTAACTCTGCATGCACATTCTTCAGTATGGAAGGTGTCACACTATTGCAAGCATCTGTAACAGGACGACGTAGATCCAGCAGACGTGTAGGCGCTGTTGCATAAACCTGAATTTTTACGTAACCCCAGAAATCCAAGCTCGCCATTCTCACACAGCGTACGTAGACCTAAACTTCTGATCAGGGTACATCCTGCTACTGGTTTTTATATCGTAGATACGGTACAACGTCACAATCTGCATTTGCATACAGCTACATTTGCGAAATGTGAATATGCAGATTCGAATCGTCGCGCGTCGATTTCGGACATTTTAGGATATTCAGGTGCAGTTTTTCTTATCCGTGTGAAACAAATGTCGTTTTGTACTAATAAATTGTTGCTCTACAACGTTCTAATTGGAAATTTTGCGCTATCTTTTTTCGTTTTCGATTTGCAATGGCTAACTGCAGCATTTCGCCACTAGGGGCGCTGTTATTGGTTGCATTCGACCGGGCGTAGTCGCTTTACTATACCGTTATCTCACTTGCATTACTGTACCTCTCTTCGTTCGCAAGTTATTCCAGGCTAAAGGGACTTTCCTATGCAACCTGTATAATGTATATGTACAAATTAGATTCGAAAGGTTCCCGGACTGTGGAATTGAAGACATGCGCGGAAGATTTTTCGTTTTCAGCCTGCCGGCAACTGGTGCCATACTATTTCCTGTCTGTGAGGTGCACGAACAATTCTCCTTTGTTTACCTTGCGTTTAGTAACTTCGCAGTTGAAAATGATGGCAACTGAGCATGTCTCAGATGTGGATTTTCTGATTCGAAAATCCACATCTGAGACATTAGCCAAACTACAGCAAGCATAATGTGAGATGCCAATGAAGAAATCGCAAGTTCACGTGCTGCATAAACGTTTCGTGGTGATCGTTTTAGTGTCTATAACGATCCGCATAGGGGGATCCCGGGTATCTTTTCAACTGCCGAAAAGATTAAGCGCGTACGGTGTTGTATCGGGTTGAGATAGGCGCTATATGCAGACCAGTCTAGTTCTTCCACATAAATCTCATCAAACAATTCCTTCACGGACTTCGCTTTGTGGACGGGGAGGGGCCATTGTCCTATAGGTAAAGGAACACGCCTTCTCCGAACTGTTGCCATAATGTATGCAGCACAGAATTGTCAAGAATGTCATTATATGCCGCGGCGTTCAGATTCCCGAGCACTGGAACTAGAGGGCACAGCATAAACTAAATCATGGTAAACAGCCCCAGAGCACAATGCCTCCTTTACCCAGATGCACAATTGGCACAACACAGGCAGGTAGTATTTGTTGGAAACATAAATCAAAAGTACGTCTCACAACAGTCACCAAACATTGATCCCACGTGCGGAGAAAAAGTTGTTCATGATTTCTCCCTGCGACAAGTGCTGAAAATGTCACGTGATCACTTGGTGAGAAAGCACCTGGCTGAGAAAAATTAAATTCGTTTCTGCTCACAGGCCTTCACACGCTTGGTGTCGCGCCTCCGGTTATGATGGCAGTTACGTTTTACACTGCGATGTGTTTCGCAAGCAATACTTGTGTCCTGTGCTCTCTGTTTATTTTCAAATGATGTAATTTCAAAGATCCATTTATTCCTTTAGCGCATCATGTGTGTGTTATCGTGTATACAAGTAAAACCTTAGATTTGAGTGCATCTTCATCCTTTTATTGTTTTACCTTTTAAAAGATACAAGGTGAGTCATTTATCTGCATACAACAATTTCCGAAGTTTCTAGTCCGTCCATGGGAACGTAGCGCTTCTTCCGAAGCAGAAAACGAGACTCATCGCAGAAGGCCAATCGGCAGAGGTCCAATTCCGATACTGCCGTGCAAATGCAAGCCTTTTTTTGTCGATGCACCTTCGTTAGCATAGGTGCAGTGACCATCCGTCTGCATCGGATACCCCATACGCAGCAGAGTTTGTTGAACTGTCGTTTTACACACACTTCCGGTACCCCCTGGTTCATTCGGCCAGTGAGGTGCTCCACTGTAGCTTGTCGATCGGCCCTAACGCACCTTCGAAGCCGACGTTCACCTCTCACATCAATGGCACGTGGTGCTCAGCAGTCTTCACGTCGCTTGTTCGCAATGGTGCCAAGTCTTCAATCACGATACGTTTTAACCACAGCAGTACGCGAACAGTTCAGAAACTGCGTTGTTTCAGAAATATTGCCAATCTTGGCCCGAAAGCCGATAATCATCCCTTTTTGAAAATCTGATAAATCGCTGCTTTTATCCATGACAGCAACGAGTGATATGTTTTCAGAATGCCAAGAGTTCACTTTACATACCCTCCAAGCCAGCTCACGACACGTGCCTTCTTTCATTGGCTACACGTTGTTGACGTCAAAAGTAGCTGGTGGTCAGAGTAATGTGACTCGACTGTGTATTATGTTAAAATATCATAAATACAATATTTGTGAAGAATGATTTTTCAGAAGGATTGGTTTCCCATCAATTTCCAATACTAAGAGTTCAGAACCATGTCCCGAAGTCATTAACCAGATCTGTTTGACCCAAAGTAGAGGACTGATCGGTTGACCCGGAGACTAGTCTTTAACTTGAGCCAGGAAAACTTAAGTTAAATAACACGCAATAAGCTGAGCATTCGTAATATATCCAGTCTACAGGTTTGTATCTAGATGTAACTTATCCGGTATCCACTGCGTAAAAATATAACAAGGAAGCACATAACTTTTATAAAACTTTTTTGTGCTCGTTGCTTGTGTAGCAAATTTTATGGTTTCAAAACAGAGCTTATCGAAATATAGTCGAAACTTGTTTGTTTACTCTTAGAAAGATACCATGATCGTTAATACCAAGAAGAAAATAATTTCTAGTTATGTACCACCCAGCGTGGCTTTCCGAATAATGTTATCCACAAAACTGCTTTACTGGAGTCTATTCAATATAATATCCTGTACAAAGCAGTAGCAAAAAACACACGAATCGCCGTTGCTAGGAGAGGGTTGTGTTATTGCATGCAGCTCCGTGACAAACTGAACAAAATGAGAAGTCGCATCGCCTTACGTTCGAATGAAAGATGTCTGATCATGATATAAGCTACTTCGTCCAGAGAAGTAGGAATGAGCATGTATGCTTCAACCTCCAGTGAGGCAGACATGTTTACGCAGACACAAAAGTAAATGGACGTAACATATCGATGAGATCTCATTCAAAGAAAAATGAATATTATCATCCTCGTCAACAGCGAAGAAATACGCAATTCCATTTTTTTCGGCAAAGTTATGAACGGTACATAGCTGTGAGCGGATTTTTCGCCAGCCGAAATAAGTTTGAAATTTATTTCTTCATTGTAGTGCCATACAAAAGCAGTGGTGAGGAGATTTCTGAAAACACGAACATATAACGATAATCATACTTGCCAGCAGAAAGTGATTGCATTCTATCTATTATCAGGACTTGTGATTTTCTGATCAACAGAAACAAGTGATATATATTCTTAACCGTTGAAGCAATAATTGTCAATAAGAGAGTTCATAGTCATTTTCAATCGCCATTCTTCAAAGATAAATTAAAGGGTATTATCAGAAAAGTGCTTCTTGAAGAACTAACAACAGTGAGATCCAGAAGTGATTATTTACATCCAGCTGCTAAATTCATGTTCCAGGGAGTCTCTATCATTATGACCATGAATGAAAACAACTCTCAAATCTTCCTTCAAGAAAGCACCATAATCACCAATCTTGAAAGAATGACTCTTTTTTAATGGCTGGCGCGCGCGCGCACACACGCGCATACGCATACACACACACACACACACACACACAGAAAAAGGTCACTCTTAACAAATCTTCCAATGAAAATAAGAGCCTTTGGCATCGAACTAAATTTAAAAAATTTTGGAATGACAGTTCAAGAAAGAGAAGTCCTAATTCAAGACCTGGCCCTTCAAAAGACCCGGCAGAGAACCGTTTAAGAACTTACGACATAAATCTGACATCAATTAGGACTTCAGCAAAAAAGCTCGAACTTTTCAAACTGTTTTTCACCAAAGTAATTATAGTAGCTAAAAAACAAAACAAAAAGGCTGGCCCTTTTCAGGGCTACTGTACATTCTACATTTTTCAAAAATGAATTACCTTTTGTACTGATATAGCACATATTTAAAACAAACATCTCAACTACAAATTTTTGCACACTTCACAGTTTTGAAAACTAACTATGAAGGATCCAGTTTCACATTATTTTTTTTCATTAACTGATGTACTCACTTGACTCTTCTAAATCACAAAGCGCCCTTTCACTAATTTACGTCTATTAATTAAATATTTTAACATTAGAAATTACCGCGTAACAACTTAAGTTCAATTCATTTCATTTCATTTCATTTATTCATTTTTCAGTTGCCACATATTACAGTTCAAAATACAAACAATTACAAAACATGTAGCAACCAGGAGGAGGAGGAAAAAGGCCGTAAGGCCTGACATAGCCCTCCCACCCTAGTACTAAAAAGAAAAAAAAGACACAAACAATAAAGAACAATACAAAAGACAAGCCAAAGGCATATTGAATATAACTGAAAGATTAAATAAATACATAAGTGTATATAGATGCAAGGTCTATCCATAAAGCGTGAAATCAATCCAGCGACCAGCTCAGGTCAACTCAGCACTGATTGAGATACTTTTTAATAAGGTGGTGCTTGAATTTTTTTTAAATAGGTCAAAATTGTTAATTAATTTTATGTCACAAGGCAAGGATTTCCAAAGTTTTGGACCCGAATAATTAATATTCATTTTAATTGTTTCTGTCCGAGGGAAATTAGGTATGAGTGTTGATGAATTCCTGGTTTCATAAGTATGAGTACGAATATTTAATGATATAAAGTCATTGTATAAATCATTTTTAATTCTTCTGAACATTATTTTACCAAGATTATAGTCAAATAATTGTTTTATTGTAAGTATATTATATTTATTGGGATTTACTTCTGACCTAAAGGTAAGATTAGGTATATAATTATTAAGAGTTGTTAGGTCTATTAATCCTATGCATCTATTCTGTAATACCTGCATTTTTTTTAAGTTATATTGTGTTGTTTGCCCCCATGTCAGTATACAGTAATTTATATGTGTTTGTATTAGCGTGCAGTATAACAGTATCATTATTTTAGGGGACAAATTTATCATAATCTTACTAACTACCCCAATGTTTCTAGATAATAATATATTAGTCCGGTTGTCAATATGCATATTCCATTTCAAATCATTTCGAATGAATACTCCCAAGTAAGAATGACTATTCACAAAATCAATTTTAGCTCCATTCAAGACCACCACGTCACTGATAGATTGTAGTATTTGTAGTTTCGAAAAGATCATAGCCTTGGTCTTGTTTACATTAATAATCAATTCATTGCTATTTAACCAATTTGTCACAAACACAAGTTGTGCATTTATTCTAGATGTAAGATCTAAAGTATTGTTACCCTTGAATAAGATTGTTGCATCATCAGCAAATAAAATTAAATCATTATCTTTTACCACTGTAAAGAGATCATTAATATATAAATTAAATAATATAGGACCAAGGACCGAACCTTGCGGCACTCCAGAAATTATATTTCTCATTGTGGATTGTGTCATATCAATCACAGTATATTGCTTTCTAGCTGATAAATAACTTTTAGAGAAATTATATGTAGAACAACTAATCCCAATAGAAAATAATTTGGTTAATAGAATATCATGGTTTAGCGTATCAAAAGCCTTAGATAAATCTAAGAAAATTGCGATTGCTGATTGAATTTTCATAGCATTTTGTTGGATTAAATTATGTGTAAATGAAATTGCAAGCTCTGTTGATTTATTTGGCAAAAAGCCAAATTGATTTTTGTTAAATTTGTTGTATTTTTTGTAAAAAGGAAAGTAATCTAATGTAAATTAATTTTTCTAGCAATTTAGCAAAAATAGTCAAATTTGCAATTGGCCGATAATTATTTGCTTCGTTTACCGAACCTTACTTGTATTTGGGAGTGATTTTAGTTATTTTTAAAGCATCTGGGAATATGCTTGTAGTAAATATAGAATTATAGATCAACAAAAGTGGCTCCACAATAATATGAACCACATGTTTAATAACCAATGGTGAAATTTCATGATATCCAGGTTCACTATTGACATTAATTTGCAACAACAAGTGTAAAAGTTCAGATCGTGTAATTTTAAGTAAGTGAAACGTGTTTGATTGGTGTGAATTCTGAAAGTACTGATGATATTGAGCATTTGTAAGTAAAACTTGTTGTTTAAGAATTTGCGGAGCTAGTATAAAGTGATCATTGATTTCATTGACTATATCTTGTTTGGATGTAATTTTTTGGATTAAATTAGTTAGGTATTGTGGTGTAATTGAACCCGAAGATTTACCCAGTAATCTGTTTAAATGTTTCAAAGTTAATTTAGAATCGTTTTGAGAAAAGATATTAGTATAATATTCTCTTTTAAATTTCATAATATCAGAATTTAATTTATTTCTATATGTTTTAAATATTTGAAAATCAGTTTGTAGTTTACTTTTTATAAATTTTGAGTATAATCGATTTTTTTTATTAATTCGGTTTAATAGATGTCTAGTGAGCCATGGCTTACGGTGCTTTTTAGCTTTGTTCTTGTTAAGTAAAATTGGAAAGGCTTGGATGTATAATTCATTTAGCACTGTTGCAAAGCTGTCATATAAAAGATTTGGATCAGTCATCTGTAAAGCATATAATAAACTATTCAAAAATTTAATAAACTATTCAAAAATAATTAATACATTGTGTTTAATAACTACTGTTGGCATATTTAATCTCGTAAACTATATCATAACAGTTTAAATTTTTGTTTGTTTAATCTGTAGATTAATAAATTACATTCACTCACACGTGTATCCCCTTGTCTCTCAGCATCCATACAAAATTCTACGAATTAATTTACTCTACCTCTAAACAATTTCTGTTGTAGAAGCTCACATATTTTGGAACAAAAATAAAAACACAATGATTGCATTTAACTGGGAAAACACGTTAAAGACGGTAAATATCAAATTTCATTCAAAACCATCTTTGGTGCCAGTAAAATCTTACAGAACCTACATTGTAAATTTGTGCTTTAGATCATACTTCTCATTTTCGAAATTTTTTTAGGTCATACTCCGTAACATAAAAATTATTTAGTTTATGTCACGAAATGATTATATATGAGTTCCCTATTTTACCTTTATGTATGTAATATTAGTATACAATACAGAGATGATTTAATGTCAGTCAAATCATATCAAAGTAAGGTGCGAAAATAAAATAATTTTTCTGCTTCTTTGAACCATTACCATTCCACATCCATCCATTTTGCTATTTTACTACTTGATCCCACTAAACTATGATTTTTACTTTTCTTTAAATTAAACGAATGATAAGAAGACCCTAAGGCCCAAATATTGAATTTAAATACCCATAATTTTCTCAGCTTCTTTACCTTCCTAATGCCTGATTTTAATAGGCATATATTCTTTTCTTATCTTCATTCCCATTTACTTTTTGCTGTCCTCACTTGGCCCCTGCAAACTTTTCCTTCGATGTCTCTGACTTTGTCACTGCACCATTTCGGTTGTGAAGACCCAAAGCGATATAGCTACAAACTCTTCACCTTTCGAGGGTATTTTTTATATTTGGATTTGTATTGTTAAAAGATTCCAAAACTATGTTTAACGTAATTACACTGTTCGCTATACATTTGGGAACTAAAAGCGCATCAAATAAAGTCATTCCTTTAATGAATGTGCACATACATCAGCGTCATCATATTTGGGTGATTTGCAGGGCAACGAGGTTTTCTCTAGGTAATGTTTGTATGTTGACACGTCACCGTGTTGAATTTGCATACCTCTGCATGTCGTACAAAGGTAAAATACACTGCTGTCCAAAAACTTACAGAAGAGGTACATTTCACCAGCTAATATAAAAAAAAAGCGGTTTCACAGCTTTAAGTGATACCGATTATAAACAGCAACAGTAATATCAAACGCACGAAATAAAAAATCATGAGTAATGTGTAATAAAGTTCAAAACAGGACAAAATATTACGAAGGTGGCACAGGCTCACCTGTCGTTCAGTGACACTCTTCCATCAGCATTTTTAATACATTAAAAAGCATACACCGTCTTTGCACGATATATTTAACTTAAAAAATGACAGACATTTACATATTTAAAATATTAAAAAACCCATAAGTACTTTCGGGTGGACAATCGACCCGTCTTCAGATGAAGGAGAGCTGTTGCTACCCGTGTGTTTCCATATATATGTCCGAATATGATGACGTACCAGGTATAGACTAGTCTGATTTGTGACGGCTAAATCACAAATCAGACGAAGTCCATGTGGGAATATGATAAACAGGGTGCAAAAATATACGAAATATATGTGTTTGTTATAATTCACATATTTAACAAGAAATGTTACGTAAGTTCATAGCGGTAATGAGTCTTTTCCAAATCCTGGGTAATTCAATTGGGTAATTATCGTTACAGCAGCAATCCCCGAAGGACACGATGTATACACTTTCAGTTATATGCAACGAGTATAAAGAAGCGGTTGTATGTAGCAGCTTAGTGTTTTTCCAGTCTGGTTGGACATTTCCTTGTGCTACATGTCTGGCGAGCGCTGTGTTACTGTGGTTAACGCGAATGTCATATTTATGTTCCTGCATTCGAGTTTCAAGGCTACGTTTTGTAGATCCCACATAGTTGCTTACGTGTTCACCATTGGAAACATCTATTAATGGTATATTATAGACAGCCCATTTACACAAAATAACAGGTTCTCTATCTTTTTTGATAAGTGAAAATAGATTTCTGGATCTAATGCCAAAATGAGTATCATACTTCATACATGTGCGTGTCAGTACATTAGTAATGCTTAGGTACTGCTCCATTGTACCAACAAAACGCTTTGCTGGTTTTGGTCTTTGGTCAAACATGTAGATCTATCATTTGAGATTCTTCGATAGATTCGGTTAATCATATATTTGGGATATCCATGTTTGGCAGCTAAATCAAAAATGAAATCTATTGCAGGTTTAAGCAAGCTGTCAGCAGACGACTGCGTGAAAGCTCTTCTGATTAAAAAGTTGATAGCTGATAGCTTATGTGGTAATGGATGTGAAGAGTTAAAAGGCATTAAACTACTGCCGGCAGTGCGTTTTCGATATACAGAGTAAGAAAGGTTGCATGTTACTAAGTTACGGGTGATTTGGAAGTCCACAAATGGTAAAGAGCAGTTTGATTCAGTTTCTATCGTAAGCCCGATAGAGGGAAAAACAGATGAAAGCGCGTCGGCGAACGTAGCGTCGACGTACCTGATATACAAACTGGGGAGATGGCGGAACTCATTGAGAACCCTACCCCCCAGTTTGTATATCAGGTACGTCGATGACATCCTTGTATTTTGGCCTCATACATAGGATGATTTAGCTAAGTTCGCCGACGCGCTTTCATCTGTTTTTCCCTCTATCGGGCTTACGATAGAAACTGAATCAAACTGCTCTTTACCATTTGTGGACTTCCAAATCACCCGAAACCCAATAACATGCAACCTTTCTTACTCTGTATATCGAAAACCCACTGCCGGCAGTAGTTTAATGCCTTTTAACTCCTCACATCAATTACCACATAAGCTATCAGCTATCAACGTTTTAATCAGAAGAGCTGCTGACAGCTTGCTTAAACCTGCAATAGATTTTATTTTTGATTTAGCTGCCAAACATGGATATCCCAAATATATGAATAACCGAATCTATCGAAGAATCTCAAATGATAGATCTACATGTTTGACCAAAGACCAAAAACCAGCAAAGCGTTTCGTTGGTATAATGGAGCAGTACCCAAGCATTACTAATGTACTGACACGCACATGTATGAAGTATGATACTCATTTTGGCATTAGATCCAGAAATCCATTTTCACTTATCAAAAAAGATAGAAAACAACCTGATATTTTGTGTAAGTGGGTGTATATAGTATACCATTAACAGATGTTTCCAATGGTGAACATGTAAGCAACTATGTGGGATCTACAAAACGTTGCCTTGAAACTCGAATGCAGGAACATAAATATGACATTCGCGTTAACCAAAATAACACAGCGATCGCCAGACATGTAGCACAAGGAAATGTCCAACCAGATTGGAAAAACACTAAGCTGCTACATACACCCGCTTCTGTATACTCGTTGCATATAACTGAAAGTGTATACATCGTGGCCTTCGGGGATGGCTGCTGTAACGATAATTACCCAGGATTTGGAAAAGACTCATTACCGCTATGAACTTACGTAACATTTCTTGTTAAATATGTGAATTATAACAAACACATATATTTCGTATATTTTTGCACCCTGTTTATCATATTCCCTCATGGACTTCGTCTGATTTGTGATTCAGCCGTCACAAATCAGACTAGTACATACCTGGTACGTCATCATATTCGGACATATATATGGGAGCACACGGGCAGCAACAGCTCTCCTTTATCTAAAGACGGGTCGATTGTCGTCCCGAAAGTACTTATGGGTTTTTTAATCTTTTAAATATGTAAATATCTGTCATTTTTTAAATTAAATATATCGTGAAAGACGGTGTATGCTTTTTAATGTATTGTATATGCACGACATCTTCATTAATACTAGCATTGTATAAATAGTCTACAGGGCAAAGTCCTCAATAAGTCCACTCCGCACCGTTAATCATGTTTGGCAGTGGTGTATCATGCTTCGCCCTAAGTGGTTTAGGAAATCTTGCGGTAAATTGACGAAAGACTAACGCGGCTTTCATCTGTAAACATTACCTCAGCACATTGATCTGAAGACCAGCCAACGTGTGACATACACAACTCATGGCGGGTGGTATGATGTGACCTGGACAATGGTAGACAGCATACGGGTTTCCATGCATATAGTGCGTTTAGACCGTTTGGCGCAAAATTTGCACACATCATCCCACTGGCTCGTGCAACGGGAAGACATCAAGCTAAATATCTGGCAGCGGTCTTATGTCTCCTGAACGATGATCAAAGCTGCAATCCCATGCTTTGTGCTACTCCAAAGTGTCTGGAGACATCGGCTACAGCCCGGCTGTCTTCGAACTTGTCTATTATTAGTCCTTGGCTAAAATCCTCCATATGATGTCTGCAAGATATCTTTTTGTTATCTCAAATATACGCAGTTTCTCGTTGCGTTGCTGAAACACTTGAGAAACTGAACTCATGGAAGACACGAATCATCCTCCTGCCTATATGCACCTTCACAAGTGTTACGTGTTCAATGGAAATTTGCATACGTGCTGCGCATCATGGTATGCCTTCATAAGTCACACACACTCGTGTGCATATGTTAGCAAACTTTTTTGCATAGTGACACTCTGTAATATTCAGATTTTATGTTCGTCCTTACGTTTTGGGCAGCAGTATACAAAGTTCACCCATTTCGGCCCCAACTGCAGAAATATCTGAGAAGTGATATGCAGTGTTCGAAAAAGTTTAAAATGAGGGAGATAAATCTTAAGATTTGTTCAGTTCTTCAGGAAAAAACATTAAACATTACTGAAGTGGCTCGAGAAATAAGACAAGTTACAGATGATGGGGGCAGTTTCCATTCATGCTCCTAAAACTTAGTTCTCTCTCTCTCTCTCTCTTTATCCCGTTCGTCCAGGACGGGTTGAGTCCCACAAAGAGGATTATGCGCCTTTGAAGGTTACTGAAAAATTAATGCAGCCGGCTTGCAATTCCTCTGCTGCATGTGGGTAAAGGGTGAAGTGCGTCCGGTGCCGACTTCACTGGGAACCATCTACGTATTCGCGTTCCCTAGCCCAGAGAGTCAGCGGAAAATCCCGGAAAAACCGCTGACTATATAGCCGATAGGACCGTGATTCGAACACCTGACAAAAACGTCCGATTACCACACTGCACACAGCGCGTTAACCAGCTGCGCCATGCCGGTGGTAACTTAGTTCTACAAGTTTAAAAGTGGTGACAAGAATCACGATCAGGAAATACAATATCTGTAGGTCGACACATTCTGTGCGACGCTGATCCGTCGACAAGCATTCGTATACTGTCATAGGAGCTTGGCTGATAAGCAAATATTGATCGATATCTGAAACTCATCTGTGAATTAGCAAGGTGCTACCGAAGTGCTCCACATGATGTAGCAACTGAATACAAGCCAAATGCCGTATGCAGTGTGTAACCAGAAAAGTGCACGCAGAGTTCACGCGATATTTCATCAAGCGAAGTGTTACTTGTGATGAAAAATGCATGTACTTCAACAATCTGAACAGCCAGAAGCACCAGCTTAACGCGGATTGGCCCGCACTTTCTGTCCGAAAGATAGAAAGATTCAAGACGAAGCAATGTTGCATGTTTGGTGGATTACTGAGAGAGGTAGCGCGTAGTTCTCGATGGAAGCGCCATGGACACCAACCTTCCCTCGGCACATTTGGAGTAGGTGCACACTGCGATGCTTCACCGTTACCTAGGATTGGTGCACGGGGACAACGCAAAGCAAAACCCAGACAGCTGATATTTGGGCTATTGACTAACCTGGGGTGTAGACCAGACCTAAATACTTTTGTCTGCGCCTTCTTTAACTGTACGATTCCTTTTTTTGTTTTTCGAGGTAAGCGGATTGGTACATTGGGAAATGGAATTTGCTTACAGATGGCTACGCTATATGTCCGCGTAGTACAGAAAATGGAAGTTCGCATTTCTTTGAGTAAGGTTCGTCATTTATATGGTACGAATCGTTTTTCAAATATTTAGTAAAACGTGCAGACCTATGACACAGGTTGGCACTGGAATACGAGGGTGAGTCAAAAGTTCGTCCCGTTTGCAGCTAAAACGATTAATCCTGTAAGAAAGCCAAACACGATGACCTCATTCTGCAAAGTACATGCCGTTGTTTTCTACAGTCCTTTGCCAACGTTCCACCACAGCCACGATCCAACGGCGGTACCACTCGGATGGTTTCGAGGACAGGAACTCTCTGCAGCCAAATTCAACATCCACCACTGATGCGAAGTGCCATCCTTGCAGGAAATGCGCCACGAAGTGAAAGAGGTGGTGGTCAGATGGGGTCAGGTGGGACTGTACGGAGGAAAGGGTAGGATTTCACTTCTTTCCAATTCCTGTAGTTTTCGGAACACCAATCTGGAGGTATAACTTGGGGTATTTTTCACTGGCAGAAACATTCGCTTCCTATTGAGTGCAATGGGTAGTGTTGATACAAGAAAACTTCTCTGGTACAAGAAAACATCATCCACAATATAAAAAAAAAAAATCCCAAGTCCAAGATTCTTTTACAATACAATGCTTAACTCTTAGAATACACGGACGAAAGGAAATCTTTAAGAGCTAACAATTCTCTACACGTGGCGTAAATAGGCCAGTCAATTGACACATTTTTGATACATATTTTTCAGATGTTCATATATTTTCTAACACTTTTTACGCACTTAGGGCGAAAAGAAATATTTAGGCAGTAACAGAAATCAAAACCCCCCTGCAGCAATATCTCAGCAAACTCTGAGACGGAAATAGAGACAGAGGGAAAAGATGATTAGGTTTTAAAGGAAAATCAAAAGCCAAAACACGTTTCTTCCAGATGTACCATTAATATAGGAAGCGCGTTTAAAAAAAACAAGTGATTAATATACTGAGAAAATGCGAATACCTCAGCATAATACCTTACATATTGTTATTTATTTCGATTACGTACTAATATTTAGGACATGTAGAATTGCGCTTGGCAGATACCTCGGCGATTTTTTGCTTGATGAATTCTCCTAATAAGTTCATGCTCTGGGAAAACCTTTACCATATTTTGTGCATTATCACCATCTACGCAACAGTATCTGAGCTCTTTATTACAGCATCATATAGTACAAACTACCGCCCACTTTTACGTATATTGCTTAAAATGTACTTTCATCTTACTTTTCATTTACACGTATTTCTTTTGTATATATCAATACTTTTGCAAGCGCGATGCTAAATAATACCTCCTCAACGTTGAAAGAGACATCGACAATATTTAACATAGTATTTTAAATAGGTTACGCCATACACTGAAGTGCCAAAATAACTGAGATACCTCTCTAATACCGAGTTGGTCCTCCTCGCGATAGGCTAATGGCTGCAAAGCGACGGGGCACGGACTCCACGAGCTCTCTGTAGTACCGTGGAAACAATGCACATCATGCTTCCCGAAGAGCGTCCCACAATTCAGTAATATTCCCGGTGGAGGAGATTATTGGCATCGACGGCACGTTGAACAGCATCCCAAATGTGTTCGATGGCGTTTAAATCCGGCGAACGAGGGAGTCAAGGCAGGATGCTAAACCACGTGGAATGTTCCTCCAGCCATAGTCGGGCGACTGTGGACGTATAGGGTGGCGTAAAAGGTCGCACCCGTCGGAGTGGTTGCAGATATGAAAGGGTACAAATGATCCTCAAAGATGGTTACGTAGCCTCCACCGGTCAGACCAGTCTGCAGGCGTATGAGGGGTCCTAATGCCTGCCAACTGAAAACACCCCACACCATAACAGAGACACCACCGGCCTACACTCTCTATTATAGGCATGTGCAGGATCCATTGCCTCGTGGGGTTTTCGCCACATCCGGAGTCGCCCATCTGCCCGAAACAGTTGATACCGCGATTCGTCGGACCAGAAGACACGTTTCCAGTCATCTTGCATCCAATGGCGGTGCCCAGGTGAAGTGCACAGCCTTGTGTCGTCGGGTCAGCAAATGGCACTCGGGCCGTCGGCTCCGAAATCCCGCAGAACACAGGGAACGTTGCACTGCTACTACTACTCCCAACATTAAAGTGCTCTGTGATTTGCGGTAATGTTTCACGCCGGGCAAATGTTACGATACGTGCCAGACGCCGCTGACCACGATCGTCCATGGATGTTTTACGGCAAACCGGTCCCGCACTCTGGATTTCCCCCTGAGTTTGTGTAGTCCAGGTACAACCTTGAAAGTTTTGACCGTGTCAATCCAAATTTCGTGGTAATTTCCGAGATGGAGTGACCCATTTCCCTGGTGCTGACTATCATACCACGTTCGAATTCGCTTTAATCCTGATAACCTGCCATCTGTACTGCGAAAGCTACTACTTGAGCTTCTGGATGAGACCTGCCTCTCTCTGTATATATATATACGTCGTTTGCGGAAGATACCATTTACCGCATAGGTATGGTGGCATGTAATGAAAATGGTGGCGCCCTTTCCAGTATTTCTTTTGCACCTGTGTATACTAATGTATCAAAACAGTTTCAAACCTAAAGGGAGACGGAAGCGTCAATTCCTGCTATTGAAAAATTAAAATATTTATGTACCTTCTTCTCGGAATCTATTGAAGATAGGTATTTGAATTTGGGTACGACTATAGAATGAATCTTTTTAAGTATATTGACATTTTTATAAAAACACATTCATACAAAGAAAAATTGTAAGGATTGTTTAAATCATTTTCACAATTTAGTGCCATTTTTTTCCAACACAAAAAAATACTGAATCTAAAATCTAAATCTAAATTTTTTTCCAACACAAAAAATACTGAATCTAAAACCTAAATCTAAATTTTTTTCCAACACAAAAAATACTGAATCTAATAATCTAGCAAATTGTCAGTTTATGTAGCATCAGTATAAAAACATACCCAGAAAGTTTAAAAGGTATTTAGTGAATAGTTTGTGAGAAAAGGTACATAAACATTCAAAAAGCCATTTTGTCAAAAATAGCGTTAATTAAACATCAGAGACATTGTAAATTAATAATTTTCGGCAATATATTAAGGGATTCCAGCAGCACTGGAAATCAGTACATTCCTGCACCATTTTCAGGATTATGAGAATCCTCCAACTCCGCTTTTCTTTCTCATTGTTTTTTGGGATTTTTTCTTCCGCATTATTAGATCAGGCTTACGAACTCGTTGTCTGTGAAGGTATTGCAGCATTCTTGCCATGTTGTCACCAGATTTGATGCCAAGAGTTTCCGGTACCTTTAATTTTGCTTAAATTTCCCTCCTTGAATGTTAAAAAAGCATCGTAGGCACCGATTTTCAGTGTTGGGAGTGTCACAGAAATAATTTGGAAGGCAGTTCAAAATCCCACTATTGTACCATTCAAGTTTATGAATGGCGGCACTTTTCTAAAACAGATTGATCTGTTAGGCTGTGGAATACAGGCTTTATATATTCCAAAACTGCACAAAAAAGACTATGTTTGTGGATATCAGGTTCTCCAGTGGTAAGACTTGTATTGTATTTACACCACAAAGAGTTACCGCTTGGGATCAAAGCAAATGCAATTTTTAAGGTGTTCTAATTTTTCAATCTAGGTTTTGTACTTAATTTTCATATATTCTTATAGCTCATGTTTTGTACATTCTTTTTCAATAATAAAACACAAATCGCAATTTTTTCGATATTTTGGGTTCGTTCTCCCCTTAAGTTGAAAAGTAAAGCAATGCAACTATTCGGACGTTCAGCACAGAATAAAAAAAATAACTGCAAAATAATTTGATTTCGTTCGCCTTACATTCTGCAAGGAATTCAAAATTTTGAAACAGCTTCAGAGTTTCATGAACATTTCTAGATTCTGAAAAACCCATGCTCACTTTCATAGTATGATATGCAAGCATGATTTTTTTCATTTATATCTCTATCATTGTGTCTCCATAAAGAAACTACTGCGATATTGTATGCTACGAAATAAATACAAAATAATACAAAATACCTCAAAATCACTTTGTTAGGAATAATAATGAAGGATAAGGACATTTTATTCTTTCAGGAATAATATAAAGAAGATTGTTTACTCACCTTGATAAACAAGGTTTCGTGAACAGATTAGTTCTGAAAACACTGATTACATAGATATCATATTTTTTATAATTTGAAATGGAGATTTCTCTTATTAACAACATGATGCAAAGATAAAACAATATATACAGAAAATTATAAAACACTCTTTTTTTCGAGTTCACTGGTAAATTTTTACCATTTTTAGGTAAAACTCAACAAAAACTTTTGAAGAACAATAGCTTTATTTTATAGACACAAACAAAGCTGATTTTCATAAATATAAGGAGTACAAGTATCTACGGTCAAAAGAAAATAATAATAAAAAGTTCACTTACGATGTTTCGTTGTTTTCAAAGATGAGCTCGCCTTCCAGAAATTCGAATTCATTACCACCTTTGGCTGTTCCTTCAACTGTCCGAAATGGTAAGATGACTCTACCTCGGGCACCACTAAATCGATTCACCAACAGCTTGTATTCGCCAATGGATTCCGGAACTTCAAGTTCTGCTTCAGGGAAGAGGAAAATTCCTGCATGATCATCATCAAGTATCATCACGGTCGCCAAGAAAGGAGTTGCTAATTCAACCGGTATTCGTGTTTCAGTTTTGTCGATTGTATATCGGGGATTCAGAAGCCTCACGTAGAAGTGCTCATCTTCTTCAAACACGTCATCGTCAATAACAGTTATGTAAAACTGTTTTTGAGTTTCTTCTGGGCCAAATATGAGAGTTCCCTCTGCTTCTTCGAAATCAGAGCCTGCGTTGGCGGTCCCATCTTCTGTTCTGTAATCAATAGCTACAGATTCATTGAGGGCCCCATCTCTTGACACAGTAACAACAAACTGACCAACGTTTTCCATCACAGTGTAATGACCAGGATCAAAAAATATGCTGACAATATCACGCTTCTCTTCTTTAACTTCATCGTCATCTTTCTTTTCGATTTTTTCCAATTTTCGTTTCATTAAATTGGCTCCTCCCATGAGTTTCCTAGTGGCCTGAATGCGGTAATAGGCTCTGCTTTTTGGTCCGCGGTCAAGAATTTCTTCTCGAGCCATCATCTCTAGATCTTCCATATGAGCATCGGGGTGTTTTCTTCTAAGTTCTCTGAGAATCTGGATGTACTGCATTCTATGCTCTTCAAATTCTCTAATTTCATCACTAGGTTCTTCTTCATAAACTTTGACATTTCCATCGGGGATATGGTTACTCTTTGTTGTCCCCATTTCTAGATCTCCTTCATCTTCGCCACCCACTATCATCCCACGCTTATTCATACGATATTTTTTACTTAAGTATTTGTATATAAGTAATCTTCTGTCAGCTATGTAAGCAGTTAAGACTGTGGTCGGGAAGAACATGAAGGTTACAATGCCCTCCCAGACATCAATAATACCGTAAGAAGACCAAGTGAGAATCAAGTATAACCATATATAAGCGAACACACTCCAAGTCATAGTAACGAAGAAAACCCTTAAATGTTTTATGCGTCTATTTTCTTCCGATGGCACAGACCAAACGCAGATGGCTATGATGACAAACATGTTAAAAGCAGCGCTACCTACAATGGTTCCTGGCCCGAGCTCACCTGCATTATAGTTTTGAGCATACACCTCAATAATTGACAAGAGAATCTCGGGAGCTGAAGACCCAAGCGCCATGAGAGTCAGGTTAGATACAGTTTCGTTCCATATGCGAACACTGATGGTTTGTGTTTCACCGTTGGGTTTTTTGATGACAACTTCCTTTTCTTTGGACGTTATGACCTCAATAGAAGCCATGAATCTGTCTGCTACAATGGATACCCCGACAAACATATATACTAATGCAACGAAGTAGACTATACCACGAGCAACAATGTCTCCGGTGCTAAGGTTATCTATGGGTAACCACACTGGAAGAATGAGGCCATCCCTACAAGTGGCATTTTCTTCCGTTTCATTCTTTTCAGCATTTGTCGATGAAAACGTCATTACAAGAATAAATGTACTTGCAAGAACCCTCTTCCTGCTCCAAGTCCACGTTGTTTCCATTCTGGCGATATTTTAAAAATTAAGACACCAAACACTTACTTTGGAGTGTATCACTGTTTCTACTCTGCTCAAAATCAATGAGCAGTTGGTTTGGGAATGATAAATCTTGGTCAAAAAGGGACAGCTACTATCTACTTCGATTAGTGGCCATGTGTTGTATGTCCATCGGTTCTGCTAAAACCGCCTCGAAAGTTTTCTCTCCGTGAAATCTAGGGAAAATAAATAAAAATACACATTCTTTAGCAACATATTTTGTGTAGGTAATAGAATTATGCTAAACATTTTAAATAATCTACCTAAAAGTAGCATTTTCATTTAAATAATGCTTTCAGACATTTCAATGATTCAGAAATACAAATGTTGGAATGAAGTACACTTGGTATACGGTAAACTCTAAGCTTCAACGTCAATACCTAATCAGACATAAGATATGTTATCCAAGATGTAATCACGATCCTTTGGTAAAATGAATTTGGGAATTCATCGTCATATGAGGTTCGGCTATTTAATAATGAGAATGCTTGCTTCTGAGCTACTATTCGAAGCTCCGAACAAAATGCATGGAACCATCCTTTAAAGTTCCTCACTTGTCTGTAGAAGCAAATCCCAACACCTTCTCTTAATGTGGAGTTCGTCATACTCATATGTGTGTGATGCCTGCCCGGAGGCGCAGTGGTCTAAGTGTTGGCTTACGACTATTCGTCCGAGATGGGTCCGGATTCAAATCCCGGCGAGGCATACTTGTTGTGTTTGTCTTACGGCACTGGCTCTTTCCATTCCCTAGAAGTAGCCCTAAATTAGAAACGGGCGACTGCTTATAGACCATTGAATTGCTCACGGTGGTCGTTAAACCTTCAATCCAAAAAATCCATGTGTGTGTGTGTGACAAAGTGGTTTCCTCTACGTTTCGAAAAAAATAACTGACATAGGAATCGAACAATTAATTAACATTAAATTTTAACACAACTAATGAAGATTGCCACAAAAACGTACCGGTTGTTACATGAGATTTGTGGAGAAGAAAAGCAACTAAGAACAGGTGTTTGTGAATGAAAAAGGGTTTTCGGGAGAAACAGGAGATGTAGGAAATGACAAACGACCCTGTCGGCCGCTAACAATGAAAACTGACGAGACTATGAACAAAGTGCCGACATGTTTGACAAATGATCAGCAACTGACCATTAGAATGCTATATAAGAATTGAATATTGACAAAGAATGACAAATATTAACTGAAATTTAAAAGATATCAAACGTGTGGGCCAAGACGGTTCCGAAGAGTAAGAGCAAAATCAGAAAATGAATAGGAGAGAAATAAAGCAAATGGATTCAGGACGGGAAAATTGAAAAACGCAAACTTTCCTAACAGTAGCGCCGTTTGTGATGAAATTTGTCTGTTTTTCAGTTCATCGCGGAAGACAAACATTGAGTGATGCGAAAATCAACTTATTCTCCAAGGTTTAAAAGTTCTCAGAACCCAAAATCTGAAATAAAGAAAATACTTGCTTTTATTTCGAAATTCACTGACATTTTGCGAGTATATATACTACCCGGGAAAAGAAATGTCAATTAGGCTTACATAAACGGCTTTTGACAAAGTTGTCAGAAGGATTTTTCAAGCAAGAGATCGGAGTTGAGAGAATGATCTGTATCACGGTGATTCTTCGGAGCACAACTCTTAGACACTCTTTGGCAAAAAAACAAAAGTTTCTGGGGGGTCATCATTCTCCTTACGCGCTAGACCTAGCCCCGTGCAAAGTTGCTCTGCTTGCTAAGCTCAAAAGCTCTCCGAAGGGAAGATATTTCCAATCAACTTAAAGAACTTAGGGGAAACACCTACGTACTTACTAAAAGAGTTTAAAATAAATTATTAACGTTTATTCACAATTAAATGCTTTATTAACATCGACTACAGTTTCGCAGAGCGTTTGGCCGAGCCAAACGGTATTTAGAAGCGCAAATATTGCTGTAAATATGCTGTAAATGGAAACGTGATCTTATGCTCTCTAGTGTAAAACTTAAGCGCTAAATTGTTTTTAATTATTTGCAAAACATTCAGCACTTCAAACGTTATATATAATTTATGACTACAAAACTAGTGGTTTTGAGATAAAATAATAATACAAACGTTTACCACAATCAAAGGTTTATTATATATCGACTATAGTTTCGCAGAGCTATTGGCTCGGCATCATCAGGACGAATGGAGCGTAAATGGTTTTTGGTGAGTTGTTTCCATACGCTTGAAAGAAATGGAGTCGACGTCATGTCGTTGACAAGCTGCAAAGAGTTCCGGTATATGTGGAAAGCTTCTAATAAATTAAGTTTGATAGTCGAATCAGGTTTATCAATGAGCGTAGCGTTTTCAAACAAAAATTTGTGGTTATTTTCGTGACAATGTTGGGCTATAGACGGGTGTTTTAGTTCATAGTTCCGTACGTAGGTCTTGTGTTCCTTCACACGGAAATTTAAAGCCCTGCGGGTCTGTGCTATATATGAAAGTCCACATTCACAAGGTATCTGATAAATTCCCCATGAATTTATGTCTTCGACGTAGTCTTTTGATCCGTAAAAATTTATCTTGTTTATGAGTTTGAAAATAACTTTGAAATTAAAACTCTTGAGGATTATTGAAATTCTGAAGCAAATCTGTGGAGCAAATGGGATAACCACACAATTCTGTCGTATTTGGTTGTCTATTGGCTTAAGTGAGCAGATAGGCTTCGGTTTCCTAAATATTTGGACAGCTTTGTCTATAATGGAATGGGCATATCCTCTGTGCAGCAAACTATAGTCGATATATAATAAACCTTTGATTGTGGTAAACGTTGGTATTATTATTTTACTTCAAACATTGTCCGACAAAGAAAGAAATTTTCAAATCGGACTGTTAGAAGCAGAGAAATTGACAAAAATAAACTGTCGAGAAAACTCTGGATTATTTTAAGCATAAAATATTCTCAAAAGTGTTTTGTGGTGAGCGGTATCCGGCGACAAAAGAATGTTTTCAGTAATGTTTTCAGTTGAGTTTTCAGAAGCGCAGATATTGTTAGAAATACATCAGAAACAGAAATATATACTTACACCCCGTAATGGAAAAAGTTTCTATCTTCTTCCCCAAAATTAGAAATTTTAAGCAGAATATTTTCCAGCAGGAGCTCTATCCTACGCAAAATGATTTTTTAAATCGGACTTTCAGAAACAGAGGTATCGGGTAAGTTGCAGTTTAACTGTATCCCTGGCGGAAAAAGTGTAAATTACTTTGAAAAGAAACTGTACCCAAAATAGTCTTCGCTATAAATGATATCGAATGGAAAAAATATGTTTTCGCCCGGATAATTAGAAGTAATTATATGGAGTACAAGAAAGATGACACTGAATTTTCGGTTGTAATGGTACGTCTTTTGAATCTTTTCCGACACGAATAAAATTCATCAAAGTTATGCATAGTCAATGGAACCGGTTAGAAAAAATTAACCGGCTTTCTACAATCGGTAAAAGATTCAGAGACAGAAACAGCTTTTTCTTCCACCAGCGAATAAAATGTATGCTACGAAAATTAAAAAATTGTGCACAAAACATTTCTCATACCAGAAGGAAGGTATCACAGTGAAAGAGACTTTCAAATCGAAAGGTTAAAAGAAGAAGTGCAGAAGGAAACATGATATTACTCTACGCATCCTAGTGGAAGAATTCTGCATAACGGAAAAGCTGAAAATAGGCGAAAAGTATTCTTCATGCAAAACGCTATGCTAAGGAAAAATAACTTTTCAAATACGTCTCCCGAAAACAGTGATAGCGAGCAAAAGGTTGTGACATTTACGCCCCTCAGCAGGAAAGCTGTGCATTATTTAAAGAGGATAAGGCTTCCCATCTGTATTGTAGCGAATGGTATACTGTAAAAAAATAAATTATCAATAGGTTTCAGAAGCGGAGATGCAGCTGTGAACAGAAGTATACAAGCACCACCTAGCGACAGAACTGTGAACTACAAAAAACTCCAAGTACAGACTCAAAGTATTCCACAAGGTAAATGATATCGGTGTTAAAAGAATTATTTAAACCGGACATTTAGAAATTGATCTATTGAGAAAAACAAATTAAATATTTGCTCCACCTAGCGGCGAAAACGTGTATTATTTTGAATAGATACGCGCAAAATCTTTTCATAGTTAGTAGTATCTGACCGAAAAATAATTCTTTAATCGGGTTTTTAGTCCCGCAGATATTACTGCAAATATGCTATAAACGGAAACGTGAACTTACGACGCCTAGTGGCTCAGATGTGCGTTAAGAAAAATTTAAATTTTATGAAAAATATTTCGCCCCGGAAACGCTCTCCGATAAAGAAACATTTTCAAATTGGACTATTAGAAGCACAAATATTGACATAATAAAAAAGATATGCATCTATGCCCCTAGCGGAAAAACTGTATATTATTTTAAGCAGAAAGTATTCCCAAAAAGTTTACCGAGGTAAGCGGTATCAGTCCCCGAAAGAATATTTTCAATCTAGTTTTCAAAAGTGCAGATTTTGCTGCAAATACATCAGAAATAGAAATAAACCCTTATGCAACATAGTGGCCAAATTATTCTCTATAAGAAATTAGAAATTTTATGTAGAACACTTGCCACTAGGAGCTGTATCCGATGCAGATAGAATGTTTGAAACCGGACTATTAGAAGCAGTAATATCGGAGAAAAGAGTAATTCATCTTTACGCGTCCTAGCAGAAAATATATGCATTACTTGAAAAAAAATTTACCCGAAATAGTCTCTGCTACAAACGGCATCGAACGGAAGAAAGAATTTTTAAAATTGGATATTCAGAAGCAAATACACTACAATTTGTAAAAATTGCAGCACCGTGAAGGACTGCTGGTATTAGATTGAAACTTACAGGATATGTACGACAGGTTGGGACATGCAAATGATTATAATGTCAGTGAAAATGCTCATGCTGTTTTGGAGCAGCGCCCTCCGAACTGTCCAAAAGCCGTTTGGATATAAACAGCTGACTCAAACGAGATGTTGCAAGCAATGCAGAGCTGACATTAAGTCGGAAGAGTGTTTCTTGTGTCTCACTATGCCTCGTCACGGAAGAAGGTCGCATTATAAACACCTGACGGACTTTTGAGCGAGTAAGGATTGTTGGGATGAGAGGAGCTGGATTTTCCTACTGCGAAATTGCCACTCATACGGGAAGAAGCGCCAGAATAGCGATGAGAACGTGGAGTCAGTGGAGAGATGAGGCTCGGATATACAAAAATCCGGGAAACGGACCAAAAACTGCACAACTACACGGGATGATAGACACCTCTACCGCATGGCAGTGAGAGATCGTACAGCGACATCCACGGTGTTGGCACAGCAGTCGAGCACTGTCACAAGTCAGACTTCGTCCTCCGGTACAGTTCGACGTCGTCTGATTAACAGAGGACTGGACGCTAGCAGCCCATTGCTGCGCATTCCTTTGACTCTCAACCACAGACGCCTCAGGCTGCAATGGGGTTTAGAACACAAACATTAGTGCGCTGATTGGCAACGGTTCGTCTTTTCTGACGAGTCAGGACTCAACTTGATGCACACTGATGGCCGCATACGTGTTCGAATATATCGTGGTGAACTGCACCTTGCAGCGTTATACCGGCCCAACGCCGACCATGATTATTTGGTGCGCCATTGGTTTCAATTCGCGATCTCACCTGATACGAATGGAGAGAATTCTCAACAGCCAGCGTTACATCAGGGCGCTATATTCCAGCAGGACAGTGCTCGGCCACATGTGGTCCGGAATGTCCAGGACCTCTTCTATGGACGGCAGATTCTACATCTTCCCTGCTATGAAAGTTCGCCGGATATGTTCTCAATAGGACATATCTAGAACATGATAGCTAAGCGACTGCCCCATCAAGCGCTTCCGCCAGTCAGCAAAAATGAACTGTTGGATTGGACGAGGCGGACTGGTAGCTGGGCCTCCGCGCTCTCCGGAACTGAATCCACTGGACTTCTTCTGGGGACACCTGAAAACACTGGTGTACGAGACGCCCGTGGAGTCACCGGAAGATCTCGTCGCGTGGGTCGTTGTGGACCAGATCAACACCACCCTGGGAGTCTACGAGAGAGTGCGACAGACTTTCATTTTTCGCTGTGAGCTGTGCAACGACGCCCTCGGGTGCCACTTCGAGCACCTCTTTTGAGTCTTGCTCTGTCCCTACGTTCCCCAACGCAAGTGTGCAACCCATGATTTAGCTAAGTTGTGTTTTATTTCACTGTTGGAGGATCAATGTGGGCATGGAACTTAACGTTTCTCATGCACTAGAGTGGAGTGCCACTCTACGTTCCATTGCAAAAGTTATTCGTCTTTATGTGCACGAATTTTGGAATACCCTGTACGTATATATATATATATACAAATTATCAGGAAAAACCAAAATGTTGATGTAAAAAAGAAGAGAGATGAGGACAACTAAAGAAGTGTGACTTCCAAAGTGGAATATATAGAGCTATGCAAGGCAGTACGAAAAAGTATCACTGAAGACGTAAGGAAATTCAAGTGTGAACTAGTGAGGAAAGCAATTGAAAACAGCCAAAGCCTAAAAATAGCAAAGGGACTTCTCAGTAAGGGAAGAAAACAGATTATGGCACTGAGAAAAGAAGATGGTTCTGTAACAAGAAACAGAGACGAAATTTTGACAAGAGTGAAAGATTTCTACACCACATTACACGAAAGGGATGATACATGTACTCCAGACATCATGAAAGGTACCAGTACTAGAGTTCTTCCAGTCCTCCCAGCAGAAGTTGCACATGCAATCAAGAACATTAAGCGGGAAAAAGCTCCAAAAAAGAAGATGGTTCTGTAACAAGAAACAGAGACGAAATTTTGACAAGAGTGAAAGATTTCTACACCAAATTATATGAAAGGGATGATACATGTACTCCAGACATCATGAAAGGTACCAGAGTTCTTCCAGTCCTTCCAGCAGAAGTTGCACATGCAATCAAGAACATTAAGCGGGGAAAAGTTCCAGGAGAAGATGGAATTACCGTGTACATTATACAAGAAGCAAGTGAAGAAATTGAAAGAGTACTCGCCCAAGTTTTCATTCGATGCTTTAATGAAGGGAAGATTCCTGAGGATTGGAACAACGCTACAATGATCCTGCTACGTAAAAATGTGACATTGAGGATCTCAGGAACTACAGACCTTTTTAGCCTCTTATCAGTGTTTTATAAAATCTTCACTAAAGTTCTTTCACACCGCTTGAAGGTAACACTGAACATGGCTCAACCGAGAGAACAAGCTGGATTCAGGAGTGGCTACAGCACAATAGATCATATCCACGTACTGAGAGAACTAATTGAAAGAGCGAGGGAATATGAATTTTCATTGTGCATGGCTTCTATCGATTATGAAAAAGCTTTTGATTCAGTGAAACCATCAGCAGTTACAATGGCTTTAAAATCCAGCGGTGTTGAAGATGCATACATTAATATTATTAATAACATCTATGAAAATGCAAGTGCAAAGATTCGGCTGTTTGAGAATACAGCACACATACAAATTGGAAAAAGAGTGAGACAAGGTGACACCATATCTCCCAAGCTCTTTAATGCCACATTGGAAAATGTCTTTCAATCACCGAACTAGGAAAACAAAAGGATAAAGATTAATGGAGATTATCTAACTCACCTTCGTTTTGCTGATGACGCAGTCATTTTTGCAACTACCCCATCAGAGCTGCAGAGTATGATACAGAAACTTGCTGACAAGAGTAAAGAAATGGGATTAAAAATGAACTTTCAAAAGACAAAAGTGATGTACAATGCTTTTACAAGAAATGAACATTTATCGATTGATGGAGAAAAGCTGGAGATAACAGACGCATACATTTATCTTGGACAGCAGATATCAAGTGAGGGTCACATTGATGAAGAAATTAATCGGCGTATAAAACTTGCCTGGAGAGCTTTTGGAAGAAACAGCATAATTTTCAAGAGCAATATGCCATTATGTCTTAAAAGAAAAGTGTTGACCTTAACATGGACCTTAACAAAAACGTGGACCTTAACAAAAAGAGACTTACAAAGGCTGAAGACAACTCAAAGCAGCATGAAGAGGTGCATACTTGGTGTAACCAGGAGAGATAAGAAGAGGAACTCGTGGATCAGAAAAATGACAAGAGTGGAAGACATCATGATCAGAGTAAAAACCCTGAAATGGCAATGGGCTGGACATACTGCTATATATATATATACGTTTTTTAAACTACATGTATACAAAAAAATATATTTTAATTGAATTTCATATATATATAAATATACATATAATTTAACAGAAAACCTACTTCCCTAAAATCAAACGAAATAAGCAACCAACAAACTTATAATAAAATGGATAAAAACCGCAAAAAAAAAACATATTTTAATTGAATATCAATTTTTTTAATTGAATTTCAATAAAATATGTGTTAGTGATGTCGACGTGAATTATCTAGACATCAATATTTCTTTTTGTAATCAAGCTTGGACTGCTAAGGTATATGATAAACGCAACTCATTTACGTTTCCCACTCTTCGTTTTATTAGTTGGACTTCTAATATATCGGTTAGGGTTCACAGAAATTTGATTATTTCACAGTTTTTTCGTTTTGTCTCAATTTGTAACAACAGGCATGTTTTTATTGCTGTTATCAGTGAATTTCTGATACAGCTTCAGACAAACGGATATCCAAGGAGATTTGTTGTTAGTATGTTACGTAAATTACTTGCGGGTTCGAAGTTTAGTAGGTTGCCGGTGGCATTCTCCTTTAAACATTTGCTTCGTCATCAATAGGTTATTTTGTTTCTTTGCTTCAGCTCATGCTTGGTGGTCTTCTTTTCGGTGGGGTCGTCTTGTGTGTATGTTCAAGATGTTAGTTTTGGTGATCGAGGTGCGTGGTTTTCTTTTTGGTGTTGTAATTTCATGTATGTGTTTTTAGGTTGGTTTATTTTTTATTTCACATTTATGTTCATGGGTTGGCTTAGGGAGTGTATCATCAGGTTTAGGTTATTACCTCCTGTTTACGATAATGAAAAACCAACCATAAAGCCGACACTCCCCTGATGATTATGGCTTTTTTTGTGGTTTTAATTCATTTTATTATAAGTTTGTTGGTTGGTTATTTCGTCTGATTTTAAGGAGGTAGGTTTATAACGGATATTATAACGGATATCCAAGGAGATTTGTTGGACCTTAACAAAAACGTGGACCTTAACAAAAAGAGACTTACAAAGGCTGAAGACAACTCAAAGCAGCATGAAGAGGTGCATACTTGGTGTAACCAGGAGAGATAAGAAGAGGAACTCGTGGATCAGAAAAATGACAAGAGTGGAAGACATCATGATCAGAGTAAAAACCCTGAAATGGCAATGGGCTGGACATACTGCTATATATATATATACGTTTTTTAAACTACATGTATACAAAAAAATATATTTTAATTGAATTTCATATATATATAAATATACATATAATTTAACAGAAAACCTACTTCCCTAAAATCAAACGAAATAAGCAACCAACAAACTTATAATAAAATGGATAAAAACCGCAAAAAAAAAACATATTTTAATTGAATATCAATTTTTTTAATTGAATTTCAATAAAATATGTGTTAGTGATGTCGACGTGAATTATCTAGACATCAATATTTCTTTTTGTAATCAAGCTTGGACTGCTAAGGTATATGATAAACGCAACTCATTTACGTTTCCCACTCTTCGTTTTATTAGTTGGACTTCTAATATATCGGTTAGGGTTCACAGAAATTTGATTATTTCACAGTTTTTTCGTTTTGTCTCAATTTGTAACAACAGGCATGTTTTTATTGCTGTTATCAGTGAATTTCTGATACAGCTTCAGACAAACGGATATCCAAGGAGATTTGTTGTTAGTATGTTACGTAAATTACTTGCGGGTTCGAAGTTTAGTAGGTTGCCGGTGGCATTCTCCTTTAAACATTTGCTTCGTCATCAATAGGTTATTTTGTTTCTTTGCTTCAGCTCATGCTTGGTGGTCTTCTTTTCGGTGGGGTCGTCTTGTGTGTATGTTCAAGATGTTAGTTTTGGTGATCGAGGTGCGTGGTTTTCTTTTTGGTGTTGTAATTTCATGTATGTGTTTTTAGGTTGGTTTATTTTTTATTTCACATTTATGTTCATGGGTTGGCTTAGGGAGTGTATCATCAGGTTTAGGTTATTACCTCCTGTTTACGATAATGAAAAACCAACCATAAAGCCGACACTCCCCTGATGATTATGGCTTTTTTTGTGGTTTTAATTCATTTTATTATAAGTTTGTTGGTTGGTTATTTCGTCTGATTTTAAGGAGGTAGGTTTTTTTGTTAAATTATAAATGTCTTGTGGTATCTAAGGTTTGCTCCTGTGCGCAACTTTGATTACTTCACAACATTTTTGCTTCATTTTCCTTTTTTTGAATTTTGAATATTTCATATTATTGTTTTGTGCGTTTTCGTTTCGGGTTTTTTACTACTACTAATATATATATATATATAGGTAAAATCCCTGAAATGGCAATGGGCTGGACATATTTCTAGAAGAACTGACCACCGTTGGACAACTCAAATAACAGATTGGATCCCAAGAGACAGGAAAAGACCCAGAAGAAGACCATGTGGGTGATGGATGGATGAAATTCGAAAGCATCTCTGAATGATATGAGGGAGATTGGTTCAAGACAGAAATTTGTGGAATAAATTTGGGGATACCTACATCCAGCACTGGATTGATAATGGTTGATGATGGTGATATATTAACAGTGTGAGATAAGATCCTGGAGCCTCCCTTCCCCCAACCGCGCATTCGAAATAAAATCTTGGCTACGTCACAGTCCGCAGTTTCCATGCTTCGGAAAAAATATTAATATAACTTATTTCAGGTGTTCGATTTCGGAAGATTTAGTTAGCTCGAGCAGGTACATAGAGAGACTTAATGGGTTTGCTGCTGGTAAGTAGGAGCTACACTTTGACTGACGCATAGTTATATACAGTATTCAACTTTTTCAAACTATTCTTACTTCTTTTCTGATTCTGAAATGATAAGTTATATGTAAAGTGTTACGAAATTACTAGTATTGTCAGCAAAATTATTTTTTTTTGTTTCTTCTGCAACAGAATTCAAATTCGAAAATCCGAGTCAATGTGTTCTATAAAGGCGCATTTTCCCCAAATTTTAGTTCTTTAAATAGATTTCCAAAAATTTGAAATATGTCTGTTCAGAGACATTTTACTTTGTAACTTTTTCCAAAGCTAGCAAGCATTGACTATGCATCTCAAAGACATGAAACAAATACTTAGACTTTGCCCGTAACAGGGAATCACATTTGTTATGCCGTCACATCCGTTCAAGTTAGTATTGCTAGGGAAGAAATGGTACTGAAAGCGATTTATAGTTTTAGCCAAGAAGCTACTTTATCTATCCCTTTTCGGCATTTACACCACAATGAAGAACTTTCACAGAAGACACCACAAAATAAAGCAGGAAGATAATGATTTAAGGAGAATTTTAATAGCTGAACTACTTAAATAAACGTGAACAGAATCCCGTTCAGCTTGCAAATATCATGCTAGTCAAACAACAAAAATATCTAACACATTAACACATCTCACCCCTTGTTAATATTCCAAACTGTTAGATCCCACTGCTGCCAAAACATAACAATAGCTCTTGAGAGTTTCGATGTGATGTTAAGTTCTGAATGTATAAGGAGAGATAACCAAAAATTAACAAAATTAGTAAAATCATGCAATGCATTGACTATGATATGCTTTCCAACCTACCAGAAATAATTACTCAAGTTATTACTCAAGTTATGAGGATAATGGCTGTGGAATAAATCTCGCTCCTCTGCCCTGACCTTTGGCCCCATTTTGATGATATTAAATAGAATTGGTTCAGTATTCCGGAACAACATACTAAAGTTTTGTCGCAATAGAAACATTTTTAGTCAAGCTATGAGGATAATGGCTGTGGAATAAATCTCGCTCCTGTGCCCTGGCATTTGACCCCATTTCGATGGTATTCAACAGAACCGGTTCAGTATACCTCCGGAACAACATGATAAAGTTTTGTCGCAATCGAAGCATTTTTACGTAAGTTGTGACGCATAAGGGCGATGGAATGGATCCCGCTCCTATGCCCTGATCTTTGACCCCATTTCGTCCGTTTCCAATAGGGTTCGTCCCCAGGTTGTCCCCTACCACATATTAAAATTTCATCGAAATCGAACCATTTTTACGCGAGTTATCGTGCGGACAGGCAGACAGACGGACAAAGCTGGAGCATATACAGTACACTTCTTCAACCTACGGTTGGAAAGCGTAAATAAAAGACAGTAAAAACCACAAAAAAAGAATTAAAATAGGCAATATACACTGAAGTGCCGGAAAAACTCGTACAGACGAGCTTATGCAAAATACATAGCAACGTCACCTATGCGCGTACTCGCTTGCCTCCGCCAATGCGTATATAAAGCGATAGAAATCCTTGCCAACTGTCAGACCTGTTTTCGGCATGAGAATGACAAGTAATAACGATTTAAGCGATTTTCAACGCGGTGTCATAGTTGGCGCTCGTGAAATGGGCCATAGTATTTTGGAGGTAGAAACAAAGTTCGGATTTTCACGGACGACCATTGCAAGGGACTACAAGAATTCCGGCGAAAGCTCTAACCTACGATACCAGTGTGGCCGTAAAAAGACATTGGGTGAACGTGACCATCGTCGGCTGTCAAGAATCGTTTCACGCGATAGGCGAGCAACACTCTCGCAGGTATAATCGGAATTCAATGCTGAAGTCTCAACAAGCATCAGCGTCCGGACCGTGCAACGTACCCTGCAGGATATGGGCTTTGGGAGCCGACGCCCAACTCGAGTCCCCTTGATGGGTGCGCGACACAAAGTTATGCGCCTCGCTTGGGCACGGCAACACCTCCACTGGACACTTAATGACTGGGAACAAGTAGCCTGGTCTGACGAGCCGCGTTTCCAACTGTATCGGACAGATGAAAGGATTAGTGTGTGGCGCTAACCTCAAGAAGCCATGGATCCCGCCTGTCAACAGGGAACTGTACCGACTGGTGTGGGGTCCGTAATGGTATGGGGTGTGTTTAGCTGGACTTCACTGGGACCCTTGGTACGTCTACAAACGTCTGTGACCGGCCAACGCTATGTGCACATCCTTTCTGACGAGGTACACCCGTTCATATCCTGCATTCACGCTGATGGGTTGGGCATGTTCCAACAGGCCAATGAAAGTGTCGAGAGGCCACATTATGGTTAGAGGAGCATTCATCTGAGTTTGGGGTGTTGCCATTCCCACCCAAGTTCCCAGATCTGAACGTGATAGAACACATTTGGGATGCCATGTAACGCGCTATCGAACACAGGAATCCGAGACCTCGGAATACACCCGAATTGTGGAACGCTCTGCAGGAAGTATGGTGTGTATTGCCCACAGCATATTTCCAGAAGCTAGTGGAGTCCATGCCGTGTCGTATTTCTGCATTCCTGCGCTACCGTGTGGGACCTACCAAGTATTAGACTGGTGTACCAGTTTTTCTGGCACTTCAGTGTACACTCAGTAGCCAAAACATTAGAGATAGGAGCGATGGGCAGTTGACGTAGGCATACCCCGCGTAGAGTGGAACAGACCCAAACAGAACGCAGGCCACAAATAGACGGACAAAAGAGCTTCCCAACAGTGCATCGCAATCGACGAACATAGGTAAACGTGATGATCTGAGCCAGTTTGATCGTGGACGCATTGTCGACGCAAGACTGATGGGTCATTCTATTGTCCAAGTGGTAAGAACTCTAGGATTCCCGAGGGCAACCGTATCTAGGGTGTACCGCGAGTATACCATGAAAGGACGAACCAGCGCCCAGAGAGCAAGCGGTGGCAGACCACACAACATTGATGACCAGGATCGACGTAGACTACCCTGGATCGTACAGAC
Source organism: Macrothele yani (assembly GCA_039090855.1). Classification (NCBI taxonomy): domain Eukaryota; kingdom Metazoa; phylum Arthropoda; class Arachnida; order Araneae; family Macrothelidae; genus Macrothele; species Macrothele yani. Next base: position 13,384,209 of record CM077012.1, read on the forward strand.
CAACCGTTTAGCAACAGCGGCGCAAATCGCATCCAGGTACACTATTACACCACCCAGGACAGTAAAATTCCAAGCAACTGAGACTAAGCAAACTTAGCTTAGGAATCTGAACATCCTCGAATTTTCGCTAGTCGAAGCATCTGAGAGATGTTATATGGATGACCAGTAAGTGGTACAAGCAAATTCAGAATTTATATTCTGTTTGCTTTGAATATTCTATCAATTTTCTATTTGTTATGAGGAATATTTTTTCCTTTATTGATTTATCTGTGGTACTGGTGAATTCCGACCTACATCCGTTTCTGGATGGGAGATGGGCCAAACCGCTGTGAAGAAGCAAGGATGCTGCGACTAGAGAAAATTGAGGATGTTCAGATTCCTGAGCTAAGTTTGCTTAGTCTTAGTTGCTTGGAACTTCACTGTCCTGGGTGGTGCAACGGTTAGCATACTCGAACGGAAATCATGAGATGGGGGTTCGATTCCCACTCCAGGGCGATTAATTTTTCAAGTTTTCTGAGAGATGGTACATGGATGACCAGTAAGTTGTACAAGCAAATTCAGAATTTATATTCTGTTTGCTTTAAATTGTGATGTGCCTGCCCCGCAGGACGCACATGAGATAAAGGCAGATAGCAGTGAGAGCACATGTCCGCGTAGCTCAGTTGGAAGAGCGACTTACTCCGGAGTGAGGGGACCCGGTTTCGATGCCCAGCGTGGACAAACATGTTTTTACAGAATATTCTATCGATTTCCCCTTATGAGGAATATTTCTTCCTTTATTGATTTATCTGCAGTCCATTAGTATCGGACCGCGGAGATAAAAAACAACCGGTGACATCAATTTACCGGCGCTGATGATGATGCGTGATTTGCCATGAAAGCGCGATGATGGGTGCTTCCACTGCAAGCTCATGTGACGGGTGGTATGTTAAAACTGATGACACCACGTTTTATCACCGGCCACAATTCTGTCAAGGAACTTTTTACCGTCCTTCTTGTATCACAGCAAGTTTTGTAAGGACAGGCCTATTCGTTCAGCCTTGTGCTCTGTTGACAATAATTTGGGAACCCACACCGCGCTCACCTTGCTGTACGTTAAATGTTTATGTACTACTGTGTGCACAGTTCCTGTGCTTAGCTCCAGCGTAGAAAACAACTGCTACACGGTTATTTGCCTATTCTCCTTACTGTGAGCATCAACCACCGCAATGCTTCGTTCTGTGATTTTCCTGTTTGCTTGTCCTGGCCTCGCGACATCTCATAGGTCCCTGTCGCAATATGTCTGCTCATCGAAGCACGGTACGTTTTGATATGCATTTCTCGCCGTTCAAGCACGGCTTGTATCCGCCGATGAATATCCGTAGGAGGTGTTTACTCCATCGTTAAAAACTGAATCACTGCCCTCTGTGCACTATTGGACGGATCCGTCATTCACAGTAGCGCGAATTTCTCCGCAGAACTGCATGTTACGATACTTTCAAACAGAATGACCGCTGCAGAACAAAAGCTGCTTATTAAATGATCGTATTCGATTACATCCGCCTTGCACGCGCCCTTTTTCACTATGCTGCATAATGTTAACACCACGCTCAGAGACGTGACTTTCAATACAGCTGCGTACATCGTAATACGCGAAGGTATCCACTACTGTTTGGTTGTAATAGCTTTGTTTAGAACCTCAAGGTCCTGTTTAAGTTCATTTAAAATGTCTTGTTACAAAATTTCTTTCAGGACGACGAAATGAGCGACCAAACGGACTTCGAAAGAGGGCTAATTATTGGTGGCCGGTTAGTTGATGCCTCCGTGACAACTGTCGCCAGAGTAGTGGAGGAATCGAGAGCTACTGTGTCTAGCGTCATGACAGCATACTGTGTTCGTGGCAAAACCTTGTCTGCGAAACACAAGAGCGGTCGGAAAACGACCTTGACGGATAGAGACAGGAGAGCATTAAAGAGGATTGTTACCCGCAATAAGAAAGACCATGGCGCTGAAAATTAGTGCGGAGCTGAATCTGCATCTCCAGACCCCAGTGTGAATGAAAACAGTGCGCCGGGAACTGCATAAACAAGAAATTCATGGCAGAACTGCTATTGCAAAACCTCTGATGACTCAGGTGAATGCACAAGGGCGACGGCGGTGGTGCCAGCGGCATACAACGTAAACTGCCAATGAATGGAAGCGTGTAATGGGGTCAGATGAATCCACATCCACACTATTCCCCACTGCAGGACGTGTTTACGTGTGGAGAACACCATCAGAAGAGTACAACCTAGACTATCTGCTCCCAACAGTACAGCATGGTGGTGGTTCTGTTATGCTCTGGGCGGTCATATCGTGGTTGCCAGAAGGTACCGTCATTACCTCGAAAGGACGCATAACTAGCAGGGCCTATGACACCCTTTTGGCCGATCAAGGTAATCCAACGGACAGGCACTGTTTCCTGCAGGGGGTTCCATCTACCAAGATGATAGCGCCCCAATTCACCGAGCTCGGAATGCCCATTCATGGTTTGAGGAACATGAGGACGAACTTTGACACCTTCCTTGGCCGCCCAATCACCAGACTTAAACATCATCGAGCCACTACATGGTCTATGTGGGAAAACAGAGTAAGATCCCGTTATCCTCCTCCTGCATCTCTCAAGGACCTGGAGCAGTTTCTGCATGAAGAATGGTGTAACATCCCACTAACCATCATTCAGGATTTGTATGCGTCCATTCCAAGGAGGATTCACGCGGTTTGGAATGCCAAAGGTGGTCCAACACACTATTAGGTATGTGAAACCTTTTCCTAGGTGTTCACATTATTCTGTCCAACTCCTGTATATATATACTGAAATCCTGCAGTATTGAAGATGCATACATTAGCATTATTAATAACATGTATGAAAATGCAAGTGCGAAGGTTCGGATATTTAAGGATACAGCACCAATAAAAATTGGAAAAGTAGTAAGATTAGTGTGACGTGCCTGCCTAGCAGGACGCACACGATATAAAGGCAGACAGCAGCGATAACGAACGTCCGCGTAGCTCAATTGGTAGAGCGACTTATTCCGGAATGAGGGGACCCAGGTTCGAGCAACAAATGACGGAGAAATTTACTTCGTTATAATGGCGCTCGAACTTCCCAGATGACCTGGCCGTTCAAGATCTCGCAATGGTGTGATGTTCTTTCCACATCGCGAGATACGAAAAATCAGAAAATCCCTTCTCCAGCGCTTCGAAAAATATATGTGTGTGACGTTTCATTCCACACACTAGATTGACTGGGAGTTCTCAAGTGCACGTTCTACAGCGAATGGCTGCCTGCAACGATTCATGGTCACGGCTGACACGTGGGCCATGCCCCGGGCCCTCTTTCGGGGGGGGGAGATGTGACGTGCCTGCCTAGCAGGGCGCACACGATATAAAGGCAGATAGCAGCGATAACGAACGTCTGCGTAGCTCAATTGGTAGAGCGACTTACTAAGGAATGAGGGAACCCCGGCGTGGACAAAAATGACGGAGAAATTTACTTCGTTATACAAGGTGACACCATATCACCCAAGCTCTTTAATGCCACATTACAAAATGTCTTTTAATCTTTGAACTGGGAAAACAAAGGGATAAAGATTAATGGAGATTATTTAACTCATCTTCGTTTTGCTGATGGCGTAGTCATTTTCTCAACTACTCCATCAGAGCTGCAGAGTATGATCCAAGGATTTGCTGACAAGAATAAAGAAGTGGGATTAAAAATGAACTTTTAGAAAACAAAAGTGATGCACAATGCTTTTATAAGAAACGAAGATTTATCGATTGATGGGGAACAGCTGGAGATAACCAATACCTACATTTATCTTAGGCAGCAGATATTAAGTGAGGGTGACATTGATGAAATTAATCGGCGTATGAAACTTGGATGGAGAGCTTTTGGAAGAAACAGAACAATTTTTAAGAGCAGTATGCCATTATGTTTTAAAAGAAAAGTGTTTAATCAATGCATCCTGCCAGTGCTTACGTATGGAGCAGAGACATGGACCTTAATTAAAAAGACACACAAAGACTGCAGACAACTCAAAGGAGCATGAAGAGATGCACACTTAGTGTAACCAGGAAAGATAAGAAGAGGAAATCGTGGATAAGGAAAATGACAAGAGTGGAAGACATTATGATGAGAGTACAATCTCTGAAATGGCAATGGGCTGGACATGTTGCCAGAAAAACGGACCATTGTTGAACAACCGAAATTTTAGACTGGATTCCGAGGGACAGAAAAGACCCAGAAGAAGACCACATGGGAGATGGCATAATGAAATTCGAAAGCATGCCGGAGTGACATGGAGGAGACAGGCTCAAGACAGACAGTTGTGAAAGAAACTTGGGAAGACCTTCATCCAGCAATGGATTGTATATACGTATATATATCATCAGCATCATTTTCAACCATTATCAATCCTCAATCCACTGCTGGATGAAGGTCTCCCCAAGTTTATTTCACAACTGTCTGTTTTGAGTCAGTCTCCTCCATGTCACTCCCGCATGCTTTCGAATTTCATCCATCCAGCTCCTATGTGGTCTTCTTCTGTGTTTTATTTTCTGTCCCTTGGTTTCCAATCTATAATTTCGGTTGTCCATCAGTGGTCCGTTCTTCTGGCACCATGTCTACAGCCCATTGACATTTCAGGGATTTTACTCTGATCAGGATGTCTTCCATTCTTGTCGTCTTCCTTGATCCACAACTTCCTCTTATCTTTCCTGGTTACACCAAGCATGCATCTTTCTAGGCTTCTTTCAGTGGTATGCAGTCTTTGTATGCCTTTTTTTAGTTAAGGTCCATGCATCTGTTCCGTACGCAAAAACTGGAAGGATGCACTGATTAAACACTTTTCTTTTAAGACATAATGACATATTGCTCTTGAAAATTGTACCGTTTCTTCAAAAAAATCTCCAGCCAAGTTTTGTTTAATACACCGATTAATTTTTATATACACTGCTGGACAATTGCTAAGGACGGATCAGAAACGGCTATATAGTGCATAAAAAAGTAAGTGTAGTTGGATGCCAAGTGAAATAAAATAGTGTCAGAATGCCAGGACATTACAAGAAAGACAATTTATTGTGCTTTGAAATCCAGAAGGCTTTGGAACGTGTTCAAGGGACAAACAGGCCATTTTGTGCAGAATACGTAAACGTGAAAAAATGCAATTACTGTCCGCAGGCGTTCCGGCGTAAGATGTCAATACGGGATATGGCCACCATGGAGGGCGATGCAAGATTCCACACGTCGTGTCATGCTTTGCACAACATTATCAAGCAGCTGTTGGGGTAATTTATGCCATTCCTCTGTCAGTGCACGGATGAGGGTGTCCTTGTTTATTGGAGGGCATTGGCGACCAGCAAGACTTCTCCCCAAAGCATCCCACACATTTTCAATGGGATTCAGATCTGGAGAACGTGCTGGCCATACGAGGCGTTGAATATTCTCGCTCTCAAGACACTCCTGGACAGCGACTGTTCGATGACATGTTGCGTTGTCGTCCATGAAAATGAATCTATCACCAACAGCACCACGGAACATGCGAACATGAGGTAGCAGAACATCATTAATGTATCGTTGGCCAGTCATAGTCCCAGTTGGAAGCACATAGAGGGACGTACGGCCATTGATCATGATGTCAGCCCATACCATGACGCTACATGTCGGATATCGGTCCCTTTCCTGTATGTTTGCTGGACAATATGCAGTACCACTATCACGCCAGATCAGTTGTCGTCGACAATCAGACGATAGACTGTATCTACTCTCATCTGAGATAAGGACAGCAGACCAATCGTTATCAGTCCAATTGCGATGTTGATGGCACCATTGCAAACGGGTGGTACGGTGACGTCTGAACAATGGGATGCACACAACAGGACGGCGGGCGTATAGTCCTCCTTCATGCAAACGTCTGGCGACAGTTTTTCGGGAGATCCGCTTGCCAGTAGCAGCCATAAACTGATTTGCTACCTCACTAGCTGTGCTGCGCCGGTGTCTTTTTTGTTGATAGCACTATGTACTGATCTTCTGCAGGTGTCGTACTGCGAACACGACTTCCCCCGTGACATTTGCTACACTCTCCATTTGTTTGAAATGATTTCCAAAGCCTTGAAACAACACTGTGGCTGACGTCGAACTCCCTGGCAACATCTGTTATTTTTCGTCCTTCTTCAATCTTGCCAATAATACAGCCACGCGTAAAATCATCTAGGTGATGTCAGGAAGACATACTGAAAATTGCAAGTTCGTCAATTGATTCTTTCCCTTTCAACTTTGCGTTTGAACAACAACGGTCAATACGCGTCAAATCCTTTATATCTCTTATCAGCGCTATGACGTTACGAACAAGTTCGGCAATCCAAAATTTGCATACGCACAACACGTCTTACTGTATCCCGCACTTATGCTAATTTCCACATTTTCCTGCCTTCCATTTTATGGTTGTTATCGTTGCTATTGTCATCCGTCCTTAGCAATTGTCCGGCAGTGTATATATATATATACAGTATATATATATATATATAAATACTCCCAAAACCAAAAAAATCCAAAAACCGAGACACTTTCGACCTTAAGCATTTCGGTTAATGGAAGTTCAACGTGTAGTACAGTTCTTTCTGTGTTCAAATGAACAGAAGGATATGTCCATATTCCAGCTTTACACAAGACTCACTTGCTCTTACTCAAACTCAAACTCAAACACATGAGTATACTGTTCCCTGCTGTCGTGGCATCACAGAGTATCCATTGCACACGTCGTAAGTTGACTGACATTATCATCATTGTTTCCTATGTCCCCCAAACTATCACAGTAAGCAATGTTTTTCTTCTGTGAGCTGCTTACTTCATCTACCAAGCAACGTGACTACTTCCTTTTTGAATATTCCGTATGTGCTCATCAATTTTTATTAAAGTCACATCACGTGTCCCTGGTGATGCAATATTTTGATAATGACTTCGCCTCTGAACTGTCAAAATGTTAGCTAAAGCAAACATTTTACAACGTATAAAAATACTACAGCAGCACAGGCATTCCTAACACAGAAGTAATCGATACTATGAATAACATTTTATTGTCCCATAATTAACCTACTGAAAATTACCACACAAACAACAGGTGGGCAAATGCACACCCACAAACGCATATTTTCTGTCCGCTGTTTTTTATTACGTTTCAAAGAAGTATCAACATCAAACAAAGATCTTTGCTCTTTCCACGTTTATAAGTGTGTTACGGAAAAATTCTCATTGGCCGCCACCGGGAGTCGAACCCAGGGTCTTCCAGTTACGCGCCGGATATGCTTCCGCTACACCACAGCGGCCTCGAATTCCTCCGGACTCACACACGCTAACTGCCAAGCCAATTTGGCAGGTTGCTTCTTAGAGCCCCGCACAATGCTTGGGATTCACCAGAGATGGTAAGCAGCAACTGAAGAAATAATTAGAAGGCGAATGAATAATTAATACAGACATTTAACGTGGACCAGGAACATCAAACAAAGATCTTCGCTCTTTCCACGTTTATAAGTGAGTCACGGAAAAATTCTCATTGGCCGCCACCGGGAGTCGAACCCAGGGTCTTCCAGTTACGCGCCGGATATGCTTCACGCTACACCATTGGCAGTTAGCGTGTGTGAGTCCGGAGGAATTCGAGGCCGCTGTGGTGTAGCGGAAGCATATCCGGCGCGTAACTGGAAGACCCTGGGTTCGACTCCTGGTGGCGGCCAATGAGAATTTTTCCGTGACTCACTTATAAAGGTGGAAAGAGCGAAGATCTTTGTTTGATGTTTCTGGCCCACGTTAAATGTCTGTATTAATTATTTCAAAGAAGTATTGTTTTGCAAAAAACTATTAAGCATAACAATTACGTAATTCTACAGGTATGTAGCTTTCATAGCAGACGGAAGACGATGTCTGGAGAAACAACTTCTATAAATGCGTGAAACTCTTCTCTAGAGACTCATATTCAAGTTCCGTAAAAATGCAGAATATAATGTAAGAGCACGACTGGAAATCATGGGAGGAAATTGGAAATTTAAAGTTTCTTTTTTACATTTCATTTCATTTATTTATTCATTCACTTGCCACTACAGCAACTAGGAAAAGGTGGGGAAAAGCCGGGAGGCCTGATTCTCATACTGCAGAAACCATATCATTCGATTACGGGAACTATGCATCACGTATGGAAAATACTACTTTACAATAAGTTAGAAAAGAACTTATTTTGAGAAAGACATGGAGAAAAAACAACGAAAAATACCAATACACTTTAAGGTCAAAACAATATCTAAAACTCTTCCAAAGGATAATTAAAATATCGACATCAATATTTTTCTTGCTTTCGTTGTTTTTCATATTGTTAATTTCTTAACTTTAGAATAGACCAGATGTAAACTCTCATTGCTTTGAGACTGCTGTATCCACAAACGTTTTAATCGAATTTATCTGCATATTTACGACAAAGTCTGAAACTTATTAATTAACATTTTTTCATACTTCGCTACTTCATAACGAATTTCGATTTGCTCAAAGCATTTGAAATTCTTCACATCATTTCTTTTTGCTTCTTACCATATTTTTTCAAGAAAGAAAAATTGAAAGTGTAACCCAAGAAACTTTGATTGTGTGTTGACTAAAAACTGATCTAAACCTGTTGTTTTGAGCAGAAAATGGTAGTATAAACAAAAAGCGCGAGTTTCCTTTCTGAGAGCTACAGGATAGCCGTTAGACTAAAATTGTTAGGAAATTTCTATGCATGTGTTCTTTCTTGCTTAGTTCAAGATTTGGATCAACATTTTCAAAGGACAACAAAATGACAGGTTCTTTCGAAAAGCCATCTTTTACGTGACTGACGCAACTTTCCAAACACATCAATGCATTGGGTGATTTCCGCATAAATACAAAAAATTGTCGAAACAAATCGAAATGCCAAGCCAAGAGGTGGGTTTGGCAGCAAGCTTGCATGAAGAGATGATTTTTCTTCCGCTCCTCAAAATGGAAGAGTTAGTTGCGAATACATCAACCGAAGTGGTCACATTCTTTTTCGTTTAAAAAAATCCTTGATGTAAAGATTTCTTTGCCATTGGAAATACTAACTATACTATTTTATTGCCTCTAGTCTTCTCATCACATAAGCGTATCATGTGATTAATATCCACAGCTTGTACTGATTTGTGCATGATCATGTGCATTGCACATTTTTCCTGCCCAAAATCATCGTACAAACCAATGAAAATTCCTACCTCCAAACAACTGCATTAGTTGTTGATTCTTTTGATAGAAAAAAAAACAGTATATCCTAGGAACAAAGATTAGGAAATTACACTGAAGCGAAAGATTATTGGGAACCCCCAATAGATTTTAGACACGTGCCATCCTCACTTACAACTATAACGTGGAGATCGCTTTATATGCAGCTCACTGCAAAAGATTCAGACGTGTAGAAAATGTAGACAGCTGCAATACGGGAAAGACTCATGATTTAAGCCAGTGTTTCCCAACCGACACCCCGCGAGAAACGAGTGAATTTATTTATTTTTCTTTTGAATCGAAATGGAGTCAAAGTAAGAGAAAATGTAGATCTAAATTTTTTGAACACCTGTTGCGGAAGGTTGAAGGAAGCTTGGATCTGCAGGCTAACTCACCAGGAAACGGAAAACTTTGCAGAACTTCCTTCTTCTGCCAGTCTGGTATCGATATTCAGATCCAAATCTCTGACTTAGTTTTGGGGTATCTATGGAGAAAGAATATCCAAGTCTCAGCGACAAAGCTCTAAAATGATTGGTAACTTTTTCGACCACGTACTTATTTGCAAGAAAACTTTTGCAGCCGTTTCAGAAATCAAAACAAAGTTCAGGAACATAATGGATATTAATGCTGTACTGCGCCTTGCAGAAATGACGCTGTAAACACGGCTCGAGAGGGTTCTTTTGAAGCAGCAGCAACAGACGTCGCATTGATCCCAGAAAAAATATTATAGGTGAGGAGAGTATTGCGGGATATTGATTATGGATCAAACTTATTAATCATTAAAGAATATTAACAGATTAAATTATATTAGCTGTAAATAGATGACATGGAATAATCTGGTACTTAAATTATGGATTGGGCGCAGTGATCATTGTAATATATTGGGCTGGAGCGAATGAAATGTCCGGCAAAGGACCAGCACACCTGGACGGCGAGAACGGAAAAGTAGGACAACTTACCTAGGCAAAAAATCCCCCTCGGTATCGACACATAGTTGCCATCTGTCCGGCAAGCCCATGATCCCGGAACGAAAAATGTCTTGTGGCTAGGACCCGAAGAAGTCATCAATTCCACGTTGAACCTCATTGCTGTCGTGAACTGTTTCCCGGAGAGGAAGCGATCCAGGCGACGAAACAGATGATAGTCTGTCGGAGACAAGTCCGGGAAATAGGAAGGATGAGGCAGCGCTTCATATCCCAAGGCACTTAGTGTCAGCATCGTTCGTTGTGCGACATGAGAGCGGGCGTTATCCTAGAGCAGAAGAACACTATGTCTGTTGACCAAAGTCGGTTGTTTCTGCAGCAATTTCCGGTGCATCTGGTGTAATTCAGCAAAATAACGTTCTGCACTGATGGTTTGGTATCTCGCCAAGAAACGGCGATGAATTATTCCGGCTGTGGACCACCAGACAAGGAGCATAATCTTCTTGGTGTGTATAGGTGGCTTAGGATGCCGTCCAGCAGGCTGTGCCCTGTTTAACCATTGTGCAGATCGTTTTCGATTATCATAAAAGACCCACTTCTCGTTGCAGGTGACGATTCGATACAGTAGAGGTTCCTGTTTATTCCTAGCAATCAGCGACGTGCAGACTTTCAAATGCCTAGTCTTGTTGGCATTTGTCAACTCATGCGGCAGCCACATGTTCTGCTTTTTGACCTAAGCCAGAGCAGCCAGACGCCGAACAACTGTCATGTGGTGGACACCTACCCCCGCCGCTATCTCACGACACGTTTTTCGTGGGTCCACTTCAACCACACGTAACAGAACGTCGTCAGAAAAAGCAACAGGTTGCTGACCACGTGACTTGTTTTGCAGGTCCGTATCTGCGCTTTAAAACTTCACAAACCATCGCCGAATGGTTTCGTCATTGGCTGTATTCTCCCCAAACGCTTTGTTAACGTTTCGAACGGCAATTCCCGCAGAATGGCCCAGTTAAATTCATACAGGAAGATGACTCTCAAATCCGGCAAGTGCATGTTTCCGTTGCAAGCCACGTTACGTCCAAACAAACCACGCCTGAACCTTGTTCTTCACACACATGCTAGCTATTTATAGTAACTCTGCGACGTAATACCTGCAACATCTGTGGGTGGTTCCATTCCGCTGTGGTGGGGGCCTGTCTCCATCGCTGGTTCGCGCCGGACATGTCATTCGCACCAACCCAATAGAATACTACGGGATCAAATGCTCGAAAGTACCCTAAACGTTTTGTTTCGTTATCAGCGGTTCGCGAAAGTTTCCCCCAACGTTGTGCCGGTCAGCGAATGCAAAAAGGTTAGGAACCACTGATTTAAGCGACTTTGAAAGAGGCATGATAGTGGCAATTGTCGGGAAGATGAAATTATCGCATAAACAGCAAATGTTCTCGGCTATACAAGAACAACTGTAACGATGGTGCACAATAAGTGGTGCACAAACAACAAAAATAGCAATTAGCGGTCTTCCTGTGGGAGGAAACAATTGGTCCATGTTGGAGAGCAACTGCGGATGGAGAACATTATACAGGAAACAGACTAGCTGCTTTAATGCGTTCAGTAACCAGCGGTACCGAGAGGAGAATTTCAGCAGCATACAGAGCCAGCAGCACTTGGACGCTAATAAGCTATAAAAGCAGACATCTTCTTTATGTATTATTCCTCTTTGCTAAATACCGACAAATTCGTTTGAAGTGAGCAGCAGAACACCAAAACTGGACCCTTCAGGACGAGAAGGTCTCGTGGTCAGATGAATCACGTTTTCAATTAATACACGCCAATGTACAGGCCAGGAAATGTCGTCAACAGCACGAATCGATGGATCTTTGTTGTCTAGTGTTAACTGTACACGCTGGCCGAAGCGATTTAATCGTTCTGGGTCTGTTTTCAAGACACGTAAATTCGGTTCCTTAGCCTTTGAGCGGGCGCGCACATTTTCTACCATGAGCGGGCGCGTACCATTTTCTACCACGAGCGGGCGCGCATAGTATTTTTTATGACAAACGATTGCTGACCTACTATGTGACACGCGATCAATATATGATATCGAACAGTTACTGAATGTTATTGTATAACAATTAAAACGTCATGAGAACTATTGAAATAAGTGTTTTTATTTGCCGAAATAACCAAAGAAACACATAAATGAAAACCCTGGAAAACAAATAGCAGTAAAATAAAACATTCGTTAACGTATCAGAAATATTTTTTTACTCTGATTGCAAATTGTCAAGTGCGTGACATGTAGCACATAAAATTTTGGTTTCGGAGTGGCGTTTACAAGTAAATGCATTACAATTGTGACATTTCATTGACGCTGACATTTGTTTCTTGTCCATGACACACAAACGACATACTCCGCGTCGTAGCTTCGGTTGTTCTTCATTTAGTTGGTTTACCGGTTGTCCATAATTTACTTTAAGAAATGCACTGACATCGGACGGTATGTTTGGAAGCTTTGCTCTAGCAGTAAGGTGCTCCTTCATAAGACTGAGAGATAATCTTTTGAGAAATATTCTGCGATATTTCGGACAACTTGTCGGTTTGGCAAAGGAATATAATACCTGGGAATGTATTAAGGAATATAATACATGATGAATGAAAATATGTGATATTTACGTGGACGAGCGCGTCGTAAACTTTACATCAAACCTCTTATCACATCTAAGTCTTCTCACAGACTAAATAAAAGGTCCCGGCACTAACTTGTCCCCCACAGTGCCTTCCATAAACGTTGTTCTAGGAATTCTTTCAGCCTATGGGAAAGCTGGGATTCCGAGAAAAGTCTTACTCGGAAACAACTACATTTGTCATAAATTTTACGACAGCGTGCCCGTTCGAAGGTTAATACCTATGGAATAGCATTTAGATGCCATATTCCTACTGAACGGCATATTACATCCCCGAATTTTCTTTTATGTTTTGGTAACGCTGACAGTGAGCCAATGTAAATAAAAAAAACTATGTCGAATGCAAACAAGGAAGAGAACAGAGATTGTTAAGATTAGAAGAGCATAAAACAATAAAACTATACTAATAATTCAAATTTATTGGCGTAAAATAAAAATCAAAGTTTCCAAACTTTCACATATCAACTACATGGCCTTTTCAAGGAAGGCACACAGCAAACTGTCTACTTTAAGTATAATTGGTTTACAGTTCCTCGTTACAAATTACTCGTAGTTTTTGTAAGAGCTTGTTGTTACTATCGTCTGATGATTCACTGATTGATTGTTTACTGGAATTTAAGCAAGCATCAAGCGTATTTGGGATACTTGCTACATAATACTGTGATTTCTGGAATTCGGACAAATAAAGATATTGGAATTGTTACGTAAGTTGCTTATTAGTAGTGTCAATATGGAGGTTCTGGTGCAGTTTTTTTCCCACAGACGTAATGTTAATTTTGGAGTGGCTCCTCTTTTTCTACCCGTCTTACCCCCTCTCTTCTTCAGTTTAATTTAAAAGTGGTGGTGGTAGAGGTGGGGAGGGGTTCGGGAGAAAACGATTTTTTTATAAAAATTTTCCCCTTAACCCCCCAATTTTTAAATTTGCTAAACTGAAGAAGAAGAGGAGGAGGTATGGGGAAAAATGCACCCAAACCCCTATATTGACACTACACTCCTTCTTATAACCCCTGACCTCTATTCCTTCAGTCAGACTGAAGTGCTTTTAATATGTGTTCAACAAGCGTTTAGATAAAAATTAAGACAACTTAGAAACACCAAAAACACTACAAACAATAGATGCAGGTTTTGTTCATAATAAACATTTACGCAGCATGAGGCATCCAGATATGTGTAATAGATTTAGGAATTGATGGAAAAGAAGAATGTCATAATTGCTTTATAATATTTTCTTGAACTAATGAATAAAAAAACATGAACCAACTATGACGTACTACAGAGGCGAAAACATGTGTCAAGACGACTAATCTGAAGCGAGATATTCTGTTGGCATAGCTCAGTTGGGAAAGCGACGTACTTCGGAGAGAGAGGACACAAGTTGGATGCCCGTCGCGGACAAACTTGTGTTTTCACATTGCCGCCCGATTGTGGAAAATGGATCCACTGGCCGTTGAGTTCTTCGAAAAATGTGTGATGTTTGTTCCACACATTGTTTGGAATTAATGAATTTTTTTTTATTTCGCTTCAAAGAAAAACAAAATTAAGAGGGAGAGGATGTGATGTACGACAGAGGTGAAAACATGTGTCAAGACGACGAATCTGCAGCGACACATTCTGTCCGCGTAGCTCAGTTGGGAGAGCTATTTATTCTGGAGTGAGGGGACACGGTTCGATGCCCGTCGCGGACAAACGTGTGTTTTCACACTAATTTTAATAAAGTTCTCAAACCTACATTAATACACATGTATGAACTGAAAAAATTAAATTTGATTTTTGCTACATCACTGAGCATGTAAATGGTAGCCAATTGCCACTTAGTTCCGGTAGAAAGGAAACTACTTCATAACAATCGCACTGATTAACAGCGAGTGGTTTGAAAAAACAAATAATAAATACATCAAGCAAGCATTGTTCTTAGTTTAGCAACTAAAAATTATTACTGTCTGTGAGACAGCTATGGTGTAACATTAGCATTTCTAAAAGTTAAGGGTGAGATCTGTCAGGAGTGCTAGGTATAGAAATATTACCACGCCCTATTAAGGGTCCATCGAATCACTACTACGTCTTATACGCCGTAAGTGGATAAAGTAAAACATCTATAACCTCAGTAACAAATTTCGTTTATCAGCGTCAACGATGCGGTTGGGATTCCTGTTTTAGGGTCTCCAAACACAGGGTTCGGCAAGGTGCACTGCATAGTGTTTCATATTAATGAGCTCACCACGCCCTTCCATATGCCGCATAAGAAATTTAACAAAAGAAAGCATGCAGTCTTTCAGCATTTTGTATGCAAACTCTATGAAAATTACTTAGAAAATATCTTTCTGAGGTTAATCTTTTAAAAGCATGTAACATACACTCTAATATAAATTTACTTTTTAGTTCCTGTATCTATGAAAATTTTGTTCAATCTCTTTTAGCAGTTTCAAACTTAACGCTATATTTTCTCTCTGGACTGAATGTCTTTTGGCAACGTGAATTGAGGTCGGAGGTTGGGCAACGTATGCCGCAGAGACACGAAGGTTGTTTACATTGTATGTTGTCTGGTCTGCCTTACGAGCTGTGAGGCTGGGTTACGAGCTGTGTGGTGTTCAAGCTAGCTGTGGTCCGATGACTTCCAGTTGATTTACGTAAAATTGCTGTTTTATGTTAACCATTTGGAGTTGTTAGTTTGGCGTTTTGAGCCTTTCTATTTTGAGGCTCCAGTTTTTTGACGTTAATTGTCATATTGTTTCGATCTTACAGCTTTAATTTGTTGCCACGATTACTATACTTTAAGAGACTCGTTACGAGTAATATGATGACACGAGCTGAACTTTTAAAAAGCTTAAGGGACTAAATAAATGTTGAAGTCTTTGTAAGTACATTTATCGTCTCTGAATCTCTAGATATATTCTTGAGGTCAGATTTCTGTGCTTAATTAAGGACATTAATTTTTAAAAATGAATGTTAAAATGAATCAAGTACTATAGTTATTCAAGATTCACGCAATGTTGATGTTCTAGGTAAAGTGATATTTTCACATATATTTACATTCTTAAAACCTCGGAACATCACAAATAGAAAAGATTTATTCTGAAAAAATGAATTTAAGGCTAGGTACATGAGTACCGGCGTAGTTGGTAAATTTAAATAATTTATCTACTTGATCTAGGCATTAATCTATCAACAACTAGTTTGAGAATAAACATAGTTCTTCCAGTTAGTTTCGTAAACTGTGGTGCGCCAAGGAAATATTTCATTCACTGAGACAACAGGAAATTGGAGCCTGCATAGCAAATGCATAGATACCTATGAGGTAGGAGGCACAAAGTGTCTTAACCGTTTTTTTGTACTTCCAGGGTCTGTCTCTCGCGTTTGTTCGAACGTTTATCGATCGTTTTCCTACATCGCTAACTTTATATATCTCTTGTAACTCTCTGCTATCGCGGTTTTTCCTTTCTACTTTTTCTCTAACTCATTCTCCTCTTCCAACTCCAGTACTCTTTGATACCTTGCTCTTTTTTTCTCGTGTGCTGATCGCTCGTTTTGTTGCTTTTTATCGCTTGTGTCAGTAACCTGTAGGCATTTCGGGCCTCCAGGGTCTTTCTCCCTGGAAGGCGGGGCGAATTTGTCTAAGGGTGGCATCTGGCGTTTCATTGGGCACTCTCGATATTCGCAGATAAGTGATTTTTTTTTTTTTTTTTTTTTTTTTTTTGATTGGAGGTTTAACGACCACCGTGAGCAACTCAATGGGCTATAAGCAGTCGCCCGTCCCTAATTTAGGGTCACTGGTTCCATGGAAGGGAGAGAGCCAGTGCCGTAAGACAAACACAACATCCATGCCACACCGGGATTCGAACCCGGACCCATTACGGACGAATGATCAGAGGCCAGCGCTTTAGACCACTGCGCCACCGGGGCGGCGATAAGTGATATGAGAGTCCAAAATTATCTGCTAGGATTTTCTGTAAACACCAGTTGCAAATTTCGTGGCCTTCCCGCTCGAAAATGTCAGTGTGACACAGCTCAGCTTTCTAAATTCCAGGCTTTGTTGCTGATGATTTGAAGTTTAAAGAGACACTTCCTGACCAGGCATGTTCATTTATGCTCATGTAGTTACCGATTCAGGTGGCGATGTTCTCTTTAACCACTGCTCAGAAGACGTTTTATGAACGTATTCTGTTGTTTGGAAAATGCCTACGAAAAGTTTAACTTCCAATGGCTTTTCGATGCTTGGCAAAACACTGCAGAGCAAAGTAAAATACTTTCGCTTAAGCTTTGTTATTGCTTTTCTCCGGAGTTATGGCATATATCCCGGCATTGTAAGTTTGAGGACTTTGGAAACGAATGAATTTTGGAATATCGAGATGTTTTCTCAGAATGCACGAACTCTATAGACTTGCACTTGCAGGACTGGGGAGGGGGAAACAGAGAGAAGGAATTTACATAACCCCTATTTTTTACTTTAGCTTTGCTCAAAAACGTGGGGGCGAAGGGAAAATACATGCTAACTTGTAAATTTTAATCAGAGTTGATTAACTAAAGCAATAATTCGAATTATTCCTAATTTAACCCTTTAACCGGCTGGAACAAATTAACTCGGGGTTAACAAAATGGGATGAACTTAACTCCGACGAATATATTCGATGTCTAAGACGTGGGCGGAACGCTACTGGAACGAATTCATCCAGGGTATGCTTAGTGATCCCAAAGCTGCTCGTACGAGTTATCTTCAAGATTAGAGCATCGGAAAAAGTTCCTTTCGTCCTTAGATTTGTTATGCAGACTGGTCATTCTGGCGTATGATTGACACCAATCTCTTCTGAAAAATTAACTGATAAAAAAGACTACGGCAGTGGAAACGAATTTAATGAAGGAGATAGAAACATCTGAGTAAATTTTGTTACCCAGTTGCATGGTGTTCGTTTCAAGGAGACTTGCCCTTCCCTATCATGTTTTAGGTCATGAAACAGGGAATATAGGATTAGAAGGCGGAGTTTATTACCTATAACATGTTTATTTTCGCGGCTGCTGAGATGCGAGGGGGTAAAGATAAACTATACCGCCGTAGCTTTCGTAAAATACCGTCGCTATGTGAACATTTCTGTTTAGTAGGAGCAAACGTTTTGGGTACCTTTAGTTCAAGCGCAATACATCGGCTGCTTGAAGGGTTAAATATCATCAACAAGAATTTCTAATGCTTCTCGAAATACGCAGAATTTTGCGGTAGCAAAAATATATCGCAATGTTGAAAACAAAGAAAATATCTGATGAATGGCGTAATGTCATAGGAAATAAGTCGAAATTCATATACATTCCTCTTACAGACTGATTGCTCAAACTTTCGTTTCTGCTGTTTGTTGAATCGAAGTAAGTTATCATGCATGCCGATTTGACATTTAAAGAAAAAAATACACTATGGATTTTAAACTTTAACACTGTGAATAATTAACGGATATGGGATGTAAATACCTTCATCAGAGCTCTTTTTAAAAGGAAGTGTTGAACGAATTTCGAGCAGACAAAGTGTATAAGAATGAGAGCGCAAACCATCTGGGAAATTACTCGCAATTCATAAAGGTAATTTATGAGTTCCTATAACGTTTACTGCTAAAGTGCAGAATGCAAAAAGGATTTTTCCACGGTTAATACTTGTAATATGATAGTATAGAAAACGTTCACAAGAACATTCCTTTACACAGTGAGTTAATACGCTCGGAATCAATGGAACATTCTTAGCGATTTTTTCCCAATAAGTTGACTTTTGAACGTTTGTCTGTAATAAATCGGAAGTGACAAGCGAGAAAATGAGGATTGGAGAAAAACGAGAAATTTTATTTTTAGTGCAAGGAACTCTTTATGAGATGCTTTAGTCTCCAAACAGGATTACACACCCTTTTTATGAGAGTTATTCCTTTTATTTATTATGAAAACAACAGTTTCTTTTGTTTTTACTTATTACTTTCATGACGTATTACGTAACAACCAATCCGTGAAACTACATAAACTGCGGCTAGGCAGATGTGGGGTTCTTTCCTATTATCGCTGTGTAAGTAACATAGGAATAACCATTCGACACGTAAGGAATAACCATTACTCACCAAATATATTTTTTACGATTGAAACTGTTCTTATGAATTGCGATTAATAATCAACAATCGCTCGGATTTTAAAATTAAAATTTGACGAACAATGAGAATGATGTCGGTCGTCGCAGCGCATGAAAGTTAATAATGCAATTTCAGGGTAAAACAGAATAAGACAAAAACAAAAAACATGTAAGAAAATTTATATGGAAAAGAAAAAAGTAAATATTAGGAAATAAGATGGAAAGCGAAATAAATGAATGATTTTATATCTACAGAGGTAATAATCAACAGTAACACAGCACAAAACAGAGCAAAGAGACAGAACGAAAAACTGCCATTACCTGAGAACTGGGAATAAGTAAAAAAAATGAATCAGCAAGTAATAGCATGAGAAGCTGTAGTGGTTTTACGAATCTGAAAGCTGTTTTACATTTGTAGATTTATACAAAATTTTTGCGTTTCAAAACTCAGTATCGTGTGAAGCTACCTCAAACAACAATAACAGCCTCTATACGACGTGGCATTGAATGGAAGAGGATTTTGATATCGTCCTGGGAAATAGCTTGCCAGGCTACTTCTATGCGAGACCAGAGTTCATTTGTGGTGACTGGCGCAGGCGCTTGACGGGCCAGTTGCTTATCTACCATGTAAGCAACTGGCCCGTCAAGCACCGGGAACATATCGGGAGAACGTGCAGGTCAGGGAAGAAGCGGAATCTGTCGTGCATGCAAGAGGTCTTGGACATTCCGAGCCTGCTGGATGGGTCTTGGACATTCCGGGCCTGCTGGAATGGTCTTGGACATTCCGGGCCTGCTGGATTGGTTTTGGACATTCCGGGCCTGCTGGATTGGTTTTAGACATTCCGGGCCTGCTGGACTGGTTTTGGACATTTCGTTGACCTGCTGGAATACAACTCCACGACAACTCAGAAGGAAGGACATCACCTCTCCCTCTAAAACATTCCTGTTGTATCTCTGGCTGTTAAGCATTCCCACAATTCGTGTCAAACCATGACGCTGCAAAATGAATGCTGCAAGGTGCCGTTCATCAGGATATCTTCGAACACCTATGCGGCCACCAGGGTGCATCAAGCTGAATCATGAATCATCAGAAAACATGACCTGTTGTCAATCATGGCGCCAATGTGTCTATATTCGGGACCCCATTGCAGCCTGAGGCGTCTGTGGTTGAGGGTCAAAGGAATACACAGCAATGGGCTGCTAGCGATGAGTCTTCTGTTAAGAAGACGACGTTGAACTGTATTGGAGAACAAATCCTGGCCTGTGACAGTACTCAACTGCTGCGCCAACACAGTTGATGTCACTGTGCAATCGGTCACTGCTATGCGGTAAAGGTGTCTGTCATCTCATTCAGTCGTGCAATTTTGCGGTCCATTTTCCGGATTTACATACGTTCGAGCCACTAACGTCACGTTCGCACACTGCACTGATATTTCGTCCCATATGAGTGCAATTTCTCGGTAGGAAAATTCAGCGTCTCTCATCCCAGCAATCCTTCGTCGCTCAAAGTCCGTCAGGTGTTCATAATGCAACCTTCTTCGGTGACGGGGCATAGTGAGACACAAGAAATACCCTTTCGACTAAGTGTCGGCTCTTCACTGATTGCAACATCACGTTTGAGCCAGCTCTTTATGCCCAACACCGGACTGTTCAGAGTCCGCTGCTCCGAAATCGCATGCGCATTTTCAGTTTTATTTTAATCATTTGCATGTTCCAACCTGTTGTACATATCCTGGAAGTTTCAAGCTAATATCAACAGTCCGACAATGTGTTGCAATTTTCACAAACAGTGCAGTTGAGCCTTACAAAATAGAAACGGCCAGGGGTAGAACTCTTACGTTACAACCCTGGTTACTTATTCCTCTGAACACGGAGCAGTAATCACAATTAGGATTTGTTCTTGTATAGCTTCTAATTGATAATGATAATTCGTAAATCTACTGATAACTCGCTCTTACAATTTAACATTCTTAGCAAACTTCATACACTCCACCACACACGTTTGTTTTCCATGTAGAATTTATTTACTTTTGACTCACTGTCAGCGTTGCCAAATGTACAAGGAAACTTGGGGAAGCAATGTGCCGTTCAGCAGAAAACTATCTAAAAAGTAAAGAAATTCATTTAAAAAACAGAAACTCGAAAGAAAGGTTAAATTAGAGATGTATCTCTCAAAGCAACAACCAACTCTATTTATATTTATAAGTCGTTGAGAGAGAGAGAGAGAGAGAGAGAGAGAGAGAGAGAGAGAGAGAGAGAGAGAGAGAGAGAGAGAGAGAGAGTGCTGTTAAGTGTCATCTCAATAATAACGACTTGATGATTGTCAGCTAAAAGTGTAATTGTTGCTGCTACTTCGTGGAAAATAAAGGCAGTTCAAGTAGTGTGTTATGTGCCCTACAAGTTAGCTAAGGACAATAAATTTATCAATTAAGCAGTATCGTCAATGATAAAAACATTATGAATATTTACGTGTGTTATGACAAAACTTACTAGTCGACTTAGCCAGAGTTGTAACAAAAGTATTTTTAGGACGTAAAATGTTTCTAAAATAACACAGGCATTAAGTTAAATGCTTCTTGCTTCAGAATTATTCTCAGAGTTTGGAAAATTTTCCAATTTCCTCTGATATCTTGGACTTATTTGTAACTGAAACGACTCGCGGTTTTACAATATGAAAGAAATTACAGAAGTAAAGTTTTCGTTATCTCAGTTATCGTTACACGAAACATCACTCTTACTTCATTAAAAGCCTAAAAACAATGGACACATAAAATTACGGAATGTAAACTTTGTTCTTTCACATGGAGTTATATCACCACCTGCTTTAATTGCAGCTTTAATTTTGTTTGGCATGTTATCAAAATGACTCAGTATCACATGAATATCAAGTGTATTCTAATCCATGCTCAAAATATCCCTTAATTCCGCCAAATTTGTAGGGTGTTATTTTCTCTTCTTAACGGCCCTTTCTAACATGTCCCAGATATTTTCAATCACATGTAGATCGGGTAAATTTGCAGCCGAATTGAGATGTGGAAAGTCTCTCTCACGTTCTTCAGACCAATCCAGCTCAAATCTATGTCGATGGACAGGAGAGTTATCATCTTGAAAAACAGAATCCACTATGTCTTTCTTGTTCCAAAAATTGGGCAAATGGCAATACTGCATTACTTAAAAGTGGCACATAATCCATAAACTTCATGCGACTGGGCACCCAACGAAGGGTCCAATCCAGTATTTAAAGTACAGCCCCAAAACATGGGATTTCCACCTCCTTTTTGTAAAGCTCTTTGGACACATTCTGGGTTAAATGCTTCTCCAGCCTTCCGCATCATCCTGGAGAGAACATCATTTGGATACAAGCAGAATCTGGATTTGTTAGACCATATTATTTGTCGCCATTGTTCAGCGGTTCAGTGACGATGCTGTTATGCCCAAGCACGATGATTTTTCTTTTGGACAGTTGCTAACTTCGGGCGTATCCGCGCAACACGATGAAAAATGCCCAAGCCATTCAGTTCTCTCCGTAGCGTTCGTTCTGAGACTGGTTTACTGGGTCCAGCTTTGTACTGTTGACGCAGTTCTTGACGAGTCTGGAAACGTGCTTCAGTTTGCTAATCGTCCCAAACGCTTGCGATCCCGATTTGCTGTCACAGAGTTTTTACCACAGTTGCTCCATCTATAGTGATAGTTTCCATATTTCTTCCACTGGAAATGGACACTTCTGACTGTTAACTCGGACAGACCAACAAATTCGCCGCCTATTACAAGGAAGTATCATGTTTTCAGCCAAAAACAATAGTCCCCTTTTGACACTCAGTAACGTCACCTTTACAACTCATAGGTGTACCTGTAAAAGGAAATACAGAATACTACAGATGATTTCAACACTCACCTCAAACATCCACAATCATAATCCAGGAGTTTCACTCTCCATATTTATACAATTCGTTACATTCATCAAATTTATGCTTATGAACACGTTTCAATCAGTACTCCGTAATTTTTTGTCCGGTGTGTTTATGTTTATAAATATTGCTTTTTTGTTAAACATTCGGCTTCATCAGGAGCGGATCTGGGGATTGTGCCACGCCGAACACCTCTTAATTTGCCACCCCTCTACTTCCACTCATGGCGCAGCAACTTTTTTGTGTAAAACGATATTGCATGTAGTTGCTACCTATATCTACCAAACGGAATGGAATTCAGCACAAACACTTCGGATAGCTAGGAGAACGGGGAGTTATTTTCGAGGGGCATTCAGACAGACTGATGTGGGATAAAAGATATATCGGAGATCAAGGAATCTGAAAAGCTCAAGAAGCTTTTCAAATTTCTTGGGGAAGACTTCCATCCTGGTCATTATATTTCTTCCAACTAATCATGGCTTTAATTAAACTACTTGATATAAAAATTCTCAACATCAATGACACGCAGTAAATTTTCTTTAAGTCCGCATTACCAGTTCGCCAGCATAACATCCTTAAATGAGAATTATAAATAATCCGCAAGTGATTTTAAAGCTACTGGACATACAGGATTTACTAAATATTCAAATGAGTTAGGAAAACTTGCAAATGCTTGTGAACGAGGGCGCTAAAAATTCACATAATCTCACGCTCCTCCCTCTCGATGAAATTTCCCCCACCTCCTAACTTTTATCATTGCATTATTCTTATTTTCCATTGAATATCTGCAATGAAAATTTACCGTTCTTTCACGTTGTACCTATTCCTTCTTTCTTTCAAATAGTTTTCTTTCTGCCGCACCCAAAATTATGCCGTCCTGGGAAGTAGCCCACCTAAACCCATTGATAAATAGAGTTCTGGGCATTGTTAAGGTGAAATAACTTTTTCAGATAACAACGGAAAAGTTTTGCAACGAATTACGCTTCATTGTTTCTGATTTATAGCAAATTTCCTTTACCTGCAATATACATTGGTGGGCAACATTTAAGGACGAAGTGCAAAATGTAAAATAGCGCCATAAATAACAGCAGTACCCAAATGCAAATTAACTCAGGACCGTGTCTGGGAACAGGAGTTATTATATGCGTAATATATATTATTATTATATGCGTAATAATGGAGCATGAGGTGTAGTTTGCGTGACGTTAGAACAAAATGCGCTCACACTGTCCAATAGCATCAGTTGAACGAAAGTCACCAGGACGGTATGATAAGTGTTACAGACCTTTGATCGTGTTTGTTGAGTGCTAGAGACGACGAAATGGCTCGTCGAGAACATCTTGATGATTTAACTCCTAGTCGAATAATTGGAAGGCTCGAGGAGGACGAACTGCGCCCAAGAGTTCGGTATCATCCATAGCATCATATCGAGTGCATGATCGGTCTTCAGAATTACAGGTACAGCTGTGCGAAAGATCGGTGGTTGTTGTCCACCAAAAATCACCCCTAGTAAGGGCCGCCATCTGCTTTTACAGCCCTAGAGGAAAATACACCAGAAAGCAAGTAACCTTGCAAAACAATTGAACATAAACACAGGATGCATAATATCGCGGTTTACAGTGGCCAGCTAACTACACAAAGGTGGACTGTTTGCCCGACGACGAATACGCTAAATTCTATTAAAAACTGCTCACCAGAGACACCGTTTACAGTGGTCCAGAGAACATTAGGACTGGACAACAGAACAGTAATACTCTTTACTGATGAGAGTAGATTTTGTCTCTGAATCGATTCTGGACGTCAGCTAATCTGGCGTGAGGTAGGCACTCGGTATCCCCCCAAAACACCAATTAAAGGGAGAGAAATGGTAGCCGCGGTGTTCTCGTATGGGAAGGCATTCCGATCGATAGACGTACGGAGTTCCAGATACTGGAAGAAGGTACTGTAACCAGTGCGTGCTACTGTAATGAGGTAACCCTTCCACGTGTTCGTCTGTTCTGCCCACAATTCGTGTTAATGGACGATAACGCCACACCCTATCAATGAATTGTTGGAAAGTGAAGGCATTCAGCGAATGGATAGGCCAGCACGTTCGTCCGACATAAATCCCTTAGAATACGTGTGGGACGCTCTGGGAAGACGCGTTGAGGCAAGTCAACACACACCGAAAACTGTCCAACAGGTGAAGACGGCACTGACGGACGAATGGGCGATATTACCGCAAGAACTCATGAACATTCTAGTGAGAAGTATGAACAGATGATTCAAATCATGCATCGACGTTAGGTGATAACATATCCTCTACTAAGGACCTTATTTACCCTTCGCACCGTCTTTGGTAGTGATGCATCTGTATCATGGCACCCAGTAGTATGTAGCCAATTCTGAATAAAGTTCCACTATATCCCTTAGTATCTGCAGTTGTGTCGGTGTTGTTTTCGTCATCATTTCGTTAAGAAATGGAGTTTCTATGGTTTGAATTTCACACATCCAGGCCGCTCCTGTGCGACGCTACAAAGCAAAACCTGGCTCGTCCTTAAGTTTTGCACACCAGTGCAGAATATTTTTTATCAACACTTGTTCAACCATAATACTTAGAGAGATGATAATTTGTTACCTTTTCAGTTTAAAATTTATTTTTTGCACTTATAATTATACATTAAAAATTTTATACTTTAACGAGAATGCATTTCTTTTCGTGTCAGCACATATGAGTCTTTATGTTTTCCTCACTTATGTTTTTAACTGTTCTAGTTCACAGATTGGCTGACATTACTGCTTTTTTTGTGTACCTTTCGCAGAAGAATGCTCATAGTTCTGATAAAAATTGCTACTTGTACTGTAATTTCGCCTTTACCTTACAAACCCGGATATTGAAGTTGTGCGAGTATGTCTTTCGAGGTGTGGATAACCTAACATTATGGGAAACTCAACAACCCTCTCTTGCAACTAACATAATAATAATAATAATAATAATAATAATAATAATAATTTTTCTGCACAAAAACACGCATTGCAAACAAATGTTATTATGAAGACTCAAATCCAGAAAGTCAGTGGTAATCCAAAGTGTCGAGTTTGTCAAGAAAAAGTTGAAACTGTGTCTCATCTTATATGTGAACGTAGAACAATTGCACAGACAGATAACAAAGCTAGACATGACAGGTTGCAAAATTGATTTACTGGTCAAAATGCAGAAAGCACAATCTGCCAGCATTGAAAAACTCAAGGAAACATCAGGCTGAGGAAGTCGTATTAATTATCAAGTTGAGATCTTGTGGGATTTTCGAATTCAAACCGATCGGCACGTAGAACATAATACACCAGACATAACAGAAACAGAAAATCGGAAAGTCTGGATTATTGAAACAGCGATTCCTGGAGATGCCAGAGTTGATGAAAAAGAACTAGAAAAAATGACTAAATATAGAAACCTGGCCATAGAAGTTACAAAGTGTTTTTGCCAAAACATTTTATGAATCATTTGGAAAAATTGCATCTTTCTGATATACTACCTAGAGAACTGCAGAAGACTGCTTTTCTTAGTACATCATATATTTTACGTCGATTCTTGACTGTTACCTAGGTCTCCGGTGGAAACTCGTATCAGCTCAACAACACCAGTCAATGATAATTTTGTTGTTTATGTTTGATTGTCATAATCTGTGCTTCGTATATTTCGAATAAAGAAGATAATAATAATAATAATAATAAAGCATTTTCCTTTTATTACCGCGCAAAATAACCCTTTAATAAAAAGTGTCTTTCTTTCTGTTTTGGGTCTGCATATTTCTTAAACGTCGTCATACACTTTGTATATTAATTACATCCTTTGCTAGGTGAAACCCGTCAAAAAATTTGACCTGTTTTCAGCAATATAGCATTTTTCTCTTGAACATTTCATATACACTGAAGTAGCAAATTAGTGGAAACACCTACCTAATAAATCGTTAGGCAGCCCTTGGACTTTAAAACAGCGTCGATTCGATGTGGCATGGATTTAACGAGGTGTTGATATCGTTCGGCAGGTATGTTCAGCCAAGTGGATATGATAGTGTCTTTCAATTGCCGAATGCTCGCTGGTTCTTCGTTACGAATGGCTCTCTCAATCTCATCTGACAGATGTTTAATTGGGTTAAAATCTTGGGACTGTGGGTGCTATTTTAGCACTTCGAAGTCACTGTTGTGCTCCTTCAACTACTGTGTGACGATACGAGCCTTGTGGCATGACGCATTATCCTACTGGAAGTAGCCCTCTCCATCAGGAAACACCATGCACATGTACGGCTGTATCTGGTCCGTAATGATATTAAGATACCTCGTGGAATTTAAATGTTGTTCAAAAGGTACACCAGACATTGCTTCCACTACTTGTACAGTTAACGCTAAGCAGCAGGGATCCATCGATCAATTGACACTGCTGTAAATTATGTCCTGTTTATCGGCGTATATTAACTACAAACGTGATTAGTCGGAACAGCTGACCTTTTTTCAGCTCTCAAGGGTCCAGTGTTGGTGCCCCCGTGACAGACGAATTCATCAGTCTTAGCCCCGACGAGTTGTAACGTACCAGGAGATGTGACGTACCTGCCAGAAGGACGCACACGACATAAAGGCAGATAGGAATCAGAACAAATGTCCGCGTAGCTTAATTGGTAGAGCAACTTATTCCGGAATGAGTGGACCCGGGTTCGAACCCCGGCGCGGATAAAAATGACGGAGAAATTCACTTCGTTATAGAGTGGTATACGAAAAGAGATATCAGCTTTTATAGCCCATTAGCACCATTGTGCGGCGGGCTATGTATACTAAAATTATCCTTTAGATACAGCGGTTGTGTATTGACGCAATAAAGCTAGCCTGTTACCTCGTAGAATCCTCACCAGTAAACGTTGACTTCGAACATCGACCGGTCGTCCCCCCCCCCAGGAAGACCGCTGACTGCTTGTTTTTTTGCTTGTGCACCATTCTGTACACACTCGATAGATGCTCTTGCATAGCCCAGGAGGTATGCCGTTTCCGAGATGCCTGCCTGGCACCCACTATTGTATCTCTTTCAAAGTCGTTTAAATCACGAGCTTTTTCCATATTGCTGCTACCTTCGCTTTGTGTACATCTGAATCCTTTGCAGTTAGCTGATTTTAAAGCTATCTCAACGTTTTAGTTGCGTACGTAAGTGAAGATGCCACGTTTCTGATTCCTAACGATTTGCTATTTCAGTGTATATATCACAAGTATGACCAAACGTAGCGTCTTCATATTTAAAGCAGAGTTCTTAAATGTACCGAAAAGTTGTAAAAAACAGGGGTTTGTCTAATAAACAATCTGAGCCACAGGGTTAGAAGAGCGTCTGAGCACTCAACCTGCAGGATTTTCCCATCGCTTTACAAAAAAATCGAGTAACCATAAACCGTATTACGCCCAGCTGATCTAGTGCCGCAAAAACAGCTTTGGAAGCTCTTTCATTCACGCCGCATGATAACTTAAGAATTTCTTATGTGATGACGCTTTCAATGACTCGAAATAAAAGCATTCGAAACAGCGAAACTTTTCAATGACCAAAACACAACGTATTTATTTTCATTGACATTTTTTTAAAATTCTATTTCAATCAAGAGCGCAAAAGATATTTTGGAAATGCGCCCGGTTTAAAAATTTGTCGTGGAGTTATATAACAAACTGTTTTCTTTATGGTCAGTTCTCTTTTATCATATACAAAAGGGAAACAGAAAACATAAATTAATTTAGGTCCCATATGTAGTCGGATTCAATATCATGACGAGAGATTTCGGTTTAAAAAAAGGCTCTCCCAACCAGAAAATTCAGTGTCTCATTTGTATTACCAGTTGATAGGATGTCGATGTCTTGAAAAAAGAATCTTCTGAAAACAAGTTCAGCGTTTTCTGGGAATAAAAGCATACACGCTAATCTTTGCAGGCTTAATGGAAAGGATTCATCAATTACGTAGGAAACTAAAATCCGTAGTGTATAAGAGGAAAGAGGCAAGGGACACAATTACTCACCACAGCGCAGGAAACTCCGAGAAAGAAAACAATCGATAAACTACCAGAGCCAGTGAGAAATGGCTCGATACTGTAGTGATGCCAGGGGTTAACAGCGTTCCGACTCGAGGAGAAAAAGGGATGAGCATGAACAGATACTATGTTAGCAGCAAAGTTAGCTTGTTGCATCATCAAGAAAAAGAATCTTATCAAACGAACTCTTTTTCACAAAGGTTTTCCTTTCGCCTTTATTTGCCGAGAACTTAGTGTTAAGGAGCCACAGTCTTGCACGAGAAGTCCACTATACGACCCAGAGCTAAGAATAACAGATCTTCAGAAATTTCCGTAGGTTTCTCGTAAACCACCGACGTGTCTGTGGATCATACCTCTACTGTACAAACGTACCTGAGGAAGAAATCCTACTTTACAGAGTTGGCATGTTGCAGGGCAGAAAAGTGTACTTTAAAGATTGCGGGTCACATGAAAAATACATTGTGTTGACTTTTCCAGGAATAAAACTGCATTTTTGGAAAAACAAATGGGGAAAATTCAATTCATATTTCATTAGTTAATGAGCTTCATGACTAAACACGCTGGTACAAGAAAAGAACAATTTAATGACGCATTTTAAAGGTTTAAAACAATGACTTCAGTTTTAACTCGTTGCTTCATTATCTCTTTACACGACGAGGAAGAAAATGGAACACCATTTTACGAAACAAGGGCGACAATAAATTAAAATTTCCAGAAGAAGGAAAAATGTGGAAAAGTTAGCTTTCGTAAAGAGATTTGTTAGTCAGTTTCTATCTCGTGTGAAAATCACAAGAGCTATGCGTTTGAAAATTACTAGGTATTCACATAAATGACAGCAAAAAGCTTTCAAAAATAATTGCGAATAAGGCAAAAAAACAAAAGAAATTTAATCAACGCTTTAAAACGTACGTGAAAATTGAAAACAATGCAATTTCGCGAAGTAGATTTTACTTCCACAGCACATAATACCTGAAAAGTTAACGTTTAAACTTTTTTACGGAGTTCAACGACAACATGAGCATAAAAGTTAAAAGGATTCGCTAGTTCCTCGGGAGTCGATAACGTGTGTTTTCTTGCTCTTGTGTCGAAGTGCTTTCTGACTATTTTGATGAGCGTCTTGTTCTCTTTTTTCATGTTGTGTTCTCTGTAAAGGTAAGATGATGTCTTCCAGCCTCCCAGAGACAGGTATTATTCATTGATTTGTTTCCAATAACCCGTTTTTGTGACACAGGAGTTTGCATACCAACGTTCGTCAACTAACATGATGGCCGCCTCGGTGGCGCAGTAGTCTAAGCACTAGATTCTGACCATTCGTCCGCGATGGGTCTAAGTTCGAATCCTGGAAAGGCACGGATGTTGTGTGTGTGTCTGACGGCACTGGCTCTTTCCCTTCTCTGGAACCAGTGCCCCTAAATTAAAGATGTGTTGATCCGTCTCACCACGATGCACCGCAGTACCCTCCGTGGCTTTGTGAATAACGTCATGGTCAAGTCAAGAGCCCATTACAGATAGTCTTGTCTTATCGTTAGTTAGTTGTGCTGCGTTAACTCAGCACACTCTGACGCCACTGGCTAGTGCGTCTGCTGCATCGCTTTCCTCTGCCTCATAGGCATTTATGGTCATCATCTGTCTCGAATCCTAGGTCGTCTTCCGCTTTTCCTGCCACAGCGATGACGTAAATGTCTCTTACAATGCCAACAGCTGCTACTACCGCGATCGGCTTTTCTTGTTCTATCGACAGTGTTGTATAATCCGTCAACAGGCCTGCTTACATACGTTCTTCCGACCCAACTAGCGGTTTCTGCTCTTCGGCATTTCTCAGCTCATCACTGACCACTACATCTTCATCTTTCAGAAGTGCTATTGAGAATGCCTTATTTCAGCAGGAAACTAATTCCGTGCTCTTTTCGTGTCCTTTCGTGTGTCAGAAATCATGGAATCATCGAACGTTCAGACACTACTTGGGTTG
This sequence comes from Macrothele yani, assembly GCA_039090855.1. Taxonomy (NCBI): domain Eukaryota; kingdom Metazoa; phylum Arthropoda; class Arachnida; order Araneae; family Macrothelidae; genus Macrothele; species Macrothele yani. The sequence goes on from CM077012.1 coordinate 13,415,084, forward strand.
AGGACGGCACATGTGATTGAAGCTGCTCCCAATGCTTCTAGCTGTATGCACCTTCATCAAAGGAAGAAAACGTTAGTCTTGCGCCTGACCGTTCCTATGCAGCTGCAGTGATAGGAGATTATTTAACTATATCAACATCCTACTGTAAGTGCAAACTTAGTTAATCATTTTCAGGTAAAATCTTCGTCAACGTGTAAACCATACTTTCATTTACAAGCTCAAGCCACAAATTTTACAACATAGTGAACTAGGACTGTTGTTCTAGTCCTTACTGCAGACTAATATCTCGAATTACATGGGCGCCCAGGTTGATAGGTTTACATACACCGAGGTGACTGACACTGCCCGTATCAGAAAACAGTGCATTCATACACACCGGAGAGCCAAAACATTATGACCACCTACCTAACATGATGTTGGTCCTCCATGTGCCTCCAAAACTGCTCTTACCCGGCAATGCATTAACACTACAAAATTTCTAAAGGTGTCTTGGGGTATCTAGTACCCACAAATTACCAACAGATCCTTTAACTCTTGTAAGTTACGTGGTTGAGTCGTCGCGGATCGGATTTGCTATTAAAACACAAACCGCAGATGCTCGATTGGATGGATGTCTGGAAACTCTGAAGACCAGAACTGTACCTGGAACTCTTCCACATGCTCCGCGAACTATTCTTGAACAATCCGGGCAGTGTGGCATGACGTATTATCCTTCTGAAAGAAGTCACTACTAGAAGGGAATACTGTTGCCGTGAAAGGATGTACTAGTCTGCAATTATGTTTAGGTAGGTGGTACAGGTCATAATTTCTCGCAGCTGCATGACTGGACCCAGGGTTTCCAAGCAGAACATTGCACAAAGCATTACTCTTCCTCCAGCGGGTTGTTGTTTTCGTCTCATGGTGTATCCTGGTGCTAACACTGTCCCAGATAAACGATTAAAACGTACTCAGCTCTCTACATGCTACAACAGGAAACGAGAGGCATCGGACTAGAAGACCTTCTTCCAATCGTTCGAGGTCCGGTTTTGATACTTGCGGGACCATTGTAGGTGCTTTCGATGGCAAACCGAGGTCCGCATGGGCACTCCGAGTGGCCTGCGGCCACGCAGCCCCATTTTCATCAAGGTTCGATGTGTTGTGTGTTGTGTGACATTACTACCGTCACCAGCGCTCAAATTCCCGGCGAGTTGTGCCACAGTATCCCTTCTGTTTACTCGTACCATACGGGATAGCCTTCTCTCACCTCTAGCACCGATCAGCAGTAGTCGATCCGCACCTTGCCGGCGGTATATGGTTTTTCCCTCCTCACACCAATTTTGAAGGTTCTACCCACGGTTGCCCATCAGTACCACACAAGCCTTGCCGTCTCGGAAATGCTCTGACCTAGTCGGCTAGCCATTACAATTTGGCCTTTATCAAACTCTCTTAATCCCGCTGCCTTTCCTATCTGAAGAACAAGAATAACACTGATTCAGAGAGCTCAGTATCAGGGGTTATTTATACCGTCTCATAATCTTCACACGCGCCGTCGTTTACTTGCAGTTGATTCGATTTGCATAAAGACGCGCTGGTCATAATCGTTTGGCTCTTCGGTGAAATAAGTTATTAATAATGGAACTGATATTACCTCGTGTCATTTGGAACCGACACCACTAACTCAATTACCAAAAACACACTGTTATTTCCAACATCACCCCAGAAATACCTGATGAATACCTTAAATACAGACTGAGTAGGTTTCAGGACCCCCGACACTACTAACTCAATTACCAAAAACACACTTACTTCCAACATCACCCCAGAAATAACACCGATGAATGCCTTAGATGCAGATTGAGTAGGTTTGGGATTATTCGGGGCCCCATTAGTCATATTCCAGCTGAGACATGGGACACATCTGTAGGTTCCGCCGGCAAACCAGACTTTAATTTTCCATTTGGATGAGGGGGAAACGTTATCATCCAAGATTCAGCTTACTATGCTTGGGGTGACTTATGTGTTCTTTTTATCTGCAGATGCAGGTTTTTCACAATGTGATGTTTCTGAACATAGCCGATGTAATTGCCCAATTATAGCTGTAAAACTGTGTAATGATGTGGAAATCTAACAAGGAAACGGACACGTGGTTGTCGCTGATTGCAAAAGCAAAGCATGTTGCTTAGATATAGGATCATAAGATATGTTTATATCCAAACTTTGAGCTGCTATGGACAAAAGGGGGAGCCACTAGAGCCTTGTTCATGAGCATTATATATTATGTAATGTATGTAAGGTGCGTCGCATAAATATAGAGACAGTCGATTTTGCGCCGTGAACGCAATGCGAATATACGTAGGAAGCTGAAGTGGTACCTAATTAGACATAACCCTACAACAAACGTTTCGATCCGTCGAGATGACCGGATTGTGTGAAACGAACACCACAAAGTGAAATAGTGTACTTTCAGCTGTCTCATAAATATAAAGACAACTAAGTAAAGTAGCCACATGCAAATGAGATGTACAAATTAGCATGTTGTACGCACGCGCATGGGCCGTAATTCGGTCCAGCCTACAAAAGACAGCGGACCTGCCGTCAGACATTCATTTGCCGAAATGCCACGCAACAATCAACTTTCTGGTGAAGAGTTGCAGAAGACTTGGAGACTGAGAGCAAATGGATTGCCTGTAGCGAAAATTTGTTAAGCCATGGGGAGGAGTAGGGCAGTCATTTATAATACTTTATCGAAACGCGGTGGGGTAACTGCCAGAAAACGGCCTTGAAGGCCTCGAATAACAACAAAACGAAATGATAGTGCCATCATGCGTTTAGTTTCATCCCAAAGGTTATCACTACGTCAAGTTTCTCGGACTGTTGGTGTCACCGTCTCAAAGGACACAGTTCATCGACGAATAAAGGAAAGTCGCAACATTGTGCTCTGTAAAATGCGCCGGCTGCAACACCGCATGTGGCGCCACAAGAAAGCTAGATTGTTATGGGCCACATGCACTGGACGGACGAGTAGATCACAACTATTGAAGCAGCCACATGCACTGGACGGACGATTGAAGCAGACACATGCACTGGACGGACGATTGAAGCAGACACATGCACTGGACGGACGATTGAAGAAGACACATGCACTGGACGGACGAGTGGATCACAACTATTTTCTCCGAAGAGAAAAAGTTCAACCTGGACGGCCCTGACGATTGGAACTGCTGTTGGCATGATTTACGACGCGAGCCCTGCACCTTCTTCAGCAGACAGAAAGGATGGGGATCTGTGACGGTTTGGAGAGCTTTTGCGTTCAATGGGGCAACGGAAATCGCTTTTCTGCAAGGCAGGCAAAACTCCGAAACGTATCAGGATATACTCAGCAGCCACCTTCTACCGTTTGCCGAAACTCTAGCGCGGGTTGATTATCTGTTCCAGCAAGACAATGCCTCTATCCATCGGTCTGCATCAACGAAAAGCTGGCTTAGCACTCATCATGTGACGTGCCATTGAAAGAGCAGATTGAACGAAGCTGGTACGCACTCCGTCCAGAACACTTACATCACTTGGTGGACAGCATGCCCAATCGGGTTTTCAGTGTTATTCGGCACAACGGCTCCACTATTCGTACCAGAGGGGCTCATAACTAGTAAGTCTTTATATTTTTGAGACAGCGTATTTCTGTTTTATTTTTATTCTTGGTGTTGGAATTGTTATGTTTCAGTCAAACTATTGTGCAGCTGCGTGTCCAATGCTATTTTTGCTATAAATATGAGGTGTACATTTCAGCTCGTTGTTGTTTCTTTTTTATTCGAGAATTTGTTCTGTCTCAATATTTATGCGACGCACTATATATTATGAATGTTATATTAGAACTTCTTACAATTATTTTCTATTCTAGGACCTGGCGAACAAGTAATTAAACGTTGATTGGCCGTCTGAAAGTGTCTCATTGTCAAGTGTACTGCAATCAGTGTGAACTATGAATCCAACAGTAGTAGTGAAGTTGTCTGATTTCTCCGGTTCATTGGAGGTCACACGAAGTGAAATGGATCTCACCACATTTGAACACTTCAAAACGGAGTTGCTTGAGGAGAACGTCATTGCTGAAGAGGTCAATACACTACTTTTTGATTACGTATTATCTGACGGAGACCAGGAGGAAGCAGGAATCGACTTTCGTGATGTAACAGATGCTCAAACATACGACAAGGCACAATCGCCAATTACAGAAACCAGCGAGCTTTCATACGAACCATCACCAAAGAAGTCGCAATCCAAATTTCCAGAAGGATACTTGGCGGATGCATACAAAATCTAAACCGAACAACTGAGAGAGAAAAATGGCAACTTCGAACCTCCTGAACTGTGTCCTCCAGACTTGGCCATTGACCCTTCTCCTAGAGTAAACTTCAACACTGTTATGGTCCAAAAGAGGAGAATCAAGAACAAAGCCGTTCTTCAAGAGTTTGAAGAACGATTGAAGAAGTCCCGTACTTGCTATACAAAGTCTCTGCAACAACAGCTGAACAATGAAGTATTTGAATACTTTCTTCAAATGCGTGCAAGGAATGCGATTAGTCACGACAGGGCAATTAGGCTATGGGCAATGCAAATAAAGAAGCGTATTGACGTTCACAATCAGCTGAACTTTAAGGTATCCGAACGATGCGTCACAAGAATCAAGAAACGTAACAAGATCGCTTCGCGGAAAGTAACCCACAAAGTGAGCAAATCGTGTTTCCAGGAATGCCGGGATTTGGAGGCAAAGGCGAAAGAATTTGTTGGAAATTAGCAAACGTTTATAGAAACGTACCAGCTAAATGACGAAGATGTGCTGAAGGCTGATCAGTCGCGCTTCGAGAAAGAACTTCGATCTGGAAGAACCTTTTCTGTTCAAGGACAAAAGCGAATCTCTGGGGCAACAGGTTCCATTTAGCAACTACACATTCGTACATGATTATACCGGTCATCACCATAAGTGAAACCCTTTTACCACACATACATGTTTTAGTGTCTGAAGGAAGTGGGAAATTTCCTGCAAACATTACTATTGATCTTCCAAACATCAAAGCTTATCCTGCCACGTGAGCATACATGTCCAAACAAGACCTGAAGGTCTTTTCGGAAGACGTTCTGTGGCCAGACCTCACAGGAAAGGAGCGCATGCTGCTGTTAGTAGATTCCTGGACATCAAACAGGGATGACGCACTTTACAACTCAACTGTTCCTGACGGAGTTGAATTCTGGAAGATGTTGATTCCAGAAAAATGTACCAGACTAGTGCAGCCTGCGGATGTGTACTGCTTTCGTACCTATAAAAATCTGTTTAAATTCCTAAGGGACAACATAAGACATGAACTTTTGGCACAGAGACCACTTTCTCCGTCTGCAGTCTTTTGTTCACTATCAGTTTTCAGCGCCTCTATTTCAAAACCTAATGCGCTTTGCATTTTATAAGTGTGGTTATGTCACTACTCATTCTGGACAATTCCAAACACTTTTCCACTATTGTTTTGAATCGGGCCTAATTGACAAATGTGGTAGAGAAGATTGCGAGGAAACAGCATTCATGAAATGTGCTCATTGTGAGAACCACTTTTGTTATGATCATTCCATAATTAACGAACTTCATATTTTTGGTCGTACATGAAAGGTGAGTGCAATGTACACTGCTGGTCACCCAAAATGCAACACCAAGAAGGACACGAGACAGCAAAGCCAGATTTACTGGGCACATAACAACAGATAAAAAGATGAAACGATTGAGCTTACAGGCCCGTGCGACTTGCGGAACACGCAGACATCAATAGTTCTTGTGCCCCCCATGGCTGGCAATAACGGCCGCTACACGCCGCGGCATCGAACGAAAGAGGCTTTGGATGTGAGCTTGGGGTATGTCGGTCCAGGCTGCTTCCACACGTTGCCACAGTTCATCAGGCGTAGACGGGGGTGGTTCTTGCCGGGCCACTCGGTTGCCGATCAGCGACCAGACGTGTTCGATGAGCGACATATCGGGAGAACAGGGGGCCACGGCAGCAGTGACACCTGGTGTGCCGTGAAGAATTGTTGCACGATGCGTGCCTCGTGTGGGCGCGCATTGTCCTGTTGAAACGTGGCCGCTGGCAGATCCTGCAGGTAAGGGAGGACTACAGGCTCCAAAACGTCGGAGATGTAGCGGTGGCTGTTGAGTGTACCGGCGATGCGTACCAGAGGGGTGCAGGTGTCATATCCAATTGCGCCTCAAACCATAACGCCAGGCGACGGACTGGTATGGCGATACATAATGCAGGCGTCATACAGTCTCTCGCCACGGTGCCGCCACACGCGTATCTGGCCATCGTGGTGTTGCAGACAGAAGCGGAATTCGTCGGAGAAGACAATGTCGTGCCATTCCGTAGTCCAGGTGCGGCGTTCAACGGCCCACTGCCGCCTCCCTCGCCGGTGGTGTAACGTCATTTGTAATTGGAGCAATGGGCGCCGTGCGACAAGTCCCCGCTCCTGCAGACGACATCGAACGGTACGTGATGACAGAGGTTGTTGCGCAACACACCCTAATTCTTGCGCTAACGTCCGTGATGTGGTGGTGCGAGCCGTTAATGCCCGCCTCACAAAATGCCGGTCCTCTCGTTCGGTGGTGTGCCGCGACTGCGGCAATCGCTTACGTCGATCCATCCGGCCCTCCTGCACCCACCGAATACATACTCGCCTCACTGTGGCTAGATGGCATCCCACACGAGCGCCGATGTCTCGGTACGATAAACCGCTGTCGCGATAATCCACTATTCGTCCTCTGTCGAACTCCGAAACGTGCTGGAATGACTGCCGTATTCTGCGACGAGGCATCAGAAAGCTTCTCACGCACAGGTCCGGCAGCACAACACACTTCTAGTACTTACACCCCGCCTTCTATGCACCCTTCTTATAGTGCTTCTCGGTGACGTGCCGGGCGCACATGATTTGCATATGCCCTGCAATGCTAATCGTTTGCATGCCCTCTCGCGGGCGACGCATGGTGCGAATTTCAGACCAATCGGATGCTTCCTTCTTGGTGTTGCATTTTGGGTGGCCAGCCGTGTATATCCATTACTGAACACGCGATAATGTATATCTATTCATTAGTACCTTGCAATGTATACCAATTGCTTAAAACAACGGAAACCATTCAGATATGGGCCGCAAGAGTAATGGAGATTCAATGAATATTGTCTCTGCCAGTGTTCTTTGATGTCTTATAACTTCAGTTTGTCACATATCCATTACCGCTTTAGTATTGTCGAATGATATAGCAAGCACTGTGCATCTAGAGATAACGGTCCGGACCGTTTCCTTGTAAGATTGTGCGTCTCACCCCCACATTGATGCCAATGTACGTGAGTCGACTCCACTGATTTTGATTACGTACGAAAATGACATAGTTGTTGATGCTGCCTTAACCAAATATGAACACTGGCACTTTCGTTTCTCCTTTAGGTGCTCTCTCCTCAGATTTTACTTCATCGGGAGATGCTCAATCAATGTATACTGTGACGCAAACTGAACGCTTTTCTACTTCATCAGGCACCCGAACGAAGTTAAAGATATCGTTTCAAACTGTGAGAAGAAAATTTCAGCTACAGTCCTTGACTGAGATGCTTTGAATACTTTGTCCAGCGCTTCTAAGATTTTTCGCATGAGGGCAACATTTCCTCTGAGGAATCCGTAGTACCTGCCCAATGTTTGACCAAATCGTCTTGTAAGAACGAGCTAGTTAATGATATTGAATCAACTGATATGGTTTCTGAAAACAAAAACCCTGAGCTGAGTGACTCACACTTAACATAGGGTTTGTTTTCCAGTCAGACTTTCAGGAAGAGGTTGCCGTAAATAAACCGACCAATGCGTTCGATATCTCGACGAAGGAGCAACACTAGGAAAAACTCTCACTAAGGGTATGAGGGTTTAAGACAACTAACAAGTTTGAACAAATAAGTAGACAAGATCATCGCCATCTGCACTTCTTAAGTGTTATTTGGAGAACACGGAACTTATACTAGATGGGATTAAAAATCTACAGGCTAAGCTGAAAAGTCAGAGCAATCGTGCTGCATCGATACAATTACATGTCAGCTTGCACTCCATTCACTTTACTCCTTGCAAAAGCAAAAATCTGATAACACTGCCACGTCTGCAGCCCAGTGCGGCTGCAGGGGGAAAAGTTTGAAGGACACAACTGATAGCTTCTCAATAAATACCCTTCTATAATACTTGATTGTGATTCTTTTAATACTTGATTGTGATATCTCTGTCTCAATGCACTATTAACAGGGTGTGCAACTCCTCATACGAACTTAAGACTGTGGCAAGAACACGCCTCTATCTCTTCTGAGATTTTTATTTGAGAAACAACTGTAACCAGTACTATTTTAAGACAGTGCTGGGGGTACTGACCGTATCGTATAATTCACAGTTTCTGTCAGCAGAGTAACGTGCCAGGTGTCTTGGTTGGTTTCCATCACCAGTCAGTAGAGCTCACGCCCTGTCCTCTGTTCAAGTGCAAAGAAATCTGATCGATATTATGACTTTTGTCTTCCAAAATCGAATTTACCATTATTATACTGTACATCTGCCACCCCACTTTTGTCCAGCAAGAGACGTGTTTAATCTCAATGAAGCTCGGTTTGAGACCATATCATCTCATGATCTCATAATATCTGCAGTAGACTTTAAGTGTACTTTGGACTGACTATAGATCGTTTGAACTCTCAGGAGCGACTCCATGCAATCCCACAAGTGCTCAGTGTCTTGCTTCAATCTGCGACCTTGATCGATGTCTACAGAAATAAGTATCGGAGAAAACGTTTCTATAAGCTTACAGTAACGAAACACTGCCAACTCAAAACTTCATGACACCATAGAATTTACGTCTCTGTTGGTGTCACTAAAGGATCACATCTTATTTTTAGTTATCCTGCACCACCTCTGATCACTGTTTTGGTGTCACAAGATTTCGTGACAACCATATTTCAGATTTTCAAGTGCCTATCTCGTTGTTTGACGGTGATTTAGTTTTGGATGATACATACAACCAACTTTCAAGATTTTCGAGATCCGTGTCAAAGAGGTTGGCGCTTAAGCATAGAATTCTCACCGTTTCCAAGGAGTTTAGCTTAGCTAAACTGCCCCTACAACATAGATGAGTAGATAATGTCAGAGAATTATTGACAACTCACCCAGACAGACTTGGCGGAATTAAACATCCAGTCCGTGGAACTGACGGATTTACATGAAATAGAGGCCACACGTACACTACAGCATCTGCGTTATCAACATGTGAAAGCCTTACTAGTTAATATATAGCGATCGTTTAAACATCAAGGTAGGACGTTTCACAACAGATACGGTAGAGCGTCTATGATGCAGGACGTTCCACAACAGATACGGTAGAGCTTCTGTTTGTGGAACGTCCTGCCATCATAGGCGTAACCACTGGGGGGTCAGGACCTCCCAGATTTTCAGAGTCGGGGATCCCCAATGTAAAGGACTCCCCAAAATTTTCAGGAATATAATGATATAATGCACACTTTTTTAAGATGTGAACCAACTAAATTTAATAATATAAGATTCTAATTTTTGTAGAATGCAAACACGTGCATATTGTGCACTTAATAAAACAGCGATATCGATTCCTAATGAGCAAAGTCAGTTCGACAACTTTGTAATTTACATTTCTGCCCTATCTACCATAGTTTTACAGTTGTGTTAGCTAAGTTCTACAATTCGACAACAGAGGCGCCTATGTCGTGGCAGTTAGATTGCGCCTCAGCAACTACTTTGCTCCTGCGTGTGTTTGTGTAGGGGGAGGTGGTTCCAATCTATATCTTATACAATATGTATCATCATCATCATCATTGTCAACCATTATCAATCCACTGCTGGACGAAGGTCTCCCCAAGTTTCCTCCACAACGGTCTGTCTTGTGCCAGTCTCCTCCATGTCACCCCTGCATACTTTCGAATTTCATCCACCCATCTCCCATGTGGTCTTCTTCTGGGTCTTTTCCTGTCCCTTGGAATCCAATCTAAAATTTCGGCTGTCCATCGATGATCTGTCCTTCTGGCAGTATGTCCAGCCCATTGCCATTTCAGGGATTTAACTCTGATCATGATGTCTTCCACTCTTGTCATTTTTCGGATCCACGAGTTCCTCTTCTTATCTCTCCTGGTTACACCAAGCATGCACCTCTCCATGCTTCTTTGAGTTGTCTGCAGCCTTTGTATGTCTCTTTTAGTTAAGGTCCACGTCTCCGCACCATACGTAAGCACTGGAAGGATGCATTGATCAAACACTTTTCTTTTAAGACATAATGGCATATTGCTCTTGAAAATTATGCTGTTTCTTCCAAAAGCTCTCCAGGCAAGTTTTGTACGCCGATTAATTTCTTCATCAATGTGACCCTCACTTGATATCTGCTGTCCAAGATAAACGTACGTGTCTGTTATCTCCAGCTTTTCTCCATCAATCGATAAATCTTCATTTCTTGTAAAAGCATTGAACATCACTTTTGTCTTCTGAAAGTTCATTTTTAATCCCACTTCTTTACTCTTGTCAGCAAGTTCCTGGATCATACTCTGCAGCTCTGATGGGCTAGTTGCAAAAATGACTACGTCATCAGCAAAACGAAGGTGGGTTAGATAATCTCCATTAATCTTTATCCCCTTGTTTTCCCAGCTCAGTGACTGAAAAACACCCTCCAATGTGGCATTAAAGAGCTTCGGAGATATGGTGTCACCTTGTCTCACTCCCTTCCCAATTTTTACGTGTGTTGTATTTTCAAACAGCCTAATCTTTGCACTTGCATTTTCATAGATGTTATTAATAATATTAATGTATGCATCTTCAATACCGCAGGTTTTCAGAGCCATTGTAACTGCTGATGGTTTCACCGAATCAAAGGCTTTTTCATAATCGATAAAAGCCATGCACAATGGAAGTTCATATTCCCTCGCTCTTTCAATTAGTTCTCTCAACACGTGGATATGATCTATTGTGCTGTAGCCACTCCTGAATCCAGCTTGTTCTCTCGGTTGAGCCATGTCCAGTGTTACCTTCAAGCGGTGTGAAAGAACTTTAGTGAAGATTTTATAAACTACTGATAGGAGGCTGATAGGTCTGTAGTTTCCGAGATCCTTAATGTCACCTTTCTTATGTAGCAGGATCATTGTAGCGGTGTTCCAATCCTCAGGAATCTTTCCTTCATTAAGGCATCGAGTGAAAATTTGGGCGAGTACTGTTTCGATTTCTCCACTTGCTTCTTGTATGATGTCTACAGTAATTCCATCTTCTCCTGGAGCTTTTCCTCGCTTCATGTTCTTGATTGCATGTGCAACTTCTGCTGGAAGGACTGGAGGAACTCTGGTACTGGTATCTTTCATGATGTCTGGAGTGCATATATCATCCCTTTCATATAATTTGGAGTAGAAATCTTTCACTCTTGTCAAAATTTCGCCTCTATTTCTTGTTACAGAACCATCTTCTTTTCTCAGTGCCATAATCTGTTTTCTTCCCTTACTGAGATGTCCCTTTGCTATCTTTAGGCTTTGGTTGTTTTCAATTGCTTTCCTCACTAGTTCACAGTTGAATTTCCTTACGTCTTCAGTGATACTTTTTCTTACTGTCTTGCATAGCTCTATATATTCCACTTTGGAAGTCACATCTTCTTTAGTTGTCCTCATCTCTCTTCTTTTTTGTATCAACATTTTGGTTTTTCCTGATAATTTGTTCACATGCAACTTGTTCTTAGACCCAGCTAATTTTGTTGCTGTTTCCATAAGAGCTTTGGTTACTTTTCTGTTAACTTCAGAGATGTCCACTTCTTCCGATGTTAGGCCTTCTAAAGCAGAGAACCTGTTCTTCAGTTCTAACTTGAAGGTATTATGGTGTTTTTTAAGGTTGGTTATGTCAATAGATTTTGTTTGTCCTATGAGCTTGCCACGTTCAAGTTTAGTGTTGAGGTGCATCTTACATCTCACCAATCTATGGTCACTACCTGTGTTGAACTTGTTTAGCACACTGCAGTCTTCTATGACGAATTTTTTGTTACACATAATAAAATCAATTTCACTTGTCGTCCCATTTGGATGTCTCCATGTCCATTTCCTGTGTGGCTTTTTCTTGAAAAAGGAGTTCAAGATGAAAAACCCTTCTGCCTCTGCAAACTCAACGAGAGTATTTCCACGCTGGTTTCTGTTGCCATGACCGAATTTACCTACTGAAGTTTCATTCTGTTGCCGTTGCCCTATTTTTGCATTGAAATCTCCCATAATTATCTTCAATATGTATATAATATTGTATATATATGCATACATATAATGTGTGTATGTATGATCGGACACCCCAGATTTTGAAACATGGTTACGCCACTACCTGCCATGTTGCCTCTATTCGGACCCCGAGGTTATGTTCCAGTCGCCAAGTGGCCATCCATATTCCAGACATGTCCAAAGGGCAATAAATCTGGAAAGCATGAAGGCCAAGGAAGAAATGGCGCATGTAGAGCATCCTGGATATATAATATATTCCACATCATACATGCAATCTGGCGTTATCTTGTTAATAGACGGAGCCAGGGACCGTCTGCACATACGGTAGAGCTTCAAATGTCCTCGATGCATCGCTGACCGTTGAGGGCCCCGGTAATGCGTATAACGCGGGAACGTGAACGGAAACCAATAAAACCAAAATTGCTAACGCTCCGTGTCGAGGCCGTATGAAGCTCCGAAATGCAAGCCTCCACCAGCCGCTCACCAGAACGCCTCCGTACAAGGGTCCTCCATCATGATGCTTCAGCTTAAACCGCGACTTGTCTGTAAACAATATGCAATGCCATTTGTTATGCCAGTGTCTCCGTTCTTTACACCATTGGAAGTAGTAGTAACGAACGGTGAACGGCTAGTCCTTTCTGCAGAAAACAGCGTCGAATCGAGCTTGCTGACGTTTCCTGACGAGTGACACAACCCCAGTATTGTGTCAATGTTTGAGACTTGGCTCTGCTGTCCCACAACATCATGCGTGTTAGCCTTCCCGTTCACTCGTGCGACGTTGCACTCCAGAAAAATCTTGACGATGCACCATACCCTTCTCTTCCCACTGCCGTGATACTCACATCACTGTGCTTCCATTTCCTTCGACACGAGAAGCGATATCACGAAAAGACCATTCTGTTGGCCACAGTCCTACAATTCTGCCTTCTCAAAGTCAGAAAACTGTACATATGGATTTCTTCTGCTGAGGCCTGTTATTGTCACTCGCTAGCGATGGTACACTTACCGTATTCACCTGGTGCTATTATGGAAACATGTTCTTGTCTGCCTGCTTTTGTATCTACACCAGATCAGTTGAGATGGCGTAACTCGCACACGAATCTTTGCATCCCCTACCTTGTGGACTATCCTTTCCTACAAGTTTCCGTCCAAACCGAGTCGTTCTTCTTGGTGTGGTAATTTTAACAGGAAGCAGTGTATATTTGTCAGTTTATTTAAGAAATGTCTTGCAGTGCAGTTACAAAGCACTGAAAAAAGGAATTTATTACTCTGAATTATTAAGTTAATTTATGGGATCTACAATGAAATATCAGAAAATGTTTTGCCATTCCCATAAACTTTCTCAGCAAATTTGCACAAGTTGTTTTATTTATTACATTTGGCTTACACCAACTGCATTACTACAAAGTAAATCAACAGATCAAACAGATAACTATTTATTTTACGTTTGGATAATGAGTTGATGGCAGTCACTCACAAAACTTGGAAATAATTTTTGTAATACACTGACGGAAAAAAATCCCAACACCACGAAAAAATAGTTGTAGAGTAATGAAATGGCGGCAATGCATTGGTATAGATAACATATTTAATCGATTAAGGTTTCAAGATCACAGCTTCATGTAAGCGCGAGAAGAGCCATTTTAAATGAGAAATGCAGGTACATTAATAACCGGCGTAACCGCCAGAATGTTGAATGCAAGCACGCAAACGTTCATGCATTGTGTCGTACAGGTGCTGGATGTCAATTTGTGGGATGGAGTTTCATGCCTGTTGCACTTGGTCGGTCAATACAGGGACGGTTAATGCTGGTTGGGGGTGACGCTGGAGTTGTCGTCCAATGATGTCCCATACGTGCTCGATTGGTGAAAGATCTGGTGATCTAGCAGGCCACGGCAACATGTCGACACTCAGTAGAGCATGTTGGGTTACAACAGCGGTATGCGGGCGAGAGTTATCCTGTTGTAAAAAAACCCCTGGAATACTGTTCCCGAATGGCAGCACAACAGGTTGAATCACCAGACCGACGTACAACTGTGCTGTCAGGGTGCGTTGGATAACCACGAGAGTGCTCCTGCTGTCATAGGAAATTGCTCCCCAGACCATAACTCCAGGTGTAGGTCCAGTGTGTCTCGGCCGCAGACAGGTTGGTTGCAGGCGCTCACCTGGCCTCCGTCTAACCAACACACGGCCATCACTGGCACCCAGGCAGAACCGGCTTTCATCAGAAAACACAACAGATCTCCACTCCGTCCTCCATTGAGCTCTAGCTTGACACCACTGACGTCACAAACGACAGTGGTTTGGAGTAAGTGGAATGCACGCTACAGGGCGTTTGGCTCGGAGCTGTCCTTCAAGTAACCGATTTGTAACAGTTTGTTGTGTCACTGTGGTGGTAACTGCAGCTCGAATTGGTGCCGCAGACGCAGTACGATGCGCCACGGCCGTACGCCGTACACGGCGGTCTTCCCTCGAAGTATTGGCACGTGGCCGGCCGGAACCCGGTCTTCTTGAGGCTGTACCTTCCCTTGACCATCGCTGCCAACAATCATGCACGGTGGCTACATTCCTGCCAAGTCGTTCTGCAATATTGCGGAAAGAAAATCCACCTTCTCGTAGCCCTATTACACGACCTCGTTCAAACTCCGTGAGCTGTTGATAATGGCTTCTTCGTCTTCTTAAAGGCATTCTTGACTAACATCAACACCCTACGCCGAATCTCAAAGATAACTAACGCTCACGAACGTTACAGCGCGTATTTACAGCAAACCTGCTTTGCATGTTCCGAGGGGCGCTACTAGCGCCACACGTATGCGCCGAGCGCGAAATTTGCATAGACGTCATTTTACAGATGTACTCTCACCGCCTACCAACTGTCGTTTATCTAACACAAACCTTTCTTGGTGTTGGCATTTTTTTTCCGTCAGTGTATATGAAATCCACATTTTGCTAAAAACTAAAGGCACAAAGGCATAAGAGAAAAATGAGGAAAACTAAGATTACTGCTACCATGACATAAACGTTTCGTGCGCTTCACAAAGGAAACGTTTTCAGTGATATACACGCAGCCAACAGAAATGGGTCGGAAGACATTCGCCTCTGCTATGAACTAAGTATCAATAGAAATAGCAAGACGAAATCTGCCAGATGCCGTGCACTGCTTTCAATAACTAGGCATTATAATTCATCGAACAATAGATTCACGGTGATGTTGTCAGAACGTTCCTTACCTCCCATTTTCTAGAGATAAAAGAGTTCCTCGTGTAATGGAAGCTGTGTGTTTACCTCTTTTTTGAGAGCTTTGAATACTCGGACGCTATTTCTCTACAGAAACATCTCCTTAGCGAACGATATTCAGGTCCACGTTGAAGCTTGCCAGCCGTCTGACATATACTTCCTTTTTACCCTCAGAGTGGGAGACTTAAAAGAAAACGCAACTTAGTTGCTCATTCAGCGACAATCAGTTCTTGGCATTATAACGAGAATCACTGAATTCAAGTTCTTTCAGAATGAAAAAAGTGAAATTCTGCCGTAACGAGGCAATTATGAGATATTCTAATTTTGCACGCAAAATGATATACTCACCATTATTAGTGTGTTTGAGAGAACTGACCAGGAAGGGCAACATTTACTGTGCACACCACAAAATTATCAGTTTTTATGAACATTAGACTGCTCGACGGTAATGTACAGGGTGTTCATAAAGTCTTTCCCACATTACAAAAATTAATATAAAAAAATCTGTGTAAGTCAAAATAAAATGGTTGGCAACACAATATAGCGGCACTAAAAGTTTGTAGTTCCACGAGACCAAATCGAGGGTTACTATTCAGCGTCATTTCAAAAAAGGGTACAAACGGTCACCACCGGACCAGAAAAAGCATAAAAGCTCGGTATGAAAAATTTAAATCAACGGGTAGTATTGGCGATCTCCCCCGAGCGGGGTGACACCGGTTACACAAGAGACAGCTGCAGCTGTTCAGTAGACATTTCTGCGAAGCCCCAGGAAATCCATTCGTCGTGCTTCACTGGAAACTGGGAATTTTTGTGCCACGGTTCACAAAATTTTACACAAACGCCTTTATCTGCATGCTTATAAGGTACAGATAGTTCAAGCCTGATGACCGGCCTCCCCGTGCTGCATTTGTGACGGAAATGTTGCAGCGCATAGCTCGTGATAGTGATTATCTGCACCGTGTCTGTTTCTCAGATAAAGCCACATTCCACGTCTCTGGTACAGTAAATAAGCACAACGAACGAATTTGGGGATCAGAAAATCTCCATTATGTCAGCAGAGGGCAAGCCCGAAAGTGAACGTATGGTGCTTCCTGATGCATGACAGAATCGTTGGAGCCATTTTTTTACAGAGCCCATGGTAACATGTAACGTGTACCTGGACATGCTGGAACGTTTTGCAGCACCTTATCAGTTGCATGCACTCCAACCTTCGGTTATTTTCCAACATGGCGGTGCCCCACCACATTGGTCAATAATAATTCGTGAGTTCCTGAATGACACATTTGCGGACAGAAGGATTGCCTGCGACTGTCCCATGACGTGGTCACCTCGATCGCTCGACATAACCCCTCTATACTTCTTCCTGTGGGGTTATGTGAAAGACCAAGTTTACTCTATCGGTGTTCCGGGTGTCGAGACATTGAAGAGCAGAATAACGGACATCATTGGTTCTGTCTCTGCTGAGATGTTAGACAAAACATGGCGTGAAATCGAATATCGCTTAGATGTCCTCTGGGCCACAAATGGCGCTCATGTGGGGTGTATTGACACTGTAAAAAAAACTTTACTTGTGCACCATCATTGTCGTGCAGTCCCTTTCTTGTACCTGTAATACATTTTTTACATTAATTTTTGTAATGTGGGAAAGACTTTATAGACACCATGTATTTCTTCGTGATTATAATTTTTTTTTCTAATTTAAAAGAACTGAGAAAGAAAGCTCAGTGCCTTGATGTTGCAGCCGGAATGAGTTTGCAATAATTGAATCCCGCTGTGACGCAATGCGAGCGGTGATAATGTTTCTTTTAATGCGGCAAACAAACTGCGAAAAATGAAGTAAGTACCGTTAGGGTTCTAGAATAATACAGTAAATCCCAAAATTACACGGTTTTGGAGTTACGCGGTTGTATCTTCCACCTACAACTGCGACTACGAGATGGCGCTGTTGAGCTCGGCAGTGGGAAAACGCTGGATCTGCTTCCCGCTGAATGTGAAAACAGTGACCATCTGGACATAATCAGAGAACTTGTGGAAATTACCAAAAACTTGGAATTGAATTTTGGAGAAAAGAACTTCATTGAACTGTTGCAAAGTCAAACAAGAGACACAAGCACCGAAGAGTTAATAGAATTTGAAAAGCAAAGGAACGAAGACCAGGTTTCATAGAAATAACAAGAAGCTGAATCACCCAAACGATTTGAAGCGAAGTCGATGTCATACTGCTTCAGAATTATCGACAAAGGACTGGCTGGTTTAAGGCTCAGGATCCAGATCCCGAAAGGTTTGCGAAAGTGTTTGGAACAGTACAAGATGCCTTTCCTTGGATGTCCTTGCTTGCTACAAAGTGATTTACGACGAGAAAAGAAGGGCGACCGTACGGATGTCCTTGTACAAAGCGTCCTCGACATCGGCGAAGCCCGGAGCATATGAATACATATTTTGTAAGAGTGTAATGTCCAATACATATGTCCTAGTATGTTGTACATATATCACTGTACGCATGCGAGTTTTCTTTCTGTTGCACGTGCTTTGTATTTCAGGATTAATTTGCGCTTTTTCGCTGATCTTTTCATATACTATAATAATAGTTTAGCTTTAATTGTCTCTTGAAACGAACGTGCATGTCGGCGATTCACCGTAATTAAGCATCTAAATTTTAGTATGTGGTGGGGGACCACCTGGGAACGAACCCTGTTGAAGATGGGCGAAATGGGATCAAAGGTCAAGACACAGGAGCGGGATTCATTCCATCATCCTCATGCGTCATAACTTACGTAAAAATGCTCGATTGAGACAAGACTTTATCATGTTGTTCCGGAAGTATACTTAATTGGTTCTGTTGAATATCATCGAAATGGTGTCAAAGGTCAGGGCATAGGAGCGAGATTTATACTATAGCCACTATCCTCATAACTTGAATAATAACTTGAGTAATGATTTCTGGTATGTTGGAAAGCGTTATATGTTGGAAGTAATGATTTCTGGTATGTTGTCAATGAATTGCATGATTTTACTAACTTGTTACGCTTTCCGATCGATGTTGAAGAAACGTATATGCTCCAGTTTTGCCCGTCTGTCTGTCCGCACGATAACTCGCGTAAAAATGGTTCGATTCCGATGAAATTTTAGTATGTGGTAGGGGACAACCTGGGGATGAACCCTATTGAAAATGGGCGAAATGGGGTCAAAGGTCAGGACATAGGAGCGGGATCCATTCCATCGCCCTTATGCGTCATAACTTACGTAAAAATGCTTTTTTTTTGTTAAAGGTTTAACGACTACCGTGAGCAACTCAATGGGCTATAAACAGTCGTCCGTCCCTAATTTAGGGCTACTTGTTGCAGGGAAGGGAGAGAGCCAGCGCCGTATGACAAACACAACATACATGCCTAACCGGGATTCGAACCCGGACCCTTTCCGGATGAATGGTCAGAAGCCATCGCTTAGACCACTGCGCCATCGGGCGGCAAAAAATGCTTCGATTGCGACAAAACTTTATAATGTTGTTCTGGAGCTATACTGAACTGGTTCTGTTGAGTATCATCAAAATGGAATCAAAGGTCAGGGCACAAAAACGAGATTTATTCCACTGCCATTATGCTCATAACTTGACTAAAAATGCTTCTATTGCGACAAAACTTCAGTATGTTGTTCCAGAGGTATACTGAACCGGTTCTGTTGAATATCATTGAAATGGAGTCAAAGGTCAAAGCACAGGAGCGAGGTTTATTCCACAGCCATTATCCTCGTACCTAGAGGAATAACTTGAGTGATGATTTCTGGTATGTTGGAAAGCGTATCATAATCAATGCATTTCATGATTTTGCCAACTTTTTTCTCTCTTATGTATTATGTGACTGGTTCACAATTGCGATACTTTAACTAACCCAACTGTTGGCACATACCCACCAATTTGCATGGGAGTCCGACAAATACTTCGTGGTGTGGTATTTTCTATGTCGAGCAGCCGTTTTCCCCTTTTATCTTCCTCGCTTATCACGTGATTGGTTCGTAACTGCGATACTCAACATAAACCGACTGTTGACACATACCTACCAATTTGCATGGCACTCCGACAAATACATCTCGGTGTGGTATTTTCTATGTGTAATAGTTTACAGCTTTTGTTTATAGCATTAAGACGTTTTAGCACTGATTTCTGCAAAACTGGAAGAATTTAGGAAATTTATATTGTTGAAATTTGCTTGGTTGAAAATCATATGGCATGAGAAGAAAGTGACACTTTTATAAGGAGATTGTATAATGTAATAAATATGTCTATGTATGCCACGTCATGTAGAAATCCAAAACAGACCAATGTTTACTTCTCCTAAGAAACAATGAAAATTTGAAATCTTTTGTTATTTACAAAATAAAAAAAGGTAATTTCTCTGAAAAGAATTAAACTTCACAACATTACCCTCACTCCAACGATATATAAAGTCGTTGTCATACTGTTGATAACGATAGCATTATACCGCAATCGCTGATAGCTACCAAAACTTCCTAAATGTATCAGAACGTATAAAATGTCTGAAGAGACTTTTCACCAGAATTATGGATTCCTTCGGCTAAAATGTCAAAGGAGTCATTGTTATGCAAGCGAGTAGAAGACGAAATAGATTCATGAGGT
The DNA here is from genome assembly GCA_039090855.1 of Macrothele yani. NCBI lineage: Eukaryota > Metazoa > Arthropoda > Arachnida > Araneae > Macrothelidae > Macrothele > Macrothele yani. The sequence continues at coordinate 13,435,232 of CM077012.1, forward strand.
ATTCGCATCAAAGAAAAAATATCAACTACCACACGTGAGCTGTGACCTAAAAAGAAGCTAGTGAACTAGTGACGCTAAGACAGATTAATACCCTTGGCTGATATATACACTGACGGAAAAAAAAAATCCCAACTCCAAGAAGGGGTTGTGTTAGATAAACGACAGTTGGTAGGCGGTGACAGTACATCTGTAAGATGACGTCTATGCAAATTTCGCGCTCGGCGCATACGTGTGACGCTAGTAACGCCCCTCGGAACATGCAAAGCAGGTTTGCTGTAAATACGCGCTGTAACGTTCGTGAGCGTTAGTTATCTTTGAGATTCGACGTAGTGTGTTGATGTTAGTCAAGAATGCCTTTAAGAAGACGAAGAAGCCATTATCAACAGCTCACGGAGTTTGAACGAGGTCGTGTAATAGGGCTACGAGAAGGTGGATTTTCTTTCAGCAATATTGCAGAACGACTTGGCAGGAAAGTAGCCACCGTGCATGATTGTTGGCAGCGGTGGTCAAGGGAAGGTACTGCCTCAAGGAGACCGGGTTCCGGCCGACCACGTGGCACTACTGAAAGGGAAGACCGCCGTGTACGGCGCATGGCCGTGGCGCATCGTACCGCGTCTGCAGCAGCAATTCGAGCTGTAGTTGCCACCACAGTGACACAACGAACTGTTACAAATCGGTTACTTGAAGGACAACTCCGAGCCAGACGCCCTGTAGCGTGCATTCCACTTACTCCAAACCACTGTCGTTTGCGACGTCAGTGGTGTCAAGCTGGAGCTCATTGGAGGACGGAGTGGAGATCTGTTGTGTTTTCTGATGAAAGCCGGTTCTGCCAGGGTGCCAGTAATGGCCGTGTGTTGGTTAGAAGGAGGCCAGGTGGGCGCCTGCAACCAATCTGTCTGCGGCCGAGACACACTGGACCTACACCTGGAGTTATGGTCTGGGGAGCAATTTCCTATGACAGCAGGAGCACTCTCGTGGTTATCCCACGCACCCTGACAGCACAGTTGCACGTCGGTCTGGTGATTCAACCTGTTGTGCTGCCATTCAGGAACAGCATTCCAGGGGTGTTTTCCAACAGGATAACGCTCGCCCGCATACCGCTGTTGTAACCCAACATGCTCTACAGAGTGTCAACATGTTGCCGTGGCCTGCTAGATCACCAGATCTTTCACCAATCGAGCACGTATGGGACATCATTGGACGACAACTCCAGCGTCACCCCCAACCAGCATTAACCGTCCCTGTGTTGACCGACCAAGTGCAACAGGCATGGAATTCCATCCCCCAAACTGACATCCAGCACCTGAACGACACAATGCATGAACGTTTGCGTGCTTGCATTCAACATTCTGGCGGTTACACCGGTTATTAATGTACCAGCATTTCACATTTAAAATGGCTTTTCTCACGCTTACATCAAGCTGTGATCTTGAAACCTTAATCGATTAAATATGTTACCTATACAAATGTATTGCCGCCATTTCATTCCTCTACAACTATTTTTTCGTGGTATTGGGATTTTCTTTCCGACCGTGTATTTAGAAAACTTCGACACAAGACTTCGTCAGAAGCATTTGGAATATCAAGTGTTATAGTTCGAGCAATGTTTAGCAATAACTAATTTACAAAGAAGTCCCATTATGTTACTAGAATATAAGCTTATCTTCTTCAGGATGGAGGAAGTGATTTTAGTGACAAACTGAGCTATTTCTGCTGCACCACCTTTTGATATTTTCTTAAACTTGTATTTGGGCAAACAAGAGAGAAATAACATAAAAAAATAAAAAAAACTTTCTAACTGAGTTTAACAAATATATTAAATTGTACCAAAACCCCTAAGCATTTGCCAACGCTTCTTTTACCAGTTTCTTGAAACTAGCCAACGATGAATATTCAATATTATAAAGAAGGAAAGTTCTAAAGAATTCTTGAAAAATGACGTTTTTTGTTTAAATTACCATTTTTCTTCCTTAATACTAAACTGGTATCCAAATTAACGTGACAAATATAAATTCGAGAATAGGTCCAAAACGACTGTAAAGATGTTTTAGAGACATGTGCTAGGGGAAACGCTAAGTCGATATACCCAAGCAACAGTTTACTACTTCCTATGGAAATATGCGAATGATGACCGTACATCGTCGAACTACAGGGCACGTTACCTTGATAAATGTTCTGAGTGGAGTGTGGTAACTGAAGCATGAGTTCGACTGTTAGTGGAAGAATGGTCCCGCACCATCGCTTAGAAGACTCTTTACGAAGGGGACCGATCGGTAAATTGGAAGCGGGACAATCGCAAGCTGAGGTAGAAAGTGGCTGAATGTGTCGAGCCAAGTGATCTCCAACCTCTGGAGACAGTTTCAGGAAACCGGGAAAAGGATACCCAAGAACCACAACAAGTCAAGACGACCAGTATTTGTCTCTAACAGCTCGTCGCGATAGGGATTCGGCAGCCAGGGAATTCTCGCAAAAACTCTCCCCTGCTACGGGAACAGTGATATCGAAGCAAACAGTTTACAGAAGACTCCACGGGAGTGGTCTGCATGCAAGAAGGCCAATGGTCCGTATCCAACTCACCGTATCGTACAGAAGGGTCCGTTTGAATTGGTCTCGACAACATCCCTCCTGGATACCTGATCAATGGGCCTGTATTCTCTTCAGTGACGAATCGCGGTGCAGCTTAAACGCGGAAATTCGATGTGTGTCCATTTCGAGAGAGGTGGAAAGCCCAAATATTCCCTCCAACAGTAGGGAAATTGACCACTAGGATGGTGGAGGGCTCCTGGTTTGGGCTGACATCATGTTGGATGGACGCACGCCCCTGTATGTGTCTCCAGTAGCACCTTGACTGCTGCATGCTACAGCGATGAAGTCCTGCAGCCTGATGTATGGCTTTTCAGGGGAGCTGTTGGTCCCCAGTTCCTTTTTATGGACACCCGTCACCATAGGGCTCTGCGCCAGCCGACGAATATCAGGAGAGTTAAGATATTCACAGGATTATGTAGCCCGCGAGATCTCCGGACCTGAATCCGATTGAGTACGTCTGGGATGCTCCGGGAAGAGCAATTGCAAGGAAAAAACAGCTGCCCGTGTCTAAATCTAGTCGATATAATCCAAGTCTTGCGGAAGGTTGACATTTTGGTTTGCTAATGATCATGGAAAAGGTCGTACTTTTGGGAAACTGCCTGGGCTTAGGTAAAGTTGGGATACCTCTGTTAAAACAACTCTTTTTTAACAAAACAATTTCGCAAAATGCTGTTCTTCTGGCCATGACAAAAGGCAAGCCTATACCGTTTTCATTGCAAGAACTGAATTATGTTCAAACACCTAAAAGGTATTTAAATGATTATAACTTTATGTTTTCTTTACACCCGGACAATTCTTTGCAAATACACATTGATAGCTTCTTATGTTTGTGCAACCACATGAAGGAAGCACGTTCATACTGCCCATATTCCATCAGCAAAACAAAGGGTTCCTAGGATTGGATTTTTCACGCGATAGCATCAATCAGTACTGAATTTTCGAAATAGATACGCTAATAATCTCCCGATATGGAATGGTGAAGTTCTCTCTAAACCACTCTTTTGAATGCAGATTTCCTACCAAGAAGAAAAAAAAATTTAAGCACTTTTACACACAGTTGAAAATCTGCCTGCGAGGTCAATAGAAAATGGCTGTTGCCAATAAGCATCTCAAAAGCAGTGGCATGAAAACGGCATGTATCTTTTATAACCATGCATTTGAATGAAACATTTCTGATCAGACGATAAATAACAAAGAAAATGAAACTTTTGGTACTGAGGAGAGATGTGAATGTCAGAAAGCATTTTGCTGTGTACATTATTTCAAAACGCAGCTTTCTTTTGCTCACAAAGCAAGTACAGCACGTGGGAGGTGACTATTCTCCTCATGTCAGCCATGACAAAGATAGGCTAGCAATATTGAGAGAGAGAAAGGGATCAGCTAAGAAAATACAAGCCGTTCGGTGAAATATTATTCATGAAAAGCAGATGATTTCGAAAGTCGCAGTTAGTAAGGAAGCTGAGACAGGGTGCTATGCACCGAAAATGCGAAACTTTGAATGACAGAAAAAAAATAATAAATAAAAAGAAAAATGGATTATGAAATCTACAAACACTGTGCACAGTTGCTAAGAAATATTCAGGATGCCCAAAGCTTTGTATTGTAAGTTGTAAAATTCCAATTTTTATGTAGAAAGAAAAAATAAATATTCGTGATCGAGTTCTTGATAATTAATTCATACACTCAACGTGGATCAAGAACACCAAACAGAAGTCATCGCTCTTTCCACGTTAATAAGTGAGTCACGGAAAAATTCTCATACAAAAGCTGAAGCCTAGTGAGTAGTACACATTGTGTATAATCAGCACCGAAATCGACATGTTCATTCAGCTCTGCATGAGAGGAAATTTTAAAACGAAACACAGTAGCATAAAAACGATACAGATTCGACACTCATCAGATACAGCTTTTCGTAACTTTTGTTATTTTTTCATGAGGTTGAAAGAAAGCCTCATAGAAGGCGAGATATTTGATGAGGTAATTCACTGAAATGCAAGTACGAAGATGCTGTCAGAGATTTCGAAACTTGAGTTTAAAGAATTGTCTTTTAGCACGTCTTGGAAAAAAAACGTGCGTGCTGATGGTATGACTATGTCCACCTGTCTTTGTAGATACCACATCTCTAGAACTATTAGTCAGATTGAAAAATTATTTTTGCAGCCTCAACTGTGAGAAAGACGACCCATACTACGTTCTGGACTTTTTCTATGCGCAACCTCGCCTCCAGGGGACGTAAATACACATGCTATAAAATTCAAAATATATTTTATTTTATACAATTGCTTAAAAACGAAAGAAAGAAAAAAAAAACGATTCAAACTATTTTTTTAGCTTCGGATGTCTTTCACTACAAAGACCATTTTACGCATAGTTTCTATTTGAAATAATGCATAGTGCCATCACTACGGGGAGTAAACGTGCATTGTACTTTCCACGAAATTTCAGCTTTTAAAAATTGGATTCTAAATATTCTTTTTGCGTTAAAGAACACGACAACGACGACAAACATTTTGCATGCATTTTACAATATTTTGTGACAAAATGCTTTGCCACTAGGGTGCGTAATGACATATCCCTGTTTCTAAAATGCTTGCAATTCGTAACTTCACTTCTAAAAATCTTACTGAAACAATTCTTTTTCACTGAGACGCTACCGACCGAGGAAAACATTGTCTAAATCTACGGAAGCTACCTTTGATCAGCAATATTTGCATGTTTTTCTTAAAATAATGCTTAGTTTCCCTGCTAGTGGGCGTTAACGAAAAAACTTGTCATTACGATATCTCCGCTTCTAAAGGCCATATTTTCAAAATTGTTTTTTACTACTGATAACATTTGTGGTGAGGAATATTTTCCATATATATTTGTCAACATTTTAAGCACACGTGTTTATCGGTTCATATGCATCTGTATTGCCTCACAATTTTAAGGCATGTACCATGCACACCATTTTACCATGCTATGAAGTGTAACTTAAATTTGTTAATTACTTCTGAACTAAGTTCTTTTCTTGTTTCATGCTTAACGTTCGACGGGCAGTGTATAATTTTACGTACTTTGTTAGTCACTGACGATACGGATTTCTCGCCTACAGCGCGAAATCTTTGGAGTTTTGCAGGCAGCTAGCTTTCAGCACTGATCGTTCTTTGTTAATTCAAACCACAATGAATGGTGCAAGGATAAGCCACCAGGCTTTTCTATAAATACATCAGAGAACTTAAAACAAAGTCAAATTTGAATACGTGTTTCCGTGATGTCACCAGGCACTGAGGTTAAGATAAGATATAGTTTTGCAGCTTTCAGATAGATTCAAAAATGTAACCTGCTCCCTTTTGTGACAGCGATACGGATGAAGCTACCTTTGATCAGCAATCATGTTGAAGAAATTAAAGAAACGAAATAATCACGGTTCATGGACGATAATAATTGTTTTAGACAAAATGCAACTACGTAATAACGAATTCCACATTTCTCAAGAGGAAATTACTGACCACTAAAAATGATCAATTAGAATACTACATATAACTGCTGATGGGTTGAAGTAAAAACAATAGATGAAAAGGTGAAAGACAATCCGTGTTTATTGGCGTAACAGAGAAATATATACAAATTCCCCCGCGAGCTTACTCCGTCAACGGACGGCTTCGTAGGGCGGTTATTATAGGTAAAGAGCACAGAATCAAATGAGAATTTAAATCAACAGAAGTAATAACAATGTGAGGTAAACATAAATATTGGCCTGTCGCACATGCACTGATGCACGAGAGTGTAAGAGACGTGCCATGAATTACATTAAAGTTTAACACCGGAGCGCTGCTGTGGCGCCCAAGAAATGTCTATCTCAAAGATTACCTAACCGCTATGGCAGAATTCGCAGAGTCCAGTACCACAATCAACAAGTTAGTAAAATCCTGCAATGCACTGATTATAATACGCTTTCCAACATACCAGAAATCATTACTCAAGTTATCACTCAAGTTATGAGAATAATGGCTGTGGAATAAATCTCTGTTCTGTGCCCTAACCTTTGATCCCATTTCGATGATATTCAACAGAACCGGTTCAGTATGCCTCCGAAATAACATGATAAAGTTTTGTCGCAATCGAAGCAATTTTACGTAAGTTATGATGCATAAGAGCTATGGAATAGATCCCGCTCCTTTGTCCTAACCTTTGACCCCATTTTCAATAGGATTCGTCCCCAGGCAAGCCCTAACAACATACTAACATTTCATCCAAATCGAAGCATGTTTACGTACGTTATGACACATAATGGCGATGGAAGTGATTCCGCTTCTATGTCCTGACCTTTGACTCCATTTCGCTCATTTTTAATAGGGTTTGTCTACCACATACTAAAATTTCATCGAAATCGAACCTTGTTTGTGTTAGTTATGACGCATAACAGCAGTGGAATGGATCCCGCTTCTATGTCCTGACCTTTGACCCAATTTCGTTCACTTTCATTAGGGTTCGTCCTTAGGTGGTCCCCTACCACATAGTAAAATTTCATCGAAATCGAAACATTTTTACGCGAGTTATGACGCATAAAGGCAATGGAATGCATCCCGTTCCTATGTCCTGACCTTTGACCCCACTTCACCCATTTTCAATAGGGTTCATTCCCAGATGGTCCCCTACCACATACTACAATTGCATCGAAATTGAACCATTTTTACGCGAGTTATCGGGCCGACAGACGGACGGACAAAGCTGGAGCATATACGCTTCTTCAACCTACGGTTGGAAAGTGTAAAAAATCGACAGTCGTCAGAGAAACCATAGAGATTCTAACGCGAAGAATGTATGCAACTCTGACGTCTCGACTGAACAACCATCAATCTGGTGCACCCTACATCGACTCGCATAGGAGCCCAACTTGAACAACATCTCCGAGATAGACATTTCTTGGGCGTCACAGCAGCGCCCCGATGAACTTTAGTGTTACTCATGGCACGTCTCTTACACTCTCGTGCATCAGATGCATGTGCAAGGCGCCTGTATTTATGTTTATCTCACATTGTTATTACTTCTATTGATTTAAATTCTCATTTGTTTTTGCGCTCTTAACCTAATAACCGCCTGACGAAGCCGTCAGTTGACGGAGAAAGCGGGGAAATTTGTATATATTTCTATGCTTACCTTACTTACGCCAATAAACACGTATTATCTTTTATCTTTTTACCTAGAATACTACATATTAGGTGGATAAAAAAATGCTAGCATTACACACCCACACCCACACATATGCATGCATGCTAAGTGACAGAAACGCTGTCGGTTAGGCATTGCAATCAGGCAACCTTGTGTCAAACGAGTGTTCCTCCTCTAAACTAAGGGTTTGCTAATTTAAAGTTTCTCCAAACACTGAAAAAATAAAATCAGTTCTGTGAATGTTGATAAGAGAGTTTCAGAAAACAAACTAATTTTAGCTGCATCTCTGATCAACGGCGATAGCAGTTAAAGGAAATATTTTTATACAGATTTACTCATGCCACAGAATGTATCAAGCCCCTCATGCAGTAAAAAAGGGGTCTGTGAATACATATTTTTCAAACAATAAATTCAATTTTACAAAAATGTTTTTGTACCTTCAGTGGGGTAACAATTATAGCAACGTAATTCTGTTCACATGCTCAAAGTATCTCAAAAAACTCGCAGCTATTTGTAACTTCTAAGGTTTACGTGAGGCTATTGTTCCAGTTTGAAAAGCACTGAACTGTTTCGAGCTACAGAGGGTGAGTCGAAAGTTTTGCAATATTTGCATAAACGCATGTGCTATGGCGGGTATGTCACGTGTTGAAACTAATTCAAGTCGCGCACTGCAGTCAGTCGAAAGGGATATACAGTGGTAGTCGTTGCTGTGAACAGCATTGCATGTCGTCGTTCTATCTGTGGTTGGGACGCCTAAAAGTTGAACAGCCACAACCGGCTAATTAGGGAACTCTTGCTTTTCATGTTTGAACTCGGCCATAACGCTTCCCAAGCAACACGAAACAGTTGTCATGCGAAAGGGGAAGGTTCCGTGGACCACAGCACTGCAACCAGATGGTTCAAGAAATTTCGCTCAGGTGACCGAAACCTCGACGATCAGCCAAGGTCAGGTAGGCTGCGAACCGTGGATTCGGAGGCCGTGCGCCAGGTCGTTGAGGAAAATCCGACAACCAGCACTCGGAGATTATCAGGCGAGCTAGGCATATCACAGACCACCGTGGTTCGTCACCTTCAGGACCTCGGCATGGTCTACCGGAGCTGCCGCCTTGTCCCTCACTAACTGACGCCAGCTGAAGCAAACCGCCGAGTGGAAGTGTGCACGAAACTCCTAGAAAACCCACGCGATGTACTTTTCATCAAGAGAATTGTTACGTGCGATGCAAATTGGGTCTATTTCCTTTATTCTAACACACAAAGGCAGTGGTTGAGCCCAGGCCAGCTAACTGAACCTGTTGCCAAACGTGGGCGCTTCGAGCACAAAGTAATGCTCCTCGTCTGGTGAAATTTCGAGGGGATAATCCATTACGAATTTGTTCTAGACGGTCGGACCATCAACGCCAACCTCTACTCTGAACAGCTGGAGCGGATGTATGCCGTTTTGGAGGAGAAGTACCCGACACTGGTGAACAGAAATCGCGTTATCCTGCACAGGACAACGTTCGGCCTCATACTGCGCGAACGACCCGGGCAAAACTACAGGGACTTGAGGGCATCGAACTGATGCCACACCCAGCATATAGTCCGGACCTTGCCCCGTGGGATTATTACTTGGTCCGGTCCATGGCCTACTTCCTTAGCGGGCGGCACTTCAACAACCAGGTGGAGGCGGCAGCTGGAGTGAAGGAATTCTTGGCCTCGAAGGAAAAGAACTAATACCGCCGTGGAATCGAAGAACTGGCAGACAGATGGCTAAAGACGGTGCAAAACGATGGCCTATACTTTGAATGTTAGTCAGCTTTCGTCGTAAAGGTACGTATGAAGACAAAGTGATCCAAATATTGCAAAAAACGTTCGACTCACCCTCTGTATATCTTCAGCAGTTTTATGTTACACACCCTGTATTTACTACCATGGGTTCAATTCAACAAAATGTTACGCTGATCCGAATTCTAAGTGCACTTATCATGTCGACGCACATATTTACAGCGTTCTGGATAATTTTTTGGGACTTAAACGGCAAACCCATGGGTGGGAAAGAGCACCATGAATACGGTGCATGACTCAGGCCGTTAAGAAAACCATACGATTTGAGAACGTATAGGAAGAAAATAAGTTATTTTTGAATCGACCACTGGTAATAAGGCGAACAGTAAGCATAAATTTAAAATCAAAGGTTGCCAAACAAGTCTGAAGTAAATATTTCAGTGGGCATTTTCTGCCTTTCGCAAAACAATATTGAAAGGATCAAAAGTATTCCTATTCGCACATCTTTATAGATTTGCATCCCATTTGGTAACCTTGAGGACTGCGATTGAGAAAAGATTTGCATCAGTTAGAATAGTCTCAGTGGCCAATAGAGGAGTCTGTATTCACTTCGTATTTGATGAATGGTTACGTAATTTGGAAACCTTTGTGTTCGAGCTACCTCTCTTTGCGTTTCCCATCATTTTCTCAACTCTTGACTCAGTTGCACCATCATTCAAAATAAATTGAAGTCTTCACTTAATAAATGTTTCGCGAGACAAAGGGGATTATATCTCATCTGTCACGTTTACGTACGCGTGCATTTAGTTTCATTATTTACATGATACTTCGTACGTATTTATACACCCTCGGGCATTGCCAATGTAATCTACATATGCAACGGCCAAATGAATACGCAAAAGAATCACATAGAAATAATTTTTAATTTTAAAAAGAGGAAGTGTTCCTAACATTTCATTTTGATATTTTACGTTGATCTCGTTTGAAATTTTCTTATTGCTGAATTGCTGTTTGACCAGCGTTGAAGTTGCTGTTCGGGTAATCTTGTTCAAGAAAGTCCAATCTTTGATGTTTAATCTCCATTCGATCATTTTTGAGTATCTACATTAAAACGTTGGTATAATCAATAACTGCGACACAGGGATGAATCAGAATCTTCGCTAGCATGTTGAATGCGAACTCATTTTCAGTCTGAGTGAGAATAGTTGTTGGCGTGTGGTCTTTTGAAAGACCTACCTACCGCATGCCAAAGCATACGTGATGACAAAAAAGAAAAAAAAATCCGATGCGAAACAGGGCTTATTCCTCCGAACATGGCACCTTTGTAACGGAGTAAACATGCGTTTGATAAAAGAGGTGGGAAAAATATGAAACGCTGTGGAAGATGGGTTTCAAAAAACACGTTTCTTCACAAGCGTGTCAGCCGCAAAATTACCAAAGAGGTCAGTGGGAAACACATAACCTGAATTTTGTAGCTGAAAACGAACTTTAGAGTCAGAGCATCGCTATGAAATAATCAAGTGCGTAATATGGACATGGAAGGAAAGCCAAAATAACCTGAACCTACGCTTCATTCAGTTCGAACAAATCGATTTCTCAGAAAATTTTATTTTACAGACTGAAGTTGCAAATTTTTAGCAACACCTACCTAATAACGTGTTGGGACGCATTTGGCCTTCGAAACGGCCTCCATTTTATGTCGGATGGATTCAACAAGGTACTAATAGCGTTTCACAGGTATGTTCAGCCAAATGGATATGATAGCGTCTGTCGATGTCGATGGGTCGAGGTAACATTTCTCCCACTTGTTTAGCTTCGTATGATGTTCACAGTGGCTCATATCATTTACGTTCTTGTGTTTCAACTTTTTTGTTCACATCAGTCCCTTGCTCCATTAAATATGAATTTACTTAAGTGTCATGTACGTTTACAAAGGAACAAAAAACGAGATATGGACCCTGAAGATCAAGAAAGGTAGCACGCATTCAACCATAGTTATAAACAATTATCTGAAGTCTAGGTGGAGGAAATGCACACTTAAACTATCAGCAAATGTACTCAAGAGAACGTAGAGTAAACATATCAGGGTGTCTATACGATTCTAAAATAATCCTGTTTTGGAAAAAATTAGAACATAAGATGACAAACACTCGACAATCAACAGCAATTCGGACTATAACGAAGTGAATTTCTCCGTCATTTTTATCCGCGCCAGGATTCGAACCCGGGTCCCCTCATTCCGGAATAAGTTGCTCTACCAATTGAGCTACGCGGACGTTTTTTCTGATTCCTATCTGCCTTTATGTCGTGTGCGTCCTTCTGGCAGGTACGTCACATCTCCTGGTACGTTACAGGACTTCTGTAATACATAACTCGACCCAAAGAAAATAACCATTCTTCGGTGTTTATGGTGTACTAGCATTTTCACTGCAGTCTTCTGAAATTTGGGAATATTCTGCGAGCAGGCACGTATCCAAGGGAGGGGTCCAGGTGGTCCGACCCCCCTACAAAGATTACTCAACAGCAAAACAATGTGGATTGTTTTAAATATTTGTCCACAAAATTATATTTACGAATAGAGGAAGTGATAAACAAATCTGTAACTTTAAAATATTAACATAAAAAAAGTTTGGGACAAGTGAGGAATTTCCGGTGATATCCAGCAGCAGAGTGTATTGAGAACTAAAACCGTGCTGCTCGGAAAATCTCTCTCTTCCCAGTTTTTCACATGCTCCACACCTGCCTCCATCATGTCTGGCTTTGGTAGTTAACATTTCTACCGCATCAAGAAATGACCTTGTCGGACGATATGTCGTAAATCTAGCTGGCTGCTTCAGGAGGTCATCCTGTCGCTATCAGTTCAGTACCTGTAACGTATAAACGTTAGTAAGTTTGTGGAATCACAGACATGAAGCGTACGATAGACATCTTTTTCCCACCTTGTAGTAGTAAGTCCATGAAACAAATTCAGCAATTTGATTTGAAAACTGATGTTCCCGACCCCACTACTTGCAATCTAAGGGTAACTCATTGTAGTGTTGGTGCAGAGCGTAATCGTAATGATTTTTCCGAGCATATCAACCGTAATGAAAAAAACTCCCGCTGTTTTACGTAACCTCAATGATATTGATATTAGTGTTTTAGCGGCAAAGTTTAATAAAATATTTGAAGGTACACCACCCATTTCTTCAGAATCGGATGTGATATACCGGGTACTAACTTCTGACTTAATCCCTAAGGCACCTTTTGTATTTCTTACTTCAGAATATAACAAGAAGAAATTAAAATTTCAAGAAAAATGGGGAGACAAATGGAAGTGGCTTGCCTATTCAAAGGAACAAGATGATGCCTATTGCAAACTCTGCGGCCTATTCTGTCAAGAAATTATTGGCTACCGAGGCCACGAGAAGGTTGGGGCACTGGTGGCAAATCCTTTCAAGAAATGGAAAGATGCTAGTGAACAGTTTAAAAAACATTCTGAGTCTAAATATCATCAGCGCTGCGTTGCTGCTGCAGATAACTTTGTGTGCGTGATGAAAGGAAAAATGGATAATATTGTGCATCAGAGAGATTCCCAACAGCAAAAGGAGCGAGAGGAAATCAGAACTGCTTTAAGACCTATTATTGAAACCATAATATTTTGTGGGGAACAAGAACTTGCTCTTCGAGGTGATGAGGACTGTGGCCCCCTTTCTCTACAAAAACCTACCACAAAGGATGGAAACTTTCGTGCTCTATTACGTTTTCGTGCAAACTCTTGCGATGATAATTTGAAAAAAAAACACCTAATAAATTGCTCTAAAATGCGCCTTATATTAGCCCAATAATTCAAAATGAAGTTATTGAAGTATGTGGATCACTTATTCAGAATTCTATTGAAAATGAAGTAAACAATTCAGACTGCTTCAGTTTTCTGACTGATGAAACTTTAGATGCGTCTGGAACTGAACAATTATCATTTTGTGCAAGGTATGTGAATTCCGAAAATATTTTAAAGGAGGGTTTTGTATGTTTTCTTCCTGTGCATGATTTAACCGCTGATAATTTAACCAATGTAATTTTAGATAGTAGCACAAAGGTGGGACATCATACGAGGAAACTTGTTGGTCAAGGCTAAGATAGGGCTGCCAATCTGGCAGATAAATTGAATGAGGTACAAGCAAAAGTGAAGGAAAGATTTCCAAAAGCTATGTACGTGAATTGCGCAAATCATCGGCTCAATCTGCCGCTTTCAAAGGGGATGTCAGTTTCTTGTGTCCGAAATTGTTTAGGAGTTCTGAACGAGGTGTGCAACTTATTCCGAAACAATTCTTTTGCCGGTAATGTACTCAGAGAAAACATAAAAATTCATACTCCAAGTAGCACAAAAAGCAGGTCAGTTAACGTGTGTGAAACCAGATTTGTTGAGAGACACGACTCAGTAATTGTTGTAGTCGAACTTTTTAAACCAATGGTTATCAGCCTTCAGAAATTGGAGGAACTTGATCGAGCCATTTCTACTAAAGCATCAACAGATTTGTCATCAGTACAAAAAGGGTAGATCTTAATATCACTGCTTGTGTGTGAAAAGCTTTTCAGTGTTACACTGCCTCTATCAATATACCTTCAGAATCTCACCCATGGTTTAGCTTCTGCTGTTTCTTATGCAACAAATGTGGTTAATGAGTTGTCAAAATTTTGCCAAGAGTCTGAAGAATGTTTCCAAGAAATATTTCACTCAGCAACACATTTAGCAAGCGAAATTTTTGAAAACGAAATGACTGTACCACGAGTCACAGAAACACAAACAAAGCGTGATAATCATCCACATGAAAATGCGAAGACTACTACAGGAGAGCAGTTTTCCTTCCAGTTCTTGATGGCGTAATCAATAACATGACTGAAAAATTTAAGAATAACGAAAAAATGCTAACTTCATTTGAAGTACTTCTACTAAAGCATGCGTCGCCAGATCAAGCTCGCTTGATTGACAATTTATTATGTCAGTGACTTAACATCAACGGACGTAGTGAAAGGTGAATATGCTATATGGTGTGAAAAGTGGAGAGAAAACCCCTAGGTACTAATGATATAATGACAGTTCTCGATAATTGTGATAGAAATTTCTTTCCACATATACACTGCTGGCCACCCAAAATGCAACACCAAGAAATAAGCATCCGATTGGTCTGAAATTCACAGGATGCGTCGTCGCCCGCGAGAGGACATGCAAACGATTAGCATTGCAGGGCATATGCAAATCATGTGCGCCCGGCACGTCACCGAGAAGCACTATAAGAAGGGTGCACAGAAGGCTGGGTGTAAGTAATGGAAGTGTGTTGTGCTGCCGGACCTGTGCGTGGGAAGCTTTCTGATGCCTCGTCGCAGAATACGGCAGTCATTCCAGCACGTTTCGGAGTTCGACAGAGGACAAATAGTGGCTTATCGCGACATCAGTTTATCGTACTGAGACATCGGCACCCGTGTGGGACAACATCCAGCCGCAGTGAGGCGAGTATGGATTCCGTGGGTGCAGGAGGGACGGACAGACAGACGTGAGCGATTGCCGCAGCCGCGGCACACCACCGAACGTGAGGACCGGCATGTTGTGAGGCGGGCATTGACGGCTAGCACCGCCACATCACGAACGTAAGCGCAGGAATTAGGGTGTGTTGCGCAACAACCTGTGTCAGCACGTACCGTTCGACGTCGTCTGCAGGAGCGGGGACTTGTCGCACGGCGCCCATTGCTCCGATTACCATTACGTTACACCACCGGCGAGTCTCCGACGAATCCCGCTTCTGCCTGCAACACCACGATAGTCGGATCCGCGTGTGGCGGCACCGCGGCGAGAGACTGTATGACGCCTGCATTATGCATCGCTATAACGGTCCGTCGCCTGGCGTTATGGTCTGGGGAGCAATTGGTTATGACACCCGCACCCCTCTAGTACGCATCGTCGGTACACTCAACAGACACCGCACCATCTCCGACGTTTTGGAGCCTGTAGTCCTCCCTTACTTGCAGGACCTGCCAGCGGCCAAGTTTCAACAGGACAATGCGTGCCCGCACGTAGCACGCATCGTGCAACAATTCTTCACGGCCCACCAGGTGTGACTGCTGCCGTGACCTGCTTGTTCTCCCGATATGTCGCCCATCGAACACGTCTGGTCGCTGATCGGCAACCGAGTGGCCCGGCAAGCACCACCCGCGGCTACGCCTGATGAACTGTGGCAACGTGTGGAAGCAGACTGGACCGACATACCCCAAGCCCACATCCAAAGCCTCTTTCGTTCGATGCCGCGGCGTGTAGCGGCCGTTATTGCCAGCTATAGGGCCCACACGAACTATTGATGTATGCGTGTTTCGCACGTCGCACGGGCCTGTAAGCTCAATTGTTTCATCTTTGTATCTGTTGTTATGTGTCCAATAAATCTGGCTTTGCTATGTCGTGCCTTTCTTGGTGTTGCATTTTAGGTGGCCAGCAGTGTACATCACTTTCTTCGGATTCTGTCAACCTTCCTCGTTTTGACAGCCAGCGTAAAACGCTCATTTTCGACAATGAACAGGGTAAAATCTCTACAAAGTAAGAGAACAAGAAAAGAGCGCTTTACAGCTTTATCACTGTTGTCCGGTCATTGGGATGTGCCCATTTCACCCGATCAGTGGCGCACACACGGGGAGGGTCAGCAGGGTTCGGTCTCCTACCAAGAAGGCCCGAGTCCTTAAAACAAATTCTTTTCTTTTAAAATACGTTCCAAGTATGGCTAAATTTAAAAAAATAGATTCTGTGCATGGCTTTATAAATTCAGTATTTTCGTTATGATCAATTATTTTTCTGTCAGTCTTAATCCTAGTTTTCGTAATGATCGTTATATTTATGAACGTCTTATGCTCAATGATTACCGAATTTATCGTACTTCTTCAGAGGAGTTTTTTAATCTGTGTGTTCATCTGTGTTGATTTATGTTAACATTCATTAAGAACGTACATACATACACTATATTATCAAGAGTATTCTGATGCTACCAAATATTTGCATAAGTGCAAAGAACGGTTGCGCAGGAAGGCGCGCCCTGTGTGAGTGGGGAGGTACATATACTACGTATAAAGCTGTGATGATTTGTCGTGTTATTAGTAACTTTGAATAGATATGCCGCGTGGACGTGAACTTTCCGAGTTCCAGCGTGGGCTGGTCATAGGATGTCATTCGGGTAACGTTTCCATACGGAGCATTTCAGCTAAAATAAACACACCAAAATCAACGAGAGCAAAAAAACGTTCAGGAAAGCAGCACAAACTGATGGAACGTATGACAGAAAAGCCATGGTAAGAAATGTGAAGAAATCTCGTTTTTCCTCTGACTTTTCCATCATTGCTGAAGTAGGAAATGCTTGTAACGGCTCGGTTAGTACCATAACTATCCGTTGAGAGTTGCACAGTGTGGGTTATTATTCTGTAGCAGCGGCACACAAGCCGCACATCACTACTACGAATGCGAAGCGCCGTTTGGAGATTTGTGTCTCCCGTCGTACCTGGACTGTTGGCTACTGGAAAGCTGTCCTTTGGAGTGATGAATCAAGTTTTTAATTCTTCCAATCTGGTCGACGTGTTTAGATTTGGCGACAGCCCTCCGAACGATTTTCGTCGGACTGTTCTTCCAACTGTTAACTTCGGCGAAGGTTCCATCAAGGTATGGAGTTGTTTGTCGTGGATGGAACTTTGCCTGTTGGCTATTATACCACACACCATGAACTCTGAAGTGTACCTCGACGTTCAGGATAATTCTGCGCTACCAACAATATGGCAATATTATAGAAATAACCGTTGTCTTTTCTAACACGACCCGGCTCCCTACCACACTGCACGGCGTGTGCAGGACTGGTTTCTTGAAAATGAGGGGATATTGTCAAATATATATATATATATATGGGTGGATGAAATTCGAAAGTATGCGGGAGTAACATGGAGCAGACTGGCACAAGACAGACAGTTGTGGAAGAAACTTGGGGAGACCTTCGTCCAGCATTGGATTGATAATGGTTGACGATGATGATGATGACATACACTGAAGAGCAACTGAATTAGAGATACCTGTCTAGTAACGTGTAGCACCACCTTTCGCCCTGATGACGGCGGCGATTCGTCTCGGCATGGACTCGACAAGACACCGGAAGCGTTGGGAAGCCATACGGATCCACGACCCCTGAACAAGCTCCCACAGTTCACGAAGATTTGATGGAAGGGGTTATCTCTCTCGATGGCATCACAGATGTGCTCGATGGAATTGAGGTCAGGTGACCTAGCTGGCCAAGGAAGCGAGGTCACGTCGCTGGAGTGTTCATCCAACCATTCGGATACAATTCGGGAGCGATCGCACGGTGCATTGTCTTGTTGCAGGATGAGGTCCCCAGTGGGATGTTGAAGACGCACAAACGGGAGCAAATGATCGTCCAGGATATCCCGGTAACGTTGACCTGTGAGGGACGATGTCACACGTACCAGTGGTCCCATTTCAGTCCACGTAAACAGTACCCAGACGAGAATGCCACCCCCACCAGCTTGAAGAGTAGCCTGCTGGCAAGAAGGATCCATCGCTTCACGTGGTTTGCATCGTACTCGTATCCTGCCATCCGCATGTACCAACGTGAATCTCGACTCATCAGTCCAGGCAACATTTTTCCACATGTCTAGGGTCCAGTGGCGATGTTCCCGCGTCCATGCTAATCTTTGCACCCTGTGATGTGCGGTCAGCAGCGGTACCCTCGTGGGACGATGGCTTCTGTACCGAGGAGATGGTTCTGGATGGTGTGGCTGCTTACACGTTTCTGTGCACTAGCGTTAAATTGCCGAGTGATTTCTTGCACTGTGGCCCGTCTATCCACTGTTACAATGCGAGGTAGCCGACGATGACCCCGCTCATCCACACGCTGTTGTCCACGGCAGTTGGCACTTGCAGTTTTACCGGATTCGATGTACTCACGGTGTTTTTTTTTTTTTTTTTTATTGGAGGTTTAACGACCACCGTGAGCAACTCAATGGGCTATAAGCAGTCGCCCGTCCCTAATTTAGGGTCACTGGTTCCAGGGAAGGGAGAAAGCCAGTGCAGTAAGACAAACACAACATCCATGCCTGACCGGAATTCGAACCCGGACTCCTTACGGACGAATGATCAGAGGCCAGCGCCTTAGACCACGGCGCCACCAGGGCGGCATTACTCACGGTGTACCCGTAACACAGTGGCTCGTGAAAATCCCACTGCCTGCACGACTTCCGAGATGGAGTGACCCATTCGTTGGGCCCCGACAATTTGCCCACGATCAAATGCGCTTAGATCCTTCGCATACTGTGTCCGACTCTTAATGATTCTCGTCGCATCACTCCTTATATTGTCGGATCGCTGCATACGTCATGTCGTTACCGTTTACAGGGCGACCCACAGTGCCACATTTGCATAACGCCAGCTGTCTCTAATTCGATTGCTCTTCAGTGTATATACGACGCTGCAAAATAGCTATAATTACGTTATGATTGCACGAAATGTTTATGTTTCAAAATATTTTAAACCTTGGCACTAGTAAAATAGTATCTCTTCCACCCATTTCGTTTTGTTTGAAACTTACAAAATTGTTCTTATGCATGTAAGGTCACCGCCAAGAAAATATACATGTAATGCCAATGTTTGCGTTTGATCAGCGAAGTTTGAGAAAAAGAAAATCGTGTGAATTCCGCGGTAGTAAAGACAAAATGTAGAAAATCTTTAACTCAGCAAACTTCTTATCTTAAAGATGAAGTTTGGAGTTGTTGCCTAAATAACTTTTAAGCAGAGGTCAGGTGACTGATCTCACATTTATGATAATTGAAAAAAAACGCAAGGTATTGCCAGCGAAAAAGGTCTGTCGATGAACACCGACTAGTATGGACGCAAGGATGTTCGAGTCCGAGACTTCCAGAACGGGCGTGACTAAATTCCGTATGCATTGACGGACCGACAAACAGACGGATTAAAAAGCGATCAAAGAGGGTCATCAATGGTAACTGCCGTTTACTCGTAAACGTTTATTTACTATTTAATTACGTTGAATATATATAAATTTTAGTAGCTAAAGGGAACTTAAACAATTAGGCTATATTCTCGGAAAAACGACAGAGCCCCTCCGTGTTGTCCATGTAAGGTTTTCACTCATAAATGTTTTTCATACATAAAACATCAGTCGCGCGGAGGGGACACGTGCCACGGTGCCCATACCATCCGCACTTGAGCCTACGGCTACCTATATATTAAAGGCAGTAAAGAATTTCTTAAGATTTTTTTGTGTAATCTATTAAAATTAATGAATGAATATAGAATGGTTTGTTTATGAATGATCTTCAAGGTAAGTTTCTGTGTAATTTAAATTGGGAATGTAATATATTTATATAAATTTTGCATTTGGTGTTTTCATTTATACCTAGTAGCAAACCTAATTCATTTTATTTCTATTATATAAGTTTGAAAATTTGTCTCTATAATCCCAGGGTTCCTCCTCCCCGTCTCCCCTACCGTAAGAGAAGTGTATAATGTACACAGTTGCGTACCGGAAAAACTCGACCCTTCCCCCTCCGCAAAAAATATCTTCGAGGCCCTTTTGTGAAAATCTATTAGCTTTCAATTACTGAAATTTTAAAACTATATTATTAAATAGGCTTTATGGGCATTTTAATAATCCAAATTCTTGGAACCTACCAATAGTTTTCGTAAAAACTAAAATTATTGCAGTTTATTGCGCGTAACACAAATCAGCACGTTGTTATTAAAACTGATTGCCCCAGTTTTATACCAACAGAAAGTATTACAAAACACGTACGCCAAAATTACTTAAATTATGTTGCCTTAAATATAAAAATACACTTAACATAATACCACAATGTTTTGCACATTATAAAAAGCTTTTATCTTGACTATGTTATATATATATATAAAAGACACAGATCTCTGTTTTCGTCCCCGCGAAAAACACCTTTTCAGTTCATTATGTTCTGAAGAATGCATTGTTATGTGCACACAACTACAATACATTACACCTTATCCTATAAATAGTTCATTCACTGAACTATTATTTCTTTCACATTTTCTTCTTAATGTACATGTGCAGAAATATTTGCAATGTCTGTGAAAAAGGGCCACAAGTCCTCCGAAACGGCTGTTTTTCGTCATCCGTATTTTATATCCGCGAAAATGATTTCTACGAATCTTACTTATTTACTGGTGAAAAAAATTGCTTTTATTTTTACTACTTCATTCAAAGCTGCCGTCAAAAATTTCTCGCTATTTTTTTATCCAGTTTTACATGAAGTTTCGACAAAAAAGATAAATAAATTCTAAATTCTTTTTGATGATGCTAGAGTCTCAGTGGCGGCGAGCGCCCCCCTGCACTGTTGGGGTGGCGGGGGTTATCAGTACGCCCCTAAATGTACATTATGAATGCGGCAGGTTAGTACAGCATCAATACAACTTGCCCCCTACTTCTGCTATATATAAATTATTCTTGGTTTTTTTCTCGGACTCGGCGATTTTTACGTGTAACAGACTTTTTTTCACATTTTTGCCCAAGAAAAAATTCAATTAGAGATATTAGTCAGCTATTATTTCAGTAAAAATATTTTTATGTTGAGCTCAATAAATATCCCTATTCATGTTCGTACTTCACAGTTAGAGCATTGCATGTTTCGTCTGCTTCTAAGAAATCATATCCATTGACTGTAAACGATTAAACCCTTTTCATAACAAAACCTTGTCTGGATAAAAAGAAAATATTCAACCGAAATAATTGAGAACTCGAATTTTTATTTAACATATTTATCAAATCGAAGGAATATGGAAGCTATGGAAGCTTTCAATCCTTTCAGTTCTCTTAATCTGTCAAAATACTTCATTTACGATTTCAGTTGTAACACAACGCTCGTGTTATGAAATTGTGCTTATAACAATGCAAACATTCACGCAGGAAATAACGAGCATGTCGCTTTTACAATTCAAGTAAATTTTAGAGCGCGATGGGTTAAATGGAGAGCATATCTATAATCTTCACGTTATTCTATTCTTATCACTTAATAAATAATTAATGTTAATTTGGCGTCTTTTCATTTTTTTGTGTTTGATTTCTACAATTTCTTTTCAGCGTACCCTCTCCATTTGAAGTAAGTGGAATCTGGCCTTGTTTTTCAAAAAGAACATCATTTATTTAAATATTAGTACGTCACCGAGAGTTCAATAAATTGCGGAAAATACATTCCCATTGTCAGTTGTCGGCACAGTAGTTGTAAAAATAGAATCACAGTTCCATCCAAAGATGATTCACAGGAAATCTGTTGGCAGCATGTTCAACCGAATGATAGTCTTTTGGCACACTGTTACTTGGGAAAATCCACTTGACAAAGGTGAAGACTTACTTTCGCCTAACTCCTAACGAAAGAGTAGAAATAATTCCAACACTCAAGCAAAAAAAACTGGTCGACAATAACCCGAGACCCTATTTTTTTCATGCACTTAAACTACGTTCTTTATCAAGCCCAGTTCCACCTTATGCCATGGAATTACTATATAACGTTCTGCGTTCGCTACCATTTAACGTTTACTGCGGTTCTGAACCTAATAAAGCTGAATTAGCAATATTAAACGCTATGCAAAACTAATATCTTACTATACAGAAGGCAAGACTTGCGACGAAGTGGATCACTTTTTAACCATAAACAAACAGTAATGAGATAATGTTACGTTTATGTAAAACGTGATGAAATATTATTCGGCAATAGTTTAGTAAAATATTTTGTTGAGTAACAGTGAAATTTATTGTTGCACGTGGATCACTTTTTAACCGTAAACAAACAACTACGTACGCTGTTTAACAGAAGAAGACGAACATTTATATTCCGGTGTTCACACCGTGTTTTCCGTAACCGTTCCTGTTTAATGTTTTGTTTACATCTTTTTTCTTTCGTGCGAAGTTAGTTTTTTTCGGGTGCGATGGAAGTGGAAGCACACAGTTGTAGGATGTAAGATGTTTTACTTTACTTGCGCTGAGTAAGGCAAGGACGAACGTTACTGTCCTTCGCAAATTTGACTGTTGTTTTAAATCTCCCCTATGCCGCGTCAAAAAAGAAACTTACCTCTTTCTTTAGATCTTTAGATGAAGAGATTGAAGCTAAACGTCGCAATGCCGATTACGATCGAGCAAGCGGCAACAACGCACTGCAGTCGAAAGACCATAAGTAGTTAATCGCCGCAATGCCTGATATGCCAGAAAAGAGACAAAAATGCAGTGCAGTTGAAAGAAATGTTGATATTCAACGTTTGCGTGATCGTCGAAATAATATGACGCCGCAACATATTGAAGTTGAATCGCAGCGCATGAGAAATGTTCATATTGGAGAGGCACAGAATATGACCTTCGAACAAAGGAAAGAACGCTGCGCTCGAGAAGTTCGGAGGCAATTAACGAACCGACTACAACAAAGAAATGCTACATGTCATGTGGCTTTAAACGCGAGACACTCATGTGACACTCTTCAGAAAACTTTTGAATTTTGTAAAGCCAAGCACTTTCCCGTAAAGAGGCCTTCAGATGGTAAATTTTCTAAATGTTGCTCAAAGGGAGCAGCAAAATTAGATCCCATTCGCACTTCGAATACAAAGATTAATTCCACCAACACAAAAATCATTCGATCTGCGAAATCCATCGTTTCGGACGAAGCTGCAATGGCCCCCGGTACTGCTTTACTCTCATTTGACAGAGTACTGAAATAAATTATGAGAAATCAGAAACCTTTTAGTGGCAAAGTCCTTTTACTTGGAGGAGAATTCAGACAAACTCTCCCTGCTGTCAAACATGGTGACAGAACCAAAATATTCGAAGCCAGCATTAAATTAAACCAATTATGGAAGAAGTTTGAGATTCTAAGACTCAAAGTAATGTTCGATCTGTAGATTCATCATTCAGTGAATGGCTTTTACGAATTGGTGATGGTGCCCATGAAACAGCTGATGGCCTACCAGAGGAAATGATAGAGATGCCTACACCTATTTTATATGATGGTGATATAGCCAAAAAGATATTTGGTGAGAATTTGAAAATTTCTGATTTTAAAACATTTGCAAGGAAAGCCATTCTGTGTCCCAAAAACTCTTATGTTGACAAATTAAATGAGAATGTTCATGATCTCTCAGTAGGGACAGCAAGCCCATACTTAAGCTCTGATTCAATTGATGCCGATGGCGAAGAAAATACTGAACAGTATTATCTAACAGGGTTTTTAAATGAGCAAATTTCATCAGGAATGCCACTTCACAGACTGAAGTTGAAGTTTGGAACTATTATCATGCTCCTGAGAAACCTCAATACACAACGCGATTTATGCAATGGAACAAGACTGATAGTCAAAGAACTAGAACCCAATTTGATCATTGCAGGAGTAATCATAGGCTCAGCATGTAGTAAAAGTGTTTTTATTCCACGAATTGACCTCGCAATTACTGACATAGACCTCGCATTCACATTAAGACGACGACAATTTCCTGTAAAATCCACCTTTGCTATGACCATTAATAAGTCTCATGGTCAAACACTGGAGAAAGTAGGTATCTACCTTCCTGAACCAGTGTTTAGCCATGAACAACTTTACGTTACATTGTCAAGAGTTCGACGGTTTGCTGATGTCACAGTTAAAGTAGTCCATGGGCAAGAACAAGGGAAAATACTTCCAGATTCCGAATAGATATTTACAAAAAACATCGCGTACAAAGATATTTTTCAACGCCGTTGACTTAATTGATTCGAGATTAAATCATATCGATAACTCTAAATGAAATCATATCAATAACCCTAAATTAGGGACGGGCGACTGCTTATAGCCCATTGAGTTGCTCACGGTGGTCGTTAAACCCCCAAACAACAACAACAACAACAAAATTTGTATACAATAATAACGGTTCTGAAATTAAATATAATCGAAAATTAGAAAAAAGAATGCAGTCCAAGTTGTAAAAAACGACACGAATTGACCGCACATGCACGATTTGTTTTAGAAATCTTTTTTTCTCACTCTCTGTCATTAACACACACACACCGTTCGTTCGTACTCTGTTGCCTACTGTGCCACAACGAAGTCGGTAATTTTCAGTGCCTTCAGTCAATGTTTTTGGTAATGAATCTTTACAACGGTGCTTTGTCTTATTTGTACTGTCCCACTCTATTGTCATTCAGCACTGAGCTGACGGCCTAAAGCACATCGATTAGCCTTTTCTTTCAGCCTAACAGGAGACATATGAAAACTGAGCTTTGAAGACCGTAATGCGAACCGAAACTCTTACATCTCGGTAAAGAGACAGATAGCTATGCAGGGACTTCTTGTTGCAGTAAAGTAGAAGTAGAGGAATAACAGTTATCTGGTAGTACAATCTTGCCACTACACACAGTCAACTCAACATCTGATACTTACGCACCTCTTGTGCAATCCTGTTTTGTGATTTGTACTCGTAATATAATTTCTTGGTTCAGGCTGGAACCCTTTACATTTGGCATGCTTTTGTTTCACAATTCTATAGAAAAGATGTGAATTTGAAACAAAATTTGTTTCCCTAAATTTAAGCTAGCCTTCGTATACATGATCAGCACGTCTTTTGTAAAAAAATATCGTGCTTATGTTATCACCTTGTCCGTCCTTCCGTCTGCGGGCACCATATCTATGCAACTATTAGTCCGATTTGAAAACCTCTTTAGCATCGGGAAGCTTGAAATGTGAGAATAATGATCCATGCATTCCGTTTGCTTTTCCGATGCACAACTTCGCCGCTAAACGGCGTGAATGCAGATGATATCAAATTCAAAATACATTTTATTCCATATATTTGGTTCTAAATATCCGATTGAAAAATTATTTTTCCTTTCGATGCTATTTATATCGAATACTATTTTAGTAACATTATCTTTTTCAAGTAATGCATACATTTTCCGCTAGAAAGCGTAAACATAAATTGCATTTTACCCGATCTCTCTGCTTTTAAAAGTCCGATTTGAAACATTCTCCCTGCATCGGATATAGTTCCTGATCAAAAAGGTTTTGCATAAAACTTCTAAATTTTGGTAAAGAATGGTTTGGCCACTAGAGGCAGTAAGTGTTTATTTCTGAGCAAATTCGGAGCTTCTGAAAACTCGATTGAAAAAATTCTTTCGTGGACAGATATCGCTCACCACGGAAAACTTTTTGAGAATGCCTCCTGCTTCAAATAGTGCACAGTTTTTCCGCCAGGGGCATACATGCATATTTTATTTTTGCCGATATCTCTGCATCAAAAAGTTCGATTTGAAAATTCTTTCTTTGTTAAAAGAGGTCATCGCTCTTTCCACGTTTATAAGTGAGTCACGGAAAAATTCTCGTCGGCCGCCACCGGGAATCGAACCCAGGGTCTTCCAGGAAAAATGAGAATATTTCCGTGACTCACTATAAACGTGGAAAGAGCGATGACCTCTGTTTGATGTTCCTAGTCAAAGTCAAATGTCTGTATTAAAACTTTCTTTGTTGGAGACCGTTTCCAATGGGAAATGTTACTCATATAATTTCAAATTTTTCTGAACGCCCAAGTGTGCCACTAGAGGGGGTAAGCTGACGTTTCCGTTTACAGCAATATCTGCGGGGCTAAAATCCCGACTGAATTTTTTTTTTTTTTTTTTGTCAAATACTACTATCTATGAAAACTCTGTGTGTGTATTTTCTTCCTTAAATAATGCACAATATATAATATATAATTATCTGGGTCAAATAAGTATAAGTAACGGAATGGAAGATTAAGTTTAACTTTGGTGAGATTTTAGACAGCAGTGACCAACAAATTTCGAAAGTCATTAAAATGAAATATCATACTCTGCATGTCATGTAATCTGTTCGCATTGCCTATTATGGAGTTTTGGTTCTGTTTAATTGCTAACATTTGCTAACATTTATCGTAGGAATTGAAGAAGCAAATTATCAGGAACACCTAATATCATGCGGCTTTCTAAACAGTTCACTTCAAAGGATACAAATGTATACGAAGCATAGATAACAGCAATATGAGGAAAGCCTTGTGATTTAAGCGACTTTGAAAGAGGCATGATAGTGAGTGCTAGCCAGGCAGGTGCAAGCATGTCAGAAGCGGCAAACCTTCTAGGCTATGGCAAGAGCAACTGTATCGACGGTGTAGAATGAGTGGTGCACAGGCAGCAAAACAAAGAATCAACGGTCTTCTTGTGTGAGGAAATGACTAATCGACGTTCAAGGGCAATGGTAGCTGGAGAGGATTCCACGAGGTAAGAGATGAACTCCATTGCGTCAAATAACCACGCAGTACAACAGCAGTATCGAAAGGAAAACTTCAGCTTAGACAGCCCGCCGCACATTGGGATAAAGAGGCTACCCAGAAGGATAAAGTGCTATTCCATAAAGTTCGAATTATCACACAGCGTTGCTAGGTGCATAACAGTGACTTCAAGTGCTAAAATAGCCCCCACACTCCCCAGAACCTAACCCAACTGAACATCTGCGGACTGAGTTTGAGGTAGTCATTCGTAACAGAGATCCTCCTACATGGAATATTCGGCAATTAATGGACGCCGTCTCATTCATTAAGCTGAACATACCTATACAACGATATCAACACCTCGCTGAACCCATACTACATTGAATCGAGGCTGTTTTGAAGGCCAAGAGCAATCCAACACGATTTTAGGTATTTGTTCCTAATAATTTGCTGTATATAAATTGACAATGATTAAAACGATGTGTTAAATTACGAAATATTACTTCTGAAAGGCAAAAGAGGGAATCGATTTCATTGAACACATAACAGCATGCAGTACATCGGTAACCTAGTGTACATACACTGCTGGCCACCCAAAATGCAACACCAAGAAGGACACGAGATAGCAAAGCCAGATTTACTGGACACATAACAACAGATAAAAAGATGAAACGATTGAGCTTACAGGCCCGTGCGACTTGCGGAACACGCAGACATCAATAGTTCGTGTGGCCCCATGGCTGGCAATAACGGCCGCTACACGCCGCGGCATCGAACGAAAGAGGCTTTGGATGCGCGCTTGGGATATGTCGGTCCAGGCTGCTTCCGCACATTGCCACAGTTCATCAGGCGTAGCCGCGGGTGGTGCTTGCCGGGCCACTCGGTTGCAAATCAGCGACCAGACGTGTTCGATGGGCGACATATCGGGACAACAGGCAGGTCACGGCAGCAGTGACACCTGGTGGGCCGTGAAGAATTGTTGCACGATGCGTGCCACGTGCGGATGCGTATTGTCCTGTTGAAACGTGGCCGTTGGCAGGTCCTGCAGGTAAGGGAGGACTACAGGCTCCAAAACGTCGGAGATGTAGTGGTGGCTGTTGAGTGTACCGGCGATGCGTACCAGAGGGGTGCGGGTGTAATATCCAATTGCGCCCCAAACCATAACACCAGGCGACGGACCGGTATGGCGATGCATAATGCAGGCGTCATACAGTCTCTCACCGCGGTTCCGCCACACGCGGATCCGACCATCGTGGTGTTGCAGGAAGAAGCGGGATTCGTCGGAGAAGACGATGTCAAGCCATTCCGTATTCCAGGTGCGGCTTTAACGGCCCACTGCCGCCGCACTCGCCGATGGTGTAACGTCAATGGTAACCGGAGCAATGGGCACCGTGCGACAAGTCCCCGCTCCTGCAGACGGCATCGAACGGTACTTGCTGACACAGGTTGTTGCGCAACTCACCCTAATTCCTGCGCTAACGTTCGTGATGTGGCGGTGCGAGCCGTCAATGCCGGCCGCACAACATGCCGGTCCTCTCGTTCGGTGGTGTGCCGCGGCTGCGGCAATCACTCACGTCGGTCCGTCTGTCCCTCCAGCACCCACCGAATCCATACTAGCCTCACTGTGGCTGGATGTCGTCCCACACGGGCGCCGATGTTTCGGTACGATAAATCGCTGTCCCGATAAGACACTATTCGTCCTCTGTCGGACTCCGCAACGTGCTGGAATGACTTCCGTATTCTGCGACGTGGCATCAGAAAGCTTCCCACGCACAGGTCCGGCAGCACAACACACTTCCACTACTTACACCTCGCCTACTGTGCACCCTTCTTATAGTGCTTCTTGGTGGCGTGCCGGGCACACATGATTTGCATATGCCCTGCAATGCTAATCGTTTGCATGTCAGGCCAATCGGATGCTTCCTTCCTGGTGTTGCATTTTGGGTGGGCAGCAGTGTAGATATATGGGTAAAATAAAAAAAAGCATTGCACTACATAAAAGTTCAAAAATTCTCAGTCATGTTTTGCTAATAACGTGAAAGCGGAAACCATGATTTCGAGTCTGTTGATGTCAGTACTGGATCTTGCGGCATTTCACAAGAACTGCATTTTATCTAAAATAGCTGTGATTGAAGATTTAAGTAACTGTATGAAGTAAAGAAATTCTTCTTTTGTTGTTGAAGGTTTAGCGACCACCGTGAGCAATTCGTTGGGCTATAAGCAGTCGTCCGTCCCTAATTTAGGGCCGCTGGTTCCAGGGAAAGGAGAAAGTCAGTGCCTTAAGATAAACACAACATTCAAGCCTCATCGGGATTCAAATCCGGACCCATCTTGAACGAATAATAAGAAAACTCTAACCCTACTCACAGGTCTTTCTTTAAGCATAACTTCTGCCACTACAGTGATTTCGAGTGTCAAAACTTTTGCCCTATCCAAATACGATCTTGAAGAATACTGGCAACCAAAGAGTAGGAAAAGCAGCAGCTTTTTGAGACGCTGTCGTCAAGTTCGTATCATTCATTTTCTGGCTTCAGAAAGGCCTTTACTACCATACCTTCAAGGTAAGGAATTACCAAACCCACCTAGTAGGTGGTCTATTTACAAACCAACCTATTCAGTAACAGACATTTTCAACTAAATAATGAGAACACCAATATCTGGAAGCCACATTCCGAGTTTAAAAAATGAATACAACTGTTCAGGATTTGTTAGATTGAGGAGAGCAAGTCTCCTCATCAATCAAACAAACATCCAAGTCATTTATTACAGCTGCATGTAACGAACTACCTCATTGGGATCCAATGAAGCAGGACAACATCAAATTTGCTTGACCAGTCTACGTACTGTCTTGTAAAGCGTCAGGAAGTAAATGGCTCCTTTCACTTTGAGCAACAGACATAAATTAGGGTGGAAGAGTCATCTGACAGTATCTTGTACCAGTAAGTAAATGTATCTATTTCATCGCTTTTCATTTATAACACGCTGGTTCCACAAAATACCCTCAAATATCAATAAGTCCTCTTTCAGTATGAGTACAAAGACTCATTAACTGTTGAAAAACTGACTCACGCATGTCTCATATCTGCTAACCAAACCAATGGTCAGGTAACAGGTCTTCCTATTGAAGTCCCTGTACGTCAGGCAGCTTTCGTTTGCACATAAAGAACGAAGTTTAGGACACCAAATATTTAAACTTACCGGTTCCAGGAGTTGTTGCCGAAGGTCTGTTTATGTCATCATCCAGGCGTAGGAGCGGTTAACTTTTCAATAACAACAAAGAAAAAAGTAGCGTTAATAAGAAAATCCAGGACTTAAAAATAGCGGTAATAAGAAATTCGATATTAAAAATATCGAAAATTTTCCACTGACTAGCAACAGTAGAGCTGTAGTTCTGCACGTGACCTGGAACTGGAAATCCCGGCCCGTTTCAGACTTTCATCATGCGTTCTCCGCCACTTATTGGAAAAAACGCGACTTCCTCTGGAGAAACAAAGTTGCTCTACTGAAGTACCCCAGTAGTAGACGGAATGTAATGCAGTAAGACGTGTCACTTCTCCTTCAATTCTATCCGCAGATGAAGTTTAGACATGACTGCCAACTTTAGTTACAAATGTAAATGCATTTCCTCTTCCACACTTAAGTATAAACAAAGTAGTCTTGATCCCAAATATTATATGCAAACAAATACTTCGCACTTCTTCATAACCCCTTGCAGCAACGAATGGCGTCAGAAGCTCGTTTTGGTTTATGTTTCGTATGGCTTCAAACTGTTTATGTAATCATTTCTCCGAGAAAAAAGAAAAAAGAAACACATGTTTTAGTCATTAAAACACGTGCTGTGTCTAATGTCAAATCTCCAGTAATTACCAAATTTTACATGGGCCAATCAAGCTGCCCGCTGCCGCAGTTTCAGATAGAAGGGGTTATAACTGAGTTTCCTTTCCAAAATGAATTTAAAAATTATCCCACAAAGTCATGAAGTAACCTCATCGTGTGTGAAAATTGTACGGAGTCCTTACTCAAATCCCGACCGCTGCCGGGGTCACAGTGTTAAAGGAAATTAAAGCCAACAAAATTTGATTTCAGCCTTTACAGAAATTAATTGGCCCATTTCAGACTCTTATTTAACAGCCTATAGTTTGTAGACATCAGTGGTGATTAATAAACCCATCCGGTAGCGGATGCACATCCAACCTTTCGTTTCACTCTATGATCTTCGCCATCTGATTATTATTTAACAAGTCAGTCGTCGTTTTGTGAGTCGAAACGCTTTTCTTTAACACAGGAGTGAATGTTAAACCTTCTAGTACAGGCGCGGCCCAGTCTCGGAATTTGTCATTTAACTGATGATAAGAAATGCAAGGCCCTGCCAGATGGTAGGATCGGGCTCCGGCTTTACTGGCCAGGCTCGTGCAGACTTCAAAACACTTTAGTTTCTAGGAGGTAAGGATTTACGTTTATTTAAATATTTATTACACTTACAGGAAACAGCCATTATATGTAGCTGGTAAATATTATGAATGAGAAAGTAGTTATTGGGATTAATTAGTACAAGTACCAGATGCTTGCAGAGAAGGACAGAAACAAGACGTGAAATTGCATTACTGATTGGGAAAATTGCAAAACCATGAAGGACTACTGGTATTAGATTGAAACTGAAAGAGACATGAATAACAGGGTGGGACACGTGAAAATGATTAAAATGCCTGTGAAAATGCGCATGCAGATTTGTAGGATAGCCCTCTAAACTGTCCGGTCTTGGGTATACAGGGCTTAGCTCAAACGAGATGCTGCAAACAGGGAAGAGCCGACATTGAGTCGAAAGTATGTTTCTTTTGTCTTACAATGCCCCATCGCCGAAGAAGGCTGCATTATGAACTCCTGACAGACTTTGACCGAGGAAGAATTGTTGGGATGAGAGAATCTGGGTTTTCTTACCGCGAAACTGCTACTCGTACGGGGCGTGACGCCAGAAAGTGATGCGAACGTGGCGTTAGTGGACAGATGAGGTTTGGACGCACAGAAATCAGGGAAATAAACCGCAAAATCGCACGATCGCACGGGATGAGAGCCACATCTACCGCAAAATACTGACCTATCGCACAGAGATATCCACGGTATTAACGCAGCAGTGGAGCACTGTCACAATTCAGGCTTTGTCCTCCAGCACAGATCGACGTCGTCTGCTGAACAGAGGACTGGTCAATGAATGAAATATCAATGAATAATCAAATATAAATCGGATACGGGATTAAACCATTGTACAACACAAATTTGGAAGATGTAAATCCGTTTATTGGTGTAAATATGACATGGATGTTAAGTCAGATAATATCCAAAAACATGAAAATTTCGTTGTCCTGGAGTGGGAATCGAAACCGCGTCTCCCGGATAGCGCCCGAGTATGCTAACCACTACACCACTAAGAACGACCAAGTTTCAAGTTTCCGATTAATTTGAATATAACAATCACAGGATTCGCTAGTCGAAGCAACCGGCATTCATATATAGCGAATCTGGAGGTTTTAATTCATTCCCGTTATTATCCGGAGGCACAGAATATCAATGAATGAAATGCGGGACTACACCATTGTACAATACAAATTTGGAAGATGTAAATCCGTTTATTGGCGTAAATATGACATTTATGTTAAGTCATATAATATTCGAAAACTTGAAACTTGAATTAAAACCTCCAGATTCGCTATATATGAAGGCCAGTTGCTTCAACTAGTGAATCCTGTGATTGTTATATTCAATTGAATCGGAAACTTGATCCTTCTGGGTGGTGTAGTGGTTAGCATATTCGGGCCTATCCGGGAGACGCGGGTTCGATTCCCGCTCCAGGACAACGAAAATTTCAAGTTTTCGAATATTATCTGACTTAACATCCACGTCATATTTACATCAACAAACGGATTCACATTTTTCAAATTTATAGAGGACTGGTAGCTAGC
Source organism: Macrothele yani (assembly GCA_039090855.1). Lineage (NCBI taxonomy): Eukaryota > Metazoa > Arthropoda > Arachnida > Araneae > Macrothelidae > Macrothele > Macrothele yani. The sequence continues at coordinate 13,467,986 of CM077012.1, forward strand.
AGACCATTGCTACGCATTCCTTTGACCCTCAACTACAGACGCCTCAGGCTGCAATGGGGTCTAGAACACAGACCCTGGCGAGCTGATTGGCAACAGGCCGTGTTTTCCGACGAGTCGCGATTCAACTTGGTGTACTATGATGGTCGCGTACGAGTTCGAAGATATCGTGGCTAACCCCACCTTGCAGCGTCATAGCGGTCTAACACCAAGCGTCATGCTTTGGGGTGCCATTGGGTTTAATTCGCGATCGCGCCTGATACGAAATGAGGGAACCCTCAACAGCCAGAGATGCACTAGGAACGTTTTAGAGGTAGAAGTGATACCATTCTTTTACAGTTGTCCTGGCCAGCAGGACAATGCTCCGGTCATATGTAACCCGGTATGTCCAAGACCTCTTCCATGCAAGGCAGATACCGCTTTTTCCTGGTCTGGGTGTTCACCGGATATGTTCCCGATCCAGCATGTCGGGGACATGGTAGCTAAGCAACTGGCCAGCCAAGCACCTCCGCCAGTCACCACAAATCAACTCTGGTCTCGAATAGAAGGAGCCTGCCAGGCTATAATATCCCATGACGATATCAAAAACCTCTTCCATTCAATGCCACACTGTGTAGAGGCTCTTATTGTTGCTCGAGGTGGCTTTACGCGATTCTCACTTTTGATGTGAAAAAATCTTTTATATCTCTAGTTATGTAATCAGTTATGTCTTGTAACATGACGAATCTGCGATATAAATTTCATTTGAATAGAGCGATTTTTTCTTGGTGTTGCAATTTTAACACCAGTAGTGTATTAAATAGCTTTAGGCAGCAGGTACTCACTACCCAATAAATTGCCACACCAATTCTCTCTGCGACGAGTTTTCACGCAAGGCTGTTTAAATGAAACATGAGTTACAGAAGAGGTCATCGTTTCGGAAGAGGAGATCAAGCAGTTTATTCAGCAAGTTGATAGATGTACAGAGTGCTACAAAGTTAGCCGCCGATTTTAAAAGAATCGTAACTTAGGTATGAAGACAGCAATTAATATAAAACAGATTTAATTGTAAAAGTACAGACCTCAACGTTTTTTACATCCCACAGTCTTACAAACATTCTGTGTGGCAGCCAAGTGTTACACGACGACTGTCCCACCTATAACAAATTGTATCCCATACGCTGGAGTGCATATCTTCATTTACACTAGCGGCAGCTGCAACAATCCTTTCTTAAGAGTTTTTACTGTTAGTTGGTAGAGGGAGTAGATACACTTGGTCCTTAGTGTAGCCCCATAAGAAAAATTAAGGTGGCATCAAATCGGTGTCGCACGATTGGTCGAATAACGATTGGTCGACATAACGATTGGTCGACACCCGATTGGTCGACAGTAACGATTAGTCGGCAGCACGATTGGTCGACCGTAACGACTAGTCGGCAGTAACGACTGGTCGACAGCACGATTGGTCGAGGTAACCATTGGTTCAGAGTATTATGGTTTACATTCGCAGCGGTACCTCACAGAGCGTACTGACCTCTCAAAACGTAATGTTCCTTTTTGGAAATAATACCTTTTAGTATGTAGTCCTCAGGATGTACAGCATTATAACATATTATTTCAAATTGGCCCCCGTGTCATCTTTTGTACTCTAAGTGAAATCTATATAGAGGGCCTTCTGAACGATGTTATTTTCGAAAGGGCCCCTGGGTTCTTTAGGTATAGGCACCTTGGGGAAACTGCCACACATAATTCGGAAACTCGGAAAATTGCCACACATTCAAAGCGTTTCTCGGACGAACGGCGATTTGTGCTCGTCCTCTTAATGAAAACCATGTGGCAATTTTCCGGTGGGGCTATTTTTCTGTGTGTGACAATTTTCCGGGTTGCTGAAAGATGAGTGGCAATCTCCCGGTGGGGCAATTTACCGCCAAACTGTTTGCACTTATTCAAATTTTTTTTCCAAGTTCCGTTGACCATTTTGTGTCGACCAATGTCGAATAATCGTTATATCGACCAGTCGTTACTGTCGACCAATCGTTATGCCAACCAATCGTTATGTCGACCAATCGTGTGTCGGCCAATCGTTATGTCGACCAACCGTTTGTCGACCAATCGTTACATACGCGCATCAAATCTGCGAACCTTGAAAGCCAGCTAATTGTTTTTTCTTCACCCATCCAAACGTTGGGGGACTTCAATCCCAGATGATCCCTCACTTTTAAACTGAAGTGAGATGGTGTTCCCTCTTGCTGGGAAACGGCACCTGTGGTATACAAATCGGCATCGTTCTCCATCCGAGGCACAATCAACTGCTGCAGCACGGCCAGATAAATGACACCTGAGAGCGTTTGTCCCGTAAAGAAAAATGGTCTATAAATCTTCTTACTCATGGTACAAAACCTATTTACTTTGGACCTGTCGCGTTCGTGTTGCACGACAAAATGTGGGTTTTCTATTTCCTATATGCGCACGTTACGCTTTTTTACCTTGCCGCTGACATGAAATATAGCCTTCCCATAGAGCAAACTAACGTGAGAAAGTCCTTTTCTGACTTAATCCGTTCACTCATGTTTCTACAGAATTTATGTAGGCGCTTCTGGTTACTATCTGATAGTGCATGAAGTAGCTTCAGATTGTATGGATTCAAGCTCTGTCGTTTACGCAATATGCCACGCAGTTGTTCTTTTCCGGCAAATAAAGTTCCATGGTCGCTCGCCCAGTCAATTTACGCAAATTTCTTAAGTATGCTTCGAGAATACGTTCCACTACAGCTTCGGAATCAGCTGGCCGACCGTGACCAGATTCATAGTTCGCTATCATTCGGTGATAGTAGAACGTACAGGAAGCTGCTTTTGATACTTTCTTTTAAAAGACAACTGTATGACAGTCGCAAAATGACTTTCGTCACACCATAATACACATGGTGCACGATCGGTGCCAGTAAAGTCCACCATTTTGGATTTTGACAGAACAAGCGCCATTTGTTTCAGATCGCGACAACCAAATCAGGTTGACAAATATATTGAGGTTTCTATCGATACAATATCATTTTTTCTGCGTAATTGCTGCATTAATTCCTGAGGAGACGTGATGTGCAAAGGAATCCCCCGCCAGAAACCATTCCAGCACTTATCAGGGCGGGCTATCCAGAAGGAGTGGAACGATTTACCTCAAGAGCTCTTGAACTACTTGGGCTAAATATGCCACATCGGTGTCAATCATGAATTTCGGTGCCGGGTGGACATACGGAGGACTCAGCCCTGTAGTCTGTCTATGTAGTGTAGACGGAAAAGTATCATTCCACGACAGGTGAGCCTACACCTCCTTCGTAACATTTTGTTCTGTTTTGATCTCTATTACATATTGTTACGAATGTGATAATTCCTTTCTGTTTCGAAGTGCGAAAACAAAGGCGACGTTTGAGAAAACATTTTAAGTACTTTGCTGGCGTTTCTGTAAAAAAATGTTTTGTTGGCAGTCAAGCTTTGCAGCTGTTCACAAGAGAACGTTTCTGCGTTGCCACGGGTCTCTCTGAGGCGTGAGAAAGGATTCATCCACTAGGGTTTGTTATCGTTTTTACGTAAAATCCCATTATAGCTTTCGGAGCCATGAAGCTGATAACTGGTTACGTGATCAATGGCGGATGCAGATGAGAAAAGCAACAGGTTGTTGATGACACTTTCAGATCTTGTGATAGGCGAAGAAAGAACAGTGTGTGTTCTAAGATTCAGATATGAGTGCATGGAATAAACTGCCTGAAAGTTAAAACATTAAGCGCAATAAACGGGTACACGATACCAAGTTTAAAAGATAAGATGTTGTTTTATGGCGGAAACAACTGCGGTGAGTTTAGGTTTAAAACCAGCTATATAGTCACGTTGAACGCTCGTCGTGGAAAGAGAACTTTAATCTTTCCGATCTTAGAAGCTATCGGCAACAATACAAATTTACATGTTTCGCGTTAGTTCTATTATACACTATATCAGCAAAAGTCACCGGGCACCCCTTCAAAAGCAAATGAACGGATCCGTTGCGTTGTTAAGATGCGCGGTATAAATAAAAGAATGCAGCTGACCGCGATCATATCGCACTGTGATGTTGAGTGAAAATGCCTCGGAGGAAGAGCACTGACTTTGAGAAAGGAAAGATTCTTGGGTGTTATATTAGTGGCTTGTCCATAAGAGAAACCGAGAGGCGTTTAAACATACCCAAATCAACTGTTTTGGATGTACTGAATACGTGGAAGACACATGGAGGGCCTGCAGCAGCAAAACGTACCGGCAGACCAAAGGAAATCAGTGATAGAGGACGTCGAAGCCTCAGGAGAGTCGTTACAGCTAATCGACGGAGTACTACTGCACAAGACCTCAGTGTACAGGTGAGTACAAATGCTGGAACTTCGGTGTGTACACGTAACATTCGTAGAGGACTTCATTCCATGGGTTACTGTGGTCGTGCGGCTGCTTATAAGCCTTTCATCTCCACTCGGAATGCTACTCGTCGTTTAGCATGGTGCAAAGAACATTTATCGTGAATCGTAGATCAATGGAAACGGGTCCTATGGACTGATGAATCCAGATGCACGATCCATCAGTCTGATGGCCGTGTGTGGGTACGGCGGCAGCCGGGGGAATGCTATTTACCACAGTGTACTGTTCCTACGGTCAAGTTTTGGAGCTGCAGTGTACTCGTGTGGGGGTGTTTTTTGTTGTACGGTCCCGACCCATTGGTTAACGTGGACAAACCCGTTAACCAGCGTGTCTAACTCGCTATTCTGGACAATTATGCCCTACTAACTCTGTGCCAATGCTATGGAACCGAGCCTTGTTGGTGCCAGCAGGATAATGCCCCGAGCCATAAAACAAGTATTGTTGCGGCGTTTTTTTACGATAATTCAGGATCGTGTCTGGACTGGCCAGCACAGAGCCCTGATTTTAATCCCATACAGTACCAATGGGATGAATTTGAGCACCGCATAAGAAGTTTGGAACCAAGGCCTACTACTAAGCAACAGTTAATTATGTACTGAATGGAAGCGCATACCTATTGCTGTATTCCAAAACCTTGTCGAAAGCATGTCTCGTAGAGTCAGAGCATGCATTAAGGCCAAAGGTGGACCGACACCATATTATTGTATCTCAATAAATGCTATGTTGTGTTTCTCTTCTAGGTGTCAGGTGACCTTTGACAACATAGTGTATAACGAAATTGTGCTGTGTCTACTTTTGAAGCTGTATTTAAGTGATTACATGTTCGACTCGTTTAAGTTTAACGCTCGCTCTCTAAAACGTATTTGCCTTTGCACTGTCTTCGTAACTGTTCTTTGATCCAAAGTACGGACCCGACCGTTTTGAGCCCATCCTGTGTGTGGCTTCTCAAATTGGATTCGGGAATTTGAAACACGAGCTACCTAAGAATACGTATTGCCCATGATTTTTGATGGTCGCGCGTTTCATTTTATTGTTGTTGTTAGGTCAAAATGTGCTTCGTCCTTAAGTTTCAGACAGCAGTGTATATAGAAGTGATGTGTTCCCAGATTAGTCCTTCCAAGTGTGTGATAAGTTAGAAGGCGGTTCTTACAAACTCCAGTTTCAAAATGAAATACTGCATATCGGCAATTCCTCCTTTTGGACTATCTCTGATGCTCATTATAAAATGTAGGTAAACGAGAAAGTGCAGAAAAATAAATAAATAGATAAATGAAAGGATTACGAAAGTTATACGTTTGGAACTTGTATTTCGAAGTGCTTCTTAGTCAGTGACTCGTGCTTGTGCTTTCCTTCCATTTTCGGTTTCAGCCCACGGAAGTGAGAAATTCCTAGTTGAATCCTTTCAAGCGATTTCGCGGTTTAGAAAAGAAAGCGAAGTTTCTCCTGTTGCACAATTTTGTGTGAAGTGCGGAGCTATAATTACTTCATTAACAACACTTGGAAGAGTTTATTGATTGAGAGCAAATATCAGTCAGTCACTAAAGCAAAACGAGAAGGTACATCTGCAGCGGAAGACTTTGCGAGAGAGTGTCATATCTACTTGTCGGTTTTCACGCTTCAAGTTGCAACGGAAGTCACTTTACTATTGCAAAGATCAATTACATTGATTTGAAGTTTGCGGCGATAGATCCTTCTTAACGCGTGTCACAGGGAAATCTTTAATCACCTGAGAGTGTTAGTCAAGTGGTTTCTTGATGTTACGGTCTAATAACACGAAACTGATTAAGAAAGGTTTCGAAAAATTCATGAAGCGTCTGCACGAACAGTGCCAATTTAATCAATAACGAAAGAGTAAGGTAAATCACGCAAAATATCGATTATAAAACTCTCTGAAATGAAAAAAAAATGGAACAATATAACCTTCACACTTTTGTTTTTAATCTTCATACATTTTTGTATTTTTTTACGTTCTGCACATACGTTCCAAAAGAACGCATTACAAAATTAGTAATCTTCATTTAGAAAAGGGAACTTGCGGACATATGTGTTATGTTCGCAAGATTTCTGCATTGGGCAATAGAAAGCATATGTTATTTTAAGAAAGCATAAAAATAAAATATAAATTCGAATTGTTATTTATTCTTTATGCATTTATTGAATAGTTTCATTATGCCGTAAGAAAAGCGCTTGTATGATAGCAGGTGTTTATTCGGTAACTGCTGAATTACATAAATGAACTTCTTCCTTACAAAACGTTTATCTGTTGTTGCTATTACAATTTTAATTGACATTTAATCCTTGATTTCTGTTGCATGGAGTACCATCCATGCAACAGGCTTTAAGGATTGAATCTCAATTAAAATGAAGCCAAGAAAACTAAAACGTGACGAAATGGATGACGCACATACACATGTGCACTTGTGTGAAAAGAATCTGAAGATTCATTTGAAGAAAGGTAGTACACTATCGTACGAAGGTGTAACTGGAACTCCCAGCAAATGCGAAATCAGCAGTATAAAACACAGCAAAAAAGAAAAGAAAGTGCAAAAGGAATAAAAAAAAATAAAGCTGCAGCAGATACGTGCGTTCATAACCAGTATCATGTTTGATAAGAACACAAATTCGTCACACGAATTATAGTACTAAAAATAGCAGTGGGCAAGTTTAACGAAATCACTGCCCAAGGTAAGTTAAAGTTTGCTAGTTTTGAGCTACACATAACTTTGGGTATCCATTTCCTGGGCGAAACGCATGCCAGCGTAGACTTGGTGCCACGACGACATGAAACACACAAAGCGAAGCCACGTGGCGTTATCAAGTAAGCGGAGGATGGAGGTCGATAAACGTGCTGTACGAGTCGACCTCGCCAGTATTGAAATGAAGGGTTAAATGTGACAGCAGCAGCAAGAGAAATTTGTGCATTGGAAGGTGAGGAAAAAAACCGAGAAGCACCACAGCACTAAAATGTTTCCGCCGTTTCAATGCCGGGGTCACCAGTCTTGAAGACAAGCCGTGGCTCAAGGGAAGGGAGAGAGCCAGCGCTGTACACATACCTCATCCGGGACTCTAACTAGGGGGACCGTCTGGAAAGACTATTCAGAAACCCACTCCTCTGACCACTCGGCTAACAGAGAGGCCGAATTGACCACGGAAACAGCTCTTGTACATTCACGTGCGTAGAAATAACACAAAAAAAGGTTCAGTAACTTAAAATCTTTAAACAATATCTCAAAACGTTTTGCACAAGCATGTGAAGTTTCAATCTTCTACTTCTATAATTAATAAGTTCAGTGTTGTGATGTTACTTATTTTGGTTGAAATTGCGTCGATGGTGGCTTACATGCTTCCCTTTGTATTCTGTTAATACACGGTCGAGTCACATTATTGTGACCACCAGCTAACATGCAGAATAACCGCCATGTGCAGCGCGGACAGCAGCTAGACAGGCTGGAAGTGACTCAATAAGGTGTTGGAAGGTGTTCACAGGTATCTGGCGCCATGCTGACTGCAGTGCACCTGACAGCTGCTGGAGGGTGCGTTGTGGAGGCTCCATAGAGCGAACAGCACAATCGAGGTGGTCCCACAATGCTCAATCGGGTTTAAGTCTGGGGAATTAGGGGGCCCAGGGAAGTACTTTGAAGTCTTCATCGTGCTCTTCCAACCACTCTTGGACATTTCTAGCTGTGTGACACGTTGCATTGTCGTGTTGAAAGATCCCATCCGCCCCAGGGAAGACAATCAGCATGTATGGGCGTACGCGGTCTGCAAAGATGGATTCATAACGAATTCGGTCGATAGTGCATTCCACAGGTATGAGTGGGCCCAGAGAATGTCACGAAAACATTCCCCAGACCATAACGCTGCTCCCATCAGCTTGTGTTCTTCCAGCAATGGTTGAAGAGTGCTTCTTCTCCGATGTTTCTCGCCTTATAAGCCAACGCACATCCGTTCGATAAAGCAGAAAACGTGACTCATCGAAGAAGGCAATCCTTTGCCATTAGCGGAGTCCAATTCCGATACTGCCGTGCAAATGTAAGCCCTTTCTGCCAATGCACCTCCTTTAGCATAGGTGCAGTGACAAACCGTCTGCATCGGAGCCCCATACACAGTAGGGTTCGCTACACTGTCGTTTTAGACGCACTTCCGGTAGCCCCTGGTTCATTCTGCCAGTGAGTTGCTCCACTGGAGCGTGTCGATCGGCACTCGCACACCTTCGAAGCCGACGTTCACCTCTCACATCAATGGCACGTGGTGCTCCGCGGTTTCTACGTCGCTTATTCGCAATGGTGCCATTTCTCCACTCACGATACACTTTAACCACAGCAGCACGCGAACAGTTCACAAACTGCGCTATTTCAGAAATACTGCCACCTTTGGCCCCAAAGCCGATAATCATCCCTTTTTGCAAATCTGATAAATCGCTCCTTTTATCCATGACAGTAACGAGTGATATGTTTTCAGAATGCCAACATCAAACCTTATATACCCTCCAAGCCAGCTCACGACATGTGCTTTTTTTCATTGCTTACGTGCTGTTGAGGTCAAAAGTAGGAGGTGGTCACAATAATATGAGTTGACTGTGTACACTATATTGACAAAAGTCACTGGACACCCCTTCAAAAGCATATGAACGGATACGCTGCCTTGTTAAGATGCGCGGTACAGCTACAAATGGTATAAAAACAAACCTGCAGCTGACCGCGATCATATCGCACTGTGAGGTTGAGTGAAAATGTCGCGGCAGGAGAGAACTGACTTTGAGAAAGGAAAGATTGTTGGGTGTTATATTAGTGGGTTGTCCATAAGAGAAACCGCGAGGCGTTTAAACATACCCAAGTCAACTGTTTTGGATGTACTGGATAAGTGAAAGACACATGGCGTGCCTGAAGTAGCAATACGTACCGGCAGACGAAAGAAAATCAGTGATAGAGGACGTCGAAGCCTCAGGAGAGTCGTAACAGCTAATCGACGGAATACTACACAAGACTTCAGTGTACAGGAAAGTAAAAATGCTGGAACATCGGTATGTACACATACCATTCGTAGAGAACTTCATTGCATGGGTTACCGTGATCATGCGGCTGCTCATAAGCCTTTCATATCCACTCGGAATGCTATTCGTCGTTTAGCGTGGTGTAAAGAACATTTATCGTGGACTGTAGATCAATGGAAACGGGTCATATGGACTTATGCATCCAGATACACGATCCATGAGTCTGATAGCCGTGTGTGGGTATGGCGGCAGCAGGGGAAACTTTATTTAGTACAGTGTACTATTCCTACGGTCAAGTTTGGAACTGGAAGTATACTCGTGTGGTGGTGTTTTTCGTGGTATGGTCCCGGCCCATTGGTTATCGTGGACAAACCTGTTAGCCAGCACGTCAACTTTGATATTCTAAATAATTATGCCCTACCAACCCTGTGGCAATACTATGGAACTGAGCCTTTTTGGTACCAGCAGGATAATGCACCGAGCCATAAAGCAAGGACAGTTACGGCGTGGTTTGACGATAATTCCGTATCGTGTGTGGACTGGCCAGCACACAGACGATACACGATATGAATTAGAGCGCCGCATAAGAAGTTTGGAACCAAGGCCTACTATTAAGCAACAGTTGGCGGTAGCATTATGTACTGAACGGAAGAGCATACCTATCGCTGTATTCCAAAACCCTGTCGAGAGCATGTCTCGAAGGGCCAGTGCATGCATTAAGGCCAAAGGTGGACCGACACCGTACCAATGTGTGTCAATAAATGCTATGTTGCTCTTCTCTTCTGGGTGTCCGGTGAATTTTGTCAATATAGTGTACATTGTAGAACTGAATGAACGTTATTTATAGGATTAGCCTAGTACTAATCTTTTGTTTTTCTTCTTGGACACATTGTGATGTTAACCGACTTTACAGTTCATAACGGAGTTTAATCAGCTCAATAACCCTATAAAACCACTTTCTTGAAATTTCATTTCTGAGTACAGTGAGAAAGCCAAATGACTAAATAATATGTATACTCAGAAATTCGGAAGTTTTCCTTTAGGCTCATGTACACAGCTACGGACAAAGATGTCACAAAACAATCAGACCTCGTCGAATTGCACCTGCGTATGCAGGGCAGTTCAAAAGTCTTGCCCTATTTTTAGGAAACTAATAAAAAAACAAAACTACACCACTTACAGAAAAATGATTAACAGCGTTTGAAAGGAAAACATCTAAAATATTGTCTATCCTTGCGAGCAGATAGCGGCATTTGTCCTTTCGTTTATAGCTACAAGCTACAATGGCGAATGTCCAGGAAAAAGCGATTTGTGTGGCGTGGATTTTCGAAATGTAATCAGTAATTCAAGTGAAAAACAATCGTACACGTTTCGGCAGGAATCTCCTGATTCTGAAAGTAATATGTATTGTAATGATTCGCTTCTAGAAACTGGAAGTCTGATGGACAAGCCAAGAAGTGGACATACTAGTGTTTCGGAAGCATTTTCATGGAGCTCGAGAAAGTCAACCTAGAAAGCATTTTTCTGGAGTCCTAGGAAGACAACCCGACAAGATTCTGCACAATTGGGTTTGGCGCGTACAACAATGATGCGAATTTTGCATAAAAGATTGAGGTTATGTTCATACAAAGTCCAGACTGTTCAACATTTTTTTTTTGATTGGAGGTTTAACGACCACCGTGAGCAACTCAATGGGCTATAAGCAGTCTCGCCCGTCCCTAATTTAGAATCACTGGTTCCAGGGAAGGGAGAGAGACAGTGCCGTAAGACAAACACAGCATCCATGCCTGTACCGGGATTCGAACCCGGACCCCTTACGGACGAATGATCAGAGGCCAGCGCCTTAGACCACTGCGCCACCGGGGCGGCTTTTTCAACATTAGGAGGAGAACGATAAGCCTCGCTGTTTCAAATTTGCCCGAAATTTAATGGATCACCTAGATAATGACGAACACTTCCTTGAACGTGTGCAGTTTAGTGATCAGTCGACACTTCACGTGTGAGGAGCAGTTAATAGACGTAACGTGAGCATATGGGGTTCGGCAAAACCACGTTTCCTCCAAACTCATATTCGTGTTTGCCATAAATTTAATGTTTGTTGTGGGCTTATGCACAACCGCATTGTTAGTCCTTTTTTCTTCCTGAAAAAATCTGACAACGCAAATGCCTACTTTTATATACAGCAAAATTTTGTTGCGCCACAAGTCCAAGACCTTCAGCCAGATGACAACTGGGAAACAGTATTCGCGACTATGTGCATACGGCGTTCCCAAACCGCTGGATTGGCCGAGATAGCCCGATTCCGTGACCAGCCCATTCACCGGATTTGTTTTATGGGAATTTGTCAAGGACGGAGTATACAAAACAAAGATGCGTGATTTAAACAATCTAAAGGCGAACGGATCATGAACGTCATTGCTGCTGTTGATACAGAAATATCACGAAGAACGTAGTTAGAAATTATTTTTTTTTTATTGGAGGTTTAACGACCACCGTGAGCAACTGAATGGGCTATAAGCAGTCGCCCGTCCCTAATTTAGGGTCACTGGTTCCAGGGAAGGGAGAGAGCCAGTGCCGTAAGACAAACACAACATCCATGCCTGACCGGGATTCGAACGCGGACCCCTTACGGACGAATGATCAGAGGCCAGTGCCTTAGACCACTGCGCCACCAGGGCGGCAGTTAGAAATTGAGTACAAGTTGAACATCCTGTGTGCTACTAAGGGAGCACATAAAGAAGTGTATTACATAGTTTGTATTATAAAACACGTTATAGGTTTACCTTTCGAACTCAGCAAATTTTATGTCTGTAAGTAATGTACTAATTTTTTAATAATTTTCTAAATCTAGGGCAAGACTTTTACACCACCTTGTACTAGGACTGAACGGCTAAAATTTCCAATACCCGTTGCAAGTTTCATTATGAAAACGTGCAAAAATTAAGATTAGAATAACCATGCTCTTCGTATTCATCATGCTTTCAGAGAATAAAAATGATTTTCTTTCTTCTTTTGTCGAAATCCGTGCATAGCAGATTTGCTCCATCCATCCAAAATTTAAGTAGAAAATTGATGATAAAAAAAGTTTTTAGTGGAGTAACTCTTAACAGATGGCAAAATATTAGCCGTGAATTGAAAAGATTTTTGACTAATAAGCATGTTTTTAGAAACCAAATTTATAGTTTGTTTTCTTGTTCGTAACATTACCATTACCGGATTTCAATAACATAATTCTTTAAAATGGTTTATCATTATTTGAGCCAAGAACTTGAAATTTTTTTGTCTATTTCCTCGAGAATGTGATCATAAAAAAATTATTTTTGTAGGATTTGCTTTAGGACAATTAATAAAGATAACTTCCATAATATTTTATGGAATTCAGCACTGAAACAGCTGTTTAACAGCAAGTAATTTCAACACCAAACGTTCTTAAATAACTGAAGATTTTAATTACCGGGTTTAGAAGTACATTTTGCTATGACAGTTTGTAGTTGAATTATGACAACTATTTAATAATGCACTTGGGGGCATCTGGTTGATTTAGATTTTTTTGCGGATTATTTTCCATATGGTAATTAATTTGAAATACCAAGGGAAAATGAAACTGGCTGAGTCTCCAGTACCTTTTTAAGTGCTGGTTTTCATCTGGCAACAGCAACGGATTTGATACTTTAATATTTTTCAGAATTTTAATGATGGCTTAGTGTTTTAAATTTTAAAGCGTCTACAAATGTTTAGCAAAAATTTTCAATCATAAATTTCCATTTAGTGATATTCTGTATTTGAACTTTTTTGTTTTCCTTCGATGTGGATTATTTCATTATTTACAGGCATTACTCAGACTTTTCAAACTTTACTCATTTTGGAATAACACCTAAAAGATTTTCGCATAAAAATTGAAAGATCCGCATTGTTGTCGTTTTTCCCGTTAAAAAAAGCTCTGCTCAACATTTTTATTTAAATTAAATGCTTTAGACGACATATTATGTAACATGTTACATTACCGGAAAAAAACCTATGGGCAAAACAAAAACTAAAGCACCTACTAAAAATACGAAACCTAAGTTGAAGTTGTCTGGTGCGTCAGCTTCTGATTTTTTTCATTGCTAAGTTTCGAATCCTGGGTAAGACATGATAGCGCGTTTGTCCTGTCACTTTCCGCAGGAAGAAAATTGGCAATTCCGGCTTCTTGTACCCAGACTTTGAACTCCATCCAAACTTTCACTACTCATCAAAGGGAAGGTATGGTTGTTCTGAGTACGTTTAGAAGTTCGCCGAAAATTTAAAAACTGGAATAATACAGAGACACTCTGCGGTGCAGTAAAAGCCCTAGGAATCACTTTAATGTTCAGCAAGTCTGTTAGGAAAAATGCGTAATTATATTATTATTTTGTCCGTCGTCAGTCTTCCTGCGGGAACCATATCCCTGTACCTATTATCAACATCTGGATCTACGACAAAGAAGACAGCTGGATCTACGACAATAATAGGTGTCAGTGGAGCCTAACCTGCCAGGGGCATTGGGGGCACATGCCCACGCATATCGAAGGTTGTGTGGGCATTGCTCCCACGGTTATGTAAGCCACAAGATCTTAGGAAGATTTTCACTATCTTAGGAAGCATTATGTTTGTTAGGTTTTTTAGCACGTCTTTTGTAAAAAAAGATTGTGCTTATGTTACCGGTTTGTCCGTCCTTCCGTCTGTACCCACGATATCTGTGCAACTATTAGTTCGATTTGAAAAATTCTTTTTGCATTGGGAAGATTGAAATATACGAATGATGATCCTTCATTTTGTTTCCTTTTTTACGATGTACAATTTAGCCACTAGAGGGCGTAAATGCAGATGATGTCGAATTTAAAAATACGTTTTATTCCACATATTTACTTCTAAACATCCGACAGAAAAATTCTTTTATCTTTCGATTCCATTTATATCGAAGAGTATTTTAGATATACTTACTATTTCAAATTACGCATAGATTTTTCGCTAGGGGGCGTAAAAGAAAATTACATTTTTCCCGATAACTCTTCTTCTAAAACTCCGATTTGAAAAAGTTTTGCTTCAGCGGATACACCTCCTGATGGAAAATCTTTTGCATATAATTTCTGATTTTTGGTAAAAAATACTTTGGCCACCAGGGGGCGTAAGTGTTAATTTTTGCTTCTGATGTATTTGCCATAAAATCTGAGCTTCTAAAATATCGATAGAAAAATTCTTTCGAGGACTGATGCCACTCACATCGATAAACCTTTTCGAAATATTTTTTTCATAAAATATTCCACAGTTTCTCCGCCAGGGGGCGTGGACGTATATCTTATTTTTGTCAATATCTCTACTTCTAGGAGTCCGATTTGAAAAATTCCTACTGTGTTGGATAGTGTTTTCAGTGTGGCATGTTTTTCATATAATTTAAAAATTTTCAAGTAATTCGTAGACTTTCCGCCAAGGGGCGTAAAGATAAATTGCTTTTTCCCCTATATCTATGCTACTAATTCTCCGATTTGAAAAATTATTTCTGCAGCGGATACAGATCCTGATGGGAACACCTTTGCACATAATTTCTAATTTTTGTAAAAAATGGTTTGCCCAATAGTTGGCGTAAGTCTTAATTTCCGCTTCTGATGTATTTGCAGCAAAATGTGAGCTTCTAAAATCTCGATTGCAAAAAAAGTCGTTTGTAGAGCGATACTACTCATGTTGACAAACCTTTTAGAAACATTTTCTTCTTGAAATAATGCATGGTCTCTACGCCAGGGGCGTAGATGTATATTTTATTTTTGTCAATATCTTTACTTCTAGGAGTCCGATTTGAAAAATTCCTTCTTTGTTGGATAGTGTTTCCGATGCGAAATGCTTTTCCTATAAATTCAAAATTTTCATGTAAATCATAGATTTTCCGCTAGGGTGCACAAAGGTAAATTGCGGTTTCTGCGTTATTTCTGCTTCTAAAACTCCGATTTGAAAAATTCTTTCTGTATCGCATACAAGACCTGAAGGAAAATATTTTTCACATAATTTCCAATGTTTTGTACAGAATGGTTTGGCCACCAGGGGGCATAAGTGTTAATTTCTGCTTCTGATGTATTTGTAGCAAAATCTGGGCTCCTGAAAACTCGACTAAATTTTTTTTCTTGGACCGATACCGCTCATATAGAAAAACCTTTTAAGAACACTTCTTCCTAAAACAATGCATGGTTTTCCCACCAAGGGACGTAAAGCCAGATCTTACTTCTGTCGATATCTCTGTTTCTAAGAGTCCTATTTGAAAAATTCTTTCGGTGTTGGAGAGCGTTTCCGGTGCGAAATGTTTCTCATATAAATTCATGTTTTTCTTAACGCACAAGTTTTTCTTAACCAGAGGGCGTAATTTCACGATTCCGTTTACAGTAATATCTGAGGGATTAAAACCCGATTGAAAAACTTCTTTCTTCCGTCAGATACTATTGTTTTAAATACCGGTTCCATTGACTTTGAATAGCTTTGATAAATTTAATTAGCGTCAGAACGGATTCAAAAGACGTGCTTATTACACCTGAAAATTCGGTGTCAACTTTCTTGTTTTCTTATGCTCGCACCAAATAGAACTTCAGCATGCTTTAGGAATTCTCTTGATGATACCTAACCAACCTTTTCTTTCTGCGTAGACATATTCATCGGTGAGACTAGAAATTAAAGACAATTTCTTTACCACGCGCCACCAGTGTGCTCTTATCTAATCCATGCCCTCCATATGCCCATAAATTAATTATCCGTTTAATGCACTTTCGACTACAACACAATGACTTTCAGCCACCAGTGTGCTCTTAACTAGTCCATGCCCTCCATATGCCCATAAATTAATTATCCGTTTCCTACACTTTCGACTACAACACAATGACATGGGACAGCTTACCACGCTCTAAAGAGCCGTACACGTTTCTCCCACGCAGAGCGTGGAGACATTCCTTCATATCAGTCTGTTACACTAAGACTAAAAAGTGCCAAAAAACCACGAAACAATTCCATTACCTTAAAGAATCGTACTTTTTCTAACGTGCACTACGGAAAAGAGAATGCCTCTCATGTGATGGCTTTTCCCCCTTCCTTCTTGTGGGATGAGAAAGTTCCGAAGTCCTAACATTTATCGATCGGACAGGATATACTAGTACAACCTCACCCATCATATGGAGACTTTGCGCAGTCAGTCAAACCACTAAACGAAAAAAAGAAAACACCTTGCTTACTTATTTTTGATTTCTTGTATCATGCCTCAAATCTGAAAAATTGCTGTACACCTATCAAGACTGAAAACAGATGAAATAGAACTGGGTGATCTAGCCTGAACCTTTGTGTCACAAAATATTCAATCGAAAAGTGTCTTCGGAAGATTTTAATATTGTGTTCATAACGTCCATTCGGTAAGTGGTACACACAATATCTGTATTTCAGAATACCCGACGTGTGCCTTTTCCTTTACTTTCATGAAGTATAAATTAAAACGCTTTAATAGCACAAACACCTCTTTTTGTAGCAGCAACATCTTCTGTCATAAAAGTTTTGAAAATACCAGTAATGATGTATGAAAAGTACAATGAAAATCATTGCGCAATTCAGATGAGTCAGATAAGAAGTCTTCATTTTTTCATACAGGTGAGAAGCACATGAATTAAAGCCTTTAAATTTTAAACAGTATAAGTTTCTATCAAGAGAAATTGAAATTAAAAAAGGAATATATATATTCATTTTTTTGGAAGCAAATGTCCCCACTCAAAAACTGAAGTTAGGCGCTACTGATAGGTGTAGCTAAGATGCAGAAAATCCAGATGCGGATAATACCTATTATCTACATCTGGATCTACGACGAAAACGGTCCATAACTTTTGGGCTTTTCCGGATACATAATCTTGACTCTATGGGGGTATAAATGCGGACAACTATTAACTTCTATATACCTATTAGCTCTGCAACTTAATTCTCGGCCCCTAAACGTAAGCGATCATAGAACGTCGGCAAATACAAATAGCTGTGTGCGATAATGGCTGATTGCAGCGCCATCTAACAGCTTTCAAAGCAACTGTAACGGCTCACAGCTGTAGTGACAGAAGGGATGAAAGTTGACGGTGAAAGCAATGTCGTTCGAGAAGCAACATTTGAGGCACTGCCTCCTGTTCGCGTTTCAGCTGAAAAAAGCGCCGCTGAAGCCCACAAATGATCTGTGCTACTTTGGGTGAGGCTGCTATGTCCTACAGTACGTGTAAGAATTTCGATCTCCGGGATGCAGAACGTCCGGGACAACCACAGAAAGTTGACGATGAGGAACTGAAACAACTGTTGGACGCACACAGTCAGAGATCGCCCAGGAACTCGGAGTAACACGGCAAGCCATTGCAAAGCGCCTGCACAAGCTTGGACGGATTCAAAATGAGGGCTGTTGGGGGCCCCACCAACTCACAGCTGCGAACAAGTCTAGGCTACAAGGTTGCTGTGTCCGTGCTCTCCAGATTCAAGAAGGATTTCCTCCATAAGATTTTGACCTGTGATGAGAAGTGGATTTTCTACGATAATCCTAAGGGGCGCAAATCGTGGGTTTATACAGGTCAGCTTACCACCAGTACCGCCAAACCGAATATCCATGCCAGGAAGTTGTTGTGAATATGGTGGGAGCAGCGTAGTGTCGTACACTATGAGTTGCTCAAACCTGGTGAAACGGTCAATGCTGAGCGTTATTGTCAGCAACTCATTCGTGTGAGTGACGCAATGGAGGCAAAAAAGCCATACACCGGCAAGGGCAGAAGGTCGGCCCTGTTGCTTCAGGATAACGCGCGTTCTCACACCGCGAAAACGACTTTAAACACGATCACCGACCTGGGATGGGAGATTTTGTCCCACCCGGCGTATTCTGCAGACTTCGCCCCGTCGGATTATCACATCTTTCGCTCCCTGCAATACCACCTGAGTGATACGCACTTCACTTCTGTCGAGGAGGTCCACACAAGTATTGATGACTTTATCAGCTCGAAACAGCCCTTTTTTCCGCAGTGGCATTCGACAGCTCCTGACCGATGGCCAACACGACGGGGATTATTTCCCTGTTTAGGTACGTATTCAATTTACTATAATTTGATGTCAACTTGTCGTGCCTGTGGCAGAGAATTAAGTTGAACACCTAATACATAACGTCTTGTGCGACATGTGTGATGGATGCCATTGAAGTACGATTTGTGCGCCAAGATTACAATAAATGAAGACATTTGATACATCAACAGTAAGTATAATGTAGAGCCATCAGTTTTAAACTTTAATCTGGCAGATGAGCTTTCTTCGAGGAGCTAACCTATGAATCTCAAAGAACAACTTACCGATAAGTACGTGCATTTCTAAAACTACAATTTGTAACATTATTTTCATGTCAAAAAGCGTCTGTTATATGGGAAACATTTTGTGTACACTTTTTACTACTCCAAATTCAGTTGTTTTAGGTAATTGTCGGAAATGTACTTTTGCAAATTTTGTCATTTTGACACAGTTTTCTTACTATACGAAATAGCTTGCTTTGACTGTGGATGCAAATTGTTATTCGTATTTGATACCATATCTCCATTTCCAAAACTCGGAAAAAAAGAGGTTTTTGATTCATATGAATTTCTTTGTGAATAACATTTTGCCCAAAATATACACTTCAATAATTCTGTTATCTGGCAAAAGTGTAAATAAGCGTTTCTGTTTGCTAACCTCTTTCCGGATCTAAATTACTGATTGAGAAAGTTATTTTTACTACAGACTGCATTCTCTAGGGTGAATACATTGATGGATATCATAACTTCATGCGCCAATAAATGTTCAATGATTATTACATATATTAAACTGAATGGACAAATTATTATACACACCTACCTAATAACGTTTTGCTCCATCGTTTGCCATCACAACAACAATCAGACGTCTCGGTGAGGACTGAATGAGGTGTTCAAAAAACGAAGGTGGTGTTGCCACATATGAAGCGAGATCGCCTGGTGTAGAGCATCCACAGTTGGCTGAGGGGGTTGGCGGGCTCCAACAGATCTCTCCGATTCGTCCCACAAATTCTCAATGGAGCTGCGGCCCAGCGATCGAGGGGGTCATTCAGGTGTGGTAAATTCACATGAATGCTCCTGGAGCCAACTGGTCGCCATTCGAAAAGTATGCGGTGCGGTGTTGTCCTGCTGAAATATGGCGTCATGGTGCGGAAAGGGAAACATTACGAACGATTGTAGATGGTCAACAAGGATGCTCATATTAGAGATGAGCTCGGGCTCGGACGAGCTCAGAATTCATTAACTGCCGAAAAACCCGGGCCCGGGCTCGGAATTACACGTGTTGAATTTCATTACTATAATTAAATCAACACGTGTAATTCCGAGCCCGGTTGAATTACACGTGTTGAATTTCATTGTGGATTTGTTACCATGGTGGAAGGATTTTCAATTTCTTAAGCTAGCTGCCATTGCAAGACAAATTTTGCTTAGCAAGACCTGCATTATGCATTGTCCAAAGCTATGGCCCAAGCAAGGGTTAGTAGTTTAAGGAGATCTGGTATCGATAAACTGAGAAAAAATCACATTCCCATTTTTTGTATTTTATTAAAAATCAAAAATCTTATCTTTAAAATAATGTATTAATTTACAAAATTGTGCAGTTAGAAGAAGTATTGTTACTTATTTTTTAAAATTTCCTCACTCCAGCGATTTTTGGGGTGACGTTGGTTTTTAGTGCAGCAGGTGGAGTTTTAGAGAAAAGAAGATCAAGTTGAAGCGCTGAGGCATTAGATGCAATTCTCCCTCTCTCTTTTTTCATGATGAACTTGATCTGGAAACTGCACACACATATGATAATATTGTGATTATTATACTATTAAGCTCAAAGCTTTGTTAATGTTACAAAATGCAGAATAACCTGGTCACGAATGCTTTTACGTTCTTTTTTTTTATTTTGGAAATTTCCCTACATGCTTTTTTTATATTCTACTACATCACTCTAAACTATCTTTACCAATTAGCATATATGTAAATTATATGGCAAAGATTAGTTTTCTAGAGTCAAAATTTCAAACACTTGCAACTGTCTGTACGGAGTTGTACGTTTTATAAAGGAATTTATTCAAAATAAAAGTAAATTTAGAAATCAAAAAGAAATAACGAATGGAATTTTTTGTTCCTAAACGATTTTCTTTTCTTCAGCTTTTACCAAAATTACTGATTCCCCTGATACGGTCGAAGGGCACGTTGATTATTTATTTATTTTCAAATCCACATTTTAGAACATTTGGCTTTACGCGTAGTATTTTTAAAAACATGTTAATATTGTGAAGTGGATTAACTGAACTAAACTTTTTAAACTAATGATTTTTAAATTAATCCTTGCTTGGGTCATATTTTTGGCCAGTGTATAATGCATAAATGCAAGCCTTGATAAGCAAATTTTCCAAGAATTCGGGCGCGGGCGGGCCCGGGCTCAACAAACACATGTAATAAAAGAAAGCGGGCTGGGCCTAGGCTCTAGGTCTTTGGACCCGGGCGGGCCCGGAGTCCTAAAATTGAGCCCGAACTCATCTCTAGTCCACATAACTTGTGCCGGTGACGGAGGACTTAACAGGTACGAGGGGCCCCAAGGATGCTCATGCAAACGCACCCCAAACTGCTACACAGCCTTCACCTACCTGTACAACCCCAACTTGACAATCTGGGCCCACTGCTTCGCAAATTGTATGCCATACACACACCCTCACATCGGCGTGAGTGATAGAGATTCATCAGACCAGACGACCTACTTCCAGTCCGCGGTTCTTCTTAATGCTGAAGTACTGTATCGGGCTGAACTTTGGGAGCCAAGATGCAACACTTTAGCATTAAGAAAATCTACATTTACGTGTATAAAATGATTAAAATCTTTTTTGGACGACAGATAAATGTAAGAATAGTAGGCGAAAATAGAATCCAGACTTTTCTTTCTTTAGGTACAGTGGAATATATGTTATGCTTTTTTCAGTTATAGGGTTTTCATTATTATACGGAACTCTGCGCTAGACCCAATCTTCACTGTAGTTTCTAGTGTTTTATCAGTTCGGTTATATAGGGTTCAAACGAAAGTCCTTATTCAGGGCAATAACTGCGGAAGAGCGGATCCAAGTGGTACACAAGTTAGGTCTATGTATAGGAAAGGGACGATGGCCAATCGAATGAAAGCGATTGGAGCGCCCCTAGCAGCAAAAGTAAAACGTTAGGAAACCTAACTCGCGAACAACGCGAGATAGAAACAAAATTCCAACTACAAAATTGTAGCGCATGGTCTAATTAGTAAGAAACGACATATGGTACGCACAAATTATGTACATGGAAGGGTCAAAATTCTGATAAAGTGCACGCGGTCGCTGGATGGTTAGGCAATGCAAAATACCGGCCCACGATGGAGAACGATTCAAATGCGTGTGCAAATATTGATAGTGACGTAGAAGCCTGTCGGTGAGATAAAATACCGAGGCTGGGGATTTGGACGTCAGTCAACGTACACGTTTCAAACACTGATGGCGGGCTACTCGAACGCTGAGTACTGTGAAATGGTCGTGCTTTATGGCTAATATGTCATCGCAATGTCCACGAAGCTGCAAGGCGGTATGCCGAGCGTTTTCCGACTGGTCAACATCCAACTGCAGCGACTATTAACAATTGTGTTCGCCGCCTCCAAGAGACCGGAAGCATACAGGCACGTCCGCGATCGGGTAGACCTACGGGTTCGGGTCTATCCGATCGCGGTAGACTCGAATCTGTAGGTCTACCTGATCGCATTCTTCCCCCTCTCCCAGAGGGGATTTCGAAACTGATAACTTGGCCCTCAGTCCCCGGTAGCTGGAATGTACCTGGCTAAGGCAGCGGCCAGTGCGACATGAAGGCAGAGGGAGCTGAGAATCACCGGAAGACCGAACTAGGCTGCCATCTGATGCTGACCTTGACTACGTTTAATGGACGTTCGCTATCTTCTGATTTAAGGCTCTTTGAATTGGAGGAGGAACTACAAAGAATCAAGTGGGACATTGTCGGGCTAAGTGAGGTAAGAAGGAAAGGTCACTGAACTGAAAGTGAACATCTCTTCTACTATCGTGGGACAGATACTGGCAGAACTAGTGGTGTTGGATTTATAATAAACAAGAAACTGAAGGATAAAGTTCTAGCAGTTGAAAGTTCCTCTGACAGAGCTGCGCGACTCGTTAACCAACTTTCAAAAAGATACCAGATTCAGATTATTCAAGCTTACGACCCACCACAAGTCATCCTGGGGAAGAAATTGAAGAATTTTGCGAGGAAATTCGGCATCTAAAAAACAAGGGCAAACAAGCACTTGAAGATCATTATGGGAGATTTCAAGGCGAAAATAGGGCAACAGCATCCGAATGAAACTTCGGTAGGCAAATTCGGTCATGGCAATAGAAACCAGCGTGGAGCACTCTCGCAGAGTTTGCAGAGGCAGAAAGGGTTTTCATTATGAACTCCTTTTTCAAGAAAAAGCCACATAGGAAATGGACATGGAGACATCCCAATGGGACGACAAGTGAAACAGATTTTATTATGTGTAACAAGAAATTCGTCGTCGAAGACTGCAATGTTCTTCACAAGGTTAGTGACCATAGAATGGTGAGATGTAAGATGAACCTCAACACTAAACCGGAACGTGACAAGCTCATAAATCAAACAAAATGTATTGACATGGATTGACAAATCATCATAAATACCTTCAAGTTGGAACTGAAGAACCGTTTCTCTGCTCTACAAGGTCTATCATCGGAAGAAGTGGACATCTCTGAAGTTAACAGGAAACTAAACAAGGCTCTTATGGAAACAGCAACAAAAATAAGTGGTACTAAGAACAAGTTGCATATGAAAAAAATATAAGGAAAAACAAAAATGCTAATGCAAAAGAGAATGGAGATGAGGGTAAATAAAGAAAATTTAACTTCCAAAGTAGAATATACAGAGTTATGAAAGACAATTCGGAAAATTATCACTGAAGACATAAGGAAATTCAATAGCAAACCAGTGAGAAAAGCAATTGAAATAATCAAAGCCTGAAGAAAGCAAAGGGACATCTCAGGAAGGGAAGAAAACAGATTATGGCACTGAGAAAAGAAGATGGCTCTGTAAGAAGAAATAGAGATTGTGACGTGCCTGTACCGTAGGACGCACATGAGATAAAGGTAGATAGCAGTGAGAGCACATGTCCGTGTAGCTCAGTTGGGAGAGCGACTTACTCCAGAGTGAGTTTCGATGCCCGGCGCGGACAAAACCTGTTCGTTATATTGGCGCCCGAACTTTCAGGATGACCCGGCTGTTAGATTTCTCGCAATAGTGAGATGTTATTTCCACACAGCGAGACAGTCAGAATGAGAATCCCTTATTCAATGCTCTTCATGGGTTAGCTGCTTACTGCGACACATGGTCCCGGCTGACCAGTGGGATATGTTCCCGGCCCTCTTTCGGGGAGGGGGGAGATGAGACGTGCCTGCACCGCAGGACGCACAGGAGATAAAGGCAAATAACAGTGAGAACACATGTCCGCGTAGCTCAGTTGGGAGAGCGACTTACTCAGGAGTGAGGGGACCCAGGTACGATGCGCGGCGAGGACAAACTTGTTCGTTATAATGTGAAATTTTGACAAGAGTGAAAGATTTCCACGCAAAATTATATAAAAGCGATGATAGACCTATTCCAGTCGTTAAGAAAGGTACCAGTACCACAGTTCCTCCTGTCCTCTCGGCAGAAGTTGTACCTGCAATTAAAAACATGAAACGGAGAAGAGCTCCAGAAGAAGATGGAATTACAGTGGACATTGTACAGGAAGCAAGCGGAGAAATAGAAAGTACAATCGCCCAAGTTTCACTAGATGTCTCGATGAAGGAAAGATTCCTGAGCATTGCAACAATACTACAATGATTCTGCTACATAAAAAAAGTGACATTGAGGATTTCAAGAACTACAGGCCTCTTTTCAGAGGTTTATAAAATCATTACTGAAGTTCTTTCACATCGCTTGAAGGTAACACTGGGCATAGCTCAACCAAGAGAACACGCTGGATTCAGGAGTGGCTACAGCACCATAGATTATATTCATGTACTGAGAGAATTAATTGAAAGAACGATGGAATATGAACTCCCATTATGCATGGCTTTTATAGATTATAAAAAGGCCTTTGATTCCGTGAAACCATCAGCAGTTACAATGGCGTTGAAATCCTGCGGTATTGAAGATGCATACATTAACATTATTAATAACATATATGAAAATGCAAGTGCAAAGGTTCGGCTATTTGAGGATACCACATTAATAAAAATTGGAAAGGGAGTGAGACAAGGGGACACCACTTCTCCCAAAACTCTTCAATACCACATTGCAAAATGTCTTTCAATCGTTGAACGGGGAAAACAAGGGAATAAAGATTAATGGAGATTATTTAATTCACCTTCGTTTTGCTGATGACATTGTCATTTTTGCAACTACCCCTTCAGAGCTGCAGAATATCATCCAGAAACTCGCTGACAAGAGTAAAAAAGTGGGACTAAAAATGAACAAAAGTGATGTACGATGCTTTTACAAGAAAGGATGATTTACCAATAGATGAGGAAAAGCTGAAGATAACAGATATCTACATTTACCTTGGACAACAGATATGAAGCTAGGGTCACATTGATAAGGAAATTAATCGGCATATAAAACTTGGTTGGAGAGCTTTTGGAAGAAACAGTACAATTTTCAAGAGCAATATGCCTTTATGTCTTAAAAGAAAAGTGTTTAATCCAATGCACCCTTCCAGTTCTTACGTATTGAGCAGAGACATCGACTTTAACTAAAAAAGACATGCAAAGTCTGCAGCCAACTGAAAGCATCATGGAGAGATGCATACTTGGTGTAACCAGGAAAGATAAGAAGAGGAACTTGTGGATAAGGACAAGAGTGGAAGAAATCATGATGAGAGTAAAATCCCTGAAATGGCAATGCGCTGGACACGTTGCCAGAAGAATGGACCACAGATGGACAAGTGAAATTTTAGACTGGATTCCAAGGGACAGAAAAAGACCCAGAAGACCATACGGGAGATGGATGGATGAAATTCGAAAGCATGGGGGAGTTACATGGAAAAGAGTGGCTCCAGATAGACAGTTGTGGAAGAAACTTGGGGAGACCTTCATCCAGCAGTGGATTGATAATGGTTGAAAATGATGATGATGAGGATTTCAAAAGTAAGATTTATTATAATCTTTTTTTATATATTGAGAATATGAAATCGTACAGAATTTCATAACGTAGTTTTTATAGCGAAATTGGAATAAAAAAAAATACAACAGTCAAAATAGATATAGGCTTAAGGTGGCACACAAAGTATTCATGTTTGTATGTTTTTCTTACATTATAAATTAGTGTAATATAAAATTCCGTGTTTTTTATCTTTTGTTTTTCTTTTTGAAGGCATTCAAAGTTTCACAGTAGTATTTAACATTTTAAAATTGTTTTTATACGTTTTTTACATTTATATGTTTTTAAGGCTGTCCCCTAGAAAAGCGCAAAACCAAAGTTAAACTATATTTGCTTATAACCCAGGTTCCACTATATTTGCTTATAACCGAAGTTCTACTACTAGTTTCACTTAGCGAGAAGAAAAGTTATCCGTAAACATACAGTTGTGGTACGAAAGTAAAGCACATATTTCAAAAAATCATTGCTTAGAATGGAATTTTTCTCTTGCGACAGAGAGTGTTGTGGGCAAATAAAATGTTAATAAAACTGCGTCTTGGTATGTTTTCGTTACTTAATTATTTTAATGAATTCTATGTCACCTCTAGGATTACTGGTGAGAGGTAGTGATTTTGGATCCTGCGCTGATCTACACTGACGGAAAAAAAAAATCCCAGCACCAAGAAGGGTTTGTCTTAGATAAACGACAGTTGGTAGGCGGTGAGAGTACATCTGTAAGACGACGTCTATGCAAATTTCCCGCTCGGCGCATACGTGTGGCGCTAGTAGCGCCCCTCGGAACATGCAAAGCAGGTTTGCTGTAAATACGCGCTGTAACGTTCGTGAGCGTTAGTTATCGTTGAGATTCGACGTAGTGTGTTGATGTTAGTCAAAAACGCCTTTAAGAAGACGAAGAAGCCATTATCAACAGCTCACGGAGTTTGAACGAAGTCGTGTAATAGGGCTACGAGAAGGTGGATTTTCTTTCAGCAATATTGCAGAACGACTTGGCAGGAATGTAGCCACTGTGCATGATTGTTGGCAGCGGTGGTCAAGGGAAGGTACTGCCTCAAGAAGACCGGGTTCCGGCCGGCCACGTGGCACTACTGAGAGGGAAGACCGCCGTGTACGGTGTATGGCCGTGGCGCATCGTACTGCGTCTGCGGCAGCAATTCGAGCTGCAGTTGCCACCACAGTGGCACAACGAACTGTTACAAATCGGTTACTTGAAGGACAACTCCGAGCCAGACGCCCTGTAGCGTGCATTGCACTTACTCCAAACCACTGCCGTTTGCGACGTCAGTGGTGTCAAGCTAGAGCTCATTGGAGGACGGAGTGGAGATCTGTTGTGTTTTCTGATGAAAGCCGGATCTACCTGGGTGCCAGTGATGACCGTGTGTTGGTTAGAAGGAGGCCAGGTGAGCGCCTGCAACCAACCTGTCTGCGGCCGAGACACACTGGACCTACACCTGGAGTTATGGTCTGGGGAGCAATTTCCTATGACAGCAAGAGCACTCTCGTGATTATCCCACGCACCCTGACGGCACAGTTGTACGTCGGTCTGGTGATTCAACCTGTTGCGCTGCTATTCATGAACAGCATTCCAGGGGGTGTTTTCCAACAGTATAACGCTCGCCCGCATACCGCTGTTGTAACCCAGCATGCTCTACAGAGTATCGACATGTTGCCGTGGCCTGCTAGATCACCAGATCTTTCAGCAATCGAGCACGTATGGGACATCATTGGACGACAACTCCAGCGTCACCCCCAACCAGCATTAACCGTCCCTGTATTGACCGACCAAGTGCAACAGGCATGGAACTCCATCCCACAAACTGACATCCATCACCTGTACGACACAATGCATGAACGTTTGCGTGCTTGCATTCAACATTCTGGTGGTTACACGGGTTATTAATGTACCAGCATTTCACATTTAAAATGGCTCTTCTCGCGCTTACAATAAGCTGTGATCTTGAAACCTTAATCGATTAAATATGTTACCTATACAAATGTATTGCCGCCATTTCATTCCTCTACAACTATTTTTTCGTGGTGTTGGGATTTTTTTTCCGTCAGTGTAGTTTCCATTGCTTTCTCTCCATAATAATTTAAATGCAATATCGATTATTTTAAGATAGTGAGTTTGACTGAAACGCTTGGCTTAAGCTCCTTTAAGACTGGAGTCTACGCAACCAAAGATATCAGTATTAAGAGAATAGAAATATAGTCACATTAGAGGCATTGATCTCAGGTTTATATTTTGTTCCTAGAATTTTGAGATGATTCCTTAACGAGATATCTACGGTTTTAAATAATTTTCCATGGCACGAATACACAAATATACGAGCAGTTCCTGCTTCGGATGAAGTATTTATGGCTTTTCTGTCTCTGACACGGTTTGGGCGACCGAGTTGTGTAATTCAAGCTTAAAATTTAAAACAGAGTTCCACACTTTTGCGATACTGTACCTAAGTGAAATCATATATTGTGAAGGATAGTACGTAGTGTAGATAGTTTAATTCTTGGATGTAACCGAAATCTGATGCTTTCAAATAATTCAAAACATGCACGTTTCTTTCATTTACGAAGCGAAACTGACGTATTCTCAAGTCTTACGCAATTAGTTATTAAAGGCAGGAAACATGAAAACCTTTCAAAGGCTTAAAATTTATTCTGAATGCATCTGTTGGATTATGAGTGTTCAAAACTTACGTCGTCTATCATTACCTCCGGCGCCAGTTCAGTTTCCTGTGCGACAATGATATTTGTTCAAGGAACAAAAGAACAAGCTTTTGAAGTGAACACTTTAGGGAACTTAACGTATTCTGACTGCTCCTTAGTTTGCATTAGGAATGCTAACATTTCTATTTCATACTTTTATTCAGATTCTAATTTCATGATTTCTATTTCGAGTTAACACATTGCCGAAAATCGGATATGTAGCCTGTTGGAATGTGCACTGAAATAAAGAGATAAATAATAATATCGAGAAATACAGACGTCAAATAAAAGCACAAGAGACTGCTTGTGTAATATAACAAATTTCGAGGTTTGGTCATTGTCCTTTCACTTTCTGTCCCCAAAAGCAGGTAACACTGTAACACCGCTCCAATCTAGTCCGAGGTAAAAACAATGATTGCTACTAGAGAGAAGGAAACAGCCTTTCAGAACAACTATGGAAACCCTTTCTCTCTCTCTCTCTCTCTCTCTCCTCTCTCTCTCGGTCTCTTTGAGATACTTTAAGAAATTGTTCTCAAAATATTTACTCTGATACCCTTAATCTTAGTTTTTAGAGGTAAATCAGGCACATCGAATGCAGATGCGAAGTGGTCTATATTAGAGTCATGCAGCATAAAAATATCCTTTGGCTCACATAGAAATATAATGATGACAACTCGATTTTTACCTCAGGAAAAGAGACATTGGCGATATAGTCGGTGTTATAAGTAGTCGTCATAAAGCAGTTTTTTTCAAATAGCAGTCAGTTGTTTTGCATGCATAAATTAGCTTTATTTTCATCATAACTGCTTCGAGATTTTCATCATTAAATTACAAATAATAAAAGTTTGTTTAATCCATAAGCTTCATAAAACTTCTTAATGGGTGTCTAGCCATAAGCGATTTTTAAATCTTTCTGGATATCCCGATTAACCATTTGCACAGAATTTAGGATGTCAGAGAAATGCTGTACCTTCTTACTTGATTACGTTAAACAAGTTAATTGGAGTTTTTTGGGATATAATTCTTTTGCCCGAGGATTACATTCTGATCTCGAATGAGATATGGGAACTTATTAACTACTTCTGTCTCCTAATCAGTCCTTCCAGAGCTACTCCCAGTCATGCGTAGAGTTAATGGGGAAAGCTGCTCTTTCGAAATTACTGTATGCATGCTAATCATTATTAATTGAACGAGGCATTCCGCTGGAGCAATAATGCTTAACCCCAACGGAATAATGTTCTAACGTTATTAGCCCAAGCGAAACCCTGCAAACTCTGAAAAAGGATTTCCCTCTTAATTCTTTCATCGTCAAATATTTGTGCAGATAAGCATCAATGAAACTAAAGTGGGAAATAACATGGGCGTTTATTTTATTTATCCAAAACATTTTTTCATGGGTAAAATACGCGAAAAATGATACAACCTGAAATACCACTACATCAGGTGCAACTTATTTCGCGCAATTATTGAGGACCGAAAGAGGTACGAGTATAATGTACAAGGTGGTCCAAAAGTCTTGCCCTACTTTTAGAAAAGTATTGCAGAATACCTACACCACATACAGACATCAGATTTATTGCGTTTGAAAGGTAAACATCTGAAGTTTTTTATGATACGAACTATTGTAATAGAGTTCTGTATGTGCCTCCTTAGTCGAATGGAGGATGTCCAACCATTTCTCGCCACGTCAATTTTAATAATACCATATCGACAGCAGCAATGACGTTCATAATTCATTCCTTAAGCCCTTAAAGTACTCACCTTTGATCACGATTCCTGACAAGTCCTTTGAAGCACTCACCTTTGTTCTGTATACTCTGTCTTTGACGAATCTCCATAAAAATGCAGTTGGGCTATAACAGGTGAACTAGCTGGCCACTGAAACTGATAAACCAGCGTCCTGAGAACACAGTATGTAAGTAGTGACGAAACGAACACGTATTTCCCCGTGGGGAGATGCGTCTTGTTTAAAGATGATATCTGGCAAAGAGTCTTCGACTTGTGGAACAGCAAAATTTTGCAGCATATCTGAATAGACATTTGCGTTGATAGATTTTTCCACAAAGAATAAAAGGACCAATAATATGGTTGTGCTTAAGACTGCACCAAAGATTAACCTTGGGGCTATAACGAATATGATTTTGCGAGACATGTGGGTTTTCTGAACCTCATATGCACGCGTTATGCCTATTAACTGTTCCTAATAGTGAGATGTCGACTCATTATCAGGTAATACCAAAAAATACTGTCGTGTTTTTAACGTGTGAAGAAACGAAAGAAAAAAGGACTTGGAGCAGATGTTTTAATCCATATAATAAGTGCCCCCGGTAATTTCAACCTTCTCCCATCGACCGACAAAGTTTTGAATCCCAGACTTGTAGAATTACATGGGTTTCGATGCAAAAAAGGCAGAAAAGGTTCGCAGTACCTCCTCCACATTTCGAAATGTAGTCCCAGCAAGATGGTTTTGCAGACTGCGAAAGAGCTGGTAGTCGGATGGGGCGATGTCAGGGGAATATGCTGGATGCGGAAGTTTTTCCTATACGAAGTCCTGCATCGTGGCACTGGTCATTTTCGCTGTGTGTGGTTTTGCGTTGCCCTGCTGCAGCAGCATGCCTTTACGATTCACGAGTGCTGGAGGTTTATCCTGCAAAGCAGGGCGTAGACGATGCAGATGCTGACAGTAGATTTCCACTGTAATGGGTTTGTTGGGTGGTAGCATCTCGCAATGGATTATGCCCTGCAGACATCAAAACCTTTTGTGGGAAACGTCCTGGTTTTGCCACTGCTGCAGGCACATTCACTTTGGGAAGCCACTGCAGTTTACACTTAATGTTATGATAAACAATCCATTTTTCATCGCCCGTGAAAATTCTGTGCAAAAACGGCTCCCTATTTTCACGGGAGAGCAAAAAAGTGCAAATGTCCACACGCTGTTGAAGCTGTTGTGGAGTTAGATCATGGGGTACTCACTTATCCAGTTTAGACACATAACTGAGGTCCTGCAAGTGCCGGTGAACAGTGGAATGGTTTGAATGAACAAGTGTGGCCAATTGCTCGACTGTTGACTGCGGATTTCCCTCAACAGCAGTTTTCAGCACGTCGCTAACCAGCTCAACAGGCCATCCGGGTCGCTGCATATCCTTGAGGCTGGTTGCCCCCGTTGAAATTTCTGGAACCAGCATTGATATTTACTGACCTCAAGGGTATCCGGCCCATATACGGCATTGACGTTTCGTGTTGCTACCGTCGCTGAATGTTGATGGTGAAACTCATACAGCATAATGTGCCTAATGTGGTCTTCTAACACTACCATTTCCTATGCGGGTTAAGTAAACAATGACTGCACCTAGAACTCCCATTTGCGGTCTCAAGTGACTTGAAGGTCTGCTCGCGTGATCCCTCTTATACTCACCGTAGTCGACGTCATAGTCTGGTCACCAGGGAGCTCATTACTGTTGGACTTGAGCAAAACGACATTACTTCTGGGATGACCTGATACTAAAACGCACACGTTCAAGGAAGCGTTCATCATTACCTAGGCGATTCATTAAGTTACAGGAAAATTCAATACGGCGAGCCTCCATATGTTGAACATACGTTTACAACGTTCTCCTCCAAATGTTGAACAATATGGACTTTTTATACATATAACCTGTCTTTTATGCAAAATCCGCATCATTATTGTATGTGACAAACCAAGTTGTGCAGCAGCTTGTAGGGTTGACTTCCTCAGACTCCAGGAAAATGCTTTCTGTACTCGTTCCACGTAGTCTTCCGAAACATTGGGACGTCCACTTCTTGGCTTCTCAAACGCACTCCCAGTTTCTAGAAATTTATCTTTCCAACGCTTAATTCTTTTATCATCAGGATATTCCTCCCGAAACTTGTGCAAACCTTTCTTCGTACTTGAATTAAAGATCTCGTTTCAAAAAACCACGCACGCCACACAAACCGCTTTTTTCTACATATTCACCATTGTAACTTGTTGCTATGAAAAGAAAGAACAAATACTGCCATCTACATGCAATGATAGAAAAAAATTCATACGTTTACCTTTTTCAAACGCTGCAAATTTTATTTTTGTAAGTGGTGTAGTACTTTTTTTATTAATTTTCTAAACATAGGACAAGACTTCTGGACCACCTTGTATTATTTTCATGAAAAATCAAAGTGCAGGTGGTATTTGGAGAGTAACATAGTTATTGCATTTTCCCTTCTGTTTAGTAACAAAGCAAATTATGGGCTGAGATCTCTATGAAATAAAGAATACAGTACTTTAGGATGGTTTCAAATAAAAAAAAATCGATACACTTCTTACACTTCCCTAACATTTAAAAACATAAACATCCTATTGCACCAACAATGCATAAATTTAATGAGAAATGGTTAAATTTTGGGAAATACGAGGTATTTGTAGGATTTTAATCCTGTGAAAATAAGATTTAAAAATGCTTTCATCATTTTAATAACATCAGTTCACTGAAGGTCACTTCGCACAAAGTAAAGTATTCGCAGTGTCTAAGTTTGATATTAGTCTACAGAATGGCTCCATACACTACACTGTGACATTTTATAAAATGTGAGTCAGGAAAAATCGGTATGAAAATCCTTTGATGGTATTTTAATGAGAAAACCAACTGCCTATATTTTACTAACAGCAGAACTGAAGATAGCGCATTTTTGTATCACGCAAAAATACACTGTATTATCAAAAGTATTCGAACACAAGAATGTTTGGGAACAAATGGCTTTATTATCGCAATAAGTGGTTAATCGGTCCAGCTTTTGCTTGCATGACAGTGACAACACGTTGAAGAATAATACCAACCAATTTACGGTAGGTCTCGACAGGAATGGCTCGCCATTCGTCATGTGAAGCTGCTGCCAGAGTGGCGAGCGAAGACGGTCCTTTTTGTCCATTTCGTATCAATCGGCCCAGTTCATCTCAGAGGTGTTTCTATGATTTTAAGATCAGGACTCTGAGCCGGCCAGTCTAAGAATTCCACCTCATTTTCAAGAAACCAGTCCTGCATATGCTGTGCAGTGTGGCAGGGAGCTCGATCGTGTTGGAAGAGACAACGGTCATTTCCATAACACTGTCACATTGTTGGTAGGGAAGAATTATCCAGAACATTGAGGTACACTTCAGAGTTCATGGTTTGTGGTATAATAACCAACGGACCTAGTCATATCTACGAAAAACAACTCCATACCGTAATGGAGCATGCGCCGAACTTAACAGTAGGAAGAACAGTCCGATGAAAATCGTTTGCCGCGCAGTCGCCAAATCCAAATACGCCCATCACAATGGATGGTAGTGTTTGAATCATCACGTCGAAGACTGATCACTCCGAAGAACAGCTTTCTAGTCGCCCACAGTCCAGGAACAACGGGAGACACACCACCCCAAACGGCGCTTAGCCTGTGCAACTCTCTGCGGACAGTTATGGTACTAACCGAACCATTGCAAGCATTTCCTACTTCAACAGCGATGAAAACGGCAGTGGAAGAGCGGGATTTCGTAACATTTCTTACCATGGCTGTTCTGTCACGTTTTTGCGGCTTTACTGAACGTTTTTTTTCTTTTTTTTGCAGTTGCACCGTCTTGCTTGCATCTCTTCACGACACCACTTACAGTTTTAGTATGTTTAGTTTAGCTACAATGTTCCGTATGGAAACGTTGCATAAATGGCATTCTATGACCAGCCCACGCTGGAACTCAGACATTTCACGTCCACGAGATATATCCGCTTTAAAGTTACTTACAACACGACAGAACATCTCAGGTTTGTATATTAATACGTACCTCCCCACTCACAGCGCACCTTTGTGCGCAACTGTTCTTCGCACTTACGCAAATATTTGACAGTTTCCGAATACTTTTTAATAATATAGGTTATGTTACAATGTAAAACGTTCCTAAAATTATGTCAAAAATATCTGAAACTCACTGAAGAAATTTAGGACGTACAGCATACCGTACTGCGCAGAATTGTTTTCCTTTCAAATTATAAATTCATCAGCACGCAGAACAGCACGTAAGACACATTACCGAAGAATATTTTTTTATTAAAAGATGTGCAAAATGTACATATGAAGCCGGTGTAGGTGGATTAAAAGCACTGTAACATATTATAATCTATTAAACAGAACCATTTTCCATTAAAGGATTCAAAAACGTTTTCCCCATCTTGGATGATTACCTCCCATTTTCATAAGCTAATAACATGTTCAGGTATGAAGGAAACAAGATTTAAGGTAATTTGTAAGCTTCCTGTATATTATGAAATATTTTGCAACAGAGAATAGCAATAATTGCTACTGCTCTCAGTTTCTACTGCATGTGTGCGTATTTTCTCACTGATAAGCTTCTAAATTTATATTAATATTACGAAGACAATTCAGAAAGAGTACAAAACGTATTTATGGGATATAAATATATCAAAAGACAAAGGCGTACCATTATTTGAGGCTTCTTTCATTTTATTATTACGTTTTCCACTTTTTTTTTTTTTTTTGAGTGGAAGTTTAATGACCACCGTGAGCAGCTCAATGGGCTATAAGCAGTCGCCCGTCCCTAATTTTGGGCCACTGTTTCCAGGGAAGGGAAAGAGGCAGTGCCATAAGACAAACACAGCATTCATGCCTCACCGGGATTCTAACCCGGACTCCTTTCGGAAGAATGATCAGAAGCCATCGCTTAGACCACTGCACCACCGGGGTGGCGTTTTCCACTTTTGATGAAATGGATTTATTCTCGTTGCAATTTTCTGTTTTTTTGAAATTATGAGCAACTCAATGACGCTGATATTTTCTGAAGTGAGATCTCCCGTCAAATGTACAAGTATATAATTCTGGTGTGCTTCAGCACCAAAATTCTTTTTAATGTAAATCACCGACAAACATTTGAACGACACATAATCAGATGTAGTTCCATAGGTTCTATGGGGTTGCTAAAAATCTAGATTTCTTTTGACATCACCAGATGGCACTACCATTGTGTTTGTTTCAGTTATGGTAAGTATTTATTGAGAGTTTATTTTTATATTTTATTTTCTTCCTAACGAATATTTAAATGCAAATGGCACTAAATACCGTTAAATGAACATTAATGTTTTACACACATAAATGCCTGATTGATTTTTTGCAGTTTCTACATCATACGTTCAACGTCAATGCATTTCGTACCGTGTCAGCAATTTTCAAAGCTTTTAGTTCATTATTTGTTATATTCCGAAACGAGAATTTCTGTTTCCACCATTAGTGAGTACAGGCTCGAAAGACAGCCACGAAATGAAACAAGACACGTAGTTGGTTTACTCTCAGAAGACGAATGCTTAACATCATATACCTGATCATTCAACCGAAATATCCAATGCATTTCTCATGAGATTTTGTTCGTGAATACATACATAATGCAAATATTAGCAACTAGGCTTCTGGGGAAAGTACTAGATACTTTCACGACAGTAACTTAAAGACGCTATTCTGAACGAAAATTTTATTCATTATGCTAAACAGAAATACTTTCCTTTTCCTTAACGTTTAAAATGAATTACCTAATTTGGAAAGTAAAAGAAATTAAATCATTACAAATGGAATGATTCAAAAACTTTCCTTACCTTAAAAAAAGAACAAAAATAAAAACGCATTTCTTTTCCATTTGCTATTATCACTTTATTTTTAAAACAGAAATAAGAAAAGAGCCGATCTCTTGAAGAAGTACTTCTCCAATGGAAAGCTAAATAAGAGAAAAAAGATGGAGGACTCAAACGACGTGACAAACTAAGCAGCTTTTCCTAACAACGCTAAACAAAAGACAGCGGGAAACTGAAGTCCTAGGGATGCAAAGGAAGAAATAAAAGGAGCTAAAAAACCTTTATGCTTCCATTCTGGGCAATGGAATGATGGCTCGGGCCAAGTTTTTGCAGCTGACTTAATCTTCTTTATCAAAAACAATTGATGCAGGAAGCGAGAGTAAAAATCCTATCTTTCCGCGTTACTGGGCAATAAAAACAATTCTGTGAAGTGAATAAGACTTTCGGCGAATGTCAGTAAAATAGTACAAGATATTCAAGAGAAATGACAGAGAAGTGACAGAATAAATAAATGTGTTATTCACTCAATTTAGCTTCACTGTTGATGTATTTAGTTTAATTTCCACCTTCCCCCTAGATTTTGTTTTACTGGAATGGTGTTTTAAACCATTTTATTTTGTTATTTCAGTCAACAAGAGATTTTCAGCTGGATCACAATATTTCTAAATCAGAAAAAGACAGAAAAAGGAATTTATGGAAACGTTATTTACGGCAGATTTAGCCAACACAGGGATGAGAAAGTTTTCATGAGAATAAAGCCATCCATAATATTTGATGACATAAATTTTTATTTATTAATAGACGCATCGTTTAAGTATAGTTTGCAATTCAAACATTTGTGGTTATTTATTAGAAAACTATAATAATGTTTAGTTAGTAAGGACATCCGTAGTTCTATGCTAGTGCACATAATTATTCCATACTTAGTGATGTTATCTGGGGAAAGAAGAGAAAAATGTTTTGCACAAACAGATTAAAATCTGCAAGTGTTCCAAAAATATACATCTGATTAGGAGTTTATTTTAATAACATAAAGTCACCCATAGATCAGCATCACTTTCTGAATGCTGTGCAAAAGCATCCCACACCTCGAGTACTGGTAGATTAGCAGTATAACACATACACACACCTTTCATGATATCATTTCAAACGAAACAGCACTCAAGACCGTCCATGTTACATATGTCTCAAGTCTGACAGCTCGCATATTTAACATAGCAAGTTTTTTGAGAGTATCGCTTTTTTTAAGGTCGATTTTCACGAGTGACCTTTTCTTTATCACATCATTTTCCACTACCCGCTGGATCATACAGACAGGCATAGCAGTACTGTGAGCAACTTAACAAAAAGCTTTTTTTTTTGTTTACTTGTGGGTTTCACGACCACCATGCTCAACTCTTTAGGTAAGCAGTCACTTATCCCTAATTTAGAGTCACATGTTCTAGGTAAGAGATAGAGCCAGTGCCGTGAAAGGCAAAATACCAAAGCCTCAACCGAGATTCGATCCCAGGCTCATCTTGATCCAAAGCGATCGCCGTAACACTGACACAACACCCAATCTACATCCAGGACACGAACCTGGGCTCATCTCGAATGAATCACCCATAGCAAGCGTCCTTAACAGCTAGACCAACGGAGCTGCTGTCTACCGGTATTATTACCATGGCCAACTTAAAGAGCTATTGGCTTTTTGTCTCCCTCCGGCAGTTTTTCGCAAGTAGCACTATCCCCCAACACAAGCTTTCTTTCCCCACAAGTGAATTAGCACTATAACTATCGATTTTGTCAAATTTTGAAATTTGACACTGAACATTCGGAATACAGAGAAATTTACAGAAAATTATAGTCACCATTTCAGAAAATTACAGCTTTTAACAATTTAAATAAGGCCATGCAATATACTTTAGAACCGTTTCAAATTTTAAAATAGGAGAGAAAAACCCAAACTACAGTTATGCACTACAGATTTTGAATTTCACGTTCAATTTTGTAAAAGAATGTATCCCATCGCACAAAATTTAAGAAATTAGGTCATTTCTTAAGTGCTTTTAAAATATTTCTGAACAGCTGAAAAAACAAAACAAAAGCAGAACATCAACCGTGTTTCTGCGATTTTAAGATAATCTCCATAAGTAGTATAGAGGATAAAGGGTGAGTAATTTGGTATCTAATCGATCTAAGATATCATGAGCCTAATTATCCTCCAGAAAAGGATAATTAATGTCAGAATTAAAAAAATACACCGATCAGCCAAAATATTAAAACCATTTCTGGGTTATGCAAATAAGCGGGCGTGCAGCCAATCAGCGTCTCGTGGCAAGGTTGCGAATTATGTATATATATATATACATATATTGTCTTGGAGATAATTGAAGACAATATATGTATATATACATAATTCGCGACCTTGCCACGAGACGCTGATTGGCTGCACGCCCGCTTATTTGCATAACCCAGAAATGGTTTTAATATTTTGGCTGATCGGTGTATTTTTTTTTTTTTTTTTTTTTGGGAGATTTCAATGCAAAATAAGGGCAACGGCAACAGAATGAAACTTCAGTAGGTAAATTCGGTCACGGCAACGGAAACCAGCGTGGAAATACTCTCGTAGAGTTTGCAGAGGCAGAAGGGTTTTTCATCTTGAACTCCTTTTTCAAGAAAAAGCCACACAGGAAATGGACATGGAGGCATCCAAATGGGACGACAAGTGAAATTGATTTTATTATGTGTAACAAAAAATTCGTCATAGAAGACTGCAGTGTGCTAAACAAGTTCAACACAGGCAGTGACCATAGATTGGTGAGATGTAAGATGCACCTCAACACTAAACTCGAACGTAGCAAGTTCATAAGACAAACAAAATGTATTGACATAACCAACTTTAAAAAACGCCATAATGCCTTCAAATTGGAACTGAAGAACAGGTTCTCTGCTTTAGAAGGCCTAACATCGGAAGAAGGGGATATTTCTGAAGTTAACAGAAAAGTAACCAAAGCTCTTATGGAAACAGCAACAAAATTAGCTGGGTCTAAGAACAAATTGCATGTGAACAAATTATCAGGAAAAACCAAAATGTTGATGCAAAAAAGAAGAGTGATGAGGACAACTAAAGAAGATGTGACTTCCAAAGTGGAATATATAGAGCTATGCAAGACAGTACGAAAAAGTATCACTGAAGACGTAAGGAAATTCAACTGTGAACTAGTAAGGAAAGCAATTGAAAACAACCAAACCCTAAAGATAGCAAAGGGACATCTCAGTAAGGGAAAAAAACAGATTATGGCACTGAGAAAAGAAGATGGTTCTGTAACAAGAAATAGAGGCGAAATTTTGACAAGAGTGAAAGATTTCTACTCCAAATTATATGAAAGGAATGATACATGTACTCCAGACATCATGAAAGGTACCAGTACCAGAGTTCTTCCAGTCCTTCCAGCAGAAGTTGCACATGCAATCAAGAACATGAAGCGGGGAAAAGCTCCAGGAGAAGATGGAATTACTGAAGACATCATACAAGAAGCAAGTGGAGAAATCGAAACAGTACTCGCCCAAATTTTCACTCGATGCCTTAATGAAGGGAAAATTCCTGAGGATTGGAACAACGCTACAATGATCTTGCTACATAAAAAAGGTGACATTGAGGATCTCAGGAACTACAGACCTATCAGCCTCCTATCAGTGGTTTATAAAATCTTCACTAAAGTTCTTTCACACCGCTTGAAGGTGACACTGGACATGGCTCAACCGAGAGAACAAGCTGGATTCAGGAGTGGCTACAGCACAATAGATCATATCCACGTACCGAGAGAACTAATTGAAAGAGCGAGGGAATATGAACTTCCATTGTGCATGGCTTTTATCGATTATGAAAAAGCCTTTGATTCGGTGAAACCATCAGCAGTTGCAATGGCTCTGAAATCCTGCGGTATTGAAGATGCATACATTAATATTATTAATAACATCTATGAAAATGCAAGTGCAAAGATTCGGCTGTTTGAAAATACAACACACATAAAAATTGGAAAAGGAGTGAGACAAGGTGACACCATATCTCCGAAGCTCTTTAATGCCACATTGAAAAATATCTTTCAATCACTGAACTGGGAAAACAAAGGGATAAAGATTAATGGAGATTATCTAACCCACCTTCGTTTTGCTGATGACATAGTCATTTTTGCAACTACCCCATCAGAGCTACAGAGTATGATCCAGGAACTTGCTGACAAGAGTAAAGAAGTGGGATTAAAAATGAACTTTCAGAAGACAAAAGTGATGTACAATGCTTTTACAAGAAATGAAGATTTATCGATTGATGGAGAAAAGCTGGAGATAACAGACACATACGTTTATCTTGGACAGCAGATATCAAGTGAGGGTCACATTGATAAAGAAATTAATCGGCGTACAAAACTTGCCTGGAGAGCTTTTGGAAGAAACAGCATAATTTTCAAGAGCAATATGCCATTATGTCTTAAAAGCAAAGTGTTTGATCAATGCATCCTTCCAGTGCTTACGTATGGTGCAGAGACGTGGACCTTAGCTAAAAGAGACATACAAAGGCTGCAGACAACTCAAAGAAGCATGAAGAGGTGCATGCTTGGTATAACCAGGAAAGATAAGAAGAGGAACTCGTGGATCCGAAAAATGATGAGAGTGGAAGACATCATGATCAGAGTTAAATCCCTGAAATGGCAATAGGCTGGACATACTGCCAGAAGGACAGACCATCGATGGACAGCCGAAATTTTAGATTGGATTCCAAGGGACAGGAAAAGACCCAGAAGAAGATCACATGGGAGATGGGTGGATGAAATTCGAAAATATGCGGGAGTGACATGGAGGAGACTGAGGAGACTGGCACAAGAGAGACCGTTGTGGAGGAAACTTGGGGAGACCTTCGTCCAACAGTGGATTGATAATGGTTGACAATGATGATTATGATGATATATATATATATATGTATATATATTAAATAGTATACAAATAAAACAAAAAAATTATAAAAAATTATAACACAAAAAAAAAAAAAAATTAGACAAAAAAGGCTAATACCATGAGAAGCGCCGAAGGCAGCTAAACCTCATGTAGTAGCATACATAGAATGCAAACATTACAGAACAAAAATACAAAATTAAAAAAAAGGAACTTCAAAACAATTGAAACAAAAAACAGGTTGACGTTATCAGGAGAGCATCAACCTGTGGGAGTGGCCTTTCTAGTACCAACAAACGACAAGGTCAGCCAAAATTGTCCGTTGGTCATGCTCTCCAGGCCACCAGACCAAATTCCAGAACAAGCACAAAAATTCCAAAAATCAAATTTATACAACTACAAAATAAAAAATGAAGAAAAAAATAAAAAAAAATAAAAAATTAAAAGCTTACCGGCAGAACAAAACCACCATGACAAGACAACTAACGAAACTGAACAGAACACCCACAAGAACCCAAATATATACACTGATATAAAAGGTGGTCACGGTTAATCAACTACCTGGTAAGCCAAAAAATGCGTGAATTGAAAAGATGCAAAACTGTGTATGTAGATAAGATCTTCAGCTATTAGGGACCCACCAAATAGCACTTTATGTTGCCTATATACTTAAAATTGTTAGGTCCTAGGTAAATAAAGCATGTCAATATGCAATTTGAAACTCTTGGAAACCGAATTAAAATTCAAAATTAAATGTTTAAAATGGTGTCTTAAGAAATGTTTAGGAAAATTGTTAGATTGCAGTTGAGAAAGAAGAGCTTTCAGGTTTTTTACAAGCAAGAACTGTTTAGAGCAAATTTTAGCTATTCTATGAAACTGACAGATGAGTAGATTGCGATATATAGTTTTAGAAATGTTGGAAGACCAGTGAGTGTAGTGAATGATATCAAACTCAAAGGAGTTTCTTTTATCAAATAAGTTCCCTACACCTCTTCTCTTCTCGACACCTGTACCTCTAAATCGAGGTAACAAACACAATTAGGCGATCAGTTAGTTTTTTCTAGGGTGAGGTCGTCAGGACACAAGTCAGTAGCGCAACGCAAAAAGTCCGGAATGTTAATGACAATGATGTCATCAACATATCTCAAAGCAATTCCAGGTAAAGGATGATTGGCAACAAATCTATCGTCAAAGAAATGTAGATATAGATTAACCAAACTGCTAGAAAAGCGACTGCCCATCGGGATACCACGAGTTTGGAGATATAGCCCATCGCCCACGGTAAAGAAATTGTTATTAATACAGAAATCCAGTAGGAAGTGCCAATACTGTTCTGTAGTCCCGCGCTCGAACTTCGTATGTATGTTTAAGGCCTCCTGCCACAAACCCTTCAATGAAATTGAAATGAAGCGGCTTTTAAAATCGTAAGTATCCATAGATGTGACAGTCACCGAGCCAAGTACCTCCAAGACTCTGTCATTGCTCCCAATAATCCAAGTCGAACCCAGCTTGCGAAGTGCCATGGACAAGTATCTCTGAAGCAACCCACCCGCTTTACTATTATAACAGGTGCGTCCACTAGTAATGAAACGGAAGGAAACAGATTCCATTTGAAACTTTGGGATAGCATAAATAAAAGGAAAGTTTAAGTTAGACACATTAAGCTTAATCCTTTTATGCAGAGCGAATATTTTTTTAACAATGTCTTTTTATTTTGAGAAACCGGAGTGTAAGTATCCGTGGTGTTCATCACTTGCTGTTGTGCTCATTCTTCCAATCTTGGTGAAGATCATTCACCCAATTTTTGTAAAGCTGTCAATTGTGTATATTTGATTACTTGTGAAACCTGCCAATGTGGTTATGCTGGACAGAGCAGTAATCCATTGCGCATTCGTATTAACGGCCATAGGTCTGACATAAGAACCTTCAAAAGGAAATCTGATCGTGAGATTCAACATTTTCAGTCACACGATTTCAGCGACATTTCCATTAGAATTTTGTTCGTTGAATCCGTGCTGGAAAACAGGTTAGTACTTGAGAACCTGTGCATGCTGCAATTCGAAACTCTCTTTCCGTATGGGCTTAACGAACTATTCAATGGTAAGCAGCTGAATCGGGATACTTGTGTCTATCTCAAATTTAAATTTATACCTTTCGCCGTTTCTCAGGGGAAAACAAGGGGTAGTAGAGGTAGCAGAAGGAACTCATCGATTCGGGTGAGCTTCGGTGAATTGGTTCAAGAGTTTGACTGCTATGAGGGCTATTTCGTTAAGCGTTGTCGTTTTAAAATTTTTGCCCTGAGTGACAAAAAAAATCAGGGATTTTGACCAATTGCCTTCGAAACTATGCCTTTGGCTCTGGACACATTGGAATTTTGATCGGTGAACTTCTTGCTAACCGACTTTCCACTTTCCGTTGCAAATTCACAGGGGCTCACCTTGTCAGGAAGTATTGCCTTATTGATTACTGTCATGAGGCCATTGATTTTATTGATTTAAAATCAATTTTGCATAAACGTTTGGATCTTTTACCTCTCGAAAATGAGGTAAAATTGGTGACCTGTTTTCGATATGAAAAACCGCTTGGTCGCCGTAATTTTAATTATAGGCAAACTGTTGCTGATTTAAAGTCTTTAAGCGGCAATGAGGATGGCAGCTGTTACTGTCATCTTGACAGATTCAGTAAATTTGTCAACCCTTACCACGGTCATATCGTTACTGGTGACCTGGACATCGTGCCTTTTCGAGAACTACGCACACTTATGTCTCTGGGCACTAAATACAGGTTGACACCTCCATTCAAAACAAAGAAATGTGTCTCCATTCTACGCAGTAATTTTTTACACTGCGCTCTAAAGCTTTCTTATGAGTTTGGCTTGCCCCTCGAAGCCTTTAACGAATGGTTGGATTCCGTGTTATGTGACATTCGTGATGAGCTCGGCAAGTTAAAGAGCTTTGGGGTT
Source organism: Macrothele yani (assembly GCA_039090855.1). Lineage (NCBI taxonomy): Eukaryota > Metazoa > Arthropoda > Arachnida > Araneae > Macrothelidae > Macrothele > Macrothele yani. The sequence goes on from CM077012.1 coordinate 13,511,842, forward strand.
TGTGCCCGGCAGCCACATAATCTTGTTCTGATTAATTCACAAATTCATGAACTCCAAGATTTATTTACTATTTCTCCAGTGGATAAAGCTGATAATAATTTTGTCTTCTTTTGTAAACAGTTCTAACAGGATCTCCTAATACAGGAGATGAACACCACGGATACTTACACCCCGGTTTCTCAAAACCATAAAGACATTGTTAAAAAAATAATCGCTCTGCATAAAAGGATTAAGCTTAATGTGTCTAACTTAAACTTTCCTTTTATATATGCTATCCCAAAGTTTCATAAGGAATCTGTTTCCTTCCGTTTCATTACTAGTGGACGCAACTGTTATAATAGTAAAGCGGGTGGGTTGCTTCAGAGATACCTGTCCGTGGCGCTTCGCAAGCTGGGTTCGACTTGGATTATTGGGAGCAATACCAGAGTCTTGGAGGCATTTGGCTCGATGACTGTCACATCTATGGATACTTACGATTTTAAAAGCCGCTTCACTTCAATTTCATTGAAGGGTTTGTGGCAGGTGGCCTTGAACATACAAACGAAGTTCGAGCGCGGGACTACAGAACAGTATTGGCACTTCCTACTGGATTTCTGTATTAATAACAATTTCGTTACCGTAGGCGATGGGCTATACCACCAAACTCGTGGTATCCCGATGGGCAGTCGGTTTTCTAGCAGTTTGGCTAATCTCTATCTACATTTCTTTGATGATAGATTTGTTGCCAATCATCCTTTACCTGGAATTGCTTTAAAATATGTTGATGACATCATTGTCATTAACATTCCGAACTTTTTGCGTTGCGCCACTGACTTATATCCCGACGACCTCACCCTAGAAAAAACTAACTGATCGCCTACTTGTGTTTGTTACCTCGATTTAGAGGTACAGGTGGACGAGGAGAGAACAGGTGTAGTGAACTCATTTGATAAAAGAAACTCCTTTGAGTTTGATATCATTCACTACACTCACTGGTCCTCCAACAATTCTAAAGTTATACATCGCAAACTCATCTCCCAGTTTCATAGAATAGCTAAAATTTTCTCTACACAGTTCTTGCATGTAAAACATCTGAAAGCTCTTCTTTCTCAACTGCAATCAAACAATTTTCCTAAAAATGTCTTAAGACACCATTTTAAACATTTAATTTTGAATTTTAATTCGGTTTTCAAAAGTTTCAAATTGCACATTGACATGCTTTATTAACCTAGGACCTCACAATTTTAAGTATATAGGCAACATAAAGTGCTATTTGGTGGGTCCCTAATAGCTGAAGACCTTATCTACATACACAGTTTTGCATCTTGTCAATTCACACATTTTTTGGCTAACCAGGTAGTTGATTAACCGTGACCACCTTTTATATCAGTGTATATATTTGGGTTCTTGTGGGTGTTCTGTTCAGTTTCGTAAGTTGTCTTGTCATGGTGGTTTTGTTCTGCCGGTAAGCCTTTAATTTTTTTAATTTTTTTTCATTTTTTATTTTGTAGTTGTATAAATTCGATTCTTGGAATTTTTGTGCTTGTTCTGGAATTTGGTCTGGTGGCCTAGAGAGCATGACCAACGGACAATTTTGGCTGACCTTGTCGTTTGTTGGTACTAGAAAGGCCACTCCTACAGGTTGATGCTCTCCTGATGACGGCAACCTGTTTTTTGTTTTCACTTATTTTGAAGTTCCTTTTTTTTTAATTTTGTATTTTTGTTCTGTAATGTTTCCATTCTATATATATACATAATTCGCGACCTTGCCACGTATGCTACTACACGAGGTTTAGCTGCCTTCGGCGCTTCTTATGGTATTAGCCTTTTTTACCTAATTTCTTTTGTGTCATAATATTTTCGTTTTGTTTGTATACTATTATATATTTATAATACTTGGATCAGAGTTCTCTCAGTCAGTATTACGTCTCAACATAGGAAGAGCCAAGGATTTATGTGATTTCGGCAAAGGCCAGATCGTCATGGCAAGACACCTTGGTAAGAGCATCTCCGAAACAGCGACGCTGGTAAGCTGCTCACGCTATGCAGTAGTTAGTACCTATCAAAGATGGTCCGAAATAGGTAACACTTTGAGCCGTCGACAAGGCGTGAGTAGACCACGCCCCATTGTTTCCATAGATCAGCGCAGACTACCGCGTCTAGTCCGCAGCAACAGTCGGGCTACTGTGTCTCACATTACCCAGGGTCGCGGATGGTCTAGTGGCGAACGTTCGCGACTGCCACGGGAAAACCTCAGGTTCGATCCCCGGCAAGTACGAACGTTCGAACCGCTAAATATCAGCCGTGCGTCGGATGGGCACGTTAAGACGTCGGACCCAGAGTCCTGGCTCCGGCAATAAATAAGGGCGACTTCGTCCCCTTTTAAACCTCGCTTAGCCCAAATCTCCTATCTTCCTATTTCTAAGGGTTGTTTAAGACCTGCGGTCAGACCCTCCCTTCCTAAAATCCTCTACATATGATCTGATCTGATCTGACATTATCCGTAATTTCAATTGTAGTGAAATGCCCAATGTGTACCAACACACAGTTCATCATCATACGCTCTTGGATATCGTCTCCTCAGCCGCAGACCCATTCGAGTGCCCATTCGCACAGCCGTATATCGTCGTCAACGCTTGCAGTGTTGACGTAATCATCGACATTGGACCATAGAAGACTGGAAGAGGGTCTCATGTTAGACGATTCCCGTTTTCTGTTACACAATCTCGACGGACGAGCTGGTGTACGACGTTTAGCCAAGGGAGCCTTCTCACCTGGATGCACTGTGGGATGGATCGAGGCGACTGGAGGAAGTGTAATGGGCTGGGGAATATTTTCTTGTGGAACACTTGTACCCATTATCATTGCAGAGTGAAATCTCACAGCTGTCACATACCTGAACATCGTGGATGACCAAGCACACCCCTTTATGGCGACTGTGTTCCCTGGCGGAGATGGCGTCTTTCAACAAGAAAAAGCTCCATGCCACACTGCAAAGAAGGTTCGGGAATGGTTCCAAGAGCATGAAGAGGAATTACATTTATTGCCATGGCTCCCATTTTCGCCCGACAAGAATCCTATCCAGCATTTGTGGTTGGAGAAATATGTTCGAGCAGTATAGCACCAAACACATAATTTACGGGAACTGCGGGATCTTCTGTTGCAGCTATAGTACCAAATACCAAGAGACACCCACCAGCATCTCGTTGAATCTATGCCTTATCGGGTAACAGCTCTTTTGGTGGTGATAGGAGGACCTACATCATATTAGGTAGGTGGTTTTAATGTTTTGGCTGATCGGTGTATATCAACCACCAGGAACGACGCGTAGAACCGGTCTGGACACATATCTAGAGCATCCTTCCCTGCCACTGAGAGGATTTGAACAAAACCGTTCTGCCTGGCAAAGTTTGTTTTAAAGAAAGAGCTACCGAACCAGTATTTTGAGTGTGATTCGTCTGGAACATCCTTAAATATGGTCTTTCACAGCAAAAACTAGTGTACAGTTAACCTGCGGGGAAACCTTAACGCCAACATTAAAAAATGATGAGTAGGAGCCCTAATTTTGAGGACTTGTATAAATAATGTCCGAGTTTCCTTACGTACAATATTCATATCTATAAATAATGTCAGCAGTAAATAATGTCAGCAGTTGCCCTGACCTTGTGCAACTGCTGACATTATTTATCGAGGATCCTATCTCCAGTGCTGACTGAAAAGTCCCTCTTAACTGCAAAGATACCAAAGGATGGTCTCCATTTTGACACAGTAGATGGATTACTAATAATTTGACTCACGATTTAAATCTACAAAATTCACCACCTATGAAAATCCTGAATAATATTAATTTTTGGAAAAACGAATATGGTTCCCAGTTCATTTGCTGATTTTGCTATTCTGTCGGAAGCTTCTGCTTTCATATGCTTGGGTCCAGATATTCGTTTAGCTAAAAGTGAAGCATCTGAAACGTTTCGCAGTACAACCGTCAGATATTAAATCTCTTGAACCTGATGGTAGCTTTTCAGGAGGCTTCTACATTTATTTATGTATAACGTTGCAACTTCTAATCTACCAAATCGTTTCCTGAGTGATATCTCTGCCTTCGTGAGCGGGAAAACGCTTTTGGGAGCAGTAATAGCTATAGTGCATTTAGGAATGAGAGAATTTTAGAAGTGGAAATACTGTGCACTAACCCCAAACAGAAAATGTGAGGTAACTGTTTCCTCATGGTAAGAGGTGTCCCTTAAGAAATAACATTTCAACCGGATTTTAGGAGCAATGCCATGGAATAATTTAAAACCTGAGGTTAATAATAAAGTGCATTAGTACACTCTAGAGCCAAGAGTATGCATTGCAAAACGGAAGGCAAAAGATGTAAATGATCATTTTCATTGTTCAAGCCACCCAGTGGCAAAACAATATTTAGATGTACAGATATGGTTCCTTCAGGAACATGAACGAACATGTCAGCACGAATTCCTTCATACTTTGTGTGACAAAAGACGCTAAAACTGATATGTCATACGTGCACTCTAACATTCAGCGCATAGAAATTTTCTCAAGACACGAAGATGTTTACAATATACACCAAAAGGATTAGAGAGCGAAAGGTGGATCGGAAATTCAATGTGTAAGCTATTGTTTTCTTTGTTAATGCTTCACAGGAAAAAATATTTGTAAGAACAAAAGAAATGCCACATGAAGAAACAGAATAATAAGCCGAATAAGAAGTTTGTGGAATTTGATTTGTCAGGTTTCATCGTCATGGAATCGAGGGCTTATTTCTTACTTGAAAAAGGAACTCTACCCAAAACAATAAATAGTCTTTGTTATAAATGGTACTAAAGTGAAAAAATATTTTTCCAACCAGATATTTAGAAGCAATAACATAGAATAAAATATATTTTGAATTCGACAGCACCTGCATTTACGCTCTCTAGGGGCAAAGTTATGCATCAAAAAAAGGACCGGACAGAAAGGATCATTGCTCTTACATTTCGGGTCTCACAAAGAAAAAAATCAAATCGAACTAATAGTTGCAGAGACATGGTGTCCAAAGCAGGATGGAGGAACAAAGGGATACTTATGCACGTACATTTTTGCAAATTACGTGGTAAAACGGGTTTTCCCTTTCCTGGCTGAAGAATGTATCAATCGTTAATTTTCTAAACATGAGGCTATTTTCCCGTGACTGATTTCATCTTTTTTTTATTCGTTCTTTTTCTGATACAAAGCCTACGTTGTAATTAAAACGCCGAATCCTTATCACTGTGCATACTCGAGAATAAATATGCACAACTCCTCTGCAGATGTTTGAAAATTGCTTTTATATAACAGTTTTGCACCCTTATCTAGCGAAGCATATGTTCCATTGATTGAGTGTAATATTGCAAAGAAAAGCTTAGCTGTTTCCATCCAATCTTCAGAAGGGAAGAGTTAGACCCCGAGAGATAGCATATTGATCCATTGTGCAAAAATAAAATTTCGAACTTTCCTAAATTTTGTGCCATGAGATGGGTCTTTGTGCCGTAGGCGATAGGTGATATAATCTGCAACACAATTCAGGGCTTGTTTCTCGGCCTCACACATGTCACTCGCATTCTTGCACGCATTTCATTGTCCACTCTTCTGAACATGGCTTATTCCACATTTCTGTTAAAGCTTCATGTCTAAGCAATTTATTTCCCCTAAAACTCCTTGGAGATGCTCCTGTGTATCAGCAGCAATGAAAGCTTTGTTCGGCAACGTTGCTGTTAAATACACTGCTGGCCACCCAAAATGCAACCCCAAGAATGACACGAGATAGCAAAGCCAGATTTACTGGACACATAACAACAGATACAAACATGAAACGATTGAGCTTATAGGCCCGTGCGACTTACGGAACACGCAGACATCAATAGTTCGTGTGGCCCCCATGGCTGGCAATAACGGCCGCTACACGCCGCAGCATCGAACGAAAGAGGCTTTGGATGTGGGCTTGGGGTATGTCGGTGTCCAGGACGCTTCCCCACTTTGTCACAGTTCATCAGCCGTAGCCACGGGTGGTGCTTGCAGGGCCACTCGGTTGCCGATCAGCGACCAGACGTGTTCGATGGGCGACATATCGGGAGAACAGGCGGGCCACGGCAGCAGTGACACCTGGTGGGCCGTGAAGAATCGTTGCACGTGCCACGTGCGGGCGCGCATTGTTCTGTTGAAACGTGGCCGCTGGCAGGTCCTGCAGGTAAGGGAGGACTACAGGCTCCAAAACGTCGCAGATGTAGCGGTGGCTGTTGAGTGTACCAGCGATGCGTACCAAAAGGATGCGGGTGTCATATCCAATTGCGCCCCAAACCATAAAGCCAGACGACGGACCGGTATGACGATGCATAATGCAGGCATCATACAGTCTGTCGCCGCGGTGCCGCCACACGCGGATCCGACCATTGTGGTGTTGCAGGCAGAAGCGGGATTCGTCGGAAAAGACAATGTCCTGGTATTCCGTAGTCCAGGTGCAGCGTTCAACGGCCCACTGCCGCCGCACTTGCCGGTGGTGTAACGTCAACGGTAATCGGAGCAATGGGCGCCGCGCGACAAGTCCCTGCTCCTGCAGACGACGTCGAACGGTACGTGCTGACACAGGTTGAGGCGCAACACACCCTAATTCCTGCGCTAACTTTCGTGATGTGGCGGTGTGAGCCGTCAATGCCCGCCGCACAACATGCCGGTCCTCTCGTTCGTTGGTGTGCCGCGGCTGCGGCAATCGCTCACGTCGGTCCGTCCGTCTCTCCTGCACCCACCGAATCCATACTCGCCTCACTGTGGCTGGATGTCGTCCCACACGGGCGCCGATGTCTCGGTACGATAAACCGCTGTCGCGATAAGCCACTATTCGTCCTCTGTGGAACTCCGAAACGTGCTGGAATGACTGCCGTATTCTGCGACGAGGCACCAGGAAGCTTCCCACGCACAGGTCCGGCAGTACAACACACTTCCGGTACTTACACATCGCCTTCTGTGCACCCTTCTATAGTGCTTCTTGGTGGCGTGCAAGGCGCACATGATTTGCATATGCCCTGCAATTCTAATCCTTTGCATGTCCTCTCGCGGGTGACGCATGCTGCGAATTTCAGACCAATCGGATGCTTCCTTCTTGGTGTTGCATTTTGGGTGGCCAGCAGTGTGCTTTGAAGATCCTTTTCTTTATGAGATTCTCTATTCGCTGTTTCGGACAAATTTGGTAATGCATTTGTTAAACATATGTTAAGCGATTAACAACTTCTGCTGGAGAAGGGTAGTTAACAAAACAGTCCCATACCCCTAATTTCACTAAATATGTTTTCGAGGGCATCTTGAGATTCAAGCGAGCGGATAAAATGTAACTTAAACAAGAATTCTTTTCTGGAAGGATAACATATAATTTTTACGAGAGAGAGATTGGGACGACCAATCGAGGCACGAATTTTAGTCTTGTGGTTCACCATGATAACATGTATACCTACAGGGGGACAAACACCTCATAAATTTCCTCACGAAAAAATTGCTAGGTCCTGGTTGAAAGAGAAATATGGACTATATACCTGAAGTCACTACAATACTAAAGAACATATGCAAAAAACACCACATTGCGTTTGGTGAAAGTACGAAAAGTATTCGAGCCATCGTGCAAAAAGACCGTGACCAAGTTTCCACACTCAACAGACATGGGGTTTACAAAATACCCTTAATTCCTATTGACCCAGATGATCCAGCAATTGCATATATAGGATCCACTGCACGCCCATTGCGAACAAGAATATATGAGCACAAGTACTCAATTACTAATAACTCTGATGCTACCTCTCTTGCACGATTAGTTAATAGAGGTATCTACCGACCAGACTGGACCAATGCCAGTGTGCTTAGCTCAAATCGTACAAAGCGATCTCTTCGATTCGCTGAAAGTTTATGTATATTATCGCACAACTCTGACTGCTGTAATGAAGAAACTCCACGTTTCGTTCCAGTGCCTTGGGCCATGTTAATGCGGCCAGAACAGCATACTCCTATCCAGCAACATTTAACTCCTAAGAATTCATTTACAGTTTGACGAATAATGTCAACTTATTAATTATCCTCTGTGTATATATTTTCTTCGCATATGTAATAGCAATTCGTAGTATCATTTGTTGAAACCCTTTAACGCATGACAAAACTTCTACTATATTTAATGTAAACATCGTTATTGTTATCACGTGCTCGCGTAATTTGAAAATGCTTCTTGCTTTTATCCGTTGTTTTGTTTATGTATATTGAAATACCTGACGATGGAGCACTTGGTGCTTTGAAAGATCTTGTAAGTTGTTGTGCCTTATAAATGTCTATTTTTTAGTACAGACTGTACTATTAAATATATCTTATCGTGCTGAAAGGCTTTTCGAATTAAAATATTGTTTAGCGCACGAAGAATCCTTATTAAAGTCATAGCCTTGTAAAACTTCTATTTACATTTGCTTCGTTTTCGAACTATTTGTAATGACGGATGAGAAAGCAAAAATGTTCTTCAAATGCAAGCGACGCCTGGTAACAGAAGAAGCCCATCTTGCTTTTCTAATAAATTGCCGAGACCTTCAAATTATTCCTAAGTACTTATGGATAAGATGCCATATAGTTTCTATACGCGATAGAACTGTTATTCAAAAAGCAGAATATAAACGACTAACGGCCGAAATAAGAAGAAAGCGGTCTTATATAAATATTCTGCAACGTAACACGTATTCTGCCTACAAAACTTTTATGGCTTGCACTCACCCTATTATTCAAGATAGAACTATGGTTTTATTTACGTCTAAACTTCTTCAGAGAGTTGCAACAATGCAAGAAAGACACATTAGAAAACTGAGAAATCTCATTGCTGACAAATTTGAATCTCAACGAGAACCATCGAATATGAGCAAAAATGCAAATGGTCTATATCAGACACAATTCTTAAACCTGAGTAACCTAGTCCTTAAAGCCACACAGTCTGAGGCTATAAAACGAGGACTAAAGTTTGCTTACCCGACAAACAAAGTTAATAAATGTCACCTTATTACGCAGATGGAAAATATCGTTGAAACCATTCCTCAAACTGAAAGAGAACACGTACGATATAAACTGGCAAAATCCGTACAAAAGTTAGCCAATAAGACTAGAACACCGGATGACCGTAAATTTTGTAATGAGATTAAACAGCTGAAGTTATTGAAGTCTGATGAAACTATCTCCATTTTAAAAGCTGACAAGACGCAACAAATTGTCATCTTAAACAAAGCAGACTATGTTAATAAGATGAATGATGCCATTGCGAGTATACCGCACAAGATCCTATCTTCGGATCCAACCTCATCTACAGTATCAGCAGTGGCAAAACTCAGAAACCATGGAGGCTTACCTGCAAATGTTGCTAAGGATATATACCCTACTATAGGCCCTCGAATACCTGAATTATTTGGCCAAGTAAAGACTCATAAGGAGGGTCTTCCTGTACGCCTACTTCTATCAGGATATGCAAGCCCAACCCGCCAGCTCGAAAGTGCTCTAGCAAAATTCCTCAAACCATTAACTACAGGTTCCTCCTACTCAGTTAATAGCTCTGTTAAGGCTATTGACAACATTAAGCCATTCTTACGAAAGGGAAAACCGTTTGCTATGGCATCATTCGATGTTGTCTCTTTGTACTCCAATGTGCCGATTGGAGATGTACACTCCATTATTGAGAACCGTCTATTGGCTTTGAATTCTTATACTAATAATGAAATCCAAGCAATTGTAAATGCTCTACGTTTTGTACAGAAACACACATTCTTCCGGTATGAAGGAACCATTTACCGCCAGACTGGAGGTGCGCCGATGGGTTCCCCACTTTCAGGGGTGCTCGCTGAATTGTTAATGCAAGACCTAGAAAACAATGTTTTACAATATTTCCAACTTAAGCCTGATCTCTACATTAGATATGTAGACGACATACTTGTTTTCTGGCCGCATCATAAAAACAAAACTGAAGAGTTTGCTAAAGAGCTCTCAAAACATTACAGTTCCATAAATTTTACCATTGAGCATGAAAATGATAATACTCTTCCATTCTTGGACATATTACTAAAAAGACATCCAGATACCAATTGTTTATCCTATTCAGTGTACAGAAAGCCTGAAACACAATCTGCTATTATTCCGCATAATTCATCGCACCCAAGAAAACAAAAACTAGGAGCTATAGAGTACATGGTCCGAAGAGCCTTCACCCACTCCTCCAATATCCAGGCTAGAAGAAATGAGTTAAATCATATCCAGATGATTACGAAGGCGCATGGCTACCATAAAACGATCGTTGAAAAAATTGCTCGATCAGTGAAATGTCTAGACAAAAGTACCTTACAAAGGGAAACCAGAATTACAAAATATGTTGGCACTATGGACTATATACCTGAAGTCACTACAATACTAAAGAACATATGCAAAAAACACCACATTGCGTTTGGTGAAAGTACAAAAAGTATTCGAGCCATCGTGCAAAAAGACCGTGACTAAGTTTCCACACTCAACAGACATGGGGTTTACAAAATACCCTTAATTCCTATTGACCCAGATGATCCAGCAATTGCCTATATAGGATCCACTGCACGCCCATTGCGAACAAGAATATATGAGCACAAGTACTCAATTACTAATAACTCTGATGCTACCTCTCTTGCACGATTAGTTAATAGAGGTATCTACCGACCAGACTGGACCAATGCCAGTGTGCTGAGCTCAAATCGTACAAAGCGATCTCTTCGATTCGCTGAAAGTTTATGTATATTATCGCACAACTCTGACTGCTGTAATGAAGAAACTCCACGTTTCGTTCCAGTGCCTTGGGCCATGTTAATGCGGCCAGAACAGCATACTCCTATCCAGCAACATTTAACTCCTAAGAATTCATTTACAGTTTGACGAATAATGTCAACTTATTAATTATCCTCTGTGTATATATTTTCTTCGCATATGTAATAGCAATTCGTAGTATCATTTGTTGAAACCCTTTAACGCATGACAAAACTTCTACTATATTTAATGTAAACATCGTTATTGTTATCACGTGCTCGCGTAATTTGAAAATGCTTCTTGCTTTTATCCGTTGTTTTGTTTATGTATATTGAAATGCCAGACGATGGAGCACTTGGTGCTTTGAAAGATCTTGTAAGTTGTTGTGCCTTATAAATGTCTATTTTTTAGTACAGACTGTACTATTAAATATATCTTATCGTGCTGAAAGGCTTTTCGAATTAAAATATAGAGAAATGTTGAAATATATATTGTAAAACGAATTCAGTCGTGAGTAAATTTTAACAATTTAAAAGTGAAATAACTGCACCAAACAACGCTCCTTCCTAGCTCTTACTCATCATAGTCTCGATCCAGCGAGAGCCATCATATAATTTTGTTTCGGTTCGTTTCTCAAAGTCGAATCACGCAATCGTAGAAAAATAGAATTCAGGCTCTTCTTTAACACTAACAAAGACGAACAGTTTATTCCGCTAAAAACGCTGTGGCTTTGGACTTCTCTAGGACTGGTTAACAGAATGTTTCATTTGACTTCGTGCACGTCCGTGCTATCAGCACTAGACCCGGACTTTGTATTTCCCGTAAACCGACGTCACTAATACCACCAATGCCGAGACTTCCGACCCAACCTATCTCTCTAAAACTCAGGTCCCGTCTCTATCGCTTGCCCTACTGAAGTAAAAAAAGTCCGTTCTCTCTTAAAGCTTCAAAAAAACTCCACTATCGGATTTCCGAGCTGATCTCCCTCCTTGGGGCTACCTGTCACACCCTTAAGCTTGTGTCTCCCTCATTAACGCTTCCTTGAGAAAATTCCAGCGGCACACAAGATAGGTACAATACACTTCAAATACATATGTACTAAGTCAATTGTAATTCAGCTAATTGCATGTATCTGACAGCAACATTCTGCTGATTTCGTCAGCTCTGCCCGAAAATGGCGGGAACAAAGAAATTCCACATGGGAATGTACATAGGCATACATATTTAGAATGATATTTTTATGACCTGGGGCTAGCGAATATAACAGCAATTTTAGAAATCCACTCATAATTAATTGAATGTAGCATCAGACCATGCTCAAAACGGGGTGCTGCACAAGATAATTATTTTTTTTTTTTTTAATTTCGGGTTTTACAAAAGAAAAAGCAGCAAAGTCACGAGTCTCTTGAAGACCCTATTTCCAACTAAATCATTCTGAAGATCATTCCGAAAGTTGAAATGTGAGCATATGCAACATAACAATTTTTGTTTTCCTACGCAATTAATTTTTATATTTATTTGGTCACTGATCGCCTAAAGCGCAATGGTTTTGTATCTCCGCATTGAGTAAACGCTTTTTTTACTCTACCCATTATTTTGACCCTTATTAACCAGTACTGGTAAGCCGTTTCTTTTAAGATAAATGTGGTGTGACACGGATTTCGGAATATCTCTGCGGGAGAATCCTTTTAGGCTCTGTGTCAGTCTGTGGATAAGGGGGGATGACGGGCCATTGCAGTGAGTACAGGTGTGTCCTTCGAGATTTCAAAAGAAGAGTAATGCATACGAATACCCTAGACATCAAGGCAAACAACCTAGATCTAAGAGTAGTTAGCTTTAGTTTAAATAATTTATAACAATGTTCTTCGCCCTGCATAATACCTATTTTATCTCACAGCCAACTCCCAACAATATACTCATCGTCAAAAAAATAGTTGCACCCAGAAGGAAGCAACCGACAGGAATGAAACTTAGTGGGTAGGTTTGACATCGGGAGACATGCAAATGATTCAAGTATCACGCTCGGCCACCCATATGACGCAAGCAAGGAGGGGTCGTAACGCTGTGCCTGACCGGCTATAGAAGGTCGTCCGGTTGAGCGTGCTTGTCATTCTGACTCGTGCTGTTGTGTTGGTTGCATCCCTTGCAAGTGAAGTATGCCTCGGAGAAAAGTTCGGAAGCAATTCGAGCAATTGGAAGGGTTCGAGAGAGGCCGCATCGTCGGGCTCCGGGAAGCGGGATGGTCTTATCGACGTATTGCGCGCCATACCAGTCGTGCGGATATCACCATAGCACGCTGTTGGCGGCAGTGGGTAGAACAAGGCACTCAGCAGCGACAGGAAGGGTCTGGGAGACCGAGACGAACCACGGAGAGAGAGGACTGACGGGTTGTCCGACATGCGCGGAGGACCCAACAGCCACGATTGCGGATATTCAGCGAGCAGTGGTGCCCTCCATGCATCGTCCGATTAGTGCCAGCACCATTGGCAGACGGCTGCACGACGTAGGACTACACACACGCAGACCGTTACGACGACTGCCCTTAACACCATTGCATCGTCGCCAAAGACTGCAATGGTACCGTGCCAGACTGTCATGGAGCCCCTCAGAATGAGAGCGGGTGATCTTCAGTGACGAGTCCCGCTTTTGTCTTGGAGGAGTCGACCAACGAATCCGTGTGTGGAGGCACCGAGGTCAGTGCCAAGATGAACGGTTTGTTGTCGAGTGTCACACGTCCAGAAGGCATGGTGTGGGGTGCAATTGCCTACGATGCCAGATCACCTTTGGTGTTCATTACAAGCACTTTGACAGCCCAACATTACGTTAATGAGGTCCTGCAACCAGTGGCCCTATCTTTTCTGAACGCTCACTCCGGTGCGATTTTCCAATAGGACAACGCTTGTCCGCATACTGCTGGTGTCTTGAGAGCTTGCTTTCAAGGCACTGACACTTTGCCATGGCCAGCCGCAGCGCCAGATCTATCGCCGATTGAAAATGTGTGGGATGCTATTGGACGCGCTATCCACACTCCACCTCTATCCCACAGTCTGCAAGAACTGCGTGAGAAGATTCAAGCTGCATGGGATGGCTAATCGCAGGAAACCATTAGGAACCTGTACAACTCCATGCCGAGACGTCTGGCATGCTGTGTGAGCAAACATGGCGGCCCGACGCCATACTAAGAGACACTGCTAATTGGCATGTAACTCAATCAGTATTGCCCATATAGGGCTGTATGTTGAATCATTTATTCTCATTGATAACCTTTACCTTCCTTCCGAATAGCATTGCAATCCGCCACGTCCTTCTGGGTGCAACTATTTTTTTGACGATGAGTGTAGAAGGAAAAGCCCTTTTTTTTAAGGAAGTAACTTTTAAGAGAGAAATAAAGCTCAAACGAAATTACGGATTATTATTCATAAGTAACAAAATAAACAGTTATTCGTTCGTTCCAAAAATCCAGACAAAAAGAACACGAGAAAGTGCGCTATTTATTGAGTGGTCCCCCGGAAAATGTCCCATTGGGCCAATACGCCGCTGCCTACCACCGTTATGTGAGATATTTATTTCCTTTTTTCCCAAAAGAGTTGAGATTCGGAAAACTGTTTTTAAAGATTTGTTTTCTTCAGGTTACGGGTGGCAGCTGTTTAGATCCTCAAAACCGTTCTAATTGATGAATGGCTGAGAGGGTTCAATGGTGTTTTCTGAGTATTAATCTCTGCGACCCCCTCACCTTCGGGGGCGAGGGATACAAGGATTTCAAGAGATCCTCAGGGGGCACACTTTGTAGTATGTTCCATGAAGCGCCTTAATTTTTGAAGATAAAGCTGTTCATCACATCCAAAGAAAAATTAATTAAATAAAAAAAAATCGATACTCTTACACTTTGTCAAAAATTTAATATCTTTTGCTGTGGTGGCTAAGAAAACGGTTTTTTCTAGCCCCGCACTTTGTCTTTCCATTGTATAACCTTTCTTGTTGAAAATGGGATTCGAAACCACGTCTTCCTAATCCGGAGCGACTGTTTCGCAATCCAACTACGCCGCCTGGCTTTTCTCTGCTTCATTGTCCATTTGACTCGTACATCACAGTTGCATCTCGCTGAAATGCAGTTAGGCAACAACTTACGGCCTGCTTTAATTCACAAGAACCTTTTTCAAATATTTCTCTTGTTATTCCTATTTGAAGAACTGGTTCATCGCGCAAGAGGGTGAGTTTGATAATTCTTTCGATAGGGTCATCAGCCACTTAAAACTGAAAGTTCTGCTTTTACTATAATACAAGTTTTTTTTCTAGGTTTATAAATTATAATTATATGAAAAACAGCTTTTCAGTCATTGTGTGTTAATCAAAATAAACTGGTTGTTTCCAAGACAAATTCCACTGGCTACGACAACTAAGACTTTAGAATATGTGCCCAAAATATTTCTCTGTCAATATAGACGTCAAATTTTAGAACACACAGCTTAACATTTTCTGTTAGACTGTCTCTGCCTTTTTCATAAGAAGCGATAAAACATGATACACCACGTCATAGCCCTTAGTTTTCTTGGGCGTACTTCTGTAACTAGCCACAGCACAAGATGAGAAAGAGAGAAGGCATTTTACATATTAATACAAATTTAAACGGTAACGAAGAAGCGCCTTAGCGGCGCTAAGGAACTTCTCGTGGTTAGGTGGTTGCGGAAGCTGGCCAAGGAATTCTTTTAGATAATCATATACTAGAAAAAATAAGGAATGCTATGTTCTATACTGATCAGCCAAAACATTAAAGCCACCTACATAATATGATGTACATCGTCCTATCGCCACCAAAGGAGCTTTCACCCGATAAGGCATAGATTCAACGAGATCTTGGTAGGTGTTTCTTGATATTTGGTACTATGACTGCAACAGAAGGTCGTGCAGTTCCCGTAAATTACATGGTTGGGGTGATGCTGCTCGTACATGTTTCTCAAACTCAAACCACAAATGCTGCATAGGATTCATGTCAGGCAAATATGGGAGCCATGGCAATAAATGGAATTCCTTTTCATGTTCGTGGAACCATTTTTGAAATTCCTTCGCAGTGTGGTATGGAGCATTGTCTTGTTGAAAGACGAGATCTCCGCCAGGGAATACAGTCCCTATAAAGGGGTGTGCTATGTCAGCCACGACGGTTTAGGTACGTGACAGCTGTCAGAATTCTCTCTACAGGTATAATGAGTCCAGATATTCCCCAAGAAAATATTTCCCACACCATCTCACTTCCTCCAGCCGCCTGGATCCGTCCTAAAGTGCATCCGGGTTAGAAGTCTTCCTTGGATAAACGTCGCAGACAAGCTTCTCCGTCTGCATGATGTAACAGAAAACGGAATTTATCTGACCATGAGACCCTCTTCCAGTCTTCTATGGTCCAATGTCGACGATTACGCGCCCTTTGCAAGCGTTGACGACGGCGAAAGGCTGTAAGTATAGGCACACGAATGAGTCTACAGTTGCGGAGACCAGTATCCAAAAGCGTATGAAGAGCTGTGTGTTGGGATACAATGCGCCCTTCACCACAGTTGAAATTATGGGTAGTGTCAGCCACAGTAGCACGCCTGTTGCTGCGGACAAGACGAGATACCCTGCGCTGACCTCGGGCATCAATGGGGCGTGGCCTGGTCACGCCTTGTCGACGGATGGAAGCGCCACAGTTTCGGGCCATCTTTGATAGGTACTAACTACTGCATAGCTTGAGCAGCTAACCAGCGTCGCTGTTTCGGAGATGCTCTTACCAAGGTGTCTTGCCATAACAATCTGGCCTTTGTAGAAATCAGATAAATTCTGGGATCTTCCTATGTTGAGACGAAACGAAATACTGACTGAGGGTTCCTTCCGACTCAGGTATTGTATGTATGTACAATGTATATACAAGGTAATTTCTAAAGTCCTAAGTCACCTCAATAACTTGGGAACAAAGACAGCTAGAGCTACGGAAGTAAGGTATAGTATAGTAAAATAACCATACGCTATCGGATGAGAGTGACTGCAGTGCCCCTAGTGGCAAAATGTGGAAGTTAGCACTCCTATCTCGGAAACCATGAGAGATATGGGAAAGAGATCAATTAGGAACTTGTAGAGCATCAACGAATTAGTAGGAAATGACATATGGTAGAATCGGCTGGGGTAAGTAGAAAGCTGGAAACATGAGGGAAACACAAGTTCATTATACTCAAACATGAATACAAATGGAGTACATTGGTTCTATTTAATGCAACAGCGGTACTTACATAACATTGCGTTTCACGTAAATAGTGTTCGATATGGACACCATCTGCCACAATACACATTTGAATGCGAGACAGAACTTTCCGTTGTGCGTTTGCCAGCATAACAGGTGTCAGCTCTCACACGCAGCGACGATACGCAGTCGGAGATTGTGGAGACTCGTCGGTTCCACCCAGTACAGGTGATCCTTTAGGTAACCCCAGAGGAAGAAATCCATGAGACTTAGATCCGGGGATCATGGAAGCCATGCTACGGGACCTCCATAACTGATGATCTGTTGCCCGAAAGTGTCGGACAGGAAGTGCTGTACCGCTGTTGGTTGATGCGCGGGAGGCGCCGTCATGCTGAATCCATAATGAGCGTACATCTTGCAGAAACAGATCATCTAACCACTCAGGTAATGTGCTTTGTAACAGCTGCCGGTATCTTCGTCCATTTAATGTGCCCTCATAGAACACAGGCCCAACAAGTCGGTCCTTTCAGATGCCACACCAGACATTGATCGACAAGCGCACCTGATGACTCATTTCCCGTGTAAAAAATAGATTCTGAACTGCCCAGTAATGGGTGTTCCGTTTGTTCAGCACCCCGGCGCGTGTGAACTGCGCCTCGTCAGTCCAAAGGATGTTTGATAGAAAGGCCGCATTTTCTTCTACGGTGTTCATTACAAAATTGCACCAATCTAGACGTCGTTGGTTATCCCCTGGCATCAGTACGTTCAGCGGTATTGTACGGTACGGGTGGGCACCATGCTAATGCAAAATGTTCCACACACGGGATTGTGATAAGCCACATGCCATACTGACTTTCCTCGTACTGGTGTGTGGGATGGCCAAAACGTATGCCAGAACATCGACTGGTTGCACATCCCTACCTATTTCGGTGGGTCGGTCCGAACGGGGACGCGCTGCAACACTGCCTGTTTCTCGTAGCCGTCGAACCGCCTGACTGATGGTCCACGCTGTCGGGGATAGATGAGTCGGAAATCGTAAGCCATACTGGCGTGACGCTTCCTCGCGTTACGTCCAAATTTTCCATATAGCAGTACCATCTCGCAATACTGTTCATTCAAGTAGCCTGCCATGCTCGTTCTTTACCCGATACTCACGTTACGAATGACATAGCTGCTGACCGACGATCCTTTATACATTGCCACGCCGCGCCTGATACGGCAGGTGAAGCGTTATGTCACACCAAAATTTGCATACGACACTCACAGGCGTGCGGTCGCATACGTCATACATTTCTCTATGCTAGACTGTTACCACGACAACGACACGCAGCTGCTTCGCACAAGTTCATGTTTCCAGCCTTCTACTTACCCCAGCCGTTTCCTACTAATTCGTTGATGCTCTACAAGTTTCTAATTGATCTCTTCCCCGTATCTCTCATGGTTTCCGAGATAGGAGTGCTAACTTCCACATTTTGCCACTAAGGGCGCTACAGTCACTCTCATCCGATAGCGCATGGTTGTTTTACTACACCACACTTTACTACCTTAGCTCTGTCTTTGTTCCCAAGTTATTGAGGTGACTTAGGACTTTAGGAGTCACCCTGTATATAAACACTATATGGTCAAATATCACCGGACACAAAGAAGAGAAACACAAAATAGCATTTATTGACATACAATACTATGGTGTCGGTTCACCTTTGGCCTTAATGCATGCACTGATCCTTTGAGACATACGTTCGACAAGGTTTTGGAACACAGCGATGGGTATGCGCTTCCATTCAGTACATAATGTTGCCGCTAACTGTTGCTTAGTAGCAGGCCTTGGTTCCAAACTTCCTATGTGGCTCTCTAATTCATCCCATAGGTGCTCTATGGGATTAAGATCAGGGCTCTGTGCTGGCCAGCCCACACACGGTACGAAATTATCGTCAAACCACGCCATAACAGTCCTGGCTTTATGGCTCGGTGCAGTATCCTGCTAGTACCAACAAGGCTCGGTTCCATAGTATTGCCACAGATTTGGTACGGCATAATTGTCCAGAATATCGAGGTAGACGTGCTGGTTAGCAGGTTTGTCCAAGATAACCAATAGGCCGGGATCATACCACGAAAAACACCCCCACACGAGTACACTGCAATCTCCAAACTTGACCGTAGGAACAGTACACTGTGGTAAATACCGTTCCCCCGGCTGCCGCCATACCCACACACGGCCATCAGACAGATGGATCGGGTATCTGGATTCATCAGTCCATAGGACTCGTTTCCATAAATCTCCGATGTACGATAAATGTTCTTTACACCATGCTAAACGACGAGTAGCACTCCGAGTGGAGATGAAAGGCTTATGAGCAGACGCACGACTACGGTAACCCATGGAATGAAGTTCTCTGCGAATGATGCGTGTTCATACCGAGGTTCCAACATTTTTACTCACCTGTACACTGAGGTCTTGTGCAGTACTCCGTCGATTAGCTGTAACGACTCTCCTGAGGCTTCGACGTCCTCTATCACTGATTTTCTTTGGTCTGCCGGTACGTTTTGCTGCTTCAGGCACGCCATGTGTCTTCCATTTATTCAGTACATCCAAAGCAGTTGACTTGGGTATGTTTAAATGCTTCTCGGTTTCTCTTATGGATAGCTCACTAATATAACACCCAACAATCTTTCTTTTCTAAAAGTCACTTTTCTCCCGCCACGACATTTTCACTCAACCTCACAGTGCAATATGATCGCGGTCAGTTGCAGGCTTGTTTTTATACCGTTTGCAGCTGTACCGCGCATCTTAACATCGCAGCGGATCCGTTCATTTGCTTTTGATGGGGTGTACGGTGACTTTTGCCAATATAGTGTATTTATATATACACTGGCTGAAAGTGAAAAAAACACCAAGAAGGAGATTTCTGATACCAACGAAATTTATACAGCATAATAACGGAATACAGAGGATAACGTGATCTAAACATTATGGCAAAATACCGCTGTATTTGTTGGTAAACTGAAAAATAACATTTCCAGGTAACATGGTTAGTACGAGGTTGAACCGCCATGAACTGCGTCACACTGTGTAATTCTGGCATGGAGTCTGTCGTACAGATGTTGGATGTAAGTTTGGGGTATTGAGTTCCAAGCATCCTCAACCTGGACGCGTAAATCGGGGATGGTCGTGGCTGGCCGTGGAGACCGGATAAGTCGTTGTCCCATAAAATCGCATACGTGCTCAATGGGGGACAAATCCGGTGAACGTGCAGGCCATGGAAGTTGTCTCATACCCTGAAGTGCATGTTGCGGTGCACGTGCCATGTGTGGGCGTGCGTTATCTTGCTGGAAAACACCCCGATGGGCCGACCTTACAAATGGCACAACAACGGGCTGAATTATGTTGTTGATGTAGGAGGTGCTGTTTAACGTACCCGGTACAAACACCAGTTGTGTACGGAGTGATAGCTGATCGCTCCCCACACCGTGAGACCAGGTGTAGGCCCTGTGTGTAGCTGGCGGATGCAAGAAGGGTGGAGACGCTCCCCTGTGCGTCTACGAACACGCATACGGCCATCGGAGGCTCCCAAGCAGAATCTGCTTTCATCGCTGAACACAACAGATCGCCATTGCGTTCTCCAGTGCAGACGTTGGCGACACCACTGCAGCCGTTCCTGACGGTGGGCTGGAGTCAGAGGTACACATGCCAGAGGCACACGTGCACGTAGTCCTGCATCCAGTAGACGGTTGCGGATTGTTTGCACAGTCACCTCAGGTGCAACGGCAGCTCGGATTTGCGTCGCAGTGGATGTTCTGCTTGACAACGCCTCTCTTCTTATGCGTCGATCGGTCCGCTCATCAGTCCGTCTGTGACTCCCGGTTCCACGTCTTCTCGTGTGGGAATGTTCCTCGGACCATCTACGCCACCATCGTACCACCACCGATACTTCCAGTCCAATTCGCTCCGCAATACGATGATACGACCACCCGGCCTCGCGGAGTCCGATAACTGCTGAAATCGTACACGTCTTCCATGTCCAGGCATTGCAGCTTCTCCAGGATCTTCGCACGTGTCCGTACGCTGACGACTGATTACATTCACTTCGCCCTACTCCTTAAATACCAAAGACGATAATTTGCATATATGATGCCGTGCTGTGGCGTAAGCGCTCACCGGTTGGTCCCGAAATTAACATCACACCTACGTAAACTCGACCCCATTAACATATGTAAATTTCATGATCGTCCGCCAATTCCTTCTTGGTGTTATTTTTTCACTTTCTGACAGTGTATATATATCATTCGCGACCTGAGCATATATATATATATATATGATCGATGAGATCGGCTTGAGAAGTTTATATATATAAATATATCTGATGAGATCGGCTTGAGAGGTTTATATATATATATATCTGATGAGATCGGCTTGAGAGGTTTGTTTTTGGTAATAATACTTTTTTGAGTCTCTTTGTATTAATATTTTTTTTTTTGGAGTTTCTGGTTTGTTTGTTTTTTTAGGTCGTGAATGATATATATATATATATATATATATATATCGCGACCTGAGCACGTGACGATGCCGCCCCGGTGGCGCAGTGCTCTGGGCGATGGCTTCTGATCATTCGTCCAAACGGGGTCCGGGTTCGAATCCCGGTGAGGCATGGATGTTGTGTTTGTCTTACGGCACTGGCTCTCTCCCTTCCCTGGAACCAGTGGCCCTAAATTAGGGACGGGCGACTGCTAATACCCCATTGAGTTGCTCACGGTGGTCGTTAAACCTCCAATCAAACAAACAAACAAGCACGTGACGCTGATTGGCTGCACGCGCGCTTATTTGCATAATGCGGAGGTGGTTTATTGATTTGGCTGATCGGTGTACATGCAAGCATACGCCTACCTTAATGTAATGTTTGTATTGCAATCACGAGACTAAACAGTTGGATCACGCACTCGGGCTTCTCATGCATTATAAGTGTTTCAGTATAATGTCAACTTCTTTGGGTAGATAGTAGTCCTCAGGGGGAAGTTATGGAAGACGCTTCTTTGTTTATTAAAACTGCACCGTTCAGAGAGAAAATAGTAGAGAAAATTTATGTGGGCCTCAAGTTCTAATGACAACAGTTTTATGGTTTCGAAGGGTATTTATGTTAAACAAGTCGACATCGTCTACCGGCTCCAATAAAAGTAATACTGGGAGTCATTTTGTGATTCCTTATGAGTAACACAAAATAAATTTCGTACATCCTCGTCATAATCTTAGGAAAAATTGAGCATATCACACTGAGAAATAATGTGAATTTATTAATTAACAACAATGAACTGTACGCGAATTACACTTAAAATAGTATAACTATACTAGTAATCCGAATTTCTCGGTGCAGATCATAAATGAGTTTCCAAGCTTTCGTACATCAACCAGATGGCTTTTTCAAGGATGGTAAGCAGCTAACTGCAAACTGGATAATAGAACATTTCAACGATTTGAACGCGGTGACTTGACTAGACAATAAATGAATAAGCGCAAATGTGATCTGTCATTTGAAGAAACGAGGTCACGTTGGTTGGGCACGTGGTACCGTGGTAAAATCGCAGCATTATTTCAAGAATTGATCCCAAATGCGCGGCAACTCCAGAGAGAGGCTATCATTGCAAGCCTCGCTGCTGGTCAAGATTTTCAAGGTTTCGCGAATGGCAGTACACTTGGGTGTGGAGTATGAAGTTGATTTCTTTATATCATTCCACATAGGATCAGCAGACTTGACTTTGACCTCTTTTGATCGGGCAGTGGTTATTTTACCGTCTTTTGTATCCCTTTTATGTTCCTTGATTCTAATTCGAAACGAACGTTTGGTCATTCCGAGTTGGAAACGCCTGGTGCCGTCCCGATATTGTAGTGGGATGGCATAAACACCTGCCTCATTGAGAAGAGGTAGCTTGTCAATATTTATCTTAAGCACCGTATATAAAGATGCCGGCGTTCTTATGCCGACACTGAAGTTCATCCTCTTGAGCGAGTTTTTGAGTTGATAGAAAACTTTTGTTATGTAGGGAAAAGAGCCCAGGTAGTGAAGTTGCGGCATAGAAACATGGAAAGGCTCTCCTAATTCGAGAACGGAAGAAGGCCATCTTGTAATCATAAGGGCAGAATGAACTGCGGAGCATCAGGTTGGGAACGCATGTGGGTTTGTAATAGACTTTCGTACAAAGACGGTTGTCATGCGATTTTCTCAGTAAGCCGTCAAGATAAGGTAAGGTACCACTGTGCTCAAGTTTCATAGTGAAATTGATTGTAGGGTGTATATAATTGACTTTATCTAGGAAAAATGACAGTCTCCTTTCCGTGAGGCCATATGAAAAATACGTCGTCGGCATATCGCAGCCAGGTGGTAGGCCTTGGGGTGATGTTGGTGAATATACACTATGTTGCTCAATGAGGCGAAGTAATACTTCCGCGAAGACGGCCGAAAGCGAAGATCCCATCGGAGCGCCATTTACTGGCTTATAAACTTGTCCTTGGAAACTGAAGTAGCTGTAATTTGAAACCCCATTAATTTGAAGATGCTGAGGCAAGACTTTTGCGAATAAACTGATGAATTAGATATGGCCTTTTTCAACGTTCTCATGGCTTCCGGGACGGGGACCGAAGGACAAAGGGATACTACGTCGAAATTGCCGATAATATCGGGTTGTTGAACAGTGAGTTGCTTGGTTTTCGTGATAAAATCTAAAATAGAAGTTAATACAAAGTCCGATTCAGGAAGATGACTTGTCAGGTATCTGGGTAATGCTTTCTCTAAATGGTGGATCGGTGGGAACCTTTTGGACACAATTGGTCTCAATGGATTGCCGGTCTTGTGGTGTTTAAGTCTTCCAAAGGGTTTTGGGATCTGAGAGCCAGGCGGTAATTTGGCGGCTTTCCGGAAGAGCAGGTAGTCTTTCAGCTAGTTGTACCCGTACAACTTAAGATTTTAGAGGGTTCATTCGTAAGACCGTAGATCCAGAATCGGGCTGAAAATCCTCTAGTTTCTTATTGCAATCCGCTGTGTCCATAATCGCTATCTGGCCGGATTTGTCCGTTACCATCAACACTATTGAGCTGTTATTTCGAAGATTCGAAATCACCCTTAGAATTTTCAAATTACCAAGCGTTTGTTTTTTATTGTACCGCGATCTCAGCCCAGAGCAACACAGTTGGCGTAGTTCATCTTTGTTGTTCTCCGGAACTCGCGAAATTATGCTCTCAAATTCAGTAACTATGCTTTTGGAGTTCGGTTTTTATCAGAAGCAGAACTTTGGTCCAAGTTTCAAAACTTTAGTTTCCTCTATGGTGAGTAGTCGCTTAGAAATATTGACGAATGGAATGGTGAAATTTTTAGGATTTTGATTCTGGAATGATTTCAAGAAATCCAGCTTTTTCTTTAGTTTGGAGGATACGGAAGATTGTAGTCTTTCGACTAACATGTCCACTTGGAGCGTTAGGTTGTTGAAAGTGATCGGGTCGAAATAATATGGAATTTCATACATACAGAATGCTATACCATTTGGCTTCCAAAGACAAAATATCCTTTCTTTTTAGGTTTACTATAAACAAAAAGAAAGGCTATTTGTCCTTTCTTTTGTTTTATACTAACCTAAAAAGAATGAATTTGAAAGGAACATGATAGTGCCTGACGAAGAACTGTGATCTTTTTCTTTTCAAACCATGTTCCCTGTACCGAAGACTTAAAATTAAGGAACTTTGAGATCAAGCCGAATATCTTGCAAGCGGAACAAAGTCGATGTGGGAACGTTCCTTCTCCAGTTTGAGCTTTAGCTGTCGGAATAGTTTAAATGTGTTCCACATTGTAGAAGAGAGAAGATCTCATTGAACTGAAAAGTGGACATCTCTTCTATTATCGTGGGACAGATACTGGCAGAACTAGTGGTGTTGGATTTATAATAAACAAGAAACTGAAGGATAAAGTGATAGAAGTTGAAAGCTCCTCTGACAGAGCTGCACGACTCGTTATCCAACTATCGAGAAGATACCAGGCTCAGATTATTCAAACTTATGCACCCACCACAAGTCATCCTGAAGAAGAAATTGAAGAATTTTATGAGGAAATTCGTCATCTAAATAATAAAGGTAAGCAGCACTTGAAGATAATTATGGGAGATTTCAATGCAAAAATAGGGCAACGGCAACAGAATGAAACTTCAGTAGGTAAATTCGGTCACGGCAACAGAAACCAGCGTGGAAATACTCTCGTTGAGTTTGCAGAGGCAGAAGGATTTTTCATCTTGAACTCCTTTTTCAAGAAAAAGCCACACAGGAAATGGACATGGAGACATCCAATTGGGACGACAAGTGAAATTGATTTTATTATGTGTAACAAAAAATTCGTCATCGAAGACTGCAGTGTGCTGAACAAGTTCAACACAGGTAGTGACCATAGATTGGTGAGATGTAAGATGCACCTCAACACTAAACTGGAACGTGGCAAGCTCATAAGACAAACAAAATGTATTGACATAACCAACCTTAAAAAACACCATAATACTTTCAAGTTGGAACTGAAGAACAGATTCTCTGCTTTAGAAGGCCTAACTTTGGAAGAAGTGGATATTTCGGAAGTTAACAGAAAAGTAACCAAAGCTCTAATGGAAACAGCAACAAAATTAGCTGGGTCTAAGA
This sequence comes from Macrothele yani, assembly GCA_039090855.1. Classification (NCBI taxonomy): domain Eukaryota; kingdom Metazoa; phylum Arthropoda; class Arachnida; order Araneae; family Macrothelidae; genus Macrothele; species Macrothele yani. The sequence continues at coordinate 13,537,491 of CM077012.1, forward strand.
ACAAGTTGCATGTGAACAAATTATCAGGAAAAACCAAAATGTTGATGCAAAAAAGAAGAGAGATGAGGACAACTAAAGAAGATGTGACTTCCAAAGTGGAATATATAGAGCTATGCAAGACAACACGAAAAAGTATCACTGAAGACGTAAGGAAATTCAACTGTGAGCTAGTGAGGAAAGCAATTGAAAACAACCAAAGCCTAAAGATAGCAAAGGGACATCTCAGTAAGGGAAGAAAACAGATTATGGCTCTGAGAAAAGAAGATGGTTCTATAACAAGAAATAGAGGCGAAATTTTGACAAGAGTGAAAGATTTCTACTCCAAATTATATGAAAGGGATGATACATGTACTCCAGACATCATGAAAGGTACCAGAGTTCTTCCAGTCCTCCCAGCAGAAGTTGCTCATGCAATCAAGAACATGAAGCGGGGGAAAGCTCCAGGAGAAGATGGAATTACTATAGACATCATACAAGAAGCAAGTGGAGAAATTGAAACAGTACTCGCCCAAATTTTCACTCGATGCCTTAATGAAGGGAAGATTCCTGAGGATTGGAACAATGCTACAATGATCCTGCTACATAAAAAAGGTGACATTGAGGATCTCAGGAACTACAGACCTATCAGCCTCCTATCAGTGGTTTATAAAATCTTCACTAAAGTTCTTTCACACCGCTTGAAGGTAACACTGGACATGGCTCAACCGAGAGAACAAGCTGGATTCAGGAGTGGCTACAGCACAATAGATCATATCCACGTACTGAGAGAACTAATTGAAAGAGCGAGGGAATATGAACTTCCATTGTGCATGGCTTTTATCGATTATGAAAAAGCCTTTGATTCGGTGAAACCATCAGCAGTTACCACGGCTCTGAAATCCTGCGGTATTGAAGATGCATACATTAATATTATTAATAACATCTATGAAAATGCAAGTGCAAAGATTCGGCTGTTTGAAAATACAACACACATAAAAATTGGAAAGGGAGTGAGACAAGGTGACACCATATCTCCGAAGCTCTTTAATGCCACATTGGAAAATGTCTTTCAATCACTGAACTGGGAAAACAAAGGGATAAAGATTAATGGAGATTATCTAACCCACCTTCGTTTTGCTGATGACGTAGTCATTTTTGCAACTACCCCATCAGAGCTGCAGAGTATGATCCAGGAACTTGCTGACAAGAGTAAAGAAGTGGGATTAAAAATGAACTTTCAGAAGACAAAAGTGATGTTCAATGCTTTTATAAGAAATGAAGATTTATCGATTGATGGAGAAAAACTGGAGATAACAGATACGTATGTTTATCTTGGACAGCAGATATCAAATGAGGGTCACATTGATGAAGAAATTAATCGGCGTACAAAACTTGCCTGGAGAGCTTTTGGAAGAAACAACATAATTTTCAAGAGCAATATGCCATTATGTCTTAAAAGAAAAGTGTTTGATCAATGCATCCTTCCAGTGCTTACGTATGGTGCAGAGACGTGGACCTTAACTAAAAGAGACATACAAAGGCTGCAGACAACTCAAAGAAGCATGGAGAGGTGCATGCTTGGTATAACCAGGAGAGATAAGAAGAGGAACTCGTGGATCCGAAAAATGACGAGAGTGGAAGACATCATGATCAGAGTTAAATCCCTGAAATGGCAATGGGCTGGACATACTGCCAGAAGGACAGACCATAGATGGACAGCCGAAATTTTAGATTGGATTCCAAGGGACAGGAAAAGACCCAGAAAAAGACCACATGGGAGATGGGTGGATGAAATTCGTAAATATGCGGGAGTGACATGGAGGAGACTGGCACAAGACAGACCGTTGTGGAGGAAACTTGGGGAGACCTTCGTCCAGCAGTGGATTGATAATGGTTGACAATGATGATGATGATGATACCATTTGGCTTCCAAAGACAAAATATCCTTTCTTTTTAGGTTTACTATAAACAAAAAGAAAGGCTATTTGTCCTTTCTTTTTGTTTTATACTAACCTAAAAAGAATGAATTTGAAAGGAACATGATAGTGCCTGACGAAGAACTGTGATCTTTTTCTTTTCAAACCATGTTCCCTGTACCGAAGACTTAAAATTAAGGAACTTTGAGATCAAGCCGAATATCTTGCAAGCGGAACAAAGTCGATGTGGGAACGTTCCTTCTCCAGTTTGAGCTTTAGCTGTCGGAATAGTTTAAATGTGTTCCACATTGCTTGGAGAGTACAAAACTAATTAATAACAAGGAACTGTACTCCATTACACTCAAAATAGTATAACTGTACTAGCAATCCGAATTTCTTGGCGGAGATTATAAATAAAAGTTTCCAAGCTTTCGCACATCAATGAAGGTAGACAGCTAACTGCAAACTGGATAATAGAACACTTCAACGATTTGAACGTTTGAAATGTTCTATTATCTAGTTTGCAGTAACGGTGACTTGACTAAGACAATAAATGAATAGGCGCAAATGTGATCAGTCATTTGAAGAAACGAGGTCACGTTTACCGTGGATGAAAGACTGAAGTTGTCTAGATACCAACAGAAGATAGAGAAATAGGCTTAAAGGCAAAGATTGTGAAAAGCAGTTGTCCTCGCCGTGATGCCACAGCTTGTTCGCTGGAGTTAAAAATACTCGAGAAATATTGACTACTTAGAAATATTGACGACTAACAATGAAGCGATCCAGCCTGTCTGTTTCTATAGTCTTGGGTGTCGAACATAAGTTATCATGCAGAAATCTTGTTCTTTAGACCTCGTTCTCTCCCGCTCCCTGTACATCAATAACTCTAAATTTGGAATACAGAGTGTCTAAATTGCTAAATCAGTAAGCACTGCTTATCATCTCAGAGAGATAATACTTTTACAAAAAAGTAGAAAGGAAAAGTGGCCATATAAAAACGTAAGCAACGCGTCATAGAGATGATAAAAAAGAACCTCGGTAGTATATCACAGTTTAAGCATAAGGAACATATTCTTAGGAGTGTATCACAAAAGGTTTACAGTTGCCCATTTTAAAGCAACGTATACCTTAGGGAATTTTAATGGAATTAAGTAATTAGACATTTTGGTACAACCCTGAAAATATTCTGTTACTTCACTTCAGCTTTTACTAACATAGTCTTAGGCATGGATGAAAGACTGAAGTTGTCTAGATAAATGTGCGAATAGGGAAGTTAACATCTCTTTATTCATATTGATTTCAGTTTTTGTAACACGCAACAAGATGAAAGATTTAGGAAAGTATTTACGGTACAAATGCCCTGAAGAAACGAAAGTGACGGAGTAAAAAGCAAAGGAATGAAAATTGAAATACGAAAAGAGTATTTGAAAAGACGCCAGATAATGCTGAAGTATGAGGCCGGTTAAGAAAAACAAATAGTGATCCTAAACGTATTTGCTCTGCCTTTCTGTGATAGAGTTCTCTAAACGTAATATACGAGATGAAGATATTATAAAATGCAACAGGAAAGCGATAAAAGCTGTGACATTAAATGGCGTGAATTACTTAGGAGCAGTCTTTTATGAAAACTACGGGATTCACGTTTACATTTAGGAAGATACAAATTGGAATGCAGAACAAAAAAATCACTTTTGGATTCAACACAGTATCATCGTACTTCGTAGAAAATAATAAAAAACACTAAACGAATATTGTGATCGAGACTGCTTCAGAACTCCGCGTGAAAGGAAATCGGAGTGAAAATTCATTTTTGATTGATCAACAGGAATGCTTTCCCTCTTGAAAATGATCGTCCCGATGAATTTTCTGAATTCGTTCAGAATTCACATGATTTTAATAAAACAGCTCGGTTGATGATATAAAAGAATCAAACGGAAGATGTAACTTGAAACAGAGAAAATTTGGAGACAAAATAATTATATAAAAGTGAGCTTAAATACTGAGCATAAAAAGCAGCTGATTTATTACATTAATTAAATAATCGAAAAATCTGTCCTTCGGGGAACTGAACCAGTGAAATGGGAGTGAATGGCACAAACTAACGCTGAATGACAGTAATTGTCTACACTTTAAAAACAAAAACATCGAATGAAACTTCAAACAGTCTAAGATAACAACGCTGCTAACATTTATAATTCTACAGATATCGCTGATGCAGAAAGTTAATATAATGCTATAGATATCGCTGACGCAACATTACTTCTGACTTTTATGAAACTGAAGATAAACGTGCTTTCTTAGAAAAGAAATATAATTCAACAAACCATAAGTATTTTAATACAGTTAATAAAGGCATTTATTTGTTCTGTATATTTTCAGATTTCTTCACGCACACTACGTAGAGAAGATTCCAAATAAAGAAAGCATATTATACATGAGGTCTAACGTATGTAAGGAAGACTGATATGTTTTTCGGTTTTTAATTTTTATACTTTTTTAGTATAAACTTTAAAAATTGCAGAATATCACGAAATTAAATTTAAGTGCTTCCTCTTTTGATGTAGCCTATTAAAATTTCTGAGATTATTGTCAGAAATCCATGCAAGCTTATTCAGTTGGCCAAGTAGAAAATTCTCAATTTGTACCACCCTGGTGCATGTTGATACTAGCAGATAACCACAAAAATATTTGCCGTTTTCGGAGACTGAGACAAAGTATAACACATACGTAATATAAAAGCAATTTATTCACCAAAATAATTACCATGGGCATCAACAACGTTCTACCAACGTGATAACAACTTATATACACGGTCGTATCAGAATAATATGGCCACCCCCGGAATTACAGTGTATCGTTCCAGGCACGTCACAGAGTGCACGTAACAAGGTCGACCACACGGAGATACAAGTGGCCGGTCAGGACAGATGAGCCATAGTGCATGACGTGAGCACAATGGGCAGAGGTAGTGATTTCACGAACGTTCAAAAAGGAATGGTCACCGGTTACCGCGCCAAGGGTCGAGGTGCTGTAGTAAGCGTGTACCAAGAATGGATCGCTGGCAAACCGAGTACCTTTTGACGTCATAACTGTGGAGCCTTAAAGGCCGCCGATCCCAGAGGAGATCGTTGCCAACCGTCGACTGGTAAAGGGCAATCGATGCGCAACAGTGCAGCAATCGACCACGCAAATGAACGTTAGAGCACCCACGTACGTGTTCCCGAAATCAGTAGAGCAAACCCTGTTACCCATGGGTCTCCTGGGTGGACGCTGCGTCAAGGCGTCCATGTTAACCCAGGTCCATCGGCAACGATGCCTGCGGTTTGCATGGGACTACCATCATTGGACAGTGGAAGAGTGAGAAATGGTTGCCTTCTCCGACGAAGCGAAGTTCTTACTCCACAGAAGTGAAGGGCAGTGGCTGATACGGCATCAAACACACAAGAACCAACACCCGGACACGCTTGTCGGTCAAGTACAGGCCAGCGGTGGCAGTGTGCATGTCTGGGGAATGTTTTCTTCGTATGACCTCGGACCGCTGGTACCACTGGTACCTGAACTCCAATGGCCACCTGCCCATCCTCGCTGACCACATGCATCCCTTCATGTTAGACGTTTACCCTCGCGGCGATGGTGTCTACCAACAGGACAACGCGCCGTGCCACGTCGCTAAAAGTGTGCGTGACTGGTTCCAGGAGTACGACAGCGATGTTTCCATTCTTCCTTGGGCAGCGCAATCGCCCGACCTCAATCCTATAGATCACTTGTGGGACTATTTGGATCGACAGGTGCTACGTGCCGACCCACAACCACGTCATCTCCGGGACCTTCGTACTCTCCTGCAGTCCGAATGGGCACGTGTCCTCGGACAACCTTGCAGGGCCTCATTGGGTCCATGCCACTCCGTCTCGCCGCTGTCATCCGGACCAAGGATGGTTATTCCCATTATTAGATAGGTCATCGTATTATTCTTATACGACTATGTATACCCCTGCGATAAAATGCTGGGTCATGGGAAGAGAGAAAACGTTTGGAGGGCACCGTGCAACTCAAAGTTGGAGAAGTCGTGTCCAAGCAAATGATTGCCGAGTGAAAGAAACAACTAATAGTCTGAAGGAGAGATATCTGGTGAGTAACCTGATGGCATAAAAGCTCCCACCCTAGTTCTTTAATAGTGTTTCTGGTCAATAAAGCGGAGTGGGAACAAGCGTTATCTTGAAGGACAGAACTCCATTTCTGTTGACCACTGCTTTTCCTTCTTTTCTGGTCCTCATGCGAACAACGTTTCAGTGGTTCGCAGTACACTGCAGCGGTGATCGTTTGGCCGCGTTGCAAGAGTTCATGATGAACAATACCATGTGCTGCCCACCACACACACAGCATAACTTTACGTGGATGAAGTGCTGACTTCGATCTGTGAGGAATTGAGTCACTAGTGGACAACCAATGTCTGGAACGTTTTGGGGTGCTGCACTGGGCCCACTTCTCATTACATGTGGGTACTCTAACCAAAAATGGTTCCTTGTCATAACGAGACAGCAATGCAAGACAAGCTGAGATACGTTGCTGTTTGTTCACTGCATACAATTCGTGGGGGATCCCACTTAGACAATTTGCATGACTTACCTATTGCATGCAGGTGTCTTCGGACAGTTTCATCACTAACACCAAATGACTGGGTTAGTTCCTGGCATGTTTGGCTACTGTCCTGCTTAGTAGCAACTTTCAGAGATTCTATGTCAAGGTTGACAGGACGACCACTCCGAGACTTGTCATGAAGGGATACATGTCTCTCTGAACTTTCGAAACCAATTCAGAGTTGTGCGTTGCCCCACAGCATCTGCCCCGAATGCTACGCAAATGCGACGAGTTGTTTCCGCAGCAGATGGACAGAGTTTAAATTCGTATAAAAAACATCCACGAATAATCTCCACTGATATCGCCACTGTAATTACACGTCTTTCCACAACCGAACTGCTTACTTATCTGATTCATATGCGAAGGGCATTTTGGAATTTCAGCTGACGATATACCGCGGGCGGAACGCCATCTCTGCAAATTCAATCATCACAAGGTGTTTCGCTTGCTTTCTAGAAAAAAGCAAACACTTTTGTGGTTACCTGATACTATGGGGCCAGTTGATACTTCTGTGGAACAAGTTGCTACAGTAAACATTCCTTAAGCAAACAATCTTGGAGTTCAAAAAATAATTTTAAGAGTTAACATTACGGAAAAAAATTAGTATATGATAAGTTACTCTGGGCTGTTAAAACTTTTCTTGAAAACGATTGATTTCAAATTTTGAACGCTGATGACTTTCACTGTCTGCGGACAAAATCTCAACATATGATTTATATTGGATGCACATTGCACATGTATGTAGAGTAGTCATTTCTGCAATACACTGAAGTGTTAAAAGTCATGGGATAGCAGTATGCAAATTTTTAATTGGTGCTGTCGTCGCATAAAGGCTTCGACGCACGCCACAATGTTTATCAGTTGCAAGGTGCAATCTCCTGAGTCAAGTTGAACAACCGCCGTAGGATTACAGAAAGCCGACGGGAATTATCGGAGTTTGAAAGAGGCATGGCAGTGGGCGCCAGAGGGATGGGACATTCAATTTCCGAAGTTGTGCGAACATTCAACATTCCTCGATCCACGGTGTCACGGGTGTACCGAAAATGCCTCATGGAAGGCATTACCACCCACCGTGTACAGCGCAATGGCTGACTACGATTGCTAAATGACCGTGACCAGCGGCGTCTGATCAGGATTGTCCATGCTAACAAACAAGCGACACTAGCTCAAATAACATCTACATTCAATGCAGGAGGTACCAGAGACATATCGATCAGGTCAGTGCAGCGTAATTTAGCGTCCATGGGGTATGGGACCAAAAGACCCACCAGAGTGCCTTTGTTAACACCACGACATCGGACACAGCGCCTCACCTGGGCTCGTGAACTCGGTAACTGGACACTGGAAGACTGTTAACATGTGACGGAGTTCGATGAGTCATGCCACCAGTTGTTACGAGCTGGTGGTAGGGTTCGGATGTGGCACAGACCCCATGAGGCCATGGATCCAAGCTGTCAACAAGACCCTGTGCAAGCTGATGGTGGTTCCATGCATGTGTAGGATGCCTTTACGTGGCACGGTTTGGGTCCTCTTGTCCTCGTTAACACGTCATTAACCAGTAATTGCTTTGTTGCTCTGCTGGATGACAATTTGCAGCTCTTCATGAACTTCATGTACCCCAACAACGATGGGAATTTCTAGGCAAGCAATGCACCATGTCATCGGGCCCAAGTTGTACAAAATTGGTTCCAGGAGCATTCTGGACTGTTCCGACGCGGATGGTGTGGCCACCACGTTCGGCCGACAAGAACCCCATAGAACCCTTATGGGACGTGGTGGAAAGGTCCATTCGCACCTAAGATCCTGCACCTATATATATACCAGGGAACTGTTGGCAGCTGTTCATATGGCATGGCTCAACATCTCTCCAGAAGTCTTCAGGCCACTTATGGAATTGATGCCACTTCCAGTTGCTGCACTTCGCCCGTCTAGAGGAGGTCTTACACGATACTAGGTATGTATTCCATGACTTTCGACACTTCAATGTATAGATGAGTCCAGTTTCTGCCTCAAAAGCATTGAATCCAAACATGTCTTGATTTGGATGCTGAATATGACTTCAGGAAACGCAAAGGATCTTCATATGACTCTGTTTCATTTTCTTCATCCAAACGCTTTCTTGGAGCTCTTTCTTTTTCCCCTTGGAATTTTTTCAATCCGAGTTTCACCTTTCCTAGTCTTTTGACCATCAGGCTTGTGAATTTTTGTCTGCTTCATTATTTCTTGTTCCAATGATTTCTTCCACTTTTTTACTCTCTTTTCTTGTAATCACTTTGTGCTGTGTTCTTGACGCGTTTCATTTTTAAATCTATTTTTCACTGGGCTGTCCATATGAATTGATGAGATCATTCGTTAATTACATTTCCTGTTGTTTCGCCTTTCATCTACTTTAGGATAGGAACCATATTACCGTGATCAAATGAAAAGAAAAACATTAAAAGAACCAAAAGCAATTTGATACATCACATTGCTTCTATTTAAAACGTATCAATCTGCCCCAAAAGGCGCCTTTACATTTTAACCATGATATGCAGAAAGGGAGTGCATATAACCAATAAACAACAGCGAAATGTTCTTAAAGTTTAGTGCCCAAATAAGTCCTCAATTCAAACGAATGGCAAAAGCTTCATACATTCATTTTAGGTGATTTCAAGTAACAAAAAAATTATTTACTTTACACTATGAAAAACAGATTTACCTGAATAACTTCCACGCAAATACAGCTACATCACGAAACACACCTGCATACTGAAGACTCAAATGTAGGAATTCCCTCTTTTCATAGAGACGAATGAGCACATGCGCGTTACTGCTAAATTGCTACTGTATCAGTCTGCTCCGAATCAACTTGTTCGGTCTCCCTCAATTTGCAGTTCTTACCATATCCACAGATTACAAACTGAGGGAGTGCTAGAAAAGTCCGGGAAGGGCGGAGTTTTGGATGAATGCAAATTTTTCGAAGGCAAAAAAAAATTGCAGGGAAACATTTAGGCTTTAAAACCTAGGATTAAATGGAGGGAAAACTAGAGAACAGCTTAATTTTGTATTGTTAAGAATGCTACCGGGAATCTCTTTTCCAAAATTACACACGGTTATTCTGTTTCTCGCGCTGCTTTTGTTTTCTATCTCTCGTGTTTAAACGCTTTCGTAAACAAGAGAAGAATTAACATGGGTTGCTGAAACAGTAGACTTATATTTTCACAAACTTTTCGCATGCTGAAAAGATTCAGAAGTATACCTGCAAAATTTGTAATTGACAAAAAAGTGAAGAGATGCATAAATTTTGTGGTTGCTATGAATTGCTTCAGACACGAGAAACTAAAACGGAAACGTCTGGCTGCTATATACATAAATTTTAAATTAAAAAAAAGAAAATTACTGCATTATGGTAGAAAATCCTGAAGGTAAAGCCGAGCAACTCATGTAAATGCTATTTTTGTTTCTGGGCTTAATGAACGAAGTTAGCAACTAAGGCTATAAGCAGTAGCTAGTCTTTAATGTGGGGCGTCTGGTTCCAAAGAAGGGAGAGAGCCAGTGCCGTAAGGCAAACACACCACACATGCCTCATCCAGTGCTCGAACCTGGAACCGCATGGACAGAAGCCAACGCTTGTATCACTGCGCCAACGAGACGGCTACTTAAATGCTATTGACAGTTGGGCTATATGATAATAAAAAGGACTAATACTTAAAAATTAGAAAGTAAACTGTGAAAGATCAGTGTTTCCTAGTTACTCTGGACAAAAAGTCGTTACCGCAGTTGCGGTTATCGCTTCATGTTAAATTCCGTCACGTTTAATGGCATATATATACTGTACATATCATCATCATCATCATCATCATTTTTTTTTTTTTTTTTTTTTTTGATTGGAAGTTTAACGACCACCGTGAGCAACTCAATGGGTTATAAGCAGTCGCCCGTCCCTAATTTAGGGTCACTGGTTCCAGGGAAGGGAGAGAGCCAGTGCCGTAAGACAAACACAACATCCATGCCTCACCGGGATTCGAACCCGGACCCCGTTCGGACGAATGATCAGAGGCCAACGCCTTAGACCACTGCGCCACCGGGGCGGCCATCATCATCATTGTCAACCATTATCAATCCACTGCTGGACGAAGGTCTCCCCAATTTCCTCCACAACGGTCTGTCTTGTGCCAGTCTCCTCCATGTCACTCCCGCATACTTTCGAATTTCATCCACCCATCTTCCATGTGGTCTTCTTCTGGGTCTTTTCCTGTCCCTTGGAATCCAATCTAAAATTTTGGCTGTCCATCGATGGTCTGTTCTTCTGGCAGTATGTCCAACCCATTGCCATTTCAGGGATTTAACTCTGATCATGATGTCTTCCACTCTTGTCATTTTTCGGATCCACGTGTTCCTCTTCTTATCTCTCCTGGTTATACCAAGCATGCACCTCTCCATGCTTTTTTGAGTTGTCTGCAGCCTTTGTATGTCTCTTTTAGCTAAGGTCCACGTCTCTGCACCATACGTAAGCACTGGAAGGATGCATTGATCAAACACTTTTCTTTTAAGACATAATGGCATATTGCTCTTGAAAATTATGCTGTTTCTTCCAAAAGCTCTCCAGGCAAGTTTTGTACGCCGATTAATTTCTTCACCAATGTGACCCTCACTTGATATCTGCTGTCCAAGATAAACGTACGTGTCTGTTATCTCCAGCTTTTCTCCATCAATCGATAAATCTTCATTTCTTGTAAAAGCATTGTACATCACTTTTGTCTTCTGAAAGTTCATTTTTAATCCCACTTATTTACTCTTGTCAGCAAGTTCCTGGATCATACTCTGTAGCTCTGATGGGGTAGTTGCAAAAATGACTATGTCATCAGCAAAACGAAGGTGGGTTAGATAATCTCCATTAATCTTTCGCCCTTTGTTTTCCCAGTTCAGTGATTGAAAGACATTTTCCAATGTGGCATTAAAGAGCTTCGGAGATATGGTGTCACCTTGTCTCACTCCTTTTCCAATTTTTATGTGTGTTGTATTTTCAAACAGCCGAATCTTTGCACTTGCATTTTCATAGATGTTAATAATATCAATGTACGCATCTTCAATACCGCAGGATTTCAGAGCCATTGCAACTGCTGATGGTTTCACCGAATCAAAGGCTTTTTCATAATCGATAAAAGCCATGCACAATGGAAGTTCATATTCCCTCGCTCTTTCAATTAGTTCTCTCAGTACGTGGATATGATCTATTGTGCTGTAGCCACTCCTGAATCCAGCTTGTTCTCTCGGTTGAGCCATGTCCAGTGTCACCTTCAAGCGGTGTGAAAGAACTTTAGTGAAGATTTTATAAACCACTGATAGGAGGCTGATAGGTCTGTAGTTCCTGAGATCCTCAATGTCACCTTTTTTATGTAGCAAGATCATTGTAGCGTTGTTCCAATCCTCAGGAATTTTCCCTTCATTAAGGCATCGAGTGAAAATTTGGGCGAGTACTGTTTCGATTTCTCCACTTGCTTCTTGTATGATGTCTACAGTAATTCCATCTTCTCCTGGAGCTTTTCCCCGCTTCATGTTCTTGATTGCATGTGCAACTTCTGCTGGGAGGACTGGAAGAACTTTGGTACTGGTACCTTTCATGATGTCTGGAGTACATGTATCATCCCTTTCATATAATTTGGAGTAGAAATCTTTCACTCTTGTCAAAATTTCGCCTCTATTTCTTGTTACAGAACCATCTTCTTTTCTCAGTGCCATAATCTGTTTTTCCCCTTACTGAGATGTCCCTTTGCTATCTTTAGGGTTTGGTTGTTTTCAATTGCTTTCCTTACTAGTTCACAGTTGAATTTCCTTACGTCTTCAGTGATACTTTTTCGTACTGTCTTGCATAGCTCTATATATTGCACTTTGGAAGTCACATCTTCTTTAGTTGTCCTCATCACTCTTCTTTTTTGCATCAACATTTTGGTTTTTCCTGATAATTTGTTCACATGCAATTTGTTCTTAGACCCAGCTAATTTTGTTGCTGTTTCCATAAGAGCGTTGGTTACTTTTCTGTTAACTTCAGAAATATCCACTTCTTCCGATGTTAGGCGTTCTAAAGCAGAGAATCTGTTCTTCAGTTCCAATTTGAAGGTATTATGGTGTTTTTTAAGGTTGGTTATGTCAATACATTTTGTTTGTCTTATGAGCTTGCTACGTTCGAGTTTAGTGTTGAGGTGTATCTTACATCTCACCAATCTATGGTCACTGCCTGTGTTGAACTTGTTTAGCACACTGCAGTCTTCTATGACGAATGTTTTGTTACACATAATAAAATCAATTTCACTTGTCGTCCCATTTGGATGTCTCCATGTCCATTTCCTGTGTGGCTTTTTCTTGAAAAAGGAGTTCAAGATGAAAAACCCTTCTGCCTCTGCAAACTCAAAGAGAGTATTTCCACGCTGGTTTCTGTTGCCGTGACCGAATTTACCTACTGAAGTTTCATTCTGTTGCCGTTGCCCTATTTTTGCATTGAAATCTCCCATAATTATCTTTAAGTGCTGCTTACCTTTATTATTTAGATCACGAATTTCCTCATAAAATTCTTCAATTTCTTCTTCAGCATGACTTGTGGTGGGTGCATAAGTTTGAATAATCTGAGCCTGGTATCTTCTCGAGAGTTAGATAACGAGTCGTGCAGCTCTGTCAGAGGAACTTTCAACTTCTACAACTTTATCCTTCAGTTTCTTGTTTATTATAAATCCAACACCACTAGTTCTGCCAGTATCTGTCCCACGGTAGTAGAAGAGATGTCCACCTTTCAGTTCAATGAGATCTTCTCCTTTTCTCCTTACCTCACTTAGCCCGACGATGTCCCACTTGATCCTTTGTAGTTCCTCTTCCAATTCAAGAAGCCTTGAATCAGAAGATAGGGAGCGTCCATTATACGTAGCGAAGGTCAGCATCAGATGGCAGCCAAGTCCGGTCCTCCGGGGATTCTTAGCACCCTCTGCCTTCATGTCGCACTGGCCGCTGCCTTGGCCAGGTACATTCCAGCTGCCGGAGACTGAGGGCCAAGATTTAAGTTGTGGAGTCATTTTGGAGGGGTTTGGCCATAACTCATCACGCTGGCCAAGCGGGTTGGTGAGTGTGGGATAGCATTTCCTCTAATCCCGATGGTATAGTTATACCGCTATTGGCGGTCGTCAGAGCCCCTTTAGTGGGAACAGGATGTACCACGAGAAGGCGGGGTTGACATTTGTCAAGGAGAGGCTGTGATGTTACGCATCACCTGACCTTAAATCCCACTGTACATATATATATATCAGTGTTCGAATTACCCAGTGGTCCGCTGGCCATCGGCCAGTAAAATTTCCGCCGGACTACTGAACTATTGGTTTTACTGGCCCGGATGGCCAATAAGTTTTTTTATCTAAGTTGTCACAAGTTAAAAAATGAATTTCTATTTCTTTTACCTTACTGTACGGTTTTCTTTTTAGGCTGCAAAATAGTGATATGTTCATAAAATGCTATTGAATAACAGCTATTCTTTTTAAGGGATAAGTGTGGAAGAAACAACAAATACAGAAAGGCAGTTTCCTAGTCCTTGTCTTGTAACTGCAACAGCCGCTTTTTTTACCTCCGTCCCCACCGTTTATAATGAGCAGAAGTAAGCAAAATAAATATCTTGCTCTTCCTTGGATTCTCCCACCCTAGTGAATGCAGCAGTTACTGACACCAGACTTTGTTTCTGTTCCAATAAAACACACTAACGAAGGACGTTCAATTGGATGCGTGAAGGCAATTTTTGTAAGAGCAATTCACATGAAACAGTGTTCAATGAGGGACTGAAATTAACTTTATGGGAAAGTAGGAAAGATGAGCACTAAGACTAACATAAGAAAACGAAGCTAAACCCTGAACAATAAAACATATAAAAAAAGGTTGCTAGTGTATGTTAATTTTTTTACCCTTGAAATCTCCTCATTTCCTTCTTACTTAAAAACAGATTGGGAACGCACCGTTACTCAGCTATACCACCGATCTATCGGAACCTTATTCTGGAAACATTCTGTGTTCTGTGAGTTGCGCTTTCAAATAAGATGTTTTAAAAACAAATACTGGAGATAATTCCATTGAAATGATACTTTATTTTCTACATATATTGTAAATATCTAAGTTTTTTGTTTTTTACGGACCAGTGGTTTGCACATTCTAATGGTCCGCTGGGCCAGTAAAATATTTATCTCTAATTCTAACACTGTATACACTGAGTGGCCACTTTATTATGACCACCCTCTCAGTACTTTGTTGGGCCACCTTTTGCATTTAATACTGCCTCGATTCTTCGTGGCATGGACCCCACGAGATGTTGATAGATGGTTTGTGGAATCTGAGACCATGCTTGATGAATAGCCCTTTCCAGGAGTGTGAGATTGCAGGATTGTGGATCCAGCTGTCTGATGGCTTGTTCAGCTTCATCCCACAAATTCTCAAAGGGGTTGAGATCTGCAGATTGTGGAGTCCACCTAAGCAAAGTAAACTCACCGGCATGTTCCTGAAACCAATCCTGTACAATACCAGCACTATGGCAGGACGCATTATTTTGTTTAAAGTAGCCATCGCCATTGGGATAAATCATCCACATGACAGGATGCACTTGGTCCGCAACGAAGTTTAGATATGATGTGCCAGTCAGACGTTGATCAACACGAATTAAAGGGCCCAAAGCATGCCAGGAAAACATTCCCTAAACCATAACGTTGCCTCCACCAGCTTGCCTCCACCAGCAATGCATTTGAGGTCCATGATTTCGTGCTGTTTCCGCCAAATTCTCACTCGGCCATCGGCATGCTGCAACTAAAAATGTGATACATCGGACCATATAATTTGTTTCCAATTATCGACTGTCCAATCCTTGTGCTCCTGTGCGAACTGGAGACGTTTTCTCTTGTTAACTGCAGACAGCAAAGGTGTTCGAACAGGCCTACGGCTGCCATATCCCATCCGATGCAATGTACGGCAAACAGTGCACGCAGAGATCATTTGAGAGGATCCTTGATTAAGATGGTCTGTAATTTGCTGCACTGTTGCCCTTCTGTTGTCTGTTACCAGTCTGGACACTCTTCGTTCAGCACGAGCAGTCACTAGTCGATGACGACCACACGTTGCACGTAGAGACCCAGGGTTTTGGCTGACAGTCTAGTCTTTAAACACTTTAAGAACAGCTGCTCTGGAACATTTCCGGAGAACAACAAAGATGAACTACGCCAACTGTGTTGCTCTGGGCTGAGATCGCGGTACAATAAAAAACAAACGCTTGGTAATTTGAAAATTCTAAGGTTTCGGTGATACTCGCTCCATGGCTCCGAGCTCCTACAATCATCCCACTTTGAAAGTCCGTCAAATCGCATTTTTTACCTATCTCGTCACCCAAAAATCACTTCCACTACTTTCTCAAGCACTAAGCTTTCTTTTTTTATACTAGCCTCGCCCTCTGGCGGCAACAACGTGCAGCCATAGTTCATTTGCTTAAAACTGTCAGGTGGTCATAATAAAGTGGCCACTCAGTGTATATATTCCCATATATCTGTTTGTTTGTTTGTGTGTATGCTTCACACCAGCAAGCAAATTGGAAGAGGTTTCTGAGGATATTTGGGAGAGGCGAATTTGGGGGGGGGGTGTTATGGATTTGAGTATAAATTCTTGAGTATCTGTAAAGCTACTTATTAGCTCACAGCTACTGAAATATCGCCAGAGCGCCCTGTAATGGAACTCGTGTTACTCATTCGCGTAGATGTAACTAAACTCACATGTTCGGAAAACTCGGAAGACGTATTTTATTCTTGGAGCTGAAGAATACTTTTCCTGACAAATATGAAATAGTAAATACAGGATGATCATTTTATAACGCAACCGGGCATTCAGAATGTGTTCAATACGTAGAAAACCAGTGAAATACGGACATATCATGGGTTTAATAGGAAAACGAGATATCGACAACAAATGACATAGTACTTGTTACAGGAGGTGTTCAACATGTCCACCCGCAGGTGCGAGTCCTGTTAACCATGTTGGATGTCACCTTGCGTAGAAGCATACAGTTGATAGACATAATCTCGCTGGTAATGCGCCGCTTCAGTTCGTCTACAGTACGTGGATTCTGTTGGTATACACAACCTTTGAGATACCCCCAAAGGAAAAAATCAAATGAAGATAAATCAGGTGATGTGGGGGGCCACAAACCTTTTGAAATCAGGCGGTCATCAAACATGTCGTCAAGAAACTGCAGGGTGTCACGAGACGTATGACACGTTGCCCAGTCCTATTGCAGGTAAGTAACAATAACGTTCGTTTGCTTCCAGAAGTGCAACAAATTGAATAATGATGCCCTGGTATGACTGGCTGTTGAGGGTGGTGTCAAAAAATATGGGCCCCACTATTCGTCGTCGTGAAATTGCACACCACACCCGACTTTCAATGCATGTAACGGCGTTTCGTGCATCATATGGGGGTTTTCTGTTGACCAATATCTGTTGTCCTGACTGTTGACGTATCCACTAAGGTGAAAATACGCCTCATCACTGAAAAACACTTTATTCGATAGGCCTATTCCGTGACATCTCACCAATGTCGTTAGCCACCTACAGTACGCAATTCGTTGGTGCATGTCCGGTTCTTTGAGTTCTTGTACACAGTGGACATGGAACTCAACTAACCATGCACCTGCTCTTCCTATCTCAGGAGCATTGTACTGCCATCTACCGGCATGTCACACACTCTCTCCCTTTACAACAACCAGATGCCCTGTTCAGCGCCATTGAATGCCGGGTTGCGTGATAAAATGATCACTCCGTATAATACATGATAGCAGAATACATTCGTCTTCTACTCGTAAAGATAAATCTTCAATTACTGAATATGGAATACGAGTAAACCTAATTTCAACATTTGCAGAATGAATCCATACAAACATTGCGAAACAGAATAATTTGGCATCAACGAATACGAGTTCCATTTTACAACCTGTAACATGTGTGCAGAGTAAATATTAAATACGGAACCAGAGAGAGAGAGAGAGAGAGAGAGTGTGTGAATTTTCTGTCACTGGCATAGAAAGGGTATAGTAACAGCGTGTATTGGATAAGATTTCCATTATTAAAGTGCAGCTGTGAAATATCGCTAGAATATCAAAACGCGTTCTCCCTCAAACATATTTGTTCACTATTTTTTTTTTTTTTCAGTATTATGTACAAGAAACTTATGTCCTCATTGAACATTTAAGAGCATGAGGTCAATCGTTTAACACTCACAATTTAACACATAAGAGTAGAGAAAAGCAGACAACATAAAAACAAATTTTCAGCTGTTTGCCAAACACAAGGAAATGAAACTACAAAACCAGACATCGATGAAATTGTGAGGAACGATTTTTCGAAGATCGTTTTTTCTTTGCACATTGTTTTTCAAATATTTGTGATAAATGCTGTTACGTAATAAACTCCTTTGCAAAAGTAAAAACGTTTTGCAAATCAGCAGTGCTGATCTGATGATATTTCTTGATTTAAATTAAATGACTCCTGTTCCATTATTTATTTTATTTATATATTTTATTTTATTATTTCTCCTTTATTTATATATTCCCATTTAAAAATTTAGTTCCAACTGTTGTCATTTTATTTAAATATTCCTCATTTGAAAATACTTTTCACTGGATCAAACTGTGACAAAGTATAGTTATTCCGCTTTCAAAGACATGATACAATTTTCTATAAATCTGCAGAAAACTGCATTTCTTTTCTAAAAAAGAACGAGAAAAAACAAGAACGCAAATACCTAAGAACTTCAAGTCCTCTCATAAGTTTTCTACTGCAGACGGAAGATGATTGGGATATCCAATATCCTATTTAATATCAAAGCAGTTAAATATTTGAAAATCGCGACCTAGCTGTCATTGTAAAATAATTGAAAGTATCACTTGACACTCAACATCGAAATGAATTATTATAAAAAAAACTTGCTTACGTTTATGAAGTTTTGGAATATTTCATCCAATTTCGTTGAAAATGACAAAATGTTAGAAAACATATGTCATTGAAGAGATAGATCATAGCAATTTGAACGATTCAGAATATTAATATCTACACCATTTCCTTTTTTATGGGATTCTGTGCACTAGTTCCTGACACGCTTCCATTATTTTTTTGCCTAATTTATATCGCCGTGATGTCATCCCAGATTCATTTTTATGATTTTATTGCGCACGTTTTTCTGGTCACGGTTACTTCACAGTAAAAAGACAGTTCTAAGTGTGCTTACTATTTATATAAGCAACACGGAAAGAATGTCTGTCAAAGTTTTTCACACGTAAATGACAACTTTGATGCCTATGAAGTTATGGGAACGGCTACGTATCACATCTTGCGCAATTCTTTCAATTGAGGTCCACGATATTATCTTTCGTTGAAATGTATCGTAGGAAAGAAAGCAAGAATCAAAGACAGATCGAACACAGCATGAACAACAAGGAGCTCTAGAACATGAAAAAAGATTGCTGTATAGCTGCTCTTAGATGTTGGTGGTGGAAAAAACAAAGAGGGATTCGAAAACATTACCTGCGCTTCACTTTGCAGAAAAACAAGTACTCAGATGCATTTTTAGCACGTCTTTTGCAAAAAAGATCGTGCTTATGTAACCGGTTTGTCCGTCCATCGTCCGTTTGTAGACACCATATCACTGGAACTATTAGTTCACTTTGAAAAATTATTTTTGCATTGGGAAGCTCGAAAGGTGAGAATGATGATCCTTGCATTCTGTTTTTTTTTTCCGATGTATAACTTCGCTGCTAGAGTTCATTAATGCAGATGATATCGAATTCAAAATACATTTTACTGCATATATTTGCTTCTATATATCCTATTGAAAAATATATTTCTTCTTTTCGATACTATTAATGACGAAGACTAAATTAGCCAGTTTCTTTTCACGTTATGCACAGATTTTCCGCTATGGGTCGTAAAGGTAAATTACGTTTTCCCCGATATCTTTGCTTCTAAATCTCCGACTTGAAAAATTCCTCCTGCACCGGAAACCGATACTCATGGTAAATGTTTGCACATAATTTTAAATTTTTGATAAAGAATAGTTTGGCCACCAGGGGGCGTAAGAGTCTATTTCTGCTTCTGGTGTATTTGCAGCAAAATCTAAGCTGCTAAAAACTCGATTGATAATTCCTTCCTGGCCCAATACTGCTCATCTTGAAAAATCTTTTCAGAATACTTTATTCTTAAAATAATGCGTAGTTTTTGAAAAATTATTTCTTTGTTGGAGAGCGTTCCTGCTGTGAAATCTTTCTCATATAATTTCAAATTTTTCTTGACGCACAACTTTGCAACTAGGGGGCCCAAGTTTACGTTTCGGTTTACAGCAAAACTGAAAAACCCGCTTAAAAAATTATTTTTCGGTCAGATACTACTAAATATGAAAACTCGGCGTATAATTTCTTCCCAAAATAATACACAATTTTGACGCTAGGGGCTCCAAGTTTTAATCTGTTTTTCTTAATACTGTATCTATGCTTCTGAAAGTGCGATTTAAAAAATTCTTTCAACACTGGATGCCATTAACCTTGTGAACACTTTAAGGTCAGTATTTGAGGAGTTTTGTGGTTCACAGTTCTTTCGCTAGGTGGTGTTTGTGTACTTCTGTTTGCAGCTGTATCTCCGCTTCTAAAAACCCTATAAAGGAATTTCTTTTTCACAGTTTGCCATTCGCTACAGTAGAGATGTGGAGCATTATCATCTTTAAATAACGCACAGATTTCCCGCAAGGGGGCGTAAAGGTAAATACCTTTTTCTCTCTATCTCTGCTTCCGGGAGACGTAGCTGAATTGTTCTTTTTCTTCACAATAGCTTTTTCCATGAAAAATATTTTTCGCCTATTTTTCAACTTTCCCACTATGCAAAATTCTTCCGCTAGAATGCGTAGAGTTGTATCATGTTGCCTTCTACATTGCTTCTTTTTACTGTTCGAGTTCAAAATCTGTTTGTCTCTGATCCTTCCTTTTGCTAAGAGAAACTTTCTGTGCACCATTTGTTAATTTTCGCAACATTCTTTTTAGCCGCTGGTGGAAGCAGCTGATTCTATTTCTGGATGTTTTATCGATTGCAGAAATCCGGTTGTGATTTATTTCTAGGCGGTTGTATTGACTTAGAATAACTTTGAGAAATTTGATTCCCATCACAACGGATTCAACAGACGTGCTCATTACAACCGAAAATTCGGTGTCATCTTTCTTGTCTTTATGTTTTGCTGTTCCTTCTCAGAAACTTAAAAGACCGAGCAGTGTTGCTTGTTTGTAATGTTGACGTCATTTCAACAGTAAAGTACATTGTCATATTGATGCAGCTCCTTAAGTGGTTTTCGAAACCTTAGATAATACTGTGCGCGATTGCACTGCTAATTAATTTGTATTCCCAGAAGAATTCTTAAACAGTCGTACTCCAAAGAGCATGCTTTCTCACGAACTTCTCATTAACTTTATTTTGTCCTGGTGGATTTCAGAAACTTCTATTTTCTCAGTATCTCAGAATTAGTTGTCGTGCACCATTCAAATAATCCAACAATAATCAACATTGTCACTGCACGATTTAAAATCCAATATAACAAGATCACATTAAAGGTTTATTACATTAAAATATATTATTTACAAGTTAAAATCTACTAGATCTTTCGGGCCGTCAAACGTGCCCATCTTCAGGTAAAATGTAAGAGAGGTAGCCTATGCAGACAGCAGGGACTTACACTGAAGAGCAATTGAATTAGAGACAGCTGGCGTTATGCAAATGTGGCGTTGTGGACGGACCTGTAAACGGAAACGACATGACGTATGCAACGATTCGACAATATAAGGAGTGATGCGACGGGATTCAGTAAGAGTCGGACGCAGTATGGGTAAGACGAAGGATCTAAGCGCATTTGATCGTGGGCAAATTGTCGGGGCCCGACGAATGGGTCACTCCATCTCGGAAGTCGTGCAGGCACTGGGATTTTCACGAGCCACTGTGTCATGGGTGCACCGTGAGTACATCGAATCCGGTAAAACCATCTCTGCAAGGGCCAACTGCCGTGGACAACAGCGTGTGGATGAGCGTGGTCATCGTCGGCTAGCTCGCATTGTAACAGCGGATAGACGGGCCACAGTGCAAGAAATCACTCGGCAATTTAACGCTGGTGCACAAAAACGTGTAAGCAGCCACACCACCCAGAACCATCTTCTCGCTATGGGGTTCAGAAGCCATCGTCCCACGAGGTTACCGCTGCTGACCGCACATCACAGGGTGCAATGATTAGCATGGGTGCGGGAACATCGCCACTGGACCCTAGACATGAGGAAAAATGTTGTATGGACTGATGAGTCGAGATTCACGTTGGTACATGCGGATGGCAGGATACGAGTACGGCACAAACCACATGAAGCGATGGATCCTTCTTGCCAGCATGGTACTCTTCAAACTGCTGGGGGTGGCATTCTCGTCTGGGGACTGTTTATGTGGACTGAAATGGGATCCCTGGTACGTGTGACCCCCAGGTCAACGTTACCGGGGTATCCTGGACGACCATTTGCTCCTGTTTGTGCATCTTCAACATCCCACTGGGGACCTCATCCTGCAACAAGACAATGCACCGTGCCATCGCTCCCGAATTGTAGCCGAATGGTTGGATGAACACTCCACCGACGTGACCTCGCTTCCTTGGCCAGCTAGGTCAACTGACCTCAATCCCATCGAGCACATCTGGGATGCCATCGAGAGAGATGTTCGAGTCTCTGACCCCCTCCATCAAATCTTCGTGAACTGTGAGAGCTTGTTCAGGGTCGTGGATCCGTATGGCTTCCAACACTTCCGGTTTCTTGTCGAGTCCATGCCGAGACGAATCACCGCCGTCATCAGGACGAAAGTGGTGCTACACGTTACTAGACAGGTATCTCTAATTCAATTGCTCTTCAGTGTATATACAGTTAGTTGTTGGTTGGTGACGTAAAAAAGCCATCCAAGCGCATGCTCAAAGAGTTAGTTTTAAAGGATTGAGGTGGGCAACTCCACTTCCTATGGCAAAGTTGGGATGTCGTCGTCGTCAATTATGATTTCTTCTAATGTTACTTCGATGAGGGATTTCCACGGTTGTGGCACTAAATAAGGCGAATCCTACTTACAGGTTGAGGCCTTGGTTTTTTGACTAACCAATTTTGAAGCTTCATTCCATATTGGCGTATATAAGCCTTCTCTTGTGAGTCGAGAGAAGGAGGTAATTATTGCCCAAAACAAGGCCTTAACCCTTTTTGCCGAGAGTTTGTACATCTCTGCCTTTGGTGATAAATGTTGTAATGAGGATTCGCCTTTAGTGCCACAACCGTGGAAATCCCTCATCGAAGGAACATTAGAAGAAATCATAATTGACGACGACGACATCCCAACATTGCCATAGGAAGTGGAGTTGCCCACCTCAATCCTTTAAGACTAACTCTTTGAGCATGCGCTTGGATGGCATTTTTACGTCACCAACCAAAAACCAACTGTATATAAGTCCCTGCTGTCTGTATACCTCCCTTACATTTTACCTAAAGATGGGCACGTTTGACGGCCCGAAAGATCTACTAGATTTTAACTTATAAATAATATATTTTAATGTAATAAACCTTTAATGTGATCTTGTTATATTGGATTTTAAATCGTGCAGTGACAATGTTGATTATTGTTGGATTATTCTTCTTTCTCCCGCCCCCCGCCCAAAAAATCTGCATACGTCCCTGGGTCACAGCAAGATAAAATCTCAACACTGAATGTGTTCTGTGCGGATGATAGAGAAGAGGTAGAGTTCGTGAAGTTGTCGAGATATATGTACGTGATGTTGTAGGGATAGCTAAGTAGATTGTTAAAAGGTGATACAAAGCTTGTTGGAGATTTACCCTGGACACAAAATGTTAGGGACATTGCAGTTTCGAAGGGAAAACGTAGTGATATGCAAATTTATATACTACTAGAGATCTGTTATTATCGTGTATAACTATGTCATATGTAAATTCTCATCACGACAATACAACACATAGCGTGAGAGCTACGATAAAAGTATAGTTTCGCGAAGTGTAGTAAGTCGGCTACACGCAATATTTATACGCCACTGAAATGTTGCACGTCGACCCAGGAGTGGTCGCCCGAGGATAACCACCAAGAGGCAAGGTCACTACCTGACAGTAATTGCTCGTAGAAAGCCTAGTATCACCTGTAGCCAACTCCCGGAATCACTTCGAGCTGCTTTTGGTGTCACAGTATGCACTCAAACGGCACGAAACCGTCTTTAGGAGTACGAACTCAGAGCAAGGAGGCCACTGAGATGTATAGTACTGACATCAGCTCACCGTCGTCAAAATTGTACCTCAGTCCAACAGTAAATATCATGGAATACTGAGTGACACCATGTACATTTTACAGACGAATCCCGTTTCGCTCTTTACCCTGATACTAGACGAGGACACGTGTGGAGGAAAAACAGCACACGAATGCAGCCACACCATGGCAATCCGCCCACCCTTACCAGTGGCAGTCAGTTACTGTCCGGGATAGGAGGGTGTTTTAATGGCCGTAGTGCCTTCTATGTCATTCAAGGTAACATGAATACCCCAGTGTACCGAAGAGAGATCATTTTGCTCATTGTGACACTGTTTCACGCTGCTATTGGACATGCATTCTGCTTTCTTGATGATAATGCAACCAGTCACCGTGGCTGGAGTGTGCTTCAGGAGCAGGAGAATCATGGGATTGAATCGTTAGAGCTATCTCTAAGATCTCCTGACTTTAATCCTATTGAGAACATGTGGGACGCTGTATTTTTTTTTATTGTGGGTTTAAAGACCATTGTGAGCAACTCAATGGGATATAAAGCAGTCTCCCGTCTTTAATTCGGGACGCTGTACAGCCTACACTGGCAGGCGTGTTACCTGTAATATGGGACGAGCTGCTCCCAGACTCCCAGACACCCATCAATAATATCATTGCAAGTATGCCTCGTAGGTATCAAGACATTTTTCGACACAGAGGTAGTGTTACCGGGTACTGAAAATCGAGAGGTATTGACATTCTCCGAATTTACAATTTTATCTATATTGCAGTACAGATTTGTTGTGCGCAGAAACTGCACAATAAATTGTTTTTGTAAACGCACTCTTTAACGTTTATGTTACGTAGCCTCACTGATGTCATTTCAATGCGTGATACTTGAGTCAGGTACATACATCCTTCATTTCATGCAATATCCCTAACTTTTTGTGACCAGTGTATATGACCAACCATTGCTGTCATTGGACTGAAATCTATGTGAAAACCTGAGAGTCAAGTTGTATCAGTGGATTTGATCTCTCAGTGTGAGTGAAATAATAAATTGGGAGAATAACGTAAGTCTGTTCTCTCTCGTTAGCTAATAAATTATTAATAAACTTTCAATTAATTATAATAATCTTGTCGTTTTCTGCTAATTAATTATTAAAAAATTTTGATTATGTATTCTCCAAAGTTTTCTACGAACTTTTAGCTAACAATTCAGTTAAGGAAGCTAAACATGCAATTCTAACTGAAGTGTAAAATGGAACTAAACAAATAATGAAAAACTTCGCAGCATGTTTGATTCGACTGGCATGTTGAAATTGAATACTTACCGAAACTATGAGAAAAACCGCCAGGCGTTTAGTTTCACCGGACGAAAGCATTCAACATCTAAAGACAAAACATGGAAGTATAAATGCATATTTAATTACTGTTAAAAAGTCTTAAAATTAAAAAACAATAATGAAGTGAAAAAATGCTGACAGAAGAACATAAATGATAAACATGCTACTCCTCGATAAAAGAATCAGGCATTAGTTAATCGAAACCTCTTATAAATTTGTTCGAAGGTAAATAACACGCAGCTGTTTTCCTGGAGGCAGAGAAGGACTATGTGATATTTATAGGCGATTGAATGCGATGTATTAATGGTGAGTGCTATTGAGTTTAGAATAACAGTGCAGGTTTACTGTTCGAAATTGTCTAAAGGAGGAGAATCGATTGAGGATGATCATCTGTGCAATCAGATTCACCAAGCCATTACGGATAAAACCCCTACTGAAATGAATGACCCTTCGACGAACGACACATGCAAACCCTCCCATTAATCTTGAGGAGATGGTATAGGATCAGCCTCATACTCAATGATTTAAGTCACTATTCCAGTATCTAGAAAACACTGGCACCACGAAGTTGAAGTACTGATACAAATTTTGCAATTTGTTCTAATGTTGATAGTCGTTGATGATACTACCCAGTGATTAATTACGCGCATATAACGTGAATCGTAATCATTCCATTCTTTGAAACAACGCTATTTGTTGAAGATATCGTATAGCCGATCAGGCCAAACTTTCGTACCGTACATTTGATTTGATAGGCTATATTTCTTAATTGAATAGTGCCTCCTGAAAACTTTCACAAGAGAAATCTGCTCCTCAACCCAAAAACGGCTGATTTTAAACTTTCTCACTTCTGTCAATATCTGAATGCGTTACTCATTCCGTCCGCAAAGAAATAAAGGAAAAGAACAAATTTTTGCTTGCTGCTCAGCTTAGGTTATTTCTTTACCTAAAGATTTAGCTGAACTTCACACATCTGTCACGCTTACACTGTTTGAAATGCATTTCTGCTTTGATAAGTTCAGTTTATAAATAAACAGAACTTAAATACATGTTTCCGTACATGAAACCACAGCGATTCCTCAAATGTGGTACGTCCTATTTCGTTCTCGCTTATGTCATGCAGCGTGAATGATGGAGTTCCTGTATTAGAATTAGGTTATTGTGAAAGCAGTTCTAAGGAAAATATGTACGGCTACAATAAAGTGGACCCCATGAGCTTATAAACAAGCAACAACTCGTTGTATTGGCAAAGATTCGCACTAATAAAGTTTGAGAGATGACCTAACAAAGCTAGTGTTGTCTACCTTCAGATCTCAATCACCACAAGGTTTAGCTTTTTACATTGCACTCTGAAGTCCGGTTTTTTGCTCTCACGTGTAAAAATCAAGGACGTTACAGTAGATCAGGACATTTCGGTTTTCAGGTGACTCTTAAAATCAGTCGGCTACAGATACATCACTCAGAAGGGCCATGAGTAATATCGAATTGCACCGCGAGTTTCATTCACAACAAACACAGTCTCGTTATTTCAGAACCGCTCGCACACGCACGCACACACAACACTAAAGGCCTCATGGGGACGTACCATTTTCTCAATACTTACACCCATCCAAACAAATAACTGCTCTCACGGCGACTGCTCGAAAGTGTTTGGAAATGTGACACTTTACGGTTTTGCGCCATTCTTTGGAGTCTCACCAGAAACAGAATATGAAGATACAGTAGCTTCCATATGCTATAACCCTGTAGGGCTCTTTTGAACTTTGAAACTTTTTCTCGAAGCCCGTGACGTTAGATCGAAGTACTGACTATCTTTCGTGCTGCGTAGAACCTATACATCTAGATTAATGTAAACATGCGCCGATTATCACCCTCTGCTGTTTTTTACCAATTACCTATTTAATGGTCACAGCGCCGGCACTTTTCACTACACTTCCAAGTACATTTCACTTCCATTATAACCTAACTGCTACCAATGTACAGGGACATTTCTTACACATAGTACATATATATTACACACAGTCACTTTAGAGAAGCCAGGTACTAAAGAAGACAAAGTATCCATTAAGTGGCGGACGAAAGCAATTTAAGACAGTTAGAAACGAAGACGTTGCGGCAACTAAAAGAATCGTGAAGAGATACCACAGGGAATAGAGTTCTCAAAACTGTGAGCAAGAAAAATACATTTCTTACCTAAGCAGTGTAAAACACAATGTCTAAAACTTTTTAGACCACGGGGAGGAAACTGCCAGCGCAATAGTAATAATAACAAGAAAGATGACACTGAATTTTCGGGTTTAATAAGAACGTATTTTGAATACGTTTTGACGCAAATTAAATTTATCAAAGCTATTCAAAGTCAATGAAACCGGTATGGAAAACAATAGTATCTGACGGAAGAAAGAAGTTTTTCAATCGGGTTTTTAATCCCTCAGATATTGCTGTAAACGGAATCGTGAGCTTACGAACTCTTAGAAACAGAGATATCGACAAAAATAAGATGTGACTTTACGTCCCCTGGTGGGAAAACCATGCATTATTTTAGGAAGAAAGTATTCTCTAAAGGTTTATCCATATGAGCGGTATCGGTCCAAGAAAAAAAAAATTAGTCGAGTGTTCAGGAGCCCAGATTTTGCTACAAATACATCAGAAGCAGAAATTAACACTTATGACCCCTGGTGGCCAAACCATTCTTTACCATACATTAGAAATTATGTGAAAAATATTTTCCATCAGGTCTTATATCCGATACAGGAAGAATTTTTCAAATAGGAGTTTTAGAAGCAGAAATAACGCAGAAAACGCAGTTTACCTTTGTGCCCACTAGCCGAAAGTCTGTGATTTACTTGAAAATTTTGAATTTATAGGAAAAACATTTCCCATCGGAAACATTATCCAACAAAGAAAGATTTTTTCAAATCGGACACTTAGAAGTAAAGCTATTGACAAAAATAAGGTATACGTCTATGCCCCTTGGCGTAGAAACCATGCATTATTTCAAAAAGAAAATGTTCCTAAAAGGTATAACGAAGTAAATTTCTCAGTCATTTCTGTCCACGCCAGGATTCGAACCCGGGTCCCCTCATTCCGGAATAAGTCACTCTACCAATTGAGCTACGCGGACATTTTATTCTGATTCCTATCTGCCTTTATGTCGTGTGCGTCCTTCTGGCAGGTACGTCACATCTCCTGGTACGTTACATCATCTCCCTCGTGTGCGTCCTTCTGGCAGGTACGTCACATCACCTGGTACGTTACAAAGGTGTGTCGACATGAGTAATATCGGTCAACAAACAACTTTTTTTCAATCGAGATTTTAGAAGCTCATATTTTGCTGCAAATACATCAGAAGCGGAAATTAAGCCTTACGCCACCTGGTGGCAAAACAATTTTTTACTAAAATTAGAAATTATGTGCAAAGGACTTCCCATCGGGAGCTGTATCCGGTGCAGAAAGAATTTTTGGAATCGGATATTTAGAAGCAGAGATATAGGGGGAAACGAATTTACCTTTACGCCCCCTAGCGGAAAGTCTATGAATTACTTGAAAATTTTGAAAATACTGTATATGAACTACATGTCACACTGAAAACACTACCCAACAAAGAAGGAATTTTTAAAAACGGACTCTTAGAAGTAGAGATATTGACAAAACTATGATATACATCTACGCCCTCTGGCGTAGAAACCATGCACTATTTTAAGAAGAAAATGTTTCTAAAGGGTTTGTCTACATGAGTAGTATCGGTCTACAAAAGACGTTTTTTTCAATCGAGAATTTGGAAGCTCATATTTTGCTGCAAATTCATCAGAAGCGGAAATTAAGATTTACGTCCCCTGGTGGCCAAATCATATTTTTACAAAAATTAGAAATTATGTGCAAAGGATTTCCAACCAGGAGCTGCATCCGGTGCAGAAAGAATTTTTCAAATCAGAGATTTAGAAGCAGAGATATAGGGAGAAACGCAATTTACTGCTACGCCCCCTAGCGGAAGGTCTATGAATTACTTGAAAATTTTGAATTTATATGAAAAACATGTCACACGGAAAAGACTATCCAACAAAAAAGGATTTTTTTTCAAATCGGACTCCTAGAAGTAGAGATATTGACAAAAATAAGATATGCATCTACGCCCCCTGGCAGAGAAACTGTGGAATATTTTAGGAAGAAAATATTCCAAAAAGGTTTATCGATGTGAGTGGCACCGATCCACGAAAGAATTTTTTCAATCGATATTTTAGAAGCTCAGATTTTACGGCAAATGCATCAGAAGCAAATATTAACACTTACGCCCCCTGGTGGCCAAAGTATTCTTTACCGAAAATTCGAAATTATATGCAAAAGATTTTCCATCAGGAGATGTATCCGCTGAAGAAAATGTTTTTCAAATCGGAGTTTTAGAAGAAGAGTTATCGGGAAAAACGAAATTTACTTTTACGCTCCCTAGCGGAAAATCTATGCGTAATTTGAAAAAGTAACTATATCTAAAATACTCTTCGACATAAAGGGAGTCGAAAGATAAAAGATTTTTTTCAATCGGATGTTGAGAAACAAATATGTGGAATAAAATGTATTTTTGAATTCGACATCATCTGCATTTACGCCCTCTAGCGGCGAAATTGTACATCGTAAAAAAAAACCGAAATAAAGGATCATCATTCGCATATTTCAAGCTTCCCAATGCAAAAATAATTTTTCAAATCGGACTAATACAAGCAGAGATATCGTGGGTACAGGCGGACGGACGGACAAACCGATAACATAAGCACGACCTTTTTTACAAAAGACGTGCTAAGAACAGAGCTGCATAAATACATCTAGGACAATAGAATCGCATCCTACTTTCTAACGGAAGCCAGAAACAACGCTAGGGATATTTATAGTGAAATACGTCAATGGAGGCAGAATTCCTGGTAACTGAAACAGTGTAACAGTCATCTTATGAAAACAAAAGGAGGGGTCTGCGATTCGCAACAGAAGACGGAAAAGGATTGATAGTACGTCAATCCACGTCTCCGCTGATGACATAAGCTTCCAAAATGTATTTAAGGATGCGATGCTACACATACATCTAAAGAATAGTTAAAAAGGAAGTGGATGAACATTAACTCATAAATACTTTAAAGCATTCTCCTGTTTCATGTGCTACATTGGTCACAAAAAGATAGGGAGATTGCGTTTTCAAAGGGAAAATGTGGTGATATTCAAATTTAGACCTACTGGAGATCGGTTACCAGCGTAGGTAGCTACGTCATATGTAAATTAGTATCATGATAACACAGCACGTGGCGTGCGAGCTCCGATAAAAGTACACTGCAAAAAGTGGAAAACGGATCGTTTCACCGTTGGATCTAGAAGTTTGCTGAATGTGTTGCCTTCAGTGTGGGATTAACCTGATATGATGTCCAGACGACGTTTAAGCATGGACAACAGAAATAGGGCATCTGGCATGTTACAGGCAGATCGATGTGGCTGCTGCTTTAGGAGTTTCGGAAAGTGTAGTAAGTCGGCTACACACAAGATTTCTACGGCATAGAAATGTTGCAGATCGATCCAGGAGTGGTCGGCTGATGATAACCACCAGGAGGCAAAATCGCTGCCTGACAGTAATTGCTCGGAGAAGGCATAGTATTACCAGTAGCCAACTCTAGAAATTACTTCCAGCTACTTCTGGTTTCACAGTATGTACTCAAACAATACGAAACCGTCTTTAGGAGTACGGACTCAGAGCAAGCAAGCAGCTGTGATGTATAGCATTGACATCAGGTCACCATCGTTAAAGATGTACCTCGGTCTAACAGTACATGTCATGGAATACGGAGTGGCACCATGTACTTTTCACAGACGAAACCCATTTCGATCTTTACCCAAATACTGTGGAGGAAATCCAGCACACGAATGCAGCCACACTATGTGCAGTCCGTCCACTCTTACCAACGGCAGTCAGTCCTGGTCTAGGTAGGAGTGTGTTTTAATGGCTGTAGTGCCTTGTGTTTGTCAAGGCTACATGAATGCCTCAGTGTACCGAAACGAGATCATTGTGCCCCTTGTGACACTCTTTCACGCTGCTATTCACACAAACTTTTTCTTCGGCGTAGGCAGACAGCGAAAGTATTGGAAATTAGGAGGACTTGAGAATCAATAACTTAAGATTACTGCCTGAAGGGAATATGAAAAGTTACCAAAATAATTTAAATTCCTGCCTGAAGGAAATATGGAAAACTAACAAATAAAACACAACTAAAACTCCGTAGAGTATCGGGATTCGAACGTAAGTCTTTGTAGTGAAAGTCTGGCACTTTAACCATGCACACACTGGAAAGACAAACATAGATTCTAATAGAAAAATTCGTAAACGTGCCTGCTTCATGTTTCAGCCGAGAAATCGCTGCTGCAAGAATGCAATATTGCATTCTGTTTTGATCCTTACGCAAACACATACACATTACTAAGATCCAAAACTCTGAAAAAGGCACATTTAAACTATTTAGAGCGTTTTAGAAACACCAACAAAACCACATTATTTTGTGAAAGGCAAAACTATACTTTGAAGATGTAGAACTAAATGAGTCAGTATCCCCAGAGGAGCGGAAAGTGGGCTAACTCGAAGTTTTGAAACGGCAAGGGAGTCAAAATTGACGCATCACTGAAAAGATCTCCAAACTTAATGTAGCAGCTGTCAAAAAGTTTTTCATAGTTGCAGGTAGCAAAACGTTACAACCATAAGCATTCTGATCAAAGAAAATTTCGTTGATAGAAAACTGTCCAAAGAAGATTCAAGAATTTTTTTTAAATTTAATGCTGTTGGTAGAGAACATTTGCAAGAGATATCGGTAACTGTAATAAATTGTTTCAATATGTGAAACTACGACAGAAAATAGGCATCAAATATCATGTGACAATGGTAAGTATATATTACCTGCAGGTATACAGGATTAAAACTACTTCGAATGAGTATGCTGTTCTTGGCTGAGAAGGCAGCCACAGGTTTGGATTCGCTTCTTCACAAATTATAATATCAGTCTTCTTTTCTACTGTTGTAGCCGATTTCGAACTTATCTTTCGTTTCTATCACAGCAATGTTTCAGCATTCCCATCGGGAAACTGCCTGTTAATTTCTAATACATTTTTGCTTAGTTTCAAATTCACAGCGCGAAAGCACAATATAATATTTTGTGCCATGATGGCCGGCCACTTTCAGAAATTTCAGCAACTAAAATTTGGCATTGGATTGGAAAAAGAATGAGAGAGAACTCTGGCAAACCTTTGACAAACCCAAGTAATTTGAATAACTGCTCACAGACCTGTGAAGAAAAACAATTTCTGCTGGTGGTGAATTCGAAACCACGTCTTTTTACTCCAGAGCGGGATGTTCTCTCGACTGAATTACGCCAGCAACGCTTATTGCTTCAACTTCACGTTTTGACTCATGCGCCACCTCAGTTGTACGCCAAATATATCCCACCCTTGAGAAAGGTGGGGGAACGAAATCGCAGGTATAACGAAGTAAATTTCTCCGTCATTTTTGTCCACGCCGGGGCTCGAACCCGGGTCCCCTCATTCCGGAATAAGTCGCTCTACCAATTGAGCTACGCGGACGTTCATTCTGACTCCTATCTGCCTTTATGTCGTGTGCGTCCTGCTGGCAGGTACGTCACACAGGTTTCGGGTTCGCCGACAAACCATGCTTGAAGGGGCTCACTATAGCAGGAATTCTTAATTCCAGATGATGTGTGGAAGAATCACACATTTTGTTTCGGACCTCACGGCCAGGATATTCATTTTTACGTTCGCGCGCCAATGCGAAGAAGGGCAGTCTTTGTCTGTGATGAGATTCTAAACTCCGTCTACCTACTCTGGATGTTCTTCCGACTGAACTACGCCGTTAAGGCTTATCGTTACAACTTGCCATTTTGACTCATGCGTCACCTCAGCGGTATGTCACAGACCGTTTAACAAATAAAGAACAGGATTGGTTGAAGGAAAATAAATTCCTGCTTATGTAACACGGCAAGAAATTTGTTCAGAGTGACAAAACCATCGCAATTTTTATATTCCTTCCACCTCGAACAAGGATGAAGCTGAAGTCGTACAGTTACTGTAACACGCCAATGAGTAATCTGTAAAGATCCAGTTTCACAGGTTTATTTACACTTTCGTGTACATTCTTGCGTTGAAGGAGGATTACTTTTATGGGAACATTTCGGGTTCTAATGTTTTACAAGCTTCGTATGCGAAAAAGAATGTTCACCAGAAGTTTCAGAAAATTTGCCACCTACCATCTCCTTCTCATAAACCTAAATTTCAGATTTCTCTTTCTGCACGAGAACTTCAAGCCTCGTGCAGAAAGGGAAATCTGAAATTTTGGCATCTTCTCCTTAAATTTCACACATAGAAAGTGCATTGTAAAAAATAACAGATGCAAATTCATGGAAAATTCTTGAAAATAACGCGAACCAAAGTTGTCGGTAGGTCTCAACTTTTAAAGAAATTTCATTTTGAAAATTTTACGTTTCTACGTAATAACGAAACTTTAGTATTCTGATAAATCTTCCGCTGCCATTACTTCCGATTTTTTAAAAACATATCAGTTTCGGGTTTTCTTGTTTTTATACAAAAATTTCCCGAGTTTCCAAAACCTTCGATTTCGAATTTTCAGTCCCTGTAGTGACGCATACATCTACTTTAAACTTAATTCTGATTTTCTGTATTCTTAGGTAAATTTGATTTCTTCTCGTTAAAGGTTTTTCTGACTTTACGACACATTATTTCTACCGACGAAGTTTATAAAGTAGGCACCACTGGCAGTGAATCAAAGGTGAATATAATGATATATTCTGTACAGCATAACGGAGCGAGAGAGCGAATGAGAGCTAAGAGCTGAATGAGCAATAGGAAAGCGATTTGTTAACGATAAGAGCAGTTTTTACGAGCCAATAAATTGTTAGCCAATAAATTGTTAAAAGGCAGTATATTTTGAGTTAAAATTTTGTTAAATAGAATTTAAAGAACGTCTTGATACTATATGAAGTGCATACTGATATCAGCCTTTAATTGTTGTGAAGTGAATTACATTTAATGATGTGCTACTATGTTGTGCCAATCATAGAATAAAAAGAAACATTGAAATGTAAGTAACATCTCTGACTCGTTGACTCTTTAATTTAAATACGCAGAAGCGTTAAATTAGAGATATTTGCAATGCTTAGTTAAGTCTGCAGCTACTACGAGAAACAAGTCAAACAAACCTAACCATAAATCCAACAAGTAGCATGAATGCCCGTACTCCAAGAGTAGCGTAAAAATAACATATTTTTACACTGTACAGAAGAAACAACTGTAATGTTTTTTAGCTTAAATACAACAGTTGCATTGCTGGGCTTTTCTCTTCTTACATGACGTGAGGGAAGCTTTCCACTTGCCCATGATGAAAATCGAGCTCGCGACGGTTTGCACGCGAGCGATCAGCGATACTGATTGAACTAGCGTGACACTTGCCAGCAGATCACGTTTACAGTAGAAACGAAGAGCACTGGAGTTGCGCGATTATGAAATGTTTTTCGCTATAAGTGCGGATTAATTTAGTCATTTGATTTTCTGTAGCTCCTTATTATTTTTCTGAAAAGGTTTATAATAATATGTTTTCTGCATGAGGTCTTATCACAAATTAGTTTTTTTTGTTTGTTTTTTTTGTCATCATAATTTTTCAAATCAACTAAATGTTTTGGTATTCCAGATTTCTTTAAACTGACAATGACTTTCATTTATGTTCAAGGAAAGGTGAAATGTACTACTTCACATTATTATTACACATAACTCCTATATACCAAATTTACTCTTGATAATTATAATACCAGTAGCTTTTGTCTTAAGTAGCCCACACTGATACATAGACTCTACACAATAACCTGTAACACATCCCAAATATCCGGTTTCTTACGGTAACACAATTTAAAATAGCAGGTGCACCCACTGTAAAAGGGGAGGGGGAGTATATCTGTCGCCACGTTAACCTTAATATCAGGCGATATGCTATCTACAATATCCGACCTTGCTACAGACCCTCAAAATCATATCCGCCAACACACGACTGAAATTTAATACTTAACCAATATTCAGGTATTCCCACGAACCGCTCTTACTACAGGTAATTTCCTGTCATAGGAATACGAAAAGAGTGAGAACAGAATTTTCCGGTTAATATACACTGCTGGCCACCCAAAATGCAACACCAAGAAGGAAGGAAGCAACCGATTGTGCTGAAATTTGCAGCATGCGTGAGGGCATGCAAACGATTAGCATTGCAGGGCATGCAAATCATGTGCGTCCGGCACGCCACCGAGAAGCACTATAAGAAGGGTGCACAGAAGGCGGGGTGTAAGTAGTGGAAGTGTGTTGTGCTGCCGGACCTGTGGGTGGGAAGCTTCCGGATGCCTCGTCGCAGAATACGGCAGTCATTCCAGCACGTTTAGGAGTTCGACAGAGGACGAATAGTGGCTTATCGCGACAGCGGTTTATCGTACCGAAACATCGGCGCCCGTGTGGGACGACATCCAGCCACAGTGAGGTGAGTATGGATTTGGTGGGTGAAGCAGGGACGGACGGATCGACGTGAGTGATTGCCGCAGCCGCGGTACACCACCGAACGAGAGGACCCGCATGTTGTGGGACGAGCATTGACGGCTCGCACCGCCACATCACGAACGTTAGCGCAGGAATTGGGGTGTGTTGCGCAACAACCTGTGTCAGCACGTACCGTTCGACGTCGTCTGCAGGAGCGGGGACTTGTCGCACGGCGCCCATGGCTCCGATTACCATTGACGTTAAACCACCGGCGAGTGCGGCGGCAGTGGGCCGTTGAACGCCTCACCTGGACTACGGAATGGCACGACATTGTCTTCTCAGACGAATCCCGCTTCTGCCTGCAACACCACGATGGTCGGATCCGCGTGTGGCGGTACCGCGGCGAGATACTGTATGACGCCTGCATGATGCATCGCCATACCGGTCCGTCGCCTGGCGTTATGCTTTGGGGCGCAATTGGATATGACACCCGCACCCCTCTGGTACGCATCGCCGGTACACTCAACAGCCACCGCTACATCTCCGACGTTTTGGAGCCTGTACTCCTCCCTAACCTGCAGGACTTGCCAGCGGCCACGTTTCGACAGGACAATGCGCACCCGCACGTGGTACGCATCGTGCAACAATTCTTCACGGCCCACCAGGTGTCACTGCTGCCGTGGCCCGCCTGTTCTCCCGATATGTTGCCCATCGAACACGTCTGGTCGCTGATCGGCAACCGAGTAGCCCGGCAAGCACCACCGGCGGCTACGCCTGTTGATCTGTAGCAACGTGTGGAAGCCGGCTGGACCGACATACCGCAAGCCCACATCCAAAGCCTCTTTCGTTCGATGCCGTGGCGTGTAGCGGCCGTTATTGCCAGCCATGGGGGCCACACAAATTATTGATGCCTGCGTGTTCCGCAAGTCGCACGGGCCTGTAAGCTCAATCGTTTCATCTTTGTATCTGTTGTTATGTGTCCAGTAAATCTGGCTTTGCTATCTCGTGTCCTTCTTGGTGTTGCATTTTGGGTAGCCAGCAGTGTAAGAATGAAATCATGGAAAGGTACGGAAAATTCAGGAACAGCTTTTAAAAACGGCTATTTTCGGTAACTAGTCGGAGTCAGATTAACAGGAGTATTTCCGTCAATTCACGTACGAAAAACCCGTGAAATTCAGGTTTCTTCCGTCATTTCACGAAAAAAGTTGAATCGGAAATATGCTTCGTTAATTCACGAAAAGAATCAAGGAAAATGATTCGTGAATTTCAGCAAATGCTTTACAGTGTGTTTTATCCTTCAAAAATTAATATGGCTATCATCTTTCTGTCTGAAAACCCAAGAAAAACACATACACACAACATAATAAAATGAAAAAAAAAAAAAAACATTTTTGCTCGACTTCTGAACCATACTGCGTGGACCGTAGTCTGTGTATTTAATTGCGCGTGTGTGGAGAAAAGAAAAAGTCTAGAAAGACAGACGGAGAAATGGATAGATTGGACAATTTAATTTTGAAGTGTAGTAACCGTAAGACTTGCCGGTAATTCTAACACTGAATCAATTCAGCACTCACCTGTCCTATTCGAATGCCGTCAGGCATAATAATAAGCTTACAGAGAGACAAAGGGTTCAACTGATTCTCCATTTACCCGCTAACTAATTGCAAAGTTATTCCCTTAACCTTTGTGTTACTATACTGTCTAGACATGCACCATAATTGCAAAGTATCAGACGAATGTGCAAAATGATGAGAAAATGTGGCATACATATATGCAGATGAATGCAGCAGGTTAACGGGGATTTCATTTTCTGAAACGCCCTTCTCAAAATTCAGCTTTAGTAATGATATCGGAGATTCTATAAACTGTTCAAGGAACATATGATTTAATTTCGAGTTTTGCATTATGTTGAAGTATGAATATGCACGTGTATTTGAATGTGTTATTTGAATGTCAGGTTCTGAATTCCAGAAAAGAGTTGTTCACGATAGAGCAATATTTAACTGGTGGCTACATAAAATATTTCCTAACAATAGTAGATAATTGACCTGAATGTTGTCACGTATACCTCTAATTTAACCTTCCTTTTAAGTTTCTATTATGTAAAGTTGGTTTCTTCTCGTTGAATATTTTGACTGAACACCTCATAATTCCTCCCAATGAGCTTATTAAAGTTGGCAACCTAACAGTGGATCAAAGAGCAGTCAAAAAGGTAAATAAAGATGTATTCAGATTACCACAGGGTACTCTTTCGATTTTTTCTGAAAAAATAAGCTCAAACAAAGAGATGTCAGTGAAAGTCACTGTAAGGTGACGGAGTCGGGCCCCACTAATTATTTCCATGTAGTAATATTTTCTGTAATTATTTCTCATTTCAAAGGCAATGTAATGTAAATTCAAAGGCACGTGTTGGCACGTGGTTCCTTTGCTTTGTATGACGGATTGTGTAACATCGAGCGAAGCACGTGACTAGCAGGATCCGTTGACTGCAACCGGGTCGACGGGGTCTGATGTATATGTCAAAGGTCACCACTTTCGGTGAACGGCTAACTCCACACCAATATGATTTCCAGAAGCGGAAAGGTGGGGGGGGGAGAAGATTAAGGATATAAAAGGAAGCGACACGTTCGCTAGGGAGGCTTCGGGTGGCCTAGTGGGCAACGTTCGTGACTGCAGCGGAAAGGACCTCAGGTTCGATCCACTAAATACCCGCCGTGCGTCGGATGCGCACGTTAAGCCGTCGACGCACGGCGGGTATTTAGTGGATCGAACCGTCTTCCTCCCCTTTCTACTTCGCTTCCGTGTCACTTTCCTATCGGGCACTCTAGCATAAATCTCCTAGCTTCCTCTTTCTAAGGGTTGTTTAAGACTTGGGGTCAAACACTCCCTTCCAAAAATCCTCTACATATGATGATGATGATGCTAGGGAGGCTTTTCACGTTTCACCTTCCACGGAGAAAGAAGTGTTTTACAGAGAGGGTGTCGGTTAGACCTCTCGGGGTTTTCCGTTTTTCACTGACGGGATAGTCAGGGTTTTTCGGCGATATGAGATCGACCGGAGTTTTTTGACAGAACGACTCAAGTTCACGGGCGGAGGGGAGGGTCTTCCGGGATATCGGTGAGATAGTGAAGTGTTGGCGAGCTGGAAACCTGTTGGCACGTGGAGATAGCCAATCGAACGGAACTTATTCTTTCGTCTTCGAACGGAACTTATTCTTTCGTCTATTAAATTTTGTTTCGTCTAACCAAAGACTTGGTATTGGAGTTATTCATTGTCGTGAGCTGAAGTAATTACTGACTACACGTTCCAATATTTCAACGATCGAGTTTAACTCGACGGCTCTCAAAAGAACCTACGTCAGGCCCGTTTGAGAGATTCGGATTCCGTAAGGCCTTATGGCAGACCGAACTCAGCGGGACCTGAGAGTCACTATCAATTTTTTTTATAAATTGTGAATTTGGATTACGGATTACAGTTCAGCATTACACTTCAAAATGGTAAAAACATACTTTTTTTGCTGTGGAAGTTCCTGTACATCTCTAAAGTGAATTAAGCCTATGCGATTTTCATACAGATTGCATTATACGCTTTTAACTGCCCAATAATCTTGAAAAAATAACCGAAGTTCTGCGCTGCTAAAAACTTACGTGA
Source organism: Macrothele yani (assembly GCA_039090855.1). Classification (NCBI taxonomy): domain Eukaryota; kingdom Metazoa; phylum Arthropoda; class Arachnida; order Araneae; family Macrothelidae; genus Macrothele; species Macrothele yani. Next base: position 13,576,906 of record CM077012.1, read on the forward strand.
TTTTTTCCATATTTTCCTTTGCAATGTTTAGGATACGGGTATATCATTCTCATTTTATTTTTCTTAGAAGAATGCCAGATTTTGCAGTGATAGGAATATGAATAAGACGTGATTGTATATTACCATATGTACGTTCGACATGTTCACACCAATTTACAGGGCCACAATTCACTTTACCTGATCAGTTTTTCTCCCTTACTGGGCAATGTGCTTCAAAATTCATCAGTTACTTAGAATTCCTTTGCATGCGTCTCTTTTTTCAGAGTTTCAGATCTATATATGCGTGAACAACAACTTCTGAACAGTTCGCATATAAAAAACAATCACAGGCTGGCACGATATGGTACTTAGACAAAAAGCAGCTTCCTTAAAACTCACCTTTCCAAATAACTATATTTAAGAAAACGAGCAGTAAGGGGCAACAATTTTCAGTCAAAATCCCTTTTCTAAAGTCTTTCCGGTTTGAGTAATAATATATAGAGTATACAGTTCGATACTTGTACGAAGTCAACGTAATCTCTTACTGTTACGTAAGAAACAGACTTAGATTTATTTTCAGAGGCTCTGTTTAAAACAAATTCTGTTCTCCATTGGAGATTTCGGTAATTTGGATACACACATAGATACCTTCCCGTTTCTGACGTGATATCGAAAGTCTTCTGCTGTGCTCCACCGGATTTAAGTACATTCCTCGCTGGGTGCTGCTGTAGAAAATGGAACTTTTGGGAACAAGTTCCTGTGATACAAATTGAAGTTTCTTTTGCTTTTTGTTTATCATTCCGCACAGTCTTTACGATGCCCTCCATATTTGTTATTAGATTGCACACAGTAATGTTGAATCGCTTCTATGCAGAAAGAATTTCTTCCTGCTGTTATTCGGTTACAAAGATGCTTTATCTGTGGGAGCAATGCTTCTGTAGGTAAAAACTTTACTGCGAAAACGAATGAATATTCTGAGTGTATACTTTTGCATTCACCCTCTTCTTTAGCACCAAAATCACCAGAAAAGTGCAACAAAGACAGGTAGAAACATTTCTGTTGTGCTTCATATCTGCCTTTCAAGTGAAATGAAAGGTTACATCGTCGGTCACTTTCAGCAAAATCTTATACAAAAACGGCATTTTAAAGTTTTTTGTCAATAGTGAAGTCGGCTCTAGAAGCCTTGATGCTTTTCATGCATGGCACTTTTGTATATACAAAGGCCGTTCCATAAAAACTGAGCTAAGATTTTTTGAGTTGGCAACAGTGCGAAGAGGAAAAATAACCGCGCAGACGACTAACTGAATTAAGGAAGTATCTATGGCAACAGGTATTAGCCGTGGCAGATGATTCTAGTTTTGTTATTGCGCAGTTGTTTAAGTTACGTCTGCATTTCGCCATACAGCTATGGAGGTGAGTGATTCAGAGTTAAGAAGTGAAATGCGTTGTGCGATAAAATTTTGCTATCGTTTGGGTAAAATGGCTCCAGAAACAGTTGATTTAATGAAAAAGCTTACAAAGGTAAATGTTTGGGTGAGTCAACGATTTTCAGATGTCACCATGATTTCAAAAAAGGGCGTTTGTCTGCAGAACTCGCTCCTAGGCCTGGTCGACCTGAAAGTATTGTTACAGAGCGTATTGTTAACACTGTTTAGGTAATCCCACAAGAAGATCCACAAATGACACGTGAAGACATAGCGGCTTTAACTAATATTTCAAAAACGTCGGCATTCCACATTCTACGCGACAAATTACTGCTGCATCGTGTGTGTTCCACATGGCTACCTCATCACCTGACAAGAGAATAATTGTTAGCCAAAGTTCAGGTGTGCCATGAGTGGAAACAAATGATTGCAAATGATCCAAACTGTCTAAACATAGTAATAACTGCCGATGGAACATGGGTCCACTATTTCGACCCCCTCACGAAGCGCGCAACGAGTGTCTGGAAACACGCAGGCTCGCCTCCACCGAAGAAAGTCTGCCAAACCAAATCATCTGTGAAGGTGATGATGATAATATTCTTTGATCATAATGGTGTAGTCTACCAGCATGCCGTTCCTCCACAAATTACTGTCCATGTTGAGTATTACATTTCAGTGTTGAAGCGTCTGCGACGACACATATCGATTAAGCGACCGGAACTGGTGAGCAAGTCGACCCTACACCATGATAACGCCCGCCTACATGTGGCTGCTTGTATTCAACAGTTTCTTAAGAAATGCAGCATTGAAATCATGCTACAGCCTGCCTACAGTCCTGACCTCGCCCCGTGCGATTTCTGGTTGTTTCCAACAATAAAGGAGAAATACCGTGGCGCAACATTCAACACAGATGCTGACGTTATTCAAGCTGTAGAGGGGTGGCTACAGCAGCTTCCACAAAATGCCTTCGCCACATGCTTTGAAAAGTGTACTGAACGCTGGGACCGTTGCATATCGTCCGAGTGAAGATACTTTGAGAAAGAATAACATGTATTTTGCTGTACCTATATTTCTTCATTTTGTGTGATTTTACTCTGTTTTTTATGGAACGGCCGTTGTAGATTCTACTGCTAGTTACAAATTTACATTACTTCTATAAGGTTTCACTAACGTGCAGATGCTGACATATTTCCAGTTTGCGTCAGAAAATAAAAACGTGTAACAGAGCGTAGTATCTTGTCAAAGCTCGGGAATTGAAATCTAAATCTTTAAAGATTTTAACTGTTCTGAATAAATTAAACACTATCCAGTGAAAAACATGTGCAACAAGTTAGTAAAATCATGCCATGCATTGATTATAATACGCTTTCCAACATACCAGAAATCATTACTCAAGTTATCACTCAAGTTATGAGAATAATGGCTGTGGAATAAATCTCGGTCCTGTGCTCTGACCTTTGATTCCATTTCGATGATATTCAACAGAACCGGTTTGGTATACCTCCGAAATAACATGATAAAGGTTTGTCGCAATCGAAGCATTTTTACGTAAGTTATGATGCATAAGGGCTATGGAATAGATCCCGCTCCTGTGTCCTAACCTTTGACCCCATTTCGCCCATTTTCAATAGAATTCGTCCCTAGGCAAGACCCTACAACATACTAACATTTCATCCAAATCAAAGCATGTTTACGTAAGTTATGACGCATAATGGCGATGGGAGTGATTCCGCTTCTATGTCCTGACCTTTGACCCCATTTCGCACATTTTCAATAAGGTTTGTCGCCAGGTGGTTTTCTACCACATACTAAAATTTTATCGAAATCGAACCTTTTTTACGTTAGTTATGACGCATAACAGCAGTGGAATGGATCCCGCTCCTATGTACTGACCTTTGACCCCATTTCGTTCACTTTAAATAGGGTACCTTCCCAGGTGATCCCCTACCAGATACTAAAATTTCATCGAAATCGAACGATTGTTACGCGAGTTATTGTGCGGACAGACACAATCACACAGCGCGTGACGTAATGAGACAGATGGCGTGACTGCGCGCCAACTTTCTCAAACGCGGCGAGATTGTGACGTCATAAGATTTCTAAGCATTGGTAACATTAATGGAATAATGGAACAACGCCATCACTAAAAACATTATAATTCAGGTGGTTATTTAACCCACTGAACGAATTCTCCTAAAGTCGAGATCAAGCTAAATCGATTTCTAGTACCAGAAAAAGTAGGTTAACGACTTTCATCAAAATTCTTAGAGCTGTTTTCAAAATAAAATGTACATACAAACATAGAAGAATTACTACTTTAAGGTGGACGTCAAGTAATTTTGCTTCCTATACTTCCAATGGAAAAAATTTGTACACATTTTCTTCACAATTAATGCGTTCCCAAGGATGAAAATTTGAACATCGATTAAAATATCTTCATTTTATAACTTGCAATACTTAATATTTTCTGAAACATAACCATAATTATGCAATTCAACATTTGTTTGTCTACTGACGTCATGAAAACACAGGTCGCGCCATCTTTTTTCTGGACAATTAATGCGTTCACAAGGATGAAAATTTGAACACGGATTAAAATAGCTTCATTTCATAACTTGGAATACTTAATATTTTCTAAACCATAACCGTAATTATGCAATCCAACATTTTTTTTTGCCCACTGACGTCATCAAAGTACAGGTCGCGCCATCTTTTCTCTGGTTTCAACACAACCAAAGGAAAAGTTATTGATTTTTAATATGATTATGGTTATGTTTTAGAACATATTAAGTTTTCCAAGTTATAATATGAAGTTATTTTAATCGATGTTCAAATTTTCATCCTTGGGAACACAAGGGCATCCCAGATATGCTCAATGGGATTCAGATCGGGAGAGTGAGCTGGCTACTCCATACGGACTATAGTTTCCTGTTCCAGGTCATTGGCGCACTAGACGAGCTGTGAGAGGGCGGGTATTATCCGCCTGCCGTACAAATATATCGCCAATTGAGGCCGCATACGGAAGAACAATAGGGTCGAGGATGTAGTCTTCATACCTCTGAGCATCGAGGTTTCCATGTGGCAATACATAGAGGTCGGTACGACCGCCTAATGGTATCTGGCCCACACCAGAACACTACCACCACCATAGGTGTCCCTTTCCTGGATATTAGAGGGAAGAGAGCGAGTACCGGCCTCTCTCCAGATGTAAACTCCGCGAGAATCACTCTGTAAACAGCATCGCGTCTCATTAGTGAACAGAACGGACCTCCACTGGTTTATGTCCAGTTCACATGAATTCGTGCCCAATTGAAACGTTGCCTTCGGTGATAAGGGGAACGCATAACACCGGTCGCCGAGCATACAGTTCACCTGTATGCAACCTTCTGCGTACTGTCGAAGCTGATACCGTTCGTCCGGTGGCTGCCTGAAGTACAGATCTGTGATGCTTCGGTGTAGCCGTCCCGTTCCGCCGTGCCGAAAGCCGCAAATACCAGTCATCTGCGAAGGTCGTCGCCCTTGGCCTACCTTTGTTGTACCTGAGCGATCGACGTTGAGCCATCTTACGACGTCCGCCTGCCGGTGCCGTGCTTCGTGTCAGCCTATCGCTCTGCAGCGTAACTCCGCTGGTAAATGAGGTCTTGAAGCCATGTTAACAAAATCGCTATTTCGAAATCTTATCAATCACCGCTGCACATGAATTGGCGGTTCCCTCCGAAACAGTTGGTTTTAAGCTCTTGCGCATTTGCATAAAGCGCTGCCAGCGCCACTCATTTGTTGCATTCCGTACATCGATGCAGGATGCCGTCGCCCGTAACATATGCAAATTTCGTGCAATTTGAACTACATTTCGCCTAATTATCGCGATTTTTTGGTTTGTTGCTTATTTTATGGAAACCAGTGTAATATGCCAGGACACATTTATGCTCCGTATCCTTCACTTCAGCGTTTAACTTCCTTTACAGTTGCTGTCTCTTCAACTCCCGTTAATACTTCTTTTGCGTCTTCTCAGTCTTCATTTGTTCTTCCGAATACTTTGGTTTCATTTTCTCCACATTCCTTATCTGTTCTATTCTTCCCCCTGTATCTATTTCTTCGACTGTACTTTTAATTGGCTTTCTGTATCCATCAGTTTCCGACCCTATTAATGAACCTTCAGATACTCCTTTTTTGAATCCGTCAAATGATTCACCTGATCCTTTCTTCTCCGCCACTGAACCAAAGAATATCTAACGAGAAGAAGTTAAGGCTCAGCGAGACGTAACTAGCGCCGCCATATTTTCAGAGAAAAAATGCAGTGCACAGAAGCCAACATACAGGCTGATGCCGGAGCAGACAGAGCAGACTGCGCATGCGTATTTCTGTTGACTTCAATTCTTTGGGTAAAGAACAGTCAGCCGAGCTACTCACAGCACGTGATTGTTACTTTCTCGGTAGCATAATCACTTCGGAAATCGGATATGTTAGTTTTGTTACGCCAATCGGGTTAGTTAAGGCTTGAGTTTGTTTTTTAGTTTTTCAGAAACATTTTCAGTAATGCCAAATACTAGGAAATGTCTGCATTTTGTACGGATCCTTAGGCCTAACTGTAATATTTGCTGAGCCGCCCCGGTGGCGCAGTGGTCTACGGCGTTGGCCTCTGATCATTCGTCCGAAAGGGGTCCGGGTTCGAATCCCGGTCAGGCATGGATGTTGTGTTTGTCTTACGGCACTGGCTCTCTCCCTTCCCTGGAACCAGTGACCCTAAATTAGGGACGGGCGACTGCTTATAGCCCATTGAGTTGCTCACGGCGGTCGTTAAACCTCAAAAAAAAAAATTGCTCAAATTTAATTTAAATAGTAATACTAATGTTATTGCATATTTTTCTCACCAAAATAAGGGATGGGCGGAATATCAGAAAACAGCAACAACAAAAAACTGCTCTATGCAAGTAGTCATCAGATCGAAGGAAACCATCGTGGATCAAAGAAAAGCTTCACTGCCGTAGTCCCCCTAACGTGTTTTGCTCCTGAATGTTAACTTTCCCGCAGAGCATAATACCTCTTAAGATGTGGTGGCACTGTTGCCGCCTGTTTTACGTTATCTCTACGAGAGTTATCCTTCTTTAAGCGTTAGATATTCTTTGACTGAACGTCGTAAACTGCAACGGCGCCCTTCTGTCGCTCCTGTGCGTGGTGCAGGTACGCATGATTGATTATCGTCAGTTCCGACACGTGAACTCTCCACTCTACGTCGTCGCCGATGGACTAGGAAAAAGCCATCGTTGTCGTAGCTCCTGTCTCATATTTCGCCCGTTGTTGTTTCTTCTGCGTCATTGTCTTCTGCTGCTGTATTACCCGATGCCTCTACAACATCGTCTTTCAATTCTCTTCCTCATCACAAACCTGTTCTTTTGATGTATCAAAGCCAATTCCTACCACACCTGCTGTTGAGCGACCTAACGAGTCGAGAGGCATCGTAGGGTTCGTCGTTATATTTTAGCCGCTGAGAAACGTTTATCTTCTTACCAGATTATGTCAATTTTTCTTATCTATCACACTACCCACGCCTCATCGAGGACTTCAACCCGGACCAACTTAGGATGGCTAGCCAGAAACTAGCGCCTCTGAACACTCAGCCACCGGAGCAGCCAATTATATTTTTTCAATGGAAAGTGGTGGAACTTGACTACTAATAAGTTGGGTTGTGAAAGCTTTCTGTACAAAGAGTTAGAATACAATGAATTTTCCTAAGAATCGGTTAAGTTACAATGATTTGAGTTACAGTAAGAAGCATTTAATTCACTATTTTTTACTGGATTCTGTATTCAACGCTCTTCTTATATTCGGACAACGACGTACTCTCAAAAGTTCTTAATTTTGGTGCCGCCTCTAAGATGATCAGCTCTGAAAAAACTTTAGGACGGATCATCTGAGACTGGTGATACTTTTTTGTCTCCCTTATTATTTCGAGACTCCAATCACATCTCAGTGATATCTTACTTTGTACAGAATCCATTTTTATAATACCGCCATATAACGATTCGCTAAACATACGGTAGTTTATGCTGCGCTCTCTATCTCTTTTTTCATGATCTATTTGCATTTCAATATCAAGTATCTTTAAAAAACTTTCTATCTCTCAATTTCGGAGTGTATCTTTGAAATAATGGCTATTGTAGAACTGCCTGTGGGGAAAAAAATAGAAAAAGACAGTTAAGCACGTTGTGGAACTGGAAGGTATTATTTGGTCACAAAAAGCATTTTCTTTGGACACCTAAAGAAACGCTTCCGCATGCCACCAATACTGACTCCGGAACAAATTAGAAAATGGACGGGAAGTGCTGAAGCACCTTGAAGACAAAAATACGCCAAATTCAAAGCGGAAACGGATTTATTTGACGAAAAATACTTTTACACGCATAAATTGATTACTTGACTGCACATTTTCTGCTCCCAGATGTCATCGATTTTGGAAATTCACTTTTTTCACTCTGGTCTAATACTTATACAGGATGCATAGTAAAGTAGTACAACATCCGCTTCACAGGCCAACTGATGTTGATAACAATGTGGAACCAACGAGATTGGCGTAAGAGCCAAGACAATCTCATCAGCCCAATATCAGCGCTCTTGGAGGCAAATTTGCAAACGTAGTGTTCAGAACTCCGGAAATATGATCGAGAAAACTGTCAATTTCAAAGTCCAAGAGCCCCATTCGTTTCCTGCAAATCGGTCGTAAATAGTGTGGGTCAACACGCAAATTTAGGCTGTTTTCTTGTTTGTTTTTTGGTTGGTGGTTGAACGACCACCGTGAGCAACTCAACGGGCTATAAGCAGTCGCCCGTCCCTAATTTAGGGTCACTGGTTCCAGGGAAGGGATAGAGCCAGTGCCGTAAGACAAACACAACATCCATGCCTCACCGGGATTCGAACCCGGACCCCTTCTGGACGAATGATCAGAGGCCATCGCTTAGACCACTGCGCCACCGGGGCGGCAATTTAGGCTGTGTACTGAGGCGGCCAATGTAGGAAAGTGTTTTTTTAAGACCTGTGAAACCCCATAACTAATGAAGAAACAGCTATTGTGGAGAAGTGCGACAGGAAAACAAGGTGCAGAAATAATAAGCTGCGAATAAGTGGTAAACATTTAAAACACTAATCGTATAACGACTTCCCCATACCACCAAGTGCTGTCCGAGGTTGCTGACACAACACTGGCGAGAGACGGTGTGTGTTGATATACGGAGAGTGGAAGCGAAATACACATGAATCTTTTTCGCCGTACACACACCGTTTTGCACGCGGTCCCTGTCCTACACCTTCGACAATCATTAACCTCGTACAACGGCTCCGCCAAACGAGTTGCACAATGACTCGGAAAATCTCAGATAGATCACGTTAGTCCTTGAATAGAGTGACTGTTGACTATCTTTATGCATCTGACTATGCTCAATGTAGCGTAGGTGAACTGAGTGCAGCTGTGGCCTGACAGCAGGACGTGTATGGCAGATACTGCACGACCACAGCTTCACCCATTCTGTACAGTACCCCAGAAGGCCATGGATGCTAGTGATCATCCGAGCCGTATGGATTGATATAACTATGTCCTCAAAAATTAGAAGACGGACGTCGTTTTCTATGGAACACATCCAATTTGACACATACCGGCTGTCATAACAGGCACAATCACATTACTAGAGCATGCAAAATCCAAGACTGATATTCAAAGTCCATTATCCGGTACGCTGATCAGTTAACGGATGGTGTGGCATTTGAAATGACACCCTCGTCAGACGAGTGTTCTTCCAAGATATTCTTACTGAAGAATGGTATCTGCAGGTGCGATGTGATACCATACCAGACTTTTGGGATGGCGTTCCACTTCATTTACGATATCGAATGTGGTTTCAGCACATAAAGCACCAGCAGCGGTTTCCTCACAGACACATTCCGCCAACGCATCATGGTCTACGGTGTTATAATCAAGTGACCCGCCAGGTCACCAGATGTAACCTCACAAGATTTTCTTCTTGGAGGGTTACGTTACACCCAAGATATGTGACACCTTAATTCGATAAGGTGGGCTGAAGGATTTGCAAGAGCGAATTCGTCAAGCTAGCAGTACAGTTACCAGAATTAGGTTCACTAACGTTTGAAATAACTCACTACGTTGCATTCAGGCATGCATTGTAGCCGATGGTGTACACGTGGGATACGTTGAACCGTGAAAGCTATGTTCCTTTTATTACGCAAAATGACGATACTGTAATAGCAGCATCGTGTTGGTATGCGTAAATCGCTTCTACGATGAGTGGTTCAACAGTCTATCGCTCATTTTCAGCTTACTAATTACGCATCTTGTTTTTCGATCAAACCCCTATAATAGCGCTCTTTCGCAGCTCTTAAAGCTCTTTGCTACATTGGCTTCCCTGTTACAAAAGGTGACCACCAACTTTTATGATCGATTTGATGCAAATGAATGATACTCTTCAACTTTGCAATTGAGATTTTTGCTCTAATCTATCATATTTTTGGAGTGGGGGGGGGGAGGGAGCAAAGTGACTCTAGTTGAGGCGACTGATGTGATTGGCCGTACGGAATACAGTTGGTTCCACATTCTTATTGGATTCGGTTCACCTATGAAGCGGCTGTTGCGCAACTTAATTTCATACTCTGGATATGAAGAGAGACCTGTGTTGCACCTCTCAATTTTTGGGCAAGCCGTTATATCTCCATATCTCATTTTCCGATGTAATATATTTCCTAAAATGTGCGTGGAAAACCGAAGCTGCCGTAAATTGACGCATTCAGGGATATAAAAGATAAAATCGAAACATTTTCTCACTAGTTCGATTAAGTTAAACTGATAAAAAATTCATAAGATTTGTCCATAACGAGTCAAAAAGTGCGCACTGAATTTCTCTGGAGTAATACTAAGGAACATTAAACTAAACCTAGCGTATAATATTTGAATAATGTTGATAAGTTTCTGTATCCATCAGTTTTTATCAAACTCTTTTACTGTGGTTTCTGTATTTTCATGTAAGGAAACGTGAAAAGGAATTTTATGGAAACAAAAGGTATGGCAATATCGATAAACAAGAGTTTGGTACTATCATGAATCATCCTCTGCTCTATTTGCTCTTGGGGTGGACCAAACCTTGCAGACAAAAGGAAACACCGACATCTCCCTAATACATTTTAAATTCTATCTACGTATCATATGGTTAAAGGATCAATTTCAAATGCAGAAAAGCTGGGTTTGAGTCTCCAGAAATGAAATACGGGCGCGTTTGTATCGATTTTCCCCTCTTCTAAATTCAATGAGGTTGCGATACTCCATTGAACTTTGAGAAAACTCTTGCAGCTTGCGAAAGTAATCATACAGAACTTCGCAGTCGGTAAGAGAAATGTTCTTGAAGCTTGAGAAAGATACCGAAAGTGGATTTTTCATGCATGCTCTCGATTTTATCTCAAACAACACTTAAACGTATGGTCCTATATTAAGTTTTGGACTGAATTTTTCTCCAACATTCCGGAGGAATTATCACAATGTTCTCATTAAATCCAGGGGTTTTATATGAATATATTTCAAGCTTGCCCAGCCTTTTGTTTGGACCTTCGCTAAAACTGTCGACGTTCTTTAGGAAATCCAAATGGAATACAATGGTCATAACGTCATCCAAGGGACAGCAATATTTAAGACGTTATATTTGAGTGTCTTTTTTTTACAGAGGCTAACTTACATCAAAATATATTTCAGTGGCCGAAATGTTCAAAACAAGACGCTTACTTAGTATGCTGTGTGCACTGGAGTAAATAACTACTGTTAAAGTTTTGTGAGAAAGAATGCTCGTATCTGCCGAAAGTAATACACACCGTAGTGAAACTGAATTTTTTAATTTGCAACTATCCTTATATTACATAAATAATTTTTTGTTAGCGAACGAAAAATATAGATGGACGTGATTTTCAGGTACAACTATACTGCGCATGATCCCAAATGCACTTTTACTTATGATAGAGCAAGAAAGGTTTGTATATTTTCTTTCGGAAAACTAATACACGCATTTCTCTTTGGTGTCCGTGTCCTACTGTATGCATAATCTCTTGATCATTTTATCTTGTTCCACGATATTAATTTTAATGGTTCCTATTCATTTTCAGCTTCTTCATCTCCGCCAGCAATGTTTTCGTGACAATATTTTATTTCTTGTGCTACCTTGTAAGTTCCTCCGCACCTTTTTATTTAACAAACTTTCAGAAACGCTTACGAATTCGTTCAAATGCTGCTTGAAAAAACACAGAGATAATCTCTAATTCCACTTTCTGAGCAGTTGGTCGTCAACATCAGTGGCATTTATTGCCGAAAGGTAACAAACGCTGTCCGACGGGAACTGCTAGTTATTGATTTTTTGGCACTTGGCTCTATGCTTTGTTTACAAAATGAATGGCATGTCGCAAATTTATAATACATTGCTCGACAGGGAAAATGCCACGCCATGAAGGAATACAATAAACAAGGCGAAAATTACTACACATGTAGACAAGTAAGTGGGAAAGAAGTGATTTAATTTTTGAGAGATTGCACGAATGTGATGACAGCGCGCGCGAGAAGACAGCATAATGTTTCTTGAGTCAGTCTGTCATGTGACCGCTATGCTGGGCTACACATTCAACAACACGGCATGGCATCGAGTGGAAAAGTCCCCAGAGTATGTCCTATGGTATCGCTCACCATGCGTCTTTGACCTGTGTCAACAACACATCGACATTGCAAGGGAGTAGTGCAGACGCGTTAAGTCGTCTGCCAATGGCATATGACACGTTCTCTATTGGAAAGAAGTCTAGATAACGCGCTGGCTAAGGTAGCACCCGGACACATTGTAGGCGCTGTCTGCTGATGTTGTCAGTGTGCGGGAGGGTATTATCTTGTTGAAACCTGGAATCAGGAATACCACCGAGATACGCAAAGGAAACGGGTTAGAGCACCTCATCGACATATCATCGGGCTGCCATTGTGTCCACTATGCGTACGATCGGTGAACGGCTGTTGAAAAGGATAGCGCTCCAAACCAAGACACCGCGTTGAGGAGTGGTATGATGCTCACGGATGGCAGCAAGATCAGCCCGGTGATTTTGTTATCTACAGAAGTTCAATCGGCGATCGTCGGCGCTGAATACGACATGGCTGCATTCGTCCAAAACGCATGTCTGGTACGATCCAGTTGCAACCTTGCGCAACGACGTGCAGCGTTGAGTGGCAGCCGTCGCAATGGCTGGCGAAAGTGGAAACATGCCTAACCCAATCGGCGGTTCACAGTTCGTGGCGATACGGGATGTCTACTGCTGCCTGTACACTTCGCTGAATGTCGTCGGCTGTGGATTGTAGAGGTGCTATCGATTAAGCGAATGCTATTCTCGAGTCGTTCGTATGTCCGCTTACGTGAACCAGTCCCAGTACGGCGACACATGTTACCTTCCTCCAACCACTGGCGCTATATTTGGATGACAGTTGTTGAATCCCGATGCGTTTCCGCCGCGATGCAAAACAGAGACCAGTCAGCTGTACGTAGCCCTATGGTGAAGCCTCTGGTAAAAGTGTGCGCGTGATGGTAGGATTCCCGGTGACGTCTCCTAGGCATTCACACTCGTTACACGTGCTTTCGCCATTGAGATCACTCCGATGCAGTGGTACACACGCCCAGGAAAGAACGCCCAAATTTAGCTACGCTGAGCCGTTTTGCCATTATCCTTCACCTATCACGTTATTTGTTCGAAACTGCAGTCATTTATATAACCCAACTGTCTATGCAAATTCACCAATTTGCGTGGAGCTGTGACAAATACTTTCTTGTGCGACATTTTCCATGTCATGCAGTATACAAATGTTTTTATTTTCTTGAAGCAGTCTTTAATTTTATCAAAACTAGCTTTCATTATTAGCGTTTTAGACTCCGGATGGCCCGTTGATCCTGGGATTTGTAGAACAGTTAGTTTAAAGAATTATTTGTAGGTTCCAACTGTTATCCTAACATTGTGTTAGTTTCTGTGTAAGACACTGACAATGAGCTCGTTAGGTTTATGTTCGTTTTAGTTTCATTGAAATATTCATTAGACCCGGATAGCTTCAAAAAGTAAGCGTAGATGCAATTCTTGAGTAAACACGAAAAAAGCTAATTAAGCACTATAAGAAATATAAAGTCAATGTGAAGTAAGCCGCCCCGGTGGCGCAGTGGTCTAAGGCGCTGGCCTCTGATCATTCGTCCGTAAGGGGTCCGGGTTCGAATCCCGGTCAGGCATGGTTGTTGTGTTTGTCTTACGGCACTGGCTCTCTCCCTTCCCTGGAACCAGTGACCCTAAATTAGGGACGGGCGACTGCTTATAGCCCATTGAGTTGCTCACGGTGGTCGTTAAACCTCCAATAAAAAAATGTGAAGTAAAAGTGTTACTTAGAAGGTCCACTCCTTTTATTTACTTTCGTCAAGAATATGTCACTTGGCAAACATTCTGCTTAATTAAATAACTTAGTCACAGAATATATCGAAATTGACACAATTCGCTCTATACTCATCAGTATGCAATACCGCGCTCGCTTTAGTACAATCGTAATTATTAACAATTCACAATGTCCGGCTCAAAACAGCTTAATTGTAAGACATAGTCATCGTCGAAAAACAAAGGAGACTCAAAACAAGGGAGCGTAAACAGTGAGTGAGTGGGCGTGATACGCTCCACAACAGCCGCTCTTTTCTTCAGCTTGAGCTTACATCATTACTCTTGGCCTTTTGTCAGGGCCGCCAAATACACTGAAGAGCAATTGAATTAGAGACAGCTGGCGTTATGCAAATGTGGCGCTGTGGGTGGCCCTGTAAACGGAAACGACATGACGTATGCAGCGATCCGACAATATAAGGAGTGATGCGACGGGAATCAGTAAGAGTCGGACGCAGTTTGGGTAAGACGAAGAATCTAAGCGCATTTGATCGTGGGCAAATTGTCGGGGCCCAACGAATGGGTCACTCCATCTCGGAAGTCGTGCAGGCACTGGGATTTTCACGATCCACTGTGTCACGGGTTCACCGTGAGTACATCGAATCCGGTAAAACCATCCCTGCAAGGGCCAACTGCCGTGGACAATAGCATGTGGATGAGCAGGGTTATCGTCGGCTAGCTCGCATTGTAACAGCGGATAGACTGGCCACAGTGCAAGAAATCACTCGGAAATTTGACGCTGGTGCACAAAAACGTGTAAGCAGCCACACTATCCAGAACCTTCTCCTCCCTATGGGGTACAGAAGCCATCGTCCCACGAGGGTACCGCTGCTGACCGCACATCACAGGGTGCAAAGATTAGCATGGGCGCGGAAACATCGCCACTGGACCCTAGACATGTGGGAAAATGTTGCCTGGACTGATGAGTCAGTCGAGATTCACGTTGGTACATGCGGATGGCAGGATATGAGTGCGGCACAAACCACATGAAGCGATGGATCCTTCCTGCCAGCAGGGTACTCTTTCAAGCTGGTGGGGGTGGCATTCTGGTCTGGGGACTGTTTAAGTGGACTGAAATGGGACCCCTGGTACGTGTGACATCGTCCCTCACAGGTCAACGTTACCGGGATATTCTGGACGGCCATTGGCTCCCGTTTGTGCGTCTTCAACATCGCACTGGGGAGCTCATCCTGCAACAAGACAATGCACCGTGCCATCGCTCCCGAATTGTATCCGAATGGTTGGATGAACACTCCACCGACGTGACCTCGCTTCCTTGGCCAGCTAGGTCCCCAGACCTCAATCCGATCTAGCACATCTGGGATGCCATCGAGAGAGATGTTCGAGGCTCTGACCCCACTCCATCAAATCTTCGTGAATATCTTCGTGAACTGTGGGAGCTTCTTCAGGGGTCGTGGATCCGTATGACTTCCCAACGCTTCCGGTGTTTTGTCGAGTCCATGCCGAGACAAATCGACGCCGTCATCAGGGTGAAAGGTGGTGCTACACGTTACCAGACAGGTATCTCTAATTCAATTGCTGTTCAGTGTACAAATTCGTCGGGAGAGAAAAATGTGTCGTTCAGACTCAAAAACGTTTAACGAGAATAAACCAAATTTACATAAGGCAGGGACAAAAAAGGAAGGTTAAATTAGAGTATACGTCACAGATTATAATGTGTTGATACATATTCTGCAGTTTGAGGTCGAAGAAAACAGTTTAGCCACAGGACTTCATGCTATTATTATTGTCCCTTGTAATGGGATTTTAAGAACACATAATTTACCGCCGAAAGAGTAATATGTAGTGCTTTAAGTAAGCTTCGTGATATTTACAGTATAAATTATAAGACTTAGATGGAAAGCGAAAGTAAAGAACGACGTTAAATCGAGGGTAAAATATTTAGTTATATCAGTAGCTGCTGGCTATACGAATCTAAGGCGATTCATTATAGCCAACTGCTACTGATGTCTAACAGGGGAAAGTCACTCAACAGCTTTAGTGTGTCCAAATTAGTAAGTTCTTCTCACACATAAATAGCTTGTGACGTATATCTGCAATTGAACCTCCTTTGGAGTTACTATTTCTTACGTAAATTTTGGTACTTCTCAGTACGAATTTTCTACTAATCGGCACATAGCTTCCTCGAATTACCTTGTAAGTTTAGCAACGCTGACAGTAAGTCAGTGGATAAATATAAAACGTCGTCGAGAGCAAGTTCAGAGTAGTAAAGAGATTGGTGAAAGATAAAAGCTTGTAAAGACTGTTGATACTATCGCCAGTTGATTTATTGATCGTTACTGTTAATTGCATATAACAAAAGTGTGCTGATTGCTGCATGCTGTTGATGTTATATCAAGTTCCAAAACAGTGAGACTGGTACATTTGGACCAAATATACAGTTCAAATTTTTACATAAGTTACATTATTTTCAAGAACCTCATGGCCGTTATTCATTTAGTCAGTACTGTCTATTTTATATGTTTAATGAGTGTTTGGGTTAAGGACATAAATCAAACTTAAAAGCACCAAACCTATTACATACTTTGAAGAGCATCTGCTTTTTTAGAATCAAAACGTATTAGGGGAAAGCGCACTGTATGATCAAAAGTATCCGAGACCCTTTTTCCGTAGTGGATTTGCCCATATACGTCACAACCATGGCCCATACAGGTATAAAAAGACGCACGTGGCTTGGCAAACATCACATACAAGCATGAACTGTAGAATAGGCCGTACAGCAGAGCTCAGTGACCTTCAACGTGGTATGGTCATAGGATGCCGTTTTAGCAACAAGTCAGTTTGGGAAATTTCCGCCGTGATCCAGCTGCTTCGATCCACTGTAAGTGATGTTATTGTGAAATGGAAACGCCTAGGAGCAACAGCGCAATCGTAACTTGCAAGACCTCGTAAAATAATAGAGCGGGTAGTGCGAAGAAATCGCCTGTCCTCGGTTACAACACTTACCACCGAGTTCAAAAATGGTTTGTAAGCTGTGGCAACACCATAACGATTTGTCGAGAGCTGAAAGGAATGGGTTTCGCTGGCCGAGCTGCCGCGCACAAGCCTTAAATCAGCAAGATCACTGCAAAGCGTCAGTTGGAGTGGTGTAAAACTCGGCGCGATTGAATTCTATAGCAGTGGAAACGCGTTCTCTGGAGAGATTAATCATGATTCACCATTTGGCAGTCTCACGGACAAGTCTGCGAGTGGCGGATACCAGGTGAACGCTACCTGTCCGACTGTGTTACGTCAACTGTGAAATTTGGTGTACGAGGCATCATGCTCTGTGTAGAAAATAGTAAAACTATACTAGTAATCCGATGTATTGGCGTCAGAATATATAAATAAACATTTCCAAGCGTTCGCACATCAACCACATGGCTTTTTCAAGAAAGCAAATTGTCGAAGTGTACTATTAATCAGATTGCAGTTTCTGTATATCTTTCTTGAAAAAGCCATCTGGTTGATGTGCGAAAGCTTGGAAACGTTTGTTTATATATTCTTACGCAAATAAATCGGATTGCTAGTATAGTTTTACTATTTTCCACATAGTTGATGTATAGTTTCTCGTTATTAATCATACTCTGTTACTGTTCTTGATGGTTTGTACTGGACCCTCTAGTTCCAGTGCCCGAGAAATTTAACGCATAGATCTTTACAGCCATTCTCGACAATTTTGTGCACCGAGCATTATGACAACAGTTCGGTGAAGGTCCTTTCATTTACCAAGAGAAAATGTCCCCGTCCAAAAAGTAAAGTCCATGCAGGAGTAGTTTTATGAGATGGCTGTGGAAGAACTTGAGTGGCCTACACACAGCCCCGATCTCTAACCCATGGATCTCTTTCGGGGTAAATTGGAACACCGACTGCAACTCAAGCAAAACGGCCGGACATCGCTGACCGACCTGACTAATGCGCTTGTGGTAGAATGAAATTTATTTCCCGCAGCAACGTAATAAAATCTAGTGGAAAGCCTTCCCAGCAGAGTGTTGCTGTGATAGCAGCAAAGGGTGGACCAAATCCATATAAATTTCTTTCCTATTACAGGGAGTTTGGGAATAGGCTAGTGCCCGGATACTTGTCATCAGGTAGTGTATCAGTGAACATTTCAACCTTCAACTATCTAAATTAAAAGTAAAGGAACTCTATGTTTTGTGAGTTTTCCGCATTTAAAAAATCGCTATACTGTTAACCGCTTTATAAGCCTTGCTCTCTGTTTTCATTAACCATTAATACCCCGTGAAATGTATTTGTTGTATACCTTTTCTTGTCACAAAATCTATATATTTGTTTGCTCCTGGGAATGATTTTGCGCCTTCTACTAACGTAAAACATCACACGTCGTATCATTTAAAATAGACTGATTATGAGAATTATCAATCCGTTCGTGTCAAAGAGAACTAAGAAAAACAGCATGTATATATATATATAGATACGTATTCAATAAAACCCGAACAAACACGATAACTCCAAAGCAAGCAGGAGCCAAGTAAGAACTATAATGGCAGAGGCCAGTAAATGTAATAAAAGAATCCTAAACAAAAATAAAATAAGAAGAAAGACAAAAAGTATAAGCGAAAAAACAACGAAAACACTAAAGACCTCTGACCTGCAACTCCAGAGGTGAGACAGAGCACTAATCTCCAGAAACCTAAAAATGTGATAAAAGTACAAAAATGTCGCCTTCGTCGGGAGAACACTGTCTTTTTGAAATGGCTTTTCGGGACTCCGCAAAAGGTTAGAAACACCAAAATCCTACGGAGGTGTTCTCTAAGCCATCAGCCCTAAAAAGACGTGAAGCAGGAACCTTCAAAGTACAGTATAACAGATATCTGGACCCGAGTTGGCCTCAAGAAGCGTAAATTTTTGCTTCTTGAGATCTTGGATTTCAAACACGTAATATATTGAATACAGTTTTTGATCTTTACTGGTTTCTGCTAAATCCCTTCATACAGCTTCCGGTATATCTCTAACCGTAACCTTATTTTGACTATTTTACGGTTTACTGTGCATTGATACTTTCCGATCTTGGAATCTGCCAACTCGGGTCCAGATATCTGTTATACTGAAGGTTCCTGCTTCACGTCTTTTTTAGGGTTGATGGCTTAGAGAACACCTCCGCAGGTTTTTGGTGTTTCTAACCTTTTGCGGAGTCCCGAAAAGCCATTTCAAATGACGGTGTTCTCCCGACGAAGGCGACATTTTTGTATTTTTATCACATTTTTAGGTTTCTGGAGATTAGTGCTCGGTCTCACCCCTGGAGTTATTACATTTATTGGACTCTGCCATTATAGTTCGTACTTGGCTCCTGCTTGCTTTGGAGTTTTCGTGTTTGTTCGGGTTTTATTGAATGCTATGGTTAATGGTTTACTGCTTGGCGCGTCCTTACTTGCATCCTACATTACTTTGCTTTATTTTACGTTGTTATTACTCTAATAACGTTACTGTGTTTTAATTTCCTCAATATATATATATATAAGAAAACGACATGGACGAGACTTTGAATAACGAATATGTTCAACAGGAAAGGATATAAATGGTGACAACTATCACGTATGGAGACGACATACTAGTGAAAAGGCTAAAAAATGACACCTTGAGCACAAGTTCGTAATAAATCTTTCCAACTATTCCACTCTGTTTCTTTCCTTTTCCTTGGCAATGTCTGCGACACGCTCGAGTGAAGTAATGTAAGCATTTACGCTGAAGTCCGAGAGAAAAGCACTAATTGTGAACCTATTCTGGGTGTGTGAAGAGGACTGCCAACATTTAATAAATACTAGCGGTCGTTATTTAAAACACTGGTTTTGAAGGAGGCACGTGCTATGGAGTCTTAACAAAGATGACTTCTTTCCTAACCTACACAGAAAATATAAACTACATATAATTTCAACGACACATTCACTTTTATAAACGTGATACCAACTTACAATGTGCGTGACCTTCGGTCGTTAAACAGAGATGCTTTAGCTACATGCAACTACACTGCGTGAAGCAGAATGTTGATTTCAGGTGTTAGAGAAAACAGGGGAAGTACTTGTCTAAATGCTCTTTTCAGATCATTAGTTGATATTTCATTGAAACAAACAAAAGGGTCATGTCCACAAAACTGTGTTACAAACTCATGAAAAGTCAAAGTGTTAAATGTTTCATTTGGGTACCTTATGCTATTTATAAGTACCTATTTTAGCACCACAAAAGTGAGATAAAATATTAATGTATGGAGCGAAATTTTAAGACGGTTTATAGAAATGTTCAGGAGAAAAGTAAAAAAAAGCCAGTGCTACTTTTCCGCAATAATATTCCGTCGTTATTTGAAATAGGTATTCAGGACTTCTTTAGATTTGGCTTTTCCTGATAAGTAAAGGATTTCTATGCAAATTTTCCTTCTTACTGAAATACACTTCTGCTCCCAAAATTCAGGACATATAACCAAAATTTAAGGATTTTATTGATTTTGATAAAAAATAAGAAGCTGAAGTTCTAGGAAATTGGAATAATATGTATTAACCATCGTTTATGCAAACATAACTAAAGAATGGTTATCCTTGCGTTTAAAAATTTTCTAGTGGTCGTGTGATGTATATGCGGCCGCCCCGGTGGCGCAGTGGTCTATGCGATGGCCTCTGATCATTCGTCCGGGTTCGAATCCCGGTGAGGCATGGATGTTGTGTTTGTCTTACGGCACTGGCTCTCTCCCTTCCTGGAACCAGTGACCCTAAATTAGGGACGGGCGACTGCTTATAGCCCATTGAGTTGCTCACGGTGGTCCTTAAACCTCCAATAGAAAAAATGTATATGCTAATTTAACCTTCCTTTTCGGTTTCTGTTTTTTATATAAATTTACTTAAGGCATTTCCTCTCTCGATTAATTTGTGACTGGCAACCTGATAACAGGTCAAAGGGTAATGACGTAACGAAAGATGAAGATATGAGTTGATGTTTTGACTGTACAAATCGCACTGTTTAGACCGAGTACTGTTTGGTACAAGAACTTGTTAGCACGAGTTTTGTTGTATCATGAGCACATGATTATTCCTGTCACTTGTTTTCGGCAGTAGCAACTGTTGATCAGTCTGACTTAAAGACATTCCCAATTTTTGAAGCACGATAATTGATTTAGTTACGAATTGCTGTATTAAAGTGAGAGCAGTCGTATATTACTGCTAAGTATATAGAAAGTTATATTCTGCAGGTGATGTTTTTGGTGACCAAGGATACACTAAACTGTACGTTTGTCGAATGATACTCGTATACGCCTGCAAAAGGACAAATAAAGAATGGACTCAGTAAGTACGATTTATTTCACTTTCATCTGGGCGTTTTTATTCCTAGTGTTTAATTAGTTATGTCATGCTAAACTACAGTAAGTATACAGTTTCAACGAAGTCCAGCTATTCGGGATTCATCAAAAGTTATTTAGTAAGCTTTACAGTGAAGAAAGTTACAGTCAAAAGTTATTTAGTAACCTTTACAGTGTTTGACGCTCTTTGGCCGAACATGGCCCTTGCGCCATAAAAATCAATTAATCAATCAATCAATCAAGTTTATCTTGGCAAGTTAAAGTCTTGGTCTATAATCGTTATAATACTTTACAGTGAAGTTTCATGTTAGGGTAGTAGTTGGAAGCACAAACTATTCAGTAAAGCAACTAATATCCCACAGTCGGTGGATGACAGATTATTTACAAAATGAAATTAAAGACTAAATATTAATATATAAAGAAATTATCATTTATTATATAAATCTCACCACATATTTATTATGAAAATCTAGAATTATTTACAAAAGACTTATTGCGGAGACATTTTATAGCTAATGTCTTTAGTCCAGTATTTCTACACTGAATCTGTTGTCGTGCTTCGCAACAGTGGATAATAATACAACAGCTCTGTCGCTGCCATAGCAACAACTCGAAACAGATGGATAATCTTGCTTACTTGAATTGACATCCGTGTCTGTTTATGTGACAGCAACGCCGTCACAGGTTTATTACATGTTTGCGCTGTTGTTCTGTACACTGTTGTGAATGAGAAGGAAAATCGTGAATTGACTCTTTGACGAAAGATTACTTCGAAATATCAATATTTGATGCTTTCTTCTAAACAATTCTTAGTCACGTGCCCTTATGGATTGGCTGTTGAGACTTTTTCTCGCTGCACTGTACCAGTTGGTTTTGATGACAGAGCATATTGTAATGCATCTTCCACATTAATAACACTGTGCAGAAAAATATGATGTTCGTCTCATACAAGTCCATTTCTTTTCTTTTATAAATCTGTGTTCCAGTTGTAACGGCACCCATGATCTCTGATACTCCAAAGACTCCTTCATTCATAATTTAGAGCCAGTGATTCCAACGAAGAGGAAGAACCATAGGTTCAAACACAATACTCATACCTGTCGGGAAGGGGGAGGGGGTCGAATGAAAGCAAGCCCAAAAGTATACGTCAAAAGTCTGTTCCCAAGGAACCCATTAATTTCCTTCACTTGAATTTATTCATGCTGACATCTAGATAGCTTTGAATCTTTTATAGATACTGTCATAAGCACTTCTCTTGTTCTGTTTCATTTGTTCCATCTCCAGCGGTTTTTCTTGGCATATTACGAGCATTACACGCAGTTACCCATATAGCGTCCAGCATATATTGCTTTGTATTGTATTTTAAATATAGCAGATATTTCTTTGCCAGTTCAGTCACTAACAGCACATCAAGAGTTCAGAATTTCCAAGAAGTATTTTCGCAGAACAATGCAAAAATTAGCTAGTAGCGAAGAAAACGCTTTCATTTATTTTTGAAGAAAGCAAACACCTGCTTCTTGCATTAGAAAAGAGTGGCATGAATGTCACACTAAAAAGATATCACTATCTAGATTTCAGTTTCAACTTTGTTTGCTGCGCATTAAGCGCAAACTCGTTGAGATCATGTAGAAGCTATCCGGTTTTTTTAAATATGTGATTTAAAGATATCACAATAAAAATTACTTAGAAAATTCTAAGAAATGGAGAAATAAATACACTGCTCAAAATAATTTGCGGAGCGTGTGACTTTGGCAACATTATGCAAGTCAGTCGTGTGATATCTTACCGAAACGTTGAAAACGTAAGTCGAGCATGACGTTGACAGCCGAATCATGTACACTGAAGTGCCAGAAAAACTGGTACACCAGTCTAATACTTGGTAGGTCCACCACGGGAGCGCAGGACTGCAGAAATACGACGGGGCATGGACTCCACTAACTTCTGGAAATATGATGTAAGCAATGCACACCATACTTCCTGCAGAGCATTCCACAATTCGGGTGCTTCCGAGGTCTCAGATTCCTGTGTTCGATAGCGCGTTGCATGGCATCCCAAATGTGTTCCATCACGTTCAGATCTAGGGACTTGGGTGGGAATGGCTACACCTCAAACTCAGATGAATGCTCCTCTAACCATAATGTGGCGTCCCGACACTTGTGTGGAGGTGCATTGTCCCGTTGGAACAGGCCCAACCCATCAGCATGAATGCAGGACATGAACAGGTGTACCTCGTCAGAAAGGATGCGCACATAGCGTTGGCCGGTCACAGACGTTTGTAGACGTACCAGGGGTCCCAGGAAAGTCCAGCTAAACACACCCCATACCATTACGGACCCCCCACCAGCCGGTACAGTTCCCTGTTGACAGGCGGGATCCATGGCTTCATGGGGTTTGCGCCACACACGAATCCTTCTATCTGCCCGATACAGTTGGAAACGCGACTCGTCAGACCAGGCTACTTGTTTCCAGTCATCAAGTGTCCAGTGGCGGTGTTGCCGTGCCCAAACGAGGCGCATAGCTCTGTGCCGTGCACCCATCAAGGGGATTCGAGTTGGGCGTCGGCTCCCAAAGCCCATATCGTGCAGGGTACGTTGCACAGTCCGGACGATGATGCTTGTTGAGGCTCCAGCATTGAATTCCGATGCTACCTTCCGATGCTTCATGACAGCCGACGATGGTCACGTTCAGCCAATGTCTTTTTACGGCCACACTGGTATCGTAGGTTGGAGGTTTTTCCAGAATTCTTGTAGTCACGGTACACCCTTGCAATGGTCGTCCGTGAAAATCCGAACTTCTTTTATACCTCCAAAAACTATGGCCCATCTCAGGAGTGCCAACTATGACACCTCGTTGAAAATCGCTTAAATCGTTATTACTTGTCATTCTCATGCCGAAAACAGCTCTGACAGCTGGAAAGGATGTCTATCGCTTTATATACGCACTAGCGGACGCAACCAAGTACGCGCATAGGTGACACTGCTATGTGTTTTGCATAAGCTCGTCTGTAGCAGTTTTTCTGGCAATTCAGTGTATATCCTTATGCAAATTAGCATATGTGGCGTCAGAATGCGTAAGTCACAGACTGGGATATAAGCGAAGGCTTTCCCTTATACTGCGTGTTTATCGCGACGTTTCATTTCTCGAAGTCTTCGGTTCGAAAGATGTCCCAACAGTATGATTTACCGGAATCAACATATGGAGAGCTACTAGCACGCCGGAAGCAGGGCAGGCATAGAGGGTGGTAGCAGAAGCCATTCGAATGTCACCAAGTGTGGGTTCCCGATTGTGGACACTATTTCAGAATATAGGAAGTGATATAAGGTGAGGTAAAGACCGTCCAAGAGCTACTACAGCAAAAGACAACCGTTGTCTATTGTTAGCAGCTCGCCAACGATATTTTATAGGTAGCTTGTTGAGGGTATTGGAAAATGATATAGATGATAAAAAGCAGTTCAAAATTGCACCTCTAGGAGAAATATGGTGCTGAAGCCGCAGGAAAAGAAGAGACACGTACGTGAATTTACTGGTTATTGACAGCACAATTGTTTCAGGACAACATCTGCTGAATATGCTGGCCATCACAAGAGATTACCTGTGATTCACGGCAGAAACATTTCTGCTGGCGAAATAACGTGTCGCTCTCTGTCGCAGATTGCTGTCAAATCCACAGGCCGATAAATTTTGGCGTCCTATCAGCACAGGTGATGAAAAGTGGATATTCTTAAGTTATCCTACCACTGGTAGGAGAGATGGCAGTTGGTGAAAAGAGGGCGGTTTTTGAGAAGGTTAATGATGTGCATTAGGTTGAATTGTGAGGGTAAGTGGAATATTTTAGTGGAATAGGTAGATTTTTTTTTGGCATTGTAACGTCACAGGTGATGAAAAGTGGAATTGCTACGTTTTCCTATCACTCATTACAAGCGGCTGAGGCCACGCCAGGAAACACGGCTAGTGGTGAAAAGAAGGCAATGTGAGAGGAAAACAATGCATTAGGTGGAATTGTGAGGTTTTGAACACTCAAAACTCGTGCCAATTGGTCAGGCTATGGATGGGAAACTTTAAGCCAAACAACTGCAACAGGTGCACGACATCCTGCGCCAACGCTAGCCAGCACTCATAAATAGAAAGCGGGCGCAAGTGGACAACGCCCCAAGTCATACCTCTAGAGTAGTCCGCCGAAAACTGAAGGAATTGGAGATCCTACCATATCTTTCATACAGACCGGATCTTGCCTGATCCGACTATCACTTATTTCGCTCCATAACATATTTCCTACAAGGACGGCACTTTGATTCAATAGTGGATGTGGAATCTGGTATCAGAGAGCTTCTGTCCTCGAAATCGGCCGAATGATATCACCGTGAGATCGTGGATTTGGTGGAACGTTGGCAAAGGACTATCAAAAACAGTGGCTTGTACTTTGCAAAAAAACTCTTGCATCATTAAACTTTTAAGCTGCAAACGGCATGAACTTTTGACTCACCCTGATACCTGCAGTCATACCACCGAAGTCTCGTGCATAAAAAGACAAAAAAATGTTCAAATACCGCATTTTCCATATCATTTCAGAATCACAAATGAAGCATTCTACAAAATTGGAAAATAAGCATGTCGCAGCCTTTGACATACGAGTGAATTATCGTATTTTATTACTACATAATACATTTTGAAGCTTAGAGAAAATTTCGATTATAACAAAAATCAGAAATTCATCTTTACTCCTTTGCAGTCTAAAAAGAATTTTTCCAGTGCATTTCGAATAAACAGAGATATCGTGAAGAATACAGATACATATGAGTGCCGTGTATTAAGAAATAAAATTCGACGTGACAGAAGCTGGGAAATGCATTTTAAAAATCTTGGTCATTCTTATGTTTATCCGAAGAAGTTTTACTGTCCGTCTTCAAAAAACCCGGATGGTGAGAGAAACACAAATATAAAATTAAGTTACATGAAAAAAATTCGTACTGCAGTAAAGAGGAAATTTTGGGAAAAATCTTGATCACGCTAACATTTATTCTACACGAAAAAATTTCGCATCTCCTGCAAGCAAAGGCATAATCATCACAATGGACGGTCCGCTAAAGCAGAAATATGAGCCCGTAGTTTATAATATACATACGTGAGAGAGAGAGAGAGAGAGAGAGAGAGAGAGAGAGAGAGAGAGAGAGAGATGCAAAAGAAATCAATCAGTCAGAAAGATTATGATTACTCTTCCTTATTAAAGTTTATAGCTTTTACGAGAAAGAATTATTATTCAAACGGTGTAAACCAGAGAGAGTGTGTCGAAAGTACGAACACTTTTAAAAGCCACCGTTAGAAATTTTTAAGAAGCCATGCAACTACAACAGAAATAATGACCACAATAAGAGCGTGCCTTTGGAGTGAACGTAACGCCTACTGCACTCTTATATCTCTTCGGCGAGTTCTTAATATTTTGTGTCATTTTGATATTTGCCTGATATTTCTTGTATGCAAGTCATGGCGTATAAGTCTTTTGGATTTCATGAAAGGTTTCCCCAGCCTTTCACGAACATCCCGTTTCCATGGCGACGAAGCAAGAACATCACACCAAGAAGAATTTCGTATATCCTATACCCAGTGTGAACGACCATTTTCGCTTAGTATTGCCCTCTGTATTGGTAGCACATATATTGCATTGTAAAACTAAAACTCCCTAGTGCATTTAATACTCTCCGGGCGATGAGCCAGCGAAGTTTCGCAGAGAGTAAACGTAATAAACCTCTTGATAATTGCATTTCCCCGACAGATGTTAGAAACATAAAACCTTTCAGTTAGTTGCGATTTAGAATACTTGCTAATTATTGTATTTGAATTATCTGAATGAAGAAATTACTTATAAGCAGCCAAATCAGATTTCAAGCTTTCAAGTGCTTTAAAACTAAATAAAATACTGCAAAAAAATATGAATACGTTCATTCGTAGCTAAACTGCGTCCATTTTGAAGAAAAATAAATTTAAATATCGAAGCAACATACGCAAAGTAAAGATCATATAAACATCTGAAGAAGCTACCAGAAAATAGGTTTCATCACGTACAAGCTCAATATTTCAATGATAGAAATGTCTAACATTTCCTGATTTGACCTGGGCATAACTCTTTCCGGTATCATCTAGCAGATGCACCATAAAATATCATGGATGAACAGTATACTGATCGTTTAACAGATAGCCTCTTATGGGGTTTAAAGACACCAATCGAACCGATGATTAGGAATTGCCATCCATCCTTTATTTAGGACAAATGATGCTAGAAATGGAACGAAAACAGTTCTGTAAGAAACGAAACCACTACATCTTACCCTGTATTCGAACTGGGCCCAGCAGTTGCTGTACAGATCTCGATCGCTGGACAAGAAAACACAGCTTAAGAAGCTTTGATGCAATAAATAATAATACGAACAAGTAAACTAAAGAATGTCTTATTAAATTTAGCTTTTAACGAGGTTTGATGTGATATACAGTACGTGATAATTTTGATAAATCGTCGTAGATGAAAAGCCTATATTGAAATGATGTTTAAAGCGTCTAGTTCTCACCAAATGAGATTAATCATAAATCTGACAACTCACAGTTTAGGCATGCGTTCACTAAAATTATAAGCGCGAGGGAGCTCCGTTCTGTAATACTAGGACGTTCAGTTGCAGGTGGACATATCACCACCCTAGAGCCTCGAAGAGCTGAAACATTATCACAGATAATTTGCATATTTAAAGTGGGTTATCCAAAGAATCCATTAGTGATTCAATCGTTCATAAACCAGTAACAAACATTTATCTTGGTACTTTGCGTGATAAGCTCCACAGCTTCGTGTGGGGTTTCTTTTCCTCACATGAAAAATTGTTTCGCTCTACGAGGGTTTTCCGGAACTAGAACATTTCACAGTCCAGAAAGCCCTCGTCACTTTCTAGGCGGAACTGTAACATATCCGCCGCAAATACCAAATGGCGTGACTGTCCGTTACATTTAATCTCATGCGGTTGGTTTAATTCGTTTGTCAAACATTCCTTATGCGGCAGTCCACCGGATCTTCATTTCTGCAGCGGCCTTTGTGACGTATATTCTAATTAAACTTTCCCTTTGAGTTCTTATGTACGCGTAAATTTGGTTTCCTTTCGTTAGAGGTTTCATAACTCAACGCCACAAAGTTCTACACCAGTTGAAGTACGAAACCCTACTTCATCCGCCTTATTTACCTGATCTATCTCCTATGGACCATCCCTTCTTCAAGCATCTGGACGCCTATGTACAGGGTAAATTGTTTCGCAAACAAACAGCTGAAACCACATTCCATCCGTTATATCCCGGAGTTCGACATTTTTTCACATTGGGAAAAGTGTGTTACGGCTCGGGGTGATTATTTTGAATAACAAAGTTTAATATGCACCGTATTTTGGGTGTTCGAAGTTTAGATCAATATTCCAGTACTTCATCTGCAACAACCTAACACAACAACTGCTGATCTGGGAGCATGAATAAAATTTATTTCGTGCACGTACAAATATTAAATCCCTTTTGAAAAGTATGATAAGAAGGGACGAGAGATGCCGTGTGACTCTTATCGTGATCCCTCGAATTAAAAGTTCTGAAAGGCAAAATATGTGCTGAGCAGTAGACGAATGAGCAACATGTATCGGGAACTACTCCGGATTTGAGTTTGAGATAGAGTGCTTCTGATGCCCATGAAAGGATTTCGGAATAAGTGTTTGTACTGTTGAAGGAGAATCCATAATCAACCCTTGCCGTTGAAATACATTGGACTTACCAGATTTTATACACTTTGATTGCATACAATTTGTTTACACTTCGTGCCCTATTTCTCATGTTTGCAAATTTAGAAATGACTAGTTTAGTTAGTATACACAGCTGTATTTCTTGGCTTTTAATCACAGCTCAAAGTGTTGCAACTCTTTACATACATAGCTGAGGTCCGATTAAAAATATACTTCTTGTCAATACTCAGAACCGTTGATTAAATTTTAAGTAATTCTTGAATGCTATTTGAGAGAGAAATCCACAGACTCCTGATGGAGCATCAGAATGAATCAAACAACTTTTTAGTCACGTAGAAAAAGGTTTTCCTCTTGTATAAATAGCAACTCGTGGATGCCAAAAATGGCAAGAGTGGAAGACATCATGATCAGAGTAAAATCCCTGAAATGGCAATGGGCTGGGCATACTGCCAGAAGAACAGACCATCGATGGACAGCTGAAATTTTAGACTGGATTCCAAGGGACAGAAAAAGACCCAAAAGAAGCATGGGAGATGGGTGGAGGAAATTCGAAAGTATGCGGGAGTAACATGGAGGAGACTGGCACAAGACAGACCGTTGTGGAAGAGGCTTGGAGAGACCTTCGTCCAGCAGTGGATTGATAACGGTTGACAATGATGATGATGATGATGATGACGAAATAGCAAAACTAAATAGTTGACAGTTATCATGCGACCTTCAGGGAATAAAATGGCTTTTCTATCATGAAACCTAAATGCAACCTTAGATTTTATCTTCTTTACTGTCGCTGCAGATTCTAAAAAACATTTTGTTCCGTATCTCCTTACAGCGATGAATTGGGCTATCGGGGGCTATCCAATTTAAATTTTCCACTTCGTCTCTAATCGGATCTTTACATTTTTCCTTCTAAGAGCAAACATTGCTATTAACCAAATTAATTTTCTTTATATGGCAAATATTACAGTTGAACCAAATGTTTGTTACTCGTTTGTACTATTTTGTTCTAATGGCTCGCGGTTTTATAATTTGCGGATGAAGGACCTTGATAATAATGACTGAAGGATGGCTACTATTTAGATTTTTTGTTAGTCAGAAAATAAATTTCCATTAATGTTTAGTTACGGGCCCCCCCCCCTTTTTTTTTTTTTTTTTTTTGCTTTGGGTTTTAATGACCACCATGAACAACTCCAATGGCTGTAAGCAGTCGCCATTCCTAACTTAGAGAAAATGGTACAACGGAAAGAACAATGTAAGCCCCATCGGACAAAATACACCACACATGCCTCATCGCTGGGTCCAAGCTCTGATTTGTGTTCCTGGTTCTATTTATGGTTATGTCTGGAATTAGGATGTGTGTCCCGCCAACGTTTGGTTTGTAGACCCACAAAGATTAGTTGTTTAATTTTTGTGATCTGCGGAAGCTAAATTATTCGTATTTTTATATATTAATCAGCT
Organism: Macrothele yani; assembly: GCA_039090855.1. Taxonomy (NCBI): domain Eukaryota; kingdom Metazoa; phylum Arthropoda; class Arachnida; order Araneae; family Macrothelidae; genus Macrothele; species Macrothele yani. The sequence goes on from CM077012.1 coordinate 13,607,301, forward strand.
TCCTGCTCGTGAGAGCATGTTGTTGATATTTTGCCGAACTGGCAACCATGGTCGCGTTTCGCTAAGCCTGGGATCCGAACAATAATTATGCGATGGCTGGTTTGGAAGGTAGAATGAAAAATGCAACTACTAATGTTATCCGTTTACTATGAAGAATGCGATTCCTGTTAATATACAATCTGCTGCAAATCAAGTTTCAATCTTTCTTGGTAAGGCAGCTGCTGAAATAATTGGAAAAAGACCATTATTTAATGCTTTCTCGTCAAGACTCTTGTCAAAGAACATTGGATCGGTTTCCATGCCAAACGTTAATCACGGTTTCTCTTCTTCTACCATTATGAATGCGTCTTTTGTTGTTGTTGTTATTTGGGGATTAACGACGACCGTGAGCAACTCGGTGGGCTATAAGCAGTTTCCCGTTTCTAATTTAGGGCCACTTGTTCCAGGGAATGGACAGAGCCAGTGCAGTAAGATAAACACAACATGAATGCCTCATCAGGATTCGGACCCGGATCTAACTCCAACTAACGGTCGGAAGCAAGAGCTTAGACCACTGAGCCACTGGGGCGTCGAATTCATCTTATGTCCCGTATAGAAGCGAACCTATTTCGATGGATCTTCGAAATGAACCTATTTCGCCTGATTTTTTGAACTGAGGCTATTTTCGTGTGATCTTCGACTTCGCGAATAATAGAAAATTTTCGTCAGCACACATGTGAGAGAATGAAAATCTTTGCTTTCTCTCCAGAAACTAAAGTTTCTTATGCCAAAGCAACTCAGAAAAACCCTCCGTAGAAACATTCATCAACGATAAGCTATCAGCCATCGTCACTAATGGGAAAAGAAAACTATTATCGTGGATTGACGATCCCAGCTTCTACAGTATATCAACAGCTGGATGGATTCACAAGTGTTCCCTTTGCAACTCGATGGGCTTAAACAGTAGCCAGTCCCTAATTTAGGGCCACTGGTTCCAGGGAAGGGACAGAGTAAATGCCGTAAGACAAAAACACCATCCATACTTCACCGGGATTCGAACCAGTACCCCATCTTGGACGAATGGTCAGAAGCCAGCCCTTAGACCACTGCGCCACCGGGTGGCTCAGCTGCAAAAACGGCTGGATTATAAGGAACACCTACCTAATAACCTGCTGGGCCGCTCTTGGCCTTCAAAACAGCTTGGCTTTGATCTAACATGGATTCGAGGAGGTACTAATATAGTTTTACATGTATGTTCATTCCAGACGATGTGATTGCGTCGTCAACTGGCGAATATTCGCTGCAGCGGAATGTCTGTTACGAACTGCTCTCTCAATCTCATCCAACCGATGTTCAATTGCGTTGAGATATGGTGATTTTGGGGACCACTTTACCACTGTGAAGTCACTGGTGTCCTCCTGAAACCAAGTCTGAGGATCCGAGTCTGGTAGGATTATGCATTATCCTGTTGGAAGTAACCTTCTGCATCAGGAAACACCATGGGCATGTACAGGAGTGCTTGCTACACAGTAATGTTAAGATATTTGGTGACCCGTTCGTCAACGTGAATTAAGCGAAAACATGATTCATCGGACCAGGCGACATATTTCCAGTACTCAAAGGTCCAAGTTTGGTGCTCCCGTGCCCACTGAAGACGGGTTTTTCCGTTTTCAGCGGAGACAAGTGGTACACGAAAGAGATGTGTCTGCCCATTCACGCTAATGTGCGACAGCCTGTGCATGCTGAAATTCTCCTCTCGATACCGTTGTTGTACTGCGTAGTTACCTGAGACAGTGGAGCTCGTCTGTTACCAAGTATAATCCTCTCTAGTCGCCGCTGCACTTGAACATCGACCATTCGCTTCCATCTACAGGAAGACTGCCGACTGTTTCGTTATTTGTGCATCATTCATTGTGAACCCTAGATGCAGTTTTTTTCCTTTTTTTGCACAGCCGAAATAATTCACCGTTTGTGAGATACTTGACCTGCACGTTTAAAGGCCACTATCATGCCTGTTTCAAAGTCTCCTAAATCAAGAGTCTTTCCCATATTACCGCCATCTACGGTTCGTTCACGTCCGAATCCTTTGCGGTGAGCTGTTTTTAAAATCATCTCGACGTCATAATGACGTAAATAAGTCAGGATTGCACGTGTCTGAAAGCTGTTAGCTAAAGAGTACAATCGTATCAAAATAACATGACCACCCCCGGAATTACAGTGTACCAGCCCAGGCGCGTCATAGAGTGCACGTGACAAGATCAACCACACGGATATATAAGTGGCCGGCCAAGACAGATGAGCCATAGTGCGTAACGTTAGCACAATGGTTGAGGTAGTGATTTGACGGGCGTTCATAAAGGAACGATCATCGGCTCCGCGCCAAGGGTGGACGCATCCCAGAAACAGCAGCCTTCGTAGGCTGTTCGCGAGATGCTGTGGTAAGGGTGTACCAAAAATGGACTCGCTGGCACACTGAGTACCTCCTGACGTCATAACAGTGGAGCCCCCATGGTTATCGATCCTCTGAGATTAGAGTCAGAAATCCATGAAAGCTTATTCAGTTGCTCAAGTCGAAACATCGCAATTTGTACCGCCCTGGGGCATGTTGATACTATCAGCTAAACACAAAAATATTTGCCGTTTTCGGAGACTGAGACAAAATATAACACATACGTAATGCAAAAGCAATTTATTCATCAAAATAATTACATTCGGCATCCACAACGTTCTGCCAACGTGATAACATCTTATATACATCACAATAATATGACCACCCCCGTAATCACGGTGTACCCGCTCAGGCGCGTCTAAAACAAAGTCGACCACACGGAGATACACGCGGCCGGCCAGCACAGATGAGCCATAGTGAGTGACGTGAGCACAATGGGCAGAGGTAGTGATTTGACGGACGTTCAAAAAGCAATGATCATCGTTACCGCGCCAAGGGTGGAAGCGTCTGAGAAACAACAGACTTCGTTGTCTGTTCGCGAGCTGCTGTAGCAAGGGTGTACCAAGAATGGGCCGTTGGCACACCGAGTACCTCTCGACGTCATAACTGTGGAGCCCGAAAGGCCATCAATCCCAGAGGAGAACGTCGCCTCCGTCGAGTGGTAAAGAGCAATCGATACGCAACAGTGCAGCAACAGACCACGCAAATGAGCGCAGGGGTACGTAGGTACGTGTGCCCGATAACAGTAGAGCGAACCCTGTTACGTATGGGTCTCCGGAGTCGATGCTGCGTCAAGGCGCCCATGTTAACCCAGGTCCATCGGCAATGCTGCCTGCAGTTGGCATGGGACTACCGTCATTGGACAGCGGAAAAGTGGGAAAAGGTTGGCTTCTCCGACGAATCGAGGTTTCTACTCCACAGAAGTGACGGGCAGCGGCGGATACGGCGTCATACACACGAGAACCAGCACCTAGACAAGCTTGTCGGTCAAGTACAGGCCGGCGGTACCAGTGTGCATGTCTGTGAGATGTTTTCGTGGTACGACCTGGGACCGTTGGATGGGTCTATGAATACCAATAGTTTACCTGTCCATCCTCGCTGAGCACAAAAATCCCTTCATGTTGGACGTTTACCCTGGTGGTGATGGTGTCCAACAGAACAATGCGCCATGCCACGTTGCTAAGGGTGTGCGTCGTGGCTGGTTCTATTTAAGAACACGACAGCTTCCTTGGTCGGCGAAATCGTCCGACCTCAATCCCATAGAGCACTTGTGGGACTACTTGGATCGACAGGTTCGACCCTAATTACGTCATCTGTGGGACCTCCGTGCTCTGCTACAGTCCGACGTGTGCCTCGAGCAACCTTCCAGGGCCTCATTGCGTCCATGTCACGCCGTCTCGCCGCTGTCATCCAGGCCAAGGGTGGTTATTCCCATTATTAGGTAGGAGGTCATATTATTCTGATACGACCGTGTATGTTGTAAACAGAAATATGGACTTACCCGTTTTAGTGTAAAAACAGTACATTAACATTAAATAGAAATTGTATGTCAATATTCCTCATAATCAACGCTGTCTGACGCCCAAAGAATTTTTTAAATCCGATTGTTAGAAGCAGAGATTTGGAGAAAATGTAATATATATTACGCCAACTACATATAAAAATAATTAAAACTGGTATTATTTTGTGCTGAAAATGTAAGCAACGTGATTTACGTCGTGAGCGGTATTTGACTGAAAAGATTTTTTTCAATCGAGTGTTTTGGAGGACAGATACTGTCAATATGTCCAAAACGAAACTATTAACTTACATTTCCTTGTTGCCAAATATTTTATTACTGAAAATTGGAAATTACATTCAAAACATTTACACAAGGTCTATCGACACAAAAGGAACTTTCTCGACTCGTACTTTCAGAAGTAGATACATCGGGGACAATAAATATACCTACACAACCCGTAGTGGGAAGATTGTGCATTATTGGAAGACGAAATTGTACGCAAAATGGTTTTCGTTGAAAATATCGAAGGAAAGAAACAATTGTTTCAATCAGATTTTTATGCGCAATGATATGGGATAAAATATATTTTTGAATTAGAAAGGATTTGCATTTACTCCCCTCTGCGGCGAAATTAGGCATCGTAATAAATACGAAAGACATGGATTATCATAATTACAGTTACGGCTTCCCAATACAAAACGAATATTTCAAATGTGACAAACATGTGCAAAAGTATGGTGTCCTCACGGATATAGTGATTACATACTGTATTAAAGCTTTTTTTTTCTTAAAAAAATGTGCTATGGGGAGGTGATAAACTTCTATGCAGCTTTATACGTTACGCTTGAATTAGAAAATTTTATCTTGTACTTACACTGCTGGCCACCCAAAATGCAACACCAAGAAGCACACGAGATAGCAAAGCCAGATTTCCTGGACACATAACAACAGATACAAAGATGAAACGATTGAGCTTACAGGCCCGTGCGACTTGCGGAACACGCATACATCAATAGTTCGTGTGGCCCCCATGGCTGGCAATAAAGGCCGCTACACGCCGCGGCATCGAACGAAAGAGGCTTTGGATGTGGGCTTGGGGTATGTCGGTCCAGGCTGCTTCCACACGTTGCCACAGTTCATCAGGCGTAGCCGCGGGTGGTGCTAGTCGGGCCACTCGGTTGCCGATCAGCGACCAGACGTGTTCGATGGGCAACATATCGGGAAAGCAGGCGGGCCACGGCAGCAGTGACACCTGGTGGGCAGTGAAGAATTGTTGCACGATGCGTGCCACGTGCGGGCGCGCATTGTCCTGTTGAAACGTGGCCGCTGGCAGGTCCTGCAGGTAAGGGAGGACTATAAGCTTGAAAACGTCGAAGATGTAGCGGTAACTGTTCAGTGTATAGGCAATGCGTACCAGAGGGATGCGGGTGTCATATCCAATTGCGCCCCAAACCATAACGCCAGGCGACGGACCGGTATGGCGATGCATAATGCAGGTGTCATACATTCTCTCATGTTGTGCCGCCACACGCGGATCCGACTATCGTGGTGTTGCAGGCAGAAGCGGGATTCGTCGGAGAAGACAATGCCGTGCCATTCCGTAGTCCAGGTGCGGCGTTCAACGGCCCACTGCCGCCGCACTCGCCGGTGGTGTAACGTCAATGGTAATCGGAGCCATGGGCGCCGTGTCAGAAGTCCCCGCTCCTACAGACGACGTTGAACGGTACGTGCTGACACAGGTTGTTGCGCAACACACCCTAATTCCTGCGCTAACGTTCGTGATGTGGCGGTGCGAGTCGTCAATGCCCGCCGCACAACATGCCGGTTCTCTCGTTCGGTGGTGTGCTGCGGCTGCCGCAATCGCTCCCGTCTGTCCGTCCGTACCTCCTGCACCCACCGAATCCATACTCGCCTCAATGTGGCTGGATATTGTCCCACACGGGCGCCGATGTTTCGGTACGATAAACCGCTGTCACGATAAGCCACTATTCGTCCTCTTTCGAACTCTGAAACGTGCTGAAATGACTGCCGTATTCTGCGACGAAGCATCAGGAAGCTTCCCACGTACAGGTCCAGAAGCACAACACACTTCCACTACTTACACCCCGCTTTCTGTGCACCCTTCTTATAGTGCTTCTTGGTGGCGTGCGGGGCGCCCATGATTTGCATGCCCAGCAATGCTAATCGTTTGCATGTCCTCTTGCGGGCGACGCATGCTGCGAATTTCAGGCCAATCGGATGCTTCCTACTTGGTGTTGAATTTTCGGTGGCCAGCAGTGTATTTTCTTTTCGTTAAAGTAAAAATTAGTACCCAGATATATGTAACCTTAAAATATCCGACGAAAGTTATACTCATACCTGCATTATTCTTCAGGTAGAAATGTTCATTTCACACTTTACTCTTTCTCTGGCACATAAATACGGGTTTAATTATACAGGGTCTCCGAATAATGACTGTGCACTGAATGTACGAATTTCAGTAATGTAATAATAAAGAAATTTTGAATGGAACTACAGTTGAAAAGACCTGCCACGTGGAAGTGAGATGTTTCCCCACCACGAGGGGGGGCGCAGCTGTGATTCGGAGCGAAGGTCATTATCGAACGCTTGGTCGACGGAGGCAGACGTGTCGATTGATCACTGGTCTCGGCACAAGGGGAATGGTGTTGACGGTTGAACAGAGTGCTTTTGATGGAACATGTCTTTTGCCATGACGACAAGTACACGGACGAAGTGCAAAAACAGTTAGCTAGGAAATTTCGAGATGCATCAGTCCCCCTCTGTAATGCGGTACGTCAGCTCATAGCGAAGTTTCGGGAAACTGGCAGTGCTCTGGATGTCCACCGCCACATTTAACCATCCACGGCAGAAGAGACCGTACAGGATATCCAGGACAGGATACAGAGGGGTCCACACTAGACCGTGAGGTGGCTGTCACAAGTTAATGTGCCAAAGAGTACAACCCACGATATTCTGAAAAGGAAGTTGCGTTTCCATCTGTACAAAGTGTGTGTCGTGCATCAGCTGAAAGAAACAGTTCACGATTCCTGTGTTCGATACTACAGGTGGTTTAGGGTTCCTGTCTAAAGAAAGTGAGGAAATTATGGACGTGAATTTCTTTACAGATCAGGCATAGTTTCTGTGGGGAGCACTGAAGGGAAAGGTGTGCGCAGATAATCCGCATACACTTCAAGAACTACAGGCTGCAATAACGACTCGCATCCAACAAATCACATCACTTACCCTGAGAAAGGTATTAACCAACATGCAGAAGCGTATGCAGACATGTCTGGACGTCGCGTCGGTGGGGCCCATTTCCAACACCTGTAGGAACCAGTTCGACATGGTGTTATTTTCCATGCACATTTATTTTTCGGACACCCTGTATTATTCAGACAGCGTTGCTACATTTTCTAAGATTTGCAATAACCTCTTCTATAAAGCGCGTCCACCATGTAGGGAGGTCTTTATTACCAAGAAACGCACTGGTGATACTTTAAGAACTACTGGGTGAGATACGACGTAGATCATATGTATGGCTGCAGGTAACATTTTATACTTCTAGCTTTTATGAAAGCTAGAAATACAAAATGTTAACTGCAAAACTTCAAAGAAAAATGTTTTATGAAAACATCATTCTTTGAAGTACTGCATTTAATGGAATAAAGTTTTATGAAGAAATTTATTACGCATTTACAAAAGTGAACGGTCGTTTATTATGTATAATGAAGCAAGTAATTCCGTAGCAGAAGTAAATTGTAACAATGCGTAATAACTATACATTTGACCAAAAATTAAGGAGAAACAAGAAATCCAATAATTATAGTGTGATGGGCTTAAAAGAGCTTGCTAACATGTGCACATAAGTGCGTTTGACGTATGAAGGCATTCCATGAAGCGCAACGTGTGTGCAAATTTGCTTTCAGCACGTGACAGCTACCGAGGGTGTACACAAGCACGAGGCCGAATCGTGTCTCAATGAGTTCATTCTGTTAGTAGTGTGTTTCAACGGCAGAGCGAGAAACAGAGAATCTGAGGTAAGAAAACGATCTTTCGGACATTATATGGATGATTTTACCAGAGGTCGAATTATCAGCAAGAGCCCGTAGGACGGACTGGAGCCTGTAGGACGAATGAGAGTTTGGAGTAGCATACAGCACAATGCCACAGCTTTGGTCAGCGTTCAGGAGACACAAAGCCGCTTCCAGATGTTTTGCTTTACGTCATCCCGGCTGTACGAGCCAGCGGGACGACCATTACGTGGCCACAATGACAAAACAGTGTCAGAAAAGTACTGCGGGTAAGTTGGCTAATCGTCTTCAAGCAAGCATAAGTGAGACTGCGTTTGCTGCCAGGAACACTGAACGGGACAGATATGGTGGTCGCGACGTCAAGGTGTGGGCCGGTATCATTATCAGTACTCTTACAGAACTGCAGGCGATGGATCAAAAAGCAATAATAGGGTTCTGCTTTAATGTGATTCTTTGCCACGCTCGGCTGTCCCATGGTGCTGTAGGAGCAGATTTCATGTTTATGGACAATAACGGTAGTTCTCACTTCACAGCCGCTGTAGACGAACGATTGCATAGTGAGGATAACCGCCGTATTGAGTGGCCAGCGCACTCCCCTGATCTCAATCCAATTGAACATGCATGGGTTGCTCTTGGGAGACGTTTTGCGTAAAGCAGTCCGTCACCGTATTTTTACGGTATTTTTCAGCTTCATTCTACATGTTTTGTTGCAGAGCGACCACTGTGCAACAAAATTTCTTTTTACGATACAATCAAAATCCCGGTAGTTAATTTTTAATTTCTCTTTCAAATCTAAGTTAATGCACAAGGTAAGTACTCTTATTTGTACTTCTCAAACCTTCACCAAAATGATTTTTAATTCTGGAAACTTTATAATTTTATTGCTATTTATTTTTAGATTTCCTTCTTTTTTTACTGAAGGTTTAACGACCACCGTGAGCAACTCAATAGGCTCTAATTTAGGGCCACTGGTTCCAGCATAGGGAGAGAGCCAGAGCCGAACGACAAACACAATATCCATGCCTCACCGGGATTTGAACCCCGGACCCTTCACGTACGAATTGTCATAGGTCAGCGCTTAGACCACCGTGGAGGGGGGCTCCCACTTTTCAGTCAATTACACTTAGAAAAGGATAATTTATTTCTTCAGATCAGCACTTCCATTTAGGAGGACTAACATGACTTCTGCCAGTCTCACACTACACACAAATCTAAACGGTGCTTCAGAAAAATTGCGACCGAGGTTCATTTTCTCAACGTTTGGTCGTGGACATATATACTGATCGACATAGAAAATGCAACACCATGAAGGAATGCACATAATGAAACGAAAAGATCATGCGCCGTTGACCTGTGTCCACAATTCATCGACATTTTAAGGGGGTTGTGCAAAGAAATTAAGCTCTCTGCCAAGAACGTCCGACACGTTCTCTATCGGGAGAAGTCTGGGGATCGCGGTGACCAAGCCAGCGTCTGGACACCTTATAGACACTGTCAGCTGATGTAGGCAACTTGCGGTGAACGGCTGTTGAAACTGCTTACGCCCCCAAACCCATGGCACCAAGCTAAGGAGCCGTATGACACTCCCGGAGGGCAACAAGATTAGCTGGGTGATAGTGTCATCTTCTGACTGACGATCGTCGACGCTGCAACAAAACTGAGAATCGTCGCGGAATAGCTCATGGATCCATTCTCCCAGCCACGCATGTCTCGTTCGGCACCACTACAACCTTGCACGACGTTGTTCTGCAGTTAGTGCCAATCGTTGCCATGTCTGGTGACAGCGGTACTTTGCGCATCACAGTCCTTGTACATACGAGATGCCCATAGCTGCCTTTACATCTCGTCGAATGTCGTTCGTTATGAATTATGGGGCTGCTACGGCTTTCAATCGAATGCTGCGATCGAGGCTTTCGGACGCCCGCCTAGGTGTACCAGTCGCAGTACGGGGACGCACGTTACCTTCCTCCAACCTATGACGCCACAGTCGGCCAACAGTTATTGTAATCCGAATACAATAACAGTGGGCCGATTGTGATGACATTGGTTGATCCTGCGTCGCATCGATGCGGAAACGCATTGACGCAACGCAGGACCAACCAACCGTACGTAGCCTTTGGTAAATGTGTCCGTGTAATGGTAGGATTCCTGTTGACGTCCCCAGGCATTCTCACTCCCTTCACGTGTTTTCGCTACCGAGATAGCTCTAATGCAGTGGTTAACACGCCCAGGTTAGGTTGACCAAATTTAGCTACGCCGAGCAGTTTCTATCTTTTACGTTTCTCGCCCATCATGTGATTGTTTTGGAACTGCAATCATTTACATAACCCAACTGTCTACACATATCGATGTACTTTGTTGTTCTTTTTTCTTGGTTAAGGGTTTAACGACCACTGTGAGCAACTCAATGGGTTGTAAGCAGTCAGCCGTCTTTAATTTAAGGCCACTGGTTCCAGGGAATGGAGAGAGCCAGTGCCGTAATACAAACACAACATTCATGCCGCACCGGGATCCGAACCCAACTCATCTCGGGTGAATTGTCAGATTCGAGCGCTTAGACCACTGCGCCCCGATGCAGCTTATAATTTGAAAAAAGTATCAGAATGAAGCATAAAATTCTACCGAGGCAGTTTCATTATCGTGAGTAGTATTTGCATAAAAGTAGGAATCTAAATATGTATACGGTACCCGCCGCGAATAATATCCATTTAGAAAAGTCGTGCAGTTTGCTAACTAGTCAAAAGAAAACAATCCCATCTTTCTAACTGGAAAAGCAGATGATTATTATTAGTGATATTAATTATGAACATGTGTCGTGTGTTACTCTGTAGAGTGTACTTATAGCACATTTATCCGCTATGCATATGATGTTTGACAGTCCGTGCAGCGTCGCCGGTGCATTTACACTGATATTAATTTGTGCTGGCAATGGGGACGTCAATGCAAATTTTGATTAGCCACTCGCATCATCTCATGTAAATCTGGAAAACCTAGTACCACTTTACAGGTGCACAAACTCGCTTCCTTCCCGTGGTAAAATATTAGACACAGGATACAGTAACGTGGAGAACTTCGAAATGATTATTTATGGTGAGTGGCCAAGTTGCAGCAACTGTCAAAGATCATTAACATAGCGGATAAACGTGCTATAACCACTAAATACAAGGTTTCACACGACACATGTTCGCTACTCGTATCCTTAATATCTCAGCGATTTTTGCAGCTAGGATGACGGGGCTGCTTTTCTTAGAGTAATTTTTATTCCACGCAACTTTTGTTTAAACTAATATTGCTCGCTGAGGAAGCCGTATAAAAATTTAGAATTTTTATTTTTATGCAAGCACAACCCATGATAGTGAAATTTCCACGAAGGAATTGTAGACTTCATTGTGATTCTTTTTTACAATTGGAAGTACATGATTATCATCAATTGCTGAAGAAAAAATTCCGGTTACAACTTTTTATGAAACACCAACATATTGACAGATACTATTTCTATTGTGATGCTGTAGTTAATTACAACCTGCTTTTGTAAAAACTTTCTTTTGTTATTGCTAAAATGTGATGTTTTCAAACAGACAAATTCCTGGAATTCTGAGATATTCAGGGTTCTATTTGACGTTCTATTAGGATCCTTTAATCACTAAGGTAAAATCTCAGAATTAAGTTGTTAGTGGGCATGACTTCTTGATTGCTACGGTATTTGTGTAGAATGTAGTAATATGAGTTGTGAACTTTCCTGGATTACAGAGCTGTTCTTGGACAAACAAAATTTATGAATTTCCTGCAACCATATTGTATGGAGGCATTCGTCACTGGCATCATAAAACCAAAACAATGACTTGCTCTGATCAGTTACCAACGTCGGTATATTAAAGCACTACGCTAACACTTTCATTGCCATACATTTCGGAAACCTCAAGTGGTAACACATGCGATGTCTGGCAGTTGCGTAGTATGTACCTCGGGCTCAGTTCGTGTCTGCCGCCCAGGTGGCGTAGTGGTCTAAGCGATGGCTTCTGATCATTCGTCCGGATGGGTTTCGGGTTCGGATCCTGGTGAGGCATGGCTGTTGTGTTTGTCTTACGGCACTGGCTCTCTCCCTTCCCTGGAACCAGTGGTTCTAAATTAGGGTCGGACAACTGCTTATAGCCCATTGAGTTGCTCACGGTGTGTCGTTAAATCTCCAGTCCAATCCAATTCAATCCAATCAGTTCGTGCCTACCGTTCGGCTAGTGAAAGTTGTAAATACTATGGAGCAGCAGACGATCAGTGACAGTGGAAGAAGATTGTGCTGTTTTTGAAGTTGTGTGTCTTACTTAAGTATTCAAAGGAGGTAGCACAAATCATCTGTGGATAGCAGTAAGTCAAAATCCCCTTAATAAAACGGCGGCGCCCAACAGGATGAAAGGATATTAGGAAGACAGGGCATTACCCAAAGATGCTTTAAGGTGCAAACGACCGATTTGGACTACCAGAAATGAAGCCAAACGATGCATCCGAGAGGCTTTACAGCAGCAGTCTTGTAGGATGGGTGTCAATGACTTTTCTACACAACTGGGTATACCTCAGACAATAGTTTATACGTACACACCGTGTTGACGGAAGATTTAGGCATAATAAGAAAACTAGTGACGTGGGTATCGCACACGGTAACCAAGACACAGACGAAGTTCCGCTATGAAATTGCACAATGTAACCTTACGTGGTACCGGCGCAATAGTAGGGTACTCACAATGTTCTTCTGCTTAGACGAAAGTTGGGTGGGATTTTACACACCCAGGCAACGACATCAGTCACGTTCCTGGGTTGAATCCGGCACTCTTTACCCGCGAAGAGTTGCATGATCTTAAAATCTTACTCGTCGAAGGTATGGATGTCCGTGGTGTGGCTGTATGGAAGACGTATGATGAGAACATCACCATAACATCGCAGTGATATAAATCATTTCTGGAGGAGCATATTTCGATACGGGCACTGTGATGTCATTTACTGCGACCTGAACCGTTGGGTGCAGCTTTCCCACCCACCGTATTCACAGGATATGAACACCTATGGTTATATAACCACCTATGGTTATATATAATCATCATCATTGTCAACCATTATCAATCCACTGCTGGACGAAGGTCTCCCCAAGTTTCCTCCACAACGGTCTGTCTTGTGCCAGTCTCCTCCATGTCACTCCCGCATACTTTCGAATTTCATCCACCCATCTCCCATATGGTCTTCTTCTGGGTCTTTTCCTGTCCCTTGGAATCCAATCTAAAACTTCGGCTATCCATCGATGGTCTGTCCTTCTGGCAGTATGTCCAGCCCATTGATGGAGAAAAGCTGGAGATAACAGACACGTACGTTTATGTTGGACAGCAGATATCAAGTGAGGGTCACATTGATGAAGAAATTAATCGGCGTACAAAACTTGCCTGGAGAGCTTTTGGAAGAAACAGCATAATTTTCAAGAGCAATATGCCATTATGTCTTAAAAGAAAAGTGTTTGATCAATGCATCCTTCCAGTGCTTACGTATGGTGCAGAGACGTGGACCTTAACTAAAGGAGACATACAAAGGCTGCAGACAACTCAAAGAAGCATGGAGAGGTGCATGCTTGGTGTAACCAGGATATATATATATATATATATTATACATTTATCGTTAAAAACAATAGTTGCACCCAAAGGGAAGCAACCAACAGGAATTAAATTTGGTGGGTAGGTTTGACATCGTGAGACCAAATGATTCAAGTACAACGCTCGGCCGCGTATGTGACGCAAGCAATGAGGGATCGTAGCGCTGTGACGGAACGGTCATATAGGTCGTCCCGTTGCGCGTGCTTGCGATTCTGGCTCAGGCTGTTGTGTTGGTTGCATCCTTTGCAAGTGAAGTATTCCCCGAAGAAAAGGTCGGAAGCAAATCGAGCAGTTGGAGTTCGAGAGGGGCCGCATTGTCGGGCTCCGGGAAGCGGGATGGTCTTATCGTTATATTGCGCGCCAAACCAGTCGTGCGGATATCACCATAACACGCTGTTGTTGACAGTGGATAGAACAAGGCACGCAGCAGCGACAGGGTCTGGGAGACCAAGACGAACCACGGAGAGAGAGGAACGATGGGTTGTTCGACATGCGCGCAGCGACACAATAACAACGATTGCGCGGATATTCAGCGAGTGCCCTCCATGCATCGTCCGATTAGTGCCAGCACTATTCGCAGACGGCTGCATGACGTAGGACTACACGCTCGCAGGCCCTTACGACGACTGCCCTTAACAACAGTGCATCGTCGCCAAAAATTGCAATGGTGTCGTACCAGACTGTCATGCAGTCACGCAGAATGGCAGTGCGTGATCTTCAGTGACGAATACTGCTTTTGTGTTGGAGACGACCAACGAATCCGTGTGTAGAGGTACCGTGGTTAGCGCCAAGATGAACGGTTTGTTGTCGAGCGTCACAGGCCCAGAAGGCCTGGTCGTGGTGTGGGGTGAAATTACCTACGATGCCACATCACCTTTGGTGTTCATTACAGGCACTTTGACAGCTCAACATCACGTTAATGAGGTCCTGCAACCAGTGGCCCTACCTGTTCCAACCAGTGGCCCTACCTGTTGTTATACTGCTGCTGTCTCGACAGCTTGCTTTCAAGGCACTGACACTCTGCCATGGCCAACCGCATCGCTAGACCTATCGCCGTTTGAAAATGTGTGGGATGCTATTGGTCGCGCTATTCGCCCTCCAGCCCTACCGCACAATCTGCAGGAACTGCGTGAGAAGATTCAAGCTGCGTGGGATGGCTTATCTCAGGACACCATTAGGAACTTGTACAATTCCATGCCGAGACAACTGGTATGCTCTGTGAGCAAACGTGGCGGCCCGACGCCATACTGAGAGACACTACTTATTGGCGTGTATCTGAATAAATATTGCGCGTATCAGTCTTAATGTTTAACCATTTATTGTTTCTGGTAACGTTTACCTACCTTCTGAGTAGCATTGCAATCCGACACGTCCGTCTGGGTGCAACTATATTTTTGACGATGAAATGTATATATAAGGTCACATCCTTTCCCAAAAGCTCCTCATGAACCAGATAGCTGTTGCGTGCAATCAATCCGTGTTTTACGAAAAAGTTCTCTGCAGTTTTATAATTTTCGCTGTATTTCCACATCCAGCATCACTCTATATTTGGGCCGAAACGGATGGATGGTTGGATAAGATATGGAAGGATGACTTGACTATTTCCATGTTGGTTTTACGCCCTCAAGGGTTGAACTCGACCCCAGGGTGTAAAATGTGTGAAGAGCCTGTTTTTCGTTCTTTATTTTTTCTGTTCCCTAGAACTAGTATTTACAGTACTCAGAGGGATTTTATGAAATAAGATAGGTATTTGAAAATCTAAAGGGATTTTTAGGGAACTTTCAAAAAGATAATAAGTACATAAAGGAGACAACAAGGTCATATATAATCCGTGAGAATGGTGTATATCAAAATATTTAATCGTGCCAAGCTTTCTCCTTCCAACGGGAGGCTTATCAATGCGAGCTTCCACTAGTCCACTAGAACAATGATAGGTTTGGAGTATATAATCAGTTTAAACTTCGAAATCCGTTTTGATTTTAAGCTCCAAACAGATCGCTGTTCAAGTGGAAGTTCGGCCTGATGAAGCCTCCCGTTGGAAGGCGAAAACTTGGCATGATTAAATATTTTGATATACACCATTTTCACGGATTATATGACCTTGTTGTCTCCTTAGTTATTTTAAAATCTCTTTGTGAAACCAAACTACTGACACCAACAACTCTTTTATTACGATTTTAAATGAGAAAACTTAGATGCTTTACGATTCCTTACGCAGTGCTCCAGACAAAATATTTATTTACGTAAGTCAAGTTTTCACTTTCACTTTTTTTGCATAGATACTATCCTTCAAATAATCAGACAGTGAAGAATTGCATAACGAAAAGTATAATAATTTTCACGGTATTTCCACATCCAGCAGCACTCTCTGTATTTGGGTCGAAACGAATGGATGGTTGGATAACATGTGGAAGAATGACTTGGATATTTTGAGGTGATACCACTTATTATGGATGATAGTGAATGTAATAACGCTTTGTAAGAAATTAAGTAAGTGTAAAATGTGAGACAGGCTTTCTTTCTGCGATTTTCTGCCGGCGTCTTGTACTACTCGCTTCGATGACCGTGAAGCAATACGTTCAAATTTCATATAACAAATCGCTCAAAATTAGCTTTAAAATGAAATTACCATTTGAAAAGAGCTTTGTGAAAGGGAAAACAAATTCCAATCTGCTTCTTCGTTATGATAATATATACAAACTATCACCTATCTGCACAAATATATGTAAAATTAACAAATTGTTCAAAATATGATTATGCGTCAGTCAGTCAACTCTTTGGGGAAAACATGTTAACTTTTCCCAATATGGCCTTAGAGAAAGAAAGTCGTCTTCAGGGGCGCGATTTTTTCTTTTTACATGTTCATGTCGTGAATTTCCTCTTATCACATAGATTGTTCCAATGACTTTATATTATCACGGATAATACTCTGGCGATTTTCAACAGTTTTTCTTCCTACAAATTAAAACTTTGTCATGATGTCATATGTTTTGTTTCTGGAGGTGATATATCTCCCTTGCATTTGAATTTTCTGGGTGTTCAAACTAAATTCCGTACTACTCTGAAACTAAATTTGATCATTTCATTGTCGGTAAAAACTCATTACCCTCGAAATATAAGTAACACATTTTTTTTTTATAAAGGGAGATTTATACACTGTTCGACGTTTCCTTATAAGGTACGACTGTTAGCGGCAGCTCGTAGTTTAGGAGGCAGGTACAGCAAACATAACTAGAACTAATGTATTAACACAGTATTTTATATGCTTCACAACGCTATTAAAAGCAGCTCAAGGAAAAAGATGCGAAACAAAAAAAAATCCGCGATTGGACATACAATAGATTCCGATTTATCATGTTCCCGCAGAGCAAGTTCAAATGCGCCACAAAGTTGAATACAGTTTATAAGATGTGACCACAAAGTCGATTGTGTTTTACTTTTTCGTTTTACTGTTGAGCTTTCCACGTACACTAGAATCTAATTGCAATATTATGTTTACCCTACCAAGTGCAGCTAAAATCAGTACATTATTCTTGAGTGCAGAGACGCCATGCTTCTGAATTTCGTCAGCAAAATGTTGAAAATCTTTCATACCCGTTGTAGACCATGAAATTTCTCCTGTAAACAATAAACATAGTAAGCAAAGTACAGCCTTTTTGTTATGTCACAGTTGCATATCAATGCATTCTCATAATATGTTTTGGAATCGAACTTCCTGATTCGTTCAAAATTTTAATCTTTAAATTTTTGTTGAAATTTAGGATCTGACGGAGGTCTGCCTAGACTCTTAATTTCCAATTTTTTTCCTACGAGTACAAGGAGAATGAATGTTTCAGAAAAATATCAAGAGTATTCATTATAAAAAAGACAAATATTTAGATTCCCAATCTCATTATTTATTTAAGGATATTAAGCTATCACTGACACTGTTCTACTGATGAAACTGTAGAATGATATTAAAATAATCCAGTAACTAACGCAAGGGACAGCAACGAGTGACTGCGTTTTCCCCGGTAACAAAAGGAGAATGCACAACGTGGAAATACACTGACGGAAAAAAATCCCAACACCAAGAAGGGGTTGTGTTAGATAAACGACAGTTGGTAGGCGGTGATAGTACATCTGTAAGATGACGTCTATGCAAATTTCGCGCTCGGCGCATACGTGTGGCGCTAGTAGCGCCCCTCGGAACATGCAAAGCAGGTTTGCTGTAAATACGCGCTGTAACGTTCGTGAGCGTTAGTTATCGTTGAGATTCGACGTAGGGTGTTGATATTAGTCAAGAATGCCTTTAAGAAGACGAAGAAGCCATTATCAACAGCTCACGGAGTTTGAACGAGGTCGTGTAATAGGGCTACGAGAAGGTGGATTTTCTTTCCGCAATATTGCAGAACGACTTGGCAGGAATGTAGCCACTGTGCATGATTGTTGGCAGCGGTGGTCAAGGGAAGGTACTGTCTCAAGAAGACCGGGTTCCGGCCGGCCACGTGGCGCTACTGAGAGGGAAGACCGCCGTGTACGGCGTATGGCCGTGGCGCGTCGTACCGCGTCTGCAGCAGCAATTCGAGCGGCAGTTGCCACCACAGTGACACAACGAACTGTTACAAATCGATTACTTGAAGGACAGCTCCGAGCCAGATACCCTGTAGCGTGGATTCCACTTACTCCAAACCACTGCCGTTTGCGACGTCAGTGGTGTCAAGCTGGAGCTCGTTGGAGGACAGAGTGGAGATCTGTTGTGTTTTCTGATGAAAGCCGGTTCTGCCTGGGTGCCAGTGATGGCCGTGTGTTGGTTAGAAGGAGGCCAGGTGAGCGCCTGCAACCAACCTGTCTGGGGCCGAGACACACTGGACCTACACCTGGAGTTATGGTCTGGGGAGCAGTTTCCTACGACAGCAGGAGCACTCTCGTGGTTATCCCACGCACCCTGACGGCACAGTTGTACGTCGGTCTGGTGATTCAACCTGTTGTGCTGCCATTCATGAACAACATTCCAGGGGTGTTTTCTAAAAGGATAACGCTCGCCCGCATACCGCTGTTGTAACCCGACATGCTCTACAGAGTGTCGACATGTTGCCGTGGCCTGCTAAATTACCAGATCTTTCACCAATCGAGCACGTATGGGACATCATTGGACGACAACTCCAGCGTCACCCCCAACCAGCATTAACCGTCCCTATATTGACCGACCAAGTGCAGCAGGCATGGAACTCCATCCTACAAACTGACATCCAGCACCTGTACGACACAATGCATGAACGTTTGCGTGCTTGCATTCAACATTCTGGCGATTACACCAGTTATTAATGTACCAACATTTCACATTTAAAATGGCTCTTCTCGCGCTTACAATAAGCTGTGATCTTGAAACCTTAATCGATTAAATATGTTACCTATACAAATGTATTGCCGCCATTTCATTCCTCTACACCTATTTTCTCGTGGTGTTGGGATTTTTTTTCCGTCAGTGTATCTTCCGATGCTTGTCTACGACGCGCTGACTAGCTTCCTGCAGTGTGCTTAACTGCGCATATTCAAATACCCCGGAGCTGGGGAAGCAGGAACTTGTGCTCCCGGGAAACAGTATTCAAGGTTGTATGGAAAACATTGAAAGATTAACTGCAAGGAAACGCAAGATGTTTTCACTGTTGTTATGGTGCTTTTCAAAACACATAATAACATATTAATTCAATATGTTTTCAATGAAATCTTCACACTCACAGAATTTTTTATCGTAAATTTTTCCGATAGTCTAATAAAATGTTTTGAAAAATGGTGGGTAGATCACATTTTCATGTGCTTCTATAAACGAGCCGTCACTAACGACTGTACTTTGCGTTTGTGTTTTATCCCGTTTTCCGCACTTTCTTGTCATGCACTGTGACGTATACTTCTAAATTTAACTTTCCTTTTCAGTTACCTTTCCTGAAGAGATTGTGTTATTTTTTGGTTACATTATTTTTTTCTGAACGTCACACTCTGAATCTCGAGTTTCTTTGTTACGTTCGAAAACGTTGACAGTTAGCCAGGTGAAAGGTCACGATAAAGAAGCGATAAAAGCGACTATAACAAGAGTGCAGAAGATTTTCGTGGGTTGTTGGCTGTTGTAAAATACGCTGCGTTAATTAATATTGTGATCTATAGTTTACGAGTTGTGCTACCATTTATCATTATTGTTCGCATTTAAGCCTTACAGCATCTGTTAATGGTTATCCACGTCGCTTGATCCAGGGGAAATAAAATCAATATTCTCTCTCTCAATCAATCAATTACAGAAATAATTTCTCCCTTAATCTTTTCATCCCTAATGTAGAGTTATTTGCCTTAGGAATGGAATGGTTTCATTCCGGCTTTGGAACTCAAGTGCTGTACTCTAGATTCTGTCATTTTAACAGCTTTTCCATATATCAAGCAGACAAAAAAGTAGATTGCATTATGCTTCATATTATAAAATGTGTAACTGGAAGGGAAGATGACCTCACTCACTCACTATAAAAAAGTTGATAGTGTTTCAAGCTACAAATATTAAGAGTTTCTGTATTATGTTGTTCTGCACGCGCACTTAGTAAAGACAGAACTGTGCTGTAGCACGCACTTATAAAAACAATAATTCTAAATACTTCAGCTAGATTATTATTGTAAATGGTTTTTCCCCGCAAGTTGAAGTTATGTGCTTTCCATTAGGTCTCAGGCATTCTTTCATGAAACTTACTGACTTATAGAGTAGTCGGAAAACCATTTATGTCTGGTACTGAGTTTACAGAAAGCAGCATGTTAAAATTATTTGTACGGTCCAACACTTAATTTCAGTTAACGATTTTTGCGCATTTTGCTTCGGGATTCTTGCAGTTTTACTTCTTTTGCGTAATTCGTGATTACGTAAATGCAAATTATTATTGTGATAGACCTCTAAAAAGTTTAATTTCATTAGCTGAATGCAGAAAAATATTTCATTAGCTGAATGCAGAAAAATATTTCATTAGCTGAATGCAGAAAAATATTTCATTAGCTGAATGCAGAAAAATATTTCATTAGCTGAATGCAGTTAATATCGAGTTCACAGCTTATGTTCGAAATACCTTTAATATTACCTTTAAGTACTAACAGCTCTCCTGTAATTCACCGCTCGCCAGAGTGAGCCACATTTTTACAGACACGACGAAATGATAATTTATGTATTATCAATCCTACTTAACATGACACTCTATCTGGTATCGTGCCCACCTTACGGATTTCATGGTCAATCCTCCTATGATACTCACACAATTCATGCTGCGCGATGTCCCCCCCCTTATTTCTTTCGTCTACCTGCACGTATCTTTTCTGGATTCACGTATTAGTTAATTTCACTAAGTAGTGATAAAAGGTCAAATAACAACTGCCGTTTGTGGCCTAGATACGAGATCATTCTGGTGTATGAATAATTGAGGAATGCTGTTGGGCCGAACTTTCTCCTTCAGTAAGCATATTTTTAGAGCTCCATGAATGGCTTGACATTTTATAGCTGTAACACTGCGCATGACAATATCCTCTTGATGTTTTTATATATTTTAATGAAAAATTTAAATTAATAAGTTGCAGTATTTTCTTTAGAATTAATTTAATATTACGTCTGTTCAAAGCAGTGTATGTGTGTCACAAATAAAATAACATTTTTCAGAATTCTTGATATTAATGGAAAGCTAACAGACTAAAATAATTTAATTTCATGGTTATTATGTTCATAAAAAATCCATTGTTTTACCGATAGAAAACTCTTTGTTTGACTTGTGGTCAACTTATCTGTCTGTAAGTTGGCCAAAAGTACAAATTTACAGGTTTTATGTTAAACAACCACGGGAGGCCAATATAGGAAAGTTTCACCTTGCGTGTGCGTGCGTAGTGCATATAAAACACTTAGGATTAACTTAACAAGATCCTTTTGTACATACTAAAGGCACTATACTTGCCACATTATTTAAAAGTTAATTTAACAGTTTTTTACTATTATAGATTCCACAATGGTAGCCGGATTGTGATGTAACAAGTTTGATTCCAAAGGGAAAATGTAGACTTAAGTGTTTCTACATTCTTCATTATACGGCCCTGTGAAGTATAGGGGTAAAAATAATAAGACCTGTTTTTTTCAGAGTTGCGTGGGAGCGCAACTAGTATGAGGCAGAGGAGTTATCTGCATCCGGGGTCAAGAAACTCAGCCCCCCTCGCTTGTTTTTTGACGACGTCCTAAATATACATTAGCTTTATAAAATCCTTATCTTTAAACCACGATTTGACGATTTGTAAAAATCAGGTAGTGACATCTTGTGCGTTTTAGGGGTACCAATAATATGATAGAAGCCTAAAACACTACTAGACGCATTTCCTCTTACACTTTGTTTTGATATTCATAGATCCGTAGAAAGCTAACAGAGAACCAATACAATTTTCAAAAGATATTTACCATTATGTCTGAAAAGGAAAGTATCAAGTAACCACAAAGGTATTTGTCATTTTTCGAGGGAACAAAAGAAATACCTTGCAATGATTGAATTTGCGGAGAGATGGTGTTCCGCCCGCGGTATATCGTCAGCTATACATCCAGCTTACTCATCAGATACAGTATCTCACCTTCAGACTATCACTTGTTTCTTTCACTCGACAATCATTTGCGTGGACACGACTTCCTCCAACTTTGATGAGTTACACGCTGCCCTCCAAAGCTTTTTCTCTTCCTATGACCCTGCATTTTATCGCAGGGGTATATTTAAGTTGTTAACACGTTGGCAGAACGTTGTTGATGCCCATGGTAATTATCTTCATGAATAAATTGATTTTCTACTACATGTGTGCTATACTTTCTGTCAATCTCCGAAAACGGGAAATACTTTTGTAGTTACCTGACATTTAGCTAATTCATACTTCCAGTTCTTATTTATGAATCAGAGACATGGACCGTAACTCACAAATATATACAGAGGCTTCAAACAACTGAAAGAAGCATGGAGAGGTCAATGATTTTTGAAACTAGGAAAGTAGGACAGATAGGAAAAACTCAGGAATCAGGAAAATGGCATGAGTAGATAACGTCATGATCAAAGACAAGACCTTCAAGTGGCAATGGGATGGACACATATTGCTGGAAGAACTAACACCGTTGGCCATCTGAAATATTAGACTGGATATACCAAGGGGCAGGTAAAGACACAGAAGAAGGGCACACGGGGGATGGGTAGATGAAATTCTACGGCATGCTGAATGACATGAAAGAAAGATGTGGAAGAGACTTGCTGAGATCTTCATCCAGCAGTGGATTGAGAATAGTTGATGATGATATTCATCAAGTACAAGTTTAGTATTATAAATATGTAACAAAACACAAGAATTAAGTGGTTATTGATATCTATTTGTTTGATCAAAACGTCAAGTACATTAGTAAAAATCAATAGTGATTAGAAAGCGAACGTAGCAATTTGAGTATTGGGAGAGATTTTTAATTCCTGTTTCAAATAGCAATGTGGCCGTCTTTTGCAGTTACTGCGACTTTCTGCTCAACGTTTTAGCACTGTAAACTATTTTTTTTATCTATTTTACCTATAGTTATTAAATTAATACTCAGCAGTTTACTACTAAGTACATTTTAACTTTTCCGTCTTTTAAGAGGCACGGATCCAAATTCAAAATCCTACCTAAAATGCAAAGTTACGCCATTGTAGTTACGTGTTGTTTTCTGAAATGCTTACAGAGCTTCGAATACTCATACGAATCAAAGCAAAATCTTCATTGATTCCACATAAATTCCAAACGTACTTACTATACATCTAAAATAAGATTTAAGTACCACTGTTCCGGAACTAGGTCAAGGTCACTTTGTTATCATTGCTTCTCAACAAAACCCACCGAAATCGCAATATAATTTCCACTGCGCTCTCAGCGCGACTAACTCAGTATTTAATTCAGTAACATTTATATACTTCCTATCATCTAAGCTGCATTTCACAGTTTCAAGATTTACCTTGCTCTGAGATTATCAAGTTACAATGCTACAAAAACTGAAAGGATGATTTAATGAAAACGGCATGCCAAATTACACAGAATTTGTGATATCAATTACATGAGTGTAAGATTTGTTACTCTCAATATCAAAACGTAGCTAGAATATGGTCTCCCTATTGAAATTTTGCACACTTGTATAGAAAGAGCAGACTTTCAGTGACGAAATCATTTTATTTCATTGCTATAACATTTATGCGCACTTAATCGGCTTTTTTCTTTTTATATATACTTCCTGTTTTTATCAGGAATTTCCACAATATGTGGTCCTCAAATGATATATATGTACACTGTTAATTCTTAAATGCAGAAAATAATTTTATTAACACCCTGCTTTAAGTATAGGATCTGTTTATAATTGATGTAGGTGCAAACCTTCTGAAAAGTTCCGTTCTGGGTTTTTTGTTGCAGACGAAACATCGGATTGTGTAATCTCTATAAGGAAACTGCATGTCCCATACAAGCAAATACTAGTGGCAACACAAAGACAAATCACGTACTCCCTCTGCAGTAAAAAGGAACAGGAAACACACCGCGCCAAAACATACCGCACCCTCCGTTGCAGGAAGTTGGGCACTCTAACCCAAATCTCCTAGCTTCCTCTTTCTAAGGTTTGTTTAAGACCTGGGGTCTGACACTCCCTTCCTAAAATCCTTTACATTTGATCTGATCTGTTGTAGGAAGTTAATCAGTTATTTTCGTGAAACTTTCCAGAGCACTTGTAAATCTTATTATGCTACGAAGAGTTTGCTAAGATCTCCAGATGCGCAATTCTTTATCATTATCATAGTTTTCCAGATGCGCAATTCTTTTATCATAAATAGTGCTTCAAATATTAGTAAAAATAAAAACTACGGATATTTTAATTTACACTGTTAGACAAAAAATTGACACACCGTGATAAAATCATCCTCGAACCGTGAAATCTGGTACGCAAATTCCTCTTGGACAAGCATGCAAAATACTGAAGCGCGCACCCAGTTTCTTACACAAAGGCTGTCTGACGCTCGCTATGAGCATTCTGGCTGCGTTATTGGGCGAGTTCACTTTAGTTAACGCTACCCTGTCTCGACGACGCCCTAGAAGACCCTAAAAGCAACTGAGCTCATTTGAGAGGCGGCCGCATCGTAGCACTGCGAGAAGCAGGTTGGTCGTATCGACGACTCACCACCATCTGAGCCGTAGTGAACAACAGTGAGATGGTGTTGGCAGCGGTGGGTACGTGAGGGAACGCATACACGACAAGAAGGTTCTGTTCGGACTTGGATGACAACTAGGGGAGAGGATCGCCTTTTAAGTTCAACAAGCCAGAACCGCTCCGAAGGCTTTTCTGTCCACCCTCCAGCGAGATGATTCACTTGTATCATCGGGCACCATTGCGAAACGACTTGCAGAGGAAGGACTACATTCTCGTCGTCTCCTTCAGACGTCTTCCATTAAACACCCTACATCGGCTGATCTGTCTGGAGTGGTGTCGTGCCCAGGAATCATGCTTGACTTCTGACTATCGTCGAATCATTTATAGTGAGGAATCCCGATTCTGAATTAGAGCGGAGGACCACCATATTCGCAGGTGCAGGACGATTTGGAAATGCTCACATCAGGAACTCAGTTGTGGAGCGGCACACCGCTACATTTAGTAATGTTATGGCTTGCGCAGCAATCTCCTATAGCCGTCGGATGCCCTTCATCGTGGTAACTGGGGGTTAACGTTTAAGACATCCTGAGACCCGTCGTCTTGTCTTTCATGTTACGTCTTCTAAGGTTCATGAACGTGCAGGATAATGCTCAGCCACACACGGTTAGAGTCTCCCGGAAGTGCTTACGTAGTGTTGCAACCCTCTAATCTAGCCAGGTCCCCGGATCTTTCTGATATAGAGCATGTCTAGAGCATGCTAGAACGTCAGACGCGGCCATCACGAAATACCGGGGTACGTGGAATATAATGAAGACACTGGGTACTATTTCTGTTTGAAATGATACAATAAAAATGGTGGAATGATGTTTTTTTTGTCCAGCATTGCTAATCAGAAATGGAAGTGGGATAAGGATTTTTTCTCTCGGGTCAAGAGTTTTCTGACTCAGTTTTGTTTCAATTTTTATTTACGTTTTATTTTCCAAAAAAATTAAAACTCTGAAAAGAAAACAGCAAAATATCTGCATAACTTCTTTCACATTTTGGTCCCACACCGTATGCTTTTTCCTCCATGTCACTTGTGGGGAGGTATGCAAAGAAACATAACATCCTTCTTCCGCATATCGGTTGACGCCAACGACGTAGTAGACTTCTCTTTTTTTGAACTTCATTTTTCGATAGAGACGTAGTTTTGTGTATTCTTATCTTCTAGGTAGGAGGCCATGAACTAGGAACCTTTGCTTTTATTCCTCAGTTTTCAGATATGTCACATTCATAGTCAGTGCCTTTCATTAATCTGTTAGAAGTGCAAGAATGTGATAATATGCAGCAGTAGTGCTTATGATAGGAAACGATTACACATGTGATAATATGCATAATCGTTTCCTATCATAAGAATTACGACGTACCTATACAGTAATGTGCGTGATATCAAATAGACTGAAAAGATATTTAAAGATACGTACATATGGAAGCCTACAAATGAGGGCAGTGAATGGACAAGTTGCTTAATCTCATTAACGAGCCCCAGACTAATTATTTGTTGCTCGGTTTCTCTTGCTGTTGAAGGTGTAAAAGTAATTACTTACTAATAGCTTTCAGGGTTTTATCAAAGACCACAAAAACAGATCGCTCGTAAACCGGTATTGCTTTGTCAAAGCGGTTTAGTATAAAATAAATTTCACCGCTGGGGCACAGCCGGGATTGATGATTTAAAACAAACCAAATCTGAAGCTGAACTACTTGCAAATACTAGTTTCTCTTGTAGTGTCGTAGATAAAATGCACTTAGACAGTATTTTTGCAGAAATTACTGAAATTATGAATATCTAGTGGAAAGGCAGCACTCTACTAGTACATATCACTACGCTGTTTTCCGAGATTCAGTGGTTAGCTCTTCAACGAAAGATGAATGCCTACACTGAAATACGTTTATGATTTTAAAGACTCAAAGGAAGTATTTGAGACTCAAGTATGTGGTATGATTGACCTACCACGCGTGAGAAGGCTGGTCCACCGCGGAATCAATATGGTACAGAGGGTGAGTCGAAAGTTTTGCAATACTTGGATCCCTTTATGTCTTCATACGTACCTTTACGACGAAAACTGACTAGCATTCAGAGTATAGGACATCGTGTTGCACCGTCTTTAGCCTTCTGTCTCCCAGTTCTCGTTTTCGAACTTTTCCTAATTATCCGGTTGTGGCTCTTCATCTTTTAGGCGTCCCAACCACAGACAGAAAGACGACATGCAATGCTGTTCACAGTAAAGACTACCACTTTATATCCCTTTCGACTGACTGCAGTGCGCGACTTAAACTAGTTTAAACACGTGAAATACCCGCAGCAGCACATGCGTTTATGCAAATATTGCAAAACGTTCGACTCACCCTCTGTACTGCACATGCAGAAACACACACTTAGCTTTTCTTTGATATTGAGTGTCATGTTTGACAAGCAATAAATTGCTTACCTCTGAAACATTATAAAACGTAAATTATACGCTTTATATGGGGAAAGATCAATGGTATATTAAAAAGTAAAACTATTCAACCAACATATGTCGAACGAGCAAAAAAATTCCGAAATTATTTGTTTATTTTTGCGTAGTAACACCATCTAAACTTGAAAGCATTATCATCCCTGCCACTCAAAAATGCACTTAACGCTAACAGATATTATTCACTACCTAAATAATTACCCCGAAAGTGGAACTAATAATATAAACTTCCCAGAAACACTTATTTCCTGAAGAGAACGGTTGTAATATCCTTATTCAAGAGAACTGACTCATGGGAATTCATATGCACACAAACTGTAAAGTCCGATGTGCATCTTTTCGAAAAATATGCACTAAACTAAATGCGGTTCTTTCACCATCTGAAAATCAAGCGATCCCCAGAACTAAGATCTCCAAGAGGAATTGAAACTTTATCCAAGAATTAACGGACCATTTCTTACTTCCAAGTATAAATGCGTAACGTACACGAATATACATAAAATATCTATAATCATCCCTCTAAAGTGGAGAGAATACCAGTGAAATTTATGTATTCACATGGCCAATTTCTCTATCAGTTCTTTAAAGTGGTGAAAAAGGATTTCTGTAAATGAAATTCACTGCTGTGAAGTGAATTTCATTTCAGTAAAAACAGCGTATCAGTAGAGTCATAGGGGAAGTTTCCGGGTGTTAATGCGTTTACAAGGAAGGCACACGCTACGCTAAACTTTCAAGAGTCAGAAGCTCAAGTCTTGGTTTCTGCAGGACATCAGAAAAGATAATGAAGTTGGTACTTCAATTGTTTTGTTAATACTCAGACATCGCTCTTTCCACGTTTTAGCAACATACAGCAACCGTTGTGTGTTGTTGTGTGTTGCTAAAACGTGGAAAGGGCGATGCCTTTGTTTATTCACTGACCACGTATTTATAGAATTTTCACTTTGTTAATGCTCACAATTTTTCTGAAGATGTGTCTTTCTCGATAACCTCAGAATTACATTATTGACATTACTGAGGCGCTGTTGAAACGTATTGATGTTTTGTTGGCAGTCAAGTACAATTAATATGATCACCCATAAACAATTTCCTTTAGCCCCGTGAACTACTTCATTCAACAAGCGGTTCGTTATGTCATCAGAAAGAAATTTAAGTATTCTCAACAGCACTGTCCCAAGTAGCACACTGACATTGGCCAACGGTTGGCCGAATGATATTTTTACGTCGGCAGCGTTGGGCGAAGGTTTCGTTGTTTATCGAAGATTGGCCAACGTTTTTTCCAACCACACATGACCAACCATTTATCAACAAATGACCACTTAACGGTTGTCCGATGGTTGTCCGATGGTTGTCCAACAACACATGACCAACCATGGTTGTCCAACAACACATGATCACATTGGAAAACTGTTTGCAACAGTTTTCCAATGGGGTTCCAACCGTTAAACCAACACATATCCAATTGTTGGCCGCCTCGTCGCTGGGCCGACCGTTGAAAGCCCACGGTTGGTCCAACATAATATTGCTACCTGGGGTAGAGCAATGAGCACAGTTAAAGTTAGGCAGAGGTGAATCAAGCTGGTGTCTTCTGTATCGTCACAAAGTAAGGTGCTCAATACATTCAACAGACGATTTTTCGTTGACTCACGAATCAGGATTTTCATTCAGTAAAATTACTTCAATAATCCCTTATTCCAAAAAAATTAACTTATATACACTGAAGTAGCAAATTATCCGAAACACCAACATAATAGCGTGTTGAGTTACCCTTGGCTTTCAAAACAGCCAAGATTCGGTGTCGTATAGATTCAACGAGGTGCCAATATCGTTCTACATTTATGTTCAGCCAAACGAACGTGACGGCTTTCGTCAGTTGCCGAACGCCCGTGGAGGTGGATCTCTGTTAAGCATGGCTCGCTCGATGTCATTCCACAGATGTTCAATTGGTTTCATATCTGAGGACGGTGAGGGACATTGTCGCCATTTGAAGTCAATACCGTGCTCCTGGATCCCAACTGTGTGACCATCTGAGCCTAGACCGCATCGATATTGAGATACTTGGTAACAAATGCTGTTTCAAAGGTATTATGAAAGCCAGTGCCCGCCATGAAAATAGACCCCAGACCATTGCACCGCCTCCACCAGCTTGTATAGTTAGCGCTAGGCGGCTGGGTTACATCGTTTCGTGCTGTTGACGCCATATTCTGGCCCGTCGGTTGGCGTGTATTCACTGAAAACCTAATTCCAAGGACCAGTCGATTTTTTTCCAGTCCATAAATGGCTATTTTGGTGCTTTCAGACGAATCTGTCGGATTTTTGCATAGACAAGTGGTGCGCGAAAATGGACGTCTGCTGTTATATCCCATTCGCGCTAATGTGCGGCGGGCTGTGTATCCTGAAATTCTCTCCTCTTGATACCGCTGTTGTACCACATAATTACCTGAGGCGGTGGAGCTCGCCTATTACCTCGTACAATTCTTTGCAACCGCCGTTACCCTCGAACACAGACCAGTTATTTCAACCCACAGGAAGACCGCTGAGTGCTTGTTTTGTAGTTTGTGCGCCACTCATGGTACACCTTCGATACAGTTCTCGCATAAGAGAGAAGATTGGCCGTTTCTGAGATGCTTGTACCTCCATGCCTAGTGCACACGATCATGCCTCATTCAAAGTCGCTTAATTCAAGAGTGTTTTCCATGTTGCTGCTATCTACGCTTCGCACACATCTGAATCTTTCTGTTTAGAAAGTCATCTGAACTACATAGTTGCAAGTGTATGTAAATGAAGATATGCAGCGTGTCTGATTACAATTGGATGTTTCTAATAACTTGCTACTTCTGTGTATATGTAGTACATGCAAATTGCATTAAATGAAGCTAGTAAGAATACATTAAACTGTAATGTAAATAGGCAATGAAACCTTTCTGTTGGACATGTCTACATACAATTTTATGTAATTCTAATTTCACACTTACGATATTTTAGTTCAAACCTTTTGCTCTGCGAATAGTCCAGATTTTACCCGATCCAATATCCGGCGCCGATGTTTGTTCAAAGAACAATGAAAGCCAAAAAGTTTAAGTATCTGAAATTATAACCACTGTGTATCCAAAGTTCCCTTGTTTTGGAAAAAAGAAATTTTGTACGCTAAAACTCAGTGCTTCGGTTCACAATCATGTCGAAGAATTAATGTATGATACAGCAGAACTGAATTAGTGTATGCCACAGTAGATCCATGAAATATTCCATTAATTTACTCGCGTAGTTTTATGATGCCTTACGTAGGTTTTGAGCAGAATTGCGTATGTAAATGCTTTACCTATCGATGAGGGCTCAATTTATATCATATGCACCCTTTAAGCATGATTTCATTTTCACATGCGTCTTAGAACTAAAGAATCGAGTAATTTTTTGTTCAACAACATGCAGCAAATATCGCTTATAATATTTTCCCCTAACGCTTGACAGTAAATATTAACAAATGTTTAGCATAAGAAGATTGTAGACAATCTTTATAAATAAACAATAGTTTATTCATTGCTTTTCTGCTTAACTAGGAATATTACGAGAGGCAGAGAGCGTGAATACATGATTTTTGGTGTGTCACTCGGCCGCAAAATTAATCCTTCTAATGACTATGCTGTCTGCTCAAAGGCTTCTGAAGCAATTAACGCCATATCTTTAAAAGATAACGCTTCGTGCCATCTCCGCTGTGTTTACTGCACAGAAACCATCTGGCCACTAACGCCAGGCGCATTGATCACGGAAGTCTACAGCTGGAACTGAGCCGTTCACGACAATAGCAGCACCCATTAATCAAAAGTCGCATTCCTCTGACGGAACTAAAAGGGAATTGATGGGTATTAATACCATGGCGTCACAAACTTTAAAAAGCTGACATTTTTTCCCCCAGCGATGGACGTAATTAAATGCACGCCACGTAATTGATGCAATAAAGCATCGGCGTAAAATAGCTTATGCTCCTGAAATGCAAATAAATCTCCAATAATTACGAACGTTAAAGAAGTGCGAAATGTGTGCCAGCCATTCTTTTGGAAATCCACCGTTGAAAAGTTGCTATCAAGCTTTATGCTAAAACTCTACAAAGAAGTGAGGGTCACAAGTAAATATCAAGCAAGAGCTAAAGTTTGCTATTTTAACGTGGGGAAAATCAAGAAAGCTTTTGACGTCGAAACAAACTGCGTCCCTTTTTTACGCTTTCCAACCGTAGGTTGAAGAAGCGTATATGCTCCAGCTTTGTCCGTCCGTCCGCACGATAACTGGCGTAAAAATGGTTCGATTTCGATGAAATTTTAGTATGTGGTAGGGGATAACCTGGGGACGAACCCTATTGAAAATGGGATCAATGGGGTCAAAGGTCACGACGTAGGAGCGGGATCCATTCCATTGCACTTAAGCGTCATAACTTGGGTAAATACGGTTCGATTTCAATGAAATTTTACTATTTGGTAGGGGACCGACTGGAGACGAACCCTATTAAAAATGGGCGAATTGGGGTCAAAGTTCAGGACACAAGAGCGGGATGCATTCCATTACCCTTATTGCGTCATAACGTGCGTAAAAATGGTTCGATTTCGATGAAATTTTAGTATGTGGTAGGGGACCACCTGGGGACGAACCCCATCGAAAATGGACGAAATGGGGTCAAAGGTCAGAACATAGGATTGCGATACATTCCATAGCCCTTATTCCAAATTATTAAGATGGACGTCAAGTAATTTTGCTTCCTATACTTCCAATGGAAAAAGTTTTGTACACATTTTCTTCACAATTAATGTGTTCCCAAGGATGAAAATTTGAACATCGATTAAAATAACTTCCTATTAAAACTTGGAATACTTAATATTTTCTAAAACATAACCATAATTATATTACAAATCAATAACTTTTCCTTTGGTGGTGTTGAAACCAGAAAAAGAATGGCGTGATCTGTACTTTGATGACGTCAGTAGACAAACAGATGTTGGATTGCATAATTACGGTTATGTTTTAGAAAATATTAGGTATTCCAAGTTATAAAAGGAAGCTATTTTAATCGATGTTCAAATTTTCATCTTTGTGAACTCATTAATTGTCCAGAAAAAAGATGGCGCGACCTGTATTTTCATGACGTCAGTAGAGAAACAAATGTTGGATTGCATAATTATGGTTATGTTTTAGAAAATATTAAGAATTGAAAGTTATAAAATTAACATATTTTAATCGATGTTCAAATTTTCATCCTTGGGAACGCATTAATTGGGAAGAAAATGTGAAAAGAAATTTTTCAATTCAAAGTACAGGAAGCAAATTACTTGTAAATTTTATTTTGAAAACGGCTCTAAGGATTTTGATGAAAGTCGTTAACCTACCGTTTTCTGGTACTAGAAATCGATTTAGCTTGATCTCAACTTTAGGAAAATTTGTTTAGTGGGTTCAATAACCACCCCGAGTTACCACGTTTTTAGTGAAGTGTAATGGCGTCGTGCCATTAGATGTTGGTGCGCGGTCACGCCATCTGTCTCATTACGTGACGCGTTGTGTGCGTATGTTGTCCACACGATATCTCACGTAAAAATCGTTCGATTTCGATGACATTTTAGTATGTGGTGGGGGAACACCTGGGAAAAAACCCTATTGAAAGTGAACGAAATGGGGTCAAAGGTCAGGACATAGGAGCGGGATCCATTCCACTGCTCTTATGCGTCATAACTAACGTAAAAAAAGATTTCATTTCGATTAAATTTTAGTATGTGGTAGGGGACCACCTGGGGACAAACCCTATTGAAAATTGGCGAAATGGGAGTCAAAGGTCAGGACATAGGAGCGGAATCACTTCCATCGCCATTATGCGTCATAACTTACGTAAAAATGTATCGATTTGGATGAAATGTTAGTATGTTGTTTTGGGGACGAATCCTATTGAAAATGGGCGAAATGGGGTCAAAGGTTAGGAACAGAAGCGGGATCTATTCCATAGCTTTTATGCATCATCACTTACGTAAAATTGCTTCGATTGCGACAAAACTTTATCATGTTATTTCGGAGGTATACTGAACCAGTTCTGTTAAATATCATCGAAATAGGAACAAAGTTCAGGGCACAGGAGTGAGATTTATTCCCCAGCCATCTTCCTCATAATTTGAGTAATAACTTGAGTAATGATTTCTGGTATGTTGGAAAGCGTATCATAATCAATGCATTGCATGATTTTACTAACTTGTTTAATCTTTTCGTGGATAAGAAAAGAACTGAAAAAAAGAGGTAAGCAATTAGAAAAAAAGATAGGAGTTCAGAACGTATAGTATATATCATACGTTTCTATGTACAAATTGTTGAAAATCCTTGTTCTGCCATTTGTTAGTGCATAAGGAGCAAAAGAACTATGACAGCCGGCAAATAACTTCGAGTGGGCTATTAAAAATGCCAGAAGTATGACAAAAATGTTATGTAAATGAAAATGTCTTCTTACGTACATTGAGTTTCTACACAGTTGCCACCTGAAATGAGGCAATTGGGGTATCAGGGAACGAGTTTTAGAATTACATCACAAATGAAAACAACAGCCTGTGAGCTTAGCCAAAACTGTATTGCCGTTTTCAACTACTCGTTGTCACGAGAAAGCTGTACACCCAACCAGTTTTTCAGGTGTCCAAAAACGTGATATTCGCTTGGAGCAAGTTCGGGGCTATACAGCAGGTGATTAAATAATTCCCATTTGACATGTTCCTTAAATACTGGAGTATGAGCCGCTGTATGAATTCGCGCGTTGTTATGCACGCCTGAAGTCAGCATACATCTTTTTTTTGAGTGCTGTCCGCAGATTTTTTTTAATGTCTCACAATACCCTCCCGAAGTAATTGTGGTTCCTTCTGCCATGCAGTCAACAAGCCAAACTCCTTTCCTGTCCACAAAAGACAGTTGCCTTAAGCTTTCTGGCCGACAAAGTTCGTTTGTACTTTCGGTGAATGAATGTGGCTTCACTGCCGTTTTGTTTCACCATTGATAAAGGAAACCCAGGTTTCATCTCCTGAAAATATATGATCTAGAAATTCATCTCCCTCATTATGGTATCGTTCCAAGACGCCATTCGTGTCCTTTCATGGTCGTCCTTAAGCATTTTCGGGAACCATCTAGCGGAAAACTTGTGATAACTTAGCTTGTTTGTTATACACTGCGGGACAATTGCTAAGGACGGATGACAATAGCAACGATAGCAACCATAAAATGGAAGGCAGGAAAATGTGGAAATTAGCATAAGTGCGGGATACAGTAAGACGTGTTGTGCGTATGCAAATTTTGGATTGCCTAACTTGTTCGTGACGTCATAGCGCTGATAAGAGATATAAAGGATTTGACGCGTATTGACCGTTGTTGTTCAAACGCAAAGTTGAAAGGGAAAGAATCAATTGACGAACTTGCAATTTTCAGTATGTCTTCCCGACATCACCTAGATGATTTTACGCGTGGCCGTATTATTGGCAAGATTGAAGAAGGGCGAAAAATAACAGATGTTGCCAGGGAGTTCGACGTCAGCCACAGTGTTGTTTCAAGGCTTTGGAAATCATTTCAAACAAATGGAGAGTTTAGCAAACATCACGGGGGATGTCGTGTTCGCAGTACGACACCTGCAGAAGATCGGCACACAGTGCTATCAACAAAAAGACACCGGCGCAGCACAGCTAGTGAGGTAGCAAATAAGTTTATGGCTGCTACTGGCAAGCGGATCTCCCGAAAAACTGTCGCCAGACGTTTGCATGAAGGAGGACTATACGCCCGCCGTCCTGTTGTGTGCATCCCATTGTCCAGACGTCACCGTACCGCCCGTTTGCAATGGTGCCATCAACATCGCAATCGGACTGATAACGACTGGTCTGCTGTCCTCTTCTCAGATGAGAGTAGGTACAGTCTATCGTCTGATTGTCGACGACAATTGATCTGGCGTGATAGTGGTACTGCATATTGTCCAGCAAACATACAGGAAAGGGACCGATATCCGACATGTAGTGTCATGGTATGGGCTGGCATCATGATCAATGGCCGTACGTCCCTCTATGTGCTTCCAACTGAGACTATGACTGGCCAACGATACATTAATGATGTTCTGCTACCTCATGTTCGCATGTTCCGTGGTGCTGTCGGTGATAGATTCATTTTCATGGACGACAACGCAACATGTCATCGAACAGTCGCTGTCCAGGAGTGTCTTGAGAGCGAGGATATTCAACGCCTCGTATAACCAGCACGTTCTCCAGATCTGAATCCCATTGAAAATGTGTGGGATGCTTTGGGGAGGAGTCTTGCTGGTCGCCAATGCCTTCCAATAAACAAGGACACCCTCATCCGTGCACTGACAGAGGAATGGGATAAATTACCCGAACAACTGCTTGATAATGTTGTGCAAAGCATGACACGACGTGTGGAATCTTACATCGCCCTCCATGGTGGCCATATCCCGTGTTGACATCTTACGCCGGAACGCCTGCGGACGTTAATTGCATTTTTTTCACGTTTACGTATTCTGCACAAAATGGCCTGTTTGTTCCTTGAACACGTTCCAAAGCCTTTTTGGATTTCAGAGCACAATAAATTGTCTTTCTTGTAATGTCCTGGCATTCTGACATTATTTTATTTCACTTGGCATCCAACCGCACTTACTTTTTTATGCGCTATATAGCCGTTTATGATCCGTCCTTAGCAATTGTCCAGCAGTGTAATTTCATAAACAAACGAACGTGGATTTTCCGGAAAAATCAAGTGAAAGCTCAGTTATTGTGAAGCGCTGATTTTATCGAGTCTTTCCTGCTACTTTCTGAACAAGCTCATCAGTTACGACAGAAGGCCGCCCAATTCGCTCTCCTTCAAAAACATTTGTTTGGCCATTTTTAAACACTCTACACCTCATTTCATTCATAATGTTTGGTCCATGAATTTCACGCAGTTTTTTGGGTTTTTTTTCATTTGAGAGTTTAACGACGACCGTGAGCAACTCGATGGGCTATAAAGCAGTCGACCGTCCCTAATTTAATTCAAGGCCACTGGTTTCCGGGAGGGAAAGGGGGAGCCACTGCCGCAAGAAAACACAACATCCATGCCTAACGGGATTCGAACTCGCACCCATATCAGGCGAATGGTCAGAAACCAGCATTTAGAACACTGCGCCACCGGGGCAGCCTCATATAAATGACGATGAATCTCGGGGGAACTTGCGTGTTCTGCGTGAAGAAAGCAACTGCACAGAATTTACAGCTGGCGGGGTTATTGATTATAACACTGATTTTAAATCGCTGAATGACGACCCGGTGTTTAACCGATGGCTTCTGATCATTAGTCCGAAACGGGCCCGGGTCTGAATCCCGTGAGGCATGTTTGTCTTACGGCACGGTCTCACTCCCTTCCCTGGAACCAGTAGCTCTAAATTAGGGACGAGCGATTGCTTATAGCCCACTGAGTTGCTCACGGTGGTCAATAAACCTCAAGAAAAAATCACTCAATACGCGACGCGAATCAGCAGTAGAACAAAGTGACTATTCAGAAGCTGCTGAGTAACTTAAGGCTACGAGACATATGCGATCCCGTCCCCGCTCCGCTGCTATAAATTAATGGGAGTTACTTTAGGAAACCCCTACGTAAAAAAAGATTTAAAATATCGAAAAAGTCAAATACAAAACAAGTTGTTTGAGTTTTAAGTATGCATAAAGCAGTGTTTCTGTTAATATAAAATCACACAGTAATTTACATAATGTTTTAACTATATTCTAAGGACTCAAGGTTCCTGCGCAGATACTGGCGTACCTGCTACATGTACCCAGTAAAAGGCGTTTGTACGTTTCGAAATGTAAGTGGTTCCTGCATTTACATTTCGAAACGAACAAACGCCTTTACTGGGCACATGTAGCAGGTACGCCAGTTGAGGTAAACTCACGAAGCACGAAAACGGAATTCATACTGATGAACACATATCACGAAGATTACTTGTATTAACGAGGTTACTGACTAAAAACCTTGATAACAACAAGGCAAAGTTGTATATCTTAAGCAGACCGAAAGTAGTTACTTCTATTTGTGGATGTTTTACGGACTGCGTAGAAATCCGGTTGATATACATTTCAAACAATTCTAGCTTTGAAGATTCCTAACACCTAACATACTTAGAACGCCTAATCCGTTGTTATTACCTGAGCTGAGTACTGACCTGACTGACTTCCAGTGATGCCGCGTGTAACAGAATAACACAACGCTTTGGAGTTCAGACATGACGTTAAGAGTCAGAAAATATGACGAAGTATAACCAGATTTACATACGAGGCAGCAAACACAAACGAAAAGTTAAAATAGGTTACACATGTCACATTCACTTTAATTATTACATTACTTATTATATTTGTTTTCAAAGAAATTTGTGACAATTTTTTACCTGATAAAACGGTTCAAATCCAATTTCTTCTTTTTTGTTTTTTGCCCAATCGAACATTTTGGCAAAATCTGTCTAAATATATAGGTAGTCGACTGATAATATTTTCCATATCCCTTGAAAACTTCTAATGAGTTCATATGAGATCCGTAGACTATGAAAACCACTTAAGTGAGAAAAAAGTAAGCCATACCAGGCAGAACCCTCCGTAAAAGAGTCTTTTACAAGTTACATCAGTGTTCGTGAAGTAATTATCTGCAGAAAGGAAAGCAACATGGGCAGACAAAGGAGCGTTGTATCTTTTGGGGAGAGGAGGGATGTTTAACGACCACCTTGAGCAACTCGACGGGCTATAACAGTCGCTCCTACGTAATCAGGGCCATTGGTTCCAGGAAAGGGAGAGAGCCAGTGTCATTAAGACGAATACAACATTCATGCCACACCGGGTTTCCAACCCGGACCCATCTCGAACGGATCGTCAGACGCCAGCACTTGGACCATTGAGCCACCGAGCGGCGAGCACAATTTGTGATTTATGTAGCACACATTTCAACCGCAAGAGACCGAAAGTAGTTACTTCTATTTGTGGATGTTTTACGGACTGCGTAGAAATCCGGTTGATATACATTTTTTGTAACCGGTTCAACACACTATGAAGAACACTGCTTACATCGCACATTTTAAATTATGAGCGAATTTTCAGCAGTAGACGTACATGCAGTCTCTTCTTTGCTGGTTGTTTTCTTCTAAAAATGTGCTTTAAATTATTGTTTTCGTGAGAAAAGGATTCAAAAAATCTTCTCATTACATCCGAGAATTCGATGTCATCTTTCTTGTTAAAGATGTTTTTAACTTTTAACGAATGTAAGTTAGTACGGATGTTCCCTCCTCTATTTCAAAATGAAACTAAATTAGTTAGTTCGAAGCAGAAGACTTTTTTTTCCTTCCTGTTCTTTTTTTTTTTTGAAAGAAAGGAATATAACCAGTGTATGAAGCAAAAACACGCGTCAGTACTTTCGGAAGACTTATGTAGCAGTACTTAAAGAGTAATGCGTAATGCGGAAAGCCGGAATTCTGGAGTCTCTAATACCCCATATCAATCGAGATTAAGTGTGAAAGTCTGCAATAGTTTTTGACACTGGTGGCTTGAACGGAAGACATCGAGATCACATAATAGTGTTAAACCACCAGACTGCAGATAATCCTAAATGAATGATGATAAGAATTTACCTCCCGAAAACTGCAGTCTTTCCGAGACACATTCATGGACGGCAGGATCAAGATGTAGCATCTATCATTCTTTTAAAGCCTTATTCTTATGCTTGCTATAATTTTTTTTCTAAATATCATAAAACTGAAATACACTTAGGACCCATATCTTCTTTGCCATTTCTACCCATTGACACGTATATGTGTTCCCTGCGCGACAGAGAACACACATACGTGTCAATGGGTAGAAATGCTTTCGACATCTTTTTTTAAGTTCATTTACGGAAACATTCGTTACTTTGATGCCAGTCTAATATAGAAGGCTCCACAATATAAAGCGATCGAAGTAATTGTAAATGCCTTAAAAATAATCTCAAATTCTTTATACACCGCTAACTTGCATACTAGTTTTAGGATATCCATCAGACTCATCCGATTTTGCCTCATGACTTTTTCTCTCTCAAAACGTAACAGCTCCTTGAAAATATTCTCTTTAAAGTCACCTGATGGAATTCAGAGCATTATAAGGAAAGACTCATCGGATAGGGATTTGCAGTTATATTATCAGGCATGGAATACACGTTAGGACGTTATTATCAGGAGAGAAGGAGGAAAAGTTGAAGCTGTCCAAATTCTACTGAAGTTTAGCAATTTAATTTATATATACACTGGGGTGCAAAACTTATAGAAATTTTAGGTTTCAGTGTATTTAAAAAGAACAGATTTTCAAGTCACAAGTAGCATAAGTGCATGTGATAATCCAGTGAATAGTGAAACCCTTTGCAAATGTCCTGATACAGCTCCGAATATGCAAATTAGGAATAGTTTTAAAGGAAGCTTTAAAAAAAGCTCAAAAGAAGCTCTCCAGCTGCCTGCCTTTCCTTCGTGATTTAGCGACACCGTGATTGCTGTTGCCTCCAATTGTTGTTGCCAACATCGTCACGGCTCTATTTAGAATGAACACCAGAGATGGAAAGCCCTCAAAAAGATGGCAGCAGGTCAAAGTGACGCAAAGGTTATTAGATATCTGACTATGTCCGAATCTGTCACGTCAAAGCTATGGCGACAGTTTCAAGGTAGCGGAACATATCGTAGATGGAATCCAATGTTCAACCACGGTCTACAACAGCTGAGGATGGCCGGTATACACCGATGAGTCTACAACAGCTGAGGATGGCCGGTATACACCGATGAGTGTACAACAGCTGAGGATGGCCGGTATACACCGATGAGTGTACAACAGCTGAGGATGGCCGGTATACACCGATGAGTCTACAACAGCTGAGGATGGCCGGTATACACCGATGAGTGTACAACAGCTGAGGATGGCCGGTATACACCGATGAGTGTACAACAGCTGAGGATGGCCGGTATACACCGATGAGTCTACAACAGCTGAGGATGGCCGGTATACACCGATGAGTGTACAACAGCTGAGGATGGCCGGTATACACCGATGAGTGTACAACAGCTGAGGATGGCCGGTATACACCGATGAGTCTACAACAGCTGAGGATGGCCGGTATACACCGATGAGTGTACAACAGCTGAGGATGGCCGGTATACACCGATGAGTCTACAACAGCTGAGGATGGCCGGTATACACCGATGAGTGTACAACAGCTGAGGATGGCCGGTATACACCGATGAGTCTACAACAGCTGAGGATGACCGGTATACACCGATGAGTCTACAACAGCTGAGGATGGCCGGTATACACCGATGAGTGTACAACAGCTGAGGATGGCCGGTATACACCGATGAGTCTACAACAGCTGAGGATGGCCGGTATACACCGATGAGTCTACAACAGCTGAGGATGGCCGGTATACACCGATGAGCCATTACGTTATGGCAATCTACCTAATAAGCTATAGCACCCTCTTTAGCCCCCAAAACAGCGGATTCAATGAAGTGGCAAAGATTCAATGATGAGGTGGCGATAGGTATCCTGGGGTATCTGGTATTATAATGTCAACAACAAGTCCTCCATTTTCCGTACATTTCGGGGTGGTGGTGATTTAGCGCGAACCCGCTTTTCCAAGTCGAACCACAAATGTTCGATTGGGTTCATTTCAGATGAATTTGGAGGCCAGGGCATTATTTCAGTGAGAAAAAGCCTTCATAGCACGATAATGTGTTTATTATTAATGCCTGTGCTTAGAAAATAAACATTTTATATAACACAGTAACGTACGAGATCTTTCAAAGCACCAAGTGCTCCATCATCAGGTATTTCAATAACATTTTATTGAAATACCTGACGATGAAGCACTTGGTGCTTTGAAAGATCTAGTACGTTACTGTGCTATATAAAATGTTTATTTTATAAACATTAATAAACAAAATTATTTTCTAAGTACAGGCATTAATAATAAACATATCATAACATGAAGGCTTTTTTCTCACTGAAATAATGTTCAGCGCACGATGAATTCTTATTTAAAGACAGGGCATTCATAGAAAGACACATCTTGTTTCTCGAACCGCTCCTTGACGATTCTGGCAGTGTGGCATGGCGCAGTATCCTGTAGGTAATGGCCATCAACAGCAAAGAACACAGTTGCCATGAATGGGTTAACTTGTTCCGCAACGATGTTCAGATACCTGACAGCTGTCAGGGATTGTGCTATTGGAATAATGGGGCCTAAAGTGTCGCAAGAAAACATCGATCACAGCACAACACCGCCGACGCCCTGTTTCCGCCCAGCAGTGCATCCAGGTGACATAGCCTCCGTTGGTAATCGGCGTATCTGCACTCGGCCGCTAAGTGATGCACCAAAAATCTAGATTCGTCAGACCAGGCCACTTTCTTCTAATCATCCACGGTCCAATCTCGATGATCTTGGGCCCATGTCATGCGTTGTTGGCAATGACGGGCAGTGAGCATGGGGACCCGGCTGGGTCTTCGGCTACGGAGGCCCATGCGCAGAAGGCTGCGATGAACTGTGTGTCTGACACATTGCCCTGATCACCACTGTTGTAGCTGCGGGTGATCTGTCACACTGTGGACCTGCGGTCGCTGTGAACAATGCGCGACAGTCTCCGCTCCCCTCTGACATCAATGAGCTGGACACGACGGTTCGTCTTTTGGCCATCTGCGCACCACTTTTGATACGTACTCACTACAGCAGCACGCGAACAACCCACAAGCCACGCAGTTTCCGAGATTGTAGTTCCGAGGCGCCGTGCTATCATAATTTGTCCTTTATTAAACTCCGATAAATCGGCAACGTTTCCCATTCTGACTCCAAACACTCTACTAACCGAAAGCCGATCCTCGGGTTGTATATAAACTGATCTGTGAAGTTCACCTCCACCACCGTTCGGTCTTCAGGTGCGTCCATTTCTCTAGGCTGGGGAGGTCATAATGTAATGGCTCTTCCGTGTATAGCAATCATTAACTGCAATTGACGCATGACAGCTCGTTAATTCCTCTTTGTTCTTGCCTAGGCAACAGGAAGATCAGTATCATGGTGAACTGCATCAAGAATGCTTTGCGAAAGAGGACCGAATCCCAGGAAACCTAGGGCCTGTCCCTCTTACCAGTGGCCACAAAAAATGCTTGATTACCATGGAGTAGATTACCTCCGCAATTGAACACCTGAGCAGTGAGGACATTTTTGCTAAAACGCGATTCTCGAAGCCAGAACGTCTGGAGAGCAGTTTTCACCTAAAACCACCCTCTAATATAATGAGAAAGAGAAATTATTGGAGGTGGAAGGGTAATGATGGGAAGGTATTATGCTTGATGGTAATACCACTCAACATGTATTCGACTGAGCGACTTTGACTGGCAACAGGCAT
This sequence comes from Macrothele yani, assembly GCA_039090855.1. Taxonomy (NCBI): domain Eukaryota; kingdom Metazoa; phylum Arthropoda; class Arachnida; order Araneae; family Macrothelidae; genus Macrothele; species Macrothele yani. Next base: position 13,649,980 of record CM077012.1, read on the forward strand.
TGAGAATGCGTTTATTGAACAGCATGTGTGAATTTTTCGAGGTGCTGATAGTCCAGAATGTATTTTACAGAAGATAATGCTCGCTCCTACACAGCAAAGTTTGTAAATAAATACCTGGAAAGCAAAGATACACAAAGGATACATTGGCCAGCCAAGTCACCAAGCATTGACGTCATCGAGAACGCTTGAGATACTTTAGGACGGCGAGTTGTCAGCCAACTTCGACAAAAATCAGTGAGCTAAAAACTGCTGCGATAGGAACGTCTCATAACTTATTGACCCCAAGCAGACTCCGAAACACTAACGTCTAAAATCGGACATTTACATACTTGAAACATTTATGATCAAAATGCACTTTAACTACACTCTCCCAAGTTTTCATTAGATGCCTCAACGAAAGGAAGATTCCAGACGACTGAGGGGGTCGGGAGTGGGTACAATACTGCAGCGGTCTTGCTACATGAAAGAAAGAGGGGACCACTAGGACCTCAGAAAATGCAAACCTAACAGCCTATACTCAGTTGTTTACAAAATCTTCACTAAGGTACTGTCACATCGCTTGAAGAAAACACTGGACATGGTTGAACCAACAAAACAACCTCGATTTAGAAGTGGCTACAGCACTGTAGCTCATACTGTAGACAGTATGTACACGCAATGAGAGAATTGACTGAAAGATCGAAAGAATACGAACTCTCACTATGTACGGCCTTTATTGTTCCTAAAAGGCGTTTGATTCCGTGAAACCTTCAGGAGTTTAAATGTCACATTAATCTGTATGTTAATACAGAGGGTGAGTCGAAAGTTTTGAAATATTTGCATAACTGCGTGTGCTGCGGCGTGTATTTCAAGTGTTTAAATTAGTTCAAGTCGCGCACTGCAGTCAGTCAAAAGGGATATAAAGTGGTAGTTTTTGATGTGAACAACATTGCATGTTGTTCTGTCTGTGGTTGGTACGCCTAAAAGATGAACAGCCACAACCGACTAATTAGGGAACTTTTGCTTTACGAGTTTGAACTCGGCCATAACGCTGCTCAAGCAACACGAAACAATTGTCATGCGAAAGGGGAAGGTTCCGTGGACCACAGCACCGCAACCAGAGGTTTCAAGAAATTTGGCTCAGGCGACAGAAACCTCGACGATCAGCCAAAGTCAGGTAGGCGGCGAACCGTGGATTCGGAGGCCGTGCGCCAGGCCGTAGAGGCAAATCTAACAAACAGCACTCGGAGGTTAGCAGGCGAGCTCGGCATATCCCAGACCACCGTGGTTCGTCACCTTCAGGACCTCGGCAAGGCCTGCACGAGCTGCCGCATTCTCCTTTGCGAACTGACGCCAGGTGAAGCAAATCGCCGAGTAGAAGTGTGCACGAAACTCCTAGAAAACCAGAGAGATGTACGTTTCATCAAAAGAATTGTTACGTACGATGAAAAGTGGGTCTATTTCCGTAATCCTAACACACAAAGGCAGTGATTGAGCCCGGGTCAGCTTCCTGAACCTGTTGTCAAACGTGGGCGCTTCGAGCACTAGGTGATGCTCTGCGTCTGGTGAAATTTCGAAGGGATAATCCATTGCGAATTTTTTCCAGAAGGTTGGACCATCAACGCCAACCTTTATTCTGAACAGCTGGAGCGGATGTATGCCGTTTCGAAGGAGAAGTACCCGGCCCTAGTGAACAGAAAGCACTCTCTCCTACAGCAGGACAACGTTCGGCCTCATACCGCGCAAATGACCCGGGCAGAACTCCAGTAACTTGAGGGCATCGAACTGATGCCACATCCAGCATATAGTCCGGACCTTGCCTTGTCGGATCATTACCTGTTCCGGTCCAGGGTCCACTTCCTTCGCGGGCGGCACTTCAGCAACCAGCAGGAGGTGGCAGCTGGGGTGAAGGAGTTCTTCGCCTCGAAGGACAAGAACTGGTACCGCCGCGGAACCGAAGAACTAGCAGACGGATGGCTAATGACGGTGCAACACGATGGCCTATACTTTGAATGCTAATCAGCTTTCGTCGTAAAGGTACGTATGAAGACAAAGTGATCCAAATATTGCGAAAAACTTTCGACTCACCCTCTGTAATATTGATAACATCTATGAAAATGCAAAGGCTCGAAAGCTCGATCCTCCTCTCAGATCAGATCAGATCATATGCAGAGCATTTTAGGAAGGGAGTGTCTGACCCCAGGTCTTAAACAACCCTTAGGTATAGGAAGCTAGGAGATTTGGGCTAGAGTGCCCGATAGGAAAGTGACACGGAAGCGAAGTAGAAAGGGGGAGGAAGACGCCCTTATTTATTACCGAAGGCGGCGGGGGCAGTAACCGGGGTCCGACGGCTTAACGTGCCCATCCGACGCACGGCGGATATTTAGTGGATCGAGCGTTCGTACCTGCCTTGGATCGAACCTGAGGTCCTCTCCATGGCAGTCACGAACGTTGCCCAATAGGCCACCTGCGGCCCGAGCCTCCTCTCAGTTGGACACAGCACGTAAAAATTGGAAAGGGACTGAAACAAAGTAACATCATATCTCACAAGATCTTCAATACCACATTTCAGAATGCCTTTCAATAATGGAACTGGGAAGACAATGGGATAAAGATTAATGGAGATTATCTAACGTTCCTTCATTTTGCTGACGACGTAGACATTTTTGAAAGTAACCGCTCCGAGCTGCACAGTATGGCGTAGGAACTCGATCATAAGGGTCAAGAAGTGGGCTTAGAAATGAACTTACAGAGAACAAAATTGAACTGCACTGTGTTTACAAGAACTGGAGATTTAGTGGTTGATGATCAGGGCAGATCTGGAAGTAACATATAACCCGAACAACAGATATCAAGCGATGACAGCATCGAAGAAAATATTATTATGCGTACAAAACTTGGGTGGAGTGCATTTGGAAAAATTGCACGATTTTCATAATTTACCAATATGTTTTAAAATAAAAGCTTTTAATCAAAATGCATTCTTGAAGTTCTTACTTATGGACCAGATACATGGAACCTAACAAAAAATACTTACAGAGGCTGCGGAGTAATAGCTGCATGCTTGGTCCAACCAGGAAAAACAAGAAGATAAAATCGAGGAAATGACGAATAAAAGACATCATGGTGAAAATAAAGAGCCTCAAGTGGTAATGGGCTGGACATATTGTTAGAAGAACTTACCACCGTTGGACAAGTGAAAGACGAGAATGGATTCCAAAGGACTAGAAAATAACTCTCTCTCTCTCTCTCTCTTTGCATATGCATACACAGCGTAGTGTAGTTTATACTCACATGTATCAAGTAACTACAAAAGTATTTGCTGTTTTTCGAGGGAGCAAAAGAAATACCTTGTAATGATTGAATTTGCGGAGAGATGGCCTTCCGCCAGCGATATGTCGTCAGCTGGAATTCCAAGATGCCCTGCGCATATGAATCAGCTGAGTAAGGAGTTTGGTAGTGGGAAGACGTGCGATTACAATGGCAGTATCCGTGGAGATTATTCGTGGGTGTTTCTTATACGAATTTAAACTCGGTTCATCTGCTGCAGAAACAACTCGTCGCATTTGCTTGATATTCGGGGCCGATACTGGGGAGGAACGCACAACTCGGAATTGGTTTCGAAAGTTCAGAGACAGAGATGAACCCGTTCAAGAAAACACACCCGGGGTTGTCGTCCTCTCAGCCTAGACACAGAAGCCCTGAAAGTTGCTACTGAGCAGGACAGTAGCCAGACTGAACTGCCAGGAACTAGCACAGTCATTTAGTGTTACTAAGGAAACGTCCGAAGACATCTGCATGCAATAGGTAAGGCATATACGTAAATCGTCTAAGTGGGTCCCCCACGAATTGACTGCAGTGAACAAACAGCAACGTGTCTGAGCTTGTCTTATATTGCTGTCTCGCTATGGTAAGGAGCCATTTTGGATAGGGTACTCACATGTGATGAGAAGTGGATCCAGTTCAGCACCCCAAAATGTTCTAGACATTGGTTGCCCCTCAGTAACTCAATTCCTTGCACATCGAAGCCAGCATCGCATCCATGTAGTTATGCTGTGTGTATGGTAGACAGCACGTAGTGTCGTTCATTATGAACTCTTGTAACGATGCCAAACACGATCACCGCTGCAGTGTTCTGTGAACAACGGAAACGTGTTCATGAAGACCTGAAAAATAAGGAAACAGCACTGGTCAACAGAAAAGGAGTTCTGCTCTTTCCAGATAACTTTCGTACCCACTCTGCTTCATCAACCAGAAACACTATCATGGTGTTTGGGTGGGAGGTTTTATGTCATCCAGCTCTTACCACTAGATATCTCTCCTTCAGACTATCACTTGTTTCTTTCACTCGACATTTGCGTGGACACGACTTCTCCAAATTTGATGAGATACACGTTGCCCTCCAAAACCTTTTCTCTTCCCATGACCCGGCATTCTATCGCAGGGTACATATAAGTTGTTAAAACGTTGGCAGAACGTTGTTGATGCCCATGGTAATCATTTTGGTGAATAAATTGCTTTTCTACTACGCGTTGTACTTTGTCCCAGTCTCCGAAAACGGCAAATACTTTTGTCGTTGCCTAATACCTTTTATTGGCGTATTCCACGAGTTTTCGCTTTTATCGGAGGTAAACCAGTTGCATAAACCCTAACTATCAACTTCTAATAAATATGAAATCTGCATGTTTCTAAGCAGTTATCTCAGAAATTAAGGCTGAATTTTTTGATAAAAGTTGATATTCGATGCCTGTGTGCATACAATATACTGTATATTTATTGTTTTTCTATTGAAACTTCTCTCGGGAGGGATGTTCCCAGTTCCATCGAGCGAAGTCCGGATTCAGTAACTTTGAAGCAGGAAAGCATAGCTAATCAGGGGACCGATCTAAGTTTTTTGGTAAACCTCTCTCTAATAAAAATGCTTTATTATGAGGATGCTTTGTTTCAATGTGGAAAACGACGAGTAATCCGAGTATTTCTCACCAAGTTAACGATTGCGTCGCTTTAGATATTGTATTCTATGGAACTGCATTGATAATTTAGGAAAATAGCTTTCAGTTGCCAAATAATTTCAGATAAACTTCATGGATTTATGAGACACATAAAAATTGCAGAAGTGCTTTTGGGTATAATCATCTCTTTAACATAGTTTTAAAATGTACTTCTCATTTTTACAGTTAACTTTAGGAACATACTTTTTAACATTACACGCATTTTCAAACATGTATTCATCCGGGCAAATTTCTTTGACGAATTGTTTGAGATGTACCAGACATCACTGAACGCTTTGAAAAAATTGAAAAATTAGGTAACTATCTAGAATGAGGAGTAGACTTTCATTTAGATGTACTGACACACACACACACACACACACACACAGTGTGTTAATTCCAAATGAAATAGATAGTGTTACAACATTTTATTTATAAAACCAAAACTATTTAAGATATTGACGCTCGCGTTGCACCGTTTTGTAGGAAAACGCTTGAAGTTCATCACAGTAACTTACAAATGTACGATGGGTGCAACCTTTGTCCCACGGCAGATATCAACGTGCTAGTCGTATTTTTCCAAACACCCGTTAACATATTTTTATTAACTCCAGCAATAGCTGTTGTGATAAGTTGTTTCAGGTGAGCTAAATTAGCAGGAAGGGGAGGGACGAAGACATTGTCTTTGACACTAGCACCATAAAAAAAGTCACAGGCGTTAGATCCGGACTTCGTGGTGGCCAACATGAGAGTGACATATTGTCTCCTGTTGCGCTGTCAATCCAGCACTGTGGAAGATTTTCTTCGAGGTAATTTTTAACTTCCAGACACCAGGAGGGTAAGTCTCCATCCTGCTGGAAAATGAAGTTGCCATTGTCTTCGTGCAGCTGATGCATCAACCAAATAATTAGCACATCGATATAAGAACTTCCCGTTCCAGTGTTTTCTTGGAAAAAGAAGGGGTCCCACACTTTCTTACAGGATATAGCACGGAACACTACCTACGGGAAATCCCTCACATGCTCCACTGTGGCTCTAAGATTTTCAGTCCCCCATATGCGAATATTATGTTTGTAAACTCTCCCACTTATGTCGAATGTCGATTCGTCGGTGAAAATTAGACGCTCGCTAAAACCATCTTCAAAACGCTTCGGCATTTCTGTACAGAAATCGCGACGTGCGATTCTCTCATTGTCACTAAGACTTTGCAATAACTGCAGTTTGTAGAGTGTCATTTTCAGCCGCATCCTCAAAAATTTTCAAACAGTTGGTTGTGGAATAACTTCCGACCCACCATTGCTGTGGATTTCCTTGTGCTACGTTGGCAGATGGCACGAACATGATCCACTTGTTCATCAGATACACGTGGTGGTCTCCCTGGACTTTTGCTTTGCACAAACATTCTGTTTCAAATTTCTTGTGTCAGTCGTACATAGATTCTCTATTCGACAGTGATTTTCTGAAACGTGTTCTAAAACGCCGTTGCACAACAGTAACAAAATTAGTTTTTCTTAATTCAAGCACACAGAACGTCGTCTCTCCAGCATTTGCGGCCATCTTGCCTGACCGGACACTTGACGATAAAAACGCATAATCCTTTAGTGACGCCATTTATATAATAAAATCGTTAGTATTGCTGATAGAACGGTGCATCGTGTGAGTCAATATCTTACATAGTTTTGGTTTTATAAAATGTTTAAACTGTTTCATTTTTAATAACCCTGTATATAAGTGTGTGTGTGTGTGTGTGTGTGTGTATCCATGCTGGCACTTGAAACAGCCATGGCTAGCAATATTGATAATTCTGCATTCTTTTCTTACTTAATTTTCCTACTAGCTCCTTTTTTTTTGGATTTTTAGTTAGGTTATTATACCTGCTAGTTTATATATATATATTGTAATGACAATGGAGCAGCTGAGATGATCGCAGTGTCTTATTTCTCATTTTGTTTCTTATGTTTTAAAGTTTTGAGTCTTATTTCAGTATTCAAAGGGTGTGGTACATACATGTAGTTTTCTGTAAACTGCGGTAGGTCAAAATGCTCTCGAAAAAACGGCGGTGCACAATTGGATGAAAGGACATAAGGGAAGAAGGACGACCCCCAAAACGCTCCAAGATGCGATCGATCAAATTCTACTAATACACACGAGAAGTCAAACGACGCATTCAAAGAGACCTTGCAGTAGTGTTGTAGGGTGACTGCCTATTACCTTTACGCACAACTAGGTATCTCTCACAACAGTTTATATCGAGCTGATGGAAGATTTAAGCCTAATGGGCAAGCTAGCGATGTGGACCACGACACAGAAGGAATTCCCTTTCGAAATCGCACGGCGTAATCAAGTGATCCCAAGATTCCTCTGTTAGATGAAAGTTGGGTGGAATTTTACGCACTCAGACAACTGCCTCAGTCACGGTCCTAGGTTAAATAGGGTACTTCCGTTGCGTTTTTACCCCGTGCAGAGTTGCATGAGCGTATTATCTTACTGATCGTTAGCATGGATGTTTACGGCGTGGCGCTTTGGAAGACGTATGATGAGAACATCACCGTGACGTTGGCGGGGTGTAAGTCGTTTTTATCGGAGCACATCCCGGCAAGGACACTGCGATCTGCCCTCATACACGCGAGCACCTGGCCGCAGAAGGCTGGGATTGTTCGGGTGTTCAACAAAAGAAAGGCTAGTTGGAACTGCCCAATCTACGGGTGTCACCAGATGTGAACCTTTGTGATTCCACCTGTTTTGGCCAATTTCAAAGGGATTTTTTGCTATTTAATTTTTCACGAAACAACAACAGGACTTGGATCTCCGAAATACATACATTTTCCACAAACTTAATGTCATTCGTTCTTTTAATGGTGTTTGAAAACTTCTCACGCTTTGGAAATGTATTATTGATAAGGAGTGGAGCTATTAAATAATTACCCTCAAATATTGTGATCATTGCTTTGCTAGTACAGGAATTATGGTAAATATTGTGACCATTGCTTTGCTATTACAAGAATTATGGTGATCTGATATATTATACCAAGGTGGTTAAAAAAATTAGATAATAGATATCGTTCAGAAGCATTTAGGTGTTGAACGAGGTACACAGTGTCCAATGCAAACTGCTTGTGCTCCTTAATCTTCCACAAAGTCGCCATAATGATAGTAAGGCGTGTATGTCTGCAGAGGAGAAATTGAGGTCCTGTTGGTGCAGTCACGCTGTTTCGGCCTGTCTTTCATATCTACGTCTGTGGCGAAATGCTCGTAGGCGAAGTGTTGATTGAAAGTGATGAACAGATGGAAATCGTAGGGTACAAGGTTAAGACTGTACAGGCATGATGATTCAAAAGGTTTTACCCATATCGCCGGCACAGCTCAACCGTACGCCAAGGCCGCATGTAATCTGGCATCATCGTGCAACAACACACCACCTCTGCTCAGCAGCCCAAGTATTTTGCGGCGAATGGCATGGCGCAACACGTCAAGCGTCTGACAATACCGTTTTGCTATTACATTGCAACAATGTACGAGGAATCAATCAAAAGCACACTCTGACAGTCCCAAAAACAGTTGCAATGTTTTTTCGGTTGGATGGTGATGTCTGAACGTTTCTGGAATGTGGAGATGACAGGGGCTAAAACATCATAGATATGCGTCTGCTATCTTGTGTTGAATGATACGCCAAAGCTTTGTCTCCCGTGATAAACCGCTGCAAGAAGTTTTCACCTTGATAGGGTATCAAATGAGTGAGGGCGTCACCCATTCGTCTTGTCTAATGTTAAACTGTGCGATTCTTAGGTGCCGACCTTCGCGCAAAAGTTCCGATAATGCACCGACCAAAGTTCAGATAATGCACCGACCTTGGCCATGCACAATATATGGGCATCACACACTCAAATTTGTAGTTCTAGGATATCATCTCTCACTGTAATGCGTCTGCTGTTACGAATAACAACATCCGCCTGTAGCACGATGTCCTCATAAATGGCAGTTGTTGGGCGCCTATGTTGGGGTTTGTCGTCAAGGTATGTCCTTCCCTCTTTGCAAAGTCCTTGCACTATTTCCACACTGCTTTCGTGATATAACACCTTCGCCTTACACTTCCACCAATTGGCGATCTCTTTGTTCAGGCAAAATAAAGTTCCTGGATCTTTGGGCATGTGCACGTACTTTTAACTCTGCATCGTGGTTTTAACATTTTTGTTGGAGGTCTTGTTGCCCAATTTATTGAACGACTGTTGTTTAACATGATATATGGTGCCACCAAAAAGGAATAGGAGTAAAAAGTTAAAGAGCAACAAGTGACTCAGGTTATGAAAGTAACCGAAGTAACAAGACATCATGATGAAACCAAAGGGTTCATCGAACATACATTTGCTGATGTTGGGCATACAGAAACGCACGACATCGAAAGACCTAACATGATTCTTCAACAGCGTTTTGCTTTCGAACTGAATACGTTTAAGTCTTCTTTTTGAGACAAATATGTGACGGATGGGCCTGTATTGCAGGTCTACGCGGTTCTCTTTTATAACACTCTTTTGAAAAGAAGCATTGCTCGCTTTTGTATATTCGTTCTGAAAAAAGAGGTGAACAGGCACACATCAAAAGGAGAGAGCAGTAAGAATCTCATCATCACATTCTATTTTTTATCGTCTTTTGTCAAACTCCCATTTTTTATTGTTTCGCTAACCCTCATGGAAAGTTTCACGATGAAACGCTGAGGAATTAGTAAGAATTTAAAATGCCTATCATTTTCGGAAACTCTTTAAAGACATTTTTTTATGCAATTGAACGAAAAGTGTTCACCAGTGTGCCGTAAAGAAGTTTCCCTCAAATTTTGCAAATATTATAAGATAAATTTGTAGTGAACCGTATGTAACTCAATTTCATATGTTAGCTCTGACTTGCTGTATCATGTAAATCTCAATTTTTATGAGTTAGTTTACACCGCATCACATGGATTTTAAATGAAATAGTAGCTCCTCAGATAACACACAATTCAAAAACCTTTTCAAAACCCTAATAATAAAAATATGATGTTAAAATAATAAATAAAGTGGTAATGGTGACGTCGACGTATTCGTAACTGTTAGCAACAGTAGTGTTGGCCTTGCTTCACGCGTCTGCATCTGTTGTGAATAGCTCTTAAGTGATTTAATGACATCACTTCGCTTAGAGCTTAACACGCAGCAGCGCCACAGCGGTGATTCCAAGAACTAATAAACTGAGTAATAGTATTTCTCGTCCAGGAGCAGCTGATACCAGCAGATTATCAGTGAGATGTGACTCCAGCGTGTGTGCAAATATAAACAAGAAAATAAATAAACTCTCTCGGCTTAAGACATCAAATCATATTTCATTTTGACTCTCGTTTTCTAAATAAATATTATGGAAGCATATTTACGCGTTATATGCAATGATTTATGACGTACGTCTGTGGAATTGATTTTTTATTCATCTCTTACTTCGCCGTTGTCAGTGAAATTCAGCAAAGGTCCTTTGCTTCTTTCCGCCCAGGTGAGTTACAATGTTATAAGTATGAAATCTTTCACAGAGACAAAGCAATAAATAATTTGCGCTAATCACTATTACGAGGATGACTCTCTACACGATTATTATACTAAAATTTATATCGTTTGTGTAAGAAAGTTCTCATAACGAATCTTAAAAGTTTTATTATTTGAATCGAAAAAAGTACTCCAAAATAGGAATTGTTTTAACTACTAGATAGTTTACAACCTCTGAGTTAAATGCTAGAAACACGCCGTCTGGAAATTTAAGGTGGAAACGATTCTTCTAACAGTGGGGATTTTTGGAATGTTTTTTCCGATGAACCATATGCCGAAAAATGTGAAGGATGGTTAAAAAAAATACGATGTCGCTAAAGTTAATTAGTATTTGTATTTTTGGACGACAATGAAATATCGCATTCAGTTTGTTGTGCTATCACCATACCTATTCGGTATTTTGTATTTTAAAAATCCGTATGAGAGATAAAACTTAGTCAGAATTACTGTATTTATTATACAAGTTATTGAATTTACGTTTCAGTGTGGAAGAAACACTATACAAGCGCATATTAACGTTAACGAAATCTAAGGAATAGTTGCAACTTTAAGGTCGGCGTATGTCCAAAAAAGCTAGAAGAGCATAAAAAATCATGTTCACGATTAAACCTGTTCGACGCAAAAAAATTCTTTAATGGGGCATTCAAAGGCCGACATATGTGAAATACAACTGTAAATAAATATAGCCTCGCACATAAATTTCCGCCCCGAACCGGAAGAGCCAGTCTCGGTGAAAGGCCTGAAGCAGCATGGAAAGTTACGGCTATGGTTCCATCAACTCAGCATAAGATTTAATTTTATGAAACTGACTTTTAGAAGCAGAAACACTGAGTGTGATTGCAAATTAATTTACACGAAGCAGTGGGGAAAACTCTGCTCTAGGGAAGTGCAAATGTTATGGATCATCATCTCCATGTGGTCATAGATATCCAACGCAAAATTTAATTTTCAAATCCGACTAGTATAAGTAAAATCCATAGATCAACGAGCTGACAAAAGATGCTGCTATGAGCTCGTTATATTTTAATGCACATTTATTCATACATCAAAAGTCACATTAAGAAGTGCTGCTTGTAAGTTATGCTGAAAATATACTCATTACAGAAAGACATACAAATACCTTGCTAATAAAACGAAAATTAGGAAGAAATAATCTGATATATGCCGAGAATGTACAACGAGTGCTCATTGAACTTCGTCCGCCCTTATGCAAAGTGAGTTACATTCCATGCAGCAGCAAACAAGGAGGAAGGCGTGGCCTGTAGACCAAAGAGGTGTATACTGTATGTTAGTGGTCCAGTTAAGGGCGAAGGTACGGGCGTGATGCTTAAAACCAAGGATTGAACGGAGTTTACGAAAGGCCAAACTCGGGTCGCACAAAGGGTTGGTGTTTCCATTTCGAAAATAGCGACAATTGTGGGTTGTTCGAGAGCCTTCATGATTCTAGCATACCAAGAGGGGTGCCAAAATGGCGAAACAACCAATCGGCGATGCAACTGCAAAGGGCGACGAAAGATGGTTTCCGGAGAAAAACGACGGATGCGACTCGCCTTGTACAAGGAAATCCGTGCAATACAGTTTCAGAGCTGACGGCTTAATTGAATAGTCCAACCAGAAACAATATCCTACGCACGCGACTATACTTCGCACGCCGGCACGGATGGGATAAATAGTAGATGCCCCATAGGTCACCCTCTGCTAACAATAGTCCATCAACGTAAAAGACTCCCCTAGTGCCAACAGCATGAGGACTGGGACGATAGAAAATTTGAAGCAGGTATACTGGTCCGATATGAATCACGTTATGTACTCCATTCTGACAATGGTAGAGTCGGTATTTGGCGTCAGCAGAATTAGGCTATGGATCCTCATTCAGGACATCGACTATCCAGGACGATGGAAGACAGTTGTATGATATGAAGCATGTTGAGCTGACACGAAATAGGATCTCTGGTGCGTGCGTACCACCATTTGGAAGCCGGCTACTACCAAGGAATGCTTGGGGACCATGCACATTCCACAGTGTTGTTTGTACCTCCACCCAGAGAGGTATGGGTTTCACCAGCAGGACAACAATGGCCCATGTCATCGGGACTGCCTCGCGCACAAATGGTTCGACAAACACAGTGCTGATCTGAGACATCTCTAATTACGCATAAAGTCGCGCAATTTCTATCCAACAGAACATCTGTGAAATGTGAAAAGCCAGGTGAGGCAGTTTGACACCCACCCTTGTCTACACCGGAACTGTGCACCATAGGAAAACAGCTTGGTTACAGATCCCCACGCAACCGTACAGACACCTCGTAAAATTGATGAAACGTCGAGTGGTGGCCCTTCTCTAAGAGAACGAGGGCCGACGATGTATTAGGTAGGTGGTCGTAATTCGGTAAGCACTCGGTGTATATACTGGCGGAAAACGAAAGTTAATTCGAGAAACATACGCAGGATTTCAATTAAGCCAAAAGACCCTTAAAATTCGAATTTGTGTTTATACACAATTGTGAGGATTAATCTAAGAGCCATACGTAAGCATATGACATTTTAAACATAACTTTTGGAATCATGACCTTCATTTATCCAACTTATTTTTGATTTTGGCACAAAAGTATATCTTTCAGTTTTGGGACGATATCACCTCTTCTAAAATTCGGATTCCAAAAATTCACATACTCATTGCATCGGATGAACCTAAAAACAAGAGTTAAACGTTCTGAGACTGTTTTCATAAAATCCCCTCCAGATGGCTAATAATGTACTTTTGTAGTGCCTAAAAGAAAAACGAAAGTCAAGGTTTTCAGTTGTTTGGTATTTGTGTCCTTCAATAGCTTTATGCAGTATAATTCTCAAAATTATTTTGGAAGTCGTTCATAGTTCACGCAATAATTGTCGGTAGTTTTTGGTTTTATTGCTTGACAGATCATACCGTATATGCCAGAGACCTGGCAAGAAGGCACAGCTTCGGCCATGTACAGTAACACTGGTCGCCCTGTTGGTGGAACCAGATAACAAGAAGCGACTTCGCTACTGCCAATGGTTTCAGGGCAGGACCTAGTTCACAAGTCTTTGGGAATAGTCGACATTACTTGATTTATGGATGAAGCGTGATTTCATTTGTCTGGTTTGGTGAATTCACAGAATTCCAAGACATAACTGGCAAGAATCGTCGTGTGATTAAAGAAGAATCACAACACGCGAAGAAAGAGGAAGTTCGGTACGCCGTGTCATTTCAAATAATAGCTGATCCAGTTTCTTCGAAGGAAAGGGAAACCACCACATACATGCTCATTTGCGCACTGTAGGTGCAACTAGAAGATATGGAGCTTACGTAAGGTTATTTCCAGCAAGATGATGCAACATGACACACGTAAAATGAGTGTGTGGCGATAATCAAGACTTTCTTCGAGAATTGACGGATTTCGAAAGACCTGTCGCCACCAAAGTCCACCGACTTAACCTCTTCAGACTTGTTTTTGTTGAGTTGTTTTGAGGAACGAGTGTTCCGTAATGAATTCCTCAAAACTGGCCAATTCATTAAAAAGAAAACATTGCAAAATTAAGTCTTGCAAAACTGACAACTTGATTGATTTAAAGAAGCACCTGGATTGCATTGAAGTGCGCCGTCGGAACGTTCTAGAAGCAACACGATTGTCATTTCCAACACATGCGTGGTCACTTCCAGCACATGCGAAGTTGCTCTGCTCAGCGCGAAACAATGTATGTATTCAGCGAAAATGATAAGTTTTCGTCCACCCGCTAGTAATCTACAGACAAATATGTATTTGTCCTATATGTATCACCCTGCGCATACAGTCGTTGTGGCCAGTTCAAATGCTACAGATGCAGGGGTAGGGGGAACACAAATCGTCCAGTTCTTATTTGGAATTCCAATTGATGCCAACAATGCCCAGAAAACAATCTGGTTTTTGGTCATACGCTGTTTATTGTAGCAGATAATGCTTTTTTTCACACATACTCATATCTTATTTTGCTCGCTAAATATGTCGTCCACAATGAGTTATTTAACACTATTCGTCTTCATAAATATAGTACGTTGCACCATTTCCTAGACGAACTGTGCAGAATGAATAATGTGTACAACAGTTTTCTTGCTTTTCCGTCTTACACGTTACGAAAAAATTATTATTTTACATACTATTCGCGCAAACTGGTAAAATTAAAAAAAATGCGGTCCATAATTTCGCGCTTAACGTGAACTTGATTACTATTCGTTGATACCCCATGTGAAAACACAAGTTTGTCCACGCTGGAGAGCGAAACCGGGTCCCCTCACTCCGGAGTAAGTCGCTCTCCCAACTGAGCTACGCGGACATGTGCCCTCACTGCTATCTGCCTTTATCTCATGTGCGTCCTGCGGGGCAGGCACGTCACACACATTCTACTGTACAGAAGCAAATTTCATCTAGAAAATCATCTGATGCATCAGATATATGACAAAATGGAGCAGACTGTGCGTAGATGGGGAGAAATTCTAGGCCCGAAATCACTCTCTGCTTTCGTACCGTGTCAACATCATTGAACCGATATTAACCTGAAAACTGTCCCGCGAAGATGAAACATTCAAGCAAACATCTGTTTCTGACGTATAGACTAATAACCATGTCACTCTGAGAGTAGCAGATCTTCCAAAAGTTACCGCGCCGTTCAGTTCCCTGCAGTTCGTGCCCTCCTCTGACAGTCTGCTCTACTTTCTGACAATCTGTAGATGTTTCATTTATTTTGATGCGTATCAAATCACCACTCATTTTAACGTCAGCTCAACAACGACTGAAAATATTGATTATCGTCCGAGCACCTTTTACGTCATTAATTCTGACGAGGCAGTTTCATTCCCGAACAACGCTGAGACATTATTTAATCTTCGAAACATACAATAATGTACAATACGGTTGCGAAAGTCAGTGGACGACCGATTCTCTCGGAAATGGCTGAAGTTACTGTAATGAAAGTTACTTACAGGTTAACAACGCAATGGATTTTTATCTGGTACTACTACAGTAACCTTCCAGGCATATTCAAAAATTTGAAAACCAACTATTCTGAATTTTGGCAAAAATGAGAAAAAATGTCTTGTAAGTTGTACAGCATCAGCCAGTTAACCAAAGGAGAAAACCACCCTGTGTGAAATGAAGCAAAACCGTTATCTTTTCAGAGCAGTGGAAGATACAACCATTTTTTCCATCCGAGGTAACCTCCGTTGTTCCATGTTCTTTGCGTTACATATCAATATATGAAAATTTTCATCACTTCATATATTCTTCTCTAGCAATATTGCAGTCTTTTTTGCCAGTAGTACCAACCAAACTTTAAGTTACGCAACATTGTTTTTGTCTAGGAGTTTTATTCTGATCAGATAAAGTTTTCTCGTTCTTAAAGTAGGCATCTCTGTTTCACATAATCGTGCCACAGTGCTCAGTACTGTAGGAAGTAAAAAGTGATTAGACTTATTACCGTTCTGCTAATAATCATACACTATCTACCAACAAGTAATTGAATACACCTGCAATCGACGATATCTGCGGTCCTGATACACGTCACGGCCGCCGCCGTTAAATATCGTGTGGGAAACAACAACGCAACCAGTCGCTTGCAAGATGCCACGCAGTCGCAGCTCTCTGATTTCGAGAAAGGTGTAATCGTCGGGTATCACAGAAATGGCCGATCCATACGTGACACATCCAGCAAGTTGAAGTACCCAAAATCGACAGTGGCCTACGTGATTGGCAAGTGGAAGATGAGAGGTGACTGTCGGAATGTGCCCCGACCCGGCAGACCCACAAAACTGGGAGTTAGAGACCGACGGGTGCTGGCCAGAGAAATTTGGAAGAACCGCACCAAATCAATAGGCCACATCCGCTAGAATTTTCAACAGGCATCCTGGAGTGTTCTTTCGATGAATACCATCCGTAAGGAAGCCCATCTGCTCGGTTATCATGGACGTGCTGCCGCCCACAAGCCTTTGATCACCAAGTCCAATAGCGCTGCTCGGCTAACGTGGTGCAAAGAACGTCGACAGTGGACCGTTGAACAGTGGAAGAAACAGGTTCTCTGGAGCGACGAATCAAGAATCACCCTCTACCGTTCAGATGGCAGGGTCTGGGTTTGGCGTCTACCTGGAGAACGCCTCCTGTCGGAATGTATTGTGACAACTGTGAAGTTCGGCGGCGGTGGAATTATGCTATGGGGGTGTTTCTCCTGGTATGGCACGAGACCCTTGGTCGCAATTCCTGGTAGACTCAAAGCCGAGACCTACTGCACCATTTTGAATGACCATGCGCTTCCTACGTTGTGGCAGTTTTACGGGGTGGACCCATGTTACTTTTAGGATAACAATGCCACCTGTCATGTTGCGAGGTCCACCATGGCTTGGTATGGTGACAATGAGGTTAATCGGATGGACTGGCCTGCGCAGAGCCCGGACCTTAACCCTATCGAGGACCTCTGGGACGAGTTGGAGCGTCGACTTAAGGGGTGCCCCCACTGTTCGAAATCGGTGAAGGAACTGACCTGTCTTCTCCAAGCCGAGTGGAAGAAAATGCCTTTAGCCGTCGTACAACGTCTGGTTGAGAGTATGCCCCGGAGGGTCGCAGCTGTAATCGCCGCTCGTGGAGGCTCCACCAACTATTGAAGGTGAATAAACTTCATTTTCCTTTGCTATCATAGCTGTCCAATTACTTGTTGGTAGATAGTGTATTAGGTGCTTGAATTAATTCCCGCTGTTGCCCAATAGAGAGCAGCAGAAGTGCGCTGTGACCCGTGCCCCACGTGACCTCCTATGCGCACGCCCGTACCGTCCGTAGTCTGGGCGAAGCAGTGTGTGACACGCGATCGAAGGGCACAGAACACGAGTTTGTATCGCATTCACGATGTCGAGTTTCGTACCAAAAAAGGAGCAATTGCGGGAAGCATTACTCTTCTGCTTTCATCTCAAGAAATCTGCAGTGGAAAGTCAGCGTTTGCTAGGGCAGGCCTATGGGGAACATGCCCTATCAAAGCAACATGCAGAGAGTGGTTCCGACGCTTCAAAGCCAACGAATATGCCGTGAAGGACAAAGAGCGCCCTGTGCAGCAGAAAACGTTCGGAGATGGCGCATTGGTAGCCTTATTGGACGAGGATTCCTGTCAGACGCTCCACGAGTTGTCTGAAATACTACGGGTCGATGAGTCAACGGTTAGCAAACGTTTAAAGGCAATGGGAACTATCCAGAAGCTCGGAAACTGGATCCCACATGACAAGGCTATTCTTCTCCACGACAACGCCAAACCTCATGTCGCCAAATCCGTGAAGGGACTCTTGGAGGCATTTGGCTGGGACTTCTTACCCCACCCGCCTTATTCCCTGGACATTGCTCCCTCGGACATCTATTTGTTCCGGTCGCTACAACATGGCCTGTCAGAGCAGCACTTCCTTTCTGTCGCAGATATTCAAAAATGGCTCGATGAATGGTTCGCCTCGAAATAACCTGCATTTTTCTACCGCGGAATACATTTGTTACCCCAACGGTGGGAAAGGGTCGTAGCTACCAACGGATACTATTTTGAATAGACTATCCTGTACTGTTCTGTGGCAACACACAGGTGTTTGTGTGGCAAAAAACAGCGGGAATTATTTCAAGCACCTAATACCATGTTCAGCATTGCGACCCCACTCCTTATACATAGCAACCATTTCACATACACTATGTACACCAAAGTATTCGCACACCTCCACACATTGAAATAAACGTGCACTTTCAGAACCATACGCCCATGCGTGGGAGTGTTGGGTATGTACAATATATAAAGGGGAGCATTGGTACACTTGTGAGATCACATTGGAAGCGACCGCGCGGTCTAAACTGAACGTCTTTGAAAGAGGCATGATGGATGGATGCTACCAGAGTAAGCAAGCAGTGCCTCTTTTCTGGGGCTTCCAAAATCCACTGTAGCTGATATTCTGGATCGATAGAAACCTCATGCTGCCATTACAGCGAAGGCGCGGAACGGGAGACCGCACAAACTCAGTCAATCGCGCAACTCGAAGCTTATTGTGAAATGTGAAGGCACGCACGTTCTCTGATATAGACTAGGTCGGAAACTTCGTACAAGCCACTGAAACAGCTGTTTGTCCAGAACAGTCTACCGGGAACTGTATTATCATGGTTACTATGCTACGTCAGCTAATCGTACTCCGTATATCATTCCAGGCAATTCCAGACGACCACTGCCGCGATGCCTCTTTCACCCTTCGTGGAAAACAAAAACGCGGAAAGGGTCGTGTCAAGAAAAAAATAATGCTGCTCACTCTTCCGGTAGGATGATGCGTTGAATTTGCCTTTTGCGGAGGGACCGCTGTCAGGCGGAACACATTTCCCCTACAATCATGTTTCGAGGGGACCTGTGATGGTGTGGGCTGTTTCTTCTCGAAATAATTCTGTCCTGTGGTTGTAGTACCCTCGAGCCTAACGGGCGCCAGGTACCAAAATTTTCTGAACATTTTAGCTCTACCTACGCTGTGATATTATTTCGGCACAGGTCTCTGCATGTTTCAGCAAGATCGAGCGATTTGCCACATTGTGAAGTCGGTCCAAGCTTGGTTTGAGGAGCAGGACGTCTAAGTGTTGGATTGGCCTGCCTGGAGTCCCGATCAGAATCCAACAGGACTTCTGTGGGACAAGCTGTAACAACGAATCCAATCTTGGCCGGTAAGAGCTTCCGGTGCAGCAGCTCTGGCATTTCAGGGAAAATGGAGGTACATTCCGGTACAGAACTACAGGCATCTGGTGGAAAGTCTTCCTAGAAGGTTTCACTACAGTCTTTACAGCCAAAAGTGGGCAGACTACGTACTGAAGTTGGCTAATAAATTATCTTTTTTCATTCGACTTAGGTGTCGAGTTACTTATGTATACATAGTGTTATTCAGCCTTTGAGTGCACAGCCATGCCATTGGATCAGAATAAAACTACCTACCTTCAGTTTCATTATCTTTTATGAAGGTAAACAACGCTATTGATTCTTTAAAAGATAAGAAAGCTGAAGTTTTATATATTACTGCCAAAAGGAAAGTAGCGAAAATTTGCGTAAAGCAAAGGACACGGGACTAAGAAAATTACCTCTGATAGGAAGGTGCACGAATATACCACTGTTTTGAAAATCTCTTCTTTAGCGTGAATGTTCTTCATGTATCTTTATTTTAAGGGTTTTCATGATGTTCAACGCATTTCTCATAGGCATTTTTCACCAACAGCCGTATTAAACAGTTAGGCTTCAGAAGAATTTAGACACACTACCAGCGGCACTGTTGAAGCCTCACTAAAAGACCATTGTTTGATTTACCCATCTAACGGTTACTTTTTTAACCGTAACTGGAGACGTTCCCAAGGAAACTTGTCAGTGGGCATTCGTGGCCACACCGTTTAACTTGTTTTCTTCCTGAAAAAATGTGGTTTGATTTAAGCATATCCACTGATTTATGAAAAACTGCGCAAGTTCCCCCTTCATGCAAACACCGATGATACAGAACTCAGACTACAGAAAAATGTTTATCTCATTTTTAAGTCTCTTAAATTAAAAAAAAACAGAATTTTAACATTTCTTCGTAGTTAAATGATTACCAAAAACATAACTGAAGTGCGCAGAATAAGTCGCCAGCACCACTGGAGTTACTGTTTCTAGGCCAAATATCAAAATAATACCGAAGCATAAAGAGAATAACCATGCTTTACCCGGCACAGCAACTTAGATTCTCCGCAGAAGCCATGCATAACACTCCAATCGCAGCAGTGGTTTATCTACTGAAATGAAAAAAAAATCCCACGCCATGGTAATGCGAACGTTTGGTTACGTGCACTGAAGAGCCAAAATATTAGGACCAGCGTGTCTTTATGCAAATCGAGGGAACTACAGGTAAAGGATGGCGCCTGTGAACGTCATTAAACGGTATAAATAAGACCTGATACTGAGCTATGTTAATCAGTGTTATTCTTGCTTTTCAGATGGGAAAGGCAGAGAACTTAAGCGAGTTTGACAAAGACCAAATTGTAATGGTCCCACAACTGGGTCAGAGCATTTCGGAGACAAGACATGTGGTGTGGTCACTGGCAGCCGTGGTTAGTACCTTCAAAGCGTGGCCCGAAAGGGGGAAAAGCATGAACTGCCAGCAAGGTGTGGGCCGACCATGGCTCATCGATGCTAGAGGTGAGCGAAGGCTATACCCTGTACGATACGAGCCAACGAAAGTGATACTGTGGCGCAACTCGCCCATAAACTGAACGCTGGTGACGGTAGTAATGTTTCACAATACACAGGACATCAAGCCCCGCTGAAATCTCATCCGCAGGACACCCCCATTGCCCATGCTAGCCTCAGTTCATTGTCGAAAGCGGCTACAATGGGCATGCGAGCCTTAAAACTGGACCTTGAATGATTGGAAGAAGGTTGTCTGGTCCAGTGAATTTCGTTTTCTGTTGCACTATGTAGACGGCAGGGTACGTGTGCATCATTTACCTGGGGAAATATTGGCACCAGGATGCACCGTGGGACGAAAACAAGTCGGTTGAGGAAGTAATGCTTTGGGCAATGTTCTGCTGAGAAACCCTGGGTTGAGTCATTCATGTGCAGGAAACTTTGACGTCTACGACCTACCTAAAACACTGCAGACCAGGTACATCCTTTCATGGTAACGGTATTATTCCTTATCCCTCTAGTAGTTCCTTCTATCAGCAGCATAATGCGCCATGCCACACTGTCCGGATTGTTCGAGAATGATTCGCGGAAAATGAAAAAGACTTTGAGGTATTGCCCAGGCCTAGAAATTCTATAAACATCTAACTAATGGAACATCTATGTTTCGTGTGTTTCGGAGCCTCAACCATGTAAGTTGCAAGAATTAAAGGATCTGCTGGTGACGTGTTGGCACCAGATACAAGACAACTTTAGAAATCTTGTAGCGTCCTACTTCGCCGGGTAAGAGCTGTTTTGTCGGCACGTGGAGGACCAACAACATATTTAGCAGGTGACCATAATGTTTAGGCTTTTCGGTGTTGGAGAAAAGAAAGTCAGCGACGTCACCGATTGTTCTTAGTTGTGTGAAAGGATAAAGCATTAAATGATAAATATTAGTTTGAAAAAAACATCAAAATTCGTCTGTCAGTAGTTTCCACCGAAACCAACAGAGCACAGGTTCACGTTTTTCACGATGCAGTAGTTGTACAATCGTTTGACATTTCTCGTTTATAGAGCATCCAAGAATGTAGTGGTCAGAGGTTGAGCTCCACGAGAATTATAGGTCATGGCTCATGAGATGCGATTGCTCTAGTGAAAAGTTCTGTGAAAACATTTCACTACGACCAACCAGATCAGAGTTGACCACCTGAAAACATGCAGCACAACTGTATGTGCCACTCGATGTTCAAACAGTTTGGGGCGCTGGATTTTTTCCTCATTACTAGGTCTGGGTGTAACCGTAGTAGTAAGACAAAGGCGTTGCGTTTTTCCTCTTAGAGTGAGTTCTCTCTCTTCCCTTGATCTGGTAGCGCCATGGAAATAAAGAAGAGCCGCTGATTCTAGTTTTCGATGGTGACGGGACCCCTAAATCCCGAAAAAAGTCCGTAGCCAGCAGTTTTGATGATATCCAGCAAGAAAAACCACTCAACTTTCAACCGCATCAGCAACAGTGCAGGCTCATTATTAAGAATTACTCTGTTGCCTTGTGTCGACATGCCTCTGTGAACTTTGGTACAGCGCCTCGAGATAAACTTCACCAATCCTCGGAACAGTGGTGAGAGACGGAATAGTTTACTATTAATGTATGCACCTAACGCATCTTACAGGGCCGCGCATGGCCTAGTGGTAAACTTTCGTGACTATTACGGTGTCTCGGGTTCGTTCCCAGGCAGGTAAGAACGCTTGAACAGCCACTAAATATCCGCCGTGCGATGGATGGACACTTTGAGACGTCGAGCCCCGTGTACCGGCCCCCAGTTATAAATAAGGTAGTCTTCCTCCTCCTTTCTATCTCACTTCCGTGTGACTTTCCTGTCAGACACTTTAGCCCACATGTCCTATGTTCCTACTGTTAGAAATTATTATTAGAAATATGACTGTCAGAGTTCTTCGAACCAGACGCCTCAGAGAACATTTAACAGAATTGCAGGTGGCGCTGCTCGAAACGTTTTTAGTTGTTTACTCTAGCGAGCGTTGCCTGAGAAAAAAAAAGAAGATCCCCTTCTGCTGCTCACGTCGGTTAGTAATCTAAGTGGTTGATCTTTGACTGAACAACAACAATGTCGGTGATATGTAGAGGGTGTGCGTGTTGGAATAGTGAGTTATTACCTTTTTGTGGATATGTACAATAAATATTAGTGTGTTGTCATTTGAAGCGTTTTTATGTGTGGAATCCCCTTTTTCGCTCTGTGATTACTAAGGATAGATCTTCCTGCAGCTGGTAAGTGGCTTACTGCCTTACTTAAAGGAATTATAGATTTTAATTGTTTAGAAATATCTAACACCTACTTCTATGGGTTGTTTAAAAGCTGGGGTCAGATAATCCCTTCTTAAAATCCTCTACAACTGAACTGAACATCTCACAAACAAACTATCAGGCGGTACGTCGAGGATGCACTGCAAACTGAACACTTATTATTCCTGACCTTTGACAAAATACCATATGTTTTGAGCAATAAATTCTACTAAATGCACTCAAGGATTCTTTTAGAAGTTAAAGATATTTGACTGAGACATTTGCTTGGCTGAATATTAATAAAGCTTTACCAGCAGCAGCAAATCAATACCGTTTATTTCTAAACTTTTCCAAAGCAAGATCTTACCGTATTAAAAACTAAAAATCTTTCTCAAAAAAGTAAGTAACCAGGAATAAAATGACACACATTCTCATGTCAAAAAACATTATATTCAAGTAGAAAAAATACCATTAGTTTTAACATTTCTCATTCAAAATTAAAATTTGACTTCGAACGTGCTTTTCAATAAAACAAATTTCTTGCTTTTTCTTAAAGAATGTAATGAAAATCTGAGACTTACAAAATTGCAATTAGGGCATGTACATCTTTATACTAGACGTAGGGACAGGAACTTATGAATACAATAAAATTGTGAGCCTTACCACTGATCATGCATCAAATTAGCTTATTCACTGGCTCTGTGGCTTTACCAAACTGAAATTTAGCTGTGGTATAAGCCTACTCAGGTAAAACGAATAAGTGAAAAGTAACAAACTTGCTCACCTGTTAATTTGAATGTACAAACATAGGGAATGATGTGTCTTCACTACTCAGTGTTGTAGACTTCTGTTACCCGTATGTCCTCCGGAATATCGTGTAACATTGGAGGACCATGATTAATGTTACCCGTATGTCCTCCGGAATATCGTGTAACATTGGAGGACCATGATTTCGTAGGTATGAATTTCGGAAAGGGGGCCTACAAATTAGTAAGTGTGGGAAAGCAATATATTCACCAAATAATTCCTACGGTATCGCATAGAACGAGGAAATAGTTAAACGAGGAAGAGTAGTTACCAAGTAAACAATTTAGAGAGCGCGGGAATTGGGAAAGAAAATCCGAGAAGCATAATGTGGACAGGCGTTCTAAGAGGATAATTATAATACCTATTTCATAATTTTTCTAAGACCTGGCTGAGCAGATTTCTTTCTTGAGGAGGAAATTCCTTATTTTTTTTTCATCATTCTTTTGAATTGTTTTTTTATTTTATTTTGTGTTCCCCGAGCTCTCCGGAAATTCCAGTAAGAATACGCACGAAACACACCCCTAGGTTAGTAAAGAGAAAACTCGGAGGTTTTAGCAAGCAACGCTACGAGAATGAAATGCTCGCAATCACAGGTGGGGGCCAATTTACTGGACCTTTCGCTATTAACGAAGTCACGTTTTACGCACGCTAGCGGGCAACGAACAGGGCATATTTCTCGTAGTGGGCGTAACTGGTTGACACCAACAGAAAGAGTCATACAGGAAGCGTACGTGAAAATTCTAAGGCAGCGCGGACATCCCGCGGAGCAGTTGACAAGATAAAGGAATATTCATCTTCAAGAAAACTCGATGTTCTCAAGCCTTTGCCAACGAATCGGAGGGATTCCCATACAGGGATGTAAACCAATGCCGAAGCGAGGAAAAGCGGCCCAACCAATAAGGGGAGAACCATTTGGGTAGGACAGGAACACCCCGAACCCCTTAAACATAGACGAGAGAAAAAGTTTTTTTTAGGCGGAGATGATTTGGAGAGAACACGGGATGGAATGATGACTGCTATTTCTGGGTGAACGCAGAGAGGAAAGATGGACTCTAGATGAATCCTGGGCAGAATATCGCAGAAAGAATTAAGTTAGGAGTTTTCCTGGGAGGACGCTCAAAATTGAGCAAGATGATTTCCAGGTGAAGGGAAGTATGATGTTTTCCCTGAGAGGTTTTACGCAAATTTTGGGTGAAGCATCGAGTGATCTTATGCGGGCAGTGTGCATTCAGCAGGACCGGATGAGGTCCCAACCATAGACTTTATACCTATAAGTAATACCGGACGACAACGAAATAGATGAAAAGAAAAGAATTTGGTGAGAAAAATTTCATAATTCCCAATATCTCGTTAGCATGATCATGATTTTGTCTCCTATACATCCTCGGTAGAAAAGAGATAATTTTAATCTCTTGCAAGTGCTGAATAACATAATGTGTCTTATATTTTGCGGAAGGTGAACTTTAAAATATGATTGCGAATATCAAAAAGCATAATGAACTTAAAATATATTTTGGTTTAAATTAATAGAAATCTCCACCGATCAGTGTAATAGATTTTAAGGAAACACAAATGAAAATAAATTCTGTATTTTATAATGAAATTTACCCGAGTTTCTCAAATCTTTGAAAATTCAAAATAAGTGAATCTTTGTTTATTTTAACCTGAATAATTAAGTAGAACAATCGTAAAGTTTTGGTAGAGTAACAACTCCAAGATTTTAAGAAGAAAATAACTTTTAACATTTAGCAAACCCAGTCGCAGGAAAATAAAAGGTCCAAATCTGACATGAGTTTATTAAATTTCAAGCGGCATATGGAGGAATATGGGTTTCCCATGTTCTCCCATATGAAACACAACGCAATGCACCCGTCAACCCTGAACTTGGAGACCCTCCATTAGGGAACCCAACTTCACGGTAGACACCCATAGGCGGAAGATAATAGAGAGTAAAGAGTTACGAAAATTAACGGCCTTCTTAATAATTAATCCCACTGCAGCGAATAGGACGCAGCAGATGGTTCGCCCTCACATCGAGTAGGGGGTGGTAATATAAAACTGGTGCCGTGTGACCAGGATTTTTCAGTTCTTTGGTTAATTAATATAAAATTTGTGCTAGGACCAGGATTTCTTTGATCCTGTGGTTTAAAAAAAAAAAAGAATATTTGTTTTCGGTGGTCAGGATAATTAATCAAGTATACAGAATTAGCAGAATAATGCGATGTGTTTCTATTATCTCCCCTTCAATTCTGAGTAACAAGATGCAGGTTTTATAGAAAAATTAAGGAAATTGTAGCAAGATTTTAACTTCAAAAAAAAATAGTGAAGGTGAAATGCAAGTAAATAAGTTGCAGGAAATCAGATTATGCTGAAATAAATTTAAATTTCTAAGGAAATAGGCAGAAAAACAAATAAGAGTGATACTGCTAATTTAGCAAATGAATAGATGAAATCTTACAGAAAATACATGAAAATTAATAGTACGGAGAAAATAAATTTATACAAGTGTAATTCATGAATAATTTTGATTTATCGTTGAAAATCAAGGAAAATTCCTTGCAAATCAAAGTGAAATTATTTTTGATGTGTTGTTTATTTGTGCATTTGAGTGTTGTGATTTTAAATCGGTAACTAGGAGGAATAATAGGTTCATTGATAACTTGGGGAATGTATAATTTAACGGTGAGGCACTGATAGAAGAGTAGTGATGAGAAGTTGTGGTGATATATATTTTAAAATCAAAAGTGCATTATTATTGAAGTGTGATTTTATTATGTGTGTTGATGCATTGATAAGAAACTGATAATTTAAGAAGGAATAGGCAGGTTAATTATTGATAAGAGGAATTAATTTTTTTTTCTGCAAGATATAGGAGCTAATAGAAGGTTAAGCAGTAATCTTGATTTGTTTTGGAAGACTAAAAGGGAATGTAATATCTAAGTGTGTGTTTTATTGTGCATTTAAATGTGTAGAGGTACTTGGGAGTGTAGACAGAGAGTAGTTAAGTGGATTAATATTTGGGAAAAGAGTAATAAAAAGGACTAGTGCAAGAAGAATTGGTAGGAGTAATAATTGGATAATGCTGGAACAAATTTTTGAAATGAAAATAGTGTTTATGGAAGTGTGATTTATTGTGCTTTAAATGTGGGATTGCATCCACCAAGGGAAGTAGACAGAGGTTATTGCTAGTATACTAAAATTTAATGAATTTAGGAAGTCAGCATAAGTATTTGAGGTGTGGTTCTAATTTCTTGAAAAAGTGGTTATCGTATTAATTTTGTTACAAGTGCATAATTTGATCTCAAATGTTTCTAGTGTATTTATATATATATTTAAGACGTTCAAATTTATTACATATCTTAGTATGAAGTGCTGGTTGTATATGTGCATATTTTGAGGGAATTTTGTTTAGTGTGTCGCGAGTTAGGTAGAGTTAAGTTGAAAGCCGAATGCAATTTAGGAGTAAGCTAGGAACGTTAATCATCTTATTCGTAGACAATTGTTTTCTGATCATAAGTCAAGTGGGTTAGCAGACGAAGCAGCGAGTTACGTTAGAGTGAATTTTTTATTTTTACGTGGTAGCTTCACCGGAATTTTTCTAATTTTATGCGACTTTACGAGATTACGAAGCATATAGTAGAAGCCGTGGGAATTTAAGTTAGTAAGGTTAAAGAATAAATATATGGCTAACCAACAGAACGGAGAACAGAGCAACGGTGAACAGAATTTTGTTTCGGAAAATTGCATAGTTGATCAACAGAACCAGGAGAACGACCTTCAGGGCACTCTAGAAGGGAAGCCGTGTCAGAAAATTGTGTAGTAGCCCCGCAGAACGTACCAATAATGGCGGGAATGTTGGCGTATATCCCCACATTCAGCGGATCGGATGAAAATCTGACCGCACGTCAATTTTTCGAAACGTTGGAGAGCACCGCCGAACTGTCAGGATGGAACGACGCCGTTAAAATTTTATCAGCTAAAGCAAAATTCAAAGGAGCCGCCAGTCACTTTCTTTCGGAGGCCGTCGATATTAGGAGGGAGACCGAGTACGAACGATTTAAGCAGGCGATAGTACAAAGATTCGACGCATTGCAACCGGTTACCGTGAGAATGCAGAAATTTACGACTTGCCGACAAAAACCAGGAGAACGGGTGGCCGAGTATGTAGCTCGTCTTAACGGCTTAGCTTATTCCTACATGGAGACGATGGATTTAGAAAATGAGCAAGTGCGAGGACTGGTAGACAGCACTAAAATGTCGCAGTTTTTGAATGGATTAAAACCCCAAATTGAGGCGCACGGTTTTATCCTTCGCCCCGGAAAATTTTCAGGCAGCAGTTCAGAGAGCGCTGGCCGAAGAGTCTCACAATCTCTTATTAGACCGGGACGTTAACGCTTACGATGCACAGCAGGAATCGAGTTCGATCCCAGGGACTTCACAAGGGCAACAGAGCAATTCAACGGACCAGATAGCCGATTTGTGTTCTATGATGGCGAAGCAGCTAGCAACTCATGAGATGCAGGTGAACGCTCTGAAAAGTGAGGCAGAAAATTTGAGGGAAAGGCTAAGGAAAGCAGAGAATTCGCACCGGACGCACGTAAATCGCATTAGAAATTTCCAGAGCGCTAATTATGAATCTAGGGGAAATTTACCCGACGTAGACATTACTTCGGCCATCTGCTATAACTGCGGCGATTTTGGCCATATCAAGCGATTTTGTTATCGGAACAATCGGGAAGGAGCAGTTTATACGCAACCATCGCAGCAAGCTCAAAGAGGTTCATGGGACAGGGCACCCAACCCTTCGTACCCGCGACAGCAGAATAACTTCTCCCCTGGCGACCGCCGCGGTAATCAGTATCGCTCCTACAGGAACTACAGCGCCACTTACCGACAGGACGCTCACGTCCCACAGAATCCAAGGAATTTGGGAACAGAAGAGAAAACCGCGTTCGTTTTGAAGAGGATGCACCAGGAAGAGATTGCAATAGGTATTCCAGGCAAAATTCGCGTCCTTTAAACTAATTTCGGGTCAAGATAAGGGGACCGCCCTTGGCCGGAATTATAATAAGGTCCGTGGAGTTACTTTAACAAATTGTTACGTCCGAGGTGATGGAGCACTCCCGTTGGTGAAAGTTAGGATAGGAGATACTCACGCGTTTGCACTCATCGACAGCGGAGCTTGTATCTCAATCTTTTGTGCTTCACTATTAGAGGAGATAAAGGGAAAGATTCGTATACGTGACTTAGGATCAGCAGTTTTAGTGAAAGGCATTACTGGAAGCACTTTACCTACATCTCAGTGCTATGAGATACCGGTAGAAATCGGAGGAGAAACCATTTTACATCCCTATCACGTTACTCAGCGGAAGTTGCATCAAGATTATTCTCTAATCTTAGGCTGGGATCTATTGAAGGAGCACGGATACATATTCGACGCAGGAAAAGGAATTTTGAAACGGGAAAGCAGAGCAAATTTAGCTAGAGCAGAGTACGGTAGAGGAAGGAATAACCAGAAAGAAATTTTAAAGGGAAAGCACGTCAGTCGAAAATTCGAACCCAGGTCTTGTCCGTGCCTTCAGCGGAAAGGACCAACCCCATTAACTCCGACGTAACCAAGATAGGAAGGACCGTCCATAAGGAACTCATCCCACCGTATTCGGAAAGGGTTATTCGGATGCGATGTGGGAAATTTTCGGGATGTCAGGTTAACCAAGTGCTAGTACAGCCGTTAGAAAGATACGCCCAGGGAAAAGTACGCTTGGGTCGTTCAGTAAACACGCTGAACAAATCAGGCATCATACCCGTATTGATAGCTAACCTCACAAATCGCCCCATTCACTTCAATAAGAAGACCAGATTAGCGAAAATTCAACCAAGTGTGTACGGAAATTTGAAAGAAGCTGCGGCGAAACAAGAGAAGTATGCAGACAGGCACGCTGCGGAAAAGAATCTACATTTAGGCGACAGAGTATTTTTGCACACCCCTTTTTCACAGCCACATTTATCGCGTAAGCTAGCTCGAACTAACTGCGGAGATTGGGAGATAGTTTCGTTCCCCACCCCAGTAAATGTTCAGTTGAGGTCAGTCGAAAATCCGAACAAATATCAGACCGTGCATAAAAATCGAGTCTTCAAGCGGACTGAACGCCTACCCCAGCTTATAGCAGAGTCACCGGTACAGGACAATATAGAGGTACAAGTACCCAGACAATCGCAGGATTTCTCTGACGACGGATCGGAAAGCACACAGGACTACGACTATCTGGATTGGGTCGATTTTCCCAGAGTAGTCATGCCGCAACCGACAAGCAGTAGAGCAATGCCGCCCGTAAGTCAACCGCCCAACATCGGAGTACCGATAAATTCGCCGCCCGCTACGTCGAGTTCAGCGCGAAGGGAGACAAACAGGGAAGTACCTCCGCCCTTGCAACATGTTGAAGAGCCGAGGCGCACACAGGCAATCGCGGAACCAACGGAGGAGACCATACCGTCACAGGATTCCTATCAGGAAAGCAGCAGCCGACAAACACAAGAAGCAACGCGCCAAAGGGTTATTAGAGATCCATATCTACTACGTTCGCAGGACAGAATTCAGCAAACAGCAGCAATACACCCCACAGCAAATTCACAAGGGCCCAACACTTTGGAAATAGGCCCGAATCGCACATACCAAAGGAAATTGTGGTCAGCGACTCGACCGAAAGACTTGAGCAGCCGGAAGATACTAGCTTTGTAAATAGAATGTTGAAAAGTCTCAGTCAACCCAGTAATCCAGAGGGAACCTCTTGGTTCGATTTAGCCGACCGCTATTTGTCGCAGCGCATTCAAGAAAACCTAAGCGCAGGAACACCAGAAGGAGCACCCGTCAATAATCTTTATCCACAGTGGAGGAAAATCGTGGCGAAACCTCAGGAATCATTGGTTTAAGCCGAGGAAGTAGGAAGAACGCTGGGCGAAGAAAAAAAAATTGTGTGTGTTGTAAAAAAAAAAAAAAGAAAAAAAGGAAACAGCGATGCGGAATAAGTGGGAAGATCCCTGAATTTTCACGGTAAACGTTTAGCAGAAAATAAATTTGATAGGTGAAAAAAAAAGAAAAAAAAAAACAATTTTTTTGCGATCTGATCAGTAATCGAAAATAATTCGTAAAAGAGTCTAGCTAGAAAATGGTGTATAAACATGGAAGAATATGCAGGAAGTAATTAATAATATTCATAGCAGGACCGCAGCCTAGTACGTGCATCGCAATCTTTCCAGTTTTGAGTTCGCGAACCACGGAAAACTAGATTTAAAGTTTTTTTTTGCTACGATAAGGGGAAAATTAATATTAAGTAAGGAAAAATACATTACGTAAGAAAAAAAAAAAAAAAAAAAGAGGAAGAATGGGCCCGGGATTAAGCGCCCAGCAGAGAAAAAAAAACCTGTGGAGGAAGCAATGTTTTTATTTCAGAGGAAAGACTGAACGGTAGCAATCATTCCTTTTAAAAAAAAAAAAAAAAAAAAATATTTTGTAGGAAGAGAAAAAAAAAAAAAGGAGGAAAAATAATAATTTTCCGCTCAAATTTTATTAATGATAGGCAGTAGGAGGATAAGCGAAGGTAATCGTAGGCAGAATGACGTCGCTCATGCACGGGGCTTGCAAGAGTAGAGGAACGGACGGACCGTGTTTCCAGTTTGAGAAACCCCGTACACAAACTGGCTGGCAAGGAGCAAAAGGAAGAATGGGAAGGCGCCATCTTGGGCCGCCATCTTGAAGCAAGAATGCAAAAGAAGGAAAATTTATCGTTAAAAGAACGGGAACGCTCGGTAAGATATTTTGTACAGCAACGGCCGAGCATTTCAAAGGATGGAAACTATAAACGGGAGCACAGCACGACGAAGAAAAAAAAATTAATTTTTTCTCTCAAAACTTTCTGAAGCATAGGCCGGAGTAATATATCACTAGAGAAAAAAACGTAAGCACCTTCTGCGGAGAAATGGCCGTGCGGAAACACCGACGGAATGCAATGAGAATAGCAGCGTATCGGATAATGCAGTGGTTCAAAATTACTATCCATGGCAGGTATTCAAAGCAATTAAAATACGCGAACCTGAAAACAAAACATGGTATAAAAAAGTAGCAACAAACATGATCGACGCGTAGCCTAAACGTCACCTAACATAGCCTAACCATAACCTATCGAAATGACAGTAAAAAGCACTTACCTTGAAGGGAAATATCCAAAGGTACTATATTTTTTTTTTTTTTTTTTGTTTTTGTGGATAGTAGGAAAATTCAGTTTTAATTGATAAGGAAGGCAAGTATAACGGAAGAAAAGTATAGAAATGAAATCGAGGTAGAAATGCACTAGGTACATCGTGAGGTTAGAGGTTGAGAAAAGCAGAAGAGGAAATGTGAATGACAAATTCACCAGGCCCCGCTCCCCATCCTCTACCACCACAGCACACGAGGAGCAGTTGCAGATTCTCCCAAACCACAACTGGCGTCGAGCATGCGAAAAATGCGACGATGTGAGATGAGGATTAATACGTGCAGACATGGTGCAACGATACCAAAAAAAAAAAAAAAAAAAAAGAGATAAAGCAGAAGAGGAAATTTGAATGACAAGTTCACCAGACCAAAAGAAGCGTGTTGTTTCAATGAAATCCGTCAGCGAACTGAGCACTGACCTGCAGAAATTAGAGGGGTAGTTTTAGCCCCAGGTAACAGAATACTAAGTGGATGCTTCTACATAGGCTAAACAAGAAGCCTCCGATGTAAGCAAAACATGCAAGAGGCTACGCTATTGTGCGCTCACTTACACCCACAGGCATCATCAGCGCAGGTGTTTCAGATTTCGAGCCGTGAGAGACGGTCAACACAGGAACGACCCAAAATTTTTGGAGCGACGAATTTGCAGGGTGACATCGCCCAAAGGGGACCCTCGCAAGCATTTTCGAGGAAATCCCCTATTTTCCGAAATCATCGGCGTTCCTTAAATGGTCGCCGCACACCTGCGAATACACGAGAAAAGCATCTGGTCGTGAAATCAGAAATAGCCAGGAATGAGAATACAATGGTAATACGCGAGAAAAAAAAAGAGAGAGAAGAAAAAAAAAAAGAGTAAAGCACTAAAGATAAAATGGCAAGAAATAGTTCAGCAAAGAACTAACGATTAAGTTAAACAACGTAAAAGGAAATAAGCGACTATACGCGGGTACTATCTGGTAGACAATACGACAAACACGAAAAGGGAAATTAATAATTTTTCTTTTAGAAGTAGTAGACGCACCAGCGAATGGAAATAATAGCTGCAGAATAGATAAATGGGAAGGAAACAACCGTTATTTAATTATAATTTAGTAAGCTTAAGAAACACGAGTGATGAGATTTTTATTTTTGTTGTTGTTGGAGAAAAAACCTACAAGTAGGAAGAAAAAACAATACAATTAGAGAAAAGGGAAGCCTGGGATGGAATGCGCTTCGGAATTTCGAAAAATATATATATATATATATATATATAATATATGCACATAAAAACCCCTCACTTCTCGTAGGTCAGAGTGAAACGAGCTTTTCGAAGGAAATATTACTAGTTCTTAATGTAAAGTGTATATAATGCATGTGCAAGAGAAATACCGAGGTGATAAGGAGTGATTTCATGTGTATGCTTGTTTTGAGATAATTATGGCCGACAAGTGTCGACAGAACCATTACCACTTTTAAGATATTTGAAGAGAGTGACATTTCGTCAATAAAATGGACAAGATGAACGTGATTGCGTTCTCCTTAGTAATCTGGACAGTTAGCGGAGTAGCTGCTAATCACGAACTTTGTCATTTGAAGGGAGATAAATATCAGTGCACTGTAGCATCTCGGGCCGAACTTTTGAAACTAGGAATGCCGCGGAGTGCTTGTCATGCACTTTCATGTGACGAGTGCGTGAAAGCCTGGAGGACATTTATTACGCACAACCATGAGCTTATCGAACCGAGAAATTTCTTCGTTCAGCAGGAACCGAACCCGCAAGGAGCCCTTTCATTAATGGAGTGCACAAGAGACGGTTTACACTGTGCCTGCACAGCCGATGCACCGTGCAGTGGAACGAGCGAATATTGTGCACTGGCGAGCTGTGTGAATAAATCCGTCACTACGTGCAACTGCCGCCTGACGCCAGCAGTATCTACACTGATACATGAAGCGGAAGGACTACGGATTTCGAACCCAGCGCTGATCTCTTTCACAGAGTGCGTTGGAAAACCGCGCACTAATATTTTACCTCGGCGCCGTCACCAGAGACATTTGCTGTCTGACGAAGAGGCAGTATTTCAAAGGGAAAATATCAAAGTATCATACAACGACCCAATCATCACCAGCTCACTTCCAGGAACCCTGGTGATTCGAGTTCGAGGTATGGAGCGGGTTATCACTTTAAGGAACGCTCCGTATCAGACATCATTGCCACCGGAACTACTAGAGCTTTCTGCGGAACTAACTTTGATTTTCGTTACCACGGATGGAAAAACCCTAAGGGGTGCTTTGCAAATCGTAGGTAGAACAACGTGTAGACCCCTACAGTGCATACTGTGTCGTGAGATGCTACGACAGCTAAAGTGTTTACCCCACGCAGTCGCTTATGTAGTGTATATTGTACTAGTCTTAATTTCAGCGGTAACCTTTCTATATGCCAGGAAAGTAGTAATTAGCATCTGGAAGCTGTTGTATGGAGTCGGAACAATTCTTTGGAAGTCATATAGATTCCTCAGAGGAACAACGTTTGTGGCAGTAAAGACAGGAGCCCTAACAGGAAATGCTTTACGTAACGGAGTAAATCAGATGCACGAATATTTGGAGAGGCAAGTTGCCCGTCCAGCGGCGCAACCGCCTTTACACGGACTGGTACTTTTGAGCTTATTTCTGTTGGTAAACGGAACTTCCGCGGAATGTAACGCACATTCGATTGTTGCATCAAAGGTGAAGGAGTGCACGGACTCAGAGGTAGAGCACAACTGCCGTCTAACTACTAATGCGCAGGTAACCCTAATGAATTTGGGGCATGAACAATGCATATGGTTTACGGACCAGGAAAATGACCATACACTTTTTTCCTTGAAAGTAACCTACCAGCAGGCAAACTGTATCTGGCACACGACGAGAGACTATTTTACGCACGTGACTACAATGCGTTATCTCAGCCAATTGGTTTGTGCAAATCACGAGACTTGCAATTGGGGAAAAGGATGTGTGCGATCAAAACAATTTGACGCACTGACAAAACAATCGCTAGACTGGCCCGGCATCACAGGCTGTCAGCCGTCCGACAGTGGGTCCACGTCATGCTGGATCATTGACTCGCAACATTGCCATTTCTTTCGAATATGGCTGGAAGCAGATTTCCTGCGAGCATACGACGTACGCAGAATAGTATCGATGCAGTGTAGTTATCAGCTACTAATTCAACAGCACAACAACGACACCGTAGAGACTCTGACGGTTAAGAACCAAGCCACGACCTCTACGGGCATCACAGTGCAAGTAGTCGGATCACTGGACCAGCCTACACAAATCGTGAACACACATCTGATCTCTCGAGTGGGAAACCCTCAAGAGAGTTATATTGAAAGGGCAAGCTTACCTTCACGACCGATGAAAGGACATATCGGCGATACGCAGAGCAACGAATCGATGTCGAAAAATTTTATCTTCGACGAAAGCATGTTTTCTTGTAGCTATTATGAGGACTCTATGAAATGCCACCGACAACAGTCGTATTTACTGAGTATGATAGAACAAAAAAAGAGCGCCTTACCAATGGCATCAGCATGGCATCAACTGAAGGTTGACGGAAATGGCCAACTTGTTTCGGAACTGTTACACTCAGCCCCTATAGTGGTAAATCTTCAATTCCAGAAGTACAAGTACTCGATCGAAACCAGAACTGTCTGCCCAAAATTCACGGAGGCAGAAATCAAGGTAACAGGCTGTTTTGCATGCGAGCCCTTGGCTACGGTAGAGATCGAAGCTTTCTCATCGTGCGCAGCCGGGATTGTGGACGTTCACTTCGAAAAACTCACGGTGCACACTCGATCGGTAAAACTACAGACGGAAAGACGAACGATCAAGATGAATGTTACCAGGAACTATTCCTCGGCGCAATGGCACGGCACCCATATGAACTGAACGTGGAGATGGTGTTAGCCTACATCACTCCCGTCGGTTAGGCTGATCTCCAAAGGAACTCTGAGAAACTAGCTGAGTGCTTAAGAGATGGGAACGCCCAAAACCGAAACCATATCGCCGAACGGAGGCGCGTACCCGAGCAAATATTGTGTGTCGCCGAGAAGACGGCGGCTGAAGAAATCTGTCACTATCGGAAAGAATTCATATATATATATATATATACAGTGCATATGTTATCTGTCAATGTCAAACTTAGAATTAGATTCGGTGGAGGAATTTAATATTTATTGAACATTATTATAATAATCTTACTCGTAGTTTTATGTTTATTGTATGTGCTTATAATTACATTATGTGTCATATGTGTGCATAAGTTTTCGCAAATAATTGTAATTCATCGCATGTTGAAATGAGCGAAAACGAGCAGCCTTGCAAGAGAGGAAGGAATCCACAGCACCTAACTTTGGGGACAAAACTCTTCAACCCTATGGGAGAGGGAGATAATGTTACCCGTATGTCCTCGGAATATCGTGTAACATTGGAGGACCATGATTAATGTTACCCGTATGTCCTCCGGAATATCGTGTAACATTGGAGGACCATGATTTCGTAGGTATGAATTTCGGAAAGGGGGCCTACAAATTAGTAAGTGTGGGAAAGCAATATATTCACCAAATAATTCCTACGGTATCGCATAGAACGAGGAAATAGTTAAACGAGGAAGAGTAGTTACCAAGTAAACAATTTAGAGAGCGCGGGAATTGGGAAAGAAAATCCGAGAAGCATAATGTGGACAGGCGTTCTAAGAGGATAATTATAATACCTATTTCATAATTTTTCTAAGACCTGGCTGAGCAGATTTCTTTCTTGAGGAGGAAATTCCTTATTTTTTTTTCATCATTCTTTTGAATTGTTTTTTTTATTTTATTTTGTGTTCCCCGAGCTCTCCGGAAATTCCAGTAAGAATACGCACGAAACACACCCCTAGGTTAGTAAAGAGAAAACTCGGAGGTTTTAGCAAGCAACGCTACGAGAATGAAATGCTCGCAATCACAGGTGGGGGCCAATTTACTGGACCTTTCGCTATTAACGAAGTCACGTTTTACGCACGCTAGCGGGCAACGAACAGGGCATATTTCTCGTAGTGGGCGTAACTGGTTGACACCAACAGAAAGAGTCATACAGGAAGCGTACGTGAAAATTCTAAGGCAGCGCGGACATCCCGCGGAGCAGTTGACAAGATAAAGGAATATTCATCTTCAAGAAAACTCGATGTTCTCAAGCCTTTGCCAACGAATCGGAGGGATTCCCATACAGGGATGTAAACCAATGCCGAAGCGAGGAAAAGCGGCCCAACCAATAAGGGGAGAACCATTTGGGTAGGACAGGAACACCCCGAACCCCTTAAACATAGACGAGAGAAAAAGTTTTTTTTTAGGCGGAGATGATTTGGAGAGAACACGGATGGAATGATGACTGCTATTTCTGGGTGAACGCAGAGAGGAAAGATGGACTCTAGATGAATCCTGGGCAGAATATCGCAGAAAGAATTAAGTTAGGAGTTTTCCTGGGAGGACGCTCAAAATTGAGCAAGATGATTTCCAGGTGAAGGGAAGTATGATGTTTTCCCTGAGAGGTTTTTACGCAAATTTTGGGTGAAGCATCGAGTGATCTTATGCGGGCAGTGTGCATTCAGCAGGACCGGATGAGGTCCCAACCATAGACTTTATACCTATAAGTAATACCGGACGACAACGAAATAGATGAAAAGAAAAGAATTTGGTGAGAAAAATTTCATAATTCCCAATATCTCGTTAGCATGATCATGATTTTGTCTCCTATACATCCTCGGTAGAAAAGATAATTTTAATCTCTTGCAAGTGCTGAATAACATAATGTGTCTTATATTTTGCGGAAGGTGAACTTTAAAATATGATTGCGAATATCAAAAAGCATAATGAACTTAAAATATATTTTGGTTTAAATTAATAGAAATCTCCACCGATCAGTGTAATAGATTTTAAGGAAACACAAATGAAAATAAATTCTGTATTTTATAATGAAATTTGCACGAGTTTCTCAAATCTTTGAAAATTCAAAATAAGTGAATCTTTGTTTATTTTAACCTGAATAATTAAGTAGAACAATCGTAAAGTTTTGGTAGAGTAACAACTCCAAGATTTTAAGAAGAAAATAACTTTTAACATTTAGCAAACCCAGTCGCAGGAAAATAAAAGGTCCAAATCTGACATGAGTTTATTAAATTTCAAGCGGCATATGGAGGAATATGGGTTTCCCATGTTCTCCCATATGAAACACAACGCAATGCACCCGTCAACCCTGAACTTGGAGACCCTCCATTAGGGAACCCAACTTCACGGTAGACACCCATAGGCGGAAGATAATAGAGAGTAAAGAGTTACGAAAATTAACGGCCTTCTTAATAATTAATCCCACTGCAGCGAATAGGACGCAGCAGATGGTTCGCCCTCACATCGAGTAGGGGTGGTAATACTTCTTTCAACCACAACTGAATTACCCTGACATTTCACAACTTTATTACCTTACGCACTTCTTTAACTTCACTGGCATGTTAATACACCTAAGCACACCCACTCCAATATTTCTTAGATACCATAGATGAGAATCACCCGTTAACACATCCAGTAAATGAGTTCAAGCATTTCATATTTCAGTATTAAAAACGTATACGTAAGACAAATTCTGCCTCATAATTTACAGGGAAACCAAAGTGCTGATTATACAATCAGTGCTGCCGGAGATCGTCTCCGTTTTCTCATGTAGAGCGGATAACAATGAGTGAATTTTCAGAAATACTGGATCTAAATTTTATTTTTCATAGAGGCAAGAGCAGAAAACTTGAGCATTTTGGTCACATAAAAAGAGGGAGATTTTTTTAGTTGCTTAAAAGAGCAATGAAACGAAAAAGGAAAAGTCACGGGGACAGGATCAATAGGTTAGCCATCAAACAAGTTACAAACGAAATCAATGATTTTCTCAGAATTATTCATTTCTGCTGTCATGAGCAGGATGCAAGTCACAACTGCTCAAAGTTTTGTCACGACCAAAATAGAGTCAAACCCGTTTATATCGAACACGGATATATCCAATTATTCCTTTTATCGAACTTCAGAAAGTCACCCTAGAAATTACATGA
The DNA here is from genome assembly GCA_039090855.1 of Macrothele yani. Taxonomy (NCBI): domain Eukaryota; kingdom Metazoa; phylum Arthropoda; class Arachnida; order Araneae; family Macrothelidae; genus Macrothele; species Macrothele yani. Next base: position 13,689,113 of record CM077012.1, read on the forward strand.
AAAAATATAAGAATAAAGGTTATATCGAACAAAATATTGCACTTATAATGTATATATTTAACATTTAATGTCCACAGTCCGACTAAACATTGACAGAATCAGGTCTTCAACTTAGCACACTACCCAAGACTACCAAACTGTGCTGCAGTAGGTTATTCAAGGTAATGAATAAATTATTTAAAATAGAGAACTTCCGACTAAAACGGAAGGAACGAAGTTAATCCTATTCGTGGCCAGAAAAAAAACCTAAGGCTACAAACGGGGGAGTATTCTGTATTTGAAAATGCTTTTTCTAGGATACTGAGTGATTCATCACATGACCGACAAGCACTTGATGCTGTGGCGGTATTGTTCACTTGTTGATAGTAGTGGGTAAAGTTTGCTTAGTAAAATTAAAGATGTAGATAACATTACGCTAGTGCAAGCATCAAATACAAAAGGCGGACAAAGCTAACAGGTTTATTTTGTGCATAAAACAATAAAAAGATTAATTGCATTAAATTAGAAAAGCGACTTACTGCACTAAAGTCTTTCTCCTCTCTAATATCATGTTAGGTGTACTTTAGTTTGCATTTCTACAGCACTTAAAATACATGCAAATAAATATGGCTCAATTTTTTGACAATCTTAGAACCATGTCTGTGAAATAATTGTTCTTTAATCTGTCGTTGGTCACAACACGTTGAACAACGCCAATGGTCGCGAGTGAGAGTTTTTCTCACACTACCTTTTTCCGATATTTTTGCTCAAAAGTGAACAAAAGCACAGGTGTTAAAAATGCGCTGCTAACAAAGCAAAAGTTACAAATCCAATTAGGCAAAAAAACGCACTCGTAGCATCGCGTTATCTGTAAAAATATAAAACACAAATGCCAGGGGTTCCTTGATGAGAAAAGCTCTCCCGTGATGCAAACGCCAGCGGTCGCTTGATGAGAGTTTTCACACGAAGCACACGTGAGGAAAGAGCAGACTGAAGGTCAAAAACGCGCCAATCCTTATCGGAACTGGTAAGAGATTGTTGAGAAGATTCTGAAAGTCAGCTAGAGCGGGGTTGGTGCCCCCAGAGTCACTTCCAAATAAATGGCAATCTTTATATGTGGAGCGTGAGAGAAATGCTCACAGCGCGACTAACGTCGTGTTAAATGTATGAAAAAAAACATTTGTATTGAGTTCTACATATCCATCTATTCCGCATATACCGAATTATTCTGTATGTTAAACAATCACGACTGTCCCTTTAAGTTCGATATAAAAGTGCTCGACTGTATAATTTCATGGTTGCCATGAAGCAGTAGGCTGACCGTCTAACCCTTTTCAAGTGATACCATGCGAAACATTTTGGAAAGCAACTTAGTTATCAACACCACCATAGCAATTTCTGAGTTTTCGTAAAAGTCGTGTAGAAATCTGCGAAGCAAGCCGTTATCTTACACAGTAGAAATTTAAGATACAGAACGCAGCATTTTTCAATAAAAACAATATATTTATTTAAAAGAAAAAAAAAACCATTAAAATTCTCAAGAGCTACCATCCTGTTTCAGTTGATGTCATCCTCAAATACCTAGGAGATCACCTGAAATTGAACATTCCCTAAATAGCGTCGTGTTCAGGTCCGCTGGGATCTTCTCCATTGAAACCCAATCTCCCAGCAATCACTGTGGAAGCTAACACACGGGAGTCTCAGGTGATTCTTTTCTGCACTCAGTATGAGCAGTGCGCACTTTCATTACGCTATTCTTTAAGCGGTTCGCTCATACAAATACTGAAAGATTTTAATGCTCAAGGGAATTGAATTCTTTCTTCAGTAAAGTGACTCATAAGAAATATTTCCTTGTGAAATCCATAAATCAGTAATGAAAAGTTCATACATATGTGCCTAAATTTTGATTTTATTTTTATTCGTCTGAATTCTACTCTTGTCCGTTTGCAGTCAACTGTGAAAAGAATATTTGCGCATGACTCTAACACAAAACCCTCTGCAAAAATAAAAATGCTAATCCAGTTCGTAATAAGCCATGTGTTCAAAATAAAAAAGTTTCAAGCAGTGAACAAAACTGGTTCTTAAGTGTCTATAAGGTAAGAATTTTTGTGTTCTCGAAATTCTCAAAGAACTTTCATAGAATTTTTTTATATTCTTTACTTTCCTTCAATTTCATCAAGAAAAATAAAGAACGCACTAAATGTTTGACCGATTAATGAAAACATTTCAAATGAATAATAATGTTGAAAGTGGCATCGAAAAGATAACGCTCATATTAAGTCAGCTTACGTATGTTATGAGTGGCATATATATGCGTATAATCATATATACGTACTTCCATGTATTTCCACTTACGTCATAACGCGTACGAAATAAACATACACCACGTTTTAGGAAACGTTTGGTATGGAGAATTACATTCTCTGGATTCAATATTCTTTTATTCTTCGTACCTCATAGTTTACTTTGAGATTACCACACAATGAGTTCACGAAGGTATACGGCCTACGACACGTTCTTTCAAGAGCAGATTTGCTGCTGAAACGTGATACTTACTGATCATCTCCAGGTTTTTAAAATGGTCAAGAAGTTCTTGACTTTGATATTTCTCGTATCACTCATATCTTTAAATAAACTGCTTTGTGCATTGCCCAAATGCCATTTTCTTCAACAGCGAGCACTTATCCAGAGTGCATATCCTTAGCAGTCATCTAGAGAGTATATCATATCTATACACATCGGGATTGTATATAATTATTTTTCCTAATCAATGCTGCAAACTGCTACGACTAAAGTTCAAATTTGTATACTCTCAGAGTAGTTCTGTCACACCCAGATCTTACAGCAGTTTTGTGACTTTTCCTAATGTTTCTATGTGCGGTCTTCTATTAAAATCCAAATTTGAATATACTCAGGAGCTTGAATTATTTTTCAAACTAGCCTTCCTCAAGGCAACACTAATTTTGCACACCAGTCAGCTATGGAAAATAATACTGAATAAGACAGAGAAGAGGTAAAGACACCAAAAACGAGTTTCGATTTATGCCAGGGAGAACTGCAACTGGTACTATACATGCTCTAAGACCACTTAGAGGAATACAGATAAGCATAGGCGCATGCTATTTATAAACCTGGATATATGAAACCACTTCTTATTCGACATTTCGATATGACAACAGCAGGAGTAGGGGAAGTAATACCTTGCATCATACTGTTTGTAGATAAGGGGTGCTACGTGCCAATAGTAAAAGAAAAGCTCTAAAACTGAAAAAGAGTGTTAGACCAGTCCGATGGGCGATTTGTCAGAGGCTTCGGACTCTGTCTAATCGTGAGTGTCAGTCCCGGGTTCGAGTCGCGGATAAGACATCGGTGGTGTGCTAGTCCTCCCTAGGATCAGTTGCAATACATTTGTGACAGGCGACACCTTAAAGTCACAGCTTTACATGCTCACGTAAAAGCAGAACCAAAATACACTGAGGGGACCGAAATCATGGGGTACCTACCTAGTAACGGATAGGCCCGCCTTTCGCCGGATAAGGGCAGTCACACGGCATGGCATTGAGTCCATTAGATCTCGAAAGTGTCCCACAGGTATATTCAGTCATGCTTGCGGCACTACTGTCCATAGTTCCGTCCCATTCCTGGGATCCAAGTCTCGAACAGACCTTTCCAGAGCAACCCAAAGATTTTCCATAGTGTTCATGTACGGTAAACGAGGAAACGATTCCAGGATGAGAACGTCTGTGAAATGCTCTTCTAACCATGTTCTAGTCACCACGGTACAACAGAAATTAACTGAAGCTGATAAAGTCGCAGTAATTCTGTGTTGAACATCATATTTGGTTATTGTAGCGGAGGCATGGCACTTAAAAATAGCGAATTGTCTTTGAAAACGTAATCTGCTATGAATCATGTTTTTCTTAATTTGGGCCAACAGGTTCTATAAAATTATTTGGCGAACACCAAACACCATGTGAATATCTGGGAAAATACTATAATAAAATCTGGAGAAAACAGATATAAAACATATTGACTTTATTAGTCACAATGCAAAAGGTTTGGCATAAAATACATTCATTTTCTAATTGCATTGCACGAGTTGCATATATCATTAAATCAATGAAGAATGTGCAGCAAAATCACATACAGGTTATTCTTTTACGAAAATGCTTTAACTGTAACTCTGAACAGCAAGTTCTGTCACTGATAAATATAAAATAGCTTTGTTGTATATATTTCTAAATCACCATAAGTAATACGTGCAGAAGACGAACTTTAATTTCATTATTCTATGGAAATACCTTGAATAATGAAATTCATTATCCTAAAGGATTTCCTCTATAGTGTAAAAGCAGTGTTGTAATTGTTTACACCGTAATGTAGTGTGCAAAAAATTTGAGATAGATTAAATGACCTGAAATATAATCCATGTGAAACTTTAATAGCACGTTATTTATACATATTTCCTTTGTTTACAAGTTTTCAGTTTTTCTTGACATCAATAATCGGTGAATAATAAAAATACATACAAATGTTATAAAAGATATGCTGAAACACTGATTTTATTCGAAAGTCGGAAACATGAGTGTTAAAAACTTGAACACAAATTTTTTTCCGTTGCTTTCAAAAGCCATTATTCTTCATATTCTTTTAACATTGCTTTTGAAATATGAGGTATAAATGCAAAACTATTAACTATGAAAACGGTTCAGAAATAAATCACAAAATGTTCCTTTTCCATCTATCACTTTATGGAATAACAGATGATGCGAAAGTATCGATCTTTTTCTAAACATCAGTTCTTCCCTTTGAGATCTTCCTGTGAGAGGCTGATTTTTATGGAGAGTTTGTCTGCAGCCCCAGAGAATAGTTTCTAATAAATTTCCAGAAATGCTGTTTCTTTACTTGAAAGCAATCTTTAAAAATGTGCGAATAGTTCTAATAAACACGTCAAACATAAACTCAGACCTCTATGTATCCTTACATTGGGCTAAAATACACTTACTACAAACTTGGATTATATACGTATTTGAAACTCAATTGTCAGTAATACACTGCTTTTCATAATTATATGACTACCTACTATTTCAAGCATAGCGAAGTAAAAAACAATTAAAATCAAACAAAAGTCATCTTATTGAAAAGAACGAACCATTTACTCAATAATTACAGATACAATCGTAAAAAATCCTTTCGAAGGCAAAAGGAACCTCGTTTTTTATACTTGCCAAAACAAAAGTGTTTCACGGCTCTTAACTAATGCTAAAATTTTATCAGGCATGGAATGTACAAATCTTTGTAATACTTTTCTGGTCTATTTCCGCCCATTTAGAAATTATTGCTGCCTTAAGTTCGGTAACATTAGTATACTGCCTTGTTTTTCGGTACATCGCCCTTGCTAGATTACTCCACCCATTTTCCATGGGATTAAGGCCAGGCGCCACAGATGGCCATTCTATCACATTCAGGTCGTTGTTCCAAAAACCACTCCCATGTGCGTTTGCTGTATGAATAGGTGCATTATTTTGTTGAAGAATCCATGTAGAATCAGCAATTTCATCAGCACACGGCAGTAGACTGTCCTTAATAAGCTCTTAGCAATCCATAGCCTTCATTCTACTTGATGCAAAAGCTACGGCAGTTTTACTCTTAAATCTCAAGCCAGCCCCAATCAAAACGAACCCACCATCTTGTTGTCTTTTGGAAAAAATCTAAGGCTCTTTACGAAGATCGTGCCAATATTTGCTCCATCCATCCGGGTCACCTAAATTAAACGTTTTCTCATCAGTAAAGATGAATCTTTCAATTTTTTCCCGGGACATATGTTATCTTGCCCACTTCAGTCGATTTTCACGGTGCAGATCAATCATTCATGGTTGTGATTTTTTGTTTCACATAGGCTAAGTTTTGGCAGCTCCAGACAACCCTGGAGAAAGTTGATTTGGAAACTGTGGTAACATTGGGTCCTTTGACAACTGATCCTGAGATACATTTCCACTTTGTAGTTTCCTTATAACCATTCTTTTTTGACAGTTTTTAAGATTCTTCAACTTTCTTCACTTCTTCTGACCGTAAGCTTCGCGCAACTTCAGATAATTTAGTATTGTTACACGCGACTGGCCTAATTTTTTGCCATTGATCTGGAGGATTCGCCGCACTTGCTCCAAGCCGTAATTCACCCTTTCTCAAACTCATTCAACACCTTTCCGCGACCCATGCTGCCGACGTTCAGCATGCGAGCTGCTAATGATATCAAATCCACTAGAAACGATGTTTTTGTATAATTGGTGGGATTTGCATACTTTAGCAGTTTTATCTGCTTACGATAAGATGCAGTGTTGCCATCATGCGGCACATAAATCACGATTCTCACATTTTGGCAAAACGTAATCGTATTATTTTGCAACATAGCATTTCTAATAAAAATGCCCTATAGCTACAGTTAGGATTTTTAAAACATTTTTATGTTATTTATTCACTATCATATACAGATGTTATGGAGGATTTTGCTCTTTCAAAATTAACGTTGTTTTTTGCAGTGTTTTCTTCAAAATGGTGGGTAGTCATATCATTATGAAACGCAGTGTATTCAAAGCTAGGTATAATGTATGACATAACAAAGTTAAACATTTAGATTTTTTAACAACAGGCTTTTCACTGAGAAAATAAAAACATCGAGATAAATGATACAAATTCCGAAATGTAACACAAGTGCCTTTTAGATATTTTTAATGTGAAAATCGTATGTTATGATGCGATGTTGCTTCAAAATATAAGAGCAATGAATCAGGCGTGATTTTTTTGCTAATATCTGATTTCTCTCTATAAAAACTGTGTCGAATAACAATTATTCGGCTGCTGTGTGCTGGTAAAAGAAAAACGTGGAAAGAGCGATGACTTTGTCTATTTACATTGTTTCCACGTATTTGGAAGATTTTAACCATTTCTCTCGCCCTTTGGATTTATTAGCTATAATTAAATAGCTTGTGCCGTTAATCCTCACCAAATGGAGAAATCTCAGTTGCTGAGCCCATCCCTACGGATTTGTGAAGTCAGATGCTGACAGATAAACACACATAGTGCCGTGGATTGTTGGCACCGTAGCGTAAAGCGAACGCATTTGGTTAGTTATCAAGAAATCGGGGGTTCGATCCCAGCAGTGTCGAATAACAATTTTTTCGGCTGCTGTGTGTTGGTTAAAGAAAATCCTGGAAAGAGCGATGATTTTTTCTATTTATAGAAACTGAAATTAGGTTTGAAAACTTAGATGTAGAGACCCGGTTACAAAAATGGAAGAAATATAGCGCGTGTCATGTAACCTCTCAGTGGCCTGTCGATACCCCTAAAGATTCAAACAAACTTAATAAAAGCACATGGTATTAAACACGAATGTGTAAAACATTTCTTGAAAGTCTGACTGGGCAACCTATCACTCCCATATCAAATGGTACCTTCCCAAAGGGATCTATTGGACCGATATTCCTTTCAATAAATGTGATCAAACGTTTTTGTTAAGTTATTAACCTTAGTTGCATCCTATTTTGCTAAGATTTCCTCTCATCTGTAATATATCTCATCTACTAATAAAACCAGCAGGGCACAAATTCCACAGAGTGAAAGTACGTTGTACAATACTTTGGTGACTGCAATAGTATAATCTTGATACTAACTATGCTCAACTTCATCTAGTGAAATTTAAGATCCAACGTAGACAGCAGTGGCTAACGGTGATCACATGTTATGCATAAAAGAGGCTCATTACGCTTTGAGGCCTTCATGATGCATCAATTCTTGTATGTTGACAGTTCTTGTGAGTATTTCATCATTCCCATTTGGCAGTATGAAAACGACTAGGCATGATTTCATCATGGTTTGGAGCTCAACAAGTTTGTTGTATCATTCAGAAACACCAAGGAGAAGACTGTAGATGTGAAAAATTCTTAAAAGTGACTGAATTTTTATTGAAAAAAAGATCATCATCGGACAATGTACACGAGCATATGAAGCTTAGACATTATTCTGTGCAATCTTCGAGATCATTCTTGTAGTCTCTAAAACCCGTGGCACATGGTTCAGGGGCTATGACGAGTAGCTCCAGAATGCTACACAGGCATGTTTTGCAGGACATGACGATTTAACACTTATTTCTAACAAAGATGGTGAATGCAATGAAGTTACTACATCAGAAAGCAATGGTAAAATATTGCAAAAATATCATAAAATTTGTAAGGTTTAGGACTTATTGATCGCACCTCATGCATCACATGCATCCAGCAGCAGCATTGGTCGTAGTAGTGATCAAAATAATAAGACTGGAGGTACATGTCAGTTAGTTTTCTACCAGTGATTTACTTGCGACGTTATTTACTCTTTGAAGAACTGGAGCATTGTCAAGGTGCAACCACAACAAGATAGTAAACCTGAAGACCACTCGTGCGATCCAAGTCTTATACTTAATATCCGTCGCATTTCTTGCAATTAATATTCCAACATCAAATGTGTTGTTCAGCAGCTGCCTGGAATGATAAATGATATTGTGCAATCTTGAACGGCTTCATTTCTCACTAGATGAGCAAGGGAGCTGCTTTCACTTACAGAGACTGGGTGCAAACCTGAATAATCTGCTAACAAAGAAAAATGCCGCCAGGATTAGCAATAAACGAACGCTAAGTTACTTATGAAGGCCATTGACTGTGCTTTTTATTGAATATCTTACTCCCAAGGTGAAACATTGTGAATACCATAAGACCTCTCCTACAACTGTTTTAGGAAACGTGCGTTGGACTGCGTCTTTCAGCATTTTTTTTCTCAATTTAGTACAATTTTTTTGGAAAGTTGGCCTTCGTGATCACCGTATGTGGTCATATACCCGCATTTCTGGCGGATTGCAAAGGCTCGTGTATGTTAAACCGTCATCGAAAGGACTATCTGCAGAAGCTAATGTAGCCACTAAGTCACAAGTTGGGGATGCATGAATATCTTCACCGTAGGACAATATCAGCCATTCTTAAGCTGCTACGTGTAGTCCTATGTGTTGACAATTGTGATAGACAAACGACATACCATGTATTAGAACTGCTCTTTTTTGGATAAAAAATCCTTTTCTGAAATTAATGTGAATTTCATATAATGCATATGAGTTGCTATCAGTAAACCCACAGTGCTTCACTGAACTATTGCGCCATAAGTAATCGTTTTGTATCATTAGTGCACACATGGAAATGCACTTAATTTTTACCTTCTTGAAATCTAATGGTAAGGGTATTGTCAAAATATAAAACAGTGTTTCTGATTTTAATTCTTATTTTAATTTTATAAAATTATTTAATAAAAAAGAGGCGGAATATATATTATACATGAGAGAGCTAAATTTCACTTTTGATTAGCTCAGTCGTCGACTAAACATTTAGGTCAGAAAATTTATCGTTTTCGAGCAAATATTTTTTTGGGGGGCAACATCTCACCCTCTAAGAAACGATGCTCATTCCTCTGAAAAAATTACCTGCACATAATGCTTTACGTAATACAGCGTCTTGCCACCTTGGAAACAATACCTTCATTTGTACATTATTGCGATTTGCTAAAACTTTTCATCCGAAGTGACCGTCACAGGCTTGCCATTTTTCAAGCTACATCCATAATATGGAACAAATTGCAGTAAATATTTCATATACTTCTTGAAGCGGTGTTCTACCTCATCTGCGGCTTCTTCGCTTTGTATGTCAAAAAAAAAAAAAGCATTTTCAAAGTTTGGAATCAAATTTAAACTCAGTCTACTCGCTATCTGTAATTCAGGCCTTTTGCTCCAATAACTTTAATTCACTGTAAAACACAGGCTTTCCAGGCACACTGAAGTTATGTACTATCTGTTTGTTTTACTTTTTTTTCTCTTTAATTGGTTACAAAAATGTTCAGTTCCTTAGCACTCATTTTGCCTTTTAGCAAACAAATGTGCTCACTTCACAAATTTATCAGGAGAAGACTGAGTATGAATTTCTTGCCGTTATCTATACAGTGGTTTCATAAACGTTAAGGATTTTTCAATGAAAATAGGTTTTTCTTAATCCATTTGATTTCTCGGTTGACATAAATTTGGAACAAACCTTCAGTTCTTTCAGAATTTTACATAAGAATGCACCACCCTATTTTTCGCTTCGTTCTAACCTTAGCCGTTGCTTCTGTAAGCTTACGAATGAGAACATGTTTTATCCCAGACGTAAATGTTCGATAACTCTCGTTGTGGATTCAAACTTTAGTAAATGAGATTACTCAATCCGTTTAATGCGATACATTGTAAATACGTAAAACAACAAGCTTTCTTTCAACTACAATTCAATTTCACTAGGTTTTACACCGTTAAAATTACAAAGACAGTAAAAATTCCTAAAGCTTCAAACAGTTGGTTGATATTCGAATCCAGAAAATAAGTTTTGTTTTTCAATTATTTATTAAAACTATTATTTTAAATGATATTAATGTTTTATGGAGGTGATAGAGCGTTGTTTGTAAAGTTCCTGGTCACGAAGGTTTGTGATACTGGTAGCGTCGTTACAAACAGGTGTTCTATTTTTATGCTTTCCGAAATACTTACTTATCTAAATTTTGTATATGTTTCTAATCTCATTTTTCTTCCAGGTAAAATTTTATGCTCTTTTGCGGAAGTTTGTGCAAAATTTGAGCTTCCTTTTTTTTTTTTTTCGTTTCAATTTCATATTCTTTTTAATGGGAAGGGGGCAGTGAAAACTTTTTAATTATACAGCATAATTAACTTACTGAATACTTTACAAGAAAATGTCATAAAAAAACTCGTATCAGTTCATACAGAATTTAAAGGTATCTTAGAGCCGCGGGTGGCTTAGTGGTTAGTGTTTCAGATTATCGATGCTGGGTCCCCTGGTTCTAGCCTGGGCTGATCTTTCAGAGATGGTGTGATTTACTAACAAGCGCTGAATATCCGCCGTGCATCGGACGAGCACGTTAAGTGACGGCCCCCAGGCTGGACCCACTGGTTAAATGGGTATCCTTTCCTATGTCCTCCCTGAAATTCTCTCACCCATCTATGTGCAATATCGTACTTGTACGGTGGCGCCATCTACTGTACTCTAATCTCACTACAAATTGTTCTGTCAAAAAGTCGCTAGACTTGCTCTCATTCCTTCCGTTTCTGTGTCCTGCCCAAAAGGCGATCTCGCTGTAGGTGGCTGGGACCTAAACTCTACTCCCTGTGGACGGAAGTCCTACATGAAAATGACAAATGCTCTCAGTACAAAGATTTCTTAGCCAGCTTAGAAAAAGTGTCATTTCATCCACAGATACCGTAGGATGATATTAATTCGATTTTCCAAATATTCCTAAAGTCGCCAAGCGACATTGATACCAGCAACCTATGTTTCATAGTCGTGGCCCTCTAATTTATCACTAATCAAGGCTTACCGATTATATAACGACTTTTACGAACAGTTTTAGGTGGACTACATGAAATGTCCAGTATCTAAGGTTTTAGTAGAAGTTGTGTATTCAGACTGTTGGTGAAAACTCAATAATAGACAAAACTAATGAAAAACCGAAAATATGTTTCATATACAGTGCTGGCCACCCAAAATGCAACACCAAGAAGGACACCAGATACAAAGATGAAACGATTGAGCTTACAGGCCCGTGCGACTTGCGGAGCACGCAGACATTAATAGTTTGTGTGGCCCCCATGGCTGGCAATAACGGCCGCGGCATCGAACGAAAGAGGCTTTGGATGTGGGCTTGTGGTAAGTCGGGCCAGGCTGCTTCCACACGTTGCCACAGTTCATCAGGCGTAGCCGCGGGTGGTGCTTGCCGGGCCATTCGGTTGCTGAACAGCGACCAGACGTGTTCGATGGGCGACATATCGGGAGAACAGGCGGGCCACTGCAGCAGTGACACCTGGTGGGCCGTGAAGAATTGTTGCACAATGCGTGCCACGCGCGGGCGCGCATTGTCCTGTTGAAACGTGGCCGCTGGCAGGTCCTGTAGGTAAGGGAGGACTACAGGCTCCAAAACGTCGGAGATGTAGCGGTGGCTGTCGAGTGTACCGGCGATGCGTACCAGAGGGGTGCGGGTGTCATACCCAATTGCGCCCCAAACCATAACGCCAGGCGATGGACCGGTATGGCGATGCATAATGCCGGCGTCATACTGTCTCTAGCAGCGGTGCCGCCACACGCGAAACCGACCATCGTGGTTTTGCAGGCAGAAGCGGGATTCGTCGGAGAAGACAATGTCATGCCATTCGGTAGTCCAGGTGCGGCGTTCAACGGCTCACTGCTGGTGGTGTAACGTCAATGGTAATCGGAGCAATGAGCGCCGTGCGACAAGTCCCCGCTCCTGAAGACGACGTCGAACGGTACGTGCTGACACAGGTTGTTGCGCAACACACCCTAATTCCTGCGCTAACGTTCGTGATGTGGTGGTGCAAGCCGTCGATTCCCGCCGCACAACATGCCGGTCCTCTCGTTCGGTGGTATGCCGCGGCTGCGGCAATCGCTCACGTCGGTCCGTCCGTCCCTCCTGCACCCACCGATTCCATACTCGCCTCACTGTAGCTGCATGTCGTCCCACACGGGCGCCAATGCCTCGGTACGATAAACCGCTGTCGCGATAAGCCACTATTCGTCCTCAGTCGAACTCCGAAACGTGCTGGAATGACTGCCGTATTCTGCGACGAGGCATCAGGAAGCTTCCCACGCACAGTTCCGGCAGCACAACAGACTTCCACTACTTACACCCCGCCTTCTGTGCACCATTCTTATAGTGCTTCTTGGTGGTGTGCAGGGCGCACATGATTTGCATATGCCCTGCAATGCTAATCGTTTGCATGTCCTCTCGCGGGCGACGCATGCTGCGAATTTCAGGCCAATCGGATGCTTCCTTCTTGGTGTTGCATTTTGGGTGGTCAGCAGTGTATTTTAATGGTATGATTGCATTGAAGTGTGACAGTTCACAAGTTACTTACAACTACACGAACAAAAATTCATCTTACAAGCCGAATTCGTTAGCAGACATTTTCATTTAGCAATTTATTAAAATTCTTATTGTAACAGCAGTGCATGTCATGGTTGGAAGAAACAAACGGCAATTTTTACGCGGCGAAGCTATTTAAACAAGTTCGTCAGTTCGAAATGAGATTCCTGTTGCATCGTGCACCAAGGCATAAGAAATCACCGTTTTTTTTACATTTACGATGCATATACATCGATAGCAGTGCATGTCATGGTTGGAAGAAACAAATGGCATTTCTTACGCGGCGGAGCTATTAAATACGTTCGTCAGTTCGAAATGAGATTCCTGTTACATCGTGCACCAAGGCATAAGAAATCAGCTTTTTTTCACATTTACGATGCATATATATCGATAGCAAAATACAGAAAGAGATAGAAAATATTGCGAGCACTGAAATTACAGCTTATTCAATAAGAACTCGTTACAATTCATCCACGAAAAATCTAAAATCTAACTTCAAAAAGTGTGGGAGGGGGGCGAAAGTGTCCTATTATAGGGTCTAGTTACCTTACGTAACTGCGTATAAATTAATATAAAAGGTCTCCTCAAAACTTATGTAGTTGAGGTCACTTCAAAATGTTAATTCAATTGAAAATACAATAAAGGTTAGTTAATTAACCTGACCATTTTCATACACCAATAATGTATTAAAATATTTTCACCTATACAACAACATCAGAGATGCTTGCGCCAAAGAAATATAAACTTAAGACTAAAAGATGGAACACAACTTTATTCCGAAGTACAATAAAAACGTTTAAATCAACTCGCACGAAGTAAAAATATTCAGCAGCATATACAAGCGTAGAAATGCTTAATTGCCCACTGTGCTTGTGGCGATGAGATTTCCCTAAACATCAGGATGGTAAGGAGATACGCCAAATTATCGTGATTCAGCGTCATGACAAACAACGATCTATCGCCATAAAACACCAGGTATAATTTACAATAAGAATTTTAATAAATTGCTAAATGAAAGCAAATTTGTTTGAATTCGAATATTGAAAGACTTCAAAACTGAAGATTCATTTATTGTCTTCATGATCCTAGCAAGATATTTTTTAAAGAAATTCGTTATAGTTCTAGAAAGCTTAGAGTTTTACGCCTCTAATATTTGCATTAAACGAATTAAATGATTTCTTCATTTTGCCATTACTTTTAATTTTGTATCGTCGAAAGTTATTTTTGATTAATTTTTGCAATCGTACTTTTCTTATTATTAAACAACGCTAAAATGCCAAATTAATGGAGATCAGTACTCCATTGTAATTTACTCACCTCCGGAGATATTTTCCCCCGTTTCTATTAACGCAGCGTAATTATTGTGTTCTCTCTCGCCCTTTTCTTATTATTAAACAGTCACAGAGGTCTGCTTCACTTCCTTTCTGAATCCTCTTGCGTGGGTAACATGGAAAACTGAACAAATGTGTGGTCTTCAATGGTGAAGAATTTGCAACCTCCTGAAGCCTGGGTCTTCTGCGTCAAGGACCCTGTAGGGAAGATATTATGAACGTCAGGCAATGCAGTGAATATAAGGGAGATATAATGAGTAAAGTTAAGATATATAAGTGATAGAAGAAAAGTTTGAATGTAAGGTAGACATTAGAAATGTCAGGTGTGTATTAAAATGATGATTAAATAGGTGTGGGACATAAAAGATGCCATACAACTGTACTGTCAGATACATACGCATCTTTCTTATTCAGCTGTACAGCATCCTGTATATCCTGTACGTCAGTGTTTTATAATTTATATCTCCCCTATATTGAGTACATCAACTGTGTATTCACATACACCCTGTTAATTCATAATATCTGCCTTACAATTCGTTTAATTAATATGACAATACTGAGAAGAAAATGCACTTTTCATGACAGTTAACATTATCACAAAAATATCTAAAAACATCACAACATAGAGCTAAGAGGTGAACGCTTTTTTTAACCACAGAAAACAACTTAAGGAATATTTTAGCAAATATTAATAGAATGATACATTAGCAATATTAATATAATACCTATTATTCGGTTAAAAAACATTCATTAAGGAGTCAAACATTATGGCATTTCGGAAATTTAACTATAAAATTGAAAAGTAATAAAAAATTGGAAAGTATTAAAAAAGTGTGTCATTAACAAACGAATTAATGATAAACAGACATCTAAAATTAAAATATTTAAATCATGCCTGTAGGAAAAAATCTTTGCAAATTTAAGAATATTCTTCCGTTTAAAATTATGATACAATTGCATCTCTACTAACATTACATACTTTTATTGATTCTGTTTTATGCTTGATTAACCCAGTCACTTCTGATCATAGTTAATGAAAGATGTACAGCGTTTTGTACATTCTTGCATGCACACACATATATATCAATGATTTTTTAATTTACTACCTAAAATATCATATTTTGTGCATAAAAGTACATCACCGAAACATGTTACTCACCGATTTGGTGTAATAACATTCACTTTTAAATATCAGTAAAAACCTTGACACTATTTCTGCTTAAACGGAGTCCCAACAATCGCCCAATCTGCTACGAAGTAGT
Source organism: Macrothele yani (assembly GCA_039090855.1). Lineage (NCBI taxonomy): Eukaryota > Metazoa > Arthropoda > Arachnida > Araneae > Macrothelidae > Macrothele > Macrothele yani. The sequence continues at coordinate 13,704,678 of CM077012.1, forward strand.
TTGACCATCTTCAGAATCTGCTATGTAGCAGTTTGAACAGAATTATCAAAATGATAATTCCAACAGAAAAACTCGCAATCGTAAGCTCTGACAAAAAGTGATGGTATGTGCAACACATGTCATCATTAATGATATATACTCGTGGGTGTTGAGGGTATGTGAAGGCAACTCAGATGAAGTAAGGAAAAATCATGTTTTCAATATAAAATTGGTATTTCTTGGCAGTTAACATGATAGTAATACCAAAAATAGGAACATGGAGTACTGCATTACTGCTGGCAAAAATTATGCTGAAAAGTGATTTAGAATTACACTTCTGGGTATTTTAAAAGAGAAAAGTAACAACCCCTGGAGTATATCTGAGGCTTAATTTGATGTTGTGGGGCAAAGACCAGGTAGAAATAGTAGTTTCAAGGATAGAACGAATCAAGAGAACGGAAATGCCCGGCAGTGGAAACGCACATCCGAAATCAACCAGACAAGCAGCTGACTCCTTACGAGGACTACCTGTGGCTAAATTCCATGATACACGATACAGAAAAGCACTCTTAACTGTTACATAATCCCGGCGCACACTGATTTTGCTGAATGTATAACTACGGAATGTTTAGAGAGCGAGCGCACGCACCTAATCGCGTGAAATACTAGATCCAATTAGTCACGCGTTCTTTCCAAATGATGAGACTTCTGTACGAAAATAGAAAATAGACGTGTTTTAAATTTTGGCTGTTGACTCGGCATAAATAGACGTGTTTTAAATTTTGGCTGTTGACTCGGCATAAATAGACGTGTTTTAAATTTACTTCTGATGGATTTCATCTAAGAAACTGGGTATGTCCGCCGATTTGAAATGCGTATGAATGCCAAATATTCTACATCTACGAATATAATCGTGTGCAATTTTCTTCCAATAAAAATACTTCAGTAATCAAGATTACCAAAGGATATGTGTCCTTATGTCTTTCGTATTTGAAACGAATTTCGTCGTTTTGATAGATACATCGCTAACATGAGTCACAGCACATATATTTCTTATACTCACCCTTCAATGCAACCTGTATTAATTTATATATGTAAAAACAATGCCCAATACAGGAAAGAACACATAATATGGCTACATTGAAACTGTACACCAGTTCAGCATACTAAAAGCACCTAATTTTTTTGCACTGCTTGTAATTTAATTTAGTACAGCATCAAATTATATTTTCAGAATGAAAAACTGAATTAAAATATTTTTGTGATTAATTACACATTCTCCGTCACTGAAACGACAAATTACTTCTAAAAGTGCATAAACTAAAGGCAAAAGACGGAACAATACTTCCAAATAACAATATAAAGACTTGAAAGTTAAACTGAAAAGTGCTTTGGCATCAGATTTTTAAAACATTCTCTAAGAGAGGTGGTTACTTAGATTATCTTCATCCACATACTTGCAGTCATCATTATGTAGAATATATTTTTTGTTGGGCATAAAATGGAAGATACTCTCAGTGACAATAAAATCAAAAAACTTCTGACAGACCTATCGTTGTTCTGAATCTTTTAGATTGTAGAGCACTTAAGTAAAACTGAATTCTGGTCCTTACGAGAGAGGAGAGAAAGACAGAGAGCAAGAGAGATGTCGAAAACCTTTGCTTCTAATTCAATGTTTGAAGTCGCAATTATTTCGCACTGTTTAACAGCGTGAGATTTCCTGTGTCGTGAATGTGTGAAAACGCAATTTATCGGTAACGAAAATCGAAATCGCGTCTCCTCGCTCCGCAGTGAGTTGCTCTAACTGACTAAGCTACACCGACGGAATGTATCGCTGCAGATTTGTCTTAACACGTGCTTCATCTCTGTAGGACGACACAAATGCTTAAAACATGAAACTGTGATTCACAGGAAGCACACTGGAGATCCGGAACTAAAACTGTGACGCGAACACAGAAACAGGGGTCTGGCGTGAAGTCAGATAAAACTTACGTCGCTCCAAGAGTGAAGAGGCTCATTTTTATTTGAGCCTTGCCTGCCCCTCACGATGGAGGAATTAAGTGATTCTACTATTCTGTGGTAAAGGTGGTTGAAAGTAAATTTATTTCGACATATGTCAGGAATCTACTGGCCATCGTAACAAATAGTACGAGCTTGGACTGAAAAGCTGTGCTTCCACTTGAATAAAAAAATAATAGTATATGTTTTTTCAATGAAACAAAAAACGAAAATTTACCTTTATCTTTTATTTAAGAGACTGCGTAATTACTTCCATACATAATTACTTCCTGCTTTAAGACATTTCTTCCAATGTGCCAATAGTTTTCGAAGTCCGTCCTTTATGAAATTCCGAAATTTGTTTTCGAAACCCTTGGCGTACTGTTGACTTCACTTATTCGTCTTGTGAAGTAATGATCCCTCAAGTATTCATTTAGCTCAAGAAACCAATAGAAATCGCTAAGAGCGAGTTCTGGGTTATACCGAAGATGTGGCAGCAGAGTAAACCCGAGGAGCTCGATTGCGGTTACTGTGACAGCATTTGTGTGAGGCCTAGCATTGTCGTGTTGAAAAAGTATTTGACCACTCTGCCCTGATTTCCTTGGGATAGGAGTTTTCCGGTTTTTCAGAATTCTAATGTAACTTTCAGAACTTATTGTGGCTCGCTTTCTTTCAGAAAAGTTGGTGAAACTGGTCCGTTGCAGTCACATGTCACCCAGACCTTGGTTTTTCACTCAAATTTGTCTTCCCTACTTTATTTGAGCATTGCCTTACCCATCGTCTTACAATACGCACATCAACACACTGATCCCTATAAAACTGCTTTCAGTCTTCGGTGAATATCGATGGGAGCAACGTTTTCTGCTTTGAATGACGGCTCGCCGTTTGAACTTCACATCTGAACATATCTCCATTGAGACTCACACAGCAGGAACTGCGCAAAAGCTGAGGCCTCTTCTCCAGTATGGTGGAAGAAAGAACTCGTACAATTGCCCAAAAACGGTTTTATCTTGATTTATTCACTCTTACCGCAAATGTTGCAGTGAATGCAAACTTTACAGCACGCCCTCGTATTCGCATTTGGTATTCGAACGTAAAAAGACCATGTAATAAGTATTAAATGATGTTACACAAACACCATTACGGAAACATGTACGGGGTTTAGTTGGTGAAAGAAATCTTTCCTTAAAGAGTATGTGTAGCTCACAGAAATATAGTGATTTATTTAAGCTGTGGTTGTGTTCAGTAGTATTTAGCTTGCTCGTGATTTCAAATTGTAGAGATTGTAATGTTCAAGAAAACTGCACGAAAGATGATTTCCAAAATTTTCAGGCGTAAGAAATGAACGAGGAAGTAAAGTGATGCCTGTAATAGATTTTTAACTGGCCATTCATCTGGGAACTGTGCATTTTTAGCGAGGATGTTAACTACGGGAAACAACAGTCGAAAACAAAAACTACAGATGTAATGGAATTAAATACAAGCCTAGTATCTAAGGATTGTTTCTCTCACTACTAGTGAAAGCAACGAAGCATGCTTGTCACTGCGCCCCTGTGAGGTAGAGATTGCAGAGACTGAATACGATTTGCGAATGTAGAATTGTCAATCACGAAATCTGCCTTTTATACAGCAGCAACTTTATGAAGTTTAAAGAATTATGCGAGTGCACCAATCCAAGTATTAAAACAATATTCCAAGTCCAAGATACCTTTAGATTTATGCAGTGTGAAAATTCGGTAGTAAAAATGTTTCGTTCAGAAAAGTCCATCTCGTTCTTGAAATAGATTATGCGACTGGAGAAATTTAATTCTGCTGTGGCCTGTTGATGTAATTATTCAAAACAGACCGAGAACCTTTTCTTCTAAAATCTGATGTTAAACTTCTGATGGTAGCAAAATTACTAATATTCAACACATAACTAATTATTTAAATAACTATTTTAATTCAGTATCTAAAAATTTTAAATTAAACCAGAGGCTTTTTAATAAAACCTATTTACAATATTTCAATAACTTACAAATAACTAACAGTTTTCATTTACTGCTTATTTCAAAATCTGAATTGTTGACAGAAGTATATCACTTTAAGCTAAACTGCAGTCCAGGTCATGATGAAATTCATCCATCGGTTTTAAAGGATATGACTGATTTAATCATAGACCCTTTATTAATAATCGTTAACTCTATTTTTTCCTCCGGTACGTATCCCAGTTCTTTAAAAATCACAAAATTAACTCCTACTTTTAAATCTGGCTTCCGAAATAATCCTGATAATTACCGACTAATTGCCAAGATTTGAATTTTTGCAAAAATCTTGGAAAGTTTGTTATACAGGAGGTTGATTTCATACTTTCTAAAATACGTTATAAATGGAAATCAGTTTGGGTTCCAACCTAGCAAATCTACTGAATCCGCGCTCTTATATTTGCAAACTGTTATTCAAAAAAATTTAGAACTTTGAAAAATACCTTTTGCTATTTTTTGGACTTACCTAAAGCCTTTGATACTGTCAATCATGATTTCCTATTAGCTAAATTATATAATTTGGGGATCAGAAATGTTTCCTGCACTCTTCTAAAAAATTATCTGGTAGACAGACTTATACTCACTTCTGTTGATCAGTTTACTTCGCCGTTATTAAGAGTGACGTGGGGTATTCCACAGGGCTCTATTCTTGGCCCCCTACTATTTAACTTATATATAAATGATATATTCCGTGTTCAGTCTTGTAATGACTTAATGCTGTATGCAGATGCCATAACTTTACTTTTCCGAGGAAAAATAGTAATGATTTCTTTATTCAGGCTAATACACAATAGCAAATTTATTCAGAATGGTTGACATGTAATTATTTAACAGTTAATCTTAATAAGACTCTTCACTAGACAAAGAATATCTTTGATGCACCACCATCATTTAATTTTGAATAAACAAACTATTGAATGTGTGCAAACATTTAAGTTTTTTGGGAATCATTCTAAACTCTACTTTAAAGTGGAATAATCATATAGCATACATTGAAAGTAAAATTGCAAAACATATTGCTATTGTCTCTAGGGTTATATCATGTTTGACAGTTAAAACTCTTAAAATATTGTACTATTCATTCACATATTAATTATGACATTGCCTCTTGGTGACAGACTACCCAAACTAATATAAATAGGTTGAAAATTTTACAGAATAAGTTTATTAGGTTATTGGGTTTAAAGATCTCTCCCTCTACTCTTAACAACTTACAATTATTCCACTATCACTATAACCATTTTGACCCAAATATGTATGGAATTCTGTCGATTAAACAACTATTTCATTTTAACATTGGTAAATTGATGTTTAAAATGATAAAAAATAATTTGTTTTCTGATGTAATAGATTTAAACTTAATTACTCATAATTATAAAACAAGGAAAAAGGCATTGTTGCGACCTATTTTATCAAAGACATAGATGTCAAAGCAAGGTAGTTACATTGGTCCCGAGTACTGGAATGGTTTGCCTGTGCAGTTAATTGATATTAATAATTTAACATTATTTAAAAAAATAAAAATATACTTACTTAATACAAAAAAAAAAAAAAAAAAAAAACTAACACCTTTCTCCTACTGCGTTGACATGATAAGTGCTTGAGTCATTTGTTCTCTTTTGGGGATTCAGGGCACGTCAGGTCTCTGCAAGGACTTTTCCCTGTTTTCCCTTGCTGCTATTAATTTTTAATTGCACATACATATCTCTGTTTCATGATGTTATAACGTAACAGCATAAATATTGAAATAAATAATAAAACAAGAATCGTTTGATTTAACAGTTGAACAAAATATTGGTCTCTCTGGTTACCTTTGAGACAGCTATGAGTTTTTCAAGAGTTAACCTCAAGAAGATTATTACTTCGACAGCTCATGGCATAAGGCTCTGAGACAAGGAAGATGCAGCAGTATAACACAACCAACTTCTAGTTAAGGTTTTTGGTTGTGGGGACTTTATGTTGACATCTTTGTAAAGCACAAGAGTTTCGCTCTTATTGTATTTATATTCACACTAGTGGATACTAAAAAACCTTCGTATTTCCCAAACTTTCCATTTTCGAACTCCATTTACTCCTAGATTTCAAAAAAAGGCATTTTATACAGATTGTTTTGTAATCATTGTCCATCACTGCACATCACTTTTTTTCGGTAACTTGAGAAAACGTGTCCGGGTAAAATCGATTAGTTGATGAACAGTACAAGCAAGACGCCTCAATTTACGACCGTAATAATAAACCATTATATTCCACTAAATGTATTAATTACTTGAAAATGCATTTGTGAAGAAAATTGTGTATCTAATTTCGTAAGTATTGATCGACTTTTAAATGGATAAATTATGTTTATTTAAGGTATGTACAGTACTTTTGTTAAGACGTAGTCAGCAACAAAGGAATACGGCTGTGAACATCTGAAAGTTGATACTTAGTAGAATATTTCAAAAATGGTTGCACGTGCACATAAAAATTAAGCTGGCTTTCTTCAGAAAGTAAGCAACTTATTTTCAAGGAAGACATTGCCTCTCAAGGTAAACTATGTGAATGAATATTCTGCTCAACGTCTATTGTACGTGCGCTGTCACCGGTACTCAGACTGACTACCATTGGTACCACCGACAGCGACACGGCCAGAGCTGACGCTTGTCATACTATTTCATTTTCTCTTTTCATACCGTATCCTCTAGTTGGTGTATAATGATTTCACTTAGTGCTGGCTTCACTGAACCGTAGGGCTCATTTATTGTGTATCCAGAATAAGATTTCGAACTTCGATCATTTCAAGAAAAACACTTGACTTACAAATGCCAAAACAGTTGTTTCTGTTTACCATGATAAAATGTTTTAAGTCAAAACAACAAGGTGGTAGATGGAGACTAAAATTAAAGATAGTGCAACTTTCTTTGACAGCCAATTAACATCGTCATTCTATACGTACGAGATTTTTCCTAACCATCTTCGTCAAACCTAGTACAAAGATCGCTGTTAAAGTGAAATTATTGCAGAAATCACGTTGCCGTGCTTAACGAATAGGTTTTACGATACTGATTCAATAGCGCTTAAGTAATATCATTGGAATGTATAGCACAGGGTTTTATTATCAGGAGTTAGCGGAAACGTGAATCACAGAGCTAAAGGCGAAATTTCATGAGCAAATACCTCCCAAAACAACCGTTAATGACGACAACAAACAGAAGTGTCCAAACGACATTGATTAAAATTAAACTAAAATTTACTTAAGTTCCACTGCCCAACATAGAACATGCCACACCATAAAGAACTGCATGAAATGAGACTAAACTTACCATATATGTACACTAGTAAGTACGAAAGAAGTGATTTATTAACTCTTTTCCTGGCGTGGGCGCGATATCACACCGAGACAAATCAAAATGTTAACTGACGTTTTAGACGTTTGGACACATGTCAACATTCGGGTCACCCCTGTACGCGAAAGACGACACATACGTACGGGAAAACGGATTAGTGGATACATGAAGGTTTGTTCGTGACTGTGAGCCCTGTGTTTCTGCAGATGCAACACTGCGGGGTGGATAAATAACCGAGATCGAGTGCATCAGCGTCAGTTCAACATGGCTTCGCGTACGAAAGGTTTAGATCCCGCGGAACTTGAGAATGTGGTAACTGAAATCTGTGCATATGACATGAGTGATGAGGAACCGTTGGTTCCAGAAGTGGTGAAATGTGACGAATGGAGTGCCGAAACGGAAATTAATGATAGTAATACCAAAGAATTAGTGCCTATATCGTCTACTTCAGCAACACCTACAACGTTGAAGCAATGGACGAAGGACGATATTCTTCCAGTGATCATTCATTTCATGACTGACAGTGGACTCAAGATTGATATCGACACTGATAGCGAACACTTTCGCTGGCTGAAAATATACCAGGATGATGAACTTATAAATTAAATGACTGTCGAAACAAACAGTTACGCCCACCAGTACGTAAGTTGTCATATTTTCACTCCACATTCGCGTGACAGAAATGTCAAGGAAATTACTGGGGAGGAAACGCGGGCATTTTTAGGAATCGTATGTATGACAGGGATAGACCAACGCCCAGACATCGAAGATTACTGGTCTACAAGGCCGTTTTTCCACACACCATGGTATGGCCAGACAATGTCTCTACGACGTTTTCAACAAATCTCCAAATTTGTACATTTTGCTAATAATGAAGATAGACCAGAAGATTGTGACGACAGGTTATATAAAGTAAGACCCATTGTACATCCCCTTTCGAAAAAATTTCGAGAGGTATATATCCCAGATCGGGAAATTTCAATTGATGAGGGTACGATGGCTTGGAAGGGAGACTTAGTTTCAAGGTATACATGCCAGACAAACCACATAAATACGGCATTTTTTTTTTGATTGGAGGTTTAACGACCACCGTGAGCAACTCAATGGGCTATAAGCAGTCGCCCGTCCCTAATTTAGAGTCACTGGTTCCAGGGAAGGGAGAGAGCCAGTGCCGTAAGACAAACACAACATCCATGCCTGACCGGGATTCGAACCCAGACCCCTTACGGACGAATGATCAGAGGCCAACGCCTTAGACCACTGCGCCACCGGGGCAGCAAATACGGCATTAAAGCTTATTTTCTTTGTGAAGCCACAAGTGGGTATATATGGAACTTGGAGGTTTATTGTGGTAAATCAAGGCCTATCAAAGACCTTGGATTGGATATCTTAGTAAATTCTCTCCTTGATAAAGGGCATCATGTGTACCAAGACAATTATTATAACAGTGTCGAGTTCTGCGAGATGCTTCTAGCAAAAACACGGTTTCAATGTCCCCGATATCTCTTCTTCTAAGATATATAGGCTCCGTGGACTTTATTCCTAGAATCTCTCGTTCTCTTAACAACATTTGCCGACGTCATAACGTGAACTTTGGATTAAAGACAAGTAACATCTTATCCATTATTAAAAAAGACCGTGACCGTGTAGAAGAGCAGAATAAACACGGAATATACAGTATTCCCCTAAAAGCAGTACACCCGGAACATGCAAATACATGTTATATTGGATCAACGACTAGGACATTAAAAACAAGATTAACTGAACATAAATATAATGTTAAAAATGGTGCTATGACCACAGCTCTATCTCGTCTAGTTCATGAAGGTACCCACTTCCCAAAATGGGAAGGAGAAACAATTCTTGCCACTCCTTTGAAATCAAGATTGCTATTATCAGAAAGTATTTTTATCCACAAATTGGCACACAGATGCTGTAATGAAGACGGCCCAGTAAGCATTCCTCAACCTTGGAAGGTATTACTTAAGAATAATTTATTTGCATAATATCCAAACTTTTCACCCAACCCAGAAGAAGCTGTAGTTTGCGTGTGTGAACGTAACACGTGCATTGCGCGTTGTATGTCATTGTCAGTACGATGTTATGTTTATTTTTAAAATTGTAACGTTTCTTTTTATGCAATTAATGTTTTCTGAAGATGAATTCACTGTGTAATCCGAAAGATCTAAAAGTTTATTTATATACTCTAACTTGTTGTTGTTATTTCTTAACTTTATTAAATATCTAACGCAAATTTGAATCGTGCTAAGACGGTTTCAATGTTAATATGCATATACTTCAACACGACAATAATATTATTTGAAAAACACGTACGTTTGTGGAACATTTAGTCTCGACAGGGGTGCACCCAAACATCTGAAAACCGACGCAGATAAACTAAAAAAGGGAAAATCCACATTTGTGCGTAAAGGTCAAGTGCTTTTACAAGTGTGGAAAGACAAGAGGTCAGTGAAACTGATTTCTACAATTCATAGTGCGAAGATAGTGGATTCCAACAAGCGTAATTGCAAAGGGGAGGTAATACGGAAACCCGAAATTATTTTAGACTATAACAAATATATGCAAGGGGTGGATAGGGCAGATCAGATGTTACACTATTATCCCTGTTGCCGTAAAACCGCCAAGTGGACCAAGAAACTTGTGTACTACTTGCTGCAAATGGCAGCCCTAAATAGTTTTATAAGCTAAAGAAGGAAACGTCTGTTCAAAATTACATGGCAAAGATTTTCTTCTTGACTGTATTGTGGACATGACAGATCCATGCTTGCCGGACGAGGAGACACATGTCGATGAGGACAAGTCGCTGGCGTTCACATCCAGGGCAAAAACCCGTTTCCACAACTATCATACCAAAACGAAGTATTAAAGTATTTTCTGCAGGTACGGTACTATTTGTCTTTTATATTTGGATGTGTTACTTTATTACCTGCCACTTTCAGCTCGTAAGTACCTAACAATTACATAGTCCCAGGAATTGCGTTTTTGAATTTATGCATTGCAGCACTTTCCATGTTACGTAGCCTTCCAGGCAACTGTAGGCTTTACCTACACCCTACTGCCAGGGAAAGAGTTAAGATGTGATTATTAAGAAGTGATTGGAAAAGTTATTAAGAAGTGATTGGACAAGTTATTAGAAAGTGATTGGACAAGTTATTAGGAAGTGATTGGAAAAGTTATTAAGAAGTGATTTATTAAGAAAGAAGTGACAAGTACGAAAGAAGTGAATTCCTGAGGGATTACATGAATGTTCTGTTTGAGAAGAGAGTATGTATGTGGCCTCAGAGAGTAGGTCGTACAACAGCCCGACGGCGTGGAATCAAGTAGAAAAGTTCCCAGATGGTGTCCTGAGGTATCACTGACCATGCATCGTTGACCTGTGTTCACAATTCTTCGACATTACGAGGGGGTTGTGCAGAGACGTTAAGTCGTCCGACAATGACGTCCCACACGCTCTCTACTTAGGAGAAGTCTAGAAAACTGAGCTGACCAGGACAGCAGCTGGAAGCCTTATCGCCACTGCGTGCTGATTTTAGCAGTATGCGGACAAGTGCTTCCGGATGGCAGCCAGATCAGACCGGTGACCTCGTTGTCTCCAAACGCTCAACCAAAGAGCGTTGGTGCTCAGACAAAAGCGAAACTCCTCTCTGAATGCTTTTTTCTTTGTTTGTTCGGAGGTTTAACAACCACCGTGAGCAACTCAATGAGCTATAAACAGTCGCCCGTCTCTAATTTAGGGCCACTGACTCCAAGGAAGAGAGCCAGTGCTGTAAGACAAACACAACATCCATGCCTCACGGGATTCGAACCCGAACCCATCTCGAAAGAATGGTATCGCTGAAAATTACATGGTTTCATTCGTCCCGCCACGCATGTCTGGTACTACAACCTTGCGCGACGCTACACTGCGGTGAGTTTAACTCCGTCCATTTAAAAAAAAGCAAAATTCATTTCGAAAAACAACAAGCAGAAATTGTTTAGATTCCCAACATTAAAAACGTAACAAAAGTTACCATTTTAAAAACGAATCAATTTGCTGCTGCAACTGCATTTGTTTCGAATTATGTTTTCGTTAAACGTGCTGAAGTCCTTTACAAGAACACGATTAAACATAAGATCTTATGTTTCGGAGAATAACATTTGGATTACTTCGCAGAATAAGTATGAAACTGACAAGGTGTTATGTTCTTCGACTTTCGAATTTAGTAGCATTATAATTCAAGTTCAAATATTTATATTTCAGAAATGAACATTCGAAATGAAAGTTTGCTCGGAAATAACCCTAAAGCAATAACCTGCATTTAAGGAAATATTTTTGACTTAAGTAGATAGGTGACGCAATGGCAGGCACGACGGACTTGCTGGATCAATAAAGCGTTGATTCTGCGGTAATGGAGCACGCAGATAACGCCAAATGCTTTCTGTTTCCTTTCCTCATTAAGATAGGAAGTAAAGGAAGACAAGAATGCAAATGATCCCAATAGACAGATTCTCTCTCTACCAAACCCTTAAGGATTTGTTTCAAAGACTGCCGTATGTTACAGATAATGTTGATTAACGAAACGGATGTTACCAGGTAAACGTAAGTGCATGAAGATATCATGAATCTAGTTCACCAGAACATTGAGAGATTTCTGATAAGCACATAGTACTGGAATTGCTTTCTTCTTCCAGATTGCATCAGAGAATAAAGGATGCTGGATCAATAAAAAGCTTTATGTATTGCACAGTTATTTTATAGAAATGTAACTGATACGATTTCATGCCAAAATGCCCAGCACTGGTTATAGCTTTGTCTGTCTGCCTGTTCGTCTCTGCTTTCTCTGTCAATTAGATACTTCCGTTTCAAGACGTGTGATTGGAATTAGCTTTGTACTGCACTTATAATAAAATACAGTTTAAGTCGACAATGAATGAGCAAAGGCGAACTGCAACTTTTTTCTAAAAAAGATTTAGTAAGAAAAATTTACACAGAGTTTGTATGTGAGAAGAGTGGTGATACAGATTTGTTAATTTTCGAAAGATGGAGTTTACCTGAAGTTTATTTAGTAAGGGCCCTGGCTGTAGTATGCACTTCAACATAGTATTTAAAAATTGTGTATATAAAATTGACACTTAAAAAGAAGAGCAGATCTTGAAATGAAATATAAGATTTGTGTAATATACTGTTACAATTGGTTTAAAGCTTTTTTTACCATATTACCTTTTCCAATTAAAGCTGCGGCAGTTATCAGTGTGCATTTCAGTTGAGTATATTTTATAGCTGGGATTACTAGCTTTATGAGTATAGATATTTTTCCTTTGTTTTGGAATTGTAAAGAGCTCTCTTACAATTTTTTATTTTTTATTTATAATTATGTAATAGATTTTGTAACGTAGTTTTAATAATTATTTCGCCAGTTTGTATAAATAATTTTCTTTCGAATCCCTGTCCTCTTAAGATTATCAGTAGTAGTTACTTGTTAATCCTAACTCCATAAAATATCATTCCAGTGATAATACTTACTCGTCACCCTTGAAATCTCATAGTTGTACAAGATAAACTACTTGTTAACCCTTACCCCTAAAAAAGCTTCATGTAATACAAATGCTTACTTGTCAATGGCCATCCTTTAAAAATTACTGTAATACAAATATATTAAAATATTAAGAAACAAATTATTGATACAAGATGAAATTTTGACATTTTCTAAAAGAAAATTTTTTGGTTAACATACGTTAATAAAAACTTACGGCGTTTAAGCATTACATCGATATCTTTCCTTATAACCTTTAAATTTCAGGCTTGATCAACCTAGTTGTAGGTGAGGCCAAATCATAATGAACCTTGTAGCGAAAAGGAAGTCTTGACTTACTTCCACGCTATTTTAAACACATCAACATACTAATAAATTGTTCCTAAATGAAACAAACCTTAACGGCCAGACGAAACATGTAAACAGAAGTCAACTTACGGAAAATGTCCTTTATTCACGATGGAATACACTACACTCTCCACATATTTATCACACCACTCTTTTTAGTATTCATCAATTCATAATACAACGTTCTCATACAACTCTCTCGGCGGTACAACGCTCGTAGTAATCGCTCTCAATAATCGCTCTCTATAATCGCTCTTATCAACACCTCTCCTACAACAGATCAGTCGTCGCTTTTTATCTCTTGTTCTTATCTCATAACAGGCATACGTCACGTGCATTCAACCTCAATTGTGTTGCCAAACGTATTCGTTTGAGAGAAAAGATATTTCGCTAAGCGTGAAGAATACAGAGAATAAACTCAAGAATAAAAGGAAAGTTAATCTAGAATATACGTCACAACTTATAAACCTCCAATGTGTATCATTCAATAAGTAGTCATGGGATACAAAATTGTGTTACAGAAAACATTACAGAGATTTTCTATGCTGGTTTGCTTCTCTTGCATATTCATGCAATAAGTCCACTTCTAGATGTTGTGTTCGTGAGAAATCTTTCCATACAAAGATTAAGGAAATAACGCCCAACATTTTCCAGCTTTTCACAAGAAGCAATTTTTCTGCTAAGGGACATTATTATATATATTAAATACTGTGAAACACTGAAGGTTCTATTACTTACAGTCTCTATACCTTTTCTTTCGCATCGGATTTCCTCATAATATCTGACAGTTTGTGACGTACCTGCCAGCAGGACGCACACGAAATAAAGGCAGATAGCATTCAGAACGAACGACCGCGTAGCTCAATTGGTAGAGTGACTTATTCCGGAATGATGGGATCCGGGTTCGAGCCCCGGCGTGGACAGAAATGACGGAGAAATTTACTTCGTTATAATGGTGCCCGAACTTTCCGGATGACCCGGCCGTTCAAAATCTCGTAATGGTGTGATGTTCTTTCCACACTGCGAGATAGGAAAAATCAGAGAATCCCTTCTCCAGTGCTTCGAATAATATATGTGTGTAACGTTGCATTACACACACTAGATTCACTGGGAGTTCTCAGGTGAACGTTCTACAGCGGATGGCTGCCTGCAACGACTCATGGTCCCGGCTGACCCGTGGGCCATGCCCCCGACCCTCTTTCGGGGGGGGGAGAGATGTTACGTACCTGCCAGCAGGACGCACACGACATAAAGGAAGACAGCAGTGTCAGAACGAACGTCCGCGTAGCTCAATTGGTAGAGTGACTTATTCCGGAATGAGGGGATCCGGGTTCGAGCCCCGGCGTTGACAGAAATGACGGAGAAATTTACTTCGTTATAAGTTCGTTTACAGAACTGGAAATCGTGCAGTTTTGTCAGACAGAACTTTGGCTATTACAGTTCAGATTTTTAACACATGTTTTATTAGTAAAATAATTAAACCATTCATTCAAACTCAGTCATACTACGATGTATAACATCGTACATTACTCGGTTTTGAGCAAAGTGTAAAATATCTTTTTCGGATAAATTATCTTGCAATGCTTTTGGTGTAACTCGTTGAAGATATCTCTGTTAATTGTCTGTTACACTAAAACACTAGCATAATTCAATGTAAACCCTTTTTTTTATCGAAACGTTCGGTAAAATGTATTAAGCCGTGCTCCGGATAGCTTGACATATATAACACAGAACTAACTAAGGATTGAATTGCATTTACGGCCAGGAAAGTACAGTCTACTTACGAGTTTAATCATTAATTGGTCTTTGGTAGGTATTCAAGTCAGCATAACATTACAAAACAGAATTTACTTCTTACGTAATTCTATAGTACTTCGGCATCGAAATGCAACAGATTCTCAACATACAGAGTACTTCTTAAGTCTCAGACCTTCAACAACAACCTGACCTCAGTGATCAAACAAGCGTAAAATTAAACGTAAAACAATTAACGAAATTATATACGATCATAACATCAAAGTAGTCTGAGCTCTCTGAATAATCTCCCTCTAAAGCGATTGCAACGATCTCAAGCTTCAGCTGACTTCTAATCAGAGATCTCATACAATCACAATCACTCTTATTAATCTCTTTAATATAGTCATACACTTCTGACCTAACATCAGGAAGTTAAAACCAACATTCAGCGAGATAAAAAAATGTATCGTTAAGATTGGAAACTGCTTAAAGAGAACGAACCAAAATTTACATAAGGTAACAGGAAACAAAACGGGAAGACAAAGTATGTGTCCCAGTCTGAACATATAACACTACAATACACGTACAGCTCTTCACATAAAGTTGTCTGCAAAAAGTTTCAAAAGCCACATTTCACTTAAGAAATTTTTAAAGCAAGCATAGATAAAAAAATTATTATTCAGGAGCATTTTATATTGTTTTTCATACACTTTTTTTCTAGAAATAAAATGCTGGCATAATTTCTCATTATCACATAATTGCACGAATTATACAAATGAAATTCATTCGTTAAGACGTTTGCTTTTCACGATGTTCCAAAGAAATTTAATAATATAATTTATGGGAGAAGAGACCTCGGAAAATGAGGGAACGAAGCAGAACTAGAAATGAGAAAAAAATATTTCTGCGATAGAGAAACAATGGTCACTGAAATAATCTGTTTCACCTATTTGCAGATAATTGACAATATGGAAAAGAATGAGTTATGTCATGGCAGGAACAGCGTAATGTAAATAGAAAATTGTGAAAAAGTTAGCTCTGCAACAAGAATATAAACTCGTAAGTTGACGAAGTTACAGTTAAACAGCCACCTGCGGTGGCACAGTGGTCTAATCGCTGGCTTCCGATCATTCATCCGAGATGTATCTGGGTTCAAAACCCAGTGAGACATGGATGTTGTGTTTTCCCAACGGCACTGGCTCTCTCTCCCTTCCCTGAAATCAGTGGCCTTAAAATAGAGCTGGGCAATTGTTTATAGCCCATCGAGTTGCTCGCGGTGGTCTTTAAACCCCAAAACAAACAATATATTTAAACAAATGCGATTTAGGATTAAACATTCTGGTAAGGTACTTGTTTTACTTTTCGGGTTTAACGAGCATAATGAGCAGCTCTAAGGCTTATAAAAAACAGCCTCCCGTTCCAAATTTGGGGCCAGTGGTTTCAGCGAAGGCAGAGAGTCAGCGCTACCCGATAAGCGCACCACCCATGCCTGATCCTGGACTCAAGCCCAGGCCCACCTCGAACGAGTGATCCAAAGCCCACACCTTAGATCACTCGGCAACCGGCTAAGCTACGGAGCCTTTGAAACCACTGCTCAAAAGATAAAAACGTCAGTGGGTATAAAGAACGTTCACACACTAAACAAATCACAGCAAATATTGTGAACTTATCCCAAAGGAAAGTAATAGTGAAGTCAGAAATTTGTCGGGTACATGGATTGAAATATTAGATAATGTGAGAGAAAGAAAAACAGAATGAAAAAAATCACGAAACATTCTTCCTTGAAAAGACGAGCTGCATTTTTTAATGTAGGCGGAAGTTACTCTAAAGTAGCACATCGGAACAGTGTTATTGACATATGCTAGCGAAGCCCACTGAATTCTAGCTCTGTCAAAAGAAAAGTTTTAGAAGCTTCCTGGACCAAATGAGAAGTTTTTTCTCCTTTTGTCTTCTGTGAATAGTGAATACTTTAACTTCCGACTATCTAGGTTTGCTATACATTTTAGAGCAACTAATTTACGTGGTAAATTATTCTATTACTGCATAACTTCAGAGCATATGGAAATAAATTATACTTCGGGTCAACCTCAGAGCGCACTATTGTGGAAGATCAGGAAGAGTCGCCTCCGCTATGAAAAATAGTCCCTAGGGTTTAGAGCAAAAAAGAACATAATTTTTGCTCAGAATCCAGTTTCGGTTTTCTCAGGAGTTCATTAGACCGGGTAAAATTGCTACGTACGAGAACTTTTTTAAATGGCAGAAAGTTTTAGAAATAGATTTCTTTTGAGAATTTAATCAAGAGACTTGCACTTTTGGCCGCTGGCTATAATAAACCACTTCGCCCAATTCGCAACACGGAGACAATTAATTGCAATCTGGAAAATGCGAGGGGAATGACCTAAGCAGCCGTACGAGAGAGAGAGAGGAGAAAAGAAAGGACGATGCAGTGAGCTTCGATTAGGTTATAAAGCCGTACAGTGGTGGGAGCGGTCAGTGCGAGTGTGTGACGTGCTTTGTTACCGTTCTTGCGTTCCCCGGAGAAGCTGTGAGCAGGCCATTCCAACTTTCACAACAGCACACCTTTGGGTTGATTTGGAGTATAGATTAAAATTCTATATTTCATTTTTGTTTTGTTCTGTTGTACTCGTATTAAACCATTGTAGCTGTCAAGCGTTTTTTTATATACCTGTAGTACTATCTGAACGACAGCTATCCAACGCAGACGGAAAAGTGTACTACAATTGCCTCCTCGTTTATTAGAAAGTATATTCTGAGAGTTGTGCAGTTAAAACGTACTTCATGTGTTATGAAGTTAAAAACGTACTTAATGTGCTGTGCAGTTAAAAACTTACTTCATGTGCTGCGCAGTTGAGAAAAAAAAAAGGCACTTCATGGGCTTTATATTTTATAGAAATGAGTTCAAGTACTCATTTCCATAAAATAAGTTTTAAATAAGCTCTAGCTTTAAAAACGAGTACGTCATGTGCTTTACGTTTCACGGAAAGTTCTCCGGTTGCTTTATACTTTATGAAACATGTTTTTTAAACAAAAAGTACGCAATTTATTTTACTTTATGAAAAGCAGTTCCCTGAACGTTTTGCGCTTTATTAAAAGCAGCATTAAAAGTGTTGATACTTCTGAAATGGCGGTTGGATGAAATTCATCACTGAATAAGTCATAATTCGTGAAACATAGATAAAATGGTTATAAAACATCCATTTTAACCAAAAATTATTTCTTTTCTGTAAACGTGCTAAAATATTGAACCGTAAAACAATATTTTCTCTTGCCCCAATTTTTTCTTTGGAATTTTAATAAATATAAAAAACATACAACAAAATCTACAAATATTTTACACACTCGATCGAAACAAATCTAACCGTTCAATTATTTTGATTTTAACCAAATTCAGAAAAAGAGGTTTTGAGATGAACTGATCTCAAATTTTATTTTATGTTCTACGAAAACCAAAAAGGCTTCAATAATGAGGAATGTATTGTGTTTTGAAAGACTAAACATCCACAGGTATAGACACTGTTCAGAGTGTATCTTCTAATATTATATTACGTCATTTAGTCGTTTTATTTTTATTAAACAGTAGAACTATATACAAATGATTCTTACAGTAATTATGTATTATTTACATTACTTTTCTACCTTTATCAGAGCGCGGTAGCAAATTAACCGTACCGATTTCTACGAAGATGCGTGTACAGAGCAGCTGCCGGTCAATCAGCCTTACTCTACAATGTAGTAGTTTGGTTTAGTTTGTCCTGAAATATTCATAAAATGACTCAGTCATTTCGCTTTACACATTGGCAGAAAATATGTGCAGAAATGTTAGAACTGATGGTCGACATTACGCATTTAGAAATTAAGATAAAATGGAGAGAACACAATTACGAAATGCCATATGTAGGTTATGGTGACAGAACAATGAGTGGACTTCAGGCTTTTGCATTTGTGAAGAAATTACTTGAGAAAGGAAAGGCACGAAATATGACAAATGGCCACGCAATCGTCCTTTCAAAGTTCCGAAGTAAAAAAAAACACAACGCGATTAAATCGATTAAATGTGAGAACTTAACCATGTCTGTGCAAAAGTATCGTATTTTTCTTCATATAATCCGCAGATCGTGAAATTAAGGAGAAGAAACAAACTTGCTTTATACATAATGCGCAAGTCGTGCAATTCAAGAAAAAAATTGTCGAATAATGCGAACATGTGATGTTCATTCCAAACCGTAATTTCGTACAGAAAAGTCGTGATTCACGGGATGATTCTGCAGTCCAAAGAAAAGATAACTGTTATTTTGAAATTCTTTTCTATTACTTTCAAGCGAATCAAGAACAAAAAATTATTACTTTTCTCAGCATTGCAGTAGTTAGATCTGACAGTTCCGTAATTGAACCTGCGGCACCTACAAATGTGGGTCATGCTGAGCTTCCCACAGCACGTATTCAGCGAGAGCAAATATTATTGTCTTCGTTGCATTGTATTTTTGTTAAAATTCTCGTAAAAACAACTTCATTCCAACTGTTTGCAGGCCTTTATCTTCGTATTGCGCTATGTTTTCCTGTTCTCAACGAATTTCAAGTAATTTTCCAAATATAAGACCTTTCCTGGCAATAACGACGCGAATTTCAGAAAAATTGAAGCACTGCAAAAAAAAAAAAAAAAAAAAAACGTTATTTTTTTTAAGCGGCGTATCATGCGCAGAACCTAATTTCGTAACTTTTGAAACAGATAATCAGTGGATTATATGACGAAAAATAAGGTAATACGGAAACATTCCAACAATGAACCTTCTCACCTATCTATTTCAAGTATCAAGATTTCTGATAAAAAACAAAACCGAGCGTTAAAGGCTCATTCAAAATTTATCCCATTAACCTTTATCGTATTCCCAAATACATAAACGTATTTAAAAAACCTAACACTAAATAAGTAGAAAAAATTCACAAATGTGCTAAAAGATTTCAAGAGGAGGATTTCTAGTAATGTTTGCAGATATAGCAGCGATTTTGTGGTACAGAAAAAATCAAATAGACAGCCTTTTGATGCTATCCCTTTGGTTTCTTTTTCTGTTCTACAAACTCCCATATGATTTTCCCCCGTTCTACTTTGCGCACAGAAATACCCTTCGTTACAACCTCTATTTAAAAGTGTTTGTAGAATGTTAATAAGTATTCGAAAAGACTCCGAAATTATTCTAATTCAAGTATATTATCTCTCTCATTTTCCGTACAAATTTGCAACAAATTACGAAAACCGTTAGCGGAAAAATAATTCATTTTCTTCCCGTGTTGGAAGAGCACTTTCCTTTCCTTCTTTGCTTCGTTAAACCGTTCTCCTTCGCTTGCCCTACAGAATGTTTTGTTTTATTTAGAACTAATTACCTTTGCAGACGTGGGAATGTTAAACACATAAAAAATGCTAAAACATTTCACGATAGAAACTTAATATAATTGCAAAAGCCCTAAAATAATAAAAATTAATTAATAAAAGGAGATTAGGACTTTAAATGAGAGAACGTGAGAAATTCAGTTTCTTTGCGACATTATATCAGAGTACGTAGCAGTGTGTTGTAACTATCAAAATAATAACGAAGAAAACTAATTAAAACCATAAAATTCCCACCAACAAAGGAAGAAAAAGGAGAAAGAAAGATTGCATGATTATTATTTGTTAGACATTAACACAGATTATTTAAATATACAATTTCCTTTACTATTCTGCCAAAACTCGTAGTTCCTTTTTCCTGATAACGACATGGGTCTTTTTTTTGTTTTAGGCTTTAAAAACCACAATTGAGGAACTCAGTGGTTACAAGCAGTCGCCAGCCCTTAATTTGGTGCCAAGGTTTCCCGGAAAGAGAGGGAACCAATGCCGTAAGACAAACCTCCATCCGGTACTCAAACTAAGTCCCACTCAGACGAAAGGTCAGGGGCCAGTGATTAAACCACTACGACACAGGGACAACACATGGCTCAATATTTGCATAAATTTGGAAACATATATGTTTTCTATTATTAATTTTCTTTGCCGACCAGAACTGTTTTTGACTTGCGGAATTAATAGAAAGATTAACTCGTTAGATGCACTTATTTAAGGACTTAAAGCACATGAGCTATAATAGCATAAAGAATGCAAAAAAATGAAGTGAACTTTATGTACAACAATACAATAGCATCAAAATCCTAAAAAGTTTGAAACAAACCATGCCAATCCGCCTCACAACGTTGAACAACTTCCGTGATCAGTCCCTAGGTAGGTTCGACGTCTGAAGAAAGGTCATCCTAAAGAGATGTGTGCCCACACATAAACCATCGCAATATTTTCCCGGTAACTGTAATTTTAACTATTTGTGTCGTTTTTATACTAATTATGAAGCAGTGGACTCCACGCGTAAAACAAATGTATTAAATTATTTTCATCATAGAATGATCAGGTTTACAATGCATTATACGCAAATATACACCGTGATCACTGAATTATGACCACAACTATCAAAAGTGGACGCGGCCCGTTGACCAAGTGATTTCCAAAAGGGCGCAATTAATCGATTGACGTAGCTTATACGTATAAGGTGTGAGTGGAGCAGTAGGTATTAAAATTTGGAGCGTGATGGGCAAACGGAACGATTTATCGGACTTTGAGAAAGGACAGATTGTGGGGCTTGCATTTCCAAACGGTTGAACTGGTGGGTTGATCGCGAGCCGCCGTAGTCAGAGTGTATCAGGACTGGTGTGAAAATGGTCAAACAACGACCCGGAGGCAAAACTGAACTGGACAGCGAAAGGCTGATGTGAGATGTGAACGTCGGGTCCGAAGACTCGGTACAGGCCAGACGCAGCACTGGTCAACAGTTGACTACCCAATACAACGGAAGTCAACCCGAAACAGCACCCCGTCATGACTATGCGTCCACGCTATCATATATGGGCTATAACAGCAAACGACCCCGACGATATCCTCTCCTAACCACGGTTCATCGGCGCAAGAGACTTGCCTGGTGCAAAGATCATTCAAGTTGGACGTCGGATGACTGTAAAAAAATTGTGCTGGCCAGACGAGTCGCATTTGTTACCCCCTTCCGTGGATGGCCGTGTACATATTTGGCGCAAACAACATGAGGCATTCGATCCAATCTGGGTGGTCTCCACAGTGCAAGCCGATGAAGGCGGCTGAATGGTGTGGAGCATATTTATCTAGCAGGAACTTGGAGCCCCCGGAGCATGTGCTGCAACGTATGACTGGTTCCCACTATCATGAATAATTGCTTGCTGAGTCTGTACACACAGCAATGCTGCACTTTTTACCGAATGATGGCGGTGCCTTCGAAGATGGCAATGAGCCGAGCAACAGGTTCAATGCTGTGCAAGAATGGTCTGAGGAACAGAGTTCAGACTTCCAGCACATCGATTGGCCTCCGCACTCTCCCGGTATCAATCCCACAGAGCCCTTGTGGGACACTATCGACCGGCATATCAGGCGTCTGGATACCCAATCATCTGCATTGAAGGCCGCATTAGACACAGCTTGGTTGGTCAAACATCCCAACTGCTTCCGGCATTTTGTTGAATCGATGCCACGTCAGGTAGCAGCTGTACTGAGGGCGAAAGGAGGACCTACGAAGCATTAAATAGGCAGTCATAATTCAGTGATCACTGAGTGTATATTTGTGAACATATTACTGTACGAATATGTGCGAAAATTTCAGTCAGATGTTTTACGTAACTAGCAACAGTCCGTCTGTTTAAGTTACAGGGTATGCGGGTTTTATAAAAATGGGTATCACTAAAGGAAAAATTTGTAAAAAAAAACATCACGGAGGAGCTATCGTTATGTGGTTGTTTGGTTGCTTTTTTTATAGTAATAAAGCAAGAACGGGAGTTAAGCACTGGTGCTAACAGATGGCGCAGTATGTATGAGATAAACGATAAAGGCAAGAATAAAGTGAAGAACATTCCATTAGGAATTGCGTTATCCTTGCAGCAAAAAGCTATATGTGTGATGATTCATCGAGAACAAATCAACAACGCCAATACAGCGGAATTTTATATGAACGTATGCAGTTCGTAATTGAACAGCAAGATGTGACATAAGAAACTGGTATGATAGATTTATGGCATCGATAAGTATTTCGAAAAAATCCTCCTCAGGAAGACCACGTGTCACTGGCGCGAAGTTAGAATCCATTACGAAAGGATTTCAGCGCAGCCCTAGCCAATCGACCAGACAGGCATCTCGGGAACTTCAAATACCTCATTCAACTGTCCAGGAAGTGCTCCGTAAAAGACAAATTGTTTGTGTACATAGTTAAAACTTTGCTAGCGCGCCTAGCATAAGACAAACCTAAATGGATGGAATTCGCAGCAGAGCTTTTGGATAAAACTGATAACTATAACACTTTTTTTCAGCGATTAATGTTTTCGGATGAAGCAACATTTTAATGTGTCAGGCTAAATAAGCCTCCAGAACATTTGAATATGGGTTTCTGCGCCTCCACATGCTACTCTGTAACGTACCAGGAGATGTGACGTACCTGCCAGAAGGACGCACACGACATAAAGGCAGATAGGAATCAGAATACATGTCCGCGTAGCTTAATTGGTAGAGCAACTTATTCCGGAATGAGTGGACCCGGGTTCTAATCCCGGCGTAGAATAAAAATGACGGAGAAATTTAATCCATTATAATTGGCGCCCGAACTATCCGGATGACCCGACCGTTCAAAATCTCGCATTGGTGTGATGTTATTTCCACACCGCGAGATAGGAAAAATATGAGCAGCCCTTCGAAAGAAAAAGAAAAATAAGGGGGAGATGATGTAACGTACCAGGAGATGTGACGTACCTGCCAGAAGGACGCACACGACATAGAGGCAGATAGCAACCAGAACAAATGTCCGCGTAGCTCAATTGGTAGAGCAACTTATTCCGGAATGAGTGGACCCGGGTTCGAACCCCGGCGCGGATAAAAATGACGGAGAAATTCACTTCGTTATAATGGCGCCCGAACTATCCGGATGACCCGACCGTTCAAAATCTCGCATTGGTGTGATGTTATTTCCACACCGCGAGATAGGAAAAATATGAGCAGCACTTCGAAAAAGAAAAATAAGGGGGAGATGATGTAACGTACCAGGAGATGTGACGTACCTGCCAGAAGGACGCACACGACATAAAGGCAGATAGGAATCAGAATACATGTCCGCGTAGCTTAATTGGTAGAGCAACTTATTCCGGAATGAGTGGACCCGGGTTCGAACCCCGGCGTAGATTAAAAAATGACGGAGAAATTCACTTCGTTATAACTCATATACACCAGTGTGAGAGAAGCAGCAAAATAAATCAGTGTCTGGTGTGGTATCATGCACGATACAAAAATCGGGCCTTTTTTTTGCATCGAAATAGAGGGAATGTTTATCTCGATATATTAGAACAATTCGTTTTACCACAGCTTCAGGATCTGTATCCTCACAGCTTCTTGAAACAAGATGGAGCTTCCCCACACTGGTCTCTCTACTTATGTGACACAGCTTCCTGATAAGGAGTTTCCAGGCACGTGGATTTGCAGAGGTTGGCCGATTTCTTGGCCACCTCGTTCTCCAGATTTAACTCCACTAGATTTTTTGTGGCTAAACGTGAAAGACATCGTGTACTCTACTCCGGCGAAGAATCCTCATGAACTTCGAATCACAATCACCAATGCCTTAGCTATGATCACGTCTAATATTCTTAAATGCATTTGGAATGAGCAGGCATATCATTTAGATATCGTTCGCGCAACTAAAAGCGCTCACATTTAAATCTGTTAAGTCTAAAAGAACCCTCCCATCTGTCATCTATATAGAGCTTATAATAAAATGCATTTATGCGTATCACTTTACGAGTTACTAATTTTCTCTTTTGTGACATTCTTTTATGAATTTCACAGAAAAAGATACCAACGACGAAACAAAACTAACAGAGAAGAAAGCAAGAGAGCGAAAATTAAGTACTGAAGTGCGTATTGCCAATAATCAGAAAATTTGCGAAACGTCAATAAACGTAATATACGAGTTGATAATGTATGAAGTGGATGTACACTAAAGTAAACCAAAATATTGGAACGTCGAAGATAATCTATAAAGTGTATGTTTACTGAAGTAAACCAAAATGTTGGGAAGTCGAACGAACACATTAAATAAACACACAGAATGTTGTCACATGGGAAGTTTTGTCCGGAACTTTAAACAAAAGCGCCTAGGATAATTTTAGAGTAATGTAATATAAAGCAACTTAGAGCAATATTATATTAATAGTTAGATCCGAAGCACAAAATTATTCACATTTCAGTTCTGTTCCATTTATCGCATCATTGAGAAGACAGACACATAACCTAAACAAGGATCTTAATATTATAGAGCTCAATGTCAAATTTATCACACGAAATCTCTATTATACATGAAACTTTCCGTACAAGACAGGATGTGAACCGTTGCTGAGTTATCAATAGTGAGATCATGCGATTCACCTGAGAAGATTGATGCATGGTTGTTATTCGTTAATGCTGCTACCTAGAGCACAGTTATAAGTCTGTCATTCATCGGATCATTCGTTTCAGTAGCTTTTCATCAATGATGGCGTGTTTCACCCGGCCTGGTCACTACTCGTAGGCAGTTGACTAGCGTCCTCTACGGAATTTCGCGCATCATGTGTACTCTGCTGTTTCACCCTCACTGACACTCACCATAAACATCACCGACGCGCATGCAAACACCGCATTTTTCTCCAGAGTTGAACAACGAGAGACGAGAATCATCTCGTGCTGTTCAGATATCTGAATATTTGCTGTAGGGTTTTGATTACAATTCTCACAACGCTTTTCACAAGAACACAGCTGGTATTTTTGACATAAGGGTGCTGACGAGTTTTTTCTATAACATACAGGAACTGACGAGTTTTTTCTATAACATACAGGAACTGACGAGTTCCTTCTATAAATATACGAGCTTCTACTCACGCTCATTTCTAGGCGCAAAGGAGTAACAAACGCTGAGTCGAATACTCAAATATCGAAATTGCCGAAATGTCATTTGAACACTTCCTGTGCAGTATGGCATGCAGTTTACATTAATATTTAGAAAGAACTTTGATTCTTATTTAACACAGTGATTCCCGTTCAAAGGTACTATTGTAGGTTATCGCAGATGAAATCCCAGAATATTCATGAAAACTTCAAACACCCAAAACGAGGTACAAAATAAACTTTATTAATCAAACTAATTACCGCCCACAGCAACACACTATGCTAACGAAATACAAGCTTCTGCATTCTGTCGTGAAAAAATATCGAACTTCGGGACGCGACAAACTCATTGAATGCGGTTTCAACTGATGTTTCATTGGGAAATGATTTACCCAGCACATAGGCGTTCAGGTGCTTGAAAACATTACAGTTCGTAGGAGACAGATCAGATAAATAGAGCGGATGAGGTAAGGTTTCATACCTCAACTGACAGAGCTTCTTGTTCGCCTGTAGTGCAACGCTGGTCTTGAGTTATGAAGGATATATATAGGCTCATGGCGGATAATTAATGCCGGCTGTGTAGTGGGTAGTGCTCCATGAATATCGACACGTTATTGACGACACCTGTCGGCCGTGATGGTATGATCCCTTTGTAAACAGGAGGAGTTGATCACGTCAGCTGTGGACCACGAACACTAAGTATAGTCTTTCTGGAATGAAGTACCGGTTCGGTGCCTCACCGTGATCGAGCCATTGCACCGAACGTCGGCGATATCATACAGCATGCATATCTTATCACACGACGTGACGAGGCACCTCAAAATATCGTTCGTTTGGTTAAATACAAGCAGAGAAGTGCATGCATCAAATGGTTGTGTTTTGTGCTATTCTGTCAACTTATGCGAGCCCCATGTGTCCATCTTCTTCAGTTTGTCGATGGCTGTTAAACATAGGGAAATGGTTGCACAATTTACTCCGAGTGTTTCGCCAAGTCCCCGCTCCGTGTGATTTGGATTGGATTTAATTAAGGTCTCCAACTCCGCATCATCGGTGGCTTCTTCTGGTCTGCCACTTAGTTTGTCTGCGAGGCTCATACCGCCGGACCGGAATTTAGCAAACCAACATAGTGTCTTTCATTCCCTAACGGTGTCTTCATCAAATCTGTATTGATGTTGCGAGCTTCCTCCGACGCACAGTGTGTCCGAATTTAAACCCATATGAGAAAATGACACGAATTTTACTCTGCTGCTTCACTGCCCTTTTTACCTGAGCACAATTCCCTTGGAATTGATGCCACTGAAGAAATGGCCAGTGTTTTATAGGCAGCGGCCTTAACGTCTTAAATGTATGTATCACACGTAACAGCGCTGTGTGTTAATTTTTAGATTACCTGACAACTGCACGAGTCTGCGAAATCCGACATTTCATCTGCAGCAACCTAATACGCCAATTTTTATTATTTATGGCAAGTCCGAAAGCAAATGTAAAATATTTTGATTCAAGTTTATTTTCATGTCTCATGACTAGAGAAAGTAACATTGCACGTCACAAAGTGGTGAAATCAGAATTTAACTTACCGGCGTACCTACAGACTCATGTTCATTGGTGCAAATATGTAATCCAGCTGGACAAGCTGTTAAATCAATAATTCCTGATAAAACTTCAAGTTGTAATGCCGAGATTATCACCGAAAGTACCAATGAGTGTGAATTCATTCTACGAGTCTAAGCTTATTAACACTTTTCCAAATTTACGGTTCCTCAATTTCACTGTTAAGGCGATGTTTGAAATTAGGTGAAAATAATCGAAGCAATACTGCTACGTTATGCACGCCTTTAAACTGTTTTATTTTTCATCATATGTTAATGAATCCTCGGCGAAATAATTTGCTCACCATTCAGCACCTGTTACTACTACAGTCATCATCAATGGAGTAGAATATCCTTCCGTATAATAATATTAGCAGCATTATACTATAAGATATGCTGTGAGTTGCAAAAGAAATTTTACACAGATTTTGTAAAAATGTGTAGTTACCTAAGATTTCTTCAACGCATCTTCATTACCACCATTAATGTTTTAATGGTGTAAGCTTCTTAATGGTCTTCAAATTGTTTCCAACTACTTACAATGGTTCACTTCCTACTTTTCTAGCATCTGCGTCGAGAGCAACTTAGTAAAGTGAACGAAACAAATGATAAGCATCTAGTAGTATTTTTCCCCGTGATGGAAACGAAATTAAAAACCAGTTCACTTCATGGTTTATTTAACTTGTTTTATTTATAACAATGTCTTGTTTCTTACAAACAGAGTTGCATTGATATCACTGAAAAGCTGGCTGGCTGTCTTGCGAGAAGCGTGAACGATGAGCTTTTTCATGGTTTCCTTAATCTTCTCACTCCTATGGTTTCAGACTTTGAAAACGCAAACGCTTGCTTAAATTGAATCATTTCGCACTTATCGCCAGAAAGAATTCATACAAAACAACTTATTTATTTCTTTATTTTCTTTTAGCAAGAATTGTTTGTAAGTACTCGACTTGATATTTTTTATTCTGTCGGTTTTCAAAAAACAAATGTTCTACGCAGTGTACTCCCGCATTTTATCATAATTTCTGTCCGTGTAAAGATGTTAAAGCGAATTTTTTGCCACGTTACCATGTCATAAATTTAGAGCACTCGTACGTTCCTCGAAAAGATAGACATACGTGTGATGTTTAAATGAACTGGTTGTATCCAATATATCTTTTATTGTTATAGAGGTTAAAACAATTTTTGTAGCGATTCAGAGATACAAAAAACATTCTTTTCCTACTTTCGTTTTGCGAAAACAAGAAATTGTAAAATAGTAGAATGTTACCGTCAAGAACCGTATAATGTAGCAGACGGGATCATTGTTAAACTAATGCTGATGGGTATAGGTTGGAATTTGAAGCAAAAAGCATGGCTTTGTGCTTGATCTTTCGGCATTGGATTTCTGCTTTACCTGAAACCAGCATCATTAAATTTGCGATCTTTGAACCTTAGGTCATTGTGATACTCCACAAAAACAGCAAAGGATTGTTACACTGTGATACAATTCGTTAAATATTTCTTAAAAGATTCACAGAATGTTGCACTCGTTTCCTTTATTGCGGATCATTGTAATAAGCCGCAATACAATTAATGTACATATACACTGAGAGGCCAGAAATCATGGAATTTGAAGTCACATCAAAGCCACTTGATTATTGCACAGTTAAAATCTAACGTGAGGCTTAAAAGTTACGAAATTCTGTCCCGGTATAAAAGAACTATAAGCAAGGAAAGACAAGGACAAAGATCTCACTAAAACTTTTTTTTCTATAAAATAACTTGTTGCTTCTCGTTCATTTGAATCGCTATTTATTTCTTTTTACACCACTTACATAATTACATCAAGTCCGAATTTCATTGAAATACCCCCATTGAAAGGTAAAGATAAATCAATATGGCTACTTTATTACACTTAAAACTTAATTCCTTCAAAATATAATTTACTTTCATTTTATTATTAATAAAATAATAAAATTCCATTTTCTTAAATACTTGTTCTTTATTCATTAAGCGTGACGCAAAAAAGTATTAATTTATAGAAAAAATATGTAAAATTGCGGTGTCACCTAAACGCCCAGTGCCTTGGTGGCATGTGTTTCTTAGATTATTTTTGATTTATTCTACATGTAATTATCTATTTCTTTGCCTTTTATCTTGACCTTCAGATAATTAGATGTAGGGCCTATTTGAAAAACTGAGTATGCATGCCGGATCGCTTCATAGTATGTATTATTTACTTTAGCACAGCGCTCATAAAAGGATGAAGATTCCTGGTTTAAGACATTAAAAAGGTGTAAACGGGACAGAAATTCATTTTGACCTCCAAAAGCGACGAAAGATCAAAACCTGTTCTTAGATGTAGTTTTCTCAGTAAAAAAAAAGTAACTTTCCTTGCTGTAGCTGTTTTCCCCGTTATTCCCTTTATATTGTCCCCAATTCCCTTCTGAACACTGAAGGAGGAGTGTGGTCGCTTATATCTTGAGACTCTTTGCCTACGGAAAAGGACAGCAACCCAACTGCTTAACACAAGCAATCCGTGCCTAACCAATGTTTCTAACAGATTTCTAGGCCCTTCAGAGCATGGAATGGGTATTTTAACGGCGCAACTGCTCAGGCGAGTGATAAAATGTTATTACAATATCGCAAGAAATTGGAAGACATGGAGATAGAAAGACGAATGTTTGACCACACATGGGATTATTACATGAAATACGAAAATGATGAGGTGTTTCTGTCAAACTTTTGACACAGTTTAAGAACACCAATGAAACGGTTTATTCTGCTACGAAACCAAAATGCAAGGTAAAATTGAGTTTCACTGTTTCCTTCGCTAATATGAACAATCCCAGTGCGAGCTTCAAACCATTTTTAAATTTTGAAACGAATAAAAACATAAATGGCAGTTTTAATAGTGAAACGTAGACTCACTTTGGATTTTGTGTGTGTGCTGGTATACATTGAGTGGCCACTTTATTATGACCACCCCCTCAGTACTTCGTTGGGCCACCTTTTGCCTTCAATACTGCGTCGATCTTTGTGGCATGGACTCCACGAGATGTTGATAGGTGGTTTGTGGAATCTGAGACCATGCTTGATGAATAGCACTTTCCAGGAGTGTGAGATTGCAGGGTTGTGGATCCAGCTGTCTGATGGCTTGTTCAACTTCATCCCACAAATTCTCAATGGGGTTGAGATCTGGAGATTGTGGGGGCCACCTAAGCAAAGTAAACTCACCAGCATGTTCCTGAAACCAATCCTGTACAATACGAGCACTATGGCAGGACGCATCATCTTGTTGAAAGTAGCCATCGCCATTGGGATAAACCATTCACATGACAGGATGCACTTGGTCCGCAACAATTTTTAGATATGATGTGCCAGTCAGACGTTGATCAACACGAATTAAAGGGCCCAAAGCATGCCAGGAAAACATTCCCCAAACCTTAACGTTGCCTCCATCAGCTTGAAGGGTTGTAGCAATGCATTTGGGTTCCATGCTTTCGTGCAGTTTCCGCCAAATTCTCACTCGGCCATCGGCATGGTGCAATTAAAAACGTGATTCATCGGACCATATAATTTGTTTCCAATTATGGACTGTCCAATCCTTGTGCTCCTGTGCGAACTGGAGACGTTTTCTCTTGTTAACTGCAGACAGCAAAGGTGTCCGGACAGCCCTTCGACTGCCATATCCCATCTGATGCAGTGTACGGCGAACAGTGCGTGCACAGATCATTTGAGTGGATCCTTGATTAAGATGGTCTGTAATTTGCTGCACTGTTGCCTTTCTGTTGTCTGTTACCAGTCTGGACACTCTCCGTTCCTCCTGAGCAGTCACTAGCCGATGGCGACCACACGTTGCGCGTAGAGACCCAGTTTTTTGGCTGACAGTCCAGTCTTTAAACACTTTAACAACAGCTGCTCTCAAACATTTCACGAATGCGGTGGTTTCGGTGATACTTGCTCCATGGCTCCGAGCTCCTACAATAATCCCACTTTGAAAGTCCGTCAAATCGCATTTTTTACCCATCTCGTCACCCAAAAATCACTTCTACTACTGTCGCAAGCACTAAGCTTTCCCGTTTTATACTAGCCTCGTCCTCTGGCGGCAACAGCGTACAGCCATAGCTCATTTGCTTAAAACTGTCAGGTGGTCATAATAAAGTGGCCACTCAGTGTATAGGCTTAACAACTCCAAAAAGCGTCGAAAACTGGGTAGGAGCACTTCTTCCTATATTAGGGTTCAGTGTTAATGGCGTCAAGAATAGGAAAAAAATAGAACCAAAATATATTTACTACAAGTAATAAAAAATGAATGCATTGTATTTATTGGTATTTCTCCAAATTGTAATGCACTCGCAGTAAGCCTTATATTCGAGAAACGTCCATCGAGACAGAGGATAAATCAATTTACCGAAGTGTTTTAGAGTTCTCAGTAGTTCGGATAAAGGAAACTTTGCTGTTCTGTAAATAGAATGAAGGAGTCAAAAATTTGGATATCAAGAATGTATTAAGAGGGCTGAAATATTCTCTAAAGACAAAACAACATTTAGCGTTTACTCTGATTTGGTTGGCTGCACTTTGACTAAAATTTCGTTTCCCCATTGGCACTGTACATAGCACACAAAAAGTTCAATGAAAAATGATTTCTCCCCAAATGTTCGCTTTATTACTAGTAAAGTTAGCTTTACAAAGCCTTATCAATAAAAAGCAGCAATACATGTTACAAAAAAATCTGATTTTATATTTGCATTTTGATCTCTGCTATGCCAAAAGAATTTCAGTATAGTTACAATCTTTACAATTTCTACGTAGTTATCAGAAAATGATACAACAGGAATATAAAATATCTTTACATTACTAACACTGAACATTTTAGCTTCTGTCTATATTTGGATGAATACAAAATTTTGTAACGTATATTCTATTTTAACTTTCCTTTTGAGTTTCTTTTTCTATGTAAATTTGAGTTCCTTCTCTTAGACATTTTCAACCCTTAACGTTATGTCTTTTCACTCAAACGAGAATGAAGTTGGCAACACACTGAGGTCGGAACAAGTGTGACGTGTGTGTGGCCAGATAAGAACGATAGATAAAAAGGCAATTCAGCGGTTGTTTTGAGGGATTGATGTTGTTGATGATAGATGTGCTGTTATACTGTGATTGGATGTTACATCACTGATACTGTATTGAGTACGCCAATAAACCGGATGTGAGTGTGGAGTACAAACCATGCAAGCAAAATAAACTTACTTGAAAGTACTACAATTGACCTCTTTCTTGCAATGCGCATAAGTACATTCTAATATTACATTGACTTTAGCACACATAACGTAATTACTGACGTAAAGACTAAGTTACAGCTAAAAGACAAATTACGTTATAAGTTATAAAAATAGAAACCACAAACGTTTTGAGCCTGAGCGATAATTTCTATGGTTTTCTACCTACACCGTACTCAAAATTTATAAAGACAAAACAAACACAACGCGCCAGCCTCAACAGCCGTGACAAATGAAAAATCAGTAACTGGGACAACAAAATTGCATCCATCAGAAACATTCTTTTTTTCTGTTAAAATCTGTTAAAATGTTAAGCCATAAACGTGTAGTATATTTCGATTTCACATTGATATTTATTAATTCTTTAATAATAAGTGTTTTATAAAGAATTTCTTAAAAGATCCGTTAATTTAGTGGTTGGTCCCTCCACAAATTTTCAATTCTGCACAAGCTGTAAAACCTATTACTGATTTAGAAGTGAAAAACTGTTCTTTCCAACAGCAAATAGCAAATAGCAGTAAAGTGCTGAAGGTATCAGTTAAATATTGCAAAACATTTGAGGATTTACTTAAAGATAGCAGCATTGTTCGGTTCAGTTGACTAGAAAAATGGGACGAGGTAATAAGAAAATTACTATAAATATTAAATTAAGTTGTCAGAAATTTGGCATAAATGTAGCTTGAAAAACTGTCGGAAAAGCAAAAAAAAAAATACTATAATTATAAAATTGATTTTTCAAAAATTAAAAAGAAAACTGTTCCAAAAATAATTGTTTTTCATTTGAAAATACTGAAGAATTTACATAGAGGTCAATAATTTAACAATGCAAATTGTATTTTACTTCACAAAGTTCATGTCATTGATGGAAGAAAACGTTAGTGCAACATTTCGTAGAATTTATCGCAATTTGTAATATCATAAAAAGTAATCAAATTTTTTCTATAATTATCTTTGATCACAATAACGTGTTTTATCAGTTCCTTTAAATTTTCATGGCTTGAAAAGTTTAACGTCCAAGAGACCTCAAACTGCGGGCATCATTAATACACTTATGGTTAACTTTGTTACTTAAGAAAGTGCACTAAACGAAACAGAATTATCTGATTCGTAAGTAAAAGTCAACAGAATTGATTGTTCTAGCAGTGTGTCCAAACAACTGTGGTTAAAAATTCTCTCTAATTAACAAATCTGTTACTCGTACTATACCTCATCTACGAGATCCTTCGCCTTACATTTATTGGTAATTCTAGTTACACATTTTGCACTCAAAATCTACCCACCATAAATTAATGCTTTTAACTAAATACGATTTACAGAAACGACAGCTTCTGCATACAGTTGTCAGTTAGCAGTGTGTCACTTATCCACAAGTGAAAAATGATTGATGAACTGACTACGCATTCTCCGTATGACACACCTGTCTCTTGGTTTTGATTATAACGCAAAGTATATATTTAATAGGGAGCAAATTTCTGTTTTAACAGGTGCAAATTAGACAATTATGGAACAAATTATTTAACTTAAAGATAGAACAGAAGAAAAAGGACAATGATTAAGCGCGTACTTATTTTCTTCCCTGAAATGTAGTCTTTACTATAATTAGAGATAAACTTTATTTTAAACAATATTAACGCTTCGAAGCAGAAAAACTGGGTTAAATCACTGATTAAATAAGCATGACTGTTATTAAAAATTTGGAGTTGTGAAGTAAGTTTTGGGATTTTTATAATAATTAAATGTGTATTGAATTCAATAATTAATGCTTCAGTGCATTATCTTTTTTTTTTATTGGAGGTTTAACGACCACCATGAGCAACTCAATAAGCTATAAGCAGTCGCCCGTCCCTAATTTAGGGTCACTTGTTCCAGGGAAGGGAGAGAGCCAGTGCTGTAAGACAAACACAACATCCATACCTCACCGAGATTTGAACCCGGACCCCTTTCGGACGAATGATCAGAGGCCATCGCTTAGACCACTGCGCCACCAGGGCGGCAACAGTGCATTCTCCAATTTCACATTTAAAATGTTTTTAATCAGACTGTTGTAGATCCTATCAAATAATTTAATGTTACATAAATTCCAAATTCCGTTTTTAAATCTTGTGTCCTTGAGGATCTATCTAACGATTACATATCTTTGGTAATTTTTACAAAAATAGGACGGGAATTACCAGAAATTCTCCAGAGAAATACATAAAATTTGAAGTACGTTAACGAATCCGGATTGTATTCTAAACGCCATTTCATTAGGCATAATATTAGCAGCTGTGGATTTTGAAATGCTAATCTGTCGTGATAAAATCACGCCGATACTAAAAATAACCACTTTACAATACATACATTTTGCTCCAATAAGTGTAAAAATTCTGAGTATGGTATTTTAAATATTTGGAATTACAGTAGAAGTCAGTACATGACGTCTCAAATTCCCGACATGCAGCGGACAAAATGGCGTGATTAATACAGAAGTACAGTATCACAAACCTTTATTTCTAATGCTCTCTAAACTACGAACTTAGCAACTTATATGTGTGAAGTGGGTAAGTTGCATATTTTATTATAACTGTTATTTCTTTTACATTACCAGACAGATGTGAATATTTACATCCAAGTGTAAGTGCGTGTATACACCACACTGATGATTTTGTTGTTGAAGAATATCTGTTTTTTTTTTAATTCTTGCTGTCCTTTGTGTTATGTTTTTCTGTATTTAGACAATGTTGTGTGCGTTATTGGCAACTCTTTCAGCATGTCCCTTGGCATGGTAAAAGGTATGTGACCCTTTAGAGCAAGGGAAAAATGGTGTGTTAATCGTTGATACTCATGTTGATTTTTCAGGTTTCTACTTTTCGTAAAATAAAACAGCAGTTGTACGTTATCGGATTATCCTCCAGGCTTCCTATAAAAAAATTCTGTCGTTATAGGTTTTATTCGAAAATTATTTTCAATTCATGTCTAAGATTTTTTAGATATATATCTTTCTCCTCCTTCAAGGAGGGTTAAATGCATATTACTATTTAGTCATGGTATCTACGTTTGTAAGAGACGGATTGGAAGAAACAATACAGCTTGTTTTAAAGCATGCCGAAGATTTCTATCGAATTCCAGTTTTTCCAATTGCACAATATGCCCGCTAGGTGGCCAGCGTAAGCTGTGAATTTTTCAAGATATCTCGGTTTCTAACAGACGAATTGAGAAAGTTATGATTCGGCTAACACCCCCAAGTTGCTATTTTTTCCCCAAATAAACAATTTTGCCAGTAGGTGAAATTCGAGTAATTATTATCTGTCCGGAAACGCAATATCTCGGTTGCCGAGGTTACATAAGTAATACTGCTTAACATTCAAAATTTCGATCTCATTTTTCATATTTAAACGAAAAAGAAGCGCTCATTACACCAGATCTTCCGTACCGCAACCTAGATTTCCGTTTGTTTATTTATGTGCGGATGGACACCTCTTAGACACTTATTACGGTACAATAAACTTCAATCATTCAAGCTCCTTACAGCAGTAAGTTATAGGAAACTTCGATCTTTCATTCATTTACAATGTACTTATTCTCTCCTTGCTCTCGCATGTATTGAAAATTTCGTCTACAAGGATGCATCAAAAGTTCTTCACGTTTTGAACTACACATAATGTTTGTCCTTCACTCCTATGCGAAACGAACACCAGCATCGACTGGATACCACGATGACGTGGAGAACACGAGGCTGATGACGTGCATTTGGCACGGAGCCACATTGTGTTATCAGGTGAGCAGAGGATGGAGGTCGGTAAACGTGTGGTTCGGGTGCTCCTTCGCCATTATTGGAAAAAAGGGATAAACGCGGCAACAGAGAGAGAAATATATGCAGTTCAAGGCGAGGAAACAGTGGACAGCCCCACTGCGCGAAAATGATGGCGTTTCAATCCTGGAGACACTAGTCTCGAAGACAAGCCGAGATCAGGACGTCCAACGACCACCACTGACACCCTGGTCGAATCAGCGACAGCAAACCCCTGCACCGGTGCATGATAATTGCCAGCTGAGCTGGGATCTTCCCAATCCATTATCGTACCTAACCTGCACTACTCGGGTTCTCGTCCAGGCGCTATCAAGAGATTCTCCATGAAATGACGTCCGAGCAGACGAAACAGCTTTCGCTTTGTGTCGTAGATTGCTGTCAAATCCACAGGATGATAGGTTTTGGCGTTGTATCATCACAGATGATAAAAAGTGGATATTCCTACGTTATCACACCACTGGGAACCAGTGGTTGAGGTCACTCCAGGAAGCACAGCCAGTGGTGCAAAGAGAGCATGTGACGTACCTGCCAGCAGGACGCACACGACATAAAGGCAGATAGGAATCAGAATAAAACGTCCGCGTAGCTCAATTGGTAGAGCATCTTATTCCGGAATGAGGGGACCCGGGTTCGAATCCTGGCGCGGATAGAAATGGCGGAGAAATTTACTTCGTTATAATGGCGCCCGAACTATCCGGATGACCCGGCCGTTAAAAATCTCGCATTGGTGTGATGTTATTTCCACACCGCGAGACAGGAAAAATCAGAGAATCCCTTCTCCAGCGCTTCGAAAAATAAAAAAATGTGTGATGTTGCATTCCACACACCAGATTGACTGGGAGTTCTCAAGTGCACGTTCTACAGTGGATGGCTGCCTGAAACGATTCATGGTCACGGCTGACCCGTGGGCCATGCCCCCGGCCCTCTTTCTGGGGGGGGATGTGACGTACCTGCCAGCAGGACGCACACGACATAAAGGCAGATAGGAATCAGAATAAAACGTCCGCGTAGCTCAATTGGTAGAGCAATTTAATCCGGAATGAGGGGATCCGGGTTCGAATCCTGGCGTGGACAGAAATGACGGAGAAATTTACTTCGTTATAAGCAGAGGAAAGTCATGCTGTGCATTTGGTGGAATTGTGAAGGTCCTGTGATTTGGGAACTCGTGCCAGATGGTCAAGTGGTGGACGGAAACCTGTATGCCGAACAACTGTAAAAATTCCATGATGCTCCGCCCAAAGCTACCCAGCGCTCATCAATAAGAAGAGGAGGGTGTTACTGCAAGTGGATAATGCCCCAAGTGATACTTCCAGAGTGTTTCGCTGAAAACTACAGGAATTAGAAGGGATCAGATCCTGCCATATTCTCCCCAGAATCCGTAACTTGCCCCATCCGATTACTACCTGTTTTGTTTCATGGCCTATTTCTTAAAATGGCGGCACTTGGCTTCAGTGGTGGATGTGGAATCCGGCATCAAATAGTTTCTGTCCTCGAAACGTGCCGAGTGGTACTGCCGTGGGTTCGTAGGTCTGGTGGAACGTTGTCAAAGGACTATAGAAAACAACGCCTTGTACTTTGTAGAATGAGGGAGGCATGTAGGTCTTCATGGCATCATTAAACTTTTTAGCTGATAACGGGACGAACTTTTATCTCGCCCTGATATAATTTTCGTTTAATTAATAATTATTAATGAGTCAAAAGTGAATCGAAGATTATTCTTTTGTGTCAAAAAGACCGCTAACTCAGACTGTTACTAAAACGGAAAAATTCAATGGGAGAGACTGAACGTTTAAAAAAATCGAAGAACTTGAACATCCGAATACCGTATGTATGTCAGTTTTGCCGCAAAAGGAAGAACTATTCACGATGGAATGAGTAGTATTCTGAAGTGACAATCCAGTATTTCTTTATTTCTGTATGTAACTTGTTTAGCTTACCTCTTTTCATATCTTTTATAATTTGCTAAGGATTTTTCTAACTGAATCACAAACACTTGTGTTTCATTAAAGAGATAATTGAGAAAACCTGACGCACAACAACAGTGCGATAATTCAACAAAAGTTCTTGTCAAATACGTATAGGTTTAAAATTTACTGTTTGGAGGCGTAGAAATACCGAAATCAACTAATTCATATGGCGGGGAGATAAAAAGCCTTATCATCCTGGAGAGCAAACCGAACGTTCATTTTAGGATTCCTTTCCTTTCCGAGCAGGATACTTTTTCACACACACGATCCAAAACATTGCAGTTTCGAGCAGCTGAAATCTATTATACAGTACAAGAAACTGAGCACTCTTTTACACTGAGATAATTGTGCCGCCTGCTTCAAGGTTTCAAAACAAACAGAAGCAGCAAATTATTAGGAAAATCAGACACATGTCATTCTCACTCACGTACGCAACTATGATGTTGAGATGGCTTTATGAACAGCTCACTGAAAAGATATTAACGCGTGTACAAAGCGTAAATAGCGACAAAATGGGAAAAACATGGGATTTAAGTGACTTTAAAAGAGGCATGATAGTGGCGCTCGGAAAGCAGGTGAAAGCAACTTTGAAACGGCAAACTTTTTCGGCTATGCAAAAAGAACGGTATCCAGGGTGTATAATGAAATTGTGCACAAACAACAAAACGGGAACTCAGCGGTCTTCTTGTGGGTGGAAATGACTGGTCGATTTTCGAGTGTAACCGCGACTAGAAATGATACCAGACGAGCTCCACCATATCAGGTAATTATGTTTTACAACAGCGGTATTGAGAGGAGAGAATTTCAGCACACACAGCCCGCCGCACATTAGAGCGTATGTGATATAACATCAGATGTCCATTTCCGTGTACCACTTGTCTCTGATAAAATTCGACAAATTCGTCTGCACTGGGCACGAAAGAACCAAAATTAGGGATTTGTGGATTGGAAAAAAATCGACTGGTCTCAGAAATTAGGTTTTCAGTGAATACACGCCAACCGACGGGTCAGAATATGGCGTTAACAGCACGAAACAATGTAACCCAGCCGCTTAGCGCTAACTGTACAAGCTGGTGGAGGCGGTGCCACGGTCTGGGGTCTGTTTTCATGGCGCGCACTGGCTTTCATAATACTTCTGAAACAGCATTTGTTACCACCAAGTATCTCAATATCACTGCGGTCCAGGAACACGCATTGTGTTTTTGATGGAGAGGACAACTTCTAGAGCAGTATAATGCGCCATACCACTAGGCTCAGATAGTCGCACAGTGGGGTTCCAGGAGTACGGTAGTGACTTCAAAGGGCTACAATAGCCCTCACTGTCCCCAGATGTGAAACCAATTGAACATCTGTGGGATGAGATTTTGCAAGCCATTTGTAACAGAGATCCAGCGAACTTCCGACAATTGACGGACGCCATCACACCAGCTTGGTTAAGCATACAGCATATTCAGAACGATATCAGATCTCGTTGAAGCTCTGCGGCATAGAATCGATTCTGGACATTTTTTAAGAAATAATCTCTAATTCACGTGGGAGGCACAAAGACCAGTCACTTTCTGACACAGAGATGCAATAATTGATTTTCATCCATGTGGTTAACATGGATGATTTTCATCCATGTTAACCAATCAATTTATTGATTTTCATCCATGTGGATTTTTCGAAATAACTTGCTACTTCAGAACATTTATATCTACAATTATATGGTACAAATATCATGGACATTTTTTAAGAAATAATCTCTAATTCACGTGGGAGGCACAAAGACCAGTCACTTTCTGACACAGAGGCGCAATAATTGATTTCCATCCATGTGGTTAACTCACCTAAAGTCTCTAATATCACTTGCCGCTGCTGAAGTGTTTCAGTTGGAGTAACACGAAAACGTTCTAACATCAATCGGGAGATGCGTGTTCGATTCCCGTTTCAGGACGATGAAATTTTCAAATTATTATTATCGCTATTTGTTTTTGAAGAGTTGGTCATAAGGATGAACGTTAATTTCGTTGTCTGCCATACAGTAACGTGCTTTTGTACGTTCCATATCAACTGGAGATTATTCCTTCTTGTTCAAAAGGCTTATATCGTAGTATAAATCCGTTTATTTACTGGCGCAAAACAGTATATTGAAATCACAAAACTTTCGCTCTTCACCGGGATACTTTTTCAATGACATAATTGGACACAAAATATCTTTTTATATCCATCAAATGTCATTTTATGTTCAACTACTGCTTTGAAAAAGCCTCCCAGTGGAGAGTGAAAGCTTGAAGATTTCTTTCTACTATTTCACGGCAGTAAATAAATGGATTTTTACTGCCGTAAAATAGTAGAAAGAAATCGCCAAGTAAGAGTACACATAATGACTATATACGAATAGACTGAATGGATTTTTACTGCCGTAAATAGCCGAATTGAAATCGTCAAGCAAGAGTACACTAGACTGTATACGACTGAAAAGCTATAAGCGTTTAGGTCGTATACAGTCTGATGTACTCGTAACTGATATTCTTGATGCTTTTAGATAGCTTAAAATTATTCTGAAATGTATCAAGACAACACAATACGTACTTAATGGCGATAAGCATTATTAGTGAATTTTGGTACGCTTAAAAGGAAACTGTTGAACACTCGGATCCAAATAATTCCACTGATGCCTTCGTTTGCAACATACTCACAAGGAATGAATTGTCGTTGTATCTCCGTAAACCATGGCATGATTGCAATTCCTTGGATGAAGGAATTTACTTTTCTGATTCGTGAAGAAACCTAAGAAAGCGTCATTTATGAAAGCTTCAGGAATGAATGCAACAGGAAAATATTTGTGTGGACTGTTTTATTTTCATAAAATTTTGGGAATGTCTAACACTGAAGACAGTTCTGATCTCTTCATGCTCTGACAAGTTAGGGTAAACGTTGAAGCTCAAGAAATGTAGAGAAAATTATCTTTTCCTTACTAAAATTTACCCGTTGGGAACGCTGTCTGAAACGCATGAATGCTGAGATTCTACCTTGATACAGATGCAGTTTAGGTATCAGGATTTTTTTTCTGAATTTATCGCCCACCATGAGTAACTCTGAGGGCTATAAAGCAGTCGCCCGTCCCTAATCAAGGGCCAATGATTCCAGGAAATGGAAAGAGCTAGCGTCGATAAACAAGCACACCACCTATTCCTCATCTGGGACTCGAATTCGGGCCCAGCTTGGACGACTAGCCACAAACGATATTAACAATGAGTTCAGTCCATGTTTGTTTTATTTTCTCAAAGAGCTTGCCCTCGACACGTTGCAAAGGCTCGTTCGTTTCTTTCTCTCCTGAAATAGTTTTCCTCTAGAACAGGGGGAAAGTAGTAGCATACGCTTGCTCACAATTTAAAAAAACCTCAGGTATTCGCTAAACACAATTAAAAGTCAGCGATTCTTTAAATACAAAGTCAGTCTAATTTCTTGATAATCAAACGGTGCTGAGAAAATGAGAAATTGGAACATAAGTTTAAGCAATTTGGAGAATAAAAACTCTTCATGCGTTAAGCTAAAGCTGCAGCATTTCCACCACGCGCAAGATATATTCACTTAATAGGGTGATTCATTTTTGCAGAATTGCCTTTTTTTAGGTGGCAATTGAAATTACTTACGAGTTTTATTAGAACTATGTTTTTGATTTAATGAAATGCAATTAGCTATCTGACGCTGACCAATTTAACATACGATTAATTCTGGGTTATTTTTCATTTTACGAACAGAAAGCAATAAAAATAATGAAAAACTACGAAACCGAAACAGTTAAGGAAATTCCCGTTGAGCAGAACTAAAACGTCTTAAAGAAATAATCGGTGCAATTGGAAGCGAGAACAATTAGGAATGTTTTCAGTCGACAAAGCATTATGAAACAGAAAACGACGATTGAGTGAAAATTCAAGTTTCATCTGTGCTCTTTACTTCAAGGAAAATTCCCAGAAAATGATTAAACATGCATGCGATTGAACAGCAAACACATTCAAGGAGGTTTCAATTGCCGCATTGAATTTGAAAAAATAAACCGCAACCGAAAATTCAGAACCAGTTTTCTACCTTTGAATAGAGGGGTTTTTTTTCTAATCGCAAAAATTAAAGAGTCCAGTGTTAGACTTCGTGACTGTAGTAATCAAAAGATACACTACATTGTGCATGGTTATATGATGAAACTCAGCAAGTTAAGCAGATTTTGTCGTATTGCTGACTGATAATGGAACCTTCAGATTTAAAAAAATTATTTACAGCACGTTATTTAGTGTTTTACATTCAACTAAAGGAAACATACACTGAACTAAAGGCAACCGAAGCATACGTTTTCGTAGGGAACATTTAAAAACATCAGTTGGCGCTAGGTTGCTAGACAGGTGAACGAAATGGTCCTTTGTGGCAGCGAATCAAAAATTTTCACATGTTGATTTAGGGGACATTTGCCAAATATCGAAACAAAACCTCACGATGTGAAGAACTTGTTATTTATGTAATGTCAAACATTTTTAAGAGAAGCACTCCTCAACTCAAAAGAGAAGTTCTAGCTTTCATTTGAAAAAGATTTAGACATGAAAGATATCTGATCACTTCCCAGACAAGCTGGGAGAGCATTCAATAGAAAAACAGACAGAGAAGTAAGCTTGTTGAAAATTTGCATGTCATGGAAGAAATAGGAGGAAACACTTGATCTTCCTTGTTTTTTACAGCAGAAAAGTGATTTTGCAAGGGTTAAGCTTTGTCAGAGTGTGCTCATCCGAACAAAAAATTGCAATATTATCCCAGTTCAAGGAGGAAGCAATACTGAAAAATAATCTCTGTTGACCATCAGCACCACTTCTATACCCTAGGGTATCAGATACACTGCTGGCCACCCAAAATGCAACACCAAGAAGGAAGCACCCGATTGGCCTGAAATTCGCAGCATGCGTCGCCCGCGAGAGGACATGCAAACGATTAGCGTTGCAAATCATGTGCGTCCGGCACGCCACCGAGAAGCACTATAAGAAGGGAGCACAGAAGGCGGGGTGTAAGTAGTGGAAGTGTGTTGTGCTGCCGGACCTGTGCGTGGGAAGCTTCCTGATGCCTCGTCGCAGAATACGGCAGTCATTCTAGCAAGTTTTGGAGTTCGACAGAGGACGAATAGTGACTTATCGCGACAGCGGTTTATCCTACCGAGACATCGACGTCCGTGTGGGACGACATTCAGCCACAGTGAGGCGAGTATGGATTCGGTGAGTGCAGGAGGGACGGACGGACCGACCTGAGCGATTGCCGCAGCCGCGGCACACCACCGAACGAGAGAACCGGCATGTTGTGCGGCGGGCATTGAAGACTCGCACCGCCACATCACGAACGTTAGCGCAGGAATTAGGGTGTGTTGCGCAACAACCTGTGTCAGCACGTACCGTTCAACGTCGTCTGCAGGTGCAGGGACTTGTCACACGGCGCCCATTGCTCCGATTACCATTGACGTTACACCACCGGCGAGTGCGGCGGCAGTGGGCCTTTGAACGCCGCATCTGGACTACGGAA
This sequence comes from Macrothele yani, assembly GCA_039090855.1. NCBI lineage: Eukaryota > Metazoa > Arthropoda > Arachnida > Araneae > Macrothelidae > Macrothele > Macrothele yani. Next base: position 13,748,789 of record CM077012.1, read on the forward strand.
TACCACGACATTGTCTACTCCGACGAATACCGCTTCTGCTTGCAACACCACGATGGTTGAATCCGCGTGTGGCGGCACCGCGGCGAGAGACTGTATGACGCCTGCATTATGCATCGCCATAGCGGTCCGTTGCCTGTCGTTATGGTTTGCGGCACAATAGGATATGACATCCGTATCCCTCTGGTACGCATCGCCGGTACACTCGACATTCGCCGGTACACTCAACATTCACCGCTACATCTACGACGTTTTGGAGCCTGTAGTCCTCCCTTACGTGCAGGACTTGCCAGCGGCCACGTTTCAACAGGACAATGCACGCCCGCACGTGGCACGATTCGTGCAACAATTCTTCACGGCCCATCATGTGTTACAGCTGCAGTGGCCCGCCTGTTCTCCCGATATGTCGCCCATCAAACACGTCTAGTCGCTGATCGGCAACCAAGTGACCCGGCAAGCACCACTCGCGGCTACGCCTGATGAACTGTGGCAACGTGTGGAAACAGCGTGGACCGACATACCCCAAGCCCACATCCAAAGCCTCTTTCGTTCGATGCCGCGGCGTGTAGCGGCCGTTATTGCCAGCCATGGGGGCCACACGAACTATTGATGTCTTCGTGTTCCGCAAGTCACACGGGCCTGTAAGCTCAATCGTTTCATCTTTCTATCTGTTGTTATATGTCCAGTAAATCTGGCTTTGCTATCTCGTTTCTTTCTTGGTGTTGCATTTTGGGTGGCCAGCAGCGTATATGGAAAATCCTATCATCAGTAAGATTGTGAACTTTATTAACAGCGTGTTTTGGGGTTTAATGACCACCGTGAGCAATTCAATGGGCTATAAATTGTCGCTCGTCCTTCATTTGGGGCCACTGGTTCTAGGGTAAGGACAGACCCAGTGTCATAAGACAAGCTCACCATGCATGCCTTGCCCGCCATTCGAACACAGACTAATCTCAGACGAATGGCAAGAAGTTAGCGCCTCCTACCACCGCCGGTCCAAGTTGGGTTAACTGCGTTTGAAAAGAAGTCGATGATATACATACGAAATGTGTAAGTAACAGACCCGATTCTTGAGAGATGTCTTCATAAAAAAAGTGTTTCAGAACTTTTGCTTTCAACAACAGCACGTACGCTACGGCCAAAAACGAAGTTAGACGGGCAGGAAACACAATGCAGAATGTAAATCGTATGATCAGAATTAATTCAGAAGACTTTGATTCAAAAGCCTTTGAAAAATCAAGTGCCACATCTTGACTTTCACCAGTCTTTGCCACAGTCCAAATAAAATGAAGACAGATCAAAAAATGACCTATTCATTGAATTCGACTAAAGCCACACTGTCAGGCATTACTGGAATTGGTAGATTCCAGATAAGACAGAGGCTAAATATTATCAGTTTCCTTAATCATAATTCTAGACAAAACAGATTACAAAGTTAAAAGGCGATACTTTGATGCAGACGGTGAAATGTCATTACTCGGAGAAGCACTCCTGAAGGGTGAACATATGCAAATGTGGATGAAAATATGCGAATTTCCAACACTTAGAAAAAATCCTGTTGAAAACAAGAACTGAAATAACCGATATGAAACATTTGGTAGTTGCAGTGAGCAATGTTTACGGACAATGGGAATAATGCTGTCTAGTTGGAAGACTATTTCTTTCAACATTCTGGAGTATTTCACATACTCTGTGATGGTACAGTACAATTTGGGACATAGTGGCAGCTGTTTAAGAAACTATAGAGGATGATTAATCTGTATCATTCACATTAGAGTTCTCTGCAAAAATCAGAGGCAAGGAGAGATCAGCTTTTCACTTACAAGAATTAAAAAAAACTGTGTCAATAGATGAAAAAAAGAATAAAACAAATGCTGAAAAACAGGTAAACAGCTTTTTCTGGAGCCCAAAATAAACAACCACCGTTTGGAAGCTTTTCACACTCTCTTCTACCAAAAGCTAATTTCGTTCAGACAGTTTCTTGTTTGAATCTGTTATGGTCTATAATAAATTTTCTAAATTCAGATGATGAGGTACATATACCAACTGACTAAGGACTTGTTTTGGAGATCCATAACCTGGAAGTAGGTGTTATTGAATAGAAGTTTGTTCTAAATTGTGTTAGGAATGTATGAAGGGAATAAATGACGCCATTCTAGCAAGTGATACAACGATAGCTTTCTGGGAATAGCTACAGAGATCAGTATAATCAAAGGTCACCTCAGACCACAGAAAACATGAAAAAAATATTTCTGAGCACATAGTCCGAGACAGATTTATAATGCCATACTGAAAGCTAGCCGAACGAATATGATTTAAGTATCATATATATTAAAGAATACTTAGGATTCGAATCATGAAATGAACCCAAAGATTATATGGCTCATATGTAGAGTTAATGGCTCAGAATTAATGAAGAAGAGGTCAAGAATGCAAAATTTCTCAGTATTTACATCATGTTTTACCCGCGTACTTATTGTATTTGCAACGCAGAAAAAACCCAAATACGTGCTATTTAAAAGATACTATACGAAAATATATTTTATGGAGATAACTTGTTTTATGGACAATTCACTTTCTAAAACATCTGTTTAATTGAAACGAAGAATATTTCAGGTTCCAATTTATTTAGGGTGGTGTGTAAGAAAATGGATAAAGCACCGTCCCAGTATAAGCGTAACATTTTGGTTCAAAACATCAGCACATTGTAAACGGACCTAGGAATGGTACACGATGCGATCAACAATTTTAAGGGCTTTAAAATAGATTGGAATTGCTGAAATCCTCCGATTTTTAGCTCTGTTGCATGACTTCCGCGCTTTGAGATTGAATGTTGTGATGAAAATTACTGTCAAATACGCCGGGTGCCCAAAGAAATCTTCTAAATGTGTAACCGTGCTCAGCAGCAGAAATTAATAAGCCATGAAACTGGGAGCACGGACACCTGATATCATGAAAAGTCACGGTCGAAAAGGTAACCTAGAGCTATTCATAACCCAAATAAAAATATAAATGAGCGTAGACAGGACTTCGATGAACGGACCTGTAACGTTTTCGTCTAAATCGTTTATAATGTTTTAGTTTAAATTATGTGGTGCAAGTGCAAATGTTTAAGTGCTTAATTGCTTAACTATATACACTGAAGAGCAATTGAATTAGAGACAGCTAGCGTTCTGCAAATGTGGCGCTGTGGGCGGCCCTGTAAACGGAAACGACATGACGTATGCAGTGATCCGACAACATAAGGAGTGATGCGACGGGAATCAGTAAGAGTTGGACGCAGTATAGGTAAGACGAAGGTTCTAAGCGCATTTGATCGTGGGCAAATTGTCCGGGCCCGACGAATGGGTCACTCCATCTCGGAAGTCGTGCAGGCACTGGGATTTTCACGAGCCACTGTGCCACGGGTGCACTGTGAGTACATCGAATCCGGTAAAACAATCCCTGCAAGGGCCAACTGCCGTGGATGTGTGGACGCCAACTGCGTGTGGATGAGCGGGGTCATCGTTGGCTTGCTCGCATTGTAACAGCGGATAGACGGGCCACAGTGCAAGAAATCACTCGGCAATTTAACGCTAGTGCACAAAAACATGTAAGCAGCCACACTATCCAGAACCATCTCCCGCTATGGGGTACAGAAGCCACTGTCCCACGAGGGTACCGCTGCTGACTTCATATCAGAGGGTGCAAAGATTAGCATGAGCGCGGGAACATCGCCACTGGACCCTAGACATGTGGAAAATTGTTGCCTGGACTGATGAGTCGAGATTCACGTTGGTACATGCGGATGGCAGGATACGAGTACGGCGCAAACCACATGAAGCGATGGATCCTTCTTGCCAGCAGGGTACTCTTCAAGCTGGTGGGGGTGGCATTCTCGTCTGGGGACTGTTTACGTGGTCTGAAATGGGACCCCTGGTACGTGTGACATCGTCCCTCACAGGTCAACGTTACCGGGATATCCTGGACGACCATTTGCTCCCGTGTGTGCGTCTTTAAAATCCCACTGGGGACCTCATCGTGCAACAAGACAATGCACCTTGCCATCGCTCCCGAATTGTATCCGAATGGTTGGATGAACACTCCACCGACGTGACCTCGCTTCCTTGGCCAGCTAGGTCACCTGACCTTAATCCCATCGAGCACATCTGGGATGCCATCGAGAGAGATGTTCTAGGCTCTGACCCCGCCCCCCCCCTCCATCAAATATTCGTGAACTGTGGGAGCTTGTTTAGGGGTCGTGGATCGGTATGGCTTTCCAACGCTTCCGGTGTCTTGTCGAATGCATGACGAGAAGAATCGCCGCCGTCATCAGGGCGAAAGGTGGTGCTACATGTTACTAGACTGGTATCTCTAATTCAATTGCTCTTCAGTGTATGTCTCTTTGCTACTGTTCGTAAAACACTTCGTGAACATATATGCACCACTGCTATGAAAACACAATTCAAAATGGCCAGGGAATGAATCAGCAAGTCAACTTACGTTAGTCCACATGTTCATTAGCTTGTACTTGGCACTTCAAAGCATGAAGATAAACTCATGTCAGAATGTGAACTAGCTGGCTTCAATTCAGAAAATAATTTCGATACAATGATTATAGTCGTTCTTACAACTCTCTTACATTAATTTCCACCCATATTAATCGTTATAACTCAGCATAGCATACGTTCAACAACTCTGCGACTCTCTAAACAACATGCCTCAACGTAACTTGCTTATCACATACATTCAAGTTTTACCTTATATGTTGTTCTGAATTACCGCCAGCGACGCCAAACTGTAAAAGCTTTTCGGGAAAAATAATGTATCGTTCAGCATGAAACGTTTAACATAAAGAAACTAAATTTGTATACGATAGAGGTGTCCGTCACACGTGAATACTCTCAAATTTATCCAATAACTGAATTTGGCAGATCAACTTTATATTTTGATTTCTGAAGGATCTGTTTCGTAAAGAAACACCGAGAATAAGTCCAAAAGATGTTATATATATAGCATATTTCAAAAGCTTGCATTTTTACAGCAACTAACATCTAAATTCAAATTCATCGTTAATTGATCTCTCAAAAGCCAATGGATACCCAGGCAGAACTGGTCAGAAATTTCTAACTGCACGAGAACTAATTGGCAGAAATTTGGAAGATACTATTAGATTTCCGACAGCTTGTTTCACTTAGAGCTTCCGATATATGAGATTTAACTTCAATGACGGAAAGGTAATCAACAAAAATATCAATTGAATGCTTTTTTTATCAGCTAAGATGATGAGATACAAACACGATGATCTTACTCCAAATATCTCAAAACTAAAGACAAAAACAAAAAAAAACAAAAAAAAAAGAAAGAAAGAAAGAAAAGAAAGTTATCAAAACATACCTATCAACTCCTGTGATTCCGATCAGCGTGCTACTGCCACACGAGCTCAAAAAGTATTCGTTTTATCGTACGTGCTGATGGTATTTTGCACCTAACACAGATAAAAGGAAAAAAAATCGCACGCGTTTTATTTCCCGAGTTTAAAAACCGCTGCATCACCATAAAAACAAAGCAATTCTCATTAACCAAACGTATGCTGCAGCACGCACAGAAGATAAGCAGATTTTTTTCCCCTCACACTGAAATAGCAGTTAAGATCGGAATCATTTCCATCAAAGTGGAAATGTGGTAACCAAAATAGAAACATCTGAAACAAAGTAAAATGGGGTTTCAGGTATTCAAACACTCTCGGTAACATTTCCAATAAAGTAAAAAGCAATTTTTTTGTCGCACATTGAAAAACAGAGTAGGATAGTGTTAAAATACGACAATACATTCATTAAATAACACAGCGTCCTACATAATTTAAAAATAAAACAAATACACTGCTGTTGTTGAAAATGAAGCACCAAGGAAAACCTCATATACTGAAGTAATATTTATAGGGTACATTACTCATCACATAACACGTAAGTGATCAGAAGTACATACCTGTAAGTGATGTGGAACGTTGTGTAGTACCTTGTGTATCCACTACGAGCGGTGATAACGGCTCATACCTGGCGTGGGATCAACTAGAAAATAATGTAGATATCGCACTGCAGGAGATCATACCATGCTGTTTCGATTCGTATCCAAAGTTCATCTTGAGTAACTGGAGCCTGATGGTCCAGGCGTCAAGCGACCATGCTCCACACTTCTTCAATGGGCGACAAATCGGGTGAACGCGCTGGCAACGAAGACGTGGCACATGTCGGGCATCCAAGAGCCATAAAGACATTCCACTCCACATGTGGTCGGGCATTACCATGTTGAAAAATGGCACCGACGACCGTCTTCAGGACGGCAGCACTTCAGCCTCCACAACGTCCACGATGTACCGCTAGCTGGTCAAGGTGTCAGCGATGTGTGGGAGGCGGGACCTTGAATGGAACCCAACAGCGCCCCACACCAGAACGTCCGATGTCGAGCCCGTTCACCGTCCATCATGGGGTAATTAGGTTGAACCGCGACTCGTCGGAAAACATTATGCGCTGCCATTCATCCTCCCAGTGCCTGCGTACTCGGCCCCATTGCAGCCGATGACGTCTGTGGTTTAAGATCAAGGGAAGTCGAAGCAACGGACGGCGAGCGACGAGGCCTCTCTGAACAAACGGCGTCGGACAGAGCTTGCAAACAACTCTTGATTGCGATACAGACCTCCACTGTTGTGCTAACTCTCGGGACTTAGTTGTTCGATCTGCCAACGCCATACGGTGGATATGACGGTCTTGTCGTGTGTTCGTCCTTCGCTGAGCTCCAGACTCCTCGCGCCCGTGCGTCAGAACTTCCTCTTCCCAATGACGTCATATCTGCATCATTGTGCTCGCTTTTCGTCCAACACGAGTAGCAATGTCGCGGTAGTCAAGTCCGCCGTCCCGAAATTCAACACATCGGCCTCGCTCAAAGTTCGCCAGTTGTAAGTACTGGTCTCGTCTGCTGCGGTGGGTCAGACTTTGTTACTACCACTAAATTATTGCCACAATCCCCGCGAATAGTCACATCAACTTGCCCCGTGCCACATGATTTTATACCTCCTGCGACAAATCATGACAAAGAGAAGCGGGGATTTCACAGAATAAATGTTAGGTCTTTTGGGAAGTATGAGAATACCTTCACTGGCGTATATTTCACAAAACTAAAGTAGCAACACAGGAAGTGTGTGGCGGTTGGGCTGTACGTACGATCGGCTAGTGAAAGTTGTAACAACGACGTTGTTACAACTGTTGAGAAGATCACAGCAACAGTGGAAGAACAGCGTTCCTTTATTCTATTTTATCTGTAAGTTTTGTGTCTTATTGCAGTATTTAGACGGCGTGGCACAAAGCCTTCTGCGGATATCAGTAGGGCAAAATGTCCTTACAAAACGGCGCGTCACGACTGAATGAAAGTATAAGAGGAAGGCAGGATATTAATTACCCGAAGACGCTTCAAGTTGAAATCGGTCGACCGATTTCAACTTCCCGAAAAGAAATCAAACGACGTCTCGTAGAGTACTTACAGCAGTCTTGTACGGTGAGTGTCAATGACCCTTCTGCACAACTGGTATCCCTAACGCAGCGGTTCATACCGTGGTGATGGATGATTTAGGCCTCATGAGCAAACTACACTGCTGTCCACCCAAAATGCAACACCAAGAAGGACACGAGATAGCAAAGCCAGATTTACTGGACACATAACAACAGATACAAAGATGAAACGATTGAGCTTATAGGCCCGTGTGACTTGCGGAACACGCAGACATCAATACTCCGTGTGGCTCCCATGGCTGGCAATAACGGCCGCTACACGCCGTGGCATCGAACGAAAGAGGCTTTGGATGTGGGCTTGGGGTATGTCGGTCCAGGCTGCTTCCACACGTTGCCACAGTTCATCAGGCGTAGCCGCGGGTGGTACTAGCCGGGCCACTCGGTTGCCGATCAGCGACCACACGTGTTCGATGGGAGACATATCGGGAGACCAGGCGGGCCACGGCAGCAGTGACACCTGGTGGGCCGTGAAGAATTGTTGCACGATGCGTGCCACGTGCGGGCGCGCATTATCCTGTTAAAACGTGGCCGCTGGCAGGTCCTGTAGGTAAGGGAGGACTACAGACTCCAAAACGTCGGAGATGTAGCGGTGGCTGTTGAGTGTACCGGCGATGCGTACCAGAGGGTTGCGGGTGTCATATCCAATTTCGACCCAAACCATAACGCCAGGCGACGGACCGGTATGGCGATGCATAATGCAGGCGTCATACAGTCTCTCGCCGCGGTGCCGCCACACGCGGATCCGACCATCGTGGTGTTGCCGCTTCTGCCTGCAAGACCACGATGGTCGGATCCGCAGTGCAGGTGCGGCGTTCAACAGCCCACTGCCGCCGCACTTGCCTGTAGAGTAACTTCAATGGTAATCGGAAAAATGGGCGCCGTGCGACAAGTACCTGCTCCTGTAGACGACGTCGAACGGTACGTGCTGACACATGTTGTTGCGCAACACACCCTAATTCCTGCGCTAATGTTCGTGATGTGGCGGTGCGAGTCGTCAATGCCCGCCACACAACATGCCGGTTCTTTCGTTTGGTGGTGTGCCGCGGCTGCGGCAATCGCTCACGTCGGTCCGTCTGTCCCTCCTGCACCCACCGAATCCATACTCGCCTCACTGTGGCTGGATGTCGTCCCACACGGGCGCCGATGTCTCGGTACGATAAACCGCTGTCGCGATAAGCCACTATTCGTCCTCTGTGGAACTCCGAAACGTGCTGGAATGACTGCCGTATTCTGCGACGAGGCATCAGGAAGCTTCCCACGCACAGGTCCGGCAGCACAACACACTCTCACTACTTACATATGCCCTTATTTGCATATGCCCAGCAATGCTAATCGTTTGCATGTCCTCTCGCGGGCGACGCATGCTGCGAATTTCAGGCCAATCGGATGCTTCCTTCTTGGTGTTGCATTTTGGGTGGCCAGCAGTGTAGTAAAGTGGGTAGAGTACACACCAGCCACGACACAGAAGGAATTTCTCTACGAAATTGCACATAGAAACCCTGCGTGGTATTGTTCCGATGGCAGGGTGCTCACAAGATCTCTCCAACTTAAATTTTTTTTTTATTTTTTAATTCAATTTACTAACCTCTATGAATTTGGTTACCTTGTTTCTCTTAATTTTACTACGTACAGTAATAGATCGTGAAAGATTTTACGCCCTCGAACAAATGGCGTGAATTCAAGTGCTGCAAAAGGATGTTGTTGCCGCTAAGTTGATGCACAGCAGAAAGAGAAAAACTACTGAAAATTAAGCCAAAAAACTAAGCTTCTAAGGACAGACAGACTTACACCCTCTTCCCCCTCATTCCCCTCACGAAAATGCTTTCTGGAAGAGAGAAGAGAAAAAAATTAAACCACTAAATAATTACGCTTTATCTTTTTTGTAGTTATTGATTTCACTTTTATCTTGGCAGCCACCACTCTTTACTACATTATAACTGTTGTGTTGGGGCAGATGAAATATCCGCTTTCAAAAGGACATCGTGTTAGACTCCTGCAGCGGAATGTCGTCGTCCAACAACGTCACACAGCGTACGTTACAAAATCGGCATATATCTATAGTACGCGTTGTGGCTCTCTTTTCGTGAAAAAGTTTCATCGTGAATGCACGGGCTTTTTGTTAAAGTAGATACAGGCAAGTTGTGCGAAATGTTTCTGCATAAGTTCAAACTGGGATATTTTACGGGTATAGCGGCCCGAAACATTAATGTAGCATTCTAGTAGGGCACCGCAAATGTCCTTCTCTCTTATATTGATTCTTTATCTCTCTGGCCGTTAACAGTTAGTCATTAATTCAAGAGTTTGAATTTATGTTCTACAAAGTTCTTTAAGAAGCTTCAGCTAAGAGATGAGTCAATCATATTAATTACACAGCTATCAGAAGTTTAAAACACAGCTAAACAATTAGTTTAAACACCATAGTATGCTAAAAGCACTGATCCGCGATCATCCTATTTTAACATTTATTGATACTTTTATATGACCGTACACGGAAATGTACATGCTGAATCATATTTATTCATAAGATCTTCGATTATAACAGAAAATCCAATTAATTTTGTAAATATGATTTTGACAGAGAAACCGATATTTGTTTTTCTAGGAATGAAAGGCAGGAACTAAAATAAAGAGTTAGTTGTACGATCGTCGAAGGAAGAGATCTGTAAAAGAACTCTGATAACGGCTGAAAGAAAGTCGTAAAAATACTCTGAAAATAACAAAAATTTATCCGTTACAATGAAGATATCAGGAAAAGGAAAAAGGAAGATTAACAACATCGTTATTAATTGTTTATCCTGTTGGTGCATTCGATTTTCAGAGCTTTTAAATCTTACACAATATTTAAAAAGAAGTCAAGTTTTTTTGTTATTAGAGCGAATACAATGCGAGATTCCATGAGCTTTTACACTAATTTCTCCACATGAAAATTGCAGTAGCCCTTTTATGTGGATATATATATATATATGTGTGTGTGTGTGTGTAGTTTATGGGTCTGCCGTCTTTTGTCATCACCAATGTACTGTGTAATTTCATTCTTCATTGCATTTTTATCTAGCGGAAGTGATGCGGTTCGTTTCCATAGGGTAGAACCACAGTAATAGCTACCCCGACAAAGATAGCTTCCACAGGAAAAATGACTTTCAAATTTTTCCCAGTTTTCAACGGAAGAATGTCTAGTTAATGATTCGCAGTTTCCTTCAGATCACAGCAATCTCTCAGCTTCTGCTATTACTCTTTTGTACGTAATCTATTGTCCTCTGGCTCTCATTAATTACAATCACCATGAATAAAAAGCAATGGCCTAAATCTGCATTTCCATGCATCACGAAAGACTTTACCCTCATTACGGGATACAGCAGAGATTAGCTCAGAGTGAGAAGGGATTTGAACAGAATTTTCAAGACATGTTAAAAAGCTTTTCAATTGTTGAATGTTCTCGAGCGGTCACAAAGCTAATCTTTGGAGACGTCGGCGTGGATTTAAACCTCGAATGAAACACCGATGTTTTGTTTGTTCTATAGTAGTGGTCCTTTGGGTATTAGAGAGAAAGTATGTAAAACAAGGTGAAGCAGACGCGAATGCTTCTTTTCCGCTCGAAAGGAAAACAATCGAGACATATTCGAGTTTGGCATCCCCACACATCTCCACTAAATGCAGCAAAGCACAAGCAGTTACCAAAAAAGAAAAAAAACAGAACATTTCTAGGTGCTTTACCATTCAAGAACAAACTTTAAATTGTACTATACAACATCAATTTCTCACAATTTTGGCATGCACGTTTGTCATTCTCATGTTCTTTGCTTAATGCCACGATTTGACTGATAAGTCGAAACTGGCACAGTCGAAAAGTATACACAGAAATCTTTTTGAAACTCAATCGAAGGAACAAAAATCAGCTAAGCGCACGATAAATGTTACCGAATACGACCTTTGCGTGCGACATGATAGTCAAAACTTAAGTGATAGGAAAGGGAATAAAACTATCAAGTGGTCGTTCTTAAAATTTCGGTTACTGAGAGAGAACAAGAGAATAGTACAAGAAGAATACTTGAACAAGATTGCAATGTGCTACTTGGAAAGGAGCCAAAACGGGTAAGATAGAACAGATGTATAGCAAAAGAGTCAGGTGAGCTTGCTTTAGATTCCATCGAGGAAAAAAAAGAAAACTGAAGAATGTATTCTTCATTACAATCTCAGTGTGCGATCTCCTAGTCAGCGAAAACAAGAATTGTAGGAGAAATAATGAAAATTGAAAACGATCTTAATTGAAAGTAAGTCAAAGAAGCAAAAACCAGAGACCAACCAATGCGACAGCATTTCATTCCTACGATCTTTATAAATCTACGATAACGATATTTGGTAACCCAGAAAGCCTACGTAAGTTGTTTTTTTTTTTCCTTTTTTTGAAATATACACCGAAGAAGCAAAACATTAGGACCAGCGCGTCTTCATGCAAATCGAGGAAACTGCAGGTAAACGACAGCGCGGGTGAAGGCCATAAAACGTTGTAAGTAACACCTGATACTGAGATCTGTTAATAAGTGTTATTCTTGTTCTTCAGATGGGAAAGGCAGTGGATTTAAGCGAGTTTGACAAAGGCCAAATTGTAATGGCCAGACAACTGGGGCAGAGCATTTCCGAGACGGCAAGGCTTGTGGGTACTCACGTGCAGCTGTGGTTAGTACCTTCAAAACGTGACCCGAGGAGAAGAACCACGAACCGCCGGCAAAATGTGGGCCGCCAACGGCTCATCGATACTACAGGTGAGCGAAAGCTATCCCGTATGGTACGAGCCAACAGAAGAGATATTGTGGCGCAACTCTCAGGTAATTTGAATACTGGTAACGGGGGTAGTGAATCACAACACACAGTACATCGATCTTTGCTGAAAACGCAGTCGGAAGATGTTCCGAGTGCCTATTCTAATCACGGTTAACCGTCGAAAGTACCTACTATGGGATGCGAACATCAGAACTGAACCTTGAATGACTGGAAGAAGGTCGTCTGGTCCAATGAATGTTGTTTCCTGTTGCATCATGTGGACGGTCTGGTACTTGTGCTTCTTTTTTTTTATTTTTTTTATTGGAGGTTTAACGACCACCATGAGCAACTCAATGGGCTATAAGCAGTCGCCCGTCCCTAATTTAGGGTCACTGGTTCCAGGGAAGGGAGAGAGCCAGTGCCGTAAGACAAACACAACATCCATGCCTCACCGGGATTCGAACCCGGACCCCGTTCGGACGAACGATCAGAGGCCATCGCTTAGATCACTGCGCCACCGGGGCGGCTACTTGTGCTTCGTTTACCTGGGGAAGTGTCAGCACAAACATGCACCATGTGACGTTAACAAGCTGCTAGCAGACGAAATGTTATGCTTTGGGCAATGTCCTACTGGAAAATCCTGGATTCAGCCATTCATGCGCAGGAAATTATGACGTCTACCACCTACCAAAACATCATTGCAGACCTGGTATATCCTTTCATGGCAAATGTATTTTCCTCTAGTAGTGCCTTCTTTCAGAATAATAATGCGCCATGCCACACTATCAGGACTGTTCGAGAATGGTTAGCGGAACATGAAAAAGACTTCCAGGTATTCCAAATTCTCCAGAAGACATCAATCCAATCGAGCATCTGTGTTTTTTTTTTTTGATTGAAGGTTTAACGACCACCGTGAGCTACTCAGTGGGCTATAGGCCGTCGCCATCTGTGGTTTGTGTGGGAACATTAAATCCCATCTGCAGTGGCTCAACCACGTAACTTACAAGAGTTAAAGGATCTGCTAGTGACGTGTTGGTACCAAATTCCATTTCATTTCATTTCATTTCATTTATTGATCTTGCTGTTACATATTAAAATTAATAATTCTGAATAGTTAAGCATAAACATTAAAATAACAGCAGGGAAGATCAAGGAAAATGCCTCGCGGAGACCTGACCAGCCTTGATCTCCCTAGGTTTAAGTCAAGACAAGAACATTGATATATAAGAGTAACAGAGTCAAAAAAGGAAACAAATATCATATTAAACATCTAATCATAATATTGAATTAACAGCATGTCAAGGGAAAAATAATGTTAAAGTAATGAAAAACATGAGTTGTGCCCCCCTACCCAAGCCTCATTGTATAGATCCCCCGTCCCTTGGTAACTGAATATTCACCTGGTAAGTCCCTCGCATTCCCCCTCAGTCGAATAATCCCAGTCAATCAACCTCCCACCTTGTACTAATAAATATATATCAGCTGTAAATTAAGTAATGTTTTAATTTCTTTTTAAACAAATTGAAATTATAAATAGATATTAATTTTGCAGGCAAAGAGTTCCAAAACTCCGGAACAGAATAATCTAGGTTTTGTTTAGTAGTTTGTGTTCTAGGTGTAGTTCTGTCTCAACAAAGCTTGGTTACGAATATTATAACGGTACGTAGCAGTATTAATTTCTATGAACTCCTGTCCAAGGTTCAATTTAATTCGTTTGTGCATAATTTTGCCTAAGTTAAAGTGAAACAGTTGCTAAATTGTTAGAATATTATATTTGTTCGGGTTAGCTCTGCAATATCTGAACGTATTTTGCCCTAGTAAGTTGTCACCATTTAAATTATGTTTAAAATCTATTAATCGAATGTATTTATTTTGAAGAATTTGTAATTGATTAATATTAGCAAGTGTTGTTTGACCCCAGGATAGTAAGCAGTAATCGAAGTGTGGATGAATTAATGTAAATTACAGTAATTTTAATGTAATAATAGATAGATTTGTTAGTATATGACTAACTATTCCTATATTTCTAGATTTTTTCATAAAATGTCTATATGCAGATTCTATTTTAAATCATTGTGAAAAGCCGCCCCGGTGGCGCAGTGGTCTAAGCGATGGCCTCTGATCATTCGTCCGAAAGGGGTCCGGGTTCGAATCCCGGTGAGGCATGGATGTTGTGTTTGTCTTACGGCACTGGCTCTCTCCCTTCCCTGGAACCAGTGACCCTAAATTAGGGACGGGTGACTGCTTATAGCCCATTGAGTTGCTCACGGCGGTCGTTAAACCTACAATCAAAAAAAAAAATCATTGTGAAAAACAATACCCAGATAAGTAAGATTTTATTAACTAACTCTATCTGTAATTCACTTGTGATGTTCATTTAGAATAAATTATCAACGGTTTTTTTTTTTTGCGAAACTATAGTCGATGTTAATAAAACATTTAATTGTGAAAAAACGTTGATAATTTATTCTAAACTTAACTCTATCTGATTATTTTGAAGAGAAAAGTTAAAATTAATAGTTTGATCAGGTTTTTGTCTGGAAAAAAAGTAAGGCTTTAGATTTATTGTAGTTAATTACTAATTCATTGGAAGAGAACCAGTCAGTGTACTTCGATAATTCAGTAGTGGATAGAAATATTATTTCACTAATAGTTGGTCCCGAAAAAGGAGTGTTGTATCATCGGCGTAGAGAATAAGGTTTGAGTTAGATTCAATATTAAAGATATCATTAATATATATATTAAATAATAGTGGACCAAGTACAGATCCTTGTGGAACTCCTGATTTTATATATGCGATGGGTGAAATAAATTGATCAATTTGAGTATATTGTGATCTATTACTAAGATATTTCTTAAACAAAATATAAGTTGAACCTCTAAAACCTAGATTATGTAAATTTGACAATAAAATGTCATGGTTTAGTGTATTAAATGCTTTAGTAAGGTCCAAAAGGATAATTAGTGTAATGAGGTTATTTAAAAAAAATTGTATTATTTTCTAAATGTGCAATACATCTAATTCAGTGGATTTATTTAGTTGAAAACCAAACTGATTTTGATTAATAATTTTATATTTTTCTAGATACGTAACCATTCTCTTATAAAGTTTTTTCAAAATTTTAGAAAATATGGAAAGGTTCGCAATGGGTCGATAATTATTAATATCATTTTCTGATCCTGATTTATATAATTAGGTACTACTTTAGTAATTTTCAAATCATCAGGAAAAATTCCTGTTTAAAACACTAAATTAAAAATTACAAGTAGAGGATCAACAATGATCTCAGTCGCATGTTTAACTACTATGGGGTGAATATCATCTGGTCCAGGACCAGAACTGGATTTGATTTGATATAGTTCTTTTAATAATTCCTCGCGGGTGATGCTTGATAAGTAAAAAGTATTTCCAGAGTACGATTATTTGAGATTATTTGTAAAGTCTGTACCAACAGTGTTTAAATTTTGCTTGGTAGTTATTGGAATTGTGACGAAATGGTTGTTGAGTAGTCTAAAAGGACAGTTCATTTTGTGTTTGTCGTTAATTTTGATATTGCTTGAGTCAGTTAGGCACTCTATTGGGGTATTATTAGGTTTCTTTCCAAGTAAGAGGTTGAGATGTTTCCAAGTGAGCTTAGAAGAGTTTTGAGAAAAAATATTTGTATAATAGTTGCGCTTAGCCATCCTGATTTTAGAATTTAAATTATTTCTGTATATTTTGAAGTTAATAAAATCTGATTGTTCCCTCGTTTTTAAGAATTTTGAATATGGTCTTTTTTTTATTGATATTATGTATTAAGGTGTTTGTTATCCAGGGCTTTCGATATTTTTATGTGATTTATTACTATTCGTAATTATAACAATAGTATTGTTTTAAAGTTCTTTGAAAATTTTATAAAGTGCTTTGTACATTGTAGTAGGTGAGTCATTATTTATAATATCATGCCAGTGAATTTCACCAAGTTTAGTTTTAAATGAGTCCAACTTCCTTGCATTTATTAATCGTATTTTATAACGTTCATGTGTTCTAATGCATCGAGAGGAAGAACTGTGTATGAAAAAAATTGGCAAATGATCACTAATATGATGTTGAAGAATGTCAGACATAGTGGGATCTACCACTACCATAAGACACCTTAAGAAATCTTGTAGTGTGCATGATTCTCATGGTAAGAGCTATTTTGGTGTCACCTGGAGGACCAACATCATATTAGGCAAGTAGTTATAATGCTTTGGGTCTTCGGCGTAGATACATGAAACGGTTTACAGTAAATACAATGCAGCTTCATTCACTGTATGCACATCAAAGTGCATAATTTTCGTGTACATTATTTCAGGTTTTGGTTACCAGCGGGCAGAGTGTTCTTAGAAATTATTAAATGAAGCGAAGTTTAAAATAAGCAGGAATCTCAGGTGTTTCGAAACAATTTATGCGGCAAGACGGTGAAAACTTAATTTTGATTTTCATAGCAAAAATTTAACTACTGACGTCTTTCATATTTTTATCTTCGGAATAGTTAACTGTGAAATTTTCACAGAAAAAACCAAACATTTTGTGCAAAACTGAGTCACATTTTCAGCAAAGTATTTATTTTGATAAGACTTTCCACAGATGAAGTGTTGGATAAGCACATTTTAATCACTTCAAAATTCGATATTTAGACATGGACTACACTTTTCTCGAAAGCAAAGGTATTTCCGGATGGAGACTGGTTGCTAAGCGCTATTTAAAAATTTTCTTTTCCTGTTCTTACTCTGTTTTACACTAATATGTTTTCCATTTCGAGTGAATTATTCCGTGAACAATCTGTCAAGACATCCGAAAAATTACTACGTTCAATGTATGGTATAATGAACAAAACTGAAAATACATCATAGCTTTCGTAAAAAGTAATAATTCTCTCATGTGTCTAAAAAATTATAATTCTCTCATGTGTCTAAAAATTATAATTCTCTCATGTAATAGTAGTGACTAACTGTGAAGCATTCAACCGCCAAAAATCTAGATTCTATGCTATAACAATATCCCCCGTCCCAACCTCCAAAACGTCACGTGCTTGAACAGCATACCACGTGACCTCTAATGCAGAACGCTATCTGCATTAATCCTTCTTTATTACTTTAGTCAAGTCTTACACATATTGAAATTGTTTAAATGAACAGGATAGTTCCTATAGTTTATTTCCAGACATTACCAATATTAGTGAAATATATTTTCATTACTTTAATTCTTCCTTCGTTTCCAGAAAGAAAAATTCGTTTTAATAAAAGTCAAGTTTTAAAAAGTATTCACGTCGCAGTAAAACTAGATCTACTAATGGCGCTGAATATTAGAAAGATAAAGAAAATAGAAGATAAAATAAAATGAAGGAAAAAACTGCTACTTTACACCAGAGGAAATTGAATCGAAAAAAGAACTAAACATGTGAAATTGAAAAAAAGGAAAAGCTGATGCTGCGCTAAAAAAGAACACAAGCCAATGAACTTCCTACTGTGGCGTTGCAAGAAACCAGATTCTTCCGATCTGACGCTCCATTCTCAGAACAAGCACAGCGTTCACCATTTGTAATGGATAAAATGAAAGTCTCGGGAAACTTTGATTACTAAAAGTCAGATCAATTTATTCAAAAAGAAAGATAGCAGCATGAAAAAACCCCATGATACCTTCAACAGTGAAGAAGAAATACTATTTACTCCAATATTCAAAGCCATTTCTCTTTTCAGCGATCAATATTTAAGTAGGTTATTATGGGTTCCCTTTCGCAAATGCGCATTTATTTTAATTTATACGCTACACGAGAAATTTAAATATTAAGCTTTACGAAGCGGCACTGAGAATTAACATCGCTATTATGAATAAAACTTTTCGGCCTTCAACGTAATTTTGTTCACAAACTGTAACTTTAAATTTCAGGAATTTTCTTTTTTAGGCATCATTTGTGAAGTTATGAATAAGAATAATAATAACAGCAAATCAAATGAACTCTCGAGTATAATGCGTATTTATTTAAATATATGCGTAAATTTATATCTTAAACTTTATGAACAGGCACTGAGAATTAACGTCGATATTATGAATGCAACTTTTTGGTCTTCAATGTCATTTTGTTCGCAAAATGTGACTTTAAATTTCAGGAATGTACTCTTTTTTTTTTATTAGGAATTCTTTGAGAAGTTATAAAAAATAATAACAACGAACCAAACGAACCCTCGAGTACATGGCGTACGCGTCTTTCGTGGTAAACAGTGGGTTTTGTTTTTTTAAATATCTGTGGAACATCATTTGGATGCCGTTAGGATCTCAACATCACTGCAGGCCATGCATGCATGGTGTTTCCCGATAGAACGGGCAACTTCCACCAGGATAAGGCGCCATGCCACAAAGCTTGGACGGTCACACAGTAGTTCTAGGAGAGCGACAGTGACTTCAAATTGCAAATACGGTCTCTCACAATCCCTAGATTTTAACACAATTGAACAGCTGTGGGAACAACAGTGCAGTCGCGTCCAGGTAGGCCACGTAAAATTGTAGAGCGGGACCACCGAGTGCTAAAGAGGGTGGAGCGATAAAATCGCCTGTCCTCGGTCGCAACACTCATCATCGAGTTCTAAAATGCCCCCGCAAGCAACGCTAGAACATAATGGCTCATCAAAAGCTGAAAGGAATGGGTTTCCATGGACGAGCAGGCACAGAGAAGCGTAACATCTGCAAGATCCACGCCAAGCGTCAGTTGGAGTTTTGAAAAGCTCAACGCCAATGGACTCTAAAGCAGTTTAAACCATGTTCTGTGGTTTCCACTGAAATACGCTTCACCACCTGGAAGTCTAACGGACGAGGCTGGGTGTGGAGGATGCCAAGTGAACGCTACCTGCCCGACTATGTTGTGCCAACTCAGTATTTCGTTGGAGGAGCCATCATGCTCTGGTGCTGTTTTTCATGGCTTAGTATCAGTGCCTGGAAATCTTAACGTTGCGACCTCTAATTATATTCTCGACAATCCTGTGCTCATAACATTATGGCAACAGTTTGGCGAAAGCCTTTCCAACTTTTCCACGCTATTAATGCGTCCACAGAACTAGCTCCCTGAAGGAATGGTTTGATGAGATGGCAGTGACAAGAACTTGGCTGAACTGCACAGAGCTGCAATCTCAACCTGAATACACCACCATTGGGATAGATTGTAACGCCGACTACGAGGCAGGTCGAACCTCCGGGCATCGGTGATCGACCTGATTATTCCTCTTGCAGCAGAATGAAAGGCGATTCGCGCAGCAACATACCAAAATCTAGTGGAAAGCCTCCCAGTAGAGTGGAGGCAGTGATAGCAGCAAAGGGCAGAGCAACTAGAGAGTAATACCTTCCTTACTACAGGGAGTTTGTGGATAAGCAAGTGTCCGGATACTTTGATTTGATAGTATATTACAAGATTATCTGAAGCTCTCTTGTGTGAACTGCGGATGTCTTTTTTCTGTATGTGGCATCAGAAATTTCGATCTTCAGGAGGTCATCAGTGACAGCCATCCACTTCTTTGCTGGCCTACCTAGATTCCTTTCCTTTTCCACGTCAATTTTTATTTTCCTGTGTTGCTTTTTGAAAACAAAGAACTACATTATATGACATAGATTCGCGGTTGTGAAACTATCAATCATTAAAGAGTTTCGGAGAAGTACAAGTGAAAAGCTTAAACCCTCTAACTTACATAATTTCAATTCCTATTTCGAAAAGAGTGCTTAACTGTTTATTTATCGGCAGCCAAACTAACAAATATATTAGATTTTCAGAGTACATTAGCTTTGAGATTTGTGGCAGTGGCTTTGAGAAGGGAAAATTAAGTATTGGTACTTATTTTTTCGTATTCTGAAATTTCAAATTGTTTTACTTTTTCGTAATGAGCGCAGCACAAGTGCAACTTGCATAAACATTTTCAGTTTTCTGGTGCGATATCAGCAGGAAGATGTGCGTCAGCACTTATCAGCGTTTTTCGAAAGACAGCATAAACTCTAGGAAACAATTGAGTGCCGAAAAAGCTCACAGCACTGCAATGATTTAGGAAATATGATTAAAAATATGAAATAATGTACATCTCCCGACCGATGGCATGAAATCATTTCAAACTCATGATTTAGAGCACAGCAAGACATTACACAAAGTAATTTCAAGCAGATTTCTGACGGATTTATCTGGCTATATTGATTTTTCAGTAGCTCATAAAATATGACTTACCAGGATGAGTCAAAATTTCGTCCCGTTTACAGCTAAAAAATTTAATAATGCAAGAAGGCCACGCAAGCTCACTACATTCTGCAAAGTATAATACAAGGCGTTGTTTTCTATGGTCCTTAGTCGACGTTCCACTTGTGCCACCGTTCTGCAGCGGTACCACTCTGTAGGTCTTGACAGAAACTTTCTAGTTAAAGATTCCACATCCACCACTGAAATGAAGTGCCGTCCTCGTAAAAATTATGCCATGGAGCTAAAAATGTGATTGTTTGATGTGGCAAGCTCCGGACAGTCTGAAGGACGGCGTAGGATCACAACTCCTTCCAATCCCTGTAAGTTTTCGGCGTACCACTTTGTAGGTGGGAATCGGGGCATTTTCCACCTGCAAAAATACCCGCTTGCTAGTAATGAGCGCTGGATGGCTTTGGAACAGAGCATCATGGATTCGCTGCAGTTGTTGTGCATATAGGTTCCCGTCCACATCCTGACCATCTAGCACGAGTTCCCAGTACATAAAAAGAAAGCAGAACGACGTGCATAGACTATTCTATACCATACGAGTTAGATACAATTCCACCAAATGCCCAGCAAGACTTTCCTCTCGAATCGCCTTTTCCCCATTACTGGCCGTGTTTCTTGGCGTAGCATCAACCACTAGTTCCCAGTGGTAGGATAACGTAGGAATATTCACTTTTCATCACCTGACCAGACACGACGCCAAAAGTTATCCTGTGGATTTAACAGCAATCTGCGGCACAGAGCAACACGTTGTTCCACACTGCTGGGGTGTTAATTCATGGGGAACCATACGATGACACCTGGAGAAGAAACCAACCTGGTGCAGGTGACGAACGGTGGTGGATTGGGAAGACCCCATCTTAGCTGTCAATTGGCGTGCGCTGGCACGGGGATTTACTGTCAGAGCTTCCGACCAAAGTGTCAGCTTTAAAATTTTGAGTCATCCTAGTGCATGTTTTCTTTAAAAAACTTTGATATCATCTATCTTTGCGAAGACGCTAATTTTTTTCTCATGTTAAATTCTAAAACCGTGTGTGATGTATAAACATCGTGTTGGTAGTCATTGGACATCCTGACGTGAGTTTGTTTTCGAGACTGGTGTCCTTAGCATTGAAACGCCGGAACAATTACTGTGCAATGCCGTTGTCCACTGTTTCCCCGCCTTCAAATTCACAGACCCCTGTCGCTTTTCCTGCCGCTTTTAATCCTTTTTTCCCAATAATGGCGTAGGAGCACCCGAACGGCATGTTTATCGACCTCCATCCTCTGCTCGCCTGCTAACACAAAGTGACTCCGTGCAAAACGTATGTCATCAGTCTCTTGTGTTCCACGTCATTGCGGTACTCAGTCTATGCAGGTGATCGTTTTGCACAGGAATGGAGGTCCAGCAGGAATGGAGGTGTCATCAGTCTCTTGTGTTCCACGTCATTGCGGTACTCAGTCTATGCAGGTGCTCGTTTTGCACAGGAATGGAGGTCCAGCATTATGTGCAGCCCAAAACGGGCCGAACCTTTTACTCACTCTGGTACATGTTTTCTTTAAAAAGATGTGATATCATTTATATTTGTGACACAGATGTAAATTGTTTTCTCATCTTAAATCATATCGGGTGTGTAAACATCATTTGGGAAGAGGTTAGTGCAGAAATGCTCTGGTCACGAAGTTCTGTCCCTGATTTTAGGATATATACATATTGCTCAGCGAACAAATTTATCGAGTATTTCGGTCGCAAATCTATGTCAAATGATTCAGATTCCAACATAAATACCAACAGTACTTTTTAAATGTAATATTTGAGAAAACACTGTCAATAACCTGTAAGAATCTAATCATGGCAAATTACTTATCCTTTCTTTGTCTTTTCAGAAAGAGTTCAAAATTTGATGCACTAGTCGTTTTTGGACAAAATGTCACTTACTCTTATGCGCGAAATGACTGCGAATGAAAATCCCGTAGTCTATTGCCCCGTGACCTTTTCTTTAAATTCAAAACTATTGAAAAAGCATTTGAGAGTCAGTGTTTGAAACAGCTCAAAGCTACATTTCTGAGAAAGAAACAATCGTTCTGCAATATTCCATAACTTTGTTGAAACAGGAATGAATAAATTGAAAATGCAATCTTTACCTCGCCCGTATACAATACTAGTTCTGTGTGACAGAAAAATTCAGAAAGTGCTGACAGATCTCTGAAGCAAATGCCAGTAGTAGTACCAGTGGTAAAATTCGAACGGCACATTCAATTTGAAAAGTGAATGGAAAGTGAGTGCAGGGTTGGAAATCATAAAAGCTGCTTTATCCCAAATGTAGGAATGATCAATAAGTTGTAGCACTGAGAACTTGGGATTCAAAGGTTACTACGAAGAAATAAAGTAGTATCTAAAACTGAAAACACAAATATTAGTTTTTCGGAAAGCGTGTTCTGCTATGGAAGAAATGTAAAAGCAATGACACATAGTTTGGAGGAATTATCTGCACCAAATAAGGTGTGCTGTAGGCATTTTGAAAACATATCACTCGTTGCTGTCATGGATAAAAGGAGCGATTTATCAGATTTTCAAAAAGGAATGATTATCAGCTTTCGGGCCAAGGGGTAGCAGTATTTCTGAACGGTCCCGGATGATTCGTCCAACGACGATTGGTCCAATGCCGATTCGTCCAATGTCCGATTCGTCCAATGCCGATTCGTCCAATGTCCGATTCGTCCAATGTCCGATTCGCCCAATGCCGATTCGTTCAATGGTACGATTGGTCCAATGCCGATTCGTCCAATGGTACGATTGGTCCAACGCCGATTCGTCCAATGGTATCATCTTACCAACGGTAAACTTTTTTATTTTCCAGAAAGGAATAATAATTTAAATTATTCTCCTCTTTATATCCTTTTGAAAGATAATTTCCGTATATTTGGTAATTGTAAACATTTTACATAAACCTGGTAAAAGGCACTCAATGGAGCATTTCTCAGCTGTTTGCAAAGCACCTTGGCCGCGGGCCTTTTTAGAAGATTTTGAGTTACAACCTAGATATTTGGTATTTGTAAACATTCTATAAAACCTTATAAAAGGCACTCATCGAATCATTTCCCAGATCTTTACAAGGCACCTAGGCCGCGGACCTTTCTAGAAGATTTTAAGTTACAACCCAGATATTTGGTATTTGTAAACATTTTATAAAACCTAATAAAAGGTACTTATCGTATCATTTCTCAGCTATCTAACAGGCATCTAGGTCGCGGGCGTTTTTAGAAGATTTTAAGTTACGACCACCTAGATATTTGGTATTAGTAAACATTTTATAAAACTTTATAAAAGGCACTCATCGTATCATTTCTGAGGTCTTTGCAAGGCACCTAGGCCGCAGGCCTATGAATTAATATTTCGTGCTTAAGTGAAAGCGCAATATTATTAACTTGATTTAATATGTAAACGTTATGAATATGACATCGCTGGAATAAAAGCTGTTGAAAAGGCCTAGGCCTAGGGTCTATGAATTAATAATTCGTGCTTAAGTAAAAGCGCAATATTATTAACTTGATCTGATATGTAAACGTTATGGATATGACATCGCTGGAATAAAAACTGTTGAAAAGGCCTCAGTTTCCATTGGGCAGTTGGCGGAACCCCACTGCATTCTACAAACAGAAACGGAAAACTAGTATTTTTTATTATTTCATGCAAAAGAGAAACATGGACGTTGATTGAACGGCTCGTACATCAGTAACTTCATACGGCAGCAAGGACAGTATAACAAAAAAACGCGATTCCACAAAAAAAAAAAAAAAAAAAAAGAAATCTGTAACCACAATATTACGTATGAAATGTAACATTATTTTACATTCTTTGGACTACCGGTACTTTCGTATAACATCGGAGATAGAATCAGAGCAGATGAGACTTTTATAGCACGAGTAGCACTTCGGACAGATAGGACGGAATTGGACAAATTGTTCATTGGACGAATCGGCATTGGACCAATCGTACCATTGGACGAATCGTACCTTTGGACCAATTGTCCATTGGACGAATCGGCATTGGACCAATCGGTATTGGACGAATCGGCATTGGACCAGTCGTTGTTGGACGAATCGTACCAGACCCATTTCTGAAACTGAGCAGTTTGTGAACTGTTCGCTTACTGCTGTGGTTAAAGTGTATCGTGATTGGAGAAATGGCACCATTGCAAATAAACGACGTGGAAACTGCGGATCACCACGTGCCATTGATGTGAGAGGTGAACGTCGGTTGCGAAGGTGCGTGAGGGCCGATCGACACGCTATGGTGGAGCAACTCACTGTCCGAATGAACCTGGGGGCTACCGGAAGTGTGTCTAAAAGGACAGTTCAGCGAACCCTGCTGCTGCTGCGTCTGTGGCTCCGATGCAGACGGATGGTCACTGCACCTATGATAACGAAGGTGCATCGGCAGAACAGGCTTACATTTGCACGGCAGTATTGGAATTGGACCTCCGCTGATTGGCAAAAGGATTGCCTTCTCCGATGAGTCATGTTTTCTGCTTCATCGAACGGATGGACGTTGCCGTATAAGGCAAGACACATCGGAGAACAAACAATCTTTAAACATTGCTGGCAGAACACAAGCTCGTGGGGACAGCGTTATGGTCTGGGAAATGTTTTCGTGGCATTCCCTGGGTCCACTTATACCTGTGGAAGGCACTATGGACCGAATTCGTTATGATTCCATTCTTGCAGCTGATTGTCTTCCCTGGGGCAGATGGAATCTTTTAGCACGACAATGCGGCGTGTCAGACAGCTAGAAATGCCCGAGAGTGGTTGGAAGAGCACGATGAAGACTTCAAAGTACTTTCCTGGTCCCCTAATTCCCCAGACTTAAACCCAATTGAGCTTCTGTGGAACCACCTCGATCGTGTTGTTCGCTCTATGGATCCCCCGCCACGCCACCTCCAGCAGCTGTCAGATGCACTCCAGTCAGCATGGCTCCACATACCTGTGAACACCTTCCAGCGCGTTATTGAGTCACTCCCAGCCCGTCTAGCTGTTGTCCGCGCTGCACACGGCGGTTACTCTGGATATTAGCTGGTGGTCACAATAATTTGACTCGACCGTGTATGTTGCAAAATCTTTAGAAAATATAAAAATGTCATCCTCATGAAGTGGGAATCGATCTCTCGATTTTTGCTCAAGCATGCAACCGTTACACCATCCAGGACGTTGCAGTTTCAACCAGATGCAGCTACCTATGCAAGAATCTGACAAACCTTCGGCCTACAGTACTTAAGGAGCCTGCGTTCTCTCAGTAGAAGACACTGTCACCTTAATTTCAGTTTCAAACGACAGTCTCTCTGCTGCGAGAAAGCAGGATCCTTACTAGTGCAGGGAGATCCTTCGTCCAGATTCCTGTCTAAGTAGCTTTAGTTCTAGGCAGTAAAACAGTAGCATGCTCAGACAGAAATTGGAAGATGTGTCCTGTTACAGGACGTTGAAGATTTGGTTACGTAGATTAAAGTTTATTACAGAATTACTGTGCCATAAAATAATGTCCTCGTTTTTACCATTAGAATCGGAGATTTTTTCTCTACTTTTTTTGCAGTTTCTGCAGTGTATATCGAAGTAAAGAGCTCAAAGGAGGTGAGATACCGGAGTGGAAAGCAAAATGTTCATTAGACGTAGTGAGTAACTGGTAATATAAAATGCATAAAGAGTGGCGTGGTGTGTCCAATATTCAGGAGTGAAACCAAAAAGTCGTGCTGGATGAAAACAAAAATGAGAAAACAGGCTGTCAAAGCACGATGAATATCATGATCGGGAACACCAAGGTGTCGGTTACTAAAAGATGACATTTATTTACAATTCAAAAGATGTACACCACACCAAGATGTAAATCAGTGACAAGATCTTTCGGGGCTTCTAAAGCACCCATCTTCAGGTCGAGTGATACAGAATGAAACGCGCACATATACAAGTTGAAAGTAGACCACCATGCCCTGCCAGGAGGTAACAACGTGTTGCCAACGGATAATCTGTAATCATGTATAAAAAAATAATAATTGAACAATGTGAAACTTTAGCGTTTTATACAACATTAGTGATGTGGTAAAACTCGTTCATTAAGTTCAGCCAGGGTTAGGGGACCAGCACAGGGGGCTAGATACAAATTCGCCTCAATCTGCTGTAATGATGAGCCCCCTGTGCTGGTCCCCTAACCCTGGCTGAACTTAATGAACGAGTTTTACCACATCACTAATGTTGTATAAAACGCTAAAGTTTCACATTGTTCATTTTTTTTTAAACATGATTACAAATTATCCGTTGGCAACACTACCTCCCTGGCAGGGCATGATGGTCTACTTTCAACTTGTATATAAATGTTTATGTGCGCGTTTCATTCTGTGTCACTTGACCTGAAGATGGGTGCTTTAGAAGCCCCGAAAGATCTTGTCACTGATTTTTAACCTCTTGGTGTGGTGTACATCTTTTAAATTGTAAATAAATGTCATCTTTTAGTAACCGACACCTTGGTGTTCCTGATCATGATATTCATCGTGCTTTGACAGCCTGTTTTCTCATTTTTGTTATTCAGGAGTGAGTAACACCAAGCTTCACAGATCGCTTTTTCTCAGTAATAATGAGAAATCGAAAGCCTTTCATTTATCTCTTCAAGGTCCTACATCATAAAAACTCTACCGACACAACACTGTTTACAGATTTAGTAAACGTTTTAAACAATGAAAAAATACGGATCTATATTGATTTACTGATATGATTTCGTGAGAGCCTTTGTGCTCGTTGGAAGGGAAACAAGTGCACCGATATCATTAACATCTATAACAAAAAGTTGTTGTAAAAGTTTTGCTATATGTGATTTACAAATTACTAAATGGCTCAGTCACGTTTTTGTTTGGTGCTTCACACTCATAAAGTGTGAGAGATACCAGCTTTTGTAAATCAAGAAAAGGACTGACACACATCTTCCTCCGAAAATTCAAACGAGATCCAACCCCTTTTCCCGTCGAATGTGTTAATGACCTCCTGTTTTACCGAACAGAAGAAACAGCAAGCTTTTTCTTTTCAGTAGCATAACAACGATGTTTCAGGACTTATGATCTCTTATAAATTAACTAAAATGTAATCGTTACATATTAATTAATAATTTTTAGTGTTCTAGGCATCCTTTACTTGCATGTAATACCTGCTTTATGAACTTACGAATGAAGTATGTTTTGTAAAGAAAGCAGACATGAGCCAAATGCAATGACATTAATAAATTATGTTATTTACTTTATAACATTCAACTGCTATTCGTTTATCATAAAAGCTGTAGAGTTTGGACCTGTTTTTCGTATTGTAAGGATCCTTATGAGCCATTATGGTTAGAAGTCTCCTGTCTCGAATTTATGGACACTGGTTTCACGAAAGAGGGATAACAAAAGCCGGTAAACTGAATGAAACATCGGTGTCCTACCTAGGATTTGAGGAAAGAAACAGCAGTATTAGTCTAAACAGGTACCAGGCGAGAGTGAACTAGGAACGAAGAACGTGGTAATGTTTACCGTGCATGCTGAATATTACGGACACAACGACAAGGTACTGAATCGTAGTCACCAGCAAGATAATTTTAAAGATTTCCTACTTGAATTTCTTTAATTTTTTAATCTGAAATATCGTAAATCGGTAAAAAATATTCTCTCATATCAGACAATATAAAAGTATTGACGGGAAGCGATGCTATGTGGATTTCTTTTCCTCCTATAAAAAATACCTAATGAATTTTCAAGCAAATTTTTCACTGCGTTTTACACTCCTTAGCAATGCAGATAATGTCCTTCAAAAACAGTTATTTCTTTAGCAGTTACAAGTGCATCCTTCTTGTGTAAAAGAAACAACTATAACAGTATTTCACTTAAATTTTGTGCAATATTTTGTGATATATACCTCCTTAAAGACTCTACAATCTCAAAAGCCTTTACTTCAGAAGTATAACTAACCTAACTTCTGGTCACCATACATCTTCCAGTTTTATCGGTACAAGTAAAGCTGAACTTTAATCAGAATTTCAAACAAATGATTTCGAAATTAGTGTTTAAATAAGAGTATCTTGAAAATAGTCTCTGTAGTTTCATTAGCTATTCAAACATAATAATTAACTACACATAAGAATAGCAGCAGACATGTTAGATCAGGGTTTGTTCATTTCAAGAATTACGTCCAAGTAAGTGTAAACTCGTACACGTAATGGGAAATTGCTAAATGTGAAATTCTACACAGTGGAGCTGAAGTTAGCAGTACATAAAAAGTCACATTATGATACAACTGAAGGATATTTACTTATGGTCATTTTCTACATTACCTAGATTTGCATTTCTTTCTCTGTTTTATTTTCGTGCCGTGTAACTCAAATCGGTTATTTCTGAATTTTATAATGGCTTTGGATCAGAGGAAAGCACACAGATCGCCGGATGTAGTTTTCGTCAGATAGCGCCGAATTTGCAAGTAAAATGTTTAATAGCAAAGGGCCATGATTAAACTGGAAGCAGGATTAAAATTTCCAGATTCATGATTCTGGAAGCTATTGTTCTCTTCCCATTAAATAACTTAATGAGCAGTAAGCTACATGAAATTCACTCAAAATGATTCCTACTGCAGATAGGTCAACACGTTACAAAATGAACCAGACTATTAGCTTGAACAGCATGGAAAGCTCAAATATTTGTTCTAAACAAATAACCATTTAAGCAAGGTACCTACTTTGGTTGGTAATCCAACAATATAAATACTTCAAAAGATATCAAGGTCAAAATTATGTTTACAGCAAAATCATTACCATCCGTTATTTTTACTAACTGCATTAGAATCAGCAAAATTAAAAGCGTGGCACTGCCATGCTGCTTCCCAGTCATAAAGGATCAAGCGTGAGGTAACAAAATCTGCTAAGTGTTTCTGCTTAAATTTAAAAATCACTGATCAAGGTTACCTGCATGCTGGCTTGTGTTGTCACAATCAACAGAATCTCAAAGGGTGAGGAAGGAGAAAGCGCATGGTTGCACTCTTGACTTCGCAGTACAGATAGCATAGACATTCCTTTCCTCTTCGTAAAAAAGAATTTCCAGCTAAAGGCTTCCAAATACGAAGTCTAGTGCAAGCTGGCACTAAACCAAAGTTGCTTTCGTCAGAGATCATGACGTTTTTATTCTGTGCCATGAACTAAATCTGGGGTGCGTGAGTTCAAAGAAATGAACGAACAATGATTTCTGCCATTAAGTAAGGTAATTCGTTTTCTTTTTGTTTATTTCGTGATTTTATGAAGAACGGCACTTCATTACTTGGCTCAACAGCAGTAACAAAAACAGTTCAACAGATCAAAATGACTGTCAATAATTCAGTATGAAAACAGCTCCACAAAGTCGTATGCTTTAATGCTTTTATTAACGTCTACCTCACCACTAGAAATTGAAGAACTCTGAAAACAGAATTTGAAATGTAAGTTTGGGTCAAATTCGAAACCTTATCAACTCAAACTACATGATCAAAAATATTTAAAAAGGAATAATGTTTCTGTTCCTTAGAGAACTTCCCCAAATTTATTTAACAGCAATTTCAACCTAAATTTACTCATCCCCAGAAAGCATACTGTAGGTATTTCTCATTCAAAGCGAGGTAGTTTACATAATTTCCATCTACATTTTTATACAAGTTTCACGCTTTTTTTGTCGTTCTTTGTTTATTATGCACTAACATAGAAAAAAGATTCCACTACTCACATAATTAAAAAAAAACTGTTAACACTAAATTTTTCTGTAAGGTGTAGTTTCATTTATTTTGATTTTAAAGGGAGTTTTTGGCACCAGTTAGTTCCGTATTTATGAAAAGAATTTGTATTTTTGCTAAGTTCATCGCATATAATAAATATATACTAAAGCACTAATTTCTTAGAAGAACATAGTCGGGTTCTCCGGAACGTGTCAAATTACACTTACAAAAGAAAAACTAGGAGGCGATAATTTGCAATTAGAATTAAGGCAATGAATTCGATGTTTCAATACACTTGTTTACTACAGAAAATTAGAAAAGGAGGGAAAAAAATTTCGTTTTCTAATAACATAAGGAAAACGTTAATTTAAGGGGAGACTGATATTTTAAAAAATGCGATTCTTGCATTACTGAAAAAGAATGTATGACACATGAGATATCAGAATATATCGAAGTTAGATGTAACACTTTACAAGTTGTATTTAAAGGGTTTGGTTACATAATTCTATATGCGTAGTCTTCTTTCTGCCGTTTTGGAATACATAATGTCCATATTCCACAGCGTATGAGATCAATCACTTTTTTATAAAGTATCTCCACAGATAAACTACAAACTCTAATCAATCATACAATAGTATGGTTTGGAACAGGGTTCCAAAAAGTGGAACCCTGTTCTGAAATGCTATTCAGCATTCAATGAGAGAAATGTAAGTAAATTAAAAGTACTGGAAAATTTTGGCATCAAACCTGGTGACAATGTAAGATTGCTGTGATACTTGCACAAAGAACGAGCTCGTAACGTTGTTCCAATGATGCAAAAAATATCCAAAAGACAATGAAGAGGATCCTGATAATCCTCCACATGGTGCCATATTATTGAATATCATTAATTTTCAAAAACTGTTTAATTCAAGGGATTTTTTTTATAAAAAATGCATTTTTTTATGTTTATGTACCTATTTTTCAGAAACTATTGGCTGTATATCTTTCCAATTCCCCGGTTTTATAGTAATACTACATAACCTGGCACTTTATTAGATAATTAGCATTCGTATTTGTTGTGATACAGCTTTTGTGTTGGAAACAAATTGCACCAAAGTGTTATAAGGATTTAAATAATCCTCATATTTTTTATTTTGTATATATGTTTTTATAAAATTACTGGTTTATATAGAAAGGTTCATTAGATAAGCATACCAAATTTTAAGTACCTATCTTCAAAAGGTTCTGAGAAAAAAGGTACATAAAAATTGCAATTTTAACATCGCAGGAATAAGCACATTTGTCTCCTCTTAATCTTACTTGACAAAGATATTTAAGAGGAATAACTTTCAATCCGATCTCCCAGGAAGCATTGTGATATACACTGACGGAAAAAAATCCCAACACCACGAAAAAATAGTTGTAGAGGAATGAAATGGCGGCAATACATTTGTATAGGTAACATATTTAATCGATTAAGGTTTCAAGATCACAGCTTATTGTAAGCGCGAGAAGAGCCATTTTAAATGTGAAATGCTGGTACATTAATAACCGGTGTAACCGCCAGAATGTTCAATGCAAGCACGCAAACGTTCATGCATTGTGTCGTACAGGTGCTGAATGTCAGTTTGTGGGATGGAGTTTCATGCCTGTTGCACTTGGTCGGTCAATACAGGGACGGTTAATGCTGGTTGGGGGTGACGCTGGAGTTGTCGTCCAATGATGTCCCATACGTGCTCGATTGGTGAAATATCTGGTGATCTAGCAGGCCACAGCAACATGTCGACACTCTGTAGAGCATGTTGGGTTACAACAGCGGTATGCGGGCGAGCGTTATCCTGTTGGAAAACACCCCCTGGAATGCTGTTCATGAATAGCAGCACAACAGGTTGAATCACCAGACTGACGTACAACTGTGCCGTCAGGGTGCGTGAAATAACCACGAGAGTGCTCCTGCTGTCATAGGAAATTGCTCCTCCGACCATAACTCCAGGTGTAGGTCCAGTGTCTCGGCCGCAGAGAGGTTGGTAATAAAAAATGTTAATAAAAAATGTAATTGCATTAAGCACAATTGCACGTTTTTAAAAAAAGCTTTATTCAGTTTTGAAAATAAAGGAGGGTAAACCTGTAAATCCAAAGCAGGGGGAGTATCAAGCCAAAAAATATTTCGCAAAAAATGTATCCCAGCCGTTACTTTTAAAAGTTGCCCTCAAGTACAAATATGACTCAATTTGCGTTTACAATACTGAACTGCAACAATGTTCCGATCTTCTAGTATGAAAGTAAGAGAATCATGATTTGCCTGTGTGTATCTCTCTCTCTCTCTCTCTCTATCAGTCATGTAAAGGCGAGCATATACAACACGGAGTCCAGCACGATTACGAAGGATGAGACCACTGAGACAACGTGACAAGTTCTAGCGAATCAATATCGTATGCAGCATGTTAAAGGTAAACCCACCTAGGTCTCATACAGTCAAACCCATAGTCGTTTTCAGTTGAAACTGTTATAGTTTCCAAGATATCCTGAATTTCCTTCAAATGACAGCACCATACCCTTTATTTTGAAACAGCTTATTTCTATGAGGACATTATTACATACGATAGTATTTTTCTTATGCTACCGTAGTTCTACGTTTCACAAGAAGTCAGCCAATATGAATCGACTGAATGCGTGTTCTGATATTATTCAGATATTCCTGTATATTTGCATGAATTTTTCAAAACATAAGAGAACAGAAAACTTTCCAAAATAACACTGTGAATTATTTCTATATGTTACATGCCCCCTCCCGTGGATGTTGGTGAAAACGAAAAACTCGAAAAGGTGATTGTAAGAACGGACACATTAACCATGTTAATTAATATTAATGATGAACATTATGTTGCTTTTTCATGACGAAAGAAGCATAACAAGCCCCAAAATGGCGACAGAAAGTTCGCAAACATTCCTTATTTTTCAGAAGTTGAGAGCTGCTTCAGTTTCTCACGCCTTAGAAGGGCGAGGCCTTTTTCGACAAACTGATAGTATCGTCAATGACACGGCGACTTTCGCTGTACATTGTTAGTGTCGTCCAGACGCCTACAAGTCTGGAAAACAGCCATCCACCTTTGTATGAACAAAACAATGTGTATTGTGTTACTATAAGAATGTACTTCGGCGGTAGGATTACTTTCTCAAAGGGGGCACTCACTAATGAGAGATCTGAGGAGGGCCACAAAGACGCGGAAGGTAGGATTAAAATCCATCAGCAAGAAGCTGGGCCAACGCCCATGGGTGTGACCGGTGAAGGGCGCCAAAGGTGACCCACGTGACCGGAGAGGCGAGCGACATCAACAGGTCAGCGTGTGGACCAGCTCAGCGCCAATATCTTGGCGCAGGCGCAGTGTGGAGGGGGTAGTCTAGCAGGTCCCTTGAAGAGGATCTGTTAGTTAGTCTGCTTTCGTTCAACGGAGAGAGCAGTTCTCCGAGAGAAGGAGACGCGAAGCGTTTGCCTTTTTGGTGTGTGGGCTCAGGAACGCTCCAAGCTAGAGAGCGTTCGACGCTTAAGGGGAAGTTAGCGAGCATGTATCCTAGAAGAGATAGATCGCCCGGCTGTAGCGGAATAGACCCTAGTCAGGGATTCCGCTGGTGTAGTAGATATTTCGCTACAGAAAATACGAGCTTAGCACAGGCTGAGACTGGATCATCGGGTAGAGAAGAATTGTTGGAATACTGTTTCTCAAGATTCACCGAGATATAGAGCTACTTAGTGTCACGTAGACTCTAGCTAGAACTTCCACGCCGAGAGAGCTTTTTTTTTTGGAAGAATTTGTTCTAGCTTTCGCGTTTCACGATTCTTGGCAGGTCCAATCCTTAGTGAGGCCTGAGGTTAGAGAACGAGTAATCCGCCGCCGTCTAGCTTCTAATTGGTTATGAAATAAATGTTTGTATGTTTTCAATAGAGTTTCCTCTTGATATTATTATATCTAAAGGTGAATATTATTCTGTACGTTCAGCCGTTGTCACTCTACCTTCCCGAATCACAGATCTAATATTAAAGTGGGGAAGGCTTCGTTTGTTCGCTCGAACAGAGTTGGACGGAGTGTTTCTGAGAAGCACAAACCCTTTCTTGTTGTTGTGAGAGACCATATAGCGTGGACGCCTCAGATCCATAAGTAGGGGGCGGCGCTACAGCACGTGACCATTACGTTCGCTCTCACAGTGAAAAAACAAAAATACAGTGCTAAAACGAACAATCTCGATGCGCATCATTTAAAACTGCAGCAAGAGTGGTTTCCGATGCTAACTAGTCAACAAGAACAAAAGACGGCCAATAAAGAAAACCGTACAAGTTGTATATGTGATGTACCAAAGTGAGTGATAATTTCGTCCCTTTTTGAACTACACATCATGTTGGACATCGGCAGCAGCAGAGAGAGAGAGATTCCTATAAGAAACGTCCACTGGGTACCACGATGACGAGACGTAGAACACACGAGGCTGATGACGTGCATTTGGCACGGAGCTACACTGCATTATCAAGTGATAAGAAGATGGAGTTCGATAAACGTGCTCTTCGGGTGCCCCGACACTATTACTGAAAATAAAGGGGGTTGAAAACGGCAGCAGCAGAGAGAGAGAAATTTGTGCAATTGAAAGCGAGGAAACAATGGACAGCAGTACTGCACGAAAATAGAAAAGGGTCATTCCATGTGAAATAAACGAGGGGTCTGGACCCTGATGTCTCAGATTTCAATGATTTTTGGCTTATAGTTTGTACCTATGGAGTATATGAAAAATCTAAATTTTCAGATTTCGGGGTCAGCGGATTTTTTATTTCTGATCTTCAAAAACAGCAAAAAATGCCAAATTTTGCAAGAATGCCATTCACAAAAATGTAACAAGTCCGCAGGTAGTGATGCTAGAATGCTCGGCTATAACACCTTTTAAAGCTCTTTTTATGGGCTTTAATTTGATATGCAACACAACCCACTTTGTAGCATAAAATATTTTGACAAGTTTTCGATTTTGAAAATCTCAAAAACACTCCTTTTGAATTTTTTTAAAAAACAACAACAAAAAAACCCAAACAAGTTAACCTTATACATGTTGGCTAGACGTATGGAAAGCTTGAAGACCGAGAAATAATGGGATTTTGAGAAACCGAATTTTGAAGAGTAGTATATCTGTAGTACGTATATAGGCAATTATCGATAGTTACTGCAAGTTATTAAAGTATTCAGCTGAATTATTGGAAATATCGGATATGGATAGTTTCTCATCACTACATGGCAGCTATTCTAATAATGGACAGACACAGTAACTGTGGTAATTTAAAATAAAAATTTATTACCTGATAGGCTAAATCATCTGGGTGAAGTTGTTCAAAATGAAGCAGAGTGGCAGTTAAACATTTTAAAAACTCAAAACATGTTTCAATTTTCATTTGCTCTTATACTGTACTATTTACACAGTTCATATCATTTATGGTCATGCAGTCCAGTAGCAAAAATATTTACAGTAAATAATTATTAGCTAATAAGACTCCTATTTTAAAAGTTACAAATTTTCGAATTATATGTTCTTTCTTTTAAATAAGTTGATGTGAATCTACTGTGCTTGTAACTTTTTCTCTAAAATAGCTGTTGAAGCTGACATTTCTTCCTGTGTAAGTGTGTACATTCTTCCTGTTGTTGTGCAGGGATCGACTTTTCTCAGCAGAGTATCAGTCGAAACATCCAGAATATCAAGTCGAGGTTTGGGATAGTAAAATGATGGTGATGGTCCTTTAGGGTAAATAAAGCTAACTTTGTGAACATTTGATTCATGATTTTTAGCAAGAATACAAGCAAGCCACCAAGAACCATCATAAACAACTGTGATGAATCCAGACTGAAATTCTTGAAACTCAGTTGTGCTTTCTGAAGTTATAGGTGCCGCTATGGATTCTCGAGTACTGAAAGAATATAGTTTTGTCACCATTTGTGAGTCAGACAGTGGGATGAATGCATGAATCTTCTGTGCTCCATATACTGTTTATGACTCATCAAAACGTGAAGAGTCTTTTTTCATTTTCATAGTACTTTTCATTTGTGCAGTACATGAAATTTATGACTGGTATGTTTTCTTTTGCGAAATCATAGAGCTGTCAAGGAGTCATTATCTAACAGGAAGCGACATAACAAGTGTAAATAGGAAGCAGATATGAGGTTATTCTGCATGTTGTGTCTTGAATAATATCAGCATTACTTCATATTTATTACCTGTTCCTTTCTGTTGGATGTTGTTCTTGAAAGTTACTGCATGTCAGAACTTGCACTGCTCTTTATCATAACTACACGTAACTTTTAAATTCAAATATATGTTTCTCAAAAACCCATAATTTCTCCATCTTCAAACTTTGGTTACCTCTAGCCAACATGTGTTTTTTTGAAAAAAATCAAAAGGGGTGTTTTTGAGATTTTCAAAATCAAAAAAAATTTGCCGAAACAAATTTTATGCATCAAAAATGAGTTGTGTTGCATATCTAATAAAAGCCCATAAAAAGAGCTATAGATGAGCCCTATAGCATCTGCAGACTTATTGTTATTTATTTTTTTTTCGGGGGAGGGGGTGGCATTCTTGCGAAATTTGCCATTTTTTGCCGTTTTTGAAAATCAGAAATAAAATAACCGCTGACACAAAAAATCTGAAAATTTATATTTTTCGTATAATAGGTACAAACTATAAACCAAAATCATCAAAATCTGATCAAGATCCAAAAATATGTTTTTATTCGTTGATTTTACATGGAATGGCCCAAAACAGGAATTTGTCGATGACAGAGATCAAACTCGCGTCTCCTCGCTACGGAGTAAGTTGCTCTAACTAACTAAGCTACACCGATAGAATGTATCGCTGTAAATTTCTCGTCTTGACGCGTGCTTCATCTCTGTAGTACGTTATATTATCTCGCTCTTAATTTTTTTTAAGCGAAGAAGGGACCTTTTATTAATTCCAGATGATGTGTGAAACGAACACTACACATTTTTCAAAGAATCGAACGGCCAGCAACTCCATTTTTATCGTTCTGGCGGCAATGTGAAAACAGGAATTAGTTGGTGTCGGGGATCGAATCCTCGCTCCGGAGTGAGTTGCTTTAACCGACTAAGCTACACCGACGGAATGTATTGCTGCAAATTTGTCGTCTTGACACGTGGTTCACCTTTGTTGTACGACACAAATGGCTTCGGCGTTACATTGCTGGGGACACAGACTCGAAGACAAGTCGAGGTCAGGAGGTACACGACTACTAATACTAACACCCTGGTCGAAGCTGTGACAGCAAATTCTGGTAACAGTACACAACGACAACGGGCTGCCGAGGTAGCGTCTTCGCAATGCACCGTCGTTCGTCGCCTGCGCCAGTTTGGTCTCTCCTACAAGTGCCATGGAATAGTTCCCCGTGAATTGAAATCCCAGCAGGCCGAACAACGTTTCGCTTTTTATCGCAGATCGCTCTCAAAACCGCATGACGATAAGTTTTAATGTCGTATCGTCACAGGTGATAAAAAAGGGATATTTCTAAGTTATCCTACCACTGGAAACTAGTGGTTAAGGCCACGCGAGGAAACTCGGCGTGTAATGGGAAGAAGGTGATTCGAGAGGAAAGTCATGCTCTGCATTTGGTGGAATTGTGAGTGGTTTGTGCACTGCGAATTCGTGCCAGATGATTAGGCTGTGTACGGGAACCTCTGTGCCGAGCAACTGCAGCTATTCCACGATGCTCTGCGCCACCGCTATCCTGCGCATACCAACGGAAGCCAGTGATGCTGTAAGTGGATAATGGCCCAAATCACACTCCTAGAGTGGTCAGCCGAAGACTACAGGAATTGCAAGGTGTTGAGATCCTCCATACAGTCCAGAAACCTCCAGAGGTAGCCCCATCCGACTGCCACCTGTTTTGCTCCATGGCCTATTTCCTATAAGAACGGAACTTCGCTTTGGTGGTGGTTGTGGAATCTCGCTTCAGAGAGTACGTCATCAAAACCTGCAGAGTGGTACCGCCGTAGGATCGTGACCCTGGGGGAATGTTGGCAAAGTACTATAGAGAATAACAGCGTGCATGTTGTTTTCAGAATGCGGTGAGCGTGTATGGCTTTCTTGTATCATAAACGTTTTAGCTCGAACTTTTGATTCACCCTGGTATAATGATAAAAAAGAAACGGAGTACTGGATGGATTCAAACTCGTCTAGCTTTAAAATAGTATTACGAACATTATTTACGATGATAATCTACCATTAGTGCTTGATACCTCATGCTTGTTCACAGAATTCTAAAGAGCAAAGTGTTTAAATATGACAATGCTCATCCATAACCATTCATTTTCTAACCAACTGTCGAGTAATTATTGAATTGAAATTATCGTTAAAAAGGAGTTTGTATTATACTAAAACAGCCTTACGTCAAAATGCATCATTCAAATAATTTTATTTGCACCTAAGTCTTGTTACTACAGAATACAATACATTTTCTCTGAAAGACGGAAAGTTAGCAATAAATATTTTCAGATTATTCACGGAAACTGTACTGCATTATTTATGAGCCTAAACTGTTATTTTTGATTGCCAAGGCTGCATGATTATCAAGCAAAGTTACGACTGGTTCGCGAACTATTTCTGTTTCGGGTAATTTTAAACATCGGTGAAAATTTAAAGCCTAACATGTTTTATTTCTATTTGTATCGGTGATTAGCCATTGAAATAGATGTTACAATATGTAATTATTTCAATGTTATCATTATATATATATATATATATATATATATATATGTTTATTTTTCATTTTTTGTAAAATACGATAGGAAATGACATTCTAGAAAAAATTACTCTCACTTTCTCTCATTTGAATTTAGAAAAATATTGTGCATTTAACTTTATTTGAGGATATGAACTGAGTACACAATTCTTAATTTGCTGTGGCAGAACATATTTTCTCTTCCGTAGACCAAAGTCGATCTTCTTATCTAAGATATTGGGCCTCTTATCACCCTGAAGGCATTGTCCCTTGCTGATCCGCGTTGTTCATGATAGAAGCATTGCGTATTGCACAATTTCCTTTTGAGTAATGCTGAGTTCCTTTGATCACATTTCCCAGGAAAAAGAAAGAAAATGGGCTGAATCTATGTTATCGGGGTGGTGCTTTTACTTATCTGCGTAGTTGTTCAGAAATTGAATGAAATCTTCCATTGCATGCAAATTCCAGAAGAATTCTCAGTCGAAACTCGAGACAATTCAACATTTACTTCTACTATTGTATCTCTAGCTGAACAGCAAACATTTCTGCGTGTTAAAATGTTCAATAATGTGTTATGGTGGTCAATTAGTCAAAGAGCAGATTACTACTACTACTACTACTTGAGATGTTTTTTAGTTGGTCACCATCACATAGCTTCCATTACAAATCATCGCAAAGTCCCCTACACATCACTCATTTATTTCTGCACAGAAGCACTTAAAAATTCCAAATTTGAAAAAGACTTTCCTCAAAATGGCGATATTCAACTATTTAAATCAAGGAATAAACAAATAGAAATACTTATTAAGAGTGTTACACAAAAAGAAACTGAGCGTAGTGATATGCTTTGCAGGTTTTGACTTTAAAGATCAATTCTAAATGAAAAGTTAAGGAGGAAGTATTGCGGTAATTTTCTTCAATCAATTTTGATTCGCAATAATGTAAAAATAGACTTAAATGAACCAAATGTGAGTGCGTGTGTGTATATTGGAGTAGACACACATTTATCGAACGAAAAAAGGACGAGGACCAACATCAGCGATGGCTTCACTTCAAAATGGCTTTAGTAGGGGGCGTGGAAACATTGCAGTAAAGTAGTACGTGCACTCAGATCGCAGCATATCCTTTTTCTCGACGAAACTCCGTTACGAACTTTTTCGTACGTTGATTCTCACTCGTCCAATGAATGTTGCAAGACATCCATTAGGTATCTTTTTGATGTCGGGGAAAGACAAACTGGAGCTCGTGAACGTCAAAACATCCATTTTTTCTTGAAATCTTTTATTCAGAAATTCATTTTATTACAAAATCTACAGCAGATTCTATTTTGAATGTATTCTGATGGTCCCAAGAAATGTCACTTAAGACGGAATGTAATATAATTCAGCTTAAAATTATTTATAGTTCCTAGTTTTTTCATAACGCGGCTGCGCGGGGTTTTTTGAGATGCGAGGAATTCCTCTTTTAAAACTAAAGTGAAAAAAATTATTTTACAACTATTAAGTAATCTTTGAAGTGCACTAAGCGACAGACATATGTTCCGACTTGCACCTCACGTATTTTGCTAATGCTTTTACTGCCTAAGTTTCGAAGGGAAAATAGCACATTGCCAAGCATTAAAGATGCCTGAACAGAAAAAAAAAACTTTGTATTTTACAAACCATCTTCGACATATCGGATTCAACTGATCGCATTTCCGCAGTATAAAATCTGTGCACTTCGGCAGTGCATAAGACATGATGCGAAGTACGTTTTCCATAGGCAGTGCTCTTCGTAAAATAAAATTCTAAAACACGAGACAAAAATCTGCAAATTAAACTTATCATAATGACTTAATAGCCCATTTTAAAGTTTTTTTTATTCATTTTAAAATACGCAGTCCAAACTCAGTTGACCAGAGCATTTTTCAATCGATTAAATTTTATAAAACCTTCTCTCTTCCAAGAAGTTATCCTATTTACGGTATGGAAGCCTTTAGTACTTTTTATCTCGGATAAAAGTATTTAAACATTCCTTCCCCATTTACCCGTGGCAGTAACTTTGGAAATTACTTTCACTACAAAACTGAACAAAAGTATAAAGTTAAATTCTTTAAATCTTCTAATCGACGCACTATTGGAAGCTAAATAACAGGAAACACCTGTCAAGACACATGCAATAAACTTGCACTATTTTCCATTGAAAAAATTTTGAAGCACAAAATTTCGTTTTAAAGCCATAAGTTTGCAATAATTAAACTTCGTGCTATTTTGATGAAGAAATAAATATGCATTCGTTAACGGGAATTGGTAGTGTGTTACGATTTATTACAGTGCTGTTCGAGAAATAGGAGTTACATATGAAACTATAACCTCTTAATAATATTTAATTAACCAAATTAATTTACTTGAACAGAGTTGAAGCAATAAGCTATTCCTCCACTGTTTGGGTTTGGGCATTTCACAATTTAACTTTTTTGCTTTCATAGCGAACATGAAGACAGAAAAGGAATGATGATCAAAATATTTTGCGACTACATAAAAATTTTGTAAACCAATTTCTGCTCCTGATGTCAGTAAAACACCTTAAAATGTAATAAACATTATATGAGAAATACCGTACAAATCGCCCATTTTTGACACCGTGTAAAGTTTCATTTATACGATAAATTTCTTACATTAAAATAGGTAAGGAGAAAAACTTTCCCTCCGGTAAAAAAATCACAATCTAAATAAATAACTTAATATCTAGAACACTAATTCGGTGGGGACATGATATTCATCAAGTGGAATTATTAAACACATTTCTTACGAATATATGATTTGTATATTCTGAATTGGTATTTATCAATTTCTGATACCGCAGGTTTCTTCTCTCTTTTGTGTTACGTAAATCTTCAAATGGGTAGAATTTAAGGAAAGCTTTTATTTTATTTTCAGTTGTCTTTGCTAGGGTGGAACTATATTATTAGTGATATATTTATGCTGAAAAAGGTACTTACGGCAGTAATTTTCTCTTCTAAATCTTCACTTTATAATTGAAAGCTTGTATTCTAACCTGAAAAAATGGTGATCCTTTTTGTTTTCCAAAATTGTTTGAAACTGAACGATCTCTTTCACTTTGGGAACTGAAGGCCGGGTTAGAGTTCATTCGTTGAGCTATTTTAATGCCTTCATCCTCAAAGAAAAACATCTTTTAGATAGTGATATGTTGTACATAATACTATTTATAACCCGTTTTTTATACTTCGCGTAATTATTTCAATTTTTTTAAAGTTACTGCATTAATACAGAATATACAATGATCCACATTACTGAACATCTTTGGGGAAAATTCAACTACACTATTAATGGATCACAAAAATATTTATTGCGCAAACAACGCCAGTGAATTGGGAAAGAACTGCTTTAAATACAAACACTTAATTTTGAACCAAATATAAAAATGGCGTATACTTATTTATGTAATTTTCATTCTAAATTCACTTATGTAAAAAAAACATTAAAATTACCTTTCTATAAATTCAGCCTTTTACAACGCTCCAGACAGATATCTTTGGCACCATCTTCAAAATCTTCTAAACCTTTTTCCCATTTTAAATTTGTCCTAAGAAAATAAAAAAGAAGATACATGATTTTGTTATCACGTATATGTAAAGTAATTGAATAATAATAACAACAAAAAGGGTTAAACAAAACTAAGAAACAACATGGATTTAAATGCAAAATATATCATTTACGTAAAAAACGGGCTATTCTGTCCCATTTCGTGCTTTGCTCAAAGATTATGGATAATAATTTATAAACATAGCCTTTAGGAATTTACGAAAATATGGCAGAAATGTAAATAAATTTTGTAATTATGAAAGATCTGTTCTCATTGCTAAATGCGTCTGCTGTTGGCTTGAACATTTTTTCTGTCTCGTAATAGCGTAGACACTTTTATTCTACAGTAGAATCTGCTTTCTTCAGAGGTCGGAGGAGGTGAACAAAATGGACCCTAAAACTTGATGCGGTGTAGAAAAGAACATTCTATGTATGTTACTAAATTTCCTGTAATTGCTGATCGCATTAAAAAATCCATGTACACTCAACATAAATATAGTATCAGGCAGTGCATGTAACAGGTAGTTTTGTCAGTGCATTAGTATCCGTTATATCAAAATTTCGGAATCCGCTAGAAAAAGAAGATAGTTCCAAAGCAGTATAACCTTCAGGGAATAAATCAAAGGCAAACAAATTATGCTAAACGTCGCACGTTTTTAAACATGCTCTGAGTTTTATTTTTACCTTTCACAATCAGTTTAACCATAAAAAGTTAATCAGATTTGTCTTTAAAATATTTCAGATTATTGATTGAAACCAAAAAAAAAAATTTATACGTTGTAGGGATTTTGACACTTCTGTTCAGTGGAGCAAATTTTATCTACTTTCAACTAACACTTTTTTGATTCAGAATAAAAGAAAATACTGTTTACTTACTCTAGTTTAGTGGCTGTTCCACTCAAACGGTTATGGCATTCATGGGACAGAGTATCACTCTTTTGGGAAATAACAAATACAGTTGCCGAAGGAGGAGAAACAATAAAATGAAAAAGAAGTCAGTAGGTATCAAGGGAATTCTTCAATATTTGCTGACAGCCTGTCCGGAGCCCGCGTTCTTCTTCACACATCCCTTCTCCCTGGCGAGAGATCTGGCAGTTGGGTGATCATCAAGCCGCAGTGAACGCCTGACCTACAACTCCCTGTCATCTGCCAAGTCACGGGCCGTGTGTCCTGCTATCTCGATCCCTGCTCTTTATGTGTATGGTTTACGTGTAAAAAGCTACCAGATAATTGTTGTCGCAGACATCGGATAAAGAAAAGTACGAACTACCGACCTCCCTATCAGTATGGCTTTGGTGTTTGCTCTGTACATAAATTATTGCACACATAAAAATTCGTTCGGTGGTTTGACAAAAGCGTCACAAGAACTAATTAAGTTGCAGATACAAATTTGTTATTTCCTTGAAATTCACAGTAAACTAATCTTTGTGTAGATCAAAATAAGTTCATCTTGTTTACAAACACGGAGACAGAAATTTTAGATTAGGAAATGCAAAAGAGGAAACAACATGCAAATGATGAAGAGAGAAAAATGTTTTATAGGGAAGGTCAGAGAAAAAGTGAAAATTAAACCACCGAAAATCATTCAGATACGTCTGAACAAAGAGCATATAAAATACTGAACACGTTTAACTGCGAATCTGTATTAACAATTAAAATAAAAAAAATATGGAAATATTACTAATACGTGAAACCGTCATGTACAAATTACAAAATGTCATTTATTAATGTTATGTACATTCGTCATTAACAAAAATGATCACACCATTGCTCGATGGTCTCCCCAAATACTTTCCACAGCTTTCTGTCTTGAGTTAGTCTCTTCCAATTACTCCAGTATGCCTTCAAATTTTATCCACCCATCACCCACATGGTTTTCTTCAGGGGTTTTTTCTGTCCTTTTATATGCAGTCTAGTATTTCAGTTGTTCAACGGTGGTCAGTTCTTATAAGTAATATGTCCAG
Organism: Macrothele yani; assembly: GCA_039090855.1. NCBI lineage: Eukaryota > Metazoa > Arthropoda > Arachnida > Araneae > Macrothelidae > Macrothele > Macrothele yani. Next base: position 13,793,342 of record CM077012.1, read on the forward strand.
CCCATTGCCATTTCAGGGATTTTACCTTGATCATGATGTTACCAACTCCCGTCATTTTCCTGATCCCTGAGTTCTTGTTTCTATCCTTCCTAGTTATAACAAACATGCACCTACCCTTTTTTCTTTCAGTAGTTTCCAGCCTTTGGATGTTTTTTTTATCCGTGTCTCTAATCCATAAGTAAGAATTTGAAGGATGCATTGATTAAACACTTTTTTTTAAAGACATAATGGTAAACTGCTCTTGAAAATTATACTGTTTCTTCCAAATGCTCTGCAACTAAGTTTTAACACCTACTTTTTTTTCTTTTTCCATGTGACCCTTGCTTGATATCTGTTTTCCAAGGCAAATGTAGGCATTATTACTTGTAGATTTTCTCCATGAATCGTAAATCTTTAGAACTTGTAAAAGCATGGTACATGAATTTCAACACTAAATTTATCATTTGGTTCTTAGGTCCACATCATTAGAATATGGACCTACGAACCAAAGGACTCAAAATCCAAACGTAAAACTTGTTTACCTAAATCTTATTTACGAAAACTATTAATTATTAGGAAGGACAAAAAATTGTAATTTTTATGTCAGAAAAATACCTACGCTGTATTTTGAATAAATGAGGCAACAGTTGACTTTGCAGTCGACAGATGACAGCAGCTGGGCAGATAGATTTACGTTAACTATTTTTAAAATAGCGTCCCGGTTACATCAGTAATCTTCTGAAAAGATTCAAACCATGATACTTTTCAATAAAGTCAATAGCTTTCTCAAGAAACGTTTCATTTGGAGACCTCTCTTTGTACGTCTGCTAACGCTGTCACGAGTTCCAAGTTACGGAAAAGGTGCATACAGCCAAAATGAATGTGTTCGTGTGACGATCATTCGTGCTGTCTGACGGATGAATTTGTAAATACTGACCACAGAACCGGTTTATCTGACATCATCCATGATCACTTCCGACTGTCTTTTCCAGACGGAGTCGAAAGCGTGCCGCGAGTTATCTTAACAGAGAAAAAAAAACCCACCGTCTATAGGTTATAAGCAGTCGCTCGTCCCTAATTTGGGGCCATTGGATCCAGAGAAGCGAAAGAGCCAGTGCTGTAAGACGAATCTACCACCCATGCCTCATCGGGACTCGAGCCTAGGCCCATCTCGTACGAATGGTGAGAAGCCTGCGCTTTGACCACTGCGCCACTGGGGCTGTCCAGTAGCCAAAATTTCCTGTTAGTCAAACGTAAAATTCCAGGGGATTGGTGTTTCGAATTTTGATAATTTTAATTTACGTTATTCTCTAACAGAGAAACCTGGACAACTCCGATCATACTTATTGCTGTGAGACAGGAAAAAGGTTGTTTTTTTATCAGTCTTCGAGAAACAGAGATCTCGTAAAAAAATAAGAACACCTTTTAACCCTACAGTGGCAGGTATTTTTATCATCAAAAGGTGGAAAATGCATGTAACTGTGCATTCCCCATCCGACGAAACATGAAACGTTTCCAATCCAGTACTTATAAACGAATGTGTCCTATGCCTACAGATAGATGAACAAATCGATATCAAACACAAATTCACACACATATACATATGTATAAATACGGAAAGATGTGCTACGAAATGTTTTCCATTTTTACCTATTTTCGTTCTTTTAACTTTTATGAGGTGCACATTGGTATTTTGACTCAGCATAAGCATAAAATGCAATAATGAAAAATTGGTATGAAAATAGGTGACACAAATGCAAGACTTCAATGAAATTTCGCTTGATTTGCTAACGACTTCCTCTTGTTGTCTACGTTTTGTTGTCTTCCTATTCGAAACAACCTTTTCCTTACACTGAAAGAAGCAATGGCACTCGTGTGCTCTCTATGACTCAGCGCTTCACCATACCAGGAAGTTTGTAAACATATTAAATAGAATAGTCATGAGTCATTGATACGGAAAATATGTTTCACACTTTATTGAAAACGTTTATGGTTTTGTGCTACTTCTGTATTCAGAAAGTCATAGTTAATTAATAGGTACGTTAATGTATAAGCCACGGCTTCGATAAACATGGAAATCCTAAGACTAGCGAACACACTAAGTAAAGTATGTGCTATGCGATTCAAGCCGCAGTCGTTTAATCAATGGTACTTCAGCAAGGGAATGCTAAGAGCCATCCGAGTCCGTGTCCGGAAATCTCACATTTTCTAAAATCTTCAATCATTTTCGAGTAGCAGATAAACTCAAATAACTTTACTTTCTAACTGCTGCTTATTGGAAACAAATGCTGAGTCTTTGATTCCTGTTCACATCAAAGAGAAAGATTGTCAACGTGCTTCGTGAGATTTACTGAATACAATAACATATCTTTCTACAGCAAAATTGTATGATAACGCAAATGCTCTTTTGTTTTTGGTTAAACAATAAATTATCAGCACTGAATTCTAAATTCCTTTAACTTGAAAATATTCGACATCTCGAAATATTATCGCAACATGATTGAAATTACAAGGGTTATTGAATACGTAAGTTCCCTTGTGTGTTTCCCAAAGCAGATATTTTATTTGAAGAAGAAGAAGAAAAAAACAGTTCTTTAGCAGTTTTCGTTATAAATATGTCAGAAATTCTAATATTTGTGATAAACCTGAAATAATCGACCTCGCGATGCCGCTGAAGTACAGAAAGAGGCTCTAGATTGCTGATAAGTTTTAAACGATCCCTTATACACCAGTGAGGCTGCGAAATGTTACGACGATTGGTAAAAAGAGAAGATTGCTTGATGAAAGTTCGTGAGTACTAGCGGGATGTTCAGGTCGCAAGACTAAAAGGTAAGAAGTCATGGAACTTCCGCTTTGTGAAATCTCGCTGATGTTCGGTTTTCCTTCTCGGATCTTAACACTTTGCTGACTCATTCCATTCTCTCCATAAAAAGAAAGTTTAAAACTCAAATAAAGGGCACAACTACTTTCGAAGTTCACTGCCAGGTTCACAGATCAGCCGTTTTGAACTGACGGTACGCCAAGTTCTCTTGAGTTAGTCACAGAACGAAAATGGCAATTCAGTCTTGCAACTGGTCAACTTCAAAGCGTTGCCACACTGGTCAAACTAAGTTTTTCACTATGAAAATAAGCATTGCACTATTACCCTCATAAAATAAATTGTTCCATGAGGAAAAAAAGTCTAAATACGATAATGCACTGTTGCCGCCCCGGTGGCGCAGTGGTCTAAGGCGATGGCCTCTGATCATTCGTCCGAAAGGGGTCCGGGTTCGAATCCCGGTGAGGCATGGATGTTGTGTTTGTCTTACGGCACTGGCTCTCTCCCTTCCCTGGAACCAGTGCCCCTAAATTAGGGACGGGCGACTGCTTATAGCCCATTGAGTTTCTCACGGCGGTCGTTAAACCTCCAACCAAAAAAAAAAAAAAAACACTAATAAACAGATTTTAAATAATTATAGAAAGATAAAAGAGTAACATTTACACATGTGTGTGTATGTATAGTTTTAAACACTAAATGGAAAAGGCATGAAACAGGCAAAAAGACAAGTTAAATCCAACAAAAACTCTTCGCCATATTTTCCTTCTGAAAAACGGATAAAGTTAAAAAAATGTAAACCATAAGAATTAAAACAAATTGGAAGATAAAACGAGGAAGAAACAGGAAGGCAGAAATTATTCAGAGCAGTTACTTGTGACTTCAAGGACCATCACGAATTATTCCTCCCTGATTTCCACACAGAATTAGTGGACGTGGGTTTCTGTTATATCAAATGACTGCTCTCAATATTTTATGCATTTCTTCCAGGCTTTATTTTCTAAATTTGCTTTAATTCCTAGGGTTAGCATTTTTAAGTTACATATCTTTATAAAATGTTTATCCTTTTTTTCAGAAGAAAAGTATAGCACAGTTTTTTGGTTAGATTCGGCTTTTTTTTTCTTTTTTCGTTTATTTTCTACCTATTCCATTTAGTCTTCTGAAACTATTTCTCTAAAAATTCTTCTCTGTAGCTTTTGCATGCTTAGATTTTCAATGCATTTTTCATGTTCTTGTGGTATTTTGGATATGGTTTATAGCCAGTTTTGTATTGCGTGTGTGTATAAACATATAAATTGGCTCCTTTCACTTTCTGAGGTATTAATGAAATCACACAGCGAGGATGACAGAAAAAAGTCACCAGTCTACGTTTATGGCATCTGATCCCTAGGATGAAGATACCCAAAGATGTAAAAATATACATAGACTTCATTTCATTTCTTACCCCTATATTCGAAGCCAGATCCAACAGTAACAGGAGCCACTGGTATGCTCCCTTACTTTCCACGTCTCTCATCGAGGGATATCTTTGATCATTTTTTTGAATTCTGAACAACGATAACTAAAGTTTGATTGGTAGATTACCGACAATTTTTTTATTGTTTCGTGATTTAACTAGCCCATGAGCACTTGACTATGGAAACAGTCACTTATTACAAATTTTGAGTTACTGATTCCAGGGAAGAAAGAGAACTAGCATCGAAGCACAAACAACGCACTCATGTCTTACCCCGGAATTCGAACACAAATCCTGCCATACGAAAAGGCTGAAGCCCGCACCCTCGGCCCCTGGACAACCACACCGACGCTAAAAGTGATGTAATAGTAACTCGATCGCCAATGCAATCGAGTAGCAATTGTTTCATAGCAACTGCCGCATTTTGCTTGCTGGAAAGACTACTTAAAAATGCTAAATGTTTCACTTTCAAAGTAATTTAACTACACACAGGTATTATAATTCTTCTGATTAAAACATGTTCGCTTAAAAATCGCCACAGATATTACTATACCTAGTAAGTTGTTTTGTAACGCAGATTTATTGTGCCTGAAAAAGGATTTAAAAGCAACGTTTGAATCCTTTGGTGGTCCGCTGGTCCAGGACCACTAAAAATCGAGTCTCTTCACCAAAATCAAAATGACAGTAGTCCGTGATGGACCAGTAACTTTTTTCAGGTAACGTCATTTATTTCAGAAAAACAGCTACGACATTTTTTATAAAAGTGAAGTTGCAAAATATTTTTTCAGGTACTGTAGATAGTGAATAACTTATTAGTCATTACTTTCCCATCTGAAGTCCAGTGGATAAGGTTTGAAATTCGGACAGCTTGCACAGATGTTGAGTGGATTTCCATAAAAAAGGCATTTACATTCTTGTAACGTATAGCACAGGGAATTTCCTTGGGAAGATATAACTCCACAGTATCATATTGTGCATAGAAATGTTTTGAACGTGATTAATGTTTTACGTTCTATTTCTTGTACATCAGCCGAATGTGAACGCTGGTTCAGATACATGGAGAAAATTAAAATAGACTGGAGAAAAAAACTGAAAACTGGAACTGTTTCAGACTTAATGAAGGCATTACTAAATATTGCTCAATATGTTCAACTTCTGGCAGTGGAACTATGGATCCAATCAGGAGAAAGGCAAAAAACAGTTACCTACTAAACCTTACACTCGTCAAAATACCAACTAAAGTAAATCATTTTCATTAGTTGGCATACAAATTTTGATCAGTGTGAAACGTTTTTGTAATATTTGCACTACATTATTTCGTTAATTTCAAATTCAAGTTTATACTTTTCTATACTCAGCCTTGAAGAATAGCAATAAAAGAGTATCCATATTAAATACATTAATATTTGTTACATTTGTGTACCGGTAAAAATAGGAGCTGGCTACCAACTTCTGGTATGCACTTTGTAACATAACTTTTTGCCGGTGGTGAGTTTCAAGACACGTCTTCCTACTCCGGAGTGGCTGCTCTCCCAACTGAGCTAAGCCGGCTTTTATCGCCGCAACATTGCCAATTTGACACATAGATCACATCTGTATAGACGTCATGTCACGCAACACATTACAGCTGGTCAGCTGGACCAGTACAATTTAAAAATTCTACTAATGCTTAGAGGCCTAAATTAAAATGGACCGCTGTTGTTGTGAAAATGCGGTGACTGATCAGAAAGTATCAAATGAAAATGATTGAAAGCAAGAACAATGATTCATCACGATGATGAACAGTTAAATTCTCCTCTTCAACCCTACATAAGCACACATTCCACTACTACATTCTGCCAGTGCTAGGAAGTGAGCACCTAGTAAACTGAGCGCCTGAAATCGCCAACACCTGCACTGGCTCATTTGAATTAACTAGCTCCAAATCACTAAACCTATTATGCACTTTAAAAACTGTTCTTGGTTCTAATGAAATCCAAAAATGTCCCTGAGAGCCTATTATAACTATTTGATAAAAATAAAGTTGGTAATAAATGGTATTGTGTAACATTTTTCATTGTATTCCTTAAACATGAATATGCATAAGTAAAGTTTTCCATGAATGTTTGCAATTTGAGAAAGTCAGAACACAAATATGCGACGTTTTTTCTTTGTCATTACGTGGCAAACAAATTTTGACGAGTCTTACATCAATCTGTCATCAGATACGAGAAACTCCAATTTAGCCAGTCATTTTGCTAATAACTGGTATATTCATTTTGCCGTAATTTACACAGTAAAATCGCCTCATAGTTCTATTAGTTGACCAGCGTCGAGAACTAGAGTCGGATTTCTCAAACTTTTGTTCCTTAAAACAATGGACTATGAATATTATAACGAATTTAGGTATTTGACTTTCCCACAAACTTTAATACATTGTGCTGTGCTGAATATTGTCCAAGAATTAAATTCGACACAAGAAAAGTACAGTTAAATTACGAATGAATGTCATGAATGACTGAAAAAGATGAAGTAGGACAACAAATAAAACATCAAAACAAATAAAACAAAGCCGCAGGTTTATTTATTGAAGTCATGCATACGTATATTATGATCGGCAAAGCAGATAATCATAAAAACCTAAGAATCCAGCCACTGTACTTTGCTTTAACACTTTGTAATAATTTAAAATACCGCAAAATATCACATAATAAATTTAAAGACACTGCCTTTTTAACCAACATTACCTATCTACAGCCATCCTCAGCGTTTTTAGGAGTTAGCACATCAAATTTCATCGGTTTGTTAAAAGTGAGGAAATGTTTATTTTCTGGTGTGGCGAAGCAGCGTATAGTGTAAAAGCCCAAATTTACCGGTAAAGAGATTCCAACACACAGTTTCCTTCTCCAGAGTTGGGATATTCTACCCCTTGAATCACACCGACGAAGGATTATAACGGCTGCAACTTGAAGTTTTGGAATGTACGCCATTTCTGAGGTAAGTATGTCACAGGTTTACTTGGAAACAGGATCATAAAATTACTACGCAGAAGATATTTTTTAAAACAAAATCTAGCTAAAGTTCCTATGTTGAATATTTATAGTGAGCTTACTATTTTACTACATGAATACGAAGCTTAGTGTGGCCCTCAATGATCTCATATGATAATTTAAATTCAGACAACTCCACAGATTATTCTAGTAACTTTCTATGTTACCAAGCCTGGATATGAACTCGGACCATTCTCGCGCAGGTATCAAGTTTGGTTCCAGCTCCTCAGAGGTAAAGGGGATATAGTTCAGATATGATTCATAATAGTCTGAGAGATATCCATGGTTTAGGTCAATTCCTAAGTTTTCGTCTTACGGCATGATTACACAATGATACATTGCTGCATGTTTGTTATTCCTCTCAGGCCCTCTAACTTCTCTGGCACCGAAAAACTTATAAGTCCGTGCGCTTTTCGCTGTACAGAGTTTGTAAGTTAGCACCTCATCGTGTAATCTGAATACCTCTTCACATAACACCAAGGGAAAGTAAAAAGTCGATTGAGTCTATTCATACTTTTCACAAGTATCTGAGTTACGGAGTTCAGTGTTTGAAACGTTTCAGAATGAGTAAGGAATATTTTACACCATTTACAATAACAGGACATTGAAATTCGTACAATTATTTGTCGTTACTGCACTGTTAAAGAATTTCTGAAATTCATGAGCTATTTTTCGTGATTCCCTTCGCAAATTAACGAAGCATATTTCTGATACAACCTTTTCCGAGAAATGACGGAAAATACTTTAATTTCATGGATTTTTCGTACACCAGAAAAATTTCTGAATTTTCAGAAACCTTTCCGCGATTCCTTTCGTACATTAACGGAACAATTCTGTTCTCACTACTTCCAAATTCATATGGTGGAAAATTTCCAATAATACGAGCGATTCACGGGAATTGTAGTGGTTTGATAAACTATTAAAATTCAATATTCTATCAGAGGAACTGATTTTGAAGTTCTGTAGCGTGATAGCATACTATATCCCCTCTCCCCTATTTTGCGATCCAGTATTGTATATGTTACCGTAAGAAACCGGGTACTTAAATTATTGTACACGTGAATGTACGGTGCCTGTGTATCAGTCTGTAGACTTCTTAAGACAAAAGCTGTTATAGCTATCAAGAGTAAATTTTATATTTATTATTACAAGACAGTACATTTCATCTTTTTTTATAGAAAAATGAAAATCATTGTCAGTTTAAAAATATCTCAAGTTCTAAAGCATTCTATTGCTTCGAAAAATTACGATGAAAAAATTACGTATTTTGTTATAAGTCCTCCTATAGAAAAAATACAATTATTACAAACCTATTCAGAAAATAATAATCTCCGACAGAAAATAAAATGAATAATTCACCCGCATTAATAACAAAAAACATTTCATCACCGCGCGATTAAAGTTCTGCCTTGTACGTGATTGCGATGTATTTGTCTTTTTGGTTCGGCGGTAGTGCATGCGGCTTCCGTTGAGCCGACCTCGTTTCGTAACACGCCAAGGAAAGGCTAAGGGAATCTGTTGAAAGGGCTGAAAAAGTCAAAATCCTTGATTTTGTGAAATTTGTGTATAAATAGGGAAAAAGTCGAAACTGACTTTTCTGAAATAAACGAAATTACTGACTATGACTATAGTCAGTAATTTTTGGTAGACTGTCCGTATACGGACAGTGTGCCAAAATACTAAAGTTAGACGAAACGGAAACTTTTAGAAAAGGACATTCAGTTAAACGACAGCCACCTACCGGCAACTTTGTTGCACATTATTTGAAAGAATTTTCTGTGAATTCAGACCACTTAATTTTTACAGTGTGGTAGAAAAGACTAAAAACTACTGAAGCGAGTCAAGAAATTTGCAAAGCTGAAAGTGAAAGGGCAGTATCTGTTTGCGCTACTTAAGCCTGGTGTGACGTATATTCTCATGTAGCTTTCATTTTTAGTTCCCTTTCGTATGTAAATTTGAGTTTGTTCTCCGTTATACATCCAAACTTAACGTGGCATCGTCTCTCTCACGAGAATTGTTGGCAATCCATTTGAGGTCAGCGTGAACACGTGACGTATGAATGTATGAGATAAGAACGATAGACAAAAGTACGAGATAACAGATGCTGGTGTGGGTGGATGTGTATAGATGTTCGATTGTTAAGTTAAATGTAAAATCAACAACTCTAGAGACATGTTGTGATGTTCTATTGAAATATTGTTGGAATAAAGAAAAAATTACCGTAAGCTGACTTCTGTCTATATTTCGCCTGGTCTCACAGGATGACCCTGTAGTCCAAAGAAATAGGGGAAAAAAAAAAGATCTTCTAATTTAAAAAAAAAAAAAAAAACTTTCATTTTTAAATGCTTTTATCTTACTTTCAAGTGAATATGGAGCAAAAATTATGAGTATTTGCAGAATTACCGCAATTTCGTAGTTAGATTCCGTGGTTAGTCCTGGGCACCCACGAACGAGTGTGACTCTGAGCATCCCATAGCACGTGATCTTCAGCGAGAGCAAATAATATCGCCTTCGTTTCATCGTATTTTCTGTCCAAATGCTCGTAAGTGAATTTTGACAGTAAATACGATTTGTGGTCCCGCATAAGGCACGTTTGTGTTTGTGTCGATTGCTCTGGCCGTTTCCTGGAATCAATGGACTTTAGTTTGAGACAAGCGACCGTTGGTAGCCCGCATGGCTGCTTACTTTGGTCGTTAGACTTCAAAACGAAGAAGGAAAGCTAGAATTTGAACTACTTCCTCACTCAACGTGTAGTCCGGACTAGCTCCTTTGACACTCCTTCTTTCGCCGCATGGCAAGCTTTTTTTTGAGGTAAACGTCTTAGAATTTTGTGGCATGGCGAAGTCTATTTTTTCTGCCTCCAAGGCCAAAGCGTAGTATAGAAGAGGAATCAATATACTTGCCGACAGATGGTTATGCTACCGTCGACAAGTATGATGAAAAATGTTGGTCTGTATTTCGCTAAGTTTCGTTATTCGTGCTGTAACAATAGTTCCTCAAATACGCAATGAAATGTTCAGATTTATGAAACACCCTAAGAAATTAGGATCAGCGACCCCTCGCGGCTCTTCGATGCTGTTGGGGGGGGGGATATTTAAACTACTAATATTGGCCCAAGAGAAGTTGAAAAAAAAATGTAAAGCTGATATAAATGATTAAATCTTAAACACGTAGGATTATTTTTAGGATCACAAGAATTTCCCTTAAATTTAAGCTATTTTGTTTTATTTCGGAGTTTAACGAACACCATGAGCAACCCAACGGGTAATATAAGTAGTCACCCGTCTCTCATTTGAGGTCATTGTCTCCAGGGAAGGGACAGAGCCAGTGACGAAAGAAAAAATACACCACCCATACCGTATCCGGGACAAGAGCCAGGGCCCACTCCGACGAACGGTCAGAGGCCAGTGCGTAGACCACTGCACTGACCGTTCGTCGGGGGACAAAAATAAATATCGACGGTTTTACTATGTTGTTGTAAGGCCATCTATAATCTTCACAGTGAATAATATTCTTTTACAGAATTCCATCTTAATGGAGATATTGTATACGCCACGAAACAATCTACTTTTATGTGGCACTTATCGCAAAAAGTCCATACCAGAAAAAATATCTCGGTGTTTATCTCTATCCGAACCAGAAGTTATTTTTCCAATGGTTTTTCTAGAGATTTTGAAATCGTAGCAAATTCTTTTATAAACTCTTGCTTGTCTTTAACCAGATCCAAGAAATAATTTCTATAACTGGGATACATTGGAACAACAGACAAAATAAAACTATGACAATTTTTGCTACACGTACGTGCGTGTTGTAAGGCCATCTAAAAATGCATGCGAATATGCTTGAGAATTGACACAATTCATTCAATAGTCGAAAGTACTTCTCCTTCGGTTTAACGAGGCGAACTGCGTTCTCCACTATAGCCAGTAAGATAGCGAATATGTTCTGTGTTTTAGTATTCCATGTTCCTGAAATTAAATAAATCATTCTTTTTAAATTTTACAGTTTCTTCTTGACTTTATTAATTTCGATTTTTTTTCTTAGAACACTTCTTCATGAAAAATCAGTAAAGTAATATTTCATATCATTGCACGGGCATGACATGAAATATCTTGATTTCGCCTCTTAAGTACTTAAGTAGTACTCATTATATCCAAGATGGCCTATTAAACGTACGGCTAGTTGGATGCTCATTAGATCTTCAGCTGTGAATACCAAAATTATAAGTGGCAATGGGGCTCCTTTAGATGGGATGATTAATCCGATGAATTATCTGTGTGCTGGAAGACAATGATAATCAGCCGTAGTTGGTCACGCTGAGAATATATGATTAGAGCAAAACGTATCTACATATCCATTAGCTCTGGATAGGTCAGACTTGAGTGACATCACTACTAGGAAAACCATGAATCTTATGCCAAAATTTGAGGAAAGACCAACCAATTTATACAGACTTTGGCATTTACGGTTGCATATATAATGTATTAAGTGCGTTGTAGTACGAGTATTAAACATGTGTGTGTCAAGCATAACGAACCTAGACACGCTGTGATAATTCATACACCGGTTATCGCCGATTCCATATCACTATGGACAACACATGTAGCAATACCGCCACGAGCGGCAACGGAACAAGCACTTCTATTGCGTGGACTCATTCGTTCAAGTAGCTCAATTACTTAGTTATTCAAAAAAAAAAAAAAAACCTAATGTCGAGAGGACGTTTGGTCATGCTGCCAAAGCTGGTAGAAATCGTAAAACATGTGCCAACAATTCTGGTTTGGTGGTTGTTAACATCAGACTACGCATGCTGTACAATAAGATAAATAGCCCGAACCCAAGTTCCAAGAAAATTGCGGAAAGGCATTTTTATAAAGAATATTCTCCGATCAGAAACAAACGGCTTAAAATGACTGTCGAACCAAAGCTGATGTTTGGAGGCAGTGGAACACGAATAGGCGGGCCCACATGTACCCCAGCTGGAGAGCTAATCACTAGGCCCCATGGCGCAACTACTTTCTCATTAAGAAGCTTTGACAAAGAGCCACTAATTATCGCTGAGTTGTTTTATATGTTCTACCCTTCTCGTCATTAGCAACCATATTTATATTAGTATTATTTCCCAGCAAAATCAGTCTTGACGGGCCACTGCTGACTGCCAGCATTATGTTGCCGCCGCCCAACCGTCAATAAAATGTCCGGGTGGCCACCACATGAGCCAGCAGTTCGGGCCAACAGTTGCACCCCTATCAGTTGTCATATGCCAGAACAAGGCGATTAGTCATCCATCACAGGCAGTAGCTGCCGCAAGTGGCCTTTCAGCGGCCCTGCAGGCACGTGCCATAAATAATGGCTAGCCTAATGTGGTCCGCTAGTTGTCCAGCAGTGGCAGCCATCAATCACGTGACGTAACTGATGGCTTGCCGAATCTTGTCCGCCAATCTCCCAGTAGTGGCCATAAAAAATAAATAAAGGATAACCGCAGTTTCCCAAAGCTACAACTACTTTTTTTTCACCTTACCAAACTTCTGCATTACAGCACTGCGCTGAGGAAATTTTTTCATCAGGTCCTTAAAAACGTCCGTTTGGATCTGGATAGAAACGAACCAACAAGGACTGTCTGCGTGGGAAGCGGGCGCTCAACCAACGGGACTGATTTGCAACGCACGAGCGTTTGCTATGAAGCTGGGTCTCTTCCTCAGGAAAGTGTAACGAATGGTTTAGTTTTTAATTTTACAATATTGCGAGGTATTTTTCATCAATGTCAGTTTCATATAATTCATAAATTTATTTTTTCAACTTAACGATTGTTTTTTTTTTTTTTTTACCTTAAGGGAATTTTACTCATTTTCACCAAGTGTACCAACTTAAAGGCGCTTTCCAAAGTTTCATGCTGTCCTTGTCGTCTTGAAAGGCAATTCTTGAATTAATATATTTACCCGTTCATGTCACATTGTTACATTTTTAACATTGTATCTTTCCTTTCCGCTGTCCGAAGCTACATTTGTTTTAAAGAAAAAATATATTTTATTTTACTTCTCGTTATTTTTAGAAGTGAATTCCTCCAGTCTTATGTATTCAACCCATGGATGAATACATGATATCCACATAGCGTTGCTTTTTTTATTTTATTTTTTATTTTCAAATAATTGATAAATTTTGTACGCGTATAATTATTTTTTTCTTTTTCCCAACATAACGTTTTTTTAATGTTTTTCCCGGACTTCTGTTTCAAGCGCTTTAGTCTATGTTAAAACGAAAGATTACACAGAAATTATTTCTTGTTATTCATGGGAATGGAGTGGGTGTATTTCATGGCTTAATCTGATATCTTCGTCGACGTGGCATTTCATTATAGGAAATTAATTCGCCTCTCTACATATTTTTTTCCTCTTAACATCCACTAAAATAACACAATGGTGGTAGCGTCGTCTTCAATTAACTGGTACCACGAGAGATACAGCACGTGTTGCTTCTGGCTTCTGTGCATGCGCAGTCCTGTTGCTTCCACCTGGTGCTGGTGTTGAATCAGTTGCCAGCTACGGGCCACTAGTGGCACTTGCTTGGAGGCCCACAATTCAAGGAGATGCTTCAGGGTCATCAATGGCTGCCATCAACGGACTGCTACCGGGCCGTGAGCTGCAGATTTCAGCCAGCAGTGACCCATCACTGCCGGCTGGTGGCCAGCAGTTCCCCAACACTTGTGTTTTTGCTGGGTGGTTTTGTCTGTTTCACCCCCTTCAGCTGAGTTATCATATATGTCCTGTAATTGTACACGCTCTATCGGTGATGCTACATATTGTCACTCTTGCCATTACTTTTAAACAGCACGCACATTTGCAATTTTTTTTTTTTTTTTTTTTTTGGCGAAAAAAAAATGGGAAATCCAAAACAAGAACGCGCAACCTACTGTGTATCTGTCAGATAGTTGAAGAATTATTTTGAATTTTCAGCTCAGATCCAGCCAGATACTAACAGTCAAATAAAGCAAAAAAAAAAAAATGTCGAATTTCTTACTGGTATTCAAAACAATATTTTTTTTTACTTTTTTAAAACATACTCGTAATTTCAGCTGCTTGTGAACAATTTCCTGTTTCGATACTCGTAAAAATGTCGCTAAAAAGTGATGGTTTCACAGGCGCTTCAGAAACAAGTATATAATAACGCGGAGACCCCATTGGCTAAAAGAAAAGTGGATCAGGTGTCAAAAGATGTGTGACCCTTCAGACCTATACGGTTGGGATATTTTTATCTGCTCGGAATCACCTTAATGATCTCCGAGTCGCAGAATAAAGTACTTTGAGTGTTAAGACATTAGAAAACGTTTCTTTCGCTACTACCGGGAAATTCATCGCCAGTGACATGTTATTTCAAAGGACTAAGAAGGTGACAGTTTGTTTATACCTGGATGGGATAATAAGGTGGATGTTAGCCATAGTCTCAAAAATTTGGTAGTAGGATTTAATAGTTTACGAACTTATTACATCAAAAGCGGTCTACTTTTTCAGATACATGTGATGATAAACTGAATACGTTTAACAACAGTTGATGACAAATTACACGTCATTGTGAAAGAAGATAATAATATGCACTTTGATGTACGGCAGTATTTCCAAGTGGCACTGTTAAAATATCTCAAGGAAAGTGTTTGAACTGAAAATAATATGAATTTGTCTCCTCTCTCTACACTTTCTGTTCGATTAGGACTTGTCATATTAAAATTTCAGAGAGGTTTTTAACCCTTTAAGTGGCTGCAACGAATTAACTCAGGGTTCGTGAATTTCTTCAAATCAACTGATCTTCAAATTTTCTCCAAATGATGAGATCAGTCTGAAGATACTTTCATGGAATTCAACAGAATGTTACTAGAAGTTAAAAGATGTTACACTGTAATTCAGAGTTGCCACCAGCATAACTCATGCTCACAGTTCAGACGGCTGACAGCTGACGCATAAAAATGCAGATACAAAACAAATTCACGATACACAGACATGACATTAAATGATGTAAAAATGGCCAGCACAAAAGACAGACCGACCTAAGCAAGCCGAAATAGCCCAATACAATGGGAAAAGAACAGCACGGATAACATATCACACCGATCATTTAAAAGGCAACGTACGGGTGCTGAGTCGTCATGCAAAATTAGTACATAACCATCTCTTGCATGTCAAAAACTACGAAACGCACTCAAAACGCGAACAACGGTCAGACGAAAATGGTACATCCCACACATTGGTTCAGTGTCCCCACACAGCGAATCGTGCTGTATGATACGACAACGCCCAGCTCAAAGACGTGAAAGTGCTTCTCTCTATCTCTATCTCTCTCAGATTCTCGCAAACGCTCGACGACCACGGTTCACACTCTGGCTTATTACGATGCAGTTCGTTTCATGCTTGCTGATTCAACAAAGACTGCCACATCCGCTTAACCTCAACCCTGAAGTCAGATTAGGCTGTTCCGGTGGCGCAGTGGTCTTAGCGATGGCTTCTGATCATTCATTCGAGATGTGTCCGGGTTCGAATCCCGGTGAGGCATGGATGTTGTGTTTGTCTTACGGCGCTGGCTCTCTCCATTCCCTGGAACCAGTGGCCCTAAATTAGGGACGCGCGACTGCTTATAACCCACTGAGTTGCTCACGGTGGTCGTTAAATCTACAATAAAAAAAAATGATTGCAGTTCGATGGTACAGCTGCAACACAAAAGACAAAACGGGCCTAGCATCATCGTACTTCATCTCAGAACCCAATATGGCTGAGAATTCCGAAAAAACGGACCACAAAGCCAGCCTTATAACCTTGCGTAAGGAACGAAAAACAAGAAAAAGTGTCTCTCACTAGATAGTCGAATGGTCACCGCCCTCCACAAGAGAAAACGTTTGTGACACACTAAGAAAATCCAGATAAATCAGAACCCGCCGATGAGGTTTCGACTATACATGGCGAAAAGAAAAATACAAAGCATACATCTCCGCTGTAAACAGCATTGCCAAAACAGGAATCCAGTCAGCACAAACATCATCGACACATGCAACCGGGGATTCCAATATTCCACCGACTTAAGAGCTTTCCCTATATACCCTATATGATCAAAAGTATCCGCACACTACTGTTGAATAGTGAAATTGCCCATATACGCCACAGCCATGACCCATATAGGTATAAAAAGACGCATGTGGCCTGGAAAACATCATACACAAGCACGAATAGTAGAATGGGCCATACGGCAGAGCTCAGTGACTTTCAACGTGCTCGGCCATCGGAATGCCATATTAGCCACATGTCAGTTCGGGAAATTTCTGTTTCGCTGCAGCTGCCCTGAGCAACTGTAACTTATGTTATTCGGAAGTGGAAACGTCTAGGAGCAACAACAGTGCATTCGTGACCTAGTAGGTCACGTAAAGTGACAGAGCGAGACCGCCGAATGCTGAGGCGAGTGGTATGATAAACTCACCTGTCGCCAGTTGCAACACTCACCACCGGGTTCCAAAATGTCTCTGAAAGCAACGCCAACATCATAACGGTTCGTCGAGAGCTTTAGGGAACTGATTTACGTGGCGTAGCAGCAGCACACAAGCCTTGTAACGTACCAGGAGATGTGACGTACCTGCCAGAAGGACGCACACGACATAAAGGCAGATAGGAATCAGAATAAAATGTCCGCGTAGCTTAATTGGTAGAGCAACTTATTCCGGAATGAGTGGACCCGGGTTCGAACCCCGGCGCGGATAAAAATGACGGAGAAATTTACTTCGTTATAATGGCGCCCGAACTATCCGGATGACCCGACCGTTCAAAATCTCGCATTGGTGTGACGTTATTTCCACACCGCGAGATAGGAAAAATATGAGCAGCACTTCGAAAGAAAAAAAAAAAAAAAGAAAAATAAGGGGGAGATGATGTAACGTACCAGGAGATGTGACGTACCTGCCAGAAGGACGCACACGACATAAAGGCAGATAGCAATTAGAATCAATGTCCGCGTAGCTCAATTGGTAGAGCAACTTATTCCGGAATGAGGGGACCCGGGTTCGAATCCTGGCGCGGATAAAAATGACGGAGAAATTCACTTCGTTATAGCCTAATATCTGCAAAATCAAAGACAAGCGTCAATTGGAGTTGTGTAAAGCTCAGCACCAATGGACTCTGAAACAATGCAAACGTGTTGTCCAGAGGGATGAATCACGCTTCACCATCTGGCAGCCCCACGGGCGAGTCTGGATATGCAGGATGTCAGGTGAACGCTACCTGCCCAATTGTGTTGTTCTAACTCTGATATTTGGTGAAGAAGGCATCATGCTCTAGGGCTTTTTTCATGTTTTCCGAAGGTTCAAAAAACGCTGCGGCTTACAATGACATTCTCGTTTACCGTAGGGCCGAAAAACTGCGTTATACTGACATTTTCGATAATTTTGTGTCCCAAACATTATGGCAACGGTTGGGTGTATGTCCTTTCTTTACCAACACGACAATGTCACTCGTATACAAAGGGTAGTCCGTGCATAAATAGTTTGATGATGTGTGTGTGTGAAAGAACTTGACTGGACTGCACAGAACCCCGAACTCAACCCCACGGAACTCCTTCGGGATGAACTGAAATGCCGACTGCGAGCCAGACCGAACTGCCGGACATCGGTGACCGACCTGACCGCTGCTCTTGTGGCAGAACGGAAGGCAATTCCTGCATAAACTCCCAAAAAACCAATGGAAAGCCTCGCCAGTAGAGTGGAGGCTGTGATGACAGTAAAGGGTCTACCAACTCGATATTAATTCCTTTTAAATTGCAGGGACTTTGTAGATAGGCAAGTGTCTGGATACTTTTGATCGAATAGGTACACAGTCGAAATGGTAGAAGTCTTGGGCTACCAAGTCAAAGTTGCACTCCAGTGAACAAACACCAAGAGAGCTTCAGGTAGGCTCCTGAAAGCCTCTGGTTTGGCTTATTAAAAACAATTATGTAGATTTCAGCATCTCGAGAGATGGCGGACATCCACGGTCCGAAGGTGAGCACACTCGAGGGAATGATGTTCAAAAACAAAAACATAATGCGGAACAAAATCCACACCGTACTATGGATAATACGGTAGGGATTTAAGCCTTGATTAGAATTGTATAGACACTGCAGACGTTGCTATCCTATTGATGGTTTCTTTGATTACGCGGAGGTACAAAATGTATTCCTGAAGAAACATCTCATAGCATACACTGTCTGGAAGCTTCAGTTCCGAAAGTCCGGATGAACCACATACCGCAGAGGCACATTTCGACAAAAGGATAGGTTCGAAGCGCTAACACCCTATCTGTTCTCTAGGGAACCATTAAGAATGGCCATTAAGAATGGCCAAAACTGAAGTGATGAAAATCTTCAAATGTCTTACGTCAACAACGAAGGTGAGCGCAGACCAACGATATTATCCAAAAACCTTGTCTCCAGCAAAACTAGTATGGCTGTAGAGCTCCATCGCCGCTCAGGGTCAAAATATGATTGCCATAGATTGCGACAGAACCAAACGAATATGGTCTTACCCGAGTCCAGAACAAAACCATTATCAGATGGGCAAACTAAAATCTTGTTTATCTCATACTACAGCTCTATGCAAATCAGATCTAGCGAGGAGCAAAATATGTACAGATTACCACATAAAAGACTGCCAAGTCGCAGGAGGTGAAAGATAATGGAAGATATTAGTGATGAGAAAGATTAACATTATGTCAGATAAGATGCAGCGTTGAGGAACTGAATGGTTTGAAGAATAGCTGAAGAGAGCATTTCAGGCAGGGCATCTGGAACATCCGACAGCTAAGGTAACGAGCGATGAATATTGGGGAGTTCTCCTTTAGATTATACTCGTATTGGTCAGGAAGGACATCGTCATATGCCTTTCTGACATCGAAGATGACCGATACCAAGTACAGCCTTCGAGCAAATGTTTCGTGGACCAACGTTTCAAGGTAATGTAAATGGTCATAATATAAACAAACCCGACGAAAGTTGCTTTATTTTAAGTTGAATGAATATATCAAGTTTCTGGATAATAAATTTGACGCGCATTATTAATTACACGTTCCATAACTTTACACAAGCAACGAGTGAGTGCAATAGATCGGCAGATTGAGGCCTTTTGATCTCTGCCAGGTTTCGGAAAAGGAAGAACATAATCCTTACGCCAAGAGTCCGAGAAATTATGAGACCAAATGCTGTTGAACAGGAAGACAAGATACTCCAAAGACGAAGGTGAAAGGTGCATTAAACTATCATAGCGGCTGTTAGCAGACCTGACTGGTTTACCTTATTCTCTTAATCGTGACGTACAATTAAATTTATAACATCACGGCATTCGGAATACTCTATACAAGAAAAACAACTGAATATTTTTATGATGAATGGCCAGAAAATAATATTTTACATAGAGAATCATAGTTTAATTCATATGAAATTATAACTTCTTAGTATATCAGTAATATTAAATTAAGCACAGTACCATCTTCAGCGACATTTATCGCAAACTTTTCAAACTTTATGTGACAAACAACATTTTTCTTGAATGTTAAAATAAAAAAGAAATGTGCTTCAGCAAAGAGAAAACTAAAGTATAGAAAACGGGCAGTTTGAAACATGTAGGAACAAGGTACAAGTGTCAAAATACAGAACTGAATTGACGTTAACTACTACTTCCGGGAGAGATGTCGCTTCCACTCACGTAGCATTTCACCCGGCGTTACAAGTGGAAACTGTGACGTCATTTGTAGACCTACACATCTCTTGTTTTGGATATCATCCAAGCATTTGTTTGCTGTTTTCTTGTTGGAAGATTCAGCATGTTTCTACCCCCCCCCTAAGTTTTTCTTTCACAATATCGTGCAGAAAATACATGCTTTTGTGGTGTGAACGCCTAAAGATGATTTTAGCTGAAATATCGTCTTAGTGAAGTATACATTCATCAGCAGATTGAATGTGGCTCTTAAAACAGAAATATTTCGGGTTACATTATGACATGTTTCGAACCCTCTGATGCGAATAACCTTTAGTCTGTATTTTGTTTCTTTATTAAACAGAATGTTAAATTTAATTTTTAGTGCCAAACAAAAAAAGGAATTATTCTCGAAAAGCACAATAAATTTTCCCTCGAAGAAGCAAATTTAATGCAACCAAATTAATTCTGAATCTTTCAGTTAAGTAAAACACTTCACTTTTTCCAGACTCTGTGTGAGGCAGTCGCGTCAAACTTCAATTAATCTTTCTCTTTGCCTTCCTACTTCGCATTAAAGAGGTTTCTGAAATTTAGGGAATTCACTCTAAGCATTATTCTAAATTAGTTTCTTGGAAAGAGTACTGCTACGTAGGTAGACACGAGTGCATTTTGCGTATCCTGTTAGTATAGAATTTCATAATCAAAAAGCATAGAAATTTAGATATTATAGACTATACCATACTTTCGTGAGCCTCAAAGTGTATGAAGTTTGAAAGTGCAAGAACTTCTTCCCTTCCTTTAATGATTATTATTTTTTTCTTGTCTTGGCAGTCACGCTTCGAAAAGTATGATTTTTTTTATTATTCTAGTTACATTTATCTCAACAAAGTTTCCCACACTAAATTTCAGCTTCGTTGATTTTAAAAAAGGTGCTTTAGTATTTCGATTAGAAATGGAGCATCTCAGTATAGTGGATCCAATTATTGCATAATTTGGGATAAAATGCCCCTTGTGTTGGAGCATGGGGATTTCTTAGACCACAGTGCACAATCATCAATACTTCAACGAACCACGAAATATAATCCATATATAAGGTAGACAGACCGCTTGGTCGTTAAGAATGCACCTCATTCTCAAAGCACTATAATTAACCTAGCCCGAAGCACGAGAAAATTCAACTTCTGCCACTGATAGACAATTCTCTGTCACTTCACAGTGAACCAAGCACTTTTCCTCCAACTTGGCATTCCTACTAGCTGAAAGCAATACTACGTGATTTTCACTTTTGACACATACGTCACTCATTAACACAATGCGAACAGTCTAAAATTCGTTCATGGCTTATTTAAAAAATTATATTCTCATCAAATGGAAAATATTTCTACCCGATTTCCTTCCAAATTTTAAATTCTTTCTCACTAGAAAAATGGTTAAATTTAAGGCGTGATAGAAATACTTCTAATTTGAAAACGAATTTCAAACGACTGAACAAATTTTAGTAAAAACAATCAATGCATACAAAAGTAATTATAAGTCATTTTTATATGTCCAATAGCTTCGTATGGAACTGTGATCTAAATTAATTGGTACAATGGCTAGCTTTACAAGAAATCAACTTGTAATTGCATATAAACACACCGGACAACAAAATTACGGAATGGTGATGGAAACATGTACATAAGTATAAAGTTGATAAACGTAACGAGTTGTATAAATATGGAGAATGAAAATGCTGGATTTGATTGTCTGAGGTGTATGTTCAAAGCATCTGTAAAATTCTGTATTTCCTTTTTCAGGTACAACTATGGGTCGTAAAAGGGACATTACTGAGTGACAAAAGGGGGCTATTGTTTTTGGTCGAGAACATGGTCATTCCTTGCAAGAGGTAGCGAAGTTTGTTGGACTGTCCGAGTCAACAGTGTCCATTTCCACTGAAAGAAGTATGGAAGCTATCACTGTAGGTGGAGTAACTGTAGTAGAAGTTCTATGATGATCGCAGACGTTTCGGTCGATTAGCAACTGTTGCAAGTTTCCAGACTCGTCAAGAACTGCTTCAACAGTACAATGCTAAACCCAGTAAACCAGTCTCAGAACGAACGCAACGGAGAGAACTGCATTGCTTGGGCATTTTCAGTCGTGTTGGCCGCCGGATACGTCCGAAGTTAACAATGTCCAGAAGAAAAATTGCCTTACTTGGGCAAAACAGCGTTGTCACTGGACCATTGAACATTGGCGACGAATTATATGATCTAACGAATCCAGATTCTGCTTGTATTCCAATGATGGTCGCTCCAGGATCATGC
This sequence comes from Macrothele yani, assembly GCA_039090855.1. NCBI lineage: Eukaryota > Metazoa > Arthropoda > Arachnida > Araneae > Macrothelidae > Macrothele > Macrothele yani. The sequence goes on from CM077012.1 coordinate 13,815,618, forward strand.
GAAAGGCCAGAGAAGCATTTAACCCAGAATGTGTCCAAAGAGCTGTGCAGAAAGGAGGCGAAGTGTCATGTTTTGAGGCTGTATTTCAAGCATTGGAGTTGGACAATTCATTAAGGCGTTCAATCGCATGAAATCTATCGATTATGTGCTACTTTTAAGTAATGCATTATTAACATTTGTCCAGATTTTGGAACTAAACGGACACATAGTAGATTCTGGGTTTCAAGATTATAACTCTCGTGTCCATCGAGCTAGAATTGTGCTGCATTGGTTTGAAGAAAATGAGACAGACCTTTCACATCTCAAATGGCCTGGAAATTCAACAAATCTAAATGTGACTGAAAAAGTCTGAGAAAGTACTGGGCAGAAGAAAAAACAACACCCAGCAAAATTTTGACGGAATTAAGGGAAAGGAATTTTTGAGCATGGGGTGGAATAAACTTGATACGCATGTGATACTGAGTCACGTTGATAGCATGCCGAACAAAATTAAAGCTGTTATTAAAGAAGGTGGGGATATAACTCCATATTAAAGAATAAATTTTACATTCCGTAATTTTTTTGTCCGGTGTGTTTATATGCAATATGATGAATATTCTTACTGAAATACGTTATGCAACGTCTAAAAGTTCATCCTTGTTATTCAAGATCGACACAATATCACCTGTAGCAAACATTTATGAATTTCTTGTAATATACACTACATTGACAAAAGTCACCGGACACCTAGAAAAGAAACACAACACAGCATTTATTGACATGCATTACTACGGTGTCGGTCCACCTTTGGATTTAATGCATGCACTGATCCTTCGAGCCATGCTTTCGACAAGGTTTTGGAACACAGCTATAGGTATGTGCTTCCATTCAGTACATAATACTGCCGCTAACTGTTGCTTAATAGTAGGCCTTGGTTGCAAACTTCTTATGTGGCGCTCTAATTCATCCCATTGGTGTTTTATGGGAATAATATCAGGGCTCTGTGCTGGCCAGTCCACACAAGATACGGAATTATGGTCAAACTACACCGTAACAGTCCTTGCTTTATGGCTCGGTGCATTATCCTTATGGTACCAACAAAGCTCGGTTCCATAGTATTGCCACAGAGTTGGTAGGGCATATTTGTCCAGAATATCGAGGGAGATGTGCTGGTTAACAGGTTTGTCCACGATAACCAATGGGCCGGGACTATACCACGAAAAACACCCCCACAGGAGTACACTGCCAGCTCCAAACTTGACCGTAGGAACAGTACACTATGGTAAACAGCGTTCCTCCCGGCTGCCGCCATACCCACACACTGCCATCAGACTGATGGATCGTGTATCTGGATTCATCAGTCCATAGGACCCGTTTCCATTGATCTACGGTCCACGATAAATGTTCTTTACACCATGCGAGTAGCATTTCGAGTGGAGATGAAAGGCTTATGAGAAGCCGCACGACCACTGTAACCCATGGAATGAAGTTCTCTGCGAATGGTGCGTGTATATACCGAGGTTCTAGCATTTTTATTCACTTTTACACTGAGGTCTTGTGCAGTACTCCGTCGATTAGCTGTAACGACTCTTCTGAGGCTTCGACGCCCTCTATCACTGGTTTTCTTTAGTCTGCTGGTACGTTTTGCTGTTTCAGGCACGCCATGTGTCTTCCATTTATTCAGTACATCCGAAACAGTTGACTTGGGTATGTTTATACGCCTCTCGGTTTCTCTTATGGACAACCCACTACTATAACACCCAACAATCTTTCTTTTTTCAAAGTCAGTTCTCTCCCGCCGCGACATTTTCTCTCAACTTCACAGTGCGATATGATCGCGGTCAGCTGCAGGCTTGTTCTTATACCGTTTGCAGCTGTACCGCGCATCTTAACAACGCAGCGGATCCTTTCATTTGCTTTTGAAGGGGTGTTCGTTAACTTGTCAATATAGGGTATTTCTACGCTTTTATCAAATGATCTGTGTGACGTACTACACAGGCGGAAACATGTGGCAAGACGACAAATCTTCAGCGAGACATTCTGTCCGCGTAGCTCAGTTGGGAGAGCGACTTACACCGGAGTGAGAGAACACGGATTCGATGGCCGTCGCGGAAAAATTTGTGTTTTAACAACTGCTCGACAATGAAAATACCACACCATGAAGGAGGGCACGAAACTGACAACATGTAGACAAGTAGATGCGGGAAAGAAATTAATTTCTGAGGGATTACATAAATGCAATCGACGAGGAAACAGTATAATGTAGCCCGAGTTAGTAGGTCGCTTAACTGTCGTGCTGGGCTATGCATTTGGCAAAGCGACGTAGCATTGAGTGAAAAAGCCCACGTAAGATGTCCGGAGGTACCTCTGACTATGTGTCGTTCGCCTGTGTCCACAATTCTTCGGCATTACAAGGTCATGCAATTCTTAGATATTTAGTTAGGTATTCTACCAATGACATCCGCACGTTCTCTATTCGGGAGAAGTCTGGGTATCGCGCAAGATTCGCCAGCATCTGGACACTTGGCAGAGTACGGCTGGGAATTTTCTTGTGGAAAATGGGCATCAGGAATACCACAAAGACACTACAAAAAAAAAAAAAAAAGAAGCTGCAGCACTTAACCGACGTATTGTCATACTGTCATTATTTTTTTCTGCATATTTCATGCGTGCGTGCGGTAAAGGGCTGTTTAAACTGATAGCGCTCCATATTATGGCACCAGGCTGAGGAGCTGTATGATGATCACGGATGGCAGTAAGCTGGGCTCAGTGACCATGTTGCCTTCACAATCTCAATAAACGATCGTAGGCGGTGAAACAGAAGCGAGACTCGCCGCTGAATATGACATGGCTGCATTCGTTCTACACGCATACCTAGTACAGCAGCGTTTGAATCTAGCGCGACGATGTGCAGCAGAGAGTGGCAGTAGTCGCAATGGAGGCGAGATCACACACCAACTTCAGCCAATATAAGATTCACAGTTCGTGTCGAGTACAGCTCGTCTAATGTTGTCCGCTGTGGATTTCGAAGCTGCTGCGCTGTCGAAAGCGGCGGTTGATGCGTTCCGATGTCAGCGCACGTTACTTTCTTCCTAACAATGTAGGTAAATTCGGTCGACAGTTTTTGCATCCCGATGCTGCGCAGAGACCAACCATCCGTACGTATCCCTATGGTGAAGCATCTGGTAAAGGTGTCCCCGTGCGGTGGTAGGATTCCCGATAACATCGCACGGTATTCTCACTCCTTACACGTGTTTCCGCTTCACTCCGATAAAGTGGCCCACACACTCAGGTGAAGACTACCAGACTTAACTACGCCGAGCCGTTTTTTTTTTCAATTATCTGCCTCACCTGTCACGTGATTGGTTCGCAACTGTTGACACATACTCACCAATTTGCAAGGCACTCTGACAATTACTTCCTGGTGTGACATTTTCTATGTCCCGGTGTGGCATTTTCTACGTCTAGCAATGTAGATATAATTTCAGAGATAGTAATAAACCTTTTTTTTTTTATTTGGGGGTTTAACGTCCACCGTGAGAAACTCGATGAGCTATAAGCTTCTCCCGTTCTTAATTTAGGGGTCACTGGTTTCAGGGAAGGGAACAGAAGTCACTTTTGCATTTTCAATGAACCTGTTAAGCAAACTTCCAAGTAAATTTCGCGCTAGGTTTTTATTATATAATCGAAACAGGTTTCAACTCTTCACTCTTATGAACTTCGGAATTTTCCTTCACAAAACTAGAGAGGATACGTGTCTTCTTGTCTACTAACTACAAAACTCTAGAATGACTGGAATCAGACTAAAAACCAATTACCCATGAGTAAGAAATCCATTGTTCCCGAAAGCAATTGTTACATGATGTACGATATTATAAATAAAATCAGTCTAACAATTTTCTGTATTATAAATCTTCCCCTGCGAGAGTATGAAAAACCGATTTGTCAATCAGAAATTTAAAACTAAAAATTAATAACAAAATTTATCAAACTTACCTTCATTTAAATGGAAGTCACTAAACAGCTACATATAGGAAAAGTCCCGAATGATCCCGGGCAGAAATTATAAACTTTCAATTTAAGACTTACTACACATGAAAGAGGAAACTTTGTTTTTTAAATAATGGAGTCAACATGACTAACTTAAAGCGAACGCAGTTACGCATCAGAAAAATGCTTTGTCTTCGCTGAGGATGTTTTGCTTTATCATTTCAGTGATAAGTTTGCTCTATCTGTCTCCCCGCACGCACACACATTTCTAGGTACTTTGAAGTGATTGTCTCGCACGTGAGGTTGTTACACAGCTCGTTACGTGCCCGATTTCATCGGCAAACTTAGCGTCTCAATAAATGAATTGCGCTACTTCAGAATTGATGGAAACGATAGTGGTATTTCTGTATATTTATTTTGAAGATTTCGCTACACATGTGTACCGGTCTTAGTTTTAACCCTTTAAGCGGCCGATGTAACCACAACCTCAATGGAGCCCAAAATTTTCTGCACTCCCCAAACATAAATGTTCACACAGCGGCTAGGTTTTACGAAAGTTGTGGCAGAATATTCTTTTTCCCCTCTTATCTCAGCAGTACCGACCATAAACCTGTCATCAATCATAACCAACTACTGTAACGTAAGTTTGCTGATTCTTTTTATCCCGGCCGTTTATATATAACAAGTTTAGTTGCCAATAACTTAAACTAAATAAAACTACCGAAGAGCTACTCCCCCTGACACGAACACGATGTCACTTGACAGAAACACAAGTGACTCAAGCATCTTCTCTCTCTCTCTCTCTTTCTCTTCTTAGGTTCGTCGTCATTGTTATTGCTCTCTTAGCAGGTAACTAGCCTAAAAGGATTAGTGTCAATCATCACCCTAAATGACCATCCTGAATAACAAAGCTAACGGGAAAGCAACACTTTTTGATGCGTAGATTCACTCGCTCCAGCTGCGTTCGGCACACTGTTTAGACGGCGAATATATTCGTTCAAGCTGATTTCTGGCCATTTTGCTAACCCCGATTATTTCCAGCTGGTTACAGGGTTAATGGACCATTGCTATACACTGGACTAGTCCTTACACTGTAATCATTTTTAACATTTTTCATTCAGACTTGTAACAGAAAAAGACACAAGTTACTAATGATTTGTTCCCTTTACACACAAAATTGAAGAAAAATAATTAAGTTGCTATTTTATTTAAAACAGATGTTTCTCTACATATTTTTGTTCCAAAGCTATGAAAAGTTGTGAAAGGTTCACGAGTACGCCGTATATATAAGAATGGATTGAATAAAAAGTTTAGATTTCAGAAAGCTATGTATGCTGCCCACGAATCAACACTCGGCTAATTTTGAACATAATCTTGTGACGTGGAATTTGATAAATAAAAATATCTGTGAAATTGGAGGACATTTAAGGTGAAATCGAATAAGTTGGTTGACTATAGATAGTTCGATAACGTCTGCGAAGGTTCAGATGAAATATCCGAAACCGCAAATATGAAATTTTAAAAATATTAAAACTTATCTACAAAAAGGTCTTTATATGGTAGCTCTTCGCTGAATTACAAACGAATCTTCGATGACTTTTCGGGAATTACAAGAGGAAAAACATCCTGTGAATTTTGGACGAAACGTCGCTCTTACGTGGTATATGTAAATAACATATTTCTATTAACTGAAACATATTACTTCAAATTTAACCTATTTAAACAACCGTTGATTGATTGCAGTTTGCAACAATAAAAATTTACGATCAAAAGTTTACTTGCACATAGTTTGTGTTCATTTTTCAAAGATGCAGATCGTAAATATGCAAGCTAAAGAAACGTTGAATATATTTCTACAAATGTTTAAATATTTCCCTGCGTAAAAGTATTGATATGTTCCTTTGAAAAGTTGATGAAATGACAGCGTGAACTACTAAAGGCATATTTTTTTAAATTAACTTCAGTTTTTTTCCTTTCACGTGTGTATTATATAATACAATAAACGTGTGGCAGAGGGCGGTTTTTTGCAATAGGCGACGATACGGCTTACTGGTACCTTTTCTGCCGGTTATGCATCAAATGTGTAGTCGGAGGGCAAGAGGGATGCTTTCAGATTTTCCTGCAAGCAGGAGATTAACACCATGCATTTTTTTCCGAGAAAAGAAGAATAGTATACATATGGGGATGCATGTGCTACTAGGTGGGTCAAAAGTCAGGACATGAGATTTTTTTTTAGTAAGTTTTATTTGTTTTACATTTTTTTTTTTTTTTTTGACTGGAGGTTTAACGACCACCGTGAGCAACTCAATGGGCTATAAGCAGTCGCCCGTCCCTAATTTAGGGTCACTGGTTCCAGGGAAGGGAGAGAGCCAGTGCCATAAGACAAACACAACATCCATGCCTCACCGGGATTCGAACCCGGACCCCGTTCGGACGAATGATCAGAGGCCATCGCTTAGACCACTGCGCCACCGGGGCGGCGTTTTACATTTAATTTGATGCTTATAAGTGCTTTGTTAAAGTAGACGTCAAGTAATTGTGCTTCCTATAATTCCGATGGAAAAACTTTTGAACGTGCTCCCAAGGATGAAAATTTGAACATCGATTAAAATAACTTCATATTATAACTTGGAATACTTAATATTTTCTAAAACATAACCATATTTATATTAAAAATCAATAACTTTTCCTTTGGTGGTATTGAAACAAGAAAAAAGATGGCGCGAACTGTACTTTGATGACGTCAGTAGACAAACAAATGTCGGATTGCATAATTATGGCTATGTTTTAAAAATATTAGGTATTCCAAGTTATAAAATGAAGCTACTTTAATCGATGTTCAAATTTTCATCCTTGGGAACGCATTAATTGTACAGAAAATGTGTACAGACGTTTTTCCATTGGAAGTATAGGAAGCAAAATTACTTAACGTTCACCTTAAGCGATGCTAGTGTAAATGATGCGGCAGAGGCCGGAAATAAATACTCGCACAGAATATGTTGAAAACTTTTGCCACGCAGCATTCTTGATTACCTATGTAGCAGCCCTCGAGAAATTACCTCATTTCATAGCAAGGAACTTCTTCCCAGGTATTATCAAAAGACAATACTCTTGCTTTTCCCAAACAACCATCATAAAATATTTCACGATTCCGAAGCAAATGCAACACTAAGCTTTTAAGATTCCATGACATAACTAATATTACTTGTTTATCTAGCGATAAAAGCAATGAAATCTCTGAGATTTTAAGCAATCCTAGTCTTTTTGCACACACTGTATTTACATGCGACAAAGTTAATTTTAGCGCCAATCAATTATGAGATGCCAAGGGAATCTTTTAAACAGTAAATCTGTCTTTCTGTTCCGCACTTAGATATCTGCTATTCATTCTCGTTTTATTCAGAAGTGAAATTTCCTCAGTTCTTTCTTTCCGATCAAGAAAACCCTTTTCATTTTTGTATTAAGTTGTTTCAAACTAGAAACTGGAGATTCACGAACGTATGATTGTAAGGTTTTAAGACGTCAACCAAAGTATTAATGCAGGCCGTCCTAAAAAAATCTGCTCCAATTTTTTAAGTTCTTCTGGCGCGGCCTTAGCTTTTTTTTCTTGAACCAATGGGTGGGGACTAGAATATAAAGGGGACACGTTAATGAAAAGGTTATATATTTACACTGCTTCTATTCGGCTCAGCCAATTGGTGCAGTTCCAACTTTTGTTGTGCGAATCCATTGTCTCAGACTGTCTTTTTTGCTCCGAATATTCTATTTTAAGTTCCAGATGTAATGGTCCTTAATGAGAAAATGATGCTCCGGAGAAGATCATCTGTTTTGTCTTCATGGCGTTTTCGATTCTAAAAAGCAGTGTATGTCATGGGACAGTATTCAAGGCATGTGATGATTATGGGTCGTGCACTCATGCACAGGACGAAACCACCCTTTTACGCTGCTACCATTGTTTCATACATATCTGTTGATTATCGACAACAGGAACAGAACTGCAGCTCGAACAGATATGTATAACAAGACAAAACGTGTGAAAATGATCGGCTTGCATTGTGTCAGCCCTGCTGAACATTCAGCTTCTTCAGCTTTTCTTACGTAAGTGCCTGCGAAAATGTATCGCGAGAGAAGTTGCCAGTTTTGATCTCCCTTAGTCAGACCTTGGCTCAAAGTCAAATTTCTCTTCTGAGTATGGGAACAATTTCTTTATCACCTAGCAAATTAAATAAAGCGCTCCACTACACCAATTAGAAATGTATTAAGCCACTAATTAATTGAATAGTAAAAATTACGCCATACAAGCATGTCCTCAAGGATATGACGTATATCTCTAATTTAACTTTCCTTTTAAGTTCCTGTGTCCTTACGTAAACTTGTTTTCTTCTCATTGAATGTTTTCTGACTTAACACCACAGAGTTCTTTCCGATGAATTTGACGTTGATAATATTGACAGTAGGTCAGAGGGCAAGCTACGTTGTTAAAGACTCCTGAGAAAGAATTGAATGTGCAATATGAGATGAGCGGTTAAGCAGGCAGTATTCTGTGTGCTATGTTAATTGACATTATTCATGCTGACAGAGCGATTCACGAATGCTTTATGTGCAATTCAATGTGATTTGATCGAGTTGTATTTTTGTATTAAATGAACATTCGCGTATATTGTAACTGAAGTTTTATTCAACATATCTTGTTGAGTTACGAATGACTTGTGGATGATTAATTAGTGATATGCTGATTGAAACAAATAAAGTGGATTTCAGTAAGTAGCATTTTGTTATTGAACCTTGGCTGGGATTTTGAAGTGTTCTATATATGTTCTAGACTTTTAGTTACAACAGACAGGGATTTATCAGAGTTCAACGATAAGCTCTAAGCCTTAAATAACGTCAAAGCTTTAAGTATTTTGCAGACAAGTTCGAGCTGAAATTGAAAGTTAAACTAAGAGTTCCAATCCACAACTAAATTAAAGCAATTATATTAAAAGGATCTGTTTTACTCATCGTGTTGAATAAGCCTATGTAAGTCTAAACCTTTATGAAGTCAAGGAATCAAAAATGGATGGGTTGCTATTCATAAAAAAAACTGAGTAGCCTTCAATTTAATTATGAATTTAAGGGAATACTACTCGGAGAAGAATGGAAGTGCAATTTTTAATGCTACTTCCATAAGAAAAAATGAAAAACTGTTTTGATTAGATCACAGAAAGGTTCAATGATATATGTTCGGTGGGGGTTACATAGCAAAATCTGTATATAGCCATAAAGCTGCAGAAATACAGCAAATCTAGAAGACAGTTCGTGGGGTACCAATGCAAACTTCAAACGACTCCGCGAATTAACTGATCAAGTACTGCATAGCTGACATAGAATTCCAAGATAATATTGGATATAAAATGCTGTCAACATTAGTCTGGGAAGTGCATACTGCCCCAGCTTTGTTTTCATTTATTCCAATGTTAATAAAAGCTGGGGTTATATGTATGCTAGTGCAATATTCAGCCAGTTCGTTTCTTTCTTGGCTGCATCTTCTAAGTAATATGTTGTTGTTTCAGTTTTTTCTTTTGTTTGGGGGTTTAACGACCATCGTGAGCAACCCGATGGGCTATAAGCAGTCGCCCATCCCTAATTTTGGAAGAGAGCCAGTGCCGTAAGACAAAATATCCCTGCCTCGCCGGGATTTGAACACATCTCGGATGAATGGTCAGAAGCCAGCGCTTACATCACTGCACCACCGAAGCGGCATTAGAAACATGGGATATCGATGTGACATATGAGCGTTGAATAAATTGATGTTCTCTTTGGAGTTTGAATGCTATCTTTTATACTTTAAGAAGGCATGTTTATATCTTGTGTGACGTGCCTGCCCCGCAGGACGCACACGATATAAAGGCAGATAGCTGCAACAACGAACGTCCGCGTAGCTCAATTGGTAGAGCGACTTATTCCGGAATGAGGGGACCCGGGTTCGAGCCCCGGCGTGGACAAAAATGACGGAGAAATTTACTTCTTTATACTTGTTATAAATGAGCTGAAGTTAAAAATAGTTACGCAGTATTCCGAAAGTGGAATTAATTTTGCCATGAAATATAGGAACATATAATCATAATTTTGGTATACTTATTAAGGGTCATTTTGCAGAAGGTGGAAATGTTAATTTTACAATGGTAAACGGTACGGAAGTCGAAGTAAATTATTTTGATGTTTTCTATAATCTAGTTAAATTTTGAATATCAGGTTACAGTAAACCTACATCAGCCAAACTCGCAGAACTTAACCCCTCCTCTGAATCTATAAAATATTAAATGTACAAATAAGTTTTAAAGCGTTTTAAGACAACGCAACGTGTAATTTGAGAGAAAACAACAATACCTTTACGAATCAAAATATGCGCCGTCATTATCTAATACCTCCCGCCATCGGTCGGGCAGCTGACGGATTCCACCCATAAAAATTACTTCGTCGTGTGACGCGATGAAGTCGTCAACCCATTTTTGCACTTCGTCACATGTCCGAAACCGTACAGCAGGTAAACAAGGTTGCATCGATCGGAACAAATGACAGCTATGTCGGAACTATATGCCGGGTGCTCCAAAACGTTCCAGCCAAGCGTCAATAACGTTTTCTTGATCGATTTCGCGCATGCGACCTAGCGTTGTCATGCAGTAATTTCACGGGACGCAATCCTTTGCCTGTGAATGAAGGTTTCCGACAGATTTCCTGGTTCAATCGCAGCAATTGTTGCTTGTAGCGATCAGCAGTAACAATTTGACCCTGTTCCAATAATTCATAATAGAGCACACCCTTCATATTCCACCAGATGCACAACAGAACTTTCTTGGAGTGAATATTGCGTTTCGGTGTCGAAGTCGTTGCTTCACCGAGGTCTACCCAGTGATTTTTGCGTTTGAGATTGTAGTACCATATCCGCTTTTCATCACCTGTAACCATTTTCCACAGGAAAGACTTTCTGTGTAATCTATTCAACAGATTCAAATACTTCATGACACACGCTCATCCTTGTTTCTCTGGCTCGGATCATGTGGCACCCATTTTCCTTCCCTCTGAATCTTTCTCATTGCACGTAAACGATTGGAATTGGTTTGTTGAGTTACCCCCAGTTGTCCAGCTAGTTCTTTTGGCGTTTGAGACGACGGATCTTCATCTAGCAATGCTTGCAGTTCCTCATGTGCAACCTTCTGCGGGGTGCCGCTACGTTCTCGATCGCTAACATCAAAATCACCTGCTTTAAATCGTCTAGACCAAAACTCTTACGTGCTTTTCGATGCAATATTCTCCCCTAAACAGAACATATCGATGCACATGCTTTTGCAGCACGTTTTCCTTGATGAAATTTGTAGCGAATGCAGTGTCGAATAAAAGAAGTATCGCTTGTCATCTTTAACCTACCAATGTGCAAGTACGTTTGACAGTTGGGCAAACTTCTGTGTCACATTTTATACTCTGGACCAGTTACGGTCACATGACAATAACGCGGGGAAATATCGGATATGTAAATTAGCGGTTACGTCACACAAAAAACGCTTTAAAACTTATTTGTACACCTAATGAATTAGAACTATGACATCAAACCTTTCAGGTTCCGAGCACTGTAAACATTCAGCTGATCCTGATCATATTGACTGAAATGAGCCGAAGTTAATATTTAAGCAGAGCATTTGGCATTCTTTTAAAAAAATAATTGATCTTTAAATAATGATTTACGTCCATCGGCAAATATTCAAAACATTTTTGGAACTTGTCGGGCTCCACTTCTGAAAACTTTTGCGAAAAGCTGCGCCCATATGTTGTTTCATTTACTTTAAAAGTTTCACATTATTATTTAGAAAGTTGTTCACTTCAAAGATTATCATAATCGACAAATTTTTAAAACTTATCGATCAGGGAAATAATTCTCAAACCCTGAAAACAATTAGATGTTCTTTATATAGAATATATACATATTATATAAACAAAACATACTATATTTTTGTTTTGTTTAATTTTCAAGAAACACAATTTAAATTAGTGACACATTGAAAGTAATGTGTATCTCCTAATGTTTTAGTAATAGCATCCATATGCATCCATAGAAATAACTACAATTTATGTAACGTCATAAGTGTCCCTTTAAAATTGTCCTGTGGCCTGGGTGGCGTAGTGATCTAAGCGCTGGCTGCTGACCGTTCGTTCGAATGGGCCCAGGCTCAAGTCCTAAGTCAGGCATGGGTGGTGTGTTAGTCTTACGGCGCTGGTTCTCTTCCTTCCCTGGAACCAGTGGATCCCAATTGTCGTTAAGTCACGAAACGGAAAAAAACAAACTGTACTGCCTCTATTGGAACACGTTTAATGGTCAATTCTTGGATTATCCTTTTCACTGATATTTCAGCTTTACAATGTGAGAAAATACGTAGAACGTAATGCATAGTTTGACTCACAATTACGTACTTTTCTTTTAGCACACACAAATACTTTCCTTTTTGAAAAATAAAAGAAAGTGGATTTCTCTCTCGCGTGCGCTTGCGTGTCAAGATTGCCCAAGTCATAGGAGAAAAGAATACATGGAATGTGACTAAGGGGAAAATTGTTTCCAAATGAAATGGTCACGCTGATTAGTCATAAAGAAAAACAAAGACTGAGCCTCATTTCTTTTGTGATATACTCAGCGTTAGGAAAATACTCGCGAGACCAACGTGAACATATACAATATATTAATCACTAAACCAAGATTTTACTGCAATTTTAAATTTTGCTCGTTCATCTTCTAATCAAAATTCACATCACATATTAATAGTTAAAAATTTATTTATTAGAATGAAATCAAAATGTTTTGCTATTTATATCATCACATGCTCCTGTCTCTATATACTCGTATCAAAGGCTACGACAGAAGCTGATCTCCATATACTGTCAGCATTAAAATCCCAGGTAATTTGCCTCGAAGTCCAGAAAGCAAATATTAGGCGGGAGAAACACCAAAAGGCGGCAATTATTTTCTTTGGGGTGATTTCTTAAAGAAATATGTATTTCAAAACTAGCACTTGACTTTTTTTTTGTTTTTGTAAATCTATAGTCAGAGATTTATTACGTGTATTTAAGCCATTTAGAAACATGGCTGTAATTGTTGTGCGCTTCAACCATTCAAAGAACATCAGTACTGACTTGAAATATAGACCATATAAATAAATTCTAGGGAAGAAGTTTTTAGATTAGTGAAAGTTTGCTACAAAAAGGGTTGAGCGTTGCAGCCGTTTTGCGATCAGCAAGATGTCATTTCACGTCACAATATAAGATTGTTTCTCTAATCGAAGACCACGAGTAAACGTCAAATTTCATTTTTCAATGACATCTGTTTTTCCACGGGTTGGTTGGACGTTTTTTGTTGTTTTCTCTGTAAAGTGTTCTCCCAAACAAGTTTGTTTCTCGCAGTAAAATGCTTTTAATCGGCAGTACGTTTTCTAGAAAGAATCTTTATCTTGGGGAAAGCAACATTCTATAAGACTGATATTTAGAATAAAACCAGCTCTATAAGCTAAATCTCTGAAGATTTAATACCAAAGCAAACGAATATGCAGCAAAACCGGAGACTTAACATGAAGAAAGTCTTTGTATAACATCATACCCCACATAATATCATATCTAGCTTGGACGTAGTTCTTGAAGTAACACACACACTGAAATGCTATGAATTAATTAATGAGACTAGCATGAAAACTACGCTTGTTTTCATAAATTACGAAACATGAAATTTGAGTTTTTGTACAAACTTCACAACAAAAGTGGATGATACTAAGATAATAACCAAGCGATGTCATAATATGATAAGCAAATATACAAAGTGAGTGTAAATATGCAAATCGGCTTTAGGATAAAAGGAAAGGTAGCAGACGAGTGCGTCTTGTCATTTAGTTTTGCATTGCAAGCAGAACACGTAGCTTTGAAAGTTTACGCTTTACTGTTACGGCGATATTTTCTAGACACCATTTAGGAGAACAGACACCATTTAGTAAACAGATACAGAACTATTGGAAGACTCGAAGCCGGCTAGTCTCAAGCCGAAGTATCCAGGTAGCTCAGGGTGAGTACTGAGTCGTTCAGTAATCGATCGGCTTTAGGCAGCATTCCAAAGAAATTCGGCATCGAGAGAGTTTAGTAATGAAAGGCCTTGGGGAACAACTTCACCGAATGACCTTTACCTTTGGCTAAGCGCTCGAAGAAGAAAGACTGCCCCACTTATACTCAACTGCGTTCAGATCTTATGGAAACAACAGGAAATATGATATCTTGTTCCACGGTGAACTCAGGAAGCTTCATGAATATGGTTCTTATGCTAGATGACCAACGCTGTGTATTCCCTCACCTCTCGTTATAAGACAAAACGTCTCAACTGGTGGCGCAGTCATGTCAACTGGACTGATACAATCAGCCCAGCTTTGTTCTTTTTACCGATTAGTCCAGATTTCGCTCCTGGAGAAAACTTGTTTAGAGGAAACCAGACATACACCATCAGCCTTTAAACGTCTTAAAAAGGGACACTTATGATGCTGGTGGTGGATGTAGCATCATGTTGAGGAATATCTTTGTGCCACTGCACAGAATTCTACGCCATTAAATACAGTGCTGATATGAGAAATCTCAAATGTCCCACAAAATTTCCTGATCTCAACCCTATTGAACATCTGCGGGATGTTGTCGAACGCCAGGTGAGACAGTTGGACACTATACCGGAACTGTGGACCGTAATACAAAAAGCTTGGATGTAGATCCCCACATAACTGTACAGACACCTCGTGGAATTGAGGAATTGATGCCACGTCAGGTGGGGGCCGTTGTTCGGGCAAAATTCAATAAGGTCGTTATTCAGTAAGCAGTCAGTTCTCAAAAATTTGCTCTAAATTTGAAATTAATAATGTAATTTGAAACAGGTGCCAAATGCAAATGATGTTAAAAAGCTACATATTTTATTTGCCATAAACTCTTGCAGATCCGTATTTATTTCCTTCTCATTTCACTGAACTGAAATAAAGCCTTTGACCTGACTCCAGGCATGTAGTTCAGGACCAAAGAGCTGCATTTTTTTTGAATGATATCCTAGATAAGGCCAGATCTGAAGAGGGGATGAGAGGGGGTGTCACTTCCCTCCACTCAGAATCAAAGTCAACAAATCTGTGAGATCAAGAAGATGTAAAATCGAAAAAAAAAACTGCATGTAAGAAATGAAGAAATAACAGGAAGTAGGCATACAACATCTAAACCTGACTGTTTTCTTCTTTTCTGGTTGAAGGATGGGGATTATATTTTGATGGCCTATGTGGGTTAGCGCAAATAGAGGAAACAGTTACCTGTAAAGCACAGAAAGGAGATACGGATGTGTCATCCCTTAAGAAACCAGAAGCTGTATACATATATTAAATTCCTAAGATTTCTCTCTCCACCCGATTCATAGTACATTTCCACCACTGTGAATTAAAAAGCGGTTCTTCCCATACAAATCAGTCGTCAACATACTAGGTTTCCGGGAGAGAAGTAGGCAGACTTCTAAGTAGGAAATGTATTTGGTGCTTGAGTGGATTACAATCCTTTTCCTTTCTTGTATAAGTGTACATACAGTAGTCCGCAGTTACATGAACATACGCTAGGGCATATGGTTTGGGCTGAGTAGTTACGTTTTCTCTCCCTGTATTATGTATTTATTATTCAGGCTATTCAGTTTTAAAATTTTATGGCTACTGAATGACAGGAACCGCAGAAAAGTTATTTCTTATTACAGTTGACAAAACCTGTGATACCAATGTACATATGTATAGCGACAGGTAGAGCAATTGCTCTATTTTCCGACATTAATAAGAAACCAAATCTAATGAAACACTGCTCGTCTTTAAAAAATATGGGTGTCTTCCAAATCATGAATATTTTATTTATTATATAAAATATGCAAAGCAATACTTGATATGAGCATTAAAACAAAAACAATAAAATATGCAAAGCAATACTTGATATGAGCATTAAAACAAAAACAATAAAATATGCAGCTTGAGTATTATTTGCTCAGTCGATATATAACAAAAGCCTAAATGATTGGGGTACCAGTTATTTAATTTATCTACAGGACGAACACCTGCCTCTACTTTCGTTTAAAATCACGCCTTGATCACTGCTCAGAGATTTTTTTCCCCTTTATTTCTTCCGCTAAGAGTTACATGGACAGAAAAAAAGCCCGCAAAAATGTTATTCGTTAACAGCTAACAGGGACTCGCTCTGATCAAGTTTATGTCCAACTAAAGAAGAACTATGGGTTTCAGTGATGTCAATAAGATTTGTGGTGGTTCTTTAGTTGGACGGACTATACAACTATGTGCCTTCGAAGACAGCTAGGAGAATTATGCTTGCAACATGTGACAGGTGATCCCAAGGGTAGTTTCCCGGGTGACGATCAACTAATGGGAGGTAGATGACATCTACTGCTGCTTAGTGGCAAAACAAACATTTCATGTATTTTCTCAAACAAGGAAGAGGGTTTGGTTGAATGGGGTTGCGACTGAGGTCCACTTAGACACCTGTGCTCTAATGACAATTGTCACAAAACACTTTTCTACAGTGTGAACTTAGACAAATGTTATTTCACATCGTACTGGTTTAAAATCAACCGAAAGGTGTGCAAGGTTAGTCATCAAGTGACCGTTGCAGAAGCAAGAGGCTTTATGCATAATCTTATTCATTTCTAGAGTGAACATATACACTAACCCAGTACCATCCAAAAACGTTTGCGGACGCTCCCATGTTATCCAATAACTTGCCAAGTTCAATTTTAGTTCAAAATTGAATTGGACATTGTCCCGGAGCTCACCAAAAATTACCCAATACAGACAAATGCAATATTAATTGCTACTTATGAAATTAGAAAAACAGGAATTTAAAAAAAAACTTGGAGCCACCCCAGTTTTGGAGACTGAGCAGGAGTCCAGGATGCTGCATGGGCGGTATACTTATTTTCTCCCTCCTAGGAATCAGTGTCCCCCAATTAGGAACGGCAGACTGCCTACGGATGTTAAGAGATTCTCATGGTGGTCGCTAAGCCTCAAAATGAAATAAAGATTTGGAAATACTTTCTACCGTGGATGATTTTTTTCCGGAATTTGGCAGCGACTGAAATAATCTTACAGACTCATGTTTACTACTGACGGAATCTATTACGAAAAAGATAATATTTCCTTATAATTGTTTCATCCTATACATTAGGTGAACAAACTGTAGGATGGCGACACAATCTCTTTAAATCACTATCTTCTCATAACTTCACAAGTAACTAATGTTAAATATAGTTGCATTAGATATTTTTTTAAGCTCTGCAACTTTGTCCAATCTAAGTTTTCATTAAAATATTACGCTAGTACGTATGACTTGAGTTATGCTAAATCGAAACTAATGCTTGCCTATGCATCTTTCACCAGTTTTTTATCAACAAGAGAGTTGTTCCTCTTTCTCTCTCTCTCTCTCTCTCTCTCGCTCACATACACACACACACACTCACACAATAGCATTGAAACTATATTATTTTAAAATATGAGTATATTGTTCTTCTAAAACGGTGGTGGAAATAATTCTGTGGAAAAGTTAAGAACAAAAATTTCTAGAGAGCACATAGTAGTATTACTAAGTTTTTGAAAAAAATACTCTTTCAGTTCTAAAGATGGTAGTATCCTTCTAATTTGGTTTTCCTAAATCTGTATAAGGTAATAACTATTCTAATACCAAAAACGAAATTCAAGTGTATGTAGGTAACTGTTAAAAGTCTAGAAATAATATAAGAATAACCGTATGAAATGGAGCAATTATAAACAGAAATTCTGACTGTGCATTTCTCATGACAGAAAGTAATACCTATACATCCTTTACCGATTTCCGTGAAAAAATGAAATCTTAGAATTAAGGCTTGCGTCTTGAATATATATATAGGGTGTACCGATGCGTAACATTTCTAGTGTCCTACGGCGTTCTTTTATTTTTCAATTTTGACAGAATCTGAAAAAAAGTACTGTACACGACACTTCTTTGTACGATCTTGTCGACAAATGAAATGTTTATATCGTCCAAAAAAGTGTCTAATATTACACGACATGAAATATTATTTGTCCGCACTTAGGTGACTTCGCGCAAAGGCAAACATTTTCAAGATTTTAGAAGTTTTAAGTCTTTCACGATGTATCTCACTGTTTACGATTCGCATACATTTTGAGCGTTACTTGAAGTTGTCGATATGGCAAGCGATTCCCGTAAAGTAAATAATATTCAAAATTATTGGCACTGAGCAATAGAGCTTAGCTTAAGAAATTTTATTCTAGATCAATAGATGTCCTGGTAATGCCTAACAAATAAAATTCTAAAAATGATACGGAAATGTTTCAAAAATACTTCATGATTGCCGATACGTAATGAGAGTCATACGGAATACAAAATGTGCATTAAATGACGGCCAATAAAATATTTATCCTTAAAATTTTATGGGTCGTATTTCAGTTTTAATTTCGATTGTCTTAGAATTGATGTTATGAATTACTTCATTATTTTGTGAATTTCCAAAATCTGAACCGCATTCCGCAGTTATGTGCAACAGTTTTCGCCATTGCCTCAGTTCCTGTCGAAACTGGTTTCCATAGCGGCAGCTGTAGTTCCTCATCTTTATCCTTCAGGAAATGTAAAAGTTTTGTTATCATCGATATAATGTCAGAAGCGTCTCATGGGTAAATACATGATGTATCTATATCGTTTATTTCTAGAAAGATGTTGCCTTTTCACATCAATGTCAGCTATCTCCATCTTTTGCACGATGAGCCAAAGCAAGTGAAATCAATCATTTTGGCACTGCTATGAAGGGAATCATCCACGAGGGATGTGAAGTTAAAGAAATATCACGTAATGAGACGCCAAAGGCACAAACAAACACCATCGTTAAATGCGTAAGAGGTAAAGAAATTTTTAAACCATACAATTTAAGCTTACAGAATGATGAAAATGATTACGAAGTAAATGTTGGAAATTTTGGAGGTAACAATTATGCGGGTGACTCTGACAATGATGACAGTGCAAAGAACACCTGAGTGACATACACTAGACAGATTTCGGAACTTGAAAACAATTTCGAAAACTGCACGTCAATTTTAATTAAAGTTAGAAACGATGAAGTTCCGAATCCACTTTTGTTCTTGATGGATACTATCCAAATTGTCAAAGCACCCGAGATAAAAGCAAGAAGCTCTTAAAACACTCTACACGAGTTCTGGAAGAAATGTCGAATGATCATGTGCTTTAAAAGATGTGGCATGCAGTGGAAACGGAAGATATGATACAATGAAGTACGATCCCGGAAAGTTAGTTAAAAATCTCCTGAGCTAACCAAAGAAATTACTTTATATTTACTGGCTCTTTTATCAGTCTAAACTTCCGAGATTTCCAGTAAATGAAAACATTCCGAAACGCAGTCAAACACATTTCAGCATACTCTGGAATAAGGAATATCATGACATCAAATACAAAAGATGCTGTATTTTTTTCTTTTGCAATTTATTTCTAGAAGAAACAAGCAGAGGACTTGCAGATCCAGCTTGGATTCATGAACTTATAAAGGCAGTGGCATAGAATGAAAAGTGTAGGGAAAACAAACAAGTCAAACTTGCATATTTCTCTTCAACCTGCGCATAAAGCTGCTCTGGAAGACTGTCACTTCATTATAAAAGACAGTCATCTTGAATCCCACTTGAAGATATGTGTGCAAGAGCAAGCTATTCTAAAAGAACAAAAATATTCGTTGAATGCATAAACACTGGCTCCGTTAGTGGATGCTGCTAGTATCCTTGCAAGACAAAGTTCAGCTTCTTGAGGTGACAAAAATAACAGATGGAAATTTTTATTAGTTTTTTTCACTCCTCTCATGGCAGCGTTTGTTATGAAAATATGGCGTCAAGAGGTAACAAACGAATGTTAACTGCGATTCAAGAGTATATGATGCTTTGTTAGATTTTATACAACGAGCTGTTTAAAAAATGAAGTGGATTTCACTAAGTTGTGATTGACTACTAGTAAAGAGAGTTGTGAAGTTTTTAAGTAAGCTACTGTGTTTTCAAACTCTGTTAGCGTTATTACTAGCTTTAGTTTTTGTTTCGTTAGTATTCAAGCAATTCTTTAATAACAAGCAAATAACTAAATAATTTTAAAACATTATAAATTATCCGATCTGCCTGATCGGAAGGTCAGTTATAAACTCAACGGCCCTATTATGCAAGACGAAGATGGTTTTAAAAGCTTCAGCCTCAACCTATGTGTGGCTAAATCAGCTGATTTTAAAAGTTTCAGCCTCAACCTATGTGTGACTAAATCAGCTGATTTTAAAGGTTTCGGCCTCAACCTATGTGTGGCTAAATCAGACTATACGTTTTCACTTGATGGACACCTGGCACAGTATGATTTTCTGTACTACACATGGTATTGTCTATATGCCACAAATTTGATGCGTACAAATCCCTGTTCTTAGCAGTATCACTACGTACATACCGGCCACTGAGTTAGAAACTTTTATTCAATACCGGGTTGGACCTCATTTAGTCCAAATTACAACACTTATGCGGTTTCGCATAAATTTCACAAGGTGTTGGAGTTCATCTACGTCTACAGCACACCAGGCATTCACCAGACAGTCCTTTAACTGGCTCAGATTTCCCGGAAGAGAACTTTGCTTCTGAATCAGGGTTATGATAACATGCACCTACATTCTCAATGGAGTTCAGATCCGGGATTTGCGATGGCCAGAGAACTCATTGTCATGCACACTGAACCACTGCTTTACACATCTTCTGCGATGGACACTAGCATTGCCGTTCATGAAACACCCTCACCTGATGGATAAAAAGTCATATTGCAGGATGCACTGTGATCGGCAATAATGTTCAGATAATCTTTGGTGGGTACACAGCTCCCTACCAGTACCACGAGACCTGTTCTTACCAAAAGAACTTGCTCCACATTATGACACCACCTCCAGAATCTTAAGTTGGGCTTACAACAAAGCAAGACGAGTACATTGCTTCATAGGGCTCCCGCAAAAGTCTCTACATAAAGTCAGTACAGAGCAAGGTGTACCGCGACTCACCGACCCCCCCCCCCGCCAAACATTTTCCCAGTCTTCCAGTATCCCAACACCACTGTATGCCAAATTTTCGGTTCGTCGCGGACATCACTGGTTTCCTTATATAGACATGCGACTGCCAATGCCTATCCTATTCAATTCCCTGCGCATAGTTCGCTCAGATATGAGTCGGGAACAACCATCTTTGAATGCTTCAGTCAATTGCTCCATACAGGAAGTCCTGTTTCTATGCACAAGTCTTCTCGAACGACGGCGATCTCGTTCCCGAGGGTTTGTCGTTGCGCCACAGTTACGCCTCTCAAAACAAGCAATGTTGGCTGAATAAAAACCCGGGATATCTCAACTTTTGGATAACCAGACAGATCTGCTGTTTTCAAAATCGTCACTCCAGCCAGACGGGCACCCGTAATAAACCCTTTATCGAACTCCGAACGATCCTTTTTGTTTTTTCTCCCTTTGTGATCAACACTACTGACGATTTCTGACGAGCAGCAGTCTTAAATACTTTTCTCGATTACGTGGTGACGCACGTGACCACGTATTTTGCATATACGCTGCTTAAGTTACATTTACGTACATCTGCATGAAGGTTTCTAATTAAGTGGCCTTTGTATGTATTTTGCAGATCCACCACAATACACAAATTTTCGCTATCTGCAATCTTACTGAAAAAAAAATCCCTAGACAACTGCGCAGTTTTCTAGTTTCCTCATATGAACACAATATAAATATGAAAAACAAAAGACCTACACGCCATGCATTCCTTCACATAACTTCAATCCTGCATTCCATACTTTCAAGTGTATCACAACACACCAACCTTCCAAATCTACGAGAACCATCGGTTACCAGACGATCTTATGCCAGGCTCAAACTTTCGTCGTTTGCCGCCCCGGTGGCGCAGTGGTCTAAGCGATGGCCTCTGATCATTCGTTCGAATCCCGGTGAGGCATGGATGTTGTGTTTGTCTTACGGCACTGGCTCTCTCCCTTCCCTGGAACCAGTTACCCTAAATTAGGGACGGGCGACTGTTTATAGCCCATTGAGTTGCTCACGGCGGTCGTTAAACCTCCAATCAAAAAAAAAAACTTTCGTCGAGGAAAGAAGAAACGTCACCATTAAGCAGAAACTGTGGGGACCCTAAGTACTTACCTTTATCTGGAGATATTTTTATGATGATTTCGGTGCATTACGAAAACACTTTACATCAATACATTTTGAAGGTCATTTTAGGGGCAAATTTGAAATCAAATTTTGTAAATTCAGAAAACAATGTCTTTGAAATGAAATTTAGGGGAGAGATGCAATTAAAGTTTACATTACCTTTAACCGTTTCAACACTTTCAGTGTTTGTCCTCTGTAATGAGAACTCTTTTCCTTTTTCCACACTAATTTTACTTCAGGTCGTGCCAGCTCCCAGATTCTCACAAATGAAAACAGTGTGTCTGGTAGGTTCACTTGCTCCTTTCCTAGTTATTTCCTAGCTGCTTTAAGCACACACTGCTCCACGCTTCTTCGAGATCCTCTGCTCATTTGTATAGTTAGGGTCAATGAACGTGATCCGCGTTCTTCTGAAAACAGAGAGGAAAACATACTTTCTTTCTCAGGCGTAACGGTAAATTTTATTGTCTTTCCCATAGGCACTTCTGGCAAGACAATCGCATCTATTGACTTCTTCCAGCTAATATCATTAGGCCCAGAAAGATACAGACGTCAATCACATCCAGTTTCACTTAATCGACATATGTTTTCTTCCGAAAGAGTTGAACACTATGTGACGACTCTTACTTAAGTTTCTTTTTGGCTCCTCTTATCGATGTAAATTTTGATTCATTATCCTTAAGAATTTTCTGAATTTAAAGCTATTATTTCTCTCTAGCTGAATGTTTTATGGCAACCTGAATTGAGGTCAAAACTTCAAGGACTTATGTTTACAATACAGATAAGAAGAATGTTTACGATGACTGTATTCGTTTGATGTATTCGGTTGTTGCTCGTTAGATGCACTGACTGGCTCGCATTAAAGGTATTAAGTCCTTCGTTACGAGGTTCGCTCTTGTTAGAAGCCGTCTAAGATTAACTTCTATCTCCCAAGCAGAATAACAAAGATTAATCTACCTTCACGTTGAATGTTTGAAAGATACTGAAAAGCATTAAGTGTATTCGAGAATCAGTTGTATCTAGATGTCAAAGTGCTGGATGATTCTATAATGATCATTTAAAGTGCCCAAGGAAATGTCAAGGATTTTGGATTCGTAAGAATAAGACTTGTTGATTTTCCTTGCCATTGAAACCAAGTGCTTAATTAAGGATATCTATGTCCTTTAAGTCATTCGAAGCACGACGTAACACTACGGAAAGATTTGGTAAAAGAGTTATTATCTTGACGTAATGTTAATGTTTTAGGGAAACACTGAATTCGGCTAATATATTTAACCAAACGCTAAAGAACATTGCAAGTGGTTTTGCTTTTCGAAAGCTCATTTTAAGTTTTGGTGCATTTGTTCACGTTCTTGAATCATGTTATGCAGCTCTGAAGTCTTATTTGCAGTAACACATCAGCAGAAGGAAAGTAGGTTGAATTATACACTGACGGGAAAAAAATCCCAACACCAAGAAGGGGTTGTGTTAGATAAACGACACTTGGTAGGCTGTGAGAGTACATCTGTAAGATGACGTCTATGCAAATTTCGCGCTCGGCGCACACGTGTGGCGCTAGTAGCAACCCTCGGAACATGCAAAGCAGGTTTGCTGTAAATACGCGCAATAACGTTCGTGAGCGTTAGTTATCGTTGAGATTCGACGTAGGGTGTTGATGTCAGTCAAGAATGCCTTTAAGAAAACGAACAAGCCATTATCAACAGCTCACGGAGTTTGAACGAGGTCGTGTAATAGGGCTACGAGAAGGTGGATTTTCTTTCCGCAATATTGCAGAACGACTTGGCAGGAATGTAGCCACTGTGCATGATTGTTGGCAGCGGTGGTCAAGGGAAGGTACTGCCTCAAGAAGACCGGGTTCCGGCCGGCCACGTGGCACTACTGAGAGGGAAGACCGCCGTGTACGGCGTATGGCCGTGGCGCATCGTACTGCGTCTGCGGCAGCAATTCGAGCTGCAGTTGCCACCACAGTGACACAACGAACTGTTACAAATCGGTTACTTGAAGAACAGCTCCAAGCTAGACGCCCTGTAGCGTGCATTCCACTTACTCCAAACCACTGCCGTTTGCGACGTCAGTGGTGTCAAGCTAGAGCTCATTGGAGGAGGGAGTGGAGATCTGTTGTGTTTTCTGATGAAAGCCGGTTCTGCCTGGGTGCCAGTGATGGCCGTGTGTTGGTTAGAAGGCGGCCAGGTGAGCGCCTGCAACCAACCTGTCTGCGGCCGAGACACACTGGACCTACACCTGGAGTTATGGTCTGGGGAGCAATTTTCTATGACAGCAGGAGCACTTTCGTGGTTATCCCACGCACCCTGACGGCACAGTTGCACGTCGGTCTGGTGATTCAACCTGTTGTGCTGCCATTCATGAACAGCATTCCAGGGGGTGTTTTCCAACAGGATAACGCTCGCCCGCATACTGCTGTTGTAACCCAACATGCTCTACAGAGTGTCGACATGTTGCCGTGGCCTGCTAGATCACCAGATCTTTCTCCAATCGAGCACGTATGGGACATCATTGGACGACAACTCCAGCGTCACCCCCAACCAGCATTAACCGTCCCTGTATTGACCGACCAAGTGCAACAGGCATGGAACTCCATCCCACAAACTGACATCCATCACCTGTACGACACAATGCATGAACGTTTGCATGCTTGCATTCAACATTCTGGCGGTTACACCGGTTATTAATGTACCAACATTTCACATTTAAAATGGCTCTTCTCGCGCTTACATTAAGCTGTGATCTTGAAACCTTAATCGATTAAATATGTTACCTATACAAATGTATTGCCGCCATTTCATTCCTCTACAACTATTTTTTCGTGGTGTTGGGATTTTTTCCCCGTCAGTATATGTATACTAGCCTCTCTTATTCATTAAGTAAAACATGTTTATAGAGTAACACTCAACAGTCTAGTTGTGACATAGATGCTATCGCTGTCTTGTCCCCCTTTTCAGCAATTTTATACGTCTGCATCCTCGAATAACAAAAGAAATTTAGCGTTTGCTATTTATAGAGTTTACTTTGAAATAAACATAGACAAGAATATGACGCCTAATTCTCGGGTGTAATGAGCACGTCTTTCGCATCCTTTCGACACGAAAGAAGTATTTCAAAGCAAATTCGAAGAAAAAAAAACCCAGCAAAAAAGAGAATGCATTTACGATTTCTAGAAAAAATCTGCGCGTAGTATTGAATCGGCTACAATGTATACATAATGCACAAACTATTCCTCCTTTTTTTGTTGGAATTTAACGACCACCGTGAGGAATTCAACGGGCTATAAAGTAACCGTCCGTCCCTAATTTCGAGCAACTGGTTCTAGAGAAGGGAGAGAGCTAGTGCGGTAAGACAAACACAACATCCATGACTCACCGGGATTAGAACTCGGGCCCTGCACGGACGAATGGTCAGAAGTAAGCGCTTAGAACACTACGCGACTGGGACGGGGCCTGTTTTTAATTATGGAAGATCCGCAAGGCAAAGGGGATTTCTCAAATCTGATTCTTAGAAACGAAGACATGGTTCCAAATATGGTACAAACAGAAATTAATATTTACACCAACCCCGTACCAAAACTGTGTGGTATAAAAATTGGCAACTATATGAAAAATGAAAGTTATCAGAAGCAAAAGAATTTTCAGAATCGAATTTTTAGAAGAGGTGATATTTTTACAGAGATTTACATTAACGCCTCCGAGAGGCAAAAATTATTATTATTTTGAGAAAAAACAACATTACAGTTAGATTTGTAAAGTGAAGATACGATTGCAATCACGTTAAAACAGACATATGAACTAACACTCCCCCTCCCCGTTATGGTAAAGCATTTTGCAACAAAATATTGAATACATCGTGACTTCTTATCAGCAGGTAAAAATAATTTTTTCATTCCGTTTTTTTTGAAGCAATTACATAGAGTAAAATATGCTTTCAATTTAATAGCATGCACATTTACACCCCCTAGTGGCGAGGTACCATCGGCATGGCGCAGTTCGTTAACGCACTGTGCTTAGTGTGGGAGGCGGACGTTTCTGTCGGGTGTTCGAATCCCGGTCCTGCCAGCCATCTAGTCAATGCTTTTTCCGGAGCTTTCCGCTGACTTCCTTGGGCTCGGGGACGCCAATACGTAGATGGTTCCCTGTGAAATCGGCCCCGGACAAACTTTACCCCTTACCCACATGCAGCAGAGGAATTGCAAGCCGGTTGCATTAATTTGCCAGTAACCCTGAAAGGCGCATAATGGTCGTTACGGGACTCAACCCGTCATGTACGGACGAGATAAAATGAAAGAGAGAGAGAGAGAGAGAGTGTGGCGATGTTATACACCTAAAAAAGACGAAAACGTATAGATCGTCATTCTCACAGTTCAGGATTTCTACTGCAAAAAGAATTCTTCCAATCGGACTCACAGTTATACAGTTAAGATGTCCAAGATCAGACGGGCATAGTGATACTAATTAAGCACTGCGCCACTCCGGTGGCGCAATGGTCTAAGCGCTGGCTTGCTCTATACAGGTAAGGGTTTAAATCCCGGGTCAGGAATGGATGGTGAGTTTGTCTTACAGCACTGGCTATTTCCCTCTTTCCCTTACCTGGAAACAGTGGCCCTAAATTAGGGAAGGGAGACTGTTTATAGTCCATCGAGTTACTCAAAGTGACCTTCAACCCCTCCCCCAATAAATTAATTAGCACGTACGGTTTTTTTTTTTTTTTTCAAAAGACGTGCTAAAAATTAACTTTAGATGTGTAGAAACACATGGAAAGTCCAGAACGTCTCTTCTTCCTGTGCTGCATGTAAAGTAAGCCAGGCTCCACCCTCAAGTTCATATTCAACATTTTTTAAATCCATTGACAGACAAGTTTTTCTTACTTTATCAGGAAGAGTTTTGTAGCATTATTTTACAACAGTAATTTTTATATTGATGAAAAAGGGGATGGCTACACAAAGTATGATGTGGAAAAAAATTCTTCCCACACTCGAAGATAATTAGAATTCATTTTTTTTTAAGTTTTCATCCTAATGCTGATGACACTGCAGCACGAAATGGCATTTGCCTCCTCTGAACGCCTGATAAGAGGTGAAAGTTTTTGCTGACAGCGTAGAATTTCATTAGCTTAAAAATCGAAACTTCCTGCCATTGAAAAAAAAGTACCAGCGATAATAACATTTCAGCTCAGGTATTAATCATTAATCAACCGTCATTTTTAAGGTTTCGGAAATCAGCTCTGAATCACAGCAAAACTTGAACGAAAATCTTCCTGTTAACACCAACTGACGCTGCTATTATTTGCCATTTTTTTTATTTTCAGGGATTATTCGTAATGTACTTTCAATCGGTAGAAAATAAAAAAATAAAAAGGAAAAAAGTTCCGAAAGTAAATCAGGATCTGTTAGCGAAAATTGGGATTTTAATTAAACTACATAAAGTAGCTTATAAATATTTGGGTAGAAAATAAAAAAAAAAAAAAAAGAAAAAAAAAAAGAAGTTCACTTATTGAAGCATGTTCGCTTGCTAGCCACTAAGAGAATCCCTGATAGCGTTTAGATATGTTTAAATGAACCAAAAGAAATCTTGAGTTGTCACGATTAGCATGCGTGTTCCGAACGTGAGTAACTTCATTCTTTTTATCTATCCTTCCCAATTTGTTTTTGGAATTTGATTTTTCCATTAACATCAACGAAAATCTGAGTTCTGCTGATATCCAAATAGTTCATTATGAAATCGCGTCGCCTGCATCTTGTGTACAAAACCTAAATAAGCTTTCCTAATAAGATTTTATGTAAAACTCTCTGTGGCAGAATGGTTACAACGCTACGGTTTCGAGTCTCGGACTCAAAAAGTTAGCTGTTGCATGATACATGGGAGTTTTGCTTTTGTGTTATGGTTCTATTCACCCTTCTCTGGCACTAGTTTTCCTAGATTTGGGGCGAAACATTACTTCAGGCTTTTGATCTCTAGAGGGTTGTTACACCATCATCACATCAAACCGTCCTATACAAAGTTGTACGGCAGAAGGGCATAAATTTCTATTGTGTCCGTTTATCGAAATTAGATAGCGGAAACGCCGTACGTGGCTAGTAGAAGTAACACATTTCATAAACACAACGGTCAGTTCCAACTGCGAATTCTCAGTAAACTGGCTGGAATAACCAGGTTACACAGTTTAGTTACACACATGACGCCAAAGTGCATTTAAAATAAAGATTTATTTGCAGCGCAGTCTACATGTTACTCTTGTGTTCCTACTAGTAGAAATCCAGGCGCACTACATACTCAGTTACTAAGTGAGCATAACCAAAATTTATAAGCAAACTAAATGAAGCATACCAAAAATTAATAAACAAATTACAGGTGTTATACGATCAAATATTTGTAAAATCTTATCGACAGAGAAACCTAAGGAGGAAATTCAGGAAACCTTAGATAACTAATTCAAGACTTAATCAGATAAATAAAAAAATACACTATTCTCTAAATTTCTTAAAACTAGACAGCACTCTGATTACCTTAATTTCAAAATATATAGAAATAAACTAAATTCTATAATTAGAACTACCAAAAGGAAATTTTACATTAATATTTTTTTCACAAAACTGTTGTAGCTTAACTTGGAAACATCTAAATACATTAATGGGAAAGAACACTAAATCAATTATTCTAGATTATCTTATTGGTGCAAATAAACAACAAATATTTGAGAAAAAGGAGATAGCTACTCAATTAAATTCCTACTTTACTTCTATCCCTCAACTTATTAAAAATTACCTTAAAATAAAAACCACTAAATATTCCAGTTATCTTCACAGTAGTTTTAAAACTACCACTTTTTATCTTACTGATATTACTCCAGATGAACTATATATTGAATTAAATAGAACTAATATTAATTCTACTCCTGGTTATGATGACATCCATCCTAAGGTTGTTATGTATGTGGCAGATATCTTAATAAATCCTTTATTAAAAAAAATGTAATCTCGCATTTCTAATTGGTATCTATCCAGATGCACTAAAGATAGTAAAACTGTCTCCTAAATATAAATCAGGCTCGAAGAATCAAGAAAACAATTATAGACCTATTGCAAAAATGTCGATTTTTGCAAAACTTCTAGAAAAGCTTATTTACAGTAGACTTATCTCTTATCTTCAAAAATATAACATAATTAATCCTACCCAATTTAGTTTTTAGTCTGATAAATCAACCTCCACAGCTTTACTTCATATGCAAAATATAATACAGGAAAATATGGAACAAAAAAATAACACTTCCATTATTTGTGGATCTTACTAAAGCTTTTGATATATTAAATCATGAAATTTTATTAAAAAAGCTACATAATATTGGAATAAGAGGTATTTCTCACACCAGACAACAGCTAACACAAATCCATCAGTTTTGTTCTCAATTAGAATATAAAAATTTGGGTGTACCACAGGTCTCTATTTTGGGTCAGATTTTATTTAATATTTATAATAGTGACTTATTCTCAGTATTATCTAACGCACACAATATTCTTTATCCTAATGACACTACCATTCTTTTCACTGGATCAGACATCTCTGACATTATTAGCCAATGTAATCTTGAATTATTAAAATACTTTAATTGGTTGACTTCAAATGAGCTTGTGGTAAATACTATAAAAAAAACAAGGCAATTATATTTACAAATCGTCAGATAAATCTAACACCTGCTAATTCTATACTTTTAGATGATAAAAGTATAGAATCAGGAAGTGTTAGCGACGAAGCATCAGGGAAGTTTCCTGATGCCTCGTCGCATAATACGGCAGTCACTCCAGCGCGTTTCGGAGTTCGACAGAGGACGAATAGTGGGTTATCGCGACAGCGTTTTATCGTACCGAGGCATCGGCGCCCGTGTGGGACGACATCCATTGACGGCTCGCACCGCCACATCACGAACGTTAGCGCAGGAATTGGGGTGTGTTGCGCAACAACCTATGTCATCACGTACCGTTCCCCGTCGCCTGCAGGAGCGGGGACTTGTCGCACGGCGCCCATTGTTCCGATTACCATTGACGTTTCACCACCAGCGAGTGTGGCGGTAGTAGGCCGTTGAACGCCGCACCTGGACTACGGAATGGCACGACATTGTCTTCTCCAACGAATCCCACTTCTGCCTGCAACACCACGATGGTCGGATCCACGCGTGGCAGCACCGCGGCGAGAGACTGTATGACGCCTGCATTATACATCGCCATACCGGTCCGTCGCCTGGCGTTATGGTTTTGGGCGCAATTGGATATGACACCCGCACCCTCTCGGTACGCATCGCCGGTACACTCAACAGCCACCGCTACATCTCCGACGTTTTGGAGCCTGTAGTCCTCCCTTACCTACAGGACCTGCCAGCGGCCACGTTTCAACAGGACAACGCGCGCCCGCACGTGGCACGCATCGTGCAACAATTCTTCAGGGCCCACCAGGTGTCACTGCTGCCGTGGCCAGCCTGTTCTCCCGATATGTCGCCCATCGAACACGTCTGGTAGCTGATCGGCAACCGAGTGGCCCGACAAGCACCACCCGCGACTACGCCTGATCAACTGTGGCAACGTGTGCAAGCAGCCTGGACCGACATACCCCAAGCCAACATCCAAAGCCTCTTTTGTTCGATGCCGCGTCGTGTAGCGGCCGTTATTGCCAGCCATGGGGGCCACACGAACTATTGATGTCTGCGTGTTCCGCAAGTCGCACGGGCCTGTAAGCTCAATCGTTTCATCTTTATATCTGTCGTTATGTGTCCAGTAAATCTGGATTTGCTATCTCGTGTCCTTCTTGGTGTTGCATTTTGGGTGTCCAGCAGTGTATATACATGTATTTTGCAGAGGAACAGAGGGAGTCAGTCTTCTTTGATACGCAACACTATTTTTTCAATAAGGACTATTTTTGGGGGTATATTTCTCTGAACATTATACCAAGCATATCCTTGATCCTTCATGAATCACACGTCCCACAATAAGTGAGTTAAAATGTTTTTACTTTGTTTTGTTTTATTGAATAGTGGTCTGTGCAGAACGTGCTCCACTCCGTGACCAATTTCCTAAGTGCTGAACTTAATTGGAATACTCAGAGAAAAATTTACTTCGCATGGGATTTTGAAGTTTTAATGAAGCAAGAAATAATCAGTTAGAAAAATTGCTTGAATTATATCTACTTAGACGGCCTCAATAATTGTCTTTGCATAGCATGTTTGCTGCAGCAAGGTGCAAAAATGCTGGCTGTTAAACTAGTGTTGACAACGCAACGGATAAGTGGCTTCGTATTTCCAAGAATTCACCCTCTAAAACGACACAAGTAGCTTTAAACTGAGTAACCAATTACTCTGGCACTTTAAAAAAAATAAAGACCATTGCCCCGAAACACACTATCGTTTCCTAATTATAAATTATTAACAATATGAAATTCTTTTATTTTACATAGTATTGCTGAAAAGATTCGTAAGAACAACTACCCTAGAGCCGCTTTCTCAGGGTATTAGATGTAAACGTTTGTTTCTTATGGATGCTTATATTATTACTGCAGCTCCACAGAACACAACAAAAGCAAATTGTGCTGGATAAAGCATAGGAATGCCATAATTAATTTGTTGCAAATAATTATACTTTCCTATGTAACACAAGTATTGCTTAAGATTAATTGCATTACTTTTTACCACACTGAATATTATAACAGCAACAAACACACAAAACAAATACAGCGGTGGCAAATTTCACTTCTGAATATAGGCACTGCAAATAGTCATGTTATCCGTACTACTTGGATTCGATTAATTCTATAAATAGTTTGCAAAAGCGCCAAAGTTTCTGGTCACTGTTGTAGATAGTTGTACTAACTGCCCCAACAACAGATTTCCTGGGCTCTAGACCCACAAATTTTCTGTTGCAGAAATTGTTCCAGTAAATAAACGTTGTTTCTTCAGCAAAGATCACAAGCTGTTTCGAAATACACTGGTAAAAAACATTTAGGTCAAAAATAGGATACTCTAATATCATGTAGCAAGGTTAACCGCCTTTCCTGTTCTGGCGATTGTTATTAATGCGATCAATATTTTCAGCTGAAAGTTATTAAAATCGCGTGAAGTACCTCTCTTTTCCGAAACGTGAAATACACTGGCGGAAAGTGAAAATAGAACACCAAGAAGGAGACGTCTGATACCAACGAAATTTATACAGCATAATAACGGAATACACAGGATAACGTGATCAAAACATTATGGTAAAATACAGCTGTTTTTGCTGGTAAACTGAAAAATATCATTTCCATGTAACATGGTTAGTACGAGGTTGAACCGCCATGAACTGCGTCACACTGTGCAATTCTGGCATGGAGTCTGTCGTACAGATGTTGGATGTAAGTTTGGGGTATTGAGTTCCAAGCATCCTTAACCTGGACGCGTAAATCGGGGATGGTCGTGGCTGGCCGTCCGGATAAGTCGTTGTCCCATAAAATCCCACACGTGCTCAATGGGGGACAAATCCGGTGAACGTGCAGGCGTGGAAGTTGTCTCACACCCTGAAGTGCATGTTGCGTTGCACGTGCGGTGTGTGGGCGCGCGTTATCTTGCTGGAAAACACCACGATGGACCGACCTTACAAATGGCACAAGAACGGGCTGAATGATGTTGTTGATGTAGGAGGTGCTGTTTAACGTACCCGGTACAAACACTAGTTGTGTACGGGAGTGATAGATGATCGCTCCTCTCAACAGGAGACCAGGTGTAGACCCTGTGTGTCGCTGGTGGATGCAAGAAGGGTGGAGACGCTACCCTGTACGTCTGCGAACACGCATACGGCCATCGGCGGCTCCCAAGAAGAATCTGCTTTCATCGCTGAACACGTCAGATCGTCATTGCGTTCTCCAGTGCAGACGTTGGCGACACCACTGCAGCCGTTCCTGACGGTGGGCTGGAGTCAGAGGTACACATGCCAGAGGCACACGTGCCCGTAGTCCTGCATCCAGTAGACGGTTGCGGATTGTTCGCACAGTCACCTCAGGTGCAACGGCAGCTCTAATTTGCGTCGCAGGGGATGTTCTGCTTGACAACGCCGCTCTTCTTATGCGTCGATCGGTCCGCTCATCAGTCCGTCTGTGACTCCCGGTTCCACGTCTTCTCGTGTGGGAATGTTCTTCGGACCATCTACGCCACCATCGTACCACCACCGATACTTCCCGTCCAATTCGCTCCGCAATACGAATACGACCACCCGGCCTCGCGGAGTCCGACTAGAAGACCTCGCTCAAAGTCCGATAACTGCTGAAATCGTACACGTCTTCCATGTCCAGGCATTGCAGCTTCTTCAAGGTCTTCGCACGTGTCCGTACGCCGACGACTGATTACATTCCCTTTGCCGTACTCCTTAAATACCACCGACGATAATTTGCATATTATGCCGTGCTGTGGCGTAGGCGCTCACCGGTTGGTCCCGAAATTAACATCACACCTACGTAAACTCGACTCTATTAACATATATAAATTTCATGATCGTCCGCCAATTCCTTCTTGGTGTTCTTTTTTCACTTTCCGCCAGTGTATGTAATGACATAGACAATCATTTTCAGCAATTCTCATATTCGAATCTGTTCAAAAATCCACCACGAAAACCTCATTTCGATGAAACGTGACTTATGTACAGGCATAAACTTAATAATTTTCAGCAACTCTGACATAGCAACAAATATTCGAATTTGCTCGAAAAGTCACCACAAAAGTTTTCTATAACGTGGGCATGAGTTATTTTACGATGCAACAAATGTCTTATACAATTAAATGCATCGAATATCTGTTCAAATATCGCAGTAATTTCACTTGGCATGTTCCAGCTCTCTGTTGCTGATGTATTTGGAAACTCCATAATTACTATAACGATACGGAAAGAAACAACCCCCAGCGTAGCCTACAACTCCAATATGAAAGACGCGATGACCTGGTCACGTGGGATATCAAATGGCAATACGTGCACGAAAGACAAAGGCAGACTGACACAAGACAGACTCTTGTCGAAGAAACTTTGCTAGACTTTCAACCAGCAGTAGATTGATAATGGTTGATGATGATATACATGCCTAACAACCGGATTTCATTACAATCAGTAAAACATCCAAAGAAAAGAAATATCTATCAACGTCCACGAGCGACTGAAATGTGTGCTACCAAAAATTTCAATTTGTGCACACAGCATTCCTCATAACGGAAAATATCTAAGACAAAGATGATTTTCAAATCGGATTCTTAGCGAAAAAGATACGGTTCTACAAATGAAATGAAATTTACACACATATTGGCAAAACTGTATGATACAAAAAATTGGCAAATATACGAAACATGTTCCACGCCGGAAACTCTATCAGTAGCAAAACGATTTTTTTAAATCTAACGTTTGGAAGTAAAGATAACATCACTACAAAGACTTAAGTTTTCCCACTAGGGGCGTAAATGTAACATTATTTTGAGAAACAAAATACACAAATGTTATTTGCGGTAAGTGGTGTCCGAATGAAAACGATATACTTCAGTTAGATGTTTAGAAATTAAGATACGATTGTAAACATGTTAAAAACAGAAATAGACAACTACAGACTGTACTTCCCTAGTGGCAAACCATTTTGTCAAAAAATATTGTAAAATGCATATAAAATGTTCATCGTTATAAGCTGTAACAAAACAAGAATTTTTAAAACCCGATTTTTAAAAGCAGGTTTCGGGGGAAATACACTGTTAAAACTTTTGTGGTAGGTTGCACCAAAAAGTGGTGCTACGCCAGCTGCACCACTTCGTGAGGAAAGATACACCTTTGTGTGGTGCAAACAAAACCCAATAACATTGTGCAACTTTGCTCCACATTATGGTACCAGGTTTTACCATGTTATTGGGTTGTGTTTGCACCACACAAAGGTGCTTCTTTTCTGAGAAAGTGGTGCAGTTGGGGTAGCACCATTTTTTAGTGCAACATACCACACATTTTTTAACAGTGTACAATATACATTTACGCTCCCTAGAATTGGCAGCATGCACTGCTTGAAGTAAAAACTGTACATAACAAGAAAGATGACATCGAATTTTCGGGTGTAATGAGCACGTCTTTTGAATCCGTTCTGACGCAAATTAAATTTATCAAAGCTATTCAAAGTCAATTGAACCGGTCTAGAAAACAATAGTATCTGACCGAAGAAACGAATTTTTCAATCGGGTTTTTAATCCCGCAGATATTGCTGCAAACGGAATCGTGAGCTTACGCCCTCTGCTTGCAGACTTGTGCTTTAAGAAAAATTTGAATTTATATGAGAACCATTTCGCAGCAGGCTGCTCTCCATCAAAGAAAGAAATTTTCAAACAGAGATGTCGACAAACATAAGATATACATCTATGCCCCCTGGCGGGAAACCCATGCATTATTTTAAGAAGAAAGTGTTCTCAAAAAGTTTTTTGATGTGAGCGGCATTGGTCCAGCAAAGTATTTTGTTCAGTCGAGTTTTCAGGAGCTCAGATTTTGCTGCAATACATCAGTAGCAGAAATTAACACCTATGTCCCCAGGTGGCCAAACCATTCTTTACCAAATATTAGAAATTATATGAAAAACAGTTTACGTCTGGAGCTGTACGCGGTACCGAAATAATTTTTCAAATAGGAGTTTTAGAAGCAGAAATAACGTAGAACACGCAATTTACCTTTGCGACCTCTAGCGGAAAATCTATAATTTGCTTGAAAATTTTGAATTTATATGAAAAATATTTCGCATCGGAAACACTATCCAACAAAGAAGGAATTTTTCAAATCGGACTCCTAGAAGTAGAGATATTCACAAAAATAAGATATACGTCCCCTGGCGTAGAAACCATGCAATATTTTAAGAAGAAAATATTCCTAAAAGATTTGTCGACGTGAGCAGTATCGGTCCACTAACGAATATTTTTTAATTGAGGTTTTAGAATATTTTTTAATTGAGATTTTAGAAGCTCATTTTGCTGCAAATACATCAGAAGCGGAAATTAAGACTTACGGCCCCTGGTGGCAAAACAATTTTTTACTAAAATTAGAAACTATATGAAAAGGATTTCCAATCAGGATCTGTATCCTGTGCAGAAATATTTTTTCAAATCGGAGTTTTAGAAGCAGAGATATCGAGGGAAACGCAATTTATTTTTATCCCCTAGCGGAAAATCTATGAATTACTTGAAAATTTTGAAATTTTTTTAAAAACATGTCACACCGGAAACTATCCAATTAAAAAAACATTTTCAAATCGGACCAGTAGATGCAGAGATAGAAAAAAATAAGATATTCGTCTACCCCTCGGGGGGGGGGGGGGGAACCATGCAATGGCATCGCTCCACGAAAGAATTTTTTTCAATCCAGATATTAGAAGCTCAGTTTTTATGGCAAATACATCAGAAAAAAAATTAACACTTACGTCCCCTGATGGCCAAAGTATTCTTTACCAAACATTAGAAATTATATGCAAATCCATCAGGAGCTGTATCCGCTGCAGAAAAAAATTTCAAATCGGAGTTTCAGAAGAAGAGATATAAGGGAAAATGTAATTTACTTTTACACCCCTTAGCGGAAAATCTATGCGTAAGTTGAAAAAGTAACTATACCTAAAATACTCTTCTGCATAAATGGAATCGAAAGAATCTGTTCAATCGGATGTTTAGAAGCAAAGATACGGAATAAAATGTATTTTGAATCGACATCTGCATCTACGCCCTCTAGCGGCGAAATTGTACATCGTAAGGAAAAACGAAATGAAGGAAGATCATTCGCATATTTCAAGCTTCCCAATGCAAAAAGAATTTTTTAAAATCGGACAAATAGTTGCAGAGATATGGTGTCCCCAGAAAGACGGACAAACCGATAACGCAAGCACGATCTTTTTTTACAAAAGACGTGCTAAAAACGCATTCTTGCTAAAAGTACAGGAAGATAGTAATTTTTTGAATCGTTTAAGAAATTGTATAATGTAAAATATATTCTGTATTTAACAGCATGTGCATTTGTGCCCTTTAGGATCCAGGATGTGCATCGGAAAAAGACCAAAACATACAGATTATCTTTCTCCTAGTTCAGGCTTTCGACTGCAAAAATAATTTTTCAAATAGGACTAATAGTTGAGGAGATATGATGTTCACAGATGGACTAGCTTAAATGGTGATACTACACTCTGTAGACAAAACAGAGATAGGAGTGATGGGTAGTTGACTTGGGCATCCAACACGCAGAATAGAATAGATCCAAACCGAACGCAGGCGACAAATTGGAGGACAGCAAGGCTTTCTAACAGTGTATCACAATTGACGAACATGGGCAACATGGTGATCTGAGCGACTTTGATCGTGGACCCATTGTCGCGCCGCAAGTGGTAAGAACCCTAGGGTTCCAGAGGGCAACCGTATCAAGGGTGTTACGTGAGTTACGTACCAGCGCCCAAACAGCAAGCGGTGACAGACTACACGCCATTGATGACAGGGGTCGAGGTAGACTATCCAGGCTCGTAAAGACCGACCGCTTGACAGCGGCGGCGCAATTCACATCCAGGTTAAATGTTTAAGGCCCAAGCACTGTCAGCGAGCGAATGGTACGACGCACGCTGCATTCCCTGGGCTATGGGAGCCGACGCCCTACCCTACTCGTGCGTAACTGTTGACTGCACGTCATCGGAAATCACACCTCGCCTGGCGCCGGGAACATTAAAACTGGGCCTCTGCAGAGTGGCGCCGCTTCGTGTGGTCAGATGAATCCAGATTTCAGTTGTACCGAGCTGACGGAATCGTGCGGGTGTGGCGTCGACAGTACGAAGTAGTGCCACGTCGGCTCTGTTTAAGACGGTGGTGGATCTGTAATGTGTTTGGGGAGTCTTCTTAGTGGGTCTGGAGAGGTCCTTAACCGATGCGCGCTACCAGCATGTGCTGTCTGATTACCTACACGCTTTCACGCCTTCGCGCATCCTGCGGCCGATGGTCTGTTTCATCAGGACCATACGCCGCTCCACCATGCCGCAATCACTCAGGTATGGTTCGAGGAACACTCATCTCAGTTTGAAACCCTCCAGCTGCCTCCATGGTCCTCGGATTTAAACCCCGTGGAAGCTCTACGGAATGCTGTGGATCCATAAATCCTGGACAAGCTCTATGGTTGCATCAGATAACGTCTCGGGCGGTCAGTGCTTGAAACAAGCATGGGTGGCGTTACTTCCAGAAACCCTCCGGCATTTGGTGGAGTCAATGCGTCGCCGTGTACAGGCTGCTATTCTCTCTAGAGAAGTAACAACACGGTATTAGGTAGGTATCTTTAATGTTTTCTACATTGAGTGTATAAGCCTGTACTTTTGTATCAAAAGGCATGCTCAAATAACAGCTAATGAAGAATTTCCGTAACTCGAGATGATTTCCATGCATGAAAAACTCATTTTGAAAGCCATTGGCGCTATATTGGGCGTTTCTATTGGTATGTATCATAAGGGAGCTCCATATTAATTAGACAGGCTGTAACTTTGACAAAATGACCACTAAATTCTAGTCTGATTTCTTTGGGACAGATACGAATTTACAGCATGCACAGAGTTCATGGAAGGTTTTTGATGAAAGCGAATGATAAGTTAGCATGATGTCAACTTAAAAAAAAACAAAAACAAAAAACAATGCTGAGATTTATACGGCGAATGCATGAACAACGCAAATGATGAAACTTCGGCTTGTGTGTCTTGTACAATCTGCATGCAAAATAGGATCGTATCTAATGATAGACTGTTCTTTTTAATTATTTTTATTATATACATACATACATATCACTAAGCTGTTCTCTGAGATTCAGAGGTTGGCTCCAAAAAGAAATACAAACTACCAGATATTTTTACTTTCTGTTGTCGTATCAAACTTCTCGATTTACAGCGATCTTTACATACAACTCGGGCTTCACTGATATCCATTACACGCCGTGCACAAGATCTTTTATACTTCATACACATAATATTTTTCTCTTCCTGCCACTTGGGCTAAAAAGATTTTCTTAGTAAGCATCTCATCACTCATTCTTTCAACATGGCCAAACCACCGAAGCATATTTGTCTCCATCTTGCTAACAACATTTTGCTTCACATCACACAACTGCAACACATCTTCATTCCTCACACAATCAGACCGTGTCTTGCCACAAACCCCGCGTAACTAACGCATTTCTCCAGTACACAAACGACTCCTATGTTTCTTCTGCAGTACCCAGGTTTCACTGCCATACATCAGAGTAGGAACAATTACACTTTCATACACAGATATGCGGGACTCTCTAGAGAACCCATCATTCCTGTGAAAACCTCCCAGAGCAGCTATGACTTTCAATGAAGAATTCACTCGCCTACTTATTTCCCCATTCAATTTGTTCTCACTGTCAGACATGCTTCATAAATACACAAACTCCCTCACCTGGTCAATCACAGTGCCGTTTATACTTACATTACATTCAGTGCTACCAGTTCCTCTCTCAAACACCATAACTTTGGGTTTTCCCTTGTTTATACTCAGTTTGAATTTCATGCAAACTTCGTACATCCGAGACAACATACTCTGCAAATCACTTTTGCTCTCTGGCAAAAGGACAGTGTCATCAGCATACAGCAATCTGCACACACGGATATCACGAAGACATAAACCACTATTATCTGTTTTGGCAACACGCATGCATGCTTCCATAAGTATATTAAACAGCCATGGTGACATTACACAACCTTGTCTAACTCCTGCACCAATAGAAATCGATTTTGATAAAACACCATTCACTCGTACACAAGCTCTACTACCAGCATACATGGCTTTTACACTATTAAGTAGATTCCCAATAACACCATATTCATTCAATACCTTCCACAAAAGTGTCCTATTTACTCGGTCGTAAGCTTTCTCTAAATCTATGAAGGCAGCAAAAACTTTCTTACCAACAGCCAGATACTTTTCATACATCGTGCGTAATGCAAAAATCTGGTTAGTGCAGCCTTTACCAGGCATAAAACCACTCTGAACATCCCACACTTTCTCTGATGTAAGACCCCGTACTTTTTCAATAACAACCTTACCAAACACTTTCCCTGGCACACTTAGTAGGCTAATACCACGATAGTTCTTGCATTCAGTCTGATCACCTTTTCCCTTATACAAAGGAACAATAATAGCATCCTTCTAATCCCAAAGGACCATTCCTAACTCCCGGACAACTGGCAAATTTCAGTTAAACAGTCAGTTATAGAGTCACCACCATATTTCAACATCTTTATGCCATCAACCCCCGGAACCTTACCATTCTGAAGAAATTTTAGAGCTTTACACTGACACCTGAAAAATTCCATGCTTTGAAAAGACTCACGAAACTATTACGAGAAACCTGCAACCTGGGTGCATATGAGGTCGCTGACCAAATAGTTTCACAAGCTCATTGATAACCCCATGTATCATTTGAATTATATCATGGTTTAAGTGGCGCACATAGGGTTTATGTCTAAGAGACAGTTTGCTATGATTATTTATTTCGAAAGAGCACGAAATTATTCGTATACATTTTCCTTGACTCACGTTTCAGAGAACCTTTTGAAATTTTAGATTGTTATAAAATCATGATTGTTACTAACAAAAAAAAAAAAAAAAACAATTATCGAAGCATCTACACCGAAAATATCTGAATGTTCAGTGAGCTTTGCTTTGGCAGAAATGATTGCGTCACAGCGCCTTAAGTTTTATGTTGCGCCGTGGTACACAAAAAGAGCATGTACGCCACGTGATACATGTAATGAGCAACACGCGGTATACCGTACGAGCTATAAATGACGACAGCAGGATAGAAGATCTGACCAAGTGGTCACTATAGAAACATGGAGAATTCAACAGCTAGAGAGAAAGCGTTCGATGATGAAGAGGCGTCGCAACGGCCAGACTTTTGTAGTCAATGGAAACTCTGAAACAATGCCCGAAATATTAAAATAGTACTTTAAAGCTTAAGAAAGGGTTAGAAAAACTGCAAACTGTAAGCTTCAAGGCTTCGGAGTAAGACGAAGTCTCAATAAACTTGGAATTTTGTGTATGAGAGAGTTCAGCTACCCTCCGCTAAGAATTTAAAACTTGTGAAGTCTCGACGATTCTCTGATATTCAAGAACTGAAGTCTAATAGATGTGAAAATTAATTTGAGACCGCGCTGCGTTATGTGATCGGGATCTGCAGAGTGATATCACAGATCCGGTGATGTTTCCATCTCTTCTTCCAAAAGAGTGGCCTCACCTCTATGAGTGATTACAATAAGCGTTACAGGAGTTACATGAAATATCTTGTGCTTCGCTTTTATACGGAGATTTTGGCAAAATCAATTTAGTATTTAGCAAACTTTGCGAAAACTAAAACAATTTTTTTAATCATTCGGTAATAATTTGGTATAATTTTTTCCATAGCGGAATCCGAATTACAGCATATCAGTTACGGAAGGATGAAAACCTCAGCCAATGGCGACCTTTATAAAACAGGCTGTCTCATTCAAAATGTCTTCATCCGAGCATAAGTTCACGACTTGGCTGGGGTAGCTGCAGAACCCAAAGACCTCAAAAAACAAACGGTTTAAGATAAACATTGCGTGCTTTAATTTCAGTATTCTGATTTTACAATTCCTGCATCAAAATTAAAAAGTCCATTACTCTCTCTTCTACAGTACAAGAAATGTACGGAATATTGATGTTGATAAATGTACAGAAGTTATCTAAGACAAATGAATCACTGTACAGATGTCTACTACATCGAAGTAGCGAAGTCTAAGCAAAACTTTATCAGTCAGAGATGAGATCAATATCAGTTCATACTGGAATCTAAAAAGTTCGGAAAAAAGAAGAAAGTGGTAACCCACTTTGGTAAACGCGCCAGTCATAAAACAACAAGTCTGGGAAATATGCATGATTTTTTTTTCTTTTTGTTTCCAAAACTTATTCGAATCTTAAAGGACATGCACTTTTGGCAGCACTAAGGGACAAACGAACATCACTTGGAGTATCAATGCTTATCTTCATCTAGCATTAACATTTGGTATCTTTGGAAGGATTGGTAAAAATTATACTTAGCATTAATTTTAAAATACGAGAGATAGAATCGTGGCCAAAAGTCCTGCACCATTAGACCGAAAGTCAATTTTTGATGTTTGAACTCAACTTATACAGCGTAATGGTAAAATAGGGAATACATATTATACATCATTTTAAAGGAAATTTTATGCTGAATTCAAATTATTTTTATAGAATGTTATTACCAGTAATAGAAGTAAAGTTACAAGCAAAAGTACGGCGTCTAGTCATAAAAAGCAACAAATAGTGGAATTTGTGAAATTAGTGTACAATGCATTTAACGTAAAATTACTGTACAGTACATTATTGAAAC
The DNA here is from genome assembly GCA_039090855.1 of Macrothele yani. NCBI lineage: Eukaryota > Metazoa > Arthropoda > Arachnida > Araneae > Macrothelidae > Macrothele > Macrothele yani. Next base: position 13,858,307 of record CM077012.1, read on the forward strand.
TTGCAGGACACTTGAACTTACCAACAAGAAAAATACGCTTTAATATTTAATTGGATAATAACGGTTTCTTATTAACAAAGTGCACCTTCTTGGCATGGAACTAATGAGCTTCTCTAGTTCTTCATTAGTGATAACACGGTGCCGTACGCTCTTACACACTCAATTAATATTGTTTTACATGTGGGTCTTTGTTGGCGGATTTTTTGCTTCAATCTCACCCACATATTCTCTATGGGATTAAGATCCGGTGACTGTGCCGGCCACTAAAATTTCCTTATAATTCTTCGATTAAACCACTCGTCAACCAACTTTGACCGATGACATGGCGCGCTACCGTCCTGAAAGATAAAATTCCGCAAACCGATGTCTTGTGCAAATGGTAGCAGTTTGGGTTGCAAAATATCCACATATTTCGATCCATTCAACGTGCCATCAACAATGTGCAGACGGCCAACACCACTGGCTGAAATACAGGAACATAACATCACCGAATATGGGTGCTTGATTGATGGCTGGGTGCAGCATGCCTTATATCTTTCACCAGACCAACGACGTACATAATAATTTCCATTATTTGCGGAAATAGTAACAGTTGTTTCATCACTGAAAATAACATTTTTTCTTTCATCAACAGTCCAAATCTTGTGTGCTTTGGCCGAAGCAATTCTGTTGAGCCGTTGTTGTTCAGTAAGGAAAGGTTTTCGTGCAGTCAGTCCATTTTCTTGTAGCCTACGACGAACTGTACGTGCAGATGCAATAATGCCTACTTCATTCTCCCACTCATTTCTTAAATCAGTGGCTGTTGTAAACCTTGATTTTAAGGAACTACGAATCAACATGCGATCACCACGTTCAGCACACAGCCTTGGTCGACCTGTTCTTTTTCTGTTTCCCACACATAAAGTTTCTGCAACTCTTTTAATGGTGCGGAAGTGGAATGATCACAGCCACGTTTAACAGCATTTTTACGACTACTGAATCCAAGTTCATGCAAAGTAATAATTTTTGCCCTGGTTTGAAGAAGCAGGGCCAATTTTCGGGTCTTTGACATTCCGAAATTCAAATATCACCAGGAATTCTACATAAACTTCTGTCAACTGATAACAAGCAGCTGCGTTCTAAGACGGCAAATCAGATCAGGTCTTCAGTAGAGGATTTTAGGAAGGGAGTGTCTGACCCCAGGTCTTAAACAACCCTTAGAAATAGGAAGCTAGGAGATTTGGGCTAGAGTGCCTGATAGGAAAGTGACACGGAAGCAAAGTAGAAAGGGGGAAGAAGACGCCCTTATTTATTACCGGGAGGGGGCAGCACCCGAGGTCCGACGGCTTAATGTGCCCATCCAACGCACGGCGGATATTTAGTGTATCGAGCGTTCGTACCTGCCTGGGATCGAACCTGAGGTCTTTTCCGTGGCAGTCACGAACGTTGTCCTCTAGGCCACCCGCGGGGTTCTCCTATAAGTCGGCAGACGATTCTAAATCCTTTTATATCAAACTAGCGGACGTCGGAGAAAGCTATAGTGGATTATAGGGGCGCGAACACTATTTCAGAACTGGATTTTTGTTTCCTCACTTGCACATTTTTGCTTGTAACTTCACTTCTGTTACTGGTAATAACATTCTGTAAAAATATTTGAATTCAGCATAACTCTCCTTTAAAATGATGTACACTGCCGGACAATTGCTAAGGACGGATGACAATAGCAACGATACCAACCATAAAATGGAAGGCAGGAAAATGTGTAAATTAGCATAAGTGCAGGATACAGTAAGACGTGTTGTGCGTATGCAAATTTTCGATTGCCGAACTTGTTAGTGACGTCATGGCGCTGATAAGAGATATAAAGGATTTGACGCGTATTGACCGTTGTTGTTCAAACGCAAAGTTGAAAGGGAAAGAATCAATTGACGAACTTGCAATTTTCAGTATGTCTTCCCGACATCACCTAGATGATTTTACGCGTGGCCGTATTATTGGCAAGATTGAAGAAGGGCGAAAAATAACAGATGTTGCCAGGGAGTTCTACGTCAGCCACTGTGTTGTTTCAAGGCTTTGGAAATCATTTCAAACAAATGGAGAGTGTAGCAAACGTCACGGGAGAGGTCGTGTTCGCAGTACGACACCTGCAGAAGATCGGTGCATAGTGCTATCAACAAAAAGACACCGGCGCAGCACAGCTAGTGAGGTAGCAAACCAGTTTATGGCTGCTACTGGCAAGCGGATCTCCCGAAAAACTGTCGCCAGACGTTTGCATGAATGAGGACTATACGCCCGCCGTCCTGTTGTGTGCATCCCATTGTCCAGACGTCACCGTACCGCCCGTTTGCAATGGTGCCATCAACATCGCAATTGGACTGATAACGACTGGTCTGCTGTCCTCTTCTCAGATGAGAGTAGATACAGTCTATCGTCTGATTGTCGACGACAACTGATCTGGCGTGATAGTGGTACTGCATATTGTCCAGCAAATATACAGGAAAGGGACCGATATCCGACATGTAGTGTCATGGTATGGGCTGGCATCATGATCAATGGCCGTACGTCCCTCTATGTGCTTCCAACTGGGACTATGACTGGCCAACGATACATTAATGATGTTCTGCTACCTCATGTTCGCATGTTCCGTGGTGCTGTCGGTGATAGATTCATTTTCATGGACGACAACGCAACATGTAATCGAACAGTCGCTGTCCAGGAGCGTCTTGAGAGCGAGGATATTCAACGCCTCGTATGGCCAGCACGTTCTCCAGATCTGAATCCCGTTGAAAATGTGTGGGATGCTTTGGGGAGGAGTCTTGCTGGTCGCCAATTCCCTCCAATAAACAAGGACACCCTCATCCGTGCACTGACAGAAGAATGGGATAAATTACCCCAACAGCTGCTTGATAATGTTGTGCAAAGCATGACACGACGTGTGGAATCTTGCATCGCCCTCCATGGTGGCCATATCCCGTATTGACATCTTACGCCGGAACGTCTGCGGACGGTAATTGCATTTTTTTCACGTTTCCGTATTCTGCACAAAATGGCCTTTTTGTCCCTTGAACACGTTCCAAAGCCTTCTGGATCTCAGAGCACAATAAATTGTCTTTCTTGTAATGTCCTGGCATTCTGACATTATTTTATTTCACTTGGCATCCAACCACACTTACTTTTTTATGCGCTATATAGCCGTTTATGATCCGTCCTTAGCAATTGTCCAGCAGTGTATAATATGTATTCCTGACTTTAGCATTACGCTGTAAAAGATGACTTCAAACATCAAAAATTGACTTTTGGTCTACTGGTGAAGGACTTTTGGCCACGACTGTAGTTTATTTCATCAAACTACTCATTGTTTTGCAGAGCTCAGTTTCTACCATACTTGGTTCCAGATGCTCTGTCACGCGCGCTTGTTATTTCCCACTTATAACGTCCTGAAAAATCATGAAAAAAATTGTATTACACTAATCACTTTCAATAAGATTGCAAGACTAGTAGAAACGTGCTGCGGTCTGGGTGATCCAGCTTCGGTCAAAATTACCAGTAGACATCTAATCCTCGGCATTTGGTTGGAATATTGTTCCGTGTTTTAACTTTTTCTGAAGGTGATTCTTTGGCTGTGCTGTAAGGACATCTACTGTATAACAGCATACGAGTGTAATGGAGATTCTCTTCAGAAAACCAGACTTCTGTCTCGTCTCGTTTTTAACTCTTTCTTATAGGCTGTTTTTCTTTAATTACGTATCATGTTTACCTGGCAGATTAATCTCTTTTCTTTAGAGTGCCAAGCGGAATGTAAGTTTCCAAATTTAAAAGCTGTCAGTTCGCTTTCTGTGAAAGTGTGAGTAAAAATGACAGACAAAACAAAGCTTTGGGATACAATTTTAATGCATTCTTCATGTATAGATTTCGGATATAAGAATCACACGTATTAAATTACTTTCACGTTAAATATTAGGGCCACAAGTTCGAATTTCTAAAACATGAGATGCTGGCGTTATGCAGCATTCATAATATTCTCAGCAGCTTTTGAATTATTTTATTCCCAAAGTCTCAAACACACAAACCCGTAATTTCATCTCATTAGTTTTCTTTCTCGTTTCTTCCAGTGTATATAATAATTCATTCCCGCAATCTAGTGATAATGTTTAATGACTTTTGAGCTTCATTTCTGGAATTGTTCTCGGTTCCTAAATTTTATTTTTATCTTTAAACAATTTATTTGAAGTAAGAAGCTAAACGAAAGGTAATCCACGCATAATGAATTTCTCTATTTCTAAATTCTTTTTAATTGGAACGAAACCAAAACAAAAATTTTATACAGTATATATACTCTTTGCAAAAAAAAAAAAAAAACGAAGCACCCCGAGAAAGTCGTTCGATCCTGATGAAACTCTGACTACGAGTACCTCAGAGCCCAATATGCAAATGATTAAAAATGAACGACAAATGACTAAATAATGGCCCGCAACTGCGCATGAGAGCCGCGCATCGAGGAGAGCATGTCGATGGCTGAGCGCAACGACAGAGCGCGAGGATCGAACTATCGTGAGAGCCGTGCGAACCGAACTGAATTCGTCGCTGTCAACCATCCGTGGCGATGTTGCGTCGTCTACCAGTACGGAAGTGGCCATCCGGACAGTTTAGTTGCCAGGTAACTTGCAGCATGGGGACTACATTCGACGACGCCATTCCGCCGCCTACCACTGACCAGCGAGCATCGCCGCCACAGGTTGCAGTAGTGTCGCGCCTGATCAACGTGGAATAGTGTCAAGTGGCGCCGTGTTGTCCTCATTGATGAGTCACGGTTTCCACTTAGCGCCGATAGCCAGCGTATAATACGGGTCTGGAGATGAGCCGGCCAGCGCACAGATCCTGCCTTTACTGTGGAAAGGCACACGACTCGCACACCGGAAGTGACTATCTGGGTAGCCATTTCCTACGATTGCCGGACACCCTTGGTAGTCCTTCGTATCACCCTCACGGCTCAACGGTACATGGACGACATTGCACGACCTGTGGTGCTGCCATTCTTGCCGCATCATCTTCGAGTATTTTTTTTAACAGGATAATGCCGATCACAGACGGCACGGCTCTCCCAGACCTGCCTCCGTAATGTCGAAAACCTTCAATGGCCCACCCGACCTCTTACCGTTCTACTATATTTGGGACATGGGACGCCACCTACGTTTCATCCCGGAATGTCGGCGATCTGGCCCGCAATTAGGATACTACATGGCATTATATACCTCAGGACAGTATCCGTGAATTATCTGCGTCTATGCGTCTCCGGGTAATTGCTTTTATCAGAGCCGGAGTTGGAGCTACAACGTACAGACTTGTTCCACTCTTGTAGTTGTTTTACCCGAATAAATGACCCAACAACTGCTTTGGAACCGCAATCACTTCCTTTCCTGTACATAGCACATACCAATTTTCGTCTCGATTGGATGTTTCCTGGGTGCTACGTGGTTTTTTTGAGGTTTTTTTGAGGTTTTTTTGCAAAGAGTGAATATTCTGCAGGTGAAATGTTAATTATTTAGACTAGATAGTTACAGCGTAAATCATGCAAAGTTCAGTTTCACGCACCATTGCTCTTGCACAATATAATTGAGTGAACTGATGGCACGAAAAGTTCGTTCACTCAGAATAAAAATTATATTTTGTCTCCGATAAATTTTCTAAAATGTTCCCCACACACATACATTACTCACAAGTGGAGAGCATCCGGCATTAAACGAGTGCAGGAGTTTGAATTCGGTTTTGCGAGAAAGCCAATGAATGCAAAAGATTTTGTTTAAACTTATAAATTCTTCAATCGTGCAGTCGATTTCAGTCAAACTTTAGTTTTCTTGCCTGTGTCCTGAGAATTTGGAGATGTTACAATCTTTAAACACTTTAACAGCTGTTGTTAAAGTGTTTAAAGACTGGATTGTCAGCCAAAAAACTGGGTTTCTACGTGCAACGTGTGGTCGTCATCGACTAGTGACTGCTCGGGCGGAACGGAGAGTGTCCAGACTGGTAACAGACAACAGAAGGGCAACAGTGCAGCAAATTACAGACCATCTTAATCAAGGATCCCCTCAAATGATCTCTGCACGCACTGTTCGCCGTACACTGCAACGAATGGGATAAGGCAGCCGAATCCTTATGAACACCTTTGCTGTCTGCCGTTAACAAGAGAAAACGTCTCCAGTTCGCACAGGAGCACAAGGATTGGACAGTCGATAATTGGAAACAAATTATGTGGTCCGATGAATCACGTTTTCAGTTGCACCATGCCGATGGCAGAGTGAGAATTTGGCGGAAACAGCACGAAAGCATGAACCCCAAATCCGTTGCTACAACCCTTCAAGCTGGTGGAGGCAACGTTATGGTTTGGGGAATGTTTTCCTGGCATGCTTTGGGCCCTTTAATTCGTGCTGATCAACGTCTGACTGGCACCTCATATTTAAACATCGTTGCAGACCAAGTGCATCCTGTTATGTGGATGGTTTATCCCAATGGCGATGGCTACTTTCAATAAGATAATGTGTCCTGCCAGAGTGCTCGTATTGTACAGGATTGGTTTCAGGAACATGCCGGTGAGTTTACTTTGCTTAGGTGGCCCCCACAATCTCCAGATCTCAACCCCATTAAGATTTTGTGGGATGAAGTTAAACGAGCCATCAGACAGCTGGATCCACAACCCTGTAATCTCACACTCCTGGAAAGTGCTATTCATCAAGCATGGTCTCAGATTTCACAAACCACCTATCAACATCTCGTGGAGTCCATGCCACGAAGAATCGACGCAGTATTAATGGCAAAAGGTGGCCCAACGAAGTACTGAGAGGGTGGTCATAATAAAGTGGCCACTCAGTGTATTGCATTAGCGGCGAACCTAAGAAAAGTAAAAGAAGACCTTTGAATTCCTTGTTTCTATCCAACGGCAAGATGTCCGAAACAGGAGGACTAGCTCTTCTCAATCATGATTTAGGTCATGGTTTTAACCATAAAGGACTAGAAAGGAGCGCTTATCACCAATGACAGGTTTATGTTCGACACTGCTGAGACGGAGAACGATTTGTTTGCCCTACCTTGATAAAAAAAAAACCCCGGCCTCTATTGAAACTTCTTTGTTTGAGGAGCACAGAAAGTTTTGAGCACCATTTGGTTCAAGTACATCTGTAGCTTAAAGGGTTAAGAGCGCTTGTAGTCCTACTTTTGGTACGGGCTACATCTAATTGTAGATGGAATGCGTAAACTACACGGAAAAAATACAAGAAGGCATGATAGAAAGGGAGCAGAATGATTTTATAAGAATCCAGCTTCTCGTTTCTACTGGTGAGTAGATGCGATCGCCTTTACAAATTGTATTTTTCACGATTCTGTACAAAATGTAATCATTTATGCATTGTGTGGAAACATAACTTTTTTCTAAATGCCTTCAGGCTATTGCTGTTGTATTGATCGAAAATTAAAACCAAAGTTTAGGTAAATATGTTTCAGCAGTGTCATTTATTTCTGTACGCGTACAAAATAAGACTTATCCGAAAGTTTTTTGTGGAAAGGCAAACTTTAATTATTTTGGGTAGCATTTGGGCGTCGAAATATTTTTCGTTTACGTAGTTGGTAAACATCAATCTAGCAACCTGCTCATGCTCGGTTCTGCTGCTAATTTCCGCAAAAGTAACAACAGATGATCACTGTTGAGTTTTTGAAGCCAGAACACTTCATAATTATTCCTTACTTTCTTCGTCTTCTCCTCCTTAAAATTTCTTATAATGATAAAAGAACTTAAGCTATACGCTTTGTTTCGTCTCCATAGGCTTGCTGCATATCGTAAACATTGGAAGCATTCCACTCCAATTTAGAAAATGTTTACTCCGTTCTCCGGTGACTTTTTGTTGAATACATGCATGCTACATATATTAAGCAAGGGATACGTCGAAGAAAAAATATGCGTATAAAACTTGGTTGGAGAGCTTTTGGAAGGAAGAGTACAACTAATTTTCAAGAGCAATTTAGCATTACGTCTTAAAAGTCTTTAATCAATGCATCCTCCCATTTTCAGTCTTAACTTATGGATCAGAGACATGGACTTTAAACTAAAGAGACAGACACAGGTTGCGGACACCTGAAAGAAGCAAGAAGATATGCATGCTTGGTTGTGACGTACCTACCTCAGAGATGTCGCTCAAGTCAAAAAGGTCTAACCTTTCGTCCGAGAAGAGTCCAGGTTCGAATTCCAGTGAGACACGGATGGTGTACTTGTTTAACGGTACTGGAACCAGAGGCCTCAAATTAGGGACGGGTGATTGCTTATACATGTATTCCATTGAGTTGCTTATGGTGGTCGTTTAACCCCCAAAGCACACAAATAAGATTCAAGAGTTATAGAATTCAATAATTTCAATATTTTAGGTATAACGTAATTGTCTTTCCGCTGCAACTTAGTCCTTACGTCAGTAATTACGGTATGTGTGCTAAAGTCAATGTAATATTAGAAGGTAGTCATACGCATTACAAGAAGTCAATTGCAGTACTTACAAATACGTTTTTTTTTTGCTTACATGGTTTGTACTGCACATTCACATCCGGCTTATTGGCGTACTCAATACAGTATCAGTGATTTAACATCCAATCGCAGTATAACAGCACGTCTATCATCAATAACATCAATTTCCTTAAACAACCGCTGCATTGCCTTTTTATCTAGCGTTCTTATCCGGTCACGCATACATCACTTGTTCCGACCTCAGTGTGTTGCCAACATCATTCTCGTTCGAGGGAAAAGACAACGTTAAGGTTTGAAAATGTCTAAGAGAATCAACTCAAATTTGCATAGAAAAAGAAACTCAAAAGGAAAGTTAAAATAGAATATACGTTACACAGGTTGTAACGCGCCTATACTCTGTACAGGTGAGCAAAATCAAGATAATATCACATGTTTAACGAAGTGGGAACTCATGTGGAACCGTGGGCTCTTTCTTGGATCAGAGCCTGGGTTCCAGCCCTGGGTGGTACATAGTTGTCAGTTACTTGGGTTTCCTCTTGACTATGAACAGCGTGATTCCTAGCTTCAGATGTCCAGTCAAGCTGTTTCATAGCACAGGTGAACTCCAGCAACATTCAAAAGAAATAACGGTTGTTCTTTTTTTTTTTTTTTTTTTGGTATTTTTTAAAACAGGAAGTGAACCATACATACTGCGCAATTTCACAGTATCTGAAACTTACATAAAAGTAACCAAAATGTGAGAACGGGAACACGTCTAATTATTTTTTCGAATGAAAATATTGGGTTTACTTTTCCAGAGCTCAAACAAAACTCCAAAATCTTCGCCGATATGCATTTTACAGTTTATATTATTTATTCAGTAAATAAGCTGTTCCTATTGAACTAAAGTTAAGGAGATCGTCGGTAAGATGAATATAGATTGCGCACCTTAAAATTCAAAATCCATTCTGTTCCATTATTATATAAAAATTCTCTTAAGTCTCAATACTTCACAGACTTTTTCAATTTTATCGTTTCTAAATACTTGTTTTTTGCATAGCTACCTTATAATATTCGACGTACAAATAAAATATCGTCAAATTGGATTTGCACCAAAATAAATTTTGATCCCCCAATACTTAAGGAAGTCAAGCTCAGGATATAAGTTCATAAAAGCCTTTTGATTAAATTAGTCCATTACAAGAAGTTCACACCATGACTCAAAATACGTGAACGAAAAATGCATATTAAAATTTTGTCCAACTTTGGAAATTATCGCTCACACTAGTCTGACCAAAAGGACTAAATATATTATCCTTCAACAGTGTGCGTCAGATGAAGAGAAAAAAGGATAACACGTTAACTCGGTCCTACAATTGAGGCTGTTGTTTACTGCAGGGTATATATAAAGCTGTAAACACACGCTTCTGAGACAACTCAGCCTATACACACTAGTTTTAGATTTTAGTGAAACAAGATAAGACAGGAATTCCCTTTAAACATATAACATAGTACGAATCCTAATAGAAAAAAATGTTTGGGCTCAGCAATGAGCTTCAGAATTCAGAGGGCCTTTCTTATGCTTATGTGTCCATACCTCTGTTTGAATCAGTTTCGAGTGAGCACTACGAAAATTGCTTTTACAAAGACACTGCTACCTGATAAAATTTTCATGGTAACCATAATGTCACTATTGTTGCGGCGAAAATCCTTCGAAGTTCGGGTACACTGTATGGTATTGATAATGATTCGATTCGAAGACTATTCTTTTTTATTTCGTTTCGTTTAATTCACGATATTCTTTTCCCTATGCATCACGTATTACGTTACTTCTCTCCGATCCTCTCTCCCTGTCGTCATCGTCTATAGAATCAAAAGAACGTACAGCAGGCCAGGAACCATAATTTTAAGTACATTGTGATTGCGCCAAGTAAAAATAAACATCAGCCGATAAATGCCAGTTTGGACACTGAATAATTTCGTTTCTTATAATTTCTAGCAATAGAGCTTAGGCATAACTGTGTCCGCATCTTGGTGCCGAATTATATACGCACATGGAAAAACGTGGGAATCGGTAACATTTGGGGTTGAAGTAATATTCCACGGAGTTGCGGCTAGATACGGAGAATACCCAAATGATGAGCCGAGCTGACAGTAATGACGGAAGAAGTATTTAAAGGTGGGGCTTAACCCGGCAGATGTCCAGCCAAGACCGACACTAGGCTACCATAAACTGACCACTGGTCATTATCTAGTCGACAGGACGAATGAAGTGCTACAAGGATGCCTACAGCCAATGGAGCCTCAAACGGCACCCTCATTCGGGGATTTCCCCAGCCAGAAGCACGTGGAAAATCTGGATGTCTGAAATAAAAAGGGAAAACTGGAAAAATTCTAGTAGGGGGTTTATCGTGGACTGATGCTGAAAAGTCATGTAGAGAAGTTAGGAGAGACAGAGAGAGATACAGTAAGATAAGGAAACGTTTTCACCGAGAAAGTAAGGATCGATCCCAGATTATAAATAAGCGCACCTATGGTAAAGTCCAGTAAAGGCTTTGAGGAGGCGGCTTCCCTTACAACTTGGGATAACTTACAAACTGCATCTTGGATCTTTATGCGGAGAGAACCAAGAAGATGCTTGAAGGGTAGGATATTTTCCAAGTTTTTCAATCCAATTCCCATTTTCAAGTATAAAGTTAAATCGATATCGCACTAAGGATTTCTTACCCAGCATCGCTCAAGCTGTATTCAGTAGCATAAAATTCACAGCTAATCGTTTAGAGAAAATGTGCTGGTCAGGTTTGCATGTTTTCTTTAGCTATAGGGGCGATGTGCTATAGTGAAGTCTATCGGGTCCCGCTATTATATAATTAGAGCAAGGAACCTACATAGGTACAATTTGTTCTTGAGTTAAATTTATCCAGCTTGTATTTCTTTCCTTTGCAGTTCCTCAAATCAGTACTGCTTGACATATACATGCTTGTTTTGTTTAATGTGAAGCTGTTTCAGCTGGCGTGCAACTAAATAATGACATGCTTCAAAGATAAGCTTTAACTTTACTTTGCAGTAGCATATGAGTTCTCACAAGACCCGTTACGGTTCCTATGAAACACAACGCATACATGTTCTAATCATGAGACGTACATGTTCTAACCATGAACCAAGGAAACCCAGTATCATCGTTGACACCATTTGACGATCAAAATTAACTGGAAACCCATGTTCCAATTTTCAACATGGGACTTACTACCATTCAAGGTAACTTGTTCTTTAAGGATGTTAGTACATAAACATTGTACACTCATGGAAGCAAAAATTACAGCACGATGATGAAGTCTATCGAGGTAGGTCACACTTGGCACAATAATATATTAATACAGTAGTATGGTGCAGAGTATCTGCAATAAAAGATGGCTTCCCTTCCCCCATTGATTTACTCTGGGATATCCTGAGAAATGAAATACCCTAAAGTTTATGCTATGATGCCATTTCTGGGTTCCCTGCTCCCTCCCTCAGTATGGGTCATGTTCAAAACTGTTGTGTGTCCAGGCGTCGTGGAATTGACGCACACAGCTTCAAATAAGTGCCATGTAGCACATAACTCCAATCTTTATCCAAATGAACACGCAAGATTTCGAGTTTCTGCGCTGAGTCTGGATATCTCTGGATGTCCTAGATCAGCCTAATGTGGGAGGGGAGATATAGGGATGTGACAGGCAAACTTAGGAACTTGACATCATATAGAAAATGCAGAGCGACGGAGGCAACGTGGTGACGTGTATTCTCTTGTGGAAAAATGTCATTAGGAATGTCTAGGAGAAAGGGAACGCATTAGGGTTCCAGAGTGTGATCCACGTTTCGTTATGTTGTCAGTCCTCCTCGAATGGACACCAACGAGACGATCGGGTGTCGCAACTTATAACACCCTACACCATAACTGCTAAGATGCAAGCTTGAACGTACATACGCAAGATTCTCCCACTGGTCTTGATAACATCATTCCTTTATTCGTTTCATTATTTGCATCCATACAGAAGCAAGATTCATTAGAGAAAACAACGTGGTGTTATTCCTCTACTCAAGCACTCGGTTTTCGACACTGTTTGTTTGGGAGTTTAACGACCACCGTGAGAAACTCAATGAGCTATAAGCAGTCACCCGTCCCTAATCTAGGGACACTGGCCGCAGGGATGGGACAAAGCCAGAGCCGTAAAACAAAAACACCCTCCGTAACTCACCCCGGATTCGAACCAAATCCATGTCGAACAAACCTTTAAAAGCCAGCGCATTGGAGCGGCGATTTTCGACACCATATCAGATGCTCCTGGCGCTGGCCGACTGTCAGAGGCAAGCGACTTATTGAACATTGTGCATGTGCACCAGTTTCTGCCAAAGGCTGCTGGGAGATCCTTGTAGAGATCGAAGCATGCAATTCAGGAGCCGCGCTTCATTGGATACCAGTAGATATGGCAGAAGAAGTTTGTAGTTGTTTATTTCCGAGTGAGACGATCATCTTGATTGGTGTTATGCCTACATGGGTATGAATCCTGGTAAGGTTAGAGGTACCCTCCCAAATTCACTACTGTAAATTCTGTGTCACTGTGCATACATAATGACCAATTTGGTGGACGGACAATTCGGTATGCCGAGTAATACGCGTAATGTATCACTACTATATGGTCTCGCTCAAATGGTGGCCGTTGTTAATTGGTATCTGTATCACCCGATTTGGTATGGCATGCCTAAGCTGCAATAGGGTCTACAGTTGAACTTCAACTGACCTCATGCAGTGTATCATATCGTTTGTAGATTTAGAGGTTCATTCACACGAAATAGAGCATTCTGTTTTGAAAGAGGTAAAACATATCGTAATTACAGTGATAGAATGCCACACCAAGTACACGTAAATTTGCAGGGCAAGGAAGACTCAGCCAAGGCAATCGAGCAGGAAAGAACGATGAAACGTAGAAGAAAAGAGCAACAGCAAACCAAGAAATATGCTGAAAAGTCAATTCTGACGGCAACTTCAAAATGATGCCAAAGGAAATTCCGAGAAGAGTCCGGGTTCGAAGTCCGGGTTCGAATTCCGGTGAGGCATGGATATTGTGTGTTTGTCTTACGGCACTTGTTCTCTCCCTTCCCTGGAACCAGTGACCCTAAATTAGGGCAGAGCTACTGCTTATATCCCATTGAGCTGCTGACGGTGGTCGCTAAATCCTCAATAAAAAAAAAAGAAAAAAAAAGGGGGGGGGGGATTCCAATTACGATCAGGAATTTGCCAGCTCCGGATGACCTTATAGCAGCAAAAATTGTGATACTGGCTTATTAATCCAGCAATCAGAAATACCAGAATTGCCTAGCTTTACTGTTCTACAACAATAAAACTAAGCAGTTCAGGTATTTCTCATTGCTGGGTTAATAATCCTGTGGTTATTACGTGAATTTTTGAAAAGTATTCCTTCCATAACTTCCAAATTGTGGTACGTCTAATGGGAAGCCATCCGTTACAGTCCCACCTATATCTTCCTGCCTAGTGACGCCAAGGGCTGGCATTTGTTTTCAACACATTGTAGTATTCACAGTGTTGAAATGACGTCACGAGTTCATCTGTGATGTGTGTAGCAATTTTTGAGCAAATGCATGTATGAGAGCTTTGCAAGCATGCATCTTCGACAGTTTCTTAAAGTGTAAGCCTAGTTTAATTTTTCAGAGCTAGGGACCAGTAAGTGCACATTTTAAGGGACCATCACATATAAACAATCAAAAATTGTTTTGAATACAGCTGCTCAGACGAGAGCTTAGAGATCTCGTCGAAAAGTTAATAATCTCCTATAACATAGAACTCCATCTCTCTCTGCAAGCTTACCAATGGAGTCACTCCTAAAACTCATGAGATGTGTTACGATTTCGCATTACAGTTTTTTTATTTCACTTAAACGTTTTACATAGATTTTTAATACGTTTCCTGATTGCCAGAAAATAACTTAACATGATCACTTTGTCCATCCTTCTGAGGGTGCGATATCTCCGTTAAAAGAAACTATTTCTATTGAGAAAGCAATATTTCGCATCGAATATAGATGTACAAGCATTGCTAAGATTTGTTTTTACAAGTTCTCCGCAATTAATTACAAAAACTTTCCATTTAGATTGCAGGTGTCCAATTCTCCTGCTAGGTGATGTAAACGTGAAAATTTAAATCTGCGCTAATATCTCTTTTTAGAAAACTTTAGAAAAATTCTGAGATCGGATAAAGGGACGCATGCCTGAAGTTTGTCAAATAGTTTCCAGCTCTCAGGGCTTCAAATTTGCGTGTGAGGTGTCACAAAATTCTGCTTGCTAGACACATGTTTAAGTAAAAAACGAAAGCAATTGTATCAACTGGTGTCTGTTGCTGCATTCTACTTTTATGGATAGGTCTGTCACCGAAGGTATTTAAAAGACCGTTGCGATTTGCCCATGGTATAAGTATTCCATAAAGATCAAGACAAACCTGCATTTCGTGATGTTTTATTTTGCAGAAATCTTCCCAGCTGTTTTATATTTTCCAGCGAATTTATTGTTAATATATGCATGTGATCAGTTCATTCATAGAAGTCTCTATTCATATATGTAAGCACGTAAAAAAAATTTGCTTCCTCAAAGTCGCCGAAATGAAAAACAAAGCGGTTCCTTGAGTGCAGTTATGGGGAGTCTTTAGGATGGTGTTTCATCAGGTATTAGGTGATCTTGGTGCCACAGCTAGGAAAGACCAAGCCTGGAAAGCATCCAAGTACTGATAAACTAGGAACATTGTCAAGGCCAAAGATGCTGGAGAGAAAATATCTAGGGATGTCCTGTGCAAGACTTCAGTTTCCTGTTTGTGAGCGACATCAACTGACTAAGCACTAGACAAAAGAAAAGGAAAGAAAACAGGGGGATTTCTCAGCTGTAAACAAAGAGCACATAAAGGAGTTTCCGAAGAATATTCACAAGTTAAAACAACCAAAATTTTGCTATACATCACCAAGTATTTTCTTTTATATTTATATATATATATGCTTCATTTTAATATTGCGGAAAGCATTATAAAACACAACCACTCACCTCCCATAGCAAGATAATAGGATTCTGGTTGATTAGGTCACAGCTTGATGGTCCAGCAAGTTTACTTGATCGATTACGTCTCACATTGCGACTACTGTTGCGAGTAATGGTGAAATTTTCGTGCCAAAACATATTGCACGAATAGCACTGTAAGGCTACGTTTAGATTTCACATATGGCTGAACATTCATCTATCACTGAGAATAAGAATTTATTATTCTTATCAATAAAACTACCCTGAAATATGGCTTCCAAATGTGTGCACTGACAGTTTTCTTCAAGCCCACTCTTGATTTCAGCTCTCTGCAAGTCTTTTGTAATCATTTTCCAAAGGTAGAACTAGTCTCAAAGAACGGAATTTAAATATATTCTAAAGTACAAAATGAACCATAAACCACTTTAATTCAGAGATTTTTCGATGTCAAAAAACTGAAATGAACAATATAGGCTTAAAATCTTTATTCAGATTTTAGTTAGAAAAGCTCTTAACATTTTGTGGCCAACAGTGAAACAAAATCTGTTGCTGCGTTAAACCTTTAACCGATTGGGACGAACTAAATCGGGGTTAGTAAAATAGACTGAAATCAGTTCAAACGACCGTATTCGGTGCCTAAGAAATGGACCAAACGCGGCTAGAACGAATGAACCTGCGAACGAAAATGCATTGCTTCCCCCTTTGGCTTTGTTATTCAGAGTGGTCATTTAGGGGATCATTAATACCAAGCTTTTCTGACTGATTAGCTGCTAAAAGGGCTACTATAATGGCATACTCTTAAGGAAGGGAGAAAGAAGAGAGATGTTACTTGTTTATACCAACACACAGTGGCATGATGTCTCAATCAGGGGGACTAGCCCTTTCCCATCGTGGCTTGGGACATGAAGCAGAGAATCAAGAACTACACTGGTGTGCAAAAATTAAGGACGAAGAGGAGAAATTAGCATAACAGCGGAATGAGCAAGCAGAACGGACCGAAAGACCATTTAGGAGATAGACTAGGGTCCGGTACGGTAGGGCATGCTCATATATGCAGCATGACGTAGGGGAGGGGGAGTATCAGAAGGGTATAAAGCACACGGGCGGTATACGCTCAGCAATTCGGTGAAAGCTATTGCACGGTATACATCGGTTTGAACGACGTCGAGTTGCTGCCACCGTGTGATATGGCCAACAGGCAATTCAGTAGACATCTGGATGACTTAACCCGAGGTCGCGTCATTGGGAAGTTGGAAGAAGGTCGAAGTGTGACTAGTGTGGCCGAGGAGTTCGGAATCGCTCACAGCATCGTTTCACGAGCTTGGAGAGCATTTCAAACGACAGAAACAGCTGTCCGAAAGTTTAGCAGTGGTCGTCCACGAGCAACCACGGCGGCGAACGACCGGTATATTGTCCTACAGGTGAGAAGAGACAGGCGGCAGACAGCGGGAAAAATCGCAAGGCACATGCAACAGACAACTGGACGTCCGTTGTCGCGTTTTACCGTGGCCAGGAGGCTGCACAAAGGTGGTCCATTTGCACGACGACCAGTACGGTGTGTGCCATTAACGCCTGCTCATCGGAGACGGCGGTTCCTGTGGTGCCAGGAACACAAGAACTGGACACATGAGCAATAGGGTCGAGTTAGTCTGACGAGCGATTCTGGACGAATACACATCTGGAGAGAGCAGGGAACACGCAATCACACCTCCAACATCATCGAAAGGGACCAGTTTGGAGGTAGCGGAGTTATCGTTTGGGGCGGTATCATGCTTGGTAGCCGTACTGACCTCCACATCTTACAAGGAGATTCAGTCACTGGTGTCCGCTATTGTACCGAGGTTCTCCTGCCTCACGTGCGTCTGTTTAGAGGTGCTGTGGGTCCTGAGTTCCTCTTCATGGACGACAACGCTACACCTCATCGTACAGTGGCTGTCGCAGAGCTGTTGGAGAGTGAAGATATTCAACGCATGGATTGGCCCGCAAGGTCCCCGGACCTAAATCCAATCGAAAACGTGTGGGACCTTCTCGGGAGACGCTTGGCAGCACGTCACCGGCCGCCAGCAACGATTGCGCAGCTGCGATTGGCGCTACAAGAGGAATGGACCACGATGCCTCAACAGCTCCTTGACAACCTCGTCCTCAGCATGGACAGACGTTGTAGATCCTGCAACGCAGTCAGCGGTGATCATATCCCCAACTAAAGACTGGATTTTTCTTGGCAGCCGCCTGTCACATGGACGTTTCTGTCTTCTATCCAGTTGCGCTCGAAGCTACCTTTTCAATAAAGTACCTTTGTATCCTTTGGATTCTTTGTTTGGACGGTTTTGCTCACTTGTCCCATATTCTTACATCTTGGGGATCTTATGGTATGATTTGAGTCGATGTGGAGCACTTCTGCACGACGTTACATTCGAAAACCCGTCTCGTCCTTAATTTTTGCACGCCAGTGTAGAAGGGAGCGCTTATCAGGCGTAACAGGATTGTGGTCGATACTGCTGAGATGAGAGGAAGAAATTAGTTGTTTTGCCGTAGGTTTTGTAAAACCTAACCGCTATGTGAACATTTCCTTTGGGGGAAGCGTAGAATATTTTGTGAACGATTTGGTTCAGGTACATCGGCAGCTTAAAATTTTAAACGACCCCGATGAACATCTAAAATTATAAGGGGTAGACCATCCCTAATTTAGAGCCTCTGTTTCAGCACAGGTAAAGAACCTGCCCAAGAAGAACAAACGTAACAGCCATAGCTTGTCTCGATTCCAACGTTCAACCGACAGTGCGAGAAGTCAGAAACCATCGCCTTAGACCACTCTATCTCATTGTATGCTTTCTAACCACTATTAAAATATTTAATATAATCAACCAATACGCATTCATGTGCGGGAACATTTTCTTTTGCTTCTTTTTGTGATGACTACCACGAGAATTCAAGGGTAATAGTTCCCCATCTGTAATTCAGGATCAACAGTTCAAGAAACGCGAAAAAAAAATCAGTCTTGTTTAGGGCTCAAAATCTCTTTCGGTCTCTGTCTATATAAATGTAGTTAAAACTTTATAACATACTAACGGGAAAATCAAGGCAAGTCACTAACAATAATTGTCGAAGACATATTAAATGAAAGAATTTGTTATCCACTTAAAATTATACATAATGAACTAGCGTCAAAAATTAACGTGACAAATACAAATTCGAGAATATGTCCAAAACGAGACGACCGATTGCGAATGCGAAAATTTTTCACAGACGTGCAAGGCGAAACGCTCAGTTGATGTACCCAAGCAGCATTGAGTTAGTTCCTATGAATATATGCAAATGACAACAATACGTCATCGAGCACGCAGGCACGCGACCTTGATAAACGTTATTCTGAGTGGGGTGTAGCAATTGAAGCTTGAGTTGGCTTGTTAGTAGAAGAATGGCTCCGCAACATCGCTCAGAAGACTCTCAGTGGAGAGCAATCGGTAGATTGAAAGCATGGCAATCGCAAGCAGAGGTAGCAAGATAACTGAATGTGTCAATGTGTCGAGACAAGTGGTCTTCAACCTCTGGAGACAGTCCCAGGAAGCCGGAACAATAACCAGATCACGCAGGAACAAGGACGACCACGAGATACAAGTAAAGACTACCGGTACTTGTCTGTAACACCTCGCCGCCACAGGGAGTCGACAGACAGGCAACACTCGTAGGACTTGTCTTCTGCTACGGGAACCGCAATACCGAGGCAAACAGTTTACAGAAGACTCACGAGAGAGAGAGGTCTGTATGCAAGAAGACCAATAGTCTGTATCCCACTCACCGCATCGCACAGAAAGGTCCTTCTGAATCGGACCCGATAGCATCACTCCTGAAACCCTCATCAATGGGCTTATGTTCTCTTCAAGGACGAGTCGCGGTACGGCCTCATCATGGATTTTCGACGTGTGTACATTTGGAGAGAGACGGGAAGGCGAAAGCTTCCCTCAAACGTAAAGGAAATTGACAACTACGATGGTGAAGCACTCCTGATATGAGCTGGCATCATTTTGGATCACACACGCCGCTGCACGTATTTCCAGGAGGCACCCTGAATGCTGCACGCTACAGCTACAAAGATGGTATCCTACAGCCTTATGTACGGATTTTCAGGGGATCTGTTGGCACCTAGTTCCCTTTTATGGTCGATAACGCTTGTCCTTATAGAACTCGGTTACTCAACAAATACCTGGAGAGTGAGGATATTCACAGCATGTAGTGGCTCGCGAGATCTCCAGACCTACAACCGACAGAGCATGTCTGGAATCCTCTGGAAAGAGCAGTTGTAGGCTGCGGCTCCCTCATTCCCAAAGCCCTCCCGAGACTCCAGCGCGCCTTGGGGGAGGCATGGCACTTATTGGCCCAAACTCTCATACACAGGCGCAAGCCTGTGTAAACAGCGTGAGGGCTGGTTTTGGGAAGTGTATCGCTGTTCGGGGTGATCACACTCCCTATTAGCGTAATTCGCGCAACTTGCTGCATCACTTTCGGACAGTCATGTTGTCTTGCCCATGCTTCTTCCTCATGCGGTGATGACACTCCTTTTCTGTTGTGTACTGCTGGGTTATTCATATGCAATGTATGTATGTACGTACCAACTGCCATTAAACTCTGTATTGTGGATTTTGCGTTATTCATGATTTTGTGTTTTTAATGTTAATTTTCGACATAAGTTTATATAGCATACGTTCAACTCATTTGTTCTCAAAATTTTACTTGAACAGAAAAGGTAAAATAACCACAAAGTTAATAGACTGAGCATTAAATTTTATACCTATTAGTTGAATTTTTTTTATATATAAATTATCACTTTCGGATAAGTTTTGTACATCTTACACTCAAAAGGTTGGAGAGAACTTCATCTTACAATCTGTAATTCCAAATTTGGCAATTTCGTGAATTTCGAGAACTTTACCACGATTCTTTTTCACTCCTGAAATCAAAATTTCACTACAGCCATAAAAGACAAAAAAAAATGCTTCTCCAAGGCGACTTCGTATTTTATAGACTCTGAACTTGCTACTTTTTACACACACACACACACCTAAAAACGTATGGGTCCACTTTTCGCCCTCATAAAGCAGTAACACGTGTTGGCATGGACTCTACCAGGTTCGGAGGGCATTGTAGCCCACGATTCAAAAACAGCCGTAAAATGCCCAGCGTTGCAGCTGGTAGATTCCGGGCTCAAATACATTACTCCACATCGTCCCAGAAATGCTAAATTGGGTTTAAAATGGCAGAATGAGAAGGACGTTCGACGGCTGAAAACTCACTAGAGATCTCCTACAACCAGTCCTATGAACGGGAGATATGGGACGGAGTGTTTTCTTATTGACAGAAGGCAAACTGCTGTAAGAAACTAATAGTCATCAATGGGTTTAAGTGGTCGGCGAGTACGTCACATAGCTTTGTGCAGTGACTGTGATCTTAGTAGGCACGAAGAGATCGAAGGTGGCCCACGTAAACACGCCCCAGAGCATTACACCGCCTCCAACACTCCGACTCTATGATCAGGATCCATGTCCTCGTGTGGTCTGAGCCACACACGCACCCATTCGTCACTATGTTATAGTTGAAAACTCGACTTGTCGGAGCAAGAAACACGTATACAGTACTCCACGGTCCAGTGGTGATGTTCCTTTTCAGCTACAGCTTGAACGCTGGGTAGCGTGTCGTTAACATGAGTACTCGATATGGATCTCGGCTGGCATAGCTCAGTCATGTCATCGTACGTTGAATGATCTTTGTGCACACTTTTGAATGCTAACGCTTTCCTCTTCACTGTGACCTTCTGTTCAGACACGGAAGAGGTGGCTCTGACCTCAAACATCAACGGCTCGTTTACAGCCACATTTTCTCTGGCGGCCGTCGGTTTTGATGTAGTCCTGGTACATGCGATCGATGGTCGCACGCGGAAATTCCAAACGTTTTGCAGTCGCAGAAACAGATCATCCCATCTTCCTCGCATCGGCTATCTGTCCACGTTTGAACTCTATCAGGTCACCATTTTTACTCATCATTAAAGCCCCGAGTACACTATGCAGCAAGTAGATATTTAATCTATTTATATGTAGGTATCTAATCTATTTTATGAGCTTTAAGCGTAAGTAGTTTTAATTTTCTGATGACTATAATCACGTTTAACTGGAAATGTACGAAGCTTACGTTGACCAATTCACGAGTTTAAGACGTACTAGACGTAAAGCAAATTAATACTCTGTAAGAAACAAGTTTTTGGAAAAAGTTGTTTTAATCCTTTAAGCCGCCAATGTACATGAACGAAATGATGCCCAAAAGTTTCGGCGCTTCTCAAATGTAAATGTTCAGATAGCGGCCGTGTTTACCGAAAACTACGGCAAAACAAACCGTTCCCCCTCTCATCTCAGCAATACCAACCATAAACCTCTGATTACACTCTACCTTCTAGTCCTTTATTCTCTACTCCATGACTCAAGGCATGATGAGGAAAGGCTGGTCCCTATGACACGGATATTATGCAACTCAGTGGAAACAAGCGACTTAAATATGTTCTCTCTCTCTCTCTCTCTTTTCTTAGGTCTGTCGCCAAAGTAATAGCCCTTTTAGCAGGTAATTAGTCAGAAAAGATTGTTAATCTTCCGCTTAAATTACCGCTTTGAATAATTATGAAAATGGGAAGACAATGCTTTCTGGTGCGCAGGTCCACTCCTACCAATCGAATTTGGCCCACTTCTTAGACCGCGAATATAGTCGTTTGAGCTTATTTCAGTCTATTTTGTTGAACACGAGTTAATTAGTTCCAGCCGGTTCTAGAGTTAAACAATACTATTTTACTGTATGTATAGGGAGTCTCATAGGGCAAAAATTAATGTTTTGTATTTTAGTTTTCGGAGGAAAGAAATTTCTGCAAATTTCTTAAACAAAACGTATGATGTAGTCGGGCAAATTAAGTCAGAAGTGTTTTCGTTAAACAGTTAAAAAAATAGCTCTGTAATTGAACAATGAAATGCGTTTTAACTTCATACCGTTTGAAAGTTGTGTGAGTGGGTGAGAGGGAGACTTGTAGTTCGAAGTACAAGTGCAGTTATTTCAGTAATCAATATGGCATGCAACTCTTTAGTCTACGAGTGAAATTACTACTAAATTATTTTTTACTCTTACAATGCCAGGCAGCTCGGATTCTGTCCGTTTACACTTGACAGAATTGTCCACAATCGTTTGCAGGGTGGAGTGAATCCTTTTGAATGTTGCAATAAAGTCATACTGCAAGCAATCCCCTAGTCTTTCTCGGTTTGTGAATACTCCTTTCTTCGGAAAAGGACATAGGGATACAAAATCTTTGAAAATTAGATTATTCTGCCCCGGGGGTGCAGTGGTCTAAGTGATGGCTTTTGATCATTCGTCCACGAAGGGTCCGAGTTCGAATCTCCGTGAGGCATGGATGTTGTGTTTGTTTTACGGCGCTGGCTCTTTCCCTTCCCTGGAACTAGTGGCCCTAAATTAGGAACGGGCACTTGCATATAGCCCACTGAGTTGCTCACGGTGGTTGTTAAACTTCCATTAAAAAAAATCAGATTATGATTATCTTCCATTCTTGGCAGATGAAATGGTAACAGTGCCATCAGGTTCAATTTGGTCGAGGCAAGTAGGGAACGTGGGCAGCAACATTTCCTACAGTTTAGGAAAAAACAGTGGACAATGAGTTCACGATATGTGATCAATTAGTAAAGTTTTCACCTGTTTAGAGGATTCTGTCATTCTACCACCTAGAAAAATCTAAAATACGGAATCTCACACAGAAGAAGAAACAAGAAGCAATCGAAAACTGTGTAGTGGATGTTAACACCTAGATTATGCTTGGAGGCATGTTAAAACAATGGAATTTAACCATCAACGTGCGTTCACACAGATACACATTAGTAAACCAGTTTCCTCCAAGGTACTATCTCAGTAATGTAGAAACACGTGTACCCCCTCTCACATAATTTAGTACTTTCTCATAAACTTTTGTACTCTGGTCGAATCTGAATATGCGCTACAAAATGTTGTTTACCTCTGATATCCTCGTCAAGGAGGAGATCCAGAGATGACTTTGTGAAAGTCATTCTTTCTCCTAAAACTACAGAGAGCACGAACAATTTGCGGATTCCAGATCAGCTTTCTGAAGACTCTGAAACACCCAAAGCCATTGACACTATCGCTGAAAACAATCGCGCAGTTTTCTGTCCTACTGAGTTTTCAGTTTTCTACAGAAAAGGGTAACTTATATTTCCACCACACAGTGTGACTTCAGCAGCCTGAAGTTCTATAATGCTTTTCCGATATTCCAGGATGACGCATTAAAAATTTGAGATCTTACATTTTTGAAGGCAAAAATGGGTAGGTTGTTACTGAGGGCAAATTGCTTTTACTCCGTGCATTCTTCTTATCTCTACATACATGCTTTTCGAAATTAGACAAATGTCTTCACTTCTCGGGTAAGTTGGCATTTGCCATCTCGATGAATAACGATTAACGTAAGTCACTATGGTAGCTGGTATGAACTTCGGGATACATCGCTTTTCATATGGAGGCCTCTAAGAGACAAATAGTCAAGTTCTGATGTTTGCGCATCAAATGTTAAGCCAAAAAGTATTTTATTTATAATTGCTTTCCTATAAAGATATATCAAAGTAAAATTAGAATCCAGGTACTGGAGTATTTCCTTTATCTGAATTATAAATTTTCCTCGGGAAACGGTGCGTGAGAATGTTTGCTACTAGTGACGCATACTTCTGATTTAACATTCGTTTTGAGTTTCTGCGTTCTCATGTAAATGTTGCTTCTCCTTGTGAAGTATTTTCTCACTTAACGACACATTATACCTCTCGAACTTCTCAAAATTGGCAACTTCAGAGAGTTTCAAATTACAATCAAAGATACATAAAGGGTAAGAGCGATGTTCAAACTGGGTGAAATGTAGAGTGCGAGCATAATATTATGAACACTGGAACTAAGTTATGTGAGAGACATGCTATCAAAGGAGTACGATACGTTATGAGTGGATTACGATTAGTATTGTAGATTTGATATAAGTGGATTATATTTGATGACGGCGAGCGATAATTTCCAACCGTATATTTCTACGAAATAGTAGTGTGAAGTCTATTCATCTTGTTGTCACAAGAGATTTGCTATCGATGTGCTGCATACTTGGCGTACTTGGATAAAGAATAAATGGACACTTAACTTGTAAGTAGAACTATAATCCTGGACCGTATTGAGTTCAGAGTGTTTATGACATTGCTTAATATTTTCACCTTCGACTTCAACACCAACGAAATATTTATAAGGATATTTTATATGTAGTTAAATTCAACTAATAATCTTAAACATTAACATTTTAAGGTCAGCAAACCCTTATTATTTTATATACTTATTTACAGAAGCAAATCTCCGTGTCATTTATTTGAACTTATTTCATTTGCTGTAGTACTTTTTTCGTTTTGTTTCAGGGTTTAACGACCATTAACACAAACTCCTAATTCTCTAGGTGGTCGCTGGTCCCTAATTTAAGGCCACTGGTTCCACGTAAGGAACATATCCCCCGTGCCTCATTTGGGAACCGGGCCCATCTTGAGCGAATGGTCAGAAGCCAGCTTACTCTTCCTACTGGAGTATAATTTACTTCGTGATACTTAGACCCACATGTGATTAGAGGTACGACCTGCGCAAAATTCGAAATGACGCCGATAAAGCTTCCCGTTTTTCTGTTTGAGTTACGACAGAAGTGACCGCATGGTGGCTCTAGTTACCCGTACAAACCTCACACTTGACGCCCTCGCCGTATTGAGGTTTATTTGGAATTTGTCGTTGAAATTTACCTTTCTGAAGTCGAAAATGTTGCACCAAGTGATGTATAAGTAATATTTTCATTGAACTAAATTAGCGTCATCGTTGTAACCGCTTTTTATTGTAGGAATGACGTGGGAAATATTTATTCTTGTTGGGAATGCCCAGAAGTTCCTTCTATCAACTATGAATATCGAAGTATGAATATCGAAGTGTTTAATAAGGACATTGCGTAGAATTTAAAATAAATAGCTAAACTGACTATCGGTCAGTTTGACGAATCGTACTCGTGAAAAAAATAAATTAATAGAGGGCGTAATAGGACGGTATGCTGTACGAATTTAGATCATAGTGGCAGATATGAAGACATGAAATATGTAACTAGTAGAATAACAGGAGTACTTAACACATAAGAATGAAACTGTACTAACGATTTATGAGTGGGAGAGGTGGGTGTATGACTATAAAGCAACAAACTCTGAATGAACAACAATGACAACCTTAAATATAAGTTTACTGTGAATTTGCAAAAACAAAAATCATTTTTAAATGTGCCATAAATAAATTTTACTTGTATGTCCACATACGGTTTTTTTTTTCATTTTAAGTTAAGGAACAATCTGTAGTATCAAAGGTTTTGCTTCAAAAGTTAGCATTTATAGGTATGTAGTATCTATATACCTATAAATGCTAACTTTTGAAGCAAAACCTTTGCTTTAAAAAAACTATGTGAAAAGATTCATAGCATTTCCTATTGAAGTTAAAGCAAAATTTAACTATATTTTTAAATACAGAATTTGAAATTGTAGATAGGTGTATATGAAAACAACTTTGAATTCAGTACTTTTCCAACAAAATGCTAGGAATAAATGACATGGAATACACAACAGCAATGCAAAATTCATCTGGGCCGCCGTGAGTTCTGCGGGTAATGAAAGACCCCTGGTGAGATGCTTGAGCGTAAACATTTGAAATAATGAGAAGCTACAGTTTGCCATTTGGCTAGGTCTTTCCTCTAATCATATGTGGGTCTAGGTGATACAGTATGTTTGATTTTGTGGTATGATTATATTGGGTTGTCGGAAATGTCATGACGCATTTTAGCCATGTTTTGCAAAGGTCATTTATTGATAGAAAGAACAAAGATCAATCAATGATATAACGCCCGTTTTGTTCGATAACCTTTTGCCATCTTTCAGTGAGCTGCGGAATGCCTCGTTCATAGAAGGACCTGTCCTTCGTGGCGAAAAACTGTACAAGGTGCTGATTTACAGCCTCATCTGAATTGAACGTTATACCACGCAAGGACTGTTGAAGAGAGCGAAACAAGTGGAAGTCTGACGGCGCAAGGTCAGGCGAGTATGCTGGGTGGGGCAACACATCCCACTCAAGCTCCAATAATTATTGTCGGGTGATCAAACTTGTGTGTGGTCTCGCGTGATCGTGATGGAACACAACACCTTTACGATGAACGAGCTCTGGACGTTTCTGGATGATGGATTCGTTCAAACTGAATTGATTGTTTGGTTCCGTGGTAGGATCTCGAAAAACACGATACCTTTAAAATCCCACCACACTGAGACCAGAACCTTCCGCTGATGAATATCTGCTTTGGATGTCGTTTGAGGCAAAGCAGCACGTCGGGACCAAGACCGTTTCCGCAGCACATTGCTGTACACAATCCACTTTTCGTCACCAGTTATCAGTCGCTTCAAAAACGGATCGTTTTCCTCACGTTTAATGAGCATATCGCATATGTTTATACGCGCCGTCAATTGAGCTTCTTTGAGTTCATGAGGAACCCCCACATCGAGCTTGCTTACGTATCCCAGCTTCTTCAGGTGGTAGTGAACGCTTGAATAATGGATGTGCAATATGTCTGCAATCTCTCGTGTCGTTTAACGTGGGTTTGACTCGATCAATGCCTTTATTTAGTCGTCATGAACCTCGGTGGGTCTCCCCGACCGAGGAGCATCGTTGAGGTGAAACTCACCAGCACGGAATTTTGCGAACCACCGCTGGCACTGACGTTCTTGTAGAGCATTATCACCGTACACGTTACGCAACTTTTCACAAGCTTGACGCGCGTTCTTTCCTTTACGGAAGTGAAACAGTAAAATATAACGAAAATGCACAGTTTGGTCTTCATCTTCAACTTGATGTCAAATATCCGCAAATCAACCAAATTGCTCACTATTCTTTTTAGACTGCAGCTAGAACTGGCACCTGTCGAATGCCATAGCGATAACAGAGCTGCGCATGCCTCTAGTACTTCCAAAACCGTCCAACCGCCATCGGGTGCCAAAATACGTCATGACTTTTTGGACAACCCAATAATTAAACGAATCAAACAATGCCAGTATTTTAGAGTAAAGTTTACATTTACTTATAAAGCAAGGAACTTGATTTGGAAACTTGGAACCTTTTTCTTTACCTTATCTCGTATTTTATATATCCAGTTTTTAACACTGGTTATTTTCACATTCGCGCTTATAACCTTTACTTTGTTTTACTAATAACTTTCGCAGTTTTTGAAGTTTTCACCTCCCCCTCATCCAGGCCGCAGTGAGACATTCAATCATGAAAAATATTCAAAAGATACGCCGCTTTGTGCATATTTTTTTAATAGTTATTTATTTTTAAACGACAAAAATGAATACCTGCATAAAAAATTGTCTTTTATATTTTGAAACACTCTTCAGTTAAAAACTAAAACCTAAATAATTTCATTTCTTCCTAAAGTAGCTATTCTCATGACACACATTTTTCGTTTCGTGTAACATGCTCCGCTAAATTCTCACTGGAAACATCACACAAACTACTGTACACATTTAATTTATTTACGGCTTTGCGTAAACTATAACAATCAACTCGTAATTACCACAGGTATTGCTACTGCTGAATCACGAAGGAAAATGTCGTACATTTAATACCGAGTTATGATGGTTTATCTAATTCTTAAATAGATAAAGCCATCAACAGCAGGAACTGTTGTATATAATTTGCGCAATGTCAGGTATGCCAGTTAAAAAAACGCTGTAAATATTTGTATCGCGCAGAAAGCAGCTATAAAACGATTTTTAACAAAAAATCTACATTAAAATAAAAGAATTGAGACCGCTTTATTACTTCATAAAATTTTAATGTTGGTTCTCTTAGAACATGTATAAGTTTACGCTACGTTCTGTAGGAATCTCAAAAACGCAAAATGATGTGTAGAGATTAGACATCAAACGAGGGTCTCGCTTTTACTCCTTCATGCAAGAAGGTTATTAATTCTATTGCTCATAAAGTTTCCATTTAAGGTGCTAGAGCTTTCAATTAGAAATCTCAAGAATAAAACAAAACTTGTGATATCACTTAAGGGAATAAGTGGAAAGAAAAAGGTTTTGCAGATCCTTAACAGTAATTTTGGCCTTCCGTAACTACAAATCATCTCCTGTAAAGAATTATAAGTCATGTGAAACTTCCTGCCAGTAAGGAATTTTTTTCAATCCTCTAAAATGTGGAATTTATACTGCAGTTTTAAGAAATGATGAGAAGCATCGCTAAAATTTCCGCTAGAATATGAACGATTTGATAAACTCTTCCTCCCTCCCCCAAATATATTATTCAAATGTTCTTATCTTTCTATTTCTTAGTTGCACTACAACTTCCAAAAACTTACAACACAACTATGATTTCTTTTACAAATATACCTTAAGAGTGGTTGTGATTAAGCCATAAGTATCACTTTATACAGCATGCATAAGTCGCTCAACAACCGCTTAACGGGCTAACGGAGGCTTACAAAGATGTGGAACCAACGGGATTGGTGCAAGTGCCGAAGTGTCGATCTCATCATCTCGACGTCAGCGCTCCCAGCGGCGAATTTGGGAACTTAGCTCCCCGTACTCCAAAACTATGATAGAGCAAAAATGTCATTTGCAAAGTAAGTGGGCATCATTTATTTGCTGCAAATAAATCAAAGCGTGAGTGGGAGATCATCTGGCAAATTTAGGCTGTACGCTGAACAGGCAAATGAAGGAAAGTGCCTTTATTTAAGGTAGGTTGGTTAACTTTGGGTGTGAGCATCTGGAATAGCACCTCCATCAGACCAGTATTATTCCAAGGTACTGTTACTAAAGAACGGTATTTCCAGGTGCTACGCGATCCTAAAGCACTCTTTTTGGATGACATTCGCTTCATTTATTATTTCGCATGTGGTGTCAGCATGATGGGAAGCCGCACATCGTAGGTCAGCGATTTCCTTACCGCAGCATTCTACCGGCGCTTCGTGAGTTATGGCGGTCCGATCGAGTGGCCACCGAAGCCACCAGACCAAATCCCACTGGATTTTTTCTTGTCGGGATACCTTAAATCAAAAATCTATAACACTCCAGTCCTAGCAAGTGGGCTGCACGATTTGAAGGAGCACATTCGTCAAGTTTGCAGAACAGTTACCAGCGCTGTGTTGCCTGATGTTCGGAATAACTTATTACGTGGCATTCAGGCATACACTGTACGCCGATGGTAAATACATGTAACCCACTGAACCGTGAGGGCAATGTTTCTTGTACTGTGCAAGTTATTGCTTCTGTGTTAGCTATATCTGGCAGTACGTCATGGTATGCGAAATTCGCTTGTACGATATGTGTTTTAAATGTCAACAACTCATTCTCAGCTTACTATTTATACATCTCGTTTTCTTATCACTCCTACAAAAGCTCTACTTCTTTACCCGTTATGGGGTTTCATAGGTTTTAAAGTAATTTTTTTTTACATTGGCCTTCTTAGTATACAGCCTAATTTCGTCCGTTCCTTGTTTTAACAACGATTTATAGCAGACTAATGTTGCTTTCTAACCTTGCATTTAACATTTTTGCTCTATCGTATTTTCTGAAATTGGGGATCTAAGTTCGAGAATTCCCCACTGGGGCGCTGACTCCAGATGATGAGATCGGTCTTCTAGCAGGTACATCAATCTCGTTAGTTTTACGTCTTTATCAGCTTCCATTCGCCTATGAAACGACTGTGTTGCACGCCTTTACTATACATCCTGTACATTAAACACTAATAACCTTGATAGCGTTATATTCATCCATTAAAGAAACAAAAATACCGCTTTATCTTACAGAAATGGAATAACCGTACCAAATAAAGGTGCAATGACGCCAGCTCGAGGTAAAACTGCACCTGAAGATAAAAAAGGATTCCTGCGAGGGTTATCACTTTGGGTTCAGAATTTTTCCGTTCATCTTTAAAAAGCTAGAATAACGTCAAAATAAATTTACATTTCGCACTAAGCAGAAAATATTGTGTATCAGAAAATGCCCGAAACATCAGAAATTCTAGCCGTGTCTTCACCTACAAGACATGAAAAGACGTTAGTAATTTGAGGTACGAAGGATGTACAGTTTAAAATTTGGTAAAATGAGCATTAGTTTTGATTCGTTGTTTTCAGTTTTTAAAACATTAGAAGCGTATCAAAATAAAGAAAAAGGATGCCCTTTGTTCAAGTAAAAGCATTTCAGTTCGCATTTTTATTCCTCGCAACAAATTGTATTCCCAAAATCATCAATTCTAAAAATTGACCTTTTTTTCCGCCAGAAAAAAAACAAACTAGGTTCTCATTTTTCCTGTGTTCGCCAATGTTTAAACCAGAGATAGCAAACCTATGACACTAGCGTAAACCATAGAAAAAACTATTTATGGACTTTTATTGACTTCCGGAAAGGAAATAATGTATTCTGTATATTCTTTCTATTATGTTCCTAGATTTCAGTTTCACTGACGGTGATGAACACTTCATAGATGTTATATTCAACCCTTGCTAAGTGCTGTCCTGGTTACATCTTCCTGAACACCGCAACATTCATCTGCTTACACTAATGGCAAATCAACTATGTTTCAGCAGTTATGCATTTTAAAACCGCAAACAAAGCTGATCACGTAGCTACGCAATGCTGGCTTTGCGTTCATTGATCGAATCTTCATGAGAAACTGAATAGAAAATAATGTTCGAAGGCCAGTATTTGTTACCACGTCCTGAAATTTCCCTAAAGGAATTTCGCTGAAGGCAAACTAATCATGACAAATGTATACTGAGTGAAAGATTAGAAAACTGAGTGAAGGACTATTACGGAATGTTTCCAGGAAGTATCTAAACTAAACTTGGTCAGTGCAAACTTTGCTGATATACGAAAAAAGACAATGTTAAAAAAATAAGAGAAAAATTGTATACTCTACCAGTAACGATGTGCAACTAGTAACATTATTTTTAACAAAGTGGTGTAGCCATCTTCTGAGAAAACCTGCTAAACGTGGAAGTTGTTGACGGGTTCTCAAAACTTCCAAATACCGGATGTCAAAACTAAATTGCTATTTAAGCATTGATGTTTTTATTTAAGATTTTCAAATAATCTGTTACGTGTGGATGAGAAGATTTTTTTAATGTTAGGTTATTATAGGTGAAATGTCGGAATATTGATGGAAACTTCAAATATCCAAAATTAGAGACAAAACAGACTTTATTAATCAAAATAATAACCACCAGAAGCAACACACTTGCCAACAAATAGAAGCTTCTTCAAACACCTAAAATGTGGTTTCGATTGATATTTGATTGGGGAACGATTTACCTGCAGAAAAATGACCAAGTGCTTGAAGAAGCGATAGTCTGCAGCAGAAAGATCAGATCAATAAGCGGATGAAGCAAGATTTTGTACTTTAACTGGTGCAGCTCCTGGATCACCTGGGGTGGAACGTGGGACCTCGCTTTATCATGGAGAAGAAT
This sequence comes from Macrothele yani, assembly GCA_039090855.1. Classification (NCBI taxonomy): domain Eukaryota; kingdom Metazoa; phylum Arthropoda; class Arachnida; order Araneae; family Macrothelidae; genus Macrothele; species Macrothele yani. The sequence goes on from CM077012.1 coordinate 13,890,430, forward strand.
GCGCTCATGGCGAAGGACAGAAGCCGCCTGTTTGGGGGCCAGTTTTCCCAGCATAATATCAAATTTTTGATAATACCTGTCCACCGTGATGATTTTCCCCAGTTGTAAGGAAGATGAGTAGATCACACCAGATGCAGACCACCCATACTGACCATCTTTCATGAATGGCGTTCTGGGTTTCACGGAAGTCAAGTTATTGCACCAAGCGTCGGCGATTTTTCATCACACGTGCCAAAGCACCTCAAAATGTCCTTCGTTTGGTTGCAGATAAATAGAAAAAAACAGATATCAAATCGTCGTGTTTCGTGCTGTCTCAACTCATGGGCAACATATTTATCGATCTTCACTTTGCCTATGGCCGTTAAATGTCGAGCAATGGTTGCATAGTGTACTCAGTTTTTCGCCAAGTTTCCGTACCGTTTGACATGAATATGATTCAGTCAAGACCCCCAACATGGCCTCATTGGTAACTCCTTCTGGTCTACCTCGTGGTTCATTTTCGAGACTCGTATACCGATCCAGAATTTAGCTAACCTACTTTGTGTCTTGCATTCACTACCGGTGCCTTACCCGAATTCTGTATTGATGTTGCAAGCTGCCTCCAAATGAACGCTGTTTTAGTTAAAACTCATATACAAAAAAAAAAGTCACGAATTTAGCTCTTTTTCCATCAGCCTCTTCACAGTAGCACAATTCCCTTAAGAACTGATGCCACTGATGAAATCACCAGTGCTTTATCGGCAGCATCTTGACGCTTTAAATTTACATATCACAAGTCACATCGCACGATGTGTTAATTACTAAATCACCTGCCAACTGCATGAATCAACAAACTCCGATATTTCATCAGCAACAACCTAATGATTTCAATCCATTTCGGTTGCTGTTGTCTTGGATCTGTCGAGATTTCGGCTATTGATTTAATAGAATTTCAATGCTTTATTTCTCGGTTTTCAATCGGTTCACCACTGATGTGAGTGCAGATAAAAGTGCTGAAAAGGATGAAAATGGTAATAGTGGCAGACGCAACAAACTCAGTTCGCATCAAATTATCTTCCACATCTATAAGCATAAAAATAAATCAGTGAATAGTTATTTAGCTTCCGCATCCAATATCGTAAAATTTTTGGAACCTCTCATCAATCTTTTGTGTTACCACATTTCGTCAAACAATGGCGTCACTGCGTTGTCTGATTTCATTTTTTGAAGGTTTTACATTATCTGATAATACAATGCGACTACCGACACTGTCGTTTTATGAGTTAAGAGCAACGACGTGAGAGTCAGGAAGGTATTACCGTAGTTTTATTGAAACATTAAAAGCGTATTTAGCTTAATGTGATACTGACACAAATAAAGCGCCATTGGTAAAATCTCGTAGCAATTTTAATTCTTTTACAGAGTTTTTTCCGAGTCATCAGAATACCTCAACGTTGGCTCCTTTTGTTACACGGAGGGTATCCAGTCGGTACTGTATCTCTTTCCATGACTGCTGCAACATGTCATCTGTGATGGTCGCAAACGCTTCAGTTATTCCTCTCTTCAAAATGTTAATATCTGCAACTGGTGTTACACAAGCTTCATCCTTAATGCATCCCCATAAAAAGACGCCAAGGGAGCGTAATGTCTGGGGATCTTGGTGGCCACGGCATGGAGCCATCTCTGCCTATCCGTCTGTTAGGATATGTGTTATCTAAGAATTGATGGACAGGTACAACCCAGTGCGGTGGCGCACCGTCCTGCTGGAACATTACCTATGGTTGCAGCTCTTCCAATTGATATGCAACATACAGCTGCATCATGTCGAGGTAAATACCCAATGTAATGGTGGGCTCAATAAAAATGAAAGGTCAAATTACTTTGTTGTGCGTTAGTCCGCAACAAACATTGATTTTAGGGCTATCCCTCTGTTTCTCCAAAACCATATGTGGGTTCTCTGAACCCCAGATACGGGCATTATGCGTGTTCACTTTACTTGAGGTATGAAAAGTTTATTCGTCTGAAGAACAAATCCATTTTAGGTAATCATTATCTTCGCCTATTCTTTCAAGAATATCCATAGCAAATGTCACACGTCTGGGCCCATCATTGGGTTCCAAGGCTTGAACAATTTGCAATTTGTATGCAAAAAACTAAGCCGCTTTCTTAAAATGCAGTGCACTGTCTTCATAGGTATTCCCAGTCCACTAGAGGCATGACGAATTGATTTCTTCGGGCTTTGTACGAATGCATCACGCACGGTGTCCACAGTTTCCTCACTAATGGAAGGTCTTCCACTTCTTGCACTGTCACCGATACTGCCCGTCTCTGTAAACTTTTGATACCAGTTCCTAATGCTCTTCACATCAGGCAAAGCTCTGTCACATTCACGCCTAAACTTTCGCTGCACTGAAGTAGCAAATTTAATTTCATGAAAATAGAGAACGCAATTGACCTTCTCCTGCATAGACGCCATTTCGCCGACTGACGCTTTCAACAACAAACTAAGCAGCAGACGTGCAGCGCCACTTATTGTTTCAAAAGTATAACAAAAAAATTGAGAATATGACCCAATTAATGCAACAAACCACGTACGTCTAACTAGCTCGGATAATTTTATACGATTTATCATAATCAGGGACCGACTTTAGACACACCCTGTACTAAGAAATTCATAATTGCATCTGAATGCTCTAATACTTTAGTTAAGTTAGAGAATTTAGCAAGTGATGTGCTTGGCTCAGCACTGCGTCAGGTGAACATTGCTCTAGATAAATTATTAAAGAAGCCTCAAAAATTTGCAAACCTCTTGGATGTGAATATGAACCGCATTTCCCTCATTTCTGGTTGAATGTGCTGCTCTTGCATCCTTCTAGAAAATATTCCTTCCAAGAAACTGAAGGCCTCAAATTGGATAATCATTTCTTTGTGATATTTTCTGCATTTTAGTAATGCTTACTGAAATGCAGAAAATAGGGTAGGCTTGCAACAATTCGCGATCTTTCTTTGAAATGATCAAGAAAGGTTTTATAAAAGAAGAAACGTTTCAAAAAAATATTCAATAAGAAGTTCTGTATTTCATATGTTGGTGACCCTAATAATTGCAGTCCCTATTCGTATAAGTTAATACTTGTTTGGCCCGAGAGCCAGATCCTGATGTGGACTAAGAATCACAATAACAGATTGGGGGCCCCATGCTGGGGATTGTACAAACCACGGGGGCAATCGCTGTAAACGGTTCAGACGCAGGGAGGAAATTTTGGGACCTATCCATCAGAGCTGAGACTCGCTGAGCCCGAAAAACCGAAGCAGAGGTCGCTCACCACACAGATACGAGGCTTGTGATGATCTTTAGTAAACTTGAAAACGTTTTTATCGTCTTGAAGTGGTATTACCGTCAGTGAAGCTAATAAAAATCGTACGACTGTGCTACATCTTTCAAAAAAAAAAAATACATACTTCCATTAAAAGCACTCGACAACATTCTTGATAATTTAACGAGATAACTTTAATCGATGTTTTAGCTAAATATTGACACATAGAATCCGAAAATTAAGTTGGAGAGCAATTTTATACGGCTATGTAAAAACTGCGTTTCTAGTATCATATCGTCGGAAACAGCAGGATGATAAGTTCTTCCCTAGATCTGTTTTATTTGAGCTTCTATCAACTTACCGTTACTCAAATATGTTGTTGAAAATTCTATTTTACCATTATTTTCTTTATTCAAATAAAACTGACGCTTCAGGCTATAATGGAATTATCTCTTGTTTGAGTAGATTATCTTCTGAAACTCTTGATAATATATATTTTAAGAAAAGTTGTAACCGGATGTAACATAATGTCACGAAAATGTTTGCTGGAGTAATTAAAGCACATGACAGACCCTAGTTCAAAGCGAAATATCGATATTAAGGGACAAAAAGAAAATCAATGTGTCTCGTAAACAAAGGGAAGGCACTCTACAATCGGCTTAAACTGTACTTTTAACTCTTACATAAAATAAATTAGGAATTATCGGCAAAGAACAAATATTTCAACTTTTTTGCAGTGACACAACAGCGGTAAATAACTTTTAGCATACAAAAGCGACACAGCACGGAACATTCTTCCAAGTCATAAAAAATGTGTGTTGTTTTTAAAGAAATTAAAAAAAAAAATCAAAACAGTTCTTCTAACTGAACGTAAGTATGAATTCCGCTTATGCTAATATATCATCAACCATTATCAATCCACTGCTGGATGAAGGTCTACCCAAGTTTCTTCCAGAATTGTCTGTCTTGAGCCTGTCTCCTCCATGTCACTCCAGCATACTTTCGAATTTCATCCATCCATCTTACATGGGGTCTTCTGAGTCTTTTCCTGTCCCTCGGAATCCAGTCCAAAATTTCGGTTGTTCATCGGTGGTCCGTTCTTCTGGCAACATGTCCATCCCATTGCCATTTCAGTGATTTCACTCTGGTCATGATGTCGTCCACTCCTGTCATTTTCCTTATCCTGGTTACACCAAGCATGCAACTCTCCATGCTTCTTTGAGTTGCCTGCAGTCTTTCTATGCCTTTTTTAGTTAAGGTCCATGTCTCTGCTCCATACGTAAGCACTGGCAGGATGCAATAATTAAACACTTTTCTTTTAAGACATAATGGCATACTGCTCTTTAAAATTGTACTGTCTCTTCCAAAAGCTCTCCATCCAAGTTTTATATGCCGATTGATTTCTTCATCAATGTGACCCTCACTTGATATCTGCTTCCCAAGATAAATGTAGGTATCGGTTGTCTCAAGCTTTTCTCCATCAATCGATAAATCTTCGTTTCTTGTAAAAGCATTGTACATCACTTTTGTTTTCTGAAAGTTCATTTTTAATCCCACTTCTTTACTCTTGTCAGCAAGTTCTTGGATCATACTCTACAGCTCTGAAGGGGTAGTTGCAAAGATGACTACGTCATCAGCAAAACGAAGGTGAGTTAAGTAATCTCCATTAATCTTTATCCCTAACATATATCAAAAATGCTATGCGACAGAAAATCTATACTGCTATATGATTTTTCATTCTAGAGTACTTTATAAACATTCTTTAAAACATAAGTTTACACAAGCATTCTCAAAATAATGATACTTAAATTTCTAAGGGAAGTGTGGTAACTCATGATTTTCACTCAGTTAAGATTTCACGTTTTTTACAAGATTGCAAGGAAACTGATGCAGAAGAAAACGTGAAACATGGTATTTAAATATTGAAAACACAAGCAAAATAATCTACTACAATATAAATAGAATATGATAAAAAAAAATGCTTGAAAAATGATTACTCAGAGGAGTTAACTAATGTGTAAGAAAATAAAGACATATACGCATTTTTCCAATTTAGTTATTTATTGAAAATGAATTCGTTCTTCTTTAGAATCATGATCATTCCCACAGTTTAGATGGGATTTCTCTGGCAGATCTTCCCATTGATTTCAGTGCTGTGTCTTCGCACTTCCGTATATATATATTTTTTTCTTAATACTTCTTCGAAACATCTTAGGAATTCCGCTTTTCTGGGGGAATCATGTTTTAACTCTATCTTCACTGTAGTGTTATACACTGTTAAAAATATTGTGGTAGGTAGAACCACAAAGTGGTGCTACACCAGCTGCACCACTTTCTAATAAAACATACACCATTGTGTGATGCAAACAAACCCCAACAACATGATGCAACTTTGCACTATGTTATGATACAAGGTTGCACCATATTACGTGCATGGTTTCACCATGTTGTTGGGTACTGTTTGCACCACACAAAGGTGTATCTTTTCGCAGAAAGTGGTGCAGCTGGTGTAGCACCACGTTCTGCTGCAACCTACCACAAATGTTTTTAAAAGTGTAGTTAATTTAACAGTGCTTGTAATAGCAACTTTTATCCCAACGTTAACTTTGCTTTTGTGTAAAACATTAACTCTAACTTGTTCGGGTAACGTGAACGTCAGCTATTGGATTCACCGGAATACTCTTACGACTTACTGCTTTAGCCTTATGACTTAAAGCTTTTTTCTCGTTAAACATTGACAGCTTCACTGCTAACGGAAAGTCTTAATTACATATGAAATAGCAAACTATGTACACATCAAAACACTTCGTAATAAACTATATAATGAATAACGCTTTTACTACCAAGCTAATTATCGTGAATATAGCTTTCACTAATATTATAATGAATTCAATGCTTGTACTAAGCTTCTAATAGTGAATTCAAATGGTTGTTGTTACTAGTTAATTAAGATCATGAATAAAGTCTCCTGCTAGTAGTGTAGTAATAGTAATGAACAAACTTATAACTGGTAGTAATGTTGTAGTAGTAATTAAGATGAATAAAGTCTTATGCTGGTTGTTACTAATAACACTAAATGAAATAAACCTAACAGCCAGACAGAGGTCTGACAGTACTATGAACTGATAAAGACGTACTTACTTAAAACCTTTTATTATGAACTTCTACTGATATCATCACACACAGCTACTCAAATAACACGTAGCTCCTTGCACATGAACAAACGCTCTCCGTATACAACAACCGCTCTTCCTATACAACAAACAAACGCTCTCTCCGTACAACAACAAACGCTCTCTTTCGGTATCGTTGAACGCGCCTATTTATACTGGCTACCACCACGTCATGACTTACACTCATTGCCAGATCTCATTCAGCGGGTGAAATAACATCTCGTTCAGTAAGAAGATAATTTACATAGTAAAATAAAATAACCAGAGATAGTAAAAATCAAAAGGAAAGTGAATCTAGAGTATACGTTACATCATCTCCCCCTTAATTTTTTTTTCGAAAAACCTATCAATTTTGGAGTGTAAGTCTTACACTTCGTTGATTGACGATTATCGACCTCTTTTTTGTTTTGTTGTTTGGTGGCAGCAGTATGTACAATATCAAACTTGGCATGACAAAAATCAAGAAATCTGTATTCGTCTGTGAAACACTTGTAGTTTTGAACAAAACAAATCTGCATCGGCATACCTTCCTTTTATTCTGCCTAGCAGGAATCACTTTTTTAATTTCAAATTACGTTCTCATTATTCGTTGAATACACACCAACTGTATCAGCAGCGAAGATTGCCTGGAGCTGCCTAACAGTAACAATTTTATTATTTTACCCCTAAGCACATAGATATATATAAAAAAATTTGGATTAGTAGATGGACATAGAAGAAATATAAAAAAAAACCCACATATATACACAAAAAAGAATGCATAGGCACACACGAAAAAAAGAAATTCTGACACGCCAACTAGTCGTGCAGGAAAAACAACAAACGGAGAAAAGAACCTGTCCACGAGAACTTACTTATCTCGAGGACGCATAAAAAACTCTAGTACGATAACGTTTTCCAGGCCTAATCGGACTTGTAAATTCAGGTGGCGTAGTGCGTTTCAAGGATTTGAATGGATCTGGAACATCTGTATTCTGTCGGTCAAGAAATCCCGGCGGCTGACAGGAACGGTCAGGAACGGCTGAAGTCTGGCGGTCCGGAAATCCCTGCGGCTGATAGGAACGGTCAGGAACGGCTGAAGTCCGGCGATCAGGAACGGCTGAAGTCTGGCGGTCCGGAAATCCCTGCGGCTGACAGGAACGGTCAGGAACGACTGAAGTCCGGCGATCAGGAACGGCCGAAGTCTGGCGGTCCGGAAATCCCTGCGGATGATAGGAACGGGCTCCCCCAGGCTTTTGATATGTAGTCCCTTTGTGCTGGGGCCCGTGGTGTCCTTCCAGCATTCTTTTGGACGGACGTGGCTCCGGCCACATCGTTTGCTTTCGCTTTCGCCCTCGTGGCATGAGAGTAGCAGCAGGCATCGGCCCTGTTTGCCCTGAGCGTAGGTTCCAGGGGCGAAACCCGGGCGGATGCAAGGATCTCTGCCTTCGTCGCTGTTGCGGCGAAGCAGATTGGGGAGACAAGTTACGTTTTCGCCCAGCTTTTGGTGGTACTGGACGGTTTGTAATAGGTGTTTGACGTTTAGGAATAGTCAAATTATTGTTCATAACTGATAAATCAGAAATATCCGAAGCCTCTGAGTCGCTGCTGTAATTTAGTGGTCGTGCAGGGCGATGTTTATTCCTGCCTATAGGAATACTCTCTGATGAGGTATTCAAGGAAGTAGGAGCTTGTGGTGTTGCAGAGTTATCAGGAAATGGTGCAGCAATAGTCTTGGCAATGGTTGGAGGGAAAGGAACGATACTAGTATTTGAAGAACTTGATTCGAGCCTTGGTCTCATGGGAGAATCAGGTTGCGTGTTTGGATACCCGTCTTGAGGAGGGGAGGGTGAAGAAAAAATCACGGGAGATTCTTTAAAAATGTTTGTTGGTTCGTCCAAAATTTCTGGAGGTTGATCGTGAGATATAGACTCTTGAGCCTGTGAAACAGAAGGTTGAGTAGGGTTGATTATAAAATCGATATTTCGTTCATGATACTTGCGACACTGAGCAACGTGTACGTATTGAAATTGATTGTTAGGTTTTTCAAGAACAATGTTATTTTCAAACACATTTGCCACACGATATGGACCTTCGTAGCTGGGTGCAAATTTCTTCACTAAAGTATGAGAAACAGAAGACTGGAAGTGCGTTTCTACGAGAGTGAGATCTCCAACGACAAGATCTGGTTCCCTACGCCTAGTATTATAATATCTTGCTTGAGCCGCTTGTGCTCCTAGCATTGCAACACGAGCTTTTTCTGCCATGATTCGTACTGATTGCGGAGTTGGTCGCTGGTTTAGTTCGTCGATAATCCCCGTTAAATTTTCAAAAGGGGTTTTAATTTTGCGACCCAGAAAAAGTTCTGCAGGAGTAATTTTAGTAGATTCGTGAACAGACGAGCGGAGGGCGAACGAAAAAGCTCAAGATGGTCATCCCATCGTTCGTGATGATCCATGACAAATGTAGCAATCATTTTCACTAGCGTGCGGTTTACGCGTTCCGCAGGATTACTCTGGGGATGATATGGGGAAATGAATTTATGCTTAATGTGTAGTCTCGCACACATTCTTTCAAAAATGTCAGAAATAAATTGAGGACCATTATCCGAAACTACTTTATTAGGTGCACCATATCTAGAGAATACTTCATTAACTAATACATTACAAATAACTTCTGCCGTAGCGGCTTTAATGGGAAAAACTTCAACCCATTTAGAAAAATTATCAGTTAAAACTAGCACGTAACGAACTTTGTTTTTAACAGATAAAGGATGAGGTCCCAATAAATCTATGGAAATAATATCAAAAACATGAGAACTTGAACTAGATTTCAAGTGACCGGCCGGTCTTACATTACGGTAATTATTAATCTGACACAAGTGACATGATTGAACGTATGCGTGCACACTTTGGTACATGCCAGGCCAATAGGCAACATCCCGCAATTTACAACGGGTCTTGCGAATACCTAAATGGCCTGCAAGAGGTTTGTCATGAAATTCGTTTAAAAGGGCCATTCTAAGGGTTCGCGGAATACATGGGCGAAACTCTGCCCTAGTAGTACGAGATTTCGTATAGTAAAGAAGACCCTCTATGACTTCAAAATGCTGTGACCTTCCAGCCAGAGAAGGATCACTTTGTAGGGGCGAACCCGCGAGCAAAAAATTATAGATATCCCCGAAATCTGGATTATTTATTAATTCTGCCATTATCTGCTCTCTGGATGTTATATCAGCTATTAGAAGTAAAGGCTGACACCAGGAGTAGTTTCTGTGGGGACCCCACTAATCGGAACGCGAGACAATGCGTCCGGTAATTGATTCTTATGACCTGGCTGATACGAAATTTTGATATTGCTCTCTTGTAACTTCAGAGCCCACTTCATAAGTCTTTGAGATAGGTGCTTAGCAGAATTCAAATACTGAAGGGCAGAATGATCCGTAATTATGTTAACTGTCAATTCGTTAAGATAACATTGAAATTTGTCAAGAGCATACACAACAGCAAGACATTCACGTTCCGTAGCTGAATAATTGCGTTCAGCTTTGGCAAAAGTACGAGACGCAAAAGCTATTGGATGCCCAGCTTGTGACAAAACGCAACCAAGACCAACTCCGGATGCGTCAGTATAAATATCAAATTCCTTAGTATGATCCGGGAAAGCCAACACGGGAGGCTGAGTCAACGCAGACTTCAGTGTTTCAAAAGCAGCGTTAGCCTCAGGTGTCCAAACAAACTTCTTGTATTTACGTTTCAAAGCATACAATGGCTCACAGATTGTAGCATAAGCGGGGACAAACTGCTAATACCATCCGGTCATTCCCAGAAAGCGTGATAGTTCTTTTGCTGTTTTAGGCCGAGGAAAGTCAACAATAGGCCTAATTTTTTCATTATCCGTAAATAAGCCGTGGGGAGGGATTTTCAACCTCAGATATACAATCTCGTCTCTCGCTATCTGGCATTTACTAGGTTTTAACATCAAGCCAGCATTGTATATGAGTTGGAACACCTGTTTGAGCAGAGAAAGGTGCTCGTCAAAAGGCTCGGATGTAATAATAATGTCATCCAAATATACATGCACATGGGGACCCAGAACAGGTCTGAGAACCGTATCCATAAGCTTTTGGAAAGTAGCAGGTGCAGAAGCTAATCCAAAGGGCATACGTAGGTATTCATAAGCCCCAAAAGGAGTCACAAAGCCTGTTTTATCGACAGAGTCCGGATGTACTGCTACCTGCCAATATCCACTCGCCAAATCCAAGGTTGACGACAGGTCATGCAAAATATGTGACATGACAGGTAGTGGATAATTGATCGTTTTTGTGACTTGGTTGAGCTTGCGAAAATCTGTCACAAAACGAAATTCATTGGGTTGTTTCTTTGGAACCAAAAAGGCAGGAACAGCCCAGGCGCTTGTTGATTCCCTTATTATGCCCTGTTTAATCATTTCAGCAATTTGACGTTGCATTTCCTGTTTCTTATGTGGAGCACAAGGGTAAGGTTTCGTCGCTATCGGTTTCGAACCATCAGTGTCAATGACATGATAAACCACCTGTGTGAAACCAGGTTGATCAGAAAATAAACCAGGGCTTTCCTGCAAAAGTAGAGAAAGCTGGTTTCGTTGCCTCTCATTCAATTGGTTACTCAATAACAAACTCGTTATATCCATAGGAACCGTAGGAATCATTTCGACAGGTTCCGGAAAGGAAATCACATGTTGTACGAAATTCAAAGTTATTTGAAACGTATGAATAAAGTCCATTCCCATTAGACATTTCACAGGTAGTTCGTCTATAAGCATTAAAGAATGCGTAAAACGAGCCTTTCCCAGCCCTAGAGATAATGTGACAGTTCCTGTGATACTGAAGATTTCGTTATTTGCACCTCGCAAATACTGCGTCGCAGGCTGAACGTGTATTGCAGGAAAATTGTCAGTGCAAAACTTCGTATTTAGGGCTGATATTTCAGAACCAGTATCGAACTTTGTCTCGACAATAATATCTTCAATTGTCAAGAATACATCAGGCAACTGAGGAGTTTGGACAGTCACTAATACTGTTTTAGGGTCAGAATGCTTGGTATCAGGAAGCAGGACCGACCCTTGGTCTACTTCCTTTGGAAGTTTAAAGGATTCCTGGTTGGATAATCATGCGGTCTGAAACCTCGACCCTGCCGGGTATCGGAAAAATTTTCACGATGAGGAAAACTGCGTAAAACCTGCGTCAGGAACTCCGCGTGTCTGTTGACATTGTCATATCTATTACTTCTTCCCTCAGCACGGGCAGAAAAATCATCATTGTCCTGAGCATGAAAACGTTCCGAATGCTGCGGATTGGAACGGGGTCGAGCATACTGTGCATTTGTACGATATCCCGAAGATTGTTCAGAAACTCGCTGTTGGTTTGCCACTCTTCTGTATGGTGGAACGTATGAAGCTTGGGTGTGCACTTGTGCATGCTCGCGCTGAAAGTTATTATGCCTATTATGCCGCTGAGGGTTTTCGTAATAAGCCTCGCGGGGTGCCCGAGCATGGTGAGTTGAACCATGTTTGCCATGTCGCTCTTCATACGTTCGTATGAGGCGAAGGCATTCATGAATTGTAGCAGGGTGTCGAACCTCAAGAAAATCTTGTAAAAATGGGTCGAGCTGCTGCAATAGGGTATCCAACATGTCGACATGACTGGCATGTGGATCCCATAAGTTATATAAGCGTGTTGTTTCCAACGCAAATGCAACAGGGCTATCGTTGGGTCCTTGCTGACGAGAAAAAAGTTGTTGTGCAAGGCTAGCTCGACTGAGGCCGAAAGGAAAGACCTCCAAAAATTCTGCTCGGAAATTCTCATAATGAGAATCCGGGTTCGACACTCTCCACTGCCGATACCAGGTCTTAGCGGTATCCTTCAAGCAAGTGCCTGCGATTTGTATTTTACAGTCTTCAGGAATATTGTATAGATCAAAATGATCTTCCAAATCTTCGAGGAACTTTAAGGATCCCTCCAAACCATTGAAAAGAATTGTTCCTGCATGCGGCACGAAATGGGCAAGCATTCTGCTTCGCTGAGAGGATTGAACTTCCTCAGGTACGACTCGCGACTCAGAGTAATAGGAAGCTGGTGAATTACGAAATTGTGAAGAATGCCTGGGCACTTGGAAATCATTATCAGTAAAGTGAGCCCCACAGGCTTCTTGCAAATTGTCAAAAAAAACACCATCACCATCGAAACTTGCCTTAGGGTGGAAAATTGAAGTTGTCTCAGGTAGTGAAGACATGGGTAATAATTGTCAAGACCTCGTGTTCGAGAAAAGTTCGGGCGCCAATTATAATGAATAAAACTTTTGCTACCAAGCTAATTATCGTGAATATAGCTTTCACTAATATTATAATGAATTCAATGCTTGTACTAAGCTTCATAATAGTGAATTCAAATGGTTGTTGTTACTAGTTAATTAAGATCATGAATAAAGTCTCCTGCTAGTAGTGTAGTAATAGTAATGAACAAACTTATAACTGGTAGTAATGTTGTAGTAGTAATTAAAATGAATAAAGTCTTATGCTGGTTGTTACTAATAACACTAAATGAAATAAACCTAACAGCCAGACAGAGGTCTGACAGTACTATGAACTGATAAAGACGTACTTACTTAAAACCTTTTATTATGAACTTCTACTGATATCATCACACACAGCTACTCAAATAACACGTAGCTCCTTGCACATGAACAAACGCTCTCCGTATACAACAACCGCTCTCCCTATACAACAAACAAACGCTTTCTCCGTACAACAACAAACGCTCTCCACATGAACAAACGCTTTCTCCGTACAACAGCAAACGCTCTCCACATAAACAAACGCTCTCCCCGTACAACAACAAACGCTCTCTTTCGGTATCGTTGAACGCGCCTATTTATACTGGCTATCACCACGTCATGACTTGCACTCATTGCCAGATCTCATTCAGCGGGTGAAATAACATCTCGTTCAGTAAGAAAATAATTTACATAGTAAAATAAAATAACCAGAGATAGTAAAAATCAAAAGGAAAGTGAATCTAGAGTATACGTTACAACTATTAGTGTTCTTAAATCAGTCTACCCCACTCACAGTTCAATCTTGTTTACACCACAGCACCTCAGTAGTGTTTGTTAATAAACAGTAGTCAATAAAACACATCTAATATATATATATTCTGTCTACTCGTTAAAAATCAGCAGCATACAATTCTGCGCTCGCTTTTCAACAATCGTTAGTAGCAAAACTTTGATGAGGATGCCAAAAACATAGTATAGTCGAAAATATCATCCAAAGCATAGTAAGATTGATACGTTCAAAACAGCAGGTCTTATCTATAACTTCAACATACGTCATTGACTTCTGACCTGTTGTTAGGGGAGCCAAACTCAAATTCGTCGAGAAGGAATCTGTGGCGTTAAGATCAGAAAATATTTTAACGAAAATAAACCAAAATTACGTAAGAAAACAGGAATTCAAAAGAAATGTTTAATTAGAGTACATGGAATACTATATATCAATCCTTCCATGCCCATAACGGCGTAGTTTCAATTCTTTAGCTTTTTTGAAACCTCTGTCACTTTAACTCACTCTTATTTTATTTCTATCCTTTATGGTGACACAGTACATCCACACATATCAAGATCTTCATTATCCCGAACTTTTAGCCAATTCTTCACACATTTTGAAACTGATCATGTTTTTAACATAGTATAGCAGTGTCTATCTTTACCAGTTAGCATATATGTAAATTTTATTGCAAAATTAGCATTCTAGAGTCAAAATTTAAAACACGTGCGGCTGTCTAAGAGTTGTACATTATGTAATGCAATTTATGCAAAATAAAAGTAAATTTAGAAATCCAAAAGAAATAACAAATGGAATATTTTGTGTTTCTAAAAGATTTTCTTATCTTCAGCTTTTGGCAGAATTACTGATTCCCCTGGTATAGTCGAATGGCATGTGCATCAATTATTTATTTTCTAGTCCACATTTTAGTACATTTCCTTTTATGCATAGTGTTTCGAAGAACATATTAATATTATGAAGTGGATTAATTGAAGTAAAAATTTTAAACTAATGATATTTAAACTAATTCTTGATTGGGCCATAGCTTTGGCCTGTGCATAATGCAAGCCTTGCTAAGCAAAATTTTCTGAGAACAGGGGCCCGGGCTCCTAAAATTGAGCCCGAACGCATCTCTAAACTGTACCAGTATTAAGTTACTCTGACCTCCGGCGCACCTTAATCAACGCTGTTTTCTCAATGACAGTATGTGTGATTGTATCGTGTCTGCTGTTTCTTATCTGACTGCATGTTTACAAAAAGGAGATTTTTAAATTTTGTGTTAAAAACGGGTCTGTTTGTTAATAATGTTAATAATGCTGATGTATGTTTTGCCATTGAAATATTGACGTTGGTTTACCTGTTTTATCTTACTTTACTTCCTCTTCGCAGAAATGTGTTTTGAGCATATCGTTCCACAAATTTCCGTCTGATATTACTTTGAAACATACCCTTTATCACCTTAAATCAGAACAAGATTTTATTGTTAGTAAATAAATTTTTTTGGATCAGAAGTACAGAATGAAAAACTCTGCTGATTGTGCTGTCGTTAAGTAAGTTTGTTTACATCCTAAAGTGTTCGTTCATGAGCGTAGAGTGTTCCAAAAGTTGAAGTGGACGGCGGACAGCTGTTGTTGCTAAGCTCATCATCTAAATATTTCAAGTAATCTGTGCATATATATATTACCGAAACTGTTATAATTTTAATAAGAAATCAGTGAAATATTTTGTTTTATTGAAATAAAGAGCACAGATGCCTTGATAAAAATAGTAATGAAGAACATGTATGGACTTTCAGATGTTCTGTTTTTTTATGATGTTAATAAAAAAACAGAACATCTGAAACGAGTCCAGCTACGACTTTGATTTTTACAGGATATGCTAATCCAGCAATATTGCATAAATGATTAGCATTTCGGCGTCACAGATGCATGCGTACCGCGTCTGGGCAAATCAGACAGCACAATGTCACAGACCGGAAACCGTTCGTTTTTCTGTTATGAGCGCCATATGGCTCGGCCGGCATGTCAGTGCTTGGTCAGCAGTGGGTAAGGATCCTTCATCGTCGTGTAAGACAATCGTACGAGGTCGCATTATCGTCATGAGAGATTGCAATGCTTCTGAGTTCGCATTTTTCTTCTGCGTTCTAACTTCGCATTCTTCTGAGGTCGCATTATCGGCATAAGAGATTGCAATGCTTCTCTCCGGGAGATAGCCGGTCGTGTGTAGAGCAGTGTGTCCGTCGTGGCAAAAGTGTGCAAGAAATAGTACGAAGAAGGGAATAGAAAACGAACAGAAGTTTCTGGACGTCGTACACAGACGATGGTCAACCATCATCTGATGAGGACATCTTTGAGTGACCGTTCTGCATCATCAATGGCGTTGGCGCAGCATTGGCGAATTGTGACGCATTCTCACAAGTCAGCTGTAACAGTACGTCCCCTGTTATTACAGTTCGGACTGCAGGCTTGTCGTCCCCCCTCAGGCTACCTTTGACAACGTAGTAAATGGCTACCAGACCTCAATGGTGCATCGAACGAAGGAAGTGGCGTCACGAATAGCACAATATCCTGTTCTCGGACGAAACGCGCTTCTGTTTAGGTGAAAATGATGGCCGCATCTGTGTCCGCCGACGAAAGGCGTCGGGAAGAGTGTATTCGCACCAGGTATACACCAACACGTAACATTATGGCCTGGGGTGCTCTCGGGTACGAAAGCAGATCACCTGTCGTGAGAGTCCTTACTACCATAAAGAGCGACTGTTACGTCAATGGCATACTACTGCCGGTCGCCCTTCCGTACATACAGGACGTCCCCGGGGCCATATTTCAACAGGACAATGCCACACCGCATGTTGCAGCGACAACACGTGCCTTCTTCAGAGATAACAACGTTCCACTTCTACCATGGCCGGCTAGATCACCGGATTTATCAACCATAGAAAATCTCTGGGACATGCTCAAACGACAATCCGCCAGCAACTAATGATGAACTTAGGACGTGGGTCAAGTACAGCCTGGATGGCTATTCCACCGGACACCCTTCACACATTATTTCATTCGATGCCTCAGCGCGTGCAGCAGGTGATACAAGCCAGAAGTGGCCACACCGATTATTAGCTACGTCGACGTACATGGTACGTATGACACCAAGATACTAATCATTTTTGTTCTGTATTGCCTAATGAACATATCCTGTAAAAATCAAAGTCGTAGCTAGAATCCTTTTAGGTGTTCGTTCTGTTTTTTTTTTTATGAACATGAGTGCATATGCATCTTCCTACGAAATACTTCCAAATGTAACAGTCTCCTTATAACGAAGTGAATTTCTCCGTCATTTTTATCCGCGCCGGGGTTCGAACCCGGGTCCACTCATTCCGGAATAAGTTGCTCTACCAATTAAGCTACGCGGACATTTTATTCTGATTCCTATCGGCTTTTATGTCGTGCGCGTCCTTCTGGCAGGTACGTCACATCTCCTGGTACGTTACATCATCTCCCCCTTATTTTTTTTATTTTTTTTTTTTTCGAAGTGCTGGAGAAAGGATTTTCTTATTTTTCCTATCTCGCGGTGTGGAAATAACATCACACCAATGCGAGATTTTGAACTGCCGGGTCATCCGGATAGTTCAGGCGCCATTATAACGAAGTAAATTTCTCCGTCATTTTTGGTCTACGCCGGGAATCGAACCCGAGGCCGCTTATTCCGGAACAAGTCGCTCTACCAACTGAGCTACGCAGACATTTTATTCTGATTCCTATCTGCCTTTATGTCGTGTGCGTCCTTCTGGCAGGTACGTCACATCTCCTGGTACGTTACATCATCTCCCCCTTATTATTTTTTTTTTTTTTCGAAGTGCTGCTCTTATTTTTCCTATCTCGCGGTGTGGAAATAACATCACACCATTGCGAGATTGTGAACGGTCGGGTCATCCGGATAGTTCGGGCGCCATTATAACGAAGTAAATTTCTCCGTCATTTTCGGTCTACGCCGGGATTCGAACCCGGATCCCCTCATTCCGGAATAAGTCACTCTACCAGTTGAGCTACGCGGACATTTTATTCTGATTCCTATCTGCCTTTATGTCGTGTGCGTCCTGCTGGCAGGTACGTCACATCTCCTGGTACGTTACACCCTTTCATTAGAAAAAAAAATAGAAAGGCAATTCAATGTGATAATATTTGATACATTTAAGCAAAGAACCGTAGCAGGTAAATAACCGCGGAAAGTCAGAGTGTCAGTAGGCTCAACAAAATCTGATAGAACTTGAACAGTTATGGTGCAAGTATGCAATTCCCGATTAAAATATCTTAGAGCGCAGAGGGCAACAAATGCCTGATATGACAAAGTAAGACGTACAGCAAAATCAATAAACCAACGCTTCAGACTTTACCACCCGTATGGTGAGTGAAAAGGGCTGCTGTGGTCTGTGCTCTTTCTCATTGTCGTTAACAGTGAGATAATCGCCGAACGGAGTTGAATGACATATCATAAAATAGGAGAGGACACTTGCGTCTGCAGATTGCATAGGACATCTGGAACACCCACGGAGAATCAGGAACGGCAGAATGCCGGAGGGGCCGAGGCTCAGAGATATGACCATGTCCTGCCCACCCACCTCATCCAGAAAATCCTGTTCCAATAGGATTACACCACATGCATTCGTACGAAAACAAAACCAGCCGAGTGGCACGAAGCGTTGCCTTCAAATCGTTTGTCCAAGACGAGTCTGGGTTTGAATCCCGCGTGAGGAATGGATAGTGTAAAGCCGAGTTACTAAGAAAAAGGTGAAATAAAACTGGAGATCTGCCGAATTTCTACACAACTGGTAAGACATCTAGAGGTACAAACAGCTACTTTCGCTCACTAGCAGCTGAAATGTGTGCTACGAAAAATCACAAATCCCATAGCGGAAGATATGAAAGGCCAAGAGGATTTTTCAAATCGGGTTCTTACAAAAATACGATTTCAAGTATGGCACAATGCTCATAAAATGAATGAACACTTACAAACCGCAGTGGCAAAACTCTATGGTACAATAATTGGCAAATACATATATGATAGATACCAGGGGCGCCGACTAAGTGGGTGCTACGGGGCCTGCGCACCCATTAAATGTTTTCAATGGGTGCGAGGCACCCATTGAGAATTTTGCTTATTGAAAAGTTTTGCGTCTTTTACAAGAATTTTTTTATTCACATTATTTTTACAAATTTGAACTGCCATGGGATTAGAGAAAGCAAATAATAATTCAGAAAAAAAAATCAAAAATTTTGATCTTCATGTTCAGGTGTTTTGAAAAACCCCTGGTTTCCCAAAATTCAGGGGGGAAAAGAAAAGAAACAAAATAACTGCCGAAAATGTTATGGTCATCTGGTCTTCGACAAGAGGTTGATGCGTTTGGGACAGATATCTACCTAAGAGCGTCAAAATCTAGGTTAAATAGAAACTTTTTGAAAAAAATATTAGTCTGTATTGTATTTTCATACCTTACCCCACCCCCCCCACCCCCTTCCCCTCCATCTTTTCTCTGCTCATGCTCCATGTCATTGATCTTGGTTATGGGCTTGAGCACCCATTGAATTTCTGGAAAGTTGGCGCCCATGATAGATATTACTCGCCACACATGCTATCAGTAGCAAAAACAGCTTTTTTAAATCGGTATTTTAAAGCCGGAAATATCCTCAAGACTCATATATTAAAGACCCCTAGAAAAAAAACTAAATACTATTTTGAAAAAAATAAATAAAATACGCATAAATGTTTACGGCGGTGATTAGTCTGCCTAAAGATAAGACAATTGCATGTAAATACGTTAGAAACAGAAATGTTAACTTATGCCCCCTAGTGGTAAAGCATTTTGCCACAAAATATTGTAAAATGCATGCAAAATATTCATCATGGTGACCTCCATCCAGCACAAACATAATTTTCAGAATGATTTTTTAGTAGCAGAAATTTTGGGGAAAATGCAATATACTTTTACGCTCCCTAGCAGTGACACCATGCATTATTTCAAATAAACTACATGAAAAATGGCTTCGTGGTAGAAGATATTGGATTGTAAATTTTTTTTTTGATTCAACTTTTATAATTTTTAAACAATTGTACAGCGTAAAATATATTTTAACTTTAATAGAATATCCCTTACATCCTCTAGGGGCGGCATTAAGCTTCGGAAAATACCAAAATGTATTGATTGTCATTCTCACAGTTCAGGGTTTCGACTGCAGAAAGAATTTTTCAAATTGGACTAACAGTTGCAGAGATATTGTGTCTATAGAGAAAGACGGACGGACATAGTGATATTATATGCACGAAATTTTTTTTTTTCAAAAGACGTGCTAAAAACAAGTTCCTGGTTTAGGTCTTTAAAAGTCTGGTTGTTCTGTTTGTTAAGAAACCGGATGATTAAGTTTGAGAAATTGTACCTTTTATAGAAGGGTTCTGGATAAATTTATGTACAACAACGTAGTTTTTACGTCAAGAAGTTCTTTGTACCTGAGAAATAATAAGTGAAGGTATCAACGATATTTAAAACCCAGATAGGTCTATCCAGATATTTATGTTTAAATCTGGTATTCGGTTCTACAAAATTGTAGTATTTTTACCAAATGATGGAGGAAGTGAACTATCTTATTTGACTGGCAGAACATACGCAAGGAATTGTAGTGAGTTGCTATAATCTACGTTCGAGCTGTGATGAAACATGGGAGTTTTTTTTTTTTTTTTCTTCCTAGTTTTTGATTCTCTAATTTTTCGGGAGTCAGCTACTCTAACTTAAGAACGGTTAGATTCTCAGTGTTCATGGGGTTGTTAAACTAGAACAAAAGTAAAAATAATGTAGCATTTAGAAAACGTGTCGTATTCACGTTAAGGAACATTTCTTTTTGTTCTCCTGGCCTTTTATGTGTACGAAACGCATGTGTTTACTCTCTTTAGCGTAAATAAAAACAGCAGACGCTATTGTTTTGGATGAGTGGAT
The DNA here is from genome assembly GCA_039090855.1 of Macrothele yani. Taxonomy (NCBI): domain Eukaryota; kingdom Metazoa; phylum Arthropoda; class Arachnida; order Araneae; family Macrothelidae; genus Macrothele; species Macrothele yani. The sequence continues at coordinate 13,910,940 of CM077012.1, forward strand.
GCTTAGTAATCTGCTGATGAAAAGCTGTGAGCACAGTATTGTGGCTGTTGTACAAGCAACAGTCGAAGCCAAAGAGCTGCGTTATTCCGAGAAAAGGGGAAAAGGAAAGCCACCGCAGAAAGAAGCACTTGGCAATTCCATCAAGCAAGAATCAGCAGCAGTTGCGGTTTTCATCAGACAATGATCCTCTCTGAGGAATGAGACGAAACTCGTGTAGAATGGAAAAGTCGTCTGCCTAGGAGAATCGGAAAAGAACTACCACAGAAGCACTTTGATTTTAAATTAAATGAAACAGATACAGAAAGCGTTTTATATTCGATGCTAAAAATGTAACCAAAATCAGATGTCATCGAACCTCAATGATTTCAGAAACTAAATCCTGGAGTATTATTTTTTTCAATAACGATCAGAAGAAACGGCTGGGAACTGACATTTTTCTTCCCTAGTGTCCTCTTTCATGCTTATGAAAGGATATTTTCAAATGTCCATCGATTACACAGAATTTATCCTTTTCCTCTAAGAACTTAAAAGGCCGGCTTCGCAAATCTTGTGTTATCTTCTCAAAAGAAATATTCGCTGGATAAAATTTCTAGAACTCAACAAAATCCATTGCGAGTCAAAACAACGTAATTTAACTTTAATTCTTTACCGAACTTTTCGAGTATGGAATCACACTAGAAATTATTAAATACTGTATTTAGAATTATTTGGCATGCAAACGTCACAAAAATTTAAGCATTTAGGGGAAGAAAGCCAAGCTGTGCGTGCTGAAACTAAATTTGAGAAACTACAAACTGCATACGCAAATAATGGGAAACGAAAACCATTTATTTTGCATTTTACCTTATGAAAGATAAGAGACCAAAGGAAAAGATTTGAATGTTCTAGCTGTTGGAAACTTTTCAAAAAATAATCATTTTAGAATCTCTACATTATTCAACAGAATACAGATAATTGTCTGTTGATTCAATACTTACAAGTTTACAGATATTTTCGGATTACTTTGGATCAGAAATTATTCTTTAACTAAATTTAATTTAGGTTACTCAATAACAACACACTAATTGAATTTTCTTGCAATGGAAAAATGAAATTTGAATTAAAAAACAAACTTGAACAAGCACTGGTTGAAGAGAAGACTTAAACGTTTCGCTCTTTTCGCCACAGCATGGAAATTAAAATGACAGTGCCATTTCGTGTCACTTGCTTATGCAGAGCAAACTTTTAATCCAGGTTTGCAATGAAAATATTATCTCGCACTGAGTCTTAAGCTCAACGAAATTGCGCTTTGAACCTAATTCACTGAAATGTTCAGCTCAAATTCCAAAATTAGCATGAAGTAAGAAATTATTTTCTCATAAATTCTGGTATTTCGCTCAACATTTTGTGTCTTAAATATAAAAAATACTCGACGTTCCTGTTTTTAAAATTTTCAAAATTCCTAACTTTTCAAGCTGCAAATATTTTTCTGTCATATTTAAATACAAGTTGTGACAACTAATTAAGGCTAATAATACACCTGTTTCTGGTTAAATTGGTAGGAATGGTTCGAAACCGAAAAATTTGGTGAACTTGGTAAATAGATAAATAAAACTGATACGTCAATGGATAAATGTCCATTTCGTGGTAGATGGATCTCGTAAACAGATAATAGTATCTAAAATAATTTATTGCTCGTTTATTTTGTCAGTGCAAAATAAAAGTTTGACACAACAAGACATACAAAGACTGCATGGAGGAACAGGCTTTTCAAGAAAGAAATCACTTCGATGACAGAAAAATATATTTCATCACAGCATTTGATATAGCGGTGGCTAATACACCGCCCGAAAAGCGGAATGAATACATTTTTACTTATGTGGGAGTCAGAAAAGCATCAGAGATGGATTATATATCTGTCGTGCAGGAAAATTCAATGAAGTCAAAAAACTGTAGACTACAGTAAAACTTCTTAACTGACGCCCCCGTGATAGATATACACTGACGGAAAAAAATCCCAACACCAAGAATGGGTTGTGTTAGAAAAACGACAGTTGGTAGGCGGTGAGAGTACATCTGTAAGATGACGTCTATGCAAATTTCGCGCGCGGCGCATACGTGTGGCGCTAGTAGCGCCCCTCGGAACATGCAAAGCAGGTTTGCTGTAAATACGCGCTGTAACGTTCGTGGGCGTTAGTTATCGTTGAGATTCGACGTAGTGTGTTGATGTTAGTCAAGAATGCCTTTAAGAAGACGAAGAAGCCATTATCAACAGCTCACGGAGTTTGAACGAGGTCGTGTAATAGGGCTGCGAGAAGGTGGATTTTCTTTCCGCAATATTTCAGAACGACTTGGCAGGAATGTAGCCACTGTGCATGATTGTTGGCAGCGGTGGTCAAGGGAAGGTACTGCCTCAAGAAGACCGAGTTCCGGCCGGCCACGTGGTACTACTGAGAGGGAAGACCGCCGTGTACGGCGTATGGCCGTGGCGCATCGTACCGCGTCTGCGGCAGCAATTCGAGCTGCTGTTGCCACCACAGTGACACAGCTAACAGTTACAAATCGGTTACTTGAAGGACAGCTCCGAGCCAGACGCCCTGTAGCGTGCATTCCACTTACTCCAAACCACTGCCGTTTGCGACGTCAGTGGCGTCAAGCTAGAGCTCATTAGAGGACGGAGTGGAGATCTGTTGTATTTTCTGATGAAAGCCGGTTCTGCCTGGGTTCCAGTGATGGCCGTGTGTTGGTTAGAAAGAGGCCAGGTGAGCGCCTGCAACCAACCTGTCGGCGGCCGAGACACACTAGACTTACACCTGCAATTTCCTATGACAGCCGGAGCACTCTCGTGGTTATCCCACGCACCCTGATGGCACAGTTGTACGTCGGTCTGGTGATTCAACCTGTTGTGCTGCCATTCATGAACAGCATTCCAGGGGGTGTTTTCCAACAGGATAACGCTCGTCCGCATACCGCTGTTGTAACCCAACATGCTCTACAGAGTGTCGACATGTTGCCGTGGCCTGCTAGATCACCAGATCTTTCACCAATCGAGCACTTATGGGACATCATTGGACGACAATTCCAGCGTCACCCCCAACCAGCATTAACCGACCGAGTGCAACAGGCATGAAACTCCATCCCACAAACTGACATCCAGCACCTGTACGACACAATGCATGAACGTTTGCGTGCTTGCATTCAACATTCTGGCGGTTACACCGGTTATTAATGTACCAGCATTTCACATTTAAAATGGCTCTTCTCGCGCTTACATTAAGCTGTGATCTTGAAACCTAAATCGATTAAATATGTTACCTATACAAATGTATTACCACCATTTCATTCCTCTACAACTATTTTTTCGTGGTGTTGGGATTTTTTTTCCGTTAGTGTATATACAGGGTGTCCACTCGCTACCGAACCCGGCATTTCGTTAATAATATTAACACCAATGAAGATATTGCAACGAAATTTGAAGTGGGCTTACCTCATTTTGTGCGAAATGTGATGGCATCACAACATGTGCTGGAAGTGGCCACCATTTGCGTCCAGACAGCATTGAACCCGGCGCGGTCCGTCAGCCAGCCGGAGTGCTCCTTAGTGGCAGACACATTCCTAAGTGTAGCGCCACTAAGGAGCAGTCCGCCAGCCAGCCGGACGCGCCTTTGCTGCTGCTTTGTTATGCTATTTCGCTGAGCGTGTCTACACAATACGGCTGTTGATAGTGAATGCTTGTTCTCGTGGCTGTTCGCGTACGTGTGAAAATGTACTACGTAATTTTTCACTCATTTGAAAGTTACATATTTTCCACAAATGCCTGATGTCGTCAGCGTAGCTCGTTTTGTTCAGTTTATTTCTTGTTGTGTTGTCTTCTGATGAATTCCCTTAACGACCACAACGCCTGTATGTGTAAACGACCAATACCGCCCGAAACACCTGTCTAGAGTGAGTAGGATTTCCTACTTTCACCTGTTCTTTTAACTTTGCACGCCCTTTGCAAGATTAAAAGTCACCCTCAGTCACCTCTGTGTTTACTAAACAAATATGTGAAGAAGGAGATGGTTTCTCCAGGGGAGATATCATTTACTCTCATGACACTTCACCTGTTCTCCGTGGAAGAAGGCCGCGATTGCCCCCCGGGAAACGTCTGAAAATCAATGCATATCAGACCTACAGATCAGAAGTTTCTTGTTGTGTCACATCACTAATCCTTCTTTCGTCAATATGTAAAATAGGAGGACAGAAATTCGGAAAGTAGCAGCAGACAATTTCGGGCATTCTGAACGACAATATTTTAGGGTCTTGGTCTTCTCAAAAAACGTTCAAATTGTAATAATATCTCACTGCTTTACAGACATGCAACATATCTTGTTTTGCTGTCCCGACATCAGCAAGTTGTAAATATACAGTAGGTTCTTTCTGTTAACTATAAGAATCTTCTAAGTAACAACTTTCAAGCCAACAGTGGGCGGTTAAATCCCAAACACATTGTTATATTTTCAGCAATAAACATCAAAACATATAAAATCTTTTGATAAGAAAGCAAAACACTTCAGTGTCTCATTGCATCTGGATAAACTTTCCAAGGAAATTCTCATTTCTCGAGATCCAAACTGATTCCGGACCGTGCTGACTGTTTTTATTTCAAGCTGTTCAACTAAAATTTGAGAAAACGTCAACGCTATGAAATAAACAGTTCAAAAATGATGGGATATTATTATTAAGGAACTCGGGCCCATGTTTTTGCAAATGTTACTAGGTCAAAATTCTAGGTAGGATAGTATAAACGCAACGGTATGCAAATTTCGGGTTCGACATTGCTGACACACAGACGCAGGAAATCAATACGAGAGGTAACTGGATTCCAAGTAATGTCTATACAGTGAGCGCCTTAAACGCTACTGTTAGACTGTGAGCAATGAAAAAGGAAACATTTGAAAATCGGAGAACCCAATAGGGCCATTGGAGTGCTGTAATCGGGGCTCACACAGACTGATGTCGCAGCAAGTCTTCATACACTAATTGCCATAAAAATCCACGCACCACGAAAATAATAACGCGCAACTCGGCGAATAGCTACGGAGAGGGTAGACATGCAAATGATTGAAGTTTCGTGCGATTCCGCATGCCCGCGCGTCCAAGACTGGCGCTGCAATCGCAATCCTTGGGAGCTTATAAGGCGCAGCGCATGGGGACTCCACATTCGTGCCGAAGTGCACGGTAAGAGTCAGGTAAGACCTCTGAGCGATAGACATGCCGAGGTGCCGCTATAGATGTGCGTACGGGCAATTCACGGAGTTTGAACGAGACCGTATCGCCGGGATGAGAAAGGCAGGGTAGCCGGCGCGCCGAATCCGCCGCCATTTGGGTCGGTCGGACAGTACGGTGCGATCGTGTTGGGAGCAATGGACACGTAAAGGCATCCAAACACGGCGGACTGGCTCTGGACGACACACCCAGACACCACCAGCGGAGAGGACCTTTGGATCGTGAAAGCGGCACGCACAGAAGCAACGACGTTCTTGTCCAATATCCAGAGGCATGTGGTGGCTGTACAAGGTACCCCTGTGTCTGCCAGAACCCTTTCCAGGCGTCTGGCAGAGGCAAATCTGCACTCTCGACGTCCCTTACGTTTTCTGCAATTAGCACCTGACCATCGTCAGCTTCAATTGCAGTGGTGTCAGCAGCGAGCAATGTGGAATGCTACGGACTGGTGACGTATAGTGTTCAGCGACGAATCCCGCTTCTGTATGAGAACGGACGACCACCGTGTCAGAGTGTGGAGGACCGCTCTTCAGCGCTACAATCCGGACTTCACTGTACAACGGCCCACGTCCCGAACTGCAGGCGTGATGGTCTGGGGAGCCATCGCGTATGACAGCCGGACTTCCCTCGCAGTGATCCGAGGGTGTTGACAGCCCAGCGCTACATACAAGAGATCCTGCGGCCCCATGTGTTGCCTTTTCTGGTGGGGCGGCCCGGAGCTATTTTCTAACAAGATAATGCCCATCCATAAACGGCTCAGGTTTCCCAGGGCTGTCTACGTCATTGCTTCGATGCTTACGTGGCCAGCGAGATCGCCTGATTTCTCCCCCATCGAGCACGTGTTGGACCTCCAGATGGGACGCGGGCTTTCTCCATGTCCCAGTTTTCATGATTTAGAGCGTCAGTTGCCAGAAGTGTGGGCCAATCTGGCGTCTCTACTGACTCCATGCCGGACCGTATCACGGCATGTATCCGAGCACGAGGCGGTCCGACGCGGTACTAACGCTGACCGGTATGTGCACCGTATGTCCGCGGGAAATCGTCTTGCTGCTGTGATATTGTAATCACTTCTGTCCTTGGTATGTACATCTCACTACTAAAATCTCATTTCAATCCGACGTCTCCTCCTTAGTGCGCGGATTTTTATGACAATAAGTGTACATCCAAAATACAATGTGTACATAAAAGAAGGATACAAAAAGAAAATTTAATAACTTATAAAGTAATGCATGTATTTCCACGTCATTGTAAGCAATATACACATGACAGATTATTTTCCGAATTAACAGATTTCTATGTGAGCGCCTTTAGTTGTGACAACGACACCTAAATGATATTCCATATGCTTTCAAGAATACCAGGCGTGATAGTGGCAATACGGCATTGGTGATTTTGATTCGACGTTCCATAGGATCCTTCACTGGAATGGAGTACTTGACGTTTCACACATATTCCCACCAGAAAAGTTCCAATGGGAGAGTCCAAGAAATCTGTTTGGAAACACCTTATCGAAATGCTCTCTCACATAGAGACCAGTGTGGGGCAGCCCCATCTTGTTGGCGCATGTCAGGGTTTAGTTCCTGAAGGTATAGTAAAATGAATTTTTCCAACATATCAAGATAAACAATCCCACTTACTGAGTTTTCGATGAAACTGAAAGGCCCGATTACCCTGTCAGTCATGCACGACACCACACCATACAATTTTTGCACTGCCTATCTCATGGTCGCGTATAGTATGTGCGAGTGTGGTGCAGGGGAGGGGCAGAGTCCCATATTCCTATGTTTCGGCGGTTAACAAATGAAATGTTGCTTCGTACGAAAATATTGCAACCTGCACGAACATGTTATCGTTATCAATTTTATCCAAAAGCCCTTCCACGAGTTCAGCCGTTCAGGTTTGCCCTGTACGTGGAGATTTTGCAAAATATGCACTTTGTAAACAAACAATTTTAGTATTTTACGAAGCACTTTCTGTACAGTTGAATGTGGTATCTCAAGTTCCCGATGCCCATCTGTCGGTTTGCATGGGCTGCATTGATAGATTTGCTTAATGGATTCCACATTCACGTCAGCGACACTCGGGCTTCCTGGGCAATAATTCTTCGAAACATTATCCGTTGCCATAAAGCGATCATACCCATTTTTTGTCACGTCTTGCTGGTGGATTACGCACTGCATACATTCGAATAAAATCCCTGACGTTGTTAATCTCGTCTTGATGAACTACTTCTCTGACTAACACACACACACCCTTCTCAGATAAACCCATTTCTAATGGAATGTTGTGAGTGCTTCTTCACTTCACTATTCGGCTGATACGTGAAGCGCCATCGATTAGTACTAATAGAAAATTCCCATTCTTGCTTTTTTACTAACAAAAAAAAAACATGACCGCAGCTGCAACGGGGTTTTTTTAAACGAATTTTTCCCTTTGTAACATTATTTTATATACAACCTGTACGATAAATCGGCATCATCTGCGTTGTCGGGAGCAAGGTGATGACGTAGAAAGATCAAGAAGTGGTCGTCCGAGAACAATTACGACTAAACAAGATCCGCATCTCACAACAAACGCTCGCAAAAACTCCACGATGTCCAGCCTCCACATCAGGGACATTCTTAGAAATGCTACCTGCGTCGCGGTAAGTGATCAAACGGTTCGCAATCGACTGCATTTGGAAGTTTAGCGATCGAAACTTCCATTGGGCCAGATACCACCGTCTGCAAAAATTCTGCGAGGAAGATGAGTCAGCGCCACAAAACTTATTTCTGGCAGAAAAAATGGCATTTTCATTAATGAAAAAATGTTCCATTGCTATTGCATTTGTTTTTAAAGCAACTTTGTCCTGCTGCCTCGATTTAACGGATTGTGTAGGTAAAATGCCTGGCGAGCTTTTAGGATATATTTTGAGATAGGATGCATTGTTTCTGGCATTTATTATTTACTTTTGAAAAGTTTGTGCATTAGTTTAATTTATTTTGATATTAATTCTACTACTCTCCCCCCTTCAGATTAAATCACAGAATCTTATTAGATAAAACTTAGCATATAAGGAATTATTGAATGATTTCTGCATTGCCGATTTTATTTACCCAGCATTTAGCTAAAGGATTTGGAAAACTGTGCAAGTAGTTACAAGGGCATAGCTGAGGCCAGCCCCAAGGCGCAGGGAAGGGGAGACGAGACGCGCAGGGGTTTCGATATCCCTGCAAATAATATTTTTCTTAGCATTCGTTGGGATGTTAAATAAATGCCTTCTTTTATCATTGCATAACACTTAAAGGGAAAGTATTTTCCGGAGAAAAATCACCCTTACTTAAAGCAGCCGCATAACGTATCTTCGTTTTATATTTTCACTGCACCGGTGAAGCTGGATAGTATTTACTTGCTTCTTCTTAAACTCCAGATGAAAAAGGAGGATGTTACATATCTGATGTAAACTAGTGTTTTGACTGACCCATCAAGAAAGCCGAACTCAGCCGCAACCCCAGTGCCCATTCATTCTGAGTTGTGTAGGAGTAAGGATCTTTTATTGGTTTCACAAACCGAGAAGTCTGCTAAGCAGAAAAAATTCTCTTTAGCAATCGATTTCTCCAGCTTTGCCTTTACTCCTTCGGTCTCCTATACCCCCTCTCCTAGATTTTTAATTTTTATATAGTTTATGTAATATGATATATAATAATATGCATATTGTTAATATACTAACACGCATTGCGTATATGTGATTAGAAGTTATCACGATCTATTCAAAACATCGAAAGTTTGCAAAGCTAATTTTTGTTCCGGTAGGGATCTTAAATATTTTTTCACGAGGAGTCCGCTGTTTTGCCCTACGCTTCTGAACTGTTCTCTATTTAAAATTATTCATATAATGTAACAGCTTGGCAACTTTTATTTTCACAAGATAGGGGCCAGACTTCTGGAGAAGGATTTTTCCTTTAGTATTCTAAAGTTAATCTAAAAGGAATTGAGTACAGCTATTTTCGATAATTCGAAATACCTAAAATTTCCCGACCGTTAAACATTGCTTCATTCGTTTATAATCTAAACTGTAATTTAAGCTCTTACTTCGCAGTGAGTTAAATTGTCTGCTAGTATAAGGTACAATTCGCTACGTACAAAAATTTTCAGAAATAATGGAAAGTTCGAAACTTCTCAGTTAAAAAAAACAGAACTTACAGATAACGCAATGCGCGGGTCATGATTATTTCAGAAGTAACCTTATTTTAAAGGCAGACTAATATCTGTCAAAATTGAAGCGTGCTATGCACTTTCTGCGGCCTCAGTAAAGATGATTTAGTTGTGGTGGGAACTTTAGTGGGAAACGACACAAGGTTGGCTTTTCGTGACATGAATAAAGAGGCTGACATTTTTTAGAGCTAATGCTTGATTGAAACTTAGGGAGCACAGCACATTTCAACCTAAGTTCATTCCACTTCTGCTGACAGAAGTAAAGGATGAACTACTTTCTTGTGAGCCAAATGCACCGAAACCGGTGAAAAGTTAGCAATTTGTAGAAAAGATGTTATGCTTCAGGTGATTTTTCAGTTTTATGAATTTGAAACACCTTAGATAACGCGAAATTCAATTTGAAGAAACAAAACAGAGCAATGCTTTTGTTGTTCCAAAGACAGTTTCTAAAAAGATTTCAGTGAGCTCTCTCAACAGAAAGAAAAAAAAGATTTTCACAGATTGTGCTAATGTTCTTAATTAGAAATAGTATTATATCATATCTGCGCATAAAGTAGTTTTGCAGACAGAATACGTTTTCATTTGGCTCAACATTTACTCTTTATAACTTTGTGCATATGTTTTCACTATATAACTTTACATTAACCCTCACAATAAAGTGATATTCTACGGCGTTCTGAAGTCCAGCGGTAAACTACCACATCTTTCACTTGCATATAGCTTTCTGGTAATTCTAGAAGTGGATGAAATGTTTTCGCTAACAGTACTGTTGAAAGAATCTAAAAATACAAAAACTACTTCTAAGCAAAAGTGCATAGTCCTTTTGAACTGGTATTTTACTTGCTGCGTTTTTAAAATAGAACAGGCTGAATTTCCTTTGAAATAATGGTCACTGAGTACAATTCATGTATGAAAAAGTAAATTTAGACACGATTTTCCGATTGCAGTATATTATAAAATAGAGAAAAGGTAGAAAATATACGGGTAATGTTCATTGAGAAACTTGCAGTGGCACATTCGGTTTTCATTCTACCATCCAAATTATTTCACTTTGGAGATAAGCCAAGAGTAGCTTGCTCGCAGTCACGGATAAACATCTAGTTTCACTTGTTCACAAGCCAACGTTGGGCACTAGGTCGGGTTGAACGGTGTTGCGTGCTGAAATAAAGCTGACTTTCCGTTTTGGAAGTATCGTGGAGAGCAACTTTTTTCATTTTTTTCTTTCACACTACGATTCCATGTTTTCCTTCGTCGAATTCATATTGTACATTTCGGTTGGAATAGAAACACCGTAAAGAAATGAATGTCTCGAATACGTACGGCTTTGAATAAGCTATCTACACAAAAAAAAGTAATGATAAAATTTTGCTACTGGGAAACTTGTAAATGGCTAATTATTGAATTCTAAAATTAATTTTACGTTAACGTTTTAAAGTTCTTTCTCCAAACAAGATGGTTTCTATAAAATTTTAGCTGGCTTTTTCCTGCAAGTAACGATGCTCTTTGTTCAATATTTACTGAGCAACGGTAAATTTAAATACACTATCTACCAACAAGTAATTGGACACCTGTGATAGCAAAGGAAAACGAAGTTTATTCACCTTCAATAGTTGGTGGAGCCTCCATGAGCGGCGATTACAGCTGCGACCCTCCGGGGCATACTCTCAACCTGGCGTTGTACGACGGCTAGCGGCATTTTCTTCCTCTCGGCTTGGAGAAGACAGGTCAGTTCCTTCACCGATTTCGGACGGTGGGACACCCCTTAAGTCGACGCTCCAACTCGTCCCAGAGGTGCTCGATAGGGTTAAGGTCCGGGCTCTGCGCAGGCCAGTCCATTCGATTAACCCCATTGTCACCATACCAAGCCATGGTGGACCTCGCAACATGATAGGTGGTATTGTCATCCTGAAAGTAACATGGGTCCACCCCGTAAAACTGCCACAACGTAGGAAGCGCATGGTCATCCAAAATGGTGCAGTAGGTCTCGGCGTTGAGTCTACCAGGAATTGCGACCAAGGGTCCCGTGCCATACCAGGAGAAACACCTCCGTAGCATAATTCCACCGCCGCCGAACTTCACACTTGGCACAATACATTCCGGCAGGAGGCGTTCTCCAGGAAGACGCCAAACCCAGACCCTGCCATCCGAACGGTAGAGGGTGAACCTTGATTATTCGCACCAGAGAACCTGTTTCTTCCACTGTTCAACGGTCCACTGTTGACGTTCTTTGCACCACGTTAGCCGAGCAGCGCTATTGGACTTTGTGATCATAGGCTTGTGGGCGGCAGCACGTCCATGATAACCGAGCAGATGGGCTTCCTTATGGATGGTATTCATCGAAGGAACACTCCCGGATGCCTGTTGAAACTCCTCGAGGATGTGGCTCATTGATTTGGTGCGGTTCTTCCGAATTTTTCTGGCCAGCACCCGTCGGTCTCTAACTCCCAGTTTTGTGGGTCTGCCGGGTCGGGGCACATTCCGACAGTCGCCTCTCATCTTCTACTTGCCAATCACGTAGGCCACTGTCGATTTTGGGTACTTTAACTCTCTGGATATGTCATGTATGGATTGGCCATTTCTGTGATACCCGACGATTACACCTTTCTCGAAATCAGAGAGCTACGAACTGCGTGGCATCTTGCATGCGACTGGTTGCGTTGTTGTTTCCCACATGATATTTAACGGCGGCGGCCGTGACGTGTATCAGGACCGCAGATATCGTCGATTGCAGTGGTGTCCAATTACTTGATGGCAGATAGTGTATAACAAAATTCATGATTTCAATATCCGTCTGAAACAAACTGAATATTCCAAAAATTCTCTAGAATATAAAATCGCAACACACACATACTGTACATATGTAATCATAAATCTATCACATTCATATGTAAATTTCTTTCTTCAGGAAAGGAACCCATAAAATAATCTGACTCACTTCTGAACGTTTCATAAATATAAAAAGAAGAAAATCTTGAAATTTTAAGTTGTGACTTTGTTTTGCCGTAGAAGTTTCTACTTTAAAAATCTTTCAACAAGCTCCACAGCTAAGAAGAATTAAATTCTTGGCCTGAATGTGGCGTACTTAGAATATTCCTTTCATACGAGGTTAGGATTTTACTCAATTACAAAGTTAAAATTATTTTGTTGCACCGTCTATTTTTCCTGTTGCAATTTCCAGCATTTCCCATGGCAACCCGATTTATGAGCGTTTGCAAAGTACATCAGATACAAAGCGCCTTTCCCTCTGGTACATATTGCGTGCTCAAAACACAAACGATATAAAATCTAAAAAGGAATGAGATCTGAATAACGGAAATCAAAAATACGTTTAGAAGATAAAATGATAGGAATAAAAATTTTCATTAAGGGTTTATGTTTGGAGTGTTAAAGCGTATGAAAGGTCTCTTCTGAAGTTTGATATTTTTCACATTTGTACAGATGAAAAACATATTCACTTTCAAATTTAATTTATAGAAAAGAAAAAAGACGAATGTTTTTTTATATAGCAGTACGCACAACTTCGAATCACTGCTGTTACACAAGTAATAGGAGCTTTTCAGTAGGTGGGACACATATGAAGTTCGATATCTTTACATCTGTGTACCAAAGAGGAATGAAAAATTATATTTTTATGCCAGGAAACAAAAGAAGGCCAAGGTATGAAAAAGTAATCACAAATTTCTCGGTAATGCGGTTGTCACGCGAACAGGTAAGGATCGACTTAGAACTTCCGTCTTGCAAAAATTAAATAAATAAGTAAGTAAATAAATAAATAAACGAGACGTAAAGAAGTGCACCGCTGACTGATATACAATAAAGGGGCTCTAAGAAACAGCAGATCAGTAATTCCAGGAAGAAATCTGTATAAAAATGTTAAACCACCATGTCAATTTCCATCGGAACCACCATTATTACCGTAATCCTGATATGTAGATTTTTGATAGGGGAGTTTTTTTAAATTATTCTTTTTACACTTTCCAGATTTAAAATTTACTTTAAAAGGGCATTCTTCGTCGATTTACTTGGCAGATGTGAAAAGTTAAGAATTTTGTAAGCACTTACTTTTGCCTGATTATCATACGAATACTGTTGCACGAAAACTTGCCGAAAAATAGTGAAACAGGACTTACATAAAATGTACGTTACTTACAGGGACAGTAAGTATTATGTTCATTTAGAACTATAAACCCTTGTTCCGGCCTTTCTTTTGCCAGCGCTGACTAATAGAGCACCACTAAAATTCTATTTTTGGATTCACCTGTCGAAAAGCTGTATTGTCATATGTTGACCGTTTCCATGCAATCAAATTTTCTGACTTTTACGATCTTTTCCCATTAGGGAACAGAAACTACGAAGAACTATTCATAACTTCCTACCGTGATTCTTGAATGGGTTTTACCGATTTCTGCGCATGTAACAATTCACATAATGGCACTTCTGTTCCTGCTTTTTTGTCAGCAGTGGTGACACAAACTTGAGTGAGATGATTATAATTTCACATGATCAGTTCAAATAGCTTGCCGTGAGGAATATGAAATTCAAGCTTCTTCAGCTATGTTACGAAGAATTAATCATCTGTCATTTCGCAATAAACTACAAACTTAAACAACAGATCCATGAGTTATTTTGGTTGACGGACGTTCAAAGCGCTCATTCCGTTTGACAGACACTCATCCTAATGTCAAAACGACGAAACCATAGTAGAGGACAATTCTTTATGTAATATCCTGAAAAAATTTTCAGAAGTTTCGGATTTTCGAAGTTGTCACGAAACGTAACTCATAGTAAGTTGTTTAGTAGTCTGAGATATGACTAAATCGTACAGATGCTAGAAACGCTCTATGTTTAAATGGTATCACGAACTACTCGAAGTAAATGAAAATATACCACACTATAGAATGGCATATTAGCAAATTACATCGTTATCGAAATAGTTCAACCGTCAAAGATATAAACAGAGAATCGATACCATTTGAACATACTAATAGTTGTACAGCACGATTAATTTCCAACGATAGGAAGATATTTCATTTTATCTTAGATGGATGCAAGTTACCAGAGCGGCAATGAGGCCCTGGAATAACGTAAGCGAAATTCTACTCAGTTCTGGAATTACGATATAAGCAGTGTATTCTGGAATGATGAGAAAAACTGTTTCAGTAGTGGGACACGTAATCCATCACAAAGATAAAGGGGGTAATTTTATGTAAAAAAAAATAAAAAGGAAAAAAAGAAACGTTTTCTCTAACTTCTGTAGCGTGCAAACCCCACTGTCAATCAGATTTTGGTGTACTAGTGTCAGTTTTATGGAATCTCTCCACAGAACGACCAGCAGAATGACAGACATGAGGCGAAACAAAACCAATAGTAATTTTTAAATACTTCTTTTACATCCTTCTCCCAAAACCAGTTTATTATGCAGAACTCAAAATATTTCAGTATAGTGCATCTATGTATGTATCATCAATTTTGGAACCACTGCCTCTTCCAGAACTCATTCATGAGCAGTTCTTTTCCACCCATTTCTCCCAAGTGCATTCTATATTTTTTTGTTGGTCGCCTAAGCGGATTGCCTTCTGAGTTTAAAAACATATTGTAATTATCCGTTTATTGGCTTAAGGAACTAAACATTTGACAAGCTTGCAGAGAACAAACTAAACACTAAAACGGAATCAGCTTTTCCATTGCCTTTATGATCTGAAATGCTAGAGATATACTGACTTATATCAGTACATGAATAAGAAAGGTTGTCGACTCTACAATGAACTGGAAATTGCTTTGACTAGAGCACATCCGGAAAGTTGTTCGAATTCCTAAGCTCCATCTGCTTACCTTCAGTTGCTTGGAACTTCGTTGTCCCGGGGGAGATATCGGTAGCATGCGAGAACGTAATTTGGGAGATGCGGTTCGATTCCCGTTCCAAAGCGATGTAATTTTCAAGTTGTCTGAAGACTGGTTACATGGGAAACAGTAAAAATGTACGGCATCTATATGCCCACAATCATACACAAAACGCTACAATTCAAATTAATTCCTTATGCTAATAAACGGATAGTTACTATAGCTTTTTTTCATATACTTAGTGTATCAACTGTACTGTTATTTATTTCCCTGCTTCTTTATATTAAAAGATTTTATCACAGAAAATAGACTGGTCAAAATCAAAGACATGAACATGAAACTTTCTTTGGGACACCGATTCGAAAAAACGGAAGCAATCAGTACTACGTATTAAGTACGAAACCAAATTCCATGCCTTATCTATGATCTGAACCCAATTCCCTATGGTTTCAGGATGAAGAATCTTGCCTCTTGCCTCCTACCTAGACCACTAGACCGTGGGCAACTAAGAGAAATCCAAGAGAGTAATTTCTACGTATATTGTTATACGTCTCTTTCCCTGCCAAACGACAGATTTAAAATTAATTAATGCCACACACACATTTTACATTTTGTTTACAGTCTTGGACATCTGGATATGCGAAAAGTGAAGAATTATGACTTTCTTCTGAAAATAAAAAGGTTTCCGCCCGTAACAATCGAGAACAAAAATATTTTTTTAAAAAAAGGTACTGACGATACTGACTAAAATTTGTATACTTATTATAGTAATAGCATTGATATCGACAATACTTCGCAAGCGGTATCTTGCTTAAAGTCGAAGAATATAAGAAAAAAACTGGTCCATGCTATCGAATATATATAAGAAAGAAAAAACATCTTCCGTTTCATGTGCCAAGCGCACCGGATCTTAACACATAAGTATATTGATTATAACGAAGTAAATTTCTCCGTCATTTGGTCCACGCCGGGGATCGAACCCAAGTCCACTTATTCCGGAACAAGTCGCTCGACCAACTGAGCTACACAGACGTTCGTTCTCGCTTCTATCTGCCTTTATGTCGTGTGCGTCCTGCGGGGCAGGCACGCCACATCCACACCCCCCCCCCGAAAGAGGGCCGGGGCATGGCCCACGGTTCAGCCGAGACCGTGAATTGTTGCAGGCAGCCATCCGCTATAGAACGTGCACTTGAGAACTCCCAGTCAATCTATAATGTGGAATGCAACGTCACACACATTTATTTTTCGAAGCGCTGAAGAAGGGATTCTGTTATTTTTCCTATCTCGCGGTGTGGAAAGAACATCACACCATTGCGAGATCTTTAACGGCCGGGTCATCCGGGAAGTTCGGGCGCCATTATAACGAAGTAAATTTCTCCGTCATTTTTGATCCACGCCGGGGATCGAAGCCGAGTCCACTTATTCCGGAACAAGTCGCTCTACCAACTGAGCTACGCAGACGTTCGTTCTCGATGCTATCTGCCTTTATGTCGTGTGCGTCCTGCGGGGCAGGCACGTCACATGATATCAAATAAAAACAAGATGGGAGATCATTCTAAAACTGGGAAATCAGTGAACCGTCCTCATACAATCGAGAAAATCTAGTCAAGAGTTCAAGTTATTAATTCGATTCTTGATACACTGCCGGAAAGTGAAAAAAGAACGCCATAAAAACTTGCAGCTGCATCTATGAAATTTATGTAGTAGCAACAACTCGTTAAGGAAAGTGATCGCACTTGTGAAGTGATTCAATATGTATTTTACCTTTCAATGCGTATCACAGTGCACAGAAGGCACATTTTAATAAGGTGTTGCATCTCCTCCAGCAACAATACAAGCTTCCAATTTGGCATGCAATCGGTCGTACAAATGCTGGATATCACGCTGAAGGATAGCATTCCATGTGCTTTCATATTAGATGCGTAATTCAAAGATGGTCGCTGCCTACCGGGGTCTGCGAAAGAGCCTTTGCTTGATTCAGTCCCAGACATTCTCGACTAGAAACAAGTCCGGAGAGCAAGGGAATTTACGCACAGCCTGAAGGGCATATTGAGTTGCCCTGGCGGAATGTGGGCGGGCGTTATCCTGGTAGAATATCGCATTTGGTATCGCACTCAAAAATGGCAGGACGACCGGTTGCACGATGTCGCTCACGTGCGTACTGCTATTCAGTGTACCCCGTACAAACACCAGACTGGTACGAGAGTGATAGCTAATCGCTCCCCACACAATGATGCCCGGCGTAGGGCCTGTGTGTCGTTGGCGGATGCACGATGGCAGAAGCCGCTCATCATGTCGCCTTCGGACGCATACACAACCGTCAGACTCTCCTAAGTAGAATCGGCTTTCATCACTGAAGATCACAGACCGCCATTCTTCCCTTCAATGAACTCGCTCTTGACACCACCGTAAACGTGTTCGACGGTGACCAGGAGTCAGTGGTAACCGTGCCAGCGGCACGCGTGCCCGTAGTCCTGGTTCCAACAAACGATTCCGTATCGTTCTGGTAGACACCCTTGGTATGACAGAGGCTCGAATTTGTGACGCCATAGCCGTCCGCTCTGCCCACGCCTCCCTTTCAATACGCCGATCCTCTTGTGCGTCAGTAACTCTGTTTCCCAAAACCACATCTGCGAGTGTGCGAATGCTCCCCTTACTACGGCCGATACCTCTCTTCCCATAGTTTGACGGAAGGACCAACCTCCTTTTCCCAGATCCACTATACGGCCTCACTCGAGCTCCAATAACTGAACAAATGTTGCGCGCCTGCGTCATCCAGGCATGGTAGCTTCTTCAACGAGCACTAATCAACACGACACCAGACGAATGACTTCGTTCTGTATGCCCTAGTCCTTAAATACACGCTGCGTACATTTGCATGTTGTCGTCCGCAGTTAGTTATTATTTCATCCAATGACATTCCAACTTGGATCACAGTTTCTGCTGCCCTTAACAATTAACATATTATAATATGACGTTCCTAACTGCATTCCTTCTGGGTGTTCTTTTTTCACTTTCCGGCAGCGCATATCCTCTTTTCCATGCAAATTGGCTTTGCAACAAGACTGATTTCTTCAAAACTCAGAACTCCTTGATAACAAATTTGCTTGCCCCCGACTCCAGTATAAGATTTTAATAAGACGAACTATAGTTTTGTTGCATCACTTCAAATGTGAAAACAATGCCTTAGGCTCGGAAGAACATATTTTTGTATTTAGTCAAAAGCAACTGGCATCTGTCTCGAAAGACAAATCTAGCTTCACAAACACATTTTACTGTGAAAGCAATGCAGCTATGCTGTCATGGAAATTAAAAAGAAATAGTTAAACCAATAGCAGAGATAACCCCACTAACAAATTATTTACCCGTCTAACAGGAGTCAAGTGCTTTCTTCGTTTATTTGTTACAATAAAGAAATAAGTATTACAAGAAAAACTGACAATTAAGTTTTTGCTGAAAGTAGTGTAATTTGAATATCCCAGGTTAGGAACAAGCAACAATACATTTCTCAGTAGCTTAACCGAATTAACTCCGGCATTAGATACATGGGGAGTTCTGTTATTTAAAATCTGAATTTGTCGAGGTGAAATAGAGATTAGTTATGTTTGAGAGAAAGAAGAGGAATAATGGAAATAATATCCTGCAGAAGTGTTGTTACTACAGGAATTCCTAGTTCCTACAGTCTCGAAAGCAATCTCAACTACCTCTTTTTTCAGAATGAAGAGGAAGCTCTGATTGCCTGTTCTTACAGAATTGTAGAAAGCAAACAGACAGGATTAGCAAAACCTCTTAGTTATGCCTTTCTTTCTGATCGAGTGCTGTGTTTTGATGTACCTATACCATTTACGTTTGTGTCTGCTATATGTATCTTCAATCATCTATACAATCAGGCTATGTTTGAAGTAATTAGTGGATGCAGCATTTTGTGTGAACTGCTGCTCCCGTGGTCGAACATCTGTCGCTGATTAATAAGCACCTGCTGATTCAAGTGGGAGGCATAAGTACTACAACTTATCTTATTGTTTTTCTCACAGAAATGTAATTATGGGGAACAGTAGTACTTAAATGTGTTGTTAATCTGCAGAATAAAGTAACGATAATCTGGAAAATAATTCAGAGAACAAATTAACGTTGATTACAGAAAAGTGAAGACAACGTTTACTCCAAAAGAGAAATATCGAAATAACGAAATTCACTTCGTTAACAGAAACGCAAAATTAAAAAGAAGAAAGTATGGCGTGTTTGGTACCACATGTTTGACTTGCTCTGTGGAATACGTCTGTTGCAAGTTCTGTGACGGGAAAACTTTCAGTCAACACAGTTACTACTAACATTTTCAGTTCTCCAAACATCAAAACGCACCGTAATTTGTTTCTCTAGAGACATGTTCATTGTTATTCAAATCTTGTCTTCCCCCAAGTGAAGGAACGGATATTTAGTTTTGTTAGCTTGAGTTTCTGATGAGCGTTTCATAAAATATCATGTCTACCTAAAGCTGGTCACATAAACCTCTATGCATTATGTTTGTTGTGTTTTAGTGAACGTGCTGAATGTTTATTTTTTTATTTTAAGCCATCAGCTTATGTTTTGGAGTCTAACGAATTTAATCCATGCAATACAATTCTTCCTAAAGTCTGAACACCAAATATGCTGGAAAATGAAAAATCTAGATTTGCATTTACGCAGCTGAAATGCGGCATGTTTAAACACGGCGCCTTTTCGCTTAGTTTATCTTTTGAGGTTGTTTTTTTCACCACCTGACTTCGTATAAAGGTGATCAAAGTGTTACATTAGCATTTTTGGAGAAATAAGTTTGTTCAACTTGCGGAAAGCTCTGACATGTTTTAGAAAGACTACAATTTAATTACTTCCAAATTTTTCTCGGAAAATGACTGGAGGTGAACGAAAGTATACTTACTCCAATAAATTACTGATGAATTCTTATAAAATAGTTGGAGAATCTTTTAGAAGCTGGTACAAAAATGGGACAAAAATAGCATGATCTCCTCTTTTAAATACATAATACAACGCAGCATTACTGTTTTAATATTTTTACTTGCTTACACTTGCCTTGATGGTGAGATACTTTAAAAATTAAATATCTTTAGTTACTATAAAAACGCAAGATTTCTGGTGGTATTTTAAGCTTCAGAGCGCTACACAACAACATAATTTTGAAGGTACTATGACATTTGTTTTGGAGCCCTTTATAAGAATCTTCGTAGATCCTGCATTGCATTGTATCCAAAAAAAGGAGGTGCATTCCAAAAAGAAAGTTTGAGTTATGAAGGAGTCTAACTTTTCTGTATCATTACATGTTCTTAACTGTTAGAGGATTTTCGTCTAAATTTTTCAATCAAAACATAAATGTTATCATTTTTTTGGTTTGTTACCAAGAACGCCTCTTTTCCATTTCAAAAGTGACATTTCTGATTAGAAATAGGATGTGCAACACCAGACAGGGAAATCTTTGTTTATTAAATATGAATGTTTCACTGATGACATTGAATCCCTTGTTTTAAATATCTTTTCGCTTATTCAGTGAGATGTATCAAAATTTATATATGCAAAACTAATCATTTTTTAGCAAAGTGTTTAATGCAGAACCCTTCACAATTTTCAGCACGTCTTTTGTAAAAAAAGATCGTGCTTATGTTACCGGTTTGTCCGTCCGTCTGTACCCACGATATCTCAGCAACTATTAGTCCGACTCGAAAAATTCTTTTTGCATTGGGAAGCTTGAAATATGCGAATGATGATCCTTTATTTCGTTTTTTTTTTAACGATGCACAATTTCGCCGCTAGAGGGCGTAAATGCAGATGATGTCAAATTCAAAAATACGTTTAATTCCACATATTTGCTTCTAAACATCCGATTGAAAAAATTATTTTACCTTTCGATTCCATTGATGTCGAAGAGTATTTTAGATATAGTTACTTTTTCAAATTACGAATAGATGTTCCACTAGGGGGTGTAAAAGTAATAAACATTTCCCCCGATAACTCTTCTTCTAAAATTCCGATTTGAAAACTTTTTTCTTCAGCGGATACACATCCTGATGGAAAATCTATTGCATATAATTTCAAATTTTTGGTAAAGAATGCTTTTGCCACCAGGGGGTAAGAGTTATATTTGGCTTCTGCTGCATTTGCCATAAAATATGAGCTTCCAAAACATCGATTGATAAAATTCTTTCGTAGGCTAATGACGCTCACATCGATAAACCTTTTTGGAATATTTTCTTCTTAAAATATTCCACAGTTTCTCCGTCAGGGGGCGTAGATATATATATTATTTTTGTCAATATCTGTACTTCTAGGAGTCCGATTTGAAAAATTCCTTCTTTGTTAGATAGTGTTTTCAGTGTGACATGTTTTTCATATAATTTCAAAATTTTCAAGTAATTCATAGACTTTCCGCTAGGGGGCGTAGAGGTAAATTGCGTTTCCCCCTATATCTCTGCTTCTAAATCTCCGATTTGAAAACTTCTTTCTGCACCGGACACAGCTCCTGATGGGAAATCCTTTGCACATTATTTCTAATTAAAAAAAATGGTTTGGCCCCCAGGGGGCGAAATCTTCATTTCCGCTTCTGATGTATTTGCAGCAAAATATGAGCTTCTAAACTCTCGATTGAAAAACATGTCGTTTGTTGACCGATACTACTTATGTCGACAAACCTTTCAGGATCATTTTCTTCTTGAAATAATGCATGGTCTCTACGCCAGGGGAGTAGATGTATATCTTATTTTTGTCAATATCTCTACTTCTAGGAGTCCGATTTAAAAAATTCCTTCTTTGTTGGAAAATGTTTCGATGCGAAATGCTTTTCCTATAAATTCAAAATTTTCAAGTAAATCATAGACTTTCCCCTAGGGGGCACAAAGGTAAATTGCGTTTTCTGCGTTATTTTTGCTTCTAAAACTCCGATTTGAAAACTTCTTCCTGTATTGCATACAAGACCTGATGTAAAATATTTTTCACATAATTTCTAATGTTTGGTAAAGAATGGTTTGGCCACCAGGGGTCATAAGAGTTAATTTCTGCTTCTGATGTATTTGTAGCGAAATCTGGGCTCCTGAAAACTCGACTAATTTTTTTTTTCTTGGACGAATATCGCTCATTTTTTTTCCTAAAATAATGCATGGTTTTCCCACTAGGGGTCGTAAAGTCACATCTTATTTTTGTCGATGTCTGGTTCTAAGAGTTCGAATTCAAAAATTCGTTCGGTGTTGGAGAGAGTTTCCGGTGCGAAATGTTTCTCATATAAATTCATGTTTTTCTTGACGCACAAGTCTGCAACCAGAGGACGTAAACTCATGATTCCGTTTACAGCAATATCTGAGGGATTAAAAACCCGATTGAAAAATTTCTTTCTTCCGTCAGATACTATTGTTTTCCATACCGGTTCCATTGACTTTGAATAGCTTTGATAAATTTAATTTGCGTCAGAACGGATTCAAAAGACGTGCTTATTACACCCGAAAATTTGGTGTCATCTTTCTTGTCTTAGCTGTTACAGGTGCAAAATTCTTTCGCCGCTCACCCTTTTCAGCATACACCTATAACTCTATTTATTCATTCTTCTCTTATAAAACGCTTTCCACTCAGGTGACTCTACCCCGAACCTATTTCTTCGTACTTCGGTCCGTACAACTGAATGTGAATTGGTCCTAAACCTTGGAAATTGTTGTTGTTTCAATCAGTGAAAAGCCGACATTGAGTCGAAAGAATGTTTTTTTTTTTTTTTGTGTCTCACTACGCCCCGTCGCCGAATAAGGTCACATTATGAACACCTGGCGGACTATGAGCTCGGAAGGATTGTTGGGATGAGAGAAGCTGGATTCTCCTACCGCGAAATTGCCACTCAAACGGGACGAAACGCCAGTAAGTGATGCGAACGTGGCATCAGTGGACAGATGAGGCTCGGATGCACAGTAATCTGGGAAATGGACAACAAAATAGCACGACTGCACGGGATCACAGACAACTCTACCTCATGGCAGTGACCGACCGCACACGACATCCGCGGTGTTATCGCAGCAGTGGAATACTGCAACAGGTCAGACTTTGTCCTCCAACACAGTTCGACGTCGTCTGCTTAACAAAGGACTGGTCGCTAGCAGCTCATTGCTGGGCACACCGTTGGCCCTCAACCACAGACGCCTCAGTATTCAATGAGACCTCAAACAGACATTGGCGCGCTCATTGGCAACAGGTCGCGTTTTCTTACCAGTCACGGTTCAACTTGATGCACCATGAGGGTCACCTAGGTGTTGAAGACATCGTAGTGGATGGCACCTTGCGGCGTCATACCGGCTCAACGCCAAGCGCCACGGTTTTTGGCACGGTTGCGTTCAATTCATGATCTCGCCTGAAACGAATTGGGGGAACACGCAACAGCCAACGATACATTACGAATGTTTCAGAGGTAGAGGTGATACCCTTCTTTCAGTTGTCCTGGCGCTATGTTCCAGCAGGACAACGCTCGGCCACATGTGGCCCGAAATATCCAAGAATTCTTCCATGCACGGCAGATACCTTTTCTACCCTGGCCTGCACGTTTGCCGGATATGTTCCCGATCGAACATGTCTGAGACATGGTAGCTAAGCGACAGGCCGTTCAAGCGTCTTCGCTAGTCACCACAAATTAACTCTGATCTCGTGTAGGAGCAGCCTGGTAGGCTATTACCCAGGAAGATATCAAAAACCTCTTCCATTCAATGCTACGCCGCGTAGAGGCTGTCATTGTTGCTCGACATGTCTTCACACGATACTAAGTTTTGTAGCGGAAAAATTTGTATAGCTCTACAAACGTAATGAGTTATCTTCTATAACATGAGAAATCTGTGATACAAATTTTATTTGAATAACGCGATATTTTTCTTGGTGTTCCAATTTTTACAAACATGTATAACACACCTCGATAGCTTACAAAATTGAATGTATTAATCTCACTATAAATACGGTACTTTGAGTGCAGCAAAATGAAAACGTGTTGGAGAGTATGCTCTTTTCATGATGTTTCTGACACCTAAAGACAAGCAACTAATAAAAAGGAGGACATGCAGATCAATAAGTTATAATTTCGACACCACAAACGAATGAATTACATTAAATCTCATATACTCTGCAGTTAGCAAAATTAAAATAGTTACAAAATCCCAGAATATTTTCACTTCAATCGCCTTTAATTTTCGAGACAAATTTTACTCCAAATTAACAATATTGATTAGCAAATACACGGTGGAGTCACATTGTGACCATCTCCTACTTTTGACGTCAACAGCGCGTAGCCAATGAATGAAGGCAGGTGTCGTGAGCTGGCTTGGAGGGTATATAAGTTGTGCTGTAGGCATTCTGAAAACATATCAGTCGGTGCTATCATGGATAAAAGGAGAGATCTATCAGATTTGCAAAAAGGGATGATTATCGGATTTAGAGCCAAAGGTGGCAGTATTTCTGAAACAGCACAGTTTGTGAACTGTTCGCGTGCTGCTGTGGTTAAAGTGTATCGTAGTTGGAGAAATGGCACCATTCCGAATAAGCGATATGGAAACTGCAGAGAACCAGGTGCCATTGATGTGAGAGGGGAACGCCGGCTTTGAAGGTGCGTGAGGGCCGACTGACACGCTACATATGAGCAACTCGCTGGCCAAATTAACCAGGGGGCTACCGGAAGTGCGTCTAAAACGACAGTTCAGTGAACCCTGCTGCGTATGGGGCTCCGATGCAGACGGATGGTCACTGCAACTATGCTGACGAATGCGCATCTGCAGAAAAGGCTTACATTTGCACAACAGTATCGGAATGGGACCTCCGCTGATTGGCAAAAGATTGCCTTCTCCGATGAGTCACTTTTCTGCTTCATCGAACGTATGGACTTTGGCGTATAAGGAGAGAAAAATCGGAAAACAAACACTCCTCAACCAATGCTGGAAGAACACAAGCTGGTGGGGGCAGGCTTATGGTCTGGGTAATGTTTTCGTTGCATTCCCTGGGTCCACTTACACCTGTGAAATGGGGTGTCTCGATTTTTTCGAAAAAGACAAATTTTCGAATCTGAAAACGCCTGACCCCTCAAAAGTTTCTTTTCAGGACCCTGAATTATGGGGAGAAATGTTTTTTCAATTTTGACAATTTTTAAATATCCCACACTCGCTTCGAACTTTCATATTTTCCCAATTTTCGTCATGAAACTAGATTTTATCGCTCAAGACAGTTTTTCGAAACTGAAAACGCCTTACCCCTCAAACGTTTCTTCTAGGACCCGGAATATGGGATACAAAAATTTCCCCGTTTGGACAATTTCTAAATATCCCACACTCGCTTAGAAATAGCCAATTTTCCAATTTTCGACATGAAACTAGGCCATTTACATACTACTAGAAATCATTCATTAGATATTAATCCCTTGCTTCTTGTTCTTATAGATCATCAAAGAATTGTGTTAGATGAATGTAAGACCGGAAACCCGCTGTTCCGGCCAATATGCAGGGCGCTGCCGCTGACACACAGCAGACACAGCGCTCTCATAGGGATCGAGGATCAGAGACGGGGAATCCATGCAGTGAAATACACTGCTGGACAATTGCTAAGGACGGATCAGAAACGGCTATATAGTGCATAAAAAAGTAAGTGTAGTTGGATGCCAAGTGAAATAAAATAGTGTCAGAATGCCAGGACATTACAAGAAAGACAATTTATTGTGCTTTGAAATCCAGAAGGCTTTGGAACGTGTTCAAGGGACAAACAGGCCATTTTGTGCAGAATACGTAAACGTGAAAAAATGCAATTACTGTCCGCAGGCGTTCCGGCGTAAGATGTCAATACGGGATATGGCCACCATGGAGGGCGATGCAAGATTCCACACGTCGTGTCATGCTTTGCACAACATTATCAAGCAGCTGTTGGGGTAATTTATGCCATTCCTCTGTCAGTGCACGGATGAGGGTGTCCTTGTTTATTGGAGGGCATTGGCGACCAGCAAGACTTCTCCCCAAAGCATCCCACACATTTTCAATGGGATTCAGATCTGGAGAACGTGCTGGCCATACGAGGCGTTGAATATTCTCGCTCTCAAGACACTCCTGGACAGCGACTGTTCGATGACATGTTGCGTTGTCGTCCATGAAAATGAATCTATCACCAACAGCACCACGGAACATGCGAACATGAGGTAGCAGAACATCATTAATGTATCGTTGGCCAGTCATAGTCCCAGTTGGAAGCACATAGAGGGACGTACGGCCATTGATCATGATGTCAGCCCATACCATGACGCTACATGTCGGATATCGGTCCCTTTCCTGTATGTTTGCTGGACAATATGCAGTACCACTATCACGCCAGATCAGTTGTCGTCGACAATCAGACGATAGACTGTATCTACTCTCATCTGAGATAAGGACAGCAGACCAATCGTTATCAGTCCAATTGCGATGTTGATGGCACCATTGCAAACGGGTGGTACGGTGACGTCTGAACAATGGGATGCACACAACAGGACGGCGGGCGTATAGTCCTCCTTCATGCAAACGTCTGGCGACAGTTTTTCGGGAGATCCGCTTGCCAGTAGCAGCCATAAACTGATTTGCTACCTCACTAGCTGTGCTGCGCCGGTGTCTTTTTTGTTGATAGCACTATGTACTGATCTTCTGCAGGTGTCGTACTGCGAACACGACTTCCCCCGTGACATTTGCTACACTCTCCATTTGTTTGAAATGATTTCCAAAGCCTTGAAACAACACTGTGGCTGACGTCGA
The DNA here is from genome assembly GCA_039090855.1 of Macrothele yani. Classification (NCBI taxonomy): domain Eukaryota; kingdom Metazoa; phylum Arthropoda; class Arachnida; order Araneae; family Macrothelidae; genus Macrothele; species Macrothele yani. Next base: position 13,937,984 of record CM077012.1, read on the forward strand.
ACTCCCTGGCAACATCTGTTATTTTTCGTCCTTCTTCAATCTTGCCAATAATACAGCCACGCGTAAAATCATCTAGGTGATGTCAGGAAGACATACTGAAAATTGCAAGTTCGTCAATTGATTCTTTCCCTTTCAACTTTGCGTTTGAACAACAACGGTCAATACGCGTCAAATCCTTTATATCTCTTATCAGCGCTATGACGTTACGAACAAGTTCGGCAATCCAAAATTTGCATACGCACAACACGTCTTACTGTATCCCGCACTTATGCTAATTTCCACATTTTCCTGCCTTCCATTTTATGGTTGCTATCGTTGCTATTGTCATCCGTCCTTAGCAATTGTCCGGCAGTGTAGTTGTGTACTGTGGACGGAGTTTTGGTTTTTAATCCTCTGTTGAACGTTGTAATGTAAATACGATTCACCCAAGATGCCTAAAGTAAGAAAAACACGGAAGCAGGCAAGTGACCCGATTTTCGGTTCTCCTCTAGAGCTCAGTGGCAGAAACCTCCCTTCGTACGAGGATGTTATGATATATTTCCTTCACGTTCAACAACAGCTTGACGCAAGGCCAGGACTTTTTGCTTCATTTAGTGAAATTGCTGTCATTGTGACAGAGAAAATTGCACAGATATGGAAAGAAAAGGCAACAATCCAATGTGTACTATCCGAACAGCGAATCATAGAACTTCTCAAAAACTATAAAAAAGTGGAATAACATGAAGAAACTTCCAAAGTCTCGCGAATCTACTCAGGAAAAAATCAATGCCTTTAAGGAACAAGCAAGGGGTACTCTATTTGACATTTGCAAATGTGAAGACAATGTGCCGTTGATAGAGCAAGAGTTTCTAACAGATCAGCTCACGACCCGAAATATGGTTATTGGTAATGTGGATTTTCTTCATACCCATAAAATGACGAGAAGAGAGAAAATACTGCAAACCAAAGAGGAACGCCGAATGAAAGCTGTCAGTCTCTGAAAGAAAGTGATGTAGCCGAAAAACGTGAAACCGACATGTCCGACAATGAACCTGAAGTTCAAAGAGAAAACGACAAGTAGGATGGCACATTTCAAATGGTGCCACAACGAAGGGATCCGAAACAACCAAAGATAACCCGAAATCAACCAGTAAGCTCCCAGATGACAAATCCTCTCCCCACAGCCGCGAAAGTTGCTCAGAGAACAGGGGTATCTCTGCGATCTGCTGCTTTGACAGCAACTGCTGCTGTCACTGATACTGGCATGATAACAGAGGACGATGCGACAAAAGTTATTGACCATCATAAACTAGATAGAGAAACAGCGAAATTGCACGAAACTGCAGAAGAGCGCCAACGAAATCCCAATTCAACTAAAAGGGATTTATTTTGACGGCCGGAAGGATTCAACATTGACTATGGTGGAATGTGAGGGAAAGTGATGCAGAAAAACTACAGCAGAAGAACATTATGTAATGTTGGCAGAACTGGGGTCAACATACATCGGCCACGTGACTCCTGCTACAGGGCATTTGGCTTCCGTTGAATCCAGTATTACCGCTCACCTGGCCGAAGAAGAAATTAGCATGGAGGACCTGGTAGCAGTTGGTTGCGATGGAACGTTTGTTAACACTGGAGTACACCCAGGCGTAATTATAAGGCTTAAGAAATCTGTCAATAGACCGGTGCACTGGTTCGTATGCCAGCTCCATGGAATCGAGCTTCCGGTCAGACACCTTTTCCAACACCTGGACGGCACCACAGCAGGTCCAAAGGCTGTTCAGGACCCATTGGAAAGAAGTTGGCCACATGTGAAACTATGGAAGTCGTTAAATTTGAGAAAATATCACAATCGATCAATACTCCCACAATTGACGAAAAGGATCTCAAGTACCGATCAGCTGTATCTGCTGCACGTTTGTCAGGCAGTAGCCAAAGGACAATGTACACCGAGTTTGGCTAAAAGAGATCCCGGGGAAACGACCCATTCCCGTTGGCTGACCACTGCAAATCGCGTATTGAGACTGTATATTGCAACACACCAAGATGACCCACTGTACGACAATCTGAGGACTCTCGCCGAATACGTAATGAAGGTATACCCCGTTGTATAGTTCACCAATAAGACGAGATCACAATGTATCGAGGGAGCCAAAAATTTGTCGATCTTGATGAATTCTTCGAGGTACTTGCCGGAAGACCTGAGAAATATAATTGACCCGGTCTTCCAGCGTAACGGATATTTTGGCCTTACAGAAAACATGCTGCTCTGTATGATGCACGATTACCGCAAGCACATCAGAATACTATAGCCTTGAAGAGAATCCTTCGTGCAAGAAAAGCAACAAACAACCAAAGTGAGATACGCATTTAATCCACCCCTCACTTGAATTTCAAAGCTGAAAATTTCATTGACATTGTGGACTGGAGTAACTGTGATGCAACAGAGCCACCCATCACCGCGCACATGCTGTATGACGATAACCTGGAAAGACTTGCCAAAGGTGAAAAATCTGAAGGTTTGGCATTTCACATTCCTAACTTTCCCTGCCACACACAGCCGGTGGAAAGGGGGTTGAAAATGGTAACAGAAGCATCAGTCAGAGTGTGCGGCAAGGAAAGAAGATACGGACATATCAAGACCAAAATTGAATCAAGAAAGGAAATACCAAACTTTAATACTAAATCTGATTACCGTGTAAAGCAAATGTAAAACCTGAAAATTGTAATTGAAACTTGTAATCAAGTGTGGGTTATTAAAAACTTGTCAAAATTGGACATTTTGATTTATTCTATATTCACGGTCCTAAAAGAAAACTTTTAAGGGGTCAGGCGTTTTCAGATTGGAAAAACTGTTTTAAACGACAAAATCAACTTTCATGTCGAAAATTAGAAATTTCTAAGTGAGTGTGGAGTATTTAAAAATTGTCCAAATGGGGATTTTTTTATCCCATATTCCGGGTCCTAGGAGAAACTTTTTGAGGGGTCAGGCGTTTTTAGATTCGAAAAACTGTGTTGAGCGATAAAATCTAGTTCCATGTCGAAAAATTGGGAAATTATGAAATTTCGAAGCGAGCGTCAGATATTTAAAAAATTTTTAAATTGAAAAACAATTTCCTTCATAATTCGGGGTCCTAAAAGGAAACTTTTGAGGGGTCAGGCGTTTTCAGATTCGAAAATTTGTCTTTTTCGAAAAATTGAGACACCGTACTGTGGAAGGCACTATGGACCGAATTCGTTATGAATCCATTCTTGCAGACCACGTACACCCACACATGCTGATTGTCATCTCTGGGGCGGATGGGATCAGCACGACAATGCGACGTGTCACACAGCTAGAAATATCCGAGCATTGTTGGAAAAGTACGATGAAGACTTCAAAGTACTTCCGTGGTACCCTAATTGCCCAGACGTAAACCTAATTGAGCATCTGTGGTACCACCTCGATCGTATTGTTCGCTCTATGGATCCACCACCACGCACCCTCCAGCAGCTGCCAGATGTTCTGCAGTCAGCATGGCTCCACATACCTGTGAACACCTTCCAGCACCTTACTTAGTCATTCCCAGCCAGTCTAGCTACTGTCCAAGCTGCACATGGCGGTAACTCTGGATATTAGCTGGTGGTCACAATAATGTGACTCGACCGTGTATTTATTCTTTTTTATCCCAACACAAATGTCGACAGAAAGATAAATGTAGGAATGAAAATTAAACTCACGCAAGAACATTAACCTATTAAATAGATTTGTTTCTGTTTTCTTTTAGGAAAATGAATTACTACAAGCAAAGTGTATAGCGATTAGTATCATGATCACTTTTTTTTCTTCTGAAAATAATTTTTTAAGGCGATTTAGGAATTTGGTTTTGCTAGATGAAGGCTTTTTGCAAACTAAACTTTTCTGGTGGGGAAATTCCGTTATTCACAGCACAACAAATAAGTTAGTTAACAAAGTGATTTCGGGACATTTAGTCAGCGGAATAAAATATGGCTGTTAGATGGCTAGATATCTTTAGTGCGATGAAAGACTTCAGGTGATGGATCAGTTATTTACTCTAAGAGTGTTTTTAGTAACACCCCCGAAGGATATCCGGAAATGCCTCTTTCTATACGTATGAGGAAGAGATTTTCTGAGTAAAATAACGCTCATTGTCATTACACCTTAAGAAAAAGTAAAAATTTAAAAATATCACGATTAAGTATATTAAGATTTTAATGCGCACATTAATACGCAAATAATTTCCCAAGATAAATGACAAATAAATCCTGGAAATAAATTTCAGAATTCATATTTTTACTGAGTGTGGCATTTCTAAATGTACCCATGACCTTCTTGCCATGATTATTTCCTTCCGTTTAATGTTGGTTAACTTTAGGTATTGATTGTTTGCATTTCTGCAAGAACAAATAAAAAAAACTAAAATTGTTGAAAAGGGATTTTACCTCGGGAAATCACAATTTTATGGAGTTATGGAAAAAGAAAAATTTGTAGAATGATGATTGTTTACTCGAGGAACAACCGATTCAGAATTATTTGGGAACAATGCACTATCATCTCAGTGCATCGAAGTTCAGCAAAGCACAGGAGACGCCGGCGTATTATTATTAGACATGGGAGGCGAATAAAACTGGCCTTGACACCTTTGGCTTCATTCCTCTTTCGCTTACTCTAATACTGCGAAAGAAGATCTAGACTGTCAAAGTAAAAAAACCTGGGGTACTCTTACCGATGCAGCTTTTTGATATTTTAAAAGTCAGGGTAAAAAAACAAAAAAAACACACGAAATACTTGTTCTGAATTCCTAGACCTACGTTTAACTGCTTCCCTTATTACCCAAAACTACATAAACATGAAAATTCTGCTCGAAGTACTGAGAATTGAACTGGAAGAAATTAATGCACCGAAGTTTAAAAGCAAGGGTGCTTTCTGCCTGGTAAATGAGAAACAGCAGGTAAAAAAGGCAAGTAGGATGCTTAAAATAATTACAATATGATTTCAGACTTTACACGATGATGAAAGCAATCACTAGGCAAATTACCAATATTGGATAATTTCCAAGAAGCTAGCCAATAACTCTTTTTATAATCTCAAAGTAGAATCCAATCGTTGATTTCATTCTATTTTATAAACGAACGAAATTTATTTTATTAAATTCATGTAATATTCAGGTAATACAGCTCCATTTGACTTCCTTAAATTAACATTCTATCATATAGCAGTGCTATTCATTTCACTTTCAACTGAAAAATTAACTTTGGAAACCATGACTATTATAAAAATGTTTCACGAAACGGAGACTCGATTTTGCCATCGGAAATAAAATTTGCTACAGAAGTCATGAGTTTGTTAAATTAATAATCATGCATAACATAGGTTGCCGTCTTATACATTTCGTTTCTTCAAAATTTAATACCATTATGGAGTAAACCAGTGTGTCATGATTTTCTACACTCGCCAGAGTTAACAGCGCAGATTTTCTTAAATAATCTCATTCCATCATCTTATGTTTTATTCACCAAAAGATATTTAGTGATGAATCTATTAAACGCAATGTTTCGGAATGATTTCGACCGTATCTGTGCTAAAACTGACAGCAATCATTTTTCTGCTTTATGCACTTACCGCACAAAGTTCCACAATAAGTCTCTTCGATATTTATCACTCCAACATGTTATGTAATGAGAGACACCGAGAAACATTCGGCGGAAGGCATGGCTATATGAATACTCACGCATAACTCTAGACTGGGAAAGCAATATTGTTTAAATTGCAATCCAGTACACTAACTTTCAAAAGCTTTCTTACAAATTCAGTGAGGTACAAATAAAATTCAGTTTTGTTCACTACTTTTCCTTTCACAGCCGTACACAGTGCGACAGCTACATTTTGTTTCCGACTTCGATTTATGACCGTATTACATGGAACATGTGCCTCAAATCAACAGCTTGGTAAAGGAATGCACATTAGATTGTTGCAGACAAAATGTCGGAATATTGACGAAACTTTCAAGCACCCAAAATATAATGCAGAATAAACTTTATTAACCAAAATAATAACCGCCAGCAGCAACACACTTTTGCCAACGAGATACAAACTTCTGAAAATCTGAAAAGAAAAAAAAAACGAAAAAAAAACGTCGAGCTTCGAGATGCAACAAACTTATGGAATGCGGTTTCAATTGATGTTTCAATGAGAAACGATTTACCCGTAGAAAGGTGTGCAGGTGCTTGAAGTGATAGTCCGTAGGGAACAAAGCAGGTGAATAGGCGGATGAGATAAGGTTTCGTACCTCAACTGGTGCAGCTTCTGGCTCGTTTGGAGTACAACGTGCTGTCTTGAGTTGTCATGGAGACGCATGGGCCCATGGCGACAGACAGTTTTCAATGCATAATGTCAAGTTCTTGACAATACCTGTCCACCATGATGGATTGTTCAAGATGTAAGAAGAAAATGTGGATTACATCAGCTGAAAACCATCAAACACTGACTATAGTCTTCCTGGGATGGAGTATCTACTTCGGCGTTTGTTTCGAGACTTCATTGCTATAGAGCCATTGCGCCGGACATTGGTGGTTGTCGTACAGCATCCAATTTTCATTACACGTGACGAAGTACCTCCAAATGTCGTTGGTTTGGTTGCAAATAAACAGGCATCAAATCGTCGTCCATTTTGCTTTTCCGTTAACTCAAGTGGATCCCATTTATCCATCTGCTCTTTTTGCCTATGTCCGTTAAATGTAACGAAATGGTTGCATAGTGCACTGTGTTTTGCAAATTTTCGACCCGTTTCATGTAGATCGGATTCAGTCAAGATCCTGAAATCTGCATCAACGATAGTACCTTCTGGTCTACGGCATTTTCAAGGTTCATATCGCCGGACCGGAATTTAAAAACCCTTGCGTTCCCCAAAGGTGCCTTTTCTAAATGCTGTACTGATGTTATGAGCTGCCTCCGATGCACCATGTCCAAGTTTAAACTCATATACGAAAATGACACGAATTTAGCTCTGATCCATCGTCCTCATCATTGTAGCGCAATTGCTTTGAACTGATGCCACAGACGAAATGACTAGTACTTTAACAGCATTAACGCTTTAAGTTTGCGAATCAAAAGTCACATTGCGCGATGTATTAATTCCTAAATTACTTGCCACCTGCACGAGTCCGCAACATCAGACATTTCACCAGCAACAACTTAATACATGCAATTTTGTGAAATCACGTTACCGAGACAAATAAGGACTCTTACATTTTGATATGCGACATTAGCGCAATAGCATAAGATATTCATACAACCACACAACCACAGTTTAAGTTTTGTGATATTCCACCTTCAATCTGAGTTAAAAGTTCGTGATCAAAATTACAGTTTAAAAATTTTCACTTTTCCCATACATTTTATTTATGAAGAATTATTCGCACGGGTCTTTATTGAGATTGAATTTAATTTCTAAAGCAACCAAAATACACGGTAGTTCAGAATCATTCCTGCTAAGAACCTATTCATAACATTTTGAAGATTTTTGAGGTCCAAACCGACCTACAATAATACTATTCTATGACATAGCGGTTTATGACCAGATATGGTGCTTCTGCAGTTGGAGCCAAATAAACGAATTTACCAGAAAACTCATTGGAAATCTTGAACTAATCTCCGAATCAAAATGTTACTAGAGATACAAGCAGAATACGACCGAATGTGAATGAAGCACTTTACTGTAGCTATTAACAGCCTTCAAGGAGCCAATCTGCGAAAAGATACTGTGTTATGAAGACAGTGCTCATAATTGACCACTCTATGGTGGAATGAATATAAGTTGGGCTATCTGTAGTTTTATGTATAAATGTGTAAGATTAGATAGACAAGTCTACTAGTCAGCAAACAGCGAATCCTATCTACAGGCCAAAACATAAGAGAAACTACAGACATTTCCACATCTATATATTGCTTCGGAAAATTTCCGAAGCGATTTGCCTACTCAATTATAGAATCTAGTGACTCGTATGTGGCCAGAGTTGCGCATGCTACCCTTATCCCACTGAAAAGCACAAATCATTTTACGCACTGCACCTATTCACAAACTCACCCTACCTCCACACGATGATGCGCCAGCCAAAAGGCCCTGCAGGTTATAAATACGTCAAACACCTACCAATTGCAAGAACGCACTCGCGACAGTGATTATTGATAAACACGGCTACATGAGCGAGTTCGATTGTGGCCAGATAGTCAATACGAGAAGGCGACGTGATGCTTCATCTACGTGACTAAAGGACGTCTAGGATTTCCTCGTGCGATCCAGAATTTTGTTTTTCGTTTGTTTGTTTCAGGGTTTAACGACAACCGTGAGCAACTGAATGGACTATAGGCACTCGCGCGTCACTAATTCAAGGCCACTGGTTCCAGGGAAGGAAGAGAAACAGTACCGTAAGACAACATCCATGCCTCGCCCGGATTCGAACTCGGGCCGATCTCGGACGAACGGTCACAAACCAGGGCTTAGACCATTGCGCCTCCGGTGCGGCCAGGCCTGCTTGTAAACAGGCAAAACAAACAATCTACGAAGAAAATGTGGCCGTAAATGGACACCATTTATATTTGAGATGAGCGCTGCATCTCCTGCGTTGTAATGGAGGACCACAGGAGCGAATAACGTCGGCAATCAACGACGGGCCACCCACGAAAGTGTGTGCAAAGACCATTTGACCAACTGGGTTGTGGAGACCAACGCCAATATGTAATACCCATCACATGTTATGGCGATGTTTCGTCGCCCACTTCATCCTAATTGTCGGATAACGTGCTATATATGTTAACAGCACGTCATCCGGCTATGACAATGAAGTGGGCAATGAAACATCGCCACTGGACAGTGAAAGACTGGAAATGGGTAGCTTGGTCCGACAAATCGAGGTTCCAACTGCAACACGCTGCCGGGTGGATGAGTGTATGGCGTAGACCACTAGATGCCATGGACCCCAGCTGTAAAGTTTGTGTGTTGCAGGCAGGAGGAGACTAATATTCTGGGACATGTTTTAGGGGGTCACCTTTGGTTTCTTTGTACCTACTAAGATCACAATTACCGTACAAGGCTATGTTGACGTACTGACTGATCACCTACAGTCGTTCACGGCTGTCCATTTCCCAAGGAAGACGATGCCTTGATTCAACAAGACACTGTCCCGTCCCATCGCTCTCGTTTGGCAACAATCTGGTTGGAGAAGTATTTCAGTGAGTTCGCAACCGTCGAATGACCCGCTAACTATCAGGATTTGAACCAAGTTCAGCATTCATGGGACGAAGAGGGGCGATGTATTCGAGCCCATATCTACTAGTTGAAACTTTCAGCGCTTTACGGGTGTCTCTTCTGGAATCATGGACTGGAATACACCCTAAGGTTTCCAAAACCTGGTAGCATCCACGCCACGACGTGCTACTGCTGTTGTGAAGGCGAAAGATGGACCCACATGTAATTAGGTGGCTACGTATGATAATGCTTCCAACATCTGTTGAGTCCATGCTACGACGTGTTACTGCTGTTGTGAGGGCGGCAATTGGGTAGGCCTACACGTTACGTTATTAGGTGGATGTTTATAATAAATTATCTTTTTAATGTATTGTCCACTCCGTCAAAGTCTTTCTAAGTAAGTACAAAATATTTTTCCTGAAGTTAAAAAAAGCTTTAATTTAATTTGTATTTAATATGTGCATGTCTCTCTAACAACAGTTTACAAATATAAGAACATACAATGAACATAATTAAATCCAATTAATTCAGGTAGTTTCCTTTATCAAAAATTATCTTAGGAAACCACAAAAAATCCTGCCTCAATTCCATTTATTTGGCGTTTGCAGCATAAGGACATGGCTCCCTCATGCACGGCATTGACTTTCCACGAAGGAGGGACAGATGAAGGGTATGGGGAATGTTCAGTCGGCATGAACTGGGACCCCTGGTGCGTGAGCGCCAACATATGGACGACGGCAACTGTTAGCAACTGATTGCGGGCCATGGACACCCCATGATGTTGCACCTCCACCCACAGAGGAATGGATTCTTCCTGGACGATAATGCCACATGTCATCGGGCCCACCACGAGCAGGAATGGCTCGACAGACACAGTTATTATATGAGACATCTCGAATAGCCACCGAATTCGCCTGATCTATCTCAATCCAATTCAACATCTATGGGATGATGAGGAGCGCCAGGTACGGCAGCTTGACACGCCGCCAGGCTCCATACCGGAACTGTGGACATCAAAACAAACGGCTTGGTTGCAGACCACCATACAACTGTACGGACACCTCGTGGAGTCGATGCGACACCGTATATCGCTTGGCGTAACACATATTCAAATTAATCATTATTAGGTAGGTGGTCGTAATTTAGTGGGCACTCAGTGCATATTTGTATTTTAATCCAAAGCCCGAGGGAGGATTAATTTGTTGACCACCAATGTGAGAAATACATTTTACTGCTCGTGATCATAAAAGAAACCATTAATAGAAGCAATGAATATCATTTAATAAGTATAACAATATATACTTCTATATAACTGAAAACAAAGAAAAGCGTTTAATCAGTGCATCCTTGTTCTTATTAATGAATCAAAGACATGGACGTTAATTAAAAAAGACATGCAGAGACTGCGGGTAACTCCAAGAGGCACGGAGAGGTTCACGCTTAGTATAACCAAGAAAAATAGTAAATGAAACTCATGCAGCAGGAAAATGACAGGAGTGGATGGCATGATCAAGGTAAAAACCCTCAAGTAGCAATGGGATGGGCATAGCGTTTGAAAATCCGACCGCCATTGGACAACTGAAATAATAAAGCGGACACCAAGGAGCAGGAAAAGACCCGAAAGAAGACCACGTCGGAGATGGGTAGATAAAAATCAAAACCATGTGTGAAATAAATCTCTAATTTAATCTTCCTTTTGTGTTTCTATTCTTATGTAAATATCGTCACTTCGTTCGGGACGGCACTTTACTTCCCGGAATTTCCTTATACGTTTTGGCAACATTGGTCAAAGATAAACTAAGTGAGAGTCAAAGTGTGTGGTGAGTGCTGTGGTACGATCGTGAAAGAATTTGATATAGATTGGCATAATAACTTGATACTAAGAGAATTCACAGATTATATAGAAGTGCTGTAACGTATTATTGAAACTTTCGTAAAGCTTCTACAAGTGCTACTTCGACAGTAGAATTGAAAAACAGCTTACTGGAGTTTTACGTAAGTTGTTTATTTAATAGGAAGTTTGGCAATATGTTATTTGTTAATGTTAAGAAACTGTATTTCAACAATTTGCGAAAGAATCCTGACTTAAAACATTAAAACACCATTCATGCTGGAACGATATGGAAGAGAATTGTTCAAGACAGAGTTATGAAAGAGTCTTGAGGAGACTTCACTTAGAAGTGGATTGAGAATCATTGATAATGATGAAAATTGAAAGAAATTTTTCCCTAAAAAATAGAATTTCACGTTAAAAAGAGATAAAAGCAAAAACATCAAAAAATCTGTTTAACATGCGATTTACATGAACGTACATAGAAGATTTTTGATAAAAGTTATTCCTATAAAACACACAGCAGAAAACATTGTTACCGTTGGTTAAAATTGTTATTCAACCAAACAGGACGTTTAAAACTTTGACTCGATACTTAATTGCAAATGAACATAAAAGATTTAAAATTCAGTTCTGAGCTGCGCTGGGTTTCGAATGCCCACATCTTTTTGAAAAGTCGAGCCTGAACAAGAAAAACAGTTGAGAATTTCGCTTTGACGAAGAGAAGAAAATGGCTCTAGCACGTAACGAAGGCCTGGTACTATTAGAAAGGATCGCGATTTATAGTGTCAGAGCAAAACGTTTGGAGCCAATGGGATTTATACTACATATGCTTACAAAATATGTTTTTCTTTACAGATGTAAACTGTCATTAAAAGTGAATGAAAGGATGGAGATACTCCTTCTCAGAGGTCGTCAGGGATGGTCCCAGAGGGAAGTGGCTGACTAGTTTTATGCCAGATATCCTAAAAGGAATCCAATAACGCAGAGCGCAATTAGGAAACCGGTAAAGAAATTTAAACCTTTAACGACCCTACCGCCTAAAACGCCCATACATACGGACGACCACAGCCTCCCGATAGCCAGTCCGGAGTGAATAGAATCTCCTGCACCCCACATGTTCTTTGAATTTGCACAACCACTGCGGAATTAGCAGAAGGCACCCTGAGTCACCAATGTTATCACTAAACAAAGAAGTCAATCACGGGTTGAATTCTCCTGGCGCGATATTATTCACTTTGATGATATCGCATCTCTTCTTGGAGGGAGAATGCAATGATTACTTCATAAGAAACGTTTGAAGGTTGATGCTTATCAAGCCTACAAACCGGAATGATTTAGCACTAATCCTTGTATGTTAACCTGTAAAAGGGGGACATAAAAATTTAAAAACAGGCAGAACATTTTCGATGCCTATGGTAATTATTTTGATGAATAAATTGCTTTTCTACAACATATGTGTTTTACTTTGTCTCAGTCTCCGAAAACGGCAAATACATTTGTGGTTACCTGATCTCATAATAGTAAGCATGTGCAGTGTAAATCTCATTGGTTCCAGAACTTTGGGCACCCCATTAGTTACGAACCCCCTGTGTTCTTACAGTCCTCGTTTTGGCGGCGCATGGCACCATTACACTTCGATTCCTTGTCCAAATTTTTTCATGATCGGAACTGTTGCATACCTAAAAAAGATACGTATGTCGCAGATTGAGGAAGTTTTATGCAAAACACATGTGTCAAACTGGTGGCAATCACAGTTTTTGGGTTTCCTCATTGATTGAACTTCGTCAAGCGTATGGGGATCTTGAGTCAGGCGAGAGAAAAAAATTCTACTAATTCACAAATGCTCTGGGAAGGGATGAGAAGACGCGATTGCATACTACAGGTTGCCCACATCATAGAGCTGTCCCCCGTTTAATAATTCCTATGCACAGGGGTGTCCTAAGCTGGGCCTCACAGGAAATAAAGCCGTGGCGTAATTTGGTGGCATACCAACAAAAAAGTACAAGAACACTAAGGAAATAGCGGCTGTAATGAAAATATCGGCTATTCAAGAAACCGAAAGCGAAACAACTGTTAATAAAACATCATGGGCACATGCGGAGTGTATGGAAGTTTAACTTTCCATATAGTTTTCTGTTCTTATTTAAATTATTTCACTTCTCGTAACCACTTCTTACATCAACGCCACGTATGAACTCCCGATAGATTCCAATCATTTGGCAACACTGGAAGCAGGTCAAAGGTAAGCATCAGAGATAAAATGTGGCAGCTCTGTGTGTAAAGGATAAGAGGTCTTCAAGCTAAACTTCACATACTACGTTTCGTGTGTTAATTGTTCTACTAATAGTAATTAGTGTGTGCATAGTTTATTTTTGTATGTACTAATTGTCGTCAGAGCAAGTCAGAGCTCTCGTCATATTGTGCAAAGTGGAGTGAACTACAAATAAAGTAAGATATGCTACGAATACACAGTAAGAACTTTTTTGTCTTAATTGATATAATTTTGAGCGTGTTAGATTTAACATTTAAGTGTTCAACAAGTGACTAAAGGCTTTACGTAAAACACCATATACAATCAAATGAGAAACTGAAAACTGGGTGAAAGAAAAATGTTATTGATTGGCAAGGAAGAAACTAAACTAGAAGATGCATTGAAAATTAGCAGACTTATGAAACTAAATTAAACATTTAACCGACTGGAGCGAATTAATTCAGTGTTAGCAAAATAAGCTAAAATTTTTTTTGAGGGGGGGGGGGGCTTAGCGGCCATCGTGAGCAACTCAATGGGCTATTACCAGTCGCCCGTCCTTACGTTAGGTAACTAGTTCCAGGAAAGGGAGAGAGCCAGTGACGTAACACAAACACAACATCTCTGCCTCACCGGGATTAGAGTGCGAACCCATCTCGAAGGAATGGTCAGAAGCCAGCGCTTAGACTTCGGCGCCACCGGGGGCGGCTGGGCTAAAATCGACCCGAACGAATATACACTATATTGACAAAAGTCACCGGACACCACTTCAAAAGCAAATGAACGGATCCGCTGCGTTGTTAAGATGCGCGGTACAACTGCAAACGGTATAAAAACAAGCCTGCAGCTGACCGGATCATATCGCAGTGTGAATTTGAGTGAAAATGTCGCGGCGGGAAAGATGTGAATTTAAGAAAGGAAATAATGTTGGGTGTTATATTAGTGAGTAGTCCATAAGAGAAACCGAGAGGTGTTTAAACAGACCAAAGTCAACTATTTTGGATGTACTGAGTAAGTGAAAGACACATGGTGTGCCTGAAACAGCAAAACGTGCCAGCAGACCAAAGAAAATCGATGATAGAGGACGTCGAAGCCTCGGGAGAATCGTTAGAGCTAATCGACGGAGTACTGCACAAGACCTCAGTGTACAGGTGAGTAAAAATGCTGGAACCTCGGTATGTACACGTACTATTTGCAGAGAACTTCATTCCATGGGTTACCGTGGTCGTTCGGCTGCTCATAAGCCTTTCATCTCTACTCGGAATGCTACTCGACGTTTAGCATGGTGTAAAGAACTTTATCGTGGACCGTAGATCAATGGAAACGGGTCCTATGGACTGATGAATCCAGATACACGATCCATCAATCTGATAGCCGTTTGTGGAGGGTCAGCCGGGGGTACGCTATTTATCACAGTGTACTGTTCCTACGGCCAGGTTTGGAGCTGGCAGTGCACTCGTGTAGGGGTGTTTTTTGCGGTATGGTCCCGGCCCATTAGTTTTCGTGGGAAAACCTGTTAACCAGCACGTTTACCTCGATATTTTGGACAGTTATGCCCTACAAACTCTGTGTCAATACTAAGGAACCGAGCCTTGTTGGTACCAGCAGCATAATGCACCGAGCCATAAAGCAAAGATTGTTACGGCGTGGTTTGACGATAATTTTGTATCGTGCGTGGACTGGCCAGCACAGAGCCCTGATCTGAATCCCACATAACACCTATGGGATGAATTGGAGCACCGCATAAGAAGTTTGGAACCAAGGCCTTCTACTAAGCAAATGTTAGCGGCAGCATTATGTACTGAATGGAAGCGCATACCTATAGCTGTGTTCCAAAACCTTGTCGAAAGCATGTCTTGAAGGGTCAGTGCATGCATTAAGGCCAAAGGTGGACCGACACCGTACTAATGTACGTCAATAAATGCTATGTTGTGTTTCTTTTCTAGGTGTCCGGTGACTTTTTTAATATAGTGTATTCTCTGTCTAAGAAGTGGGCCGAACGCCGCTGGCACGAATAAACCTGCGCATCAGAATGCGTTGCTTTTCCCTTAGCTCTGATTTTCAAAGTGGTCATTTAAGGAGATGATTGACACTGTAATTTCCTTTGTATAGCAATGGCGACCAACCTAAGACAGATGAGAGAAGACGTTCGAGTCACCTGTTTCTACCCAGTGGCAAGATGCCCGAGACAGGGGGACTAGCCCTTCGTCATGCCTTTGGTCATGGAGCAGACAAAAGAGGACTGGAAAGGAGCAATTTATCACTTATAACAAGTTTACGTTCGGTACTGCCGAGTTGAGAGAGGGAAAGAATTTTATTTTGCCATAGCTTTCATAAAACCCGGTAGCTATGTGAAAATGGTATCATGTCCGCGTCTGAGGGACTAGCCCTTCATCATGTCATGGGTTATGGAACAGAGAATAAAGGACTGGAAAGTTGCGCTTATCGCCAGTGACAGCTTTATGGTCGTTAGTTTTGAAATGATGGGGGAAAGGAATTGTTTTACCGCAGCTTTCGTAAAACTTGACCACTATGAGCATTTCTGTTTGAGGAGCTCAGAAAAATTTGCGCAGCATTTGGTTCAAGCACATCGGGCGTTTAAAGGGTTGAATCACGCAAACAAACGGAATAGCAAAACAAAAAGTAGAAAAATGAAGACTATTCTGATGAACTAAACTAAAGAGCATTTCACATGAGGACGAGAAACTTAGATGACCGCCTCTTTCGCAAAGAATGATATTCTTTATTATATTCATTCACGATCAGTTGAACGTTAACATTCGCACGATACGGAGAAATTTCTGGAATGTACGTTCAGCAAAATGTGTTAACTAAAATTTCTGAAAGCCACTCTAGTTCAAAAAGGAGTTGAGACAGAGATTTTAATTGTTCTTATAGAAAACTGTTCTGTTGCACATGGATAAAAAACGTTCTCTCATACGCCTATAATTTAATAAACCTGATAGTAAATTAAGATCTTAATAACACTGAAAGCAGTTATTCGGTTTTCATGGAATTAGGCGACGACGACACAGCTACCACCCTCACGCAATAATTAGCAGTTGAGTACTGAGACTTAAGAGTTTTTGTTTGTTTTGAAACGTTACGTGTCATTACTTACAGCTATTCTCGGGGGTCATAATGCATTTATTATTGAAGAGTAACTGCTGTTGCGGAAAATAGTTCTGCTAATTTTCCTAAGTGCTCCTGTTATGCCTGGTGAAGTATGTCATTTTTGTAGAGCGCGAAACAGCACTGTAGATAAAAAGGTAGGCTTTAAAACGGTGACAACAGTTTCTGTTCGTCTGGCCTTAACTGTATATCAGTTTTGAAATTCATGAATAATTTTTAAATGCTTTCTTACAGTATGTTGCTCTTTCATCATTCTAAACAACTGAAGTACAGAACTATATAATATAAATGGTTTACTTAATAAAATTACTTCAGTACTTTTAAAGAGAAATGTTATGTCATTTTAATTGGTAAGAACACTCATATTCTAAAGACTTTGGAAACTGTGATTCGTGAAAAGTAATATTTCAAGACAAACAAACTCGTCAAACCTTTATAAACCAACTAAATTTTAGATCCACTACCAGGCATTTTATCGAATTAAAATAAAACTAATTACTAATTTCCATACGCATTAATTAAATCCGTGCGAACTTCTGTTTTTAGAATGAAAGTTATATTTCTTTTAACACTTTCTATTTTCTAACGCAACACACCATCAAAAAGGACCTAATACGAGAAATAATTTCCCCTTTTATAAGGAAGAATCTCATGTATCATCTCTATAATTAAGCTTTTTTTTACTGTTGTATGGATGTTTTGCCAAGTCTCTTCGACAAATCTACTTTGCCAGTTCTTCCCCATATTTTTCCTGCACATCTCTTAATTCCATCTGCTCATTTCTCTCACAGGCGATTTCTTGAGTTTCTTACTGTATTAACGATTAATTACTTAACTAATAAAATTCCCAGCCTTTACCACTTCAAAATCTCTAAATTGCTGTATACAACAGCTCGACATAGAAAATACCACACTAGGAAGCATATGTCGGAGCGCCACACAAAGTGGTGGCTATGTGTCGACAGTTGGGTTATGTAAACGATCGCAGTCAAAAACCAATCACGTGATAAATGAGGGAGATAAATGGGCAAAACGGCTCAACTTAGTAAAGTTTGGTCGTCCTCACTCGGGCGTGTGTACCATTGCACCGGAGTGAACTCTGTAGCAAACGTACGTGGATGACGACAGAATACCTGGCCGGCGTCATCGAGAGTCCTACCATCACACCGACACCTTTACTAGGGGCTTCATCATAGGGCTACGTACGGCTGGTTGGTCCTTGCGTCACATCGCGACGGAAACGCATCGGGATGGTCACCAGGATATAATGGTCACCAGGATGATAATGATGCCATCTGTGAGAGTCATGCGGATCATTACATGGAGGACCAAATGGAACCACGTATTCAGCGACGAATCTCGCTTCTGCCTCAGTGCCGACGATGGCCGATTGAGATACAGGTGACGACGTGGTCACCTGGATAATCTTGCTGCCCTCTATGAGCGTCATACAGCTCCTCAGCCTAGTGTCATGGTTTTTGGTGCTATCAGTTTCAACAGCCGTTCACCGTTCTTACGCATTGTGAGTAAAATGACAGCACTATACGTCGATGAAGTGCTGCATCATGTTTCGTTGCCGTATCTGCGTGGTATCCCTGATGCCCTGTATAAAAAGGATAACGCACGCTGGAGCATTTCCAAAATCTGCAGACAGTGCTTACTAGGTGTCTAAGTGTTGCTCTGGCCAGCGCGATCCCCAGACTTCTCCCCAATAGACAATGTGTTGGCGATCATTGGTAGATAACTCTACGCCTCTGCACGGCCCCCTCGTAATGTCGAGCAATTTTAGACACAGGTCAAAAGATGCATGGTCAGCAATACCTCGGAACACCATCCCGGGAATTTCCCACACGATGCCACGGCGTGTTGCCGAATGTACAACACAGCAGTCACGCGACCTACCGACCCACGCTACGTTATACTCCCTCCTCCGCGCCCATTGCATCCATGTAATCCCTCAAAAATTAAATCAGTTCTTTCATACCTAGGCATGTTTGATCACATTTCGTGCACTTCTTCATGGTGTGGCATTCTCTTTGTCGAGCAGTGTATTTCTGCAACTTTTATCACTGCACTAACCCTAGAATTTCTTTCCTTCTTATTCTCGTTTTCTCAGAGAAAAATGTTTTATGCTTCTGAGGTTTCAGCAATCTATGTATTTAATTTCTTTGAAAAAAGAAACACCACGCGCATATACGAATCGGAATTTCGGCACGGTGAGCAAAAATCCATAAAAAGTGCTCATAAAGGTGGATATTGTGGTAGTTGTGGCAGGTAAAATCAAATATTACGGACAAAAAGCTAATACCTACACCAATAATTTTTATTGTTCATGCTGAAAGATCTCGCTAACGTCGCCCCAGAGAAGAAAAAAACACTGGGGAAAAAAGGTATACTTAAAACGGGAAAATTAACTTCTCGTTGCCAACAGTTACAAGTAAAAAAAATTGTATCTCAAAAAAAGATAATGCAAATTAAATTCTAATATCTCTATCTGATAGACACAGTCTTGTTTATCTTCAGATCACCAGAATATAAATATAGGTGGATTTTTATTTACCTAAGATCGTTTGCACATATTTCTTGCAATACTGCTAAGCGATTTTGAAAACACGACTTCTACTACTTTTACGATGATCCGTTTTACTGGTTGAAACACTTCAGAAACCTCTGTAAGAAAAGATTTGATGAAATTATTGAGTAACACTTAAAAACATTACCCTGAAGTCCATTATGATGCTGCTTAAGAAAGAATCTAATGAAGTTAATGGGTGATATTAAAGAAACCCATCAAAGAATATATTTATATTGGCTTTATTTTAAAAATTTAGATTTAAAAAAATCTAGTGTTACTTTGAAAAACATGTGCAATGCCTCTACACATGACCTAGTGTTACTCTGAAATACAGTCACTTTTAAAAATGTCTTTAAAAATTCAATAGTAGTGTGAGGTGTACGATGTTCTGCACCATCTCGCAGACGTTACACACTGACCTCACAAACAAATAGCATAAAAATATAATGCAAAATGGTGCCACGATAACATTCAGCTAGATCTTTTTTCCACGGGGAAAATGCTCCAGGTATACAGCTTCATAAAATATATAATGACAGAATTACCGAATGAAAACCTCTGTTTCACTTCATCATTACATGTTTGCAATTGTAATAGATCGCCTATATTTGTTAGGTAATTTGCCGTATTACAACATTTGTAAAATGATTTCATCCAGAAAAATCTCGCCTTGGAAAACAGTATTTCTGTGACAATGAAAGGCTTCTTCTGAAAATGTCGTCGTCTCCGAACAAGCTGGTTCTGGGCAATAAGTCAGAAAAGAAAAAAACTATTTTATTTGTGGGGGACTGACGGAGAATGACAAAACCTCCATTATATAGCAACACGTTTTTTAATGAGAGAAAAGCAAAGTTGAAGACTACCAAAATATAGTACATTAACTTTTAATATACACAGCCTTTGGTATTTAATAATCTGTCCTCCATTACGATTTGTAAGCTCAAATGTTTAGAAATCTTTTTAAGTAGCAATGTTTAGAAATCTTTTTAAGTAGCAATGTTTAGAAATCTTTTTTGTTTAGCAAATTCGACTTACGTTTCTTTTTAGACTACAAAAATACGTCAGCTTAAATATGTAGAACTTTTCTCTACAGAGTTTCAGAAAGCAAAGCATCGTTATGTAAACATGATTAAACAATGAACGAATTTGTTCATTGTTTAGTTCGATTCATTAACTTGGTGACAAGAGTGAAGAAGTGGGATTAGAAATGAACTTTCAGAGAACAAAATTCAGGTACAATGCTTTTACAAGAACTGAAAGAAGTTAGTGTCTTCTTTCAGTTCTTACTTGTGAATCAGGGAAATGGACCTTAACTGAAAAAGACATAGACGGAGGCTGCATACAATGGAAAGGGAGCCTGGAGAGGAGCACGATTGGTATAACCCGGAAAAATAAGAAAAGGGACTCTGGGATTAGAAAAGTGCCAAGAGTGAAAGACATCATGATAAAAGCACAATCCATGAAATAAAAATGGGCTGGACATATTGTTAGAAGAATTGACCGCCGATGGACAACTGAAATATTAGACTGGATACCAAGAGACAGAAAAAATCAAAAGAAGAACACGTGGGAAATTGGTGGATGAAATTCCTAAGCATGCTGAAATGACATGTAGGGAACCTGCTTAAAGCAGTATGGAAGGAATTAAGGGAGACCTTCATCCAGCAGTGCACTGATAATGAATGATAACAATAACTTCATTGCACTGAACAAGACCCACTGAAATTAAATTTAACATCAGTTACATCTCAGACTAAAAGAACACGTCAGAATAAATATGTAAAACTTTTCTCTAAGGAGTTTCAGAGAACCAAGCATCGTTATGAGAACGTGACTGAAAAATAAACGAAATTGTTCATACAATAATTGCTGAGTTTCATTTAGATTTCAACAGAATTTTGTATTAATAGAATTCCCTGTCTGCAAGAATCAATGAATTTAGGTAGTAGCAATTTGACAGTTTCTTAATCTTGTTAAATGTTGGGCCAGCCAGATTTTTCTATCTTTTCTCGATTTTCCTTGAACATATTTTACAAGTTAAGACATTTAGAGAAAGCCACATTACAACGCCACATTTTTCTCCTGATTTAATGGCATCCATATTCTTAATAGAATTTTCAGTGAGACTTCAGTTTTATGTATAACTGGAAGTTAACGTATCTAGAACATAATAAGTGTTACTACAAGAAATCACGATTTTTTTCGATTTTCTACACCTTTCACTGAAGTTTTTCTTTTCTTTTCGGATCTGAAGTAAGGAACTTGTTTGTAACACAGGGCCGAGTATTTTTAAGTTCAGTACCAGAAATATTTCGAAAATATCACAAAATGCCTGTTTCCTTAACATTTGCAATAATTTCACATGGAAATTTACTAGTGAAAAAAAAATACGAAAATTTATGAAATATGTGAAGATTTCTAGGAGGGGCAGAGTCGATCTCTATTCTTTTAAGTCCGCGAAAATTATTACCGATGAGAAATGGCCGAACTCGAAATTCTCAAAACTTTTTTTAAATACCGTAGAACATCTAGTGTCCTACCTTATGCTGAAACAATTGAGCAAACCTGGAAATATGGATTAGCATTGAACTCAAATTCTCATTCAAACAGAAAAACATGCAGAAGTTATTGTAACATGCTGGGACTGGATTTCTACCTTACTATACAAATTAGTTACATATCTAGCTATTGTGCATTATGTGTCAGGCTTCTTCAGCGACTGACTTAATAACTGATAATGAAAGGCAAAACCCAGCAGTGAACCATGATCAATTTGTTTTCCAATTTTAAATCATCGAACTGCTCAAAGGTATTGATTAGGTGCCTTTGATTTGAATATCTGAGGATCGCAGAGTTCAAGGAAAATAGAACTAGGTACAGAATTCTAAATTTTTAGTTTAGCAGGAATCAATTTATCAAATCTACTAGTGC
This sequence comes from Macrothele yani, assembly GCA_039090855.1. Classification (NCBI taxonomy): domain Eukaryota; kingdom Metazoa; phylum Arthropoda; class Arachnida; order Araneae; family Macrothelidae; genus Macrothele; species Macrothele yani. The sequence continues at coordinate 13,959,931 of CM077012.1, forward strand.
GGCATTTAATCAGTTGGATATAAAATGTAAGGAGACGGAAAGCTGCACGGTGTGGTACAAGGATCTACACAGCTCTTAAGAACAGTTCCAATTTTTGTACCTTCAATAGATAAAAACAGTTACCACTCCAGAAAAAGAACTGCCAGGTTTTTAATCAGTTGGATTGATTTTTTGTGGACAGCATCAAGAAGGATATTTTTGGGATTACTAATCTAAACGTGGGAACACAGTACTGTGGGAAGAAAATAACTTATGATCGCTGCTATTTAGTTTCCTCATATTCGGTTTTATACTGGTCATCAAGTGGCCAGGTACTTCTAGTACTGTGAGCCAGCTGAAATTCTGTATAAAACAGCATGCTGTACTTGTCCGTTCCTCTGCTCGCAGCGACTGATATAAGCACTCAGCTGCGCTGATCCTGGTAAAGGTTTTTAGTCAATTCTAGCCATTCAAGAGAAAGGCGATTGTAAAGGGCTTGTGTCTCTCCTATACTAAAAACAAGCATGCACACATCTTGAAAGCTGTTTACTTCAGAATAAATATTTTACTCTAAATTCTATTTTGATTACGTGAGTTTACAGATTGATTCAACTAAAATAAGTTACTTATAGCTAGTAGCATACAGAGTCGTATATGTGTTACATTTTTACAGCACAGGCAACAATCATAACACAGAATGTATCTCAACAAGTACGCCTCACTACGAGTTCCAAAATTATACTTACGAAACCCTGTCGATCATAAACTTGGTTGTATCGGTATACAAGGCACCAGTCAATGGCCATCTGGATTACAAGTTATTGTTGCTACCCCCGGGTAGCCGGATTATCGAATAAAAATAATAAGCTTTAAGAATTTAGATGTCAGGATGTCAGGCAATGGCTGACGACCCGGAGGTAGACATTAGAATTTAGAATAAATATTTGTGAGCTCTTTTTATCGCCGAAATCTTATGTACTGGCGAAAAGAATTTATCCTGCAATTTAGCCAATTAAAACCAAGAAATTCTGACACTCATTAATTAGTCATGCAACTTCAGGACTGGCACGAGACAACAGACATTTAATCAATTAACAACAAAATATGAGGATAATGATGAAGGCGTCTATGTACAGAGGATTGTGAAGGAGGGGCGTCAAGTAGACTCGCCCCTTTCGGAATAGCTCTGAGGCTGAATTTATCATTAAAGTCAATGATTATTTGTTGGCCTATACAGTCCGGCTTTAAAAACACAGTTGTCAGCCGACGAGAGTCTATTGGCTGACCGGAGCCAATCTAATCACAACTGGCATGCATACATAAGTTCCGTACTTACAGATATGCTGTTTCCTCAGGTATCCATGTTTATTGCACTCACTCCGTTATGCACTCACTTTGCTATGCACTCACTAACATTTTATGAGTTTTGCTTTTAAGCACATCTGTGTGATGACACGCCCATTTCAGAGCGCGCACTATAACCAATGGAGAGGGGAGTCGAACCCCATCTCCCACTTTCTCTCGTGCACTGCATTCACCTGCATGAAATCATGGACGCATTTATGCGCACCAATGTCGTGGTGGAACGAAGCCACTGACATGTAGAAGGATCCGTTTTTCTCTCCAAAGGTGATTCTCGCATACATCACCGGTAGGCATCTCCGTCCTTCGGGGCTGTAATTCCATCACATCGTGTGACCTCCGGGATGCTGGCTTCCCCTTACGTGCAATCTAGCACCGGGAAAAGAGGTATCGTCCTCTTTCTCTCTCCTATTTCCTCGCGGTAATATCAACCGCTCGGCCGCTCCTTGTATAGCTGGCCGGCATCTTCGGACAGAAGCTCTTCCTCCGAGCTGGGTCCGCTTCACTGAGACTCGTTCACTTCACGGTTCGGAACCAAACTATCCTTTTTCGCTTGTTTACATCATTCACAGATTCCTTGTTCTTCTTCTTAGGGGTCTGTTTAAACTCTCTTGTCAGCCTGAAAGCATTTGGCGTGGTGACGTGGTATGAAATACATGCCTCTGCATTCGGAATATGTGGTGGGTCCACTCCTCGAAAAGTACAGAAAACACATAACTTAACTAACACTCCTTTGTCCTGCCAAGGTTCGGAGTAGCAAACGCCATAAGTTTCCTGATCTGTTGACATTTTAATGGCTATCCGACTTGACCGACACGCACTAAGGGGGCGACGCATCGTGTTCCCCACACCAGGCTAGGATTTCTCCCTTCCAAGAAAAAGGGCTCTTATCTGTGTTCTCCTCTTTTGCAATGCGGGAAACCACTAGCTGTTAATTTTCACTCAATAATTAATGCTGTTCCCGCCTATTGCCAAACCTGCTAATCGAATTCATTTCAGTACCTAAAAAGTCGTAACATTATTCTATAAGTGTGGTTTCATGGCCTGGTTTACTAGTAAAAGTTTGTAGCGTCGCGCGAGTCTTTGTGTGTGTGTTTTGTGATCTAGAAATAATTCGGCGCCATTTGGAACTCGCTCTTAAACGACTGTACACGCCGTCTTCTCTGAAAAATTTCCGAAAGACGTAACATAACTGAGTGTTAATGTTCGTGTGGCAACAGTGTTTCCTATAGCAATAAAACATACTAACGTAAGGAGTGCAACATGTGATTCACATGTAGCAAACAAACAATATTAAGCTTTCTTAGATAGATTGGTTTACGACAAGCTGCCCAAAATGTAAAGAAATCGAAAATTTCACTGTTCGGGCCTGACTTATGTAACGTTAGAATTTTCTAAGAACAATTGGAATAAGTTGTAATCATTCATCCTTGAACACTTCTGTTCCAATGCACTTCAGCTTCTATCATGGTGAGTGGCATCCTGCCAAGAAACCTTAATCTTAATTTGCTTCCGCACAAACGGGCACTTCCGCCCTTTACTACCATTTCCCTGTAGGACTCTGGAATTTTGATTTTCTTCGCTCCTTCAAGTCCTATTTACTCATCGTATCTCCATCTCCAACTTCCTACAGTCAAGTTATTAATTGAGCCACATACATGTCCATGAACCAGGATAACAATTCTGGGGGACACACGTGAAGTTATAAAACATTTGTCTTTACATGGATTTGCAATAGTTTTTCATTCACGAGTAATGTAAATTCAAGAATGGACAGCCAGTAGGCATATAACTTCTCGACAAGCATAACATTATCGACATAGTCCTAAGTTAGACATACCATAAGTTTTTAAAATGGCTAATGAATATCTCATAAGATAGTTTGTGGTGTTTCGGTGCAGCCTCGAAACGTTTTAGATTCTCTTATGTTGAAACACCAGTAAATATTAACTCAACACTTATATGCGAGTATACATATCAAGATGTTAGCTCAGCAAGGAAAGCTGATCCGTCAGATTAAAATTAAAAATTGATGGTGCGAGATTTTACTAACTGTTGATGTACCAAAACATCTCCTTTTTAAGCGATATCAGCACACAACTCGAGCTTTGCTGACACTCATCACACACAAGACCTTTTGAACTTTATCTTTTTCATATGCAGAAATTCCTGAATCTGGCCTTCCTGTATTTTTATTTATTGCCACTTGTGCTGAATAAATTCTCTTAGCATCTCACCACTCATTCTATAATGAATTAGCTTTATTTACTTTCCGCTAAGCTAATTATTATGAATGATTCTCTTCCTACCAGCTAGCTAATGATATACTTGTACTAAGCTTCAAAATAATGAATTCAAAAGGGTGTTGTTACTAGTTAATTACGAACTTAAACAAAGTCTCAACGCTGGTTATTTATAGGAATCAAATAAATGTTATAAACCTAACAGCCAGACAGAGGTCTGACAAAAACTATGAATTGAGAAAGACTGACTTACTGAAAACTTCTTTATTTCCACGACTCTTGGTCAACTAAGGCACACACAACACTTGTACACAATAATGAATAATCTCTCCTCGTATTATACACGCTCTCGCTTAACGACCACAAGCTCTCCTCATAACAACACAAAAGCTCTCCTAAGTCTCGATGAACGCGCCTATATACTAGCTACCACCACGTCATGACTTACACTCATTGCCAGATCTCATTCAGCGGGTGAAATAACATTTCGTTCAGTAGGAAGATAATTTACATAGTAAAATAAAATAACCAGAGATAGTAAAATCAAAAGGAAAGTGAATATAGAGTATACGTTACAATTCTTTGAACATGGTCAAACCACTTAAGAATGTTTGTCCCTATCTTACTAACAACATTTTGTTTCACATTACACATCTTCGTTCCTCACATGATCAGAAGGTACCTTGCTGCATATCATCCGTACGAAACGCATCTCTCCAGCCGACAAAAAAGACTTATGTCTTGTCTGCAGCGCCCGAGATTTCACTGTCATACATGAAAGCAGGAATAATTACACTTTCATCACAGCAATTCGGGACTTTTTCGAGAACCCATCAGTCCTGTGAAATCCTCCTAAGGAATAATTAATACACACAATTGACGTGGATTAGGAACATCAAACAGAAGTCATCGCTCTCTCCACGTTTACAAGTGAGTCACGGAAAAATTATCATCGGCTGCCACCGGGAATCGAACCCACTCTTCCAGTTGCGCGCCGGATATGCTACCACTGCACTACAGCGGCCTCTAATTCTCCAGACTCACATACAACTAACTTCCAAACCACGTGGTAGGATGCTTCTTGGAGCCCCGCACAATTCTGGGGATTCACCAAAGATGGTAAGCAGCAACTGAGTAAATAACTAGGAGGCGAATGAATAATTAATACACACAATTGACGCGGATTTGGAACATCAACAATTGGCGTGGATTAGGAAAATCCACGTCAGTTGTGTGTATTAATTATTCATTCGCCTCCTAGTTATTTGTTCAATTGCTGCTTACCATCTTTGGTGAATCCCCAGCATTGTGCGGGGCTCCAAGAAGCAATCTGCCAAGTGGTTTGGCCGTTAGTCGTATGTGACTCTGGAGAATTAGAGGCCACTGTGATGCAATGGTAGCATGTCCGACGCGTAACTGGAAGACCCTGGGTTCTATTCCCGCTAGCGGCCGATGATAATTTTCCCGTGACTCACTTATAAACGTGGAAAGAGCGATAACTTCTGTTTGATTCTCCTAAGGAAGCTACGACTTTCAAAGATGAATTCACTCTCTTACTAATTTCACCATCTATTTTGTTTTCTCTGTGCACGAAACCCAGTTAATCATCATTTGTCATACTACATCTGCTAACGTTGCTAACCATCCCCCCACTTTTTGCTCTCGGCGAGGTTTTATTTACTTTTTGACTTACTGCAAGTTTTGCAAAACGTTTAAGAAAATTCGGCGAATAAATGTGCCGTTCAGAACTAAAATCAAACGGAGACTTAAATTACATAAGGGTAGAAACTCAAAACGAAGATTTAACTAGAAATATACGTCATACCCTTTGCAGGCACATGAATAATGTGAGAGTAATGCACATTCGAAAAGTTTGTCATGGGTTATATATAGTTTATATATAAAGATAAGTAAAATCATTACCTGTTAGTTCCAGCGAAACAATGTTTAACATATGTTAGTTATGAACAAATCGAACTTGGTTCCAATGACACCCAAAATTAATTTTGTCAATCCACAGCAAATATCTTTTATCGTAAGTAACGGAGTGATAGTATTTTAACACAACACATCCAGACACTATCCGCTTAACACCGAGAGCCATTAATTCGTTTGCGTCTTCCATTTCTTAGTAGCAACTTTGTTCTTTAATTAGAATTAAATGCTGCGTTGCATTCCATCTCTTGTTTCTCTTCGTCGCATAAATGCACCTCTCTTGTCACATAAAAGCACGAAGAGAGGAGAGGATAATCATTTTCTTGCTTAATTTGAAGTAATTTAAGAGTAATTAAGACGAACGAAGCTGTGAAGCTATCCTATGGTTGAGTGCAATTGAAAAATGCGCAAAATTCTTCCCTTTTCCGAAATAAATTCGTGCTATTCAAAATTACTACGAGCGAAATGAAATGCGAATGCGTTCCGTTACAGCTGTGAAATTCTGTCTCGTAATTTTCATGAAATATCTGACGATTACGACACATAGTGTACCTTCATGCTTAATCTATTCGTTTTCAAAGGTTAAAGGTGACTTGCAGGGTTGCAGATTCTCGAATTCCTGTTGATATATTAGCATGAGATGTGGAGAAAAGATCGCATTTGATATATTTTATCGTCATATTACAGCAAATTACATTCCAAAGCTTCACTCATCAAATAGCTCACAGTAGTGGCTTTAAGGCTGAAACCGTTAGATGTCAACCTTGTTTTAATTTCAGATGAACGTTCTTTTACTCATTTATTTCGTAATATCTTCTAAGTTTAACGTGTTGCTGCTGCCAAATTAAAGCGCTTGTCAATCACAGTTTCCCCTCAAAATTTAGTTTTCGAAGAACACCGCAAAAAAAAAAAAAAAATGCCAGATGGTACCTTTTCCTCCTGTTTTTCATACTTGATCTTTAATTTTGCTAAATCTGTTAGATGCAGGTGCATGTTATATATCAATGTTAAATTAGAACTTAAGAGTCTGAAAAACATTTGAGCAAACACTGAAATGCTTTACAGAAAGGTTTATGTTCGTGAATGTCTGTGTATTAACCTTACATCAGTGCATAAAACCTAACGGCATGGTCCAAATAAATGAAACGTTAATGAACAGCACTTAACATTTATTCTTCACAACACTCAGCTCTCCACACGAATTCTCATTGAAGACAACTAATGAACTAGAAAGCTGGCTTGTTGAATTTAACTTCCGCAGCAACAGACAGACGCTAATCACGGACAATAAGAATAAATGGCAATACAGCTCGAAAAACTATAGCTCGCAAGATTGAGCATCATATTTTATAACAGCCAACAATCCACCAAAATCCCCTGAACTCTTGTTACAGTCACTTTAATTACTTCCATATCATGACCTTTCACCTTGCTAACTGTCAGCGTTGCCAAACGTAACAAGGAAATTGGATGTTCAGAAATTAACATAACCCAAAAATAACTTTTACAGGAACGAAAACTCAAATGGAAAGTTATATCTAGAAGTACACGCCAGAGGTCTTAAATCATTATTCCCACTTCCATATAAAAAACGTTTATAGTTAATTAAAATGGCAATCTACAGTATATAGCTTTGTATGTTGTTTATGAAACTATTGAAAGAATATTTTATATTAAACTGAATTTGACCGTTTAAGTGACTATGCGTAACATGTGCTCATTAGAAGTACGATTTGTCTCCAATTTGAATTCACAGAACATTTGTGGTAGAGTTAACACAGCTATAATAACATAAACATGTTCCCGTTTTACATTGACAAAATTTATCCTAGAGGAATTTCAGCGAGAGCGATATGCCTTTATTGATTGCAGTTGCCAGGTTGAATCACAGGACATTTCGAAAAACATCCAAGAAATCGTGATCAGTTAGGAGTGCGGTTATGCGTTAAGCAAAACAAATGGCAAACCTAAATTTATTCATATCATTTGCATGCTGTAATATGATGCCCCTGAGAGATGCAACTTTCGTTGCAGGAAACGTTCTGCGTTTTACTTCGCTGCGGCAACCAACAAAAGCATACCGCGCCCGCTGAAATTCTGCTAGAAGAAAACATCATGCTTTCACATTTTTTGGCGGCTAATGCGGTTAATCACTCACTAAGTCATTGTTATGAGAGAATAAACAGAATGGGAAATTTTATATATTTCTGTTGATCCTATTTCTAAATCTTGTAAAAAGCAATATTAGCATTTAATTCAATGGATAAGTACAGAGCCGATGATTCTTCACTTGCGTGAATTTTGCTGTTGTCGCTGAAAGATTGTACAAGAGTTGTCCATAAAGTCATGCACCCATTTTGTTTCTACTTTTCAGTTTTGCAAAACAAATTACAGAAAAATATAATTTATTTCATCTACATATGTTTTCCCCAGTCTTTGTCTACTGCCATGGCCTAATGCTAACTCACACTTCATTGGTACCAGTTCCTGACCACGTACCTATGTTTGTACCACAGGAAAAATGTCACCGCCGTTCTCAAACCTTGCGCCATGGATATCATCCCCTAGCGCTCTTAATAGCTGGAAATCAACTTTCTGGATTGTACGGTGGTTATTTTAACAATGTCCAATCAAATGCTGAAATGGCACCTTGAAATCATCAAACTTGCAAGAGAGCGTGCGCGTTAATGTGCTAAAGCATCGCTGCTTCCGCTAGACTTATTTTTTCGTTTCGGGGTTTAACGACCATCGTGAGCAACTTTATGAGCTATAAGCGGTCGCCCGTCACTAATTTTAGGCTACTGTTTCCCGGAAAGGGAGAAATCCAGTGCCGTCTTTACGGCACTGGATCACATCACCCATGCCTCATTCTCATAAAGTTGAATGGCCTAGTTTAGGCCACTGTTTCCATTAACAGTGGCCTAAAATTAGGCTACTGTTTCCCGGAACACACCACCCGTGCCTCATTTGGGACTCGAACCCGGACACATCTCGGACTAATGGTCTAAAGCCAGAGCTAAGACTATAACTACGCCACCGGAGCAGCTACTTGGTCGGACTTGCAAACTGCTGTTTGAGTTGGTTTTTTCAATTACTCGATGCAGATGCCAGAGCTGATTTGATAAGCTTCCCACTCGACACCACATATGTAAATTACAGTTTCGCAATTCTAAACACGCTAAACGCAATTTTACAGGCTGAGGTAGTATCCCTGAATTTGTTTCTTTTGCAGTAAATACATTCTTAAATAATAGCTTTTATCTACTATGTAATATTTGCTATTATTAAGTTTGTTGAATTGGTGGATTTATGTTTAACTTAGTCATTGCAACTTCAATCTCAACTTAAAAGCTTCGAGCTTTTCGTAGAACGCGGTTTAGTTTCACTTGTTCATTCGTACCGTTGCTGAAAATCTTAATTAGGTAAGGGAATCTCTTTCAACAGTTGTAGTATAACGGCCAGAGTTTAGTGACAACAAAAATCTACTTGCTGAAAATAACGTCCACTTCATTCGTATTTAGGAACGTCAAGAATCCAGAATTAAGCCGTTCGTAACAATACTCTGAACAGCACTCAAATAATGTCTCACAATATACATGACACTAATCACTGTTCGAATAAAAATTTGTTCACTCAATATAAACTGCCCATACAAGAATCGCTTGCTATCTGCTCTATGTCAACATTATATAGACAAGACTCCCTCTTCAAGCACTGCACTTCACTGCTCTCTGAGCTCTTATCTCAGAACACTTTATTTACGTTGATTGCCCTTTGACTCGCTATCAGGTTGCCAGCTTCAAATTCATCAGAGAAGAAACTTAGTGACGTTAAGTAAGAAAAGATTTAACTAGGAGAAACCAAATTTACATAAAACAAACTCAAAAGGAAGAAAGGAAGGTAAAATTTGAGGTATGCGTCACAGTATGCAAGACAGAAATGACTCCATGAATTGACTTTTAGTTTTCAAAAAGATAACAAATCCATAGACCTCACCACTAGTCCCAGTACTAGAAAGCCTCTCCATAATCTTTATAACGTCCTAGTGTTTAGAAAGAAATGTTCCGCTGAGTTCTCTGAAATTAATTTCATAGAAACTCATCCTGAACACAACTTCAAATATCCGAAAGACTCAGCAGCATTCCTGACACTGCTTCGGCTGAATAAAATGTCGAATAATAATTTCCGGATCATCATGCTTCGATCATGACTAATAATGACCTTATCACGTTGCAGGAATGACATCAGTGGCAAGACAGTCAGTACGCAGCAAATCACTGGGTTTAATTTGGTCTCTTCCAGACTAATAGTGCGTTTGGTCACTGCAGAACTTCAACATACATTTCAGAGTCACTTGTGAATGCTTATCACCGGTTTCTGTTCAGTCATCAGGAAATATAACTGGGCTCTTTTTCTGAAATACGAAGACATCAATTTTTCCCTCGACGAGTCACTGAAACAGCACAATTTATCGGCCCCATTCGAACTACCGTATGTAACATCGGTACATTTCAATGTTATAATAGCAGAAGAAGTTAATTTTTCGCTGCGGTTTCGCAGGAACCAAAAACACGGGGTGGGGGGCATGTATTACTTTCTGGCAACCCTCGTACATTCTTTCCTCTCTAAACACGCAGATATTTCTTTTGATATGTCTTAGTTTCTAACTGAGAGCAGCAGTGCGAATGATTGGAGCCATGAAGCCTAAGTACCACTCAGCTACAAGGAAGCTTCTGTTTACTTTAGGTATGGATGCGTTCTTTCAGAAAAGCGAAAATTGCACTCTTACCGAATGTAACGTATTTTGGCAGACTTAAATGCGCCACTTTTAAATTACCTAATTTCGATAAATAATAACAGTATAGTTATTTCAAAAAGAAATACTTTGGGTATAAAAATTTGAATAGTGCAGAAACCGGAATAAATGTCTCACTTGCTTCTTTTTAAGGGCTTCCGGAACTAATAAAACAGTTCAATCATACCAAAAAGCACACATAAGCTTATTTTCATTGGAGATGGCTCTTAGACATAAAAATGTTGTCGTTATTTCCCAACGACTACGCAAGTGGCGAAAAAGAATTAAAGCTTAAAGCCACCTGAAAAAGATGTGATCCGATGCTATACGTTGAGATGTGACATGAGTTCGCTAAGCTAAAATGAACGTTTTCGACAGTGAGCTCAGTATAAGATTATTTTTTTATATTCAAATTACGTGTACAATAAATGCATGTAATCACTTTAAAGTAAATAATAAAACTAATACATAGACTGTATATAGATATAGCTTAAGATCATTTAATTGCTGATCGAAGCAATCACTCATTGAGCTGACTTGCGCATGCGTTGATTGCTTCATTTGACAAGTGTGTAACCTAATCTAAATCTTCAATGTTCTTGGTGGACGGGGGGGGAATTAAAAAAATGCAACGACGTCATTGTTATCTTCAATCATTCGTTTCACTGAATGAAATAAGAGAAGAAAAGGCTTTTAATTATATCTTCACACCTAGCCGTAATTTTTTTTTTTTTTTTTTTTTTTTGATCGGAGGTTTAACGACCACCGTGAGCAACTCAATGGGCTATAAGCAGTCGCCCGTCCCTAATTTAGAGTCACTGGTTCCAGGGAAGGGAGAGAACCAATGCCGTAAGACAAACAAAACATCTATGCCTCACCGGGATTCGAACCCGGACCCCTTACGAACGAATGATCAGAGGCCATCGCTTAGACCACTGCGCTACCGGGGCGGCCTAGCCGTAATTAGGACACGCGTAATAAAGGCAAATTAAAAGGCTTCTGTTAACAATGACGTCCTTGCGTTTGTTTGAATCGTTGTTTTTTTTTTAAGAAAATTTCCTCGAAAGTAGAAGAACCTTCTTAAGCTTTGTAGCCTTTCTCAGTCTATCACAAAATAAGGATATACTGATGAGTGGAGGCTTTTACATTTAATGTGCGTGTTTCTTTTTGGGTTTCAAAGACTGACACAACTGATTTCTATCGTGAATTACAATTAAAGATAATATTATACGTTATTGGTTCCACGCTCGTGCTCCAGCCAGGGAGGATAACATGATTGGATTCAGTGATGAATCCAATTCGGAAGGAAGTTCAACATGATTCCTTCAATCATGTGTTCAAATCAGAGTTTAGCTCCAAACCGCCTAGGATTTATTTTTCGAGACACATTTTTCCTCCGAAGAACTTCTGATATAGTAGAAATTCAAAATTTGTCTTCTCTTTCTTCAACGTTTCTTGCAATTGAGAAAGAAAATCCAGTTCAACTAGAACTTCCTAATGCTGTGCAAGCTATTAAGTAGTTTTTCAGAATTTATATACAAGATATTTTTACATTGTCTTTCTGAATCTAGAGTTCAAATACACTGACGGAAAAAAAAATTCCAACACCACGAAAAAATAGTTGTAGAGGAATGAAATGGCGGCAATACATTTGTATAGGTAACATATTTAATCGATTAAGGTTTCAAGATCACAGCTTAATGTAAGCGCGAGAAGAGCCATTTTGAATGTGAAATGCTGGTACATTAATAACCGGTGTAACCGCCAGAATGTTGAATGCAAGCACGCAAACGTTCATGCATTGTGTCGTACAGGTGCTGGATGTCAGTTTGTGGGATGGAGTTCCATGTCTGTTGCACTTGGTCGGTCAATAGAAGGACGGTTAATGCTGGTTGGGGGTGACGCTGGAGTTGTCGTCCAATGATGTCCCATACGTGCTCGATTGGTGAAAGATCTGGTGATCTAGCAGGCCACGGCAACATGTCGACACTCTGTAGAGCATGTTGGGTTACAACAGCGGTATGCGGGCGAGCGTTATCCTGTTGGAAAACACCCCTGGAATGCCGTTCATGAATGGCAGCACAACAGATTGAATCACCAGACCGACGTACAACTGTGCCGTCAGGGTGCGTGGGATAACCACGAGAGTGCTCCTGCTGTCATAGGAAATTGCTCCCCAGACCATAACTCCAGGTGTAGGTCCAGTGTGTCTCGGCGGCAGACAGGTTGGTCGCAGGCGCTCACCTGGCCTCCTTCTAACCAACATACGGTCATCACTGGCACCCAGGCAGAACCGGCTTTCATCAGAAAACACAACAGATCTCCACTCCGTCCTCCAATGAGCTCTATCTTGACACCACTGACGTCGCAAACGGTAGTGGGCCGCCCCGGTGGCGCAGTGGTCTAAGGCGCTGGCCTCTGATCATTCGACCGTAAGGGGTCCGGGTTCGAATCCCGGTCAGGCATGGATGTTGTGTTTGTCTTACGGCACTGGCTCTCTCCCTTCCCTGGGACCAGTGACCCTAAATTAGGGACGGGCGACTGCTTATAGCCCATTGCGTTGCTCACGGTGGTCGTTAAACCTCAAAAAAAAAAAAACAAAAAAAAACGGCAGTGGTTTGGAGTAAGTGGAATGCACGCTACAGGGTGACTGGCTCGGAGCTGTCCTTCAAGTAACCGATTTCTAACAGTTCGTTGTGTCACTGTGGTGGCAACTGCAGCTCGAATTGCTGCCGCAGACGCGGTACGATGCGCCACGGCCATACGCCGTACACGGCGGTCTTCCCTCTCAGTAGTGCCACGTGACCGGCCGGAACCCGGTCTTCTTGAGGCAGTACCTTCCCTTGACCACCGCTGCCAACAATCATGCACAGTGGCTACATTCCTGCCAAGTCGTTCTGCAATATTGCGGAAAGAAAATCCACCTTCTCGCAGCCCTATTACATGACCTCGTTCAAACTCCGTGAGCTGTTGATAATGGCTTCTTCGTCTTCTTAAAGGCATTCTTGACTAACATCAACAAACTACGTCGAATCTCAACGATAACTAACGCTCACGAACGTTACAGTGCGTATTTACAGCAAACCTGCTTTGCATGTTCCGAGGGGCGCTACTAGCGCCTAACGTATGCGCCGAGCGCGAAATTTGCATAGACGTCATCTTACAGATGTACTCTCACCGCCTACCAACTGTCGTTTATCTAACACAACCCATTCTTGGCGTTGGGAATTTTTTTCCGTCTGTGTAGCTGAAAAAAATAAATAATGCTTGCCGAATTCTAAAGATCCGTTGTATGAGAATAATTTCAAAGATTCATTTCTCATTTTTCTTTCTACAATTTTATTACATCTTTGTGTATGCTGAAATCCTTGTTCGGGCCTACAGACAACTTAATTTATGTCTGACTAATGGAAAGATCTAGTAAAATAACATATGCCGAAGGACCCATGCCTCATAGAGTATATTGTTTCAGTAAGTTACAACACCGTGGGCAATGGCAAAGAATCGTATGGGGATGAGGGAACGAGTCTCCCTCAACTATTTTAAGTAGGGACCGTCCCCTCAACTTTTGGCTTTAGTGTGTCACCCAACATACTACGCTTTCCCAAATCTTTCAATTTCAAGAACTCATTTATTTCTAGAATTTAAATTAAAATTCAGAATATTAAGTACTGCACTTTAATACCAAATGTGTCTTTGTGTGGCTGGTTTTGTCTTCATACCAATGCGTGCAATATGTAATCGCATGGGAACCTGATTTGCTGGATGATGTGGTGGGCAGTTACAGTGTGAAGTTTCCGCTTTCCGGTATTATACCCTTCCTAATCTCCCTTGCCGGCTCCAGATGTACAATGCAACTTGCAGGCCCAGAGTGTCTCTCCCATTTCATGGCATGTCATTCAATTAGCACCTCAGTTTGGTGATCTCATCGTTAACCACTGTGAGAATTACCGCACGGAGCGACGGCCATTTTCACTCTTTAATGAAAAATAATTAGCAATATACCTCTATATGTACAGTTAAGGAAAATTTAATAGCAACTCTGGAAATTTCTGACGTTTTTGGGTTTACAGTGTTGCTACAAATGTAAATATGCAGATACTCACAATATATATATTATTTTAAAGCAAATTTTTTCAGAAGCCAAATCAATTTACAAAATATCTTTAACAGAACTCAAGTTTTGAACAGAAATGTGCTGCGAAACAGAAAACGTGGCAAATTATCATGTTCAAATTCAAATACAATTACGTACCTAATATTTCGTTAGGCGGCGTTTTGATTTAACAACGGCTGCATACCTTTTGGTCATTGAGTCAACCAATTTACGCAACACATGGGATGAAATACAGTTGTGCCAAACGTCAGTAATTGCGTTAATCTGTTCCACTTTATTTGTGAGGTGACGTTCATGCACTTTTCTTTTCGGAATGCGCCACAAAATCTCAGTCGGGTTCAAGTCTGGCGAATCACCAAGCCAAGAGAGAGGCACAACATTGCCTAAAGACGTCACATAAGCTTTAATGATTTTTGCATGGTGGCATGCGGCCTAATGGTCCTGGAAGATGTATGGCTGACCCTGGAACAAATCACGTCCTGAAGGCACCATCTTGTCCTGGAGGATACTTTTGTACAGCGGTGCATTAACAGTGCCCTCACATACGGATTCTGCCCACTCCAGCAGCAGCAAAACATCTTCAAATCACAACACTGCATTAATACTTCCTTGTGCCACCCCGGTGGCGCAGTGGTCTAAGCGGTGGCTTGCGACCATTCGGCCAAGAAGGGTCCGGATTCGAATATCGGTGAGGCATGGATGTTATGTTTGTTTTACGGCACTGGCTCTTTCTCTTCCCTGGAACCATTGACCCCAAATTAGGGACGGCCGACTGCTTCATAGCCCATTGAGTTGCTCACAGTGGTCGTTAAACCTTCAATCAAAATAAAAATAAAAAATACTTTCTTGTCTTAAGTGTGCAAGAGGGATGCAACACCTTGTTATTTGGTAGAAACACTCGGCACTCCGCGTCGTTACCGTCGATGTTCAATTTTATCTCATCACTAAATAGCACTTGACGCCACCTATCAGTGTTCCACTCCTTATGTTCGTTTGCCCATTCTAAACGTTTCTTGCATTGTACATTAGTTAGCAATGACTTCTTTACTGCCCAATGATACGTTAGACCCATAGAACGTACGTAACCTGTTCCCTACTGTTCGAGGACAAACAGTACCACAGCTCTCCCGCAATTCTTTGGCAGGAACTGTTGAGGAGACTAACCTGTTTAGCAGACATAACCGTTGCAACGCGTTGTTACTTCTAGGATTTATTTTCCTTTTTCGGCCAGATTTACCCAGCCTGCCATTCTTGATTCCACCCATATCACGGATCTTCGCCAGCTGCCATTCAATTGTATTCTTGTGCACCCCAGTTATTCGGGCAATTTTTGCATTGCTTTTGCCGCATTCACTTAAAGTAACCATTCGCGAAACTGTTCGTGGTGAAAAATCACCTAATCTTCCCATAACTGCAACACAGTTTGTACAAAATAAAAGAAATGCACTCAACTTCAGATTTGCACTGCAGTCCACAGGAGTAACGACTACCCACTCAACAATGCAAACTACCTACCAACGCGCACTACGAAAACAGTCTGGAATAACCCCATATTTGCCATTTTCTTGTAGGACTTCCGTCCACAGTGAGTAGAGTTGAGGTCCCAGCCACCTACAGCGAGATCGCCTTTTGGGCAGGACACGGAAACGGAAGGAATGAGAGCAAGTCTAGCGACTTTGACAAAACAGTTTGTAGTGATATTAGAGTACATTAGATGGCGCCACCGTACAAGTACGATATTGCACATACAGGCGTGAGAAAATTTCAGGGGGGGGCATAGGAAAGGATACCCATTTAACCAGTGGGTCCAGCCTGGGGGTCGTCACTTAACGTGCTCGTCCGATGCACGGCGGATATTCAGCGATTGCTAACAAATCACACCATCTCTGAAAGATCACCGCAGGTTCGAACCTGAGGACCTTGCAATCGATAGTCTGAACTGCTAACCACTAAGCCATCCGAGGCTCCAGTGGAATAACCCCACGTACGTCGCCTTCCCTTTATATCGCCTGTACACGGACGTACAAGCAAGCTCCGTCGGCTTGTAGCAACGACGATGACATTTCACATAAAGAAGTGCGCTTACTTCGCAGCACATTTCTGGTCATAACTTAAGTTCTGTTAAAGATATTCCCATTCTGTAAACTGAGTTGGCTTCTGCATGAAATATGCTTTTACATGATATATATATATATACGTGGTGAGTTATGGCCAAACCCCTCCAAAATGACTCCACAACTTAAATCTTGGCCCTCAGTCTCCGGCAGCTGGAATGTACCTGGCCAAGGCAGCGGCCAGTGCGACATGAAGGCAGAGGGTGCTAAGAATCCCCGGAGGACCGGACTAGGCTGCCATCTGATGTTGACCTTGACTACGTATAACGGACGTTCCCTATCTTCTGATTCAAGGCTTCTTGATTTGGAAGAGGAACTACAAAGGATCAAGTGGGACATCGTCGGGCTAAGTGAGGTAAGGAGAAAAGGAGAAGATCTCATTGAACTGAAAAGCGAACATCTCTTCTACTATCGTGGGACAGATACTGGCAGAACTAGTGGTGTTGGATTTATAATAAACAAGAAACTGAAGGATAAAGTTGTAGAAGTTGAAAGTTCCTCTGACAGAGCTGCACGACTCGTTATCCAGCTCTCGAGAAGATACCAGGCTCAGATTATTCAAACTTATGCACCCACAACAAGTCATGATGAAGAAGAAATTGAAGAATTTTATGAGGAAATTCGTGATCTAAATAATAAAGGTAAGCAGCACTTGAAGATAATTATGGGGGATTTCAAAGCAAAAATAGGGCAACGGCATCAGAATGAAACTTCAGTAGGTAAATTCGGCCAGGACAACAGAAACCAGCGTGGAAATACTCTCGTAGAGTTTGCAGAGGCAGAAGGGTTTTTCATCTTGAACTCCTTTTTCAAGAAAAAGCCACACAGGAAATGGACATGGAGACATCCAAATGGGACGACAAGTGAAATTGATTTTATTATGTGTAACAAAAAATTCGTCATAGAAGACTGCAGTGTGCTAAACAAGTTCAACACAGGCAGTGACATAGATTGGTGAGATGTAAGATGCACCTCAACACTAAACCCGAACGTAGCAAGCTCATAAGACAAACAAAATGTATTGACATAACCAACCTTAAAAAACACCATAATACCTTCAAATTGGAACTGAAGAACAGATTCTCTGCTTTAGAAGGCCTAACATCGGACGAAGTTGATATTTCTGAAGTTCACAGAAAAGTAACCAAAGCTCTTATGGAAACAGCAACAAAATTAGCTGGGTCTAAGAACAAATTGCATGTGAACAAATTATCAGGAAAAACCAAAATGTTGATGCAAAAAGAAGAGTGATGAGGACAACTAAAAAAGATGCGACTTCCAAAGTGGAATATATAGAGCTATGCAAGACAGTACGAAAAAGTATCACTGAAGACGTAAGGAAATTCAACTGTGAACTAGTAAGGAAAGCAATTGAAAACAACCAAAGCCTAAAGATAGCAAAGGGACATCTCAGTAAGGGGAAAAAACAGATTATGGCACTGAGAAAAGAAGATGGTTCTGTAACAAGAAATAGAGGCGAAATTTTGACAAGAGTGAAAGATTTCTACTCCAAATTATATGAAAGGGATGATACATGTACTCCAGACATCATGAAAGGTACCAGTACCAGAGTTCTTCCAGTCCTTCCAGCAGAAGTTGCACATGCAATCAAGAACATGAAGCGAGGAAAAGTTCCAGGAGAAGATGGAATTACTGTAGACATCATACAAGAAGCAAGTGGAGAAATCGAAACAGTACTCGCCCAAATTTTCACTCGATGCCTTAATGAAGGGAAAATTCCTGAGGATTGGAACAACGCTACAATGATCTTGCTACATAAAAAAGATGACATTGAGGATCTCAGGAACTACAGACCTATCAGCCTCCTATCAGTGGTTTATAAAATCTTCACTAAAGTTCTTTCACACCGCTTGAAGGTGACACTGGACATAGCTCAACCGAGAGAACAAGCTGGATTCAGGAGTGGCTACAGCACAATAGATCATATCCACGTACTGAGAGAACTAATTGAAAGAGCGAGGGAATATGAACTTCCATTGTGCATGGCTTTTATCGATTATGAAAAAGCCTTTGATTCGGTGAAATAATCAGCAGTTGCAATGGCTCTGAAATCCTGCGGTATTGAAGATGCATACATTAATATTATTAATAACATCTATGAAAATGCATGTGCAAAGATTCGGCTGTTTGAAAATTCAACACACATAAAAATTGGAAAAGGAGTGAGACAAGGTGACACCATATCTCCGAAGCTCTTTAATGCCACATTGGAAAATGTCTTTCAATCACTGAACTGGGAAAACAAAGGGATAAAGATTAATGGAGATTATCGAACCCACCTTCGTTTTGCTGATGACATAGTCATTTTTGCAACTACCCCATCAGAGCTACAGAGTATGATCCAGGAACTTGCTGACAAGAGTAAAGAAGTGGGATTAAAAATGAACTTTCAGAAGACAAAAGTGATGTACAATGCTTTTACAAGTAATTAAGATTTATCGATTGATGGAGAAAAGCTGGAGATAACAGACACGTACGTTTATCTTGGACAGCAGATATCAAGTGAAGGTCACATTGGTGAAGAAATTAATCGGCGTACAAAACTTGCCTGGAGAGCTTTTGGAGGAAACAGCATAATTTTCAAGAGCAATATGTCATTATGTCTTAAAAGAAAAGTGCTTGATCAATGCATCCTTCCAGTGCTTACGTATGGTGCAGAGACGTGGACCTTAGCTAAAACAGACATACAAAGGCTGTAGACAACTCAAAAAAGCATGGAGAGGTGCATGCTTGGTGTAACTAGGAGAGATAAGAAGAGGAACACGTGGATCCGAAAAATGACAAGAGTGGAAGACATCATGATCAGAGTTAAATCCCTGAAATGGCAATGGGCTGGACATACTGCCAGAAGAACAGACCATCGATGGACAGCCGAAATTTAAGATTGGATTCCAAGGGACAGGAAAAGACACAGAAGAAGACCACATGGAAGATGGGTGGATGAAATTCGAAAGTATGCGGGAGTGACATGGAGGAGACTGGCACAAGACAGACAGTTGTGGAGGAAACTTGGGGAGACCTTCGTCCAGCAGTGGATTGATAATGGTTGACGATGATGATGATGATATATATATACTAAAGAGCAAAGCCGAAAACATAAGAAAAACTTTAGAATTTAAAACGAAAGATGCAAAACAACCTGAAGATCAAAACGCGCAACGCAGCAGTTATGAAAATTCAGAATTCACATTCTATTAAGAGACTGAAGCAAAAAAATATATATATATATATATTTTGACTCACGCCAAGTACAACATAGAAAAGGTTATGTATTGACCGGTGTGAATAAAAAGAGAAAAATAAAACAACTGAATGTAGAAAGTGTCGAGAATACTGAGCCTTGGCTTTATCAAGGACCAGCAAAAACTCTGCATTTTCTCACTTCCACAAAGACCTATTTGGAAATGGGTTTCTGCAAAGCAATAGATGCAAGTAATAAGCCCACCCAAAAAATTTTTTTAAAATATATATTTTAAAGAATATATATAAATGTCATGACCTCCGCAGAGTTGCATGACCAAGCTTTAGTTAACAATTTAGCTATAGCATCCATAACTTTCCTGGCCCGACCCATGCTCTTCATCTGTTACTATTAAACAGAAAGAAGAAGATTATGGAAAACTCAAGTTGTAAGAGTGACATAATAAATCAGAAATAATGTTCAGCAATAACAAATTACCAAGTTCGCCTGAGAGAGAAATTAAAACCTGAATAGCAATACAAAAGTATTACAAATTCTTAACATTGCTATAAAAAAGGAGATATTAATTTTTTAAAACCCAGATTTTTGAAAGAAAACTGGATTATAAAAACCCCTACTCCACAACTTCTGACAACACAAAAACGAGAATATAATAAAGACAATAATTAATTAAAGAAACGCATTGTGAAGGTTAGATGACATGAACAATTAGTTGTAATATGTACAAAGTATTTCAGAAGTGCTTTAAGTGCATAATTAAGTAGTTATTAAGAACTTAACTACATTGAAAACACAGCGCAAATTACAAGAACAATGAAACGGCCGGCTGTTTTGGCCTTAGTTCCCTAAAAAAACGCGCAAAGTTACCAAGAAAAGAAAGAGTTAAAATCCGCAAAAAAGTTAGGAGACTTGCCAGTGCCTAAAAGCTGAAAACAAAAAACGAAAAAAGTACAAGAAGTTCAATCATTGAACTTGGAAATCCCAAAACCCAAAGACAATGAAGAGAGCTTACCTCTTATGCAACTGAACTTCCTCCTTTCTTGGGGAAACATGGCCGACCTTTTAACCCCAACTTCGAAATCTCCTGCCACTCCCTAGTCGCTGGGAGGCAGTGTGGGTGGGGCTGAAGGCCTCCACACACTGAAAAATCCTACTCGCGGAGATTTTAACTAGAGAAAAAAAAATATATAAATAAGATTGTGGACCTGTATGATCAGAAAGAGCATAATTAACTCTCCAGAATACATGAGAAATATTATGAAATACACAAGTAGTGTATTTAATAATCTTTGCATGTATTTAATCACCTTAGTGAGCTTCTGTAGACTATTCAGAATCCTATTAATTTTAATGTTAGTTTTACTATTTTTAGTATAGCTATTCTAGTGAGCGAATAAATAGTTTTCTTTTATATTTATTTTTATTTTCTTTTATAAACAGATTTTTAAGCTTTTTTTGTGATTTTGTCTATATTATTTATTTTTTTATTTTTAATAGGACCATTTTATCCATAGCACTAAGGTTCCTTTTTGTAGTTAATAGGCATCCTCTAGCCAACTTCCAAAGGGCTTTCATTGGTCAGAATCATATTATTAACCTGCATATTTATTTTTGTAGCAACACTGAAAACCCAAAAACATCAGAAATTTCCAGAGTTGCTATTAATTTTTCCGTAACTCTATAAAAGTGGAAGTATTGTTTGTATATTTTTATGTTTGTTCCGCATACGTTCCTAAACAGTTTGATGGATTTGCACCAAAATTGGCATACATACTCTTCATCACCCATATTAAAATACAGGGTGGACGATTTGTAGAAATTCCTTCCCTAAGGGGTCAAAGTGTTTTTACGGGGCCCTCTATAAACTTGGTAAAGTGCTGCGGAAGATTAATCCGCGTGTCAGAGCAACGGTCGTCAGGTGACGTCTCACAACTCGCAAGCTTCCGTGGTTCAAGCATAAGGTGAAGAGTACGATTTTTGAAAATTCCTGAAAAAAAAAAAACCACCGGCGGGACGGAGCCATCCTTGCTGCTAAAAACGTTGTTGTTCATGAAATCAGCAACCGCATCCAAGATAGGATTCCAGGCTCCGTAACTGAATACAAATCCATCTATACGGTCGAGGATGCTAACGAGGCGGTCACTTATTCAACGGAGTTCCTGAACTCTATTGATCCGCTTGGAATCCCACCACATCGCCTGAGACTTAAAGTTGGCTCACTCATCATGTTGCTTCGGAATCTCGGCCCACCTAGGTCATGCAATGGTACCAGACTTTGTGTCAAAACAATGTTGCCGAACGTCATACAAACGACAGTATTAAGTGGGAAGAGAAAGGGCGATTATGTATTCATTCCCCGCATTCTTTCTTTTTTATTGTAGGCTTAACGACCACCGTGAGCAACGCAATGGGCTATAAGCAGTCGCCCGTCCCTAATTTAGGGCCCCTGGTTCCAGGAAAGGGAAAGAGCCAGGGCTGCAAAACAAACGACACCCATGTCTCAGCGGAATTCAAACCCGGACCTCTTTCGGACGAATGATCAGAAGCCATCGCTTAGACCACTGAGCCACCGCGGCGACCATTCCCCGCATTCCGCTGATTCCAAGAGATATGTCCTTCACTTTTAAGAGATTACAGTTCCCAGTAAGGCTGGCATTTGATATCATAATCAACAAGGCGGCCAGTCAATCAAGTGCGCTGATATTAACTTGGAGGCACCGTGTTTTTCCCACGGGCAGTTATATGTAGCGTGCTCAAGAGTAGGTTCCCCAAATCATTTGTTTATCTATGCTCCAGGTGGAAAAAGAATAAATGTCGTTAATAAACAAGTTTTACAATGAACACGCCATTCTTCCAGTCAGGCATTCTGTATCACCATCAAAAAAGCACAGTGGCCCAGTGAAACAAGTGCTTGCAGTCGTCATGCTGTTTCTACGGACAATTATATGTTCAACGTTCCACAGGTTTTCAAGAACAACGAAAAATTACAGGCTGTGAAGTGTAAAAAACGTTTTAAAAATAATATTACAAAATTGGGATATTTTCCTTCTCACTATTTGGAAAAATTTTCATTGCAATAATACTCTTGGGAGACAATGAAAAAGGCCAATGCCCACAGAGAAAAAGGGGTAAAAATGCAAACGATATCTCATAAAAGCTGAGCGTTGTTCATGATGGTAGGATTTTTCTTTATAGTGCAATTTACATTGTTACTTGAAAACAAACTTTATGTCTATCCCGGGCAATGCCGGGTACCTCCGCTAACACGACATAAAAACAATTCTTTAATGAAAAATTTTATTATACATTTCAAAGGTTCGACTGTTCCAGGACCCAGCATGAACAAAAATTGAAAAGGGTGAAAGGAGCTGACACCATATCGCCTAAGCTCTTCAATGCCACATATTGCAGAATGTCGTTTGATCATTGAACTGGGAAGAAAAGGGGATAAAATGTCATGGAGATTAACCCTCTTTCGTTGTGCTGACGACATAATTATTTTTTAAAGTAACCCACCAGAGCTACATAATAAGTCCAGCAACTTGCTAACAAGAGTAAATAAGTGGGATTAAAGATGAACTTACAGAAAACAATTTATCTGCAATGCTTTTACAAGAGCTAAAGATTTAGTGATTGATGGAGCAAACCTAAAAATCACCGATGCCTACATTTATCTTGGAAACATATTAAGCATGTGTTACATCGAAGAATAAATTCATAGGCGTCTAAAACTTGGTTGGAGAGCGTTTGGAAGAAACAGTACAATTTTCAAGAGCAATTTGCAACTATGCATTAAAAAAAGGGTTTAATCAGTGCGTTCTTCCAGTTCTTATTTATCTCTATCAGAGACGTATACCTTAACTAAAAAAGGCATTAAAGGGCTACAAAATACTGAAATAAGTATGGATAGGCCTATACTTGGTGTAACCAGGAAGGATAGAAAGTGGAACTCATTGATCAGGAAAATGACGGGAGTTGATGACATCATTCATGATCAAGGTAAAATGCCTGATATGGCAATAGGTGTACATATTGCTGGAAGAACTAACCACCGTTGGCCAACTAAAAAACTACACTGTATTCCAATGGAAACCAAAAGAGCAAGAGGAAGACCATTTGGTAGATGGGTGGGTTAACTTCGAAAGCATTTTGGTGTAACATGGAGTCTAAAACAGAAAGATGTAGAAGAAGCTTTGGGAGACCTTCATCCAGCAGTGGATTGATAATGATTGATTGCACACAGACACAGAGAGAGAGAGAGAGAGAGAGATTACTTGAAATAATTCATTTAATCATAACTGTCTCCATTTCCACTCCTCCCTCAACTTTTGGGACAAATCTATATCTATAAGTGTAGGAATATTGCCTTTTCCCTTATTTCTAGCTAATAGTTTGCAAAGTTCAACGATTGTTAAATGGCAGTCAAGTTTTATTAAATTACAGCGAAAACCGACGTTCTTCCTTCAGAATTATATATATATATATATATATCCAGCCGATTGCTTTCATATTGTTTTTCATTGCGTACAAATGTTATTTTTTACAAGAATGTATGCACATAAAAGTTTTGAGTCGAGAGTAATTTATATTTCTTTTGAGTTACAACCAGAGCAATGCCAGCAACGATTTCATGAGCAGCGCCATGTTTCGATGGCAGGCTCTTTTTCTCCGTGCAAATGTTGCGGTGCAATCACAGGGAGAAATTCCTGGCTTCTCGCCTGCAACAGAAAAGACATCACATTGGATTTTGCTTAACCGTTGCTGCATTTAGCAGTAGTTTTTTTGTAAGTCTTCTCCTGAGTACTTCGTTGGTGCTGCGAAACATTCCCAGTCAAAGACCTAACGCTTGACTGAGGGCGTTTTATATTCATTCACCAAACAACTAAAACTTCGGTCGTGCTGTGAGAAAAGGAAACCACATATATACAATTTTGGCTGCCGCTATCAATAAAGGTCGTAAGCCTATATTCACCAAAATACGAGGAATAAAAAGTTATCAAAATTAAAAATACTCGGAAGTAGCTGTTCCAGAACAATTCAGTTTCTGGCAACAGCACGTGACATGAGCAAAATTTAAAATATTTATTAAACTTTTTCAGAATGTTTCTTAGAAACACCAGCTTAGAAGATATATCGTAGTAAAGCGGAATATTTACAACTTCCGAATATTCACCAATAACTTCTTTTAACGAACAAAAACTCGAAGTAACAGCGAAGTTCTTCTAAGAAAATATAACATTGCCGGACGTTAGCTTAACATTGTTAGAATATTTTGCGGAAACTTAATTTGAAATTCTATTAAATTACAACAATATTATCTACACTCAACTCTTTTGAGTTGATCTTACTGTAGAAAAAAGGGGGTGAATGGATTTGGCTTTTGATGATAAACTTAAGTTTGAATTGAGGTAAGGGAAATTTAACTCGAATCCAATCTCGCGGCGCGAGGAGCCGTTGCATACTCAGCCATGCCTTTTCGTTCTTTTTTGTCATTTATTTTCGTAAAATTTATTGTACAGGAAATATAAACATCCTTTTAACATTCTCAGGGTTTTAAAAAATTGCATTTATAATTATTTTCAAAAGTTTTCAGTTGCATGCATGCACATTCTACTTCGATTATTTAACATTTCTTTATCTCCATCTTTCTTTTTCACTTGAGTTACATGTAAATTATGATAATTATACTGATTATATGCCAAGTTTTCGTAGGAAAAAATGCTATCAAGGTAAAACGTTTATTTACATGAAGATATACATACACTAAGTATGTATGAATACATACAGTATATACTATAATACACATATTTGCACACCTTGCGCTTCCGCCTCGACAAGAGCGAAAGTTTCGTTTTTCGTGTGAATGGCTAATACGATATGCTTGAATAATACTATTAGTTCTCACAGCAGCCATATTACTTTACCTACCAAGACCAGTTCTGGAGCACAAACTTCGCATTTCCCCTTCGTTTAACTTTTTTCCTGGATATTTTTGTACTATTGTATATCAAAGTAGCAAAAAATAGGTAGACCTCAGTGAATGAGAGCGGAGTTTTATGCCGCAATGAAGAAGTAGTAAAAAACATGTAGACCTCAGGCACGCAAAGAAAGATAAATCTGAAAAATAATAACAAATGTTAGATTATTGCTAGAATTAATTATATTAAAAAGAGATTACTTCAAGAACTAGGCGCCTATGAAATTATAAATCAGACAAGCTATAACATCCCCAGAAAAGGAATCTGAAGGGCACGTACCTAAGTAAAAAACTGGTTAAATTGTTTTTCTTCTGATGAGAAAGGGTTGATGAGATCAAAGCGTGCAACAGTGGAGGACTTGAGAAGGATGAACTAGACGAACTACAAAAGAGCTTTCATCTGAACAGTAGATCATCAATAAGGACGAATATCGAAGATTTCGCCAAAACGAACACAGTGAGGCCTCTTGAGCTTTTAAGAGACACCTTCAGATTATTATGAATTATGTCAACAAACTTCGTGTTACAGAGATCACCATGTGCAAGCAAAAACTTTCATTCAAATTTAACGTGTTACAAACGACAGTGCAGAAAGAGGTGTAGCGCTCATACAATAACATATAGCACCATAACTCCTGATGGAGATCAAAAACAGTTCTTACTACAAGTAGTGCAATTGGCGTAAGATTCCAAACCATAAAAAAACACTAATCACAGAGAAATTAGTTATGTCATTTTCAGAGGGTATGTCATTCCGTATGTTTTGTTTTTATTACATTGCTGTCCAAAACTTATGGGCGAACATTAAATCTGACGATTATAAAGCATCATGGGGACTAAATGAGCCTGCTAAAATATGCACACAAATGCGGTGTGACGTATGAAGACATTCCATGATGCACAGCACGTATGTAAATTTGCTGTCAGCATGTGACAGCAGCCGAGGGTGTGGCCAAGTCGTATCTCATATGAGTTCATTCTGTTTTTCATGTGCTTCACGGACATAGTGAGAAACTGCTTGTCTGAGGTAACAAAAGAACGTTTCACCGACATCGCATGGATGATTTTATCACAGATTAAATTATCGGCAAGCTCGAAAATGGCCGGAGTATGACTGATGTCGCCAGAGTGTTTGGAGTAGCACACAACATTGTGTCACGGCTTTGGGCAGCATTCAGGAGAACACAACCACTGCCGATGTTTTGTTTGAGGTCGTCTCCGCTGTACGAGCCAAAAGGAATGACCGTTACCTGGTCAGAATGACAAAACGAGTTGGAAAATTATTACGGGCCAGTAGGCTAATCGTATTCAAGCAAGCACAGGTAAGCGAATTTCTTGCCAAACGGTGTCAAGACGTCTAAAGGCAGAAGGACTATACACCTGGAAACCCGTACGCTGTCTACTCCTGATAATATCCCGGGCACTTCGTCATCAGTGGCGAATGTTTGACTGGTCTTCACATCAAGAGGCGAAGGTAATCTTCACAGATTAAAATCGCTTTAGACTTTCGTCGTACTCCAAGCAGCAATTTAGAGGGGAAGTGTGACTGCTTATGATGCCAGGAACATTGTTGAAAGGGACAAGTATGACGGTCGCGGCGTCTAGGTGTGAACCGGTGTCATTGTCAATAGACATACTGAACTTCAGGTGATGGATCAAGGGACAATCACTGTACAGTGGCACTGCAGTGATTTGACTCTTCACCACGTTCTTCTGTTCCGTGTGCTGTGGACGCAGATTTCATTTTATATGGAAGTTAACGCCAGTCCTCAGGGCTTGGCATATTGTTTAAGTATTGGCTAGTGAGGAAATCCGTTGGATGGAATAGCCAGTGCGCTCTCCTGATATCAGTCCAATCGAACATCTGAGGAGACATGCTGAATAAAGGAATCCACCACCAGTAAACATTCCAGTACTTATTAGGGCTCTCCAGCAGGAGTTGGAAAATTTACCCCTAGAGATCTTAAACCATTTGGCGCTGAGCATGACACACCGGTGCCAAACATGCATTGCGATGCGGGGTGGACATATCCCCTACTAAGGATTTCGCTCTGTAGTTTGTTTATGCAGTGCTGGTGTAAAAGTGTCACTCGACGTCAGGTGAGCCTGTACCTCCTTCGTAACATTGTGTTTCGATTTTTGTTACATATTACTCATGATTTTTGATGCCGTGAGTTTCATTTTACTGTTGCTATTTCCATTGATACCATTTACAGCTATAAAACTTCATTTTCAGATTTTTGCTGGTCAAAATGTACCTCATATTAAGCTTTGGATAGCAGTGTATTAGATTGGGCAGCATATTTAGTATGTTTTCTCATGTTACACATTACTGCGTTTCCGAGCGGTTTTTTCAAATTATTAAGAAGGCAAATTCTTTGTTTGCGGAAACTTGTACGCAAGGCATTAACAGACACTAATAAGCTAGAAATGCATAAATTGACCTCCACAGCCAAAGAGACAGGCAACTAAATTTTGGCACATACAAATACATTTACTCATAACTAGCACGAACACGAACAATGATTAATACACTTAATAAAATCAGAATAGGCAGGGATACACAGGCCCTGTTTGATCTCGGTTGCCTTAGAGCCGAAATCACACATAGTTTTACGGAGCTGGATCAGTTCAGTAGTTCAAATCAGCTCTAATATTTCCAGTTCGGCAAGCCTATTCGGAATCCCATACAAAATTCATGCTGATACACGCAAATGGATAAGGAAGCAAAGTACTTACATAGAGGAGTTTGCTTCGATAATCCATGATTGCGGGCGTCCTACAGAAACCCACGCCGTGCGGGACCGTGATAAATCCCACTGGTATGTACACACTTACGCGCACTGATTAAAATAAACGTGACACTTCTTTGAGCAAACTCACAATGAGCTTCCTTTGTTGGGTTGACAATTTCCACTTTCCTTGCATTGAAATTACTCACAACTATTTGAAAAGAAAGGGGGAGTAATTCTCTTTCACCGCCTTCTCAGCTAGCTTGCAGTTTGTTTCCCTTCAAGTGCGTTGACAGGTAACTAGCGCACCGGACAAACCATGTCTCTAAGGCTTCGTCGGCGACGGCGGGGGAAGTGAAGAGGGTCACTTACGTATCTTTCTCTCTCTCTTTGGGATGATGGGATGAACAGGATCAACCGTCGTGTCAGTTAGGTTATTGACCTCTCCAGGGTCCAGCATCCTCCCTACCTTTACTTTCGCCCTTCTTGCGATACTCCGTTCCGTTCGGAAGTTTCTCTGGTATCAGACGCTGTTTGAAGAATCTAGCTTGCAAGTTACGGAAGCAGGGCTTTTCGTGGAAGTTCTTACTCAGTAGTCCGACTTCTACCTGAGGTTAACGCCGATTCCACCTTTTACGACGGCTCTTCATCTTCTCCGACGACTGACTGCTGCAATCTCGAGGCTTCAGAACGCAACGTCCGACACTTTCGGGAATCAGAATTCGACTGCCTTCAGAACCGTTTGGCTCTTCTTCGCTCTTTGTACAGGCCTTCTTCTTCTGTCAGAGGTCTTTTGTCACATCAGGAACAGGGTGCTGCCGCCTGACAGCGGTCGGAATCGCTTGCTTAATGTGACTTTCGAATCCAATAACCATACTTTTATCGACAACTATTCCCCTTTTGACGCTAATGTTCCCTGGAGAGACAAATTTATGAGATGAAGCGCCGGAAATTCGAGAGGAATCCTGGGCGTTCCTTTTCCCTCGGCGCCTGAGCGTGGGTGGGCTCCTAAAAGCTCTTTTTAATTCACGATTGGAATGAACGATTTCCCCAAAATACTAATCTCTCCTTTGTGCCGCCTTTTTGTAAAAGCCTTTTAACTGTTCCCCATTTATGGATAATTGATCCCGAATTATTTTCCTACTGGCCCAATTATCAATTGAATTATTTGCATAATTTAATTACAGCTTTTTATGCCCGTCCCGCGGCTAATTACTTCCCCAGGGAATTAAACTACGTAATAATATGTTTTGGCGTTATGGTAAATGCTTGAACCTCTTGAACTACCCCAATGTACTAATAAAAAGTTTTTAAATTTTACCAAAATATATCATCATCATCATCATCATCATTTTCAACCATTATCAATCCACTGCTGGACGAAGGTCTCCCCAAGTTTCCTCCACAACGGTCTGTCTTGTGCCAGTCTCCTCCATGTCAATCCCGCATACTTTCGAATTTCATCCACCCATCTCCCATGTGGTCTTCTTCTGGGTCTTTTCCTGTCCCTTGGAATCCAATCTAAAATTTCGGCTGTCCATCGATGGTCTGTCCTTCTGGCAGTATGCCCAGCCCATTGCCATTTCAGGGATTTAACTCTGATCATGATGTCGTCCACTCTTCTCATTCTTCGGATCCACGAGTTCCTCTTCTTATCTCTCCTAGTTACACCAAGCATGCACCTCTCCATGCTTTTTTGAGTTGTCTGCAGCCTTTGTACGTCTCTTTTAGTTAAGGTCCACGTCTGTGCTCCATACATAAGCACTGGAAGGATGCATTGATCAAACACTTTTCTTTTAAGACATAATGGCATATTGCTCTTGAAAATTATGCTGTTTCTTCCAAAAGCTCTCCAGGCAAGTTTTGTACGCCGATTAATTTCTTCATCAATGTGACCCTCACTTGATATCTGCTGTCCAAGATAAACGTACGTGTCTGTTATCTCCAGCTTTTCTAAATCAATCGATAAATCTTCATTTCTTGTAAAAGCATTGAACATCACTTTTGTCTTCTGAAAGTTCATTTTTAATCCCACTTCTTTACTC
Organism: Macrothele yani; assembly: GCA_039090855.1. NCBI lineage: Eukaryota > Metazoa > Arthropoda > Arachnida > Araneae > Macrothelidae > Macrothele > Macrothele yani. The sequence continues at coordinate 13,990,453 of CM077012.1, forward strand.
TTGTCAGCAAGTTCCTGGATCATACTCTGCAGCTCTGATGGGGTAGTTGCAAAAATGACTGTCATCAGCAAAACGAAGGAGGATTTGATAATCTCCATTAATCTTTATCCCTTTGTTTTCCCAGTTCAGCGATTGCAAAACATTTTCCAATGTGGCGTTAAAGAGCTTCGGAGATATGGTGTCACCTTGTCTCACCACCTTTCCAATTTTTATGTGTGTTGTATTTTCAAACAGCCGAATCTTTGCACTTGCATTTTCATAGATGTTATTAACAATATTAAGGTATGCATCTTCAATACCGCAAGATTTCAGAGCCATTGTAACTGCTGATGGTTTCACCGAATCAAAGGCTTTTTCATAATCGATAAAAGCCATGCACAATGGAAGATCATATTCCCTTGCTCTTTCAATTAGTTCTCTCAGTACATGGATATGATCTATAGTGTTGTAGCCACTCCTGAATCCAGCTTGTTCTCTCGGTTGAGCCATGTCCAGTGTTACCTTCAAACGGTGTGAAAGAACTTTAGTGAAGATTTTATAAACCACTGATAGGAGGCTGATAGGTCTGTAGTTTCTGAGATCCTCAATGTCACCTTTTTTATGTAGCAGGATCATTATAGCGTTGTTCCAATCCTCAGGAATCTTCCCTTCATTAAGGCATCGAGTGAAAATTTGGGCGAGTACTGTTTCGATTTCTCCACTTGCTTCTTGTATGATGTCTACAGTAATTCCATCTTCTCCTGGAGCTTTTCCCCGCTTCATGTTCTTGATTGCATGTGCAACTTCTGCTGGGAGGACTGGAAGAACTCTGATATTGGTACCTTCCATGATATCTGGAGTACATGCATCATCCGTTTCATATAACTTGGAGTAGAAATCTTTCACTCTTGTCAAAATTTCGCCTCTATTTCTTGTTACAGAACCATCTTCTTTTCTCAGTGCCATAATCTGTTTTCTTCCCTTACTGAGATGTCCCTTTGCTGTCTTTAGGCTTTGGTTGTTTTCAATTGCTTTCCTCACTAGTTCACAGTTGAATTTCATTACGTCTTCAGTGATACTTTTTCGTACTGTGTTGCATAGCTCTATGTATTCCACTTTGGAAGTCACATGTTCTTTAGTTGTCCTCATCTCTCTTCTTTTTTGCATCAACATTTTGGATTTTCCTGATAATTTGTTCACATGCAACTTGTTCTTAGACCCAGCTAATTTTGTTGCTGTTTCCATAAGAGCTTTGGTTACTTTTCTGTTAACTTCAGAAATATCCACTTCTTCCGATGTTAGGCCTTCTAAAGCAGAGAATCTGTTCTTCAGTTCCAACTTGAAGGTATTATGGTGTTTTTTAAGGTTGGTTATGTCAATACATTCTGTTTGTCTTATGAGCTTGCCACGTTCAAGTTTAGTGTTGAGGTGCATCTTACATCTCACCAATCTATGGTCACCAATGTATGACCAATCTATGGTAAATCTATGTTAGTGGGATGTAAGGTCAGGTGATGCGTAACATCACAGCCTCTCCTTGACAAATGTCAACCCCGCCTTCTCGTGGTGCATCCTGTACCCACTAAAGGGGCTCTGACGACCGCCAATAGCGGTATAACTATACCATCGGGATTAGAGGAAATGCTATCCCACACTCACCAACCCGCTTGGCCAGCGTGGTGATTTATGGCCAAACCCCTCCAAAATGACTCCACAACTTAAATCGTGGCCCTCAGTCTCCGGCAGCTGGAATGTACCTGGCCAAGGCAGCGGCCAGTGCGACATGAAGGCAGAGGGTGCTAAGAATCCCCGGAGGACCGGACTAGGCTGCCATCTGATGCTGACCATGGCTACGTATAATGGACGCTCCCTATCTTCTGATTCAAGACTTCTTGAATTGGAAGAGGAACTACAAAGGACCAAGTGGGACATCGTCGAGCTATTGAGGTAAGGAGAAAAGGAGAAGATCTCATTGAACTGAAAAGTGGACATCTCTTTTACTATCGTGGGACAGATATTGACAGAACTAGTGGTGTTGGATTTATAATAAACAAGAAACTGAAAGATAAAGTTGTAGAAGTTGAAAGTTCCTCTGACAGAGCTGCACGACTCGTTATCCAACTCTCGAGAAGATACCAGGCCCAGATTATTCAAGCTTATGCACCCACCACAAGTCATCCTGAAGAAGAAATTGAAGAATTTTATGAGGAAATTCGTCATCTAAATAATAAAGGTAAGCAGCATTTGAAGATAATTATGGGAGATTTCAATGCAAAAATAGGGCAACAGCAACAGAATGAAACTTCAGTAGGTAAATTCGGTCACAGCAACAGAAACCAGCGTGGAAATACTCTCATTGAGTTTGCAGAGGCAGAAGGATTTTTCATCTTGAACTCCTTTTTCAAGAAAAAGCCACACAGGAAATGGACATGGAGACATCCAAATGGAATGACAAGTGAAATTGATTTTATTATGTGTAACAAAAAATTCGCCATTGAAGACTGCAATGTGCTAAACAAGTTCAACACAGGTAGTGACCAATATATATATATCATCACCATCATCATCATTGTCAACCATTATCAATCCACTGCTGGACGAAGGTCTCCCCAAGTTTCCTCCACAACGGTCTGTCTTGTGCCAGTCTCCTCCATGTCACCCCTGCATACTTTCGAATTTCATCCACCCATCTCCCATGTGGTCTTCTTCTGGGTCTTTTCCTGTCCCTTGGAATCCAATCTAAAATTTCGGCTGTCCATCGATGATCTGTCCTTCTGGCAGTATGTCCAGCCCATTGCCATTTCAGGGATTTTACTCTGATCATGATGTCTTCCACTCTCGTCATTTTTCGGATCCACGAGTTCCTCTTCTTATCTCTCCTGGTTACACCAAGTATGCACCTCTCCATGCTTCTTTGAGTTGTCTGCAGCCTTTGTATGTCTCTTTTAGTTAAGGTCCACGTCTCTGCACCATACGTAAGCACTGGAAGGATGCATTGATCAAACACTTTTCTTTTAAGACATAATGGCATATTGCTCTTGAAAATTATGCTGTTTCTTCCAAAAGCTCTCCAGGCAAGTTTTGTACGCGGATTAATTTCTTCATCAATGTGACCCTCACTTGATATCTGCTGTCCAAGATAAACGTACGTGTCTGTTATCTCCAGCTTTTCTCCATCAATCGACAAATCTTCATTTCTTGTAAAAGCATTGAACATCACTTTTGTCTTCTGAAAGTTCATTTTTAATCCCACTTCTTTACTCTTGTCAGCAAGTTCCTGGATCATACTCTGCAGCTCTGATGGGGTAGTTGTAAAAATGACTACGTCATCAGCAAAACGAAGGTGGGTTAGATAATCTCCATTAATCTTTATCCCCTTGTTTTCCCAGCTCAGTGACTGAAAAACACCCTCCAATGTGGCATTAAAGAGCTTCGGAGATATGGTGTCACCTTGTCTCACTCCCTTTCCAATTTTTATGTGTGTTGTATTTTCAAACAGCCTAATCTTTGCACTTGCATTTTCATAGATGTTATTAATAATATTAATGTATGCATCTTCAATACCACAGGTTTTCAGAGCCGTTGTAACTGCTGATGGTTTCACCGAATCAAAGGCTTTTTCATAATCGATAAAAGCCATGCACAATGGAAGTTCATATTCCCTCGCTCTTTCAATTAGTTCTCTCAGCACATGGATATGATCTATTGTGCTGTAGCCACTCCTGAATCCAGCTTGTTCTCTCGGTTGAGCCATGTCCAGTGTTACCTTCAAGCGGTGTGAAAGAACTTTAGTGAAGATTTTATAAACTACTGATAGGAGGCTGATAGGTCTGTAGTTTCCGAGATCCTCAATGTCACCTTTCTTATGTAGCAGGATCATTGTAGCGGTGTTCCAATCCTCAGGAATCTTTCCTTCATTAAGGCATCGAGTGAAAATTTGGGCGAGTACTGTTTCGATTTCTCCAATTGCTTCTTGTATGATGTCTACAGTAATTCCATCTTCTCCTGGAGCTTTTCCCCGCTTCATGTTCTTGATTGCATGTGCAACTTCTGCTGGAAGGACTGGAGGAACTCTGGTACTGGTATCTTTCATGATGTCTGGAGTGCATGTATCATCCCTTTCATATAATTTGGAGTAGAAATCTTTCACCCTTGTCAAAATTTCGCCTCTATTTCTTGTTACAGAACCATCTTCTTTTCTCAGTGCCATAATCTGTTTTCTTCCCTTACTGAGATGTCCCTTTGCTATCTTTAGGCTTTGGTTGTTTTCAATTGCTTTCCTCACTAGTTCACAGTTGAATTTTCTTACGTCTTCAGTGATACTTTTTCGTACTGTCTTGCATAGCTCTATATATTCCACTTTGGAAGTCACATCTTCTTTAGTTGTCCTCATCTCTCTTCTTTTTTGCATCAACATTTTCGTTTTTCCTGATAATTTATTTACATGCAACTTGTTCTTAGACCCAGCTAATTTTGTTGCTGTTTCCATAAGAGCTTTGGTTACTTTTCTGTTAACTTCAGAGATGTCCACTTCTTCCGATGTTAGGCCTTCTAAAGCAGAGAACCTATTCTTCAGTTCCAACTTGAAGGTATAATGGTGTTTTTTAAGGTTGGTTATGTCAATAGATTTTGTTTGTCTTATGAGCTTGCCACGTTCAAGTTTAGTGTTGAGGTGCATCTTACATCTCACCAATCTATGGTCACTACCTGTGTTGAACTTGTTTAGCACACTGCAGTCTTCTATGACGAATTTTTTGTTACACATAATAAAATCAATTTCACTTGTCGTCCCATTTGGATGTCTCCATGTCCATTTCCTGTGTGGCTTTTTCTTGAAGAAGGAGTTCAAGATGAAAAACCCTTCTGCCTCTGCAAACTCAACGAGAGTATTTCCACGCTGGTTTCTGTTGCCGTGACCGAATTTACCTACTGAAGTTTCATTCTGTTGCCGTTGCCCTATTTTTGCATTGAAATCTCCCATAATTATTTTCAAGTGCTGCTTACCTTTATTATTTAGATGACAAATTTCCTCATAAAATTCTTCAATTTCTTCTTCAGGATGACTTGTGGTGGGTGCATAAGTTTGAATAATCTGAGCCTGGTATCTTCTCGATAGTTGGATAACGAGTCGTGCAGCTCTGTCAGAGGAACTTTCAACTTCTACCACTTTATCCTTCAGTTTCTTGTTTATTATAAATCCAACACCACTAGTTCTGCCAGTATCTGTCCCACGATAGTAGAAGAGATGTCCACTTTTAAGTTCAATGAGATCTTCTCCTTTTCTCCTTACCTCACTTAGCCCGACGATGTCCTTATATATATATATATATATATATATATATATATATATATATATATATATATATACACTTAAGAGCAAAACTGAAGACTAAGGAAAAACTTTAGAATTTAAAACGAAGGTTGCAAAATAACCTGAAAATAAAAACGCGCAACGCAGCAGTTTTGAAAATTCAGAATTCACATTCTATAAAGAAGATACCTAAGCAAAAAAATGCATATATAATTTTGACTCACACCTAGTACAACATAGAAAAGGTTATGTATCTACCTGTGTGAGTAAAAGGAGAAAAGACAAAAAAATCAAATAAAACAACTGAATGTAGAAGGTGTCGAGAATACTGAGCCTTGGCTTTATCAAGGACCAGCAAAAACTCTGCATTTTCTCACTTCCACAAAGACCTAGTTGGAAATGGGTTTCTGCAAGGCCATAGATGCAAGTAACATTCCCACCTAAAATAGTTTAAAAAATATATATATAAGTCATGTCCTCCGTAGAGTTGCATGATCTAGCACTAGTTAACAATTTCGCTTGCATCCATTAACCTTCCTGGCCCGACCCATGCTCTTCATCTGTTACTATTAAACAGAGAGAAGAAGGTTAAAGAGAACTCAAGCTATATATATATATATTGTGTGGCTGTATTTGTTTACAAATATTGTATCTGCATCGTATCTTGTACATTCGCTTACTTGTAGTTGGGTAGTAGATCGTATTCAGCTGGGAATGTACGTCAGTACTCCGAGATGAAGCTCATACCCGTGCAAGATTTGTCTGCTGTACTGTTCCACCAGTTCGTTCTTTCTTGCCTCGAGACAGTAAACCTATTTATATCCTTCGATGCGTAATTGGATAAGTTAAAATACGAAGATGTTTGGTGTAAAAACGTAATTAAAAAGGTACGGTTTGTAAGAGTAAGAACTGCTCTAAAACTAGTATCTAAACTTGAAGTTTTTATATGTAATGGAAAACGGTGTTTTATGAATTTTTAAAGGATATTGTTCGCAAGAAACTCATCATGGTCATAAACCTAGATCACATATCTCTAGGTGTTGCAACAATTTCGTGAAGTACAAGCCTTTTGTAATAACATTTGCATCTATTTTCTAGATCTATACCTTCGTTCCCCTCTACAGACAAGTGTCTTACGGCATTCAAATCTATGGGTAAGAACACCTAAGCACAATTCAATATTTTTTTTTCTTGCGAGAATTCTAGAAACCGGGTAATATCTCATGAATGCAGAGTGCACCCAGCTTAACCAATACTTCTCTTAATTATTCACGAATGTTTCCCCGATGTGAATGAGATTACTTTGTCACGTGACGCGAAAGATCCTAAATTAAAAAGTATGAAATCAAAATTCAGTTGAATTGCATTCAGCCAGAAAATGGTATCTTTTCTTCTGGGTAATCATACTTTTTTCCTCTGACCACAGACAGAACGTCTGAGGAAAGATTTAATTTTTCAGGAAATTAGGACAACTGTTTTCGCAAAGAGGTAAAACAATTTGGTTGCGCATTATTTCAAAGATAAACGTCTTATCTTGGTTTAGAATGCTAATTCATTTCTAAATGGTGCGACGTAGGCGTTTGAAGATGCAAATAAAATAAGTCATATTAGAAACCATGAAAATAGCTTCTTTTTAGTTTCCTGGACACTTTGACAGCTTTTCTTTCCACTGATTTCTAAAGCTATCAGATACGAATGGTGAAATCAAACGGCACTGATTTAATCAAGCGTAATTATGAACTACATTTGCTAACATTTTATGTAAACTGTTTTTAATTCTTCTTTCAGGATAATTTTCTGCCTTGTCATATTCCTCTCTGTTCTTCGTTATTTTTGGTTTATTCTTATACGACTATTGGTCATCTTTTTTGTTTCCGGGTTTAACGCCCACCGTAAGCAACTAAGGTCTATAAAGCAGTCGTAGGTCCCTAATTTAGGGCCACTGATTTCAGGGAAGATACAGAGTGATCAGACAAATACCATCAATGTCTCATTCGGGACTCTAATCTGGGCCAACTCGCATAAACGATATTCTTGGTTAATAACTTTTTTCTCTCTGCGCATTATTCGACATGTCCAAACCTTTTAAGCCAACAAGTGTCAACTTGTGTGCATGTGCTCTCGCTCTCTCCCTCCCCAATGTTTATATTGCTTCATATTATATATCACTCTGAAATTAGGATGTTTGCCAAATACCAAATTTCAAAAGCAATTTCCGATCTTAAAATTAATAATAAATATATTTTATCATTTCTCAAAAACTTCTTAAGAAAAGTTCTTGCATTTCATTGAGAAGACTGTATGCTTGCGTTTCATTGACAAGAACTCTGTTGCAAGGCAGAACATCCAGTAAGTGTTCCCGTTAAAAAATGCATAACATATAACTTAAAATTTGACTGTTTAACGGCACCAGATAATTTATTGGGAGTCATAAGACAGACGTGTCAGACGTTGGAGCGAGCTGTAGCAATATAAAATAAGCAGTTGCAGGTCGGAAGTGACAAAAGTGTTCCAACTTCAACTTCTAGATAAAAAAAAAAATATTAACAGGGGCTAGATACGAAGAGTGAAAAAAATATTAAAAGCACAACTCGCTGTATACTTAAGTGGTTTATAATTCTCCTTACCTTTTTTTACAAAGGATGTATAAGGCATTTCGTTTTGCTATTATCCTGCCCAGACTCCGGATATATTTTTCAGAATGTCAAAAGAGTGCTTTATATTTGCTTAGAAACTGCTACATAATGGAACAAATCTCACGCTATTGCAAAACACTGCTCTTAGGGAATATTTGTGAACGTTTTAAAGGAACCTAAATCAGACGCCATTCTTCTGATCAAAACAGCTATTAAAACCTAGTTGCTTGTCTGATTGGAAGTGTATTCTCTATACGATATTCCACATGTACTTCCGTCAGTTTAGTGACGCGTGCCATTTAATTCACAGCTTACAACCATGAAGTTGTTGAGGAGCAGATGTTTCACAGCAGTGAGTGGAATACCGTTGACTGCAGTATTACGTCACTCTAGTCACTTCTTCCTAATGCGTTTCCAAAACAGCAGACAGTAAAAACAGTAAACACGCTATTTGTTTTAGCATGAAAGTTGAAAACATAACATACGCGAAATAAAATAAGGTAAAATTATTTTTCTTCATAAAAATTTATCACAAAGCGCTAAGCCTAGAACGCATGTCACCATGATGAGTTTCTTAAGACGTCAGATTGCTCAAACGTATTTCGTAGTGTTCTGAGGAATTTCTAGCTAGACGCGAAATATGAAGCTTTATGGTATCAGGGAGTTAAAACAGCAATCTGTATGAAAGACGAATAGAATATGTGCATATAGTGTGGCCGTGTCGAAGCGCTGGGACACCGGGAAATGAGCCGCCATATTCTGTGGCTATAGGTCTAATGTTAACTAAAGAAACATATCTATGACAACTTCGAAAAATTGAAATAATAAAAAAACGTATTAAGAAAATGTTCTGTTCAGCCAAACGCGGTGTTTCAATGCTCTCAACTTTCAGGTTTAAGCTTCATCCCTTTCGGTACTATTTATACATCAGCATGTAATCAACGAAAGCACTAAATTTTTCTTTTGTGATGCATTAAATGCATTATTTAAATTTCTTTTTAATCAAATTTCCTAGTAATTAAATTTCTGTTGTATGAAATTTATTTTGCAATTCCATGAACGTATTGTTTAAATCTGGGATAGAAATTTGAAAATCCATAGATACGCCAAAATTTGGAGTTCATTTCTGTAATATGTGCGTACGGGTGTTTTTTTTTTTTTTTTTTAGGAAATCTGCTTCTGATTTACTGCTTTTTGGAACTACTTAAAGGAATTCCTTGAACTGCAGTTTCGAAAAGTGTTTCAGCTACAACAAAAATGATTTTTCCATTTGAAAGTAATTAATTAAAAATTAGTTTCAGCACTCTTTAATTTCCCTCACTTTATAAATTTACACTAAAAAAGACCTGCTTTTCTTAAAAAATTTCAATTCTTTCAAGAGAAGTTTTCGTAATTATTTTGTTTATAAGTCTTGAAAATAACTTAATTTTGGTCCATTTGGAGAGTTCTCACTAAACGCGAAGAAACTTAGTTTTGAAGTCAGCTGTCGGAATAAAATTTGCAAGAATGAAATAAAATCTTTTGCAGTCTCTCTTAGAAAACGTACCGTGTCTATCTGCTGCAGTAACGGATGTTTTTTTTTTTTTTTTTTTTTTACATTAAATTTTACTAGGGATAGGTTATCTTATGTTGCAGTCCAGAAAAATGGAGAACATGGAAAATTTTGTTTATTTGTTATTGCCTCAACACAAACAATGCAGTAACTCTTAGACACGTGTGGAAAGAAGTTTAAACAAAAAACGGTGATGCTGAGATGCTGTTAATTACTGGTTGCGCAGTACTTTGGTAATTTTTCCCAAATAGTGGGAAGCGAAAAATCCGTTTCCAGGGCCGTTTATGGATCACCAGTCCGGCAATGCCCGTGGTCTCTGTAATGACGTGGAAACTTCTGGTTATCATACAAGTACACAAAGCTAACTACAGTAATGCTATGACAGTAGTTTTACTACCCTGCCCATTTTCATTTCAAAGGCTCTAAAGAAATGAGTGAAAGCTTTTTAACTGAACGAAGTGATCTTTTCAGCACAACATCAAAACGTTATTTAGGTTCGAACAGTACCTCACGGTTGGAAGAGTTTTTGCGTAATTCAGTCAAACGTAAGCTGTTGAGAAGGAAAATAAGGTAATTTTCGAAAGACGTTGGTTATTTAGACTTTATGGCTCAAGAGCCATATTTGGCAAGCTCGCTGAAGCTCGGCACCCAGCAATTTCTCGCTTAGGATTTACACCCATGTGGCGAGTTTAGACGCAACTAACAACCCTTTCTCATGGGACTTTTGTACCAAAGTTACATTAGAGTAAGTCTAGGGGTCGGACACGATAGAGTGTAGACAGGTGGGAGGAGTAGCAGACTGAAAGCGCCAGTCAACATAGTTGGGTGTGTCAGGCTATAGTGTCACAGCGGGCACTTCTAAGGAGTGTAGCGGAGAAGGGAGCGGATAGCCTTGTTTGCGTCAGGGTCGGGTCTAATTCCCAGGGTCAAACTGCTTAACGTGCCAATCGGATGCAAAACATGTATTCAGTGGTTCAGAGCTCGTGACCATTTGGTCGGAGAGCAGTTGCTGTAACTACTAGACCACTCTCATCCCCTTATTTGGTAAAAAAGGCCATGTCAATTTATAGTCAGTACAAGGTCAACCTTCCAGGTACAAACAATAAGTTATAAGTTCGGCTCGCGCCGTGGGGGCCCCATTGGCTGAATGCTTCAGGGATCTGGCGCTTGGTTTTTCACATTTATGAATTTGAGTTCGAATAAAGGGTAAAACATGAATGTTATGCTTTTCTATTTGTCGCTAGTTGTCTTCTTTCCACGGAGCCAATGGCCCCAAATTAAGAACGGACGACTCGTCCAAGCCTTAGATGATCATGAGAGTAGCAATTCGTTAAAACCCGAAGCAAAGTGGCTATGCTCTTGCAGTTTGAAAATACCTAAAAGAAAACCATTCTTTTACTGAACATTTGTTACAAAAAGGCAATGCAACTCTTACTTTTTTCAACTTGAATTAAGACATTTGCAATAAAAGTACGCTGATTTTAAAGTATAAACACCCTTCTCGATGTGATTTCAAAAACTAAATAACCGTTAAGCAATTAATGCATCACAATTATAATGCGCCTGACCTTGAATAATTTTTTCGGTAATTTTCTTAGAATAAAATCTCTAAAAACGCACAGAAAGAAGTGTTGTAAAAGATGAACTGCCTTAAAAGCTGAATTGCTACCTCGAATGCATTACAAAGTTAACAAGCGCTGACAGTATATTCATTTGTGAAAAAATATACCTGTAGTGGGCAAAACAAATGGACCTGCCTTAATATGTGTGTGAGAAGACATTCTCACGGCAAATGCGACTATTGAGCAATATTTTAAAGATAAAATTGAAAATAAATTTGGACCGAACGAAATTTGTCTGGAACCCCTTCATTAAACATCAGTTATTGATAAGATAGTTCAGGTTTGTAGAACTAGTTTTTCCAATAGGAATAATTTTGATTACAAGAAAAGAAATTACGCACTACTGAACATGGAGCGAACACATCTGAAAGACTAACAGATTTCAGGCATCAACAGTAAAGCATTCACTGCCGGGTGTACTCACCCGGCAGTGAATGCTTTACTGTTAATGCCTCAAATCTGAATTTCATTGGCATGAGAGCATATTAGACTATACAAGTGCTGATACGTATGCACAAAACAAGGTTAACTTAGGCAGTAATACCAGAAAATACATGAGTATTGTGCTTTCCCCCATGGTTTCTTGGCTTTGTTACAAACTAAAAGCAACGGCCCTGAGAACGAGTGAAAGATGCGCTAAAACAAGCCCTTCTCCCCCCCCTTCCAAAAAACTAAGTAGTAGTAAAGTTATGGCGTGGACCATTTAGATTTCAAAGGCAACTTTCGTTTCAACATAAAAACCTACACATTTTTTTATTCATATCCGCAACTTCCAGAAACCAAACTTTACTGTTAACTGAAGAAAAGAGCAAGGAAAAAAAAAAGGTTTTACAAATCCAGTCAAAACATATTTAGGATTTCGCTTATTGCACGTGTTTTTTAAATCTGCGAAATAAAAACTGCATAGAAATATTGCTACTGAAACATCAACATGTTATGAATAAAAGAGAGAAAATAGCTGATTTAAAAACTGTAATAACGCTAAAGCTACAACACACATCGCAAATGGGTTACATTTCAAAGGCATCACAGGCAAAAGAAAAAACATCCGCGCACTTTCCTAAATCGCCACATCGAGTACACTTTCCTAAATTGCCACATCGAGTATACTTTCCTAAAATGCCACATCGAGTACACTTTCCTAAATTGCCAGTTTTACAATTTGGCAATTTAGGAAAGTGTAATTTTGAAGTCATCATTTAAAACAAGAATGCGACCAGTATCGCTCAGTGCGCGATTGTTTGACATTTTCTCTATTTTTTTCTGCGGTATTTTTTAAAATAAAATGTTTGCAATAAATCAACGAAATCTGTGAACCACTAAAAGTATTTAAAAAGTGATTTACCAATTTATAAGTGGTGCTATCCAAGGAAAAAAAGATCGTACAGAGTTTTCCCCACTGATTCATAAATATGCTTCTAATCATTTATGTAATGGCCTTAAAATTAGCACTCTAAATTCTTTCAGTTACACGGCAATTATTTCATCCATGCCCTCTGACGTTTGTCCAATCTGGCATTTGAATTTTAAGGATTAATGCTACACTGGTGTGCAAAAATTAAGGACGAAGAGGAGAAATTTGCATAACAGCGGAACGAGCAGGCAGAACGGACCGAAAGACCACTCAGGAGATAGACTAGGGCCCGGTGCAGTAAGGCATGCGTATATATGCAGCATGACGTAGGGGGAGGAGTGTCGGAAGGGTATAAAGCACACGGGCGGTGTACGCTCAGCAATTCGGGGCCGCGGGTGGCCTAGTGGGCAACGTTCGTGACTGCCACGGAAAGAGCCTCAGGTTCGATCCTAGGCAGGTACGAAATATCCGCCGTGCGTCGGATGGGCACGTTAAGCCGTCGGACCCCGGGTACTGGCCCCCGGTAATAAATAATGGCGTCTTCCTCCTCTTTTCTACTTAGCTTCCGTGTCACTTTCCTATCGGGCGTTCTAGCCCAAATCTCCTAGTTTCCTATTTCTAAGGGTTGTTTAAGACCTGGGGTCAGACACTCCCTTCCTAAAATCCTCTACACATGATCATGATAATGCTCAGCAATTCGGTGAGAGCTATTGACGGTGTACATCAGTTTGAACGACGTCGAGTTGCTGCCACCGCGTGATATGGCCAACAGGCAATCCAGTAGACGACATCTGGATGACTTTACCCGAGGTCGCGTCATTGGGAAGTTGGAAGAAGGTCGAAGTGTGACTAGTGTGACCGAGGAGTTCGGGATCGCTCACAGCATCGTTTCACGAGCTTGGAGAGCATTTCAAACGACAGGAACAGCTGTCCGAGAGTTCAGCAGTGGTCGTCCACGAGCAACCACGGCGGCGGACGACCGGTATATTGTCCTACAGGCTAGAAGAGACAGACGGCAGACAGCAGGAGAAATCGCAAGGCACATGCAACAGTCAAGTGGACGTCCGTTATCGCGTTTTACCGTGGCCAGGAGGCTGCACAAAGGTGGTCTATTTGTACCACGACCAGTACGGTGTGTGCCATTAACGCCTGCTCATCGGAGACGGCGGTTTCTGTGATGCCAGGAACACAAGAACTGGACACATTAGCAATAGGGTCAAGTTCTCTTTACGAATGAGAGCCGATTTAGTCTGACAAGCGATTCTGGACGTATGCACATCTGGAGAGGGCAAGGAACACGCAATCACACCTCCAACATCATCGAAAGGGACCGGTCTGGAGGTGGCGGAGTTCTCGTTTGGGGCGGTATCATGCTTGGTAGCCATACTAACCTCCACATCTTCCAAGGAGGTTCAGCCTGGTGTCCGCTATTGTAGTGAGGTTCTCCTGCCTCACGTGCGTCTGTTTAGAGGCGCTGTGGGTCCTGAGTTCCTCTTCATGGACGACAACGCTACACCTCATCGTACAGTGGCTGTCGCAGAACTGTTGGAGAGTGAAGATATTCAACGCATGGATTGGCCCGCAAGGTCCCCGGACCTAAATCCAATCGAACACGTGTGGCAGCTTCTCGGGAGACGCTTGGCAGCACGTCTCCAGCCGCCAGCAACGATTCCGCAGCTCCGATTGGCGCTACAAGAGGAATGGGCCGCGATGCCTCAACAGCTCCTTGACAACCTCGTCCTCAGCATGGAAAGACGTTGTAAATCCTGCAACGCAGTCAGGGGTGATCATATCCTCTACTAAAGACTGGATATTTCTTGGCAGCCGCCTGTCACATGGACGTTTCTGTCTTCTGTCCAGTTGTGCTCGAAGCTACCTTTTCAATAAAGTGCCTTTGTACCCTTTGGATTCCTTGTTTGCACGGTTTTTCTCACTTGTCCCATATTCTTACATTTTGGAGATCTTATGGTATGATTTGAGTCGATGTGGTGCCCTTCTGCACGACGTTACATTCGAAAAACCGTCTCGTCCTTATTTTTTGCACGCCAGTGTAGATACCAGTGCCTATGCTGAACTTCATAATTTAAATAGATTTCAAGTTTCGCAGAGCTATTTCTAGAGTATTTAACTAAAGCATTATCTCTAATACTATTGTGTCATTCTGTCAATATATTACGATATCTGATCAAAACGTCCTTTAAGCAATTAATTTTTAAAAAGCTTTGCTTTGCATTTGATTGCATAATTTTGTAGGTTACGCTGGCGCAGAATTCAAGGCGTTGGATCTATGGAAAAAACTATGACAACTTTTGGTACATTTTTAAACCTCAGTTTGTGAGGAAAACAAAGAACAACTCTGTAAATCTGGAAGCTAACTTAAATTTTGAATGAAACAAACTGATCTCATATTCATCTCTTTCAACAGAAAAAACGTTTTTTCTTATTCCAAAACGCATCTCCCATTTGCGTTGCTCACTGTGTTTTCCAGGAAATCAAATATTTCAAAATTTAGAATTGTATGCACCGGAGGTTAAGATGCATCAAAACATTTTTACACACAATAACACGACCGTTTTGCATAACGAAAAACCACAGACTAAATTGCAATTTCACATGGCGTAATTATATCAAGTTTCTCACTTGAAGTGGTTAGCCATAAACACATATTTTTAAAACAATGATCCCATAATTTCAAACACTTCAGAATATTTTTGTTTGTTTGTTTGTTTAGGGGTTTAAACGCAACCGTGAGGAACTCGTTGACTAGCAGTCGCCAGTCCCTAATTCACTCGTTCCAGGGAAAGGAGACAGCCAGTGTCCTAAGACAGACACATCATCCATGCCCAACCTACGATTCAAACCCGGAACTTTCTCGGACATATGGTTAGAAGCCTTCGCTTCGTACCACTCTGCTACCAGGAGGAAAAAAGACGATTTGTTTTTGTATTTCACATGCATACACATATGACAACCTTTTTTTGCGAATACGGTACTGTTAAAGTAAGTCACTAGAGATTTTCTTTTACGGAACAGTTTTCATTCTCGTATTGCAAGAGAAATATTGGAGAGGTGGGAGCTTGGAACACCGCACAAGAAGTTATGCAATAATTTTGCAATTTTCTTAATAGATTTATCCGAAAAATACGCTAAAATGTTAATGTAAACTTGTTAAAACAGGCTGAGGAAACTTTCAACCCAACCTGTTTATTATTTTCTTCCAGTAAGTACACAAAACTTTTACGCTGCTATAGCAAAGACCGTGTAACTGACCGAGTACTTAGCATATAGTCAGTATACTGCAAAGACAGTTGGATGAGAAAATTCAGGCTTGTCCGAAGATTGATATGGTATTTGACAGAAAATTTAAAGCAGAAGAAACACTATTGTTTAACTGCAAAGCCTGCGGCTTCCAGGTCGCCACTAACTGTCCGTGAATTGAAAAGGGGCAACAATTTCTATATTAGTTGCCTAAAACGCCCTCACATGCAGACGGCTACAGCAGCCCGAATCGTTTGCCTAGAGTGAGTAGAATTTCCTACCTCCACATTGTTCTTTGAATTTGTATGGCCTCTGCAGAATTTGCAGACGTCACATTCTGTCACCATTGTTGTCACTAAACAAAGAAGTGAACCAGGAGTTAGTTTCTCCCATCATTTCCAATCTCTTCTCCATGGAAGTATACAGTGATTGCCACTGGGAAACATCTGAAGGTCAATGCAGGCCGGATGCTTCCTGGGGTGACTCTGAACTAATCCTTCTTTTGTTAACCTGTAAAAAGGGAGACATAAATTCGAAATGTAGCAAAATATTTTTTTGGGCGTTATGGTATTCTGGGCGACACCTGAATTTAGAGTTATGGTAGTTAAAGGATTAAAGAAAACTGATACTTATTTCTGTTTATATGGGAATTCAGTTGGCCTATTCAGTGTTTAACCCTTTAAAACAAAGGAACGAATTAACTCGGGATTCGCAAAATGGGCTGAAATCAGCCCAAACGATTGTATTCGCTGTATGAGAAGTCGGCCGAAAATGCTGGAACGAGCGAATCTGCGTGTGCATCAGAAAGCGTTGCTGTTCCCCTTAGCTTTGTTATTCAGAGTGATCATTTAGAGGGATTATTGACACTAATCCTTTCTGACTGATTATCTGATAAAAAGGATAAAACAATGGTGATGATCTAGGAAAACAGGATAAAGCTGGTTAAGGCACTTGTTTCTACCCAGTGGCTTGATGTTCACGTCAGGGGACTAGCTCTCCCTCATCATGCTTTGCATCATGGAGCACAGAATAAAGGACCAGAAAAGAAAGCTTATCACTTCCATGGCAGGTTTATTCTCAGTACATCTGAGATGGGAGGGGGAAAGAAATTATTTTGCCGTAGCGTTCTATAACGAAGTAAATTTCTCCGTCATTTTTGTCCACGCCGGGCTCGAACCCGGGTCCGCTCATTCCGGAATAAGTCGCTCTACCAATTGAGCTACGCAGACGTTCGTTGTCGCTATCTGCCTTTATGTCGTGTACGTCCTGCAGGGCAGGCACGTCACATCTCCCCCCCCCCAAAAAAGAGGGCCGGGGCATGGCCCACGGGTCAGCCGTGACCATGAATCGTTGCATGCAGCCATCCGCTGTAGAACATACACTTGTCAATCTGGTGTGTGGAATGCAACGTCACACACATATTTTTCAAAGCGCTGAAGAAGGGATTCTCTGATTTTTCCTATCTCGCGGTGTGGAAAGAACATCACACCATTGCGAGATCTTGAACGGCCGGGTCATCCGGAAAGTTCGGGCGTCATTATAACGAAGTAAATTTCTCCGTCATTTTTGTCCACGCCGGGGTTCGAACCCGGGCCCCTCATTCCGGAATAAGTCGCTCTACCAATTGAGCTACGCGGACGTTCGTGGTTGCTGCTATATGCCTTTTTGTCGTGTACGTCCTGCGGGGCAGGCACGTCACAGTTCATAAAACCCGGCCGCTATGTGAAGATTTATGTTTGGGAGGCGCAGAAAATGTTGGGTACTATTTGGTATAGGTGTATCGGCCGCTTAATGGGTTAATTACAACCATAGGTATCTCTTTGAGTTATTAACGATCTCCCTGCATCTAAGCAGTCACTGCTTCTATTTGCGTTTGAAGTTCAGCGGTCGCATTAGGTGATAGGAGGTTCAATGCAGAAGTTAAAAATTAACCTATCTCTGCATCCACACAACTGTCCGTGGAAAAGTTACCCACCATCAAAATTAAATCTAAACTAAATACTCTGTGTGTGTGTGTGTGTGTGTGTGTGTGTGTGTGCTTAACTTCTCATCTTCGGTATCTTTTGGAGATGTAAAAAACTGAATGTTAGTATAAGCTCACGAATACTCATTTGTCAAATATTTTCAGCCCAATGCACCAAGTGAAGGTAGTTAAGAAATTACGCAGTTGCTTTCCTTTATGGGAAATTTGAGTTCAGCAATATTAAGTACAGCCAAAAAAAGTAATTCCAGTATTGAAGATTAGTAAACTAGACCCTCTTTTACGACTGCCTCTAGTATTTCAGTGTTTTCTTGATTTTCCGGTTGCAGTAATGTATCTATACTGTTCATCTCAATAGCTAAGAACATATGACGACTTCACTTAAAAGCCGCTGTTGATGGTATTTGTAAAAAGAGTAATTAGTTACCCCGGCAATAGCATGCACTATGGCCATCAATAATGTTAATTACTCAAAAGCACATGTGTTTAGAAAAGTCCATGAATATCCCAATTAGAAGTCCGAAATCAGCTACGATACTAAGCTCAGCTAACATAAGCATTTCCGTGAAAACGTTCCATTTCAGGTACGTAACGATAGCTTCGACGCAACAGCACTTAAGTTTCCCTGGTTTATTGGGAATCACGGAAAAACGCACATTCATCCATCAATTGTCTGCGTTTTCCTCCTCCCATCTCAGAAGTAAAGTACAGCAGATGAAACTACCGCCTAGCTACCTCGACGATGCTCCATGCTTCACACGCAAAAAAGCAACAGGGCCGTCTGGCCTTGCGCCAAATACACCTGCTATCAGTCGAACCAACTGGCAAACGTCTGGGATTGTCCACCGTACGGCAGTATGATTCTTGTGCTCTTTTTGTTGTTTTTCCTCCTTCCCGCAATCAACATTTTAGAAAGAGCTTTTTGTTTCATTCCTGCCGAGTAATATCTAACTCGTTTTCTGGTAGAATCAAGAATTGCAATGCCTTCAACCATTTTCCTTTTACGAAACTGATGTTCTTCGGGTATAATTTGACTAATATTTTAATAGATCACGCACAAATAGTGAATCTCCAAATATCGCTTCAGCAACAGTTCACTCGTTCTTTTATATGTTAAGTTTCTCAAAATATTAGCTGTAATCGCATAAATATTCTCAGTTCTATGTAACGGAATAACTGAACAAAGATTGCACCGAATTCTCGAGTGTAATGAGCGCCTCTTTTGAATCCTTTTAGACAGTAAAAAAATATTTCAAAGCAGATTTTTAGAAGAAAATAATTAAGAGAAAATGCATTTATGCTTCTAAAGAAAATCTGCGCATAATTTAAAATGCGCAGTGTACACAATGTTCTTCATATGTATTGAACCGGTTAGAAAAAAATCATGAACCGTATTTCTACACAATCCATAAAACATCCACAAATACAAATAGCTGCTTTCGTACACTCGCGGCTAAACTGTGTGCTACGAAAAATCAAAAATTGTGCACAAAGCGTTTCTTATAATGAAAGATATCCAAAGCAAGGATTTTTTTTTATTTTTATTTTTTATTTTATTTTTAATCCAAACCAAAATATGATTCCAAGCATGGTACAAATAAAAATGAACACCTACACTGCCAGTAGCAAAACTGCGTGTTACAAAAATTGACGAATATATGAAAAATATTCCTCTTCACAAACGCTATCAGTAGCAAAAATATTTTTTTTAAATCGGACTTGTAGAAGCGGAGATATCATTACAGAGATTTACATTGACGCTAACCAGCCGAAAACTGTACATTAAAAAAAAACACAAATGTATTTCGCGGTGAGTGGCGTCTGACTGATTTTTTTTTCAGTTAGATTCCTAGAATCGAAGATAACAGAAATATGCACTTACGGCACAGCATTTTGTCACAAATTATTGTTAATTGCATGCAAAATATCCATCGTAGTAAATCTAAGGGGAAAAAGAATTTAAAATCGAATTTTTAGAAGCAGAAATTTCGGCAAAAATGCAATTTACGTTTACGTCCCCTAGCGATGACACCCTGCTACTTCAAATAGAAAACACGCAAAATGCCTTTCGTAGTATATCGGAAGGTAAAACCTGTTTTTTAAATCTGTTTTTTTTAAGCAATTGTATACAGTAAAATATATTTTGAATTTAATAGCATGTGCATTGATGCCCCGAGGTTATGCATCGGAAAAGGCCAAAACGTATGGAACTTCGTTCGAAGAGTTTAAGCTTTTGATTGCAAAAAGCATTTTTCAAATCGGACTAAGAGTTGAAGAGATGCGGCGTCCACGTGCGGAAGGACCGACATAGTGATATTGTAAGCGCGTACTTTTTTTTCGTAAGCCGTGCTACAAATGATTTAATGCCCATATGAATTTTGCCTTATTCTAACTCATCTACAGGTTTTCAAGTTCCATCCTAAAATTTCCTGGTTTCTAAGCGCAAAACATATGTAACCCTCTTGCGAGGTCGTTCACCAGTTGATAACTTGGGACGTCTAGATGCAATACAGAAAGTCTAAAATCTGATAGTCTTCTAGAGAATACAGTGTAAGTAGGATGAAATACCAGTTAAAATCCTTTATTTACTTGCACGCCCTTTCCAGTATTTTGTGGATCAGCGTTAACATAGGTAAGTGGACCCAATTTGACTGATAACTACGAAACCATCATACTCCAGAGCAACACTGAATCGGTCATGCTGATTAGAGCAGACCGCGATTACACTACGAGCTCATTTAGTGATCCCAACCTCTTTGTTATCCTATCGTCTTTTATATATGTAAGTCAAAGATGATAGGATAACAAAGTTATATTATGATAAGAACACTTAGCTTGTGCAAGCGATGAACTGCCTTGATCAGGTATTACCTTCAGCGATAAAGGTTAAATTAAAAGGCTTAATTTTCAGATAAACTACAGTCACGTTTGCTTAAGTTGATTGCTTTGTAATGAAAGGCAGATGTTAATGCATTGTTTATGATCTGAAGAGAAAAACAAATGGGGCACACATTGCATGAACATACAATTCTTTAATGTAAAAAAGGTGGCGGTCACTGTTTTACGATTTTGCGAAATTTAAATCCCGAATGATAAGACCACAAAACAATCACCTTTGGTGAGCATTTAAGGATATAAGAAGTCGCCTATCTTTAATTCAGAGCCACTGGCTCCCGGAAAAGAAAAGAACCAGCGCCAGAGGAACTAAAAACAAACATTTTCTTGTACCGGAATGGCACCTTAGCAATACGAGATGATCAGACATATAGCTTAGCTAGAGTTTACTGAATGAGTCTTACCAATAAACTTAACTTCCTTGGGTAGGGTATTTCTCCCGCCCCCCGTTCAGATACCCCCAAATCGTCTCAATCTAATAATGTGTTGCAGATAGGCTGCAATAAACCCGCACATACTAACGAAATATAAGATAACAATTATTGACTCCCATCTTTCTAATTTAAAAAATAAAGTGGCTCAGAAATTTATCAAACTGGGTCACATATTACGATAATTTAATGCAAATTTTAAAAAAGAAATGATAGAGTTCCTGTCGTAAGAAAGTATTCAGCACATTAAACAAATTAAAGCTCTGAGACTAACAACAACAATAAAAAAACAAAACCTTCTGCAGAAGAAAGCAAAGTACCGAGTGTGTATGTCCTCTTCCACACACAGCAGAGATAGAAATACCGTTGAAAACGGAAATCTGTTTATTAAAGAGCATACAGTTGAAAACGTAGCACAATTCCGAAAATCACCTTACATAATTCTCAGTTTTTTACGAGCGCACACGGTTAAAGCATCTTCACTTTTGTTCCAAAAATAGCGGTCACACTTAGTTTTAATTTTTATATGCCAAACCCAATAGACCAAAAAAACGCACCGACTCCCTCCCAGCCCCACTCATCGCATTTCCAAAAGACTGCCTACTGCATTGGTAGAACTGAACAGTAAATCAGAAATTCTGGAAATACGCTAATTCGTAGTCCCCTAATGTAATTATCATGCATTCCCTTATTAGTCATTAGTTTTTTTCCTCACATTTTGTTTCAAAGCACATTTACAATCCATTTGACATACAATTGTTCTTAAGCGTATTTATTCTAATTTGCTAGGTTTAAATTTATTTTGAGCACTTTTCGGTGCAATGTCATTATGAGAAAATATCGACCATTTTGAACTATTACGAAACAATATACATAATTGAAGTAAAAGTTCTAACTTGTTTAACCGGAGAACCTAAAACTGATACCATCACCCAGATAGCATTCTGATTAATGAATACGCATTGTCGGAGTCCGAAGGCAGCAAACGTATTTAAAACAACATGGCACAAACGATTACATGAGCTTTCCTAATTTGAAATATGTTTACAAGATTTCCCAGCATTAAATGATTATAATTACGTAATTCACCAAAACTTAACTTGCAGCGGCGAGTGGTATATCAATCAACAGCCAAAATGTGCTAACTTTTGAAAGCACATTCCACACTAAATGAAAATATGTTTATATCATATAAATTACTCCCGCAGTACTATTTTAAGTAAGGATGTTTTAGACAAAGGATACGAGACATCGATCTAAATCAACAATTTTTTTAGCTCGTACCAGTCAGTCGATGTAGAATACTTTCACATATCAGCTTCAAAGAAGTCAGTCGCTCAAAAAGGAAACGGACCGACCATACTCGAGCTAATGAAAATTCCCATGCACACAGAGGTACACGCACTCAATACATCCAAACCGCGCATTTTGTATTGATGTGATGGTTTGTCATATTAATATTAAAACGTCATTCGCCTGCCGCGCCGTTTCACGTCTGTGTTGAAGCCCAACGAAAGATCATTAACAGTTAATTTCAAATTAAAAGCACTACAACGAAGTTAATTACAATTGCTATTGCTTACACATAAACACAACGCTGATTCGTTCACTAAGGATGCGGAGGTAAACCACGCTCATTGCGTAGAGCAAAGATGTCATTCCCATGAGGTTTTCATTTGTTGCGTGACTCCTGTGTAGTTTCATTTATCACAGTGAGAATAACCACCAGATTTACCTGTCATAAAACTGATTCCAAGCATGCTAAAATATTGTATGCTATATTTTATGAGAAACTGTAGAATTGAAGAAATGTATAACCTTGTTAATGCATCAATTTTCCCCAAACTATTCTTCAACATAATGTCGTTTTTCTTCTCATAAGTTTATGTACGAAACCAGAAAAAGTAAAACAGGATAATGCAGATAAATAAGAAATCAACAGTTACGAATCCTATCAGCGGATTAACAAGTTATTCTCATTGTACTTGATCGCCAACTTGCGACATTCACATCGTTTTCAGTTTTATTGGACATTTATTATCCTCCCTTCAGCAATGTGTTACATCTTCTTAAGCATACAAAAAATTTTAAAATAACTCATTATACACTGCATAACCCAGTAGTCATTTCAGGAGATGATTGACACTGCTCCTTTCTGATGGATTACATGTTAAAAGGACTATAAGCAATGGCAGCCAACCTAAGGAAGGAGAGATAAGATGTATGGGTCACATGCTTCTACCCAGTGCCATGATGTCCGAGTAAGGGGGACTAGTCCTTCCCCATCATGCCTTGGGTCATGGGGCAGAAAATAGAGGACCCGAAGCGCTTGAGCTCTTATCACCAAAGACAGCTTTATGGTCGGCAGTACTGAGATGGAAAGGGGAAAGGAATTGTTTTGGCATAGGTTTGGTAAAACCTGGCAGCAATATCATTCATCAATCATTTCTGTTTGATGAGCTCAGAAAATTGTGACATCATTTGATTCAGGTACATAGGCAGCTTAAAGGGTTAAAAGTTATTTTCGAAAAAAATCCTAATGCATTCATATGACAGCACTTATGGCGTTAGCATGGCATTAAGAAAAAACTGATTTATCCTAAACCTCAAATCACGATAAAATAGATCGCAGTATGCCGAGCTGAAAAACTTACGTGCTGTGTACCGCTGCAGAAAACCTAATTTGTCACATGAACGCTTTACAGCGTTCAGACAACGCCTCGGCCGGATAATTTCCCAGAACAGAAGGAGTCGTACATCGAAATCGCAATTATGCAACTTCAGATGGTATGAAAGTGAGTTTAATAAAATCTTTTTCCCGAACAACAGCAGTCTGTTTCAATACTGAATTCGTATTTGCAATCCTAGAGGTAGATTTTGAAAATACTCTGCCTGTACAAAATCCTTTCTTGTAAAATACTTGACGTCAGTTGTTCACTGCTAACGTAGATTTTACACTCAAAGTAATACAAAAAACTACTTTTCAATTGCAATTTCTTTTGGGGGAAAGGGGGTTAGATATGGTTATTTATTCTTTTGTCGCTTGCGTAAAACACTATGTGTAGTTTTCTAATTGTTTAAATATTTTCTTTAAGCGCCTGCCTTAAAACTGAAAGAAACGTGAAAATTCCAGGTGGTATTGGTTAAAAAATGACGATTAGAATTGCAGACTATTACAGCAGACATCCAATCCAGTCTTCTTCGCGGTCCTTTTCCTTAAGAGTTTTGTCTCCCAGAAACAGCTTTCAGGAGTTATTCTACTGTGGAAAGAAACGAGACTGAACAAATTTTTCCACAACGTACAAAACAAGTAAGGAATTTCTTTTCTTAAACATGCCTTAATTTTTTGTACACTCCGACCGACAAAATTTTTTATATCCGTGTTTTCAACAGGAGTGTTGTCGCATGAAATACCTTTGAACCTTTGAATTTCTGAGTCATCGCATGTTACTAATAAAAAAAAACACAAAAAAAACAACAAGAAAATGACAAATTTTTCGAGTGTAATGAGCACGTGTTTTGAATCCGTTCTGACGCGAATTACGTTTATCAAAGCTATTCAAAGTGAATGGAACCGGTATGGAAAACAGTAGTATCTGACTGAAGAATAACGTTTTTCAATCGGGTTTTTAATCGCGCAGATATTACTGTAAACGGAATCTTGAACTTACGCCCTCTGGTTGCAGACTTGTGCGTTAAGAAAAATTTTTAATTATATGAGAAAGATTTCGCAGCGGAAACTCTCTCCAACAAAGAAAGAATTTTTCAAATCGAACTCTTAGTAGCAGAGATATCGACAAATATCAGATATGCATCTACGCCTTCTGGCGGGAAAAACATGCATTAAAGTATTCTCAAAAGTTTTTTCGATGTGAGCGGTATCGGTCAATGAAATAATTTTTTCTGTTGAGTTTTTAGGAGCTCAGATTTTTCTGAAAATGTATCAGAAGCAGAAATTAACACTTATACCCCCTGATGGCCAAAAACTTGTGAATTTTTATTCAAGAGCATTTGTGGCGAACCTTTATCAAACTTCGTAAATTACCTTCTGTGACGTATAAATCTAAATAAAAAAACTCAAAAGGAAGTCTATGTAAATTTCATAACTTCCTCGGTTTTTTTTTATTGAAAGTTTAGCGACCACCGTGAGCAACTCGATAGGCTATAAGCGGTCGCCCGTCCCTAATTTAGGGCCACTGGTTACAGGAAAGAGAGACGGCCAATGCCGTGGGAGAAACACAACATCCATGCCTCACCGGGATTCGAACCCCGGTCCCTTTCTCGGACGAGTGGCCATAAGTCAGCGCTTAGACCACTGCGCCACCGGGGAGCATCACTTTGATACGAAAATTGGGTACAAATTAATTAACTCTAAAAGGGGAGACGGACTCGATAAGCGTGGTTAAATTATGATGATGATTAAATTAAATATTTGGCCCATTGCAAAATTAATTGGAAAAATTAGCACGTTAATTGGGCAAGTCTGATAATTCGCTTTTACTGGGTGGAAACAATGGAATCGTGAGATCCCCTTTGAGGGCCCACACAGATACCCCATGACCACCCAGTCGGCGACGCGGCGGCATCCAGACTCTCATAAAGATGCCTACTTTTAAGCGATATGTGTCGAAAAAGCTTTTAGCCAGCGTTAAAATTACGATTTTGAGGGGCGAAGGTCAGTTGCGGCATCAGCCTCACAGAAGCTATGAGTGCTCTGTACGAAAGAGAAGAGGGCAACATTAAGTGTTGACAGAAAAGGAGAAGGGCGAAGGCACTTGAGACGGCAAGAGGCAATTTTCGTTCGTCTCCGTGAAGGGACAGACGAAAAGTAAAGGCAGTTGGTTATCGTCGTCCGCTGGGTAAAACGGGCGAGCGAGGGACACCGGCAGAAAAAGAAAATATGCAATTAATATTCGGTGCGCTGGAGTAAGACGCACGAATACGAGAATAAGCGAGGTCTAACCAAAATTACGTGGCAGAGGGTAAGCTCATCTAAATTTGGGAATTGAGAGCGCTAGCTAAATTTGGGAAAGCCGACAAAAAGGACTGTTCTACCACGCCGTGTAAAGGAGGGCGCGCTTTGATTTGCCGAAGCGATCGACCGCCATCAGAGCACTAGGCCCATAGACAAAGATTATCCTTTGATATACTACTCCCGCAAATGAACTACCAGTGAGAAAGGAGGCTCTGGACGCCAAGCAAAGATCTTCTGTCTCCCATCTAGAAGGCCTACTAAGAATCATTAGCTAACCACGGCCAGGAAACCAGCCTCCCGAAAACGCAGTCTGCCATCGAAGAGGAGTGGGGGTCAGCGACCTCTAGGAAAGCGCAAGTAGTTTCACGCTCCAAGCTGCAGCAAAGCTCCCGGAGGGATCTAAGAGTGCCAACCCTTGGTCATCACGACCCCCAGTCGCCGCAGCAGATCTCGGATCTCCGAAGAAAGTAAAAAGTAGGGAGTGACCTTCCTCCCGCACTTCTCACACAGATGAAAGTCATCAAAAAGGCTCTATACAGCGCCTTTCCGTGTGTGTGCGTGTGTCGACAGCTTAACTAAAGAGGGTTAAACCATCTTAAATAACCCGGATTATTGTTCTACTGCAAGTAATAAGTGAGTACTTTTGTTTATTTGTTTTCCTTTCGATTGATCTGGCGGACTAAATATATCATGATTCCGGACTTTTGGAACTCTGACACGCCTAGTGGCAATAGCCTGTCGCTTCAAATCTAGCATAGACTTGATTTATTTCCAAAGTAGGATAATAACTCATATTTGCACGCCGTAGCCAATGTTCTGGATGGTAGGCTCCGCATACAATAAAATTCTTGAGTGTGCAATCCTTACTCTATCTTTTTCAGGCTCTGGTGTTAATAATTCCTGTGTTTCAGCAAGTTGAGAACGGTTTCGCTATACATACCAGCTCCCGGATGGTACGGACTCCTAGCCTCTGGTAATCTAATATCAAATCGTTCGGATAAGCCTCCTGAGGCGTGCATTGAAATTAATGAATACTATCGCTCGGCACAATATCCTATCAATTGGTGGTCAGCGGTGGGATAACGACCCACGAGACCGTATCAATGGTGGCGAACGTTAAAATTAATAATATAGCTCGGCACGTTACCGCAACAATCGGTGATCGCGGTGGTACCGTTACAACTTTTTCGTTAAACATTTTCTAAAAGAACACCACATTACTTTCCCGAACAAATGTTTCCTTTTGGCACCGTTGACGGTGCGTTAGAGCAAAATAACATTACGATGTTGAATGCGGAGATGGTGTTACAGAGATGTCGAGAGACCGATTAGGTCGTTAAACATTGATATTACGAAAGGAGTAAAGCGTGTTATATTTGTGTGATCAATGAATAAGTGTCATTGTCATGCGATTAATGTTTATGTTGATACCACCGAGATTATATCCTGGCAATGGATTATATTTACGTCCCTTAGAACTTCCCGTGAAGGGAACAATAAAAGGAAAGTCCGTTAACTAGTAAGGGCTGATTATTTTACCCGTCAATATTCTTACGTAATTACAAAAGTAACTGTACGTTCAACGAAGTTTTCTACATGAGCTGGATACATAGTTAATCAGGTAAAATACACGCAATCTAATGCATAAACTCCAAACTTCCGTTTACGTTTTCTGTTAATTAATGCAAATCTCTCTTCTCATGCATTAAAACTGGTCTTTTCTTATAATAGATATTTGTAGGATTTCCTCAGTTTTAGATCCCTTAACACCATCAATCGGGCGGAAGTGCCCATAATCGTAAATGCATTTTCACAACAGCAATGAGATCAACTTATCTTGTATCCTTGAGATCAACTTATCTTGTATCCTTTAAAAACTGAGCATTCATTAGAACGTTTGCGGAACACTTTTCATAATCTGTTTCACAATATAAAACCATTCACTCCTACATTCTTGATAAATAAATATAAAGGACACCGTCTCTGTACGACCAAATGAATGAGAAAATCAAGGAACCAATAAAATTAAAAGCCGTAAAACTTTCAATTCATTAGTTTAATCTAAAGATACACATTTGTACTTTCGGGCCACTTTGGTCCCATCTTCAGATGTGAGGTGAACATTTGAACAGTGCTGCAATTTATAGAAACCAAGGCAGTATGGGTAAATATAGTATGTGTGTGTGTGTTACGTCAGCGATGTTTAAGGTGGAGCTCCCCCGTTTTGTCCAGTCTCCTCTGGGTGATTATATAATGTTTTTTCATACAGGTAGTAAATCACATGGTATATAGTCATTACATTTGTTACGGGCTTTACAAATAAATAGACTTTCAGTCAATAACAGCATTGAACGGGATCTTGGCGTTACTAGAATTCTTGCATGGTTCCAATCCGGGAAGAAAGTTCCATCGTTGACAGTTTTCGCCAAGGCAGTATTTTGAAGCCCTGCCTTGATGTTGTATTTGTGTTCCCGGACTCTGCAGGTAAGACTACGAGCTGTAGATCCGATATAAAAGCTGGCCCGTTCCATCAAGTAAGAGAAAGCTGTAGATACCCCATTTTTGTTCTTCCGGGGTTCTTTCTCTATCCTTTCGGATCATGGTTAACATATTGCAAGATTTGGTGCCGAAATCCAAGGAGAAACGGTGACAGATGTTTCTGAGGGGTTTAGTGAGAGCTGGAATATAAGCTATTGAACCCACGTATCTTTTAGAGTGATCATCAATACGTTGTAGCGAAGAGCCCAAGGTAGTCCTGACACGTGAATGAGTTCCGTTGATCAAATACGTAGGGTATCCAAATGCTTTAGCAAGCTCAGTTATCCAATGGATCTCCTCAATACGAGTTGGACGGTCAGAGGAGTGAGTATGGGCTCTTCTCAAAAGAAAGCGTAAAGAGGGAAGTTTTTGATTAGGCGGCTAGGCTGAGTCATAAGGAATCATAGTTGGTATAGCTGTTGGTTTCCTGAAGACAGAAAATGTTATGAAGTTAGTTATTAAGTGGTGAGCGTGATATAAGTACATCCAAAGAAGGTAGTTTATAATTTTGTTCAATTTCAGTAGTGAAGTTTATGGATGAGGTCTGTGAAAATAATTCATTGACAAATATATTTAATTCTTCAACTGAGTATGGCCAAAAAGCAGAATATCGTCCACATAACGAGAGCATAACAGGGGTTTTAAAGGAATATCATTAAGAAATGTTTCTTTGAGATGCTGCAAGGAGATTTCCGCCAGGGTGGCCGAAAGCGGGGAGCCCATCGCAGTTCCATCTGTCTGTTGGTAAAAAAAATTCTGAAACTGAAAATATGAACACTTTTTAATAAGGTAAAGAGCACTCATAACAGCAGAGATCTCAGCTGGTGGGAGACAGGAGTCAAGAAGACGTGATTCGATAATTTGATGAGTTAGTTCAATGGGCACATTTGGATATAATGCCACGACGTCGAGTGAGGCAAGAATGAAAGAGCCTCCTTGGTGTTGAATTGATTTTAGCTTTTCAATTACTTGAATAGAATTCCTAACAGAGAACGTGGATCCTTCAGTAAGAGGGGCTAAGTATTTAGAGTGCAGTTTCTAATGGCCTGGTCAGGCTGGAGTTGCTCGAGACAAGTGGACGAAGTGGAAGCCCCGATTTATGCAGCTTTAACTTCCCAAAAATGCTGGGAACTCGAAGTACCGGTGGAGGTCGAAGTGAGTTATCAAAGCAAAGAAGGGAAAGAATTACATTTCTTTAGTTGTCTCAATGAAGAAATAATTCTTTGTGTTGGGTCTTTAGATTCAACGACGTGTGGGATTTCTGAGATTGCATCATGCATTTTTTCGATGTAGTCAGATTTATTTACAACAATAATTTGTAATGTTTTGTCGGCTGTAATCACTGCTTTAGTAGGCTCTGCCCGTAAGTTGCAAGCTGTTTTCTTTCCTCACAGAATGGGTCTTCATTGGATCTTATCAGTCTCCTGTCAAGTATTCTAGAGATTTTGTGGCGTGTAAAGTCCCTTTCTTGTTCAGGTAGGGTAAAAATTACATTTTCTACCTGAGGAATCACTTGGTAGAAGTTAGGTTGTTTTGCCGAATAGGCATATTTAAGACCCCGTTTTAAGGCTTTTTGCTGGCTTTCATTCAGTTGAAAATCACTTAGGTTTAGGAATGGTTCATGTTTAGGTAAGTGTTCGTATCTCAGGTTTCGTGTTGGAAGTCTTCTTGCCTTAACTTCTAAGTCGACTAGGACTTAGTAATTTCCCAATATGGTTACGGTGTAGGGCCCCGATTACATTATCAATGATAGCGGACAAGAAAACCATTTGTCTGTGCACAAAAATGGGGTGGGTTTTTTGACAAATATTAAATATGAGTTGTATGCTCTCTTTTGGAGGAAGTCGATGTATCCTCGCTTGGAACGGATCTCCTAAGAAAGCCTTTTAATTTCTGCTGTCTTTATGATTATACCATCTCTTTCAGATCTAGGGGTAGCTGAACCTTTAGAAGCCTCGGTATGACGTTAAGGTCACAACAATTTGTCAAGAAAGACAAATGTGTTACTTCCTTTGCCAACTTGATTCTAACAGTCTTGAGGATGTCAGCAGCGCGTTCAAACATGTTCATTAAAATAATTGTTAAAAGCGATGAAGAAACATACCTTAAAAACCATGGCGGTAAAATTCACAATATAAAACCACTCACTCATAACTTCTTGATAAATAAGTATAAAGGACACCGTCTCTGCACGAACAAATGAATAAGAAAATCAAGGAACCAATAAAATTAAAAGCCGTAAAACTTTCAATTCATTAGTTTAATCTAAAGTTACACATTAGTACTTTCGGGCCACTTTGGTCCCATCTTCAGATGTGAGGTGACATTTTAAAAGTGCTGCAATTTATAGAAACCAGGCAGTTCTCTTCACAGACCTCATCCATAAACTTCACTATTGAAATTGAACAAAATTATAAACTACCTTTTTTGGGATATACTTATATCACGCTCACCACTTAATAATAACTTCATAACATTTTCTGTCTACAGGAAACCAACAGCTATACCAACTATGATTCCTTATGACTTAGCCCATTCGCCTAATCAAAAACTTGCCCCTTAACGCATTTTTCTGAGAAGAGCCTACACTGACTCCTCTGACCGTCCAACTCGTATTGAGGAGATCCATTGGATAACTGAGCTTTCTAAAGCATTTGGATACTATACGTACTTGATCAACAGAACTCATTCACGTGTCAGGACCACCTCGGGTTCTTCGCTGCAACGTATTGATGATCACTCTAAAAGATGCGTGGTTTCAATAGATCATATTCCAGCTCTCACTAAACCCCTCAGAAACATCTGTCACCGTTTTTGCTTGGATTTCGACATCAAATCTCGCAATATGTTAACCATGATCCGAAAGGATTGAGAAAGAACCTCGGAAGAGCAAAAATGGGGTATCTACAGCATTCCCTTACTTGATGGAACGGGCTAGCTTTCTTGTTATATCGGATCTACAGCTCGCAGTCTTGCCTGCAGAGTCCGGGAACACAAATACAACAACAAGGCAGGGCTTCAAAATACTGCCTTGGCGAAAACTGTCAACGATGGAACTTTCTTCCCGGATTGGAACCATGCAAGAATCCTAGTAACGCCAAGATCCTGTTCAATGCTGTTGTTGACTGAAAGTATATTTTATTTGTAAAGCCCGTAACAAATGTTGTAATGACTATATACCATGTGATTTAATACCTGTATGGAAAAACCTTATATAATCACCCAGAGAAGACTGGGCAAAACGGGGGAGCTCCACCTTAAACATCGCCGACGTAACACACACACATACTAAGTTTACGCATACTGCCTTGGTTACTATAAATTGCAGTTCAAATGTTCACCTCACATCTAAAGATGGGACCAAAGTGGCGCGAAAATACTGATGTGTATCTTTAGGTTAAACTAATGAATTGAAAGTTTTACGGCTTTTAATTTTATTGTTTCCTTGATTTTCTTATTCATTTGTTCGTACAGAGACGGTGTCCTTTATACTTATTTATAATCTGTTTCTCAGCTTTTCTTGCTGAAACACGAGCTTTGTACATAGTCACACCAGAATTGACGATGTACAGCATAAGAGTTTGTCGAGATTGAGCTGCGGATGTGTGCAAAATATCCAAAAATATGTTTTTAAACTTAGAGATTTTCTCATTTTTATGAAATAGCCGGAGGCTAATATAGGGTAGCGTGTGGTGGTTAGAAGCTGAAAAGCTGGACTAAGATAACGCCACAGGTCAACTCTGCACAAGAAATTTATGATGTATGGTTGAATATGTAAAAATGGAGAATGAATGTGTTTTGAAAAATTTTTGTACATGTGTTTTTTAAAAATTTTGCTTTCAAAGATAATATTATTAGCTTTGAAAGCTTTTCGAAATTATTATTATAAACAAATAGTCGTTTACTTTACGGTGAAAATTTTTTTTTTGCGATAGTAGAAATTCTCTTTGCGATTAATTTTTAAAAAAAAGCAACCTTAACCTTTCAAAGCAGGTACTTGTTTCGAGAGAAAAATTATTTCTCCTTGTGGATTGAAATCAAACGCCATATTTAATCATTTATATTAGCATTGTTTGGGTATTTGTTACATGCTGAGAATTTCAATGAAACATTAGACTCGTAGGTTCTAAATGATACATTACCAAAGGAGTCTAGATACAGTAGCAGCCCGTATTTAGCGAGTTCCCAGATTTAACGAGCAAAACAAGAACTTTTGTTTGATATAATGTAAATTTAAAGCTAATTTGATCGTTTTTAACGAACAAAACTTAATGAAATCCCGGGTTTAAGGACAGAGATAGAGAGAGGCTGAGATGATCACTTTAAATAAGCGACGTAATAAAAATTAATGAAATTCCATATTTAACGAGGCATAGAAATTCTGCAGTGCGTTATGCCGGAATGGAAAAATAGAAATGGTTGCGTACAGGACGAAATTCCAACAAAGCAAGAAAATCTTGGTGTGCTAGGGTAAGAAAGTTGATTGAAAGGTAATGGGGAAGGAGCACATCAAATGCTTAAATAGTGAGTTGTGTAAAAGACCACCCTCCCCACCACATACTCCAAGAGGCTCTGCCTAGGGAGTATTTAAAAAAATATTTCCACATTAAT
This sequence comes from Macrothele yani, assembly GCA_039090855.1. NCBI lineage: Eukaryota > Metazoa > Arthropoda > Arachnida > Araneae > Macrothelidae > Macrothele > Macrothele yani. The sequence goes on from CM077012.1 coordinate 14,023,596, forward strand.
CTAATATTTCATATATATACCAATCTTTTTACTAGGCACACATATTTCATATTACGCACCATATAATAATTCAAAATGTACATTGTCATTCAGTAATGACCCATTTTGATACGTATAAACATAATGGTTTTGTAATATGACAGAATTCTATTTTGAATGTACAATTGTAGAACATAATTTTATATTAAAGTTTTATAAGGGCAAGACGTATTGTTTTGCTGAATTCAAAGCGAAAATACCTGATAAATAAAAAACGCCACACCAAAAAATATGAAAATGTCAAGTGGTTATTCAGATACGTAATTACGTATCAAAATGGGCCATTGCTGAACGATAATGTATACTTTAAATGTTTCCACATGATATCTGCTTCAGTACTCGCTGTTACTACACATTCACACATGTAAGTGCTTATTTTGAATTTGTATTATTGTAGTTAATTAAATCTTTCAAGTATATCCAGTTGTTATGGATATATAATATAAACGTATGCGCATATTTTTACATGGTTGAATTTTCATTCCGAAGTGGATTTAGCGATTATTTCCGTCGGTCCCAAGCTTCTCGCCATAAGCGGGTTCTACTGTTAAGTGAAACCTCGAAAATCTTTCTGAAACTTCCAGCAGACTAAAAGTTCAAATATGCAAAAATAGGCTGTAGTGTCTCCAAAACCCATTATTCGCATAGTTTAATATAATAAAAACTGGAAAGTAGTAACAAAAATCAACATAATAGATAGCAATTTGTTTCCACAATTATTTGATTGAAAATTCGCAGTGCTGTAAGACACATTCGTGTACATAACATATACTGACAGAAATCGCTAATAGCACATTTAAAACACATTTATAAAGAAAAGAGTACGTGTTTATAGCATCACTATGTCCGTCTGTATGTGGGCACCTTATATCTGCAAGTATTCGGCCGATTTGGAAAATCCGTTTTGCAGTTGAAAGCCTGTACTGTGAGAACGGTAATCCATACATTTTTTGTCGATCTCTTTTTGTAGCCTCAAAGAATGACTGCTTTTCAAGTATTTTTTTTGGACTTCAGTTCCGTGCACATACTATGAAATTCAAAATATATTTTACTCTACACAGTTGCTTAGAAAATCTAAAAAGACAAAAAGAAAAAAAAAAGATTCAAAAATTAACTTTCAGATACCTTTTACCATGAAGGCCATTTTTCGTACAATTTCTGTTTGAAATAGTTTATGGTGTCAACACTAGGGGACGTAAACGTCTATTCTATTTTTCCCAAAATCTCTGCTTGTAAAAATTGGATTTTAAAAATTATTTTTTCGTTAGATAGAATTTACTACGATGAATATTATGCATGCGTTTTACAACATTTTGAGACAAAATGCTTAGTCACTAGGTGGAGCGTAAGAGCGATTTTCTGTTTTCAATATGTTTGCAATCATATCTTCGCTTCTAAAAATATAACTGAAAACATTTTTTTTTCAATCAGACGCCACTCACCGCGGAAAACATTTATGTAACCTATTTTTTTCTCAAATTAATGTTCAGTTTTCCCGCTTGTTAGAGTTAATGTAAATCTCTGTAATGATATATCCTTTTCCAAAAGTCGGATTTAAGAAATTCCTTTTGCTAATGATAGTGATTGTGGCAAGAAATATTTTTCATATACTGTATTTGCCAATTTTGGCATCATACAGTTTTGCTACAAGGTAGTGTAAGTGTACAATTCAATTTGAACCATACTTGGAACGTTATCTTCGTTTCTAAGAATCATATTTGAAAAATCTCCTTTGCCTTGGATATCTTTCATTACGACAAATGCATTGTGCACAATTTGTGATTCTGCGTAGCATGTATTTTAGCAGGTTGTGCCCCAAAGCAGATAATTCCGCTTGAATGTATTACGGATTCTGTAGAAATCCGTTTCATACTTGTTTTTTTACCCCGTAAGCGGTTCAATACACTGTGAAGAGCATTGCTTACATTGCGCTTTTTAAATAGTGCGCAACCTGTTTCTAGGAGGCGTAAAAGGCAGTTCCATTTTCGCTAACTTTTTTTCTCCTAAAAATGCGCTTTGAAATATTTTTTCTGTCGAAAGAGGTTCAAAAGACTAGCTGATTTTAGCCAAAATTCGGTGTCATATTTCTAGTTTTACCAATGAGGCCTGGGATCTGATTAGGCTAGTAGAAATGCTGGATCATCTTTCGCCTTTCAGAAGAAAAACAACTGCTCCCTCGCTTAAAAGGTCAGCTCGGCAAGATAAACAGAGCACAAAAATTATTACTCTCTCCGATTTGTAAGACCATGGCATCACGTTTAACTACTGATAGAACAGAAGTCTATAAAAGGCAACTTACCCCAACCAACTATTCGCAATAATAGACATAACTTTTGACAAGAATAATAGACCTTTATATCACGTATGGTGTGTGCATTTTCTTTACTATATTTTACGACACTTACCGACTCGCTCAGAGTTATGCCCCATCCAAACAGGCAGCAGATAGGTTATCCTTTTTCCTGAAGGCTGTCGAAAGGGATATACACCGAAGGACCATAATATTATGACCAGCGTGTCTTTATGCAAATCGAAGCAAATACAGGTAAACGACAACGAGTGTGAAGGTCATGAAACAGTATAAAATAATTTGAATGCTGAGAGCAGGAGTAATGTGTCACAACATACAGTACATCGAACCCTGCTGAAAATGGAGCTGCGCAGCAGCAGGCCGGTTCGAGTGACCATATTAATCTCGGTTCACCGTCGAAAACCTCTGCAATGGGCACGCGAACATAGAAAGTGGACTTTGAAGGATTGGAAGAACGTCGTGTGGTCCGATGAATCTACACTGCTGGCCACCCACAATGCAACACCAAGAAGGACACGAGATAGCAAAGCCAGATTTACTGGACACATAACAACAGATACAAAGATGAAACGATTGAGCTTACAGGCCCGTGCGACTTGCGGAACACGCAGACATCAATAGTTCGTGTGGCCCCAATGGCTGGCAATAACGGCCACTACACGCCACGGCATCGAACGAAAGAGGCTTTGGATGTGGGCTTGGGGTAAGTAGGTCCAGGCTGCTTCCACATGTTTCCACAGTTTATCAGGCGTAGCCGCGGGTGGTGCTTGCCGGGCCACTGGGTTGCCGATCAGCGACCAGACGTGTTCGATGGGCGACATATCGGGAGAACAGGCTGGCCACGGCAGCAGTGACACCTGGTGGGCCGTGAAGAATTGTTGCACGATGCGTGCCACGTGCGGGCGCGCATTGTCCTGTTGAAACGTGGCCGCTGGCAGGTCCTGCAGGTAAGGGAGGACTACAGGCTCCAAAACGTCGGAGATGTAGCGGTGGCTGTTGAGTGTACCAGCGATGCGTACCAGAGGGATGCGGGTGTCATATCCAATTGCGCCCAAAACCAGAGCGCCAGGCGACGGACCGGTATGGCGATGCATAATGCAGGCGTCATACAGTCTCTCGCCGCTGTGCCGCAACACGCGGATCCGACCATCGTGGTGTTGCAGGCGGAAGCGGGATTCGTCGGAGAAGACAATATCGTGCCTTTCCGTAGTCCAGGTGCGGCGTTCAACGGCCCACTGCCGCCGCACACGCCGGTGGTGTAACATCAATGGTAATCGGAGCAATGGGCGCCGTGCGAGAAGTCCCCGCTCCTGCAGACGACGTCGAACGGTACGTGCTGACACATGTTGCTGCGCAACACACCCTAATTCTTGCGCTAACGTTCGGGATGTGGTGGTGCGAGCCGTCAATGCTCGCAGCACAACATGCCGGTCCTCTCGTTCGGTGGTGTGCCGTGGCTGCGGCAATCACTCACGTCGGTCCGTCCGTCCTTCCTGCACCCACCGAATCCATACTAGCCTCACTGTGGGTGGATGTCGTCCCACACGGCCGCCGATGTCTCGGTACGATAAACCGCTGTCGCGATAAGCCACTATTCGTCCTCTGTCGAACTCCGAAACGTGCTGTAATGACTGTCGTATTCTGCTACGAGGCATCAAGAAGCTTCCCACGCACAGGTCCGGCAGCACAACACACTTCCAGTACTTACACCCCGCCTTCTGTGCACCCTTCTTATAGTGCTTCTCGGTGGCGTGCCGGGCGCACATGATTTGCATATGCCCTGCAATGCTAATCGTTTGCATGTCCTCTCGCGGGCGACGCATGCTGCGAATTTCAGGCCAATCGGATGCTTCCTTCTTGGTTTTGCATTTTGGGTGGCCAGCAGTGTAGTTTCCTTTTGCACCGTGTGGTCCGATGAATCTAGTTTCCTGTCGCACCGTGTGGTCCGATGAATCTAGTTTCCTGTCGCACCGTGTGGTCCGATGAATCTAGTTTCCTGTCGCACCGTGTGGTCCGATGAATATAGTTTTCTGTCTCAGTGTGTGGACCGATGAATATAGTTTCCTGTCTCAGTGTGTGGTCCGATGAATATAGTTTCCTGTCTCAGTGTGTGATCCGATGAATATAGTTTCCTGTTGCACCGTGTGGTACAATTAATATAGTTTCCTGTCGCACCGTGTGGTCTGATGAATCTAGTTTCCTGTCGCACCATGTGGTCCGATGAATATAGTTTTCTGTCGCACCGTGTGGCCAACTGGGTACGTGTGCCTCGTTTATCTATGGAAGCGTTGGCACAAGCATGCATCGTGGGACGAAAACAAGCCAGTGGAAAAAGTGTAATGCTTTGGCCAATGTTTTCCGGAGAATCCGTAGGACCAGTCATTCATGTTCTTTGAATATTGCTGCCAGTCTATGACACCTACCTAAACATCATTACGGACAAGGTACATCCTCCTCCAGTAGTGCCTTCTTCAAGCAGTATAAGGCGCCATGCCACACTGCCCGCATTGTTAGAGATTGGTTCGTGGAATATAACGAAGACTTTTAGGTATTGCCCTAGCCTTTAACTTCCCCAGACATTAATCAAATGGAACATCTGTGGTTTGTGTTGGAACAGGAAATCCGATCTGTGAAGAATCAACCACGTAACTTACAAGAGCTAAAGAATCTGCTGGTAACATGTTGTTACCAGATGCCACAAGAGGCCTTTAGAAATCTTGTAGCGTACACCCCTCGTTGGGTGAGAGCTATTTTGGGAACACGTGGTGGGCCAACATCATATTAGGCATGTGGTCATAATGATTTCGCTCTTCGGTGTATACCAAATTATTACATTATATCTAATCAGTATATTATCCGCGAGTCTCTTCCATAGATCAGTAGAAACAGCACAATGAGGCTGCGTGCACTGAAATATCTATTTAGTTACGTCACGAGTGGAAAGAAGTGAGCTTCGAATACTGCTGCCAGTCATGCTGCTCACAATTTGAAGTTTTCCATTGGTGAATATGAAAGTCAACTGATAGTTGAGAAATCAATAATAAATATAAAGTGGCAGCAGTCAAACCCTTAACCGGCTGTAACGAATTAACTTGGGTAAAACGAATCGGGCTGAAATCAGCTCGAGCGAATATATTCGCTAAGTAGGCGCTGGAATGAGTGAACCTGTGCATCAGAGAGCATTGCATTCCCCTTAGCTCTCTTATTAGAAGTGGACATTAAGGGGAAAGATAGACACCAATCCTTTTTGTCGGATTACCCGCTAAAAAGGCTATGGCAATGACGACGAGTCTTAGAAAAGAAAGAAATTATTAGTGTCGCTCATTCCCCTTAATGACCACTTCGAATAACAGATCTAAATGGAATCCAATGCTCTTTTATTCATTTGTTTCTATCCAGTGTCATGGTGTCTATGTGAGGAGGACTATCTATTCTCCAACTTTCCTTGGGTTATGCACCAGAGAATAAAGGATTACAAGGAAGAGCCATGTCAGGTTCATTTTCGGTACTGTTGAAATGAGAGGGGTAAAGGAATCGATTTGTCGTAGCAGCAGCAGCCATTGAAAAGCATGGAGAGAGACCAGCTCGGGTACTTTCTAACCACCGGGAAGTCTAGCATACAGTTTTGTGACGTCACGTGCAAAGGCTCTACCAAAAGCTGAAGTGAGTTGCTGCTGCTGGAAAACATTGAAGTAAGAATAACAGTTCTAATTAAAACGGAAAATAATTACGATGTTGATCAAAGAATTTGGAAATTAGTATCCCTTTCAATAGAAAAAAATAGTTCTACAGTAATAAAGATATCTGTTCAGATACCTTTCTGTCACATAGAAAATAAGCTATGCACTGTCAGAAAAAAAAATATTGTCCTTAAAGAAACTTCTCTGCTTAGTTGTGTAATGCAGATATTGTAAGTTTATGATTAGTAGACAAATGTTTTTGTAGCATTTTAACGCAAAATGTGCAAACATTCTGACATATCCTTACGCAAAGGATATTCAAATTCTACTTCTAGGGGCGATCATATTAATTATGGGGAGCAGTCAGTTGGATGGATAGGCAAAACAAGATCAAATCATAAGCATGCTTTCACATGATCAATAAATTCACTGTAAAACATTTTCTGAAATTCATGAGCCACTTTCCGTGATTTCTTTTGTGAATCAACGAAGCATATTTCTGATCCTTTTTTCGTGAAATTACGGGAAAAACTCTAAATTTCAAGGATTTTTCGTACGCCATTAAAATTCTGAATTTTTAGAAACCTTTCCGTAACGTAATTCCTTATGCTAATGGAAAAACTCCGTTCTCACCTTTGCCGTATCCATATGAAGAAACATTTCCAGCAATAGAAGAGATTCACAGAAATGGGGGGGGGGATTAACTGTTAAATTAGTTTTGCAATTCTGTAGAGAGATCGAATATTGTGGATAGTATATCGCATGAATTTTGGTTACTGTGGCACCAGATATTTCTTCTCTTCCCCATTTTGGGCATCAGCTAGTATATATTGTGTTACCATAAAAAACCGGGTACTTAATTTATTGTACATGTATTGTATGATGTCTGGAATCCTTAAAACAAAAGTTATATAGCTATCAAGAGTAAATTTTATATTTAGAAGTTTTGTGAAATAATTACTGATATAAAATAATACATTTCATCTTCTCTTAAAGATAATTGAAAGTCATTGATAGTTGAAAAAAGATCTCAAGCTACAAATCATTCTGTTGCTTCGAAAAATAACGATGCAAAAACAATACTTAATTAGTAAATAGTCCTCCTACAGAAAAAATAAAATTACAAAACGTATTCAAAAAAATAATAAACTCCAATAGAAAATAAAATGACTAAATCACTCGTATTAATGAAAAAAGAAATTCCTCATCACCGCATTACTTTTCCTTAAAACTTTGTCTCAGTGGTTAAGACACGCGGTTTCAACTCAAACGGCCCCACCACTGGAGCAAAAGAATTCTCTCGCGTAAAGGGCTGAAATATTCAGCATGTTGGATTTTGCGAAATTTCTATCTAAATACGGAAAAACTTGAACCTGACTTTTCTGAAATAAACGAAATGACTGACAACGGAAAATCTGAAAATACGGAAGTTAAAAAAACACGGGCACTTTTAAAAACTGAAATTCCGTTAAAAGACTGACCAGCTACTTTGTTGCACGTTATTTTCAGAAATTTTCCGTGAATTCATACCACTTATTTTTTTCAGTGTATTTTACCCAGTGGCATATGGAGATATGGTCAACAACGATCTTTTTATCAGACAATTGTATGAACAGGAGTTTAGTATCCATGAGCAATGCATTAATGTCATGTTGAGTAAATCCACTCGATCAGCCGCTCGCATAAGAAAACCGATCAGGCACGTGTCTTCCGCATTCGCCTACTCCTGCTACGTCGAAAGTTAATGGGCTCCGCCATTTTAGGCGAGGAAAGAATTCTTGATTCGCCTATTAATGTTTCGTCTAAAACTTTCACCTGCTAGAGGGGAGGGATTCACCTGGAGCAAACTTCCTTTTTCACCTATTCCTGCTACGTAGAAAGTTAATGGGTCAAGAAAATGCTATTACATTATTTCGCTTAAGCTTTAGCGGAGTGATTTTAAAAAGATATACATCTTTACCTCCCGTGATTTTTTTTTTTTATCAAAACACTAAATCTTTCGTGCGTAAAACAAAAAGGGAACAATTATTCCCGAGAAAAAAAAGCTAGTTTTATCCCTAGGGTTTGAAACTAGTTTTATTTCTTTAATCGAAAAAAAAAAAAAGCCAAGTAGAAAACAAACTTGTGCAAAGCATTTATAATTTCAAAAAAGGGAGGGAGGGAGGAGGGATGCTATTACATTATTTTGCGTAAGCTTTGACGGCGTGATTTTAAAAAAGATACATCTTTACCTCCCGTGATTTTTTTGATTTTTTTTTTATCGAAACACCAAATCTTTCGTGCGTTAATGTAGGAGACATCAAATGCTGAGCAAAAAGTAATAAACAGAAGGTAGTCGTCAGCGTGATTAAGGTATTAAATGTGTCGTTCAATCAAAAACGAGAGAAACTGTAGTGAGAGGTTGGTTAGGGGTTATGTGCGTGTATGGCAGAGTTCAAGAAAGAGTTGATAATGAAAGAAGAGTAAAAGATGGAGGGAAGTTGATGCGGAGTCTGGACTAAAGCCCACCCGGACACCCACCCGCCCACCGGACACTTGCCCACTATGGATGATTTGTAGATAATACGTAACGTCGGAGGACGTTTCCGGTCTATTCTAGGAAAATTGATCACATAAACATTTATGGACCGTATAAAAATTGAACTTTGTTTTAGAAATGTTGAAATTTAAGGGGGTTACTCCCAAACCTAAACTTATATATATTACCTTTGTTATGGGTTCAAAAAGCTCAAACTTAAATCACAAGACAACGCTGTCAACAAACGAGCAGCACACTTAAAAATTTCGAAAAGTTTAAATTTAGGGGGTGTTAACCCCCAAATGTAAACTAACACATTTTATCTTTTTAATGGGATTCCTGTGTTCACTCTTCTTGTTTGCTTAACTTGAAAACCGTAGAAACAGATTTGTTATAGTGGTAAACGATAAGCTTTTTACATTACAGACAAGAACATATTGTAATGTATCAAAAGTTTCTTCAAAAATTTAAACAGGATGTATATCAGTAATCAAGTACCGATTTTTATTCGCCGTCATGTCGTAACTCGAATTTTTTGGCCAAGAACGAAGAGAGTACATGACTCCATAGGACCAAGGGGTCCAGACACGAGCACAGCTTCACTGCCCGACTACGACATGAGCCCACCGGACATCAGCCACGCCCAAAAATTGCCTGATTTTATTGCTATTGAATGTTCACATGTGTAAATCTGAGTAGCAGAAATTTCCGGTCATAAAAATTCCCCATGTTGGAACGACGTAGAAAAAATAGGCGAAACAAGTATAGGCGATAAAGGAAGTTTGCTCCAGGTGAATCTTTCCCTTCTAGCAGGTGAAGTTTTAGGCGCAACAGGAATAGGCGAATCAAGAATTCTTTCCTCGCCTAAAATGGCGGAACCCATTAACTTTCGATGTGGCGGTAATAGGCGAATCAGGAAGTAACCGATCAGGCATACCCCACGGGTGAGGACAACCAGGATTTCAAAATCCCTTTGAAATTATTCCACGCACAGTTCCACATATTTTAAGACATCGTTGTCTCTTTCGGCTCGTTTCGTTCCTTTACAATTTAAGGAAAATCGGTATAACTCCTTTGCAACTGAATTTCATTTAGATTTGAAATATTTATTCTTTTCGTGTGTCTGTAAAATGACTTAGTGAATAAAGAAACCGTGGACAAAATCACTTTTCTCCCTCAGTTATAAAAGCATTTAAATATCTGACAATACCTAAGAAAGAAATTTCCCGAAAATCGGAAATGAACTTTCACTCAGGCAAAGCGTCTTGTGTCACGCAAATAACTGCACGTAGAGCAGCTGCCTACGTCTTTCCATACAAACAACCTTCTCACTAGGTTACACCGACCGACGAAAGTTCGCGCAAAGCCTCAAAAGGGAATTACCTCACAAGTGCATCTTAATGTGACTGCAAATACTGAATGGAATCTTAAAGCTCGGGAGTTTATTGTATGTTATTATGCGCATTCCAAGAGCTTTGAAAATCATTTACTTGCAGTGTGGATCAAAGGCCATGGAAATATCAAATCACGCTGAAAGCAAACGCTTTCGCTGAAATTTTCTCAGTGGATCATACGAATGAGAAGGAAATAACTGAATACAAACCTTTGAATTCCAGCAAACAATATCTCATTTAAGACGGTTTGAATATTTTTTCAGGTTAAAATTCAAAATACGACCTCTGAAGAATATAGCTGAATCATGCACTCAGAAAACCCGGCTCAATCCAATGACAATAGCAGGTGAAGAAAATATTGAAAAACACTGGCGATTTCACTACTACACATCGTGCAGTTTGTGTTTGGACGACTTAGTGATCCATAAGTTGTCACATTTATGAAATTTCAAAAAAATCCTTGTTTGTCTCATTTATCAGAGCAACCTCATAAATTTTATCAGCATTTCCTGACTACAAATTTAAATTGTACTATTTTCTCTCATAAAGTATGACAGCTTTACAAATATTTTTGGACTTCAGTTTCGCGAAACAGGACACTTAATGAAAGTTCCTTTCTTTTAACGGAATTAGCTAACGCCAAAGATTCTACGGCGTAAAATCTTTATTCTGTTCTAGACAATATTATCAAATGTAAATCGTTTTCAACCTATCCACAATATAGTTCAGTGGGCATGTGCTATCTGGGCCAATCACGTCAATTAACCTTTGTGTGCCATACGGGCGTTGTGTTCTGATGTGGTTCGAAGTCCTCAAAATAGCTTAAATTCTTCGGAGCAGGATTGAGTAAGCAGTTAGGGCCGCGGGATGGCCTAGTGGGCAACGTTCGTGACTGCCACGGAAAGGACCTCAGGTTCGATCCCAGGCAGGTACGAACGCTCGATCCACTAAATATCCGCCGTGCGTCGGATGGGCACGTTAAGCCGTCGGACCCCGGGTACTGGTCCCCCGGTAATAAAACAGGGCGTCTTCCTCCCCTTTCTACTTCGCTTTCGTATCACTTTCCTATCGGACACTCTAGCCCACATCTCCTAGCTTCCTATTTCTACAGGTTGCTTAAGACCTGGGGTCTGTAAGACACTCCCTTACTAAAATCCTCCACATATGATCAGATCAGATCTGAGTAGCAGTTGAAAGCGTACTGGAGTGAGATGCAAGCTGTATGCCGACACCATTGTTTCTAACATAGTTTTAGATAGGCCGGTGGCGGAAATCTTACTTAGATTAGCTGGTTCCATTTCGTTCCACTATTAACTGACTGAACAGACCATGGATTGGGATCTATTCGTGGACTATCCTATTCTTGTGATATGCAGCAGTTTTATGTTCAAAGATTCCATTCTTAGATGGATGCAACTGATCCATGAACGGATGCAACTGATCTACAGCATTCAGATATCGTGTGCATTTCAGCATTGCTATACTGAAATCAAGGTATTAAATGTGCTACACTACAACACACGATCATTAACCTATGCTGTTAACTCCTGACAGAACGAATGCAAACTATCAGACACTATCCTGCTGTTCCAGTCGTGATGAAACAACAAGATCGGAATTCAGCAGAGAAGGCTTTTTGGTCGTTGACAACAACGAAACCCAGATTAATAGTCGACTGCCATACGAGGTGTAGTTATTACATAACGATAGTGACGCTATAACTTTAGTTAAAAAAGAATATTACCTTTTAAACTTTTTTCTCCTTCAATGTACTCCCTTTCCACATCAACAGACCGCCAGAGATCGCGTTAACGCCTGGACAGGGTGTAACGTACCAGGAGATGTGACGTACCTGCCAGCAGGACGCACACGACATAAAGGCAGATAGGAATCAGAATAATCGTCCGCGTAGCTTAATTGGTAGAGCAACTTATTCCGGAATGAGTGGACCCGGGTTCGAACCCCGGCGCGGATAAAAATGACGGAGAAATTCACTTCGTTATAAGGGGTATTTCACGCATCGAAAACAAACATTATTTCCTAAAAAAAAAGTAGATACATATTTTTACTGCTCCAAATATTTTCCATCCTGATTTAAAAACCGGTCTCTAGGGGTTGATTTTTTTTTAATAACTATCATTATTATTTTTTTCCTCGACTGTTTAACACAGCAGTTGTGCCATTGATAACGTAGTTCCTCCCTCATTCCCCACTCCCGCCTCTGCCAGCCCGGCAAATGACAAAGATACAGAAAGGCCGTAGGGGCATGTAAGCCCAAACGAAATGGGGGGAGGGGGATATATATATATATTTTTTTTTTTTTGAGAGAGAGAGTTCCGAAGGTTTGTAGACAGCGTTGTCGAATAATTTCAACACTAAATAAAAGTAAAACCTACTGATGATGTTCTGTTATATTCATTAAAAGAACAATGTGAAATGCCATGGATTTTACTTCAGTGTACTGAAAAGTGACTTCTAGCAAATGAACAGAACTGAACTTAACAAAGCAGACTATTTTTTATTAAAAACATGCGAGACTGAGATCATTCTCAATTACAACCTGTTTCGGTACTATAAATTGCATGTGTAGGAAGAATTATAGTACATATATCACAGAATTTTCATCTTTGCCGCAGAGGTAAAAATACATGTTTTTAACCTTAGGAATTATTATTCTATTTTAAATTTTGTTATACTTATTAAAATAACTGCGTGTCCAAAGAACAGATTTTTTTATTGTAATGCATATATTTTAATAGAATTGAAAAAAAAATTGTGTTTTAGAAGTGAGAATTTTTATGGCAATCGTTTGTAAAACGAGGGGGAGGGGTGATGCTAATTCCAGAAATCACAAAATACTTCTTGAAAATCATGCGAGAATATTTTTACTCCCTGTCCAAAAACTTACCGCGACCACTGTAGACCGCTGCACTCTAATCTTTCACTCAGCAAACCAGTTCTGTAGCTCGTCTGCTGTGATCCCTTTGAGAAGCGTGGTCGTTCTCTTCTCCAGCACAGTAACAGACTCAAAACGGTTCCACTTGAGTACAGATTTGACTTTAGCGAAAAGTCGCATGTGGTCAAATCTGGAGGGTAGGCAGGATGTTCAAGCACTATAGTACGTTCCTCTAATGAAAACTGCTTGACTGAGAGCACTGAATGAGCTGGCGCGTTGTGCTGTGAAGAATGAAACCATTTTTCAACAACTGTAGCCTTTTTTTTCTGATTCGCTTTCTCAAAGTCACCAGAACTTGTTTGTAGTAATGCTGGTTCACTCTTGCTCCATCGGCAACCCACTCTGCCAAAATTATTCCTTTAATGTCAAAGAAAACAATTGAAATGGCCTTCAACTTACTTTGTCATGCTTTCTTTATCCTAGAAGACAATAATATTTTTTCAATGTATCGCCTGTTTTTTCGCTTCAGGGTCATACTGGAATATCCAGGTTTCGTCAGAAGGGATAACACTTTCCAAAAGGTTGGAATTCGTATAAATTTGGCCCAGAATGTCAGCACAAATTCGCTTGCAATTCTTTTGGTTCAAGCATGAGAAGGTTCGGAACTATCGCGGCACAAACCTGTGTCGTGTTCAGATTTTCTTATAAAATCTGCCTAACACTCTTTATAGATGCTCACCGTTTCTACTATCATTCTGATACTCAGTCGTCGACCATCTGGAAAAAATTGCGTAGATTTTGTCTACATTTTCTTCTGTTTTTGAAGTGCTTGGGCGTCCCGGACATTCGTCGTCCTTAATGCTCTCCCGGCATTCACTGAGCCCCTTATGCTACGGAAAAAACACGCACACGAGACATGCATTCTTTCCTGTACGCCTCATTTAATACAGAAAAAGATTCGGTAAGCGCTTCCTTTAACTTCACCAGAAATTTCACGTTTATCCGTTGCTCAATTCTTGAACTCAGCAGTTTCCTTACGACTGACAAACAGCACGTCTGTTTTCATTCACACGTGTCACCGAACTAACGCAGGAGTGAGGCTAACTTTGCATTTCTGGTTGTGAACAGTTGAAGGTCAATGGCCTCCCATTCACTTTCAACCTTCACCGCGCGTTTCTTTCGCCACAGGCACTGTCTTATTTCACAGCCATACCTCGAACTTCATGCGTTACGAATTATGACTGGTTGTGCGTTGATATTTCTGTTCCTCTACCAGTGTCGTACTCAGCTTGTCTGTTACCTTACATACATCATGTTAGCCTCCATCGAATGCTTTCGCCAACGAACTGTTTCCGATCACAAGACTGCAGTTGACTTTGCGATTTGTGGTTGTTGGGTCATTTCACACACACTAAAGAGTGAAAACCTCAGAAAATTTCCTGTCTTCCTGATATTTTCATACACGTACGTTTGGCAGCACCTACCATGTTCAGAGGAGGTGATCCTATTTTGACTAAAGTCAGTGAAAATGAAAACAGTTACACGGGAAATTATTGAATATTCAGATTATTACAAACGATATTAGCCCACATTCTTCCAAACAAGCGCCGACTCAGACATGCATTTAGTCGAAAATGGGTTTGCACGTCGTCCTGCTTTTCGTCATATATATATATATATATATTGAAGATGCATACATTAATATTATTAATAACATCTATGAAAATGCAAGTGCAAAGATTAGGCTGTTTGAAAATACAACACACGTAAAAATTGGAAAGGGAGTGAGACAAGGTGACACCATATCTCCGAAGCTCTTTAATGCCACATTGGAGGGTGTTTTTCAGTCGCTGAGCTGGGAAAACAAGGGGATAAAGATTAATGGAGATTATCTAACCCACCTTCGTTTTGCTGATGACGTAGTCATTTTTGCAACTACCCCATCAGAGCTGCAGAGTATGATCCAGGAACTTGCTGACAAAAGTAAAGAAGTGGGATTAAAAATGAACTTTCAGAAGACAAAAGTGATGTTCAATGCTTTTACAAGAAATGAAGATTTATCGATTGATGGAGAAAAGCTGGAGATAACAGACACGTACGTTTATCTTGGACAGCAGATATCAAGTGAGGGTCACATTGATGAAGAAATTAATCGGCGTACAAAACTTGCCTGGAGAGCTTTTGGAAGAAACAGCATAATTTTCAAGAGCAATATGCCATTATGTCTTAAAAGAAAAGTGTTTGATCAATGCATCCTTCC
This sequence comes from Macrothele yani, assembly GCA_039090855.1. Classification (NCBI taxonomy): domain Eukaryota; kingdom Metazoa; phylum Arthropoda; class Arachnida; order Araneae; family Macrothelidae; genus Macrothele; species Macrothele yani. The sequence goes on from CM077012.1 coordinate 14,038,694, forward strand.
AGTGCTTACGTATGGTGCAGAGACGTGGACCTTAACTAAAAGAGACATACAAAGGCTGCAGACAACTCAAAAAAAGCATGGAGAGGTGCATGCTTGGTGTAACCAGGAGAGATAAGAAGAGGAACTCGTGGATCCGAAAAATGACAAGAGTGGAAGACATCATGATCAGAGTTAAATCCCTGAAATGGCAATGGGCTGGACATACTGCCAGAAGAACAGATCATCGATGGACAGCCGAAATTTTAGATTGGATTCCAAGGGACAGGAAAAGACCCAGAAGAAGACCACATAGGAGATGGGTGGATGAAATTCGAAAGTATGCAGGGGTGACATGGAGGAGACTGGCACAAGACAGACCGTTGTGGAGGAAACTTGGGGAGACCTTCGTCCAGCAGTGGATTGATAATGGTTGACAATGATGATGATGATGATATATATTCCACAGGTCTGTTCCACTAACTCCTAATTGAGAGAGATTATGGCATTTAAGCTAGTTGTTTGCTGTATTTTAAGCTTCTGATAGTTTTAGCTTAACTTGCTTAATTAATTCAGTTCTTAGCTACATGTTCTTAGAGAAAGTTTTAGAACATGTATTGAAAGTTTTTGAATAATTAACTGGTAACGACCACAGAAAGGAATCGGCATAAGAGATAAGACTTAAGTAACAAACCCAAAGTCTTTATTCTTTCATCCACCGAAAGGTCAAATCCATGTATACAAGGTGACTCTCAGGTCCTCTCACAGAATCCAATCCAATGACAGCAACAGTCGATCATATATATCTCAGCGAGCTTTATATCACCGTTTTACAATCTCCTCGTAATCTCTACAACGCTACGAACATAGATCTCGACAAATTCGCCAACTGTACACTTTCTACATTCAGTGTTGTGATTTTTATCTTGCTTTGTCCCACTGGCAGCGTTGACAAATAATAAAAGCAATTCGGGGTAGTAATGTGTTAAGTGAGAAAACGTTTAACAGAGACATAACATAATCTATATAAGAAATGAGGGTCACATTGATGGAGAAATTAATCGGTGTATAAAACTTGCCTGGAGAGCTTTTGGAAGAAACAGCATAATGTTCAAGAGCAATATGCCATTATGTCTTAAAAGAAAAGTGTTTGATCAATGCATCCTTCCAGTGCTTACATATGGTGCAGAGACGTGGACCTTAACTTAAAGAGACATACAAAGACTGCAGACAACTAAAAGCAGCATGGAGAGGTGCATGCTTGGTGTAACCAGGAGAGATAAGAGGAACTCGTGGATCCGAAAAATGACAAGAGTGGAAGACATCATGATCAGAGTTAAATCCCTGAAATGGTAATGGGCTGGACATACTACCAGAAGGACAGACCCTCGATGGACAGCGGAAATTTTAGATTGGGTTCCAAGGGACAGGAAAATACCCAGAAGAAGACCACACGGGAGATGGGTGGATGAAATTCGAAAGTATGCGGGAGTAACATGGAGGAGACTGGCACAAGACAGACCGTTGTGGAAGAAACTTGGGGAGACCTACGTCCAGCAGTGGATTGATATTGGTTGACAATGATCATGATGATGAGGATGATGATATAAGAAAAACTCAGAATGAAGGTTATTTCGAGGTGCATGTCACAGGATGATGAACGGGGGTAGACAAAATTTTCAGGGGTACCCCAAGATTTTGAGGCGCCAGCTTCCTTTCTTCAGGAGCCAGTATATTTTTTTTTCAAGAGATACGAGGAGAAAACGACGGTCGCTCTAAACAAAAACCACACATGCAGAATTGCAACTAACAGTCAAAATTAATGTAATATTTCTTAGATACTGTTCAATAATTCAGTGCAATATCACAACTAACACTAGGGAACATACTATGCATTTGTTTTAATAGTTACATTTCTAAATAGGTTTTCATTTCAGGAAGTTCAGCTTTTTTTCTCCTGTGTATAAAACCACTGATTAACGAATACACTTATAAAACACTCCACGCGAAATCAGTGGTAGCTACGGATATCTCTGGTGCTTACTCTGCATGCTTGTACGTATATGTCTTGGGTTGCACTGCGAAACTTCAGCTTGAATCATTACTGCCAACATTGTAGAATTCATAGCATCTCTGGTGAGAAGGCCAAAAATAGATATTCGCATCTTCGTTATTCTGATTTTGCGGTAAGTAGTCTGCAAATAATATGCAAACAGAAATCCATATTCTGTACCTGTTGCTTTATTAAAGAGGTGGAAGCTCCACAATAGAAATCCAAATTTTGCAAAATAAAATTTTCTGAATGGAATTTGAAAACTCAGGCGCCATGACGACTAGGCACCTTGGATTTGTCTACCTCTGATAAGTGCAGGTATGAAAACTGAGGTGGGATGCTTTTTAATCATGTCGCAGACATTTTGGATGGGGGAGAGAGATATAATGTCCTCGATGTCAATGTGAAGGCATCGCGTACAGCAAAGCTGGTCTAACGGGGTTAATATGATTCATCTAATGCTAGTGCTACAAGAACGTGCATTGCCCTGCTCGCATTACCCATAATGGTAAGAAACGGGATTACTATTGGGTTTATCACATTTTGTGTGTGTCAATGTAATAATGAACTGCCATGCTGCCCTTCACCAACGTGAAAGAGATATGAGGAGAAAGTCTTTCTGTGATCGATAGCTTCCATTCCATTATACTAGCTGTTTGTAATGTGTCCAACAACTTACACTCCCAATAGTTCTCTGACCTTCATGCTAAAGCAAAGACGGCTGTCATTACTAAACACTGCTGAAAGCCATTCCATCCTTCAGTTGATTCTTGAGCGACACCACTAAAGACGTTCATACAAAAAGTATGAATAAGATAAAAGGAGTTCGAGTGAGTTTTGCCAGTTTTCAGCAACTGGTCACGACCTGTGCGACAAGTCACGCTAGAGAAACAAAATGCTCCTAATCTAAAAAAATCCAACAAAAATGGATGACCAATTTATTGAAATCACCCTTCCGCTACAACTGTCGGTCTTTCATTCAGTGCTTCTTTGTAGGTCCTGTGGTTAATGTTTGAACATGTGAGCGTTCCTCTTACTATTGTCTTAAACGTTGATGAACTTTTAAACACCTCTCAGCCAATTCAATCAACAATGATGCGCAAAAAGATTCTTTTCTTTCGTACACGGACTATCAAGTCTTCCAGTTGAACATAAGAAACACTCAATCTTCCTCTCGGCATTTCGTTGGAAACGAAATAACTCAGAATAAAAAACTACGCATATATTTACCCCAGTGGTGCAGCACTTAAAAGAAAATTCAAGATTAACATTTCATCAATTTTATTGAAAATTTTGGAATGACGCCTAGTTCCGTTTTGAACTTTCGACATCGGACCACAGGCAAAATGTTTTATATAAACTAAACAGACTCATGAGTATTGAATAGTTATGGATCCAAGAACATATTCGTTCACAAAATTCTAGGATATGACACAAATATTCTAAACTTTTATCTGAACTGGAGAAAACATGAACCTAAGTGATTTTGCATGCTTTGAAAATAAATCAGCTTTATTGTCCCTTTTCAAAAGCTCAAGCAACCAAATCCTACTGCTCGTAACGTGGATATTTCCTTTTACATGGCTTGGTATGTTCATATTTGTTCAAAAGTCGGAAAGCAAAGAAAAATTTAATATTTATTTTTCATATTTAATACTTGTTTACTTACTTTAAGATATCAATACAAAATGCTCTCTTGCAAGAAACCAAGTTAATTACAAGATTTACTTCATATGCAAAGGTTTCTTAAAATATTACATTGCCAGACTGATGAACGCGGATTTACTACACCCAAAATTGTAAGAACTTTTGCCATTCGTCAGTATATCATAAAACCAAAATTTAGGATTTCAGAACACGATCAGCCAAAATAACAATGAACTGAGTTCCAATCTCAGCATTCACTACAATTTTTTCCACGATTTCTCTTCTACATTCCCGCTATGAGCATCTAATATAATGTTTACATACACTGGTGCCCAAAGCCTAAGGAAGAACACTATTTCGAAAGATTAGCCACAAAATAAGACAACTTTTTGTGGCAATTCGCATGAGTGGGGACGTTCAATAGAAAGCCAGAGCACATGTAAAATGTCGAATCGTGCGTACAGGGATCACGTGGTATCGCTTAAACGGATAAGAGAAAAGGGCGCGATAAGCGACATACTGTATGTTCGAAGGAAAATTTGGACTTGAAGGCATTCAGGTGCGAACATGCAATTACGTTATGTTTCAAGACATCTAGATGATTTCACGCGGGGAAGAATTACAGAAAAGCTGAAAGAAGGCCGCCTAGTGAGTGATGCTGCCAGGGAGTTTGGAATTATGCATAGTGTGGTATCCAGGCTATAGGCAGCGTTTCTAACCAATGGAATGTGTTCCAGACGCATGCTAGGAGATTGCCCTCACTCTACTTCGACGTATGAAGACAGATGTTTAGCCGTAACAGCGAAACGTAATCCCCGCACCACGGCCGGTCAGTTTGCGAGTCGCCTCCATTCAAGCACAGAAACGAAGATGTACCGACAAACTGTGGCCTTACGTCTGCGATATATAAGGCTATATGCCCGAACACCTGTTAAATGTGTCCCTCTATCCATGGCTCAACGTAGCGCACGTTTTCAGTGGTGTATCCACAGAAATTGGACACGTCACCAATGGGTCTATGTACTCTTCACAGAAGAGAGTCGTTTCAGTATGTCCGCTGATTCTAGACGTCAGTTGATCTGGCATGAAAGTGGTGCTGCGCACCAGCGCGAGAATGTACAGGAAAGTGACAGATAGGGTCATGGTATGGTGCAGCATCATGTATAATGAACGCACCGAGCTACGGGTGCTGGAAATTGAGACTATGACTGGCGAACAATATTGCAACGAAGTTCTTCACCGCCATGTTCGATTATTCCGTGGTGCTGTAGGCGAATACTTTCTATTCATGGATGACAACGCAACAACTCATCGTACGAGAGCAGTGCAGACAATTCTGGAGACAGAGGATATTCATCGCACTAACTGGAAATCATGCTCCCAAGATCTCAACCTCATCGAACACGTCTAGGATGCAATGGGGAGACGTATTGGTGCTCCTCCTCCAGAAAACAAGCAGGGCCTCATCCGCGCGGGAGAAGTGGTCCAATTTGTCCCACGAATTTCTGGATGACTTGGTGCTCAGCACGCCACAGCGTAGTGAGACCTACATTGCAGTTCGAGGGGGACATATTCCATACTTAAATGTCTCTCCGCTTGGTTATCGCTAAGCAGTGTACATCCATTCTCCAACTATCTCCTTCGGAAGTTCGTAATTTTTGCGTAAAGCCTGATTACAGTGTAATTTTTGCGTTAACCCTGATTACAGTGTAATTTTTGCGTAAACCCTGATTACAGTGTAATTTTTGCGTCATTTATTAACAAGTGTTTGTCTTTTCATGTGTTCGTATGCTGGAAATATTATTTTCACATTTGGTTATTGTTATGTATTGTTTTTCTTATACAGGTAAAAATGTAGCCGGTCCTTAGGTTTTGGACACCAGTGTATATACATATACACTGCCTGACAGAGAAAATGCAACACCATGAAGGAACGCTCGAAAACAGACCAAACTGCACACACAGGTAGCCAAGTAAGTCCTGAACAAATGATTTAACTGTCATATACAGACTAGGCTCCAGTGGCTGAATATACATGATTATTAATAAGGAGTGTGGTACCCATTTTAAACGATATAGCGTTGAATCCGACGTGGAATCGAGGCAATGAGAGTCCGAATAGAGACCTGGGGTATGGTGGACCATGTGGTATTGATCCGAGTCCACAGTTCATCTTCATTTGCGGGGGTGGGAGGGTACTCAACCGACGTCCAATCGTGTCTCACAGATGCTCGATGAGTGAGAGGTTGAGGGATAGTGATGGCCGTGTAAAGTACTCAGGCTGACCAGAGCGGTATGCGGCCGGGGGTTATCCTGTTGAAAAACGGCGTTTGGGATGCTCTGCAGATACGGTGGTGCCACAGGCCGCAGCACCTCGTCAGAACAGCGGCGTGCCGACAGTGTGCCGGTAATATGTACCAGCGGTGAACGGCTGTTGGCGCTGATAGCACGCCACACCATGATTTCACGTTGCCGGGCCGTGTGGCGCTCCACAATGGCGGAGGAATCCGCCCGTTGGCCACATCGCCTCAGCCTCTCACACGGCGATCATCCGTGGTGAGACAGAACCGCGATTTGTCGCTGAACACCACACTGTTCCATTTCGGTACCGCACGCAGCTCTGGAGCGACACCACTCCAAGCGGTGACGACGATGGCTCGCTCTCAACTGGTAACCTTCGCAATGGACGGCTGGACAGCAAACCAGATGCAGCCCATCGACGCGACACTGTCCGCGTCGACACCGGAGCATCCAAACCTTTCCGTACACTCCGCAAAATGTCGCCCGTTGTGGCCTGTGTGTCCGCTACGGCATGACGTCGGATGCGACGATCGGTGCTCTCTGACGTCCGTCTAAGACGTTGCACAGATCCTTCCTGGTACCACTGTCTCCAAATGCGACCGACGATTGTGGCAGCACTTTGCGTTTCTTCCGCAATACGACGCAAGGACCATTCGGCAGTACGAAGGCCTACGATGACACCTCTCGTGAACTCATCCGTTTGACGAAATCGCGTACGAAGGAGTCTTAACGGCAGTAGCACCTCTTGTTCGCTCTCCAGACACTGTTACAGCAGAACCAGTCACTTCTCGCGGCCGTGACGATGTCTCGACTGATTGCCTCACGGGCTGGTTGTCAGCTTATATCCCGCCCGCCGTTCGTGCGATTGGCCTGCAAATGCATTCATTTGCATAATTTGTACGTGTGTACTTACCCTGCAATTTGCATAACGCGGAGTTCACGTTTTCGTGTTGTGACATTTTCTCTGTCAGGCAGTGTATATACGTACTATCATCGTCAACTAATATCAATCCACTGCAGGATAAATGCCCCCCCCAACACACACACTAAGCTTATTTTATTACTGTCTTGAGCCAGTCTCCAGGTCTCTTCGGCATGCTTTCGAATTTCATCCACCCATCTCCCACGTAGTCTTTCTTCTTCTGGGTGTTTTTCTAGCAGTATATTAAGCCCACTGCCATTCCAGGGATTTTACTTTGAAGATAATGACTTCCACTCGTGTCATTTTCCTGATCCACGAACTCCTCTTCTTATCTTACCTGGTTACCCCAAGCATGCATCTCTCCATGCTGTTTTCAGTTGTCTGCACCCTCTGAACGTCTTTTTTAGCTAAGATCCATGTCTCTGCTCCACACGTAAGAACTGGAAAGTTGCATTGATTAAACATTTTTTCTTTTAAGACATAATGGTAAATTGCTCTTGAAAATCGTACTATTTCTCAGCCCCCAACTTGAATTTTCAAGCGCCCAAACCAAATTTAGAATGAATTATTCCAGAAAATGGCAAATGGAACATCCATACCTTGACTCGAGATTGCAACCCAGACCCAACAGTACGAGAAGTCAAAATCCCGCTCCCTAGAAAACTCCGCGACGGTCAGACCATTTGTTTCGTTGCATTAGTAAGAGTCTTGAGTAGTATCGGTTCATACGTAAGTTTATTATACGCTATGTGACTTTAAACATCACTTTAAACAATTTCCGTACGAGAGAAAATTAGTAACTCGCCGTCGCTTTTTGGTTGAATAGGCAGCCCGTTCTTCAGAGCTATCTATAGTTTTACCATTTCGAGCCGCTATCTGAAGCCAGCAATTTTTTTTTTTATTGAAGGTTTAACGACCACCGTGAGCAACTCAATGGGCTATAAGCAGTCGCCCGTCCCTAATTTGGGGTCACTGGTTCCAGGGAAGGGAGAGAGCCAGTGCCGTAAGACAAACACAACATCCATGCCTCACCGGGATTCGAACCCGGACCCCGTTCGGACGAATGATCAGATGCCATCGCTTAGACCACTGCGCCACCGGGCGGCGCAAATTTTATTTACGGGTAGACGACGATTCATCCGAGCCTTTTTTGCTTACGGGGTTAGTTATTCATTCAGAAAGAAAACTCAGATCGACACCATCTATCTGAAGCGCGCCAGTTTTCAAGTATTTCAGCATACATTGCGAGAACTGAGGTGTCAAACACACCGACTTAATGTTTTCAAACTGAGTGATCTGTTATAAGTTTGAATATTGAATTAATTATGAAACATCAATAAATAAACTGCCTTTCCCCATTTCGGAAAAATTGAAATGCATAATAAGCGAAATAAGAAAGTCTACATGTCACTTCGATTTCATGAACTAATATAAAATTGCGTGCATCACAATGATTTTTCGGAGTTCTGTTTTCCCGTAAATAAAAATTTACAATGAGAGTGTTACATTTTAAGTTCTACCTCTTAAGAGCGTATGCTTTCTTAAAGTAAAAACAAATATGTCACTTCGCAGCGCGCTGTCAAAGAAGTTCAGCCAATACTGACTTTATCAAACCCTCGCTTTACCCTGTCTTCAATTTCTAGGTGCAATTATTTTCTGGTTACAGGCGTACGATCTCCCTTTATACTGACTCAGCTCATTGGGAACTATTAGAATAAAGTTTGCTTCACGATTGGTTTCGCTTTACTTGCATTTCACTTTTATTGATTTCATTTTTTAAAAACCCACATTTTTCTAGTATTTGAATCTCTCATGGAAACTGTTCGACCGATTACGTAATAAAAGGTGATTGTAAACTCCAACAAAACAAGAGGGGGATAGTACACATCAAGACGAACACTACACAATCCACCAACAAGTAATTTGACACCTGTGATAGCAAAGGAAAACGAAGTTTATTCACCTTCAATAGTTGGTGGTGCCTCCAGGAGCACCGATTACAGCTGCGACCCTCCGGGGCATACTCTTAACCAGGCATTGTACGACGGCTAGCGGTATTTTCTTCCACTCTGCTTGGAAAAGACAGGTCAGTTCCTTCACCGATTTCGGACGGTGGGGGCACCCCTTAAGTCGACGCTCCAACTCCTCCCAGAGGTGCTCGATAGAGTTAAAGTCCGGGCTCTGCGCAGGCCAGTCCATTCGATTAACCCCATTGCCACCCTACCAAGCCATGGTGGACCTCGCAACATGACAGGTGGTATTGTCATCCTGAAAGTAACATGGGTCCACCCCGTAAAACTGCCACAACGTAGGAAGCGCATGGTCATCCAAAATGGTGCAGTAGGTCTCGGCGTTTAGTCTACCAGGAATTGCGACCAAGGGTCCCGTGCCATACCAGGAGAAACACTCTCATAGCATAATTCCACCGCCGCCGAACTTCACAGTTTGAACAATACATTCCGGCAGGAAGCGTTCTCCAGGCAGACGCCAAACCAAGACTCTGCCATCCGAACGGTAGAGGGTGAACCTTGATTCGTCGCTCCAGAGAACCTGTTTCCACTGTTCAACGGTCCACTGTCGACGTTCTTTGCACCACGTTAGCCGAGCAGCGCTATTGGACTTGGTGATCAAAGGCTTGTGGGCGGCAGCACGTCCATGATAACCGAGCAGATGGGCTTCCTTACGGATGGTATTCATCGAAAGAACACTCCCGGATGCCTGTTGAAACTCCTCGCGGATGTGGCCCATCGATTTGGTGCAGTTCTTCCGAATTTCTCTGGCCAGCACCCGTCGGTCTCTAACTCCCAGTTTTGTGGGTCTGCCGGGTCGGGGCACATTCCGACAGTCACCTCTCATCTTCCACTTGCCAATCACGTAGGCCACTGTCGATTTTGGGTACTTCAACTCGCTGGATATGTCACGTATGGATCGGCCATTTCTGTGATACCCGACGATTACACCTTTCTCGAAATTAGAGAGCTCCGAACTGCGTGGCATCTTGCATGCGACTGGTTGCGTTGTTGTTTCCCACACGATATTTAACGGCGGCGGCCGTGACGTGTATCAGGATCGCAGATATCGTCGATTGCAGGGGTGTCCAATTACTTGTTGGTAGATAGTGTATTTGCAATGGAACCTAGGCTGCATTTCACTCCTAGTGCCAGAAGAGAGTAAAGTTACATATGCACGTTGAGCCTTCAACAGTGAAAAAAAAAGAGACATACCTAATTTATGAGTTGCACAATTCCAATCGCATCAGAGAAAGCCTCAAAGGAGCTGCTCAAACTGGCGTCCAAGGGCGTCGTTGTACAGCCCACACCGGAGAATGAAGGACTGTCGCACCCTCTCGTAGACTCCCGGTGTGGTGTTGATTTTGTCTGCAGCAACAGCGAATCGCGCGACGAGATCTTCCAGGAGTCCACAGGTGTCTCGTACACCAATGTTTTCATGTGCCCTTAGAAGTCCAGTGGATTAAGGTCTGGGGAGCGTGGAGGCCAAGCCACAAGTCCACCGCGTCCAATCCACCGCCCGAGATATGTCACATTTAAAAAGCATCGGACCTCGGTGGCAAAGTGTGCTGGGGCCACATCCTGCATAAACCACATGCACCTCCATGTGGTAAGCGGAACATCCTGCAACAGACCGGGAAGCACTTGCTCCAGGAACACACGGTACGCTGCGGCGGTCAGACGTATACGTCAATTCTCATGTGATGTTCGCACAGTAATATCGCTGAACGGCTTCGGCTGCGTTTTTAAATGTTTGCTCCTCATCGTCTAAGCACGTGTCCAGCGCACCTGATTTGCATCTTGTGCTTTTCATGCACTGGTTGGAATTCCGTGTGCCTGCTGGACGTTTTTTGAACGTGCTCTTTTCTGGCACTAGGGGTGGAATGCGGCCTTAGGTTTCATTGCAAATATTGTCAGTCTTGATGTGTACTATCACCCCTCATGTTTTGTTGAAGGAGTTTGCAATCACCCTGTATAAACTGCATCTTGTCCTACCAATTTCTAAGATTCCTAAGAATTTAAAGTGCTTCCGAAACACCAAATTTTAAGCCCAGTATTTTTTTTTAATTTCGCCATTTTCTTATACTGACTTTAAAAAATCTTTAAAAACAGAAAAGGATGTTCTTTCTATTCCACTTCTATATCAAGTATCTGCAACAATGAAAAACAAGTTCCCAATAATGTTAGAAGAATGCGCACGTAAAGCATTTGGAGGACAAAAGTGTTAAGTATACTCTCATCCGTTTAACACCCGTACTATAGTTAATAGGGGATGGCTACATTTTATACATTGTTTTTCGAAGAGTCCTTTTCATGCTATTAATAGATCTCTATCAATCTTGGTGATGCTCTTTCTGACTAGTTGAAGAAAAAAAATTTTGGCGTGCATCCTCAGACAAAGCAGCCATACTTTCGACATTAACACTCGCGATTTTAGTGCCAGAGTATATGGCATCTGCAGTAATTTCTGTCTCTTTCTGTGCGCTACGCTCTACTTTAATATTATTTGTCTCCCACGAGCACTTAAAGACACAGTAAATCTCCTTCTTCCAATATACACCCTCTAGTTCCAGGGAAGGCCGAAAACTAGTGCAGTCAAACGAAGCAGTACATTCAGGTTTTACTCTGTCTTCGAACCCCGGCCCAGCAATGTGAGGAAACAAAAGTTAGGTCATTGAATCGTCGGAAGACATGAAAAATAAGCATATCTTTAAAAACATCCAATAGCTAGTGCCTCCCTTCCCGAAATGTATGTGTGTAAACAGTAACGTTTTCTCAAATAGCCAATAACGTCTTCCGTGAATTCAACATCCAAAAGTGAATAAATGCTCTACAGCGACGTTTTTCATGAAACACGCACGTCTGTGACTAGCAGAACTGATCCAGTAATACATTACTGACTGTTTTGCTTTTCAACTACTCTTCAACGATAGATACTAAAAAAAATCTCTCTATTTTTTCGGAAAAGATTACTTCACACAAGCAAATCTCTATTCAAGTGCACTCCGTTGCAAAGACTACAAACAAGCAGGCATTTTTAGGCAAACACTATGATGAAACTTACTGTAAAACCCAAACGAGTGGCATAACTACTTTTTCAAAACGAACATAAGATATTTCCCTCCGTCTGAACCAGGCGAAAACAAGGTTCTACATTTTCGAATGTCGCTGGTTACTTTATTACTCTACTTCCACTTAGCAAAACTGATCATATTAAACCAAAAAGCAATGCATTATCAGGCAGATGCGTGACAGACTTGTGTACTGTATGTCGCAAAGGCGAAGATCAGATAGTGCGTTGTTCCTTGACAAACTGTCAAGAGCATTTCCTAATTTCTGGAGAATTGCGAAAATCAGATATCGGATTAAATTTACCTGTTCTACAAAGCAGAATATCAGAAAGGAAATTGCTGTTTTGTTAAAACTGCCGGGAGAAATACAAATATACAGAATTTACGTATAGGGTTTTAACAGTTAGGACCCGTCAAATCAAAAATCAGCAGTTTTAAACGAAGTACTTAGGGTTCAAATAAAAAGATTCTGTGTTAAGCATCCTTTGAAGTGCAATCTATTCTTAAATTACCAAATATCCGGTTACTGAATTTCAGAGTACCCATATAACAAAAAGTTCATACCTATCTCATTAATAATATTAAGATGACATTTAACATGTCCGTTCCCTTTTGAATTGCGTATCACCAGTGAAAAATAAATTTAATCCCCAAATATGAAAGTCATTAAAAAAAAGAATATACACTGCCCTACCATTAATAACCGAACATCCTTCAACTGAACTAAGTCTTACGCATGCACCATGTGACAGTCCCAGCTATAAATATGCTCGTAGGGCTATGATGAGAAAATAGCACGACTGTTAATGCAAGATGCCTCGATAGACAGAGTGAACTGATTTTCAGTGCGGATTCATACTGCGGTTCCACATCAGCAATCGCACTATACATGACTTTTGGAGGCAATGAAGGTCCCTAAAATCGACTGTTGGCAATGTGATATAAATCAAAAGGGTCTGAGGATGAATCTGCCAAGAAATGACAGGAGAGCTCTGCAAATCCCTGTCCGCTTAGAACGCAAATTGGCATTATCTCAAATCACGCATATGATATGTGGGACTACTGGGACTGATATTAGCACCAGTACAGTGCATAAGACACTTCACAATATGAGTTACCACAAGCTGCTGATCACTTCAACTACCGTAAAACCACACGCCGATTAGGTGCTGTAAGAAACGTCTATCTTCGACTGCAGACCAATGGTAAACTGCGCTTTGGATTGACGAGTCATGGCACAGTCTACCGGTCTAGTGAGTGTTCTTGGGTGTGGAGAATCCCGGAGGAAAGCTACCTTCCAGGCAATGAAGTTTAGTTGAGGCAGCGTCATCAAATGAAGCTGTTTTTAGTGGTTCGGCTTAGACCCACCCCAGGCAGCACAGTCTTGAAATTTAACGTAGGCCCAACACTGAGCCACCGACTTTTAGGAATAGAAGACGGTGGCTTTGTGTTTGGCCTACGTTAAATTGTAAGGACGTGTTACACCTGGGATTAGTAGTTTCGAACAAAACCATTAATGCTGAGCTCTTCCTAGAAGTCCTGGGAAATTATGCGTTACCAAGGTTGTAGCAATATTTTGAGAAAGGCAAAGACCTCCATCAGCAGAACAACGCATTATGTCATACTGCTTGTGTTGTTGCATATTGGCTTGAGGGCATGAACGTCGAAAGTTGAACTGGCCAGCCCAGAGTCCTGACTTGTTCTACAGAAAATCTCTGATGAATTGGACCATCGAATGTGTGAAGAAAGAGAACCCCAAAAACCATAGATGAACTTGAAAGCCGAATAGCGAAACATATCGGCGGACATTTAAAAAACCTAGTGGAGAGTATTCCACGAAAACTTCACACTACCATGAGGGCCAGAGGTTCCAGCAAACAATATTAAATTTTCTTTAAATACAGATTGTTTGTAGACATGCAGGTTTCCTGATATTAATGGTAGGTCAGTGTACGTAACTGTTAGAAATTTAGTATTTTTAATATTTATAAATATTGACAGGTAGCATTTCATTTCAGAATTTTACTGTTTAACGTAGCACCAGCATAAACACTCGACTTTTTTAATTTCGGAATTTTCGGCTAAAATTTCATTAGAACACGGCACGTTATCTCCGATTTTGCAAAGCTTTTTCTCTGGAAATCTACTGGGGAATCTGTCAGATGAGTGTTCTTCGTGGCAACATTGCCGAAACAGTTAACTACACGAAAATCATCCTGCGCACAACGGTGCGTTTCACTGCGATCTCAGGTTCTGAACACATGAAAAACTGTCTTCTTTTTAACGATACTTTTCATCTTTGATTTCGCATGCGCTGAAATCTGATTCCGAAATTGATTGCTCAATAGCTATTTTCTCTTCCAAGTTTACGACTTCCACATGCACGTAAAAAGCTATAAGCAGTCGCTCTTTCCAAATTTATAGGCACAGGCTCCAGGGTAGGGATAGAACCAGCGCCGGAAGGTCAAAGATAACATCCATTTATTTCCGAAAGATTCTAATATAAACGCAGAAGTCCAAAGCTTGTGCCCTAAGCATCTTGGTCCTTAAAAAAGATGTTCCCGTCTTGAACAATTTATTTGGGGAGGAGGTTAATGACGACTGTGAGCTACTCAATGGACTATAAGCAGTCACCCGTTCCAAATTTGGAGCCAATGGTTCCAAGTAAGGGAGAGAGCCCCAGTGCTGTAAGATAATACACCATCCATGCCTCATTCGGGATTCGAACCCATCTCAGTCGAATGATCAGAAGCCAGCGTTTTGTACCTCTCGGCCATCAGGGCGGCCTTTCACTACTAATTCATGTCGATTTTTGTTTTAAGGTTTCTTATCAACTAATTTGTCACTCCCAAATTTGATAAAGGCATGCGAATTGGAGAAAATTCCCACACATTCCAAATTCCATTCGTGTAATGTTTCCAATAGAATTTCATTTTTACCGTAAAAGAATCTTGACTTCAGAAAGTATTAAATTTCCAATACGTAGCAGCAAAATTTCTTTTTAGAAATTAGAACAATGCGAGCGCTAAAAGCCTTCAAATTCTAGCATGAACTGAGGAAAAAAGTATTCACTATAAAATAAGCGGGCACATGCATTTTAAACCTTATTTCAAGATATCGAAGTCAAATCAAGTTCTTTTTGAGAATTTCGTAGTTTCAAAGAACTTGGAAGTGTGCAATACTGAGAGCTTGGAAATAAAGAAAAGGCCTTTAGGAGCACACTAATTAAATACGCGCAGTTGTAAAAGGGATTTTGCTTAACAGAAATGGGTTGCTCACAACCTTGTTTATGTAGCAAGATTACAAAGGTATAGGTATTTAATTACGAAAGGTTTATAATTAATAATAGATTTTTGAAATTACTTAACAGTGACTTTGTTTTCTAAAATTAGCAAGTCTGCGAGTCCTTGATGAAACAATGGATTATCAGACGTCAGTGCAAGCACTGTTGTTTGCAAGCTCAAGTATGTATAGTGTGGGTTGTATGTGCATTAATTGGCTACGAGAAGGAAAGAATACCAATATATCGATTGAAAAGCAGAAAACAATGACGTGTATTCCGAGGTACATTCGATCTAGTGATGTCAACTGCTTTCCATTAGCGTAAAAAGTAAGTGTAGTAAGGAGAAAAAAATGTTTCCCATTTGAAATCAAGAGAAAAGATTTAAGCAAAGAATTCAGGAGCAGATATATCGATTTATAGTAAAAATTTCAAATAAACTTTAAGGAAACACTTCTAAAGTCATAGGCCAAACAATGAAAGTTCATGCAAGTTTTCACTTCGCAAATTTACCAGATGCCAATTCATCAGTAACTTCTTGTCAAGCTAAATTCACTACGGTGCTAAATCATTAAATTTGGCAAGTTACCTACCATATGCGCATATCCTGGGGTATATTCAGCATAGTATTTCCACCCTATTTGAGAATATTTATATCAGTACTCAATTTAAATTCACAAGATTACTTACATATGCACTTAAGTAGCAAATTATTATGAACACCTACCTAATAATGTGTTGTTGTTTCGCTCTTGGCTTCCAAAACGGCCTCGATTCGATGTAGCACGGATTCAGTGAAATGCTGGTGTGCTACACGTACTGTATGTAATCAAGCGAACAGTATTTGTAGCAGCGATACCTCGCTGATACAAATACTGTTCTAGAGGCATCAAGGAACACGATTTTCGAAATGGAAACAGACCCTCCGCCCAGACTAATACGTCTCCTCCACCAACCTATACAGTTAATGCTAGGTAGCAGGGATCCATCGATTCCTATGGTTGACGCTATATTCTGGCCTGTCCATCACGGTGCACGCCGATGGACAGGCGTATATCGTCCGTTCATAAAATTAGTCTCCATCGGTATGCCCGCTGCAGATGAATTTGTTGGTTTTTAGCAGAGTCGAATGGTATACGAAGACAGCATCTGCTGTTATAGCACATTTGCGCCAAAATGCGGAGGGCTATGTATGCCGAATGTCTCCTCTCGTTACCGCTGTTGTACTGAGCGGTTACATGACGGAATGGAGCTCGTCTGTTACCTCGCACAATCCTCTCCAGTCACCTTGCCCTCGAACATCGACCAGTCATTTCTGCTCACAGGAAGACTGTTGACTGTTTTGTTGTTTGTGCACTACTCATTGTACATCCTCGATGCAGCTGTTCTTGCATAGCCGAGGATGTTTGCTGTTTCTGAGATGCTTTGCACCTGCCTGCCTGCCTAGGGCCCGGTATCATGTCCCTTTCAAAGTGGCTTAAATCACAAGTATTTCCCATATTGCCGCTATCTACCCTCGTACAAGTCTGAATGCTTTGCAATGAGCTGTTTATAAGGCCACCTAAACGCCATAGTAGCGTACTTTCAGCACTGCAATCTTTCCTTAGCAAACCGTTACAGACTGTGGACTCTAGCAGCTCAGTCAATGAGCTGCGTGAGTGTACGTGTCGCTTCACAACGCATCATGTATGCACACCCTGCTGGCATTAATTCGGGGCTTTCTTCTTCAGGATGGGTAGGAGCATACATGGTGAACCATCTTTTAGGATGAGCTACGTTGCATCCCGGGTATTACAGCCCGTATGTGGATTTGTTCTCACGCTTCACTCTTCTCGCCCCCTGGTTGACTGATACGTTGGCTCAAGGGGGAGGGGAGTCTCTTTTAGGCTGTTTGTGGCTTTAAAGGACCCTATCTTCGTAAGCTCTTCCGCGCGTTCTGACAATTCCAATGTTCCATTCTGCTTTTCTTTTCAGGTGACATCAATGGGATTCTACTTGCTTTGTAAAGGGCAAAGCAAGTAGAATAGAGGTAGTAAAATAGGACAAGCAAGTAGTAAAATTCTACTTGCTTCGCAAAAGGGCAGCTATAAAACTCTAACAGACCCATGCAAAAGCTATTCTTCAGCGTCTTCTGGGATTTAATCATGCTTTGCAAAGGGCATGCAAAGGGCAGCTTTTAAGTTCTAATACACCCACACAAAAGGAAGTAAGAGTTACATACAAGGAAGAAAGAAAATAATCAATTATAAGTGATACCTGATCTAAACCTAAAATATACAGTAAAATACAAAACAAAACCCTTCCCCATACAAAGCAATAATACTTAAACATAGGCTACTGCCGACATAAATACTATTTTAGTGTGGGCTGCGGAGAGCTTTACTCAGGCAAGTTGATTTTTAGCTTTTCACTGTCTTAGCATTTAGCCAAAGGCAATCCATACGCTCTAACATTTCATTACTTTCAAGCTTTTCTATCTGAACATCCGTTCATTCCTAATCTAATTACAAGACGGTTAGACCTACGGCGTCACGTCTTTCCCGTCTGTCGAGATTCGGTTGAATTGCATACGGGCGACAATCTTTTGAGGGACCAGTAATCGAAGACAGCTTTCAAAATTACTGAAGCTTCGCTTCAGAATTTTGAATCTTCGATTCTTGATTTGTATCTGTATAGTAGCGTACGTAAGTGAGGATGGCGAGTGTCTGAGTTTGCTATTGGGTGTTCCTAATAATGCGCTACTTTAGTTTATGTATAATAATTCGGTGCAAAAAAATTCTCCGTTAAGTATCTTCCCAGAGAACATAAGAATCAAATCAAATTTTAAGAAATTGAATTAGGAAAATACGCGACGGATTTAAGAGTTATTTCACTTTCAAAAACGTGCGTAAATTGGCATTTCTTTAACATTTAGGTTATTGCTGGTTTTCAAATTCTGAAAATCCAGTTAGGCTGATGTGATCTTTACTTGAACATAATTCTTTATGATTTCAAAACACATTGAGTTGCATTTCTCATCTTATTACAATGGAAATGAATCTTACTCTTTCATCGAGACCTTACTTTTGGTAAGTGTCAAAAGTAAGAAAACGAATGAAGTATACCAACACGACAGCAGCAAACACGATACACAAGCCATGGGACGTGAGTGTTGTATTGAACAACGAGAAATGCTTGCTTGTAAGCCCGACGCTGAGCTGTGTAGGTCATCAACAAGACTTAAGTGCGCTTTAATGCTGGAAACACAGACGTGTTAAAACCACTTCGGTAAGTGTAGGTTCGATGAAGGAAAGAATAGGATGAAAATGCAGTTTAGAAGTCTTCCTCAAAATCTCTCTTAAACTCCCTAACTGTTACAGATGAGACAGGTTTCGAGAAAGATGCTTAAAAGCGAAGCAAAAGATTTTATTTTTTTCAAAACCAAATTTTCGGCTGTATTTGGTGTTTATTATTTAGAAAGAAATTTATTGCATTTTAATGAATATTTTAATACATGAGTCTTCTTAAACTCAAACCACTTTGAAGCATTTCCTGTGTTCAAATCTACGATAAAATATGAAATTCATGTCCTTTATATTTAATTTTAATAATTTTTTAATGCTGCCTGCTAGTGCTCATGCCTTTTAGTGGTTCAAGTTCGTGATTTGCTTCAGTCATGTGTACTCATACATCGCGATTTACAAAGTGTTTTCAAAAACAATGACACCTTTCTTAAGAAAAAGAAAATTGTAGTCCGGTGGTAGATTTGGTAACTTCTCGTGCTGAGCTCGAATTACCCGGGAGAGAATTTTTATGTCCTCAGCTGCCAAGGCTCATAGCATAATCCAGTTACTCAATATTTGAGGCAGGAAACTCTTAGCTCTAGATGTCCACATGTTTTGTTAACCTCTCTTCCGGAAAAATTACTGTGCACATAACACTTTAAAACACAACTAATATATATTTGTTTTTAAATCAGTACTTAAGCTTGCATTTAAATTTCTTTTTGGGCCACTTCATTTAGGTTTTTCTATGATTATATTGTCCTACCAAAGCATAGAAGCCCATAACTGGGATATCAATGACATTTTTAAACTCACCTGAAAACAGTTTGTTGCAAACCTTTTTTCCCCGAAACGAATTAATTGTGTCGTAAAGCCGTATCGTTCAGGCCTCGTTCAAAGAACAGAAAGATTACTTGGTCTGCCCATGTCACCCAACATGAAATGAATTTAACATATTTCTATAAGCACCAGAAAATTGTATGCACACATTAAGCGCAATAATAAATTGAAGATATTTTTATAGAAAGGTCTCCACTCCACAGTACTAAATTTCATTTTTTTTTTTTTTTACAACAGATGTTCAACAAGGTTTCAATTTTTTTTTCTGATTGGAGGTTTAACGACCACCGTGAGCAACTCAATGGGCTATAAGCAGTCGCCTGTCCCTAATTTAGGGTCACTGGTTCAAGGGAAGGTAGAGAGAGTCAGTGCCGTAAGACAAACACGACATCCATGCATCACCGGGATTCGAACCCGGACCCGTTTCGGACGAATGATCAGAAGCCGTAGCTAGACGTAGCTTTTGTGGTAATACAGATACAATCGTTCAAAACAAGGAGCATTAACGTGCATACTAGAGTACGACGCGTTAATGAATTTCTGCGAAATGTTTTTTGTGATGCAAGTACAGTATGTCCAATGTATATATGAAGTGTGTAGGACATATTAACAAAGCTTTACACATACGAAAAGTAAATCGCGGAGGCGGAGACCACCAGTAGTTGTATGCCACAGCATGAGAAATGTTGATCAGAATGATACAGAGTGAAACAAACTTTCTGCTAGTAAATGGTGTGCTCATGCTGATATTAAGTTGTACATACGCAATTTTTGTTCACAAACTTAATTACGCAAAAGTGAACAATTTTTCCACAAAATATTCACTACCGTCCACATCCAAAAGTCTAGCAAATCAAACCACAGGGGAAGGGGCTGAGCTGCATTTCCATGTCGTTCAGATACACTGGATTGATTAGCTTTTAAACTCACAATGGTTAGTTCTTTGAAACCCAGATAGACAGAATACTTCGGTGGAATAATTCCTTTAAGTAGCTGTGAAAAAATGGTCACATGAAGTGAAAGACAGTTCCTACGCAGTAAACGTATACCTTCTTATTCATGACTGCAAGAGGCATATCGGAAAATATTGTTCGCAGGTTGAAAAATAGTTTCGATGATTTGCAATTGTTTTTTCTCACTGCCGGAGATGGATTTTTTGCTTATAACATGTATTACGGCGCTCTTTGCGTCCCTTATGTCCTTTTATGCCAGGTTTCTGTTTTTAATCAAACAATTGTTCTTCCTGTTCTCTGCAAATACCAATATGTACATATTAACAAAAAGTAAACATAATACAAAACATGGACAACAACACTGGTGCTCAAAATTTAAGGATAATCTACAGCAGGGGTCACCAAATCCGGCCCTCGGGAAACCGAGATCCGGCCCGCCAGAAAATATCTATATTTACAATTTTAAAATTAATTTTACATATTTTAATGTTTTTCTGCCTGAGAAACAGAGTTGCTATATGTCACAGCATGGCCGGATATATGATATCAACGTTTGATTGATGCTTCGCTTTTAAAACCTATTTATTATTACTACTAAAGTGCCTTTCAGAAGAGTGAGGGAGGATATATATATTTTTTTTTTAAGGAAAATGATTTCAGTGTTTGGCAGTACATATCTTTGTGAACAAGGTTTCTCTAGAATGAAATATGTTAAATCAAAGCTTCGTTCACGATTCACCAACAACCACTTGTCACACTTTTTAAAAATTGGGTTGTCCGATTTGAAACCAAATACCGGAAATGTAGCTAAATCATTCCAGAAGCAATACCATTCTTCTCAATTTTTTTTTCTATTTTAAAATGTCATGAAGTCATTTAATAAGTTCAGATTTGTATTTGTTTTAGATGTGTATAAATACCTTGAAACATTTATTTGAAAACTTTTATGTTAAATAACAGAACATATAAAATTACTTACACATTTACACATATTAGTAATCAGTTCATTGAAAATTTACAATATGTGCATTAATTTATCTTTGACTTACCATTTTTTTTAATCCGGCCCGCCGACCTTTACCCAATTTCCCATTTGTCCCTTCTCTCCAAAAGTTTGGGAACCCCTGATCTACAGAAACTGATGGTTGCCGATGTATGTAAAATAATGCACTAAAACTGGTGAACATGCAAATTCAGAACGCATTAAAAAGACGCGCGGGTCTACCCGTATCTTGTAAGCTGCACTAAGCAACTCTTGCTTTCATTTCAGTGGAACCGCTAGCTGATTTTGTCACGAAGACATCGTATGGGTGATTTTCAGGGGTGGAGAGCCACTGATAGGATAGAAACAGGAAGGTCTCCGACGGAAGTTTCTTGAGCATTGAATGTTCCACACAATGTCCTGTCAAGACTCCAGAAAAAGACTGCCCCAGAGCTTAAAGTGCTGCAGACGATTGCTATATTATCCTGACTGCCAGACGGAACAGAGAGATGTCCGCTATCCAACTCACTTTGGAGCTTGCAGTAGCTACAGAAACTGGTTTTCGGAGCATACTGTTTGTAGACTTCGTGAACAACGCCTTTATGCACGGAGACCAGTTATTTATGCCCTAACTTCCGCCACCCAGAGAGCTTGTTTAGCTTGGAGTCCAGACCAATAGGTGAAATATTCTTTTCACAGATGAATCGCGATTCAGCTTAAGTAATGGTTCGCGACGAACTCTCATCTGTATAGAACCAGGGATCCGCAACAGACCCTCTGACATCAGTGGAAGGAATAACTATGTTGGAGGTGACGTGGTGGTCTCGGAAGGAATCGTGAAGAAACGGAGCAAAGAGCTGTACATCTGTCACAGACGCTCTGTTACTTTCCTGAGGTACATAGAAGTGATCTTGACCCACATATCAGGCCATTCAGGGGAGAACCCGTTGCATATTTTATTCTTCTGGACGATAATGTCTAGTCTGATAGAAACCATTTCGTCGACGATTTTCTCAAAGAATAAGATTTTCACCGCATGGAGTGGTTACATACGAGTACATCTCCCCGACCTTAATCACATTGAGGATATAAGACATGTTCTAGGGAGACGCATTTTTCTTTGCCATCCCCCTACCAGAACTCTTCAAGAACGCATAACAGCTCTTGTTGACAAGTTGTCTTTAATTCCTCACGACCTTATCAATACCATCACAAACAGTACGAGGAGTTTGTGCTTGAGCTGCATGGATGTAGCGGGTGATCATACTCCACATTAAAGTACCACGCCTTAAGCAAAAGACACTAAATGTTGTTCTGTGAATTTCACTTCCATGTAAATTACATTATTATATTAAGACATGCAAATTATAATATTATGATTTTCATCTACTTGAATTACACAAAAGTAATGTAATTATACACATTTAAAATTTCATTGAATTTCCTCAAATTCTTAGGGTTCTGTACGAATTTATAAATTATCCTTTAATTTTGAGAACCAGTGAACTTTTAACACTTCCCCATTTTGTTGTGGATTCCGCTGCAAGGATATACGTATATATTCTACACTTGTTTTTCGTAATCAGTCTTAGAACACGTAATAAAATGAGAGGGGTTACCATCCTGTGTTGAAAAGAGATACATAATTGAGATGGAAGAAAACTAAATAAGAAAAGGAAACACCTAGTTCATATGGTAAATCCGGGAAATGCAGTTTCATCCAAACCTATATGTACGTGTATGCCCTGAAAACCTGAACATGCATTTCCAAAGCGTTTTTCAGCTGGTATCGTTTTGGGTATTACGTGATGTACATGATGCTAAAGCTGAAAATATTAGGTGTACAAATGCGTTTTAAAGCGTTTTAAGACAACACAACGTGTAATTTGAGAGAAAACAACAATACCTTTAAGAATAAAAATATGCGCGGTCATTATCTATCACCTTCCGCCATCGGTCGGGCAGCTGACGGATTCCAGCCATGAAGAATACTTCGTTGTGTGACGCGATGAAGTCGTCAACCCATTTTTGCACTTCGTCACATGTCCGGAACCGTACAGCAGATAAACCATGTTGCATCGATCAGAACAAATGATAGTCTGAAGGAGCTATGTCGGGAATATACGCCGGGTGCTCCAACACTTCCCAGCCCAGCATCAATAACGTTTCCTTGACCGATTTCGCGATGTGCGGCCTAGCGTTCTCATGCAGTAATTTCACGGGACGCAATCCGTTGCCTGTTAATGGAATTTTCCGACAGATTTCCTGGTTCAATCGCAGAAATTGTTACTTCTAGCGATCAGCAGTAACAGTTTGGCCCTGTTCCAATAGTTCATAATAGAGCACACCCTTCATATCCCACTAGATGCACAGCAGAACTTTCTTGAAGTGAATATTGCGTTTCGGTGTCGAAGTAGTTGCTTCACCGGGGTCTACCCAGTGCTTTTTGCGTTTGGGATTGTCGAATCATATCCACTTTTCATCACCCGTAACGATTTTCCACAGGAAAGACTGTTGTTTATTCAACAGATTCAAACACTTCATGCCACGCTCATCCTTGTTCCTCTGGCTCAGGTCATGTGGCACCTATTTCCTTTCCCTCTGAATCTTTGCCATTGCGCGTAAACGATTGGAGTTGATTTGTTGAGTTACCCCCAGGTGTTCAGCTAGTTCTTTTTGCGTTTGAGACTAATCTTCATCCTGTAATGCTTGAAGTTCCTCATGTGCAACCTTCTGCGGTGCGGTGCGCCGCTACATTTTCGATCGCTAACATCAACATCACCTGCTTTAAAACCGTCTAAACCAAAACTCACGTGCTTTTTGATACAATATTTTCCCCAGAACAGATCGATGCACATGTTTTTCCTTGATGAAATTCGTAACGAATGCAGTGTCGAATAAATGTAGTATCGCTTCCCATCTTTCACCAACCGATGTGCAAGTGCGTTTGACTGTTGGGCAAACTTCTGTGTCACGTTTTATACCCTGGACCAGTTACGGTCGCATGACAACGCGGGGGAATGTCGGATATGTAAATTAGCGGTATAAGTCACACAAAAAACACTTTAAAACTTATTTGCACACCTAATATGCAGACTTTTGTTTTCTTTCTCGCCAAATAAAAACTTACACAAAAAAAATGCCTCTAATTCTTTTATTAATTTTAAGGTTTCGAAATTCTGAAATTTCGTTCAAAGTTACATTATTTAAAACATGCAAAAATGAATCTCTAAAGTATTCTACATCCTGCATTTCACGAAATAGTGCTATGGCAATTAGTTTAACCTTAGGCGATCAGTTTCAAGCAGAAAAGGCCCATCGCTAATAACCAAAAAAAAAAAAACCACATTTTTAACACAAATTTAGGTTGGCGTAACAGAGAATTGGTTGTGACACGAATGAAAATATTTATCTTTAAGGCATTTATGAAGGACACAGGCTAAAAGTTATTTTACCCAAAACAAGAAAATCTTTAGGAAAAATAAAATTTAAAGACATAATTTGAACAAATTTGTTTAGACTTCCAACTGAAAACTGAACGTTCTTACCTTAAAAGCACATTTATTTATACGTGGCGAAATTTCTGTGCTCGCGAAATTCAAGTACGAGACATTTTTGAAAACGCCTAAACTCAACTTCTCCTCGCTAAATCTTTTGTAAAAGGGATGTTCACATACTGCGTACATTTCAGCCCTGTGCCACAGAAAAACAAGTTTAGAACTAACATTTTTCATGAAAATTGCTTTAATGACAAACCGTAACTTATAAACACCAAATTCAAGCTTTTTATTTTTTATTTTTTCTGTCAAGGGTAACTTTTGGAAAGACCTAAGTTCCCATTGGAAACCAAGTGAAGTGCAACGACCTGCTGAAACCGTCAGGTGGCTTCGATTTCCACGCACTGATGTGTTTTATTGATCCGCATCCATCCAAGAGAAATACGACACTGGAATTATCTGTCGTCATTAGGCCGAATCCTATTCACTGAAGAAACAATTTGGAAACACCTTAATGGCTGACATGAACCCGAAACAACAGAAACCTTACGGTGTAAGACTTTTTGATAAACTGGGTGACGTATACCTCTAATGTAACCTTCCTTTGGAGTTTGTGTTCTCATGTTAATTTAGTTTCTCCTCGTTAAATATTTTCTCACTTAACAATACAGCATTTCTCCCGACCAGCTTGTAAAAGTTGGCAGCCTCACAATGGGTCAAAGTGCAATCAAACTTAACAAAAAAGTGTTCTGAGGTAAGAACTAAGAGTAGATGTTGAAAAAAATAGACTGTACGACTATAGCTATATTTGACGAACAGGAAGATTTGTGTTGAGGGTGGATCGAGATACATGTTGAGAATGATATTGTAAGAGCTGTATTCAACTGAGAGATATTCAGCAAAGCTATATGTTGTGTACGATATGAAAGCTATGTTCTGAATCGTGGTGTTATATGCTACCTGAATAGAGATATTAGTATGGCGTGTAACTATTGTCAAGCCTATTAGTCTTTTTGAGAACGACGTATTTATTGAAAAACTATTTGGCGTGCTGGATGAAAGGGTAATAAAGTGGGAATTTTGATTTTTCAAGTACTGTCTCATAACTTGCCCAGATCGTTACTTTGAAATGTGTTTACTTAAACATTATTCATGCTTAAGTAAACACATTTCATTATTCAGTTAAGGTTTCAGCTGCTACGAACGAATTAGAATAACAGGGAATAGTAACATTATACTAGTGATCTGATTTATTGGCGTAGGAAATAGACACATCAGCGTTTCCAAGCTTTCGCACAACAACCAGATGGCTTTTTCAAGGAAGTTAGACAGAAACTGGTCTAAATAAACTGTAGACAGAAATTGGTCTAACTTCCTTGAAAAAGCCATCTGCTTGATGTGTCTATTTCCTACGCCAAGAAATCGGATCACTAGTACAGTGTAACTATTTCCTACATAACTGGTATACTGTTCGTCGTCATCAATTTAGAATGACAGGGTTTAGCAAAATAAAGTTATGTCTAGCAGCTCTGAGCTAAAGTAAGGCTGAGTTAAACCTTAAAAGTATTAATAAATACTTCTACAACAACTTGAACCCCATTTTACAATTGATTTTACAAAAACATCGGAAGAGCTGTTTGCATCGTACCGAAATAAATTCTTTAAACACTTCATGCTTTAGTGAAAAAATTTGCTTCTATGAGATTATATATATACATACACTATATCGACAAAAGTCACCTGACTCCTAGAAGAGAAACACAACATAGCATTTATTGACATGCATTAGTACGGTGTCGGTCCACCTTTGGCCTTAATGAATACACTGACCCTTCGAGACATGCTTTCGACAAAGTTTTGAAACGCAGCGATAGGTATACGCTTCCATTCAGTACATAACGCTGCCGCTAACTGTTGCTTAGTAGTGGGCCTTGGTTCCAAACTTCTCATGCGGCGCTCTAATTCATCCCATAGGTGCTCTATGGGATTAAGATCAGGGCTCTGTGCTGGCCAATCCCCACACGATGCGGAATTATCGTCAAACCACGCCGTAACATCCTTGCTTTATGACTCGGTGCATTATCCTGC
The DNA here is from genome assembly GCA_039090855.1 of Macrothele yani. NCBI lineage: Eukaryota > Metazoa > Arthropoda > Arachnida > Araneae > Macrothelidae > Macrothele > Macrothele yani. Next base: position 14,065,576 of record CM077012.1, read on the forward strand.
TGGTACCAACAAGGCTCGGTTCCATAGTATTGCTACAGAGTTGGTAGGGCATAATTATTTAGAATATCGAGGTAGACGTGCTCGCTAAGAGGTTTGTCCACGATAACCAATGGGCCAGGACCATACCACGAAAAACACCCCCGCACGAGTACACTACCAGCTCCAAACTTGACCGTAGAAAAAGTACACTGTGGTAAATATCGTTTGCCCTGCTGCCGCTATACACACACGGCCATCAGACTGATGGATCGTGTATCTGGATTCATCAGTCCATAGGACCCGTTTCCATTGATCTACGGTCCACAATAAATGTTCTTTGCACCATGTTAACCGACGAGTAGCATTCCGAGTGGAGATGAAAGACTTATGAGCTGCCGCATGACCACGGTAACCCATGGAATGAAGTTCTCTGCGAATGGTACGTGTACATACCAAGGTTCTAGCATTTTTACTCACCTGTACACTGAGATCTTGTGCAGTACTCCGTCGATTAGCTGTAACGACTCTCCTGAGGCTTCGAAATCCTCTATCACTGATTTTCTTAGGTCTACCGGTACGTTTTGCTGCTTCGGGCACGCAATGTGTCTTCCACTTATTCAGTACATCCAAAACAGTTGACTTGGGTATGTTTAAACGCCTCTCGGTTTCTCTTATGGACAACCCACTAATATAACACCCAGCAATCTTTCCTTTCTCAAAGTCAGTTCTCTCCCGCCGCGACATTTTCACTCAACCTCACAGTGCGATATTATCGTGGTCAGCTGCATGCTTGTTTTATACCGTTTACAGCTGTACCGCGCATCTCAACAACGCAGATGATCCGTTCATTTGCTTTTGAAGGGGTGTTCTTTGACTTTTGTTAATATAGAGTACATAAGAACCTTCGAGTTATAACGTCTATTTCTTTTAACTGAAACTATTAAATAGATATTATCGGCAGTATATTTAAATATCAACCAGTTCGTTCTGGGTCTTCTGCGACCGTAAGAAGATATGTATCGAGTACGACGCAGTCGTAACACCTCCTCTAACTGTGTATGTTTCACATACTGAAAATTTTTAGTGAAAACAAACAGCTTATTTCACATCCTTCGTGCTAGTCAGAACTCACATCAAATGATTTTTTCCAACGACGAAAGGCTCGATAGATTTAGCTAAAATGTCTGATAACTGCAGCCTATCGTTTCCAAGAACCGATATGTGTTTAGCTAATTCGCTTTTCTTTTTGCCGAACGTTGTTCTCATGCCACGTAATTCAAAATCCCGCTATGAAAGATCGCAGCAAGTTTTAGAGATAAGAAGTTCTAGTCATTTACCAGTGAGACGAACAATACCTATAAAAACAATGCTTTTCTGAGGTCTTGAAGCCTGGGTAAGGAAGTGTTAAGAAGAATTACGAAACTTTCGAAGAAGTGTGTTGAAAATGCGGTGTTTACGTTTCGTAGAACATTTGCGCGCTAAAAATTAGAAATCCTTGTACACTGCTGTTTTAGCCACAATCGCCGAATGTGGAGATTGTGGTTGGAGGAAGTAACGGGGGTCAGTGTAGTGGGACTGATGCACATAGGCGGACGTTCGAACACCCCGATCTCCGCATTCGTAGGCAAGTAGTAGCAGCCCCGAAATCCACAGCGGATGAGATTCGACGAGGTGCAGAGGCTGTTATGGCCATCAATGAATTAACACGGATTGTGAATCTCAGATTTGCTGAGGCAGGTTTACGCTCTCGCCAGCCATTTCGGCGATTGCCATTAACCCCAGCACATCGTCACGAAAGGTTACCGTGGTGCCGTACTAGCTGTGTGTGCGTGAAGGGACGAATGGAACCATGTCTTATTCATCGACGAGTCTCGCTCTGTCTCAGCGCCGACATGGTCCCAATACTTATCTTGCTGTTATCCGAGAGCGTCATACGGCTCCTCAACCTGGTGCCATGGTTCTGAGGGGATATCAGTTTCAACAGCCGTTCACCGCTGTTACGCATAGTGGATACAATGACAGCACGACTATACTGTACATCGATGAGGTGCTGCAGCCAGTTTTGTTGGTTGCCATATCTCCGGACTATCCCCCTGATGTCCAGTTTCAACAAGACATCGCCCGCCAGAATCCTGCCGACATCAGCAGCCAGCGCCTACAAGGTGCCCAGCTACTAGCCAGCGCGATCTCCGAACTTATCCCCAATAGAGAGCGTGGGCGACGTTATTGACAGACGACTTAACGCCTGGGCACGACTTCCTTGCAAAGTCGAGGAATTGCTGACACGGGTCAACGATACACCTTAGGACACCATCCGGAGTCTTTTCCACTCTAAGATATGCTGTGTTACCAAATGTATTACTCATCTTGGCGGTCATACGACCAACTGTCTCAGGCCACTTTACACTGTCGTTTCTACCCATAGCATTCATGTAATCTCTCACGAATCAAATTACTTCTTTCCCAACTACTTGTCCACATATGCGCTACGTTTCTTCTCGTTTCGGGAATTCCTTCACGGTAGGGCATTTTCTACGTCGAGCAGTGTAATTTGAACGCTCCTCACCAAATGCGAAAGTCTTGAGTTTTTTTTTTTACTTTGAAGTGAAATGGTAGGTGGCGGAAAATAAAGGGAATTAAATTTTAGAAAGATCAAAACGAACTCAGTTGCAAAGGTTCATGCGTTCAGAGGTTAGTTTCAAAGAAAAGTTTTAGAATAACTGCACTTGATTGAGTTTCAGAGTTTATGTAACTACGTATAGCCATAATTTTTTTTCACACAAAAATTCATATTTTATATTTCTCGTCTTCATAGCATTACCCTGAGAAATGAAAAATAGCAGTTATCTCGCCCTAGCGTCTCACTGTCTAAAGAATTTGCATGATCGATTGCTCGCATCGTTGTGCCTCCGTGGCGCACTCTGAATTGCTCTTGAATTTTATGATTACGAAACCCACTTTTTTTTTCGATACCAGCTTTGTACAATCGATTCCTCTGTTTTGGGAAGTGCTATCCTAACTAAAAGCCTGGTTCAGATACTGGAACAGAATTTTTACAACACTTTCCATTGCCACAGATGCCTATCGTTCGGAAAGAAAAACATATTTTCTTAGCCAAACCCCTTTTGAAGCAAATGCTTATTAATCGTGCAATTTAATATCGAAGTAAAAATTTGCAAGTATCGTCTTTTCGTAAATATTTTTCTTTCGGCTCATAAAATAATTCTCGAAGGTTGAGAATGCTGATCATTGACAGGGGCGTAACCATGAAAGTTTTAAGGATTAAAAACCCCACTCCACAGCCCAGAGGGGTGTTTTTTTCAGGATTCGAACTAGCAGTGCCATTTTGCTACTTCCTATGTCACTATGTATCTGTCTCAGTTTGATTCAATTTTCTCCTCCAGTTAGCGCTCCAAAAGACAAAATTGTAAACGATTTGCGTTTCCACACTGTCAGGCTTTCTGCCTGTAGCTTAGCCCTACCGCATAGATGACACAATTACTAGATTTTTTCCACTGCCCATATATCTCATTGAGACAAACAGTACTAAACCTTTTGTCCTTATGAAGCTGCCTAACCAGTCTGTCGGCTGGTATATCCCATAACCAATACTTCTAGCTGTTCTAACCCACTGAGGCACCGTAGTATAAAGAGATTTTAGGATTTTCTGTTGCATGCCGCTCGGCACAAAAATTCTTTCAGCAAAGTGAATGTCTGTGGTCAAACTTCCAAGTCCTTGACCAGCATTCCCCATTTTCTGGAAGTGCAATTGAGCATTCAACGAAACATACCACCACGATAATAAAAATAAAACGTAGTTGCTATTGGCGATTCAAACAGGGGGATACCCCATACAGAAGAGACATAGTTCTGTAATGTGTTGCCTTTATATCATAGCTATGGTTATGATAAAGTGCTTGCATTACTTTTATCGGATTATTCTAAACAAATTATTATTTCATCTTTATTACAAATTACTTTGTTAATTTCTGTACTTTAATTCGTTCAGTAGGGATATTAATTTTGAGGATACCGATTAAATATTTAGTGACACTATTAGTGAAAAAAATTCTTTCTCCCAAAGATATTAACATATCGATATTGCATGTAAATTACTGGCGTACTGTTTATATATCTTTTATCGATATCATAACTCCCTCCAGAAAAAAAAAATTCTAGTTGCGCGCCTGATCACTAATCCTTCATGATTTTAGGATATTTCTGAATATCAAGAGCATGGTCCTCTCGCACGCAGAAGTGAGAAATCATAGTTTCCTTCAAAAATTACTCGTTAAAAAAGAAGCTAGTTTTTTTTTCTTTCGGTGTTCAGAGTTTACTTGGAGAAAGCTATCCATTATAAATACATAGAAGAGAACTTTCATGTGAGGTTTTACGATTCAAAACTTTGTAGCTGCAAACGTAGACGTTCTTAGAGCAGCTCTGTTTGATTCCATGGGAGTGCAGAAATAGCCGTAATGTATGTAGGAAAGAATGAAAGTTTTATATAAACTCACCAGGAGTATGGCGGAAAGCCAAGCGCGTGCAAATCGGATCCTTCTGTGTCCCTTTTAGTACTGGGAATAAGAGAAGGATGCTGGATTTTATGATAAATATCAAGCACTACATCTTCTGCAAGATTCTAGCAGTTCATTCATTTTAGTATGCTACGTCACGAAGGAAGTGATCTCAGAAATATCTAAGGTTGGCATAGGTTTGCGAAAATGCGTAGAACAATTTTAAAATTGAGGAAAATAATTCATTCTCTTTCCTTACCTACAATTCGCATCTTTTACTTGAAACCTGACTTGTGTTGTAAAATTCACTTTCATTAAGCTTTAAGGTTCTTCTAATACATTAAAACGTTTTCAGAAATTTTTTGGTAAGATGAAATATTTTCTGAACGAGCAATATTTCTTTTGTTTCGTCAAAAATAAATTATACTGCTACTCAAACTAGGAAATAGTATGGAGTGTGGGGCCATGCAACTGCCATATTTTTTCCTGTTCTAAACCAGTAAAACCGAGGTTTCGTTTAAAGACAGTCAAGCGGACGTCCCCAGTTATACTCGGAAAAGGATTTACTATGAGGTATTAAAAATTGCTCTCACGCTGGACAAACGTTACTTACACACACAGTTGTGGAACAGACTTGGCCAGACCTTCATTCAGTAGTGATTCAAGGACGGTTAATGACGCCATATATATTGTTCCACGAAAATCATTAAGGGGCAGAAGTCCGTCATTCGCAGCGCATGTGGGAGCTTGTACCTCTTGTGAGCATGAGTATCTGATGCGAAATCGAAATTTCTTTAAAGAGTACTATGTGATGTTACATAAATATATTACAAATTAACATTAGTTGTCAGACTTCATGACGAAAAAAAAATCAAATATGGCCAGTATACGCCAGCATTCAGAAAACACACAAGTCAGGTAGTAGCAGTTTTTCTTTCCACACCTCCACAATAAATTAAGAATACAGTATCATCTATAAAAGGATATTTCTTATCTCTACATGCTTGGATTGTTTTCACATAAACTCATTTACTTTGTAACGTATACTCTAGATTCACTTTCCTTTTGATTTTTACTATCTCTGGTTATTTTATTTTACTATGTAAATTATCTTCTTACTGAACGAGATGTTATTTCTCCCGCTGAATGAGATCTGGCAATGAGTGTAAGTCATGACGTGGTGGTAGCCAGTATAAATAAGCGCGTTCAACGATACCGAGGAGAGCTGTTGTTGTATGGTGAGAGCTTTTTGTTGATGTGCGTAGGAAGAGCTGTTGTTGTATGGTGAGAGCTTTGTTTCGTGTGTAAAGAGATCTTCGTTTATGTGAGAGCCAGATATCGAGTAGTTGTGTGACCGATGAAGTGAGCGTGGATAAATAACAGAAGTTGCCTAATAAAAGTTGTCTTAGTAAGTACGTCTTTCTCAGTTCATAGTTTTGTCAGACCTCTGTCTGGCTCTTAGGTTTATTTCATTAGTTGTTATTATTAACAACCAGCATAAGACTTTATTCATCTTAATTACTACTACAACATTACTAGCAGTTAAAAGCTTGTTCATTATTATTATTACTACACTACTAGCAGGAAAGTTTATTCATGATATAATTAACAAAACAACAACCATTTGAACAACCATTAGTAGAAGAAAGCTGAATTCATTATAATTTGTTAGAAGACAGCTGAATTCATTATAATTGGCGCCCGAACTTTTCTTGAACACGAGGTCTTGACAATTATTACCCATGTCTTCCTTACCTGAGACAACTTCAATTTTTCACCCTAAATCAAACTTCGATGGTGATGGTGTTTTTTTTTGACAATTTGCAAAAAGCCTGTGGGGCTCACTTTGATATCAGTGATCTACACGTACCCAGGCATTCTTCACAATTTCGTAATTCACCAGCTTCCTATCACTCTGAGTCGCGGGTCGTACCTGAGGGAGTTCAATCCTCTCAGCGAAGCAGAATACTTGCCCATTTCGTGCCGCATGCAGGAACAATTAATTTCAATGGTTTGGAGGGATCCTTAAAGTTTCTCGAGGATTTGGAAGATCATTTTGATCTCTACAATATTCCTCAAGACTGCAAAGTACAAATAGCAGGCACTTGCTTGAAGGATACCGCTAAGACCTGGTATCGGCAGTGGAGAGTGTCGAACCCGGATTCTCATTATGAGAATTTCCGAGCAGAATTTTTGGAGGTCTTTCCTTTCGGCCTCAGTCGAGCTAGCCTTGCACAACAACTTTTTTCTCGTCAGCAAGGACCCAACGATAGCCCTGTTGCATTTGCGTTGGAAACAACACGCTTGTATAACTTATGGGATCCACATGCCAGTCATGTCGACATGTTGGACACCCTATTGCAGCAGCTCGATCCATTTCTACAGGATTTTTTTGAGGTTCGACACCCTGCTACAATTCATGAATGCCTTCGCCTCATACGAACGTATGAAGAGCGACACGGCAAACATGGTTCAACTCACCATGCTCGCGCACCCCGCGAGGCTTATTATGAAAATCCTCAGCAGCGTAATAGGCCTAATGACTTTCAACGCGAGCGTACACAAGTGCACGCCCAAGCTTCATACGTTCCACCGCATAGAAGAGTGGTACACCAACCGCTCGTTTCTGAACAATTTTCTGGATATCGCACAAATGCACAGTAGTATGCTCGACCCCGTTCCAATCCGCAGAATTCGGAACGTTTTCATGCTCAGGGCAATGACTTTTCTGCCCGTGCTGAGGGAAGAAGTAATAGAAATGAAAATGTAAACAGACGTGCGGAGTTCCCGCAGCAGTTTTCACGCAGTTTTCCTCATCGTGAAAATTTTCCCGATACCCGGCAGGGTCGAGGTTTCAGACCGCATGATAATCCAACTAGGAATCCTTTAAACTTCCAAAGGAAGTAAACCAAGGGTCGGTCCTGCTTCCTGATACCAAGCATTCTGACCCTAAAACAGTATTAGTGACTGTTCAAACTCCTCAGTTGCCTGATGTATTCTTGACAATTGAAGATATTATTGTCGAGACAAAGTTCGACACTGGTTCTGAAATATCAGCCCTAAATACGAAGTTTTGCACTGACAATTTTCCTGCAATACACGTTCAGCCTGCGACGCAGTATTTGCCAGGTGCAAATAACGAAATCTTCAGTATCACAGGAACTGTCACATTATCTCTAGGGCTAGGAAAGGCTCGTTTTACGCATTCTTTCCTGCTTATAGACGAACTACCTGTTAAATGTCTAATGGGAATGGACTTTATTAATACGTTTCAAGTTACTCTGAATTTCGTACATGTTATTTCCTTTCCGGAACCTGTCGAAGTGATTCCTACGGATCCTATAGATATAACGAGTTTGTTATTGAGTAACCAATTGAATGAGAGGCAACGAAACCAGCTTTCTCTACTTTTGCAGGAAAGCCCTGGTTTATTTTCTGATCAACCTTTTTTCACACAGGTGGTTTATCATGTCATTGACACTGAGGGTTCGAAACCGATAGCGACGAAGCCTTACCCTTGTGCTCCCCATAAGAAACAGGAAATGCAACGTCAAATTTCTGAGATGATTAAACAGGGCATAATAAGGGAATCAACAAGCGCCTGGGCTGCTTCTGCCTTTTTGGTTCCAAAGAAACAACCCAATGAATTTCGTTTCGTCCCAGATTTCCGCAAGCTCAACCAAGTCACGAGAACGATCAATTATCCACTACCTGTCATGTCGCATATTTTGCATGACCTGTCATCAACTAAATGGATGTCAACTTTGGATTTGGCGAGTGGATATTGGCAGGTGGCGGTGCATCCGGACTCCGTCGATAAAACAGGCTTTGTGACTCCTTTTGGGGCTTATAAATACCAGCGTATGCCCTTTGGACTAGCTTCTGCACCTGCTACTTTCCAAAAGCTTATGGATACGGTTCTCAGACCTGTTCTGGGTCCCCCATGTGCATGTATATTTGAATGACATTATTATTACATCCGAGACTTTTGACGAGCACCTTTCTCTGCTCAAACAGGTGTTCCAACTCATATACAATGCTGGCTTGACGTTAAAACCTAGTAAATGCCAGATAGCGAGAGACGAGATTGTATATCTGGGGTTGAAAATCACTCCCCACGGCTTATTTACGGATAATGAAAAAATTAGGCCTATTGTTGACTTTCCTCGGCCTAAAACAGCAAAAGAACTATCACGCTTTCTGGGAATGACCGGATGGTATCAGCAGTTTGTCCCCGCTTATGCTACAATCTGTGAGCTATTGTATGCTTTGAAACGCAAATACAAGAAGTTTGTTTGGACACCTGAGGCTAACGCTGCATTTGAAACACTGAAGTCTGCGTTGACTTAGCCTCCTGTGTTGGCTTTCCCGGATCATACTAAGGAATTTGATATTTATACTGACGCATCCGGAGTTGGTCTTGGTTGCGTTTTGTCACAAGCTAGGCATCCAATAGCTCTTGCGTCTCGTACTTTAGCCAAAGCTGAACGCAATTATTCAGCTACGGAACGTGAATGTCTTGCTGTTGTGTATGCTCTTGACAAATTTCAATGTTATCTTAACGAATTGACAGTTAACATAATTACGGATCATTCTGCCCTTCAGTATTTGAATTCTGCTAAGCATCTCTCTCAAAGACTTATGAAGTGGGCTCTGAAGTTACAAGAGAGCAATATCAAAATTTCGTATCAGCCAGGTCATAAGAATCAATTACCGGACGCATTGTCTCGCGTTCCGATTAGTGGGGACCCACAGAAACTACTCCTGGATGTCAGCCTTTACTTCTAATAGCTGATATAACATCCAGAGAGCAGATAATGGCAGAATTAATAAATGATCCAGATTTTGGGGATATCTATAATTTTTTGCTTGCGGGTTCGCCCCTACAAAGTGATCCTTCTCTGGCTGGGAGGTCACAGCATTTTGAAGTCATAGAGGGTCTTCTTTACTATACGAAATCTAGGACTACTAGGTCAGAGTTTCGCCCATGTATTCCGCGAACCCTTAGAATGGCCCTTTTAAACGAATTTCATGACAAACCTCTTGCAGGCCATTTAGGTATTCGCAAGACCCGTTGTAAATTGCGGGATGTTGCCTATTGGCCTGGCATGTACCAAAGTGTGCTCGCATACGTTCAATCATTCACTTGTGTCAGATTAATAATTACCATAATGTAAGACCGGCCGGTCACTTGAAATCTAGTTCAAGCTCTCATGTTTTTGATATTATTTCCATAGATTTATTGGGACCTCATCCTTTATCTGTTAAAAACAAAGCTCGTTACGTGCCAGTTTTAACTGATAATTTTTCTAAATGGGTTGAAGTTTTTCCCATTAAAGCCGCTACGGCAGAAGTTATTTGTAATGTATTAATTAATGAAGTATTCTCTAGATATGGTGCACCTAATAAAGTAGTTTCGGATAATTGTCCCCAATTTATTTCTGACATTTCTGAAAGAATGTGTGCGAGACTACACATTAAGCATAAATTCATTTCCCCATATCATCCCCAGAGTAATCCTGCGGAACGAGTAAACCGCACGCTTGTTAAAATGATTCCTACATTTGTCATGGATCATCACGAGCGATGGGATGAACATCTTGAGCTTTTTTCGTTCGCCCTCCGCTCGTCTGTTCACGAATCTACTAAAATTACTCCTGCCGAACTTTTTCTGGGTCGCAAAATTAAAACCCCTTTTGAAAATTTAACGGGGATTATCGACGAACTAAACCAGCGACCAACTCCGCAATCAGTACGAATCATGGCAGAAAAAGCTCGTGTAGCAATGCTAGGAGCACAAGCGGCTCAAGCAAGATACTATAATACTAGGCGTAGGGAACCAGATCTTGTCGTTGGAGATCTCACTCTCGTGGAAACGCACTTCCAGTCTTCTGTTTCTCATACTTTAGTGAAGAAATTTGCACCCAGCTACGAAGGTCCATATCGGGTGGCAAATGTGTTTGAAAATAACATTGTTCTTGAAAAACCTGACAATCAATTTCAATACGTACACGTTGCTCAGTGTCGCAAGTATCATGAACGAAATATCGATTTTATAATCAACCCTACACAACCTTCTGTTCCACAGACTCAAGAGTCTATATCTCACGATCAACCTCCAGAAATTTTGGACGAACCAACAAACATTTTTGAAGAATCTCCAGTGATTTTTTCTTCACCCTCCCCTCCTCAAGACGGGTTTCCAAACACGCAACCTGATTCTCCCATGAGACGAAGGCTCGAATCAAGTTCTTCAAATACTAGTATCGTTCTTTTCCCTCCAACCATTGCCAAGACTATTGCTGCACCGTTTCCTGATAACTCTGCACCAACACAAGCTCCTACTTCCTTGAATACCTCGTCAGAGAGTATTCCTATAGGCAGAAATAAACATCGCCCTGCACAACCACTAAATTACAGCAGCGACTCAGAGTCTTCAGATATTTCTGATTTATCAGTTATGGACAATAGTTTGACTATTCCTAAACGTCAAACACACATTACAAACCGTCCAGCACCACCAAAAGCTGGTCGAAAACGTAACTTGTCTCCCCAATCGGCTTCGCCGCAACAGCGACGAAGGCAGAGATCCTTGCATCCGCCCGGGTTTCGCCCCTGGAACCTACGCTCAGGGCAAACAGGGCCGATGCCTGCTTCTACTCTCATGCCACGAGGGAGAAAGCGAAAACAAACGATGTGGCCGGAGCCACGTCCGTCCAAAAGAATGCTGGAAGGACACCACGGGCCCCAGCACAAAGGGACTACATATCAAAAGCCTGGGGGAGCCCGTTCCTGTCAGCCGCAGGGATTTCCTGACCGACAGACTTCGGCCGTTCCTGATCGACGGACTTCAGCCATTCCTGACCGTTCCTGTCAGCCGCAGGGATTTCCGGACCGACGGACTTCAGCCATTCCTGACCGTTCCTGTCAGCCGCAGGGATTTCCGGACCGGCAGACTTCAGCCGTTCCTGACCGACGGACGTCAGCCGTTCCTGACCGTTCCTGTCAGCCACCGGGATTTCTTGACCAACAGACTACAGATGATCCAGTCACGTCCTTAAAGAGATCTACGCCACCTGAATTTACCAGTCCGATTAGGCCTGGAAAACGTTATCGTACTAGAGTTTTTTATGCGTCCTCGAGATAAGTAAGTTCTCGTGGACAGGTTCTTTTCTCCGTTTGTTGTTTTTCCTGCACGACCAGTTGGCGTGTCAGAATTTCTTTTTTTCGTGTGGGCCTATGCATTCTTTTTGTGTATATATGTGTTTTTTTTATTATTCTTCTATGTCCATCTACTAATCCAAATTTTTTTATATATATATATATATGTGCTTAGGGGTAAAATAATAAAAATTGTTACTGTTAGGCAGCTCCTGGCAATCTTCGCTGCTGATACAGTTGGTTTGTATTTAACGATAATATGAGAACGTAATTTGAAATTAAAAATGTGATTTCTGCTAGGCAGAATAAAAGGAAGGTATGCCGATGCAGGTTTGTTTTGTTCAAGTATACAAAGAGTTTCACAGACGAATACAGATTTCTTGATTTTGTCATGCCAAGTTTGAGATTGTACATACTGCTGCCACCAAAACAACAGCAAAAAAGAGGTCGATAAACGTCAACCAACGAAGTGTAAGACTTACACTCCAAAATTGATAGGTTTTTCGTAAAAAAAAAAAAAATTAAGGGGGAGATGAAGTAACGTATACTCTAGATTCACTTTCCTTTTGATTTTTACTATCTCTGGTTATTTTATTTTACTATGTAAATTATCTTCTTACTGAACGAGATGTTATTTCTCCCGCTGAATGAGATCTGGCAATGAGTGTAAGTCATGACGTGGTGGTAGCCAGTATAAATAGGCGCGTTCAACGATACCGAGGAGAGCTGTTGTTGTATGGTGAGAGCTTTTTGTTGATGTGCGTAGGAAGAGCTGTTGTTGTATGGTGAGAGCTTTTTGTTGATGTGCGTAGGCAGAGCTGTTGTTGTATGGTGAGAGCTTTGTTTCGTGTGGAAAGAGATTTTCGTTTATGTGAGAGCCAGATATCGAGTAGTTGTGTGACCGATGAAGTGAGCGTGGATAAATATCAGAAGTTGCCTAATAAAAGATTGTCTTAGTAAGTACGTCTTTCTCAGTTCATAGTTTTGTCAGACCTCTGTCTGGCTGTTAGGTTTATTTCATTAGTTGTTGTTATTAACAACCAGCATAAGACTTTATTCATCTTAATTACTACTACAACATTACTAGCAGTTAAAAGCTTGTTCATTATTATTATTACTACACTACTAGCAGGAAAGTTTATTCATGATATAATTAACACAACAAGCATTAGAAGAAGCTTATTAGTAGAAGTTGTATTCATTATAATTTAGAAGAAGTTATATTCATTATAACTTTTATGAAACATTAGCACTAATATGGAGAAATTCAATCTCAAGCATTCAGAAATTATTGTACGTTTCTACTTTAACCCTTTAAGAGGCCAATGTACCTGAACCAAATGGTGCCCAAACTTTTTCACGCTCCACAAAGAAATCTTTAAATAGCAGACGTATTTTACGAAAACCATGGCAAAACAATTCCTTCCTTCCTCTCATCTCAGGTGGCATTAATCGAAGCGATAAGTTGCTTATGAATGGCTGCTCGATCGTGGTAACCCATGTTGCACAATGTTCTGGGCACTACACTCGAGCTAACATCAGTCCCAACAGCCTCACATAGGGCTTACGTTAATTGAGACAATGTTTATTTGCGTTCTGTGCTGACAGTCTTTTGCAGAGCTCTCTTCCCACATTCTGTTGGCTTCGGAGAGGTTTACCAGGTTATTTCTTCGAAGATTCGGCCCCAATATATTGTACATCCATTCGCATATCACATCCCCAGCCGTCGGCCTAGGGATGCTTAATGACGCTGAAATGTCACCAACAGAGCGATTGCTTACGTGGCACCCTATCATCATCCGCTTTGAGTATAAGTTAACAATGTCGATCGAGGCACCTTGCATTCACAGTCGTGCTATTGTTTCACTATAGCTCTATGGGCATTTTTTTTTTAGTTGGGTCCATGACGTGGCCCTTGCTTAAGATTGAATTCATTATCAATTGAATGTGTCCATATATTAATGGTAAGGCAGAGTGTATACGTATAGCAGCGTAATTTTATTGGTATAAACTCATGTAGGTATGTCATCGGACGAAACAAGCATAACCAAGTCATACTAAAGAGTGTTACTTTTAATCCGTGTAATGTAAAGAAAATCGGGAATAGCAAAAGGCAAATGAGGAATAAAACTACTGGGCGTTGACATGCGCTCAATATGTTGACTTACATGGAATTTTTGAAATATTCTGTAAAGTTATTTTAAGAAATTGACTACAACGAAAAGATACATGAGTCATTTCCGTGTCAAGTGATCCAGTGAAAAAACCTTACCATCTTGCACTTTTTTCAAATCTGGCTCACCTAATGTACCTCTAGAGATAGTAAAAAATCCAAATTTTTAGATTTTTGTTTGCCGTAGTTTTGAAGTTCTGAAATCTTGAAAAAACACGATGTTCAGCTGACATGTAATTCCAAAATAAATTATTACTCAAGCTAGAAATGAGATATAAGGTTGGAGTAAGAACCATTTTGTAGCTTATTTTATAAGCTTTCATATGATATGTAACATTGTTAGTTTTGGACACTTTAATTTCAAGGTCATACGATACAATTTGTTACCTTGAATTTCTTAAAAACCTAATTTTTTAAAATTTTGAAAAAATTCACACACAAACTTCTGTATTTTAGTATCATTTGTGGAAAGTTTCATAATGCGATCGCAGTGGGATCATGGTTTCATGGATTTTTAAAAGATATTATGCAAAGGAAAAACCATCGGCATGCGAAAGAAAAATTGTTCAATTTTAATTCACAATTTTTAATTTCCTTGGACAAGCTAATTTATTGAAAATTATAACTAATTACATACCTTTTAGTATTATCACCATGCCTTCCACGTTAACAACTTCAACAATCCCTTGCAAGGTAGTTTTAAAGTGCTATGGTTGCTGCGTCCATCTCTTCCTTTGCGAAGGTAGTAAGTTCGGCCAGTGGAACATATGGGTTCGTTCCACCGTGGTCAGGATTTGGCAGACAGACACTTCAAATTCATCTTCAAAGTCCTGTGGGTATGTAAAGGATGGAGCAGGACCTTCAGGGTGTAGAAACTTCACTTCCACCATCTCAGTTGTCTCGTTTTTGTTTAAAACTGCAGCAAGCCACCATTTCTTGTCATACTCACGTGCTACGTGTCCTTTAACTTCTGATAGTGAGAGCTTATGATTCAAATCTCCTGACAAAAAAACTTGTATGATGGCACACTCTTTGAAAATACCTTTGTCCGTATTACTTTATCTGACACAAAGAGAAAACTGTGGAACTTTTGGGTGCCTGGTATTGAGGTTTGCAACCAGAAATCTCTCTTCAATCACTTTCTCTTCTTCTAAGTGTTCGTTATTAAAACAAAAGAACTCAACGGAGTCATTGTTGGCCTGACTCCATGCAAACAGCTGTGATGGTGTCATAATTTGTTCTTCATAGGGTCGTTGGAGGCTTGCCCTTGCTGCAAATCGTTTCACTGTTGCCCCCAGGCCATCACACATTCCTTTACCGTGGGTTGTTGCGTTGAAATGCCATTCAGCTTTGATTTCAAACTCACTTTCATGGTGGCATATGTTTGAGAAGTTTTTTCGGTTTTTAGACTGTGCAGCTGAACCATCAGAGAAGTAATGGATCTTTTTCAAATTTGGTAACAGACCAGATCTTAGATATGAGATAAGTATTTTCTGAAACAAGTGTACGGCAACTGTATCATGCTTAAGAGATTCAGAGATACAAACAATACTTTGAAATGTTACACCTTCAGAATCCTTGTAATACACTGCTATTGAAAAAACTGTTACCTGGTCATTGTTCCAATGGAAAGACTAGGCCTCATTTTGCAATACAAAGGCATAACTTTCTGCAAAATCAAAAGATACCACACCCTCATTTTCTTTGAGGCTGTGGTAACTTTGAGGCTATGGTCTGGGGGCAACAGTGAAACTACTTGCATCAAGGGCAAGCCTCCAACGACCCTAATGAAGAACAAATTATGACACCATCACAGCTGTTTGCATGGAGTCAGGCCAACATTGACGCCATTGAGTTCTTTTTTTTAATAACGAACACTTAGAAGAAGAGAAAGTGCTTGAAGAGAGATTTCTGGTTGCAAACCCCAATACCAGGCACCCAAAAGTTCCACAGTTTCCTCTTTGTGTCAGATAAAGTAATACTGACAAAGGTATTTTCAAAGAGTGAGCAATCCCACAAGTTTTCTTTGTCAGGAGATTTGAATCATAAGCGCTCACTATCAGAAGTTAAAGATACGTAGCATGTGAGTATGACAAGAAATGGTGGCTTGCTGCAGTTTTAAACAAAAACGAGACAACTGAGATAGTGGAAGTGAAGTTTCTACACCCTGAAGGTCCTGCTCCATCCTTTACATACCCACAGGACTTTGAAGATGAACTTGAAGTGCCTGTCTGCCAAATCCTGACCACGGTGGAACCCATATGTTCCACTGGCCGCACTTACTACCTTCGCAAGGAAGAGATGGACGCAGCAACCATGGCACTTCAAAACTACCTTGCAAGGGACTGTTTAAGTTGTTAACGTGGAAGGGATGGTGACAATACTAAAAGGTATATAATTATTTATAATTTTCAGTAAATTAGCTTGTCTAAAGAATTAAAAGTTGTGAATTAAAATTGAACAATTTTTCTTTCGCATCCCGATGGTTTTTCCTTTGCATAATATTTTTTAAAAATCCATGGAGCCATGATCCCACTACGATCCCATTATGAAACTTTTCACAAATGATGCTAAAATACATAAGTTTGTGAGTGAATTTTCAAAATTTTAAAGAATTGGGTTTTTGAGAAATTCAAGGTAAAAAATTGTATCGTATGACCTTGAAATTAAAAAGTGTCCAAAACTAGTAATGTTACATATCATATGAAAGCTTATAAAATAAGCTACAAAATGGTTCTTACCGAACCTCTATCTCATTTCTAGCTTGAGTAATAATTTATTTTGCAATTACATGTCAGCTGAACATTGCGTTTTTTTTTAAGATTTCAGAGGCCCATAACTTTAAAACTATTGCAGACAAAAATCTAAAAATTTGGATTTTTTACCTTCTCTAGGGGTACATTATGTGAGCCAAATTTGAAAAAAATCCAAGATGGTTAAGTAAAAAAGTGTTAAAATTTTGGATCACTTGACACCCACATGTGATAAGAAAGCATCCAAAGCTTTCGCCATAAGTAGATTGTTTCAACATTTCAAGGACTCTGACAAGCGCATGGTCTTACATTTTAAAGGGTTTCTGTGCCCAGATGTAACAAGAAAATAATTCCGTAGACTTCAAACCAGTGACCAACATGTGGTGAACTAATTGCTATTTTTTAGAATTCACTTGCACTTTCCACAAAAGTAAAAAGATATTCTTACATTGTCAAAGTAAATGTGGAAGTTTCTTCTTAAGCTGTGTGTGTGAGTATAAAAAAATTCTGACTGTACCAAATCTATGTACGTGAATAGCAAGTCATAATTTCAAATCAATATCAAGCAGGAAAAGCTACGATCTGTCTCTGAACATATAGTTCTATGGCAATGTGGAATAATATGAATCAGGAGAAATTGAATATAATCATAACTAGACGAAAACACTTGTATCTATTGTCAGTTTCAATTGTCCTTTCTCTAAGGAAAGGTAATGTCCAGGGAAATCAGAGTTATTACAAAAATATGATAACATCGTTCTTAAAATAAGTCGTGGTAAAGGTATTCGTTTTCTCCAGAAATGTGCATCTGGAGTTCTGTTATATTAAGCAGAGATGTTCTGCTATATTGCTTTCTCTGGAATAGCAGAGCAAATATGCATACTTGTTCATCCCGATTCGTTATGGAAAAACTTTTGCAAGACTGATTTCAATATTTGATGACTGTCTTGAAAAAAATTAATTGATTTAAGTCTCTCATGACAAACAAATTTTATATTAAAAGTTCATGTCCCATAATATCTTTTCCAGAATTGCTATGAGCATCAGGATTTGTTGGTCTACCCAAACTTTTACAATGTTACGTGTTTTTTCATTTTTTGGGGGGGGGGGGTTGAAGGTTTAACCGACCACCATGAGCAACTCGATGGGCTACAAGCAGTAGTACGTCCCTAATTTAGTTAGGGTCACTGGTTCCAGGGAAGGGAGACAGCCAGTGTCATAAGACAAACAACATCCATGCCTCAACGGAATTCGCATCCGGACACTTTACGGACGAATCTTCACAAGGCAACGCTTAGACCACTACGCCTCCGGGACGGCCAATGTTACGATTCTCTATAGTCATTTACAAGACTTATAACAACCAAAATGTTGCCTATTCACTAAGTGGGAGAAATGTAATTTTCAAATTTATTTTTCATACAGGCCGAAATACTCTTGGATTTCCCACGTGTAAAACTTGTTTGAATGTAACATTTTCCAGCAGATATGCTACATGTACTAATATGAAATATTAGCCTCCTTATTTTTACCTCGTTCCTATTTAACACACTGAGACCAGGACATGCAATCTTGCCACTTACAGTTCTTTTTGAAGAGACTGGATACAACTGCGAAATGCTATTCTTATATTTCAAAATCTTTGTTGAAAACAGAAAGACATAAGGGAACAATCGCTTCATAGGTAGCCAAGCTTAGATGCATTAATTAAATCGGTCTCGCTGGTAATCTTACTATCGGGCTTTTGACTGTTATCTTGAAGTTATTCTTCGCCACACCAATACTACATGAAGATAAATCGTATGCTTTGTTCTGCGAGGTGCCATTTACAAAGTTTTGGGAATTTACTAAAAACCCAAATTTATCATGTACTTAAGAAATAGTTCCTTGCAAATTTTACACTGAACTCATAAATTTGATTTCCTCATTCTTTTAAGCCAGCCGGAAACCCTTCTTTCGTAGTATCTTACTTATTTCTGACGTGCCCGTTGAATCTTCAAACTGGCGAACAATAATCTAGTTACACTGCAATAGTTTCTCAGAAAAATTAAAAACCAATGCAGCAAAGCAATTTCTAAGGAAAAGCTAACAGTACACTACTTACCAAATTTTCTAGTGAAACCTTCGGTATATTGTAGTGAATGTGCACTAAAGTGGCAAATTATTAAAAACTAATAACTTGTTAGGATGCATTTCGCTCACAAAATAGGGCTTCGATTCGACGTAGCGTGGATTCAACAAAGTGCTGATATCATTCCACAGGTACAATTTTTTTTTCGTTTTGATTAGAGGTTTAACAACCACCGTAAGCAACTCACTGGACTGTAAGCAGTCGCCCGTCCCTAATTTTGGGCCATTGGTCCCAGGTAAGGGAGAGAGACCCAGTGCCGTAAGACAGACACAACATCCATGCCTCACCGGGATGCGAAACTCGGACCCAACGCCGACGAATGGTCAGAAGTCGCTTTTCGATTTTCAATGTACCTCTGTTAAACAAACGTTCAAGTAAATTCCGCGCTACAATTTACCCATCTCGGACGAATAGCCAGAAGCTATCGCTTAGACCACTGAGCCACCGGGGCAGCCCAACAGGTATGTTCAGCCAAGCGGATAAGATGGCGTCCATCAATTGCCAAAGTTCGCTGGAGGACGATTCGTGTTACGAACGGCCTCTCTCAATCTCATCTCACAGGTGTTCAATTCTTTTATATCTGGGAACCGTGGGGAGCATTTTAGCACTTTGAAGTTCTCGTGCTCCTAGAGCCATTAAGTGACTGTCCCAGCCTTGTGGCATGGTGCACTGTACTGGTGGAAGTAGTCCTCTCCATCACAAAACACCAAGCAAATGTACGGGTTGCCTTGTCAGTAATGATGTTAAGATATCTCGTGGCATCAAATGCGGTTCCACAGGTATTAACGAACCTAATGTCCGCCACAAAAACAGTTCCCAGACCATAACACCGCCTCCACCAACTTATAGAGTTAATGCTAGGCAGCTGGGATCCATAGATTCGCGCTGTTGACGCCATATCATGGCCCGTCCATCGGCGTATGGGCAGTGTCAGGCAATATTGTGGTGATCGTTCCGTGAAAGTGTTTCCCAAAAAACGTGCAACATGTAGTGGTCTTTCTACAAAGAAACTATGGTAAGTATGTTTATCATATAATCTTATGCTTAAAAAAGTTATTAAATCCTTTTAGCACGTTAGATTTACCTAAAAATTGTCTTTAGATGTTTTTGACGTATCAATAAGTCAAAAATAATTGTTATAATGTTCTGTAGAACATGTAGTAAGAGAGACGAGAAGAGTTATCAGGAAACTCACAAAAAATTATCGTAACTACATATAAATTAGTATTAAGGTGAAAATTCGCCCTCGCACGTTCTCTGATATGCGTGTTGAAATTATGAATGATGATATCAGGGAATCTTTTAAGACGAAACTAAATTGTAGTGACACAAGAAGCGCAGCAATTCACTGATACCTGTGTAGAAATTAAATTAATGACTGAGTTTCGTGCAGAATTTTGAATTAGTCGGCAAGGGGACTAATCTTTAAATTTAAGAAGCTAATAGCTAATACTAATTTATTTTCGCAGCATCTTTCACACGTGTGAATTAAAACATCCAGAGGCTACCATTTTAAAGGAAAATGTAGTGAAACCAATGGACAGTAAAATACGAGTGGGCATTTAAATAATAAACCGTAGGTTTGACGAATTGTTGTTCAAGGTCGTCCGTAACGCTAAAACGTGTGAAGTTTGAACGCCATTCCGTTTTTCTTTGTGAAACAATTCTAAATTTTTCTAAGCACTTGTCAAGCGTACTGTTTTAAAATGTTCACTTAACAGAACAAGGTAAGGGTGCTTTATTTTGTTGCTCACCTAATCCTAGTGAAATCACCCTCTTCAAACATGTTTTTCTTTATAGCTCAAATATGTTAAGGGGGAGGGGGATTGATACATCACACAGTTTCAGATTCCTCTTATTTAGAAACATTTCCGAATTTATTCCACTTCTGTTTTCCATCGTACGGTGGAAGAAAAACAGAAATCGATTTCGTTCGTGTTTAGCTTCGTGTGTCTGTGGGTGTGAGTTGCATCACCCGCTTTTCCAACGCTTTCATCAATGCTACATCAAAACATTGAATATTTGTCAGCAGTTTTTATCTGATCATAAAAATCAGCCATTTCAATCGAAAACAGAAGACACTAATGGCTCTAAAAAAAACAAATGAAACTCACAAAGGGGCTATGTAATGTAGGTTTAACCCGTACGTTCAGTCGTGCGCGAAAAAATTTCCTACTTTTACTACCAGACCCAGGAAAAGATTTTTCCCGTAAAAACAAAACTGAATGTAATTACCGAGACCAAGGAGAATCCATCCCCATTTAATATATTAGTAGTCTAAAGTCTCGTAGAAGAAAAAGGAATACGGAATATCGAATAATAAAGTTGGCAATACATTTTATACACTAACCTCTAAGTCGGAAGCTGTTAGGTCATTAAGAGTATAGTAGAAATTTTACAGCCTGTTCAAAATCCTTTGAGCTAAAATCATTTAACGAATTGCATAAACTTTCTTAGTTCCTATGTAAATATTGATTGTGTGTTTAAAGTTATTGGTCAAGATGATGCCACGCACACAGTAAACTTGGAAAGAAACTAAACACACACACCTCCAACAAATATCCACTTATTCCTCTGCTAGAAGTCTCCCGAGCACTAAATGATAGGATCTTCAGGCTCATTTTTGAAGATGGCCTCTTATCTTATTAATGGAACATTTCAATTTCTACTCATACGGTCTCTACGCTTTGCGATCAGGCTTCCTACACAAAAACTCTAGATTCATCGCATTTCAAGGAAACGAATTATTCCCGATGTTTGTGCGACGCATCTAGAGCAACTCTGGAGACCAAACCTATAAAAAATATTTTACTTCCAGCTGTAGAAAGCCTAACGTGTCTGCTCCGACTATCTAAAGCATTCAGAAAAGCGGTTTTGTTTCCGCAGATGTGTTATTAATTTTATTAATTATTAGAAGGAGCTTGGTTATTGACACGAATCTTTACTAAATTTTCAACTAACTTGCGATGTAACATCTTATTCAACCATTTTACTAACCGTAATTCATATAAAATTTTCTACTGTATAAAATTTTGAAGCTACTAGTTCATCGCATATAGACTACCGCCTAGAATCGCTGGTCTGTTATACAAAAATAATAATATTTCCGAGATTTTTTTTTAATCAAAGTTTGTTCTTTAAGTATGATTCCGTGCTTTGGAATATAGTGAAATCCTAGGATATCAGAATTCTGCATGTAAAAGAGGATCACAAACAACTAAAACAATGAAACAAGGTAAAAACACACCTAAACTCGCAGTAACTAATCTGCATTCGTACATAAAAGTTCTTGCGGACTTCAATTTGTTCAGGTTTAATAAATTTTCGGTTGCTGAAGTCGCGTCCCTGCGAAGTTTGGTTTGCAATTTTAGGGTGTAAAAAAGTGATTTCTCTACGAACTCCGGGATCTTAAAATTAACATGATTTACGATCACCGAGTAGCACAGCTATTCAGGTATAAATATCTAATACAAAAGCGACTATGTTTTTGCATATAATTTTACATATACTGAAGTAGCAAATTATTAGGAACATTTACCTAATAACGTATTGGGCCACTCTTGGAATTCAAAACAGCCTCAGTTGGATGTAGCCTGGTTTCAACGAGGTGCACAATCGTTCTACAGGTATACTCTGCCAAGCGGAAGTGATGGCGTCCGTCAGCTGCTGAATGTTCGCTGGAGGTGGAACTTGTGTTAGGAACAGCTGCTGTCTCAATCTCATCCCACAGGTGTTCGATTCTTTTAATAGCTGGGGACCGCGGGGAGCATTTTAGACTGAAATCCTTATGCTCCTGGAACCATTATGTGATGATCCCAGCCTTGTGGCACGGTGCATTGTACTTCTGCAATTAGTCCTCTCCATCAGGAAAAACCATGCAAATGTACGGGTGTGCTTGGTCCGCAATGATGTAAATGTACCTCGTGGCATCAAGTGCAGTTCCACAGGTATTAAAGAACCTAATGGCCCGCCAAGAACACAGACCATTACACCGCTTCTACCAGCCTCTAGAGCTAACACTAAGCAGCTGTGGGATCCATAGATTCGTGCTGTTGACGCTATATTATGGCTCACCCATTGGCGTCCATTGCCTGAAAACGTGATTCATAGGACTAGGTCACTTTTTTCCAGTCCTCAAGGGTACAGCTTTGGTGCTCCCGTGCACACTGGAAACTAATTTGTCGGATTTTAGCAGAGAATAACACACGAGGGGGAAGTCTGCTATTATGGTCCATTCGTGCTAACGCGTGGCGAGCTGTGTATTCTGAAGTTCTCTCGATACTGCTGTTGTACTGCGCAGTTACTTGACGCTCAGTACAACAGCGGTATTGACTGTTACCTCATATAATTCTCTCCAGCTGCCGTTGCCCTTGAACGTCAATCAGTCGTTCCCGCCGACAGAATGATCTTTTGCAGCTAATTTTGTTGTTTGTGCGTCACTCATTGTACATCTTCGATACAGTTCTCGCATAGCAGAGAAGATTGGCCGTTTCTGAGATGCTTTCACCTGCTCACCGTGCGCCCACTGTCATGACTTTTTCCCATTTTGTCGCCATTTACGCTTTGTACACGTGTTAATGAAGCCATCTGAACGTCATAGTTGCGTACGTGAGTGAAGATGGCACACGTGTCAGATGGCTGTTCCTAGTAATTTGCTACTTAAGTGTATATGGAATTTTCACATTGATATTTGTGAATTACGTTTCCTGATATTATTACTTTGCATCCTTTGAGCTTTTAAGTAATTAATCAACTCTTTCTCGATGTAATCTTGCAAAACTGTCCACCTTCAGGATGGGGAATTAATATCACTGGCATTTGTATTGTTTTTTCTCATTAGCAAAGCGTACGGACAGCAACTAACAGATTTCGAACGAACTATTATTAGCTTCAAAGAGCGGAGCTACTTCCTACACTGACACTGAAACCCATTTCTTTTCTTTTCGCAGAAACGATCAGGGGAGGGATGTGTGTGTCTGGCTCTTTTTATAGGTACGATTCACAGCAAAGAAAAAAAATCATCTAACTTAGGTTGTACCGCCACAAGCGTACATATTTTATGACAGTTTCACCTAAGGCAAACCTCGGGAGGAAAAAGCAATACAATACAACTATCATTCAAAATTATTGACACTTCCCTGACGATTAATGTGCTTTGAATAAAATAAATTTGCAGTTATTTAGAATACATTAAAAGTGTTTCAAATAAGTTAATGTTAAATACATTTCATTTCATACTGTCTATCCCCAATCAGAAAAACCCATAAGATATCAGGGGTTTACAACTAACACTACAATTGTTAGCTTAATGACTGAAATTTTGATATAAATTGCGCATTTAATAACACTTTAACAAGGGAAACTACTGCCTGAAGAAAAGAAAATACGAATCTATGCGCCGATGTTATTAAAATAGAGACATTCATCTTTATACATTTTGGTACTCTGCAGAAAATCTTTTCAATTTTAAAATGACAACCTTAAACATACACATTTAGAGAGTATAAATTCAGTAACACCAGGAGCGCATAGCACAAATATGTCAATGTCACAGAAAATAAGAGTGTTTTTCAGTGTTTAGCGAAGACTGTACGCAACTAAGGATTATAATAAGCCTCGTCCGTCCCTAATTTAGGACCACTGGTTCCAAATTGGCCATCGCAGTAAGACAGGAACAACTCCCATGTTTCCTTCGGGACTATAACCCGGGGATATCTATGACGACTAACAAGAAATCAGTACCTCTGGCCACTCTGCCACTGGGGCCGGCACGAAAAGAAATCCTTTTCGCATTAAGAAGAGCAGAACTTTTGAATTTACTGAACATTAAAGGAATGACTAGTGGAATTGCATAAATCTTATTGGAATTTCATAGCGCTAAAGAAAATATATAATGGCTAACACTTCGTAAGTCTTGTATATTTGTTGGTAAGACATGTCATCCATATCTTGAAGGAAGGATAAAAGTAATTTGTGCCCCATTCGGTCAGATTAGCATTCGATCTTCAATTTCAACCTTACGTTTGTACTAAACATTCGCAAAAATTGTAAAATAAGGTCTTGCGGTGTCAGTCAGACAGCTTTTTCCGGCCCCAGCATTAATTCTCAGACGACACTGCAGTCGTTCAATCTCAACAAAGCACGCACCGAAACTTCTACGACTTCCAATAATTCCAGAAATAAGGTAAATTCAGTTGGTGATCGAAACAGGGTAAATTCAGTTTGTGATCAAAGTTGAATTAATTTTAACTTATGACAGGTAATATACCTTTTTTTGTGTGTGTGTGTGTGTGTGTGTGTGTGTGTGTATATATGTGTGTGTTTAACAGCAACCGTGAGCAAATCAGTGGGCTATAAGCAGTCAGTCGTCCGTTCCTAATTTAGGAATCCAGGTTCCAGAATATAGCGAGAAACAGGGCTGTAAGGCAAGCCCATCATCCTTGCTTCACCGGGATTTGAGCCCGGACCCATCTCGGACGAATGATTAGAACTTAACGCTTCGCACCACCTGGCCACCTACTACAGGCAACCCAGATTTAAATAAAAAAAATTTCAATTTACTTGTCTGAAGATGCCAATAAATAATTTGCATGCCGGTTTTGTAAGCTGTAAGTAACTTTTAGCTGGAAAATGTAGCTGCCTGGAACAGTTCAATAATATACATGCATTTTTTTCGTTTTGCTTGCGGACATTAGTTTTTTTAAGAAACTTGAATCAATCGTTTTGAAGTCCTACTACACGATACTGAAAGAAACTTTATACTTACTACCTTGCAGATTTACGCTTTAAAGAGTGTAGCCAAAAAGGTGTGTATATTCTACAAAAATTGTGACGTATAAGATTTTTTTTTTTTTTTTTGGTTTCTGGAGTCAACGACCCCATGAGCATCTACGGCCAAAGGTAGTCCCTAATTTTGAGCCACTGGTCCCAAAAAAACAACAGAACCAGGCCAACGTCTCTAACCCCTAGGCTATAGTGACAGCCAATGTTGCTGATGCAAGAGTTAATTTGTTGCCCAGTAAAGCGTTCTAGGCTCAAAACCGAGGAGCAAAAAATATATGCTGTACTTTTTCCTTTCGGCCCTGGAATCATTTGCTCTAATTTATGGATGGACGACTTGCTGAAGCTCTAGATGCTCATGGGGGAAGTTCAAGTATTCGTGTTATTTTGTAAGGCATTGGTATGCACTTAGTTTGTTTTGCAGTATCAATAAGCTTTCCTTTGAAGCAGTGCTAGAAGCTTCTTAAAGAAAGCAAAAAGGGAAACTTTCAGAATAGAAATCGACATGAAAAAGAACTGACGGGATGGTCGTCCGACATCTTCAAAGAGCAGCTTCTAGTGTGAAAGAAACTCAAACGGTGTGAAACGATAATTAATCGGTAGCTCACAAGTTACAACTGAATATCGATAGAAATGTTAGGTTTACTTTATCTTATATATCTGAGCAAGTCCAAGGATCTCAGATGCAAAAAGGCCGGAGGGTAAAAAATACATAAATAAATAAATCACAATTCGCCTTCTCGTACTACTACTTAGTGAAGCAATTTTTGGTGAAAAATCTAGCACCCGTTTTGAGAAATACATCGTAATCTCTGTTTTCTTGCTCCTAAACTAAAAAACTGTTTATATATCTCCAATTTAACTTTCCTTTGTAGTTACTATTCGAAATGTAATATTTTTTTTGATTGGGGGTTTAACGACCACCATGAGCAACTCAGTCGGTTATAAGCATTCTCCCGTCCCTAATTTAGGGTCACTGGTTCCAGGGAAGGGATAGAACCAGTGCAATAAGACAAACAAAACATCCATGCCTCACTCGGATTTGAACCCCAGCCCATCTCGGACAAATGATCAGAAGCCATCGCTCAGACCACTATGCTGCCAGCAAGGCGGAATGTAAGTTTTATTTTTCCGCATGATTTTCATTCTGAAAGACATTTTTACTTCCCCAAATTTCCTTATACGTTCTGGGAATACTGGCAATGAGTAAGTAAAACTTCCGAGAGCAAAAAATGTGGTGAACGTAATGAGAGTGATAGTACGATCGCAAGTGGATTTACTGATGGAAACTGTCATTGTTAACTTAATACGAAATGAAAATTCACAGATTATATTGAAATGCTGTAGCTTAACTATTCATGTTGACGTAAAACTTGTACGAATGTGACTTCGACAAGAGGATGAAATAAAGATTACTGGAATTTTGCGTAAGTTGCTCATTCACGTGTATCCTGGCCGTTCTTTATGTTGCTAGAGTTAAGTGACCGTTATTTGTTCAACACGCAATTTGAAAGGGGAAAAATAAAACTTTGAAACACCTTACACTTCCTCAGATGTTTCATGGAATCAAAGGTTTCTTTTTTTTGCTTCGCATTTTACAACAATGAGGAACTCTAAAGGCTGTAAAAAGCAGTTCTTTCCTGATTTAGAGCCACCGCTTCCAAAAAGGAGATAAAGCTAGTGTCGTAAGACAAAAGCATCACCCATGCCGCATCCGGGACTCGAACACAAACCTACTAGGACAACGGTCAGAAATCAGCGCTTAGACCACTGCGCTACCTGAGGCGGTTCAAAGATTTTCAAGACAATACTCTAACGGTAGCAAATGGCGCTAAGATTAACCTGTTACAGTTCAAACCAAATTTAGTGAACTTCGAAGTTGAATCCCGAAATCTGAAGTGAAATCTAACGTCGCCGCCCCGGTGGCGCAGTGGTCTAAGGCACTGGCCTCTGATCATTCGTCAGTAAGGGGTCCGGGTTCGAATCCCGGTCAGGCATGGATGTTGTTTGTCTTACGGCACTGGCTCTCTCCCTTCCCTGGAACCAGTGACCCTAAATTAGGGACGGGCGACTGCTTATAGCCCATTGAGTTGCTCACGGTGGTCGTTAAACCTCCAATCAAAAAAAAAAAAAAAAAAAAAAAATCTAACGTCTTTCTAGATTTAAAATTAATTGAATTTCATCTGCTAAAATTTTGAATAAAATCTTGTTTTCTGGCATTCACTAACTTTTCAGCTCTGAAGAGTTCAAGAGCACAAAAGTGACTTAGGGAACCCAAATTTTTCGTTATGTTTGTCATCAAAAGGTCGATAATGGTAAGGGCACTTCCTGTTGACACAAGCAGCACGAGTCTTCTTCGATCGCTGCTTGATGATAGCAAACGACGACGCCCTAATGTTCCAGTGCAGTGGTGCGAAGCGTTGACAATCATTCGTCCGAGATGAGTGCGGTTTTGAATCCCGCGTTTTTTGTTTTTGTTTTTATTTTTGTTTAACGACCACCGTGAGCAACTCAATGAACTATATATAAGCAAACTCCATTCTTAATTTAAGGCTACTGGTACTAGGGAACGGCCAGCGCTGTCAGACAACACATCATCCATGCCCTCACCCGGACCTATCTCGGACGAATGATTAGAAGCCAGGCTTCATACAACGCGGCCTCCACAGCGGCTTAACCCAGAATGAGGCACGGATGGTGTGTTTTTTTTCTTAGGGCACTGGCTCTTTCCCTTCACTGGAACCAGTGGCCTTAAATTAGGGACGGAGACTGCTTATAGCTCATTGAGTTGCTCACGGTGGTCGTTAAATTCCCAAACCAAACAACAGCAAGGAACTGCTCCGAAGCTGCTGTCTGCATATTTCACAGCTATCCTTAAATTACCAACACTAAAAGCAATTTACACCACAAAATATATAATTTCTCTTAATTCCCATGTACTTCGTTACAATTCTTACTTCATAGTTCCTTTTATTAAATCCAAGCTTTTGAAAATAAAATTATAGTTTGGAATTAGACGTCATTCAGTTCTGCAAAAATTAATTGTGATGCACTATTTTATTAGCATGTCTTAACATGTTTGATTTGTTTTGTTTGGTTGGAGGTTTTACGACCACCGTGAGCAACTCAATGGGCTATAAGCAGTTGCCCGTTCGTAATTTAGGGTCACTGGTTGCCAGGGAAGGGAAAGAGCCAGTGCCGTAAGACAAACACAACATCCATGCCTCACCGGGATTCGAACCCGGACCCCGTTTGGACGAATGATCAGAGGCCGATTTGGGGGTTTAACGACCACCGTGAGCAACTCAATGAACTATAAGCAATCGCCCGTTCCTGATTTAAAGCCACTGGCTACAGGGAAAGGAGAGCCAGTGCCGTAATACAAACACGTCATCAATGCCTCATCCGGGATTTGCGCCCTTGCCCATCCCGGACGAATGTTTAGAAGCCAAAGTCTCATACCAATCGTCTACCATAGCGACGTCTTCATATACAACGTACGTAAAAAATTCGTACTTACTTGCATCGGTATGTACACTGAAGAGCAATTGA
Source organism: Macrothele yani (assembly GCA_039090855.1). Classification (NCBI taxonomy): domain Eukaryota; kingdom Metazoa; phylum Arthropoda; class Arachnida; order Araneae; family Macrothelidae; genus Macrothele; species Macrothele yani. Next base: position 14,094,619 of record CM077012.1, read on the forward strand.
ATTAGAGATACCTGTCTAGTAACGTGTAGCACCACCTTTCGCCCTGATAACGGCGGCGATTCGTCTCGGCATGGACTCGACAAAACACCGGAAGTGTTGGGAAGCCATACGGATCCACGACCCTTGAACAAGCTCCCACAGTTCACGAAGATTTGATGGAGGGGGGGGGGGGGGGGTTCAGAGCCTCGAACATTTCTCTCGATGGCATCCCAGATGTGCTCGATGGGATTGAGGTCATGTGACCTAGCTGGCCAAGGAAGCGAGATCCCGTCAGTGGAGTGTTCATCCAACCATTCGGATACAATTCGGGAGCGATGGCACGGTGCATTGTCTTGTTGCTGGATGAGGTCCCCAGTGGGATGTTGAAGATGCACAAACGGAAGCAAATGGTCGTCCAGGATATCCCGGTAACGTTGACCTGTGAGGGACGATGTCACACGTACCAGGGGTCCCATTTCAGTCCACTTAAACAGTCCCCAGACGAGAATGCCACCCCCACCAGCTTGAAGAGTACCCTGCTGGCAAGAAGGATCCATCGCTTCATGTGGTTTTGCCGTACTCGTATCCTGCCATCCGCATGTACCAACGTGAATCTCGACTCATCAGTCCAAGCAACATTTTTCCACATGTCTAGGGTCCAGTGGCGATGTTTCCGCGCCCATGCTAATCTTTGCACCCTGTGATGTGCGGTCAGCAGCGGTACCCTCGTGGGACGATGGCTTCTGTACCCCATAGCGAGGAGATGGTTCTGGATGGTGTGGCTGCTTACACGTTTTTGTGCACCAGCGTTAAATTGCCGAGTGATTTCTTGCACTGTGACCCGTCTATCCGCTGTTACAATGCGAGCTAGCCGACGATGGCCGCGCTCATCCACACGCTGTTGTCCACGGCAGTTGGCCCCTTGCAGGGATGGTTTTACCTGATTCGATGTACTCACGGTGCACCCGTGACACAGTGGCTCGTGAAAATCCCAGTGCCTGCACGACTTCCGAGATGGAGTGACCCATTCGTCGGGCCCCGACAATTTGCCCACGATCAAATGCGCTTAGATCCTTCGTCTTACCCATACTGCGTCCGACTCTTACGGATTCTCGTCACATCACTCCTTATATTGTCGGATCACTGCATACGTCATGTCGTTTCCGTTTACAGAGCCTCCCACAGCGCCACATTTGCATAACGGCAGCTGTCTCTAATTCAATTGCTCTTCAGTGTATGTCAGTCTACTAGTCTCTGAACACATATTTTCGGCTGTTAGTGGGATTTCGAAAATTCCGTTTTCTGTTTGGTAACTTGGGTTATGTAAACTATGATACACACCTTTTGTTCTTTTTTAAACTATGATACATACCTTTTGTTGTTCTTTTCTCTCAACGGTGCAAAAATTTACGTAGATGAGTAAATTATGGGTTGTCAACACCAAAACAATAACAAACAAATATAAAACAGTGTTTTATTGGTGTAGAAAAAACAATATAGTCTTCCGCAAGCTTGTCTTCTGTTTCCGTTGTAGCCACCTAATGAAGCCGTCCGTCGACGGGGAAAGCTTGCGGAAGACTATATTGTTTTTTCTACACCAATAAAACACGGATTTATATTTGTTTGTTATTTACGTCGATATTTACCTCATATATACAGTATTCTAAAAATCCTATTAAAATGTTAAAAATTATCCTTTCATCATATATCTTGTAATATGACGAAATGTTTGCATCCATGTTTACGTTAAACGCACAATTTCCTGCTAGGGGTGTACATGTATACAATGTTTACCTATACTACTCTGCTTATTAAAGTCCAGTCTCAAAAATTCTTTTTGAGTCACAACTTCCTTTATAAGAATTTGATAATATTTCAATTATAAGAATTTCATTTATGTTTTCCATTTCTTCATGATGCACATTCCTGTTACTCGTTGGGTGTAAATTTTATGCTTCTATTTGAAGCCCTATCTCCTTCTCAAATTATGATTAACAAAAACATTTTGCATCGTACAACTGCCAATTTTCCAAACATTTACGCACATTTTCTGTTTTTAACAATGCAAAGTGTTGCTGCTAGGAGTGTAAACATATACTGTGCTACTACTTGCGATGATATCTCCGCTTCCAAATGTCCCAATGAGGAACTTTTCCGCACATTTTGAACATTTCTAGTGTTGTAGAGTAAATATTTTCTCTTCGCTAGGGAGCGTCAATATTTATTCTTCCCCACCAAACATCAGCTTCTAAGAGTGCGACTGAAAAAGAAAGCTTTTGTTTGGACTTCTTTCTACTGTATACGGCGAATATTTTGTTAGCTATCATAAACTCTTAGTTGTAATATTTCATATGCCAGCAAATGTTTGATCATTGCTGCATTTTACTCATTATCACACATTTTTGGGCCGAAAGACTTTTCATTGAACTTGAAAATTTGGTGATATCCGTCTTGCTTGTAGTTTCGGTAATGGATTCATATATCAATCTGCCCGATTCTATATAATCAGGCTGATCAGTAGGAATATGTATTATTAATACGCTTAAAAAAGCATCACTGCTCATTTAAAAAGTAAATGATCTCGTTAAATACTTACCTTTCGAAGAAAGTGTCTTAAGCTGAGTTTTCGCTACATTGCTTATGTTCAATCAAAACTTTCAAAATCTGACATGTTCCTTTTTTTTGGGGGGGGGGGGGTATTTTAGCACAGTCTTTTCGAAGGCAGACAGAGGCCCTTAAATGACCTCTGCACATAATCGCAGTGGAAAAGTAGTGGAATGAATTCACTGTATAATGAGGAAAGATAAGGAGGAATACCAGATCTTTTCCGCATAGAAGAGCAGGAAATTCAAAGCACAGTTACAGAGAATGATTGACCATCGCTCTTCCCTGAATGGGATTAGAGCTAAGGGCGTCTATGCAAACTTGTGCCATCATTAATCTATTTCCTTCTCTTGCAAGGAAATATCAATCTCAGAACACGGAAGCTGATCCAACGATCAATACTCTAATTATTTGGCTAGAAATAGATTTGTGTGTTACTTATTCGTTCATCTCAATGTTTTAATAAAAGACCGGTTTGGTAAGCCTATCCGTTTAGAGCACAATATTTTTTAATCGGCTACTTATTTAAGTACATAAAAACCTTATAAACGCATAGGCCAAACGCGCTAAAGCTTTTGGATGAATAATGTTAATGAAAAAAATGACTAACAATGCTTTTATATTAATGACCCAATTTAGAATGATTCTTTTCATTTGCGGATAATTCGATCCACAGTTTTGATGATAGTATTTTGATCTACCCAGGTATCTTATTTCTTGGGCTGCTAATATGGTACTTATGTGTCTCCTCCTTGAACTGAGACACTGGGGCCATTTGCCAGAGCAAGGAGGACATCAAGGTGCTTTGTTCTAAGAAAAACCCGTATCTTTTTTGCAAGCTACAAGACATATTGAAATTTTCCTTCTCTTATGACATCAAGTAAGCCCTCTGACGAAGAACCTTTATATGCCTGTGAACTGAATACTTTTTCAAATTTCCCTATGTACATAATTTTATTACAGCTATAAATATGGACTTCAGATTTTTTTTTTACAAGACTGTACTTTCCTTCCAAACTGCTTTTGACAACAAACTGCTTTAGAAATACAAACGAGTTACATACAAGAAGGGATTATCTAACAATGGCTGCTTTGGCGGAAGATTTTTGCATTTCCTCTAAGGTAGCTTCTTTCCCGAGGGAAGAAAGACAGCAACATGAAGTGCTGTTACCTTCAGAAAACACTTTTGTTTCAATGCAACGAAAATGCACTTTTCTTCGGATCGTATTAAAGGAACATTAGTGCATTGTGGCTTCAAAGTAAGAGCTTCCTTTGTTTGAAGTTGGTGCCACAGTGAAGTCATTTTATCTAACAAACACTCAAAAGTCAACATGCGATATCTTAGAAAAAGAATTGTGAAACTTCGTATTTAAAGTTTTTTATACGTTCATTAGATAAATAATTAGGCTTTGTTTCAGTTTTGGGGATGTTTGATCAAGCGGGAAGTTCCATCCAAAAACAGGTTGCAAATCTGCGTAACTTTTATACACTTTGAAAGTCCCTAATACGAAAACCTCCGAAACCGAAACTTTTCTCGAGCACTGACATCACAAACGGAAAATTTCAAAAAGGTACCCAGACGCGTTGCACAGGTCTTTGCGCCACTCCTCCGGTTACGACACGTGGCCTCACATACCCTGGGTACGGCTGTGACTGTTCTGTTGTAGCGATGGGCATATCCATTCGTTTTGAAAGAATCAGTTTTTAGATTCCACACTCAAAAACAATTTATCAGCATTGATTAGTTCGTTGACACTTCTGGTGAACGATTTCTGCAGTGAATGACTCGCGTGAATCGGTTCGGTTCTAAGTCGAATCCGTTAGTTTCGTTCGTTAACTCTTCCTTTGAATGATTTTCGCAGGGATAGACTCTCGCGATTTCATTTTGAGTGAGGTACGTTTGTGTTGTACGCTGACTCTTCCAGTTTGGTTTAAGATTTTCAATAAAATTTTATTTTTAAATCTTGCGGAATATAAATGGATTTAGTGTCTAGACTTGGTCCCATCACCATGCTATCTCATTATACTGTATGCAAATACTCCAAAAACCGAAAAACTTCGGAACACTATCAGAGCCAAGCATTTCGGGTTAAGTGTTACTTAACACGCAGTCAGAGGGTTTCGGCAACTCATGACGATTGTAATCTCGTCATTACAGCGAGGCATCTGAGATACATTACTGCACAGGTTTCCGTGGAGCTTCTTACAGACACAAGAAGGGCCCGTATTCAGAGAGACGGTGTACATACTTCTTCGTGAGTATGGTTTCCACAGCTGACACTCAATTGTGGGTTGCTTTCGCCAGAAGAGAAATGCACATCGTATAACATCGTTAAAAGGGACACCTGTGGGGAACGTGGCTTGTTGGTATGGGCAGGGGTCATTGTCAGCATGGGCGCAAACCTCTCCTCCATATATTCTCTGAAGTTACTGTGAAGCCGCATTGTACCGAGCCGAAATCATCGAACTTCACATACCAGTGTATATATACACTATTAAAAATTTTGGTTCAACGTTTCCCCACATTATGACCCAATTTCAGGCACTTACACCATGATGTGGTGGGATTTGGGCACTTGAAATGTAAAGTGGTGCTTGAAATCATCTGACTTGCACCATGTTTTTGTGCAAAGTATAAAATGCAGCGAAAGTGGTGCAACCTTGCTCCGCGTTTTAGTGCAACTATAGAAACCCGAACACGTGTCTTCGTGATCGAAGCAACAGAAGAAAAGACGTATCTGTAATGTTGTGCCATGGATTTTCACGAAAGACAGGAGATCGTTTGGTAATTCTGAAGTGTTAATTCAATTTTATAAAGGTGGACCAAATATTTGGTACAATGGAGGAGGCTCAGACCTCCGCCATTGTACACTAGCTAATTCTCTTGTCATTCTTTTTAGGGATGAAAAGTTTAAGACCGAAAATATTGTGTGTGTGCTTTCACTGTGTCTCTTACTTTATTGCATGACATGCCAGCATTCGATATCATCTCCGTTATCGGATATTCTAATGGGTAATTGAATAACTGCAACATAACTATTCATTATATCAAGCTGAATTGCGTTCCTATCTTTTATTTTTTCATTTGAAAACTGCAGAACTATCTTTCAACTAAAACAACTGGACATACTGAATGTAGTAAAAACATCTCAGCACTTAGCCGAAATAAGACTGTTGTAGTTGGAAATGTTCCGTAGGAAAACGTATATATGTTTTACAGATGTTTTTAAATAGCACTTTTACTTTAAAGGTCAGTCGTTATTCTCTTTAGTTGTCGGAACGAAGCAAAGTATTGCACTGATTTCTTAAAATCTTAAAGTTATGGGAGTAATTCCTATAATTCTTTAATGAAAATAAAATTTTCCTATAAAAAATGTGTTATAATATATAATAATTGTTATAATTAATAATGTTATAATATATAAATAATATTTTCCTAACTTTAATAGTGAGTGTGTGTGTATGTGTAGTGCTTCAACAGATTATTGGAGTTTCCAGTGTTAGATATTATACTGAGTAACCAAATACTCTAAGTAACCAAATAACACTTGTTTGCTAGTACAGCTCTGAGCGCAAGTTTTAGAGCTCACAAAGATCGAATTCTATGATTAGAAACAGTTCAGTCGAATAAAAGTTATAGGAAGTTGAATTGCGTGTGTGAAAATTGTTTCAACAGATTATTGGAGTTTCCAATGTTAGGTATTATATTGAGTAACCAAATACTCTAAGTAACCAAATAACACTTGTTTGCTAGTATAGCTCCGAATGCAAGTTTTAGAGCTCACAAAGATCGAATTTAATAATCTATGATTAGAAACAGTTCAGTCGAATAAAAGTTACAGGAAGTTGAATTGCGTGTGTGAAAATTGCTTGGCAACAGAAGTTCGTGTTGTAAACGTTTTATAAAACTGACGTGTAAGCACCAAATGAAAATTTCATCTGCCTTCGAGCTCCTTATTTTCTGAGGAAGTTGTTAACATAAAAATAGTTCCAAATGTGGTGTAACATGTCCAAATTGCATCATTACTTGGTCCTTGGTATTAATCTTGAGATTACAATCATGTGCTAACATATGCAATGCCGATTAAAATCTTTGTCCGGATGTATGTAAAAAAAAAGGAAACCGAACTTTATTTTCCCTACATCAATTATGTAAAAACAAAAAACGTTACAGTTTATAAATATAGCACAGAAATTCAGTTTTAAAAATCACAAGCATGTAAAAAGAAAAGATTCATAACTACTAAAAATTTTGTGATAGGTTGCACCAAAAAGTGGTACTACACAAGCTGCACCACTTTTTACGAAAAGATACACGATTATGTGGTGCAAAGAAAACCGAACAACATGATGCAACTTTGCACCAAGTTATGGAACAAGGTTGCACCACATTACAGAGCAAGGTTGCACCATGCTGTTGGTTATGTTTGTGGTACACCATGCTGTTTTTTATCATGTGGTGCAAATAAAACCAACAGCATGGTGCAACCTCGTTCCAATACTTGGTGAAGAGTTGCGCCATTTGTTAAGTTTTCTTTGTACCACAGAATTCTGTATGTTTTCTTAGAAAGTGGTGCAGCTGGTGTAGTATCCCTTTTTGATGCAACCTACCACAAAAAGTTTAACACTGTACTGTAGATGGGTGATAATGCTCATTGAAGCAATGCCCCGCTCGAGGAAAGCCGCCAAGTGGGGGAGTCCACACAACCTATAGAGAGTCCAACCAGGGAGGGCCCTGAACTTGAATCCTGTACAGAATTTCTGGGAACGTTCGTCAGTTTCAAGGTTAATAGACTAGCTCAGTCTCAATTCCGCAGCCCTCCTCCTGGATCGAACGAGCAGTAGAGACTGTCTAGCTTAGTAAATAGTCATTATTTATTCCAAGAACAGAACTCCTAAGCAAAATCGTTCTTATGAGGAGTCAGTGAAGTCTTCGTTATTTCCTGATATGTTTTTAGGTTTACAGCTGCTACATATACTGAGTTGGAATGTCCCAGCTTTTCAAGGTGAAAAAATGAGTATCCCATGGAACCAACTGGTAACATTTCAAATATTAAAGCTAACGTCCGTGAAGTCGAAAAGCAATTCTTGGAGCGAGTTATCAGCGACTGAGATGCGTTTAGGTACGTACGAGAAATTAAAAAAAAAAAATATTCCGAGCTAGACAAAACTTTACCTATGAACCATTATTTGACACTGTATATCAAAAGTTTCAAACCTGGAGTATTATTCTCACGTTTGGTTAGTACATCCAAATCATCCCTAGAGCTTCTTGATGACAAAATAAAACATGTCTGATTAATTACTCTGCTCTCATTGATTTTTTCCAGACACTTTCCTACATGAAGGCGATGGAAGCCGCATATTTTATACAGAAACTTATTATTGCAATCAATAATTTCCAATCCTTGTCTGAACGTCTGCAGTTTTCGTCACACGGCTACAGCTATTTACCCAAATATTTGGGAAACTGCGATACTGATCGCTTTTCCAATTGACCCATTTCTACTGCATTGAAGCTTTGAAATTTTTTTGCCTACCATATTTTTTTTTCTGAATACTGCAACTTTCAGCTTCTTAGGTTGGTTGGTTGGTGTTTTATGGCGCAAGGGCCTCAAAGGGCCAAAAGCGCCAAGTTCAATGGTGTCAGAGTTTTATAAAACGAAATTAGAAAGAAACGACATATAACAGAACAAGCGGTGTAAAAGGCCAATAAAATAACAACATACTAAAAAAAAACACCGGGACAAGGAATCATATAGCATAACAAAATAATATTAAAAGTAACAAATTATGATGTGATTCAGCTTTGGTCTACAACAATGAATCGCTCTTAAAGGGCGCCGTATTTTAATGAAGTACAGCAAAATTAAGCATGGCTCTATGCACCGTGAGTTCTGTTGCTCGAAACATTAACCGTGCGTTATTTTAATCCAAACCCATGGCTCAAAACTAACATACATTCTTTCTAAAACTGTCCTAAGTCACCTTCGTTCTACAAAACTTTCAGAGCCTTCAGCTCAGAGTCTGTGTCTGCGAAGCAACAGTTCTTATAGCAATAAACTGGAACTTATAGAGTTTTTAGACGTACACAAAGTTGTTTCTTAATAGCGGTTTTCATATTCCCTATTTTCTGCGTGTGCTGTAATCTCAATCTATAAAATTTTTATTGCCAACAATGCGTCGGAAACGCCTTCAAAGTGAAGAGATTCTTCTCTACCAAACAGTTGAAAAATATTGCTTTGTAGGTGAAATCAAATATTTTAAGAACTGAAAGGGGGAGGGAGGTGAATGACGTCCGGGGAAGAAGTTTATTAAAAAAGCATCTGTAAAATTAGAAATCTGTTTTCAAATGTAGTTTGTTGGTATCTGTATTTTTTTTTTCAAACGCACTCTATTTCCAAATTTCTCACGCTTTTCTTTCCTTCGAGCCACAAAACCAGGTTTTAGTGAGCAAATGTTTCGGAGAAAACAGTTCACCCAATTTACTGCACAGAACCGTAATGTTCAAGTTTGATGTTTTTGCACAGCAACAAATGGGCGTATTTTTATCCTGCCAAATGAAAAGTTATAAAAATTGGAGAACTAATAGAGGAATCAACTCAGAAGAATGTAGCATATTCGAAATACTAAGGTGACTCAAAAAGTGATACTCGTTTCAGTCACTGACAAAACTGATGCAAATTCGCGTTTCCTGACGCATGTATGGGGTGTGGGGAAGGGTGTTAGAATAATAAAAGTGAATCATTAGACTGTAAAGAGTTGTGTTTTACCGTAACCCCAAAACGACAGATGTCAATTTTCTCATTATTATATATTCTACGAGTTTAATGAAGGAAACAACGCAAAATGCAGTAAACATAGAAACATTCAGGATATGCATGAAGTTACTGACCCGAAAGAATAGGAAAGTAAATACTTATGGAAATCGAAATCGGGCGCTCGGAAAGAGAATTTTGCATTCTCGTTGCTTGGTCACAGGACAAAATTATGTATGCCATCTTCGTGTGCATATTTTAAATGAGTAGTAGTTCTTTTAAAAGATACCCGAGTGCATTCCTACGTTTTCAAAGCATCCCGATCTTATTTCATTTACACTCCAAAGGTGCTGTCACTGTACTGGTGAAATTTCAGTGGGAACGGGATAAATGTTTTTACTTCGGAATACAACGGGAGTAATACACTACACTGAATATTGCGCGACGGAAACGATTTGATTTTTCTAAAACAATACGTGACAAAGCGCTTCTGAAGTATTAGTTGGACACTTCAAATTCTAATGTATTTCTCCGACTGTCTTTTTCACCTGCACTTTAACAGAAAACTTTTGGAATACGCTCAAATCACAGAAGAAACTTTTCTAAACATCCTGGATGTTTTATTTGTCCATATTATAAACTCTTGTAATTAACAGGTGCACGAACGGAAATGCTTACTATTATAAACAAAGGAAAAATAGTTTAGACTGTTTATATTGCACTTTGACGAATTTTTGCTCCTTAAAAACATCACATTAATTCATACTCAATTTTCCAAATATAATAGCAACAACACAACACAAGAAGGTTGATTTACACAGTAAAATGCTAACCTCATTTTTCATTACCCAGCAAAAACACAAGTGTTGGGAAACTGCCGGCCACCAGCTGGCAGTGATGGGTCACTGCTGGCTGAAATCTGCCGCTCACGGCCCGGTAGCGATCCGTTGGTGGCAGCGCCATCAGTTAGCGAGCCATTGATGGCTCTGCAGCATCGCCGTGAGTTGCGGGCCTCCAAGCAAGTGCCACTAGTGGCCCGTAGCTGGTAACCGATGCAACCCCAACACCAGGTGGAAGCAACGGGACTGCGCATGCGCAGAAGCAACACGTGATGTGTCTCTCGTGGTACCAGTTAGTTGAAGACCACGCTATCGCCATCGTGTTATTTTAGTGGATGTTAAGAAAAAAAGGTCATATGTAGAGAGGCGAATTAATTTTCTAATGAAATGCCTAGTCGACGAAGATATCAGATGAAGCCATGAAATACTAGATTACAGCCGTGAAATACACCCAGTCCATTTCCATGAATAACAAGAAATAATTTGAAACCGCTTGAAACAACAGTCCCGGAAAAACATTAAAATAACGTTTGTTGGAAAAAAAAAAAAAAGAATTATACACCTACAAAATTATCAATTATTTGAAAGAAAGAAAAAGAAAAGAAAAAAAAAAAAAGCTGCGCTATGTGGATATAATGTACTCATCCATGGGTTGAATACACAAGACTGGAGGAATTCGCTTCTAAAAATAACGAGAAGTAAAATAAAATATGCTTTCCTCTTTAAAACAAATGTAGCTTCGGACAACGGAAAGGAAAGATACAACTTTAAAAATGTAACTGAATGTGACATGAACGGGTAAATATATTAATTCAACAATCGCCTTTCAAGACGACAAGGACAGCACAAAACTTTGGAAAGCGCCTTTCAGTTGGTACACTCCTTGAAAATTAGTGAAGTTCGCTTAAGGTAAAAAAAAAAAAAAAAATCGTTACGTTGAAAAAATAAATTTATGAATTATATGAAACTGACATTTATGAAATAAACCTCGCAATATTGTGAAATTAAAGAGAGAACCATGCGATTACACATTCCGCAGGAAAGAGACCCAGCTTCAAACACACGCTCGTGCATGGTGAATCAGTCCCGTCGGTAGAGAAATCGCCTCCCACTCCGACAGCCCTGGTTCGTTTCCATCCAGAATCAAACGGGCGTTTTCCCGGTCTGTTGAGAAAATTTCTCCAGTGCAGTGCCGTAATTCAGAAGTTTCGTAAGGGTGTTAAAAAAGTTGTAGCTTTGGGAAATTGCGGTTATCCTAAAGTTTTTTTTTTTTTTATGGCTCCTACTGAGAAATTGGGGGACAAGATTCGGCAAGCCATCAGTTACGTCACGTGATTGCCGGCGGCTGCCACTGCCGGGAAACTAGCGGACCACATTAGGCTAGCCATAATTTATGGCACGTGCTTGCAGGGCCGCTGAAGGGCCACTTGTGGCAGCTACTGCCTGTGATGGATAACTGATGGTCCTGTTGTGGCATATGACAACTGGTGGGGGTGCCAACCACTGGCCTGAACTGCTGGCCCTTCCGTTGGCCGCCCGGGCATTTTATTGACGGTTCGGCAGCGGCAACATAGTGCTGGGCCATTGCTGGTCCAGCAAGACTGTTTTTGCTGGGTAGTATGTCGTAACTTCTTCTTTTTTTTTTTTACTTTACTTCTGGGACTGGCGACCCACTGAGCATCTAAAGCTGTAAATGAGTCGCTCATCCCAAAACTGTAGCCAGTGGTTCCAGAGAAGGGACATAACCAGCGCCAAAGTACTGCATACCATCCATACCTGATTCGGAACTCGAACCCAAGCCCAACTCTAGTAGTTAGCCAGAAGCCCGCGCTTCTGACCACTTGGTCACCTGAAGCATGACAGCTCTTATAAAATGTGAAAATTGCCTCATCCAGAAGCGGGAATCAAACCCACAACTCTCGATTTCCGTCTGAGACAGGCAACTGGGCTACCTCACTGGATGCCTAACCCTCACTAATCTGGAAATGCATCGTCCGGTGTGATGCAATGGTTTCATGATCCGACGGAAATGGGGATATATTGGTTCGATTCCAAAAGCAAAACGATATAGTTTACGTTTCTTTGGGACATTTTCACTTAGCAGGCATTTGATGGAATTCCTGCTGCAGGAGGGACGGACGGACCGACGTGAGCGATTGCCGCAGCCGCGGCACACCACTGAACGAGAGGACCATCATGTTGTGCTGCGGGCATTGACGGCTCGCACTGCCACATCACGAACATTAGCGCAGGAATTAGGGTGTGTTGCGCAACAACCTGTGTCAGCACGTACCGTTCGACGTCGTCTGCAGGAGCGGGGACTTCTCGCACGGCGCCCATTGCTCCGATTACCATTGACGTTACACCACCGGTGAGTGCGGCGGCAGTGGGCCGTTGAACACCGCACCTGGACTACGGAATGGCACGACATTGTCTTCTCCGACGAATCCCGCTTCTGCCTGCAACACCACGATGGTCGTATCCGAGTGTGGTGGCACCGCGACGAGAGACTATATGACGCCTGCATTATGCATCGCCATACCGGTCCGTCGCCTGGCGTTAGGGTTTGGGGCGCAATTGGATATGACACCCGCACCCCTCTGGTACGCATCGCCGGTAGCATGGCAGACAGCCACCGCTACATCTCCGACGTTTTGGAGCCTGTAGTCCTTCCTTACCTGCAGGACCTGCCAGCGGCCACGTTTCAACAGGACAGTGCCCGCCCGCACGTGGCACGCATCGGGCAAACAATTCTTCACGGCCCACCAGGTGTCACTGCTGCCGTGGCCCGCCTGTTCTCTCGATATGTCGCCCATCGAACACGTCTGGTCGCTGATCGGCAACCGAGTGGCCCGGCAAGTACCACCCGCGGCTACGCCTGATGAACTGTGGCAACGTGTGGAAGCAGCCTGGACCGACATACCCCAAGCCCACATCCAAAGCCTCTTTCGTTCGATGCTGCGGCGTGTAGCGGCCGTTATTGCCAGCCATGGGGGCCACACGAACTATTGATGTCTGCGCGTTCCGCAAATCGCACGGGCCTGTAAGCTCAATAGTTTCATCTTTGTATCTGTTGCTATGTGTCCAGTAAATCTGGCTTTGCTATCTCGTGTCCTTTTTGGTGTTGCATTTTGGGTGGCCAGTAGTGTGTGTGTATATATATATATATATATATATACTTAAGAGCAAAACTGAAGACTAAGGAAAAACTTTAGAATTTAAAACGAAGGTTGCAAAATAACCTGAAGATCAAAACGCGCAACGCAGCAGTTTTGAAAATTCAGAATTCACATTCTATAAAGAAGATACCTAAGCAAAAAAATACAGATATAATTTTGACTCACACCTAGTACAACATAGAAAAGGTTATGTATCTACCTGTGTGAGTAAAAGGAGAAAAGATAAAAAAATAAAATAAAACTACTGAATGTAGAAGGTGTCGAGAATACTGAGCCTTGGCTTTATCAAGGACCAGCAAAAACTCTGCATTTTCTCACTTCCACAAAGACCTAGTTGGAAATGGGTTTCTGCAAGGCCATAGATGCAAGTAACATTCCCACCTAAAATAGTTTAAAATATATATATATGTCATGTCCTCTGTAGAGTTGCATGACCTAGCACTAGTTAACAATTTCGCTTGCATCCATTAACCTTACTGGCCCGACCCATGCTCTTCTACATTCAGTAGTTTTATTTTATTTTTTTATCTTTTCTCCTTTTACTCACACAGGTAGATACATAACCTTTTCTATGTTGTACTAGGTGTGAGTCAAAATTATATCTGTATTTTTTTGCTTAGGTATCTTCTTTATAGAATATATATATATATATATATACATGTACATACAATATGAATAAAATGGAATTGAAACTTTTGCACCAGTTTCTAGCACATTGTTTCCGCGCAATACTTTCTTTCCATTGACAGAATTTGCTGATTAATATGCTTCAAAAATTTCGGCAGCCTTGAAAACTTAAAATTCGCATTACTTCCTCAAAATTTGCTCACATTCGAAAATGGAGAGGTACGTACGTTGCAAGAAACGGATGTTCACATTGATGAAGATTCTCTCGGTGCTATATCATTACTGCGACTATAAGCCACGACTTCCAGCTGCATTTAGTCAGTTTGATGTGGTTCCGAAGATTTGAAGTCCGAAGCAGTTTAGAAAAGCCATACAAACACTCAGTTTGATTGTGCCTCCCCAACACAGCTAACCTTGGGGTGTGACGTCAATGTTGTTATATCGGTGAAACCATCAGCAGTTACAATGGCTCTGAAAACCTGCGGTATTGAAGATGCATACATTAATATTATTAATAACATCTATGAAAATGCAAGTGCAAAGATTCGGCTGTTTGAAAATACAACACACATAAAAATTGGAAAGGGAGTGAGACAAGGTGACACCATATCTCCGAAGCTCTTTAATGCCACATTGGAGGGTGTTTTTCAGTCGCTGAGCTGGGAAAACAAAGGGATAAAGATTAATGGAGATTATCTAACCCACCTTCGTTTTGCGGATGACGTAGTCATTTTTGCAACTACCCCATCAGAGCTGCAGAGTATGATCCAGGAACTTGCTGACAAGAGTAAAGAAGTGGGATTAAAAATGAACTTTCAGAAGACAAAAGTGATGTTCAATGCTTTTACAAGAAATGAAGATTTATTGATTGATGGAGAAAAGCTGGAGATAACAGACACGTACGTTTATCTTGGACAGCAGATATCAAGTGAGGGTCACATTGATGAAGAAATTAATCGGCGTACAAAACTTGCCTGGAGAGCTTTTGGAAGAAACAGCATAATTTTCAAGAGCAATATGCCATTATGTCTTAAAAGAAAAGTGTTTGATCAATGCATCCTTCCAGTGCTTACGTATGGTGCAGAGACGTGGACCTTAACTAAAAGAGACATACAAAGGCTGCAGACAACTCAAAGAAGCATGGAGAGGTGCATGCTTGGTATAACCAGGAGAGATAAGAAGAGGAACTCGTGGATCCGAAAAATGACAAGAGTGGAAGACATCATGATCAGAGTTAAATCCCTGAAATGGCAATGGGCTGGACATACTGCCAGAAGGACAGATCATCGATGGACAGCCGAAATTTTAGATTGGATTCCAAGGGACAGGAAAAGACCCAGAAGAAGACCACATGGGAGATGGGTGGATGAAATTCGAAAGTATGCAGGGGTGACATGGAGGAGACTGGCACAAGACAGACCGTTGTGGAGGAAACTTGGGGAGACCTTCGTCCAGCAGTGGATTGATAACGGTTGACAATGATGATGATGATGATATATATATATATATAATACACACTGAAATTCGTAATATAAGATAGAAAGACAGATGAGGGGGAGCGCAATATTTTGCGGTTTTCCCCGTAGTAGAAGGGCGGCCTAGTTACGCCTCTGTCGCAGTCTAAATGTTTGCGTTTTCAGTTTTGCTCTTTTAAAAAATGTGTTTAAAAAGTCAGTCATTGCAGCCACAAACGGTGTGAGCGTATATGTTACAAATTTTGCAGATATACTTCTGAAACACTTCAGCATGCACTAGCTTTGTGAAAATATCGATATCTACTGTTTCAAGAACCCATGTTAATATTCGTTGCTTTTGCGTTAGCTGAGGGAAGCATTTAGATATGAGACCATAAAACTTTAAAACTGCGCAAAAACAAAACAATAGAGTGTAGTTTTGAAAAAAATATTCCTGTATCTAACTATTCTCATTTATACAAAATTCCACAATTCTCCATTTTTGAAGTTTTCTTCATGTTTAATCCAAGGTTTAAAGCCTAAACGTTTCACTATAAAAAAACTTTTACCCATCCAAACATACTTTCAACAACGTTTTCAGCAACCCCTAATATGAAATCCCTGGATAAACTGCTTATGGGTTGTCAAAATTTATGGATAATTGCAATAAAAGACAAACAAAAGATAAAGTAGACAACTGTGAAAATCATAATAAATATTTCATAAATGTTCTTACACAGAAGTTTCTTCGGTTCCATGTAATACACTTGTTAATAGCATCATGTGGGACAAATTCATACTATTTTTTTTTCTGGGGAGGGGGAAATGCATAGGATACGAATGATTTTAACCCCTCGATCTTTTTTTGTTGCTGCTTTGTTCAGTTTTCAAACCATATATCCAGCATCATGGAATTGTAAGCCAAATAGATAAAAGTTTAGTTAAGTACAGCAATTTCCTATGCTGAATATTTCTTCCTACATTATTATTCACTAGAAGCAAAAGACCACGGGCATAGCGAAGTTGGCTAAGTCGCTGTGTGGAAGGCGGACGTTTCTGACGGTTGTTTGAATCCCGTCCTGCCGGTCATCTTGTCTGCGGTTTTTCCGCTGACTTTCCGTGGTTGGGGACGCGAATTCGTAGGTTGTTCCCTGTGAAGTCGGCCTCGGACGCACTTTGTCCCTTATCCGTATGCAGTAGAGAAATGGTAAGCGGGCTGCGTTAATTTGCCAGTAACCCTCAATGGCGCGTAGTCTTCTTTGCGGGACTTTCCCCGTCATGGGCGGACGAGAGATAGATGGAGAAGAAAAAGGTCAGTTGTTCGAGTTACTTTAGAAAAAATGACATCCCGTTTCACCAATGTTTCAGATTATCCGACTTCTGTTAAATGCTAGAGAGCTTAATTCAGTGCATGTTTTAATCTAATCTAAGACTATGAAGGAAATTACTGAAATTTCTTCGAAAAACGCAAAAATAATTTGCAGAATCTGGTACTCTCCCCAGAATTCTTTTTCTGAAGTGAAAAAAACTCTAGAACCAATTCATGAAGAAAAACTATCCTTTTTAGCTCAGGCTGGCGTGAATCATGCATAGGCCTATATATTGTTTTCTTTTTTAGTATATATCAAACCACTGTGATGACTATGCACCAGGAATCTAACTTTTATCAAATAAAGTATTTTTTGTGTAGTCCGCGTTTCGTTTTTCTAGTGTACTATAAAAATAAAATTTGACAAGATGATAATAAACCCTAGTTTTCATAAAAATAATTACTTCAAAGTTAGCAATTTTACTTCAGATTCGATTCCGACTGATTAAATAGTTAAAAAATGGCAAAAAATATGCGTTAAATACCGCTAAAAAGTATTGTTCAAGTTCTGCAAAGTATGCACAAACATAGTTTGTGAGTTTTTGAAAAGCGCATGAAAGACCACTCTCCCTGAAATCTCAAGAAAGCAGCATACTTTCACTTTATTTTCCGTGTAGTTCGTCTACAAAAAAGTGAAGAGTAAGAGATCTCGTTCTTCAATAACGAACATTAAGAATTGCAACAAAACAAAGGAAGATGCATTTTTTCAACATTATCAACATGGAAATGGTGTTTGACCATTCTGGAAATAAAGAAATCTGGAAAAACAAGATGTGATCAAGGGCGCGTTTTTTTTTTACAAAGGGTGGGGTGGGAGGACAAGATATCCGGAAATTTAGTTTTTAGTCAGAGCAAAAAATATGTTGTGCTGTTGTGAAACATGACGTGATGACATTATTTAACATGCTACACAAATAAAATGATTCTATCGATAAAATCTAATTTAATATAAAACTTAAATACTTAAATTTTACATCTGTATTATAGGGTATTTTATACATGAAACATTTTACTCCTATTATAAACGACGTAAAATTGTGCTGATTTGGACACCTTCACATCAGTATGGATTCTACAAGAACTGTAGCCCTTACGTTATACATCAAACAACACATGTTATGAAATATATCTCATTGCTTTCTCCCCTTCTCCATTTTCTTTCTTTAAAGAAAGGCTGATTTTATTATACTTAAATGAAACAGAAAAGGTTCCTGCTCTTCTTATAAGAACACAATACATTTCAGGAATATCAGGGTAATTGTTTAATTTAAGGCTGGTACAATCCGTGAGAATTTTTTTCTTCATACTGACAACTATAAAGCCGGTACTTCTTGAATTTTTTTTCTTACGTCTTACTAGGCAAGGAAGGATAGTTTAACTTGCGTCACAGGAATGGCAACAAAACAATTTTAGCTCTGTATGGTTAATAATAAAAATAGAAAATAAAATTTACTTTCTTCAGGAGGAATTTTAAATGTCAGGAAATAAAAAAAAATCCAAATACTATACCGATCATGAATATAATTGAAAATGAAGAAAAATGGGGGGGGGGGAGAGATTGAATGTGATGTTTCGCCCTTGCACGCAAGTGAACGGGATCAGCTGCCCCCTCTGCCATCTAGAGACGGTGATGCCTCTGCCCAACGGTTTCGACGTCACTGGCTGCGATACCCCTAAGGACCAAATTTATTCCTACTAGTTTTTCCCCCACAGCACAACAGATTAATCTACAACTAACCGAGATCCCACGTTACAAACACTGAAATAAATTAAATGGGTAAAACAAAATTTGCGAATTAAAATATTAAAAAAAGAAGATATATACGAAATTTCGTCCAATATGTGCGATTTGTTCCTATTTTAATGTTAAAATTATGAAATACCTGAACTTCACGAAAATATCTAACCAACAAATTTGTTTTTAAACAGAATCAGCGTAATGCAACATTGCATGACTATCCTAACTGCATAAGAAAATAAGTTCTAAAAAAAAAAAAAAATCACGCGTCTCGTCTTCGCCAATATGTCTTGCGAAACGATAAAAAAAAATATCAAAAGGCAAACATCCTCCCTTTTAGTGATAACAGACTTTCGCTGCGTGTGTTTAGTAAATAAAACTGATCCAATGACAAACACATTTGCGACAAGTTATCTGTTCATTTTCCAGAGAGATTTGAGACAAGTTATCTGTTCATTTCTCCAGAGAGATGAGTTGCAGATTGGGAAGGACTGGGCGCCTCAACTATTTCATTTCACATCCAGTTAAAAAGTACTTATCTGGAAAACATGGTTTACGTATGCCTTGAAGGTTTGTAAAAGTTTCCTCGGTAGAAATGAAGTGTTTCACCCTTTCTAGAAAATGAAAAGATTCCTCTGTGGAAATGATAATATCTCTGCCATTACAGCATGATCCGATGTAAAAATAAATTGATGAGAGTGCAAATAAGTGCAGATAATTCGCTCTCTGTATTGTGTGGGGTTGAATGATATCATCTGTTTAAAATTTCTCTTTGCAAAGCTACCAACTGTTGTAGTTTCTCTAAAGGTTGTTTTGTGAGGAATCCCGCTAGTTCTTACTTAACGAAAAGACGAAGAGTATTTTTTTCAATACCCACGCAGCTGTTTTAAATTTAAAGGTTTCGATTACAGAAAAAATATTAAGCTGCTGTTCAAATTGAAAAAACAATCTGTACGCAATACCTTTAACCTACATTGTTGAAAACAACTGTCATAAATTCTCAAAAACACAACGGGGATAAATTCTCTTCGAATTAAAAAAGTTTAATGTTTTCACCATTTTTCGCGCTTTGAAGATTCGTATTTTTCGTCTTACCCATTTTATTTCTTTAGCTGTTAAATTGGGTATTATTTTGGAAAAATCTAATAGCTAACCGAAATGCATGGGTTTGTGCTGCTTACTCAAATTAATAATAATTGTACTACAAAATTATCTGTTGTACAGAGATTCAGTTTACAAAGATTAATCATACATAAAAATGTTTCGCAATAACTAATTTTCCAGTTTTGTAATTAGATTTTCGCTAAATGGTTACGTAAAACTTTTAGAAAAATTAAAGGTTAATTGAAGAGATGACATAATGGCCTTTAACTCTTCGTATCTGCGTGACGTGTCCTGATTTACAGAATAAGTGACCGCGGAATTAAAATTGAAAAATATTTAATTCTTATTCTTTCAAGTTTGAAGGTAAAAGGTTCAAAAGTGTACGTAAAAACTAGAAGCACATGAAAAGTATGAGTAACTTCTATTTTGAAAGAAATTATTTTACTTTACGGAGAGGAACAGAGAAAAGTTTGGCTTACCGATTTATTATGAGACTGATAGCTTTTGCAGCTGTCTGTAGTATCACTTCTAGTCCTCTGTCCTGAGCAACGGAGAAAAACTCCTTAGGAAGTCGTCGGTCCCCTTAGGAGGAACACAATAGACGCAGATATGTCTCGGCGCTCCACGCAGGGCTGGCCAGAGGGAGCCGATCTCTCTCGCGCGCTCTTTCTTCTCTCTTGCGCCTCTCGGATTTATTTTAGCTTTTTCACACTCAAAAGTCGAAAACGACGTAAATGAAGAAAAGCGACGTCTCAAAACCACAATAATGATTTCATCATGAGCGTGCGACACAATCCTTAGGCAGTCTACGCGAAACGTGGATGATTTTTTCTTCTGTGAACAATGTGGAGTGACTTCATCCCTTCCCGAAAGCTAATCCTTCTTCCGTCTGGGCTGGGACAGAAACACACTCTCCAAGCTCCTATTGATCTCTACGCGCGCATGCGCTGTCCAGGGCCTCCCTCAGGCATTCTGGGGAAATCAGAAGCTTCCACATCCAGGGGTGAAGGATGAGGACAAACGTGGGGTGGGGGTAAGGAAGAAGGTGGAAAGCATATTTTTAGTCTGCACAACTCTCTCCTGGAGTCCTTGATATAGCCTCGGAGAAAAGCATGTATGTTGGCAGACGATGGATGCTTAAGAGATGCTTCAGTCCAGAGGGCTCTGAGTTTCGGATGTTTTGGGACAGGTGAAGAAAGGAAACTTTGAGGTGCAGCGGAGAAAAAAAAGGGGGTCCTCCAAATCAATACTGGAAATTACTTCCATTTACTGTAGTTTTTTAAAATGTATATATGTGAACATCAGAGCCGCAGCTAGGATTTTAGAAGCTTATGGCAATACAATAAAATCGCGCCTTAATGAAAAACAAATATTTTATTTAAAACGCAATTACCATAAAGTAATGCAAAAGTTTAACTATGAAAAGTAGCCCATACAAAAAACAAGTATAATCACAGTTTTCTCTTATGAACAATAGTCTTTTGTAATGAAAATACTTTATTACTATTTTCAGTGTACATTACAAAAAACAAATAACTGTCTAACATATCTATAAAATTAAATTAACCTAACTTTTTGTGCTTACAATTTAACAGAATGATTAATAACATCGTCAAAATAATTTCTACACACAAATCATTTTGGAGACATTCGATTTTTACCTTTCAATTTCAGTTTTTTTTCGGGGCTTAACGATCACCGTGAGCAACTCTAATGGCAAAATAAGCACTCGCCCGTCTCAAATTTAGGGCCGCTGGTTCGAGGAAAGTGAGAGAGCCAGCGCCGTAAGACAAGCACCTCACCCGGGACTCCAACAGAACCCCGTCTCGGACCAGTGGTTTGAGGCCCGGCCACCGAGGCGGCATTTTTTATAGAATGATCCATAACATCGCCGAAATCTATTTTCTATATGCAGATCATATTGAGATCTACCTCTGTTACGCGCAGAACTCATACTCTGTCATCAATCGTTCAGGTTGAGCTTTTCTGGCTCAGAGATTGACTGACCTCCACCAAAACATCAAGTAATACATGCTCACCCGGGGCTAAATCAGCTTGGTTCGACAGTTAAGAGAGTTACCCCCCACCCTCCTTGGGGGCAATGTGTTCATGGCGCCGCTAAAATGCAAAATTCAATCATACATAAACATAACGAAAATATTCAAATATACTGGAAGTTTGTGTTCCCCTGCTGTTTTGAACATTACTTTTATAAATATTTATATAACTAAAACATCGCACGATGCATTCATGTAATTTCATATTAATTGGCGCCTATTGCAGAAGCCACACTGACTATGCCCCAGTCACAGTCTTGGCTCATACAGTTTTACTCAAACGCGTTTTGCATCACATGCAAAATATTTGTAGCGTGCACACCTCATTACGGTAAATAATTATTTTATGACTTTAAGGAATTACAAGGTTTACATATTAACATAAAAGACTGATTACAAATTTGCTCTAAAAAATTGCCGTGATTTAGAAGGGAAAAATATTTAACTTAAAAAAAATAATAATAAATTCATTAATATTTTACGGTGGCATCACATTTCTAAAAGGCCATCAATTGAAATATTTTACGCCGAAATCTCTTGCAACAGACTAGTTTCAGTACCTAAAATACCTTACAAAGGATTTCATTAAATAATCGTGAGTTAGCATGAAAAACTTTTGCTGCAAAAAAATAAATAGAAATACACCCATCAAAAGACATATTCGAAATAAATATTTACGTAGACCAACAATTGAACACCAGGATGAGTGGCCATCAAAAAAATTACAACAAGAGCTCTACAAATATCTAAACAAACGACTATTCTTTATTTCACTGACTTCACTTTTTTATTTCTGGTTTTAACGATCACCGTGTGCAACTCACTGGGATTTAAACAGTCGTTAATTCTGGGCAACAGGTCCCAGTGGAGAGAAACAGCCAGAACCGTAGGTCAAACACACCCTCGATGCCTTATCTGAGACTCGAACCGGGGCACATCTCGGGCGAACGGTTGTAAGCCAACGGTTAGACCACCACACCATCGACGCGGCCTCACTATTTTTTTTTTATTCGGAGTTTAACGACCACCGTGAGCAACTCAGTGGGCTATAAGCAGTCGCTTGTCCCTAATTTAGGGTCACTGGTTCAAGGAAAGGGAGAGAGCCAGCGCCGTAAGACAAACAACATCCATTCCTCACCGGGATTCCAACCCGGATCCATCTCGGACGAACGATCAGAAGCCATAGCTTAGACCACTGCGCCACAGGGGCGGCTCACTGGTATTCAGACTTTAAGATTTTTCAATGAGCACTAATACGGTCACAGCACGCGATACGTTAGATCAAATGCAAATTCGCCAGACAAAGTGACAAATTATATTATGGTTCTCCAACGAGTCCCTGTTCCCTTACGAAATGATCGCAGGACTGACTTCTAAACCCAACGGCCCTAACCTTGGCTTTACACAATTTCGAAATAGTGTTCAACCCGCCAGCACATGATTTACGAAGAAAACTATAGCTGCTGTATTTCGGTAACATTCTTGTGCTTGATTTGGGTGGGGGTGGGGGTAACGACCATCTTGAAAAATTATGTTCTATAAGCATTTGACCAAACTACTTTGGAGCCATTGGTTCCAAGGAAAGACTGAGGGAGCCAGTACCGAAAGACAAAACTGAATTATGCGAGACTCGAACCAGGGTCCACTCAGACGAATGGTCGGAAGCCAGATTACTGAGCCACCGGGATGGCCTATTTTTGATGTTTTGTCATTTGGTTATATACGACATGTTGTAACCTGTTTTTACCACATCCTAGAATGCGCTATATTAATGTCTCTGCAACCAGCAGTCTCAAGTGCAACCGGCGTTCTTTCCACTCTTAGAACATTCGTTGTGTAATCAACATTTCACATCATAAGCAGGGCATTCGTTAAGAGTTGTAAGGCTCGCGCTCACTCGCTCGCTCTCTCCTTATCTCTACCCGTAGCACAGAATCTTTCATATTGCTGAGAGCAGCGTTACAGATTTGGTATTCCAATTTGCTGCTTTCTTGTTGTCACCAAGAGAACACACCGACTGCACAGAATGTCTTCTTAGAGTTATCCACGACTTTTGGAAGACTCCTTTAATGCGTGTGCTTTTTCTTCTTTCGATGCACAACTCACATCTATAAAATATTTTATGCTGGGGAAACAAAAATCACGGGATCGCATTCAAAACAATATTAAATACAGTTACGGAAAAATTAATAGCAACTCTGGAAATTTCTGACGTTTTTGGGTTTTCCGAGTTGCTACAAAAGTAAATATGCAGACAATACTCAATATATATAGGCTATATATATATATATGGGATGTAAGGTCAGGTGATGCGTAACATCACAGCCTCTCCTTGACAAATGTCAACCCCGCCTTCTCGTGGTGCATCCTGTTCCCACTAAAGGGGCTCTGACGACCGCAAATAGCGGTATAACTATACCATCGGGATCAGAGGAAATGCTATCCCACACTCACCAACCCGCTTGGCCAGCGTGGTGAGTTATGGCCAAACACCTCCAAAATGACTCTACAACTTAAATCTTGGCCCTCAGTCTCCGGCAGCTGGAATGTACCTGGCCAAGGCAGCGGCCAGTGCGACATGAAGGCAGAGGGTGCTAAGAATCCCCGGAGGACCGGACTAGGCTGCCATTTGATGCTGACCTTGGCTACCTACAACGGACGCTCCCTATCTTCTGATTCAAGGCTTCTTGAATTGGAAGAGGAACTACAAAGGATCAAGTGGGACATCGTCGGGCTAAGTGAGGTAAGGAGAAAAGGAGAAGATCTCATTGAACTGAAAAGTGGACATCTCTTCTATTATCATGGGACAGATACTGGCAGAACTAGTGGTGTTGGATTTATAATAAACAAGAAACTGAAGGATAAAGTGGTAGAAGTTGAAAGTTCCTCTGACAGAGCTGCACGACTCGTTATCCAACTATCGAAAAGATACCAGGCTCAGATTATTCAAACTTATGCACCCACCACAAGTCATCCTGAAGAAGAAATTGAAGAATTTTATGAGGAAATTCGTCATCTAAATAATAAAGGTAAGCAGCACTTGAAGATAATTATGGGAGATTTCAATGCAAAAATAGGGCACCGGCAACAGAATGAAACTTCAGTAGGTAAATTCGGTCACGGCAACAGAAACCAGCGTGGAAATACTCTTGTTGAGTTTGCAGAGGCAGAAGGATTTTTCATCTTGAATTCCTTTTTCAAGAAAAAGCCACACAGGAAATGGACATGGAGACATCCAATTGGGACGACAAGTGAAATTGATTTTATTATGTGTAACAAAAAATTCGTCATCGAAGACTGCAGTGTGCTGAACAAGTTCAACACAGGTAGTGACCATAGATTGGTGAGATGTAAGATGCACCTCAACACTAAACTGGAACGTGGCAAGCTCATAAGACAAACAAAATGTATTGACATAACCAACCTTAAAAAACACCATAATACTTTCAAGTTGGAACTGAAGAACAGATTCTCTGCTTTAGAAGGCCTAACATCGGAAGAAGTGGATATTTCGGAAGTTAACAGAAAAGTAACCAAAGCTCTTATGGAAACAGCAACAAAATTAGCTGGGTCTAAGAACAAGTTGCATGTAAACAAATTATCAGGAAAAACCAAAATGTTGATGCAAAAAAGAAGAGAGATGAGGACAACTAAAGAAGATGTGACTTCCAAAGTGGAATATATAGAGCTATGCAAGACAGCACGAAAAAGTATCACTGAAGACGTAAGGAAATTCAACTGTGAGCTAGTGAGGAAAGCAATTGAAAACAACCAAAGCCTAAAGATAGCAAAGGGACATCTCAGTAAGGGAAGAAAACAGATTATGGCTCTGAGAAAAGAAGATGGTTCTATAACAAGAAATAGAGGCGAAATTTTGACAAGAGTGAAAGATTTCTACTCCAAATTATATGAAAGGGATGATACATGTACTCCAGACATCATGAAAGGTACCAGAGTTCTTCCAGTCCTCCCAGCAGAAGTTGCTCATGCAATCAAGAACATGAAGCGGGGGAAAGCTCCAGGAGAAGATGGAATTACTATAGACATCATACAAGAAGCAAGTGGAGAAATTGAAACAGTACTCGCCCAAATTTTCACTCGATGCCTTAATGAAGGGAAGATTCCTGAGGATTGGAACAATGCTACAATGATCCTGCTACATAAAAAAGGTGACATTGAGGATCTCAGGAACTACAGACCTATCAGCCTCCTATCAGTGGTTTATAAAATCTTCACTAAAGTTCTTTCACACCGCTTGAAGGTAACACTGGACATGGCTCAACCGAGAGAACAAGCTGGATTCAGGAGTGGCTACAGCACAATAGATCATATCCACGTACTGAGAGAACTAATTGAAAGAGCGAGGGAATATGAACTTCCATTGTGCATGGCTTTTATCGATTATGAAAAAGCCTTTGATTCGGTGAAACCATCAGCAGTTACCACGGCTCTGAAATCCTGCGGTATTGAAGATGCATACATTAATATTATTAATAACATCTATGAAAATGCAAGTGCAAAGATTAGGCTGTTTGAAAATACAACACACATAAAAATTGGAAAGGGAGTGAGACAAGGTGACACCATATCTCCGAAGCTCTTTAATGCCACATTGGAAAATGTCTTTCAATCACTGAACTGGGAAAACAAAGGGATAAAGATTAATGGAGATTATCTAACCCACCTTCGTTTTGCTGATGACGTAGTCATTTTTGCAACTACCCCATCAGAGCTGCAGAGTATGATCCAGGAACTTGCTGACAAGAGTAAAGAAGTGGGATTAAAAATGAACTTTCAGAAGACAAAAGTGATGTTCAATGCTTTTACAAGAAATGAAGATTTATCGATTGATGGAGAAAAACTGGAGATAACAGATACGTATGTTTATCTTGGACAGCAGATATCAAGTGAGGGTCACATTGATGAAGAAATTAATCGGCGTACAAAACTTGCCTGGAGAGCTTTTGGAAGAAACAGCATAATTTTCAAGAGCAATATGCCATTATGTCTTAAAAGAAAAGTGTTTGATCAATGCATCCTTCCAGTGCTTACGTATGGTGCAGAGACGTGGACCTTAACTAAAAGAGACATACAAAGGCTGCAGACAACTCAAAGAAGCATGGAGAGGTGCATGCTTGGTATAACCAGGAGAGATAAGAAGAGGAACTCATGGATCCGAAAAATGACGAGAGTGGAAGACATCATGATCAGAGTTAAATCCCTGAAATGGCAATGGGCTGGACATACTGCCAGAAGGACAGACCATAGATGGACAGCTGAAATTTTAGATTGGATTCCAAGGGACAGGAAAAGACCCAGAAAAAGACCACATGGGAGATGGGTGGATGAAATTCGTAAATATGCGGGAGTGACATGGAGGAGACTGGCACAAGACAGACCGTTGTGGAGGAAACTTGGGGAGACCTTCGTCCAGCAGTGGATTGATAATGGTTGACAATGATGATGATGATGATGATATATATATATATATATATATATGTATATATATATATATATAGCCTATGTAAGGTCAGGTGATGTAAGGTCAGGTGATGCGTAACATCACAGCCTCTCCTTGACAAATGTCAACCCCGCCTTCTCGTGGTACATCCTGTTCCCACTAAAGGGGCTCTGACGACCGCCAATAGCGGTATAACTATACCATCGGGATTAGAGGAAATGCTATCCCACACTCACCAACCCGCTTGGCCAGCGTGGTGAGTTATGGCCAAACCCCTCCAAAATGATTCCACAACTTAAATCTTGGCCCTCAGTCTCCGGCAGCTGGAATGTACCTGGCCAAGGCAGCGGCCAGTGCGACATGAAGGCAGAGGGTGCTAAGAATCCCCGGAGGACCGGACTAGGCTGCCATCTGATGCTGACCTTGGCTACGTACAATGGACGCTCCCTATCTTCTGATTCAAGGCTTCTTGAATTGGAAGAGGAACTACAAAGGATCAAGTGGGACATCGTGGGGCTAAGTGAGGTAAGGAGAAAAGGAGAAGATCTCATCGAACTGAAAAGTGGACATCTCTTCTACTATCGTGGGACAGATACTGGCAGAACTAGTGGTGTTGGATTTATAATAAACAAGAAACTGAAGGATAAAGTTGTAGAAGTTGAAAGTTCCTCTGACAGAGCTGCACGACTTGTTATCCAACTCTCGAAAAGATACCAGGCTCAGATTATTCAAACTTATGCACCCACCACAAGTCATCCTGAAGAAGAAATTGAAGAATTTTATGAGGAAATTTGTCATCTAAATAATAAAGGTAAGCAGCATTTGAAAATAATTATGGGAGATTTCAATGCAAAAATAGGGCAACGGCAACAGAATGAAACTTCAGTAGGTAAATTTGGTCACGGCAACAGAAACCAGCGTGGAAATACTCTCGTTGAGTTTGCAGAGGCAGAAGGGTTTTTCATCTTGAACTCCTTTTTCAAGAAAAAGCCACACAGGAAATGGACTTGGAGACATCCAAATGGGTCGACAAGTGAAATTGATTTTATTATGTGTAACAAAAAATTCGTCATAGAAGACTGCAGTGTGCTAAACAAGTTCAACACAGGTAGTGACCATAGATTGGTGAGATGTAAGATGCACCTCAACACTAAACTTGAACGTGGCAAGCTCATAAGACAAACAAAATCTATTGACATAACCAACCTTAAAAAACACCATAATACCTTCAAGTTGGAACTGAAGAACAGGTTCTCTGCTTTAGAAGGCCTAACATCAGAAGAAGTGGACATCTCTGAAGTTAACAGTAAAGTAACCAAAGCTCTTATGGAAACAGCAACAAAATTAGCTGGGTCTAAGAACAAGTTGCATGTAAATAAATTATCAGGAAAAACGAAAATGTTGATGCAAAAAAGAAGAGAGATGAGGACAACTAAAGAAGATGTGACTTCCAAAGTGGAATATATAGAGCTATGCAAGACAGTAAGAAAAAGTATCACTGAAGACGTAAGAAAATTCAACTGTGAACTAGTGAGGAAAGCAATTGAAAACAACCAAAGCCTAAAGATAGCAAAGGGACATCTCAGTAAGGGAAGAAAACAGATTATGGCACTGAGAAAAGAAGATGGTTCTGTAACAAGAAATAGAGGCGAAATTTTGACAAGAGTGAAAGATTTCTACTCCAAATTATATGAAAGGGACGATACATGCACTCCAGACATCATGAAAGATACCAGTACCAGAGTTCCTCCAGTCCTTCCAGCAGAAGTTGCACATGCAATCAAGAACATGAAGCGGGGGAAAGCTCCAGGAGAAGATGGAATTACTGTAGACATCATACAAGAAGCAAGTGGAGAAATCGAAACAGTACTCGCCCAAATTTTCACTCGATGCCTTAATGAAGGAAAGATTCCTGAGGATTGGAACACCGCTACAATGATCCTGCTACATAAGAAAGGTGACATTGAGGATCTCGGAAACTACAGACCTATCAGCCTCCTATCAGTAGTTTATAAAATCTTCACTAAAGTTCTTTCATACCGCTTAAAGGTAACACTGGACATGGCTCAACCGAGAGAACAAGCTGGATTCAGGAGTGGCTACAGCACAATAGATCATATCCACGTGCTGAGAGAACTAATTGAAAGAGCGAGGGAATATGAACTTCCATTGTGCATGGCTTTTATCGATTATGAAAAAGCCTTTGATTCGGTGAAACCATCAGCAGTTACAATGGCTCTGAAATCCTGCGGTATTGAAGATGCATACATTAATATTATTAATAACATCTATGAAAATGCAAGTGCAAAGATTCGGCTGTTTGAAAATACAACACACGTAAAAATTGGAAAGGGAGTAAGACAAGGTGACACCATATCTCCGAAGCTCTTTAATGCCACATTGGAGGGTGTTTTTCAGTCGCTGAGCTGGGAAAACAAGGGGATAAAGATTAATGGAGATTATCTAACCCACCTTCGTTTTGCTGATGACGTAGTCATTTTTGCAACTACCCCATCAGAGCTGCAGAGTATGATCCAGGAACTTGCTGACAAGAGTAAAGAAGTGGGATTAAAAATGAACTTTCAGAAGACAAAAGTGATGTTCAATCCTTTTACAAGAAATGAAGATTTATCGATTGATGGAGAAAAGCTGGAGATAACAGACACGTACGTTTATCTTGGACAGCAGATATCAAGTGAGGGTCACATTGATGAAGAAATTAATCGGCGTACAAAACTTGCCTGGAGAGCTTTTGGAAGAAACAGCATAATTTTCAAGAGCAATATGCCATTATGTCTTAAAAGAAAAGTGTTTGATCAATGCATCCTTCCAGTGCTTACGTATGGTGCAGAGACGTGGACCTTAACTAAAAGAGACATACAAAGGCTGCAGACAACTCAAAGAAGCATGGAGAGGTGCATACTTGGCGTAACCAGGAGAGATAAGAAGAGGAACTCGTGGATCCGAAAAATGACAAGAGTGGAAGACATCATGATCAGAGTTAAATCCCTGAAATGGCAATGGGCTGGACATACTGCCAGAAGGACAGATCATCGATGGACAGCCGAAATTTTAGATTGGATTCCAAGGGACAGGAAAAGACCCAGAAGAAGACCACATGGGAGATGGGTGGATGAAATTCGAAAGTATGCAGGGGTGACATGGAGGAGACTGGCACAAGACAGACCGTTGTGGAGGAAACTTGGGGAGACCTTCGTCCAGCAGTGGATTGATAATGGTTGACAATGATGATGATGATGATATATATATATATATATATCATTTTAGGGATGTAAGGTCAGTTGATGCGTAACATCACAGCCTCTCCTTGACAAATGTCAACCCCGCCTTCTCGTGGTACTTCCTGTTCCCACTAAAGGGGCTCTGACGACCGCCAATAGCGGTATAACTATCCCATCGGGATTAGAGGAAATGCTATCCCACACTCACCAACCCGCTTGGCCAGCGTGGTGAGTTATGGCCAAACCACTCCAAAATGACTCCACAACTTAAATCTTGGCCCTCAGTCTCCGGCAGCTGGAATGTACCTGGCCAAGACAACGGCCAGTGCGACATGAAGGCAGAGGGTGCTAAGAATCCCCGGAGGACCGGACTAGGCTGCCATCTGATGCTGACCTTGGCTACGTATAACGGACGCTCCCTATCTTCTGATTCAAGGCTTCTTGAATTGGAAGAGGAACTACAAAGGATCAAGTGGGACATCGTCGGGCTAAGTGAGGTAAGGAGAAAAGGAGAAGATCTCATTGAACTGAAAAGTGGACATCTCTTCTACTATCGTGGGACAGATACTGGCAAAACTAGTGGTGTTGGATTTATAATAAACAAGAAACTGAAGGATAAAGTTGTAGAAGTTGAAAGTTCCTCTGACAGAGCTGCACGACTCGTTATCCAACTCTCGAGAAGATACCAGGCTCAGATTATTCAAACTTATGCGCCCACCACAAGTCATGCTGAAGAAGAAATTGAAGAATTTTATGAGGAAATTCGTGATCTAAATAATAAAGGTAAGCAGCACTTGAAGATAATTATGGGAGATTTCAATGCAAAAATAGGGCAACGGCAACAGAATGAAACTTCAGTAGGTAAATTCGGTCACGGCAACAGAAACCAGCGTGGAAATACTCTCGTAGAGTTTGCAGAGGCAGAAGGGTTTTTCATCTTGAACTCCTTTTTCAAGAAAAAGCCACATAGGAAATGGACATGGAGACATCCAAATGGGACGACAAGTGAAATTGATTTTATTATGTGTAACAAAAAATTCGTCATAGAAGACTGCAGTGTGCTAAACAAGTTCAACACAGGCAGTGACCATAGATTGGTGAGATGTAAGATGCACCTCAACACTAAACTCGAACGTAGCAAGCTCATAAGACAAACAAAATGTATTGACATAACCAACCTTAAAAAACACCATAATACCTTCAAATTGGAACTGAAGAACAGATTCTCTGGTTTAGAAGGCCTAACATCGGAAGAAGTGGATATTTCTGAAGTTAACAGAAAAGTAACCAAAGCTCTTATGGAAACAGCAACAAAATTAGCTGGGTCTAAGAACAAATTGCATGTGAACAAATTATCAGGAAAAACCAAAATGTTGATGCAAAAAAGAAGAGAGATGAGGACAACTAAAGAAGATGTGACTTCCAAAGTGGAATATATAGAGCTATGCAAGACAGTACGAAAAAGTATCACTGAAGACGTAAGGAAATTCAACTGTGAACTAGTAAGGAAGCAATTGAAAACAACCAAAGATTAAAGATAGCAAAGGGACATCTCAGTAAGGGAAAAAAACAGATTATGGCACTGAGAAAAGAAGATGGTTCTGTAACAAGAAATAGAGGCGAAATTTTGACAAGAGTGAAAGATTTCTACTCCAAATTATATGAAAGGGATGATACATGTACTCCAGGCATCATGAAAGGTACCAGAGTTCTTCCAGTCCTTCCAGCAGAAGTTGCACATGCAATCAAGAACATGAAGCGGGGAAAAGCTCCAGGAGAAGATGGAATTACTGTAGACATCATACAAGAAGCAAGTGGAGAAATCGAAACAGTACTCGCCCAAATTTTCACTCGATGCCTTAATGAAGGGAAAATTCCTGAGGATTGGAACAACGCTACAATGATCTTGCTACATAAAAAAGGTGACATTGAGGATCTCAGGAACTACAGACCTATCAGCCTCCTATCAGTGGTTTATAAAATCTTCACTAAAGTTCTTTCACACCGCTTGAAGGTAACACTGGACATGGCTCAACCGAGAGAACAAGCTGGATTCAGGAGTGGCTACAGCACAATAGATCATATCCACGTACTGAGAGAACTAATTGAAAGAGCGAGGGAATATGAACTTCCATTGTGCATGGCTTTTATCGATTATGAAAAAGCCTTTGATTCGGTGAAACCATCAGCAGTTGCAATGGCTCTGAAATCCTGCGGTATTGAAGATGCATACATTAATATTATTAATAACATCTATGAAAATGCAAGTGCAAAGATTCTGCTATTTGAAAATACAACACACATAAAAATTGGAAAAGGGGTGAGACAAGGTCACACCATATCTCCGAAGCTCTTTAATGCCACATTGGAAAATGTCTTTCAATCACTGAACTGGGAAAATAAAGGCATAAAGATTAATGGAGATTATCTAACCCACCTTCGTTTTGCTGATGACAT
This sequence comes from Macrothele yani, assembly GCA_039090855.1. NCBI lineage: Eukaryota > Metazoa > Arthropoda > Arachnida > Araneae > Macrothelidae > Macrothele > Macrothele yani. The sequence continues at coordinate 14,127,487 of CM077012.1, forward strand.
AGTCATTTTTGAAACTACCCCATCAGAGCTACAGAGTATGATGCAGGAACTTGCTGACAAGAGTAAAGAAGTGGGATTAAAAATGAACTTTCAGAAGACAAAAGTGATGTTCAATGTTTTTACAAGAAATGAAGATTTATCGGTTGATGGAGAAAAGCTGGAGATAACAGACACGCACGTTTATCTTGGACAGAAGATATCAAGTGAGGGTCACATTGGTGAAGAAATTAATCGGCGTACAAAACTTGCCTGGAGAGCTTTTGGAAGAAACAGCATAATTTTCAAGAGCAATATGCCATTATGTCTTAAAAGAAAAGTGTTTGATCAGTGCATTCTTCCAGTGCTTACGTATGGTGCAGAGACGTGGACCTTAGCTAAAAGAGACATACAAAGGCTGCAGACAACTTAAAAAAGCATGGAGAGGTGCATGCTTGGTGTAACCAGCAGAGATAAGAAGAGGAACACGTGGATCCGAAAAATGACAAGAGTGGAAGACATCATGATCAGAGTTAAATCCCTGAAATGGCAATGGGCTGGACATACTGCCAGAAGAACAGACCATCGATGGACAGCCGAAATTTTAGATTGGATTCCAAGGGACAGGAAAAGACCCAGAAGAAGACCACATGGAAAATGGGTGGATGAAATTCGAAAGTATGCGGGAGTGACATGGAGGAGACTGGCACAAGACTGACCGTTGTGGAGGAAACTTGGGGAGACCTTCGTCCAGCAGTGGATTGATAATGGTTGACAATGATGATGATGATGATGATATCATTTTAAAGCACATTTCATGCAGAAGCCAATTCAGTTTACTGAATGGAAATATCTTTAACAAAACTGAAATTATGACCAGAATTGTGCTGCGAAGGGAAGCACACTTTGTTATGTGAAATGTCATCGTCGTTGCTGCAAGACGACGGAGCTTGCTTGTACGTCCGCGTACAGGCGTTATAGAGGGCAGGTGATGTGCGTAGACTGTCAATGGAGGGTCCCCAGATTCAAGCCTAGCTGATCTTCCAGAGATCGTGTGATTTGCTAGCAATCGCTGAATATCCGCCGTACATCGGACGAGTACGTTAAATGACGGCCCCCGGGTTACGTTGGGTATCCATTTCTATCTCCCCCTTGATTTTCTCTCACCCCTCTATGAGAAACATCGTACTTGTACAGTGGCGCTATGTACTGTGCTCTTTCTCACTCACAAACTGTTCTGTCAAAGTTGCTAGACTTGCTCTCACTTCTTTCGCTTCTATGCCCTGCCCAAAAGGCGGTACCGCTGTAGGTGGTTTGGGCCTAAACCTTCTCTGTGGACGGAAGTCCTACATGAAATGGGCTTGCTGGGATGGTGCTATTTTAGACGTTTTCGCAGTGCGCGTATATAGTTCGTTTGCATTGGTGAGTGTGTAGTTTTTACTCCTGTGGACTGCAGTGCAAATCTAAAGTTTAGAGTGCATTTCGTTTATTCTGTACAAACTGTGTTGCAGTTATGGGAAAGCTTAGGTGATATTTCACCTCGAAAAGCTTTGCGAATGGTGACTTTAAGTGAATTTGGCAAAATCAATGCAGAAATTGTCCGGATAACTGGGGTGCACAAGATTACAGTTGGATGGCAGCTGGCGAAGATCCGTAATATGGGTGGAATCAAGAATGGCAGGCTGGGTAAATGTAGCCAAAATATGAAAACAACAACTAGAAGTAACAACGCGTTGAAACAGTTATGTCTGCGAAACAGGTTCGTCTCATCAACAGTTCTTGCCAAAGAATTGCGAGAGAGCTGTGGTACTGTTGTTTGTCCTCGAACAGTGAGGAACAGGTTACGTTCTATGGGTCTGACGTCTCATAGGGCGGTAAAGAATCCATTGCTAACCAATGTACAATGCAAGAAACGTTTAGAATGGGCAAAGGAACACAAGGAGTGGAACACTGATAGGTGGCGTCAAGTGCTATTTAGTGATGAGACAAAATTGAACCTCGGCGGCAACGACGCCGGGTGCCGAGTGTTTCTACGAAATAACAAGGCGTTGCATGCCTTTTGCACACTTAGGACAAAGTATCCATGCAGTGTTGTGATTTGGGGATGTTTTGCTGCTGCTGGAGTGGGCAGGATCCGTATGTGTGAGAGACTAGACTGTGCTTTCAGGACATGATTTGTTCCAGGGTCAGCCATACATTTTCCAGAAAGATTCGGCCCCATGCCATCGTGTAAAAATCATTAAAGCTTATGTGACGTCTTTAGGCAATGTTGTGCTTCTTCCTTGGTCTGGTAATTCGCCAGATTTGAACCCGATTGAGAACTTGTGGCACATTCTGAAAAGAAAAATGCACGGACGTCACCCCACAAATAAAATGGAACTGATTAACGCAATTACTGACGTTTGGTACAACTGTATTTCATCCGATACGTTGCGTAAGTTGGTTGACTCCATGCCCAACAGTATTTGAACATGTTACTTTGCCATGATTTCTGTTTCACAGCACATTTCTGTTCAGAACTCGAGTTATGTTAAAGATATTCCCATTCGGTAAATTGATTTGGCTTCTGCATGAAATGTGCTTTAAAATGACATATCTATTGTGAGTATTATCTGCATATTTATTTTTGTAGCAACACTGAAAACCCAAAAACGTCAGAAATTTCCAGAGTTGCTATTAATTTTTCTGTAACTGTATAACGCATGATACTGCTGATGTCGCCATCACACAGCACCTGCGAGATTCGCCATTTCGAGCAGGTGCTTCAGTAATTTGGCTTAAATATAGACGAGCTTCACCTGGATACAGATATGCTTTACTGAACAAATATATAATGCATACAAAACAGTTTACTGATGAAACAGTTTATTCCAAGCTGTCATGAAAATCCAAACTACCCGCATGTACGCTGCATGAATTAGGAGATTCTTTCGTTTTCGCAGAAATTTGTCATCGTGGGGTCATTGCCAACTATATCAACAAGAAAGATGACACCGAATTTTCGGTTTTTTTTTTTTTTTGATTGGAGGTTTAACGACCACCGTGAGCAACTCAATGGGCTATAAGCAGTCGCCCGTCCCTAATTTAGGGTCACTGGTTCCAGGGAAGGGAGAGAGCCAGTGCCGTAAGACAAACACAACATCCATGCCTCACCGGGATTCGAACCCGGACCCCTTACGGACGAATGATCAGAGGCCAGCGCCTTAGACCACTGCGCCACCGGGGCGGCAATTTTTTCGGTTGTAATGAACACGTCTTTTGAATCCGTTCTGACGCGAATTCCTGTTATCAAAGCTATTCAAAGTCAATGGAACCGGACAGGAAAACAATCAACCGGTTTCTACAATCCATAAAACATCCAGAAATAGAAACATGTACTTAGTTCAACCAGGGGCTAAAAGTCATGTTACGAGGGTTAACAAATGGCGGATAAAACGTTTCTCATAGCACAAGGAAGGTATCAGAAGCCGGGCCGCGAAAAAAAAAAAAAGTTCCGTTCTTTACACACCTAGCGGGAAATCTTTGCATTATTTAAAGAGGATAATGCTCCACATCTCTATTTTAGAATATTACATATAGTAAGGAAGAAATTCCTCAAAAATCCTCAAATTTCCGTGATGTAAATTGCTTTTTCAATGGTATTATCTGTAATGCTTATTATCTGCCCATACACTGGCGTGCAAAAATTAAGGACGAGACGGTTTTTCGAATCTAACGTCGTGCAGAAATGCTCCAAATCGACTCAAATCATAACATAAGATTCCCAAGATGTAAGAATATGGGACAAGTTATAACGAAGTAAATTTCTCCGTCATTTCGGTCCCCGCCAGGATTCGAACCCGGATCCCCTCATTCCGGAATAAGTCACTCTACCAATTGAGCTACGCGGACGTTTTATTATGATTCCTATCTGCCTTTATGTCGTGTGCGTCCTTCTGGCAGGTACGTCACATCTCCTGGTACGTTACATCATCTCCCCCATATTTTTTTTTTTTTTTTTTTGAAGTGCTGGAGAAGGGATTCTCTTATTTTTCCTATCTCGCGGTGTGGAAATAACATCACACCATTGCGAGATTTTGAACGGTCGGGTCATCCGGATAGTTCGGGCGCCATTATAACGAAGTAAATTCCTCCGTCATTTCTGTCCCCGCCAGGATTCGAACCCGGATCCCCTCATTCCGGAATAAGTCACTCTACCAATTGAGCTACGCGGACGTTTTATTTTGATTCCTATCTGCCTTTATGTCGTGTGCGTCCTTTTGGCAGGTACGTCACATGTCCTGGTACGTTACAAAGTGAGCAAAACCGTCCAAACAAGGAATCCAAAGGATACCAAAGGCACTTTATTGAAAAGATAGCTTCGAGCACAACTGGACAGAAGACAGAAACGCCCATGTGACAGGCGGCTGCCAAGAAAATTCCAGTCTTTAGTAGGGGATATGATCACCCCTGACTGCGTTTCAGGATTTACAACGTCTGTCCATGCTGAGGACGAGGTTGTCAAGGAGCTGTTGAGGCATCGCGGCCCATTCCTCTTGTAGCGCCAATTCCAGCTGCGGAACCGTTGTGGCGGCTGGTGACGTGCTGCCAAGCGTCTCCCGAGAAGGTCCCACACGTGTTCGATTGGATTTAGGTCCGGGACCTTGTGGGTCAATCCATGCGTTGAATATCTTCACTCTCCAACAGCTCTGCGACAACCACTGTACGATGAGGTGCGGCGTTGTCGTCCATGAAGAGGAACTCAGGACCCACAGCACCTCTAAACAGACGCACGTGAGGCAGGAGAACCTCGCTACAATAGCGGACACCAGTGACTGAACCTCCTTGGAAGATGTGGAGGTCAGTACGGCTACCAAGCATGATACCACCCCAAACGAGAACTCCGCCACCTCCAAACTGGTCCCTTTCGATGATGTTGGAGGTGTGATTGCGTGTTCTCTGCTCTCTCCAGATGTGTATACGTCCAGAATCGCTCGTCAGACTAAATAGGCTCTCATGCGTAAAGAGAACTCGACCCCACTGCTGATGTGTCCAGTTCTTGTGTTCCTGGCACCACAGAAACCGCCGTCTCCGATGAGCAGGCTTTAATGGCACACGCCGTACTGGCCGTCATGCAAATAGACCACCTGTGTGCAGCCTTCTGGCCACGGTAAAACGCGATAACGGACGTCCAGTTGTCTGTTGCATGTGCCTTGCGATTTTTCCCGCTGTCTGCCGTCTGTCTCTTCTCGCCTGTAGGACAATATACCGGTCGTCCGCCGCCGTGGTTGCTCGTGGACGACCACTGCTGAACTCTCGGACAGCTGTTCCTGTCGTTTGAAATGCTTTCCAAGCTTGTGAAACGATGCTGTGAGCGATTCCGAACTCCTCGGCCACACTAGTCACACTTCGACCTTCTTCCAACTTCCCAATGACGCGACCTCGGGTAAAGTCATCCAGATGTCGTCTACTGGATTGCCTGTTGGCCATATCACACGGTGGCAGCAACTCGACGTCGTTCAAACCGAAGTACATCGTGCAATAGCTTTCGCCGAATTGCTGAGCAGATCAGATCAGATCATATGTAGAGGATTTTAGGAAGGGAGTGTCTGACCCCAAGTCTTAAACAACCCTTAGAAATAGGAAGCTATGAGATTTAGGCTAGAGTGCCCGATAGGTAAGTGGCCAGTACCCGGGGTCCAACGGCTTAACGTGCCCATCCGACGCACGGCGGGTATTTAGTGGTTTGAACGTTCGTACCTGCCCAGGATCGAACCTGAAGTTATCTCCATGGCAGTCACGAACGCTGACCACTCGGCCACCCGCGGCCCAAGAATTGCTGAGCGTACACCGCCCGTGTGTTTCATACCCTTCCGACACCCCCACCTCCTACCTATGTCATGCTGCATATATGCGCATGCCCTACCGTACCAGACCCTAGTCTATCTCCTGAGTGGTCTTTCGGTCCGTTCTGCCTGCTCGTTCCGCTGTTATGCTAATTTCTCCTCTTCATCCTTAATTTTTGCACACCAGTGAATATCATTACCTTTTTTTTTTTTTTTTTTTTTGTTACTATGGTACTCTTGTTTGTAATTAATTACAACTACTGACCTCAGTGTAAAACTACCCTACGGAGCATGTGACCCTGCCAGGCCTGGCTGGCCTTTTTCCCCTGCTTCCTTGCTGTGCATCGTTTCAACTATTTCTGTAACACCGGGGGTTTTTTTTTTTTTGGGGGGGGGGGGGGTTTGCTCAGCAAAATAAATGAATTGAATTGAATAGTGATTTTAGAAGCAGCGACACAGCCGCAAACTGAAGTACACAAAAACTACCTACCAACAGAACTGTAAACTTGTAAACTAAAAAATTCCTCGTATGCTAGCCTAAAGTGTTCTACAAGGTAAATGGCATCCGGCGTTGAAAGTATTTTTTTTTTTAAATATATATACTTTCAACGCCGGATGCCATTTACGCAGAGATAGAGAAAAACAGATTAAGCATTTGTGCCCCCTAGCAGCGAAATCGTTCACTATTTTGGAAAAAAATACGCACACAGAATTTGCATAGTTAGTAGCATATGACCAGAGAAATAAATTTTTCAGTCTGGTTTTTAGTCCCGCAGATATTGCTGTAAAGGGAAATGAGAGCTTACGCCCTCTTGTAACAAACTTGTGCATCAAGAAAATTTTGAAATTATACGAGAAACATTTTTCAGCGGAAACGCTTTCCAACAAAACATTTTTCAAATCGGACTCTTAGAAACAAAGATATTGACAAAAATAAGATTTATATCTACGACCCCTGGCTGAAAAACCATGCATTATTTTAAGAAAAAAGTATTTCGAAAAGTATTATAGGCATGAGTAGTATCAGTCCTCGAAAGAATGTTTTCAATCGAGATTTTAGAAGCTCAGATTTTGCTGCAAATACATCCGAAGCAGAAATTAACGCTTACGCTCCTTGGAGGCCAAACCGGTTTTTTTCCCAAAAATTAGAACTTATATGCAAAAGATTTCCCACCAGGAGCTGTATCCTCAGCAGAAAGAATTTTTCGGATCGTAGTTTTACAAGCAGAGATATCGGGGGAAATGCAATTTATTTTACGACCGTAGCGTAAAATCTATGAGTAACTTGAAAAAGTGACTATACCTAAAATAGTCTTCGACATAAATGGAATTGAAACGTAAAAAAAAATTTTTAATCGGATATTTGGAAGCAAATATATGGAATAAAATGTATTTTGAATTCGATGTCATCTGCATTTATGCCCTATAGCGGCGGAATTTTGCATTGTAAAAAAAAAAAAAAAGCGAAAGGAGGATGGATCATCGTTCGCACGTTTCAAGCTTCCCAATGCAAAAAGAATTTTTCAAATCGGACTAATACTGTAGTTAGGGATACGGTGTCCTCCACAGATGGCTGGATGGACGGACAAACCGATGACATCAGCACGATCTTTTTTTTTTTTTTTTTTTTTACAAAAGACGTGCTAAAAATTGGCCTTCATGAAGGCATTGAATTCAGTGATTTACCTATTTATTTCGCGTAGAGGACAGTTATTTTCAACAGAACTGAAAACTATGCCACACGTCGTCAGACAGGTATGGTAGGGATAAGAGTTCTTTTTCAAATATGGGTTATTTCCAAGGAGATACTTCCTAGCCAAGAATGAAAAATTATTGAATTATCCGTTTTTTGACAGAGGCTGATTGCTACCATGAGAGCTTCAGTATTAAGAATTAAATATCCGTATAGCTATGTGAGAATTGAGTATTTAATTTTAGCGCGATTTCGACAGAAAAATAAAATCTGGGGAGGAGGCGCAACGTGCAAAAACTGAGTTGCTTAATGAACACACAACATTTTCTACACACCACAAAACATGTATTTTTGAAGTCTTTTCAGAACCTCAACATTCATGAGCGACCAAAATTATCCCGATGCTACAGAACGCAAACTACAACATCTAAATTTTTCAAGCCCAATGATTATATTCAAGATGTTTCAATTCGAACAAAAAAATTTCAGTTTCATATTGCGATTGTGATTTTTATGTGCCTCCTAATAACTAAGTGCATATATCAGCGATTTTGACGTTTTGTTCATACACTTCGGCTTTAGGAAACACCTACTTCAAAGGACGATTCAAATAAGCGAAAAGCGTTAAGAAAACCTGAAACAGTGGAAGAAATTAAATCGCACAATTCAAATTTTAACTTAGCTTCCTTACAGCTGTTTCTTGATGAGGCTTGCACTAAACATCATTCCATAAAAGACGTGCATTAACATCAGTGCATATGGAGGCAAGTATTTTTATTGCTAAGATAACTGAAAATACTGCACGTATGATGCGGAAAGCGATTACGCCACCCGGTAGCGCAGTGGTCTACGCGCTGGCTTCTGACCATTCGCCCGAGATGGGTACGGTTCCGGTGAGACATGCATGTTGTGTTTATCTTACGGTATTGAATCTCTCCCTTCCCTAGAACTAGGGGCAAAAATCGGGTACGAGAAACTGCTTATAGCCCATTGAGTCAGTGCCTGATTTACGCCATAGGACCTCAGAATCACAATGAAAAACAAAAAAAATAATGCTTTTTTACGCTTTCCAACCGTACGTTGAAGAGACGTATATGCTCCAGCTTTGACAGTCTGTATGTCTGTCTGCACGATAACGCGTAAAAATGGCTCGATTTTGATGAAATTTTAGTATGTGGTAGGGGACAACCTGGGGACGAACCCTATTGAAAATGGGAGAAATGGGATCAAGGTCAGGACATAGGAGCGGAATCCATTCCATCGCCCTTATGGGTCATAACTTACGTAAAAATGCTTCGATTGCGACAAAACTACCATGTTGTTCCGGAGGTATACTGAACCGGTTCTGATGAATATCACCGAAATGGAGTTAAAGGTCAGGGCACAGGAGCAAGATTTATTCCACAGTCATTATCCTCACAACTTGAGTAATGATATCTGGTATGTTGGAAAGCGTATCATAATCAATGCATTGCATGATTTTACTAACTTGTTATAAATGAAAAGAAAAACATTTGAGGGGGAGTTTTATTTCCTGAAATGAAGATTAACACTGGTGTTTTTATTAGGTTCTTTCACTACCATCACATTTCAACTGCAGCTCAGTGACGTCATGTCGTGTCACTTTCATCTGCAACTTGCAAATGAAATATAAATATGCTATATTCTTGTATGTACTATATACCTTTGGAGAGAGGATTTGCATTGCTAAGACACTTTGTAGAAGCTTTGAGTATTTCATATTGTAAAGTATCACATTTTAAACTTGCTTGGGTATAAATTAAGTGAATTAATGAGCTGAGTAGTGTGCCTTCAGTGTGAGAATTATTCAGTTATGCATGTTTGCTCAAATTTAAGCATAATTTCACTGTTAATAGAATTATTCTATAATATTGAACGCATCACAGGTGATTAATCAGCTGCATGAAAGTTCACCTTGCCCCCCAAAAATCAGTCTGTATTAAGTCATGTTAATAGGTTAAAAGTAAAATAAAAACGGAATGAATGGCTTAACATCTGTGGGTATTTCAATTTTTACATTATGCAAATTCTAAATGCGAAAATAACCATACTAAACTATTAAATAGGGTGTAACGTATATTCTAGATTCAGTTTCTTTTTTATTTTACTATCTCTTGTTATTTTATTTTCCTATGCAAATTATCTTCTCACTTAACGAGATGTTGTTTCTCCCGCTGAATGATATGTGGCAACGAGTGTAAGTCATGACGTGGTGGTATGCGGTATATATAGGCGCGCTCAACTATACCAAGCAGCTTCGTTTTATGTGATAGGTTCTTCCTAATTATTGTTATGCGATTCTACGATAGTACGAAAGTTCGGTCTAACAGTGGTTGTGTTATTTTGGAGTGTGTATTGAGTAATACCAGGAGCTCCCCAATAAAAGGTTAAAAGTGAGTACGTTTTCTTAATTCATTTTATTGTCAGACCTCTGTCTGGCCGTTAAGTCTATTTCATTGAGTGTTTACGTTAAGTTCAGGGGATATTGTGTTTACCGCTCTAATAAGGAGCCTTCAAGGTACTAATGTACTAAAACCGAAGTTATATTACTGATATTCAAGATAATGAGGAACGCTGAGTAAGAATAATTCCATATTCTTGGAATTTATTGCACGTGAGTGTCTTACCTAAACAAACTCTAGCACTTTGAAGTGTAAGCACACTTTAGCTACGTCAAGTAACCTTTCAATAACCCTAACGTGACTTAACGTAAGCTTTCCTGCACTACACGTCCAGCCGAAGAATTTTATTCATTATAAGGGTTTCACTTACCTGTTTATATTTTTATGTGCAAATTTCCTTGTTAATATTAAGATTTACTAAAAATAGATATAATTTCCTATTTTTCCCTGCACAGTGTCCCATTTATTAAATCAACTTTTTAATTAATTCATAATATTTAGTACTGACAAATGTACACTCACGGACAATGAAATTTGCGCACCAAGAAGGAAACATCGGATTGAACTGAAATTGTATGGACCTAATGATATAGATGAATGATACACATGATGGAAAAAACAGAGACAATTATAGAGGGATCTGTGGTACGCAATCCGGTCATCTTCAATAGCGCGTCGCACTGCTTCGTGCACTGATACATGCTGTCATACGCATAGAGGCGGCAGACTGGTCCACACGTGTTGGACGGTGGCTCCAAATCCCTGATAGTGCTGCACGGCGGCCTGGCGTTTCAACTGGTCCCACACATGCTCGATAGGGAATATGTCTGGGGAGCGGGCAGGCCATGGGAGTGTCTGGACATGACGTAAGCAGTCCTGGGCAACTCAAGCCGTGTGCGGGTAGGCATTATCCTGCTGGTATAGCGCACCAGGAATGGGAGCACATGGAGCCGTAGGATCTCATCCACATACCGCTGGCCCGTCAATGATCCACGAACCACTACTAGAGCTGATCGGCTATCCAGACAATAATGCCTGCAGTGGGGGAGGTGTGGCTCTCAATAGCGAGGATTGTGCCGGTGATCCGGGGACGTCCACACCCGGACACGATGAGCATCTGTCCCCAAAACGAAGCGGCACTCATCGCTAAACACCACACGTCGCCAGCCTGTGGCGTTCCACGTCGCTCTGGCCTGGCACCACTGCACACGGAGCCGGCGATGTTCCGGTGTTAATGGCAGCACCTGTAAAGGGTGCTGGGATCGCAGATTCGCTTCAGCGAGGCGTCGGAAAATGGTACGCGGGCACACAGGAGCCGCTAGATCTGCCTGTATAGTCGACAGGGTTCCCGTGGGATCCGTTCGCGCCTGAGACACGATCCGTCCCGTCGATCCTCTCTTCCCGGTGGTCCTCCAGGTCCGTCCGGAGCCACTCCGCCGTGTGGCAGTGCCGTCACGTGTCCACTGCTCCCAACACAGTCGGACGGTATGGTCAGAACGATCCACGTGGCGGGCTAAACGGCGCGCCGACAACCCTGCTTTTCAGCCCGATGATCAGGCCTCTCAAAGTCCGTAAATTGCGTAAATCGACGTCTCTGACGTCTACCCGGCATTCTTGTCCCTCTGTACTCTTGCTTGCGTCGGCCGGTGCTTTTCGCTTTCATGAGGCATTGACTACACGCCGGTTTATAAGGCTACCGGTTCGTGCTTGTAGCGCCACCATAGGATGTGCGGAGATGCGCACTCGCACCAAACGTGGATCATTTGCATACTAGCACGCACTCTATTTGCACAGCTGTGCGGTTGTAGCACGTTTTCTTCTAGGTGTGCAAAATTTCATTGTCCTTGAATGTATTTACTCTTCCAAGATTATGGATCGATGGGGGCGGGGGGGCTCATCTCGTGCTGTGCCTAGTGCCGGATTCTGTGTAAATCAAGCCCTGCATTGAGTTGCTCACGGTTTTCGTTAAACCTCCAAATAAAAAAAAGCGATTACAATTTAAAATATTCAGTTTTGCTTAGGGTTGTATAAAATCTGTTGAAAGATTTCAAATTTACACGACGGTTTATAACTGTGGACAACTGCCCCACATTCTTACGACTCTTCTTCCCAAGACGGCAATAGATTTTATAATTTGCTGTTTGCTAACTGGAATTAGTTCAGATTCGTCGAAGTTTTTGTCCCCTCCTTCCGGTGACAGACAAAGCGATTTATTTTTCTGCTGAAGCTATGCTGACTTTTAGATCAAGATCTATATCAAACTTTGTTGGTTAGCATTAATGACGTTCTTTTAAAAGAACGTTTTTAATACCGACCCTGTCTCCAAAAATAGAAACAGTGCAATATTGAAACTTATTTTCAACAAGAGTCAAATTTTTAGGTGCAATGAGCAGTGAGCACGCTTTATTGACCCAAAGCAAAGCACGGCAATGCAAAATACAGTAATAGCCTAGCACTTACTGGACAAATGCGATCTCGTTTTGGCGTAGGACTGCGTCTAACTTTGTGGGTAGCATGGGGCGACTTACGGCCGACCGCCTGTGACAAAAATAGGTCCCAATTGAAATCATTTTAGCGTTAAAAATACGTGCCGTACACTAATCGTGATAGCATATTCGTAAATAGCATGGAGTCAAATTTGCGTACTGCGCAATACATAGTGCACGCGGGTTAGATAATGCAATATTTCTGGGTGTGCCGCCGCATTTGATTCAGTCTGTTTCGGCAACCGTGAGCGCAGCACGATTGTGTGTGGTATCGTTTTAAAGCTCTCGACGAGATCTGCTTAAATATACGAAAAACATTTCGCAGTGGTCTGAACTGAACATTTAGAAAATTGTTTTCTTGTGAACACTTGACGATATCGCGGTTCATCTAGACAACAGTGAGTGCAAAACGACTGTGCGTGGTATCGTTTTAAAGCTCTCTACGATATCTATTCAAATAAAGAACATAACGCAGTGGTTTAAACTAAAATTTTAAAAAATTGATTTCGTGTGAACGGGTTAACATTTTTAGCACGTCTTTTGTAAAAAAAGATCATGCTTCTGTTATCGGTTTGTCCGTCCGTCCGTCAGTCCGTCTGTACCCACGGAATCTCTGCAACTATTAGTCCGATTTGAAAAATTCTTTTTGCATTCGGAAGCTTGAAATATGCAAATGATGATCCTTCATTTCGTTTTTTTTACGATGCACAATTTTGCCGCTAGGGGGCGTAAATGCAGATGATGTCGAATTCAAGATTACGTTTTAATCCACATATTTGCTTCTAAACATCCGATTGAAAAAAAATCTTTTATCTTTCGATTCCATTTATGTCGAAGAGTGTTTCAGATATAGTTTCATTTTTAAATTACGCATAGATTTTCCGCTAGGGGGCGTAAAACTAAATTACATTTTTTCCGATAACTCTTCTCCTAAAACTCCGATTTGAAAAATCATTTTTTCAGCGGATACATCTCTTAATGGAAAAACATTTGCATATAATTTCGAATTTTTGGGAAAGAATACTTTGGCCACTAGGGGGCGTAAGTGTTAATTTTTGCTTCTGATGTATTTGCCATAAAATCTGGGCTTCTAAAATATCGATTGAAAAAATTATTTCGTGGACTGTTGCACTCACATCGATAAATCTTTTCGGAATACTTTCTTCCTAAAATATTCCACAGTTTCTCCGCCAGGGGGCGTAGATATATATCTTATTTTTGTCAATATCTCTACTTTTAGGAGTCCGATTTGAAAAATTCCTTCTTTCTTGGATAGTGTTTTCCGTGTGACATGTTTTTCATATAATTTCAAAATTTTCAAGTAATTCATAGATTTTCCGCTATGGGGCGTAAGGGTAAATTGAGTTTCCCCCTATATCTCTGCTTCTAAATCTCCGATTTGAAAAATTATTTCTGCACCGGATACAGCTCTTGATGGGAAATCGTTTGCACATAATTTCTAATTTTTGTAAAAAAATGGTTTGGCCACCAGGGGCGTAAATCTTCATTTCCGCTTCTGATGTATTTGCAGAAAAATATGAGCTTCAAAATTCTCGATTAAAAAAACGTGGCTTGTAGACCGAACTACTCGTGTCGACAAACCTTTTAGAAACATTTTCTTCTTAAAATAGTGCATGGTTTCTGCGCCAGGGGGCGTAGACGTATATCTTATTTTTGTCAATATCTCGACTTCTAGGAGTCAGATTTAAAAAATTCCTTCTTTATTGGATAGTGTTTCTAGTGTGACATGTTTTCCTAAAAATTCTAAATTTTCAAGTAATTCATAGACTTTCCGCTAGGGGGCGTAAAGGTAAATTGCGTTTCTCCCTATATCTCGATTTCTAAACCTCCGATTTGAAAAATTGCTTCTGCACCGGATACAGCTCCTGATGGAAAATCCTTTGCACATAATTTTTAATTTTTGTAAAAATGGCATGGCCACCAGGTGGCGTAAGCCTTAATTTCCATTTCTGATGTATTTGCAGCAAAATATGAGCTTCTAAAATCTCGATTGAAAAAAGTCTTTTGTTGACCGATGTCGACAAACCTTTTAGGAACACTTTCTTCTTGAAATAATGCATGGTTTACACGCCAGGGGGCGTAGATGTATATCTTATTTTTGTCAATATCTCTACTTCTAAAAGTCCAATTTGAAAAAATCCTTCGTTGTTGGATAGTGTTTCCGATGCAAAATGTTTTTCCTATAAATTCAAAAATTTCACGTAAATCTTTTAAGACTTTCCGCTAGGGCGCATAAAGGTAAATTGCGTTTTCTGCTTCTAAAACTCCGATTTGAAAAATTCTTCCTGTATCGCATACAAGACCTGATGGAAAATATTTTTCACATAATTTCTAATGTTTTGTAAAGAATGGTTTGGCCACCAGGGGTCATAAGTGTTAATTTCTGCTTCTGATGTATTTGTAGCAAAATCTGGGCTCCTGAAAACTGGACTAAATTTTTTTTTCTTGGAGCGATACCGCTCATATATGGAAAAACCTTTTGAGAATACTTTCTTCCTAATATAATGCATAGTTTTCCCACCAGGGCACGTAAAGTCACATCTTATTTTTGTCGATAACTGTGTTTCTAAGAGTTCGTAAGCTCAAGATTCCGTTTACACCAATATCTGAGGGATTAAAGACCCGATTGAAAAACTTCTTTCTTCCGTCAGATACTATTGTTTTCCATACCGGTTCCATTGACTTTGAATAGCTTTGATAAATTTAATTTGCGTCAGAACGGATTCAAAAGACGTGCTTATTACACCCGAAAATTCGGTGTCATCTTTCTTGTTAACAATGCCGTGGAATTCGCAGAATGAACGCAAGCAAAAGTGGCAAGGTCAAGTGATGAGAAATGTAAGAAACCCAAGAAGACAGAGCACCACGTTGGGTAATTCGTGTATCGATCTGCTTTGTGTTCGCAATGTATCCAGCATTATTTGTAAAAAAATTATGCAAGCTACTTATGTAATCATAGACCTGTGTTTGCTATAACAAATTAAATAAACGCTTCAAAAAATACTCAATAGCTCATTTCAACTCTCCGATCTGCAAGTCGTAGTCCTACGTTCCAAACTGACTGCTTAATCAGAACAGAGCCTACCTGTATCTGATTTTTTTCCCTTTTTTCTTGGGGGGGGGGGGTTGAACGACCACTGTGAAGCAACTCGATGGGCTATAAGCAGTCTCCCGTTCCTAATTTACGGCTACTGGCTCAAAGGAAGGGAGACAGCCGGAAGAAAAACACAACATCCATGCCTTATGGGATTCGAACCCGGGCCAATCTCGGTCGAATGGTAAGAAGCCAGAGCTTAGACCACTCTGCCAGCAGGGCGGCAATCTCATAACTCAAGATTTATGATGACTTACAAGATCTTCGCTATGGAGAGAAGAGTCTTACGCAGAAGAATTATTAAGTCTGTTTTTTCGAAAGGGAGGAACAGTAGCACACACAAACATATTTTTGCGTCCTCGAAGGAAAAAAACGGTAGAAAATGCACACAAGGTATTTGTCATGAAAAAGTATCCTACGCAAAAAGAACAGTTTTTTTGTCGCACTTGCAGAACAAAGGTGTGACAGGAAGTAAATTTATGCCACCTAATGAAAACAACTGTATTTCATTAGAAGTAAAAGTTGTACGTGTTTGCCACATAGATGATCTGATGCCATAGAGCAGTGTTTCCTAACCTCTTTTCAGCAAAATTTTGCAAAAAATTAGAAAAAGTGCTTATAGTATCACTTTGTCAATCCGTCAGACTGTGGGCACCATATCTCTGCAACTATTCGTCCGTTTGCACGGAGGCCTACTTAGGTTTCTGTTACGGATGCATGGGGACTGATCTTATGTCAATATGCTGATCAAAAGTAACCTAAATAGCTTCCGTGCATTTCTACTCTAAAATCAAAGGAATGGCTCAGAAGACTACCGCAAATAAACAAATATAACACCCTGCATACGCTAAATTAGTCCCCCTTCGTCCGTTGTGAATAGATTCTTCGGGGAAAGATTACATTCCTTTTCCCTTGTTTTCAACTAAGGTTAAAGAGTGCGTGACCTTAGTCTATGATTAAATGTATGCGTGTTCCAATGTTGACATAAGATAAATTCACCTTCCGTCGCCCCCTTTGTTTGAAAGATTGTAGCAATATTCTATGATGAACTTAAGATTCCGTTTCTGACAGCAGATAAACACATCGGTCGAATATTCTTTCGCGATTGTCATGTGTGAAAACTGGATTTTTCCTGTTCCATGATCTCAATATGAAATGTTCCGTCCTCTCGCGGTGATTCCCGGAAAGAAGGGGTCAAAGGACATTCGCGATTGCTCAAAAGCTAGCCTTTTCCATCCCCCCGCACTTTTTTGATAAATTTGGTTGTTTGATGTACGGAGCTTTTATTTTTACTGTGCATCATTTGCTGTAGTTCTATTCTTCCGAGTTTTGTCATCCGTGGAATATTTTCAACTAAACTTTTTTGGGATACTGCAATGGCTCCTGGATTTAATAACGATTCTGCAATGGAAAAGGTAAGCGCTCATCTCTTTGCATGCTATTTTATTCTTTGTTAGGCCGTCTTTTTTCTCAGACAAAAATTGATTGATATTTTTCCCTTAAGGAAAATCATGTTAGTAGAATCGTTTATTCTTTTAAGGAAAAACATAATACAGTAGTTATTTCTTTTTAAATGCGGCTTGGTTATTCCTCATACATTTCCGATAGTCCCCTTTACAAAAAAAAATTTAGCAAGTTCATTCCCTCTGTAGGAATTCAGTATTTTTTTCCTCCATCCCACTGTTTGTTTCATGAAAATACGTTCATAGGGGGAGAGGGTTATATTTTTTATGACTATAAGCATTTCAGTCATTCTCATTTGAAGACAATTTTCTCCCGCATTAAAATAAGACTGATCTTCTATTGCGACAGTAAGATAATTTTAAGTTCGCGACCTCGTTTTTTTTCTTTCCTCTAGGTTTCTAAGGACAATTATGGGACAATTTGGATCTTGTCTCTTCCTTCCCCACAAAACTGGGAAAACTCCTGGGCCATGGAACAGTCACCACAAGTCAGCTTAGATTTAACCTCTGAACCGCAGATCATTGATTTAACCTCAGAACCAGAGATCATTGATTTAACCTCTGAACTGGAGATCATTGATTTGATTTCGGAGAGTGAACCGGGAGGGGCTAGTGAATCTAGCTCTCGGCCTCCTACGATTTTAGCGGAATTGAATGACAGATGGAGGTTTTTCTCCTCCATGTTGACACCTCCACACAGTTCAAGCAGTAATGTATAATTTTTTTGTTTTTTATATTTGATTTATTTATTTTTAATTTTTTATTCATTTATATTTTTTTCTGTTTTGAATGTAAGAGTGAATGATGATGCGAACATATGGCGTATGTATGAAGGTCACTGGCGTGGGCTGAATTGCTCCGTAAACCTGAATGATGGTCACTGGCGTCGGCGTAAGACCCGCGTAAACCTGATGTGTTTTTACCTCAATACAAGTTCGGAGGAGAGGAAGGCAGTTATTCTGAAGAATAAAAAAACGTTCTTTTCAGAACTAAAAGAAAGTTCTTTTCAGAACTAAAAAATTCCTTTTCAGCACTACTAAAAATTTGGGTAAGGGAGGGGGGGAGGTAGGTAGATAATTGAAAAAGTGAGAATTCCAGTTTTCAAAGTAAAAGTGTGATTGCAAATAATTTTTGTAATGTTTAAAAAATATAGTGTAATTTTTTTTTAATTTTAAAGCATAAATTTTAAGTGTAATTCTTTTTTTTAAAAAAACCAAATATTCAGAGTAAATATTTTTTTTCGTAATCTTTCAAGATTTTAAAAGCAAATAAATTAAGTGTAAGAGAATGAATGCTTTTTGAAATGTTTAAAATATTAAGTGTTAAAGAATGAATGCCATTGTTTTAATGGGGAACTAGTGCTTTTTCTTTTTTAAAGATTTTTCTAAAGAATATTTGGGTATTATTAAGGGAAAAGGCCTGATGTTTTCCATTAGGCGGCCAATCGGGGGGAGGGGGGTCCGACTGGCCTGAGAGCAATGTTGTACAGTATTGAGCCGAAACCAGTGTAAAAGCCTAAATTTAGGGGAATTTGAAGTTTTTCAAACTGATTAGCTTCATTCTCTGAGTTTGAAGGAAGAAGCGCTTTCACTGAAGACCCCTCTAGCCTGGAAAAAATCTAAACAGTCTATGTTTCATTAAAAAAAATTCCTTGGACATTTTTAGAATATTCCATTTTGAACTTGATCTATTTTCTACATTCAGAAAAATATCTTTAACAGAAGTTTATTCGTTTCAAAACAGTCTTTTAATGCATGCTAGTTTTCCCATGTTATTCTATGGAAACTTCCCTGTTTTTTGTAAAACGTGTTTTCTCAAAACCGCTCTCTAAGAAAAATGAAGTGATCCATTTTTAACCCTCAGAAATAATGAACGTTTCCGAAAATGGACTTTCCAAAAATCTTTCAAACACAATTTAAACCCCTTCCCAAATGAACTTCTAGAAAACTAATACATTAAAAAAAACTCAAAAGAAAGAGACTTATGAAAAACAGGTTAAATTATACAGAAAAACAAGCAAGAAAAATACACTGCTGGCCATCCAAAATGCAACACCAAGAAGGAAGCATCCGATTGGCCTGAAATTCACAGCATGGGTCACCCGCGAGAGGTCATGCAAACGATTAACATTGCAGGGCATGTGGAAATCATGTGAGCCCAGCACGCTACCGAGAATCACTATAAGAAGGATGCACAGAAGGCGGGGTGTAAGTAGTGGAAGTGGGTTGTGCTGCCGGACCTGTGCTTGGAAAGCTTCCTGATGCCTCGTCGCAGAATACGGCAGTCATTCCAGCACGTTTCAGAGTTCGACAGAGGACGAATAGTGTCTTATCGCTACAGCGGTTTATCGTACCGAGACATCGGCGCCCGTGTGGGACAACATCCAGCCACAGTGAAGAGAGTATGGATTCGGTGGGTGCAGGAGGGACGGACGGACCGACGTGAGCGATTGCCGCAGCCACGGCACACCACCGAACGAGAGGACCGGCATGATGTGCGGCGGGCATTGACGGCTCGCACCACCACATCACGAACGTTAGCGCAGGAATTAGGGTGTCTCGCGCAACAACCTGTATCAGTACGTACCGTTCGACGTCGTCTGCAGGAGCGAGGACTTGTCGCACGGCGCCTATTGCTCCGATTACCATTGACGTTACACCACCGGCGAGTGCGGCGGCAGTGGGCCGTTGAACGCCACACCTGGACTACCGAATGGCACGACATTGTCTTATCCGACGCATTCCGCTTCCGCCTGCAACACCACGATGGTCGGATCGTGTGGAGGCGCCGATGGTCGGATGGTCGGATCGTGTGGAGAGACTGTATGACGCCTGCATTATGCATCGCCATACCGGTCCGTCGCCTGGCGTTATGGTTTGGGGCGCAATTGGATATGACACCCGCACCCCTCTAGTACGCATCGCTGGTACACTCAACACCCACCGCTACATCTCCGACGTTTTGGAGCCTGTAGTCCTCCCTTACCTGCAGGACCTTCCAGCGGCCACGTTTCAACAGGACAATGCGCGCCCGCACGTGGCACGTATCGTGCAACAATTCTTCACGACCCACCAGATGTCACTGCTGCCGTGGCACGCCTGTTCTCCAGATATGTCACCCATCGAACACGTCTTGTCGCTGATCGGCAACCGAGTAGCCCGGCAAGCACCACCCGCGGCTACGCCTGATTAACTGTGGCAACGTGTGGAAGCAGCCTGGACCGACATACCCCAAACTCACAAAGCCTCGTTCGTTCGATGCCGCGGCGTGAGGCGGCTATTATTGCCAGCCATGGGGGCCATACGAACTATTGATGGCTGCGTGTTCCGCAAGTCGCACGGGCCTGTAAGCTAAATCGTTTCATCTTTGTATCTGTTGTTATGTGTCCAGCAAATCTGGCTCTGCTATCTCGTGTCCTTCTTGGTGTTGGATTTTGGGTGGCCAGCAGTGTAGTTTAAAATGGAAAAAAAAAGAAGTCTTGGTACACCTTGTAAAAATAAATAATAATGGAAAAACCTTTGAAGGAAGAATGAACTGGGGGAAAAAAGTCGGAATAAAAGTAAGTAGTCGATACATCGAGAAGTTTAACTGAAACACAAACATAGAAGTTTTGCTACATTTCGTAAGATAAATAATAATGAAGAAACGTTTGTTGCAATGAATGTTATAAAAATCAAATTTTATGTATAACTGCTACGGATCTGAATATATTTTTTGGACACACATGAAAAAGCGAGACAAAAATAGATTATGCCATGCATTAAAAGCAAGTAAGAGAAGTAGTTTTAAGTTACATAGGGAAAAGAAGTAATAATGAAGAAACGATTGACAAAGTGAAATAGAAAAATAAAGTCTGAATAAAAGCCTACATGAGGAAAAACAGAATTTGATGCGAAAAGAGGCACTGAATGCTTTGAATAGCGAGAAACTTGTTTCAGTGAAAGATTTCATATTCTGGGGATTTCTTTAAGAAAAACTGACATTTTCAGTAAATTTATGCTTCAATATGAATTTTTTTCTCAAAGGTCTCTATTAAGTTGATCTCAAGTATTTGAAGTGAATGGGAAGAAAAAAACATTTCTATGTTATGACAAAATGAAAGTTTTTTTTTTTTTTTTTTAAGACAGTGAGAAGTAAAGTGTATTATACATCAAGTTGTTGTAAGATGTTTTATTTTCCCGATATGTTCATACATTTTGGGGAAATATCTTCTAAAGTTAAAGAAAAATATATATATATACACTGCTGGCCACATAAAATGCAACACCAAGAAGGACACGAGATAGCAAAGCCAGATTTATTGGACACATAACAACAGATACGAAGATGAAACGATTTAGCTTACAGGCCCGTGCGACTTGCGGAACACGCAGACATCAATAGTTCGTGTGGCCCCCATGGCTGGCAATAACGGCCGCTACATGCCGCGGCATCGAACGAAAGAACTTTGGATGTGGGCTTGGGGTATGTCGGTCCGGGCTGCTTCTGCACGTTGCCACAGTTCATCACGCGTAGCCACGGGTGGTGCTCGGTTGCCGATCAGCGACCAGACGTGTTCGATGGGCGACATATTGGGAGAACAGGCGGGTCACGGCAGCAGTGACACTTGGTGGGCCGCGAAGAATTGTTGCACGATGTGTGCCACGTGCAGGCGCGCATTGTCCTGTTGAAACGTGGCCGTTGGCAGGTCCTGCAAGTAAGGGAGGACTACAGGCTCCAAAACGTCAGGGATGTAGCGGTGGCTGTTGAGTGTGCCGGCGATGAGTACCAGAAGGGTGCGGGTGTCATATCCAATTGCGCCCCAATCCGTAACGCCAGGCGACGGACCGGTATAGCGATGCATAATGCAGGCGTCATACAGTCTCTCGCCGCGGTGACGCCATGCTCGGATCCGACCATCGTGGTGTTGCAGACAGAAGCGGGATTCGTCGGAGAAGACAATGTCGTGCCATTCCATAGTCCAGGTGCGGCGTTCAACGGCCCACTGCCGCCACGCTCGCCGGTGGTGTAATGTCAATGGTAATCGACGACACAGACTGGTCACAGAATGGGCGCCGTGCGACAAGTCCCCGCTCCTGCAGACGACGTCGAACGGTACGTGCTGACACAGGTTGTTGCGCAACACACCCTAATTCCTGCGCTAATGTTCGTGATGTGGCGGTGCGAGCCGTCAATGCCCGCAGCACAACATGATGGTCCTCTCGTTCGGTGGTGTGCCGCGGCTGCGGCAATCGCTCACGTCGGTCCGTCCGCCCCTCCTGCACCCACCGAATCCATACTCTCTTCACTGTGGCTGGATGTCGTCCCACACGGGCGCCGATGTCTCGGTACGATAAACCGCTGTCGCGATAAGACACTATTCGTCCTCTGTCGAACTCCGAAACGTGCTTGAATGACTGCCCTATTCTGCGACGAAGCATCAGGAAGCTTCCCACGCACAGGTCCGGCAGCACAACACACTTCCACTACTTACACCCCGCCTTCTGTGCATCCTTCTTAGAGTGCTTCTCGGTGGCGTGCCGGGCGCATATGATCTGCATATGCCCTGCAATGATAATCGTTTGCATGTCCTCTCGCGGGCGACGCATGCTCCGAATTTCAGGCCAATCGAATGCTTCTTTCTTGGTGTTGCATTTTGGGTGGCCAGCAGTGTATATATACATATACAAGAAAAGAATCTTAGACGTTCAAATATGGAATTTGATGTGAAAAGAGGCAGGGAATGCTTTGAATATGAGTTACTTGTTTCAGTGATGTATTTTCGTATTCTCGGGATTTTTTCAAAAGGAATTCTAACATTTTCAGAAAATGTCTGGGTGATTCGAACTTGGACATTTACAAAATTCTTGGGGATATAGGATTTTGGAGAGAGTTTATGGAACGAAACATGGCGAGAAAGAATTAAAATACAAGGCTTAACATTCAAACTTTAGTAATTTTTGTTCTTCATGTTATTCTGGAGAAATTTTACGTTTTTGTGAGAACGCGTTTTTCAAAAAACAACCCTTTAGAAGATTTTAAGATAGAAAAATTATTGACCGAAGGAAATCTTACGTAATGCAAATTTTGACTTGAAGCACGTTAAGAAAATATTTGTCTGTAGTAATTTTTCAATGTGTAAGCATAGTCATCTAACTATTCGTCCCATATGGTTCAGGAATCGAATCCTGGTGAGGCTTGAGTATTGTGCTTGTCTTACGACACTAGCTTTCTACCTTCCCTGGAATCAGTGGACCATAGTCTGCTTGTTACCCTTCAAGTTGTGCACAGCGGTCGTGAACCTCCAAAATTAAAAAAAAAAAAAAAGGAAACTCTTTTCATGAATTTTTCGTCAAAGGACTGCGAGGGTCTAATCATACCACTATGCATTTGTTTAAGTACCGAAAATGAAATAAGATGTTTAAGCAGAAGTCAATGTTCAGATGAAATTTTAGTTGAATTGTCATGAGTAGCATTTCGAAAAGAAAAGACTGAGTCGACAAACAGGGAAAAGAAGTAAATATTTCTTAAAAATTTTCTTTTGTTTAGAGGAATACGATATTTTCACTATGCGAGTTTGGGAATAACTGCTTTTCTGACGAGTTAGTAAAACGTCAAAACTTTTTTTAGAGGAAGTACTGACTTAGTCGCTATGATATCTCCAGAATGAATGTTTTTTCGGATGAGACAGAAAACAGTACAGAAAATATGAAACAAAGAATATAAATTTTAGCGTAAGAATATTTTAGAATGTATGTGTTGACAATGAATGCTTTGTTGTTGGGGACAGAAAAAGAAAAGTATAGCAAACTAGAAAAAAATAAAAAAATGCATATTTAGCATACATACAAGCATTTAGGAATACTTAAAAGCAAGTTGAAAATATGCTATACAAGGAAACAAAAATCTGAAGATTTGCTACATTTTACAAAAATATCAGTCGTGAAGAATCGTTTGGTGAAATGAAATGAAAAAATAAACTCTGAATGAAAGTAGTCGTTAGATTGTAAAGATAGAAAAAGATAATACGGACGACATACGAGAGCATAGAAAGAAATTTATTAACATAGATTAAATTAAATAGGGGAAATTGCGAAGAAAACGTTTAATAGAATGACGTGCGAAATAAAGTAAGAAAATACTGTTACAATCGAATTTTAACTGCTATAGATCGGTATATTTCTTGAACATACACGAAAAAGCGATATAGAAAAATAGACTATCATATACAATTAAAGATGCATTTCGTGGATTATTATTCATGAATAAATTTAAGTCAGCCTACAGAAAAATAAAAATTATCCGTTGAAAGAAGTCATATAATCCCGCGAAATAACGGAATCACAAAGCAATGTTTACTTCGCTCCAGAGAAAAACAAAATTTCCTGGCTGCGAATAAATAAAATATTAAAAACAAATACATGAAGAAATAGCGTAAATTAAAAAAAAATAGATTAAAGAGAATAAATAGTACACGAAAAAATTACGAGTGAAATTAATACATTGGAGGTGCGAAAGGCCCAGAATTAACATGAATAAAGCTATGAATAATATTTCCGCTTGACAAAAAGATTTCCCAAAAATTTGTCAACGTCCAATAAATAATCCTATCTCCGTAGATAAGCACCCAGTTCGGTCCGTTGGGGGGTGATTGGGGCTGCTACTGACCACGCCCCCTCGCCTTCCTCCGTCCACCTGGCTGCTACTAGAGGGTGCGGGTGGCTGCTACTAGAGGGTGCGGGTGGCTGCTGACAAAAGTAGCAGCATAATGTTAACTCTATGGGGCTGCTGCTGCCTGCCGGACCGGTCCTTTTATACTACTGAGAGTGTTTCTTTTGTGAAATGTTTTGCATATAATTTCAAATTTTTCTTATCGCACAAATGTGCCACTACAGGGCGCCAATTCACGCTTCCGTTTATAGCATATTTGCAGTAATATCTGCGTGTCTAATAACCCGACTGCAAATATTAAATAATGCCTAATTTTTCCGTTTGGAGATGCAGATATTTAATCTGTTTTTCTAGACATCTCTGCTTCTAATTGTCCCATTAAAAAAATTATTTTAACACAGTATACCATTTTCATTATGAAACACTTTGCTTGCACTTCCGAAATTTTTATTATAGTTCACAGTTCTGTGGCTATGTGGTGTTTATGTACTTCTGTTTGCAGCTGTATGTCCACTTATAAAAACCCTATTGAAAAATGTTTCTTTACTGTATGCCATTCGCTAAAATAAAGATGGGGCACATCATCCTCTTTAAATAATGCACAGGTTCCCCTCTAGGTGGCATAAATGTCAAAACCTTTTTCTCGCTTTCTGTGCTTCCAGAAGACTTATTTGAAAAACTTTCCTTAGCATATAACTTTGGTTACAATAAATACTTTTTACATACTTTCAACTTTTCCATCATGCAAAATTCTTCCGCTAGGAGCACTAGAGTTACGTTTTCCTCTAAATTCTTTCTTCTAACTTTTCGATTTGAAAACCCGTTTTTCTCCGATATCTTCCTTCTGCTATGAGAAACTTTTTGTGCACAATTTATTAATTTTCGTAACATACTTTTCAGCCGCTAGTGGAAGTAAGCAGCTGTTTCGATTTCTGAACGTTTCATCGATTGTAGAAATCTCGTTAATTTTCTTTTTCATTATTTTCCTAACCGGTTCCACTGACTAAGAATAACTTTGAAAAATTTTATTCGCGCCGGAAAAGTTTCAAAAGACATGCTTATTACAACCGAGAATTCCAAGTCACCTTTCTTGTTTTCATGAAGGAACAGCTAAAATAAATGTTTATTACCCTAAGGAACCACTCCCTATGAAAACGTTTACAGGCCACAAAAATTTGATAGCGGGATGTTCAACTCAATTACCGCAAAATCTTCAAAAAATTCATTTGTAAAGATCTGATATGTGAATAATATATAACATCACGGTGGCTGTTCAATGAAGTATTATTATTTTATTTAGCAAACTATGAATTTTAACGGTACTTTAGGAGCAGAAAGTAAAGTTCAACCGAGCTGTGTTACCTGGCAGATGCGCAGTAAACTTGTGTGCATCCTTTGACCTTGGCGGAAGTTTAAATCAGTTCACATTCGCCTAAGTTACTTTGAAGGGACACGCAGTCAACAACCCGCGGGTTTGAAATTCTACTTCCCTCTCAAGAAAACCTCAGCTGAAGCTCATGAAACGCTTAAAGAAGCTTATGGTGAAGTATTGCTTTCCAACAGCACAGCTCGTGAGTGGTTTAAGACGTTTAAAGATGTCCATGAATCACCTCAGAAAGGAAGACCCTCCTTATGCTCAAACAATTGTTATTAAAGCAGAAATTATCGACAGTTCAGCTGTAAATTGTGAGTAAGGATCGACGTGTAACAGTCAGACAGCTAGCAGGTATTTTTGAGACTATCAGTAGGAAGTACACACACACTATTCCCCATGACCACCTACATATGCCGTGTGTGCACACGTTAAGTTCCAAGATCTGAGCAAAAGCATGTTCGTTTTGAAGTCTGTACTGCGTAGAATGGTTACTACTGATGCCGAATTCGTAAATAAGGTTATTACCGCAGATTCGACTTGACAATACCATTGTGACCCAGAGTAAAGTTCAGGTTGGAAACAGCCTTCATAGCAGACACCAAAGAAAGCAAAAGCTATGCAGTCTTCTGGTAAAGTCATAGTGTTCACATTCTTCGACATGCAAGTAATGATTTATCAGCATGCTGTGCCAAATAGTACCACTGTTATAGGAACCTACTACAGAACTGTATTGCAAAATTTGCGGGTTATTCGTAGCAAAACACCCCACTAACAACCAGGAAGATGGATGCTGCACTACGGCAATGCGAAACTTCCCCGTGCTTATACAGTCGTCGATTATTTAGCCAAAATTAATCTTATATTCCACATCCACCATACAAACCGTGACCTTGCGTCCCCCACCATGATTTATTTTTTATTTCCAAATTTAAAGGAGCCGCTGAGCCAATGGTTTCATTCGTAAGATGAAGTTAAGGCATCTGTAAGGATTTTATTGTAACAGCACGATTTTTTTTTATTAATGCAAACTTCATACCATGGAAGGTTTAAATTGACGTCGGCGTTTTGAGAAATATCTTGCTAGACCGGTCCAGTCTGCCTGATGGCATGCCAACTCTCTCAAGGATAGGGGAAACCGGATTGGCGAGTGGAAAGGACAGAGCAGAAGTCAGGGGGGATATTCCCACAAGACTGTGCACCAAACAGATATCCCCACATGGAGGGAAAGCTTTAGTATATATAAAGACCATGGATGTAAGAGTGGAATAAAATGTTGATGCTATGAAAAATGTTCATGTCATAGGATGGATGTCTCCAAGTCTCACAGCCAACTAACTTGGTTGATAGTAATTATGAGAAAAACAATAGTGTGGAAGCAAAGCACGAAAGACCTACGGGTGACCTGGGTAATCAGGTCTTTTACAGAATCAGAGGCGGTTCTCAAACACATGTCATAAAATGGCTGCCATACAGTTTGTGAAGAGTGTCCGAAGCGCTAAAATAAGTGTATTGTATCACATGGGTAATATTTTGAAGAAATGTGTAAAATTTGGAGATTGTCATAACTTCTACCTAAACAAAGAGAAACAAAGAAAAAATACTCGCAATTGTACCTCGACACACTACAAACGATTTCTTTCGTTGCCTTTTAACATTTGTCATACATTAACCCTTTCCAATCCTATGATTGCGTCCCTTGCAGACTCCTCAGATCCAATTTATTTCTCCCGACAGTTCACTACTTTATGCCGACGCGTAGAACACTGACAATCACCTCGCCAACAATGATGGGTTTTAATCATTGTCAAGGAATGAACAATTTTTATTATACAATAGATGCATTGTTACTTATAATTTTTCATTGTATGGTATTTTTGGAAACACATTCCCAGATAGGGTTAAAAAAAGCTTCTTCATTTATAAATTGCGAACGACTGCATCCCGCACAAAACATCATTCGTGAAATCACTTCTAAAAGTAATCACTCTGATAATCAGTATAGCGGAGATGCGTGGAACAATACACTGTTTACTCAAGAAAGACTCAGCTGCCAGGCCGTCATCTTTATAACCTTTTCGAACGATCTGGTAGGTAGCAGAGAGAGATCTATAGAGACTAAACACGCGGGAGTTCTGGGTAGCAGTCCGCAGGCGAAAGGGGTCCTCTAAGAAGAAACTGACACTACTTCCAAGCACAGTGCTAACAGCACTACTCTTTCTCTTGGAGGTATAAGGCTCACCTTTGGGTCGCTACCAATGAGGCGGCCTAGTAGAAATACGAAACAGACACAGATCAACTAAGTATAACCTTAAATACGAACTAAGCAAAACAAAAACAGATAGCGCGCAGAGATTACTCCAACATTACCAATCGCCAGACACAAAATTCCCGCAGTTATTCAAAGTTTTTGTTCATTTCTTCATTCCGCGATTTCCGTCAGAAACCCATATGACCTGAGTGTTCCGCAGCACGGGAAACACTGTGGTACAGGCAGGTCTGCTGTAAAAGAATTTTTTAAGCAAAGCAATGGCTTCTAATATAAATAATGCATTTCCAACCTACGGCATCAAAAATTCTTATTTTTCTACAGTAAGAAGTGTATTCAGAATGCTTCTCACAGTAGGTGCTATCAGATGCTAAAAGAATTGTTAATATCGGACTTTCAGAAATGGGGATAATCATCGAAACAGAATACAGTACCGGATCTATCATGTGGGAAGCTCTGAACCCGAGCTTTGCCGATTTGCGGGTCCATAGTCCAGCATGTGATAATCACGTGGCTCATAACACGAATTACGTTTTACGGCAAGTACGCCTGACTCAAGCTAAAACTAAATTTCCAAAATGACAGGAAGGGTTTGAAATAGTACGTACTTTACGAAATGAATTTATTTGAATGTGTTGTTAGTTAGGATGCCTTTGAGTAGATATTTTTCTAACTTTGTAAAATTACCACAATTTTCGGTCTAATTTTCCGGCAAATGAAGCCATGAGATTTATATCTGTTATGGAAAAAACAAATTAATGAAATGGATATTTCTTTTTCCTTTTTCCTTAAAAGCCTATGTTTTGTAGACGACAGCATCTGTTGCACACTTTACAATAAAACACGTCTCAGCCACGGTTCATTGTTCGAAAACTGCCCTAAATGAAAAACCACGCAATAAAGTAAATAAAAGTATATAGTTTATTATACACAAAACAATTTTTTTACGCTCCTCTTTCATTGTTTGAGATATGCAAAGCATATCGTATGCTTTTCCAGAGTATGGCTGGCCGCACACAACCTCACAATGTTTGTTGCTCTACAAGCTGAAACAAATGTCTCAACGTATTAAAAAGTTTTCGTGGCTAGTATTAAAAAAAATTATCCGATTGAAGCGAAATTTCGAGGGTCCTTTCCTATTAGCGTTTTATGATGTTCATTAAAATTTCAGCCAGGTTTGTAGATATTTCGCGAAATCAATTTTCTTTATGTTTTTATCCCAGTATTAAATGACCAACACAGAGGTAGACGACACATCAAAGCCGTATGAACGAACGATTGCGGCGTTCGAGCGGCGGCGGTTCTTACAATTCAAGTGTTTCATTCAATGCCCCCCCCTCGGCTCTCACTGACAACCCCTCCACACACACCAACCCAAACACACACACATTTATCCATCCTCAGCTGCGCTAATTCTTCCAGTTCTGAGGACCATTGACGCCGTAAATGAGCGCCTGTGTCCCCAACGATACAGATTTTGCATAAAAAAATTATCTTACGAAACTGTACACAGCATTTTGAGAATAAAAAATTCTCTCCCAGAATAAAATTAAAAAACAAATACCGCTTCAAACTTTTGTCGGTTTTTGGGTCATTCTGGATTTTGGGACGAAGGATTATAAGTTTGGTACGGTACTTACCACATTTTCAGTTATGTCAACTTCCACCACTGAGATATATACCATGTTTAAGAAAATCTAATTTTTTTGAAGTTCTAATACATATATTTCAATACATTTTACTGGTTTTAAAGTACTCAAAACAAAATTGACGACTGCTTTGAAATCTTGATATAATACTTTGTATGTAACATCAGGTTAGGGATGTGCAACATACAGCCTCTCCTTGACAAATGCCAAACCCGCCTTCTTGTCGTGCATCCTGTTCCCACTGAAGGACGCTGGCGACACAAAAATAGCAGTATAACTGTACCACCGGGGGTTAGAGGAAATGCTATCCCACACTCACCAACCCGCTTAGCCAGAGTAATGATTCATGGCCATACTCCCCAAAATGATTTCACAATGAACTAATTGGCCCTCACTCGCCGGCGGCTGAAATGTATCCAGCCAAGGTAGCGGTCAGGTACATTCACCATACATCTACCCTCTGCTGCGCTTATTTTTATTTCCCCAGTTCACGGACTCTCTCAGTTGTAGGGTTATTGGCTCTGTAAAATGGCAGTAACAGCCAAGGTTCTCGCATAAAAGACCAAAAAAAAAAAAAAAGATTATCTCTAAAAAAAATATTCTTTCCGGAGAGCAAATACACTATAATGAAAAAAGTCACCGGACACCACTTCAAAAGCAAATGAACGGATCCGCCGCATTGTTAAGATGCGCGGTACAGCTGCAAAAGGTATAAAAACAAGCCTGCAGTTGACCGCGATCATATCGCACTGTGAGGTTGAGTTAAAATGTCGCGGCGGGAGAGAACTGACTTTGAGAAAAGAAAGATTGTTGTGTGTTATATCAGTGGGTTGTCCATAAGAGAAACCGAGGGGCGTTTAAACATACCCAAGTCAACTGTTTTGGATGTACTGAATAAGTGGAAGACACATGGCGTGCCTGAAGCAGCAAACCGTACCGGCGGACCAAAGAAAATCGGTGATGGAGGATTTCGAAGCCTCAGGAGAGTAGTTTCAGCTAATCGACGGAGTACTGCACAAGACCTCAGTGTGCAGGCGAGTAAAAAAGCTGGAACCTCGGTATGTACACGTACCATTCGCAGAGAACTTCATTCCGTGGGTTACCGTGGTCATGCGGCTGCTCATAAGCCTTTCATCTCCACTCGGAAAGCTACTCGTCGTTAAGCATGGTGTAAAGAACATTTATCGTGGACCGTAGATCAATGGAAACTGGTCCTATGGACTGATGAATCCAGATAAACGATCCATCAGTCTGATGGCTGTGTGTGGGTAAGGCGGCAGCAGGGGGAACGCTATTTACCACAGTGTACTCTGTTCCTACCCTCAAGTTTGGAGCTGACAGTTTACTCGTGTGGGAGTGTATGGTCCCGGCACATTGGTTATCGTGGACAAACCTGTTAACCAGCACTTCTACCTCGATATTCTGGATAAGCCCTGCAAACTATGTGGCAATACTATGGAACCGAGCCTTGTTGGTACCAGCAGGATAATGCACCGAGCCATAAAGCAAGGACTTACGGCACGGTTTGACGATAATTCCGTATCGCGCGTGGACTGGCCAGCACAGATCCCTGATCTCAATCCCATAGAGCACTTATGGGATGAATTAGAGCGCCGCATAAGAAGTTTGGAACCAAGGCCTACTACTAAGCAACAGTTAGCGGCAGCATTATGTGCTGAATGAAAGCGCACACCTATAGCTGTGTTCCGAAACCTTGTCGAAAGAATGTCTCGAAGGGTCAGTGCATGCATTAAGGCCAAAGATGGACCCACACCGTACTAATGTATGTCAATAAATGCTACGTTGTGTTTCTCTCCTATGTGCCCGGTGACTTTTGTCAGTATGGTGTATATCGCACCAAAAAGCTGCTGGTTTTGGGGTCATTTCCAATTTCGGGACGCCGAATATGTCCAGTACTGCAATACATTTATGTACTCTAATGGGGGAAACTATGCGTTAAAGTAGATGTACGTAAATGTTCTATAAAGTAAATAGCATTCGAGGCGCTGATTTTTCGATCGCATTTCTAGGGATGGTCATGCACCCTAGAAGTAGGAAAGAAAGGAAAATACATGTAAAATCTTCTGAGTGCAGTGTATCATTCAAGATTTTTTTCTGATCGAACTTGAAGAAGGAAAGACAGCAAGAGAAGTAGAAAGAATAACTTTACCACCTATAAAAGCAAAAACTGTACATTTTTGTAGCAGAAAATGGGTGCAAATTTTTCGTCATGTTATGAGGTTTACGACCAAAAAAAGATCTTTAGAAGCAGAGATTCTGCTGCACACCAAAAAATATGCACTTACACACCCTCGCGGCAAAACTGCGCAGAGAATATACTTAAAATGTTCTTCACAGTGGAAGCTGTGTGACGCAAGCAGAATTTTTAAAGCTAGAACTGTACGGGAAACGTAATGAGCAAAATACTGATAAAAAGGCCACTGCTCTAAACACACTGTATATTCGCAAGTTTCCCTCTAACGGGAAACCTGCGCCATTTGAAGACGATAAGGTGCACAATGCTCTTCATAGCAAAACGTATTCTGAGCAGCAGCATCTTTACTTTTTAGTACATTAACTCCTCTGTTTAGAAAATGGCTTTTGTGTAAGTTTAACCTACATACAAAATGAATATATGTTTATTAACGAGGGCCACACTCTGCCCCCTCTCTTTTTTCTACGGTAAAGGTGCCCCTTGCCCTTCCGCTGCTCACGAAAATCTGACTCATACTTTGTGGCTAAACTAAGTCGAAATACTCACCATTGTGTTAAAAGATTTTATTTACACTTTTCTTTAACCTGAAAATTTTATTATACACCTTTTATACCAGCCATATAGGTCTATGCTAAAACGTTTAT
Organism: Macrothele yani; assembly: GCA_039090855.1. Lineage (NCBI taxonomy): Eukaryota > Metazoa > Arthropoda > Arachnida > Araneae > Macrothelidae > Macrothele > Macrothele yani. The sequence goes on from CM077012.1 coordinate 14,160,267, forward strand.
TGCAGTTTTCTTTGTGGGGGAGGGCACAAGTAACCCCCCCCCCTTTTTTTTTTTTACACGTGGATCATTAAATGAAAACTACATTGATATCTTGCATGGAGAATTACTTAAGCTTTGTCACCAAAAAATGAATAATAACTAAATAAAAAAATTATAAAAATAAATGACCCAAAAAAAAAATCTGAATTTTTTTCAAAACCTATCTTAATCCGTGACTTTCATGAGCAGTACAGACTACCCTGATTCAACCTGTATTTAATCCAAATTATCTGAATCTATTATTCCAATAGCTACAATGGTTTCAAAAACGTCATAACCTTGTTCTATATAACTTACAGTAAACTAGTGTCAGAGTCTGGAACATACAACACATCTTCTGTTCCTATGTTTAGAACTTTTTCTCTAATCATCCTTGCATTTCAAAAAAAAAAAAGCTTCCCATGCCAGCAGATTTAATCTGTAAAACCCTAGCTATTGTGATTAAGATTTGTCACTAGAAATTTCTTCCAATAGTGTTATATCATTTGTCATACGATTTGCTGTCAGGTCTATTTGAGCAACCCTTAAAAATTTTGACCTTAAATGTTTCTGTTTCTAATGAGAAATTTTCAAATTCATTTATTTTGCCTTCTTTCTTTTCTACATTGTCTTCACTGCATAATTTTTATAAGATGATGTTTGTGAGAACTGACTTTTATGAAACTTTTTTTTGGGGGGGCGAGTTTTTATCTCTTTCATAATGCCAGCACCCTCTTTAAACATTGATTTCGTTACAAAAAGTACAGAACAGTTTTTGTTTAGAGCAGTGGCCTTTTTATCTGTAGATTGTTTTCAAAACAGAAGTAGTGGGGTTACTAGTGTATGTTTGAGAACTCGTTGTATTCATCTACTAGTTAACATTTAATGAAATCAGGCATCGATTCCTCTTCATTTCTTGCTTTTAATGCGCTGTTCTGGAGAAAACTTCGAAAGTTTCTTTTTTAATAAAATAGCACCTACATGTGCCTTTCAGTTCACCTGATGTTCATAACTTACGCACAATTTCTAGCACAGTTTTTATATTTTCTTGCATGGAGGTTCCATCATCGTAGTAACGTAAATTCTAGTTTTCTAAGTGCAATTTATTACTGAGTGTCGCACGTTCGTATAGATTTTTGAGTGTATTCCAAATTTTACTACTTGTTAATTTATCCTGTATGAATCCAATCTGGTCACCACTGACGCAAAACTGCTTGCCTTGTCCTTTTGTAGCCATTCATTTTTTATTTCGGGAAATAGATAAGAAAAAAAAAACGTTAAACAAGTTTTCTTTAATAAACACCATTTTTATTCTGATTTTCCGTTTTTGATATTATAGTTGAAATCATTCAGTTTTGACAGGTTTAGAAAATTAGTACCAGCAAACGACGCCATTTTTCTTTTCCACAACTTGTTCTTTCGAACAAACTGCGCAATAGCTACAGTATAGTGTTCCCCCCTCTTTTTTTTTTTTTTAAGTTTCCCTCTGCTTGACTTTAAATAATCATAATCAGTCTTTTAAACTATATTTCTCAGTCGCAGTAACACAATTCATTCACATAAACAAAAAATGTAAGAGAATTTCATCAATCGAATGACGCAGCAGATGTAATGAAAGAAAGCATTTTTCCTGCAGCAAATAAAACACACTCACCCTTTTACAGTAAGTAAAACTTGCGCATCTTTATTCTAATCCACCGTATTATGAAGGGAATAGTTGAAGAAAACATTCAACTCCAGTCTGTTTTAACGCTCACCATAGCACAAAGCATTTCAAAATTTCAATACACGCACTCATTTAGCCATTTTTATTGAGCAACTTATTAATTACGCGCGGTTTTTACTCTGCTAGCTTCGTCGAGGAAAGAAAAATGACAGACGAGCGCAGCGCCATCTACGGAACCTTCAAACTAAACCGGTTCTTAACTGCAGCAAAACGTTCGTTCTCCTAGCACTTGCTCCTGTACAGAACGGAGATTTTAACACTACTACACGAAGACGCCCCACAATTACGAAATTTTGCTGAAAAAGGAAATTCCAACAAATTCGAAAGTAACTTTTGGACGTGAATAAGTATTAATATTAATTGGGCTTCCTTATGTTGGGGAAAATCTTATTCTGTGGCAGTTCAGTATCTTTTTTTCAATAGAAATTGCGTAAGTGTTATAATGAATACGTGGAAAGTATTTCTTTGTTTATATATTATGAATACTATATTTTATCGAAATTTCGGTTTACCCTTTTTTTTTTAATTGGAGGTTTAACGACCACCGTGAGCAACTCAATGGGCTATAAGCAGTGGCCCGTCCTTAATTTAGGGTCACTGGTTCCAGGGAAGGGAGAGAGCCAGTGGCGTAAGACAAACAAGATCCATGATTCACCCCCGATTCGAACAAATTATCATCGCTTAGACCACTGCGCCATCGGGGCTGGCGGCTTACTCTATTTTCATGAATACTCAGCATGCAGCTGTGGGCTACATTTAAAGCGGAATTTCGCAGTTTTGTTGTGGAATTACGTAACTGCAAAGCGGGTCCGGATGAGGAGTTTCTCATCCCTCCCACTCAAATTCACAGTCTGTAAATACACTGCTGGAAAGTGAAAAAAAGACACCATTAAAAATTGCAGCTGTATCTATGAGATTTATGTCGTAGCAACAACTTGTTAAGAAAGGAAAGTGATCACACGTGTGAAGTGATTCGTTTATTTTACCTTTAAATGAGTATTAAAGTGTACAGAAGGCGCATTTTAATAATGTGTTGCACCTTCCCCAGCAGCAATAAAAGCTTCCAATCTGGCATGCAATCGGTCGTACAAATGCTAAATATAACGCTGGGAGATAACATTCCATGCCCTTTCAACTTGGACGCGTAATTCTGAGATGGTCGCTGCCTGCCGGAGCAGAAGAGTCTGTCAGATCCAGTCCCTTGATTGGAGACTGCGGAGAGCGTGTTGGCCAAGGGAGTTGATGCACAACATGTTGAGTTGCCCGGGCGGAGTGTGGGGGGAGTTATCCTGCTGGAATATCGCATTTGGGATCGCACTCAAAAATGGCTGAACGACCGGCTGCACGATGTCACTGATGTACGTACTGTGTTATTCAGTGTACCCCGTACAAACACCAGACTCGTATGAGAGAGTGATAGCTAATCGCTCCCACACCATGATGCCCGTCGGCATTTAAGCAAACCTGACATTGATACGGGACTGAGGAAATCTCGGCCAATCAGAGGGCGGTATTCAGCTTCAGTGACGACACATATGGGTGTGACTTATCTTCTTGTGTCCCGCGGGATTACTTCCGAGATACGATCTGAGCGGCTTTGGTTAATGTGATTTCATGTCATTTTCACGTTCGCTGCCTTTCGGATTAAAAAATAAAATAAATTTACATACATAAACATAATAAAGACATACACAAACAAATAAATAAATACATAAATACAAAAATATAAAGGTAAGTGGAAAGGTACGTTTCTTTTTCATTCTGTAACGGTTATTTCATATCTTAACTAGCGATGTGAAATGTAGAATGGGTAAATGTGTAGATTACCGTCCTAAATTATTTCGTTGGGAAAATATTAGTATCTGGGCAAAGTGCGAGGTACGGATTTCAGAGTATAGAAATTAATGAGAAATGGTGCATAAATTTCATGTTTTAAATGTCTTTTAAATATTTTTATCGTAATATTTACCTTGAAGTGCGATGCTGTGAAGAGACGCTGCGGTAGGCCTAACGCATCGCTACGGCGACGTTGTCAAGCTTTGCTCCGTTAAAAGGAAGATTCGCTGTGGCGTGTAATTCACGCGCGGATGACTACAAGTACAGCCGCGTACGTTCTTGCCAGGGGAGCGAAGTATCATGTACTCATACGCTACAGAATATAGTTGTTTATGTTTTGTCATTGTTTTTAAAGCAGATGTCGAGAAATGTTTCGTTCTTTTGCACATGATTCCGTGATTCCAAATAGAAAGTACAAATATGGCTTTCTATGTTGTACAGGAAACTGGAGAAGTATAACTTTCGGCTCTGCTTAGAACGGCTTCCATTCGTATATGATTTGCTATGCCACTGCAGTTTTTCTTCTCCTGTTAATAATTTGTTTGCAGGTCAGTTTCCATCCCACTGCTGCGTATATTTTGCAAATCAAAGAGGTTTTTTCCCCGGTTTGCCCTGCCAACAACATACAATGAAATAAAGGGTGGATAATCTGGACCTATTTTCTGTAACGTATCACAACTACATTTATCGCTCTCTTCCCAACAACGTAACCGCTTTCTCTTGTACTCTTCCGCCCGCCATTTTGGTACAGCAACGAAAAATATTTTTTAACGGAGCAAAGCTTGACATCGTCGCGGTAGCTATGCTAGGCCTACCGCAGCGTCTTTTCACAGATCGCACTTCAAGGTAAATATTACGATAAAAATATTTAAAAGACGTTTAAAACATGAAATTTCTGCACCATTTGCCATTAATTTCCATACTCTGAAATCTGTACGTCGCACTTTTCCCAGGTACTAATATTTTTCCGACGAAATAATTTAGGACGCTAATCGGCACATTTACCCATTTTGCATTTCTCATCGTTACCTAAGGTATAAAATAACCGTTACAATATTAAAAAAAAACTTACCTTTCCACTTACCTTTATATTTTTGTATTTATATATATTAATTATTTGTTTGTGTATGCCTGTATTATGTTTATCTAGGTAATTTTTTTTTATTTTTTAATCCGAAAGGCAGCGAACGAGAAAAGACATGAAATCACATAAACCAAAGCCGCTCAGATCGTATCTCAGAAGTAATCCCACGTGACACATGAAGATAAGCCCCACCCATATGTATCGTCACTGAGGCTGAATACTGCCATCTGATTGGCCGAGATTTCCCCAGTCCCGTATGAATGCAAGGTTTGCTTAAATGCTGCCCGGTGTGAGGCCTGTGTGTAGCTGGCTGATGCACGATGGCAGAAGCCAGTCACCGGACACGTACACGACCGTCAGACGCTCCCAAGCAGAATCAGTTTTCATGACGACCACTGACCGCCATTCTTCCCTCCAATGAACTCGTTCTTGACACCACCGCAAACGTGCTCGACGGTGACCAGGGGTCAGTGGTAAAGGAGCCAGTGGCACGCGTGCCCGTAGTCCCCAACAAACGATTCTGTATCGTTCTGGTAGACACTCTTGGTATGACAGGGGATAGAATTTGTGACGCCGTAGCCGCCCGCTCTGGAACGCCGCCCTCCTAATACGCCGATCCTCTTGTGCTTCCGTAACTCTGTGTTGCCTGGAACCACGTCTGCGAATGCTCCTCTGATCACCGACGCCACCATCTCACCACGGCCGATACCTCTCATCTCACTCGGTCCGCAATTTAACGGGAGAACAACCTCCTTCCCGCACACCCACTATACGGCCTCGCTCAAACTCCGATAACTGAACAAATGTTGCGCGCCTGCGCCGTACAGGAATGGTAGCTTCTTCAACGGGCACTGAATAACACACCAGAGGAATGACTTCGTGCTGCACGGCCGATAGTCCTTAAATATGCGCTGCCTATATTTGCATGTTGTCGTCCGCAGTGACGTCATTATTTCATCCAATGACATTCCAACTTGGATCACAGTTTCTGGTACCTTTAACAATTAACATATTATACAATGACGTTCCTACCGACATTCCTTCTGGGTGTTCTTTTTTCACTTTCCGGGAATGTATATGAGATTAGCAACATGTAAATTCGAGGAAAAACTCTATGTAAGACGCAATAACAGGAATCTGTCGTACGGCAGCCAAACGTAACGTTTTTCGCTTCCAAAAGAGGGTAAGATAATGTTTTGATGTCTATGCTTGTTAGTACTGGGTGTATGCAAAAGATCTACCCGTTTTTGTAATAGATGCAAATTACGATCGTAGTAGTTATGTCACAGATAAAGCTGCGATGTCGACTTTTTAGCAAATAAAGCGTGGAGCAGTAGAGCATATAGAGGCACTAGGTTTGTCCGAGTTAGTCAGTCTAACGGAAATCACGGACGGTGTGACAAGGCATGCAATAAGGAGCACATTAGACATTGTTTATTGTACGATTTCGATAAAGGCAGTACTGCAGCCGCGGCTTGCCGCAACATGTGTCAAGTGTTTGGGGTGGATGCAGTTGATGATAGCACATGTCGCCGTTGGTTTCGGAAATTCCGGGACTGAGACAAAAGCTGTAAAGGTTAACCACGTCTTGGACGCCCATCCGTTGATTCTGACGAGGATGTGAACTAAGCCATAACAAATGATCCACATCCAACCGTTCAGGAATTAGCGGAAACGTTGTCGGTACACAGAACAGCCGAAAGACTGATGCTTGCGCTTGGGTTCATCCCAAAGTTCAATAACTGGGTTCCGCACCAGCTTTCTGCAAAGCTACGTGAGGAAAGAATCCGTACCTGTGTTGCTTTGCTTTCTCGTCACAGAAATGAACAGTTCTTGAGACGAATTGTAACGGGTGATGAGAAATGGGTACTGTACCGTAATGTAAAGCGTCGACAAACTGTGTGCCAAGGTGCGGAGCCTGCTCCATCGGCCTCAAAAGGAGGACTGCATCCCAAAAAGGTTTTGTTGAGTGTTTTGTGGAATGTCCAGGGAATAATCCACTACAAGGTGTTGCCACCTAACCGAATGATAAATGCTGACCTCTACTACCAACAGTTGGATAGATTGCGAGAACAACTGACATCGAAGCGACTAGAACTCGTCAATCGTAAAGGCGTGATCTTTCATCATGATGACGCCAGACCTAATGCTGCTTTAATCGCTCGGCAAAAATTACTGGACTTTGGTTGGGAAGTGTTACCTCACCCGGCATATTCCCCTGACCTGGCACCTACAGACTACCACCTTTTTCGATCGTTACAGAACGCCTTCGCTCGCCAAACCTTCGATGATGTGAACGATGTGAAAACGGCATTACTTTTTTGACTCTAAAATACAGGAGTTTTTCCGGCGTGGGATTCACCTACCCATAGACAGATGACATGAGGTCATACAGAATTATGGCAATTATGCGAAATTCTGGGTACGTTATTTGTTGTGATCTCCTCCTTTCTTTGAGCCTACAAAAACGGGTAGGACTTATTCACACACCAGGTACAAACAAGAAAAACAGTTATCTGTAAAACGCAAAAACAGGAGATGTGGAGTCTTGAAATCAAAAACAATGTGTTTTTTTTTTATTAGGTGTACAAATACGTTTTAACGCGTTTTAAGACAACGCAACATGTAATTTGAGAGAAAACAACATTTGAGAGAATAAGCGCTGTCATTATCACCTTCTGCCATCGGTCTGCCAGCTAACGGATTCCATCCATGAAGAATACTTCGTCGTGTGACGCGATGAAATCGTCAACCCATTTTTGCACTTCGCCACATGTCTAGAACCGTACAGCAGACAAACCATGTTGCATCGATCGGAACAAATGATAATCTGAAGGGGCTATGTCGGGACTATATTGCCGGGTGCTCCAAAACGTCCCAGGCAAACCTCAAAAACGTTTCCTTTACCGATTTCGCGATATGCGGCATAGCGTTTTCATGCAGCAATTTCACGAGAATCAGTCCTTTGCCCGTGAATGGACGTTTCCGACAGATTTCCTAGTTCAATCACAGCAATTGTTTCTTGTAGCGATCAGCAGCAACAGTTTTGACCCTGTTCCAATAGTTCATAACAGAGCACACCCTTCATATCCCACCAGATGCACAGAAGAACTTTCTTGGAGTGGATATTGCGTTTCGTTGTCGAGGTCGTTGCTTCACCTGTGTCTGCTCAGTGTTTTTGCGTTTGGGATTGTCGTACCATATCCACTTTTCATCACTCGTAACGGATTTTCACAGGAAAAACTTGTTTATTCAACAGATTCAAACACTTCATGACACGCTCATCCTTGTTCCTCTGGCTCAGGTCATGTGGCACCCATTTTCCTTCCTTCTGAATATTTCCCATTACGCATAAACGATTCGAAATGGTTTGTTGAGTTACGCCCAGTTGTTCAGATAGTTCTTTTTGCGTTTGAGACAAATCTTCATCCAGCAATGCCTGCAGTTCCTCGTGTGCAACCTTCGGCGGGGCGCCGCTACGTTCTCGATCGCTAACATCAAAATCACCTGCTTTAAACAGTCCAAACCAAAACTCACACGTGCTTTTCGATACAATATTCTCCCTCAGAACAGAACAGATTGATGCACATGCTTTTGCTGCATTTTTTCCTTGATGTAATTCATAACGAATGCAGTGTCGAATAAATACAGTATCGCTTGCCATTTTTCACCTACCGATGTGATGTGCAAGTACGTTTGACTGTTGGGCAAACTTCTGTGTCGCATTTTACACTCGGTACTAGTTACGGTCACATGACAACAACACAGGGGAATGTCGAATATGTAAATGAGCGGTACACGTCACACAAAAAAACGCTTTAAAACTTATTTCTACACCTAATAAATCATAACATTTCTTGCTCCATCAGATGCATACTAAACTTCCATCATTGTAAGTTGATGAGTTGTTCTTCCCAGCAAAATCGGTCGTTATCAGGCGTGTGTACAAAACTAGTTGTGAACGAGCAGGTGTCTTCGGAAAGAGACCAGGTAGACTTCGAGGCAGGAAATGTATTCGATACGAGAAAGAGGTTTTCAATACTGTTTCTTATGTAAAAGCACCTAGCTCAAAAGCGCATGGCACAAGTTAGCTTATATGGCTTGGCTGTCTGCACTGAGTTAACGTTTTCTCTCCCCGTGCATCCCCAGCAGTTACTTAATTTGGTGGCCCAGGGCAAAGATTGACTTAGCGGCCTTTCCCAGCAAAAACAGTCTTGCTGGCCCAGCACTATGTTGCCGCTTCCGAACCGTCAATAAAATGTCCGGGCGGCCAACAGAAGGGCCAGCAGTTCAGGCCAGCAGCTGGTCAACAGTTGGCACCCCCATCAGTTGTCATATGCCACAACATGGCCATCAGTTATCCATCGCAGGCAGTAGCTGCCACAAGTTGGCCTTCAGCTGTCCTGCAAGCACGAGCCATAAATGATGGCTAGCCTAATGTGGTCCGATAGTTTCCTGGTAGTGGCAGCCGGCAATCACGTGACGTAACTGATGGCTTGCCGAATCTTGTCCGCCAATTCCCCAGTAGTAGCCATAAAAAAAAATAAAGGATAACCGCAATTTCCCAAAGCTACAACTACTTTTTTTTCTCCTTACGAAACTTCTGAATTATAGCACTGTGCTGGGGAAATTTTCTCAATAGGTCCGGAAAAACGCCCGTTTGGATCTAGTTGGAAACGAACCAAGGACTGTCTCCTTGGGAACACTCTACCAACTGGACTGATATGACACGCTCGAGCGTTAGCTTGAAGCTGAGTCTCTTTCCTGAGGAATGTGTAATCGAATGGCTCTCTCTTTAATTTTACAATATTGCAAGGTATTTTTCATAAATGTCAGTTTCATATAATTCATAAATTTATTTTTTCAACGTAATGATAGTTTTTTTTTTTACCTTAAGGGAACTTCACTCATTTTCAACGAGTGTACCAACTTAAAGGCGCTTTCCAGAGTTTTGTGCTGACTTTGTCGTCTTGAGAAGCGATTGTTGAATTAATATATTTACCCGTTCATGTCACATTCTATTACATTTTTAACGTTGTATATTTCCTTTCCGCTGTCCGAAGCTACATTTGTTTTAAAGAGGAAATATATTTAATTTTACTTCTCATTATTTTTAGAAGCGAATTCCTCCTGTCTTGTGTATTCAACCCGTGGATGAGTGCATTAAATCCACATAGCGTTGCTTTTTTTTTTTTTTTTTATCAAATAATTCATAAATTCTGTGCGCGTATAATTCTTTTTTTTTCCAACAAACTTTTTTTAATGTTTTTCCGTGACTGTTGTTTCAAGCGGTTTAGTGTATGTTAAAACGAAAGATTACACAGAAATTATTTCTTGTTAATCATGGGAATGGAGTGGGTGTTTTTCATGGCTGTAATCTGGTATTTCATGGCATAATCTTATATCTTCGTCGACGTGGCATTTCATTAGGAAATTAATTCGCCTCTCTACATATGGCTTTTTTTTTTCTTAACATCCACTAAAATAACCCGATGGCGATAGCGTCGTCTTCAGCTAGGTGATACCACGAGACACACAGCACGTGTTCCTTCTGCGCATGCGCAGTCCCGTTGCTGTCACCTGGTGTCGGGGTTGTATCGGTTGCCAGCTACGGTCCACTAGTGGCACTTGCTTGGAGGCCCGCAATTCACGGCGATGCTTCAGGGTCATCAATGGCTGCCATCAACGGACTGCTACCGGGCCGTGAGTGGCAGATTTCAGCCAGCAGTGACCCATCACTGCCAGCTGTTGGCCAGCAGTTTCCCAACACTTGGGTTTTTGCTGGGTTAATATACTGCTTAACATAGTAATTGCCACACCATGAAGGAATGTACAAAATGTGACGGGGAAAGAAGTGATTTTATTTCTGAAGGAATACAATGAATGTGGTGGGAGAGGTGATACCCAACAAAAACACAAGTGTTGGGAAACTGCTGGCCACCAGCTGGCAGTGATGGATCACTACTGGCTGAAATCTGCCGCTCACGGCCCGGTAGCGGTCCATTGGTGGCAGCGCCATCAGTTGACAGCCATTGATGGCTCTGCGGCATCGCCGTGAATTGCAGGCCAACAAGCAAGTGCCACTAGTGGCCCGTAGCTGGCAACCGATGAAACCCCAACACCAGGTGGAAGCAACGGAAATGCTCATGCGCAAAAGCAACACGTGCTGTTTCTCTCGTGGTACCAGTTAGTTGAAGACTACGCTATTGCCATCGTGTTATTTTAGTGGATGTTAAGAAAAAAGCCTATGTAGAGAGACGAATTAATTTCCTAATGAAATGCCACATCGACAAAGATATCAGATTAAGCCATGAAATGCTAGATTACAGCCATAAAATACACCCACTCCATTCCCATGGATAACAAGAAATAATTTCTGTGTAATCTTTCGTTTTATTTAACATTCACTAAACTGCTTGAAGCCCAAGTCCTGCAAAAACATAAAAAAAGCGTTATGTTGAAAAAAAAAAAAAAAAAAAGAAATTATACACGTACAAAATTTATCAATTATTTGAAAAAAAAGACGCTATGGGAACATAGCGTACTCATTCATGGGTTGAATACATAAGACTGGAGGAATTCACTTCTAAAAATAACGAGAAGTAAAATAAAATATCTTTCCTCTTTAAAACAAATGTAGCTTCGGACAGCGGAAAGGAAAGGTACAACGTTAAAAATGTAACAAAATGTGACATGAACGGATAAATATATTAATTCAACAATCGCCTTTCAAGACGACAAGGACAGCTCGAAACTTTGGAAAGCAATTAAGTTGGTACACTCGTTGGAAAAGTGAAATTCCATTAAGGTAACAAAAAAAAAAAATTCCTACGTTGAAAAAATAAATTTATTCATTATATGAAACTTACATTTATGAAAAATACCTCGCAATATTGTAAAATTAATGAGTGAACCATTCGTTACACATTCCGCAGACGAGAGGGTCAGCTTCAAGCCACGCTCGTGCGTGTCAGGTTAGTCCAGTTGGTAGCGGGCCCGCTTCCCACGCGGACAGTCCGTGGTTAGTTTCCAACCAGATCCAAACGGGCGTTTTTCCGCACCTGTTGAGAAAATTTCCCCACCGCAGTGCTTTGCTTCAGAAGTTTCGTAAGGAGAAAAAAAAGTTGTTGTAGCTTTGGAAAACTGCGGTTATCCTTTATTTTTTTTATTTTTTTATGGCGACTACTGGGAAATTGGCGGACAAGATTCGGCAAGCCGTCAGTTACGTCACGTGATTGCCGGCTGCCATTACCGGGAAACTAGCGGACCACATTAGGTTAGCCATCCTTTATGGCACGTGCTTGCAGAGCGCTAAAGGGGCACTTGTGGCAGCTAATGTTTGTGATGGATAACTGATGGCCCTGTTGTGTCACATGACAACTGATGGGGTGCCAAATGTTGGCCAGCTGTTAGCCTGAACTTCTGGCCTTTCTGTTGGCCGCCCGGACCTTTTATTGACGGTTCGGCAGCGGCAACATAGTGCTGGGCCAGTGCTGGCTGCAAGCATGTAATGGACTAGTGCTGGCTCAGCAAGACTGTTTTTGCCGGATAGTATAATGTGGCCTGGGTCAGTAGGTCGTATTACCACCATACTGGGCTATACCTTCTGCAACAAGTACCCGGATAGTGTTCTGAGGTATTACTGACCATTTGTTGTTGACCTATATCCATAATTCATCGACATTGCGTGAAGGTCACACAGCTGCGTGAAATCGTTTGCCAGTGATGTCCCACACGTTCTGTTGGGAAGATGTCCAGCGATCGCGCTGACCATGGCAGCACTTTGACACCTTGTAGTGATTGTTTGCTGATGCTGGCAGTGTGCAAGCGGGCGTTATCTTGTTGAAACTGGTCATCAGAGATACCATGGTGATTCCGCAATAAAACGGGCTGCAGCCCCTCAACCACGTGTCGTTGAGCTGTCACTGTATACACTATGAGTACGGACGGTGAACGGCAGTTTAAACTGATAGCGTCCCGAAACCATGACAACAGACTGAAGGACCATATGTCTCTCACAGACAGACAACAGCAGGATCAGCAGCACTACTGCCACGTAGTCTGCAGACTCTCAGTCGGCGCTGAGACAGAAGCGAGGCTCGTCGCTGAATACTGCATGGTTCCATTAGTCCTGCCACAAGTCTGGTACGGCATCACTGTAACCTTACGCGACGATGTGCTGCGGAGAGTGGCAGTCGTCGTAATGACTGGCGAGGGCGCAAACCTGCCTTCTACGATTCACAGTCTCTGTCGACACGGATGACCATAGCTACCGGTGCAGTGGGTGCACCTTCGCGAATGTCGTCTGCTGTGAATTGTGGGGCTGTTACTGCTTACTGTTGAATGCAGTGATCGATGCGTTCAGACGTACGATATTAAAATGTCAATTTTTAATGAGATTTGAGTTATAGGTATGCGCGGGCCCTAATTTGGAAAGCCCGGCCCGGCTCAGAATTTCCGGTCTACGGCCGGACCCGACGCGATCAGCTTCAGACTTTCATCAAGCGTTCTCTGCCACTTATGAAAATAATGCAAGGCTTTATTTGCAGCTTTGGTCTTTAACTGTAGCCCGCGGAAAGTACTTTTAATGGCCGCGAGACTTCCACAAGGGAAATTCTAATATAGAAATCTTGGACGAAAGGACACAAGCCAGTGCCTCAGACCATATACTTTTGAGCAGCTAGTGGAAGAAAGTAGCTATTTTTATTTCTAGATGTTTTTTCGATTGCAGAAGCCCAGTTTTTTAAACTGATTTCATTGATTCAGAAAACTAAATTTTGAATTTAATTGTATATATGCTATTACATTCGAAATTTATTTTACTATAAGGTCAGGTAATGCGCAACATCACGGACTCTCCTTGACAAATGTCAACCCCGCCTTCTCGTGGTGCATCCTGTCCCCACTAAAGGGGCTCTGACGACCGCCAATAGCGGTATGACTATACCATCGGGATTAGAGAAAATGCTATCCCACACTCACCAACCCGCTTGGCCAGCGTGGTGATTTATGGCCAAACCCCTCCAAAATGACTCCACAACTTAAATCTTGGCCCTCAGTCTCCGGCAGCTGGAATGTACCTGGCCAAGGCATTGGCCAGTGCGACATGAAGGCAGAGGGTGCTAAGAATTCCCGGAGGACCGGACTAGGCTGCCATCTGATGCTGACCTTGGCTACGTATAATGGACACTCCCTATCTTCTGTTTCAAGGCTTCTTGAATTGGAAGAGGAACTACAAAAGATCAAGTGGGACGTCGTCGGGCTAAGTGAGGTAAGGAGAAAAGGAGAAGATCTCATTGTACTGAAAAGTGTACATCTCTTCTACTATCGTGGCACACATACTGGCAGAACTAGTGGTGTTGGATTTATAATAAACAAGAAACTGAAGGATAAAGTTGTAGAAGTTGAAAGTTCTTCTGACAGAGCTGCACGACTCGTAATCCAACTCACGAGAAGATACAAGGCTCAGATTATTCAAACTTATGCACCCACCTCAAGTCATCCTGAAGAAGAAATTGAAGAATTTTATGAGGAAATTCGTCATGTAAATAATAAAGGTAAGCAGCACTTGAAGATAATTATGGGAGATTTCAATGCAAAAATAGGGCAACGGCAACCGAATGAAACTTCAGTACGTAAATTCGGTCTAGGTAACAGAAACCGGCGTGGAAATACTCTCGTTGAGTTTGCAGAGGCAGAAGGGTTTTTCATCTTGAACTCCTTTTTCAAGAAAAAGCCACACAGGAAATGGACATGGAGACATCCAAATGGGACGACAAGTGAAATAATTGATTTTATTATGTGTAACAAAAAATTCGTCATAGGAGACTGCAGTGTGCTAAACAAGTTCAACACAGGTAGTGACCGTAGATTGGTGAGATGTAAGATGCACTTCAACACTAAACTCGAACGTGGCAAGCTCATAAGACAAACAAAATGTATTGACATAACCAACCTTAAAAATCACCATAGTACCTTCAAGTTGTATAACGAAGTGAATTTCTCCGTCATTTTTATCCGCGCCGGGGTTCGAACTCGGGTCCACTCATTCCGGAATAAGTTGCTCTACCAATTAAGCTACGCGGACGTTTTATTCTGATTCCTATCTGCCTTTATGTCGTGTGCGTCCTTCTGGCAGGTACGTCACATTTCCTGGTACGTTACATCATCTTCCCCTTATTTTTTTATTTTTTTTCGAAGTGCTGGAGAAAGGATTCTCTTATTTTTCCTATCTCGCGGTGTGGAAATAACATCACACCAATGCGAGATTTTGAACGGTCGGGTCATCCGGATAGTTCGGGCGCCATTATAACGAAGTAAATTTCTCCGTCATTTTTATCCGCGCCAGGATTCGAACCCGGGTCCACTCATTCCGGAATAAGTTGCTCTACCAATTAAGCTACGCGGACATTTGTTCTGATTCCTATCTGCCTTTATGTCGTGTGCGTCCTTCTGGCAGGTACGTCACATTTCCTGGTACGTTACAGTTGGAACTGAAGATCAGATTCTCTGCTTTAGAAGGCCTAACATCGGAAGAAGTGAATATTTCTGAAGTTAACAGAAAAGTAACCAAAGCTCTAATGGAAACAGCAACAAAATTAGCTGGGTCTAAGAACAAGTTGCATGTGAACAAATTATCAGGAAAAACCAAAATGTTGATGCAAAAAAGAAGAGAGATGAGGACAACTAAAGAAGATGTGACTTCCAAAGTGGAATATGTAGAGCTATGCAAGACAGTACGAAAATTATCACTGAAGACGTAAAGAAATTCAACTGTGAACTAGTGAAGAAAGCAATTGAAAACAACAAAAGCCTGAAGATAGCAAAGGGATATGTCAGCAAGGGAAGAAAACAGATTATGGCCCTGAGAAAAGAATATGGTTCTGTAACAAGAAATAGAGGCGAAATTTTGACAAGAGTGAAAGATTTCTACTCCAAATTATATGAAAGGGATGATATATGTACTCCAGACATCATGAAAGGTACCAGTACCAGAGTTCTTCCAGTCCTTCCATCAGAAGTTGCCCATGCAATCAAGAACATGAAGAGGGGAAAAGCTCCAGGAGAAGATGGAATTACTGTAGACATCATACAAGAAGCAAGTGGAGAAATCGAAACAGTACTCGCCCAAATTTTCACTAGATGCCTTAATGAAGGGAAGATTCCTGAGGATTGGAACAACGCTACAATGATCCTGCTACATAAAACAGGTGACACTGAGGATCTCAGGAACTACAGACCTATCAGCCTCCTATCAGTGGTTTATAAAATATTCACTAAAGTTTTTTCACACCGCTTGAAGGTAACACTGGACATGGCTCAACCGAGAGGACAAGCTGGATTCAGGAGTGGCTACAGCACTATCGATCATATCCACGTACTGAGAGAATTGAAACAGCGAGGGAATATGAACTTCCATTGTGCATGGCTTTTATCGATTATGAAAAAGCCTTTGATTCGGTGAAACCATCAGCAATTACAATGGCTCTGAAATCCTGCGGTATTGAAGATGCATACATTAATATTATTAATAACATCTATGAAAATGCAAGTGCAAAGATTAGGCTGTTTAAAAATACAACACACATACAAATTGGAAAGGGAGTGAGACAAGGTGACACCATATCTCCGAAGCTCTTTAATGCCACATTGGAAAATGTCTTTCAATCACTGAACTGGGAAAACAAAGGGATAAAGATTAATGGAGATTATCTAACCCACCTTTGTTTTGCTTATGACGTAGTCATTTTTGAAACTACCCCATCAGAGCTGCAGAGTATGATCCAGGAACTTGCTGACAAGAGTAAAGAAGTGGGATTAAAAATGAACTTTCAGAAGACAAAAGTGATGTTCAATGCTTTTACAAGAAATGAAGATTTATCGATTGATGGAGAAAAGCTGGGGATAACAGACACATACGTTTATCTTGGACAGCAGATATCAAATGAGGGTCACATTGATGAAGAAATTAATCGGCGTACAAAACTTGCCTGGAGAGCTTTTGGAAGAAACAGCATAATTTTCAAGAGCAATGTGCCATTATGTCTTAAAAGAAAAGTGTTTGAACAATGCATCCTTCCAGTGCTTACGTATGGTGCAGAGACGTGGACCTTAACTAAAAGAGACATACAAAGGCTGCAGACAACTCAAAGCAGCATGGAGAGGTGCATGCTTGGTGTAACCAGGAGGGATAAGAAGAGGAACTCGTGGATCCAAAAAATGACAAGAGTGGAAGACATCGTGATCAGAGTTAAATCTCTGAAATGGCAATGGGCTGGACATACTGCCAGAAGGACAGACCATCGATGGACAGTCGAAATTTTAGACTGGATTCCGAGGGACAGGAAAAGACCCAGAAGAAGACCACATGGGAGATGGGTGGATGAAATTCGAAAGTATGCGGGAATAACATGGAAGAGACTGTCACAAGACAGACCGTTCTGGAAGAAACTTGGGGAGACCTTCGTCCAGCAGTGGATTGATAATGGTTGACAATGATGATGATGATGTATTTATGCCCTAGTGAGTATATTGTGCATCGGGAAACGACCAAAATATATGGATCTTTGTTTTCGCGGTTCTGGCTTTCCACTGGGAAAAGAATTTTTCAATTCAGTTCGATTCAGTTTATTTAGCTGTTACATTAAAACCAAAAATCCAAAGTAGTATAACAGTGTAGGTAATTGTAACACACTGTTATATTACTGCAGCAAGGGAGATCTGGGAAAAGGCCACAAAAGTCCTGACAAGACCCTGATCTCCCTGTACAAGTATAGGCAAGTCAGAGTTGCTCCTGAAAGCATGGCGAAAACATTCAAAGATAGTAGTAGAAAATAGTGTTAGTAAAGTTGTTCAATTTCTCACTTTTTTATCTACCCTCCACCCAACCGTCCCCTCTAAAAAAGTCGCCCTCCTGGGTACGATTCAAGGTGGCGGCCAATGATAACTTTTCCGTGACTCACTTACAAACATGGAAAGAGCTATGACTTCTGTTTGATGTTCCTAATCCACGTCAATTGTGTGTATTAATTATTCATTCGCCTCCTAGTCATTTGTTCAGTTGCTGCTTACCATCTTTGATGAATCCCCAACATTGTGCGGGGCTCCAAAAGGCAACCTGCCATGTGGTTTGGCAGTTAATCGTTTGTGAGTCTGGAGAATTTGGGGCCTCTGTGGTGCAGTGGTAGCATGTCCGGCGCGTAATTGGAAGACCCTGGGTTCGATTCCCGGTTGTTGCCCATGAGAATTTTTCCGTGACTCACTTATGAACGTGGAAAGAGCGATGACTTCTGTTCATTTTTCTTTATTCCCTTATATATATATATCATCATCATCATCATCATCATCAACCATTATCAATCCACTGCTGGACGAAGGTCTCCCCAAGTTTCCTCCACAACGGTCTGTCTTGTGCCAGTCTCCTCCATATCACTCCCTCATACTTTCGAATTTCATCCACCCATCTCCCATGTGGTCTTCTTCTGGGTCTTTTCCTGTCCCTTGGAATCCAATCTAAAATTTCGGCTGTCCATCGATGGTCTGTCCTTCTGGCAGTATGTCCAGCCCATTGCCATTTCAGGGATTTAACTCTGATCACGATGTCTTCCACTCTTGTCATTTTTCGGATCCACGAGTTCCTCTTCTTATCTCTCCTGGTTACACCAAGCATGCACCTCTCCATGCTGCTTTGAGTTGTCTGCAGCCTTTGTATGTCTCTTTTAGTTACAGTCCACGTCTCTGCACCATACGTAAGCACTGGAAGGATGCATTGATCAAACACTTTTCTTTTAAGACATAATGGCATATTGCTCTTGAAAATTATGCTGTTTCTTCCAAAAGATCTCCAGGCAAGTTTTGTACGCCGATTAATTTCTTCATCAATGTGACCCTCACTTGATATCTGCTGTCCAAGATAAACGTACGTGTCTGTTATCTCCAGCTTTTCTCCATCAATCGATAAATCTTCATTTCTTGTAAAAGCATTGAACATCACTTTTGTCTTCTGAAAGTTCATTTTTAATCCCACTTCTTTACTCTTGTCAGCAAGTTCCTGGATCATACTCTGCAGCTCTGATGGGGTAGTTTCAAAAATGACTACGTCATCAGCAAAACGAAGGTGGGTTAGATAATCTCCATTAATCTTTATCCCTTTGTTTTCCCAGTTCAGTGATTGAAAGACATTTTCCATTGTGGCATTAAAGAGCTTCGGAGATATGGTGTCACCTTGTCTCCCTCCCTTTCCAATTTTTAAGTGTGTTGTATTTTCAAACAGCCAAATCTTTGCACTTGCATTTTCATAGATGTTATTAATAATACAGTATTAATGTATGCATCTTCAATACCGCAGGATTTCAGAGCCATTGTAATTGCTGATGGTTTCACCGAATCAAAGGCTTTTTCATAATCGATAAAAGCCATGCACAATGGAAGTTCATATTCCCTCGCTCTTTCAATTAGTTCTCTCAGTACGTGGATATGATCTATAGTGCTGTAGCCACTCCTGAATCCAGCTTGTTCTCTCGGTTGAGCCATGTCCAGTGTTACCTTCAAACGGTGTGAAAAAACTTTAGTGAAGATTTTATAAACCACTGATAGAAGGCTAATAGGTCTGTAGTTCCTGAGATCCTCAATGTCACCCTTTTTATGTAGCAGGATCATTATAGCGTTGTTCCAATCCTCAGGAATCTTCCCTTCATTAAGGCATCTAGTGAAAATTTGGGCGAGTATTGTTCCGATTTCTCCACTTGCTTCTTGTATGTTGTCTTCAGTAATTCCATCTTCTCCTCGAGCTTTTCCCCGCTTCATGTTCTTGATTGCATATGCAACTTATTCTGGGAGAACAGGAAGAACTGTGGTACTGGTACCTTTCATGATGACTGGATTACATGCATAATCCCTTTCGTATAAATTAAAGTAGAAATCTTTCACTCTTGTCAAAATTTCGCCTCTATTTCTTGTTACAGAACCATCTTCTTTTCTCAGTGCCATAATCTCTTTTCTTCTCTTACTGAGATTTCCCTTTGCTATCTTTAGGCTTTCGTTGTTTTCAATTGCTTTCCTCACTAGTTCACAATTGAATTTCCTTAAGTCTTCAGTGATACTTTTTCGTACTGTCTTGCATAGCTCTAAATATACCACTTTGGAAGTCACATCTTCTTTAGTTGTCCTCATATCTCTTCTTTTTTGCATCAACATTTTGGTTTTTCCTGATAATTTGTTCACATGCAACTTGTTCTTAGACCCAGCTAATTTTGTTGCTGTTTCCATAAGATCTTTGGTTACTTTTCTGTTAACTTCAGAAATATCCACTTCTTCTGATGTTAGGCCTTCTAAAGCAGAGAATCTGTTCTTCAGTTCCAACTTGAAGGTATTATGGTGTTTTTTAAGGTTGGTTATGTCAATACATTTTGTTTGTCTTATGAGCTTGCCACGTTCGAGTTTAGTATTGAGGTGCATCTTACATCTCACCAATCTATGGTCACTACCTGTGTTAAACTTGTTTAGCACACTGCAGTCTTCTATGACGAATTTTTTGTTACACATAATAAAATCAATTATTTCACTTGTCGTCCCATTTGGATGTCTCCATGTCCATTTCCTGTGTGGCTTTTTCTTGAAAAAGGAGTTCAAGATGAAAAACTCTTCTGCCTCTGCAAACTCTACGAGAGTATTTCCACGCTGGTTTCTGTTGCCGTGACCGAATTTACCTACTGAAGTTTCATTCTGTTGCCGTTGCCCTATTTTTGCATTGAAATCTCCCATAATTATCTTTAAGTGCTGCTTGCCTTTATTATTTAGATGGCAAATTTCCTCATGAAATTCTTCAATTTCTTCTTCAGGATGACTTGAGGTGGGTGCATAAGTTTGAATAATCTGAGCCTGGTATCTTCTCGAGAGTTGGATAACGAGTCGTGCAGCACTGTCAGAGGAACTTTCAACTTCTACAACTTTATCCTTCTGTTTCTTGTTTATTATAAATCCAACACAACTAGTTCTGCCAGTATCTGTCCCACGATAGTAGAAGAGATGTCCTTGAATGTAAAGTTTTTTTTTTTTAAATAGATTAAATTTATTTGTTACTGTGAGATCATGAGGCAGATAATTCCAAAATTGAAGTCCAGTATAATTTATAGACTGCCTAACATACTGAGTCCTGTAAATCGGAATAAGAGTTGCACAAATAGGGTGTTTACAGGCAAACAGACAGTGATTCTATAAGCAGGAAAGCAGCCCCCGGTAGCGCAGTGGTCTAAGAGCTATCTTTTGATCATTCGTTCGAGATGTGTCCGGGTTTGAATCCCGGTGAGGCATGTATGTTTGTCTTACGGCACTGGCTCTTTCCCTTCCCTGGAGCCAGTGGCCCTAAATTAGGGACGGGCGAGTGCTCATAAGCTCACTGAGTTGCTTACGTAGAACATTAAAGCCTCAAGCGCGAAAAAAAAAAAAAAAAAAGTATTAACATTTTTTCCAAAAGACGTGCTAAAAATTAAACTACTTACATGCCATTAGCTGGTAACTCATAGTGCGGGAAAGTTGTACGTCATAAGTGATATCTTGTAGTACGGAAATGTGATATACAGAAGTAATATCCAAGTATACATACGTTAGGACGTGAGACAGCTTAACACTTAGCTGTTATAAAGAATAAAATGAAAGATTTAAAAAAGAAAAAGATGTGAAAGAGACCGAATTTTTGGTTGTGATGAGAATTATTTAAATGAATCCTGTCCGACACTACAAATAAATTTCACAAAACAGATTTTTAGAAAATCTAGAAATTCAACAAAAAAAAACTACCTATGCAAAAACTGCGCATAATTTTAAATACGTAATGTGCGCAGGTTTATTCTCAGTAAATGTAACTAATTTTTAAAAAAATCAACCAGATTTCTACAATCGATAAAATATCCAGAAACAGCCACTTACATCCAGTAGTGGCTGAAAAGTATGTTACGGAAAATAAACTGTGCACACGAAGTTTCTAATAGTGAAAGAATCAGAAACAAAGGGGTTTTAAAATCGGATAGTCAGAACCAGAGATAACGACCCAGCAAAAACACAACAAGCGTTGGGAAACTGCTGGCCACCAGCTGGGAGTGATGGGTCACTGCTGACTCAAATCTGCCTCTCACGACTGCCAACTATGGATATGGCTGCCAACTGATGGCACTGCCATCAGTTGGCAGCCATTGATGGCTCAGCAGCATCACCGTGAATGGTGGGCCTCCAAGCAAGTGCCACTAGTGGCTCGTAGCTGGCAACCGTAACAACCCCAACACGAGATGGAAGCAACGGGACTGCGCATGCGCCGAAGTAACACGTGCTGTGTCTCTCATGGTACCAGTTAGTTGAAGACGATGCCCTCGCCATCGTGTTATTTTTAGTGGATGTTAAGAAGAAGAAAAAAGCCATATGAAGAGAAGCGAATGAATTTCCTAATAAAAGGCCACGTCGACGAAGATTACCGGAAGAAAAATATATAAATAATTATAATGAACTGTAAGAAATAGTTAATTACTCTCATGTATTTATAAACTTATTTCGTAGAAAAATTCCTGCACTGACACGCAAAAAATCGAGAATACAGACAGCCATAAAATATACCCACTCCATTCCCATGAATAACAAGAGATGTCTGTGTAATCTGTGGTTTTAACATACATTAAACTTCTTGAAACAAAAATCCCGAAAAAACATTAAAAAATCATTACGTTGAAAAAAAAATAAGAATTATAAGCGTAAAAAATGTATCAATTATTTGAAAAAAAAAAGCAACGCTATGTGGATATAATATACTTATCCATGGGTTGAATACACAAGACTGGAGGAATTCAATGCTAAAAATAACGTCAAGTAAAATAAAATATTTTTCCTCTTCAGAACAAATGTAGCTTCAGACCGCGGAAAGGAAAGATACAACGTTAAAAATGTAACACAATGTGATATGAACGTGTAAATATATTAATGAAACAATCGCCTTTGAAAACCACAAGGACAGCACAAAACTTTGGAAAGTGCGTTCGTTGAACATGAGTAAAGTCCCTTAAGGTAAATAAAAACGATCGTTACGCTGAAAAAATGAATTTATGCATTATACAAAACGGACATTTATGAAAAATACCTCGCAATATTGTAAAATTAAAGAGAACCATTCGTTTCACATCGCGCAGGAAAAAGGCTCAGCTTCAAGCAAAGTCTCATGCGTGCCAAATCAGTGTAGTTGCTAACGCAACCACTTCATAATTGTTTCTAACTAGATCCAAACGGGTGTTTCTCAGGACCTGTTGAGAAAATTTCCCCAGCGCCGTGCCGTAATGCAGAAGTTTCGTAGGTGGGGAGGGGGGAGTTGTGTCTTTGGGAAGCTGCGGTTAATCCTTTTTATTTAATTTTTTTATGGCTATATTACTGGGAAAAGGCGGACATGATTCGGCAAGCCATCAGATGGCTTGCCGAATCTTGACTGCCGGTTGCCACAGCCGGGAAACTAGCGCACCACATAAGGTTAGCCATTTATTACATGTTCTTGCAGGGCCGCTTAAAGGCCGCTTGTGGCAGCCACCGCGAGTGATGGATAACTGATGACCATGTTCTGGCATATGACAACTGATGGAGTGCCAACTGTTGGCCAGCTACTGGCCTGAACTGCTGGCCCATGTGGTGGCCGCCGTGACATTTTATTGACGGTTGGGCAGCGGCAGCATAGTGTTGGGCCACTGCTGGCTTGAGTGCTGATTCAGCAACTGTTTTTGCTTTGGAGGAAACCATGTGATAAGTTGACGGCCAATAGCAGAAAGCTTTGTGCTACTTGAAGAAAATGGTTTCAAAATACACTTCTTAATGAAAAGTATCCTACCAAAAAATAAATTTCCTAAGCGATGTTTAGAATCAAATTGAATCTTTCAATTAGAAATATACCTTGACTCCCGCTGGCGGAAGAATTTTGAATAATGGAAAAGTAGAAAATTGCTGAAAGTATTCTCCATTGCAAAAACTATGCTAAGGAAAAGAATTTTTCAAATACGTCTCTTGAAAGTAGAGATAGCGAGAAAAATGTTTTGACATTTAGGCACCCTAACGGGGAAAACTATGCATTATTTTAGGCAGCAGATATTCTCAAAAGGTTTCTCGTGGTGGGCAGTATCTGATCACAAAATAATTTTTTCAATCGAACTTTCAAAAGCGCAGATATTACTGCAAACACATCAGAAATAGGAATATACACTGAAGAGCATTTGAATTAGAGACAGCTGGCATTATGCAAATGTGGCGCTGTGGGCGACCCTGTAAACGGAAACGACATGACGTATGCAGCGATCGACAATATAAGGAGTGATGCGACGGGAATCAGTAAGAGTCGGACGTAGTATGGGTAAGACGAAGGATCTAAGCGCATTTGATCGTGGGCAAATTGTCGGGGCCCGACGAATGGGTCACTCCATCTCGGAAGTCGTGCAGGCACTGGGATTTTCACGAGCCACTGTGTCACGGGTGCACCGCGAGTACATCGAATAAGGTAAAACCATCCCTGCAAGGGCCAACTGCCGTGGACAACAGTGTGTGGATGAGCGGGGTCATCGTCGGCTAGCTCGCATTGTAACAGCGGATAGACTGGCCACAGTGCAAGAAATCACTCGGCAATTTAAGGCTGGTGCACAAAAACGTGTAAGCAGCCACACCATCCAGAACCATCTCCTCCCTATGGGGTACAGAAGCCATTGTCCCACGAGGGTACCGCTGCTGACCGCACATCACAGGGTGCAAAGATTAGCATGGGAGCGGGAACATCGCCACTGGACCCTAGACACGTGGAAAAATGTTGCCTGGACTGATGAGTCGAGATTCACGTTGGTACATGCGGATGGCAGGATAAGAGTACGACGCAAACCACATGAAGCGATGGATTCTTCTTGCCAGCAGGGTACTCTTCAAGCTGGTGGGGGTGGCATTCTCGTCTGGGGACTATTTACGTGGACTGAAATGAGACCCCTGGTACGTGTGACATCGTCCCTCACAGATCAACGTTACCGGGATATCCTGGACGACCATTTGCTCCCGTTTGTGCGTCTTCAACATCCCACTGGGGACCTCATCCTGCAACAAGACAATGCAGCTCCCGAATTGTATCCGTGGTTGGATGAACCCTCCACCGACGTGACCTCGCTTCCTTGGCCAGATAGGTCACCTGACCTCAATCCCATCGGGCACATCTGGGATGCCATCGAGAGAGATGTTCGAGGCTCTGACTCCCCTCCGTCAAATCTTCGTGAACTGCGGGAGCTTAATCAGGGGTCGTGGATCCGTATGGCTTCCCAACACTTCCGGTGTCTTGTAGAGTCCATGCTGAGACGAATCGCCGCAGTCATCAGGGCGAATGGTGGTGCTACACGTTACTAGACAGGTATCTCTAATTCAATTGCTCACCAGTGTACACTAACGCCCTTAGTGGCAAACTGTTCTTTACCAAAAATTGGAAATTATATGCAGAATCCCCCCCCTCCCAAAGCTTCATCCGACGCAAAAAAATTTCAGATCGAACTTTTAGAAGCACAGGTATTGGGAAAATTGTAATTCAATTTTAGGCCCCTAGCGGAAAAACTGGGCACTACTAGAAAACAAACGGGTCCCAAGATAGTCTTCGTTACAAAGGTAATAGAAGAGAATGAATTTTTAAATCGGATATTTAGAAGCAAATATGAAATAAAATGTTGTTTGAATTCATAGTACCTATATTTACGTCCTCTAGCGACAAAGTGATGTATCGAAAAAGAACTGGAACGCAAGGGTCATCGTTCTCGTATTTTGGGCTTCCGAATGCAAAAAGAATTTTTCTAATCGGATTAATAGTTGCGGAGACATGGTGTCCACCGACGGACAAATTGATACCATAATCGTTCTAAGAAAACACTAAGGAAACAGAAGACGTGCTAAGAAAACACCGCACAGTGAAAATCAACCCGGTTTACGTCATTTAGGGGATTAAAATAAAACAGGTAAAATAATAGAACTACGTCGTTCTACTGGAGAACACAATTATTTTAAATCAGATTAAGTGCATTCGGTTTGTGATTTCATTCACAAAATGCTGAAGACCTTAAGACTCTCTGAAGAAGAAAGTGACGGCCAAATTAAATCACAAGTTTAAACAGTTATCTCTCCTCATGTGACACACATACTGCAAATTGACCTGGAGGAAAGGATAATTGCCACTGTACAAATACTAAATTTCAACAATGATTTAGACAGTTATTACAATCAAATGACAATTGACTGATGCAACAAACATGGGAGGAATAATACTTGTGCTACTTAAAATGTCACGCAGCTACTATTTCTGGCCCTTCAACGAGAAAATTCTGATGAAGTTCGCCAGAAGGGAAATGAACTCCTGCTTTCCTACCTGCCAAGCCAGAACGGCGAACTCGTAAGAGAGCTGGCGAGGATTCCTAACGTTATAAAAGAACCGTACACAGCATGTGTAGTAGCCATCATGATTTATTACTTTTTAAAAGTATTGATTAAATGAGAATAGGTTGAAAAGTTTCCGGTTTCCAAGATTGAATCTACGAAAGAAAATCACTAAATTTGTATAATAGGGCTATATGGCTTCCCAAGAGCCTCAAAGTCCTTCAAAGTAATCTTTTTCACTGCTACACACACACACATTGATTTCGCTGTTCCTTCCACAGAGCGGACACTGGAAAACTTCCCCTACTCAGTTTTGGAAATCTTAGCAACTGATTTGTGGTATTCGAAGATTCCATGTTAGTGCTACTTAAAAATAACTTCAGTTCCGCGTAAAGTAAAAAAACAGGTCACAGGAATCCATGCATTGCTTTTCACAATTTTTTTTTTTGAAGTTCAGTTCATTAAGAATTAATAAAACCTCAGTCGCATTTTTTTCTGAATTTTTTTCAGCAATCTTGCGAAGAACTGTACTTGGACGCTTTTCGTTTTCAGGCGTAGTTTACTGTTTGACGGGCATCTAAAGGACTAGTTATTTTTAAGTTAGTCAATACGAAATAAAACCACAATCACTTTTACCTCCAATTTTTCCTTCAGCAGGTCACGATTTCAAATTGCAAGAGGACCAAAGCCATCGAAAATTAATGTACAGTGCTCCTACATGCTATCAGATGTGGTCAAAATAGATGTTTGATAAAAATGTTAATTTACAAGTGAATCGCTAACGAATGCAGTAACGGAGGCAGCTACAAGACAGCTTTGATATGCACTAGCACTTCAGCACACAGTTATCGAAACACTATTTCCCTAAACTTTATCGTCACCTGCATGCCTAAAAGTTTTTTTTTGTTGGGGGGGAGGGGGGGGGGTTAACGACAACCGTGAGTAAATCAGTCGGCTACAAGCATGATGATCATGATCACATGTAGAGGATTTTAGGAAGGGAGTGTCTGACCCCAGGTCTTAAACAACCCTTAGAAATAGGAAACTAGGAGTTTTGGGCTAGAGCGCCCGATGGGAAAGTGACACGGAAGCGAAGTAGAAAGGGGGAGGAAGACGCCTTTATTTATTGCCGGGGGCCCAGTACCCAGGGTCCGACGGCTTAACGTGCCCATCCGACGCACAGAGGATATTTGGTGAATCGAGCGTTCGTACCTGCCTGGGATCCAACCTGAGGCCCTTTCCGTGGCAGTCACGAACGTTGCCCACTAAGCCACCCGCGGCATTCAGCTACAAACACTCACCCGTCCCTAATTTAGGGCCACTGGCTCCAGGATAGGGAGGAGCTAGTGCCGTAAGACAAACAACATCCATGCCTCACCGGGATTCGGACCCAGCTCGGTCGAATGGTCAGAAGCCGTCGCTCTGACCACTGCCCCACCGGGGCGACAAAAGCTTTCATTAGGCTTCATTACTTTGAGAGTTAAACGACTACCGTGAGTAACTCAGTGGGCTATACGTGTTACTTATAAAGCAGTTGCCCGTCCCTGATTTAGGGACGCCGGCTTCGAAACCAGCCCCCGCGCGCGAACTGTCAGAAGCCAACGCTTAGACCACTGCCACAGGGTGGTTCATTTGGCATTAGAATTCTTGCAACGGTTTTACTTGTGTAGAGGGGTAGCAATTTCGGGACAATCACCCATGCCTTACCCGGGACTCGAACCCGGTCCACACAGACAATCGGTCAGAAGCCAGGGTTTCACTGCGCCAACGGTGCGGCACATTTGGCATTAGAACTCTTGTAATGCTCTACTCGTGCAGCACGCCAACAATTCCAGGACATCCAGAGCTTTTCAAAAATGGTTACTGGGGATATTCTAAGGAAATCTGCCTTCCATAGGGCTGTTGTTCTGGAAGCATCCATATGCTTGTTTACTGGATGAAACCTTATTGTGTTTGCTTTTGTTTTGGGATTTAATGACCACCGTGAGCAACTCAATGAACTATGCTGTCTATCCCTAATAGTGCCACTGCTTCTAGGGGAGGGAGAAAGTGCTGTAAGACAACCGTACTATCCATACCGCAGCGGGATTCGAACCTGGACATATCTCGGACGAATAATTAGAAGCTAGTGCATCCCATCACTGCCACCGGAGCTGCTGAAACCAGTTCACCTGCACTAAAACTCTAGAGTATAAAGCAAAAGCTCCGTTCCAAAACATAGCAAATAAAATAATACATATCAACCATTTGACTTCACTGTTGTGTCCAGAAAGCCTCGCTGCGAAAGCGTAAAAATAGTCGCTATGACAGTCACCTTCACGAAACTTATTGTAGTCTAAAAAGCTTTCCATGTGGAGAACTTTTACTGTCTTCGTGGAAGAGAAATTAGACGTTTGTACGGAAACGTGTGCTACTTCAAAATTTTCCCTCTTACTTGACACAAAGAACACATCGTAACACCATCTTAGAAAGAAACACAATAAGCATTACGAAAAAATTGGTGTTACTAATACTTTTCAAGTAGGCAGATGCCACGGCAAAAAATATTAAACACAAGAAACCTTCAAATACAACATCGTTAATGTGACAAGTTATTACAAAATAGGGAGTTGTGTATAGTTTTTTTTTTAACGTTTTCCCCATTTCAATGAGGGCAGCTGTTAAAGCGCACTTGCTTAAAAATATCAATAGTAGAGCGTAGGTGGCTTTACTAAAATGCAGATCTAGACGGTGGAAACCAACATTCTTATCTATTAGGGTTATTTAATTAAAGGTGCTAACTGATAATTGATTACAATTTGGATGTACTTGTTTTACAGTTTGTTTTTGTATGAAATTACCTTTTTATAGCGATAGCCGAAGCTTTCTTTCCATTTCAGACGGGGCAAACTGCACACATTTTTTTTGCTTTTTTTGTTCTGTTATACGGATTCGTCATACTTATGTCGAAGAATAATACGATCAGTAGGAAAGCCTACATCCAATTTACATGTGTACGACTACCAAAACATCCCTTATCATGCGCGAAAGTTATCCATAGTTAACACCCCTCTTCCCCCTTTCACCAAACGGGAGGAGCTCAGCTGTCATGCAAGTAGAAAAGGTCAGAAAACTCAGTTTGCTTTATGACTGATTTGATCTTCATGTACTATTTAGCACCTGTAGCAATGTTAGGTTTAGCTGGTCACAGCAATGAGTAGCAGAAGCTTGTACTGCTCGGGTTTTGTTCTGCAAACTGATAGCTTTCTGACCTTTCGCCAGTTACATCACGTCTGCAATCCCCCTTCACTAACCGGAGGTTCAGCAATGGATAATTGTCGCGTATGATAGTCAGCGGTTTCAATAGTTGTACGAACGTAAACTGGATGTTGCCTTTCCTGCGAAGCATTCCACCGGCTCTTCATGTTCATAAAGTTATATGAATAAAAAAAATATGCGTAATATTTCCGTGGCCTTAAATGGAAAGAAAGCATCGACTATTTTCATGAAAAGGATTTGCATGCAGAAAACATCATAAACAAGTGCGTTTCGCTTATAAATGAATTACCCTCTATGATTGAGTTCACTTGAGGTAGATTACAGTAGAAACTGAGTATGCATTACTCAGCATTGAAACAAACATGAAAAGGGTAGGCGTAAAACTATGCAGATCATTACGTCCACATTTCATTTTATTATTATTTGCATGTTCAGATTTTTATGGCGCAAGAACCATATACGACAAACGAGCGCAAACTACTTGTACGAAAGATACAGGGCCTGCCCGGATCGGGAGGAACACCATCTTCCTATCAACTAGAAAACCAGTTGACCCTCTACGATTATATTTCTTACTTTGTTAAAGCAAAAACTATTTCAACTTTAAAAAACCTACCCTGTTTGTATAGGGGTTTAACGACCACCGTTAGCAAGTCGATGGGGTATAATCAGTCGCCCGTCCCTAGTTTTAGTGGCACTGATTCCAGGGAACGCTGAGAGCCAGTGCCGTAAGACAAACACAACATCCATGCCTCACGGGATTCAAACACGGTTCTATCTCGGACGAATGGTCACAAGCCAGCGGTTATACCGCTGCGCCATGGGGACGGCCTACTCTTCACGACACCATGTCAAAAAGAAGTTCTTCCGTGCTTCGTGAAAGACTTCGCCGGTGAGAGAGTACAAGAAATTCCCAATTTATAGCAAAAACTTGTCAGCTATGCCCACGACATACTTTTTCACTTCTTATACATACATACAAACATATCTCTAAGCTGTTCTCTGGGATTCAGAGGTTAGCTCTACAAAGAAAAACAAACTACTTAACAATTCGGAAAATTCTCCGGCCAGTCATCCCTGTCACAAGATATCCAGTTTCTCGTAACTTCGAAAACTGGTTTCGAAATTATTTTTTCTACAAATTTTCTATTGCAAGGGCAATAATCTGTCACATAGTGCCACAGCACAATGCAAATATATACGAAAAGTTGGTTTGGACCGTGGGGCAGCCATTTCCCCAATCAACTACAAAGTCAACTGATCCCTGTGGTTAAAACATGTACTTTATTACAGCAAATGTACTCATAGACGACATTTTCTTGTTCAAGGTAGAGTTCAGAGTCAAACGTCGTTTATTCACTTAAAGCCATAGCAGATAGAAGTTTCATACTGTTCGAAAAAGTCAGAGCACGTAGTTTTAAGTTTTTGAGGGATATCATGTCGAACCTTGAGGCCAGAAGGACCTCTCCTCCTGATAGCATTATTATATTCCTCAGAGATCTACATCTGACCTTGCAATATCTCGATGTAAATCTCATGTTCCGTGGCACAGGAGTCAGTATTCAATGCATCATCAGCACGTGATGTATCCCATATGAGTCTCCTCAGAAGAGTCATTATTCGATTCAACAGCACCACGTGACGTATCAAAACGAACGCCCACAGATTCTCCTCCCTTTTCCTTTGAAGCCTTCACTGCTTCACGCTTTTCCAATGAACAAAGAAACGTTTTCCGTAATATAGGGTACAATTTGCTCATTTTGGTGGTCAGGCGTAAAATCTCTCGCAGAATCCTTCGGCGCGCATAGTACTCCATGCCGGTCGGACACAGGAGCTGGCTTCTGACCTGTTGCGCACTATCTCGCATGGACATCGGAATATCCTACATCCTCACACGGGGCAAAGAACATGACAAGGGGTCAAGAAACTCTCGCTGGGCGTACCTAAACCGCAAGCGACAGCTTCTGCGCAACCATTTTCGCGACGAATCCGGAGAGATAAGGCATTTGCACTTGACCGAGTTAGGCGTGGAATGAGGGTGGCTCAAAGGTCAAATTTAGCTGGTCTGGCATATTGCTGCTTTGTTGGTGTGCAAGACAGTGAAGATGGGACGATACTTTATGGCATGGAAGACAATAACTAACTATACCATAGGCTCAGCGAAAATGAGCAAATGGTATGAGAACGCAGACTGAACCTACATACTAACACTCTAGTATTTAAGTCACTGAAAGACGAACGATGAGGTTAAGTCGTCGGCAACAAAGGAGGAAAAATTTTACAATGGGATCTACATTGGAGGAGAAACTATACCAAGAGGGAGGACTATTTTTGTGAACAGCTGACCTTAACTACAAGTGGTATTTTTTTTTTATGACGAGTTCGGGAGGAAAAAGAAACTTCAAGTTTCCCAGTATGCTTTCAGTGAAGTGAATCAAATGCGACTCTGCTGCGAAGTTTCAATTGTGACATCTGGCATTTTTTCAATGAATAAGCGAGGCTTCAGAACTAGCATGCAGCTTAGTCTCAGTTTGGCACACATCTTCAGCATTCCTTTATAACTCTTGTGTGTGTAATTCTTTCTTGGTAACTTCCTATCCACAAGAAATAAGGAACTTCCTTCATACTCAGCTTCAAAACCGATACGAGAACTCTGGCATAGTGATATTCTCCTCACTATCAGAACTACAGTATCACACTAGGTACCAAGAGTTACTGTAAGTCAACATCTACATGCATTGTTTGAACGTAGTCTTCAAGACACTATCGTATGGAATTCGCCATGTCAGGCGCTAGCAGAGTATATATATAAAATAAAAAAAAACGGCTCGCAGCGACTGCTCGAAGAACCTCTTCTGCATGAAGGTAAGGTCAGTTTATTTTGTACTGAATTCAATTTGTTTTTCATTCATTTCATTAAATTTCAACACTGCCTCGTTATTTGAAGGTGTTTGCATCCTAGAAACTAACAGGTATTAGTCACCTAAGCGCAACTGATACTGCGCTTTGAATCTGGAATATCTGCCCCTGCGGCCGACTACTTAGCGGCGCGGGCATCTTGCTACTAGTTTAAGTTTTACCGTGTTCAATTTGGATGAGACAGAGGCTCTGCGTTTGTCGTACGGTGCTATCCCTTACTGGAACGAGTGGCCCTAAACTGGGGACAACTGACTCCTATTTCTAGATTATCATGGGAGTCGTTAAACCCAGAAACTAAAAAGAAAATTTGGGAGATAATAAAACTGCAAGTCCGATCATTAGGCAACCGCAAAAACTTTAGTGTGTTTGTTCATAACTAGGAGTCCCTACCTTGGAGCAAACTGCTCATGATTTCTTCTGAAAGTTTCGTGGCAGCGACACACGAACAGGAGATGCATAGTCCTTAAGTTATGCTCACCTAACCTAAATATTCATCGTACTGTGGCGCTTCGGCTGCTTCCTCGTAAGGTACGTTAGTCTGCAGTAATTTCTCATAAGCCGTAGTAATCATTCACTGGACTGGTCAGATTCCAGTAAGCGACACTCATTCCGAAGGAACCAAAGCTTCCTATTTCGAAATTACAACTTCATCTAGGGAGCATATAACAAAAGTATTCAACTACTGAGCCAATCGTGCACTGGGAGGTTTAAGGTCAGCAGCCAATTTTTTCAGAAATTCGATTATTTGTTTTTCTTGTGCTTGAGTTTTTCATAACCCCAATTCTTCTGTCAGACAACTCCGCTCTATCCAGCCATCAACTACTAGGCCAATAAGATACAATGAAATTGCGTACATAAAAAAACTGACTGCTCAATAAAACTGCCAAACTATGGATATTTTTTATAAGAAACATTTTAACGAATCATTACTTCATATTCATTTTTACAATGTAATAGATAAAACTTTTTTTTTGAGAGATTAGTGATTCATAGGCATAACAAAACTTTCCAAAGTTAGGCAAATCCAACTTTCTAAAAATTTTGATTGAGCTACAACCTTAGGTTTTCAACAAAGTAACAAACTGCTTTTAGCGCTTTCAGAAGTGATCAATTTGGAAGTGATCAGAATTGGTCTGTCCCTGTCAGACACATAAACCTTCGTTGGCAAATCAGTATCTTTACGTGGAGAGGCAACTATGAGAAGCGTGTCATTATATCCATCTAGAATATAATCACCCTGTGTCTTCACAGATTCATCACTAAATATACAATGAACGAGATGGAGAATACATTATTTCAACAGAGTAACCCAGAATCCGAGTCACTCATGTCGTATTCAAAATAGTTTCCTGAGTCAGCTAAATCTTGTTTCGCTTTATGCCTTTCAATTCCTCTGCACTCCCCTTTTTATTCAACAAAAATTTCTTTGTCTCAGGATGGGCAACATTGACTTCGTAATACTCGCGCTAAGTAAAGTATCCGGAGCTTTCCCACCCAGCACCGTACGAAAAGCACACGAAACACAGCGAGTTCAGTGAAACCACATTTGGCTGCCCGGTGCCGCAGTGGTCTAAGTGGCTGGCTGCTGGCCATTCGTGCGAGATGGGTCCGGGTTCGCATTTTGGCGAGGCCGATGTTTGTCTTACGGCACTAGTTCTCTCCCTGCCCCTGAAGCGGTGACTCTAAATTAGGAATGGGCGACTGCTTATAGCCCGTCAAATTACTCACTTGTGTGGGGGGGCTTACCCCCCCCACACACACACAATTGCTAAAGCTTCATTTTCACGTGAGAAAACTCACACGATGAACATACCCTTAAGGAACTCTGTTTTTTGGTTCATAGCCACCTTGTAGATGTTTTCAGATCAGGTTCTCATCATCAGAATAATTCATCTTATATTGATATTTACAGACTAAAACAATTTAAGATGTTTTGTAGTTGTGCATTTACGTGACTTGTGACTAAGTGCGTTCTTCTTACAGCAATCACTCTACTTACTGAAATTCACCAAGCAAAGCTCTCATGAAACCTCAGAGGCATCCCGATGCATGCTAATTGCGCTCCGGAAATCATCACAAATACACACATGCGAAAATCATTTCAAAATTGCTGCCCAGTGCGCCTAGCAGAAAAATGTTTTATCAAGTATTTTGCGTCTGGTAGCAATGAGACTTTCATCCCTTAGAGGACCAGGGCCGGGAGGATATACAGAACACTCATGCATATTCGAACACAGACCCAGCAGTACCTGAAGCCAGTTCGCATAGCTGGATTTTAACAGAATTGATTCGTGCAACCTGAAAGTTTTGCTGTACGTCTCAGAACGGAACTAAACCACTACTTTTGCTTACAGTTCAGCCATTCTCAGTCATCAGTGGCTACGTTAAATCGTCGTCTATGACATGAGTTGGTTCTCAGTCTCTAATTCAGGATGGGTGGTATCTATTAGCAACAACAGGTTACCCAGTTCTAACTTTTTCGTTCTTTCGGAGAAGGGCGAGAAAGTGTTGTGACAACTAGTGGAATATGCGTATCCTATTGTGGTACAAACCTGAAATCTGCAGGATAAGGATCCAGCAGACCACGCTGCAACGAGAAGTCAAAGTGACTCACGTCAAGAAACACGTAATGAACAATTATTTTTTGTTTCGGACTTACTGCCCACCATGAGCAACTCGTAAAGCTATACAAAGTCACCCGTCCCTAATTTAGAGCTACTGGTATCAGGAAAAGGTACTGCCGAAGACAAAAACACCACATGCCTCATCCGGGACTCTAATCAGAAACCATCTCGGACGAATGATTCGATACTATTAGTCTATTACTCGGCTACTGGAGCTGCGCTGTAGTTCAGAAATGAAACCATCCTATTAATCGTAGAGAGATTCATGGTGCTTCACAAGAAGTTTGAGCCAACGATGCAGTGGATGACAGCACTGTATGATCTTGGATACGGCGCTTTCATTAAGGTTGTGTTTGTAGCTGCAGAAGGTAAAAGAATCGTGATGAATTTGATTGCAACTAACGACATATTGGTAACGATCGCCAACAACCTTTAAGAATAGAACTGTATTAATTACGAAGTCTTAATTTGTACAGGAAAACTAACAGTGCAGGGACCAATGTTCCCACCTTAGAATCGGTCGATTTTCATGTGCGTAACGTCAGTATCGGTTACAAACGATTTGGCTGGACTTTACAAGTGCGGCGAGTTTACGTTTGCCATCGTAACTCTCCATGTGCCATTACGCGATGTAAATAGTTTCACACGGAAATTCAAAAGAACGCGTGCGTGCGCATGCGAGTAGAATAAGACTATCGTAAAGTCAAATGGCATTTTCTCAATCTTTAATATGCAGTTGAACTGACTTTTTAAGCTTGCTTGGGTTTAGGAAATAGTGATGTCACACTTTAGTAAAGCAAATAGTGTTGACGTTCTCCGTTGATTTAAATGGTCTTTGCTATGCAGTTTAATGAACTGACAAATATAATTAAAACAACTGAATGGAAAAAATAACAAGGTATAATTGCTGTTTCAGATATTTGTAATGTTCGCTCATTTGTATTTGCTTTATGTTTAAAATATATTTTACTTTTCAAAATGTCTTGCACTTACGTGCTTTGGACCGAAGCTCTGTAGTTATATCCTCACCTGTGTCGCCCCCTTCCCTGCCGTAGGGGGAGGGGTGTGCACGAGGAAACAACTCCTCTCAAAATGAATAACCCGTGGTCTAAATCGCAAACCTGCAGACTACCACAGGAGAATTATTTTGATATAATGATAAAACGTTAATGCGATTTGTTTAATAAAAGCCTTATACTGAGAATTCTCCTCCAGGGGAGAATTTATTTACATTCGGTGGCACATCAACGTTCTGTATACAGTAAGTGATCACTGAATTATGACCATCTACCTAGTACTTCGTTGGTCCTCCTTTCGCCCTCAGTACAGCAGCTATCCGACGTGGCATCAATTCAACATACACTGAGTGATCACTGAATTATGACCACCTACCTAATACTTCGTAGGCTCTCCTTTCGCCCTCTGTACAGCAGCTATCCGCGGTCCCGGACGATTGGTCCAATGCCGATTCGTCCAATGGTACGATTGGTCCAACGCCGATTCGTCCAATGGTATCATCTTACCAACGGTAAACTTTTTTATTTTCCAGAAAGGAATAATAATTTAAATTATTCTCCTCTTTATATCCTTTTGAAAGATAATTTCCGTATATTTGGTAATTGTAAACATTTTACATAAACCTGGTAAAAGGCACTCAATAGAGCATTTCTCAGCTGTTTGCAAAGCACCTAAGCCGCGGGCATTTTTTGAAGAATTTAATTTACAACCTACATATTTGGTATTTGTAAATATGTTATAAAACCTAATAAAAGGCACTCATCGTATCATTTCTCAGGTCTTTACGAGGCACCTAGGCCCCGGGCCTTTTTAGAAGATTTTGAGTTACAACTTAGATATTTGGTATTTGTAAACATTATATAAAACCTTATAAAAGGCACTCATCGTATCATCCCTCAGGTCTTTACGAGGCACCTAAGCCCCGGGCCTTTTTAGAAGATTTTAAGTTACAACCTAGATATTTGGTATTTGTAAACATTTCATAAAACGAAATAAAAGGCACTCATCGTATCATTTCTCGGGTCTTTACAAGGCACCTAGGCCGAGGGCCTTTTTAAAAGATTTTAAGTTACAACCTAGATATTTGGTATTTGTAAACATTTTATAGAACTATAAAAGGCACTCATCGTATCATTTCTGAGGTCTTTGCAAGGCACCTAGGCCGCGGGCCTATGAATTAATATTTCGTGCTTAAGTGAGGCGCAATATTATTAACTTGATTTAATATGTAAACGTTATGAATATGACATCTGTAGAATAAAAAGTCCTAAAAAGGCGTAGGCCTAGAGCCTATGAATTAATATTTCGTGCCTAAATAAAAGCTCAATATTATTAACTTGATTTGATATGTAAACGTTATGAATCTGACATCAGTAGAATTAAAACTGTTAAAAAAGCCTAGGGCCTATGAATTAATATTTCGTGTTTAAGTAAAAACGTAATATTATTAACTTGATTTAATATGTAAACGGTTTGAATATGACATCGCTGGAATAAAAACTGTTGAAAAGGCCTCTGTCCAAACCCCGACCAGCTGTTTCCATTGGGCAGTTGGCGGAAAACCCACTGCATTCTACAAACAGAATCGGAACACTAGTATTTTATATTATTTCATGCAAGAGAGAAACATTGAAGTTGATAGAACGGCTCGTACATCAGTGACTTCATACGGCAGCAAGGACAGTATAACAAGAAAACGCGATTCAAAAAAAAAAAATCTGTAACCGTAATATTACGCATGAAATGTAACATTATTTTACATTCTTTGGACTACGGGTACTTTCGTATAACATCGGAGATAAAATCAGAACAGATGAGACTTTTATAGCACGAGTAGCACTTCGGACAGATAGAATGGAATTGGACGAATCGTCGTTGGACGAATCGTACCAGACCCAGCTATCCGACGTGGCATCGATTCAATAAGATGCTGGAAACAGTTGGGAGGTATGGCCAACCAAGCTGTGTGGCCTTTACTGAAGGTATGGAGGTGATTGATCAGATCAAATCACATGTAGAGGATTTTAGGAACGGAGTATCTGAACCCAGGTCTTAAACAACATTTAGAAAGAAGAAGCTGGGAGATTTGGGCTAGAGTGCCAGATAGAAAAGTGACACGGAAGCAAAGTAGAAAGGGGTAGGGAGACGCCCTTATTTATTACAGAAGGGGGTGTAGTATCCGGGGTCCGACGGCTTAACGTGCCCATCCGACGCACGGCGGATATGTAATGGTTCGAGCGTTCATACCCGCCTGGGATGGAACCTGAGGTTTATCCGTGGCAGTCACGAACGCTGACCACTAGGCCCATCCGCTGACTATGGAGGTGAGTGGTGCATCCAGACGCCTTATATGCCGTTCCATATTGTCCCACAAGTGCTTTACGGGATTGATATCGGGGGGGAATTCGGAGGCCAAACGATATGCTAGAAGACTGAACTGTGTTCATCGGACCATTCGTGCACAACCTTGGAGCTGAAGCTCGGCGCAATGTCATCTTGGCAGACACCGTCGCTATTCGGGGGAAAAAAGTGCAGTATTGCTGGGTGTACAGAGTCAGCAAGAAATTGACGATAGTAGGCACCAGTCATACGCGGTTCCACATGCACCAGAGAGTCCAAGCTCCTGCAAGGTAGACATGCCCCACATCATACAAAGGCTTCCAGCTGCTTGCACTGTGGAAATCATGCAGGATGGACCGAGTGCCTCATGTTTGCACTAAATACGTGCACGACCATCCACGGAGTGGAGTAAGAAACTTGACTCATCCAGACCAGCACACTTTTTTCCCAGTCATTCGACGTCCAACTTGCATGATCTTTACAACAGGCGAGTATTTTGCGCCAATGAACTGTGGTAAGGAGAGAATTGTCGTCGGGGTCGTCTGGTGTTTTAGCCATCGCGTGCGACGTATTGTCATGACAGATACTGTTCCGTGTTGACCTCTGCTGTATTGAGTAGTCAACTGTTGGCTAGTGCTGCGTCTGTTGGCCTGTACGAATCGTCGGATCCGGAGCTCACCTCTCACAACTACATTTCGCTGTCCTGTGCAGCTTTGCCTCCCGGTCGTAGTTTAACCATTTTCATGCCAGTCCTGATACACTGTAACTACGATGGCTCGCAAACACCAAGCAGTTCATCCGTTTAGGAAATCAAGGCACCCACTCTCCAAGCTCCCATAATCTGTTCTTTCTCAAAATCCGTTAATTTCTTCCGTCCCCCCCCCCTCATCACGCTCCTAATTTTACTACCTATTGCTCCACTCACACCTTATATTATGCTTCGTCGGTCGACTAATCACGCACTCTCGGAAATCACGTAGTCATCGGGTCGCATCCACTTTTAATAGGGTTGGTCCTAATTCAGTGATCACTCGGTATAAATGCTAGTGGAAAAAAACAGGTTTTCCACAAAGGGGGGCCCCAGGACCTATTGTCACCACGCGTCGAATGCACGATGTCGCTGAACAAGTAGCTATGCAATTTCAATGAAATGTTCCTTCTATTATACCTTCACTCTACGTAGAATTCACGATGTTATTGAACAGGTTACTGTGCAGTTTCAATGAAATTTGCTTCTGCCGTCACTAATCTGCGTACGAGTTACCTTATATGGCTGAGAAATGTAACCTGGAAACTTCTTTCTCCCTGAGAGCAGTGAGTCGACAGATTAACACGAGGCATTGCCGTAAATAAGCGTGGAGTTGACATACGGCCATTTACTAAAAAAAAATAAAAAAATTGGCAATAATTTTCACATTTTTAAACAGGTTTTCCTTTATCGAATATGTTAAATTTGCTTAAAATATTGGCAAATAGAAAATAGGTTAAAATCGCGTTGTCTTTCCATTTACCAAAAAAAAAAAAAAAAAAAAAACATTGGCAATAATTTTCACATTTTTAAACAGCTTTTCCTTTATCGAATATGTTAAATTTGCTTAAAATATTGGCAAATAGGTTAAAAATAGCTTTGTCTTTAATTTCAATTTATTGTCCACAAAAGTTGAAGTGTTTACAGTAAATGTAAAATTTCGAATCATTTTGTATGAGGTAAATGAAATAAATCAACAAAAACATCGATAGCTTAAAAACAAACCACTACATATTGTACTTCAGTTTCATTTATTTATTGAACAATATCAACAAAGAATAATTTGGACAACTTTAAATAATTAGCAAGACAAGGTATTATAAGCATCTTCCCTTGCAGTTTCCGACCATCCTGTTGCTTGACAACTTTGTTTCTTAAGAAATCATTCGGTACCAATGCAATATTTTCCTGAAAAAAGTTATTTAATTTTATTTTAGCAACTAAATTCTTCAGCTGCGTTTTAATTTTTTCTAATTTAATTTTCTATGATGTGAAAAAAAAATATTTAAGTGTGGATTCAGGGGCATATCACAACTAGAATTTAGAAGGGAGCTGAGCACCGTTACAATAATTTTAAAGGTTGCTCAAACCCCTGAGCACCTACATAGTTGTCGCCTATTCTGAAGATACATACTGAATTCTCCTGAAAAAAAAACCCACTGAAAGTAAACATAATTTTCGACATACATAATGAGGCGAAATCATTATCGTTTACGTACTTTACCTTGCTCTCAAACATATTTAAACCGGCTGAAACGAATTAACTCGGGGTCAGTAATCGGTTCGAGTGAATATATTCGCTTTCTGAGAAGTGGGGCGAACACGTCTTCAAAGAATTAGTTAGGGATATTTTTATTGGTCCCAATGCAGCTAGAC
Source organism: Macrothele yani (assembly GCA_039090855.1). Taxonomy (NCBI): domain Eukaryota; kingdom Metazoa; phylum Arthropoda; class Arachnida; order Araneae; family Macrothelidae; genus Macrothele; species Macrothele yani. The sequence continues at coordinate 14,200,898 of CM077012.1, forward strand.
TACCAACCTTAAAGACCAGAGCATTAGAAACCATTGTTTTTCGCCTTAGCTTTTGTCATTTAGGGGAACGATCAACATTCATCATTTCTGTCTGATTACCTGTAGAAAGGGGTATAACAATGAACAGAGGCACAACTAGGCGTTTCTGTGCTCAAGAGAATCCACAAATTATTACGCCGCTATGTCTCTTTGTATTGTACCATATGTACAGGGTGAACAGAATCGACCGCACAATAAACCTACCGGACGACTCCTCGTGGAGAAAGAAGACGAAAACCGTTGTCCGATCGGAAATCGCATTCCGGAGATATACGCGCCGAAAGTTTCGTGACGTCACATCCGGTAATGCACATGCTCGTTGAAGAGCGACGTGGATAGTTATACAGACGCACGTATCACAAGCAATCAAGCCGCCCCGGTGGCGCAGTGGTCTAAGGCGATGGCTTCTGATCATTTGTCCGAAAGGGGTTCGGGTTTGAATTCCAGTGAAGCATGGATGTTGTTTGCCCTACGGCACTGACTCTCTCCCTTCCCTGGAACTAGTAATCCTAAATTCAGGACGGGCAACTACTTATAGCCCAATGAGTTGCTCACGGTAGTCGTTAAACCTCCAATTAAAAAAAAAAAAGGGGGGCAATCAACGTTTAAAAATGTGGCACGGGGTGAGTATGCAAATTCGAAGGACGTGGTGGCGAGAAACCCCAAAATAACTAACAGCTTCAACACAGCAAGAGGCAGCAGAATGTCCAACAAGATTCAATTAGTGAAAAGCACAGGGAATGAAAACTGCTGCTGGGTTCTTCTCTTTAAGTCTGGCTTGCATTCCTGTGTAGTGACCAGACATATTGCTAGCATCATCGCATGATTGTCCTCTGCAGTCCTCCAAATTAATTTCTTCTTTTTCTAGAAATTCTAGCAAAGCTGTAGTCAGTTCTTTAACCTTGGTTGGCAGTTTTAAGTTCTGCCACTATATAATTCTTAACAAATTTTGCCATATGCAGAACAATTTGTTCGTAAATGGTTGGTGATATAAGTATGACTGCTTACCACTCCTAGGATTACCAAATTCTTTAAGGTGACCCATCAGAAATGGGTCAAATTGAGCAATAAGTTCCAGAATTCCTAAGAAATTACCATTATGCTTAGATCCAACGATCTCTTCATGCTCTCTAAATGCGAGGCCTCTCTCAGCAAGAAAGATTGTCACGGCTACAACACGGCGTAATACTTCCCTCCAGTATGTTTTTCCTGCACTTATTTTTCCAACTCGCTGTCAACAGAAGATTCCCTGCATCGAAGATTATACAGGGTGATTCATAAAGAAGTATACAGTTTCCAGATACTGTAAAACAGTAACAGTTGAAGACACGACCACAACTGCGAACCGTTAGGTAGATGCACTCATAAAGTTTGTGTCCCGCTACTGAGGGAAGTGACGTAGGCACTGGTTAGGCGACGTACGAGATTATCTCGGTGAACATCTTCCTCACCGATGGATTGGACGAGCTGCAGACTACAACACGCCACTGACCCAATGACCACCCAGAAATCCTGACTTAACACCTTGTGACTTTTCCTGTGGGAAGATACGTAAAGGATAAGGTATTCGCCTTTCCTCTTCCTGTTAATCTAGCGGAGCTGAAACAGCATATCACAGCCATTATCACTGCACTTGATTCAGATATTTTACCTCTCGTTTGGATGGAAATGGATTACCTGCTCGATGTGTGTCGTGTGACTAAGGGTGCACACTAGAACATCTGTGACTGTCTCTAAAAAACTTGAAACATTCCCCTACAATTCTGTTACAGGTAACATAAAATATCTTACATTTTTCTTGTCTTATAGTGCGTTGAAACTGTATACTTCTTTATCAATCACCCTGTACTTCAACACGGAATCTATGTGGCCTTGGCTTTGTTGGTGTGTTTTCATTTTTTCATTTTTTTTTTCCAGTCATTAAGGCCATTTTTTCTGGAAAACCTGTCACGCCGGCTGGTCATCAAAGTACAGTAAAAGCAGTAAACTGCGCCCTTCGAAGGGCTGTAGAGGATTCACTTTCTCAAATGCTGCTCACCATTGTCATTACTAGTGTAAAACATGGAATTCTTGAAATAAAGACAATTGCCTTCCTGTTGGCCTTCACCTGATTGATAACGGTGTAGAGATTCTGGGTAGGAGTCGGAATCGTTTTTATTTCGACATATCATAGCTGATTTTGACCAAAAGGACACATGTTTTTCTGAGAGGAAACCACATGGCTGGATCTCGATCACATGATGGTTCTTCGCTGTCTATGTTTGAAGTACATGTGGCATGTGATGATCCATCATCTTCAATATCTTCATTACTCATATTTTCCGCAGATGTATTAGAGAGTACGGCTGGTTCTTCAGAAGGGACATCTGGTACTGGTTCTTCATCAATAGCTTCTGTGTTTTCGATTTTCGAACTAGAAAACAAATCTGTAAGGCGTGGTGTTTTTGCCAAGACAGCAGCAGTTTTTACACTCCTTTCTTTGGAAGCCTTTCTCTTCTGAGCCCCAGACAGCTGAACTTTCCGCAGCATACTGCAATCTGAAAAGAAATAATCTGTACTGGCGTCCACTGGACTTTCTCATACAGAAACTGAGATGCGAAGCTGCACAGCAAAATCAAAAAGTGCAATGGGAACTCCCATATTCGGTTCCCCGATTTTTTGCAAAGCCTAATAATTACATGAATACATAAAAAAGCTGGGCTAAATAATAAATTTCGTGTTGGTAACTGCATTAGTAACTAAAATAAAAAAGTAGGGCATTGTTAAAAATTGTTTTTCACAATTTATTTTTTTATCTTCATAAAATAAAGTGTTCTTTTAATTATTACATTTTTCGTATAAAGGGGGCCCCTTCGACTGGGAGGCTTGCCCATTTTTCCACCCCCCCCTATAAATCCGCTTCTGCACACCACCCCAGTAAAAAAAAAAAGTCAGATCCCAATGTTATCTCTGTGTGAGGCACAATCAGACTGTGCAAACTGTGACTGTATAGCTTTTCCCATCTGCTTCAGAGTTTGGAAATTCGGTATCACATCAAACGCACCGAACGCAACTGGCAGTCGTGGCTTGTAGTAATGACCGAATAGCCCCCAGAGAATCTTCAACAAAGAGAATGACATCGTTATCGTGCAACGTACATATAATTGCGTCTTCATTTCTGAATGTGAGCAGCTAACATGCGCACATTGTGAGAAAGAAATGTGAATTTTAAGCTTCCAAGGTTACCGAAACTGAAAAAGTATTTATTATAAGCAAAGTCTGTCAAAGGAGAAATATCAAAGTATGGCGCGAAAAAATGCTATCAGAGATTAGTGAAAAAGTTTGTTTTAATCAGATTGTAAGCAGTGATTTTTGCGCCTTCTCTTGAGTCTCGCCCAGTTTCGCCTCTGATGATGAACCTAAGAAGGGTGAAACGAGTTTTTAAACGCAATGATGTCCGCATCATGGGGACTGTTCTTCCCCATTCATGACTTGGGTCATAGATCAGAGAGTAATAAACTTGAAGGGAGGACGTATGACGGGTTAATGGTTGGTACTGCTGAGATGAGGGGGGAAGAGTTACTTTGCCGTGAAAACTAGCTGATTTCGTTAAACCTGGGATCGCAGTTGAACACTTCTCTTTCGCGAATGCACAAAATTTGAAGCCAGTGCTTCCGCTAGACGCAGCTGATTTTGGTAACCATATGGTTCACATAGATCGGACGCTTAAGAGGTTAACAATTTCGCGAGGTTACAACTCCAAGATCCACATCACCGCTATGTGCAGCGAATATAAGAACTCAACATGAGTAATACGTATAGAGAAACAAAATCATAACCAGCTGGGAGGTAGAGGCAAATGGGGGCAGAGGAAATACGGAGAACAAACTCCACCTGAGGAAAAATGAAATCGAAGTCACTATCTGGTGAAGAAAAAGTAGTACATTTCTTTTTTTCCTGTTTAACTGGAAAGTACACCAGCACAACATTCAGGAAGTGAAATGACAAAAGACAACCAACGTTGTTAAAAAATGAGAAATTTAATTTTAATATGAAGTATCACTCATATAAAATCCCTGCCAGAAAAACGAGTGAACGAAGACTATAAAAATACGGGCTCTGATTCTGAATTACAAAAAAAAAAAAAAAAAAAAAAAAGTAAAACAGATCTAGAAGGCGGGCATATCTCTGGGTGTGATCCGAAATAAAATCTTGTGACACGCGAAGCTCAATTGCAGTTGTTTTAAAGTTGTAGACTTATACTTCTACAAGAAAAGATAGTCAATGTTCTAATTCTTTGAAAGTCCGCTGGTCCAAAGCCACTGAAAATCGACTCGGGCCACCAAAATCAAAATGGCGATGGTCTGATGGATGTGTCCATTTCTTTCAGGTAACTTCATTTATTTCAGAAAAAGATACAGCGTCTTTCTCCCGCGCGCGCGTAAGGGGAGGTTGCGAAATATTTTTTATTCACGGTGGATATCGAATTACTATTAGTTATTACTATCCTCTAGCTGAAGTTCAGTGGATGGAACTTGAAAATTCAAACAGCTAGTATAGACTTCGAGTCGATTTTCGTAAAATAACTCATTGTATTGTTGTAGAGTCCACTATATTGTCATGTGAATAACTAAATTAGCAGTATTGCAGTTTTATGTATTAAAAGTATTGAAGTTTTGTATTGTATAGTATTTTGACTGATGCTGTACGTTCTATTCCGTGCCAAGTGTGAACGGGGGTTCAATTATTTGGGGTAAATCAGCAAACTGGCGAATCAAACTGAACATTGAATACTCTTCCGGATTTAATGAGAGTATTAGTAGATACCCCAGATAATGCACAATTGATCTACCTGATTGTACCCATGGTACTGGAACACTATGGATACAGTCAGGTGAAAAGGCAAAAAAAAAAAAAAAAGTCAGTACTAAACCCAGGGCCGCCTTCTAGGTTGTGTAATGCCCCAGGCGAGCATTTTGTGCGGGTCCTTTTCTATGTAAACTATCAGATCGGAATTCAAGTGAGGTATACTGATCTATCGATGAAGATTTCGAATACTAAGTAGAGAACCATCATCTAATGGGCAGGCCAATATTGCATTTTGTTACTTCAGATTACATTCTCATCTGTAATTAAATCTTTATTTGCTAAAGAACATAAATTTGCAGGAAATTCTTCTGAGTTATTCAAATGCTGGATACAATTAGAATAAGCTTTATTTTAATCTTTGTGATCAGTAATTAGGTCTTCATTGTCTATAGAATTTAGTTCATGCTGACGTCTGCTCGCTTACTATTTCCAGTTTTTTAAAAATTAAAGCAGACCACCTCTTTGCAGACCTGTTTCTTCTTTTCAGCTTTCTTTTCTAAGCACCACTTTCGTATTTTCTATTTCTATCTTGATCGCATCTTGTACTGATTCTCAGACACCTAAAGGAAAATAAAATAGATTTTAACATATTCGAAGTGTATTTTTTAATGTCTTCAGCAGTGCAAATAAATCTGGGAATTGAATGTTGATACTGCCATTACATTTCATAGTGCCCTGTTTGTTCTAATCTCAAACACAATAACTTTCTCGAAATTAAAATAACAATTACTTTGTATTAAATATACAAAATACATCAAAATTATAATTTAGGAAAATGAAAGCAAGTGGAACATCGATTTCAATTTTGTTGATGCAAACTTCTAAAAAGAACTTGAAAATGTGGAAAAATTGACTTTCTCAGAAGCTGTATATATGACTTAAACAGCAAAAAAGAAATTTCAATTAGAATTACAAAGGTTATAACACTGTTAAAAGCCATAGATAAAATTTGGAAGAGCAGAGTTATTAGCCTCAAAACTAAGTTAAGCATTCTCGAGACATGCATCTTCAGCAGCATGCTATATTTAAGGATGCGAGACTTGGACATTAACAAAGGAATCGAAGAGAAGGATACGGATACTTGCTTTTGAAAGAAAGTGCTATCGTAAAATCGTGCGAATTGGATGGACCTAGAGGATAAGAAATGAAGTGTACAGAATACAACTAAAAGAGACCCTGTTACAAAAAATCATACAGAGAAAACTGAGACTCTCTGGACACATCTGCAGAATGAAAAATGACAGAAAGATAAAGACATTGGTGTTTGGCTTAATGAACGGAAGAAATGCAAGTGGACGCCATCACCGTGTGTGGGCTGACGATATTAAAGACTGGTGCGGTGGAACTCTTCAAGAACTGAACCATTCTACAATGAACAGACTTCAATGGGACAATATAGTCAAAATGGCAACAGACACCTACGGGAATTGTACCCATGGTTGATGATGACAAACGTATAACTATTATCATATTAAACATTGCACGACACCTTGTTATTTTATATTAATTACGGGAGTTTGTACCCACACAAAAACGAAAGTACATACGAGGATCCGGAGCTATCGTAATCCGAAACTATCACATTAAATCCACGTCACTTGGCTGGATTAATTTTAGTGTATTCAGGCGTTCTGATATTCCATACAAACAGGAACATTCGCTTGGTTCTGCAAGTCATTCACAATTATTTTGTTTTATTCTGCGTATTGCATTTTAACCTCAATTTTTATGCCAATGATGAGTTGGGGCCCCTGAAGCCCAGGTGAAGGTGTCCCGTTTACCCAGGTATAAGGACGTTCCTGACGAAACCTTCATCATCATCATCCATTATCAATCCACTGTTGGATGAAGGTCACCCCAAATTTCTTCCACAATTGTCTGTCTTGGGCCTGTCTCCTCCATGTCACTACAGCATACTTTCGAATTTCATCCGTCCATCTCCCATGGGGTCTTCTTCTGGGTCTTTTCCTGTCCCTCGGAATCCAGTCTAGAATTTCGGTTGTCCACCGGTGGTCCGTTCTTCTGACAACATGTCCAGCCCATTGCCATTTCAGTGATTTCACTCTGGTCATGATGTCGTCCACTCCTGTCATTTTCCTTATCCACAAGTTCCTCTTTTATCTTTCCTGGTTACACCAAGCATGCATCTCTCCAGGCTTCTTTGAGTTGCCTGCAGTCTTTGTATGTCTTTTTTAGTTAAGGTCCATGTCTCGGTTCCATACGTAAGCACTGGCAGGATGCATTGATTAAACACTTTTCTTTTGAGACATAATGGCATACTGCTCTTAAAAAGTGTACTGTTTCTTCCAAAAGCTCTCCAGTCAAGTTTTATACGCCTATTAATTTCTTCATCAATGTGACCCTCACTCGATATCTGCTGCCAAAGATAAATGTAGGAATCGGTTGTTTCAAGCTTTTTTCCATCAATCGATAAATCTTCGTTTCTTGTTAAAGCATTGTACATCACACCCATTTAAATACTAACTAAAGTGAAACTTAACTTGCATGTTCATTATTTGGCATACGAATTTTAATCAGTATGAAAATATTTTGTAATATTTGTACTATATTATTTAGTTAATATCAAACTAAAGCTCATGCTTCACTGTACCCTTCCTTGGAGGAGAGCAATGAAATCAATGTGTGTATTAAATGCATTAATATTTGGGTAACTTGCGGAGCAGTCAACGCGGATGCGGACCACCGACTTCTGGGTATGGTCCGCAGAAGTTTGTATCAGAATTCTACCACTGAACAGAATAGATACGGCATGCAGCAATGCAAATCCGTGGAGATAGCATGAGAACATGCACATTGATATGAACTATACAATACATTGTTTAGGGATCGCCGTAGTTGGGTACAAGTCGAAGGGGTCAAAACCTCAACGCAAGTGCGCAGTGGTGCACTCAGGATTTCTTTATGGGGTGGCCCAAAATATTGAAGATGAAAATAAATTAGAGAAAAAAATCTCCCAAAATATTGGGAAGCGATAAAAAAAATCTCCGCCTTATTAAAGTGGGTTTCCAATTATTCGTAAAATATATGTTTTAGAAAAATATGCAAATGATTTTAAAAATAAACTGCCAATAGCAAAGAACGAAGGACCAAGTGGTACCTCATGGGGAGGGCTCGGGTTCTTGGGTCACCCCCACGTAGTGCACTGCTTGTCTGGAGGTCGTCATGCTGGCGAGTCTGCAGAGGAAGCGCTTGTGCACCCCTCCATCCCCTACAGGAAATCAGAATTCAACCACAATTAATATTTCGTACTCTCCAACAGGATGCTGTCACTCATCAAGATTCATTCATGCCAGTGCCTAACACTATACAGTACTACACTATATGATTTTTCTGATATTTAATTTTTACCCGCAGCGTCATTATACGTGCACTAACAACCCTCTTTAATTCCGTAAGGGGGGGGAGGGGGTGCAGCCAGACGAAAGACTAAGATTATTATTCTTCCGATAAGCGGACCGTACTCACTAGCATCCTTCTTCGACGCCATTGCAACGTGTGCTTTACGTCAAATCTTTCCTTCCCCCAACCAGCAGGCTCAACAAGAATTCTCCTGTTCATCGTAGTCTGCATGCCACTTAAAGATAAAACGCGGAGCGCATTTTCTTTTTCAGTGGCTCTCAAGAGACTGGATTATCTAATAGTATAATATTGCAACGAAACCACACATGTCAGTAAAGACGACTAATATATCATAGAACTCTAAAATGGCCCATAAATGTAACGAAAAAATATATTTTTTGATATTATTTCATATTAAACAACATGAATACAATAAAAATATCATAAAATTGCTGTGAAAATACCGTCTGATACTAGCAGAATTTCACCCATTTTGTGTCTATGGTTCGAATGTTGACTCCCCAGTCCCTTTTCTATCTCATTCTTACCTCTACTTTTAGATATTCTATGTCGGTTCCCGAGTGGTCCACTTTTTTACGCTTTCCAACCGTAGGTTGAAGAAGCGTTATATGCTCCAGCTTTGTCCGTCATCACGATAACTCCCGTAAAAATGGTTCGATTTATATGAAATTTTAGTATGTGGTATGGAACCACCTGGGGATGAATCCTGTTGGAAATGGGGTCAAAGATCAGGACATAGGAGCGGGATCCATTCCATTGTCCTTATGCGTCATAACTTATGTGAAAATGTTTCTATTGCGACAAAACGTTGGTATGTTGTTCCGGAGGTATACTGAACCGGTTCTGTTGAAACTCATCGAAATGGGGTCAAAGTTCAGGGCACAGGAGCGATATTTATTCCACAGCCATTATCCTCATAACTTGAGTAATTATTTCTGGTATGTTGGAAAGCGTATCATAATCAATGCATTGCATGATTTTTCTAACTTGTTTCATTTTTATGCTATGTATCTTTTTCTACAGCAGAAAAGTAAATCTATGAAAAAAAGTTCGATGCAACAAAAATGGGTAAAGGAAGCAGTCAAAACCATTTTTGAATGTTGTCCCTTACCGCCCAGGTGGCGAAGTGGTGGTATAAGCGCTGGCTTTTGACCACTCGTCCGAGATGGGTTCGAGAGTTGTTTGTCTTAAGACACTGGCTCTCAGCCTTTCCTGGAACCACTGGCCCTAAATTAGGGACGGACGACTGCTTATAGACAGCTGAGTTGCTCACGGTGGTCGTTAACTCCCACCCCACCCCTCGCTCTGAAGAAAAACAAAATGCTGTGTCATGAAGTGGCGTAACAATAGTTAATTACATTGTTACTCAACAATATACTTTACTAAACTGTCAGCGAACTTCATCAAGTTTTACGTATACGTAACAATATCACATTGCAATCTACGTAAATTGCGAGAACCTGATGCTAAATGGGATAAAAGCCATTACAAAAAACGCATTTTTGATGCTATGAAAACGGTGCGTCGCAGCGAAATTTTTGAGGGGAGGGGAGGAGTTACCTGCTATTAACGAGAGATTTAAAATGATAAATAATACCATGGGGTGTAAACTATATATCGTAGACCAAATAGTTACCAATCCCCTTCACTAACGCACTTGCGATTTTACTTTGCGCATGCGGACCTATATCACATTTCATCGATGTCATGGTCATTTCTTACGTTCGTCTAAATCTGAATAATGTATAATAATAATTCAAAATATTGTTTTTGAAAAACTAAACAGTAGAAATATGTATTATCTTCAGTCCCTGCAAGCGTTCAAATGGGCATTCCCTCTCTTTTGCGGATTTGCGCAGATACGGTTCCTGATATTTTGGAGCACTTTGATGAGTGTGGCGTGGCGTACGTTTTCATGAATGACAATACCACCTTTGCTTCACTTCCCACGCCTCTTGCTTTTCACGGCTGTTCTCAAACACCGTAGTGTTCGGCAGCATGAAAGAGCATTGATTGTCGTCTTTGGCCGCCGCCATAGTTTAGTAAATATTTACTTTTATGACTCGCATATCTTCTATCATTGGTTTTACGAAAAATGCCGTTCATTAATCTCCCTACGTAAGTACCGCTTGATGTCTGGAATTAGTAAAGCTTGTATTGTTTATCATGATTTAATTCCACTTGGTACACTGCCGGACAATTGCTAAGGACGGATGACAATAGCAACGATAGCAACCATACAATGGAAGGCAGGAAAATGTGGAAATTAGCATAAGTGCGGGATACAGTAAGACTGCCGAACTTGTTTGCGACGTCATAGCACTGATAAGAGATATAAAGGATTTGACACGTATTGACTGTTGTTGTTCAAACGCAAAGTTGAAAGGGAAAGAATCAATTGACGAACCTTGCAAGTTTCCGTATGTCTTCCCGACATCACCTAGATGATTTTACGCGTGGCCGTATTATTGGCAAGATTGAAGAAGGGCGAAAAATAACAGATGTTGCCAGGGAGTTCGACGTCAGCCACAGTGTTGTTCCAAGGCTTTGGAAATCATTTCAAACAAATGGAGAGTGTAGCAAACGTCACATGAGAGGTCGTGTTCGCAGTACGACACCTGCAGAAGATCGGTACATAGTGCTATCAACAAAAAGACACCGGCGCAGCACAGCTAGTGAGGTAGCAAATCAGTTTATGGCTGCTACTGGCAAGCGGATCTCCCGAAAAACTGTCGCCAGACGTTTGCATGAAGGAGGACTATACTCCCGACGTCCTGTTGTGTGCATCCCATTGTCCAGACGTCACCATACCGCCCGTTTGCAATGGTGCCATCAACATCGCAATTGGACTGATAACGACTGGTCTGCTGTCCTCTTCTCAGATGAGAGTAGATAAAGTCTATCGTCTGATTGTCGACGACAACTGATCTGGCGTGATAGTGGTACTGCATATTGGCCAGCAAACATACAGGAAAGGGACCGATATCCGACATGTAGTGTCATGGTATGGGCTGGCATCATGATCAATGGCCGTACGTCCCTCTATGTGCTTCCAACTGGGACTATGACTGGCCAACGATACATTAATGATGTTCTGCTACCTCATGTTCGCATGTTCCGTGGTGCTGTCGGTGATAGATTCATTTTCATGGACGACAACGCAACATGTCATCGAACAGTCGCTGTCCAGGAGTGTCTTGAGAGCGAGGATATTCAATGCCTCGTATGGCTAGCACGTTCTCCAGATCTGAATCCCATTGAAAATGTGTGGGATGCTTTGGGGAAGAGTCTTGCTGGTCGCCAATGCCCTCCAATAAACAAGGATACCCTCATCCGTGCACTGAGAGACGAATGGGATAAATTACCCCAACAGCTGCTTGATAATGTTGTGCAAAGCATGACACGATGTGTGGAATCTTGCATTGCCTTCCATGGTGGCCATATCCCATATTGACATCTTACGCCGGAACGCCTGCGTACGGTAATTGCATTTTTTCCACGTTTATGTATGCTGCACAAAATGGCATGTTTGTCCCTTGAACACGTTCCAAAGCCTTCTGGATTTCAGAGCACAATAAATTGTCTTTCTTGTAATGTCCTGGCATTCTGACATTATTTTATTTCACTTGGCATCCAACCACACTTACTTTTTTATGCGCTATATAGCCGTGTATGATCCGTCCTTAGCAATTGTCCAGCAGTGTATTTACCGAACTGTGTTTTCATGTGATCGTGAGTGACGCGAATAAATGAAAAGTGTACGTAAATAAACTTACTCACGAATCGGCCGTTTTATTTCTTACCCATAAAGATTTTGGATACGAATGATGCTGCATAACATAAATTATCTACAAGAATAAGTAGTTACCGTTCTTGATATGCAGCTACTGGTTCCAGGGAAGAAAGAAAGCTACTGCCGTGTAAGACAAACACCAGCCATGCCTCACCCTGGATTTGAGCCCGGATCCATCTCGGCCGAATAATCAGAAGACAACGCTTCGTATCACTCGGCCACTGAGGCCACTAGAAAAACTTAAATGTAACAACATTGTGACAAGTTATGAAAATATATACATTATATTGACAAAAGTCGCCGGACACCTAGAAGAGCAACACAACATAGCATCCTCTTAAAGATGTGTGTCATCTTTCTATATTCTGTTTTGCTCACGTTTAAAATAAGTTACAACCCATGGTGGTGCTAAAATGTAGAAACTATTATATACAATTAAATTTTAATGTTCCACAAATATGCTACTTACATAAAATGCTTTACCATTGCAAATCGACTAAACACCCCGATTTCCGTTGTAAGAGTTGCGTGCGTCTAGTAGTAATCCAATGAAAGTTCGTTTTTAGGCCTATCACTTCCAATCTAGTGTCGAAGGCTGTAACTTGTAGGCACTGTGGAGCAAATTTCCTTACCATAAATTGTTATATCCTTCTCTTGATACAAATTTAATTCTTGAGGATTAGAACCTGTATCATCGAGTCAGCAGCGGTACCAGTTTATAAATTCGGTTCAGTGGGTACGTGGGGTCCAAGTTGTCTACTGACATAAGTATCCTTGATGCGAAATATAAACGGAACGAGAAAATATATGCAAAGGTTGAATATAAAGTCTCTATGTACACCATATACATCCACCATGCGCTGCTATCCATCACATACCCATGTCACGTGGTGTATCTGGTCCAGCAGTAATCCAATGTAAGTTCGTTTTTAGGCCTATCACTTCGAGCCTTGCGTCGAAGCCAAGTGCAACTTGTAGGGCACTGTGAAGTAAGGTTCCTTACAATGAGTTGTTATGGCCTTCTATTAAAACAAATGTAATTCTTGAGGATCAGAACTTGTATCATCAAGTCAGCAGGGCCGCCCCGGTGGCGCAGTGGTCTAAGCGATGGCCGCTGATCATTCGTCCGTAAGGGGTCCGGGTTCGAATCCCGGTGAGGCATGGATGTTGTGTTTGTCTTAAGGCACTGGATCTCTCCCTTCCCTGGAACCAGTGACTCTAAATTAGGGACGGGCGACTGCTTATAGCCCACTGAGTTGCTCACGGTGGTCGTTAAACCTCCAATCAAAAAAAAAAAAAAAAAAAAAAAGTCAGCAGCAGTGCCAGTCCACAAACTCAATTCCGCAGGAGCTCGGGGTAGGGGTTAAAGTTGTCGACTGACAAAACAGAAGTATCCTTGATGTGAAGTATAAGCTAAACAAGAATGCATAATAAAAAGGTTAAATATAAAGTTATATATATATATATATATATCAAAGAAGCATGGAGAGGTGCATGCTTGGTGTAACCAGCAGAGATAAGAAGAGGAACACGTGGATCCGAAAAATGACAAGAGTGGAAGACATCATGATCAGAGTTAAATCCCTGAAATGGCAATGGGCTGGACATACTGCCAGAAGAACAGACCATCGATGGACAGCCGAAATTTTAGATTGGATTCCAAGGGACAGGAAAAGACCCAGAAGAAGACCACATGGAAGATGGGTGGATGAAATTCGAAAGTATGCGGGAGTGACATGGAGGAGACTGGCACAAGACAGACCGTTGTGGAGGAAACTTGGGGAGACCTTCGTCCAGCAGTGGATTGATAATGGTTGACAATGATGATGATGATATATATATATATATATGTTCTGATCCTCAAGAATTACATTTGTTGTAATAGAAGGCCAATAACAACTCTTTGTAAGGAGCCTTACTTCACAGTACCTTACAGGTTACAGTTGGCTTCGACACAAGACTAGAAGTGATAGGCCTAAAAACGAACTTACATTGGATTACTGCTAGACCAGATACACTACGTGACATGGGTATGTGATGGATAGCAGTGCGTGGGGGATGTATATGGTGTACATAGAAACTTTATATTCAACCTTTGCATTATATTTTCTCGTTCCGTTTATATTTCGCATCAAGGATACTTAGGTCAGTAGACAACTTTGACCACACGTACCCACTGAACCGAATTTATAAACTGGTACTGCTGCTGACTCGATGATGCAGGTTCTAATCCTCAAGAATTAAATTTGTATCAACGGAAGGATATAACAATTCATAGTAAGGAACTGTGCTTCACAGTGACTACAAGTTACAGCTGGCTTCGACACAAGATTGGAAGTGACAGGCCTAAAAACGTATTTGGTATAGTTGGTATTGGTATTGTTGCAATAATTATTAATTATTGCAACAATACCAATGACGACTACTGAAGCTAAAAGGTGTTTTTCAACCCTAAAACGGATAAAGACATTTTTACGGTCTACGATGTGTCAAGACAGGCTTACAGCTTTAGCCATGCTTGCAATCGAGAAGGAAATGATTTCTAACATCCATAATTTCAATGAAAGAGTTATTGATGTTTTTGTGTCAAGAAAAGATGGAAGGATGGACTTTGTTTACAAAAACTGTACTTAAAGAAAATATTTGTGTAAGCTACCATTTAAGTAAATTTGTGTAAGTTAATACCAGACCTTACCATCATATGCATCAGCTTTGATTATTTTCCTTTTTCTGTGTGTTTAATAATCTAATCTAATAATTGAGAGCATGAGGCCTTATGACTAACTATCTAAATATTTAACACTTAAAACAAGCTTTCTCTGTTTTGCGTTTATTTTACTACTTTAAAATTAAATGAAAATAATTGTTTCAGTAAAAAAGAACAATTAGCATATTATAACAAGTATGATCAATAAAGTAATCCTTTATTATTAAGTTGTGAAACAGTTAAAGTACAGTAATATCTATAATAACATTTCGTTTCAAAATTAATACATTACATCAAGGTATAGCAGCGTCTAATTTTATGAATATTGCAAGCAACACAAAAGTGTGTGACACAGTGTATCTCAAAAACTGCAAATAATTAATTATGAACCCCCTGTAGATGTACTCACGGGCCGCCACTGCTCGTGACGTAACAAAGGAACTTGCTGTCGATCGAGAGGCTGCTGCTTTGCTTTTATAGACAATGGACGATGAAATGCTGACAAGAAATATACGCTCAAGCGTTAATGCATTGGGTTGTAAACAAAATAATGACTGCAAGGCAGCAGAAAAGTGCTAATTACCGCATATACAAATCAGTCCAAAATGTAGTCGCAATCGTTTGACACGATCTGCTCCCATTGTCTGGGTAGCTGTTCCTGTAGAACTGCAGCGGCTTGGACTCAAAGAAGTAAGTGCGCGATCGACATCGTCCCGGTTGGTGAACGCTGTTCGTCCAGGAAATGCTGCAACGACCAGAAAAGGTAGTAATCGCTTCGGGGCAATATCCGAGGAATAGGCTGGGTGCGGCAGCAGTTCCCAGCCCAGTTCCCTGATCTTGTGGCAGGTCACCCGTGCTGTGTGTGGTATCGTTCAATCCTGCTGTAGGAGAACGTCCTTGCTGTTCAGCAGTGATGGTCGGTTTTGACGAGTGCGCTGCGTGCAGATGGTCGAACTGACGGCGGTACACATCAGCGGTAATAGTGGTCGTGTCCGGCAGCAGCTCAAAAAACACGACATCCCACATATCCCAACAGACAGACAGCAGGACCGTACGTGAGTGTAAGACTGCTTTCGGGGACGACATGGGTTTCTGTTTTGGGTCCAACCACTGTTTCTGGGCGTTGACATTGTCATAAAGGACCCATTTCTCGTCGCCTATCACAATGCAGCCCAAGATCGGTTCAACTTGGTCACGTGCAAGCAGGGAAACGCATGCGCTCATGCGATTTTCTTTCTGCTTAACTGAGTTGATGAGGTACCCAAACTCCCCTGTTGTACATTTTCCCAAGTTGACGCAGGTGCGTGATAATGCTTGTGTGGGTAGTATCCAGCTGTTCGGCTTATTCCCGCGTGGTCACACGTGGGTCTGTTTCCACCAAGGTTTTCAAACATGTCTATATCAACAGTTGCGTGTCTTCCGGCTTTGGACGGTCTGACAGGTCAAAATTTCCTTCTCGAAACCGTTCGATCCGCTGATAGCACGGACGATGTGATTGGGCTACACACTGGTAGTGTTCCTTACATCTCTTGCGGGGGTGCTACTGCGATAAAACTCATACAGCATGCAATGGCGGATGAGCTCTTTATCTACGTACTTTCATGTTGGCTGGCACTTAGTCTTTGCCTTCAGACTGCTAATTGCCACAGACTTAAGCCACCTTTCTGCTGATGCCATGCCGGTGTGTTGTGCAGTCTCGATGGCCAATGTGCGCCGTGGCCGGGCTTGGACTTCGGGTACCTCGTCATCGTGCATTACTTTCTTTCCAACCCAACGCTATATTAAGGGTTAGAAATTATTTACCGGTCTCCGTATGACCTGCACACCAATGAAATTTTTACACCAAAGAAATATCCGAACTGTTCCAAAGTGCCAAAGTGGTCAACACAGTCTCGATTCGATGTGGCATGGATTCAATGAGGTGCTGATATCTTTCGACAGGTATGCTTGACAAAGCGGGTGTGATGGCTTCAGTCAATTGTAAATGTTAGCTGGAGGACTATCTCTTTTGCGAATGGCTCACTCAATCTCGCCCCCACAGGCATTCAATTGGGTTAAGATCTGGCAATTGTGTTGTCCACTTTAGCGCTTTGAAGTCACTTTCGTGCTCTTGGAACAACTGTGATGGCTCGAGCCTTGAGGCGTTGTGAAATTATTCAGCTGGATGTAGTCCTGCCCCTTATAGGAAACAACATTTACAGGTCAGCCTGAGCTGCACTAATGTTAAGATACCTCATGGCATCCAAATGCTGTTCCAGAGGTATTACGAAAAACACTGCTCGCATCCCGAAACAGACCCCAGACCTTTTCACAGCCTCCACTTGCTTTGCAGTTAACGCTGGGCAGCTGGGTCTTCTAGGTACGTATTGCTGAGGCCATGTTACGGCTTCTCCATCGGCTCGTATTAACTGAAAAACGTGGTTCATCGGACCAGGTAACCTTTTTTCAGACCTCCAGGGTTGGGACTCCCGTGGCCACTACAGACGAATTTGTCGGTGTTTAACAGAGTCTAGTTGTATACGAAGGATACGTCTGCAGTTATGGCCTATTCGCCCTAATGTGTGCCAGGCTGTGTGTGCTGAGATTCTCCTCTTGATGCCGCTGCTGTACTGCCCAGTTACTTGAGGCAATAAAGCTCATCTGTACATCATACATACATGTCACTAAGCTGATCTCTGAGATTCAGAGGTTAGCTCCAAAAAGAAATACAAACTACCAGATAATTTTTACTTACTGTTGCTGTATCAAACTTCTCCATTTATAGCGATCTTGACATACAACTCGGGCTTCACTGACATCCATCACACGCCGTATACAAGACTTTCTATACTTCATACTCATAATCTTTTTCTTGGCCGCCCCGGTGGCGCAGTGGTCTAAGGCGCTGGCCTCTGATCATTCGTCCGTAAGGGGTCCGGGTTCGAATCCCGGTCAGGCATGGATGTTGTGTTTGTCTTACGGCACTGGCTCTCTCCCTTCCCTGGAACCAGTGACCCTAAATTAGGGACGGGCGACTGCTTATAGCCCATTGAGTTGCTCACGGTGGTCGTTAAACCTCCAATCAAAAAAAAAAAAAAAAAAAAAATCTTTTTCTTATGTAGAAACTCTTGAATCTGATCCTCCCACGACTTTCTTGGCCTTCGTCTGCCTTTTGTCCCTGCCTCTTGGGCTAAAAAGATTTTCTTAGTAAGCATCTTATCCCTCATGCTTTCAACATGGCCAAACCACCGAAAGCATATTAGTCTCCATCTTGCTAACAACATTTTGCTTCACATTACACAACTCCAACACATCTTGATTCCTCACACAATCAGAACGTGTGTCTTGCCACAAACCTCGTAAATAACGCATTTCTCCAGCACACAAGCGACTATGTTTCTCCTGCTGTACCTCTGCCATACATCAGAGTAGGAACAAATTACACTTTCATACACAGCCATGCGGGGGACTCTCTTGAGAACCCATCATTCCTGTGAACACCTCCCAAAGCTACTATGACTTTCAATGAAGAATTCGCCTACTAATTTCACCATCCAATTTGTTCTCTCTGTCAAACATGCTTCCTAAGTACACAAACTCACTCACTTGGTCAATCACAGTGCCATTTAGACTTATATTACATTCAGTACCACCAGGTCCTCTCTAAAAAAACTATAACTTTGTTTTTTCCCTTAATTATACTTAGTTTGAATTTCATGCAAACTTCGTACATCCGGGACAACATACTCTGCAACTCACTTTTGCTCCCTTAAAAATCCCTCCAGCCGCGTTAAATCTTCTCCAGCCGCCGTTACCGTAGAATATCGACCAGTCGTTTCCACCCGCAGGAAGACCAAGGACTGCTTGCTTTGTTTGTGCGCAGCTCATTCTACACCTTCAGTAAAGCTGTTCTTATATAGCCGAGAAGGTTTGTCGTTTCTAAGATGCTTGCATCAGCCCACCTAGCTCACATTATCGTGTCTCTCAAAATCGTTTAAATCACGAACGTTCCCATATTGCTGCTATCTTCGTGCACTTCTGAATCCTTTGCAGTGAGCTGTTCATAAGGACATCTCAACATTATAATTTTGTACGTAAGTGATAGTTACGCTGTGTTTATAAAAATGTGTTACTTCATCTTATAACTGGAAGTAGAAATTTTAAAATGATCTGCATAATCCTTCGATGTTTCTTTCTCTCTCTCAGATTTATATATTCAGTATAAACACTTTATTCAGATTGCTCAATAATTATAAAAATTATACAGATGTGTGTGTGTACTTAAACATTTGAGAGCAGATTAAGTCTCATTCTAGACGGTAAAAACCTGTTTAGGGAGTCTTTATTACCACCAGTGTTATTGCTCTCATCGGTATCAATCACTGAGTCAACAAACCTGGGCATAATTTATACTTAATTGCGTCAAATGGCTTGTGTGACTCAATGGGGAACCCTGCGGTATTCTGCCCGACAGCCTGCTAAGTTTATCACTTAAATACAGTATCTCGCTTTATCACACCCATCAGCCAGTTATTTCTCTCGTTTCAGCGTTAATACCTCAGAAATCTGTGTAATGATTTCTACATTTCACAACACATTTTTTTATATGCCATCAAAAAGATTCAGTAGACATCCAAAAATAGTAGTACTTACATTTCTTCGCGCAAAGAATTTTTTTTTGTTTTGTTAAAAGTTTTTATTAGCACGTCTTTTTTAAGAAAAGTACGTGCTTTTATAGTATTATGTTCGTCCATCAGTCTGTGTGTACACCATATCTCTGAAACAATTTGTTCAATTTGAAACCTAAAGGCTGAACTGTGTGAGCCCCGATCCATACGTCTTTTCTTTTTTTTTTTTTTTTTTTTGCATAACCGCGCAACTAGGGGCACAAATGCATATCATAGTAAATTCAAAATATATTTTACTCTATACAATTGATTTGAAAAATCCTTTTTACCACGAAGGTTATTTTACGTACATTTTCTGTTTGAAATAAATGTTTCACCCATAGGGTTCAAAAATGCATATATATTTTGCCCGAAATCTCTGCTTCCAGAAATCGGATTTTAAAAACTTTTTTTTTAAGTAGAAGTAACGACAATGAATATTTTGCATGCATTTCACAGTATTATGACGAAATGCTTTGCCACTAGGGTGCGTGAGTATATATCTATGTTTTTAAAATGTTTGCAATCGTATCTTCGATTCTAAAAATCGCACTGAAAAATTCCTTTTCAGACGCCACTCACCACGCAAAACATTTGTGTATTTTTAATCTCAAAATAATACTAAATTTTCCCGCTACGGAGCATTAATGTAAATCTCTAAAATGATATTTCCACTTCTAAAATTCCGATTTAGGTCTTTTTGCTACTGAAAGCGTTTATAGCCCGAAATGTTTTTCATATATTTGCCGATTCTTGTATCGCTTAGTTTTCCACTAGGGGTTATAACTGTTAATTTCAGTTTGTGCCATACTTGGAACCGTATCTTGATTTCTAAAAACCCGCTTTGGGAAATCCCTTTTGCCTTGGATATTTTCCGTTATGAGAAATATTTGGTGCACTCTGTGACTTCTCTTACCAGTAATTTCAGTCGCTTG
Source organism: Macrothele yani (assembly GCA_039090855.1). NCBI lineage: Eukaryota > Metazoa > Arthropoda > Arachnida > Araneae > Macrothelidae > Macrothele > Macrothele yani. The sequence continues at coordinate 14,221,247 of CM077012.1, forward strand.
TGTTTGAAAGTAGCCATTTCTATTTATGGATGTTTCACCGATTGTGTACAAATCTTGATTTTTTTTTCCTTTTCTGTAACCTGTTCAATACACAATGAACACTTACATAAAATTTTCTCTGCAAGGCGAAAATGCGTTCCCTTTTTCGTTTATTTATTTAGTTTTTGTAAAAAATCTGCTTCGAAATTTTTTTTCGTTTCGAAACAAATTCAGATGACCTGCTCATTACACCAGAGAAATTAATGTCAGCTTTCTAGTTTGATAAGTCCGCGTTGTTTCTCTGCTCTCCAAATTCATACTAAACACCGAAGAGCCAAAACACTATAATCACCTGTCTAATATGATGTTGGTTCTCAACAGTGCCGACAAATCAGCTCGTACCCGGCAAGGCATTGACGCTACAAGATTTCTAAAGGTGTCATGTGGTATCTGGTTCCAAAAACGTTACCAGCGGATCCTTTAATTTTTGTAAATTACGTTGTTGAGTCGCCTCAAATCGGATTTGTTGTTCCAATACAAATCCCAGATGCTCGATTGGATTGATATCTGGGGAATGTGGAGGCCAGAGTGATACCTGGGAGTCTTTCTCATGCTCCGCGAACCATTCTCGAACAAGTGTGGCATGGCGCATTACGCTGTGAAGACACACACACAAAAAAAATGCTTTAGTAGAGGGAAATACCGTTGCCGTATAAGATGTACCTGGTCTGCAATGATGTTTAGGTAGGTGGTATACGTTACTATTTCCTGCACATGAAAGACTGGGCCCAGGGTTTTCCAGCAAAACATTGCCCAAAGCATTACATTTCCTCCACCGGCATGTATTCATCCCATGTTGCATCCTGGTGCCAACACTTCCCCAGGAAAACTAAGCACACGTACCCGGCTGGTCCACATGATAGAACAGGAAACGGGTTATGCCGCCCCGGTGGCGCAGTGGTCTAAGGCGCTGGCCTCTGATCATTCGTCCGTAAGGGGTCCGGGTTCGAATCCCGGTGAGGCATGGATGTTGTGTTTGTCTTACGGCACTGGCTCTCTCCCTTCCCTGGAACCAGTGACCCTAAATTAGGGACGGGCGACTGCTTATAGCCCATTGAGTTGCTCACGGTGGTCGTTAAACCTCCAACCAAAAAAAAAAAAAAAAAGAAAAAAAGAAACGGGTTATCGGTCCCCATACGACCTGCTTCCATTAATCCAAGGTCCAGATTTTATGCTCGTGTGCCCGTTGTAAGCACTTTCGACGGTAAACCGAGGTTAGCATGGGCACTCCAAGCTGCCTGCGGTTACGCAACCCCTTTTCAGCAGGGTTCGATGTACTGTATCTTGTGACACATTACTCTTCTGCCCAGCATTCAAATTGCTGGCAAGTTGCGGCACAGTAACCCTTCTGTTGACTCGTACCATATGGGATAGCCTTCTCTCACCTTCTGGCATCGATAAGCCGTGGCCGTCACACAACTTGCCAGCGGTTCGTGGTTTTTCCCCTTCTCAGACCAATTTTTGAAGGTACTAACCGACGCCCCGGTGGCGCAGTGGTCTAAAGCGCTGGCTTATGATCATTTACCCTAGTTGGGTCCGGGGTTGAATCCCGGTGAGGCATTTATGTTTGTGTTTGTCTTTCGGCACTGGTTCTCAATATGTTACTTGTCTAACACTGGTTAATCTGTGTACATCGGTCATTTAGCATACTGTAAAATCCATGTTTGATGTACACTTGTTCGCAATGTGTTACATGATCAACATCTATTTCTGTGTAAATTGATCATTTGGTATGCTGTCAACTCTGTATGATTTGTATTTGTAGCTGTGTAATTTCTGTCTCCTGTTTATGTCTGCCTTGTATGTCTTTTTATCACCAGATACAATAAATCATTTTAAACCTCCAATAAAAAAAAAATGGTACTAACCACGGCTCACCGTAAACATCCCCATAAGCCTTAAGTCTCGGAAATGCTCTGAACCGATCGTCTGGCCTTTGCAATTTGGCCTTTGTAAAACTCGTTTTTCCCATCTGAAGGAAAAGGAATAATACTGATTAACTGAGCTTAGTATCAGGTGTTATTTAAACCGTTTAACGATCTTCACTCACGCTGTCGTTTACCTGCAGTTGCTTTGATTTGCGTAAAGACTCGCTGGTCATAAGTTTTGGCTCTTCTGTGCATACAGTATATCTGATATGCAACTACGATCTTCCTTCTGTCAAAACTGCTATTCTGTATATTTTTTTGAACGAAGAGGTTAATAATCGCAGTTTACTGAAATTATCTTGCCATTCAAAAAATCGCTATGCAACTCGTACTATGAGAAAATACTGCTGCAATTAATTAATCGAAGTGTTAAGTGTACTAGATGCCACAGTAATTGAGTAAAAGAATATATTATGGTAATTCCTATCCCCCGTACTAGCTCAAAACTGAAAAAAAAAAAAATACCAACGTTCCGTTAGAGCCTTGTTTAACGAATAAGAGGCATTAATTACTTCCATGGTATTCGCAGTGAACTTCGTTTTTATCATCCTTAAACAAGAAAGATGACATCGATTTTTTTCGGTTGTATTGATCATGTCTTTGAATCCTTTTACACACGAAAAAAAAATATTTCAACGCACATCACTAAAGAATCTAAAAAATTGGCAAAAAATAAAATACTCTTACACCACGTGTATGGTGAGGGGAGGGATTTCGCATCATTTAAAATACGCTATGTTGAATGAGATTGTTAATAATGAATGGAACCGTTTACAAAAAAAAAAAAGATCAGCCGGATTTTTATAATATATAAAACATCGACAAATAGGAATACCTTGTTGTTGCCACTAGAGATTGAAAAGTATGTTACGAAAATTAACAAATTATGCACGACGTTTCTCATAGAAGCAGTAAGCTCTCAGAGATAAAAGGGTTCTCAAATCGAACAGTTAGAAGAGATAAAGAAGAAAACATTATATAACTTCGCGGCCCCTAGCGGAAAAGCTTCGTGTTATTTAAAGAAGAAAATGGGTTCAAAATGCTGTTCTTAATGAAGTGTATCCTACCAAAAAGATTTTTCTAAGGTATTTTCATAACCGAGTAAACTTTTTTAAATAGAAATGCACGCTGACGTCTCCTTGCAAAAAAAATTTGAAAAAAAAAATGATGGCGGTTCTAGACAAAAAAAATGGGGGCGGGAGCACAAATTCCTGCATGTGCCGGTAATTAAAATTAATATGTAATTCCAAAAAAAAAAATCCGATTATATTTGGGGGTATCCCCCCCCCGGGATCTGGCCTAGAACCGCCACTGATAGAAAAGTAGAAAATATGCGAAAAGTATTATTCATAACAAAGGAAAGTCTTTCAATTCGCCTCTTGGAGACAGAAATAGCGAGATTTTGACATTAAGACGCCTAGCGGGAAAACTGCGCATTACTTAAACGTGATAATATTCGCAATTTGTACTGTAGCGATCTGCATGCAGTAAATAGTTTTTCAATAGGATTTTTAAAAGCGCTGTTGCAGTTGAAAGTAGAAGTGCATACTAACACAACCTGGAGCCAGAACTGTGAATTCCAAAGTCCTACGAGTTAATAGAAACTGTTCCACGCGGTGAATGGTGTTCGGCCTTAAAGGAATTTTTTAAATTGGACTTTCCGAAGCAGAGATATCGAGAAAAACAGAATTAAAATTTGCGTCCTCCAGCGGGAAAATTGTACATTATTTTGGACACGAAATGCAAAAAATATTCCCGCAGTTTGTCGTATTTGACCCGAAAAAGATTTTTTGAATTGGGTTTTTATTCGCTTTTTCAAATCTGAGTGTTAGAAGCAGATATTTCGAGAAATAAGATAATATCTGCGCCCTCTGGAGGAAAAACTGTTCTATATTTTAAGCTGAAATTTTTTACCAGGTTTCGTTATAAGCGGTATGTGAACGCGAGTTTTTCCATTGAATTTTAAGAAGCGCACATATTGCAGCAAATACACTGACGGAAAAAAATCCCAACACCAAGAAGGGGTTGTGTTAGATAAACGACAGTTGGTATGCGGTGAGAGTACATCTGTAAGATGACGTCTATGCAAATTTTGCGCTCGGCGCATACGTGTGGCGTTAGTAGCGCCCCTCGGAACATGCAAAGCAGGTTTGCTGTAAATACGCGCTGTAACGTTCGTGAGCGTTAGTTATCGTTGAGATTCGACGTAGTGTGTTGATGTTAGTCAAGAATGCCTTTAAGAAGACGAAGAAGCCTATATCAACAGCTCACGGAGTTTGAACGAGGTCGTGTAATAGGGCCACGAGAAGGTGAATTTTCTTTCCGCAATATTGCAGAACGACTTGGCAGGAATGTCCACTGTGCATGATTGCTGGCAGCGGTGGTCAAGGGAAGGTACTGCCTCAAGAAGACCGGGTTCCGGCCGGCCACGTGGCACTACTGAGAAGGAAGACGGCCGTGTACGGCGTATGGCCGTGGCGCATCGTACTGCGTCTGCGGCAACAATTCGAGCTGCAGTTGCCACCACAGTGACACAACGAACTGTTACAAATCGGTTACTTGAAGGACAGCTCCGAGCCAGACGCCCTGTAGCGTGCATTCCACTTACTCCAAACCACTACCGTTTGCGACGTCAGTGGTATCAAGCTAGAGCTCATTGGAGGACGGAGTGGAGATCTGTTGTGTTTTCTGATGAAAGCCGGTTCTGCCTGGGTGCCAGTGATGGCCGTGTGTTGGTTAGAAGGAGGCCAGGTGAGCGCCTGCAACCAACCTGTCTGCGGCCGAGACACACTGGACCTACACCTGGAGTTATGGTCTGGGGATCAATTTCCTAAGACAGCAGGAGTACTCTCGTTGTTATCCCACGCACCCTGACGGCACAGTTGTACGTTGGCCTGGTGATTCAACCTGTTGTGCTGCCATTCATGAACAGCATTCCAGGGGGTGTTTTCCAACAGGATAACGATCGCCCGCATACCGCTGTTGTAACCCAACATGCTCTACAGAGTGTCGACATGTTGCCATGGTCTGCTAGATCACCAGATCTTTCACCAATCGAGCATGTATGGGACATCATTGGACAACTCCAGCGTCACCCCCAACCAGCATTAACCGTCCCTGTATTGACCGACCAAGTGCAACAGGCATGGAACTCCATCCCACAAACTGACATCCAGCACCTGTACGACACAATGTATGATTGTTTGCGTGCTTGCATTCAACATTCTGGTGGTTACACCGGTTATTAATGTACCAGCATTTCACATTTAAAGTGGCTCTTCTCGCGCTTACAATAAACTGTGATCTTGAAACCTTAATCGATTAAATATGTTACCCATACAAATGTATTGCTGCCATTTCATTCCTTTACAACTATTTTTTCGTGGTGTTGGGATTTTTTTTTCCGTCACTGTACATCAGGACAAAACTTCTTCAGAAAAAAAGAAAAGAAAAAACAAACAAACTAGAAATTACATGCAGAACCTTTCCCACCAGGAATGCTATCTACTGCAAAAAGGAATTTTAAAATCAGACTTTTAGATACAAAGATATTGGAGAAGTCACAATTTGTCTTTACGCCCTCTCGCGGGAGAGCTGTGCATTATTTGAAAAGAAACTACCTAAAATAGTCGTCGTTACAAAGGGCATCGAAGGGAAGCACGAATTTTTTCAATCTGATGTTTAGAAGCTATAATATGGAACAATAAAGTATTTTAAATTCGATAGCATGCGACTTTACACTACATAGAGGCAAAGTTAGGCATCGGAAAAAGACCGGGACGCAAGGATCATGGCTCTCATATTTCGGGCATTAAATGCAAAAGGAATTTTTCGAATCAGACTAATAGTTGTTGTGATGGTGATGGCAGACTTCCGTACAGCTCAAATTTTGTGCCATTTCGTGCGATTTCCGTACATGTGGAGTAAAATTTTTCAACAAAGTGGGAATTCCGTACAAAGTAGTAAAAGGAATTTGTCATATAACTACGTTCAAAAAGTTCCGGAACTTTTTATAATAAAAAAGAATGAGTACAGATAATACCTGTTTATGTGGTGTTTCCTTCGAAGTAGTTACCCTGTGTAACTATGCATTTTTGCCAGCGCTCACACAAAGATTTAAATGCAGATTGCAAGGTTTCTTTTGCCACATCCTCCAGTGCCTCCGTCGCACTTCTTCGGAACTTGAGAAGCGTCGCCCCTTAAGCAAATTTTTCATCCGGGGAAAAAGGAAAGTCTCAGGGGGGGGGGATAAGCTGGTGCTGGAAGAACGGGAATGTGATGTTTGGGCAGGTAATCGGACACCAGGAGGGATCTGTGAGCCGGCGCATTATCGTGATGGAGCACCCACCAGTTGGTCTTCCAAAGATCGGCTTGCTTGCGTCTCACTGATTCTCAGAGACGTTTCAGGACGTTGGCGTACTCTTCTTTAGTGACTGTACGACCTTGTTGAAGGAATTCCTTGTGTACGAGCCCCTTTCAATCGAAAAACACTGTTATCAAGACCTTTCCTTCGGATCGGTCAGCCTTGAACTTTTTTGGTCGTGGTGACGACGGTGATTTTCACACTTTTGTCTGTCGGTTGGATTGGGGGTAGTACAAAAAGCACCAAGTCTCATCGCCAGTGATCAATCGATTCAAGAGATCGGGATCTGAATCCACTGCATCGATGTTATCCCCGCAAACTAGCATGCGCGCATCCATTTTTTCTTGTGTCAGGTTTTTGGGAACAATTTGTTGGCACACGTGATGCATGCCCAGTTTCTCTGTTAAAATGGCATGGCAACTTTCAAATGAGATGCCGGCAACTTCTGCAATCGCTGCAACAGTTTTTCGACGGTCATTTTTCACAATTTCTTTGACAATGGCGATTTGTTCATCCGTTGTGGATGTTGAAGGTCGTCCTGACCTCTCATCATTCTCGTTACTCTTTCGCCCGTTTTCGAATCGTGGATGTCACTCATAAACTGTACTTCGACTCATTGCACTCTCACCGTACGCAGACTTAATCATTTGAAAAGTCTCAGCGAAAGATTTTCCGAGCAGAACACACAATTTTACACTTGAACGCTATACAAAATTCGACATCGTTGTCCTCGCGTCAGCGAGCCTCGAATGCCAGTAATCAGGAACTCGCACATAAGCTGTACGTGTTAGATCTGGATCAAACCGGTTCTGGCTGGTCGGTCACATCATGGTCTTCGCTTGCTCAGCGGGGAATGACTTAATTCACTGACATTTGGCAAATATTTAAAAAATTCAGGAACTGTTTGAACGTAATAGTATATAAACGGTTGATTAATGAAATAGTTTTAAGAACAAATAATTGACTAAATTGAAAAATAACAATTTTGGATATTGCTCAAATTTTTTTTTGTGAAATCATTGTGAAATTTATCGCTTATTTTAACTAAAATGACAAATTCAATGATGTAATTATATGAAAACAAGCGTGTGTACATGTGGTGATGGTTTCGTGCGTCATATTGGCATACTTTCCCTTCACACTTTATACAGGATTAGAACTGGCAGCGTAATGCTGGCGTATTTAAAAAGTAGCCGGGATTATCCCTTTGTCTTTTATTGATGCATTTTTTTCTTTTCTTTTTTTACTTTTTTCTACATTTTTTTTTTCAATTTTTTTTTATAACTTTTCACTTTTTTAATTTTTTATTCCCAACCCTTCTGGACAATTACTCAAATTTTACAACGAAGGCCAGAGCTTTAAAACATTTTCTTATGGTCTCAGAATCACGAGATGGTGCTGCACAATAATCCTCTAAGATTCTGTTTATTCTTTTGTCGAGGTTGATGTATTCCTTAAGACGTGTTTTCTTCTCAAGCTTTAGGTCATGTCTTTTTTTTAAATCATTACATTCTGCTGCTTCTTTCAAACTTTTTACCAAACTCTTAATTTGTGGTGCGGCTTGTTCATATTAATCGGCTTAGTTTATGGTTCCAGCCTTCCACAAAGTTGTTGGTTCTATGGAGTTTTTTTGTGACAGTTCCGCATACCTATTGTAATAGCAGAATTCTCCAACCATTGATTTACAAAGTAATCATAAAACCGTTGAAGTTTTTCATTTTCTGCTGAGTCTTCCATATAATACACATGCCAACCATCATCAATATCTTCTATTGGCAGATACGCTAGCACATTCGTAATTGCATTCGTATTTTTACATCATCCTTGTATTTCGTAATTAAGCCAACTTCTTGAATATGCCTCCAGAGGCTTTGTGTAAATGGAAGTTGCTCCCGCTTATTTAGGGAGATAAGGAAGTCACTATGGAGAGTAAGGTGGATTAAAAGAAAAAAACCTGTACGGAACTCGCACTAGGTTGTAAGTATTTTCAGTTATATAAATAGCACGAAATGGCACAAAATTTGAAGTGTACGGAAGTCAACCACAACCGTAGTGACATGATGTCCACACGGGCGGACGTACAAAATGATTCCATAAGCACGTACTTGTTTTACAAAATGTGAGCTATAAACATGTTTCCCCGTGGATACTTTGGAACAAGTCAGAATCTCATCTTTCGGGAATTTACAAAATAAATTACATATTTTAATTCCTAAACTGAACAAGGAAATAGTCAGTCAAAAATCACTCTTATTTTGTAGCAGCATTTTATTTTAACGAACCTGAATACACTGAAAATGGGAGAATGCATCGCGTGTTTTACATAAAAGCATTTAAATGCGGCTCTCATTCAAATCAAATATCTTTAAAAGTTCATTTGTTTAATTCTGTCTTGACGCAAGGAACCCAGACTTTCGCATTTCAGCGACTTAATACAGGAAATCACATTATCTACTGGAGCTGCAGACTTTCATACCTAAATTTACATACTCTTAGCTTAGTTCCTCTAAGTTAACCTAATTTACTCAATTTTTCCCAACTAAGCAATCGTTGTAAAAGAGTTAAAATCAAGAATGCATCGAAAATAGTAGGCATTATTTTCTTATCAAAATGTCCTTAACAATTAAAACGTTTAGTCCCATCATTTGAGTTCATTCTTTTCCTGAAAGTGAAAACATTTATTCTCCCTTAAAATGCGTTCATATCTTTAATATCTGCATATTTCTAAAATAAATTCCCTTTCAGCATGTAGAATTATTTTCTTAAACTGAAGAATTTTTCTTGTCTTAAGATAAAAGGACGAAAGATGGGAAATCGAACAAATATTTCCAGAACGTGATTGGGCGGGAGGAGGGGCATTAACTTTAATTTGCACTAAATTTACAAAAATAATGTATGTAATAGATGAAAACGTTTCTCGTAAGTTGAATCTCTGTTGAATACTGTTGTCACAAACTCAGGCCAACGCTAAACAACAGAAAACCTTAGATACTATGACACTGGAAGACGTCCTATATTCGTTGTCCAAGAAGTGGACCGAACGCGGTTGGAAAAAGTGAACTGCGCATCAGAAAGCATTGTATTCTCCCTTGCTTTGTGTCAAAGTGAGCAATGATTTACACTAATCCTTTCAGACTGATTAGCAGCTAAAACGTCTATAATAATAGCGATTAACTCAGGAAAGGAGAGAGAGATGAGCAAGTTCTTTTTACCTAGTGGTATGATGTCAGTGTCAGGGGGACTAACCCTTCCCCATCCTGCCTTGGGTCATGGAGCAGAGAATAAATGACTTAGAAGGGAGCGATTATCACCAGTGGTGTAGGTGTATAGTCGGTACTGCTAAGATGATAGGTGGAAAGGCAGTGTTTTGCTGTAGCTTTCGTAAAACCCAGTTGGTATATGAACATTTGTTTGGAAAGAAAAATTTTTGGACCCCGTTTGATTCAGGTATATCAACCGATTAAAGGATTAATTGATTCATCTCCTAAACATCAAAACTTTGGAATTCCGTATCATGAAAAGAATCTCATAAATCTTAGGTTTTTTCAAGCAAAAATTAAAAACAAATCAGTTATTTTCAAAAGATTCTGCATGTAATAGAACTGTTCACAATATTCAGAATCGCAGATTTTTCCCCTTTTCCTCAATTTCTTATTAACAGATTTTTCAAGGAATTCTACTATCCGAGGAGGCTTTTAATAACAAAGTTCAGAAATTACGTTATGATGTACAAAGCATTGTTTATTTGATTGCGAGTCTTCCGTAGCTCCTAGCAAAATTTCCCTTCTGGATGAAATAATGTTTCGTTGAAAGACCACGGTTCTTCTTCTGGGGTAAAAAGAAAAACAAATAGTAGTGTCTGTCTTGGGGTGATTTACTTTTGATGCGAAGCTCATAAGAAATATGAGAAACGAAAAGAAATGACGACAAAGGTGTCTGTGTGTGTGTTCTGTTGGTTTACCTTTGATGTGATACCCATGAGAAATATCAGAAACGTAACCTTTTCAGAGCAGCCAAAAGGCCGCCTAATTCCAGACACGGGTGTTTATTCTGAGAGCTTATCCAATGTTCAATGAGAAAATGTACAATTTTTACTTAACTTCTAGTTTGTATCGCAAAAGAGGCTCGAATTATGTGAAAATATGGAGTTCAGAGTTATGTTAAATTTAATATAAGTGCTTCCATTTTTGTCTTCTTGAAAAACTTTCTCGCCTTTCTTATGCTGAGCAACATGCACATTTTTAAAGGTTTTAATTACACATACGTAAAAAAAGCCTGAAACCTTGAGTGCTGATTTTAATCACTTAAACGAGCTGTTACTAAAACCAGGCTGACAGGAATGTTGTTAAGTTAAAATCCTAGCAGAACTACAGTCAAAAAGTAGAAGTAAAAAACAGGAATAGCAATTAAAGTAAGAATAAAATGAAGCATTTATGCATTGACCGGTTGCCTAACAGGTGTTCAAATGTCAAGAATGGAACCTGTACCATTTATCATGCAGCCCCGCTGAGTAGTGTTTATCTCTATTTTAATTTGGAAATCAGTTTGAGCCTCATTTCTTTTCTGCAATTTTTATTTTTGTATGTTCGTTTAATGAGAACTTTTTCCACTTTTAGCAACATCTGTTTTTCTTTCTCTGTTACTACGCGATGATTTCCAACAGGGACAACCAGAGATTCGATATCATACATTAAATATACGGCTCCTTATTTTGAGGAGTAAGTGGTAATTACAACCAAAAGCAATAACTAAGAGTCGTTATAAAATAAAGCATTAACTAACGTGCAGTATCACAAACGACAGCTTTTCCTGTTGCTTTAAACTGACCTCAGCCGAATACAAAATATTTAAAATTTTTGTCTGCTTTATAATGGTAATTCACCATAACCATAGAATCACTACGTAATTTGGTTGCCTCTGTATTTTTTTCATGTATTGGGGAAATATCTATATACATATATATACACTCACGGACAAAGAAATTTGCGAACCAATAAGGAAGCATCTGATTGAACTGAAATTTTATGGACGTAATGATACAGATGAATGATACACATGATGGCAAAAACAGAGCTGCAGGACAATTACAGAGAGATCTGGGGCACGCAGTCCGGTCATCTTCAATAGCGCGTCGCACCGCTTCGTGCGGCGATACATGATTCAATACGGTCCGGCATGGAGGCGAACATGACGTAGGCAGTCCTGGGCAACTCGAGCCGTGTGCGGGCGGGCATTATCCTGCTGGTATAGCGCACCTGAAATCTCCGGCAGGAATAGGAGCACATGGGGCCGTAGGATCTCATCCGCATACCGTTGGCCCAACAATGAACCACGTAAGATTACTAGAGCTGATCGGCTATCGTAAGCAATGACTCCCCAGACAATAATGCCTGCAGTTGGGGAGGTGTGGCGCTCGATAGCGAGGTTGGGATTGTGCCGTTGATCCGGTAACCACCACACCCAGACACGATGGTCATCTGTCCTCAAAACGAAGTGGAACTCATCGCTGAACACTACACATCGCCAGTCTGTGGTGTTTCACGTTGCTCTGGCCTGGCACCACTGCACACGGAGCCGGTGATGTTCCGGTGTCAATGGCAGCACACGTAATAGACGCTGGGATCGCAGGTTCGCTTCCGCGAGGCGTCGGGAAATGGTTCGTGGACACCCAGGAGCCGCTACATCTGCCTGTATAGTGCACCTGGTCTCCGTGGGATCCGTTCGTGCCTGGCGCACGATCCGTCGATCCTCTCTACCAGTGGTACTCCTGGTCCGTCCGGAGCCACTCCGCCGCGTGGCAGTGCCGTCACGTGTCCACTGCTCCCAACACAGTCGGACGGTATGGTCAGAATGATCCACGTGGCGGGCTATACGGCACCCCGACCACCCTGTGGTTTCCAGCCCAATGATCAGGCCTCTCTCAAAGTCCGTAAGTTGCGTAAATTGACGTCTCTAGCATCTACCCGGCAGTCTTGTTACTCTGTACTCTTGCTTGCGTCGGCCGGTGCTTTTCGCTTTCATGGGGCACCGACTACATGTATAAGGCTACCAGTTCGTGCTTGCAGAGTCACCACAGGGTGTGCTGTCATGCGCAGTCACACTAAACGTGGATCATTTGCATGCCAGCACGCACTCTAGCTATTTGCGAAGTTTCGCGATTGTAGCATGTTTTCTTCTAGGTGCGCAAATTTCATTGTCCGTGAGTGTATGTATGTATGTGTGTGTGTAAACCCGTGCTTATTAATGTCTGTTAGTTCCGTCTTGCTTTACCGTATCTCTTGACTGGATTTGAAAAATTATTTTTCATTTTGAAGCTTGAGATTGACACTTCTTAGCTTTTCTTTTTCCTGACGCACAGTCTTGCCGCTAGGAGGCGTAAACGCACATGGCTGTCTCCGTAGATGTTGCTTCTTAAAATCCAATTGAATAAAATTTACTTTTTTTGGTCGCATATTTTCCACTGCGTCAAATATTTTGTCTATAGGAATTTCAAATAACGAAAAGTTTTCCGCCAGAGCGAGTAGAAATGCACATTCTATTTCCTTCGCTATGTCTGCTTCTAAAGTCCGATTTGAAAAATCCTCTTTACCGCCTGCAGCATCCACTGAAAGGAATATTTTAGACATGGTCGGCTTTTTCACGATGATAGTTGTGCCGCTAACTGGTGTACACACATTTCTTTTTGCAACTGTATCTCTGCTAATCCAAGGCCAACGACGAAACATTCTGTTTTGCACCAAATCTCACTTGAGGAACATTTTGCCCACATTTTCTCCTTCAAATAAAGTGCAGATATCTCTGTTTGGTTCTAAACGTAAGTTCCATTATTATCATCTGTTTAAAAGACCAATTTGGCAAATTCCTCTAGCGACTGACAGCGTTCAATATGCCAAACTTTTTTCGTACATGCACTGAGAAAAAAGTTTGTTTGAAACAACAAAAAATAGTTTTGTTGAGCTGTTTTGTCGATTTATTTTGTTGCTTTAGCCAAACTCCATCGGAATTGTTTAGTTGGCAACACAAAATTATTTCGTTAGTTATATATTGTTAAACTAAACATTTTATCATTATAATAATACATATTGTTGGATCAAACGAATTCCCAAAAATGGACTAGGCATTTTGTTAAATGAACAAAACGTTTTGTCATGATAATAAATTTTGTTGAAACAACAATAATTTTCAACAAACATTTTTGTTGACTGCATATCGACAAAATTTTTTGGTTGATTCAACAATTCTTTTGCTGAATTAACAAAACTGTTTTCTCAGCGTTCCTACTTTTTTGGAACGTACTGTTCTGCCGCTAGGGGGCGGAAGGTCGTATTTCAAGTTGACGCCCCCCCCCCGGTGGCGCAGTGGTCTAAGCGCTGGCTCCTGACCATTCGTCCGAGAAGGGTCTGGGTTCGAATCTCGCCGAAGCATTGTTTTTTTTTTTTTTTTTTTTTTACGGCACTGGCTCTCTCCTTCCTGGGGTCAGTGGCCCAGAATTAGGGACGGGCGACTGCTTTATAGCCCACTGAGTAGCTCACGGTGGTCGTTAAACCTCCAATCAAAAAAAAAAAAAAAAAAAAAAGAAAAAAAAAGTTCACGCCAAAGCTAAGCTTCGAAAATATCGACTGCAAAAAATGCCCCTTTTGCAAAATATACTTTTCACTGTAACAAACATTTATCTACACGTTCTAACAACGCTCAGTTATTTGCAGACATATTCTGTTTCCCAAAGTCTGACGGAAAAAATAATTTATTTGCGTCACATGGCTTCTTAATGAAGAATATTTTAAATCAATTTTCTTCCAATAATGCGCTGATTACACTGTTCAACAAATTTTAACTTTTTTTCTTTTTTTTTACGAAAACGAAGTTAGCCGTCCTTTATAGATTTTTGGTCCCTGAACACGAAAATGACAGTTAAAATACTCTCCCAGCTCAAATTTCCAAGTAAATCTACCATTTGTTTTTCACATATATATCAATGGGATGTTATAACAGCGACACTCATAAGTCAGCTCGGCAAAGTTAAATTGTGGTCCGGGTCAGTTGATTCACGAGATTATAGTGAAGAAGCTTGTTGGAACCGGATCCATCCAGTTTCTTTTGTTTGCGGGATCGTATGTATCAAACTGCGTCAGTTTTATCGCACTGCGTGTTTCTGTTAGTGTTGATTAGTGAATTTATTTAAATAAGTGAGTTTTATTTCATTCACGTTGTATTGTGTTTCTGTTCGAGTGTTGGCGTTCACTACAGTGATAATGTCCCGCAAATGTATTAACAATCCAGATAACTTTTGTTTATTTGTGGTGACGTGATTTGTGGCTCCAGGAAGCGGCCATTGACTCCAGCAGGGAAAAAGCATATTTCATGTATTTTGGGTGTCGTGTGGGAGACCAAGATAAATCTTGGGCTCCACATGTGTGCTGTATGACATATTCATCAACTCTGGATGCATGGGAAGAACGTCTCAATGCGCTTTGCTGTGCCAGCCATTTGGCGTGAACCAACAAAACCACTCAACCGACTTCTATTTTTTCATGATACCTCCTTTGAAGAAAGGAATAAATGCGAAGAGGAAGAGAAATATTAAATACCCTATAATACCATCCGTTATTCGCCCAGTGGGCCCATATAGAGGGTTTGCCTGTTCCTGATCCCCCAGTTAACGTTCAGGTAAGTAGTGATAGCGATGATGATTAACTTATAGAATCAGTTGATATACAAGCTCATCCATCCACCAGTGATGTGGATCCTATATATATGCCACCATCTTCCTCCAGTAAACCACACAGAATTACACAATGCGAACTTAGTGATCTCATTAGGGATTTGGAGCTGTCAAAGTGTGAAGCTGAACTGTTGGCATCACGATTGCAACAGTGGAACCTTCTTGCAGATATAGCAAGAGTGTCTTTTTTCGTGATCGTCAGAAACAACTGGATGGCTATTTTAGCAGTGAAGATGAAATAACATTCCGCAAAAATGTTGAAGGTGTGATGCAGGAACTAAACATTCTGTACAAACCAGACGAGTGGAGACTCTTTATAGATGCATCCAAAACATTGTTTCTGACGATCACGAAAAAAGGCTGTACTACTACATAATAGTAACAAAAGGTCTTCTATCCCTGTTGCATATGCAACCTTAGCTAAAGAAAGTTATATCATGTTAAAACGTGTTCTCAGCATCATCAGCAACAATAAACATAAATGGCTGATATGTGCAGATTTCAAAGTTATTGCGACTTTGAGTGGCTCGCAAGGAGAGTACACACAGTGCTGTTGTTATATCTGCGAATGCGATAGATGCGCAAGAGATCTACATTAAAAACAGAATGAATGGCCTCGACGAGCAGCTTTGTTGCTTGGCACAAAAAATGTTGCATACGAACCTCTGGTGAAGGCTAGCAATATTGTTCTGCCACCAATGCGCATAAAACTGGTGCTCATAAAGGCATTTGTAAAGGCTGTGAACAAGAATGAATCTGCATTTCAATACTTGTGCCAAGAGTTCCCACGACTAAGTACTGAGAAGATCAAACTGAGAATATTCATTGGACCAGAAATGTACTGGTAGAATCGCTCCCCATGTTCATCACTGAAAGCACCACAGTTCTCAGGGAAGACATCAATATGTTAATGTAGGAAGTGCATCTTGAGTCATGTTTGTAGCCAAGTTTTTCATAAGCACGTAATAGTTCTTCCACAATGTCCATGTAATTGTCAGCCCTCTTGTTTTACAAGAAACAATGTTGCAACATTCCGAAAACATTGCCAAGTATGTTGCTCATCAGGATTAAGAATACATTCAAACTGGTGGTTGGAGCATGTTTTCTTCTAGGTGCGCAAATTTCATTGTCTGTGAGTGTAGCATACATAGGTGTGCCTTAAAAAAACCCTCAACAACGTCAGTTAAATAGCTTTAAAAGTGAGATTGAGTGAAAAGCGGAGAAATTGAGATTGTGTGATTGAGGAGCCAGTGTGCTCTAATTCTCCTCAAAAAAACCAAAAGGGTTAAGGAGACCAAAATACTACTGAAAGGGGATCACACACTACAGTTTAGACCTCAAAAAAGTATCGACACCCCTCCCCCTTCCTTCCAAAAAAATCCCCCAGGAGGGGGCATTGATCGGGGAAAAGCCTAGGTACTCAAAGTGCTATCTAGGCATTTAACGGTAGACATAAGAAATTTGCCAATCTTGAACAGGAAAATGAAAGTGATTGGTATGAAAACGGTCAGTAGGAATAATTAAAACCAAAATATGGCGATAAATATTAACTAGTTTTCACACAAAAAAAACAAACTAGAAACGAGCGGAGGAAAAGCGTATTCCAAAATTGCAAGTCACTTCTCAACAACACATCT
This sequence comes from Macrothele yani, assembly GCA_039090855.1. Classification (NCBI taxonomy): domain Eukaryota; kingdom Metazoa; phylum Arthropoda; class Arachnida; order Araneae; family Macrothelidae; genus Macrothele; species Macrothele yani. The sequence continues at coordinate 14,237,936 of CM077012.1, forward strand.
TTGCACCTTCCTGCAAAAGTATGTTCATCAGCCCTAATGTAAAAGTCTAGGTGCTCTAATACAACAACGGACGGTTGTCTGGGTGTCTAATAGCATATACACCGATGAGCCACTAAATTATGACCACCCCCAGCTTAGAGAAATGAGCACTGCTGGAGACCGAACGGTGGCACAGGTGAAGTTCACAGCAGTCCGGGTTCGAATCCCGGTGAGGCATGGATGTTGTGTTTGTCTAACGGCGCTGGCTCTCTCCTTTTCCTGGACCCAGAAGCCCTAAATTAGGGACGGGCGATTGCTTATATAGCTCACTCAGTTGCTCACGGTAGTCGTTAACCTCCATTCGCAAAAAAAGTTCACACAGCAGTATACTATATATACAACCCGAGGACCGGCTTTCGGTTAGTAGTGTTCAAAGTCAGAATGAGAAAAGCCACCGATTTATCGGAGTTCGATAAAGGACAAATTGTGATGGCACGGCGCCTCGGAACTACGATCTCGGAAACTGCACGGCTTGTGGGTTGTTCACGTGCCGCTGTAGAGAGTACGTATCAAAAGTGGTGCACATATGGCCAAACTACGAACTGTCGTCCAGCCGTGTGTCGTCCGCTGCTCACTGATGCCAGAGGGGAGCGAAGAATCGCGCGTTCTTCACAGCGACCGCAGCGCCACAGTGCCACAAATCACCCCCAGCGACAATAGTGGTGATCAGGTCAATGTGTCACAGCACACAGTTCATCGCAGCCTTTTCCGCATGTGCCTGCGTAGCCGAAGACCCAGCCGGGTTCCAAAGCTCACTGCACGTCATCGCCAACAACGCATGAAATGGGCCCAGAGATTGGACCGTGGATGATTGGAAGAAATTAGCCTGGTCTGACGAATCAAGATTCCTTGTGCATCACGTGTAGATGGCAGGGCGCGGGTACGCCGTTTACCAAAGGAGGCCATGGCACCTGGATACCAGGCCGGCGGCGGAGGTGTTATGCTGTATGCGATGTTTTCTTGGGACACTTTAGGCCCTATTATCCCAATATCCCAATCCCTGACAGCTGTCGGATATTTGAATATCGTTGCAACGCACAGCAACCGAAAAATTGTTATTCGGCCGCCGTCAGGGAATCTAAACCCGAATCTCTGGATATCTAGCCGAGCGCGTTAACCTTACACCACGGCGGCCAACAATTCACGGTGCTATGTATGTTTTTCTTTTTCAGTCAGCATCTGACATCATAAATCCGTAAGATGGGCTCAGCTATAACAATTTTTCGGTTGTTGTGCGTTGTTTAACGTGGAAAGAGCGATGGATTTATTTATTCAGCATTCATCCATTGTTCATTTTTAATCAACTTCCACAAAACAGCTGAAATAACTGTAAGACCTTTTAAGTTGCTTCAAAAATTACATAACATTAGTATCAGAGGTGCATCATACAAAATTATTTTACATTATAAAAGGAAAAAATCTGTCGAATAACAAAAAAAAAAAAAAAAAAAATTACGTCTCAAGCCAAAAAATTAGACATGATAGAAAATTCAGGAGATGGCCTTAAAGATAGATCAGTAGAATACGAAAGTCTATTAGTAGGCTAAAGTCAAAATCAGTAGAATAGCAACACTGGTCTAAACTTTCAGGAGCAGTTAACAGACAGAGCGTGTGCACATGTGATTCGGAAAACCCACAAGTCTTGCAAATTCATATCCGTGATTGTCCTAAAGTTAGTGTTTGGTGTGGGCTTATGCACAACCGCATTATTGGTATCTTTTTTTTTTTTTTCTCGTAGAAAAAAAATCTGTAACAAAAAAAAATCTGTCAGTTTTGTTTAGACATGCAACCGAATTTTGCTGTGCCACAAGTCAAAAACCGTCTGCCAGATGTTCACTTTTAACACTACGTCGCCCCCCCCCCCCGAGAGAGAAGAAGTATTCGCGACTACTTGGACACAGTGTTCTCAGAACGCAGGACTAGCCTTCCTCGATTCCGTGGCCAGTCCGTTCACCTGATATAATCCCAATTTATATTTTTATGTGGATTTGTCAAAGAGAGAGAGAGTACACAGAATATAGATGAGTGATTTAAAGTGCTTAAAGAGGGAAACGGGTCTTGAACGCCACTGCTGCTGTCGATATGGATTTATTACAACGGACATTGCGAGAAATTGAGTGAAGTTGGTCATCCTCCATGCAACAAAGCGGCACATTTACACTCAATGGACAAAGCATTATAGATACTTACCTAATAGCGTGCTTCTCCTCCTTTAGCGCCAATGACAGCCTGTACACGCAGAAGCATCGACTCCACCAGATGCCATTGGCTTTCCGGAAGTAATACCAGCCATGCCTGTTGCAGCATTGCCCACAATTCCGCCCGAGACTTCTGTCCAGGATCCATGGATCTGATGGTTCACTCCACGGCATCACAGAGAGCTTCCATGGGGTTTAAATGGGGGTACCTTGGAGCCACTGCATGGTTCCAAACTCAGATGAGTATTCCTCGAGCCATATCTGGGTGATTGCTGCCTGGTGGAGCTACGCATTGTGCTGATGAAGCAGAATATCTGCCGCAGGATGCGCGATGGCCATGAAAGCGTGTAGGTGATCATCCAGCACATTCTGGTAGCGCGCAGTGATTTAAGGAACTCTCCAGACACACTACGGGACCTAATGTGTCCCCTGAGAAGGCTCCCCAAGCCATCACCGCCTTGAACAGAGCCGACCTGACACGACGATGCCATGCCCTCATGCTGTCGACGCCACACCCTCACCTAGGTACACCTGAAAACCGGATTCTTCTGACCACCCGATGCGCCGCCACTTTGCAGAGGTCCAGTTTTGATGTTCCCGGAACCAGGCGAAACGTAATTTCCAATGACGACCAGTCAACTGTGGTGCACGAGTAGGGCGTCGGCTACCGTAACCCAAGGAATGGAGCGTGCCCCGTCCCCAGCTGTCTGCCTGTACTACAGAGTAGCCTGGAAAGTCTACGTCGATCCTGGTCATCAATAGCGTGTGGTCTGCCACCGCTTGCTCTCTGGGCGCTGATACGTCCGTCGGTGGTGTACTCGCGGTACACCCTTGATATGGTTGCCTTCGGGAACCTTAGGGTTCTTACCACTAGGGCTGGCAATGCGTCAGCGATCAAAGTCGTTCATATCACCACGTTTATTCATGTTCGTCGATTGCGATACACTGTTGTGAAGCCTTGCTGTCCTCCTGTTAATTGCCTGCATCCGGTTTGGGGCTGTTGCATTCTGCGAGGGGGATGCCCATGTAAACTGCCAACAACCCCTATCTCTAATGTTCTGTCTACTGTGTGTAGAAGTGTATTAGTTTGGCTCATGAAAAATTTAGATGTTTATACATACAATTGACGTGGACTAGGAACATAAGTGAGTCATGGAAAAATACTCATCGGCCACCACCGGGAATCGAACTCAAGGTCTTCCAGTTACGTGCCGTACATGTTACCACTGCACCACAGCGGCCTCGAATTCTCCAGACTCACATACGACTAGCTGCCAAACTACGTGGCAGGTTGCTTCTTGGAGCCCTGCACAATGCTGGGGATTCACTAAAGATGGTAAGCAGCAACTGAACAAATAACTAAGAGGCGAATGAATAATTAATACACACAATTGACGTGGACTACGATAATCAAACAGAAGTCATCGCTCTTTCCACGTTTCTAAGTGAGTCACGGAAAACTTCTCATCGGCCGCCACCGGGGATCGAACCCAGGGTCTTCCGGTTACGCGCCTGACATGCTACCACTGCACCACAGTGGCCTCTACTTCTCCGCGTTTATAAGTGGCCTCGACACTTATAAACGTGGAAAGAGCGTGACTTCTGTTTGATGTTCCTAGTTCACGTCAGTTGTGTGTATTAATTATTCATTCGCCTCCCAGTTTTATGTTCAGTTGCTGCTTACCATCTTTGGTGAATCCCCAGAATTGTGCGGGGCTTCAAGAAGCAACCTGTCATGTGGTTTGGCAGTTAGTTGTATGTGAGTCTGGAGAATTTGAGGCCGCTGTGGTGCAGTGGTAGCATGTCCGGCGCATAACTGAAAGATCCTGGGTTCGATTCCCGGTGGCGGCCGATGACATTTTTCCGTGACTCACTTATAAACGTGAAAAGAGCGATGACTTCTGTTTGATTTAGATGTTTATCTTTCAAAAGCAGCAAATCTTTTCTGTAAGTAGTGCAATTATTTTTTTAATAATTTTATGAAGATAAAGACTTTTGGACTATCCTGTATATAATAGCCATTAAGTGCTTGATCATTGCTACATTTCAGATTATCACACTTTCTTCTGGGTCAAAAGACGTGCTCATTACACTCGAAAATTCTAGAGCACTCTTCCTGTTTTCTGTTTTAACTGCAACTTTCAAGCAACCTATAGCTGATGGCAGTTATTTCTGTAACTACAGATAATGATCTTATGTGACTACCTGAAAGATAAAATCTTAATCTACTTCTACGATATTACATCTAATTGTATTTAAGAGTAATTAAGTAGCGAGTGAAACAGGTTTTGCATCCGATTTCACTTCGACTTTGAGTAACATCACTGGCAAGACAAAGCTCTTAGGGTTTAGTGAGCGTAGAAATTAGGAGAGAGATTACCTGAAAATTGTTTGTTTACCTAAAGATTGTTTCTCCCGTTAGAATATGGTGTTGTTGCTCTACGGGTCTGTACTCGCTTATTCCTGGTGACAAATGACCCACTACATCATTGTGTCGCACCTCAATAAATGCAGGCTGCTCTCATAAACTGCCATAAAAATATATCACTCCTCTTCCTCTCATGTTTAGCCTACGCACTAAAATTACCGCATCCATGAATCCAGCCACAAAAGATAAACATAATAATTATAGGGTTATAAGAGAGAGAGAGAGAGACGTAAGCTCACACACATAAGTGATATAGAACATGCCTAACCAACTGTGGGATACAAAAGCTTCAGTAAAGATGCAACTGTGTGTGATGTATATTTCTGTTTAACCTACTTTTTGAGTTTGCGTTTTTATATTTATGTGCGTCACATAAATATAGAGACAGAACAAATTCTCGAATAGAAAAGAAACAACAACGAGCTGAAATGTACTCCTCATATTTATAGCAAAAATAGCATAGGACACGCAGCTGCACAATAGTTTGACGGAAACATAACAATTCCAACGCCAAGTACAAGAAAAAAACAGAAATACGCTGTCTCAAAAATATAAAGACTTACTAGTTATGAGCACCTACGGTACGAATAGTGGAGCCGTTGTGCCGAATAACACTGAAAACCCGATTGGGCATGCTGTCCACCAAGTGATGTAAGTGTTCTGGACGGAGTGCATACCAACTTCGTTTAATCTGCCCTTTCAATGCCACCACACTGGAGAACTGCCGTCCATTCGCATACACATCACGAGCTAGGATACCCCAGAGGTTCTCGATAGGGTTCAGACCTGGACTGAGTGCTGGCCAATCCATTACGGTCACATGATGAGCGTTAAACCAGCTTTTCGTTGATGCAGACCGATCGATAGAGTCATTGTCTTGCTGAAACGGATAATCAACACCCGCTAGAGTTTCGGCAAACGGTAGAAGGTGGCTACTGAGTATGTCCTGATACGTTTCGGAGTTTTGCCTGCTTTGCAGAAAAGCTATATCCGTTCTCTCATTGAACGCAAAAGCTCCCCAGACCATCACAGATCCCCCTCCTTTCTGTCTGGTGCGTGGCTCGCGTCGTAAACCATGCCAATAGCAGTTCCAACCGTCAGGCCAGTGCAGGTTGAACTTTTTCTAATCTGAGAAAGTAGTTGTGATCCACTCGTCCGTCCAGTGCATGTGGCTTCCTTGTGGCGCCGCGTGAGGTGTGGCAGACGGTGCATTTTACGGAGCACAATGTTACGACTTTCCTTGATTCGTCGATGAACTGTGTCCTTTGAGGCTGACACCAACAGTCCGAGAAACTTGACGTAGTGATAACCTTTTTGATGAAACTAAACGCATGATGGCACGATCATCTCGTTTGGTTGTTATTCGAGGCCTTCCAGACCATTTTCTGGCAGTTAACGCACCGCGTTTCGATAAAGTCTTATAAATGACTGCCCTACTCCTCCCCATGGCTTTACAAATTTTCGCTACAGGCAATCCATTTGCTCTCAATCTCCAAATCTTCTGCACCTCCTCACCAGAAAGTTGACTGTTGCGTGGTATTTCGGCAAATGAATGTCTGACGGCAGGTCCGCTGTCTTTTGTAGGCTGGGCCGAATTACGGCCCATGCGCGTTCATACAACATGCTAATTTGTACATCTCATTTGCATGTGGCTACTTTACATAGTTGTCTTTATATTTGAGACACCTAAAATTAGACTATTTCACTTTGTGGTGTTTTCACACAATCCGGTCATCTCGACGGATCGAAACGTTTGTTGTAGGGTTATGTCTAATTAGGTACCACTTCAGCTTCCTACCTATATTCGCATTGCGTTCACGGCGCAAAGTCGACTGTATCTATATCTATGCGACGCACTTTAGTTACATCTCGTTAAACATTTTCTCATTGAACGGCACATCACTTACCCGAACAGCAACGTCGCCCCGGTGGGGCAGTGGTCTAAGCGCTGGTTTATGACCATTTATCCGTGAAGGGTCCGGGTTGGAATACCGGTGAGGCATGGATGTTGTGTTTGTCTTAGGGCACTGACTCTCTCCCTTTCCTGGAACCAGTGGCCTTAAATTAGGGACCGGCGACTGCGTAGAGCCCACTGAGTTGCTCTTGCTGATGGTCGTTAAATCTTCTATAAAATAATACCCTAAAAACTTCTACAATTTGGCAATTCTTCTTATTCGCTCTCTTCAAGTGAAGCATAAGTCACTCAAAGTTCAAGTAAGAGTTACTTACACTTCGTCTTTTATTCAGCTGAAACTCTCCAGACACTTCCCTAATGAAGAACTTTTAGGTAATTATTCCAATAACAACATTAGTCACTTAGTCGAATTAACGTGAATTAGTAAATACAATAGTAGTTTGACGAGATTCTAACACCAAATATATATACATATATACACCACGGATCGACAGACGCTATCTGCATGAAAAATACCGCATACAGCTTAAGACAGCCCCCCCTCCGAATACTACGCCCCACTTTGTCTGCTAGCTCTAAACATTATATCTCGTTCTTAGCTTGTCAAACATGTACATGTCATTCAATCTTGTCCTCAAGACTGCTGTCAACAAAACATTTAGTGCGTGAGGAAATACACTGCCTAACAGAGAAAATGCCACACCATGAAGGAATGATTGAAAACAGGCCAAACTGCACCCACAGATAGCCAAGTAGTTCTTGAACAAATTATTTAATTGTCACGTACAGACTAGGCTCCAGTGGCCGAATATATAGGATGATCAATAAGGAGTGTGGCCCCCATTTTGGGTGATACAGCGTTGAATCCGACGTAGCATCGAGAATCCAAATAGAGTTATGGGGTATCGTGGACCATGTGGTGTTGATCAGAGTCCACAGTCCATCTCCATTTTGCGGGGTGGGAGGTACCCAACCGACGTTTAATCGTGTCCCATAGATGCTCAATGGCGAGAGGTCGGGGGATTATGCTGGCCACGGAACCACTCAGGCTGCTCAGAGCAGTATGCGGCAGGGCGTTATCCTGTTGAAAAACGGCGTCTGGGATGCCCTTCAGATACGGAAGTGTCAAGGGCCGTAGCACCTCGTCAACACAGCGGCGTGCCGTCAATGTGCCCGTAATGCGTACCAGAGCTAAGCGGCTGTTGGCGCTGATAGCACCTCACACCATGAATCAACGTTGTCGGGCCGCGTGGCGCTCCACAATGGCGGAGGAATCCACCCGTTGGGTATGTCGCCTCCAGACTCTCACACGGCGATCATCCGTGGTGAGACAGCCGCGATTCGCCGCTGAACGCCACATTGGTCCATTCGGCAGCTCTGGAGCAACACCACACCAAGCGGTGACGACAATGGCTCGCTGTTAAAGGTAGCCTTCGCAACACACGGTTGGACAGAAAACCAGACTCATCCAATCGGCGCCTCACTGCCCACTTCGATATATGAGCAACCAAGCTTTCCCGTACACTTCGCAAAATGTCGCCCGTTGTGGCCTGTGGGTCCGCTATGGCATGACGTCGGATGCGACGATCGGTGCTCTCAGACGTCCGTCTTCGTGCTCCGGTCCCCCTAAGACATTGCACAGATCCTTCCTGGGACCACTGTCTCCAAATGTGACCGACGGTTGTGGCATCACTTTGCGTTTCTTCCGCAATACGACGCGAGGGCCATCGGGGGTACGAAGACCTACGATGACACCTCTCGTGAACTCATCCGTTTGACGAAATCTAGTACGACGGCGTTTTAAATGGCATTGGAACCCCTAGTTTGTTCTCCAGACACGGTTACAGCAGAGCCACTCACTTGTCGTATCTGTGACGACGTCTCAATCAATGGGCTCACGGGCTGGTTGTTCACTTATATCCCGCCCGCCGTTCGTGCGATTGGTGCATAACTTGTACGTGTGCACCAATCCTGCAATTTGCATGGCGCATCTTTTACGTCTTCGTGGCGTAGCATTTTCTCTATCAGGCAGTGTATATAACGTTAAGTTCGTTCTCTTATAATGTTTCAACCTTAAAGTTTATTTAGGGAAAACCAACTAAAAATGAAATTTGAATTACAATATACTTCATGATTTGTCGAGATTGTTAAACGTTGATATTGGGAAAGATCTAAAGCGTGTTGCATGTGCATTGGGTTAGAAAGAAAGTAATGCCCGATGACGAGGCACCCAAAGTCGAAGCCCCGGTAATGGCGAAAATTGGCCACTGAGATTGCGCAGCACACTAGTATCAGCAGGTAGGTGGCTTAAGTCAGTTGCATTTAGCCGTCAGAAGGCGAAGAGTGTAAGCGCCAGCCAACATGGAAGTGGACAAGGAACACATCCGCATTGCATGCTGAATTAGTTTCGTCGCAACAACACCCCACAAGTGCTATTGGAAACATTACCGCAGCCCCGGTGGCGCAGTGGTCTAAGGCGCTGGCCTCTAATCATTCGTCCGTAAGGGGTCCGGGTTCGAATCCCGGTCAGACATGGATGTTGTGTTTGTCTTACGGCACTGGCTCTCTCCCTTCCCTGAAACCAGTGACCCTAAATTAGAGACGGGCGACTGCTTATAGCCCATTGAGTTGCTCACGGTAGTCGTTAAACCTCCAATCAAACAAAAAAAAAAAAAAAAAAAAAAAAAAACATTACCAGTAGGGCCAGACTTAGATAAGATTTACCCCCCCCCCCACACCCCACTTCTTTTCTACTCATTATTTTTCTGTTATATATTGATATTTTGTTAGAAATTTTCGGATGATTCAAAAATCGAATTTTCGTATTTTATTTTGATAAAATCTTTAAAAACCGCCTTTATTTTTATAATTGCTTATTATTTGTGAAATTTTAAAACGAACGTAATCAGGACGGAGGTTGCATCTTAATATGTCCAAACCTGAACTTGTATCTTTGGCCCCCCTCAGCCCTCAGGAAACATTCCTTCCTGTGCTCCTGCTCTGCCAGCCCCCTCCATTCACAGTACTAGAATTTTGTTAGCAATCGAAAGGAAACGAACCACGGGTGTTCGGCTGCTGTGACAAGCTACAGCATTTCTCAAATAAAGTGCAGGAAATCTCAAACTGCATACCACAGGACTTCTCCCTCAATTTTTGGTTATAAATATACACTGAAGAGCAATTGAATTAGAGACAGCTGGCGTTATGCAAATGTGGCGCTGTGGGCGGCCCTGTAAACGGAAACGACATGACGTATGCAGCGATCCGACAGTATAACGAGTGATGTGACGGGAATCAGTAAGAGTCGGACGCCGTATGGGTAAGACGAAGGGATCTCAGAGCATTTGATCGTGAGCAAATTGTCGGGGCCCGACGAATTGGTCACTCCATCTCGAAAGTCGTGTACACACGAGCCACTGTGTCACGGGTGCACCGTGAGTACATCGAATCCGGTAAAACCATCCCTGCAAAGGCCAACTGCCGTAGACAACAGCGTGTGGATGAGCGGGGTCATCGTCGGCTAGCTCGCATTGTAACAGCGGATAGACTGGCCACAGTGCAAGAAATCATTCGGCAATTTAACGCTGGTGCACAAAAACGTGTAAGCAGCCACACCATCCAGAACCATCTCCTCGCTATGGAGTACAGAAGCCATCGTCCCACGAGGGTACCAGTGATGACCGCACATCACAGGATGCAAGGATGCAAAGATTAGCATGGGCGCGGGAACGTCGCCACTGCACCCTAGACATGTGGAAAAATGTTGCCTGGACTAATGAGTCGAGATTCACGTTGGTACATGCGGATGGCAAGATACGAGTACGGCGCAAACCACATGAAGCGATGGATCCTTCTTGCCAGCAGAGTACTCTTCAAGCTGGTGGGGGTGGCATTCTTGTCCGGGGACTGAAATGGGACCCTTGGTACGTGTAACATCGTCCTTCACAGGTCAACGTTACCGGGATATCCTGGACGACCATTTGCTCCCGTTTGTGCGTCTTCAACATCCCACTGGGGACCTCATCCTGCAACGAGACAATGCACCGTGCCATCGCTCCCGAATTGTATCCGAATGGTTGGATGAACACTCCACCGACGTTACCTCGCTTCCTTGGCCAGCTAGGTCACCTGACCTCAATCCCATCGAGCACATCTGGGATGCCATCGAGAGAGATGTTCGAGGCTCTGACCCCCTCCATCAAATCTTCGTGAACTGTGGGAGCTTGTTCAGGGGTTGTGGATTCGTATGGCTTCCCAACGCTTCCGGTGTCTTGTCGAGTCCATGTCGAGACGAATCGCTGCCGTCATCAGGGCGAAAGGTGATGCTACACGTTACTAGACAAGTATCTCTAATTCAATTGCTCTTCAGTGTAGTACTGAGAAATAATAATTAATGTTTAAGTTTTACCAAATTTTGTAGTCGTGTAATTACACAGATCAGTGGGAAAATTCGCCCCCTCAAAGATTCGCCCCTGAGTTGTAACCCGGTCAACCCCCCCCCCCATAAATGCGACTTTGATTACCAGTGTGTACCCCAATGCCATATCACATAATCAGCGTTGTCGTTTGCTCGAATGGTTTCGAGAGGGAAATATTGACCTGTTAGACAATCCCAAAGCCGGAAGACTTTCAACAGTGGAAATGGACATGCTTTGAAGACCTTAGTGGAGACCTACCCACGTGTGATCACGCGGGAGTTGGCCGAACAGCTGGGGACTACCCACACGAGCATTATCACGCACCTGCGTTTATTTGGGAAGATGCACAAAAGGGGAGTTTGGGTACCCCATCAACCCAGTTGAGCAGAAAGCATATAGCATGAGGGCATGCGTTTCCCTGCTTGCACGTGCCCAAATTGAACCGATCTGGGACTGCACTGTTACACGTGACAACAAATGGGTCCTGTATGACAATGTTGGCGCCCGAAAACAGAGGTTGGACCCTAAACAGGAGCCGTCCAAAGCCAGCTTACACCCAGGTAAGGTCCTGCTGTCTGGTTGGTTGGATATGCGGGGTGTCGTGTTTTTTGAGCTGCTGCCGGACACCACCACTAACACCGCCGATGTTTACTGCCATCAGCTCGACGATCTGCACGCATCGCTAACGTCGAAATGACCAGCACTGATGAAACTCTTAGGGCAGCATGGGGCAAGACCTCACACAGGGCGGATGGCCTATCACAAGATCAGGGACTTGGGCTGGGAACTGCTACCGCACCCTTCCTATTTTCCAGACATTGCCGAAAGCGACTACTGCCTTTTCCGATCGTCGTAGCATTTTCTGGACGGACAGCTGTTCACCAACTGCTGGGGCAATGTCAAACGCGCACTTACTTCTTTGCGTCCAAACTACCACAATTCTACATGGACGGTATCCAACAGCTGCCCAGACGATGGGAGGAGGTCGTGGCAAATGATGGCGACTACATTTTGTACTGATTTGTACTGTACATACGGTAATTAGCACTTTTCTGTTGCCTTGCATTAGCAAACATTACTTTCTTTCCAACCCAATACATGTGGCCAACTATTAATGTCGTACGACTGCATTCTGTGTTGAGACCTGAGTCACGTTGTATCAGTGGATTCAGGGGCGGATTTCCGATTAGGCGCACTAGGCGCACGCCGAGGGCCCCAGAGCTTGAGGGGCCCCTAAATCTTTTAATTCGATTGAGTTTTGTTTTGGTTTTCACGGACTGAAACAAATCAGTCCTTAAGGCGACCACTTTATTTGTATTGTCAATTGATATTTTACGTTCTCATACTTGTAACGTAAATACACTTGCGTGCAAAAATTAAGGACGAGACTGTTTTTCGAATGTAACGTCGTGCAGAAGTGCTCCACATCAACTCAAATCATAGCATAAGATCCCCAAGATGTAAGAATATGGGACAAGTGAGCAAACCCGTCCAAACAAGGAATCCAAAGGATACAAAGGCACTTTATTGAAAAGGTAGCTTCGAGCACAACTGGACAGAAGACAGAAACGTCCATGTGACAGGCGGCTGCCAAGCAAAATCCAGTCTTTAGTAGGGGATATGATCACCTCTGACTGCGTTGCAGGTTAAAACCTGCAACGTCTGTCCATGCTGAGGACGAGGTTGTCCAACGTCTGTCCATGCTGAGGTCTGTCCAACGTCTGTCCACGCTGAGGACGAGGTTGTCAAGGAGCTGTTAAGGCTCCTTGACAACCATTCCTCTTGTAGCGCCAATCGGAGCTACAAGAGGAATGGTTGTCAAGAGGAATGGTTGCCACCCGTTACAAGAGGAATGGTTGTCACCCATTCCTCTTGTAGCGCCAATCGGAGCTGCGGAATCGTTGCTGGTGATGTGCTGCCAAGCGTCTCCCGAGAAGGTGCCACATGTGTTCGATTGGATTTAGGTCCGGGGACCTTTGCGGGCCAATCCATGCGTTGAATATCTTCACTCTCCAACAGCTCTACAGCACCTCTAAACAGACCCACGTGAGGCAGGAGAACCTCGGTACAATAGCGGACACCAGTGACTGAACCTCCTTGGAAGATGTGGAGGTCAGTACGGCTACCAAGCATGATCCTGCCCTAAACGAGAACTCCGCCGCCTCCAAACCGGTCCCTTTCGATGATGTTGGAGGTGTGATTGCGTGTTCCCTGCTCTCTCCAGATGTGTATACGTCCAGAATCTCTCGTCAGACTAAATCGGCACTCATCCGTAAAGAGAACTCGACCCCATTGCTGATGTGTCCAGTTCTTGTGTTCCTGGCACCACAGAAACTGCCGTCTCCGATGAGCAGGCGTTAATGGCACACACCGTACTGGTCGTCGTGAAAATAGACCACCTTTGTGCAGCCTCCTGGCCACGGTAAAACGCGATAACGGACGTCCAGTTGTCTGTTGCATGTGCCTTGCGATTTCTCCCGCTGTCTGCCGTCTGTCTCTTTTCGCCTGTAGGACAATATACCGGTCTTCAGCCGCCGTGGATGCTCGTGGACGACCACTGCTCAACTCTCTGACAGCTGTTCCTGTTGTTTGAAATGCTCTCCAAGCTCGTGAAACGATGCTGTGAGCAATCCCGAACTCCTCGGCCACACTAGTCACACTTCGACCTTCTTCCAACTTCCCAATGACGTGACGTCTGGTAAAGTCATCCAGATGTGGTCTACTGGATTGCCTGTTGGCCATATCACACGGTGGCAGCAACTCGACGTCGTTCAAACCGATGTACACCGTGTAATAGCTTTCACCGAATTGCTGAACGTACACCGCCCGTGTGCTTTATACCCTTCCGACCCCTCCCCAACCACGTCATGCTGCATATATGCGCATGCCCTACCGTACCGGACCCTAGTCTGTCTCCTGAGTGCTCTTTCTGTCCGTTCTACCTGCTCGTTTCGCTGTTATGCTAATTTCTTCTCTTCGTCCTTAATTTTTGCACACCAGTGTATTTTTTTCTTCCTCTTGCTTATACTCAACATTTTTGAGTTCTTATCGATGTACTTCTTTTGAAAGCAACGGTTAAAATAATTTAGCCTCCCTTTGGGGTAAGTGAAGGAAGAATTCGTGCTTCCCACACTTTTTTCATTGTTTAAGGCGAATAATTAACTGGCCTGCTGTGCAGTAAATTACTTTCATGCTACTTCCATCCAAGGGGAAGCATCTGTGTTGGAACCTTTCTCCCTGAGTTGCAATGAGGAGTGCTTGTGAAAACTGCCCTGATGATGGGAGATTTTGCGTTTTATTGCCTTTTTCCCCTTTGAGGTAGGGTAATCAAGATCTTCCTCAGGTAATAATGCCCTTTAACCAGGAAATTTATGAACTAGTAGTAAAATTTAAAATGGGCAAAATTTAATAAATTTTTATGCCTTATCATTCGCAAAATTTTGTAAAAAATCTGAAAACCAAATCTTTTGGCCTCCAGCGCCTCTAGCAAAACTAACGAATTAATTGGAAAATTTAAATATTCGAGAAGGAACAGTTACGCTTAATCTGAGAGGGACAAAAATATTTATTTTTTCTCTAAGTTAAATAATAGTTTCTTTACAACAGAGCTTCAATTTTTTTTAATTTTCGACTTTGATAGCCCTTAGCGGTGAATTCATGATGTATAAGTATATGGGATATTTAAAGTGTCAAACTTAATATCCTTTGATTTCCTATTTAACCGCAAAAATAAGTTTTGAAATATCTCTAAAAACAAAAAAGGCCGCCCCGGTGGCGCAGTGGTCTAAGGCGCTGGCCTCTGATCATTCGTCCGTAAGGGGTCCGGGTTCGAATCCCGGTCAGGCATGGATGTTGTGTTTGTCTTACGGCACTGGCTCTCTCCCTTCCCTGGAACCAGTGACCCTAAATTAGGGACGGGCGACTGCTTATAGCCCATTGAGTTGCTCACGGTGGTCGTTAAACCTCCAATCAAAAAAAAAAAAAAAAAAAAGATCGATATGCACGGACAGACAAGCACTGTTTCTTACAAAATGTTTTAGAATTAGGAAGAGAGAATGGCATTTTAAAAAGTGAAGAAACTAGTTTCTTGGCTTTAATTTTTTTTTTCAAATCTGACGGATGAAAATCGTTGAGGCGATAAGAAGGAAGAAGCGGGGTGGTGGGGCTGAATCTTTTAGCGCCTAGGGTCCGAAAAGATCTAAAGACGTCTCTGAGTGATTTATCTCATTCTTTCAGTGAGTGAAAGAACAAAGACGTAAGGGTTGCGGGCACGTGTTACGGCAGCTCTTAATCAAAAGGCGAAGAATATATGTAATGTACTGCCAAGCGCCCCCTTTGGTTCTTTCCGTAGGCAGTAGGGACACCACTCATGTCATCTTTTAAGATCTAATATTCGAGATGAGTCGCGGGAATTAATGCAACTCAAACAACAGAAAGACAGCTATGCATCTTTCCATTGTTTACTATAACATTAGCGAATTCGGTGATAACTGACTTATCGGGTGATCATTCAACTCTCAAGAAAACCTCCTGCTGCACTTTGCGGAATCTCACTTTCCCCACCCGGGAAATTATCTACGAAAGTCCTCTGGGTCCGGGTCCTGGACTGCAGTTAAGAAGAAAAAAAAAAACACCTCGCTGCGAACTTGCCATCAAGAATGGCAAGATCTATCGAGATTGCGTTTATCTTGCCGACCAGACCAAACTCGCCTCTTATCCACCACAGGAGCACACCACTACACGTTGCACCCAAGGCAGCGATGCCGCTCGCTTAGCCCCCCCTCCCGCCCCCTCTTCCGGGAGGGAGACGCCACGAGTTTATTTCAACCACAAACACGCACACACTTTCACAAAAGAACCTAGGAATTTCCTTCCCTGATTTTTCAGTGCTGGGTCACAGATACGAGAAGAAGAAATGGACACAAAAATTGCACAAAGACCTTTCCTGCCCCCACCCCACCCCACCCCCTTCCCTTCACTCATGGAAAACGTCCATTCGTGATGGAAGAGGAAATAAACTCCTAGTTTCGGTACACGACCACAGAAACAAACGACAACACCGCTATACACAAAATATTTACACAAAGGACCACAAATGAACAAACGACGGACCAATAACAGAATCTCCAAGAAAGAAAGAAAGAAAGAAAAAAAAAAATAATAATAATAACATCGCAGGCGAGGCACAGCTCAAATGAACGAAGAGGAAACAGTAAGCAAAGTTAACATTTTCATCACCACGTTTACATGAGTTAAAGTGGTGATTAAAATGAAGTTCACACACCTAAAAAGTAATAGTTGTTTTTGGTATTTCAGAAGATCAACTAGATATGCTTCTTTTGCAGTTTTTTTAACAATAGACCGTATGCATGTGACGTCACAGCAAGGTAAATGATCCTAGCAGACTCCCTGGTGATCAACTGGTGTACAAACACTGCTTGGATTTGCATTGTGGAGCGTTAAGGAAGATGGTGTTATGTGCTATTTTCGGCTGCGGTCACCGAAGTGGGAGAGATAACGATGTGTCCTATTATAGATTATCATCTGAGTGAACGAAATGGGATCAGAATTATAAAAACATTTAATCAGAAGCGCCAAAATGTGTGGTTATCACGTATCAGCAGAGTTGACATTGATGACCGGAAACGAATGAGGCTTAGAGTGTGTAGTTTACATTTTGTAACAGGTATGTTCAAAAATTTACTGATGCGTTATCTACAAAAACTCTATGAAGATCTTTAGACTGGAATTAACCTTTCTTTATGAATGACTAGCACGATTTCATTTGCACGGGAGTGAAGGCGTTCGTGCAAAAAACGAAATAATTAACAATATCGCCGTATTCTATTAGTGGCAAGACCTCAATATTGTTCAGGAAAAATGAGTATGGAATTACATATGGGTCACCACAATTGCCCATTAACTTTAATTTATCAGAATAAAGCTATTTTTGATTGCCAGATAACCCACTTACGTAGCCCATGTAATGCATCTTCGATCTCACTTGTACACCAGTTGTTCTCTTGATGAAAAGTGACGCGAACCGCGGTTTCGTGACGTCAATGCATACGGTCTATAGGCAACAAAAATTGGTTACCACAAAAACTAATAAAACAGCTTTTCCTCTGTAAGTATTAATTAGCACTTTTCAAAGGAAGCAAACGAATATTAAATAAGAAACTAGAAAAGGAAGCAAACTTTTTAAAGGAATCAAGCAAATATTTAATGAGAAACTAGATTATTTTGATACATTCTTTATTCTTTATAATTAATTTTGTTTGTTTTGATATTTTACAACGGGTGAGTCGAAAGTTTTGCAATATTTGCGTCACTTTGTCTTCATACGTACCTTTACGACAAAAGCTGACGAGCATTCAAAAGCGTATAAGCTATCTTGTTGCACCGTCTGTAGCCATCAGTCTGCCAGTTCTTCGATTCCGCGGCGGTACCAGTTCTTGTCCTTCGAGGCGAAGAACTCCTTCACTCCAGCTGCCATCTCTTCCTGGTTGTTGAAGTGCCGACCGCGAAAGAAGTGTGTAATGGGCATGAACAAGTAATACTCCGATGGGGTAAGGTCCGTACTATATACTGGGTGTGGCATCAGTTCGATGCCATCAAGTTCCTGCAGTGTTGCCCGGGTCGTTTGCACGGTATGAGGCCGATCGTTGTCCTGCTGCCGGAGAGCGCGCTTTGTCCGCCAGTGAGGGGAACTTCTCTTCCAAAACGGCATACATCCGCCCCAGTTGTTCAGAGTAGAAATTGGCGTTGATGGTCCGACCGTCTGGAACAAATTCGTAATGGATTATCCCGTCGAAATTCCACCAAACGCAGTGCATCACCTTGTGTTCGAAGCGCCCACGTTTGGCAACAGGTTCAGGAAGCTGGCCCGGGCTCAACCACTGTGGTTGTGTGTTAGGATTACGGAAAAAGACACACTTTTCATCGCACGTAACAATTCTCTTGATGAAACTAATATCGCGCTGGGTTTCTAGTATTTTCGTGCACACTTCCGCTCGGCGGTTTGCTTCAGTTGGCGTCAGTTCGTGAGGGACAATGCGGCAGCTCCTGTAGACCTTGCCGAGGTCCTGAAGGGGGCGAACCACGATGGTATGTAATATGCCCAGCTCGCCTGATAATCTCACAGTGCTAGTTGTCGAATTTGCCTTTACGGCCGGGCGCACGGCCTCCGAATACACGGTTCGCTGCATACCTGACCTTGGCTAATCGTAGAGGTTTCTGTCACCTGAGCGAAATTTCTTGAACCATCTGGCTGCAGTGCTGTGGTCCACGGAACCCTCCCCTTTCGCATGATAAATGTTTCATGTTGCTTGAGCAGCGTTACGGCCAAGTTCAAACTCGTAAAGCAAAAGTACCCTAATTAGCCGGTTGTAGCTGATTTAAAATAGCATGAACAAAATCCTAATGGGGCCCCGCGTAATGGCAAGATCACCAAAAGCAGCGCTGTCTCACTTCCCCCAAATCATAACCTGGGACTTTTCTTCATTAATAAACGCACCAAGTAGACCTGCAATAATCCTCAAAAATACCTCTCGTGCGAACAACATTGTTTTCGCTCCTCAAGAACAACGTTACGTCATCAGCATACGCCTGAAATTTTGCTTGTTTCCTACCTTTACCAGGTATGCTGAAACCTTCTATTAAACCATCCATCCGGATCCTACTCAAAAACGTTTCCAGAATAATCACAAAAAGCAAGGGGTATAGCCCTAACACCCTTACAAATCTCAAAACACCTAGAATTTTTTTTTGTTGTTGATTGGAGGTTTAACGACCACCGTGAGCAACTCAATGGGCTATAAGCAGTCGCCCGTCCCTAATTTAGGGTCACTGGTTCCAGGGAAGGGAGAGAGAGCCAATGCCGCAAGACAAACATAACAGTCATGCCTCACCGGGATTCGAACCCGGACCCCTTTCGGACGAATGATCAGAGGCCATCGCTTAGACCACTGCGCCACAGGGGCGGCACCTAAAATTTGCACCCGCAATGCTGATGAGGCCACGCAAGTTCTTGTATAGGACACTCGCGGCTCTAAAAATAAAATTCCCAAACCTGTGCGCTTCCAGAATTTCCATATTAACTTTGTGTGACACAATATCAAAAGCCTTATTCTGGTCAAGGGCGACTAGACTCAATTTGATACCCTTCTTCACATAACAAATAATGTCTCTAATTAGAAATTCTGATAAATATTCCTGCCTTTTACGCTGCAAGTCTGCTCCTCACCGAGCAAGTCTTACCCCCCCCCCTCTCCGCAACTCTCTCTCTCTTAAGTAATCGATGCCAGAATTTTGTAGTCGATAGTAGAGAGGGTAACCGGCCTCCAACCACCAAATTTCCCTGTTCACCGTCCCAGGTGTTTTGTTCAGAAGCGTAACTTTACAAATTTTCATTGTGTTAGTCATCTCGCCCCCCCCCCTCCCCCGGTCAATAATGTTATTGTACAGGGCACGCAGCTGAGGGGCAAGAATGTTGCTGAACACTTTGTAAAACTCAGCCGTAAGACCATCAATTCCCCGGGGTCTTACCATTCCTCAATTTCCCAATCGCTTTTCTCACCTCCGCCACCCCGAAGAGCACATCGATCTCTTCCTTAAGCTCTTCAGAGATTCTAGGAATATCCTGACCCAGTTATGAGTATCCGTAACTTGGATGTCATCGCTCTTATAATAGTCTGCAAGCAACCCTGTTCAAAATCTCTTCCCTATCAAAAATTTTCTCATCAATCACCAGTTCTTTCAAAGTATCTTTCTGCTGATTAGCCTCAATTTTCCTATAAACCTGATTAATATCAATCTCTTCCGTAATTTCATCATGTAAAAGTGTCTAGCCTCCCGCTCTTAATATAAAACTGATTTAGGTTTCTAACTTCATTTTTGGGACTGGAATTACCTCCGCCCCCTCCAAACACTCGTCAAGAAATTATGATACCCGACTTCCTTGAAAAGTTTTTCTTTGCTAAAATCCTTCCCCACCTCCGCATTTTTTTCCTTTCCCAAACTCTCAGATCACCCCCACTCTCGCCCTCATCTTCACCACTCAGGATTTCACCAAAAGATCTACTAACTTGCTCATCCTGGAGAAGTGAATTCTCAAGCCTCAATTAGCGCTCGCCTTTATGAAACTCACCCCTAAGAACAACTTCCAACCTCAAAATTCTATGATCAGAAACAAAGTATGAGTGCAAATATTGCAAAACTTTCAACTCACACTCTGTAATACAGCATGACTTATACACTATCTATCAACAAGTAATTGGACACCTGTGATAGCAAAGGAAAACGAAGTTTATTCACCTTCAATAGTTGGTGGAGCCTCCACGAGTGGCGATTACGGCTGCGACCCTCCGGGGCATACTCTCAACCAGGCGTTGTACGACGGCTAGCGGTATTTTCTTCCACTCAGCTTGAAGAAGACAGGTAAGTTCCTTCACCGATTTCGGACGGTGGGGGCACCCCTTAAGTCGACGCTCCAACTCGTCCCAGGGGTGCTCGATAGGGTTAAGGTGTCCGGGCTCTGCTCAGTCCAGTTCATTCGATTAACCCCATTGTCACCATACCAAGCCATGGTGGATCTCGCAACATGACAGGTGGCATTGTCATCCTGAAAGTAACATGGGCCCACCCCGTAAATCTGCCACAACGTAGGAAGTACATGGTCATCCAAAATGGTGCAATAGGTCTCTGCGTTGTGTCTACCAGGAATTGTGACCAAGGGTCCCGTGCCATACCAGGAGAAACACCCCCATAGCATAATTCCACTGCCGCCGAATTTCACAGTTGGCACAATACATTCCGGCAGGAGGCGTTTTCCAGGCAGACGCCAAACCCAGACCCTGCCATCCGACCGGTAGAGGGTGAACCTTGATTCGTCGCTCCAGAGAACCTGTTTCCACTGTTCAATGGTCCACTGTCGACGTTCTTTGCACCACGTTAGCCGAGCAGCGCTATTGGACTTGGTGATCAAAGGCTTGTGGGCGGCAGCACGTCCATGATAACCGAGCAGATGGGCTTCCTTACGGATGGTATTCATCTAAAAAACACTCCCGGATGCATGTTGAAACTCCTCGCGGATGTGGCCCATCGATTTGGTGCGGTTCTTCCGAATTTCTCTGGCCAGCACCCGTCAGTCTCTAACTCCCAGTTTTGTGGGTCTGCCGGGTCGGTACACATTCCAACAGTCTCCACTCATCTTCCACTTGCCAATCACGTAGGCCACTGTCGATTTTGGGTACTTCAACTCGCTGGATATGTCACGTATTTCTGTGATACCCGACGATTACACCTTTCTCGAAATCAGAGAGCTCCGAACTGCGTGGCATCTTGCATGCGACTGGTTGCGTTGTTTTTTCCTACACGATATTTAACGGCGGCGACGTGTATCAGGACCGCAGATATCGTCGATTGCAGGGGTGTCCAATTACTTGTTGGTAGATAGTGTACATTTTTAGTAAATTACTTAGTAATTTATTAAAAATACTACAGACGAAAGATGTGTTCCCTAGTCTTTGGCGGATCATGATTCTTCCTTTGTATTTGGAGCTCTCTGGTGGCTCCGTCTTTGTTGGTCGTATTACTCATATTGTTATGAATTTTCCTTTAAAGCTTTTCTAATCAGGGTGCTGTGTCGCGCATCTTGTATTTCAATGTTTACTAGATTCATAGCTGAATGCGAAAAAGATCCTTTAAAGCTAACACACGATATGATTACGGAATCTTTTAAAGGTAATGCGTACGCTCATGGTCGCCCATATAGGGGGGCAAGGGGAGGCATTTGCCCTCTTCTGGAAATTGGACGATACAGTTTCAGCTGTTAGAAGTTACTACATAGATTTTCGCGATAACACTCATTCTGACTGCTAATTTTGCTGTAGAACCTCTGGATGCCGTAAAATTTCCTATTACATGTTGAAGAACAGCATACGTGCGTAGAGTATGGAAAAATATGAAAGGCGGAGAAGTGTAAAATATAGTAAAACGTCAATTATACGTCGTAAATGGAGACGCTAGAGCGCGGATAATTGAAAAACACAGTTAATCGAAACTAAGTTTTATTGCGTTAAATGCATAAGAAATCTATAGAAACGTTCTTGTCGTATGTAAAATACAAAACTGAACATTTTAAAACTCATTTAGGTAAAAAGACCGTGATTTTTCTTTGTTTTCTGTTATTTTAGGAATTCACTTGCGTAGAGAATTAGAAGACTACGGTTAATCCGACACTACGTATAACAGAGCCCCGTATAATCGACATTTTACTGTATATCATCCTCTGCAGCAACTATTCGCTAATCTCTCATGAAAAATTTCCGGGAACTTTGTCTTGAGTGTACTTTTTTTCACTTTTGATGACAGTACAGTAGTCTGTGGAGTTTCGTCACACATGTGACACAAATGACTAAAATAATAAAAAAAAAAAAAAAAAAAAAAAGGAAATTTTTCTTATTTTTATAATATGGGATCTAATTTCATTTATCCATCTTTTTATTTTAATGTAATTTTTAGGTCTTCTGGCTTCTAATTAAATTTATGCGTTGAGAGTGGGGTAGAAATGATTAAAGAACATGGAGGCACAGTGAAAATTTGCACATGGTGTTTTTACATGGTATTCTTAGTAGTAATTTGTTTGACCCCTCCTAAAAGCTAAGCCATGGGCGCCCATGCGTACGCTACAAATGTTATACGGTAACAAATAAATTTGAGTCCCGTATATCACATACCAAAATAAGTAACTACTGACAAATGTAAACTTTGCATGAAATGTCCTCTATATTGAACAGGCCACACGAAAATTAAGGATACGGTAAAGAAACTTTCAGTAGCCATTAAAGAAAAAAAAAGCTGATAAAACATTTTTTAAGAAGAAACACATTGAGGCATATAAACCCCAGCTTTTATGAGATCAAATTCTGGGTTATGAAATCTTATAGAAATGAAAGGCTCATCAAAGAAAATTCTTGTACGAAGAAAAGGTTTATCATTTCGCTCTCAGACCTCATAAGCGATGTCTTCAGTCTGTTCATAATCAATATATATTGATATTGTTGCTAGAGTTTTTACTATCTTATTGCTGTTTGACTGAACCACAGTAACATTTCATTCTGCCCGGTGGCGGAGTGGCTTAAACTCTGGCTTCGGACCATTCATCCGGGTGAGTCCGAATCACGGTGAGGCATGGATTTTGTGTTTGTCTAGGCACTGGCTCTTTCCCTTCCCTGGAACTAGTGCCCTTAAATTAGATACTGGCGACTGCTTAAATCCCATTGAGTTGCTCACTGTAGTTGTTAAACCCCCAAACAAACAAAAAAGGTACAAATGGGATTGCGGATTATACGCCACGTGTAATAACCAAATGTGTATTTCATTCCGTTTATAGGAGTAAAATTTACAGAACATTCACAAGCTTTCACTGCCAACGGGTTGCTTCTTCAGGCTGCTGAATATAAACAGTTAACAGAAACAGATTAAGAATAAATGCATTTATATATTCTTAATCTTTTATTTATTCTTAATCTGTTTCTGTTAACTATTTATATTCAGCAGTCTAAAGAAGCTGCCAGTTGGCAATGAAGCTTGTGAATGGTTTGTAAATTTTACGCCTATAAACGGAATAAGATACATATTTTGTTTAAAAAAAATTATTTTGAAATGTAGTAATGAAATTCAAAGATTGTTAACAGACTAGCAAATTTGCAGTGAAATTTATACCTTCTGATAAGAGAACTGGCTGGGCGGTTGTCAAGATGCTAGAAATGTCTGGATATTAATTGAACAGTTTATTGAAATAGAAGTCTCTCTCAGCTAAACTTTCATGCGGTTTTCACCTATTTCGTTCTTTTTTTTTTTAGTCCTCTGAGTGAAATTGACGAAAACACACTATCATATACTAAAATCTTCTAATTTGAAATTGCTGTGGATTAAGCTTTCCTGCAGATACACATAAATAAACAAACCTATTTTTGTGGCCTAAAACATTGTCATTGCAATAGCGAAAAATTAGTTACACAGGGTTTAAAGACACATGTGACCAGAGGCGTAGCTAGAGTGGGGCAGGCGCCGAGCTCAAGAGAGGGCGTGTAAAAATGCCTGCTTACAATCTGATTAAAACTGGAATTGAAACTTTTCCACCAGTTTCTGATAAAAAATTTTTTCGCCCCGTGCTTTGTCATTTGCCCATTAGCGGAATTTCCTTATATGTTTCGCAATTTTTGGTATCCTTGGTAGCTTAAAATTTGCATTTCTTACACAAAATGTTCAGGCAATATAAGTTGCTCTCATTCAGAAATGAAGGCGCGATTGTACGTAAGGATGTCGTTCACACTGTTGCAGATTCTTCGGGGGCTAATTGACCTCACTGAGCCCACTACTGATTCCTGCATTCGGCCCACTTCATGTGGCACCAGAAGTCGAAAGTCCGAAGTCTGGTGTGAAAAAAGGCAGTACAGTCACAGTTTAATTGTGCGTTCCCCATAAAGATAACATTGAAGTGTGACGGTAATTTGATGGAGCGGTGTACATATATCTACACTAATTTAATACAGTCACAATTTGATTGGCCGTCCCGGTGGCTCAATGGTCTAAGCGCTGGCTTATGACCATTCGTCAGAGAATTGTCTGGGTTCAATGGATGAGGATGGCCTAGTGGTCAACGTTCGTGACTGCCACGGGGAAACCTCAGGTTCGATACCGGGCAGGTACGAGCGCTCGAACCACTAAATATTCGCCGTGCGTCGGATGGGCACGTTAAGCCGTTGGACCCCGGGTACTGCACCCCTCCCCCGTAATAAATAAGGGCATCTTCCTCCCCCTTTCTACCTAGCTTCCGTGTCACTTTCAAATCATGCACTCTAGCCCAATTCTCCAGATTTCTATTTCTGAGGGTTGTTTAAGACCTGGGGTGAGACACTCCGTTCCTAAAATACTCTACATATGATCTGATGGGTCCGGGTTCGTATCCCGGTGGGGCATGAATGTTTGTCTTACGGCACTGGCTCTCTTCTTTCCCTGGAACCAGTGACCTAAATTAGGTACGGGCGACTGCTTATAGCCCGTGGAAGAAACATTTTTCTCATAATACGTGGAAAATACGTCATGATAATCAACACTGCAATCAGACATCTGAATTGACCAATATTACGTGAGAACAGTAAAATTACAGTCAATTCAAAGATGCCTGATTGCTGTGTTGAATTATCATGACGTATTTTCTACGTATTATGGGAGTATTTCTCCCACACTATATACCTGAACGACTGGTGATGTGCTTGGCAGCGCTAGATGGCAGCACGGTTTGCTATGATTAAGAATGCGGTCGGAGAATATTCCGATGCTTTTGATACTTGGGACTTCTTCGTCCTGGGTGGTGTAACGGTTAGCATATTTGAACGGTTATCGGGAGATGCTGGTTCGATTCCCGTTCCAGGGTGATAAAATTTTCAAGTTTTCTGAGTGATTACGTGACAACAGTAAAAATACAGTCAATTCAGAGATGTCTGATTGATGTGTTGATTATCATGCTTATAGCCCATAGAGTTGCTCACGGTGGTCGTTAAACTTTCAATAAAAAAAAAACAGTCTGATTATGCATCTCCCATAGAGATAACATTGGAGTGTAACGTTAATTTTGTGGAGCCGTGTATGTATTTACTCACACCATTTATTCAGTAAAATGTGTGTAAGAAAAAAAAAAAGGGGGGGGGGGCCTCAATATTTTACGGTTTGCCCCGGGTGTAGAAATGCCTATTTACGCCTCAGCATGTGACACTCAGTTGTTATGACGTAACATTACATTTCTGCGGAAAAGTATTTCACGCACCGGCACAGCCGGCGAACTACGTTTCCCCAAGAAACCCACTTTTCGTCCTCGGTGACATTTGAGGTTAAAAAACGGATTATTACGTTGATAGGTTTCGCAACGAAAAGCAGATGTTCATTTGCTGCATGAGGTTTTGCGACTACCATTCATTAGGGATCTGCCGACTGAACTTGCAAACTTTCCTTCTGCCGAAAGATGAGCGGTTGAATGAGTTGACCTGAATTGGATGTCAATTTTTTTTCATCGATAAGGTGGAATCGCTCCCCTCATGTCTTTTAACATGTCCCATCGAGTAAGGTGATCCTTATCAGAGAGGCTGCAATCTCCAGATTCGAAGTTATCAAACATGCTGTGGCAGCGTCTTCTCAATAAACAAGCTTCTCCATAGACACTAGTGATGTTTCACCAAGCCTGCATATCAATATATTTACTTCTTTTTAAACTCGTACAATTGCCGAATATGTATTTTATCGACTTCCCTCTTTCACTACTAACGATCTTTTCCTCACTGAGGCTGGGATACTGCTCATGGCTCTACATAGTATATAATAATGCACTATCGTCTACACTTATACATGTATTTATACTTTGTATGCATCTATGATGCCACATCAGAGGATACCTGCAACGCATGCGCTAGCGGGAAAATTATCTGTGGGATGACCAATGTTGACACTTGGTCTTTGAGGGTTTTGCTCTTCGAAATATTTCACCTGGAAAACGTGCATAACTTATCAGCAATTATTTCCTGATTGATTTTATCCAAAAGCAATAATTCTGCATCTGTTAAAACTTTGCTGTACCTTGAAAATAAAGATTTATTTTCGTTTCATATAACTTCATGCGCTGAACTTTGATTGGTACGAGGGAACCACAATGCAGTTATTCCAAGTATTCTGCCACCTTTCAAAAACAGAATGGAAGCCATTTTTGACATGCGTTTGAGGACCACTTCCGATGACTTAACTTCATTTGACGAATAAAACCGTTGGCCGCACAGATGCTTCTTTAGGTTTAAAACCAAAAGAAATCTCGGGGCGCAAGCTCAGGGTTGTAGGGTGGATGAACATATCTAGCATTAATTTTGGCTAAATAACCGACGACGACATAAGCAATGTGAGGTATACTTACATACACAGCTTTGAAAAAATTGCATTATCTATTTTAAAAACTGGGTTTTAATTTTAGTACGTAAAACAAGAAAGATGACACCGAATCATCACGGGTAATGAGAACGTGATTTGAATTAAAAGAATGTGTGGGAGATAAAAAATATATATATATTCATAGAACAAATATTAGTATGAGAAATTTTGAAACCGAGTTCATGATAACTAACAATCTCTCACAATAAAGATTGCAGTCCTATTCAGAAAGAACTTTTTAATCGGTATTTCTTTAATGGAGAAATGAATGCAACTAGAAGTATTCAGTTCTTTTTTTCCTGGAGAAAAAGGTACCGGAACTCAAACATAAGTTATAAAACATAATAATAATAAAGACGCGGGGCGTTGACCAAATATGAAACAACTCAATCTTTTTTAGCATAGTTCTTTTTAAGCCTTACTGAGCGGAGCTCTCTTTACGAGACTCGAGACAATTAGTTGTCGGGCATAGGTACGAGATGACACATCCGACCACCGTGATTTTTTTGCATGCGGTTGTACATCGTCGATGGTCAGGTTTTGACGCCTTCCGATTTCCCAAATTCTGTGTCATTGAGGAATAATCGTCCAAAAACTTGCATTTTTGGGGCTTTGAGAAAGGGTCGTTTGTTACCTATCTCCTCCAAAGATCTTCAGCCGATCACGGTGACATTTGCCACTGAGAAAGGGAAGGACATGGTGAGTGACATGGGGTTGGTATCATGGTGATTGGTCGTGTCGTATAAAAATAATGATCATTCAAAAACTGATCAATTTTAATAATAATTAAAAAAATCTTATCTTTATACAAGACTCGGGACAATTAGTTGACCCAACCGATCACCGTGATTTTTTCCATGCGATTGGACATCGTCCATGGTCAGGTTTTGACGCCTTCCGAAATTCCGTGTCATTGAGGAATTTCAATTAAAACTAGATGGCCTTTTACTTGAACCGTTTCACGAAAGTCGGCTCACTAACATTAATTTAAAAAAATCGTTTGAATTGAAAAACGAAGAAATGGAAAGACTCCGTCTGTGAGCTCAACAATTGCTTAATCTATAATAATATAAGGAAGTTTGTGTGTGTTTGTCTTTTGCGATACAAAATGAAAAACATGGTTCCCGATCTGAGTGTCTTCCGCTTTGTTTATACATGCAACCTGATCACAACCAGCGTGAAGGAAAGGAGTTCATGATAAATTTTAGACATTTTGTTTTTAGAATGTTTCGTACTTTTGTTCTGGAAGTCATAAATTTTACGCGTTCGCTTTTTAGAATTTATTATACACTCCTTAATGAGCTTAGATTTTGCAATAGCTTCGCTCAAAATTGGCCAACTGTACCCGAGTTACTGGTTACCGTTGGCGGTTTGTCCTAGTTATTATTGTATGGTACAAACTGCAAAAACATAATTTATATGTTCAAATTGTATTAAATTATTCTATTAAAACACCAGCATTCCGTAACAGTTTTGTAATACTTGTCATATGCTGAAATTGAAATTTCTTTTAAGCCTACCGAATAATGGTAATTAAATTTGCACCAAAGATTACATTACACTGAAGAACAGAAAGGAACCGCATTTTGATCCTAAAATATAGTCCAAATTTTTCTCAACTCTTGTAATGGTTCTACCGTTCTCCTCAGCTCTTTGCTTGTCTTATCCCATGCCGAATGGTGTCTTCGAAGAAGCCATGATTTAACGTATTTTGTAGGATCAGACTGGGTTACCGCAGGCCCAACAATTTTTTCAAATAATGAAGTTACTGTTGTGATTGGAAAAGGAAGACATAGCTGGAGTTACTACCAAATTTCTCTGAGAAAATCCCCTTTCACATTCGCTAAAAAGATGCAGCAATTGTTTGTAAAGTTTGCTTCAGCTGTAAAAGTTGCTTAGGTATTTCTTTTTATTGAAGTTGCATGTATTTTATGAAACAGTGAATCAAGTTTTCCGTTGAGTTGAAATCTGTTAGATAACTTCTTGATTTCTTCTTCTCCATATAGTATATTTACTCTTGCGTTTCTTTGAACAGT
The DNA here is from genome assembly GCA_039090855.1 of Macrothele yani. Lineage (NCBI taxonomy): Eukaryota > Metazoa > Arthropoda > Arachnida > Araneae > Macrothelidae > Macrothele > Macrothele yani. The sequence continues at coordinate 14,266,948 of CM077012.1, forward strand.
TATTTCCATCTAATATTTTTGAATAGCTTGGCAAATCAACATTTTATTCGTTACGTAATTATTTGAAATTACGAGTTGATACATGTTAAGGTTATTACGTCATTTTAACATATTGGAAAACTCAAAACAAAATATTTTGTGTCAAAAAGGTACCGGAAAGCAATTCCGGAGCATTCCACTGAAAAAAAAAAAAAAAAAAAAAAAAGCCTTGAAAATAGCAATTTGCGCAAAAAAACTGAAATGCGAAAGTAAAATATTCACACAACATGCTGTTCATAAGGATATGTCTTGAACAACATTTTTTTTCGAACAGACTTTCAGAAAACGGAAATGTTGTCTCAAAACGAAATGAAAACGTACATCCTTAGTAGATAATAGCTGTACAGTATCAGGAACAGGAAATATGCTTAAATTTTTGTAATGCTGACTGGTATGATGCGAAGAAAAAAAAACTAACTTATATATAAGAAGTACAGTTACGACTTAAAATGTATTTCCAGCCCCTTTTGGTGTGGGAAATTAAGTGTACATACAGGGTGTTTTTTTTTCGAAAGTGTAGTAGTTTTCTGATGCAAAAGGAATTTTTTGAAACTGGATTTTTAAAAGAGAAAAAGAACATAGATTTTCGAACCATAAGAAGAAATTTCGGATTATGCAAAATAGATCACATGTACCGCTAAAATAGATCACATTACCGCTAAAAGAAATGTACACTTGTGTGGATCTTCATTCTCAAAGAAATTGTGACGTGCATGTCAAGACGGCAAGTAGTAGTAATAAGCCCTTACCGGCGTAACTTAATTGGGAAAATATTCGTCCCCAGATCAGAAAGATGTGGATTCGATTCTCACCATCGGCAAATTTGGGTTTCACAAAATATACCCTAGTGAGGATCTTCATTCTCAAAGAAATATACTATGTTGTGGGTCTTCAATCTCGCAGTTTAAGCTTTTCAATGCAAAAAAAAACTTCTCAAATGTTGCTAATAGGTAGAGAGATACTGTTTCCGCAGTCGAACGGACGGATGAATGTAGAGTACTTATAAGCACGTACTTTTTCCAAAAACCGTGATAAAAAGGATTTACTACAAACTATATTTCAGTTAGTTTATTATCGGCAGTAATTGTGAATGTTATCGAAAAATATTTTTAAGATATTAGAAAAAATGTAAAAGTTATTAAAAATTCACTTCAGCGTGATATTTTACAATCAATTTCTTTTCATACCCTTAATATGAGACAGATTTCACTCTCAGACTAGGTTTTTAACCGGAATCATCGATCTTTACTTCGGAATTTTTCATGAAAATAAAATCAAACGTGATTCACAGTGAACACGTGGATTCACGACTCCTGTGGTTACGAACATAAACAACAGCTTGGCCGTAGAGAACCGTGCATTCACTTCCTTTAAAAAAAAACAAAAAAAAACGAATTCACATCATCAAAAGAGACTCGTTATTTATGGGAAAATCGATATAGCCCGGAAGAAAAAGAACTTCTGTTGATGTGAAATCGAAGTGGGTTTGGCATATGTTTTTAAAGGCAAGTGCAAATGTTTCGAGATATGAAAAGCGCTCTTCGAAATTCTTTTGCAGGTACTACAACCAACAACACATAACGCTGTCTTTTAAAATCAGACTTCCTGCATGCTGATTTATATTTGGAAATATCTTGGTTCTTGATGTATGGCACAGAACCTCTGGCTGCAATGAAGACCGTCGCACAGAAATAGGCAGATCACAAATTAGCTTCTTCTGTCACTGAAGCTTATTTTCAAGTAGCGCCTAAATCCATTTTTGTGGCCGCCCCGGTGGCGCAGTGGTCTATTTATGCGATGGCTTCTGAGCATCCGAAATGGGTCCGGGTTTGAATCCCGGTGAGGCATGGATGTTGTGTTTGTCTTACGGCACTGGCTCTCTCCCTTTCCTGGAACAAGTGGCTTTCAATTAGGGACGGGCGACTGCTTATAGCTCATTAAGTTGCTCATGGTTGTCGTTAAACCTCCAATAAAAAAAAATATTTTTTTTGTGTGTGTATACACTATTGTTTATGTAAATTGCAACACGGTGAAAAAGTGCTGGTATTAGATTGAAACTTACAGGATATGTACAACAGGTTAAGACATACAAATGATTAAAATGTGAGTGAAAATGCGCATGCTGTTTTCGAGCAGCGCCCTCTGAGCTGTCTGGTTTTGGGTATAAAGAGCAGGCTCAAACAAGATGTTGACATACGGGACTCGGACTCGCAGAAATGCGGGAAATGAACGGCACAATCTCACGACGACACGGGATGGCAGACAACAATCAGTGCCGATTGCCCAGCGGCATCCACGGGGTTATCCAGTGGAGCACTAACACAGGTCAGGCTTTATCCTTCAGCACAGTTCAACGTCGTCTACTTAACAGAGGACTGGTCGCTAGCAGCCCATTGCTGAGCATTCCTTTGACACTCAACCACAGACGCCTTAGGCTGCAGTGGGGTCTTGAACACAGACATTGCCAACAGGTAATGTTTTCTGAAGAGTCACGATTCAACTTGATGCCCCATGAAGATCGCATGCGTGTTCGAAGACATCGTGGTGAACGGAACCTTGCAGCGCCATATCAGCCCAACGCTAAATGTCATTCATGGTTTGGGGTGCCATTGGAGTCAATTCGCGATCTCGCCTGATACGAATTGGGGAAGCCTCAAAAGCCAGTGAAACATCAGAGATGTTTTAGAGGCACAGGTAAATACCCTTTCTTCAGAGTTGTCCTGGCGCTATATTAAAGCAGGACAGTGCTCGACCACATGTAGTCCGGAATGTCCAAGACCTCTTCAATGGACGGCAGATTCCACATCTTCCATGGTCTGCACGTTCGCTGAATATGTTCCCGATAGGACATATCTAGAACATGATAGCTAAGCGACTGTCCCATCAAGCGCTTCCGCCAGTCAGCAGAAATGAACTCTGGTCTCGCATAGGAGCAGCCTGGCAGGCTATTCTCCTGGACGACATCAAACACCTCTTCCATTCAATGCCACGCTGTGTAAAGGCTGTTGTTGTTGCTCGAGGTTGTTTCACACGATACTGAGTTTTGAAGCAAAAATGTCTTGTATAGCACTACAAATGAATTCAGTTATTTTCTGTAAAATAGTGCACTTTCAAATATAAATACTAAGATGCTGGTTTATTAGGCACACCTACTCCTCACGTAAATGGCTCACTTCAGCACGTAAGATGGCACGTGGGCGTTTTACGCGTTGTTAATCAGGAAGACTAACTAGTCTAGCATGAGTTAGCGTTCGACTGAAGGTCGTAATAGGTAAAACGAGTGATCCGAATGACGTTGAACGTGGCATGATAATCTGCACCAGGAGTGGCTGTTCGAGCATCTTCCAAACGTTTTTCCTTCTGGACTCTTCACGCCCAAGGGTTTTTCGTTAATGGTGCGATTCGCAAAAAAGTTCTAGTAATGCTGTGGACGAAAACAGCTTCTCTGATCATTCGTCCGTAAGGGGTCCGGGTTCGAATCCCGGTCTGGCATGGATGTTGTGTTTGTCTTACGGCACTGGCTCTCTCCCTTCCCTGGAACCAGTGACCCTAAATTAGGGACGGACGACTGCTTATAACCCATTGAGTTGCTCACGGCGGTCGTTAAACCTCCAATCAAAAAAAAAAAAAAAAAAAAAAACGAAAACAGCTGGTGGATCAGATAGTGGTTAAGAGATACTGGCGACAAGATCGTCAGCTACTATAGCCCATTCGCGACATGGTTTGATACGTGGGGCGTCCGGAGATTACCTTTGCTACACCAGTGTTTAAATCTGCAGTGTTTTGCCGGGTTGGGTGCCCAGTCTGTTCTCTTGAACAATTCTAGCTAGTTTCCTTTGACTCCTCTGATCTTGGAACTCAAGGAACTTGGAAAGGGCCCTTGCTAGATATTTAAAACCACTGGTCATGTCTTCTAGACATTCTGTCACCAGTTCGACACAAGCGTTGAGTAACATTCGTTTCTACGGCAACCGGCCCATTTCTTTCAGGTTTGTGTTATTGGATGTGGTCTCTCTCTTCCCAAGTATACCTTTGGATCAAGTACACCATATTATTGAAAATAAGTTTTGTGCGCTAAATGTTGAAGAACCAGAAATTGCAGACATTCTCAGTTCATTTAAATTGATTCAAACAAGAACTTATTTTAAGTTCAATGGAGTCATTTACAGACAGAGAGTGGGTCACCTGTGGGCTCGCCGCTGTCACCCGTTGTTGCCGAGAGTATGATGCAATATATAGAGGATAGCGTACTTACAACCTATCTTGAAACTCCATTATTGTATATCAGGTATGTTGACGACATTTTAGTATTTTGGCAGTATCCTTTGGAACAGTTGTCCTTATTTACTGAAAAAATGTCTTTGCAGTGTTCTTCTATTCAGTTTACTTCGGAGGTAGAAGTTAACTGTACACTACCTTTTTTGGACTTCCAGTTGTTTAGACATCCAGAGCGTCAATCTATTCAGTTTACAGGAAACCGTTGGCCATTCCTTCGATAATACCAGCACAGTCGGTCCACCCCTTTGGCTACAAATTATCTGGAATACGCTTCATGGTCCAAAGGGCGATTACGCATTCTTCAAGTGTAAGACTTCGTCTTATAGAACTTAAAAAGATTAAAGAAATAGTTACCCTCTTTGGTTATGAGACTAATATTGTGGACCGCCTATTTTCCAGTTTGAAGGGAAAACTGAGTTCTACGTTGCGACGCAGTCAACCATCTCACAGATTTGTGGGTTCCGTTAATTATTTCCCAGCCCCAGTGACAGTGATAAAGAACTTATGTAGACGATTCGGTTTGGATGTTGGCGTGAAAACAACAAATATCCTTACTTTGATAAAGAAAGATAGGGACAATGCAGGTATACAGGAACGTCATGGTGTTTACAGTATACCCCTTCCACCCGTGGACGATTCCGTGCAACCCAAACAATACATTGGTTCCACAAAGCGTGCGTTACAATTTCGTTTGTTGGAACATAAATATGCTGTTAAGAATGGAGCAGGGAACACAGCATTAGCACGCCTGACTCAAGATGGATTACATTATCCAGATTGGAGTCATGTAAGTATACTGTCTCCACAACCTGACATTCCGTCATTATTGTTAGCTGAGAGTTTGAGCATTAATGCTAACAGAGACTCCGTGTGTAATGATAATTACCCTTGTGATATACCGGAGCCCTGGAATTAACTTGTTCCAGTAAGCAACACCAATATTAACTTTTGATTTTTTGTACGTTTTAATTTTATAGTTTGAATTGTTTGAATTTGTAGTATGTGTATTCTGTATGCAGGTGCTTGATTGGTGTTTGTGTGTGTCTATGTTGTAAAATGATGGCATTCAATTGAGTGGGTGATGTACGTGTGTTTACAATTATTATAATTTTTTCATCATGGTAGTATTTTTTTATAGTGCGATTTGCATTGTTACTTGAAAACAAACTTTGTCTATCCCAGGCAACGCCGGGTATATCTGCTAGTATAACAATAATAAACGGTTTAATTATTAATGGGAAGTCTATAAGACAGGTCACCAACAACACAATTTTTGCAACGTTCCCATGACAGAAGCCTATTATATAGGTTAATATTAGGTGTACAAATAAGTATTAAAGCGTTTTAAGACAATGCAACAAGTAAGTTGAGAGAAAACAGCAATATCTTTACAAACCAAAATATGCTCCGTCATTATCTATCATCTTCCGCCATCGATCGGGCACCTGACGGATTCCAGCTATGAAGAATACTTCGTCGTGTGACGTGATGAAGTCGTCAACCCATTTTTTCACTTCTTCACATGTTCGGAACCTTACAGCAGACAAACCTTGTTGCATCGATAGGAACAAATGATAGTCTGAAGGGGCTGTGCCGGGACTATACGCCGGGTACTCCGAAACTTCCCAGCCAAGCGTCAATAACGTTTCCTTGACCGATTTCGCGACATGCGGCCTACTTTGTCATGCAGTAATTTCACGGGACGCAATCCTTTGCCTGCGAATGAACGTTTCCCACAGATTTCCTGGTTCAATCGCAGCAATCATTGCTTGTAGCGATCAGCAGTAACAGTTTGACCTTGTTCCAATAGTTCATATTAGAGCACACCTTTTCATATCCCACCAGATGCACAGCAGATCTTTCTTGGAGTGGATATTGCGTTTAGGTGTCGAAGTCATTGCTTCAACGGAGTCTAGTCAGTGCTTTTTGCGTTTGGGATTGTCGTACCATATCTAATTTTCATTAGTCGTAACGATTTTCCACAGGAAAGACTTTGTGTTGTTTATTCAACAGATTCAAACACTTCATGACACGCTAATCCTTGTTCCTCTGGCGCAGGTCATGTGGCGCCCATTTTTCTTCCCTCTGAATTTTTCCCATTGCGCGTAAACGATTGAAAATGGTTTGTTAAGTTACTCCCAGTTGTTCAGCTAGTTCTTTTTGCGATTGAGACGAATCTTCATCCAGCAATACTTGCAGTTCCTCATGTGTAACCTTCTGCGAGGCGCCGCTACGTTCTCGATCGCTAACATCAAAATCACCTGCTTTAAACCGTCTAAACCAAAACTCGCACGTGTTTTTCGATACAATATTCTCCCCGAGAACAGAACAGATCGTTGCACATGCTTTTGCAGCACTTTATCCTTGATGAAATTCGTAACGAATGCAGTGTCGAGTAAATGCAGTAGCGGTTGCCATCTTTCACCTACCGATGTGCAAACGCGTTTGACTGCTGGGCAAACTTCTGTGTCACATTTTATACTCTGGACCAGTTAGTCACATGACAACAACGCGGGGGAATGTCGGATATGTAAATTAGCGATATACGTCACACAAAAAATTATTTTGAAACTTATTTGTACACCTAATAATTTTAACCTGTCATATGACGGTCACAGTACGTTAAAAATCATATGATGTAAAAATTTAGGTAATAAAAATGTTAATTAAAAATCATGAAAGACATCTTGATACACAATGTTTTGTGTCATTGTCATTTGATTGTTCAAAAGATTTCCTTGGAGCTCACTGTGTTTGACAAAAACTTTCATGTGCAGTGGATTTCTTTATCTTGATAGCGCAACATAGTGTTGACCATGAGCAAAAACAGGCACTGTTAGGGTTACACTAACATGATCAAAGGATTGACCTTGTGTGTTATTGATAGTCATTGCATATGCCGAAATTAAGGGGAACTGGAGCCCCTTTAAAATAAAAGGAAGATTTGCGTCAGTTGGAGTTAAGTCAATAATTCTTGGAATGAAGACAATGTCACCCCTATTACATTCAGAAACAATTTCTGCAGTGAGAAAGTTGTTTTGAAGAGACTTGGTTACCAAACGTGTTCCATTGCAAAGTCCCCTTTTTGAATTCAGATTACGTAATAGCATAATAATGACTGCATTACGTCGAGCTTGTAGTTACTCAGGAATTTCTTGCTGTCGGCGTTAAGCATGCGCAAGAGCATCAGTAATATATCTGGCTTGTATTTCTTCCAAAGTTTCACTTCCTTTGCGATTAGCTTCTATCATCGTTCAAGTTATTCAAAGTATTACAAGATTGGTTTGCACGCCATCGCCGTTGTCGTTCTCTATTTAAGCGACGTTTTCTCTCTTCTTCCATCTTGTACCTCAAAAAAAAAAAAAAAATTCTACGAAACCAATAAGTTTTTAAATTTCAATCACAGTGAATCAAAGCTACGCCTGCAGTTACTTTCTTACAATTTTACTTGTTCCTTTTTATGAAATAAAATAACGCCGATTCCTTTTTAAGAATTCCTTTTTATGAAATAAAATAACGCTGATTCCTTTTTATGAAATTACTCTGCGATTTTATTCCTTTTCATGAAATTGAACTGCAATGCGAAGAAAATGAAATAAAACACGGCATAATTCCTACGTAACAGAACAAACGTCGCAGACAGTTGTTCGAGTGCGTGCGTGTTGCCACAGATGAAGTCGTTTGTCTTACTAACTTTGTTATTTTCCGGTATTTCTCCTTGATTTTAAACGTATCGTGCGATAGCGGTGAGCTTAGTTCCTATTTCAACCACCGGATAAAAGCAGATGGCGCCGTAAGTACTGAATGACGTCAGAGCGTTAAGGACAGACGTAGCTTATTATATAAGTTTTATATAACAGAGTGACACAGAAGAATGTCTCCACGCTCTGTGAAGAAGAAATTTCTGCTGTCATTGAGTAGTAGTAGTAGAAGAAGAAGAAAGTGCTGAAAAAGGGTAATTAAATTACGAACGTTATTGACTTTTAAGTTCTAGGGCAGCGGGCAGCCTAGTGGTCAACTTTCGTGACTGCCACGGAGAAGACCTCAGGTTCGATCCCAGCAGGTACGAACGCTCGAACCACTAAATATCCGCCGTGCGTCGGATGTGCACGTTAAGCCGTCGGACCCCGGGTACCGCCCCCCCTCCTCCTGTAATAAATAAGGGCGTCTTTCTCCCCCTTTCTACCTCTCTTCCGTGTGACTTTCCTATCGGGCACTCTAGCCCAAATCTCCTAGCTTGCTATTTCTAAGGGTTGTTTAAGACCTGGGGTCAGTATCTCCCTTCCTAAAATCCTCTACATATGATCTGATCTTTTAAGTTTTAGGCTTACAGCTGAATATCAGTGCTGAGACGGGACGAGCTCGAACCCGGGCCCAAACCGGGCTAGGGCAGCACCATGTTTACTACGGTTCGGGCTCAGAGAGAGAGAGATAGTGTGAGTGAGTGTGTGTTCTTTTCTGTGTGATTTAGCATACACGAGACTATTCTTACTTTCTAGTTGGTTAAAATAATTTTTCGGCAACTGGGTGGAAAATGTAGACTCTGGAGGACCATTTATTCCGTGCTGTGACGCAAATCCCATAGGCCACGAATTAGTGGATTTCTGTAGGAAAGGAAAAGCTACTTCAAGAACTTTAGATGCTATATAATAGATAGGCCACAGACGAAATCCCCCCTACATGCACGCAGCAGGTTATTCTATTGCTTATTTCAGCTTATTCTATTGAGTAAAGTACGTAGATTGCAGCGCCTTCCGATTTTTCGGGCAGCCCGAAACATTTCAAGAAGAAATGAATAGTAAAAAAGTCGAACAACTATACTATAGAAACAGGTAGAAGTCCCTTCTCTGCTCCCCAGTTAAGGAAGACACCGGTTAACTGCAGGGGGAGGAGAGAATGGAAATCTGGAAGAGGAGATTGTTTTAATTAATGCCTAATCAGGCTAGTCATAGCTTTCGGGCTCGTTCGGGCCCGGGTTCTATCTTGCCATTGTAAAATTCGAGCTCCGGCGGGTTGGGGCTCTAAATTCTTAAAACTGAGCCCGAACTCGACACTGCTGAGTATATCTACGCTTTAAGAAAAGAGGGTACGATAGTTTGGGTTCCCTCCCCTTTGCCACAGGGCAAAGGCCAAGAAAAGTTGCGAGGGAGAGAGCGATAGAGACAGCAATAGCAGGGGGATGAGGGGGTAGCTGCCCCCGCACTCATTTGCGTGCAGGGGCGAAACATCACATCCCCCCTCACTTTTCTTCTTTTTTAAATAATTGTCCGTAATCAGAAATCGGATAATACTTATTTTAATTTCCCGCCATTTAAAATCCCTTCTGATAAAACAAATTATTGCTTTTTAAAAGTACTTTAATCATTAATCATCTACAACTCTGAATTTCTTAGATTCTAGGCGCGGGTTAAACTGTCCTTGCTTTCTAGTATGATTCCCGTCACGCGGGTTAAACATTCCTTGCTTTTCCAGTATGCGAACGAAAACGTTTCACGAAGTACCAGTCTTATTAAACAGTTATCCTGAAAATTGTGATTTTGGGAAAAGAGCAGGAGCTTTTTTTTTATTTCACTTAAGTACAATAAAATCAATCGTTTTTCGAGAAAGAAAATTGAAGAAAAAGAAAAGAATGAGATATACAAGGGGCAACATGAAAGTATAATGCCTCCCCCTTAATAACTTTTGAAATTTTGAAGTGATTTTAATGAAACTGCACTGACATATGTACTATGATATGTTACCAGTGTGGGAACAATTTTTTTAGAATCGGAAATAAAAATCATGAATGACAGAGAAAAGCAGCGAGCCCTAATTGGATTCCTGGAAAAAGAGGGATGTGAGGCTACGGAAATCCACAAAAGACTCCAGGCAATGTATGGAGCTGCCACAATCGATATCTGTAATGTCCGAAGATTGATGAAGATGCTTCGAGAGGGAGAAAGTTCAGTGTCGGACAAACAACGGAGTGGAAAACCCGCAACTGCAGTGACAGATGCCAACAGGCAACGAGTGAAAAACCTCATCACAGCTGATCGTCGTGTCAGCATCCAGGAGTTGCAGCAATAAACAGTGCTCACTATGTGCAGACATTGAAGAAGCTAAAGGAAGCTATCGGAAGGAAAAGACGTGACATTCCACTTCATACCCAGCAGAAACACAAATGTTGGGAAACTGCTGGTCACCAGCTGGCAGTGATGGGTCACTGCTGGCTGAAATCTGCCACTCACGGTACGATAGCGATCTGTTGGTAGCAGCGCCATCAGTTGGCACCCATTGATGGCTCTGCAGCATCGCCATGTACTACGAGCCTAAACGCAAGTGCCACTAGTGGCCCGTAGCTGACAACCGAAGCAACCCCAACAGGAGGTGGAAGCAGAGGGACTGCGCATGCGCTGAGGCAACACGTGCAGTCTTTTGTGGTACCAGTTAGTTGAAGACGACGCGCTCGCGTTGCTTTAGTGGATGTTAAGAAACAAAAAAAAAAAAACATGTGTTAGAGAGACGGATTAATTTCCTAATGAAATGCCGCGTCAACGAAGATTACTGTCGGAGGAAAATATAAATATTTAATGAACTGTAAGAATAGTCAATCTCGTGTATTTATAGAAACTCTTTTCGTTGCGAAATTTCTGCATTAATACACGAAGAATCAAGAATACACACAGCCATGAAACACACTCATTCTATTCCCATGAATAACAAGAAATAACTTCTGTATAATCTTCATACACTAAACCACTTCAAACAAGTCCTGGAAAGTAAAAAAAAATCATAAAAAAATCGTCGTGTTGGAAAAAAATTATATTTATACGAGTACAAAATGGATATTTTCGTTACAAAATTTTCTAGTATTTGAAAAAAAAAACAACAAAAAAAAAAAACAACGCTATGTAAATATAATGTACTCATCCATGCATTGAATACACAAGATTCGAGGAATTCGCTGCTAAAAATAACCGGAAGTAAAATAAAATATCATTCTTATTTAGAACAAATGTAGCTTCGGACCGTGGAAAAGAAATATACAGCGTTAAAAATTTAACAGAATGTGACATGGATGTGTAAATATTTTAACTAAACAATCGCCTTCCAAGACCAGGGGGACAGCACAAAACTTTGGAAAACGTCTTTAAGTTGATACACTCGTTGAAAGTGAGTGAAGTTCCTTTAAAACAAATGAAAATCGTTACGTTGAAAAAATAAATTTATTAATTATACGAAACGTACGTTTACGAAAACGAACTCGCAATATTGCGAAATTAAAAAGAAACCCCTTAATTTCACATCGCGCAAGAGAGGCTCACCTCCAAGCCGACGGTCACGCGTGACAAACTAGTCTAGTGCTAAGAGCATCCGCTTCGCACACCAGCAGTCCTTGGTTCGATACCAGATCCGTCGATTGATTTGCCGAACCTTTTGAGGAAATTTCTTCAGCTCCGTGACATGTAGGAGTAAAAACAGTTGTGTGCGTGATTGCCGGCTGCCACTGACGGACTACATTAGGCTAGCCATCATTTATGACACGTACTTGCAGGGCCTCTTTAGGGCCGCTTGTGGCAGCCACAGCCTGTGGTGGATAACTGATGGCCCTGTCCTGGCATATGACAACTGATGGGGTGCCAGCTGCTGGCCTAAATAGCTGGCCCATCTGGTGGCCGCGGGGACATTTTATTGACGGTTCACGTAACGGCAACATAGTGCTGGGCCAGTGTTGGTACTGCTGGCGGCCAGCAGTGGCACAGTACTGGCCCAGCAAGACCGTTTTTGCTGGGTAGTGTTGTTTTGCACCATGATAACGCACGTCTCCACACCTCAATGGAGACTTCACAGGCTGTTGATAAAATTGGGCGGACGGTGATGTCCCAACCCCCCTACAGTCCTGATTTGGCCTTTTTCCTATTTGCCCGTTTGAAAAACCCCCTTCGTGGGGAACGTTTCGACGATGTGACAGACATTAAACAGGCTGTGAACTCATGGGTGAAACGACTGTCTCAGGAATTTTTCTAAAATGGAATTTACCAAAGATGGCGGAAATGTATAGAAAGTGATGGACAATACTTTGAATAGGCTAGCATTATTAATATATGTCCAAGTATTTTGCCACCAAGTTTCACATTTTTGCTGCTACAAATAAAAATCTTATGACGGAGATGCATTACTTTCATGATGCCCTTTGTATTTTTATTGTTATATTATTTGATGTATAATGTAACGGCTATAGTTCTTGGAATTCATACCAATATGGAGGTGTTCAAATCAGTACCTTTTAACATCCCTTATGGTATCAGTAAAATGTCTTATATCGGAAAACCACACAAAACTCGAGGTATATACTAATTTAGATTTTATCGATGTAAACATCTTATCTGTAACATTCCAAATGACGCCATCACGTCCTGTTTTACCAAAGCGCAATAAGTTTTATGATCTGACCAAAAAATACATATTCTGATATTTTGCCCCCGTTGTCAAAAAAATAGCTCCGACGCGCCTGATAGTTAGTTAAGAAAATAGTCGAAGAATGATGTTGATGTACCACCGCTCGATAGTGGGTTTCGTTTGGGGGAGTACGTCAGAGCATTGAGTAGAAAGAGATTGAGATGCTTAGCCCGATCGTGAGTTAGCCAGCGAAGTCGATCATTGTATGTCGTGCAGAAATCCCAGCCGATCCCCGTACCAGAGATGAAGATGAGTTACGTTAATTTGGTTTGTTCTTCCAGGTTAACGTAGTAAAATAAAAATAATAGGAGGTTTAATAACTTGTTGGTGCATAATCTTTGCATACTCTTTGTTAATAGCGAGCACAGTCCTACGTGGTTGAAGATAATAATAACTATGAGCTATAATGTTTATGTAATCCTTTTAGATCTCTTAAAACACTTTATTATTTTCTTTACTTAAATGCAGAAGGTTGTCCTCAGCTTTGCAATTCTTCCTGCCGGTTTTTCTGAAACCTAAATTTCCTTCCGAAAATCGCTTTTTATACCTTTCTCACTTTTCGGTCATTCCCTCGTCTCCTTCTCGCGCACGTGGAGAAATAACCCTATCCCCTCGGCTAGCTTAAGACGTGCAGGCCAACACCTAAGGCGTTTCCTCGCTTGCCTGTTTTAGCTCCTCCCTTGTTCCCACGCAAACTCACCCCTTCCTTCCACAAAAACATGGTATCGCCGGCGTCGGTCTCACAAAACTTCAAAGTTGAAATTAAAAGGGCTTGCGCCTTCAGTCGGCTGCTTTGAAATTAAGAATGTAAAAGCGCCAAATGAGCTCACCAATGCGTCTACGAAATACAAAGGCCCAGACCCTTAAGATGAGACATCCTGGCGTTACTAAATAAACTGTTTCCATACCGGGGTGCCGAAGCAAACTTTTCTCACGCATCGGGGAAACAAAAGCAATGAAGCAGGAAAGCGAAATAAAAGTTGCGAAATGAGATTTAATAACTTTGCCAAACATTCTAGTATTAAATCTCCGTAACATGTGGTCTCTTATTATGTGGTCTCTTTAGCTAACCGTAAATGTATTTATTTTGAAAATTAATGTAAGTAACATTGCCGTCTATGCACGATAAAATAGTTTAAAAATCTTTAATGTAAAAACACCTTAGTCATAAAAGTATTCACATAAAAGGCAGACTAGAATCTTTCAGATCCGCAACGGATCCATCCTCAGGTGTAAGTCTGATGGTTAGAACAGCAGGATATATACACAGTAGGGTGAGATACAAAAATTACGTAGAGTGTAATGAAAGCATGTGCACTACAGAAACAAAAGTTCAAACAGGTGAGTGTATTATTATTCAAAGTTTTTAAAAATGTTTTTAGAGGCTGCAATCTGTAGCAAAATTTTCCAGGGATTATGAATGATACTTGGATAATCGTCGTTACAGCATTGGTGGCGATGAGCGAAAATCTGTAGACTCTCAGTAAGAAGGGTTAGATGCTTAGATTTGGGAGTGGTGAGAATTTTGGTTTTTCCCACAATGGTTGGAAAGGTTCGTTAAGTAGTAAACGTGGTATTGCTGTATTGGAAGAACAAGTTTTTATATTATATTTGTGTTCTTTAAGGCGAGTACTCAGATTACGAGTTGTTGAACCGATGTAGATTAAGTCCTTCGTTCCAGGTTCGATAGCTTTGAGAGGAATTGCATAGATTCCATGTTGGTCTGATAGCTGTACGGGATCTCTGTCTTTTTTGATGAAAGAGTAGATATTGCGTGCTTTTATTCCAAAATTAAGATCAAAAGGTTTACAAATATTTTTCAGAGTGTTTATAACAATCGGGATATAAGGTACAGATCCCACATAGCGAATGTCACGTTTATTAATGTTAATTAAGGAGCAAGTGGTACGTTCTTGAATTTTTTGCAGGATCCTATTGACAGTATGTGGTGTATATCCAAAGGCTGAAGTGAGGTCCCTGATTTTATCAATTTCTGCATTATATAGCTCAAGGGTTGAAGAATGTGTTTTTGCACGGTTTAACATAAAACGAAGTGAGGAATGTTTTTGAGATATGGGGTGAGAAGATGTTTCAGGGATCATAGAGAATGAAGCAGTAGGTTTTCGATATACTGAGGTGATAATATTGTGGTTATTTGCTTCACGTCTTATCAAAATATCTAGGAAAGGTAATGTTAAATCAGATTCATGTTCAGTGGTAAAATTTATAGAGGGGAATTTAGACGACATGGTATCAGTGAAAATATTCAGATCAATGATAGATGAAGGCCAAAATAGTAAGATATCGTCAACGTATCGAATGTATAATAATGGTTTAGTGTAGAAATTTGAAAGAACATCGTTTTCAAGGGGCTGCATTAGTATTTCTGCAAGAATTGGGGAGAGTGGGGATCCCATGGGGGCTCCTTCAGTTTGACGGTAAATGGTCTCATTAAAACGGAAGAATGATCTATTATAGACAAGACGGAGTGCACATAGAATAGCTTGTATTTCAGACTCTGGGTATAAAGCTACCTGCATTTTATCGACTATGAGGTTATGGACGGTTGGAATGGGAATATTTGGGTATAAGGAAATAACATCCATAGATAGCATAATAAATGGGGTGGTGATGGGGGAGATGGAACGAATTCGAGTTAAAGCTTGGTGGGAACTAGTAATTGAATAATTGGAGGTGGTGGTAAATTGAGAAAGAAAAGAAGCTAAAGCCTGTTCAAGAGGTCTAGTAGGTGAGGCATAGCCTGATACAAGGGTTCGGAGGGGATAGCCATCTTTGTGCAATTTCAGTTTGCCAAAGAGTTCTGGGACTCTGGGTCCTATTGGGGGGTGTAAGCATTTAACAATGTTGGCGGGGAGCGAGTCTAGAGATCTTAGCTTCCGAATTGCGGCAATGGAGGCCGGGGTCGGATCTTTGTTGCAGATGACGTGGGGAATATTGTTGATAGCTGATTCCATTTTGACGATGTAATCAGATCTGTCCAACACAATAATCTGTGAGCTCTTGTCTGCTGCAATAATTGAAATGTTAGGATTTTTTTATGAGGACACGTAGTTGTTCTTGTTCATCAATAGCATTTTGTTGAGTGGTTTGATTATGTCCAAGTGTAGAATCAAAGGATTTAGTGGCACTCACCATTCTACAGCGAGAATTCTCTTGAAAGGGTTCCGGCAGATGTTTAAGAATTGATTCAATTTGCGGAATTAATGAAAAAATATTGAGACGTGAAGCAGGATAAGCAAATTTTGGACCGTGATTAAGAGCTGCTAATTCTGTGGAGTTCAAGATCAGATTACTGAGATTCAAAAAAGGTAATGATGATTGGGTAGTTGAGGTGTTCGAATTTTGCACAGGTTTCCTTACCCTGTAACGTAATTGAGTTTCATCAGCAACTAGATTCCGTAGTTTGTTAATATTAGTTTTTTGCAGTTCGAGTTCCCGAGAGAGACAAGAAGCATAGACTGTTATGAGGGCTCTGTTTAACAAAATAAGAGGAATTGAAGTCGTAATGTGTTTGTAAGATTCATAAGTACGTCGATTGAGGAAGTCTATATAACCTCTTTTTTGCCTGATAATGCAGCGGAGTTGTTTAGTCTCAGAAGTCTTTAAAATTATGCTGTCTCTCGGAGATATGGGTTTTTGATGAAGTAATAAGAATTTAGGGTTAATGCCAAGATCTCAACAGTTTAGTAAAAAGGTTAAGTGCATACTTTCAGCGGTCAATCGTTGCCTCCATTTCCCAAAAGTCTTCACCACGCTGTTCATAATGACAAATAATGATCGAAATATATAACATATACCAGTGAGCAGCGTTCGTTGAGTCCGTAAAAACACTTCGTGCTGGAGGTTGAAAATTAATGTAAGTGCATTGCCGTTTATTTTATTTCGCTTATGTGCATGTAGTGGAGTAAGGCCATGTCCGAGTGCAGGAAAGTTAATAATGTAAGCAGCTTAACCTATCGTAAAAGTAATTGTAATGTTTAAACTGTTCGTTAGTATCAGGCATTGAATAATTTGTTTCCAAAACTTAATATGTTCATTTAAAAGTAAACGTACATTGAAATACGACCGTACCCAAAATAAGTCGCATGGCAAACTTATAACCCCATATTTGTTAATTAAAAATTGCTAAACGTTATCGAAAGGTTTCATCGCATCATTTCAATATTTGTTTTATTCCATTGTGTGCATATGAAGCATAATTCAAATGGTGAACACTCGTGGTAATATTTTTGGATAATAATAGCACATAACATTATTGCGGCACTCTTATCTCCCCACGCCAGTGAAGGAGAAATGGTGAAACACAAGCCGTACTTTCTTGTATCCTTTATACACTATCTACCAACAAGTAATTGGACACCCCTGCAATCGACGATATCTGCGGTCCTGATACACGTCACGGCCGCCACCGTTAAATATCGTGTGGGAAACAACCACGCAACCAGTCGCGTGCACGATGCCACGCAGTTCGGAGCTCTCCGATTTCGAGAAAGGTCTAATCGTCGGGTATCACAGAAATGGCAGATCCATACGTGACATATCCAGAGAGTTGAAGTACCCAAAATGGACAGTGGCCTACGTGATTGGCAAGTGGAAGATGAGAGGTGACTGCCGGAATGTGCCCCGACCCGGCAGAACCACAAAACTGGGAGTTAGAGACCGACGGGTGTTGGCCAGAGAAATTCGGAAGAACCGCACCAAATCGATGGGCCACATCCGCGAGGAGTTTCAACAGATTAATACCATCCGTAAGGAAGCCCATCTGCTCAGTTATCATGGACGTGCTGCCGCCTCAAGCCTTTGATCACCAAGTCCAATAGCGCTGCTCGGCTAACGTGGTGCAAAGAACGTAGACAGTGGACCGTTGAACAGTGGAAACAGGTTCTCTAAAGCGACGAATCAAGGTTCACCCTCTACCGTTCGGATGGCAGGGTCTGGGTTTGGCGTCCGCCTGGAAAACGCCTCCTGCCGGAATGTATTGTGCCAACTGTGAAGTTCGGCGGCGGTAGAATTATGATATGGGGTTGTTTCTCCTGGTATGGCACGGGACCCTTGGGCGCAATTCTTGGTAGACTCAACGCCGAGACCTACTGCACCATTTTGGATGACCATGCGCTTCCTACGTTGTAGCAGTTTTACGGGGTGGACCCATGTTACTTTCAGGATGACAATGCCACCTGACGGGTTGCGAGGTCCACCATGGCTTGGTATGGTGACAATGGGGTTAATCGAATGGACTGGCCTGCGCAGAGCCCGGACCTTAACCCTATCGAGCACCTCTGGGACGAGTTGGAGCGTCGACTTAAGGGGTGCCCCTACCGTCCGAAATCGGTGAAGGAACTGACCTGTCTTCAAGCCGAGTGGAAGAAAATACCTCTAGCCGTCGTACAAGGCCTGGTTTAGAGTATGCCCCGGAGGGTCGCAGCTGTAATAGCCGCTCGTGGAGGCTCCACCAACTATTGAAGGTGAATAAACTTCGTTTTCCTTTGCTATCACAGGTGTCCAATTACTTGTTGGTAGATAGTGTATATACAAGGGGTATTTTTACTATACTAGACGATCGTTTATATTTATATCACTAAGTTCCCATTTTATGTTCCCATAGTCCCCAGGTAATCTCTCGTTATAACATTGGTACCGTTAAATCTTTTCGATATAACAGCTGCTTCTCCTATGTTTAATGAAAAATACGGCAGTGCAGGGTAGATGGGGGCTTCAGGCTGTTTCGTTTCCTCAGGAGAAGAAGAAAGAAGTGAAAGGGAAAATAGATGCGTTTACAAATGCGACAAAGCAAAATAGCCTTGTGGACAAAGAGGAAGGAAGGATAAATTGGCCAGTTTTGCTTTTGAGTAAAACCAGCTTCTTGTTCTCGGTTATTAACAAGGTTATATAGGTACACCAGTAATATTTTGTTAACCCCACACAGGTTATTCAATATTTAAAATTTCATAAAAGTTGCAATGTCATAAGGAAGGCTCCCCGATGCCTTGCTTTTATAAGGCTTGAGCCAGACCTTTTCGACACGTGGCGATTTTCTTTTATTTCAAAACAAGATTGTGAACTTATTCTTGACACATAGGATGATTTTTTAATTCTGTGTTATGAAAAACTGTCGAGGGAACCAATGCCAAAATATTTCAATTATTTTTGTACGAAATAATTATTCGACTTTCGATGCCTTCTTCAAGAAAGAATTAATGATGGTAAACAGCGGTATGATTGAAAATTTTTCGTCACATTATTTAGAGTTTACCCTAAATGAATTAAAAGTGCGTTTGCAACGGATTAACAACATGATAAATTGCAATCATATTCACTTTATCTTGGAAGTTCCTAACTTGGTGCAAAGCCTTTTCGCACCTTCGCAGTCGAAGCGAATTCTCGTTTCTGAACATGCAGTAGTGTTCTCAAACGGGGAGCTAAAGGAAATGGTAAAGAGAGTGGAAACGAAGAGCAATATCTGATATGCCTACTGAAGATTACTTGCTGGTGTGGACTACGGTTGACTGCGAAACTTGCTCTCGGTGCGTTATATTGTGGAGTGAGTGAGGGAGCTTTTACGAGGCAATCTGCGTAAGGGGAATAGCAGGAACGCAACAGGGGAGGACTTTCCAGTATAAGCGAATTACTAGGAAGCACAGAAAACGCTTTCTATTTTTAGCAAACCCCAAACGCGAAGCTTTAAGTATTCATTTATGAGTCTCAAAGTAAGAATGGTCCAAATGCCACCCCTCCACTTAGCACTTCCTCCAGAAAGCTCTGGTAAGGGGCTCGTAGGCGGATGATGATGAGGATAGTAGTGACTCGTTGCGGACGAAAAGCTCAAAAAAACTGAGGCAGCTGTACTAAAAGAGATAGTCCGAAAAACTAATCATAAAATATTTAATTGAAACTAGATTTTTTTTACACTATTTACGAGCAATTTGAAAGCAAACTCAGTACAGTTAGCAGCTGTTTTTAGGGGGGGGAGAGATTGGGGAAGTTAGTGCTGCTCCAGGGACGTACTGATAACTTCCACGTTGGTCGGAGGGAGGGGGGGACCACATATGGCTAAGAGAGCCTATGGCATCAGCAAAAAGTTTTTTACAAAATCTTTTGTGGAAACGTTAAATGAAACTGGTTGAAGAAATAGTCAGGAATTTTGACGGCAGCTTTGAATGAAGTATTAAAATATTTTTTTTTTCGCGGTTTTAGCTTTTAAAAACTAGATGGCGAGAAAGCATTATCTATTCCAAACCACTTGAGGCCCATTTTAACGGTCATAGTAATGGTTCCTATATATGTATGTAAGCAAGAGAATATGAAAGAAATAGCATGTTGAATTTTTTATATAAATGAGGACAAGGTGTTATGTATTACCAGGGGCACAGACTTCAACAAATTATTGGGGAGGGGAGGGGGGAAGCGTGAAAAGATCAGACATGGGAGGGGCATGTGTCTTCCACTGTCGGAAGGAAAAATAAAGGGGGGGGAGAATAAACTATGAGATTTGATGTATATTTTAAAACGCTACTGTAATTGCTCATCAGCAAATGAACAAGGAAAGGGAAGCCGCGCCGGTGGCGCAGTGGTCTAAGCGCTGCTCCTGACCATTCGTCAGTGATGGGTCCGGGTTCGAATCCCGGTGAGGCATAGATGTTGTGTTTGTCTTACGGCTATGGTTCTTTCTTCCCTGGAACCAGTGGCCCTAAATTAGTGACGGGCGACTGCTTATAGCCCACTGAGTTGCTCACGGTGGTCGTTTAACCCAAAATAAATTAAAAAAAAAAAAAAAAAAAAAAAAGGAAAAATGTTTTTTGCAGGATATTAATATTTTTAAAAACAAATTCAGCCTGTGATTTTATGAAAACATCGAAAGAGATTTTATTTCCAAACATTTATACAAAAAAAAAATGAGAAATTATCTGTGTTATATAAAGAACAAGAAGCGCAAAAAATAAAGACGCTAGATTTTATACGTTTCTGTATTTTTATTTATTTTATTTTTGATAATTGTTTTAAACATTTACCACATAT
Source organism: Macrothele yani (assembly GCA_039090855.1). Lineage (NCBI taxonomy): Eukaryota > Metazoa > Arthropoda > Arachnida > Araneae > Macrothelidae > Macrothele > Macrothele yani. The sequence continues at coordinate 14,287,741 of CM077012.1, forward strand.
CACAAGAACATGTCAAACAAAATACGTGGCTGGCAATCTAGTTTATCAAATGAGCAATGTTGAATATGGAAAAAAAGTTTACTTATTTTGGTATTTTAATTTTTTGGAAATAAATCACTTTGGCCTCATAAGGTCCTCCTTATGAAGCTCAAGCGATTATTTAATCGAACAGGACGAAAAATATTTGGTGGGCACTGCACCCCAACTCCCTCCATAATCGGTGCCTATGGGAGGGGGCAGGCGTGAAGACATCAGCCGTGAGAGGGGCGCGTCTCTTCCATTGTCAGAAGGAAAATAGAAAAAAAGGCAAAAAGGTAAACTACGCGATTTGATGTATGTACATTTTAAAACGCAATTGTAATTGCTCAACAGCAAATGAGCAAAAAAACAAAAATATTCTTTTGCTGAATATTAACATTTTAAAAAATGAACTTCAGCCTGTGATTGTATACAAGTATCCAGATGTTATTTTCAAACGTTTATAAAAATAATGAGAAATTAGCGCGATTACTCATAGAACGAGAAGCGCAAGAAATAAAGGGGCTAGAAATTGTTTCTGTATTTTTATCTTTCTTTCAATGAGAGACAGGTGTATTTTTCGAACCAGATAAGAAGGAAAAAGTTTGTTGTTAGCAGTGAAGAGGTGTGGCTGTCATAATTGACAATTTTGTGTTTTCTTTGCACGGGGAGGGGGGATTCCTGCCGGGTCGAATTAGGGCTATCGTCAAAGGTGTAACTGTGAATAATTTTGAAGAAAGCACAGCACATGATTGCCTGAATAGCACGGGGAAACATATATAGCTTTAAATTCGTATTCAATGCACCCTCAAGTGGATGCTCCGGACTCGAGGACCCCCCCCCCCTTACAATTGTTTGCACATAACTGCGCATCATTCAGAATATAATGAAGTAAAATATGTTCTCCTGTGAACGAAGAAGCAGACACGTCATTTTTTTCTTCATAAGTGTCAAGAGAGAAATATTTACAATGTGCAAAACATGATAAAAATTGTGGCATTACGTTAAGTGTTTTTTCTTTTTTAAGAAAAATAATTTAAGTAATTTTTTTTTGTGCTACAGTTCTTGCTTGTTACTTATTTGTTCTGCATTTTCGTTTAAATTGAGTCATTAGACACTGTCATACGGCAGTAACGTGTTTTGAATGTGTGTGACCGTGAGGCATTTCAAAGTGGCTGGGGCCTTAGTTCTCTAAAAGAATAGAATAGAATAGAATTTGAATGATATGATTAGCTTTGGGATAACTGTTTTGTAGTATTTTCTATTGGTATAAAATCTGGGCAGAGTCATTGTAATTACCGTGTAAATATTTGTGTGTTACATGCAATTTGTTTTTGTTTTTTCCTGATGCACAACTTCGTCGCTAGAGGGCGTAAATGCAAATGATATCTAATTCAAAATATATTTTATTCCATACATTTGCTTCCAAATATCCGATTGAAATTTTTTTTGCCTTCTTTTCGATGCCATTTATAACGAACACTATTTTCTTTTTCAAGTAATGTATAGATTTTCCGCTATGGAGGGCGTAAAAATAAATTGCGTTTTCCCCAATGTCTCTGCTTCTAAAAGTCCAATTTGAAAATCGGATACAGCTCCTGATGGAAAATGTTTTGTATATAATTTCTTATAAAGAATGGTTTGGCCACCAGGGGGCGTAAGTGTTTATTTCTGCTTCTGATGTATTTGCAGAAAATCTAAGCTTCTGAAAACTCGATTGAAAAAATTCGCGTCTTGGACTCATACCGCTCTCCTCGGTAAACCTTTTCAGAATACTTTATTCTTAAAATAATGCATAGCTTTTCCGCCATGGGCGTAGATGTATATCTTATTTTTGTTGATATCTCTGCTTCTGAGAGTCCGATTTGAAAAATTCTTTCTTTGTTTTAGAGCGTTTCCGGTGCTAAATGTTTCTTATATAATTCCAATATTTTCTTAACGCACACGTGTGCCGCTAAAAGGTGTAAGTTCGCGTTTCCGTTTACAGCAATATCCGCGGGACTAAAAACCAGATACGAAAAATTCTTTTTCGGTCAGATACTAACTATGAAAACTGTATTTTCTTCCCAAAATAATCCACAATTTCGCCGCTAGGACGGGCCAATGTGTAATCGATTTTTCTCAATATCTCTGCTTCTACATGTACCATTTAAAAAATTATCTCGACTCCTGATTCCATTTACCTTGTGGAACACTTTAGGTTAGTATTTGAGGAATTTCGTAGTTCACAGTTCTGTCGCTAGGTGGTGTATTTGTACTTCCGTTTGCAGTTGTATCTCCGCTTCTAAATCCCCTATTGAGAAATTTCTTTACTGTATATCATTCGCTATAATAGAGTTGTGGAGCATTATCCTCTTAAAATAAGGCCAGATTTCCTGCAAGAGGGCGTAAAGGTCAAAACCTTTTTCTCGCTATCTCTGCTTCCGGGAGGCGTACTTGAACAGTTTTTCCCTTAGCATAGCTTTTTCCATGAAGAGTATTTTTCGTCAACTTCTCCATTATGCAAAATTCTCCCGCTAGAAGGCGTAGATTTATGTTTCCTTCTATATTTTGTTCTTTTAACTGCTCAATTTGGAAATATTTGTCTCTGACCCCCCCTTCCCCCTTCTGCTATGAGAAACTACTTTTTGTGCGCCATTTGTTAACTTCTGTAACACCTTTTGGCCCCCTGCGGAAGTAAGTAGCTGTTTCTGTTTCTGGATGTTTTATCCCGATGGTAGAAATCTGTTTGATTTTTTTTTTTTCTAACCGGTGTAAAATACGAACTTCCACGCACAACAGTGCGGAATCGTACATTGACACTTAATGACTTAGCGTGTGGGTGAGTGATGTAGAGGAGTAGCGTGAGAGATATTGAAGGAGTATGACATGCCGAGCTTTGGCTGAGACGACAAGTTTAGTATGTACCGCGGAGTGTATTCCAGTTTATGTTTTTGTGTAAAATAGTAAGTAATAAATGTTTTGTGTTGTGATCGAGTGTCTGTGATGTTACAGACCAAAGAAAGAAGTGGAGGCACCGACGAGATGTGAGCTTCGCGGCGTTTTTATTACCGTGGGAATCGATGAGTTGAAAAATCTTCAAGCGTGAGAACGAACCGACGCAACAGGGATATTTTTTCCCTCTTTGTTATGGGAAGAACAAAGGATGGTGACTTTTGTTTTTCGAAATTAGTTTGTGAGAAAACAAACAAGTTCCGTATCGGATTTACACTTCATTAGATGTTTATGTAAGTACTGTTTTTGTTGTTGTTCTTAGAGAATTCAAAAGGAATGAGATATCAAAGCAAGCTTTTTAGAAGTTTCCGGGCACGGAATTAAATAGAAGGAAATAATTTCTGTCAAGAAATAGTACATTCAGATCAACTGTTTGAGACTAGAGTATAGGTAAATGTAGAATATTGTTGTAAACAATTTCTGTAAACGTATACACATATACGATAATAGAAGGAAATAATTTCTGTCAAGAAATAGTACATTCAGATCAACTGTTTGAGCCTAGAGTATAGGTAAATGTAGGATATTGTTGTAAACAATTTCTGTAAACGTATACACATATACGATAATAAATAAACATTGGGTACACGTAGAACTTGTCTAAATTCAACATTGTTGAAATGGCTTTCTTAGGAAGAGCTCGCAAAGAAGAACTTCTGCAGTTGGCGGAAGAATTGGGTATAGAAGTTACGCCAAATATCAACATTCTGGATTTAAAAAATGAAATTGTCAACTTTGAAGGTTATGAAGAGGATTTCGTGAAAGAATTTTTGGCAGGTATAAAAGAGCGTAGAGAAACAGAAAGACAAATGGAATTGGAGCTTGAAAAACGTAAACAAACAGAAAGACAAATGGAATTTGAGCTTAAAAAACTCAGAATAGAAGCTGGACGTCAGCCGCTGGGAGGCAGTTTGGAGCAAAATGGAAATGCTCATAAACCGAGATTAGAACTTCGTCATTTGATGAAAACATTTGACCCAAAAGACAGTGATATAAGTATTTACTTAGTTTTATTTGAAAGGCAAGCACAACAAGTAGAAATAAAAAGGGAAGATTGGGTCGCGAATTTGATAGGACTTTTGCCCTACGAAATATCACAATTGACTGCCAGAGAAAATGTGGAAGATGCTAAAAACTATGAATATGTTAAAAGGTTACTTCTTAAAAGATATAAGTTAAGTCCAGAGAAATTTAGATTGAAATTTGTACAACACATGCGTACATCAGAGAAGACTTGGAGAGATTTCGCCTTCGAGTTAGAAAATTATTTTAATGAATGGATTTCAGGACTTGAAATAGGCGATTTTGAAGGGCTAAAAAAATTAATGATCACAGATCTATTGAAGCGGAGAGTGATTATAGAAATAAGGGAGCATTTATTTCTATAAGCACTCTGCGATAAATGGTCAAATATTGTTTCACCTTCAGATTTGGCTGATATGGTGGACAATTATGAAAGTGTAAGAGGAGGAACCAAGAAAAATTCGTCGAATGAATTTTGTGCTTCAAAGAAAATGCAAGGCAGTGAGAAAAAAAACTAGAGATAACTATGATAGGGGAAATTTTATGAAAAATGGATTTTATAACAAAACTTATGTTAAGTCAGATGTAGGACAAGGGTGGTCAAATCGGAATGTATCTCAGAATGAAGAAAAGTATGATCGCAGACGGAAGTATCAATGTTACGAGTGTGAATCTTATGATCACATTCGACCTCAGTGTCCGAAGCTAAAATCGCCGAACTCGGGAAGCGTAAATAGAATCAGAGAGGAAACTGAAGGGGATCTCTTGGCACCCTATACCTTTGAAGGAAAAATAAATGGAGTTACCATGACTATTCTCCGGGATACAGGTTCATCAGTTGATATCATTTGTTAAGAGTATGTGTCGCCAGGTGAGTTTACTGGAGAACATGTGTGGGTACAGCATCTTCTGGATGAACAAAAGGTTTGTTTACCATTGGCAGCAGTTGAACTAGAATGTGAATTAGGTCATGTTGTAACTAGGCTGCAATGATTAGGAAGTCGCTAGATCAAGGTAGATATTTACTTGGAAATAAGACTGCCGCTTTGTTAAAAAAAATTGATATGGAGTGGCCACTTAATTCAGAACAGGTAATGTTGTGGTTACTCGGTATCAAGAAAAACAGAAACGAAACAACGAAGAGAGAAATTCAGTAAAGAATGATTCAGGGAAGAAAGAAAAACAAGCCCTCAAAGGAGAGGCTGTGGGTTCCGAAGAATCAGATGAATTAGAAGAAGAAATTCTGCCATTGAGGCATGATGAAGATAAAGCCATGTTAGAGTTGGTAAAAATGGATTCAAAAAGTTTCATGAAAGATCAACGGCAAAGTTTGGAATTGAGAAAAATTCTCAAAGAAATAGAGAAAACAGATTTTAAAAAGGCAAATGGTTGTGCTGTACTAAGAAATGGGATGTTGGTGAAGAAGAAGATCAACAAGATTGGCGAAGAGGGAGATCTTGTTGTTGTTCCAGAACAATATAGAGAACAAATAAAAAACATGTGTCATGAGGGAACTTCGGGGCATTTAGGAGTGACAAAAACCAAAGACAGACTAGCGAAGTATTTTTATTGGCCTAACCGTTATAAAGACATTGAAGAATTTGTGAAATCTTGTGATTCATTCCAACGTGCTGGAAAAGCTTGGGACAAAAAGAAAGCACCTTTGAAAATAGTTCCAATTATTCCTGAAATTTTTACAAAGATCAACGTTGATGCCTGTGGGCCTTTGCCCGAGACTTCAAGCGGAAATAGATACATAATTACAGCTATGTGTTTGTCATCCAAATATCCAGATGCGGTACCAGTCCCAGACATAGGATCCAAGTCGGTAGTTGACGCTTTGTTACACATTTTTAGCCGCATGGGATTTCCGAAAGAAATTCAAACTGATCAAGGAGCCAGTTTTGTAAGCATTTCGACACTAGAATTTCTGGAGCGGTTTGGAATAAAAGTTACTCATAGTTCTGTATATCATCCCCAAAGTAATCCGGTAGAACGATTCCATCGAACTATTAAAAGGATGTTGAGAGTTTTATGTCTCGAGTCTGCTCCGGATTGGAAGAAACAGTTACCGGCGGCGCTGTTTGCTTTGAGAACTGTGACACATGAAAGCACAGGGTTTACGCCTGCTGAATTGGTGCATGGAAAAAATTTGAGGACGCCAATGGACACTATTGTATGAAAAATGGATGGGTCATCCTGAAGAAGAAAACTATGTCACTGAATATGTATTTGAGTTAATAAATAGGATGAAAAGATGTCAAGAACTTGCCATTAAAAACATGGAAGTGGCTCAATTGAAAAGAAAATATTGGTATGACAGAAATGCGGTAAAACGTGAATTTCAAGAAGGAGATTTAGTATTGGTTTTTGTTACCTGCAGGTAAAATAAGTTAGCGGAACAGTGGAAAGAACCAGGGAAAATTGAGAAAAAAATTTCAGAGACTAATTATGTAGTAAGCTTTGAAGGCAAAAATGTAAAGCATCAAGTATATCACATTAACATGCTGAAAACATACCATAAACGACCAGAATTTGTGAACTTATTGCCCGGTTGTGAAAATGGTGAAATGGATTTAGAGATTAAATTTCCGCAAGTTGAAAAAAATCCAAATATATTCAACTTCTCTGATATCGAGGAGAACAGTAAACTTCGAGAGCGCCTAAGTGGCCAACAAATTCAGGATCTGAAAAAACTATTATGCCATTACTTGAAAATGTTTTCTAATATTCCAGGGAAGACTCATTTGGTCGAACATGATATCGAGCTAGCTAGTAATGCTATTGTAAGAGTTAAGCCTTACAGAATGTCGCCCAGGCAGATAAATATTCTTAAAGCCGAGATAGATAAAATGCTGCAGTACAAGATTATAGAAGTTGGTGAATCAGACTATACATCACCCATGATTTTGGTAGAAGTACCCGGAAGAGATCCACGCCCATGTATTAATTACAGGCGATTGAATGAAGTGACAAGAACCCAGTTCTATCCATTGCCCAACATAGAAGAAAGAGTCGAATAGGTTTCTGGAGCGAAGTATATTACAGTATTAGATTTAACAAAAGGGTACTGGCAAATTCCATTAAGTGCTAGAGCTCAACGATTGGCAGCGTTTGTGACTACTTTTGGAACGTATCGGCCCTTAAAGATGCCATTTGGCCTTAAGAACGCACCTTATTTCTTTAGCAAAATGATGTCGGAACTTTTGAGAGGCTGCGAAGAGTTTGCCGTACCATATCTAGATGATGTTGCCATTTTTTCCGAAAACTGGGGGGATCATTTGATACATCTTGAAGAAGTGCTACAGAGGTTGCCGAGGGCTTCCTTGACCATAAAACCTTCCAAATGTAAGTTTGCTCAAGATCACGTCTTGTATTTGGGTCATATGTTGGACAAGGATATCGGAAACCAGCGGAACGAAAGGTTCAGGCCATACAAAATTTTCCTACGCCAAAGAACAAGACGCAAGTAAGATCTTTCTTAGGCCTGGCGGGATATTACAGCAGATATATTCCAATGTTTTCTTCGATAGCAGCTCCCTTGACAGACATCTTGAAGGGTAAAAATCGTAAAGAGGAAATTATATGGTCAGAACAATGTGAGGAAGCTTTTGTGGAACTAAAAAAATCTTTATCTAGTTTTCCTGTTCTGTATGCCCCTGACTATGGACGTAGATTTATTCTACAAACTGATGCTTCAGATCAAGGAATGGGAGTTGTCCTCTCGCAAGAACAAGAAGATGGCGCTGAACATCCTGTACTCTATCTAAGCAGAAAATTTTCGACAGCAGAGAAGACATACAGTACCAGTGAAAAAGAATGTGCCGCCATTATATTTGCGGTACAGAAATTGAAATGCTACCTGGATGGTCAAAATTTCCTCATACAAACTGATCATAACCCTCTCGTTTGGTTACGCACCAACGCAAGTTCAAATGCTCGTCTGATGAGATGGGCCCTTGCTTTACAAGCATATGATTTTGTTATAATTCATCGATCGGGAACTATGCACAAAAATGCAGATGGACTGAGCAGAATTCCAAATTTAGATGATCCACCTTGATCATGTGTCTGCTAGTGAAAAAAAAATTTTTTTTTTTTTTTTTGGTTGTGGTATATAATACATAGAAATTGTTGGAAAACACGTAAAGATAATTGTTAAATTAACTCATATATTTCTCTTTGTAAATGGATTGACGACTCATTATGTGAACTATGACTATTGTATTGTAAAATGACAAGAACGTTTTACCACTGGAAAAAGTTCCTCTGGAGTGAGGAGGGGTTGTAAAATACGAACTTCCACGCACAACAGTGCGGAATGATACATTGACACTTAATGACTTGAGCGTGTGGTGAGTGATGTAGAGGAATAGCGTGAGAGATATTGAAGGAGTAGGACATGCCGAGCTTTGGCTGAGACGACAAGTTTAGTGTGTACCGCGGAGATGTATTCCAGTTTATGTTTTTGTGTAAAATAGTAAGTAATAAATGTTTTGTGTTGTGATCGAGTGTCTGTGATGTTACACCGGTTCTACTGACTGTGAATGACTGATAAATTTAATTCGCGTCAGAAAGGAATCAGAAAGCGTGGCCATTGCAACAGAAACAACAGAGAAATTTCCTATATGAACTTTTTTTGTGTTTGTTCGTTTGGGGTTTCTTGACCACCGTGAGCAAGTCGATAGGACTGTAAGCAGTCTCTTGTCCCTCATTTAAGGCCACTGGCTTCGGAGATGGGAGAGAGCCAATTCCCTTAGATATGTACACCACCCATACCTCATCCGGGAAACGAGCCCTTGTCCACTTGGACGAACAGTCACAAGCTAACGTTAAGCTGAGTCAACTGCGCCACGGGGACGGCATAATAAGAAGTGTTACCCACAAACCCCCTTCCCCCTTCTCGGAGACTTATTAAGAATAATATTTGTACACCACAAACTTTATTATCGAACAATAAAATGGCTGGGAACTGACGGGGTTGATCCATCTGGACTTGGGTGTAGCTTCAGTTGATTACATGATCGCGTGCGTACACACGGCTCCAGATGACTCGAAGATTAGGTAGTATTGAGTTTGGTACTCAATCTATGACTCACTCAGACGTTCTTAAACCCGACAGTATCATCTGTTTCATTGCAAAGGAAACAAACATACGTAATAAACATTGAAACACCAAAACGTACGGTTTCCAATTTTATTTCAATTCGTTATATCTCTCAATAACTAAATATAAAACTAACTATAACTACTCTATAACGACTAACTATAATTTGAAGTAGTTATAGTATAGTTAGTTGTTTTACTATAACTACTTCAAATTTCATTTCAATTCGTTATTTCTCTCAATAACTAAATATAAAATTAACTGTAACTACTAACTATATTATAACTACTGACTGTGTGCTTTTAAATTTAATCTACCCATCTAGTGATGTTTTGTAACACTTACGTTTTTTATTATTTGTGTTTTCCTTTCTTTTTTCTCCTACTGAACCAGTCATTTGTCTATGTTGCTTTGAGATTTCCCCTGAACTTTATTAATTTGTTAGGTTTCATTTATTAAGAGTTATGTTTCATGTCTCTGAACCAGGAGTAATGACGAATAAGATGCATTGACGGAATAGTTAATTTTGAAGACAAAATGATGCTTCACCCTCGAAGTTACGCGTTTTAGTTCAAGTACCCTCCAGCAAAATTTCTTGAGTTTGTTCATTTGATATCAATTGATAACTCTTAGCCAAGGCAGATGTGTCAATTGTTATATTTGTTGAACTACATTCCTTCCTTTCTTGGAAAAGATTTAAGTTTTTTTCTAAGGAGTTAATTTTTATGTGAATAGAGTTAAAACTGGGCGAAGTTTTCCGGCGCAAGTCATTTTCACTGAAATGCCAAAAATCGTGGGATACGTACCTAGCATCGTGTAGGACCTCCTCTAGTCCGGCGAAGTGCAGCAACTCGACGTGGCATCGATTCCACAAGTGGCCGAAAGACTTCTGGAGAGATGTTGAGTCATGCCGTCTGAATAGCCGCCCACAGTTATCTGGTATTTGAAGCTGCAGGACCTTTGGTGCGAACTTCACGTCCCATTAGTGCTCAATTGGGTTCATGTCGGGCGAACGTGGTAACAAACACCATCCGTCGGAACTGACCAGAATGCTCCTCGAACCAATTTTGGACAACTTGGGCCCGATGACATGGTGCATTGTCTGCCTGGAAAATCCCATCGTTGTTGGGGTACATGAAGTCCATGAAGACCTGCAAATGGTTACCCAGCAGAGCAACAAAGTGATTACCGGTTAATGACGTGTTTACGAGAAAAAACGGTGCCACGTAAAGAACCACCACCAGCTTGTGCATTGCCACGTTGACGACTTGGTTCCATGGCCTCATGGGGTTTCCGCCACATTCGAACCCTATCATCAGCTCGTAACAACTGGTAGCGTGACTCATCGGATCACGCCACATGTTGCCAGTTTTCCAGGAGTCCAATTACCGTGTTCACGAGCCCAGGTGAGGCACTGTGTTCTATGCCGTGGTGTTAACAAAGGCACTCTGGTGGATCTTCTGCTCCCATACCCCATGGACGCTACACTGACCTGATGGATAAGTCTCTGGTACCTCCTGCATTGAATGTGAATGTCATTTGAGCCAGTTTCGCTTCTCTGTTAGCCTGGGCAATTCTGGTCAGACGCCGGTCATGGTCATTCAGCCCCAGTGGTCGGCCACTGCGCTGTCCACGATGGCTGGTGATGCCTTCCATGAGGTATTCTCGGTACACACGGGACACCGTGGATCGAGGAATGTTGAATGTTCTCACAACTTCGGAAAGTGAAATGTCCCATCCGTCTGGCTCCCATACCATGCCTCGTTCAAACTCCAATAATTCACGTCTGCTGGTGGTTGTTCAACCTGACTCATGAGATTACACCTCGCAGCTGATAAAAATCGTGGCGTGTGTCGAAGCCGTTGGAAGGCAGCGCCAGTTAAAAATTTGCATACTGCTATCCCATTACTTTTGGCACTTCAGTGTACTTTGTTTTGAAGTGCTTCATAATAGTTTTGAAAAATACTGCATGCTAATTTCCTAATAGTACGGTATTTTCCTTCGTATAATTCGCAGTCTGTGAAATTCAGAAAAAAATTCGTGGCAGTGCATAATCCGCAGGCCGTGAAATTCAGGGGAGAAATTGCCATGTAATCCGTACCAGCGATGTAGATCTCAAACCGTTATTTCTTACAGAAAAATCACGCTTCGCGGGATGACCCAGCAGTCCAAAGAAATAGGGGGGGGGATATCTTATTAAAATACCTGTATCTTTAAATGCTTTTCTGTTACTTTAAAGTGAATTAAAAGCTAAAATTATGAGCTGTTTCATCATTACTGCAGTTTCGTAATTGCATTCAGTTCGGTAGCTAGACTTGAGGCACCCACGAACGTATACAACTCTGAGCTTTCTACAGGACTTGATGGCACGCGAGAGGAAATAATATCGCTTTTCTTCTGGAGAGAAGAAAAGCGATATTATTTCCTCTCGTATTTTCTGTCAAAATGCTTGTAAGTAGTAAAAAAAATATTTCCAACTGTTTACGGACCTCCATTTTGGTATTACTTGAAGTTTTCCTGTTTTTAACGCACGTCTGGTATTTTTCCAAACAATAAGACCTCGGTGAAAATACTCCAAATACGTGGCGACAGTTAATAAATAAATACATCGCTCTTTCCACGTTCCAGAAACACACAGCATCCGAAAAATTGTTTTTCAGCCGCCGCTGTGGAATTGAACCAACAGAACTCTCGATATCGCGCAGAGGGCGTTACATTTACCCCACGGTGGCCAACAATCCACGGTGCTATGTGTATTTTTAAGTCAGCTTCTGACATCATAAATCCGTAAGATGGGCTCAGCTACTGAGACGTCTCCATCTGGTGGGCATTAACGGCACTAGCTATATATATTATAGCAGATAAATTCAAAGGGCGAGATCCAAGGTGAAAATACTCCAAATACGTGGGTCGACAGTTAATAAATAAATAAATACATCGCTCTTTCCACGTTCCAGAAACACACAGCATCCGAAAAATTGTTTTTTAGCCTGACTTAAAAATACACATAGCACCGTGGATTGTTGGCCACCGTGGCGTAAATGGTTTTAAGGTGACTATTGATGAAGCATGGATCTTTCTCTTAAGCACGTGGCTGAGCGCAGAACGCGGTGTAGACTTCTTTATGAAAATCACATAGCCGGAGACAGATGGAAATTTATTGTGACTATTGATGAAGCATGGATCTTTCTCTTGTGCACGTGGCTGAGCGCAGAACGCGGTGTGCCGCCCCGGTGGCGCAGTGGTCTAAGGCGCTGGCCTCTGATCATTCGTCCGTAAGGGGTCCGGGTTCGAATCCCAGTCAGGCATGGATGTTGTGTTTGTCTTACGGCACTGGCTCTCTCCCTTCCCTGGAACCAGTGACCCTAAATTAGGGATGGGCGACTGCTTATAGCCCATTGAGTTGCTCACGGTGGTCGTTAAACCTCCAATAAAAAAAAAAAAAAAAAAAGAACGCGGTGTAGACTTCTTTATGAAAATCCCTTACCGGAGACAGATGGAAATTTATTGTGACTATTGATGAAGCATGGATCTTTCTCTTATGCACGTGGCTGAGCGCAGAACGCGGTGTAGACTTTTTTATGAAAATCACTTACCGGAGACAGATGGAAATTTATTGTGACTATTGATGAAGCATGGATCTTTCTCTTATGCACGTGGCTGAGCGCAGAACGCGGTGTAGACTTCTTTATGATAGTCACTTAGCCGGAAACAGGTGGAAATTTATTGTGACTATTGATGAAGCATGGATCTACCTAAACGACTGTAACAACAACAACAAAAAACAGTTCGATTTACTACTGCGAAAGTGCAGAAAAGGACTCAAAAACTTAGTTCCAAGAATCCAAAGAAAGCTTCAGAAAAATATTCATGGTTATTACTGGATTTTCGTATAATGGGGAAATTAAAGTTAAAAGTTAAAAATAATGTTAAAATCAATTCTACATATTACCAAAATGTTCTAACTCCTATATTTAAAGAATAAATACCATTCCTTTGTCCACAGAGCCTTCAAAGAGTTAAACTCCATCAAAATAAGGCTAACAGTCATACATCCAAATTTACCATTTCTGAAAAAACGAGACAGGTAACAAGTCTGTACCTTTCGCTCATACTCCTTGAAAGTCTTCTGATGTGTCACCAATGGACCCTCGTGCTTTTGAACAGCTAAAAAGAGGGCTTTCTAAACCCAGACCTAAAACGATGATTGGACTATGAAAAAGCAGTGGAAGAGGAGTGGAATAAAATACCACTACCAATTTTAAGAAATGTCCTGATTTCTTGGAAATCCAGATGTAGGTTCATAGTCCATAGAAAGAGCCATCAGAACATTTAAGAAAAAATTATTTTATTTCAAAAGTTAATTATAATGCTGTAAAATCATTCTAAAAATTTGTGAGCATCCTCTGTAGTTTTCACTTACAATTTTAAAATGTGTAAGTTGAGCTTCAAATTAATTTCTTGAAGGTAATGCGTTGTACGCTGTAATAAGAGCATTTTGAGTACTCTCCTTTATATCATGACTAACAGGAGCGCACTGGGCCGCAGGGATACCGGGAGAATTTCCGGTGAGCCGCCATATTCTAAGGCTAGTAGACCTTATGCTAACTCAAGAAAAAAAAGTGTATGCAGTTCTTTTTTTCATGTAAATTTGTAGGTCAATATTCTTGTAGAAGAGAACCAAGTTATACTAAAACGACAAAATTTGTTTACCACTTTTTGAAGGCTTCAGAAAGGATAAAAAACATACGTAGCAAATGCCATGTTGTACGAATCATTATGTTTGATACACCTTTGTTCTCTTTCTTACCTTTCAAATTTAAGCTCTGTCCCTTTGGGATAATATCCTCGACCTCAGTCCGCTTTTGCTAAGCTACCAATAGTCTGGAACAGAAACTAGAAATTCATCGTGCACGTTAATACATTGAAGTTCAGCTATGGCAAAATTTTTGAGTTATTGTTTTTTATACAGTATGCGCAGGTTTTTTGGGGGTTTTTTTTGGGGGGGGGGAGCGGGGGTTGAATGAGATCTGCATGTGATTTACTATTTTTTTGGCCTTATGGTTACACGAATTCTTGAAGCCGCCCCGCCCCGGTGGCGCGGTGGTCTAAGTGATGGCTTCTGATCATTCGTCCGAGATGGGTCAGGGTTCAAATCTCGTGAGGCATGGATGTTGTTTTGCCTTACGGCTCTGATGTCGTTCCAGTGGCCCTATATTAGAGAGGGGTGACTGCTTATAGCCCATTGAGTTGCTCACGGTGGTCGTTAATCCCTCAATTAAAAAAAATATTCAACTGCAGTTCTGGAAAATCTATTGGTCTATTGCAACTACAGCAAGGATGCTTTTTCGATTTGAAAGTAAATATATAAAAATTAATTTTCTCCCTCCTTAATTTCTTTCACTTTTTAAATCTGCAGTGAAATTCTTGCCATTCTGGACGTTTTCAGTTTTTTCAAGAAATTTTTTCGTTGTTATTATTATACACTGACGGAAAAAAAAAATCCCAATACCAAGAAGGGGTTGTGTTAGATAAACGACAGTTGGTAGGCGGTGAGAGTACATCTGTAAGATGACGTCTATTCAAATTTCACGCTCAGCGCATACGTGTGGCGCTAGTAGCGCCCCTCGGAACATGCAAAGCAGGTTTGCTGTAAATACGCGCTGTAACGTTCGTGAGCGTTAGTTATCGTTGAGATTCGACGTAGTGTGTTGATGTTGGTCAAGAATGCCTTTAAAAAGACGAAGAAGCCATTATCAACAGCTCACAAAGTTTGAACGAGGTCGGGTAATAGGGCTACGAGAAGGTGGATTTTCTTTCCGCAATATTGCAGAACGACTTGGCAGGAATGTAGCCACTGTGCATGATTGTTGGCAGCGGTGGTCAAGGGAAGGTACTGCCTCAAGAAGACCGGGTTCCGGCCGGCCACGTGGCACTACTGAGAGGAGGGAAGACCGCCGTGTACGGCGTATGGCCGTGGCGCATCGTACCGCGTCTGCGGCAGCAATTCGAGCTGCAGTTGCCACCACAGTGAAACAACGAACTGTTACAAATCGGTTACTTGAAGGACAGCTCCGAGCCAGACACCCTGTAGCGTGCATTCCACTTACTCCAAACCACTGCCGTTTGCGACGTCAGTGGTGTCAAGCTAGAGCTCATTGGAGGACGGAGTGGAGATCTGTTGTGTTTTCTGATGAAAGCTGGTTCTGCCTGGGTACCAGTGATGGCCGTGTGTTGGTTAGAAGGAGGCCAGGTGAGCGCCTGCAACCAACCTGTCTGCGGCCGAGGCACACTGGACCTACACCTGGAGTTATGGTCTGGGGAGCAATTTCCTATGACAGCAGGAGCACTCTCGTGGTTATCCCACGCACCCAGACGGCACAGTTGTACGTCGGTCTGGTGATTCAACCTGTTGTGCTGCCATTCATGAACAGCATTCCAGGGGTTGTTTTCCAACAGGATAACGCTCGTTCGCATACCTCTGTTGTAACCCAACATGCTCTACAGAGTGTCGACATGTTGCCGTGGCCTGCTAGATCACCAGATCTTTCACCAATCGAGCACGTATGGGACATCATTGGACGACAACTCCAGCGTCACCCTCAACCAGCTTTAACCGTTCCTGTATTGACCGACCAAGTGCAACAGGCATGGAACTCCATCCCACAAACTGACATCCAGCACCTGTACGACACAATGCATGACCGTTTGCGTGCTTGCATTCAACATTCTGGCGGTTACACCGGTTATTAATGTACCAGCATTTCACATTTAAAATCGCTCTTCTCGCGCTTACATTAAGCTGTGATCTTGAAACCTTAATCTATTAAATATGTTACCTATACAAATGTATTGCCGCCATTTCATTCCCCTACAACTATTTTTTCGTGGTGTTGGGATTTTTTTTTTCCGTCAGTGTATTAATGATACGTAAGTCTTGAAAAAGAAATTAATTTTCGGCGCATTTGGATTTCTGTTCTCACTATAAAAGCGAAGAAACTTCTACAAACTGTGAATTCAGTTATCGCAATAAAATTTATAAGAATTGAATAAAGACTTCTACAGACCCTCAGAACGTACCTTGTCTGTTGTTTCATAGTAACGGTAGTAATAGTTTTCTTAAATTAAATTGTACTAGGGATTTGCAGTCCAGGAAAGTGATTTAAATATTGTTAATTACTGCCTCAATACAAAATACTGCAATGATTCGTAGACTTGATTTGAAAAGATGTTTAAACGGTGATGCAATCGTACCGGTTTTTTTTTTAAGGATGGAAAAACTTGACATTTTTTTCTCAAAAGTGGGCAGCACGAAATAGCTTCCAGGGCCATTTATGGATCGCCAATCCGCCACTGATGACTAATGAGAAATGTTTTCATCACATCATACGCAGCAAGAGCTTGGGCAAAGTTTGGTGCTGGTAGAGTGTTAATCCTTTCTTCGTCATCACTTGCTCTGCTGTTCTCACCATCTTTCAATTCAATCCGCTCATCAGTTGTCAAAAGTAGGGACACAGAAAGTTTAGAATCACAGCGGGCATAATCATCAGAAGTTCCTGTATTTAAATCCGACCAAATTTCGACTGGTCTTATCACTGGTTCCGAATTTTTCTGGGTTTGAGGGACCTTCGTTTTAATGCAATCCAGCATGGTGAAACAGTTTGCAATCTACGGTGAAACCTTTTGCTAAGCAATGGGTACAAAGGTAATAGTTTTCAAAACTCCAATTTTCCCTTTTTTACCAGTGTACTGTGTTCAAAGTATTCCACGACAGACATGTCCTCCTCACTAGATGTACGTGGCAGCAATTAACGGAAAAGAAAGGGAAGTTTACGGCCAAAAACGCAGGTGGTTCTTGCTCTTCAAAGGTCGAAAAAGTGGAATTTTTCCTTTTAGCTACACTGTTAAAACTTTTGTGGTACGTGGCACCAAAAAGTGGTACTACACCAACTGTGCACCACTTTATGAGAAAAGATGCACTATTTTGTGGTGCAAACAAAACCAACAACGTGGTGCAACTTTGCACCACGTTATAGTACGAGGTTGCACTACACTATGATGCAAGGTTTCACAACTTTTGTTGGTTTAATTTGCCCCACAAAATGGTGTATCTTTTCTCAGCAAGTGGTGCAGTTGATGTAGTACCATTTTTTGGTGCAACCTATCACAGTGTAAAAAATCAAAACGTATAAACGAAACTTACAATCTGACAAATAAGGTGTAACTGAAATAAATGAACGTTAGCACATATCGGAGTCTGCCGGGACTGCAATAAGGCAACGTGTAAATGCTAAAAACGTGTAATATAGAAGCGTATAATCCGTGCTCTACTGTGTTTTGAAACTGATTTATTTAATAGGGTGCATCCCCTCCCCCACAACCATAAACAAAGGTGTCCTGGGATGTTCAAAAATCAGTTATTAATGGCGTTGTATTGTTTACAATGAAAATTTTTTGCGAGTTCTAAGAATCTCCTCACCTTCCGTTCCTGAGCAAAATATAAGAATTTCACAGAAATAAAAACCCTCAACGAAAAAAATTAAAATACTCCACATGAAAGAAATATTAAGGCTCCAAGCAATTATTGGTACATAGAAACAACAAGGTTAGCTTATGCATCCTTACAATAGAAACTATTGTTTAACTTCTAAATCCCTACGCTTTCTTATACTTCGTTATCACATCTCCTGGAATAATCACTTTAATGTAGCAGATAATTCTATTTCAGTATTTGACTACCATGATCGAGAAAACAAAAGCTTGCAAGGACGAAGAACTCATTAGAATCGATTGTTTCCGCATCAGATAACACGTAATAGAATTTGTGCTATGTTACCTAATGGGGAGGGGTGCAAAAGTAAGCAGTTCTGGTTTTTCATGCTGCTACGCCCTCACAGTGTAAGATAAGCAAACAATTATTAACGGAATTAATTATGAACTAGTACTACGGTATGGAGTGATACGATTTATTGTCTTACGCGACCCGTACCTAATACGGTGTCGTTTCCACGCCGAGAAACGGGAGATGATTTCGTTAATTAGTTCTCTACGGTGAACTGCACAATAGTTCAAGAAAAATGTATAGCAAAATTAACAAGTTGCATTAATCCAGAAATGAAATTACTGTTACTATTTTGTATTTTTTATTTAAGAACTGCTTGAAACAAAATTTGCTTTTAAACTACAATTATCGATCGTTATACTACTCGTCAAATACTAATCAAAGTAAAATATAGAGTTTTATGGGAGGAATTTTTCCAGAAAAGAAACAAGAAGGATGATTTGAATGCATAGTTTACCTAGTTAAAGAAGAGGGGCGGTAAATCGGATTGCAGGAACTTCAAAAAAGAAAAAACTGTACTACTCGCATTACCTGTACATTAGGTAAGGAATTTGAAGAACCGATATCGTACTCCAATGAATCATATATACCACAGAAGAAAATAAATTGTATCACAGAAAACTAAAACATAGCGTTTTAGTGTTCAGTTTATTCTGACACATTTTTTAAAATGTAACATTTTACTTTTGAGTTTGTTCACCGCTTTAGCTTTGAAAAAGCCTGCTGTCGATGAGTGAAAGCTTGGAAAATGTCTGTTTAATTCATAACGCCAATGTAAAAGCAGAGAGAGAGAGAGAGAGACACCCCCGTCAATATGAGTTTTTGACAGTCATTTATGAAATAAAGATCTTCCAAAGAAAAAAGATTATGAAAAAAACATAGATCAGCTTTAGAAGGATCTGGTCAAAAAGTATCCGTCCGCATTTTTTCTTCTCCTAAACTAGACAGAGCACGGCTACGCAGGCCCATGCGCAGAAGGCTGCGATGAACTGTGTGTTCTGACACATTGCCCTGATCACCACTGTTGTAGTTGCTGGTGATTTGTCGCATTGTGGCCTTGTGGTCGCTCTGAACAATGCGCGACAGTCTCGGCCCTTTGCCGCCCCGGCGGCGCAATGGTCTAAGGCGCTGGCCTCTGATCTTTCGTCCGTGAGGGGTCCGGGTTCGAATCCCGGTGAGGCATGGATGTTGTGTTTGTCTTACGGCACTGGCTCTCTCCCTTCCCTGGAACCAGTGACCCTAAATTAGGGACGGGCGACTGCTTATAGCCCATTGAGTTGCTCACGGTGGTCGTTAAACCTCAAAAAAAAAAAAAAAAAAAAAAGTCTCGGCCCCCCTCTGGCATCAATGAGCTGCGGACGACTGGACGACGGTTCGTCTTTTGGCCATCTGTGCACCACTTTTGATACGCACTCACTACAGGGGCACGTGAACAAGCCGCGCCGTGCCATCACAATTTGTCTTTTAACAATCTCCGATAAATCGACAGCTTTTCCCATTCTGACTCCGAACATTCTACAAAATGGAAGCCGGTTCTCGGGTTGTATGACCGGCTATGAACTCCACCTGCGGCATTGTTCGGTCTCCAGGCGTGCTCATTTCTCTAGGCTGGGGGTTGTCGTAATGTAATGGATCATCTGTGTAAGAGAGCATCTGAGTAAAGAGTTTCCTGGCAGATAAATTGACCGAGGGGTGGGACGATTTCTGGCGCTCATCGTTCTCCAGACTTAATCGCACATCCGACCAATTCATATAAAGACGGAAACTTGAAACAAACTCTGAACTACATTGGCCCTTCTTACTGGAACTCACTGCCGACGGAATTAACATCATTAAATAATATCAACCTTTTTTTTAAAAAATTAAAAAACTACATAATGAACTGCAGCCACTAGATCAACTATAGTGGAGAGGAACTACTATGTATTGTGACGTGCCTTCCCCGCAGGACGCACACGACATAAAGGCAGATAGCAGCGAGAACGAACGTCTGCGTAGCTTAGTTGGTAGAGCGACTTGTTCCGGAATAAGAGTACTCGGGTTCGATCCCCCGGCGTGGACCAAAATGACGGAGAAACTTACTTCGTTATAATGGCGCCTGAACTTCCCGGATGACCCGGCCGTTAAAGATCTCGCAAGGGTGTGATGTTCTTTCCACACCGCGAGACAGGAAAAATAAGAAAATCCCTTCTTCAGCGCTTCGAAAAATAAAGGTGTGTGTGATGTTGCATTCCACACACCAGATTGACTGGGAGTTCTCAAGTGCACGTTCTTCAGCGGATGGCTGCCTACAATGATACATGGTCCCGGCCGTCTTTCGGGGGAAGGGGGAGATGTGACGTGCCTTCCCCGCAGGACGCACACGACATAAAGGCAGATAGCAGCGAGAACGAATGTATGCGTAGCTCAGTTGGTAGAACGACTTGTTCCAGAATAAGTGGACTCGGGTTCGATCCCCGGCGTGGACCAAAATGACGGAGAAATTTATTTCGTTATAGTATATACATTAATACTAATCTTTTGTCATTGATATACAGGGTGATTCATAAAGAAGTATATAGTTTCAACGCACTGTACTATAAAACAAGAACAATGTAAGATATTTTATGTTACCTGTAACAGAATTGTAGGGAAATGTTTCAAGTTTTTTTAGAGACAGTCACACATGTTCTATGTGTGCACCCTTAGTCACACGACACACATCGAGCCGGTAATCCATTTCTGCCCAAACGCGAGGTGATAGTGGCTGTGATACGCTGTTTCAGCTCCGCTAGATCAACGGGAAGGGGAGGGGCGAATAACTTGTCCTTTACGTACCCCCACAGGTAAAAGTCACTAGGTGTTAAGTCAGGACTTCTGGTGGCCATTGGGTCAGTGGCATGTTGTAGTCCGCGGCTCGTCCAATCCATCGGTGAGGAAGATGTTCATTGACTGACTAGTCCCGTGACACGCGCGCTATTGCCTACGTCACTTCCCTCAGTAGCGGAACACAAACTTTATGAGTACATCTACCTAACGGTTCGCAGTTGTGGTCCGTGACTTCAACAGTTTTACAGCATTTGGAAACTATACTTCTTTAGGAATCACCCTGTATATTGCAATAATGCTTTCTTTTCTCCTGTTTTCCACTGTATTCGGCTATATTATATTAGGTTTATCAACTATTTTTTTCAACCACCTTGTAATACTTGTTCAGGGAGCATGGGACTGTGTCAGGCCTTTTTGTCCTTTTTCCATGCTCCCTTGTTGGGCTTGTTTCCATTCACTTGTAATACAATCTCTCCTGCACAGCAAAATAATTGAATTGAATTCTACAAGATTTTTTTCTTGTGGAGATATGTGAAAGACATGGTGCACTCCACTCCAGTGAAGGATCCTCTGGAACTTCGTATCACAAGCACCAATGCCATAGCCGCGATCATGCCTGATATTCCTAAACGCGCTTGAAATTAATAGGAAGACTGTCACTGATGTCGTCAACACTAAAATCTACTAAGACTGTCACACAGAAATCTGCTAAGTCGGAGAAAATACTCTCGTCTGTATATAGTCTACAATAAAATGTAGGAATGTGCATTCATTACTTTACGAGCTGTTAATTTTTCCTTTTGTGCCATTCCTTCATGCACACCCCTTGGTTTTTCCTTCCAATATAATTTCGAGAATATCGGGGCTGCTTCAGAAATAAGGTTACGTAACTAACATGAGAAGGAAAAATCAATGAGAGTGCACAATAACATAAAACAGTTACTAATTTCTTATTTTAGTACCTTAGTGATGCTTTAAAAATCTGCCAGAGCGCCATTTTTTCATTTTAGCCAATTAGAATTCTGCATTCAGCTGTTTTTAAGCAGTTGTTCCTATAATTGATTGCGCGGGACATACCATATTAAACGTAAGGCACAAAAACGTGTTATTAAATATTAATGAGAATTCCGAGCAAACACCGATGGTGATAAATTTAAAAACTGCCATATTATTTTCTTGTGTTATTATCAAGCAAGGAAAAAACGAGATCGGGTGGAATAAATCCATTTACATGGCAATGATAATCTCCAGCTGCTATTTATTGTTTCCCCAAAAAAAGCTGAGCCTCAAAAAAAAAAAAGAAAAAAAAAGTAAGAGAATAAGTGTATTTAAGAAAAAACTGCAATGATAAACTCTTCTTTGAAGAGAATAGATAAAACGGGTCATATTAAAGGCAACTTATGCAAAACTGTGATAAGGGGAAGTAGCTAAAAATATGAGATGAATTTTGAAAACAAACTTTCTTTAATTACGTAGGGATGGTCATTCCTCTGAAAATAAGTAAAATTGCCCATTTTTTCATCAGTGCGTTGATGGGTATTCTGGTGTCTTTTTCCATTACGGCTGGTGTACCTCAGATTCATATGTCATAATAATGTTACCTTCCTTTATATCAATAACCCCCTCTTCATTTTAGCTAACCAAATTCGTAGTTTTCCTACAGTATTATTTTTCCAAAATTTCATACTCTGCATTAATTACAACTCCAAAGAGTATTGGGAACTCATTCCTAATATTCGGTTGGTATTTTTTTTTGTAGATTCCGAGCAAATTCTGTCGTTGATATGAGGGCTATCATATTGTATTTAATTCCCGCTAAACTACACTAAGTAGCAAATCACGAGGAACACGTACTTAATAACGCGTTGAGCAGCCGTTGGCCTTCAAAACAGCCTCACTTCAATGTGTCTTGGATTCAAGTGCTGATAATACATGTTCATCCCATCGGATGTGATGGTGTCCATCAATTGCCAAATGTTCTCTCGAGGAGAATCTCTGTTACGAATAGCTCTCTCAATCTCATTCCACAGCTGTTCAGTTGGGTTAAGATCTGGGAACTATTTAGGCAATTTTGGCACTTTGAAGACCCTGTCGTGCATTGTGGTGACCAGAGCCTTGCGGCATGGCTCCATTATCTTGCTGGAAAGTAGCCTTCTGCATCAGGAAACACCATGCACTTGTAAATGTGTGCATGGTCTGCAATAATGTTGAGATGTCTCATGGTATCCAAATGCTGTTCCAGAGTTATTATGAAACCCAATGCCCTCTATAAAAACAGACCCCAGACCATTAAACAGCCTTCACCAGCTTGTACAGTTAAGGTTAGGCAGCTAGGATTCACCGATTCGTTGTGTTAACGTCATATTTTCTTCGGTCCATCGGCGTATATTAACCAAAAATCTGATCTGTCTCAGCAGGTGACCTTTTTCCAGTAAGCAAGGGTCAAGTTTTGGTGCTCCAGTACCCACTATGGACGAATGTGTCTGTTTTTATCAGAGTTTAGTAGTACACGAAGTTTACTGTTATAACTCATTACCACCAATGTGCGACTGGCTGTGTATGCTAAAATTCTCCTTTCGATACTACTGTAGTACTGAGCGGTTATCTGACGTAACAGAGCTCGTCGGCACTTCATTTCAGTGGTTGGAACGCTCCCTAGAAGTCCTGTTCCCGAATCGTGTCAAGCACCGTCTGCTATTCCCGCTGGATCGCGTCCACGGTTTCAAAACGGCGACCCTTGAGCTTCAGCTTCATCTTCGGGAACAGAAAGAAGCCGCAGGGGGCCAAATCCGGCGGGTGAGGAAGGGTAGTCATGCTGTTGCGGCTGCAAAACTGGTATGTTGCTAACGCTCTGTGAGCTGCTGCATTGTCGTGATGGAGCAGGAAATCGCCCCTGCGCCACATTTCAGGTCGTTTGCGGCGAATGTCCTCCCTAAGACGCCGCAGAACATCGCAGTAAAAAGGGCGGTGACGGTCTGGCCCAGGGGGACGAATTCACGGTGCACAACCCCACGAATGTCGAAGAACACGATGAGCTTGCTTTTGGTTGCGCTCCGGACCTGTCGTCGGGCCTTCTTCGGTCGTGGAGATGCCGGGATCTTCCACTGGGACGACTGTTGTTTGGTCTCCGGGTCGTAACCGTAGACCCAAGTCTCGTCCCAAGTGATGACCCGCGACAGGAACGTTGGTTCATTCACCACCTGCTGATGAAGATCTTGACAGAGTTCGATACGGAGCGCTTCCTGTTCGGGGTTCAAAATCTTTGGCACAAACTTTGCAGCAATGCTGTGCATGTTCAAAACCGACGTCAGAATTTCTTGCACTGTTCCGTATGACACATTGACGATGGTAGCAATATCTTTAATGGTTCTCCGACGATCCTCATGCACCAGTTCCCTAATTTTGTCCATATTTTTTTTGGGGGGGTTGCTCGTGCACGGTCGCCCTGACCTCTCGTTGTCTTCCAGTGCCGTTCTGCCGCTTGAAGCGCGAGTGCCACATGAAACACCTCGTACGACTCATTGCCATAAGCCTGCCGCAACATTTCATGCGTCTCCATTCCCGATTTTGCCGAATTTGACGCAGAATTTGATGTTCGCTCGCTGCTCTAGTTTGCAGTCCATACCAAAATTGTAGCTGTGTTCTGCACGTGGTCACCAAACATAGTGTAGCACAGCTCCCGATGTTCATAGAACGACGGCACTCAGCACAATGACTAATGAAAGTCACTGCCCTTGACCACTGCTCGCGCATCCGCGTACTGCCATCTGTTGACGCGCTACGTACCTAGTCTCGGAACGTTTTGATTGCACTAAGTATGTACTTTGTGTGAATGAGGTGAGCATGCATGGTGTTTTCTAGCATCATTATACATTTTAGCTGCAAACATGACGCACTCTTGACTTGCCCTGGTAGTGTGCAGTTTCCCCTCTAGGAAGGGTAAATGAGCATTTAATTTTTCTCGTTATATCTGGTTCTTAAAATTCTGATTCCAGACATCTGTTATTTCGTCTCATGGCATCCACCGTGAGAAATATTTACCATACATCGTCTAAATTTTTCATGCCTTACATTTTTGCCAATAGGGGGCATGAGGGCATATTTTTGTTTTCAATTGTCTTCGCTTCTACATATCCATAGAAAAAATTCTTATTGCTCATACATCGCTCGTTAATAAAAACGTTTCACACATACAAGGGAAAAAACTGAGAATGTTTTTATAAAAAAAAATGCGTACCTTAATTATCAAGAAAGTGGTCATTTTTTTTCGAAACACTATCCGTTGCATCGAATAAAAGTGTCCCAACGTTCCTTCCACTTTTTGAATGTCTCCTGGAATTCTTCTGAAATGCTGTTGAAGCACCCTCCGCAGCTGTAATACGTTGTTGACCAGCCTCAAATTGCCGTTCCCGTAATGTCTTTTTTAAAATGGGGAAATCAAGAAGTCACATGTTGGGGCATCAACTTAATATTCATTTTCTCCAAATAAGAAACAACAGAACTGGCCGTGTGCGGCCCAACACAAAGGCCGCACGTGAAAAGAAATGGGGAACCCAAGTTGAACAAACTCGTTTCGTGCCCAAATGCTGGGTTAAAATTCTGTGAATTGATGATTTTGAAATGTGAACCATATCTTCGATATCTCTAATTGATAGGTGTCTGTCATTCGTAAAACACCTATTATAATGTTTACTTCGGTAACACTCGTTGAAGGTATTCCTCCATGCGCGATTAAAGCGGCCGACACACGACCGTTCATAAATTCTTTGTCCTCTGTAAATTCTTGATTTTCCTATACATTCATCTTTATAAGCCTCTTGCATAAGACGAAAAGTCTCTCCGACAGACTTCTTAAGTCGACAGCAAAATTTAATGCCGCATCTTTGTTCTTCTTTCATATAATTTACTTCGAAAAATCACAGCGCGAAAACACTCGTTAGGGGTTCACGAAACAACGCTTATTAAACTGCGCACTGCCGACGATGCATGCGTGATAAACAGGTGTGGCCGGTTGCTATGGTTACTTCAATGACTACCATTTCTTCGGGACTCTTGCCAAGGTTGAACGAAGTGTTGCACATATTTTATAAAACATTCTCAGTTGTTTTGAGACAAGCTATGTATTTCCCCTTCGGGGATGTAAATGAGCTTTGTATATCCCTCTTTCGAAAGAGTGATTTGAAAAATGAATTTTTATGTCTGATATCTTTCAGCACTGGAAAAAATGCATAATTCTATCATTAGGTCGTGTAAGTGTACATTTCTCCTAGCGATTGTTGCTCCGTTTATGAAAATCTGATGGACAATATGTTTTTGAAACCAGATGCCATTCATTTTGATTAAGATTGCGCATATTATGTACTTTAAGTAGCTCACAGTTTTCCGCTAGAGGAGTAGAAGTACAGACTGTTTTGTTATCACCGCTTCTAATAGTCCTATGTGGCAACAATCATTTTCCGTAACTATGTATGTGTGTTTGCTCGCGCGCGCGTGATAATTTACTTATATTCTCCTTTTTTTTTTTTTTTTTTTTTTTAATTCAGAGTTCTACCGCTAAGTGGCATCAATGCTCATTCTTATTTGCAACAGTACCTCCTTTTCTGAAAATTCCATTTTAAAAATCTTTTCTTGGTTTGATAGCCTTGGGACATTTTGCGCTCATTTTCTTTTTCAAATAACTCTGTTTCTCCGCTAGGAGAGACAAAGCTACATTACTTTTTTTTCTCTATGTCTGTGCTTCAAAATGCTTGATTCGAATAATTATTTCTCCGTTGGGTATCTCCCACTATGAAAAACGTTTTTGGCGTGTTTTCTCATTCTTCATATTATACAGATCCGCCGCAAGGTGGTGAAAGTGCACATTTCTACTAGCAAAATGCATTTCCGCTTTTAAAAATGCTACGTAAAAGTCATTTTTGATTTTGTACCGGGTTTTATTCACTAGCAAAAATACTTACACAGACTGTGTATTTTAAATAATACGCAGTTTTTCCAGTTGGAGGAGTAAATACATCCTTTGTTCCTCTATCTAATCTCTGAAAAGTTTTATTTTTTCAAAAAGGTTCTATTATGAGAAACATTTTGTGTGCGCATTTAACTTTTCGACAATACACATTTCTGCCTGTTAATAATAGCCTTGAATTGTAATGTGTAGAACTACACTAGCGTGCAAAAATTAAGGACGAGACGGTTTTTCGAATGTAACGTCGTGCAGAAGTGCTCCGCATCGACTCAAATCATACCATAAAATCCCCAAGATGTAAGAATATGGGACAAGTGAGCAAAACCGTCCAAACAAGGAATCCAAAGGATACAAAGGCACTTTATTGAAAAGGTAGCTTCGAGCACAACTGGACAGAAGACAGAAACGTCCATATGACAGGTGGCTGCCAAGAAAAATCCAGTCTTTAGTAGGGGATAGGATCACCCCTGACTGCGTTGCAGGATTTACAACGTCTGTCCATGCTGAGGACGAGGTTGTCAAGGAGCTGTTGAGGCATCGCGGCCCATTCATTTTGTAGCGCCAATCGCAGCTGCGGAATCGTTGCTGGCGGCTGGTGATGTGCTGCCAAGCGTCTCCAGAGAAGGTCCCACATGTGTTTGATTGGATTTAGGTCCGGGGACCTTGCGGGCCTATCCATGCGTTGAATATCTTCACTCTCCAACAGCTCTGCGGCAGCCACTGTACGATGTGGTGTAGCGTTGTCGTCCATGAAGAGGAACTCAGTACCCACAGCACCTCTAAACAGACGCACGTGAGGCAGAAGAACCTCGGTACAATAGCGAACACCAGTGACTGAACCTCCTTGGAAGATATGGAGGTCAGTATGGCTACCAAGCATGATACCGCCCCAAACGAGAACTCCGCCACCTCCAAACCGGTCCCTTTCGATGATGTTGGAGATGTGATTGCGCATTCCCTGCTCTCCCTAGATGTGTATACGTCCAGAATCGCTCGTCAGACTAAATCGGCTCTCATCCGTAAAGAGAACTCATCCCCATTGCTGCTGTGACCGCCGTCTCCAATGAACAGGCGTTAATTGCATACACTGTACTGGTCGTCGTGCAAATAGTCCATCTTTGTGCAGCCTCCTGGCCACGGTAAAACGTGATAACGGACGTCCAGTTGTCTGTTGCATGTGCCTTGCGATTTATCCCGCTGTCTGCCGTCTGTCTCTTCTCGCCTGTAGGACAATATACCGGTCGCTCGCCGCCGTGGTTGCTCGTGGACGACCACTGCTCCTGTCGTTTGAAATGCTTTCCAAGCTCGTGAAACGATGCTGCGAGCGATCCCGAACTCCTCGGCCACACTAGTCACACTTCGACTTTCTTCCAACTTCCCAATGACGCGACCTCGGGTAAAGTCATCCAGATGTCGTCTACTGGATTGCCTGTTGGCCATATCACACGGTAACAGCAACTCGATGTCGCTCAAACCGATGTACACCGTGCAATAGCTTTCACCGAATTGCTGAGCGTACACCGCCCGTGTGCTTTATACCCTTCCGACACTCCCCTCCCCCTACGTCATGCTGCATATATGCGCATGCCCTACCGTACCGGAGCCTAGTCTACCTCCTGAGTGGTCTTTCGGTCCGTTCTGCCTGCTCGTTCCGCTGTTATGCTAGTTTCTCCTCTTCGTCCTTAATTTTTGCACACCAGTGTATAGTTTTTAAGGTTTAACTTGACTGCAACTTAAAGTTTACATGGTGTCTTAGCTATACTTGACTAACCGTGCTATTCCAATTTCGTTCGTATCGTTGCTTGTCACAGCTGAAACCTTAATTTAGCGTAAATATACACTTTTCAGAATAACGGCCAGGGTAAGCTATTAGACAGTACTTACAGAAATTGAATTTTGCTCTTTATTGTATCAGTCAGCACGTTAATCTTTCGTAAACACGTCGTTCTCATCAAAAAGACTAATAGCCTTTACATAGTATAACATACTCAGAGCATTACTTTCTGCAACATGGCTCAGTAAATAACTTTTATAATCTCGCTGTCAACATATAATATCGTTCTCAACTCTGAATACAATCTGATCATCGAACATAACCCTGCTCAAATACAGTCTATATACTTTCCTACTGAACATTGCTCAAACATTGCATTTAGCTCACAACATTCAATACTTTTTATGCGTGTTTGATTGCACTTTGATTCACTGTCAAGATGCCAACTTTTAGAAGCTCGTCGAGAGAAACTTCGCGGCGTCAAGTGACAACATATTTAAAGAGAAGGAACCAAATTTAAGAACACAAACTCAAATGGAAGGTTAAATTAGAGGTATTCGTCATATGCCGTTAAGGTTGGAAATGTAAATGTAGCTTAAGTCGTAGTTACGCTTTTTTAAAACATCGATTAAAAGAATATCTCCTGAATATGGTACCAGTCACTATGACAACGATTTACGTACAAGCAAAGTGAAGAAGATGGATAAATGGGTTCCACGTGAATTGACAGAACAGAACAGAACAAAACACGACGATTTGACGTCTGCTCTTCTATGCTTATTCGCAACCAAACGAACGATATTTTGAGGCACCTCTTCACGTGTGATGGGAAATGCATGACGATCTCAGATTCTCGGTGCAATGGTTCGACAACGGTGAAGCCCGAAACACACCCCGAAGCAGGTACTCCATCCCAGGAAGACGGTGGTCAGTGTTTGGTGGTACGCAGTTCGTGTGATTCACTCCTTACAGACAGGGTCAAACCATCACGGCTGACTCAAGAACTTAATATAATGTATGCAAACTGTCCACCAAACAACTTGCATTAATCAATTCCATGGGCACATTATTCTCCATGATAACGCGAGACCTCACACTGCACTTCTGATGACCAGGAAGCTTCACCAGTTGAGGTACAAAACATTAAGTCGTCCGCCTTATTCACCCGATCTGTCCTCTGACTGTTATTCAAGCACTTAGACACTTTTCTAAAGTGTAAATCGTTTCCAAATGAAACATAAGATGAAACCGCATCCCATAAGTTTGTCACATCTGACACTTTTTCACGACCGAATTCTTTTTTCTGTTTGTTTAGAGGTTTAATGACCACCGTGAGGAAATCGACGAGCTACAAGCAGTCGCCCGTCCCTGATTTGGGGCCACTGGTTCCAGGAAATGGAGAGAGCCAGCGCAGTGAGACAAACACAACTTCTATGCCTCACCGGGATTTGAACTGGGATCTATCTCGGACGAATGGTCAGAAGCCAGCGCTTAGACCATTTCGCCACCGAAGCTGCCATAACCGTACATAGAAGCTTGCATCTCGTAGGCAGAAATGCATTGCTGCTAGCGGTGATTATTTTGATCAGCAGAGTTTATTTTGCACCGTATTTTGCGTGTTTAAAGTTTCCCTCAATATTACATTTCATCTGCAACAGCCTAATGTTTTAGAACCCTTTGGTTCTTTCGGGAAGGCTTGAAATTTTTCCCCCTCTGTTTCCGAGAAACTCGCTTGTATAATATGAAGTGAAAATATTGGAGATTAAGCGCAGTGAGAATCTGTTTTGCTCATTTTTAACTTCTTCTCTAAAGGAAATGATCTGAAACATGCGTTTTCTAGGCGAAGTTATTTTTGCACACAAGCATGAATGATTTTTCATTTTGTAAATATGCAGTTTGTTCATAGAATTTTAGCCATCGACTATGTACTGAGTACTAGTTGCCAGTGCATCAAACTTTTTCTTCTCATTTATCTCAGGCATGTAAATCATTTAATTCAGTTCAATGTCACACATTCTTTACAACGCCTGTTTCTTAGTGAATTGAACGCCCTAAGCTTAACAGTATAAATCAGAAAAAGTGGAAACGGAAAACAGACAAATTTCGTAAAGGAAGCTTATGTAATTAAATTCCCTTGAAGAGAGAATTTCCTAGTGGAATGAAGGGACCTTCCAAGAAAGTAACATTCACCAATAAGCTCTTCGTTGGACCTGGAAGGCTTTTAGCGAAGTTGAAGTACAACTAGAAGAAAGCTTAATTAAAGTCGAGCTCCTTGGAATTTTTGAACACAACGAGCTATTATCAGCTTTCTTTTCTTGCGCTGTGAATTATCAGTTTAATGAACTAATTATTATCTTATCAGAGAAAAATGTCGAGCTAATTAGACTTTGCCTTTGTTCATTAATTATTCTACCACAGAACAACTTTAGATTGTCAATAAAAGACACCTATGGCCTACTTTTGACTGCGAAGAGAAATGTATTCACAATCTTGGGATTCACGGTAATTTTTGGAAATATTCATAAAACTAGAACACAACAGTCAAGTGACCGGATTTTGGAAGGCGGATATTATGCAGGAAGTGATTACCGAAATGCATTATCAATTTTCAAAATGCATATAATTAGGTGTACAAATAAGTTTTAAAGCGTTTTTGTAATTTGAGAAAAAACAATACTTTTACGAATAAAAATATGCGCCGTCATTATCTATCACTTTCCGCTATCGGTCAGGCAGCTGACTGATTCCAGCCATGAAGAATACTTCGTCGTGTGACGCGATGACATCGTCAACCAATTTTTGCACTTCGTCACATGTCAGGAGCCGTACAGCAGGCAAACCATGTTGCATAGATCGGAACAAATGACAGTCAAAAGGGGCTATGTCAGGACTAAACGCTTGGTGCTCAAATGTTTCCCAGCCTAGCGTCAATAACGTTTCCTTGGCTGATTTCGCGACATGCGGCCTAGCATTATCATGCAGTAATTTCACGGAACGTAATCCATTGCCTGTGAATGGACGTTTCCGGCAGATTTCCTGGTTCAATCTCGGAAATTGTTGCTTGTAGCGATCAGCAGTAACAGTTTGCCCTGTTCCAATTGTTCATAAAAGAGCAAACCCTTCATATCACACCAGATGCACAGCAGAACTTTGTCGCCGCCCCGGTGGCGCAATGGTCTAAGCGCTGGCTTATGACCATTCGTCCGAGGAGGGTGCGGGTTCGAATCCCGGTGAGGCATGGATGTTGTGTTTGTATTACGGAACTGGCTATCTCCCATCCCTGGAACCAGTGACCCTAAATTAGGGACAGGCGACTTCTAATAGCCCACGGAGTTGTTCACGGCGGTCGTTAAACCTTCAGTAACAAAAAAAAAAAATCTTGCAGTGAATATTGCGTTTCGGTGTCGAAGTCGTTGCCTCACCAAGGTACACCCAGTGATTTTTTTTTTTTTTTTGCATTTGGGATTGTCGTACCATATCCACTTTTCATCACCCATAACGATTTTCCACAGGAAAGACTTTCTGTGTTGTTTATTCAACATATTCAAACACTTCATGACACGCTCATCCTTGTTTCTCTGGCTGAGGTCATGTGGCACACACTTTCCTTCCTTCTGAATTTTTCCCATTGCGCGCAAACGATTGCAAATGGTTTGTTGAGTTACCCCCAGTTGTTTATGCTAGTTCGTTTTGCGTTTGAGACGAATCGTCATCCAGCAATGCTTCCAGCTCCTCGTGTGCAACCTTCTACAGGGCGCCGCTACGTTCTCGATCGCCATCATCAAAATCACCTGCTTTAAAGCGTCTAAACTAAAACTCACACGTGCTTTTCAATACAATATTCTCCCCCAGAACAGAACAGATCAATGCACATGCTTTTGCAGCACTTTTTCCTTGCTGAAATTCGTAATATATGCAGTGTCGAATAAATGCATTAGCGCTTGCCATCTTTCACCTACCGATGTGCAAGTGTGTTTGACTATTGGGCAAACTTCTGTGTCACATTTTATACTCTGGACCAGTTACGGTCACATGACAACAACGCTGGGGAATGTCGGATATGTAAATTAGCGGTATACATCGCACAAAAAACGCTTTAAAACTTATTTATACACCTAATATATTTACATTATCAATTTTCAAGAACTCACAAAGTATACATTTACGCATACATACAGGGGTTGGACAAGATGATGAGAACACCATGATTATGTGGTTATTATCTTTTCTGTATCTCTTCCTTGTGCATATTCTCTAGGTTGCATGCCAGTGCAGTCAAATTTGTGTTCAGCAGAGATTTGTACTAGTGATCGATGAAATGGGTGACTTCTCAGACTTCCAAAAAGGACAAATCGTGGGAGCCGGTTTAGATGGAGTGTTCGTAACAATAACAGCC
Source organism: Macrothele yani (assembly GCA_039090855.1). Lineage (NCBI taxonomy): Eukaryota > Metazoa > Arthropoda > Arachnida > Araneae > Macrothelidae > Macrothele > Macrothele yani. Next base: position 14,320,665 of record CM077012.1, read on the forward strand.
AAATTGTTAGTGTCTCAAGAACAACAGACTCCACGGTTGTGACTGCATACACGAAGCATGGCAAGACTTCATCGGCGAAGAAGAATAGTGGGCGAAAACCGAAATCGAATGAGAAGGACCGTCGAGCACTGACAAGGATTGTATCCAAACAACACAGAACTACTGCAGCAAAAGTTACAGCAGAAATCAACATACACCTAGAAGACCCTGTTTCCACAAAAACGCTCCGCAGAGATCTTCACAAAGCCAAATTCCATAGAACAGCTGCAATTGCTAAATCTTTAATTCCAGAAACCAAAGCTACAATGCAAAAAAGATGGTGTCATCAGCATAAAATCTGAATAGCCGATGACTGGAAACATGCACTGTTAAAACATGTTGTGGTAGGTTGAACCAAAAAGTGGTGCTGCACCACTTTCCAAGAAAATATACATCATTGTGTGGTGCAAACAAAATGGTGTATCTTTTCTTGGAAAGTGATGCAGCTGGTGTAGCATCACTTTTTGGTTCAACCTACCACAAAATTTTTAACAGTGTGGGATATAGTCCAACGAGTCCTCCTTTACATTGTTTCCCACAGGAGGTCTGGTTTTTATAAGAACCCTCAAGGAAGCGCACAGTTCAGAATGTCTGGTTCTAACTGTCAAACATGGGGATGGATCTGTGATGATTTAGGGTCCATATCTTGATATTCGGCTGGCTCAATTTCCCTACATGGTTGATTTACTGCCAGCGAGTACTTGGACATTCTAGGTGATCAGGTGCATCCCATGGTTCCAAAGGTTGTTTCCTAACAATGATGCTATTTTTCAAGGTAATAATGTACCCATAAACACAGTTAGAACAGTTTAGTCTTGGTGTTTGAGGAGCATAGAGATAAACTTCAACATCTGCCCTACCCAGCTCAATTGCGCTACTTGATTAACAGCGAACCATTGCGGGAAGTTTTGGAGAACAGAGGGAGAAGCAGATTCCCTCCTCCAACATTTCTGAAGTAATTGGCTGTTGCCCTGATTGACGAATGGAGACTATTCAACATTCCATTGGAGACTATTCAAAAGCTCTGTGAATCTATTCCAAGAAGGTTCGAAGCTGTATTAAAGGAAAATGTTGGTCCAACTCTTTGTTAGTAAAGACATATCACTTATTTCTTGGGTATTCACGTTATTTTGTTCAATCCCTGTGTATATACAATCGTGGCCAAAAGTCTGCACCAGTAGACCGAAAGTCAATTTGTGATGTTTGAAGTCAACTTATACAGCGTAATGGTATGGTCAGGAATACATCATATTATACACCATTTTAAAGGAAATTTTATGCTGAATTCAAATACTTTTACAAAATGTTATTACCAGTGATAGAAGGGAGGTTACAAGCAAAAGTACAGCGTCTAGTCATAAAAAGCAAAAAATAGTGGAATTTGTGAAATTAGTGTACAATGCATTTAACGTACAATTACTGTACAGTACATCGTTGAAACTTGCAGAACATTTGAAATAACTTACCAACAAGCAAAATACGCTTTAATATTAAATTGGATAACCACGGTTTCTTAGTAACAAAGTGCACCTTCTTGGCATGGAACTAATGAGCTTCTCTAGTCCATTGGTGATAATACGGTGCCATACGGCTCTTACAGACTCAATAAGTGCTGTTTTAAATGTGGGTCCTTGTTGACGGATCTTTTGCTTCAATCTCACCCACAGATTCTCTATGTGATTAAGATCCGGTGAATGTGTTTGCCACTGAAGTTTTCTTATAATTTTTCGATTAAACCACTCGTCAACCAACTTTGACCGATGACTTGGCGCTTTATCGTCCTGAAAGATAAAATTCCGCAAACCCATGTTTTGTGCAGATGGTAGCAGTTTGGACTGCAAAATATTCGCATATTTCGATCCATTCAATGTGCCATCAACAATCTGCAGACGGCCAATACCACTGGCTGAAATACAGGAACATAATATCACCGGATGTGAGTGCTTGATTGTTGGCTGGGTGCAGTATGCCTTATATCTTTCACCAGACCAACGACGTACATAATAATTTCCATTATTTGCGGAAATAGTAACAGTTGTTTCATCACTGAAAATAACATTTTTCTATTCATCAACAGTCCCATTCTTGTGTGCCTTGACCCAAAAAATTCCTTTGAGCCGTTGTTGTTCAGTAAGGAAAGGTTTTCGTTCACTCATTCCATTTTCTTGTAGCCTACGACGAACTGTACGTGCAGATGCAATAATGCCTACTTCATTTTCCTACTCAATTCTTAAATCAGTGGCTGTTTTAAACCTTGATTTTAAGGAACGACGAATCAACATGCGATCATCACGTTCAGTACATAGCCTTGGTCAACCTGTTCTTTTTCTGTTTCCCACACATCCAGTTTCTGCAAGTGTTGTAATGGTGCGCAAGACAGTGGACTGATAACAGCCACATTTAACGGCAATTTTACGACTACTGGTTCCATGTCCACGCAAAGTAATAATTTTTGCCCTAGTTTGAAGAGGCAGGATCAATTTTTGGGTCTTTGATATTCCAAAATTCAAATATCACCAGGAATTCTGCATAAACTTTCGTCAAAACAGCTGCGTTCTAAGTCGGCGGACGATTCTACATCATTTTATATCTCACTAGTGGATGTCTGAGAAAGCTATAGTGGATTAGAGGGGCGCGAACGCGTTTTCAGAACTGGATTTGTGTTTTCTCACTTGCACATTTTTGCTTGTAACTTCACTTCTCGTACTGGTAATAACATTCTGTAAAATTATTTGAATTCAGCATAAAATGTTATTTAAAATGATGTATAATATGTATTCCTGACTTTACCATTACGCTACATAAGTTGACTTCAAGCATCAAAAATTGATTTTGTCTACTGGTGCAGGACGTTTGGCCACGACTATAGATATAGATTTTTTTTTTTTTCATTTTGGGTGATACCAATGAAAAACTTTTGCTTTTGGGAAAATTGATTCCAGGAGTGATCCACACGTGTTTTATATATGAGAAGTGATTTTGGAGTGCGTTCGGCCGAAGATATGTCGAACGTTATCTTTATGTCAGTCCAGTCTCTTTTCACTTGAAATCTAAACTGGGGGATCCCCGTAGCAGTTTGTCCAAACCTTCTGCAAATTAAAATATCATAAACTCAATACATCCATTTTTGCGAAAAATTTTTTAACATAGATATTGCTTTTCCTTCTGATACTAATATCCACTCATGTAATTACTATTTTCTTCGTAGCACACCTTTTTAATAAACAAAGAGGTACGTAAAAAAGTCAGTATATCAGCCAGTCCACAAAAAGGAAAAACGGATCAGCAGTTACATACATTTTAAATAAGCATTCTTTGGTAGAAATAACTTAAAATTTAAATCTCTGTATTTCGCTCCCAGTTTTGACTCCATCCCTTTTCAAATCTATTTTTATATCGAATCCATGCAAGTTTTTTTTTTTTTGTAATTTTATACTATGTGTTTGGTTTAGCACATTAAAAATATTTTAAAGTGATTATCTGGCATAACATTCCTTTGTAAAGAAATTTTATCAATCTATTTTTTAATAAGAGAAATGTTTTTTATTCTTGTATCACAAAAATGGAGTAAGTGTTACATCAGATATGATTTCTATATCTCTTCCGACTTGGTATTTTAGGAATTTATCCCTTCCGACTTGGTATTTTAGGAATTTAGAATACTTTTATTTAAAAAAACAATTCTGTATTATTTGAAACGGGAAATTTCGATTACTAATTTCAATATTTTAATGCCTGAGCCACCTTCATCAATACTGTCACACAATACCTCTTTATTTTACCAAAAAATTGAAAACCATAGTTTTCGCACTTTTAGCTATTTTTTGTAGTAACATTTGAAATCGAAATGGAACTTCGAAAAATGTATGGTATTATATACTGTCTTTTTGCGTGTAACCACATTGTCTCTGCAACTACACTGCTGGCCACTTAAAATGCAACACCAAAAAGGAAGCATCCGATTGGCCTGAAATTCGCAGCATGCGTCGTCCGCAAGAGAACATGCAAACGATTAGCATTGCAGGGCATATGCAAATCATGTGCGCCTGGCATGCCACCGAGAAGCACCATAAGAAGGGTGCACAGAAGGCGGGGTGTAAGTAGTGGAAGTGTGTTGTGCTGCTGGACCTGTGCGTGGGAAGCTTCCTGATGCCTCATTGCAGGCAGTCATTCCAGCATGTTTCGGAGTTCGACAGAGGACAGATAGTGGCTTATCGCGACACCGGTTTATCGTACCGAGACATCGGCGCCCGTGTGGGACGACATCCAGCCACAGTGAGGCGAGTATGGATTCGGTGGGTGCAGGAGGGACGGACGGACCGACGTGAGCGATTGCCGAAGCCGCGGCACACCACCGAACGAGAGGACCAGCATGTTGTGCAGCGGGCATTGACGGCTCGCACCGCCACATCACGAAAGTTAGCGCAGGAATTAGGGTGTGTTGCGCGACAACCTGTGTCAGCACGTACCATTCGACGTCGTCTGCATTAGCGGGGACTTGTCGCACAGCGCCCATTGCTCCGATTACCATTGACGTTACACAACAGGCGAGTGCGGCGGCAGTGGGCCGTTGAATCCCGCTTCCGCCTGAAACACCACGATGGTCGGATCCGCGTGTGACGGCACCGCGGTGAGAGACTGTATGACGCCTGCATTAGGCATCGCCATACTGGTCCGTCGCCTGGCGTTATGGTTTGGGGCGCAATTGCATATGACACCCGCACCTCTCTGGTAGGCATCGCCGGTAGCATCGCCAACAGCCACCGCTACATCTCCGGCGTTTCGGAGTCTGTAGTCCTCCCTTACCTGCAGGACTTGCCAGCGGCCACGTTTCAACTGGACAATGCGCGCTCGCACGTGGCACGCATCGTGGAACAATTCTTCACGGCCCACCAGGTGTCACTGCTGCCGTGGCCCGCCTGTTCTCCAGATATGTCGCCCAGTCCATCGAACACATCTGGTCGCTGATCGGCAACCGAGTGGCCCGGCAAGCACCACCCGCGGCTACGCCGGATAAACTGTGGAAACATGTGGAAGCAGCCTGGACCGACATACCCCAAGCCCACATCCAAAGCCTCTTTCGTTCAATGCCGTGGCGTGTAGCGGCCGTTATTGCCAGCCATGGGGGCCACACGAACTATTGATGTCTTCGTGTTTCGCAAGTCGCACGGGCCTGTAAGCTCAATCGTTTCATCTTTGTATCTGTTGTTTTGTGCCCAGTAAATCTGGCTTTGCTATCTCGTGTCTTTCTTGGTGTTGCATTTTGGGTGGCCAGCAATGTATTATAACGATATAAAAATATCTCATTGCAGTCGAAAGCTAGAACTGTGGGAACAACGGTTCATGTCTTTTGGTCTTTCTCTGATGCATAATCTCGCCGCTAGGGGGCGTAAGTGCACATACTATTAAATTCAAAATATATTTTATTTTTTCATACCTTTGCTTCAAAAACAAATAAAAAAATCAAATTCTTTTTACCTTCCGATATATTCTGCCATTTTTCTTACAGTTCTTTTTAAAATAATGCATGGTGTTACTGCTCGGGGATGTAAATGTATATTGTGTTTTGTTTTTTTCAGAAATCTCTGCTGCTAAAAATAAAATATAAAGAATTATTTTGCGTTAGAGGCTGCGACGAGAAATATTTTGCATGCATTTAACAATAGTTTGTCACAAAATGCTTTGCCACTAGAGGCCGTGAAGCCATATTTCTGTTTTTATTCATGTTTGCAATCGTATCTTCGCTTCTAGAAATCTAACTAAAAACATTTTTTATTTTTTTTAGTCAGTGCCACTCACCGCCGAGGAAAATTCCGATTTTCATTTTTTCCTCTCCAAAAAATGTTTTCTTTTCCCTCTAGGGGTGTTAATTTAAATCTCTGTAACGATAGTTCCGTTTCTAAAATTCAGATTGAAAAATTCGTTTTGCTACTGATAGTGTTTAGGGGGAGGAATATTGTTTTTACATATGTCAATTTTTATACAGACAGTTTTGTCACCAGGGGATGTGTCAATTTCTATTTGTGCCATACTTGGATTAGTATCTTCGTTTCTAAGAATACGATTTGAAAAATCCCCTTTGTGTTGGATATCTTCCGTTATACGAAATGTTTTGTTCACATTTTGCGCTATTTCGTAGCCCACATTTCAGCCACTAGTGACCGAAAGTAGTTATTTCTAGTTGTAGATGTTTAACGGATAATGTAGAAATCCAGTTCATAATTTTAATTTTTTTAACTGGTTCAATACATTATGATGGACACTACTTACATTGTGCATTTAAGTCATGCGCAGATTTTCCCTCTGGGAGGTTAATGCATTCCCTTTTCCCCTTAGTTTGTTCTTCTGAAAATCTGCTTTGAAATTTTGTTTCTGTGTCTGAAAAGATTCAAAAGCCGCGTTAATTACACTCGAGAATTCGGTGTCATATTTCTTGTATTTTTTCAGCTCTGTTTTTTGCTGAAAGTTTTATGCTCCAATTTTTACAGGATAAGGGGAATCTTAATTTTTTAAATCTTGGGGATTCTCTCAATATTCGAAAAATAACATCAAACTGTTCAAAACGATTAAGGTTTTTTTTTTTCTTTCGAATGAATCCAGCTACTTATTTTCTGAAACTTCCCTTCAATTAAATACGGTTTTCATAGTTCATTATAAAAAACTCTACGATGATATTTTACCGATATAGTTTAATTTATCGGAAATGAAATTTTCGCCTGTAAATACAAATGAACGATCTTGAGAACAAAGAGGAAGAAACTGTTGAAAAGGAAAGATAGATAATTATTTACTAGCGGAACATCAAGATAAAAATAAAAGCGGAAGTTTTAACTGATCGGTTCCTGATGAAGAAACGTTTTTTGCCATAATTTCGTATCTTGAAGCAGTATATTTTCAGGACATATAAAAGACAGGTAATTAGCGCTCCTAAAAAATTAATCCGTGCATTAAAAAAGTAATTTCACCCGGAAAACGGATGATGTGAAAAAAATTATAATTTAAAAAGCAGCATCAATTATGACCGATTCAGCACCCATAAACGCGCTTAAAAAAATGTAGCAAAAGTTGTTTTTAAACATCAGAATAAAAGGCACTTGCTACAGAGCAAAAGTTACTACTTTCTAACGAAAAAATAACTTGTGAAAAAAAGTTAATTTCTGCCATTATAAAAAAATAAAGAGTGCCAACAGATTAAAGGAGAAAATGTTTCGAAATATTCGCACTGAACGCAAAAATGATTTTATTTGCTGGAAGAAGTGTATAGAAGTAATGATGAAAATAAAAAATGCAGTGTGAAATTTTTGCGACATCATTGGAAATAATATGAAATATTTTGAAGAATCAGTTTCGTTTTTAGACAATGAAGAAAAGCGTGAAAGATAGAACAGTGCAACTGGATTGAAAACATGTATTTCACACTTGCACAAATTCCTTATTTTGTATATCCTAATTGTTCTTTATTCCCAAGTCTCTTGTCCGCTCTTATACAAAACTAAAATAAATTTTGCCTATACAAATACTTCATAAACATATGAATTAAGACGTCTTTAAAAAGGATTTAAAAATAGATAAACAACCTAACCCACACTGTTAAAATCGATAAGGCAGGATCAGTAAAGCCAATTAATTAAATAGTTAATTAGTTTGCCGGCTCAGATTGGGTTGGACAAAGAAAAGGTTATACCCGGTTAAAGGGATTTGTCGAACAAAGAAGCATTAAAGCTTTTCGGGATGGCCTTTGAAGACAAAATCAGAATTGTAAAGATAAGCGTCTCCGTCGCGGAATAACCACTTGTCTTCGTAAACTACGTACAGCAATATACAAAGGTGATTCAATAATTTTCCGCAACGCATTTGTACAGTGGAAGCGTGTTGCGGAGGTTGAGTCAAAAGTTTTGCAATATTTGGATCACTTTGTCTTGATACGTACCTTTACGACGAAAGCTGCCTAGCATTCAAAATATAGGCCATCGTGTAGCACCGTTTTTACCGATTTGTCAGCCAGTTCTTCGATTCCGCGGCGGTACCAGTTCTTATCCTTCGAGTCGAACAACTCCTTCACCTCATCATGGTTGTTGAAGTGCTGCCCGCGAAGGAACTGGGCCATAGTCCAGAACAGGTAATCATCCGACGGGGCGAGGTCCAGACTATATGCTGGGTGTAGTAGCAGTTCGATGCCCTCAAGTTCCTGTAGTTTTGCCCGGGTCGTTCGCGCGGTATGAGGCCGAGCGTTGTCCTTCTGTAGGAGAGCGCGCTTTCAGTTGATCAGTGCTGGGTACTTCTCCTCCAAAACGGCACACATCCGCTCCACCTGTTCAGAGTAGAAATTGGCGTTAATGGTCCGACCGTCTGGAACAAATTGGCAATGGATTATCCTCTCGAAATTCCACAGGACGCAGAGTATCACCTTGTGTTCGAAGAGCTCACGTTTGCAGGTTCAGGAAGCTGGCCCGGGACTCACCCACTGTGGTTGTGCGTTAGGATTACGGAAATATACCCAATCTTCATCGCACGTAACAATTCTCTTGATGAAACGTATATCGCACTGGGTTTCTAGGAGTTTCGTGCACACTCGGCGGTTTGCTTCAGTTGGCGTCATTTCGTGAGGGTTAATGCGGCAACTCCTGTAGACCTTGCCTAAGTACTGAAGGGGGCGAACCACGATGGTCTGTGATATGCCCAGCTCGGCTGATAATCTCCGAGTGCTAGTTCTCGGATTTGCCTCTACGGCCTGGTTCACGGCCTCCGAATCCACGGTTCGCGGCATACCTGGCCTTGGCTAATCGTCGAGGTTTCTGTCACCTGTGCGGAATTTCTTGAACCATCTGGCTGCGGTTTTGTGGTCCACGGAACCCTCTCTTTTTCCATGACAAATGTTTCATGTTGCTTGAGCAGCGTTATGGCTAAGTTCAAACCCGTAAAGCAAAAGTTCCCTAATTAGCCGGTTGTGGGTGTTCATCTTTTAGGCGTCCCAACCACAGACAGAAAGATTACATGCAATGCTGTTCGCAGCAAAAACTACCACTTTATATCCCTCTCGACTGACTGCAGTGTGCGACTTGAAGCACACTGCTAGCCACCCAAAATGCAACACCAAATAGGAAGCATCCGATTGGCCTGAAATTCGCACCATGCGCCGCCCGCGAGAGGGCATGCAAACGATTAGCATTGTAGAACATATGCAAATCATGTGCGCCCGGCACGCCACCGAGAAGCACTATAAGAAGGGTGCACAGAAGCCGGGGTGTAAGTAGTGGAAGTGTGTTGTGCTGCCGGACCTGTGGGTGGGAATCTTCCTGATGCCTCGTTGTAGAATACGGCAGTCATTCCAGCACGCTTCGGAGTTCGACAGAGGACGAATAGTGGCTTATCGCGACAGCGGTTTATCGTACCGAAACATCGGCGCCCGTGTGGGACGACATCCACCCACAGTAAGGCGAGCATGGATTCGGTGGATGCAGGAGGGACCGACGTGAGCGATTGCCGCGGCACACCACCGAACGAGAGGACTGGCATGTTGTGCGGCGGGCATTGACAGCTTGCACCGCCACATCACGAACGTTAGCTCAGCAATTAGGGTGTGTTGCGCAGCAACCTGTGTCAGCACGTACCGGTCGACGTCGTTTGCAGGAGCGGGGACTTATCGCACGGCGCCCGTTGCTCCGGTTACCATTGACGTCACACCACCGGCGAGTGCGGCGGCAGTGGGCCTTTGAACGCCGCATCTGGACAACGGAATGGCACGACATTGTCTTCTCCAACGACTCCCGCTTCTGCTTGCAACACCACAATGGTCGGATCCGCGTGTGGCGGCACCGCGGCGAGAGACTGTATGACGCCTGCATTATGCATCGCCATACCGGTCCGTCGCCTGGCGTTATGGTTTAGGGCGCAATTGGATGTGACACCCGCACCCCTCTGGTACGCATCGCCGGTACACTCAACAGCCGCCGCTACATCTTCGACGTTTTGGAGCCTGTTTTCCTCCCTTACCTGCTGGACCCGCCAGCGGCCAACGTTTCAACAGGACAATGCGCGCCTGCACGTGGCACGCATCGTGCAACAATTCTTCACGGCCCACCAGGTGTCACTGCTGCCGTGGCCCGCCTGTTCTCCCGATATGTCGCCCATCGAACACGTCTGGTCGCTGATCGGCAACCGAGTGGCCCGGCAAGCACCACCCGCGGCTACGCCTGATGAACTGCAGCAACGTGTGGAAGCAGCCTGGATCGACATACCCCAAGCCCACATCCAAAGCCTCTTTCATTCGATGCCGCGGCGTGTAGCGGCCGTTATTGCCAGCCATGGGGGCCACACGAACTATTGATGTCTGCGTGTTCCGCAAGTCGCACGGGCCTGTAAGCTCAATCGTTTCATCTTTGTACTGTTGTTATGTGTCCAGTAAATCTGGCTTTGCTATCTCGTGTTCTTCTTGGTGTTGCATTTTGGGTGGCCAGCAGTGTAGTTTAAATACGTGACATACCCGCCGCAGCATATGCGTTTATGCAAGTATTGCAAAACTTTCGACTCACCCTCTGTATAACACGGGTATACGGGAACAAGGCGATAACCGCGTTATAGAGATACCCGCGGTGTATACGAATCTGAATGCTTTGAGCTCTAAGCCACAGACAATTGTTCGCGAGACACGATCGGACCCACGTCATATCAGATTCTGCGGTATAACCGACCGCGTTATAGATCAGATCCTATGTAGAGGATTTTAGGGAGGGAGTGTCTGACCCCAGGTCTTAAACAATCCTCAGAAATAGGAAGCTAGGAGATTTGAGCCCGATACGAAAGTGACACGGTAGCGAGGTAGAAAGGGGGAGGAAGACGCCCTTAGTTATTACCGGGGCAGTACCCGGGGTCCGACTGCTTAACGCGCCCATCCGATGCACGGCGGATATTTAGTGGATCGAGCGTTCGTACCTGCCTGGGATCGAACCTGAGGTCCATTCCGTGCAGTCACGAACGTTTCCCACTAGGCCACCCTCGGCCCCGACCGCGTTATATCCGGCTTCCACTGTATTTCTGTTTCTGTTGGTAGCACTGTCGTTTTCTCACGCATCGCTAGGCGAGGTTGCTGTCTCATCACTGCTGCCCTGGTTTGAAGCAAGGTTCTTACGTATCTCTTAGGTTGGATTCATTAGCGATCTACGCTCTCATTGGCTCTTTCATTTGACGTCACTGTGGAGGCACTGAGCCAAGCAAAACGCAGAGTTCATACGCAACTCAAGGCAATGAGGAGAGCTTAAAGTTTGTATGAGCAAAACCTAAAATTTTTCTCCATTTTAAAAATTTTTTCACTTCGTCATACAATTACTAAAGGAAAGAAAATTGTCCAGTTTCAGAATGAATTCTTAACTAACCTAATAGTTACGTTCACCGTTTGCTATATGAGTTTGTGAAACAGCACAGCGGAGACCTGAGGTTTTTACCAAAACAAGTAAGGAATTTATATCGACAAAAAAAATATATTTAATTAATTCCCAAGATGTATCTTTCTAATTTGCGCAGTTTTAATAACTAGCATCATAACTATTATCATACATCAACGGTCCGAGTCTATATACCACGAGAAACATCCCCAGACCACCACCAAATTTAACAGTTGGGAGGACAAATTCTAGAAGTTACCGTTCACCTGGCATACGCCACACCCAGCAACGACCATTGGATTTATAAACGTTGTAGCGTGATTCCTCACTCCATAACACTCGTTTCCACTGGTTTGCAATGTGCTTTGCACCAAGAAAGTATTGGGTTGTCGGAAAAGTCATGACGTACTTTAGCCATGTTTTGCAAAGGTCATTTATTGATAGAAAGAACAAAGATCAATCAACGATATAATGCCAGTTTTTTTCGATAAGCTTTTGCCATCTTTCAGTGAGCTGCAGAATGCGTCGTTCATAGGACTTGTCTTTCGTGGCGAAAAACTCTACAAGGTGCTGATTTACAGCCTCATCTGAATTGAACGTTATACCATGCAAGGACTGTTGAAGAGAGCGAAACAAGTGGAAGTCTGACGGCTCAAGGTCAGGCGAGTATGCTGGGTGGGGCAACACATCCCACCCAAGCTCCAATAATATTTGGCGGGTGATCAAACTTGTGTGTGGTCTCGCGTTGTTGTGATGGAACACAACACCTTTACGATGAACGAGCTCTGGACGTTTCTGGATGATGGATTCGTTCAAACTGTCCAATTGCCGACAGTACGCATTCGAATTGATTGTTTGGTTCCGTGGTAGGAGCTCAAAAATACGTCACCTTTAAAATCTCACCACACTGAGACCAGAACCTTCCGCTGATGAATGTCTGCTTTGGATGTCGTTTGAGGCGAAGCAGCATGTCAGGACCAAGACCGTTTGTGCAACACATTGTTGTACACAATCCACTTTTCGTCACCAGTTATCAGTTGCTTCAAAAAAGGATCGTTTTCCTCATGTTTAATGAGCATATCGCAGATGTTTATACACGCAGTCAATTGAGTTTCTTTGAGTTCATGAGGAACCCACACACCGAACTTGCTTACGTATCCCAGCTTCTTCAGGTGGTCGTGAACGTTTGACTGATGGATGTGCAATGTGTCTGCAGTCTCTCGTGTCGTGTAACGTGGGTTTGACTCGATCAGTGCCTTGATTTGGTCGTCATCAACCTCGGTGGGCCTCCCCAACCGAGGAGCATCGTTGAGGTCAAAATCACCAGCACGGAATTTTGCGAACCACCGCTGGCACTGACGTGTTCTTGTAGAGCATTATCACCGTACACTTTACGCAACTTTTCACAAGCTTGACACGCGTTCTTCCCTTTACGGAAGTAAAACAGTAAAATATGGCGAAATGCACACTTTGGTCTTCCATCTTCAACTTGATGTCAAATCAACCAAATCGCTCACCATTCCTTTTAGACTGCAGCTAGAACTGGCACCTGTCGAATGCCATAGCGATAACAGAGCTGCCATTCCTCTAGTACTTCCAAAACCGCCAAACCTCCATCGGGTGCCAAAATACGTCATGATTTTTCCGACAACCCAATAGGTTACTCGCATTCGTATGAGTTATTAACGGCTTGTATGCAGCAGCTGGGCCATGGAAATTTAACTTGTGCAGTTCCTTACGAACTGTCTTAGCGCAAATACTCACCCTTTGGTGAATCCTGAAATTTTCTGGTGATGATTTGTGCAGATGAATGACGGTTCGCACGGACGACATGTTTTAGAGTTCTCTTGTCCCATTATATCAATTTACTTGGCCTCCCTGAACGTTTCTTGCCAGTCGTAAATCCCTCAAGTTTCCAGCGAAGCTTCATTAATTGAATACAACTTCGTCTTGTCGCTACACAAGATTAGTCGCCTCATCAGACGGGAAAGACGGGACGCCGTAGATCCGACCGTCTTTGGTTGAGGAATGAACAGTTGTTCAATAGGAAAGTAAACAGTACTAAAGAATTAGTGTTGTAGAGAGTATGCATTGCAATAAGCTAAGTGTTATGAAGTAGCTGTATCTTGTAATACTGTGCTTTATATTTAATACACTTCTTACTCACTCGGCCGGTGGATATCATTTCCTGTTTAATTCAGCTGGAGGCACATGAGCATTAATTTAGCATTATAATCAGCTAATTTGACCTGCCAGCTAATTTCATTTCATTCTTCTTTAGTCCAGCTGGAGGCGCATGAGCATTATTTTAGCATTATAGTCAACTAACTTTATCTACTAGAGCTCTATGATAATTTCAGATTAGATTTTGTTTTGGAGGTTAGTTGTTAAGGGCTAACCCATTTTATTTTCGTATTAGTTCTTATTTAATTCAGCTGGAGGCACATGCATTATTTTAGCATTATAATCAGCTAATTTTACCTACCTGAGCTTTATGATAATTTCAGATTGATTTTGATTTATTCGTCATTTTATTTTATTTATTTATTTTATTTTGGAGGTTAACTGTTAAGAGCAAAGCAATTTTTATTTTTTATTTTTTATTTATTTCTTACTACCCTTTTTAGACTACGGTTGAGTCTGTAATTAGTTTGAGTTTTTGTATACTATCAGTGATTTGTATGATTGGCAAATCCCTTTAGAACAGGTTATGATGGCCCTTAAAAGGGCCGTTGTTTTTAATTCATTTTCTTCCGTTTAGTTAGTCAAAAATTTTTTTAAATAATTCTCCCTTCTATACGACGTCTGAGGAGCTTACCCGCAGTTTTAAAGGAAATCTGGCACACGTGATCTATTGGAATGCTCCATTTTTGTTGCGGAAGTGGGTTTCCGGATACTTACTTTTCACATAGGGTACTATTAGTATTGTTGATGCATGTATCTTCAATTCCGCAGGATTTCAAATACATTAAAACTTCTTATGGAATCAAAAGTATTTTTATAATCAATTAGAGCCATACATACTGGTAGTTCACATTCAGTCTTTCTTTCTGTTACATAGTTCTCTCAGTGCATGGATATGATTTGTAGTGCTACAGCCGCTCCTTAATCCAATGTTCTCTTTGGTTAATCCTTGTCCAATGTTTCCTTCAAGAGATGCGACAGTACCTTAGTGAAGTGTTTTTAAAACAACTGATAGGAGATTAATGACACTTAACTGATGAAAATAAAATCCGACTAATGATTATTTATGAAAACAAATTCCATTGAGACAGTTTCCTGTTTTTCACTGTTTCCTTGTGTTTCTAGCTGCTTGTTTCATAACCTGTACACGGCTATATGGGCATATATTGATGCACTGTAGTATATTTTCTAGAGATATCGTTTTTTTTATTTAGCCATTTGTACAGAACTCGCTAAAACGAATAATATAAGGGTTGAATGAGTTCAGTATGAATTGATTTTTGAAGAGTTCACTGATAATATAAAAATAAACTAAGCACCGCCAAAATATAATAGTTTAAAATGAACGATAGTTAAAAAGACAGCCTGCTTGCGTTAAGTGATAGCATATTCCATTAACTGGGATTGTTATTTTTCATCATAGAAAACATACAAGTGGCTCCGAATAGCAGAAGCCATAGTAGAATTGTGGCTGTTTTTGAACACTGAGACAGTATGATGACGCAGATTTTTTACGACTGCGACAAACCCGGTACATGCGTTTCATTGTCACATTGTGTTCTGGAGCATGTAGGCATTTTAGTTGCTGTTAGGGACACTGCAATGAACTCTTTCCGCAAAATATTCTGATTTTAGGATATTTAACAAGTACACCAAGACTAACAAAAATGTATTTCTCTTTAGGCAGGTATCGAACTTCACTTCAGATAGAAAGCATTGCTACTTAGAATGACTAAAACTTCCAGTTTTTAATTTAGCATAGCTTATGTTGTATTGATATTTACAGATATACAGTGCGTCCTATGAACTAGTTATGAATAAATTTTCGTAAATATTAATACATGACAGGCATGGGACCATATAATTTGTCGGCGCAGAAGTGCGTTGCATTTAACTGTTACCATGTAGCAATCTTCTCAGAATTTCGAAATTGCAACAGAGAAATGTGGCATTTTTACGCCGTAAAATGATAAACTTGCATGCCTTTCGTGTACTTTGCGAAAGGCTTATTAATTAATTTCCAGAAATTTAGTGAACTAATTGCTCCTGGTCTGGATCTACTCCTTTGTTAAAATGGCCGTTCCTGTGAGAAGGCGTTCGACACCTTGACCATCACAAATTAAAGCTTTTCCAATTTGTATATACGTCAGTTGCTCAGGAATATGTAATTCTGGGTGGTGTTAATGGTAGCATGCTTGGACGGGAAATCGAGAGATGTGATTTCGGTTCGTGCACCAGGGCGATACAATTTTAAAGTTTTCTGAGGAGTAAGCTAAATGGTAGTGCTTCAGTGCGGTACTTCTGTACAGAAGAGCACACAGTGTCTTACAATTGCGTAACCAAACCGATGGTTCATATGGTAACATTACCGAAATGAAGTACACTGATGAGCCATTACATTATGACCAACCCTAGCCTAGGGAAATAAGCGTACCTGGAGACCGAACGGTGGCGCAGGTGAAGTTCAGAGAGCAGTATATATAAAACCCTAGGAACGGCTTTCAGTTACTAGAGTGTTCGGAGTCAGAATGGGAAAAGCTGATGATTTATTGGAGTTCGATAAAGGACAAATTGAGATGGCGCGGCGCCTCGGAACTGCGATCTCGGAAACGGCGCGACTTGTGGGTTGTTCACGTCCCGCTGTGGTGAGTACGTACCCAAAATTGGTGCACAGATGGTCAAACGACGAACCATCGTCCAGCCGTGTATCGTCCGCAGCTCATTGATCCCAGAAGGGAGCGGAGACTGTCGCGCATTGTTCACAGCAACCGCAGGGCCACAGTGCGACAAATCACCCGCAGCTACAACAGTGGTGATCCGGACAATGTGTCATAGCACATAGTTCATCGCAGCCTCCTGCGCATGAGCCTGCGTAGCCGACAACTCAGCCGGATCCCCATGCTCACTGCACGTCATCGCCAAGAACGCATGAAATGGGCCCATGATCATCGAGATTGGACCATGGATAATTGGAAGAAAGTGGCATGATCTGACGAATCAGGATTCCTGGTGCATCTCGTAGACGGCAGAGCGCGGATACGCCGGTTACCAACAGAGGCTATTGCACCTGGATGCACTGTTGGGCAAACAGAGGCCGGCGGCGGATGTGTTATGCTGTGGGCGATGTTTTCTTGGGACACTTTAGACCCCATTATCCCAATAGCATAATCTTTGACAGCTGTCAGGTATATGAACATCGTTATGGACCAAGTTCACCCATTCATGGCAACTGTGTTCCCTGCTGGTGATGGCCATTACCAACAGGATAATGCGCCATGCCACACTGCCAGAATCGTCAAGGGGTGGTTCGAGGAACATGCTGGTGACTTTCCTTTAATGCCCTGCTCTCCAAATTCACTTGGCATGAACCCAATCGAACATTTGTGGTTCGAATTGGAAAAGCGGGTTCGAGCTAAATCACCACCACCCCGAAACGTTCGGGAACTGGAGAGGACCTGCTGTTGACACTATGGTACCAGATACCCCAAGATACCTATCGCCACCATATCGAATCGATGCCTCGTCGATTGGCTGCAGTTTTGCGGGATAAAGGGATCCTACAGATTATTAGGTAGGTGGTCGTAATGTAATGGCTCATCGATGTATATTGAAAGAGATTTTCTGAGTTAGCATTGTTTTTCATACAGGGTTTTTTTGTGCTGACTGCTTTCTACAAGTGCTTTATATTAAACTGATGGTCCTCTGCTTGCTTTCGAGCTGTGCTGATGATGCCTTTGTGTGCGTGGGGGGTGGGGGTGGGGTTGTGTGTGTGTGTGCGCCGGCGCGCGCGCTCTCTCTCCCTCCTGTGTTTTTAAGAATTTTTCCGAAATGCTATCGAACAACGTTTCCTCACCTTCAAGGCTTTCTCAAGGTACTACTATCACCTGCGTGCGGGCAACAAATTCTCCATTCCTGATTATTTTTTGGAATGCCAACTCATTGGGGAGACAAAAAAATCAGGTTTTTCTAATTTGCTTGCTCAGCAGCTTATTAATGTTGCCCTGGTGTGCAAAACTCATGTTTCTCAGAACAGTGGATTACATATTATCAAGTATTAGATTGTAAATAAAGTAATGTCTGCAAATTCAAGGCAACAGAAAAATGCTAATTTCCGTATATACAAGTACAAATCAGTACAAAATGTAGTCGCCATCGTTTGCCACGACCTGCTCCCATCGTCTGGGCAGCTGTAGGATACCGTCCCTGTAGAATTGTGGCGGCTTGGATGCAAGTAAGTGCGTGCGCGTTCAACATCGTCCCGATTAGTGAGCCGCTGTCCGTTCAGGAAATGCTTCAACGACAGGAAAAGGTGATAGTCTCTTGGGAAAATACCCGGGAAATAGGTTGGGTGCGACAGCAGCTCCCAACCTACGTCCCTGATCTTGTAACAAGCCACCCGTGCTGTGTGAGGTCTTGCTCCTTCCTGCTGTAGGATGACCCCTTTGCGGTTCAGCATTGCTGGTCGCTTCGAGGTGAGCGATGCGTGCAGATCATCGAGCTGACGGCAGTACATATCGATGGAGGTGGCGTCCGGCAGCAGCTCAGAAAACACGACACCCCGCATATCCCATCAAACAGACAGCAGGACCTTATGTGGGTGTAAGCCGGATTTGGGGGTCGGCATGGGCTTCTGTTTTGGATCCAACCACTGTTTCTGAGTGCTGACATTGTCATACAGGACCCATTTCTCGTCACCTGTCACAAGACGGTCCAATAACGTTCAACTTGGTGACGTGCAAGCAGGTAAACTCATGCACTCATGTGATTTGCTTTCTGTTGAATTGTGAGTTGATGACTCCCCTCTTGTGCACTTTCCCAACTTGACGCAGGTGCATGTAAATGCTCGTGCGGGTAGTTTGTCCCCTGCTGTTCAGCAGACTTCCACGTGGGCCGGTCTTCACTAAGGTTTTCAGCATGCCCATATCCACTGTTTCGGGTCTTCCGGTTTTGGGATGGTCTGACAGGTCAAACTTTCCCTGTCGAAACCCGTCGAACCAACGACAGAATTGATGATGTGATATGGAATTGGTACACACTGGTTATGTTTCTTACATCACTTGCGGGGGTACTACTGCGACGAAAATCATACAGCATGCAATGGCGGATGTGCTCCTTGTCCACTTCTTTGTTGATTGGCGCTTACACTCTTCGTCTTCTGAACGGCTAACTGCCACTGACTTAAGCCACCTGCCTGCTGATGTCATGCCGGTGTGCTGCGCTATCTCAATGGCCAATGTGCGCCGGGGCTTGGACTTCGGGTACCTCGTCATGGGACATTACTTTCTTTCTGACCCCAATATACACTGTATCGACAAAAGTCACCGGACACCCCTTTTAAAGCAAATGAACGGATCTGCTGCGTTGTTAGGATGCGCGGTACAGCTTCAAGCGGCATAAAAACAAGCCTGCAGCTGACCGCGATCATATCGCACTGTGAGGTTGAGTGAAAATTTCGCGGCGGTAGAGAACTGACTTTGAGAAAGGAAAGATTGCTGGGTGTTATATCAGTGGGTGGTCCCTAAGAGAAACCGAGAGTAGTTTAAACATACCCAAATCAACTGTTTTGGATGTACTGAATAAGTGGAAGACACGTGGCGTGCCTAGAGCTACAAAACGTACCGGCAGACCAAAGAAAATCAATGATAGCGGACGTAGAAGCCTCAGGAGAGTCGTTACAGCTAATCGACGGAGTACTGCTCAAAACCTCAGTGTACAGGTGAGTAAAAATTCTGGAACCTCAGTATGTACACGTACCATTCGCAGAGAACTTCATTCCATGGGTTACCGTGGTTGTGCGGCTGCTATAAGCCTTTCACCTCCACTCGGAATTCTACTCGTCGTTTAGCATGGTGTAAAAAACATTTATCGTGGACCGTAGATCAATGGAAACTGGTCCTGTGGACTGATGAATCCAGATACACGATCCATCAGTCTGATGGATGTGTGTGGGTATGGCGGCAGCCGAAGAACGCTATTTACCACAGTGTACTGTTCCTACGGTCAAGTTTGGAGCCTGCAGTGTACTCGTGTGGGGGTGTATTTCGTGGTATGGTCCCGGCGCATTGGATATCGTGGACAAACCTGTTAAACAACACGTTTACCTCGATATTCTGGACAATTATGCACTACCAACTCTGTGGCAATACTATGGAACCGTGCCTTGTTGGTACCAGAAGGATGATGCACCGAGCCATAAATCAAGGACTGTTACGGCGTGGTTTGATGATAATTCCGTATCGTGTGTTAGCAGGACAGCACAAAACCTTAATCTTAAGCCAATAGAACACCTATGGGATGAATTAGTGCACCGCATAAAAAGTTTGGAACCAAGGCGTACTGCTAAGCAACAGTTAGCGGCAGCATTATGTACTGAATGAAAGCGCATACCTATATCACTGTGTTCCAAAACCTTGTCGAAAGCGTGTCTTGAAGGGTCAGTGCATGCATTAAGGCCAAAGGTGGACCGACACCGTACTAATGTATGTCAATAAATGCTATGATGTGTTTCTCTTCTAGGTGTCCGGTGACTTTTGTCAATATAGTGTATATGTCCGTTGTGATAGATCAAGGGAAAAAAGTGGTGTCGCTATTTTTGTCAAGAGTAATTTAAAATGATCTCAATTGACGATTACCCACCCCTAAATTACTTTAGAAGCGTACGGAAATATTTTACGCATAACCAGGGGTAAATAAATATTTGTAATAGGGCAAATAGGCTAGATATCGAAGATATTAGGGCCCCATTTTCTTTGACATTTCGAGACACGCTTTCGACAGCAAACCTATTCCTGAAAATATCATTGATTCGAAAATCCCAAAAGTGTTTGCAGTTCCAATCCGCAGCTATTGCGGCTGGGGATTGGAACTGCAAACACTTTTGGGATTTCCGAATCAATGATATTTTCAGGAATAGGGTTTGCTCAAATGACTTTGGAAGAACATTATATGCAGATTGTCCTATTGAACTTACATCTTCCCCTTATAATATTGATTTTCATGCTGACTATAGATTTGTGGTCTTCAAGAATCTTAAATATTTTAATGCACTTCAGGTTCTTTCTTGTTTCAGCCCGGATCATTATCTAGTTTTTATGGAAATATCATACCTCTCCCGCTATCATATACCTACATTATAAAATAAATTAGGCAATCAAATTGTTAGATTATGTGACAATGTCATGAACATTTGAAAAAGTTATTTGAAGTTTGCTGTGATAGGAAATGCACAGGGTAAAGTTTTATTGTATGCATAAAGACATTCCGAACACGAAGTAATCAGACTTTCAAAATAAGGAGGCAATGATGTCTTCAAGAACTAATTCAAATATTGAAGTGGCATTAAGAAAGAAAGGACAGTAAAGCTATAGACTGAAGATGTTATAACCCTCAAAGCATTTAAAGTTATTTGAACATTTAACAAATATATATACGATCGATGAAGAAACGGGTTTCTGTACGCCCAATTAATGTGAAAGACGATAAAAAGTGAATTCCGTTTATTAGGCGTATAAAATAAAGGGATCAAGAGATGTTAGCTTTCACTACCTCCGGGTAGCTTCGTCAGGCATTTAGTAGCTACAGATCGCAGAAGCAACTGGAAAAAATATATATTTATAAGAATATAATTAAATGCAAAATAAGTAAAACACTTGCTTGATGTCACGGGTTGTTTGATCTCAGGGCCGGGTGGTCCCGTGTAACTTCAAGAAGCCGGTGCCATATCAAAGGAAGGCTCGTGGTTGCATCCTTGTTACACACATTCCGTCGCGTGATGATCTCGATGGTGTTTCGCGAAGCGCAGTAGCTCTTGCTCTGTCGTAAGGTGCTAGTTTCTTAAAATCTCTCCATCTGGGAACTGCCCTTTCAGATGCAACATCACGGGCTAGTGCCGTCGTAAGCTTTCCGGCCTTAACGTCCCTTTGGTGTTCAGAAAAACGGATCTGGAAGGATCTTTTTGTCATCCCGATGTAGGATTTAACGGATGCGTCAGGGTAATCCAAAGGAATAGCATAGACTCCGGCTTCAGTGAGCGTAGAATGTGATGCGCGCTGGTCTGCTGCGACGATATCTGACAAAGGTCTAGGTGCCCTCACGCCGTTACTGGTATTAAGACCACCAAACTTAGCTACGCCGAGCCGTTTTGATGTTTTATCGCCTTCACCTATCACGTGATTGGTTTGTAACTGCAGTCACTTACATAATCCAACTGTTGACATACTCACCAGTTTGCATGTGCTCCGTCAAGTATTTGCTGGGATGGCACTTTCTATATAGACCAATGCAATATACAGGGTGTCTATAAATGAAGTATACAACTTCAGTACGCTGTTAAAAAAATACAACAGAAAAAAACTTACTTTAAACGTCAAGAGATATGGCAAGTGTTAAAGTTTAAGTCAATTGATAGATGGCGCCGCCAGATGTCTCATGTAATGAAAAATCTCGTCAAACACGGAATACAACAGACATGGCTTCCCCAATAGAGAAAGCAGCGTGTGTGTTTTGGTTTGCGGAGTCAAAATCTCTAAAAACAGCTCAGCGTAAGTTCAGAACGGAGTACAAAAGACAGCCGCCAACACGAAGGAGCATCGAACAATGGGCAAATAAATTCAAAGCAACAGGAAATGTCTTGAAAGGCAAAGGCACTGGACGACCTTCCATTTTGGATGAAAAGGTGGAAGACGTGCATAAGGTTTATCTAAGGAGCCCGAAGAAATCAGTCTGTATCGCCAGTTGTGAACTCGAAATACCGCGAGCAGCGGTTCACAAGGTTCTGCATAAACGTCTACGCCTATATGTATATAAAGTGCAGTTAGTGCAAAAACCTAGACCAAATGATCAACCACGTCGAAGAGCATTTGTGGTAGCCATGCTTAATCGTATTGACGAAGACCCTACACTCCTTTCACGGATCTGTTTCAGCGATGAATCGACATTCCATGTTTCTGGCAGAGTGAATAAACATAACTGCCGAATCTGGGGCACGGGAAATCCCCATGTGGTCGTAGCAAACGAGAGAGACAGCCCGATGGTTAATATCTGGGCTGGCCTAATGGAAGACAGAGTGATAGGGCCATTTTTCTTCGCTGAGCCAACAGTTACTGATATAACGTACCAGGGCATGTTAAAACAATACGCAATTCCACAACTCCCAGGATATTCAAAACATCATTTACCAGCAAGATGGAGCGCCTCCGCATTAGTCTTTGGATGTAAGCAGATCTTTAAACCACCATTTTCCACGGCGTTGGATTGGACATGGGGGTCCAACCGTTCTCGTGATATAACCCCATGCGATTTTGTTTCTTTGGGGCTTTATTAAGGACACTGTGTACAAGAAAAAGGTTACATCTATCACTGAGCTCAAAGAACGCGTTACTGAAGCTTCCTCCTTGTTACACCTGACATTCTGCAGCGCACGTGGGGGGAACTGTACTATCGTTTAGACATCTTGCGAGAACCCAACGAAGCACACATGGAGACCAACTGACATTTAAAAAAAAACCTCGCAGTTATCTTGTGCTTTGATATTAAAAGTAAGTTATTTACTGTTTTTTTTTCTCAATAGCATACTGAAATTGTATACTTCATTTATGAACACCCTGTATATATGATGTTGCAATTTCTATATATATATGGGATGTAAGGTCAGGTGATGCGCGACATCACAGCCTCTCCTTGACAAATGTCAACTTCGCCTTCTCGTGGTGCATCCTGTTCCCACTAAAGGGGCCCTGACGACCGCCAATAGCAGTATAAATTATACCATCGGGATTAGAGGAAATGCTATCACACACTCACCAAACCTGTTGGCCAGCGTGGTGAGTTATGGCCAAACCCCTCCGAAATGACTCTAGAACTTAAATCTTGGCCCTCAGTCTCCAGCAGCTGGAATGTACTTGGCCAAGGCAACGGCCAGTGCGACATGAACGCAGAGGGTGTAAGAATCACCGGAGGACCGGACTAGGCTGCCATCTGATGCTGACCTTAGCTACGTATAATGGACGCTCCCTATCTTCTGATTCAAGACTTCTTGAATTGGAAGAGGAACTGCAAAGGATCAAGTGGGACGTCGTCGGGCTAGGTGAGGTAAGGAGAAAGGGAAAAGATCTCATTGAACTGAAAAATGGACATCTCTTCTACTATCGTGGGACAGATACTTGCAGAACAAGTGGTGTTGAATTTATAATAAACAAGAAACTGAAGGATAAAGTTGTAGAAGTTGAAAGTTCCTCTGACAGAGCTGCACGACTAGTTATCCAACTCTCGAGAAGATACCAGTCTCAGATTATTCAAACTTATTCACCCACCACAAGTCATCCTGAAGAAGAAACTGAAGAATTTTATGAGGAAATTCGTCATCTAAATAATAAAGACAAGCAGCACTTGAAGATAATTATCGGAGATTTCAATGCAAAAATAAGGCAACAGCAACAGAATCAAACTTCAGTATGTTAATTCGGTCACGGCAATAGAAACCAGCGTGGAAATACTCTCGTAGAGTTTGCAGAGGCAGAAGGGTTTTTCATCATGAACTCCGTTTTCGAGAAAAAGCCACACAGGAAATAAACATGCAGACATCCAAATGGGACGACAAGTGAAAATCAGTTTCACTTGTCGTCCCATTTGGATGAAAAATTCGTCATCGAAACAAAAAATTCGTCATCGAAGACTGTAGTGTGCTAAACAAGTTCAACACAGGTAGTGACCATAGATTGGTGAGATGTAATATGCACCTCAACACTAAACTCGAACGTGGCAAGCTCATAAGACAAACAAAATGTATTGACACCAACCTTTAAAAACACCATAATACCTTCAAGTTGGAACTGAAGAACATATTCTCTGCTTTAGATTAGAAGGCCTAACATCGGAAGAAGTGGATATTTCTGAAGTTAACAGAAAAGTAACTAAAGCTCTTATGGAAACAGCAACAAAATTAACTGAATCTAAGAACAAGTTGCATGTTAACAAATTATCACGAAAACCCAAAATGTTGATGCAAAAAAGAAGAGAGATGAGGACAACTAAAAAAGATGTGACTTCCAAAGTGGAATATATAGAGCTATGCAACACAGTACGAAAAAGTATCACTGAAGACGTAAGAAAATTCAACTGTGAACTAGTGAGGAAATCAATTGAAAACAACCAAAGCCTAAAGATAGCAAAGGAACATCTGAGTTAGAAAAGAAAACAGGTTGTGGCTCTGATAAAAGAAGATAGTTCTGTAACAAGAAATAGAGGCGAAATTTTGACAAGAGTGAAAGATTTCTACTCCAAATTATATGAAAGGGATGTTACATGTACTCCAGACATCATGAAAAGTACCAGAGTTCTTCCAGTCCTCCCAGCAGAAGTTGCACAAGCAATCAAGAACATGAAGCGGGGGTAAGCTCCAGGAGAAGATGGAATTACTGTAGACATCATGCAAGAAGCAAGTGGAGAAATTGAAACAGTACTCGCTCAAGTTTTCACTCGATGCCTTAATGAAGGGAAGATTCCTGAGGATTAGAACAAGGCTACAATGATCATGCTACATAAAAAAAAGGTGACTTTGAGGAATATTGGGTACTACAGACCTATCAGCCTCCTATCAGTGGTTTATAAAATCTTCACTAAAGTTCTTTCACACCGCTTGAAGGTAACACTGGACATGGCTCAACCGAGAGAACAAACTGGATTCAGGAGTGGCTACAGCACAATAGATCATATCCATGTACTGAGAGAACTAATTGAAAGAACGAGGGAATATGAACTTCCATTGTGCATGGCTTATAATATCGATTATGAAAAATTCTGCCTTTCTGATCATACAGGTGAAACCATCAGCAGTTATATTTTTTTCAATGGCTTTGAAAACCTGCGGTAGTTGAAGATGCATACATTAATATTATTAGGCCATAAGCCCCACCTATGAAAATGGAAGTGCAGAGATGTTTGGACTGTTTGGGGAAAATACAACCTCTTGTGTGGAGAAAGTTTAGTTGCATAAGAGGTAAGCTCTCTTCATTGTCTTTGGGTTTTAGGTTTTATAAGTTCACATGTTTGTACTTCTTGTACTTTTTTCTGGGCTTTTTAGCAAGGGGATAGTCTGTTAACTTTTTTGCGGGATTATCTAACCCACCTTTCGTTTTGCTGATGACGTAGTCATTTTTGCAACTAGCCCATCAGAGCTGCAGAGTATGATCCAGGAACTTGCTGTATTTTCAAGAGTAAAGTTAAGTGGGATTAAAAATGAACTTTCAGAAGACAAAAGCATGTTCAATACTTTTACAAGAAATGAATTGATTTATGTCGATTGATGGAGAAAAGCATTTCTTTAGATAATTATTGCCTTTGATTTGTTCTCGTTTTTGTGTTGTCAGCAGATAGGGGTATTAGTGAGGGTCAAAAATCTGAGTGAAGAAATTAATCCTTTTTTAATTGGCGTACAAAACTTGCCTGGAGAGCTTTTGGAAGAAACAGCATTTAAATTTTCAAGGCGAATATGCCATTATGTCGTTAAAAGAACATTATTTCTAATTATTATGTCACTCCTTCACAGTGCTTGAGTTCTCTTTAATCTTCTTCTTAACTGTTTACATAGTGCAGACAGATGAAAGAGCATGGAGAGGTGCCATGAAAGTTATGGATGCAAGCTAAATTGTTAACTAAAGCTAGGATACAACTCTGCGGATCCGAAATATATATTTTTTAAAACAATTTTTGAGTGGAAGACATTACATGCATCAGAGTCAAATCCCTGAAATGGCTTTGTGGAAGTGAGACATACTGCACAGTTTTTGCTGGTCCTTGATAACAGCCAAGGCTCAGTATTCTCGACACTTTCTACATTCAGTTGTCGACAAAGACACCAGATACATAGACCTTTTCATGGGAGATGGGTGGATGAAATATATATAGTATTTTTTGTTTAGGTCTCTTCTTACATGGAGTGAGATTCTGGCACAAGACAGACTGCGTTGCGCGTTTTGAAACTTGGGGAGACCTTCAAAAGTTTTTCCTTAGTTTTCAGTGGATTGATAATGGTTGACATATGATGATGATGATGATATATATATATATATATCTTAAAGCTGTACTAAAAAGTTGTCCTACTCATCCGGGAACTGCGCACTGCAGCAAGAACCACTGGTGGAGCATACAAGTCAACTTCTCTACACCTTCAACCAAGAACTTCCCGTAGAAATCTCTGAATCCCACTAAATTAACACACCCAAACTAAAACTCTCACAATTCACATACAACAATAATGAAAATAATAATTTTAAACACTTGGGGTCGGAGACCGGTAGCCACTCATCAGGGAAAGACTCCCCCGAACCCTGGTTCAGGTTTCATGCAGGTGTCTTTAAAATATGTGATTTCCGAAACGAGGGTTAAAAATTTTCCAGGGTTCGGGGGCCGGGAGAGTCTTTCCCTGATGAATGGCTCCCGGTCTCCGATCCCAAGTGTTTAAAATTATTATTTTTATTATTGTTGTATGTGAATTGTGAGAGTTTTAGTTTGGGTATGTTAATTTAGTGGGATTCAGGGATTTCTAAGGGAAGTTCTTGGATGAAGGTGTAGAGAATTTGACTTATATATATATATATATATATATCGCACTCTCGTACTACGCATCACACATATATGCAAGGTGTCTCAGCACCAGGTTTACAAACTTCGAGGAGGGGTAGGGTACACCTAGACGACTCGGAATGACATAACAATGCTGGGTCGGAAATGGCAATAGGTACGGTCCGATGAGGTGATCGCCCACACTGCCGGCCCAAACATTTTCCATAAAACGCCTCTGTGCTGCATCTGTGAACAACACAGAAGCTGGGAAAAGGGGATCTGTAGCGCGCTTCTGCAGACACCATTGTACAAAAGCTATCCGAGGTGCATAATCAGCTTCTTCAAGTGCTTCAACGCGCTGTACGTGATAAGGATGCATGTCGTTTTAACGCAGAATCCTCCAGACGCTGCAGCGGGAAATCCCGACACGCTGCGCTATACCTCGCGTACTCGAACTTGGACTGTCCTGTACCAGACCTACCACAGTGTCCTCAATGTCCGGAGACCGTACCGTTCGTTCACGACTCATAACGACTCTCTTTCAAGAACTTGGACTGTCCTGTACCAGACCTAGCACAGTGTCCTCAATGTCCGGAGTCAGTACCGTTCGTTCACGACTCATGACGACTCTCTTTAAAGAATTCGAACTTGGACTGTCCTGTACCAGACCTAGCACAGTATCCTCAATGTCCATATTCCGTACCGTTCGTTCACGACTCATGACGACTCTCTTTAAAGAACTCGAACTTGGACTGTCCTGTACCAGACCTAGCACAGTGTCCTCAATGTCCGGGGTCCGTACCGTTCGTTCACGACTCATGACGACTCTCTTTATAGAACTCGAACTTGGACTGTCCTGTACCAGACCTAGCACAGTGTCCTCAATGTCCGGAGTCCGTACCGTTCGTTCACGACTCATGACGACTCTCTTTAAAGAACTCGAACTTGGACTGTCTTGTACCAGACCTAGCACAGTGTCCTCAATGTCCGGAGTCCGTACTGTTCGTTCACGACTCATGACGACTCTCTTTAAAGAACTCGAACTGTCCTGTACCAGACCTAGCACAGTGTCCTCAATGTCCGGAGTCCGCACCGTTCGTTCACGACTCATAACGACTCTCTTTAAAGAACTCGAACTTGGACTGTCCTGTACCAGACCTAGCACAGTGTCTTCAATGTCCGGTATCCGTACCGTTCGTTCACGACTCATGAAGACTCTCTTTAAAGAACTCGAACTTGGACTGTCCTGTACCAGACCTAGCACAGTGTCCTCAATGTCCGGAGTCCGTACCGTTCGTTCACGACTCATGACGACTCTCTTTAAAGAACTCGAACTTGGACTGTCTTGTACCAGACCTAGCACAGTGTCCTCAATGTCCGGAGTCCGTACTGTTCGTTCACGACTCATAACGACTCTCTTTAAAGAACTCGAACTTGGACTGTCCTGTACCAGACCTAGCACAGTGTCTTCAATGTCCGGTATCCGTACCGTTCGTTCACGACTCATGAAGACTCTCTTTAAAGAACTCGAACTTGGACTGTCCTGTACCAGACCTAGCACAGTGTCCTCAATGTCCGGAATCCATACCGTTCGTTCACGACTCATGACGACTCTCTTTAAAGAATTCGAACTTGGACTGTCCTGTACCAGACCTAGCACAGTGTCCTCAATGTCCGGAGTCCGTACCGTTCGTTCACGACTCATGACGACTCTCTTTAAAGAATCCGAACTTGGACTGTCCTGTACCAGACCTAGCACAGTGTCCTCAATGTCCAGAGTCCGTACCGTTCGTTCACGACTCATGACGACTCTCTTTAAAGAACTCGAACTTGGACTGTCCTGTACCAGACCTAGCACAGTGTCCTCAACCTCCAAAGTCCGTACCGTTCGATCACGACTCATGACGACTCTCTTTAAAGAACTCGAACTTGGACTATCCTGTACCAGACCTAGCACAGTGTCCTCAATGTCCGGAGTCCGTACCGTTCGTTCACGACTCATGACGACTCTCTTTAAAGATTTCGAACTTGGACTGGACTGTACCAGACTTAGCACAGTGTCCTCAATGTCCAGTGTCCGTACCGTTCGTTCACGACTCATGACGACTCTCTTTAAAGAACTCGAACTTGGACTGTCCTGTACCAGACCTAGCACAGTGTCCTCAATTTCCGGAGTCCGTACCGTTCGTTCACGACTCATGACGACTCTCTTTAAAGAACTCGAACTTGGACTGTCCTGTACCAGACCTAACACAGTGTCCTCAATGTCCGGAGTCCGTACCGTTCGTTCACGACTCATGACGACTCTCTTTAAAGAACTCGAACTTGGACTATCCTGTACCAGACCTAGCACAGTGTCCTCAATGTCCGGAGTCCGTACCGTTCGTTCACGACTCATGACGACTCTCTTTAAAGAATTCGAACTTGGACTGGCCTGTACCAGACCTAGCACAGTGTCCTCAATGTCCGGAGTCCGTACCGTTCGTTCACGACTCATGACGACTCTCTTTAAAGAATTCGAACTTGGACTGTCCTGTACCAGACCTAGCACAGTGTCCTCAATGTCCAGTGTCCGTACCGTTCGTTCACGACTCATGACGACTCTCTTTAAAGAACTCGAACTTGGACTGTCCTGTACCAGACCTAGCACAGTGTCCTCAATGTCCAGTGTCCGTACCGTTCGTTCACGACTCATGACGACTCTCTTTAAAGAACTCGAACTTGGACTGTCCTGTACCAGACCTAGCACAGTGTCCTCAATTTCCGGAGTCCGTACCGTTCGTTCACGACTCATGACGACTCTCTTTAAAGAACTCGAACTTGGACTGTCCTGTACCAGACCTAGCACAGTGTCCTCAATGTCCGGAGTCCGTAACGTTCGTTCACGACTCATGACGGCTGTCTGTAAAGACCCAGTCATTCATGTTGCAGGAAATAACTGAACCCCTGTCAGATAACCGCTGGTGCAGGCGTCCAAAGAAGCTATGAGTACGCCTAATCGGATACCGTTGCGCGTACAAGCGCTGTGCACCTCGCCCATTGCACTCCGCAGCCCCGTATGCCAGATGCATATCCGCTAGCTCCGCGTTCGTATGATCAGCCATCCTACTACCGCTGCGGCAGTGTGTGAAATGAAGAGTCTCTGCAGGCGCAAATCCCGCACACGTGCAACGCCATCTATCGCATCTGGAAAGCATTTTCGACCCAGCATTGCTAAGTGATTCCGAGTCGTCTAGGTGTACCCTACCCCTCCTCGAAGTTTGTAAACCTGGTGCTGAGACACCCTGTATATAGTTATATACACATATATACACTGCTATTAATAGAAATTGCATCACCATGAAGAAATGCTCGGATTTGCTCAAACGTTGTACGGTTCATAGGGTACTATGGGAGATATAAATTATTACAATGCAGCGCACATGCAAATGTGAGGCGCGCGCAGCGCCATCGGAAACGTCACACCAGGAGGTATAAAAAGAGGCGTACAGAGAGCTGGTTTTTAGCTCGTCTTTTGTAAAAAAAGATCGTGCTTCTGTTATCGGTTTGTCCGTCCGTCCGTCTGTACCCACGATATCTCAGCAACTATTAGTCCGATTTGAAAAATTCTTTTTGCATTGGGAAGCTTGAAATATGCAAATTATGATCCTTTATTTCGTTTTTTTACGATGTACATTTTCGCCGGTAGAGGCCGTAAATGCAGATGATGTCGAATTCAAAAATACGTTTTATTCCACATATTTGCTTCTAAACATCAGATTGAAAAAAATTTATATCTTTCGATTTCATTTATGTCGAAGAGTATTTTAGATATAGTTACTTTTTCAAATTACTCATAGATTTTCCGCTAGGGGGCGTAAAAGTAAATTACATTTTTCCCGACAACTCTTCTTCTAAAACTCCGATTTGAAAAAAAAATTTCTTCAGCGGATACATCTCCTGATGGAAAATCTTTTGCATATAATTTCAAATTTTTGGTAAAGAATGCTTTGGCCACCAGGGGGCGTAAATGCTAATTTTTGCTTCTGATCTATTTGCCATAAAATCGTAGCTTCTAATATATCGATTAAAAAACTCTTTCGTGGACTGATGCCACTCACATCGATAAACCTTTTCGCAATATTTTCTTAAAATATTCCAGTTTCTCCGCCAGGGGGCGTAGATGTAAATCGTATTTTTGTCAATATCTCGACTTCTAGAAGTCCGATTTGAAAAATTCCTTCTTTGTTGGATAGTGTTTTCCGTGTGACATGTTTTTCATATAATTTCAAAATTTTCAAGTAATTCAAAGACTTTCCGCTAGGGGGCGAAGCGGTAAATCGCGTTTCTTCCTATATCTCTGCTTCTAAATCTCCGATTTGAAAAATTCTTTCTGCGCCGGATACAACTCCTGATGGGAAATCGCTTGCACATAATTTCTAACTTTTGAAAAAAAATAGTTTGGTAACCAGGGTGCGTAAATCTTAATTTCCGCTTCTGATGTATTTACAGCAAAATATTAGCTTCTAAATTCTCGATTGAAAAAAAATCGTTTGTTGACCGATACTGCTCATGTCGACAAACCTCTTAGGAAAATTTTCTTCTTGAAAAAATGCATGGTTTCTACGCCAGGGGCGTAGATGTATATCTTATTTTTGTCAATATCTCTACTTCTAAGAGTACGATTTGAAAAATACCTTCTTTGTTGGATAGTGTTTTCGATGCGAAATGTTTTTCCTATAAATTCAAAATTTTCAAGTCAATCATACACTTTCCGCTAGGGGGCACAAAGGTAAATTGCGTTTTCTGCGTTATTTCTGCTCCTAAAGCTCTGATTTGAAAAATTCTTCCTGTATCGCATACAAGACCTGATGGAAAGTATTTTTCACATAATTTCTAATGTTTGGTAAAGAATGGTTTAGCCACCAGCGGTCATATGTGTTAATTTCTGCTTCGGAAGTATTTGTTGCAAAATCTGGGCGCCGTCCCGGTGGCGCAGTGGTCTAAGCGATGGCCTCTAATCATTCGTCCGAAAGGGCCCGGGTTCGAATCCCGGTGAGGCATGGATGTTGTGTTTGTCTTACGGCACTGGCTCTGTCCCTTCCCTGGAACCAGTGACCCTAAATTAGGGACGGGCGACTGCTTATAGCCCATTGAGTTGCTCACGGTGGTCGTTAAACCTCCAATCAAAAAAAAAAAAAAAAAAATTCTGGACTCCGGAGAACTCGACTAATTTTTTTTTCTTCGACAGATACCGCTTATATGGTTAAACCTTTTGAGAATACTTTCTTCCTAAAATAATGCATGGTTTTCCCACCAGGGGACGTAAAGTCACATCTTATTTTTGTTGATATCTCTGTTTCTAAGAGTTCCTAAGCTCACGATTCCGTTTACAGCAATATCTGAGGGATTAAAAACCCGATTGAAAATCTTCTTTCTTTGGTCAGATCTATTGTTTTCCATGCCGCTTCCATTGACTTTCAATAGCTTTGATAAATTTAATTTGCGTCAGAACGGATTCAAAAGACGTGCTTATTACACCCGAAAATTCGGTGTCAACTTTCTTGCTAAACTTGCTATCACTTAATTCGACCGTACGCAGTTGTTAACATGTAAGCCTGCCACTTAGGAGGACGAGACAACCGTACAGACACTAGACGGAATTTGAAAGAGGTAGAATAGTTGGATTCAGAGAAGGTAGTTTATCATACCGTGATATTGCTGCACGCGTTAGGCGTAACGGAACTACCGTTATGCGTACATGGAATCAATGACCAGCAGAAGGTTCTACGCATCATCGTGCAGGGCCTGGAGCTCGAAATCGCACGACCGAGCGGGAAGACAGGCATTTGCACCGTATGGCAGAGACGTCACGCACACCACCATCCACGACACTTCCGCAGAAATGGAGGATGGTCACACATCGTCCGATGTCTGAAAGCACTGTTCGTCACCGATTGTTGCAGAGAGGCTTCGTTGCTCGCCGTCCATTGCTGGGACTTCCCTTGACGCTGAACCGTAGACGCTAGCAATTGCAGTGGTGTCGCGAAATTCGAAATCGGAATACTGAATAGGAACGTATTGTTTTCGGACGAGTCCAGATTCAATCTAATGCATCACGACGGGCGAATCCTTGTTCCGCAAATATCGTGGTGAACGGCATCTTGAAGTCTGCATTATGCTGCCCCATACCGGTCTCACGCGGAGCGTGATGGTCTGGGGCGCTATTGCGTTTCATTCACGCCCTCTCCTATTACGCATCACAGGTACATTAAGCAGACAACGCCACATCACGGAAATGTTGAAAGCTGAAATTCTACCCTTCCTTCGGACGATCGCGGGAGTAGTCTTCCAACAAGAAACTGCTCGACCCCATGTTACTGGAACTGTCAAAGACTTACTCTGTGCGCATCAGGTCGTTCGTCTTCCCTGGCCTGCTCGCTCGCCAGATTTGTCGCCTATAGAGAACGTCTGGGGTGTCATCACGCAAAGACTGGCTCTCGTGGCCTTGCCATTTGTCGCAACCAACGAATTGTGGATGACTGCAGAAGCCCAATGGAATGCAATACCGCAGACGACCATCCGAACTCTGTTTCATTCGATCCCACGGCGTGTGGGGTCGGTTATTACCGCCCGTGGTGACTTTATTTATTATAAATTTTTTGGCCTTCCTCATCACGAACCGGTATGTAATTGTGATCGTTTGCAGCTTCTACCATAACTAATCACTGCCATACATTTCATTGTCATTGCTTGTTTTTTTCTTGATGTTGCAATTTCTGTTACACAGTAGTGTATGCATTATATTGACAAAAGTAACCAGACACCCCTTCAAAAGCAAATTAACGGATCCGCTGCGTTGTTAAGATGCGCGGTTAAGCTGCAAACGGTATAAAAACAAGCCTGCAGCTGACCACGATCATATCCCACTGTGAGGTTAAGTGAAAATGTCGCGGTGGGAGAGAACTGACTTTGAGAAAGCAAAGATTGTTGGGTGTTATATTAGTGGATTGTCCATAAGAGAAACCGAGAGGCGTTTAAACATACCCAAGTAAACTGTTTTGGATGTACTGAATTATTGGAAGACACATGGCGTACCTGAATCAGCAAAACGTAACGGCAGACTAAAGAAAATTAGTGATGGAGGACGTCTAAGCCTCAGGAGAGTCATTACAGCTAATCGACGGAGTACTGCACAAGACCTCAGTGTACAGCTGAGTAAAAATGTTGAAACCTCGGTATGTACTTTGTACACGTACCATTTGCACAGAACTCCATTCCATGGGTTACCGTGGTCGTGCGGCTGCTCATAGGCCTTTCATCTCCACTCGGAATGCTACTCGTCGTTCAGCATGGTGTAAAGAACATTTATCGTGGACCGTATATCAATGGAAACGGATCCGATGGACTGATGAGTCCAGATACACGATCAATCAGTCTGATGGATGTGTGTGTGTAAGGCGGCAGCAGGGGGAACGCTATTTACCACAGTGTACTGTTTCTAGGGTCAAATTTGGAGCTGGCAGTGTACTCGTGTGTATGTGTGTGTGTGTGGGGGGGTGTTCGTGGTAGGGTCCCTGTCCATTGGTTATCGTGGACAAACCTGTTAATCAGCACGTCTACTTTTATATTCTGGACAATTATGCCCTACCAACTATGCGGCAATACTATGGTACCAGCAGGACAATGCACAGAGGCATAAAGCAAGGACTGTTACGGCGTGGTTTGACAATAATTCCGTATCGTGTGTGGACTGGCCAGCACAGAACCCTGATCTTAATCCCATAAAGCACCTATGGGACGTATTATAGCGCCGCATAAGGAGTTTGGAACCAAGGCCTACTACTAAGCAACAGTTAACGGCAGTATTATGTACTGAATGGAAGCGCATACCTATCGCTGTGTTCCAAAACCTTGTCGAAAGCTTGTCTCGAAGGCAAGGCCTACTACTAAGCAACAGTTAACGGCAGTATTATGTACTGAATGGAAGCGCATACCTATCGCTGTGTTCCAAAACCTTGTCGAAAGCATGTCTCGAAGGGTCAGTGCATGTAATTAAGGCCAAAGGTGGTTTCAAAATATCTTTATTCAAGGTAGAAATCAGGAGACGAACTAATAAGGACTTCTTAATACAAATAAAATACGATCTAAGATCGTTAAACCACTAAATTCTATATACAAAAATACAGCATAGTGCTCAAGTTGAAAAATGGAACAAACTCACAGCTCGTGATAAATGATCAGCGACAAGCATGTCTGGGCATCTCCAAACACAACAGAACCAAATTAGGAAGGATTTTAACAAAAACTTATTGCTCATAAGTGCATTGCTGTGCGATTAACAAACTTGTTCAAGAAAATATTGAGAGCTTCATGAGACAACATTTCTCTTGCAAAAAAAGTACAATAAGACAGTAAGTTTTAACACACCATAGTTATAAGAATGTACAGTACAAAGCAATTGACAAACTGATCATAAGACAAATCAATAAAATTATGAATATCAGGAGAAGAACAAACTTGGACTTCCTGGTGTAAATAGAATATATTACCTGTTCGGCAATATTCAGAAACAATGTACAAATATACAGCACAGTGTCAACATGTTACAAATCAAAATAGGACCATATACAGAAATGTAACACTATTCTGTTGACCAGATAGAAAATGTAAGTAGAATAAGAAAACACACGATGAATAAAGCTTTAACATATTCTCACTATCCATATTTAGTAATAGAAGAATGATAGTACCAAGCATCACCTCACACAAAAGAACAAAATAGGTAAAATGTTTTTCAAAATATATTACTCATGAGTACAACACCATGCAATTGACTAACTTGTGCAAAAATAAATACAGTAAGAATCATTAGTCAACATGTCTCTTGAAAGAAGGTACGATATGACAGTGAGTTTTAACACAACATATTTACAAGGATGTACAGTACTATGCAATTGAAAAACTGATTATCAGACAAATCAATGGAATTTTGAATAACAGGAAATAACTAAACTTGGACATCCTGATGTAAATAAGATGGATTACTTGTTCCGCAATATTTTTAAAACTATGTACAATTATACAGCACAGTGCAAAGATGTTCGGGAAACAAAATAGAACAAAATTACAAAAAACAACACTATGCAATTAATGAAGCAGAGAAACGTTATATAAAAAAAAAAAAGATGATTACAAAGGACAGAAACAATTTATATGTTTATACAGCACTATGCTAATGACTAACTGCAGTATTTATACTCAAAATGTAATCTAAAGACGAACTAACTTGAACGTCAATGTAAGAAAAAAATACAAGGTGAGTGTCACAAAAAACAATTTACTGTGTAAACACGTATAGCCCTTTTTAAAAACCAGTGGCCGCCTCGGTGGCGCAGTGGTCTAAGGCGTTGGCCTCTGATCATTCGTCCGAAGGGGTCCGGGTTCAAATCCCGGTGAGGCATGGATATTGTGTTTGTCTTACGGCACTGGCTCTCTCCCTTCCCTGGAACCAGTGACCCTAAATTAGGGACGGGCGACTGCTTATAGCCCATTTGAGTTGCTCACGGTGGTCGTTAAACCTCCAATCAAAAAAAAAAAAAAAACCAGTGCGGTAAATTTCCAAGCTGCGCAAAGATCTTTAAAACAGATTGTTGAGATTTACA
Organism: Macrothele yani; assembly: GCA_039090855.1. NCBI lineage: Eukaryota > Metazoa > Arthropoda > Arachnida > Araneae > Macrothelidae > Macrothele > Macrothele yani. The sequence continues at coordinate 14,357,473 of CM077012.1, forward strand.
TATGCATTTCTGATTCAAAAAGGTCAAATACCAAATCTGCCGACCGTCAGGTACAATGACGCTGGCGAGCTGGTAAACCATGAGGCAGCCGGTGACCAGTTGGCAAGGAACTGGCTCTCCCGATGCTGAGTAACTGCAACAGAATTCTCTAGCCGAAGTCGAGATGTCAGGCGGTCGCGGAAGTGGCATAATAATGCCGTAGAAGCCTCATGCATAGTCAGAGGAGTAGTCAAATCTCTGCAGCGTTGATGAAACACGTAGATTACATGCTTCGCTAAAATAAAAATATAGGCACAGACTGATGGAAGCTTGACTGGGGGAGAGTTCTGTAGCAGAAGAGTCCGATATGCATCAAATGTAAGATCTGCTGTAATGGAACATTGGGCGATAGTAAATGCCAAGTTCAGCATTGGGAGTAATATAACACAGTGTTGATAGACATGGGAGACATCAGCCTGCCGAGCACAGAAAGGGCAAAGAGGGGAATCGAGAAGAGACATTCGGAAAAGAACGGAGGGAACAGGAAGGCGGCGATGGAGGAAAAGCCAATGGGTATTAATTTCTAGAGGAGCAGAAAGGGGAGACAGGGCGGCGGACCACACCGTAGCAGTGGCAGCAGGGGGAACATCAGGAATGGGGAGAGGAGGAGAAGAATGGGACATAGAGAGGAACCGATAAAGAGCTGACACCGAGAGAGAGGAAATGGATGAGCTGAGCCAGAAGTAAGCAAGAAAAGAGGAAATGGGAGAGAAGCAGAAGGAACAAAGGAAAGACCTGAGTGGGAAGCAAGATGAGGAAATTGAGAAATGATAGATGAAAGAATAGAGTCGTAGATGTCACGAGAGGAGAGGAGAAGAGAGGGAGGGAGGCTGGCGAAGGGTCGCCAGGAAAGGTCAGGGTTAGTGAGATCTTTAACTGTTACTACACCTGCTCGGAGCCAGGTAAAGTACGGAAGATGAGAGGGTGAAGAATCGAAGAATAAAAGAGGGGTTCAGCAAGGAGCTCAGTTGTGGAATCAGGTGGAGAACGAGAGAGAGGGAGGGAACGAAGGAAAGTTAGAGCTTCACGGTAAACATGGGGAAGTCGAAAGAGGGTGAGGGGTCGGTGGTCCGTGAGCAGTAAGGAGAGAAAGGAAAAGCTAGGGTTGCTCGGGGAGGCGATGACGTCCCTAGCTAAAACGGCATCTAGTACTGGCGACGTGAAGAGACTGAGAAAAGTAGTAATTCTGACGGCCTTGTAGTACTCCTGTGTATCAATGAGTCCGATGCCGCCGTGATCCGGAGGGAGGCAAAGCTTTGTGGCACTGACCCAGTGGTGGCAGGTCCATATCAGAGAAGTAAGACATCGGGTAATTTCATGAAGGCGGAGTTGTAGAGACTTGACACCAAGCCAGGAGTGTGTGCACTAGGAGATTAGGTAAGTTCGAGAGAGGCGAGCTCTCTGGAAGAATGATGAGCAGAACTTGGCTCTCCTCCAGGAGGCAGTTGACCTGAGCAAGCGTGGGTGGATAGCGTTCCACGTGTAGAGTGGGGCAGCTTGCAAGGAACCAAGATGAACTCCAAGGAAGCGCTGTGAGATGGACGACCAGCTTGCTCCCCGAGGGGTGTCTACACGATGTGCCCATGAGCCGCACCATAAACCAGTGCTTTTAGATGAGTTGAGCGCTGCACCGGAGCATGAGGCATAAGCTGCGAATAGACGTTGGAGACACGGAAACTGTGCGTCATGACGGATGCAGATGGTGACATCATCTGCGTATGCAACAGAGGTAGTGGCATGATGTCTTGTGCAGGCAGAGAGTGGTGGCAGAACTGCTTTAAAGGATTGGTGTACAGAGCGGAGGAATGGTTCAATTGCGATTGCAAAGAGTTGTCCGGAGAGTGGGCAACCCTGCCGCACTCCCCGGTGGAAGGGAATGGGCGCTGTGAGAAAGGTGGGCAGTTTGACCTGGAGAACGGCGTCTTGATAGAGTGAGAAAAGAAGAGAGACGAAGGAAGGAGGAAAACCGAAGTGAAGGAGTGTAGCCGATAGATAGGAATGTGAGATATTATCAAAAGCGGATTGTTGGTCAAGAGAGAGAAGGGCGAGGGGTTCAGAGCGAGATCGGGCAAGATGGATGAGATCATTAAGTAGATGGATATTATGAGAAAGTGAACGACCGGGAATTGTGTAAGTTTGATTTGGGGAGAGAATGTGAGTGAGAATGGGGTTAAGGCGTTGGGAAAGAAGTTTAATATAAAGTTTATAATCTAGATTTAAGAGGGAGATAAGGCGCCAATTCCCCAGGTCAAGGAGATCACCTTTCTTAGGGAATAGGACAACATATGCTACTGTGAATCGCCTTGGTAGAGGGGAGTGATTAAAAGCAGCAGAAAGTGCAGAAAAGAGAAATGGTAGAAGGAGAGGTAGAAAGGTTTTATAGAAGAGGAAAGTGAGGCAGTCCGGACCCGGTGCGGCACTAGAGTTTAAAGAAGAAAACGTAGAGGATAGTTCAGAGAACGTGGGAGGAAGGAGGAGGGAAGAGGCAAGATGGGGAGGAACTTGTGGTAGGTTAGAAAGAAGTGATGCCAAAGCTGAAGAGGATGGCGGAGGAGATTCACAGATCTTCTCTGTATAGAACTTTCGGACCTGGGAACATAGAGTGAGTGGATCATCAGACACCTCTCCAGATGGGAGGCGAAGGTGCCGAAGTGAATTCGATGCTGTTCGTGTTTTTTTCCATGGATGTAAGGAAATCGTAATTGGATGCGTCTGGCGATAGATGTTGTAGCCGGAGACGTCGTAGAGCTTGTTGAGCCAGAGGAAGGAGGATTGATCGCAGTTCTTCTTGATAGTGGCAGAAGAGAGGATCACTTAGGCTTAGGATGGAGAGCATGGAACGGACATGGTTGAGACGCATGTTTTGAAGCGTTTTTGCTTTAAAAGAAAGTTTGCGAACGTGGAGAACGAGTTGCTGTTTAGTGTCCAACCAAAAAGTCAGACCACAAGGAGCTGATTGAAGTTGAGGTCGTTTGTCCTCAAGGAAGGAGCGTACTGAAGTACAGAAGTCTGGATCTGTAAGAAGAGTGTCGTCAAGAGTCCTTGGACGAATTGTACGGGGTTGTACTGGAACTGCTTGAACAATAAGAACGATGGCACAATGGTCAGAAGAAGAAGTAGGAGTGATAATAGATTCTGTCACAGCTGTAAGCAGAGTAGATGAGGCGTAGTATCTGTCAAGGCGAGCTGTGTACGGATTTTGATTATGTTGCGAGCGCCAAGTATGTACAGTCGATGAAGGATGGAAGTGACGGTGAACATCAATGAATGAGTTGTCGGAGACCACTGACTGAAGAAGATTCACCAAGTTAACACGGCGTTCTCTGGTGGAAGGAGATCGGTCCAGGGTAGGATTCAGAGTGCAATTGAAATCCCCTCCAATTAAAACATGATCAATGGGGGGAATGCGTGACAAGGCACGACGAAGGCGAGTAAAAAGTATTGTCAAGTGGGTTGAAGAGCTTGGAATATAAATATTAAATATATGATAAGATGTGGAAGCTATGGTGAATGATGCACACTGTAATAGGTCTCGACATAAGTTTCGAACCGAAAAAGAGGTGATAATGGAGTTGAAAGTATGGCGGATACCTATAGCTAGACCACTATGGGGTGATAGTTGGTAGGCATGGTGAAATGTGTAGTTCCACTGGCGCCATCGTGAGAATATCGTAGTGGATTGGCAATTTGTTTCTTGTAGTAAGAGAAGATCAGCTCCTAACGGAGTGAGGTCTTCATGTACCAAGGCATTAGAAAATGGGGATGCAAATCCTCTGCAATTAAAAGATGCAATCTTGAAGACTTTTTCCAATAATGCTTGCTGAAGAACCTTCACAACAGGAGGAAATGATTTGAGTCGATTAAAATAGGTTTTAGCCCACGGATGTTCCTTGCGAAGGCGGGAGATGCATTGATTAAGGACTTCGATCTGATCAAGCACTAGAGGGAGAAACGATGCGTACTTTGAGAGTAAAGCATGCGTTGTGGAGTGGTCTGTCTTATGTGACAGGTATTGATGTAAATCTTCATATGAAATCGGCCCAGTAGGAACCGAGCCATCCTTAAGGTATTCGACAAGATCCTCAAATTTGAGAGGAGGCTCTTCGTCTGCCTGGACAGAAGAGGTAGCAGCCTTTGATGGTGAATTCTTTCGAGAGGCACTACCAGTACGGGGAGAGGTACGGGGTGATGCGGCAGTCTGCTTCTTCGGTGGGCGTCTTCGAGAAGAACCACGACGTTTCAGCGAAGGCTCAGTCGAGCTCTCATCAACTCGAGATTTGTGGCCAGAAAATCCGTCATCAGCAGATTTAGAAGTATCGATGATAAGGGCAGTGGAGAAACCCCCTGAAGGGGACTCCGCTACAGAATGACGACGCATGGGAAGCGAACAATTAAGTGAGGGAAAATCCAGTTGCTGGTCGAAGGAAGAAGGGTCCGTAGACACGCGTTGACTAACTCCTGCAGTCGACTTTTGTGAAAGTTTCGATTCTGAAGCTTTCTGTGCAGTGGAAGAAGATGTTGCTCAGATCAGAAGAGGGCCAGAAGTTGCAGGAGAATTATTAGGAGCCTGTGATGCTAGATGTGGGCAATGCACACGTAAATGATTCTCTCCGTGGCAAAAAGTGCAGTGGAGGGAGGTAGTCACTTCAATTCTCCTACGTTGCTGTCCACAACGAACGTTGAGAACCTTTGTGCAGGCAAGCAAATGTTCATCAAATGGAAAGATCACTCTTGCACTTCGACGAAATCCCCCTACGGATTTGTCGTCTGGATCTCTCGGCGCGGCTGAAAGAGTAGTAACGGGCCCAACAACTCGGCCGAACTTACTGAGTACAGTGCACAGCGCAACGTCTGATACTTCAGGTGGAACCGGATAAAATGTAACCTGGATGGGACGCTGAGGGACAGGTTCTGGTAGAAGATGGACGTCCTTGTGAGACAAACCTTCTGTCAAGACAAGATCCGCATGCTCTTTAAGAGCAAAGTACACCAACACAGCTCGAGGTTTTCGAGTCATGTGAGTAATACTGGCTCCAGCTGGAAGTATCTGCTTGAGAGCCATACTATATTCTTTCAACTTTGTGTCTGGGAGCGCATCAAAACACACTCCGAAGTCCATTGTAGAATAGAATTGTTTTCCCGCTGGGGAATCTTCGGGAATATCTATGGTGGCAGTAGTGCCATCAACACTGACGTACGAGTCTGGTAAGACTTCTGCAACAAACTTGGAAGGAGCTTTTGTTCCAGTAAGAGCGGCAGAATATGCCCTAGGAGCAGGACTCGAGCGTGAGGGCTGCAATGCAACCGGCTGTTTGAACTAAGTTGAAGTAGAGGGTAAATTAGCAGCGCTGTCAGACACATCCATGTCTTCACTTAAAGCAACAGAGGGTTGCGCTGCACTGACGTCACTGGTCGAAGCAGGGCAAGAAGCTTGAGCTGTAGTAGAGGAGTCACTTTCCACTTCTAGTGGTTGGGTGACGTCACCTTCAAGCATTGGAGGAGATTGGTCTCGTATCGAGGAGGAGGAGGAGGCGACAGGAAATGCCTCGCTGATATGGGCGTGGACATCGCTCTTATCAGCAGCCGCCGCCATTGTTAATGGCGAGGGCTACATGAGAAACCGACCAGCTCGGTCGACAATTCAAATGATGATAACAGAAAAAATAAACTACTCACCAACTTGGGAGATGTATCAAAACAAAGCACGAACCTTCAGCTTGAAGGAACACGAAAGGAAAATGACGAACCACACGATAAAACTCACTAAATAGGCTCACAACACGGAGCTCAGAAAAGCGTGACTTAGGCCAAAGGTGGGTCGACACCGTACTAATGTATGTCAATAAATGCTATATTGTGTTTCTCTTCTAGGTGTCCGGTAACTTTTGTCAATATAGTGTATGTACGCAAATTTTTGTATAGAAATAGTTTTTAGTTTTTGAACTGCTGTGTCTAGCCACAGAGCAGAACGATTGACTATGAGCTATGAAAAGAAGTATTAAAGTGCCACCAGCAATTCAGGTAGCATGAAGTCTCAGTAGGGTATTTAATTATTTTAGGGAGACTGAGTTTTGTGATGACTGCATCGTCGTTCAGATTAAAAGGAACATCTCCAAACATAATTCAACTTCCAATTGAACACACCATTCACCTGTTCTACGCGTTTCGTGGTTTGGTTTCTATTATGTGGAACACAGGAATTTAAAGATGCACTGGAATTTAACGATTACAATAGACTGAAACAAACGTAAGTTGAAAGTGCAAATCAATTTGTTTGCGATTCTCTGGACTAAAACTGATGAAGAGGCCTTTCGGTGAAACGATACAGTTAATGCAAATGGGTGGGAAATTGACATTACACAAAAGCATTTTGTTCGCAGACAGCTGTAGGATAAGTTTGTTGTATTAACGCAGTTGCGCTAATTACCAGCGTAGCCAGGATTTAATTTCCTGTGCGGGGTGAGCAGTTCAAGCCTCCCCCCCTCTCTCTCTCTCTCTCTCTTTCGTTCTCTGCATACATGCGTATATACACCGCCCTACTATCGATATAGGCACCACCTGTATGTCTACAAATGATCTTTATTTTTAAAAAAATAATAATACTGTGTGCTGAGTAGCACAGAAACCTTTAGCCCGTATGACGGTTTCTAGTCTTCGTAGAATGCTCTTCATCAGCTTTTTTTTAAATGTTCAAAGACAATGTTTTGTGATTCGGCCTTGAAAGCCGTTATTTGTTCATCTTTGTTTGTGGGAGACCTCTTATTCCACGCACCAACGATCAAATTCGTCCCAAAGATTCACTACAGGGTTCAGGTCATGGTTCAAGGATAGCCTGTCCAACTTCTCGATTTCCATGTCCTCACACCAATCTGTTACAACATGATCAGCATGACATAGTGCATTGTATGGCTGACATAAGCATGGGCCTTACCTGAAGTACTATTACAACGTTGATAGTGCATAATTATCCAGGGCGTATAGGCAGAGCTTACCATTGATGGTTTTGTCCAATACAATTGATGGGCCCAGATCGAACCACGGCAACCACAGCTCCCTGCTCCCGGTGGGGTAGTGATTTAATCGCTAGCTTATGACCATCGGTCCAAATGGGTCCAACGCATGTACATTGTCTTATGGCATTGGCTCTATCACTTCCCTGAGACCAGTTGCCCCAAACTAGGTAAGGCGACTGCTCATAATGGGTACAATACAGTGGGAAAGGCGCTGTAAGCAGTCGTTCAACCCCCTAAGCGTTGGCTTCCAACTATTTGTCCAGGATGGGTCCGGGGGTTCGAATCCCAGTGAGGCATGTATATTGTTTGGCTTATGGCATTGGTTCTCTCCCTTCCCTGGAACTAGTAGCCCTAAATTTCGAACGGGCGACTGCTTAGAGTCCATTGAGTAGTTAGTTCAAGGTGGTCAACAAACGAACAAATAAATTAATAAATAATGAATTGACTGTACACCACAAAACACGACGATTATACACTGAAGAACAATTGAATTAGAGACAGCTGGCGTTATGCAAATATGGCCCTGTGGGTGGCTCCGTAAACGGAAACGACATGACGTATGCAGCGATCCGACCATATAAGGAGTGATGCGACGGGAATCAGTAAGAGTCAGACGCAGTATGGGTAAGACGAAGGATCTAAGCTCATTTGATCGTGGGCAAATTGTCGGGGCCAGACGAATGGGTCACTCCATCTCGGAAGTCGTGCAGGCACTGGGATTTTCACGAGCCACTTTGTCACGGGTGCACCGTGAGTACATCGAATCCGGTAAAACCATCCCTGCAAGGGCCAACTACTGTGGACACAGCGTGTGGATGAGCGGGGTCATCGTCGGCTAGCTCGCATTGTAACAGCGGATAGACGGGCCACAGTGCAAGAAATCACTCGGCACTTTAACGCTGGTGAACAAAAACTTGTTAAACAGCAACACCATCGAGAACCATCTCCTCGCTATGGGGTACAGTAGCCATCGTCGCACGATGGTACCGCTGCTGACCGCACATCACAGGGTGCAAAAATTAGCATGGGCGCGGGAACATCTCCACTGGACCCTAGACATGTGGAAAAATGATGCCTGGACTGATGAGTCGATATTCACGTTGGTACATGCGGATGGTAGGATACGAGTACGGCGCAAACCCCATGAAACGATGGATCCTTCTTGCCAGCAGGGTACTCTTCAAGCTGGTGGGGGTGGTATTCTCGTCTGGGGACTGTTTACGTGGACTGAAATGGGACCCCTGGTAAGTGTGACATCGTCTCTTACAGGTCAACGTTACCGGGATATCCTGGACGACCATTTGCTCCCGTTTGAGCGTCTTCAACATGCCACTGGGGACCTCATCCTGCAACAAGACAATGCACCGTGTCATGGTTGCATGAACACTCCGCTGACGTGACCTCGCTTCCTTTCCCAGCTAGGTCACATGACCTCAATCCCATCGAGCACATCTGGGATGCCATCGAGAGAGATGTTTGAGGCTCTGACCCCCCCCCCTCCATCAAATCTTCGTGAACTGTGGGAGCTTGTTCAGGGATCGTGAATTCGTATGGCTTCACAACGCTTCCGGTGTCTTGTCGAGTCCATGCCGAGACGAATCGCCTCTGTCATCAGGGCGAAAGGTGGTGCCACACGTTACTAGACGGGTATCTCTAATTCAATTGCTCTTCAGTGTATGTCTACTTGTGTGCTTTTCTCATCTTATCCGCAAACAAACGAACGACATTTTGAGGACAAAACACATCCCGAAGCCAAAACTCCATCGAAGGAAGACGACAATCAGTGTTTGGTGGTTCGCAGCTGGTGTGATTCACTCCTCACAACCGGGTCAAACCACCATGACGGATAAGTATTGTCAAGAACTTGATATTACGCACGAGAAGCTGTCCACTAAACAGCCGACATTAGCCAATCGTCATGGGCCCATATTTCTCATAAAGCGAGACACAATTTTACGCTCCAGACGATCCAGAAGCTGCACCAGTAGAGGTACGAAACTTTACCTCATCCGCCTTAATCACCTGATTTGTTCCCTATGGAATATCACTACTTCAAACACCTGAACACCTTGTCTACAGGGCAAATTGTTTCCGAATCCAACATCAGTTGAAACTTCATTCCATGAGTTTGTCGCATCTCGGAGCTTGACATTTTTTCATGATAGCATACAGAAGCTTGTAACCCGTTGGCAAAAATGTGTTGGTGCTGGCGGTGATTGTTTTGATTAATAAACTTCATTTTACAACGTAATTTGGTTATTTGAAGTTTGCAGCAAAGTTCCGACATTTCATCAGCAACAACCTAGTGCGACCCATCTGCGCATCTGTACAAAAAAAAAAATATTCTCAGAGTTTACTTCAGCTTGAGATTTGCAAAAATAAGTGCATCCGACAACTGCTAAAATCAAATCTCCGTGAAACGATCCAGAAAATTTATTCTAAGATTCGTAAGAAATAAACTGCATTATCAAATACACTGAAGTGCCAGAAAAACTGGTACAGACGAGCTTATGCAAAATACATAGCAACGTCACCCTATGCGCGTACTCGGTTGCGTCCGCGAGTGCGTATATAAAGCGATATAAATCCTTGCCAGCTGTCAGAGCTGTTTTCGGCATGAGCAATGACAAGTATTAACGATGTAAGCTATTTTCAATGCGGTGTCATAGTTGGCTCTCGTGAGATGGGCCATAGTGTTTCGGAGGTAGATAACGAAGTTCGGATTTTCTCGGACAACCCTTGCAAGGGTGTACCGTGACTACAAGAATTCCGGCAAAAACTCCAACCTACGATACCAGTGTGACCGTAAAAAGATATTGGGTGAACGTGACCACCGTCGGCTGTCAAGAATCGTTTCACGCGATAGGCGTGCAACACTCTCGCAGGTATCATCGGAATTCAATGCTGGAGCCTCAACAAGCATCAGTGTCCGAACTGTGCAACGTACCCTGCACGATATGGGCTTTGGAAGCCAACACCCAACTCGAGTCGCCTTGATGGGTGCACGACACACAGCTATGCGCCTCGCTTCGGCACGGCAACACCGCCACTGGACACTTGATGACTGGAAATAAGTAGCCTGGTCTGACGAGTCGCATTTCCAATTGTATCGGGCAGATGGAAGGATTCGTGTGTGGCTCAAACCCCATGAAGACATGGAACCCGCCTGCCAACAGGGAATTGTACCGGCTGGTGGGGGGTCCGTAATGTTATGGGGTGTGTTTAGCTGGACTTCACTCGTACCCCTGGTACGTTTACAAACATCTGTGACCGGCCAACGCTATGTGCGCACCTTTATGACGAGGTACACCAGTTCATGTCCTGCATTCATGCTAATGGGTTGGGCCTGTTCCAATAGACAATGTACCTCCATACAAGTGTCGGGACGCCACATAATGATTAGAGGAGCATTAATCTGAGTTTGGGGTGTTGCCATTCCCACCCAAGTCCCCAGATCTGAACGTGATAGAACACATTTGGGATGCCATGCAACACGTTATCGAACACGGGAATCCGAGACCTTGGAATACACACGAATTGTGGAATGCTCTGCAGAAAGTATGGTATGCATTGCCTACAGCATATTTCCAGAAGCTAGTGGAGGCCATGCCCCGTCGTATTTCTACAGTCCTGTGCTCGCGTGGGGGACCTACTAAGGATTAGACTGGTGTACCAGTATTTCGTGTTGGAATTGAGAGCGTTGATGTTTAATTGAAGCCCTTATATATGAAAGAATTTCTAGCATTAATAAAGCACTGCTATGACGATCTAATTTCTGATTGTGTCAGTCCATTACTCTTGAAATTACAATTGTTCCACAGAGAAAAGTGCTCTAACAATCTCAGGAGATTTCGAAGCTGGTTGCAGTGAAAATTATTTACTTCAGTTTTAGTAGCATACTAGTATTAAAATATTCATTATACACTGTTTGTAAAAATTGCAACACCATAAAGGACTTCTGGTATTAGCTCGAAATTTACAGGATATGTACAACAGGTTGGGAAATGCAAATGATTAAAATGTCAGTGGAAATGCATATGAAGTTTCGCAGCAGTGCCCTCTGAACTGTCCGATCATGGGTACAAAGAGCTGGCTCAAACGAAATGTTGCAATCAGTGAAGAGCCGACATTGAGTCGAAAGGATGTTTCCAGTGTTCCCATATGCCCGTCGCCGAAGAAGATCGCATTATGAACACCTGACGGACTTTGAGCGAGGAAGGATTGTTGGGATGAGGGAAGCTTGAATTTCCTATTGCGAAATTACCACTAGTACTGTACGAAACGCCAGTACAGTGATGCCAACGTGGCGTTAGTGGACACATGAGACTCGGACGCACACAAATCCGAGAAATGGACCACTAAATAGCACGACTGCACGGGATGACAGACACCTACCGCATCGCAGTGACCGATCTCACAGCGACATCTACGGAATTAGCGCAGCAGTGGAGCACTGTCACAGGTCAGGCTTTGTCCTCCAGCAGAATTCGACGTCGTCTGCTTAGCAGAGGACTGGTACCGTGAACACCTTCCTGTGAACACCTTCCAGCACTTGGAGTCACTCCCAGCCCTTAAAGCTGGTTTCCGCGCTGCACACGGGGGTTACTCTGGATATTAGCTGTCGGTCACAATGTGACTCGACCGTGTAATTTTGAGCACCAGTGTTGATTGCTTAATCGTTTCGCAAAACTCATTTTTGAGCTTTAGAAAGATATTTAAAAAAAGGAGACTATTCTTATTGCAGTTTAATTTTAAATAATTAACATTATCATGCCAATTTAACTAGGCACAGCTGAAATACCCACGACTGTCCCCTCTAGAATAATTTGGATTTACATGATAGAAATTTACATGTGTCTAAAAAAAAACAAATAAACTTGCCCCTAAACTGATTATAAATCAGATGAAGTTGAAATGAAAAAGGCCTGTCTTATTTACTAGATGCTGGGATGTACCCCAGCATATATGAGTCCAGGTTTAATGAAAAGTTCTTGGTCGTTATGTTCACCAATTAAATCTATTAATCCTATTAACCTATTAATTCATCTCGGCGTGTGTCAAACTCAGTTTTGGTAAGAAAAACTGCGCATACAATAGGCGTTCCCAAGCTTTTGTTCATGTTGTTGCCATGATACAATCAACGAGTACAGTGTTATGAAAATAAGGAAAATAAAAGAGGGCAAAATGCAAATTATCTAACCCATTAGCTACAGAGCAGGAAGCAAAATATAATAAGCCACGAATGAAAGAATATTTAGTTTTCATAAGAGGTTCTAACTTGATCAAAACAAGAGGAGAGAAAATTAACGAGTGTTTGCAGGCGTAATAAATTAATTGAATTCTGTCCTTGAAATGACAGATTGGCAAACACGATGTACTTAATGCACCGATAATTTTGTAAATTGGTTTCTAAGACTTCTGGTACAGCATGAAGTAATTAAGTGCAGTACATGCGATTGTAATCCATAAATATATTAGCGTTAAGTGAAATGCAAAATACTTGGTTCCTTGTTGAAGCGTGAGCCACAGGCTTGCAATCATGAAGTCATGCTTTCATTACATTGCAAGAGTTTATTATTCTGAAAGTTAGGAAAACCAGGACAGTATTAAGTTGATTAGTCTGGGGGTGTTGAGAAGCTGGTTCGGTTCGCTCGAACTATATCATCAATCATAATTAATCCGCCGCTGGATGAAGGTCTCAAAGTTTTTTTCACGACGTCCTCTATTTATCCAGTGTCCTCCATGTCACTCCCTCATGTTTTCGAATTCCATCTACCCATCTCTAACATGGTATTCTTCTGGGTCTTTTTCTGTCTGTTGGAATCTAGTAAAGTGTTTCAGTTGTCCAATAGTGGTTAGTTCGTCTAGCAATATGGTCCAGCCCTTATGCATTTCAGGATTTTACCATGATTATGATGTCATCTACTCCCGTCATTTTCTCAGGACCATTCGTCTGAGCAGGGTCCGGGTTAAAATCCCGGTGAGGAATGGATGTTGTGTTTGTCTTAGGGCACTGGTTCTCTCCCTTCCCTGGATCCAGCGGCCCTAAATTAGGGACGGGCGACTGCTTATAGCCCATTGAGTTGCTCACGGTGCTCGTTAAACCTACAATAAAAAAATCCAAATCCCGTCATTTTCGTGATCTTTGCTTTGTGTTCCCTTTTCCTATCTGTCCTGGTTCTTCCAAGCAGTGGAGGCTCGTGGAGTAAAATGATGGTGAGAAAAAGACCCAGCCCATAACATATATGTTATTAAAAATAACTAAAATCAGATTTTGTAGAGAAGCAATTTGATGCATATACATACTGTACGTATGTATATTTTATACCTATAAACACTAAATTGACAAAAGTCACCGGACACTTAGAGGAGAAACACAACACAGCATTTATTGACAAGCATTAGTACGGTGTCGGTCCACCTTTGGCCTTAATGCATGCACTGACCCTTCGAGACATGCTTTTGACAAGGTTTTGGAACACAGCTATAGGTAGTAGTAGGCCTTGGTTGCAAACTTCTTATGTGGCGCTCTAACTCATCCCATAGGTGCTCTATGGGATTAATATCAGGGCTCTGTGCTGGCCAGTCCACACACGATACGGAATTATCGTCAAACCACGTCGTAACAGTCCTTGCTTTTTATGGCTTGATGCGTTATCCTTCTGGTACCAATAATGTTCGGTTCCATAGTATCGCCACAGAGTTGGTAGGGCATAATTGTCCAGAATATCTAGGTAGACGTGCTCGCTAAGAGGTTTGTCCACGATAACCAATGGGACAGGACCATACCCCGAAAAACAACCCCACACTAGTACACTACCCGCTCCAAACTTGACCGTAGATAAAGTACACTGTGGTAAATATCGTTCCCCCTGCTGCCGCTATACCCACACACGGCCATCAGACTGATGGATCGTGTATCTGGATTCATCAGTCCATAGGACCCGTTACAATCGATCTACGGTCCACGATAAATGTTCTTTACATAATTCTAAACGACGAGTAGAATTCCGAGTGGAGATGAAAGGCTTATGAGCAGCCGCACGACTACGGTAACCCATGGAATGAAGTTATCTGCGAATGGTACGTATACATACCGAGATTCCAGCATTTTTACTCACCTGTACACTGAGGTCTTGCGCAGTACTCCGTCGGTTAGCTGTAACGACACTCCTGAGGCTTAGACGTCCTCTATCACTGATTTTCTTTGGTCTGCTGGTACGTTTTTTTGCTTCAGCACGCCATGTGTCTTTTACGTATTCAGTACATCCAAAACAATTGACTTGGATATGTATAAACGCCTCTCGGTTTGCCTTATGGACAACCCACTAATATAACACCCAACAATCTTTCCTTTCTCAAAGTCAGTTCTCTCCCAACGAGACATTTTCACTCAACCTCACAGTGCAATATGATTGCTATCAGCTGCAGGCTTGTTTTTATACCGTTTGCAGCTGTACCCGCATCTTAACAACGCAGCGGATTAGTTCATTTCCTTTTGAAGAGGTGTCCGGTGACTTTTTTCAAAATATTGTACATATTATTCTACAATAGTTCAACAAAAGCATAGGAAGACATCAAGCACAGTGGAGAGGAGAGAGGTGGACTTAAAGCATTGAAAACAGTTTCGGAGGGGGAAATGTAGATTTCTCTCTATTCTAAAAAAAAAGTAACTGCCGCCGCTGCTGCTGCCGCTGTTTTAGAAATTTCGCGACGCTCTTGCTTTCCTAGCTCGCAGCGCAAAACGTATTGAACACAAAAATATGAAATTTACATCGTTTGTATACAACTGTTTGGAGAACAAGCTGAAATAAACAGTTTCTCGATTCTGGCGATACTTCAAGAGCTATTGTACACTATCTACCAACAAGTAATTGGACACCTGTGATAGCAAAGAAAAACAAAGTTTATTCATCTTCAATAGTTGGTGGAGCGTCCACGAGCGGCGATTAGAGCTGCGACCCTCCGGGGCATACTCTCAACCAGGCGTTGTACGACGGCTAGCGGTATTTTCTTCCACTCGGCTTGGAGCAGACAGGTCAGTTCCTTCACCGATTTCGGACGGTGGGGGCACCCCTAAGTCGACGCTCCAATTCGTCCCAGAGGTGCTCGATATGGTTAAGGTCCGGGCTCTGCGCAGGCCAGTCCATTCGATTAACCCCATTGTCACCATACCAAGCCATGGTGGACCTCGCAACATGACAGGTGGCATTGTCATCCTGAAAGTAACATGGGTCCACCCCGTAAAACTGCCAGAACGTAGGAAGCGCATGGTCATCCAAAATGGTGCAGTAGGTCTCGGCGTTGAGTCTACCAGGAATTGCAACCAAGGGTCCCGTGCCATACTAGGAGAAACACCACCATAGCATAATTCCACCGCCGCCGAACTTCACAGTTGGCACAATACATTCCGGCAGGAGGCGTTCTCCAGGCAGACGCCAAAGCCAGACCCTGCCATCCGAACGGTAGAGGGTGAACCTTGATTCTTCGCTCCAGAGAACCTGTTTCCACTGTTCAACGGTCCCCTGTCGACGTTCTTTGCACCACGTTAGCCGAGCAGCGCTATTGGACTTGGTGATCAAAGCTTGTGGGCGGCAGCACGTCCGTGATAACCGAGCAGATGGGCTTCCTTACGGATCGTATTCATCGAAAGAACACTCCCGGATGCCTGTTGAAACTCCTCGCGGATGTGGCCCATTGATTTGGTGCGGTTCTTCCGAATTTTTGACAGCACCCGTCGTTCTTTAACTCCCAGTTTTGTGGGTCTGCCGGGTAGGGGCACATTCCGACAGTCACCTCTGATCTTCCACTTGCCAATCACGTAGGCCACTGTCGATTTTGGGTACTTCAACTTGCTGGATATGTCACGTATGGATCGGCCATTTCTGTGATACCCGACGATTACACCTTTCTCGAAATCAGAGAGCTCCGAACTGCGTTGCATCTTGCATGCGACTGGTTGCGTTATTGTTTCCCACACGATATTTAACGGCGACGGTCGTGACGGGTATCAGGACCGCAGATATCGTCGATTGCAGGGGTGTCCAATTACTTGTTGGTAGATAGTGTATTTCAAACTTAAGGTAAGCAAAAAAAGTGCTATCAGGTCGCGTTCCGGACGCACTAACAGCAACAGAACCACGAAACTTTGTAGGCATGTAGTGCCATGACCGAGTTTTTCCATCTCGTCGCCCTTTTTTTGAATTTCGATTTAGTTTACGAGAAATTAAATTTCTAAATTTCATAAAATTCTCTATTTTGCGATGGCATCCATTTAAAAAAACGTATATATGGCAAACTATAAATTATAACGTATTGCAGTTTTACAGCATAAACTTACAACTATCGTCCCTTTTTTACAAAAAAAAAATTAAGAAAAAGTCATTTTCTGGTTTTTAAGAATTTTTTAAAGACGTAAAGGAAAGAAACGAACGGCTTGTATGTCTTCATAACCACATAGAAACGTTCTGGTCACGTGACCTGCTGCGATGGTGACGCAGAGAATTTGTTATGCTAATGTTTTGCTGGTAAAGCTCTCTCAGTTGTTTAGCGGTGGACGTCAAGTAACTTTGCTTCCTATGCTTCTAATGGAAAAACTTCTGTACACATTTTCTTCCCAATTAATGCGTTCCCAAGGATGAAAATTTGAACATCGATTAAAATAGTTTCATTTTATAACTTGCAATACTTAATATTTTCTAAAACATAACCATAATTGTGCAATCCAACATTTGTTTGTCTACTGACGTCATCAAAGTTCAGGTCGCGCCATCTTTTTTCTGGGCAATTAAATGCGTTCCCAATGATGAAAATTTGAACATTGATTAAAATAGCTTCATTTTATAACTTGGATTACTTAATAGTTTCTAAAACATAACCATAATTATGTAATCCGACATTTGTTAGTCTACTGACGTCATCAAAGTACAGGTCGCGCCATCTTTTTATGGTTACAACACCAGCAAAGGAAAATTTATTGATTTTTTTATATAATTTTGGTTATGTTTTAAAAAATATTAAGTATTCCTAGTTATAATATGAAGTTATTTTAATCGATGTTCAAATTTTCATGCTTGGGAACACAATAATTGTGAAGGAAATGTGTACAAAAGTTTTTTTTTTTCATTGGAAGTATAGGAAGCAAAATTAATGCCGCCCCGGTGGCGCAGTGGTCTAAGGCGTTGGCCTCTGATCATTCGTCCGAAGGGGTCCGGGTTCGAATCCCGGTGAGGCATGGATGTTGTGTTTGTCTTACGGCACTGGCTCTCTCCCTTCCCTGGAACCAGTGACCCTAAATTAGGGACGGGCGACTGCTTATAGCCCATTGAGTTGCTCACGGTGGTCGTTAAACCTCTAATCAAAAAAAAAAAAAAAAAAAGCAAAATTACTTAACGTCCACCTTAACGGTTTAGCATAACGGTTTACGGAAAAGCTTTTTGGACCGTTTGTTTTCCTTAGTGGTAAATTTAGTAAGTGCTATAAGTTCAAACGACAAAAGTCCGCCCTTCCAAAAATTAACGACAGTAAAAAAAACTCTGAAATTTCGGAATAACAAGCCTTATTTGCTTAGACATGCAATAAAAATTTTAATTTATATGAATTTTCCAGTTTTTATTTCATGTGATATACTTGGAGATCGGGCTGCAGGGCCCGAGCGCTACTCTGGAAACGAGCGTAGCGAGCCTAGAGGCGCAGCCCCTAGTTATGAAAAAGAAAAAAAGAGGAAAAAGAATGGTTAACGCGTTTTACTTTATATCATCCTTCCTGAGCACAAACGCACATTTTGCGCTTAATTTCTTTATTTAGTGATAGTTAATGAGTGGTTATTGCATCACCCACAACACGAATCGAACGTTCACTCCTCTAAAAATTCAAAGGAAATAAATTTAATAAAAGAACTGCTTTTCTCAAAAAAATGTTTGAGTCCAGAATAAAAGCAACATGTCCATTTGCGAAGGTGCACCCCTCATATAGAACACAGTTAAGGGCCGTGGGCCACAAATTAAAGCCCTGACTCGTGGAAACGATCTCTAGGAGAAATCAAGCTTGAAGCACATTTCTATATATCTTGTCAAAACAGGTAATGTAACTTAAACATGGCAGAAATCAGAACAGGTGAGACTACCTGTGAAATTTGTCCCCCCCGAGCAAAATGAATTCAATTTACTTTTTATTAGTCAAGATGACAATGCGTCCATCCACAGGCTCAGTGTTGTGCAGGAATGGTTTGAGGAACACAGTTCAGACTTCAAGCATATCGATTGACATCCGAATTCCGATATCAATTCTATAGAGCACTCGTGGGACACTATGGAACGGCATATCAGGCGTCTGGATACACCAATTAACTCCATACCAGGTTTGAAGTTCTCACTACACACAGCTTGGTTGGCCACACCTCCCAACTGCTTTCAGAATCTTATTGAATCGGTGCATAGCTGTTGTACTGAGCGCGAAAATAGGACCTGCGAAGTATTAGGTAGGTGGTCATAATTCAGTGATCACTCATTATTGTATGTATAGTGAACTCTAAATCTGCTGAAAATGAAGTTCTGTAAATGATCCTTGGAACAATGAGAAGTTATTTCCACAATTCCGTATTGGAATTAACACTTTAATCGGGTGGAACAAATTAACTACGGGTTAAAAAATAGGATCAGCTCGAAGGAATACATTCGCTGTTTAAAAAATGGGCAGAACACGCCTGTAACGAGTCAACCTGCGCATTGGAAGCATTACTTCCTCCCCCTAGATTTATTAATCCTTTCTGACTGACTCCAAAAGGATGTAACAGTGGCTTGAGCCTAAGATAGGAGAGAGATGTTTGAGTCACTTGTTGGCATCCAGTGGCATGATGTCCGTGACAAGGGGACTAGCCCTTATCTCTCGTGCCTTGGGTCAGTATAAATGATTAGAAAGGGAGCTCTTACCACCATTCACTGTTTTATGGTCAGCAATGCTGAGTTAAGACGGGGAAAGGAATTGTTTTGCTTTCGTAAGACCCGGTTGCTATATGAATATTTCTGTTTTGGAAAGGCAGAAAATGTTGGGCGTCGTTTAGTTCAGGAATGTCGGCCACTGACAGCTTCAATTTACAATTACCTCGTTCGTAACGCGTCCTTTAGCTTCTTTAAACTGGTGATGCTTTTGCTTTTTTTTTTCAGTGCATTCGCTTTGAAAATGTTATTTCGAAAGGCGAAAGTTAGAATTTTCTCTCCAACGACATACCGTAAAATATCTGCCCCAAATCTTTTAGTCCAAAAGGAACAGTGATATCATGATCAATAAATAACGTATTTAAAAGAATCGAAAGTTATATTTAAGGAATGAAATGCATCCATTTAGCTTTTATAGGGATTCAGAAATCTCTTTCCAAGCACTACCGTTCGTAAGGCTGCAAGGTTATAAGTCAAAATATCGGTACAGCTGTACCTGCTTTGCACTTTATTGGATACTGATGCGTTCGCTTGTCCTCGCCGCAAGAAATCTATAGCGCTTGATGAAGCCGAAGCCCTGGTAGTAAGTGCTCCGGCTTGTGTTTGGAATCTGCCAACAATGTCAAACTCCGGCAACAGATGATGCTGCTACGGATCGATTATTATGCTTCGTGGAACTCCTGCTATACTGGAGCGTGAGGTTGTCGATAATAAGTTCTTAGTAAATACTTTCTTTTTCAAAGCCGCGGATAGCCAGTCGCACTCTGTCGATCAATCGGCTAAAACCGATTGATGTTAAAATGGGTCAAATGGAAGGCTGTGTCGAACAAACTCAATACGACGAAAAGTTAAAAAAACGTTCCACAAACATGGGGAAAACGAAAAAACCTTACATCTAAGCGATTTGCCAATGCATTCCGAAATAAAAAAAAAAGCATAGTAAGGGAAGATTCAGGAAGAATTGTCGAACAGAACAAGTTTTTTTAAATATTTGTATGGGGTGTACCACTAGCAATAAAAAAAGCGTAAGAGGTAAAATAATGTGAACAAAAAAGATGTCCCATATCATGAAATAGAAATCATCAAGCTCATTAATTGGAATACGAAATCTTAAGGATTGAAAACATATATATACACAGTCGAGTCACATTATTGTGCCCACTCCTTTTGACGTCAACAGCGTGTGGCCAATGTAAAAAGATACGTGTCGTGAGCTGGCTTGGAGGTTATATAAGGTGCGCTGTAGGCAATCTGAAAACATATCGCTCGCTGCTGTCATGAATAAATGGAGCGATCTATAAGATTTACAAAAAGGGGTGATTATCGGCTTACGGGTCAAGGGTGGCAGTATTTCTGAAAAAGCGCAGTTTGTGAACTGTTCGTGTGCTGCTGTGGTTAAAGTGTATCGTGATTGAAGAAATGGCACCATTACGAATAAGCGACGTGAAAACTGCGGAGCACCACCTGCCATTGATGTGAGAGATGAACGTTGGCTTCGAAGGTGCGTGAGGGCCAATCGACACGCTACAATGGAGCAACTCACTGGCGGAATGACCCAGGGGGGGGGGGGTACCGGAAATGTGTCTAAAACGACAGTTCATCGAATCCTGCTGCGTATGGGGCTCCGATGCAGACTGATGGTCACTGCACCTATGCTAACTAAGCTACATCGGTAAAAAAGGGTTAGATTTGCACGGCAGTATCGGAATTGGAACTCCGCAGATTGGCAAAGGATTGCCTTCTCCGATGAGTCACGTTTTCTGCTTCATCGAATGGATGGACGTTGGCTTATATAAGGTGAGAAACATCGGAGAACAAACATTCTTTAACAATTGCTGGCAGAACACAAGCTGGTGGTGGCAGCGTTATGATCTGAGAAATGTTTTCGTGGCATTCTCTTGGTCCACTCATACCTGTTGAAGGCATTATGAACCGAATTCGTAATGAATCCATCCTTGCAGACCACGTACATCTATATATATGCTGATTGTCTTCCCTGGGGCGGATGTGATCTTCCAGCACGACAATACGACGTGTCACACAGCTAGAAATGTCCGAGAGTGGTTGGAAGAGCACGATGAAGACTTCACAGTACTTCCCTGGCCTCCTGATTAACCAGACTAAAACCCAATTGAACATCTGTGGGGTCACCTCGATCGTGTTGTTCACTCTATGGATCCTCTACCACGCACCCTGCAGCAGCTGTCAGATGCACTGCAGTCAATTATGACCACCTACCTAATACTTCGCAGGTCCTATTTTCGCGCTCAGTACAACAGCTATGCACCGATTTAATAAGATTCTGGAAGCAGTTGGGAGGTATTGCCAACCAAGTTGTGTGTAGTGCGACCTTCAATGCTGGTAAATAAATAAATACATCGCTCTTAACCACGTTCTAGAAACACACAGCAACCGAAAAATTGTTTTTCCGCCGCCGCTGTGGAATTGAACTAACAGAACTCTCGATATCTGGTCGAGTGCGTTACATATACGTATATGTAACGCACTCTGCTAGATATCGAGAGTTCTGTTAGTTCAATTCCACAGCGGCGGCGGAAAAACAATTTTTCGGTTGCTGTGTGTTTCTAGAACGTGGTTAAGAGCGATGTATTTATTTATTTACTTGTCGCCACGTATTTGGAGTATTTTCAACTTCAATGCTGGTATGGAGGCAATTGGTGTATCCGTCGCCTGATATGCCGTTCCATAGTGTCTCACGAATGCTCTATAGAACTGATATCGGAGTTCGGAGGCCAATCGATATGCTTGAAGTCTGAACTGTGTTCCTGAAACCATTCCTGCACAATACTGAGCCTGTGGCTCGGCGCATTGTCATCTTGGAAGACGCCGTCGCCAATCGGGGAAAAAGTGCAATATTGCTGGGTGTACAGAGTCAGCAAGCAATTCATGATAGTGAGCGATAGTCATACCTTGTTCCACATACAACAGGGGTCAAAGTTCTTGCCAGGTAAACATGTCCCACATCATACAATAGACTCCACCGGCTTGAACTTTGAAGACCATACAGGATGGATCGCGTGTCTCATGTTGTTTGCGCCAAATATGTACATGACCCTCCACGGAGTGTACTAAAATACGCGACTCGTGAGACTAGCACACATTTCCACTCGTTCGATGTCCAACTTGCATGATCATTGCACCAGGCGAGTCTTTTGTGCCAATGAACCGTGGATGTCGTCACGGTCGTCTTCTCTTATAGCACATGCTTGCGACGCATGGTCATGATAGATATTGTTCCTGGTTGACCTCTGTTGTGTTGGGTAGTCAACTGTTGAGCAGTGCTGCGTCTGTTGGAATGTACGAGTCGTCGGACCCGACGTTCATCTCTCACATCAACCTTTTGCTATCCTGTGCAGTTTTGCCTCCGGGTCGTTGTTCGAGCATTTTCACGCCACTTAGTTACGGCGCGTATGTTGAACAACATTTTTGGTTTATGTATGTAACGGAATGCGAAGCGGAGAGAGTGAGGAACAACACAAAAACGTAGATAAAAAAAAGAAAACATTTTTCCTTAATCGAATCATTATCCCATGAAAAAAGTACGTGTGGTTATTGTGATTGAAGCGAAACAAAACATTACAAACATCTTGCACTTGTTAAATAAGCCCTGGGCCGCTTCGGTGGCGCAGTGGTCTAACCGATAGCTTGTGACCATTCGTCCGAGATGGGTCCGGGTTCGAATCCCCATGAGGCATGGACGTTTTGTTTGTATTACGGCAATGGCTTTTTCCCTTCTCTGGAACCAGCTGCCCTAAATTAAGGACGGGCGACTGCTTTTAGCCCAGCGAGTTGCTCACGGTGGTTGTTAAACCTTCAATCAAAAAAAAAAAAACCCTGGGATATTAAAGTAAAATATTCTTTTTAGCGTGTGTAGTTTTTGAAAATACCGCCCTTTTCCCTTGGTTTTGCATCTATGATTGATAAGATGCCTAGCATGATTTTTGCCTTTTTTTAATTTGTCTTTCACTGTTATGAAATGGCTGTCGTATGATTGATTGAATTTTTAAGGTGGACGTCAAGTAATTTTGCTTCCTATACTTCCAATGGAAAAACTTCTGTACACATTTTCTTCAAAATTAATGCGTTCCCAAGGATGAAACTTTGAACATCGATTAAAATAGCTTCATTTTATAACTTGGAATACTTAATATTTTCTGAAACATAACCATAATAATGCAATCTAACATTTGTTTGTCTACTGACGTCATCAAAGTACAGGTTGCGCCATCTTTGTTCTGGTTTCAACACCACCAAAGGAAAGGTTATTGATTTTTAATATAATTATGGTTATGTTTTAGAAAATATTAAGTATTCCAAGTTATAATATGAAGTTATTTTAATCAATGTTCAAATTTTCATTCTTGGAAACACACTAATTGTGAAGGAAATGTGTACAAAAGTTTTTCCATTGGAAGTATAGGAAGCGAAATTACTTTACGTCCACCTTAACGACCACCGTGAGCAACTCAATGGGCTATAAGCAGTCGCCCGTCCCTAATTTAGGGTCACTGGTTCCAGGGAAGGGAGAGAACCAGTGCCGTAAGACAAACACAACATCCATGCCTCACCGGGATTCGAACCCAGACCCCGTTCGGACGTATGATCAGAGGCCATCGCTTAGACCACTGCGCCACCGGGGCGGCCCTGTCGTATGTAGAGCAAAAGCGCAATCCGGCAGGAACAGCAGAAGAGAAGTTGGGCTTTCTTAAATTGCAAGAACTTTTCCTGGATGTTTGTTGTGTGTGTACATATACCTAGTCTTACCATAAATACTGTTGCAAAGTATTCAATGAAATAACAAAAGAAATTTAGAGATATTTTAATATACCTCTGATATGATGTAAGTAGTACACTTGTGAATACATGGCACCAATCACTTTTCAAAATGGCATCCTTTTGCCTTCACACAGTCCTTCAGTCTCTGTGGCCACTCATCAATAGCTTTACGCAGGGTCTCCACAGTGAAAGCTGCTACTGCCCGCACCAACGAGCGTTCGAGATTGTCAATACTAGGGTGTCTCTTTCTGCAAACTATGGCCTCCAGTGTGGCCCACAACTTGTATTATAGTTAAATGGGTGGAGGTCTGATCTGCTGGAAGGCCAATCGTCTGGAGAAATATGAAGTATGGCAAAATCACCTGAAGCCACTCTTGGGTTGACTTGACCTCGTGGGCAGGTGAGGAATCCTGATGAAAGCTCCACTGTCTGTTTTGGAAGAGGGTGTGACTCACATTTTTGACCACTGGCTCCAAAACCATGTTCTAGTACACTTTGGCGGATGTTTACACTCCTTTTTCACAGAAATGGGGCTCCGTAGTACCCTGGTAGGAGACTCCCTACCAAATCATGTCAGAAACAGGATGATGGCCCCTCATGATCCTTGAAGCTTTTTCTTGAGCTTCTCGTGAGGTTGACGCATACGCCCTGTCATTTCGGCGGTTGAAAGCCTCTTCAATAGTGAAAATGTGTTCATCAGGGAAAAGGATCTGGCTGTGGTGATTGTCTGCATAACGCTGCAGCAAACGTTGTGCTTTTAGTACCTTCTGCTACTTCAGTTGTGGGCTGAGGAAGTCCCCTGTACGCAGCCGGTAAGCTCTCCCCTTAGGTCACTCCGCAGCACGCGTGACATCGACATTCTTGAAATGTCCAGCTCACGAGCCATCACTGATTGTTTTCCGACAGGATTTCGTCGAATGCTTTCACAACTACTTTCACCAGGTAAGCAGTCCTCGCGGTACGCAGCCGACCCTTTCTAGGGCGGGTAGACAAAACGTCAACTGATTTTCAGCTTCTTCAGCATGTTGAAAATCTCGGAAGCAGATTTTCCAACTTTGTGCGGCGCTATTACAGCAACACGATTCTCGTAATCGCCCCACTCCATGGCATGTACTTCACGAAACATATTATCTCCTCTGTGACTGAACGCACAGTGATTCACTAGCTGCTTCGGGCCTTCTGGATGATCAGTGACGTTGCACACCGGTTGCGCGCCTTCTGTCGAATGTTTGCAACAGTATTTATGCTAAGACTGGGTACACTGAAGTAGTAATTATCAGGAACACCTAACTAATAACGTGATGTTTGTTTCAGTCATAGCAGAGCAAAAACGCAATCTTTGGGGACAGAAAGAGAAAAGCTGAACTTGCTTAAATTGTAAGAACTTTTCCTGGGTGTCTGTTGTATGTGTACGTATATGTACAACTTTTGAGATAGTGGACTAAGGGCACAACGCCGACCAAACTTGATAACTGAATGAATATCTGGCCATTCCGAAAATAATAGCTGATTTTCTGAGGTGTTATATTTAACTCGCCCACTATGCTTGCAGACCAACCCGCTCGCAGCGCTATTCGTACAAGTTGAACGGCGACTCAGAAGCCACATACACGCCATAATCAGTTGAGCTGCAGTCGTTGCTACTCGTGTGAGAGCGGTCTGTGTACCACATGTTAGGAAGGAGTGAATTGCGGGTGATTCTGCTTCATGAATTCAAATTGGGTCGTAATGCGTCACAAATCTACCGTAATGTAGTCGAGGCGGCAAAATCTGAACGTACTGTTCGCCGGTAGTTTGGACAGTTTCGTTCCGGTGACACGAGCCTACAAGATGAGGAGGGCCGAGGACGAGATTCGGTCATTAGTAACGATGCTTTGAAGACAAATGTGGAGGCAAATCCCCGCGTCACAGTCAGAGAACTCTCCAAACAGTACAATGTGTTGGTGTCAGTCACTTCAAAACATCTTCACCAAATTGGTATGGTCAAGAAGCTCGATACGTGGGGCCCACACGAACTGACGGAGCATCAGAAACAACAACGGTTTGATATGTGCAGCAACCTTCGGCTTCGCAACGAAAAGGTGCCCCTACTTGATCGCAGTGTAACCTGTGATAAAAAGGGTGTGCTATACAACAACCGTAAGCGATCTGGACAATGGCTGATCCATGGTCAACCACCGAAACAGCATCATAAACCAAGGTTGACGCCAAAAAATGTTTTGTTGACAGTGTGGTGGGGTGTTAACGGTGTCATACACTACAGGTTCTAGAATGCTGGTGAAAGCATTACCTCAGTCAGAACTGTGAAGAAATTGACCGAATGCGCCAGAAGTTGCTCCAAACAGCCATCTTTGGTGAACAGGATGCGTCCTATCTTCCTCCATGATAACGCGAACCCACACGTGCCACAAATGACGAAACAAACTACACGAACTGAGGTTCGAAACCCTTCAGCATCCAACCTACTCGCCTGACTTGGCACCTACAGATTTCCACCTGTTCATGCATTTTAGCAATTACATCAAGGACAGGGCCTTGAGAAACCGAGAGGAGGCCGAAATTGCACTCCGGGACTTTCTCGCATCCGGGGAGCCAGATTTCTTCCGGACTAGCATTTAAGCACTTGCCTCTCGCTGGCAGAGGTGTAGAGCTGGTGTTTGTGTGCTATGAGGTATGTGTCTCTCATTTTTATCCTCTAAATCAGCCATTATTTTCCGAGCGACCTGATATTGCATTCACTGTACCAGAAAAACGTTCAACTTTTTCTTATGTCAGGGGGTCACAATTTTTTTCTTTGCTTAGAACGTTATTTTGGCACAAAATAAAAATATGTATCAAATTGAGCCCCTACCTCTGTATCTGCGCATGGGCAAGACTGCATTTAGAGCAACGAAGGTACAAATCATAGCTCCTGCAGCTGAAGTCACCTAATGGAAAAAGAGGCTTAGAAATATGACTAGTAATTGCAGAGATATATTGTCCTTAAAGGGATGGACAGATATTTCGATACTAATAACAAGTAATTTTGTGTGTGAGGAACTCATGAGGCTAGGTTTCCTGAATTGTATGATTGCAAGATGATATTTTATGTTTTAATGTATTCTTTTGTGTCGAGAGCTTCTTTTTACTGACATGGTGCTTCGACCTTCTGTAAAAAAAACGTACTTGTGTGGTAAACAGTCAAAATGAAAAGCAATTGATAATTTTGTAGAGAAATAGTGTGAAAATATCTTGAAAATGGCACAACTGTAATTGAAGAACATTTAATTCAAAAAAGATAAATAAATAAAAGACAACACTTAGTAGCGTTGAAGAAAAGCATTTCTCTGACTCTGCTCTGTGAGTTGTACATACAGAGTAATTTGCCTTCTTGGAATTAGTCTGTAAATTCAACAAATTTTAATTAAATCGTGTCAAATAATTTCCGTATTTTGAAGTAAAAATACTTTAAGGTTACAATTAGTTCACGAAAAACGTTTCATTTCCTTTAGTGCCGGATAAATTCCCGTAAAAATGTTATTCATTTGCTTTTATAATGCTTCTTGTCACCAAATTCTGAGAAAATCTGGTTCTCCTTTAATGATGTGCTAGTTTCGATTACCATTAGTGTAAATGACAAATTCAGCTATAACGTAGAAGAAACAAGACCCCTGTTTATATAAGCAGATTCTTCCCACGATTTAATGTTCAGTTGAATCCGCTTCTAACGAGGTGCTGGTGACCGACAGGAAACGTGGTTAAATCCGGGCGCGCCGCCCCGGTGGCGCAGTGGTCTAAGGCGCTGGCCTCTGATCACTCGTCCGTAAGGGGTCCGGGTTCGAATCCCGGTCAGGCATGGGTGTTGTGTTTGTCTTACGGCACTGGCTCTCTCCCTTCCCTGGAACCAGTGACCCTAAATTAGGGACGGGCGACTGCTTATAGCCCATTGAGTTGCTCACCAAGGTCGTTAAACCTCCAATCAAAATGCTTAGGAAGGATCGTGAGCCCAAACCCATCCAAGAACAGTGGGGCGTGTACTGTGTGCCCTTGAAGACCGACGTTGCTGCTGCTCCTAATTCATGGTACATTGGATCCACTCTTCGTAATTTAGGAGTTAGAGTGACTGAACATCAGTACACTGTAAAGACTGGATCTACTACTACTGCCCTTGCACGTCTGGTTAAGTCTGGAACTCATCTGCCCTCTTGGTCTGAGACTTATTTATTACTTAGGACCAGAGGTAGGTATATGACTCTCTTCGCCGAAAGTTTGTATATTGACGTTTTTAAGGACGTATGCTGTAACGATGACTTACCTGCACATGTACATGCACCGTGGATTCGCTTATTTAATTTTTTTATGTCGTGCGAAGTACCCTACTGCGGGTGTTGATAACGGACCCTGTGCTTATTTTTCACTTCGGTGAATATGTATTTGTAATCTATTTGGTGTTTTCTTTCTTTTCTTTGTTTCTCGCTGTAACCGAGTTGTGACGCGGATATTATGTCCCTCACTGGGATCGCTGTTGTCTTCGGGACTATCTATATATTAAGTGTGTGTGTTCTCCTAGCGCCAGTTCTTTTAACCTGATGACGCACAGGGCGCCTGTTGCGAAAGATCTTGTTTTTACCTAATATGTCTTTTAGTAGTAAAATTCTAATTGTACGTTTTGGGTAGTTTTCTACATGCTTAGACAGCTGCCTTTTTGTTCTTCTTTATTCTCCAATAAAAAAAAAAAAAAAAAATCCGGGCGCTCGCTTTTGGGTGAAACCTTCCACCATGTAAAAATATGCATGCGTAGTAATATGCATATATGTTTATATTATATATGCCTACCATCTGGATATACATACTTAAAAATTTAATTGACTACATTAGTACTATAGTTAATCAATAAAATCTTTCAAGTTTATTTAACTTGACCGGCACGTGAGACTGATCACTCTTCAACTACATAGTACACATGAAGAGAAAGCAGCACCGGTCCTTCTAATGCAACGATCACTTGGAAGATGAAAGAGGAAATGGACACAATTCCAGGAATTTTTGTCTCCTGTTCTTCCTCCGGCGGCATCTCCAGTCATTACTGTTATATTCCTCTCGACAATCGTTACCCAGAAATCCACTTACATGTGAGGCGAACTCCACCCATCCTCTTTTCTGTCAAGAAGTAGGTGGCCTGATTTCGACTCTGCTAACTTGATACACCCAAGGTATAGCCCCTTGGACTGGGAGGCGGAGAGAGTCTCTTGCACAACTCGTTTGTACAGCATTTGATGTACTTCCTCCAGATTGCTATTCTATCAACATTCTTCCACTA
The DNA here is from genome assembly GCA_039090855.1 of Macrothele yani. Lineage (NCBI taxonomy): Eukaryota > Metazoa > Arthropoda > Arachnida > Araneae > Macrothelidae > Macrothele > Macrothele yani. The sequence goes on from CM077012.1 coordinate 14,386,557, forward strand.
GCAGCCAATATTACCCTGCTCCCGCCGTCGCAATTTCGTCCTGTATGCCACCATTTCTGTTCCTCCATTCCAGGACAATGCGCAGCAGATTTTTCTCTGCCTCGTTAAAATGGAATTTTATTAAATTTTGTTACTTTGCTTGTTAAAAGTGATTATCTTAGCATTTCTAACCCTCTTTAAATAAGAGGACTTCCGTGAATTTCGTTAGACGATCAAATTAGCTTTGAATTAATACTTGAACAAACAAAAGTTCCTGTTTTGCTCGTTATGTGCTGGATTTACTGTATGTGTCCCACAAATAAGAAAGATAGCTGTCTAAGCACGAACACTTTAGATCAAACCAATTGCAACACTCAGATGAAGATAAGACGTATCACCGGTATCAAAAGTATGCACAGTTAAAAATTATGATGACACGAGTAACTCATTCCATTGAGGTTTAAAAGGTTTAATGTTAGAAACTTGCGAGATCTTTCGAACCCACAACCTTATAGGTTCATCATCAGGCACCAAAACTCGCAAGGTGCACATGAAACGTAGTGGTTATATACACGTGTAACCGGAAAACATACAATGCGCATGGTTTCCTTGCTCATAACACCTCTTTAGTTGTCTTTGACAAATTAATGATAGTAAACTATGCCAAGATTACTCACGAGGTGAAAATGTACCAGCAGAGACAAATACGGAAGTTGAGGGTCTTGGTGCACGAATCTACAACTGGAAAAAACTCCTTGACAAAATCTAACCTAATGACCTCAACGAATGCATTTGTGAATTTGAGCGCAAGACAATTAACAGAGGACGAATGCAGGGCACTAAACCGAGGATAAAAGTTTTCATTTCCTGTGCTAAAACCAAAAACCTTCAAATACATTACCCAACTTGAACAGGTCATAAAGTCATTGCCGATTCATGCACGGGACCCACTTAGATATAAAATCTCACGTACTATTGGAAAGGAATCGACTCAACCACCAACTGAACTTCAGCATATATTAAAATATGATCGTACTACTTTGCTATCTCTTTCCGGAGACTCATCATTGGCAATTGTTTCTGCAGATAAATCGGACCAAATAGTAATACTTGATAACCCTACTTATATTAACAAGATGACCGAAGTTATAAATCAGATCCCACATACAGTATTATCTCGTAACCTTATCCCAGCTACCATTACTGCTCTTGCAAAACTTAAAAATAGTAATACCCTACCTCCAGCCATTTCAAATAATATGCAACCTCCTTTTGGTCCACGTACCCCAGATTTGTTTGGCAAAATTAAACTTCATAAACCGAAACACCCCATCCGTCCTTTAGTATCAGGCTATACTAACCCCACCCGAAATCTGGAAAAATCATTTGCCTCAGTCCTTTTCCCCTTAAACACATCTTCACCTTTCTCAATTAAGAGTTCCAAGTCCGCCCTGGAACGGATCCATTCCGCTACATCGGGTATTCCATTTAAAATGGCCAGTCTCGATGTAGTTTCCCTGTTTCCCAATGTCCCCGTGGATATTGCCATTGACCTTGATTACCCCACTACTTCCATCCTTAAACCTCTCTTCTACTGAATCCGCTGCTATAGTTTCAGCCCTGAACCTCATCAAGAACCGGACTTATTTCAAATTTAATAACATCACCTACCGCCAGGATTTCGGTACCCCGATGGGATCACCTCTTTCCCCCGTCCTGGCGGAAATAGTGCTGCAACACGTCGAACATACCGTTTTTCATAATAGTACATTAGAACCATTACTCTATATACGATATGTCGACGATGTTTTAGTTTTTTGGCAATATTCACTCAGTGAGTTAGACACTTTTGCTGCCTCTTTATCAGCCGTCTTTCCCACTATTTCCTTCACCCAAGAGTTAGAAATCTCCCACTCCCTTCCGTTTTTAGATATTTTATTACGACGCACCCCATCTAATGACATTCAAACTTCCGTCTACCTAAAACCCACTTGCTCACCTACCCTCATTCCATATAATTCGTACACCCCACTTCCCTATAAATATAGTTCTATTTCATCTTTAATCCGTAGGGCTTATAGACATTCCTCCACCAAAAGATCCTTAAAACTGGAATTACACAGGATTTTAAACCTAACAAAGGTTTCCGGTTATCCCGGATATCTATTTACAAAATTGTTACACAGGTGTCAACGACGGATCTCCACAGCGTTACAACCAATACGTGACGAAGTGACCAAAAAATACGTGGCATCCATTCCCTACCACCCAACCATTGTACCGATTTTACAAAATTCATGCAAAAAAAAAAAGATTTTTCCTTTGGTGTTTCTTCGGAACATTTGTTCAATTTGACCAAATCAGACCGAGACCGGACATCAACCCTAGATAAATACGGTGTTTACTCCGTACCACTGAACTCTATTTCAACTACCTTACAGTCTACTTCTTACGTGGGGTCCACTTGTAGATCATTAAAGACAAGAATTACAGAACGCAAATACAGTGTTCGTACACATGCCTCAACAACTTCTTTAGCACGAGAGGTACTAAAAGGAGAGCACTATCCTGACTGGGACAATGCAAAACTGTTATCGACGACCAAAACCAAAAATGGCCTGTTGTTTCTCGAGAGCTTGTATATTTATCATTTGAATGAACAATATTGTAATGATGAAGCTCCATTCTATATACCAGCACCTTGGAGATACCTATTGAAAAACCAAGAAACAAGGTTAGACAACAATTGATTTTATTGTACATATATAAAACTCAGGTGAAAAAACTTTGACCTTCATTTTATATTTTTTTTATATTTATGACAACCATTGTGTTTTTACCTTACATGTTATTTCAAATGTATAAATTTTTATGACCTCATCCTGTTCCGACTTGTACGCATGCGCGGTTTCTGCCCATAACCACACGTGTATATAACCACTGCGTTTCATGTGCACCTTGCGAGTTTTGGTGCCTGATGATGAAATTATAGGTTGTGGGTTCGAAAGATCTCGCAAGTTTTTAACATTAAACCTTTTAAACCTCAATGGAATGAGTTATTCTTGTCATCATAATTTTTAACTGTGCATACTTTTGATACCGGTGATACGTCTTATCTTCATTTGAGTGTAGCAATTGGTTTGATCTAAAGTGTTCGTGCTTAGACAGCTATCTTCCTTATTTGTGTATCAATTAGCACGATAGTGTCTTCATTATATCTACTGTATGTGTATATCAGGTTTTCTGGTTTTAGACAAGTATCAAAATTACTTTTAAAGTCCACACGTTCCAACGCCTGCATTTTAATTTTTTAACTAACTGATGATAAATCCCTGCGCGCTAGATAATTTTTAGGGCTTTTATTCACAGCTTTCCCGCAGAAATATTTGATTTTCAGGGTGACAGATCACCCTGAAAATTATATATATATATATATGTATGAGTTTTATAAAGCTTATATATATATATATGAGAGAGAGTGTTCTTAAGTGTGCTCTTGACAACACCGTCATATGCTTCTAACATATAAGCTTTGCTATTTATCTTGTTAATGCTTTATCTACAGACCATGTATCGAAGCATAGTGAAAGGATCTGAGGAAGTTTGAGACGATTAAACAGCGTCATTGGTCTCGAATGGTTCTCATGAGATATTGAAGCTGCTCTGGTACGAAGTTCCCAGACAGATGATTGACATCGGCGCCAGTGACTCAACAAAGGCATCTACACTGTCGTGTCGGTTACAGCTGGTCAAGAAGTGCGACGAAACGTGAAGATCGAAACATGAGGTAGTTGAAAGTGGCACGGATCTGTCGTAATGAGGGAAACTCGGAATATCTGTAGTGCGCCAGAAGCCACATAAACTGTACTGAGAATTCCCACCACACATATACACGAGTCATTTTCAGCTGAACAGTGTCGCCATCCAACACTTAGTTCGCCCTCCCCATTTGTCATCACACAAAAATATGACAGAAATCGTGATAAGAGTTTTCAGTGTTAAGCAATTACGCATTACACAGAGAAATTCAATGATTTAACCCCGCAAGAATGAACAATTGTTGTACCATACGTAACGCCCGCATTTTTTTCGAAATAATTCTGTAATGGAACATGAATTTTCAATTTGGGGCAGACATATATAGACACAATATTTAATGATCCCTGTTTTTTTTAAGAAATCTCCATCTACATATTTCAATGCACTTAATCTAGCACATATTCCAGGATATTATTAGCAAATCAGTGTTTCCTGCAGGCGTTCTTAATAAGTGTCTTCACGGAATTATCCTCTTAAAAGTGACGACGGAGCAATGTCCTGTTCTTCAAGGAACCGTACAGACGCAAGTTTCAGAATGGCAGGGTCGAATCTACATGAAGGGCTTCACAACAGTCTGTAACAAATCTAGGAATGTACCTCAACCACTCCAACCATTAAGTTAAATAGTGAAGCTTCATCCATCGTTTTGGGTCAGCTCATACGTTTTTCTTATCAATGACATGTCGCACTGTATTCCGTGCATCTACCTGATTAACACCATCTTCGTGAACGTGTTTTTTTTTAAAGCTTTAACGTGCTATACCGATACGCCACTCAAGAAAACGAAATTAATGGGTTTGAAATTTTTTCAGCAAGAATTACAATGACACAGACGAAAGCAGTCTGTGCTTTTTTCTTATGATATGAACTTACTGCTTCCTTGACCTCATTTGGGGAATGTTTTCTAAATCTCAGAGTATTACAGGAAGTTCATATCCAGCACTAAAAATTGAAAAGAAATATCTTAACTATAATTCTGGATAACGAGCGTACGTCGACATTTTTTCTGATACATGAAAAATTGAAGATGTGCTTAAGAACAGCTGGGTTTTTCTAGGTGGCTTACTCCATCCCTGCTTTTAAAATGCATTTCTGTCCAAGACCAGTAAAAATCGATTTTACAGCTGTAAGTGGTATCCATAATAATAGCAAGAGTAAAATGAAACACACAACATCAAAAATAATTTGTAATACAGGGTACAAAGGAAAGTCGACATTCACCCCTGTCATGGCTGAAGGAACAGTCCCAGACTAAACCTTTTTCCTGTCTCTAGTAAAGTGGACATGCCCGATCGATTAAAGGCGATTACAGCGCCCCCTAGTGGCGAAGTGTGGAAGTTAGAAAATCTAACTCGGCAACGAAGCAAGACAGACGCAAAAGGTTAATTACGAACTTGTGGAGCATCGTCGAATTACGAAGAATCGACACGAAGAAACTGAAGAACGCGCAAGAATCACCAGTTAGACTTCAGCGAAAGCTAGAGGCCCAACCCATGCCCCATCTAGTGGAACGGCGGTGAACGACGCTGGAGAGTATGCAAATTTGATAGTGACGTATGGTCCCGCTGTGGATAAAAGGCAGCCTGTGCTGGAGGGGCTAAGCGCTTCGTCGCAGAGCTTCTGATGGTGACGTCCGAGCAGTATTGCGAGATGGTTATTATGTATGGCGAGTGTCATTGGAATGCATAGGGGTCACCGGACTTGACTCCTATGGGCTTCTTCCTCTGGGGATACTTAGAGGATCAGGTGCATATTACAGCATCTACGAGTTTGGACGATTTGAAACAGCATATCATCAGTACTTGTGACACCAGCAATGCTCGTTACAGTACGCAGTAATGCACTGTCTCGCATTCAGATGTGCATCGCCGCCGATGGCGGACATTTTGAACAATATCTCCGATAGCTTCAGGAGCTTCGACGTGTTGTTTTAAGTCATATGTATGTCAGCTACTCGCCTGCAACCGTTTTTGTGTCTATTAAATGCATCTGTAACCACTCATATCCTATTACGTCTAACCGGTTATTCTTGCGCATTCATCCGTTTCTTTGTGTCGATTCTTCGGTATTCGAAGATGCTCTACAAGTTCGTAATTAACCTTTTGCGTCTGTCTTGCTTCGTTGCAGAGTTAGATTTGCTAACTTCCACACTTCGCCACTAGGGGCGTTGCAATTGCTTTTAATCGATCGGGCATGTCCACTTTACTAAAAACAGACCTATCGTTTATAGTCGGGGACCGTTCCTTCAGCCATGACAGGAGTGGATATCGACTTTCCTTTGGACCCTGTATATACACTGGCGTGCAAAAATTAAAGACGAGACGGTTTTTCGAACGTGACGTCGTGCAGAAGTGCTCCACATTGACTCAAATCATACCATAAGATCCCCAAGGTGTAAGAATATGGGACAAGTGAGCAAAACCGTCCAAACAAGGAATCCAAAGGAAACAAAGCCACTTTATTGAAAAGGTAACTTCGAGCACAACTGGACAGAAGACAGAAACGTCCATGTGACAGGCGGCTGCCAAGAAAAATCCAGTCTTTGGTAAAGGATATGATCACCCCTGACTGCGTTGCAGGATTTACAACGTCTGTCCATGCTGAGGATGAGTTGTCAAGGAGCTGTTGAGGCATTGCGTCCTTTCCTCTTGTAGCGCCAATCGCAGCTGCGGAATCGTTGCTGGCGGCTGGTGACGTACGGCCAAGCGTATCCCGAGAAGGTCCCACACGTGTTCGATTGGATTTAGGTCCGGGGACCTTGCGGGCCAATCCATGCGGTGAATATCTTCGCTCTCCAACAGCTCTGCGACAGCCACTGTACGATGAGGTGTAGCGTTATCGTCCATGAAGAAGAACTCAGGACCCACAGCACCTCTAAACAGACTCACGTGAGGCAGGAGAACCTCGGTACAATAGCGGACACCAGAGACTGGACCTCCTTGGAAGATGTGGTGATCAGTACAGCTACCAAGCATGATACTGCCCCAAACGAGAACTCCACCCCTCCAAACCAGTCCGTTTCGATGATGTTGGAGGTGTGATTGCATGTTCCCTGCTCTCTCCAGATGTGTATACGTCCAGCATCGCTCGTCAGACTAAATCGGCTCTCATCCGTAAAGAGAACTCGACCCCATTGCTGATGTGTCCAGTTCTTGTGTTCCTGGCACCACAGAAACCACCTTCTCAAATGAGCAGGCGTTAATGGCCCACACCGTAGTGGTCGTCGTGCAGATAGACCACCTTTGTGCAGCCTCCTGGCCACGGTAAAACGCGATAACGGACGTCCAGTTGTCTGTTGCATGTGCCTTGCGATTTCGTCCGCTATATGCCGTCTGTCTCTTCTAGCCTGTAGGACAATATACCGGTCGTCCTCCGCCGTGGTTGCTCGTGGACGACCACTGCTAAACTCTCGGACAGTTGTTCCTGTCGTTTGAAATGATCTCCAAGCTCGTGAAACGATGCTACGAGCGATCCCGAACTCCTCGGCCACACTAGTCACACCTCGACCTACTTCCAACTTCCCAATGACGCGACCTCGGGTAAAGTCATCCAGATGTCGTCTACTGGATTGCCTGTTGGCCATATCACACGGTGGCAGCAACTCAACCTCGACGTCGCTCAAACCGATGTACACCGTGCAATAGCTTTCACCGAATTGCTGAGCGTACACCGCCTGTGTGCTTTATACCCTTCTGACACTCCCCCACCCCCTGCGTCATGCTGCATATATGCGCATGCCCTACCGTACCGGACCCTAGTATCTCCTGAGTGGTCTTTCGGTCCGTTCTGCCTGCTCGTTCCGCTGTTATGCTAATTTCTAATCTTCGTTCTTAATTTTTGCACACCAGTGTAATAGAGATCGCAAAACAACAAAATGTTACAAAGAAGGTATAGGTACACCTGTCCTCCAGTTACTCTTCTATCAACACTGCAAAAACAGACTGCAGGGTGAAGTCATCAGTATGGGACATGGCCACCTGTATGCTTGGTAACGGTGTGTCATGCTTAACACCAAGTGGTTTAGCAGCTCTTATGGTAAATTGTCCCTGTCTTGTTAGAAGTGCTGGAATGGTTTCCGGTTAGGGATTAGTTTGTACAACACTCCGGAGCATCCCATGCACGTTTGGTTGCATTGAAAACAGGGGAGCGCGCAGGCCAATCCATCTGAGAGACATCCTTCCTAGCCAATATTTCATCCACAGCAGCTGTCAAGGCTATAATACAGACGGTGACTGGTCCGTTGCTATGTGAACCCGAATGTCGACACTGTCCTCATGAGAGGCGGGGGGGCAGTTGTGATGTCACTGTGCTGCTTGGACATCTCCTGTGCTGCTGGGCTGTAAGAGTTTATTTAATAGTGTATCTACTGTATGCATGTATATAAATAGTTTAGCTGCTTAAATCGGTGCGCACTTTTGCTTTTTTTTAACAAATATTTTCGTGTGCCGTTGCACCGTGTCGGAATAAACACAGATACCGGAAAGGAAAAAAATATTCTATCGCGTGCTTTTTCCTGAAATAAACCAGTGCTGGTAAAAGAATTAATAAAAAAAGTGTGGAAGACTGGACTCTGTTAATGTAAGTACGCCAGAATTTGTAGCGAACATGTCAGAGTTGTGGTTATGAAGATATGAAAAATCAAATCGATTACTTGAATTGCCTTTGCGAAAGATACTCAAATCTTACTCTGTGTCCAGTGTAAATGTACTTTAATTAATAACAAGGAACTGTACACCAATTGCACTTGTTTTCATTTTTGTTGTTGTTGAAGTGTTCTATTATTCAGTTTGCAGTTTGCTGTCTACCTTCCTTGAAAAAGCCATCTGGTTGATGTGCGAAAGCTTGGAAACTTTGATTTATGTTCTACACCAAGAAATTCGGATTACTAATACTATTGTAAATGTAAATTGTTTAAATTCTGAAGAAATAACGCAGAGGACCCAGAGAGACAGGAAAAAAATATGTTCAAAGTGCTTTGGAACAATTAAGTGATTTAAACCCGGAGAAAATTAATCTGGATACTAAAGGTGAAAAGAACGCTGGCGTACGAAATGGGGAATCAGTGGCAATGTACAGATGACAGAAAGCGGTACCTACCATTTCTTACAAATCTGTAATTATAATTTACTTAAAGAAATTCAATACTTGAGGAATATCTCCAAACCAAAAGGCAGGAAAAAATAGATGTCGCACAGTTTCTGTTCAATTGTCGAAAAAATGGGCCACTTTTAGGAGATCTCTTATTTCTGAAATTTAGCAATTAAAAAGCAAGATGAAAATATAAGTACTTTAGAAAAGAAAAGCAAATTAAAAACTTCGCAGAAATGTGTCAACTGCGTTTTCACGAACATTTCGATATGCCCAATGCTATGTTGGGAATATATGTTTAGAGAATATCTTGTTTCTGTTAAATTACGATTATGACAGAGTTTAGTTTCTTCTCGTTCCCCTTACTCCAGTGCTTCACGTCTATGCATTTTTTTTTAATTTTTTTTTTTTTTTTTTTGCCTTTTCGACTGATTTGTTCGCAGTTCCCGGGCAACAGTGGCTTCAGAGTACCCACCACCATTCTACTAGTGCAGCACGACTACGTCATCACCTCAAACTTCCGGCTTCAGGGGAGCTAGCTCTAAAGACCAGCCCTTCTTTTCTATAGCCCTGGGCAACTGTGCGGTGCGGACATGTATAATCGTCCATAAAAACGAAATCTGCTCACACAGTGCTACTGAACAGATGAACGTAGCGAAGAATCACATCGACTCTTAAACTATCACCTGCAGTTTGGTACGTGCACTGATCATGATACCGGCCTACGCCATGACGCCGCTACCGCTAAATCTGTTCCGTTCAACGATGTTTTTGGCAACACATGCGAAGTCCCACCCTCCCTGCAGAACAAATGCTGCTTGGAATCCATCGAAACACTAAAGTTGCTTTCTTCTGCGAAAATTACTTTGGCCCATTGATATGAAGAGCAGTCAACGTGAGGCATACACCACTGATGGCAGACAATACGATGTCCTCTAGGTAATGGTAGACAGCGTACGGATTTCTGGGTATAAATTCCTGCTGCATTTAAATGTTTTGATACGGTTCGGCCGAAATTCGTACACCCGTGTTTGCTTGAATACGACTATCTAACTAGCCCGCTGTATTTTTCTGACTCCGAAAAGCACCACTTTTTATCACGTTTTTTGTAAAAAAGATCGTGCTTATATTACCGGTTTGTCCGTCCGTCCGTGGACACCATATCTCTGCAACTATTAGTCCGATTAAAAAAAAATCTTTCTGCGTTGGGAAACTTGAAATGGGCGAATGATGATCCTTTATTTCGTTTTTTTTTTTGTTTTTTTTTTTATGATGCACAATTTCGCCTCTAGAGGGCGTAAATGCAGATGATATTGAACTCAAAATACATTTTATTCAATATATTTGCTTCTAAACTTCTGATTGAAAAAAAATTTGAACCTTTCGATTTTATTTATGTTGAAACCTACTTTAGATACATGGTCACTTTTTCAAGTAACGCACATATTTTCCGCTAGGGAGCAAAAGTAAACTGCGTTTTCCGCGATATCTCTGCTTCTAAAACTCCGATTTGAAAAAAACAATTTTGCTGCGGATACAGCTCTTGATGGAAATCTTTTGCATATAACTTCTAATTTTTGATAAAAAATGGTTTGTCAGCCAGGGGGTGTAAGTGTTAAATCCGCCGCCCCTGTGGCGCAGTGGTCTAAGCGATGGCTTCTGATCATTCGTCCGAGATGGGTCCAGGTTCGAATCCCGATGAGGCATGGATGTTGTGTTTGTTTTACGTCACTGGCTCTCTCCCTTCTCTGGAACCAGTGGCAATAATTTAAGGACGGGCGACTGCTTATAGCCCATTGAGTTGCTCGCGGTGGTCGTTAAACCTCCAATCGAAAAAAAAAGTGTTAATTTCTGCTTCTGATGGATTTGCAGCAAAATCTGAGCTTCTAAACTCACGACTTTAAAAAAATCGTTCGTGGAGCAATACCATTCACGTCAATAAATCTTTTCGGAATATTTTCTTAAGATAATGTATGGTTTCTCCACCTGGGGGGGGGGCGTACATGTATGTCCCATTTTTGTCAATATCTCTGCTTCTAAGAATCCGATTTGCAAAATTCCTTCTTTGTTGGATAGCGTTTCTAACAAAGAAGGATAGCGTGAGAAACATTTTTCATATAATTCGAAAATTTTGCAGTAATTCATAGGTTTTCTGCTAGGGAGCGTTAAGATAAATTTCGTTTTCTCTGATATCTCTGCTTCTAACACTCCGATTAGAAGAATTCTTCCTGTATCGCATACAGCTCCCAATTGGAAAAGTTTTGCATATAATTTCTAATGTTTGGTAAAGAATGATTTGGCCACCAGGGGGCGTAAGAGTTAACTTCTGGTTCCGGTGTATTTGCAACAAAATCTGAGCTCCTGAAAACTGGATTGAAAAATTTCTTTTACCGATACCGCTCACATCGGATAAGCTTTTGAGAAAACTTTCTCCTTAAAATAATGCATAGCTCTCCCGCCAGAAGACGTATATCACATATTTGTTGATATCTTTGCTTCTAAGAGTCCGATTTGAAAAATCCTTTCTTTGTTGGAGCCCTTCCGCTGCGAAGAGTTTCTCATATACTATCAAATTTTTCTTAACGCACAAGTCTACCACCAGAAGGCGTAAGTTCACATTTCCGTTTACAACAATATCTGCGGGACTAAAACCCCGATTGAAAAACTTCTTTCTTCGGTCAGATACTATTGTTTTCCATACCGGTTCCATTGACTTTGAATTGGTTTTATGAATAAAATTCGCGTCAGAACGGATTCAAAAGACGTGCTCATTACACCCGAAAATTCGGGGCCATCTTTCTTGTTTTGTCTTACCTACGATGTATCCCCAATGACCAGTTTCATCAAGAAAACGAACGCCTTCACACTGCTAACAAGGTATCCAAGTAATGGCCTGGCGAGCTCAATACCTAGATTTCTCCCCAATACAAAACATGTGGGACATCATTGGGAGACGACTTAACGTCTCTGCATGACCCCCTCGTAATGTAACGATTAATTGTGGACAGAGTTCATCGACGCATGATCAGCGTTACCTCAGGGCACCTTCTAGAGACTTCTCCAGTCGATTCCGCACCGTGTTGCCGAATGTATAGCCCAGCACGGCGGTCATATACAGTTTATGACCTACTGATTCAAGTCACATTACACTGTCTCCTCGCCCATTGCATCCATGTAATCCCTCACAATTTAAATCACTTAGTTTTCACCAACTTGTCCACATGTGTGGCAAGTTTCTTCTCATTTCGTGTTTTCCTTCATGGAGTTGCATTTTCTTTGTCGAGCAGTGTATTACGGTCATCAAGTCTTTACCTGTAAAAGGCATCCCAAATGCTGTACAATGTTACTAGAATGTCTGCAGGGATGCTAAAAGCTAATCATTTGGTAAAAAAATAAATTACAGGTAGGCTCAGTTCTGATTGAGCCATCAGTTTGGAACGTAGGACTACGACGTGTAGATCGGAGAGTTAAAATGAACTAGTCTAGTATGGTTTCAAAGCGTTTATTTAAATTGTTATAGCCAACACAGATCTATGATACAAAAAGTAGCTTACATAATTTTTACAAATAATGCTGGATACATTGCGAACACAAAGCAGATCGAGAAACGAATTACCCAACGTGGTGCTCTGTCTTCTTGGACTTCTTACATTCCTCATCACTTGCTCTTGCCTCTCGTTTCGATTTTCTTTACTTTTGCTTGCGTTCATTCTGCGAATTCCGCAGCATTGTCGAAAATGTTAACCCGTTCACACGAAAACATTTTTTTAAAATTTTAGTTTAAACCACTGCGGTATGTTCTTTATGTATTTGAATAGATCTCGTCGAGAGCTTTAAAACGATGCCAGCACAGTCGTGTTGCGCTGGCGGTTGCCGAGATGGACTGAGCCAAACGCGGCGGCACTCCCAGAAATATTCCATCACCTCCCCTGCACACGATGTATTGCTCAATACGCGAATTGAACTCCATGCTGTTTCCGAATATGCTAACACGATTAGTGTGCGGTACGTATTTTTAACGCTATAATGATTTCAGTTGAGACCTATTTTGTCTCAGGCGGTCGGCCGTAAGTCGCCTCCATACTATCCGCGGATTTAGACGTAGTCCTACGCCAAAAAGTGTACAAAATATGGCATTGTCATGGGGAAAGAGAACCATAAATAATATAAACCGCCAGATCTGTCTGGAACGCTTGACATCACAGCAACGTCTGCGTGGTTGCGCCATCACGTATTGAACAATTAGTGTGCTCTCGAGATGTCAAAGTGATTGCGTGCTATATATTAGCACGCGATCACTTTGAATGTGATCGCGTACTAATTTTTAAAAAAATGGATTATATCAATGAATCGAGTTCTACGTATTTTATCCGATCTACGATATTCGAATTGGAAACTTATTAGCACAGCAAGTTGAGTTTGTATATTAATTTAATTTAGCACAATTCGGATATTAATTTGTACGCTTTGTTTTTTAATTTTTTAATTTAACTAACTTTCCGAGTTTAGTGCTGATTATGTTACACATTTTTTAAAATATCGATCTATCTAAACGTTCTAATCTACAATAAAAACTAAAATCTTGATGTCAAAGTGAGCAAAATTGCATCTAAAGACACATGTCTCCCCCAACAGCACACTGTCGATAATTTCAAGAGTTCCGATTTGTAATGCCAGATGTAGCATTATTTTGTAGAAAAAGCTTACGTATGAAGTTTCAAACTAACCGTCGAATAGGACAGTCTAAAACGATCTGTGAACAGAATAACAAGTGTGCCAGAGAAAGTCATTTAACGCGAAAAATCAAAGCAAATGTTATTAAGGTAAGTTTACACGAAAAACAACTGGACTACAAGGAATATTATTAAACAGCAACAAATATTTTACACATAATGTTTATCGATCGCGAGGTTTTTGAAAAATGGAAATAAATATCACATAATTTTTAGTTCTAACATGAATGAGTTCTCACTATATAAGTTCTTACTATATTTCCTTACAAAAAGCAGGCGTCTATTTGATTTGTTTTCATTCTGCTTCAATTAAAATTTTCACTCCGTCTTAGCTATAATAAAACAGAAGCGATCGAGTACACAAGAACACGAACCGAAGGTTCAAACACTGGGACAACCCCAATCGCTCAGAACCTAGCATACGGCTAACGTATCTTGCCCCTAACCATAGATTAGTCGACTAAATCTAGGCTTGGCAACAGCTTTCTCAGTCGGGAAAAAGACGTGACATCGCGTAGGTCCAGCCGCCTTTAGAAAAGAGGAAGGAGCAGGAGTCCCAAAGGAAAGATCAGAATGAAAAGGAGGTGAAGAGAGGAGTGAGACTGTATGCATCGCTAGAGCGGAACGCTAAGTGATAAAGCAAACTAAGCCATTTCATGCAGCATTTGAGTTAGTTATAGCAATTCGTTTTATTTATGCAGCATGGTACTGAGTAACTTGCTATTTTGGGGGAAGGTAAAATTGTGGATTTTCAATAGTTTTCAATAGAATTCAAAGATTTCAAGGAGGAGGAGATAAGCATATTAGTGCATGTAGTGCCAAGTTATAATATATAACAATAAATATTTATGAACCCAGGGAATAAATTGTTTTCTGAAAAATAATTGATATTAATGCGAGGTGTATGCGTTATAAATAATTTATGAGCAATATATATAAGCAGGGGTTATCATATGAAGCAATATATATATATATATATATATATATATATATATATATATATATATATATATATATAAGCACCTGTTATCAGTTTTTTAAAACTATTAAAAATAACTTTTTCATGAATCCATTGATTAATTGATGTTATGCTGATATGACAAGGGAACGTACAGTCAGAGCAGTGTTTTTACCCGATTAGTCAAAAATTTTGTTCGTGCTTTATGATTGGGTCCAGTGACATTGTCACTTTTTAATTTTCACCATAATTACAAAAAAGATGCACTTAGATCAATTATTTTGATTTCCCAAAATGAATTATAAATTTTTCATATGTTAAAAAATTTAATTATTCACCTAAATGAAGAATCAATAAATTATCCAGTTACATGATATGTTAACAAAACAAGTGTAATGTTGTTGTTGTACTTAACGTTAACTGAAATATTCACTCCGTCTTAGGACGGGAAACATCCCTTATATATTGATATTTATTTAAAGCTTAAAAAAAAAAAACGTTCTAGGACGGGCTATAGGCTAGTATTTTAAATATTTTCGTGTGCGTTATAGCACACTAATCAAGGGAGTGTTGTGTATTTATCAGTAGATTGTGAATGCGGGACATCGTTTTAAAGTTGAAGTATTCAATGTTACCATTGGTAGAGCTATAATAGAATTCAAGGGACGTTTTCAAAGTTTAAATGAGATCTCTGACAATTTTATCGCGGGATTCTAAAAGCTCTGACAACAGCAGCTGGTAACAGATTAAACGCAGCTGCAGAACGTCTATTCAGTTGCTATAAGCTGATTCAACGCGTTCCTTTAATGCTTAACTCTCGTTTAGAACTAGTTTGAAACCGGAAATAAGATTTCTTCAGTGTGCGAGGTAGCAGAATTGTTAATTAACAAAATCGCTCGCTTATTTCAGCTCTTCTACTCTTTTTAACTTTTCCAGTAACTGTAGCAACATTAGAAAATACCTTCTCGAAATTAAAATTAATTAAAAATTATTTGAGAGGTACAATAATAGAACAAAAGCTATAGGGACTCTTGTCATGTTATCTATAGATAATCAACGGGCGCGGAACTTGGTCATCAAGAAAAACTTTCGCTGAATTGAAGGCAAGAAAAGTTAAATTCTAATTAGTGTCTCTGTGATACCCGATGTTTCTTGTTTTTAGGTTAATACTAATAAACGTTAATCTAAATTTACATTTCTTATTTCTTTATATATATATTGTTGTGGTCGCGATCCCACCGCGGACAACCAATGTTGTAACCGTGGTCTCACTGAGGACCACCAATTGATACGTTAATGAATTCCGAGCGGTTATTCTACAAAATAAAAGGATTGGGCAGGTTTTCTCACGAAGACTGCTGTAATGGGGCGTGCCCTTACTTAAACTTACTATTACAAGAGCATCCACGAATCAACTGCTAGGATTGCCGGCACATAAATACACTTTAATTTAGACAGTCATATTTACATAATTTATATATGCTGATGAATTACGACGAATCACTGCTATTAACAGGTCACTATGACCAAACTTAGCGAATTTTTAATAGATTGCACTATTCGAGAGATTTCGAGACAGTCACTCAAACGTCTTGTTACGGGTCTATTGAATATCTGTTTCTATCTTGGGAAAACAAAGTTTCGCGTGACAAATAAGCGGCGCTTAAAAATCAAAGAACTGTTACTAGTCTGTCTTCTTCTAGTAATAATCCAAAGCACCTTCGTTCCGGCTAGTTTAATAGCTGCACCATGATATCAAACGGAGTAATATACGGCTTTAGGCCGTCTTTTAACACACTGAGATGCACTTTCACTGGACCGGCTGCTGAAGCGTGGGGGTATCTTTAATGATACCCCCACGCTTCAGCAGCCGGTCCAGTGAAAGATGTTCTCCACGAAAGGAACGAAGCGTCGGTCAACGTCGGCGCGACCTGATACTCGCCAAATCATGGAACTTTCAGATGCAAAAAGGAAATTATTTTTGACTCCTGGTCTCCGTTATAACATGGACACTAAGCAAATCGTTTATACTTGTTATCTCGCCACTTCTTGCGATGTTAGGCCAAGGTTGGCCATCCACAACTTTTCCTGTTGTTGTATCAGGCAAATTTCTGATCCGCTCTTTTTATCGGAGCCAAGCGTGCAGGTACTTTTTCTCTCTTGAATCGGGAAACAACTGCTTATTTCTTTCTTCTGTTTATTTCGGCTATTCGGTAGAACCCCTCACTTTTCTGTTCCCCCAATGCACACTAGGACACGAGAATATTAAAAGCACTCAAAAATGCGTTCTTCGGTCCCTCAGTATTACACTTACACGACAATTTCTTGACCCAAACTGCAACCTCTCCCATAAATCTGTCATGCTAATGGCGTTCCCGACTCCCTTGTTTAGTCTAGAACCCCGACACATCGGCTGAATTACTACTGTTAAAGTTGCTTTCGGAATTCCAAACGCAGTGGCAAAACATTTGGGGTGGTCCCAACTTCGTTTTGCAACTTCTCTTTTCTTTGTTCAAAACCCAATCAGAACCAACGCATTAATTAAATCATGAATCGGTCTGATTAGCCATGTCCATTATACTAAAAATAATGAGGCAAAAGTCGTAACAATATTTATTATAATAATGTACTTATGTACCTATCTACTCTGCATCAGATAAACATTTGCTGGACTGTTTTCAATATGATGGTTAAATGTTTGCCAATAAAAGCATTTATTAGTAATTTGCACTGAAGGAGCAAATGATTAGCAAAATCTATTTAATAACTTAGTTGGACCACCCTTGGCCTTCAGATCAGCCTTGATTCGATGTGGCATTGATTCAACGAGGTGCTGATATCCTTCTACAGGATTGTTTAGTAAAGCGAATGTTATAGCGTCCTTCAACTGCCAAACGTTCGGTAGAGAAAGAGCTGTTACGAAAGGCTCTCTCAATCTCTCTACAGATGTTCGATTAGGTTCAGATCTGGGGATTGTGTGATGCATTTTATTACTTTGAAGACCCTATTTTGATACTGAAACCAGTAGGTGACGATCCGAGCCGCATGGGCATGCTATCTTTCTGGGACTAGCATTCTCCATCTGGAAATACCATGCACATGTATGGGTGTGCGTGTGCCTGCTCCGCAGTGATGTGAAAATACCTCGTGGCATCCAAATCCTGTTTTTGAGGTACACTCATGTTCAGAAAAAATAAAACACCTAAAAGGGGTCGAGCTATGACTTTGATTTTCATTAGGCAATACAGAACAAGTGATTGGTATCTCGGTGTCACACGTACCACGTGCGTCGATGTAGCTAATAATCGGTGTGGCCACCTCTGCCTTGTATCACCTGCTGTATATGTTCGTTAGGCAATACGGAGCAAATGATTAGCATCTCGGTGCCATACGTACCAGGCGCACCGATGTAGCTAATAATCGATATGATCAATTCTGGCTTTTATCACCTGCCGTATGTGTTCATTAGTTAATCTGTATCACCTTCTGTATGTGTTCATTATTTATTTGTTCTGTATTGCTTAGGCAATACAGAACAAATTATTAGCATCTCGGTGTCATACATGCCAGGTGTGTCGATGTAGCTTATAATCGGTGTGGCCACCTCTGGCTTATATCACCTGCTGTATATGTTCATTAGGCAATACAGAACAAATTAGCATCTCGGTGTCATAAGTACGAGGTGCATCGATGTAGCTAATAATCGGTGTGGCCACCTCTGGCTTGTATCCCCTGCTGTATGTGTTGATTAGGCAATACTGAACAAATGATTAGCATCTCGGTGTCATACATACGAAGTGCGTTGATGTAGCTAATAATCGGTGTGGCCACCTCTGGCTTGTATTGCCTGCTGTATGTGTTTAAAAGTTAATCTGTATCACCTGCTGTATGTGTTCAAACGTTCATCTGTATCACCTGCTGTATGTGTTCATTAGTTATTTGTTCTGTATTGTCTAAGCAATACAGAACAAATGATTAACATCTCAGTGTCATACGTGCCAGGTGCGTCGATGTACCTTATAATCGGTGTGGCCATCTCTGGCTTGTATAACTTGCTGTGCACCCTGAGGCATCGAATCAAAGAATGTGTGAATGGTGTCCTGTTGAATACCATCCAAGGCTGTATTGACCAGCGTCCATCAAGAATTTCTGGCTGACAGTCTTCCACTATACCTATCGTTTGAACATGTCGCAGAGTTTTTTTCTATGGATGGTACATCCCGCGATCTAGCCGAATTAGAAGTAGTAGTGGAAGTTTGTTATTCCTGAAGAAGGCACGTGTTGTCGCTGCAACATAAGGTGTGGCGTTATCTTGCTGAAATATGGCCCCAAGGACATCATGTAGTTACGGAAGGGTGATAGGTCGCCGTAAAATGTCATTGACGTAACGTGCACCCGTTATGGTAGTAACGACTCTCACGAGAGGTGATCTGCTTTCATACCCGATAGTACCCTAGGCCATAACGCATCGTGTTGGTGCGGTACGCCTGGTGGTGCGAATACACTCTTCCTGATGCTCTTTTCCCTGTCTTGGGCGGACACAGAGGTGGTCATCATTTTCGCTTAAACAGAAAAACGTTTCGTCCGAAAGCACGATATTGTGTCATTCGTCACGCCACTTCCTTCGTTCGATGCAATCCGTTGCTGCAGTGTCAAAGGTAGCTTGAGGCGGGGCCGCCGAGCCTACAGTGCTAACTGTAATAACCTGCGACGTACTGTTACAGCTGGTACATCTTTGTACGTAGTACTCTACTTCAATACCCAGTGTCGTCACATAATTACCTAATTTTAAGCATTGTGTCCGTATCCTTCTCCACTTAGTACTCTTTGACCAAATATGACACTTGCTTAAAAAAATTCTGCAGTATTTCTCTGTCATCTCGAATGCCTAATCATTAAATGTACACAACACTAGTACCAGTCCAGGCATCTATAAGCAAGAAATGTAACTTATTACTCTTTTATATCCTCCTGGTTGCCACTGCAGACTATAGGGGCGAACCCTACTTTTACTTATTCATTTTTTTATTAGAGGTTTAACGGCCACCATGAGCAACTCAATGGGCTATAAGCAGTCACCCGTCCTTAATTTAGGGTCACTGGTTCCAGGGAAGGGAGAGAGCCAGTGCCGTAAGACAAACACAACATCCATGCCTTACCGGGATTCAAACCCGGACCCATCTTGGACGAATGATCAGAAGCCATCGCTTAGACCACTGAGCCACCAGGGCGGCCTTTTATATTTCACAAAGATTCGTTGGTCTCATAACAGCATATTCGTACACAAGGCGACTTTGATGTATATCCGTATTTTTTATTGAATGTTTAAGGGCCACCATGAGCAACTCAGTGGGCTATAAGCAGTTGCCCGTCCCTAGCTTAGGGTCACTGGTCCAGGGAAGGGAGAGAAAGCTCGTGCCGTAAGACAAACACAACATCCATGCCTCATCGGAATTCGAAACCGGACCCTTCACGGACGAGTGATCATAAGCCAGCGCTTAGACCACTGCGCCACCGGGACGGCTATATATGTATTCACGATGGCATGAGTCACAATACACTCTTAGCTAAAAATGATTGAGTTTTTTTTTTTTTTTTTTTTGATTGGAGGTTTAACGACCACCGTGAGCAACTCAATGGGCTATAAGCAGTCGCCCGTCCCTAATTTAGGGTCACTGGTTCCAGGGAAGGGAGAGAGCCAGTGCCGTAAGACAAACACAACATCCATGCCTCACCGGGATTCGAACCCGGACCCCGTTCGGACGAATGATCAGAGGCCATCGCTTAGACCACTGCGCCACCGGGGCGGCATGATTGAGCTCTTATCCTTTAAATAATAATCAAGGTTACCATCACCACACTCTGCTCTCGACTCGTATAAGCAAATTCGGGGAAATGATGATCCGTTTAGACGGAAAATCTGAGAAGCAACAAAATTTATATATAAAAAAAAAAAAAGATATACGTCACAACCCCCAAATATCTATAAAATTCCTGCTACTACTTCTGTCCTTTTTTTGGTCTCGTCCTCTTTTACCCACGTTCCTCTTTTCCCTTTTCTCTTTTTTTTTTTTTCTCTCATTTCGCCCTTCTTTTTTCCATGTTTCTTGTAGTCCTTTTTTCTCTTCCTTTCTGGAATTTTTCTCACTTTCTCTGAATTTTACTAAGAGTACAACGTAATAACGAGAGAAAGTAAGAAAAATGCATGAAAGGTAACTCTCGTATAATCTGTTCGTGAGCAAAATAGAAGTCGACATCCGAGTCACACCGTTCGATGGCATTTCTACTGAATCACTAAATGAGCTCTTATCCTTTAAAATTTATTTGGAATAATGGAATTGGCTGCATGGGATTGTTTGCTCTTTAACGCTCTTTCCAGTTATTGAAACTGCGCCATAGGGCATGAACACAGTGCACACAGGAGAAGCACATTGAATTAATCCGGTGATTGAGACATCATTTAAACGAGCTTCAGAAATCCTTTATGTAACGATGAAACAACCCCGAGTTATTTGCTTTAACATAAGCAGTTTCTTTGAATGTAACATATTATCGGTAAGGGAGAAATCTTGCGATTGCTTATATTCCTTAGAATAGCTCGTGGCGGTTGTTAAATCCCCAAACAATAAATATAAAAAAATTGATACTGGTCGCAAAGACATTTTCTTCAGTTTTTCAATCACTCTAAAGTTGAAAGGAATAAGGTGATATTACTGCATTTTGAGGCATTTTAGTCTTCGCGCGAACTACACTGGTTCCGTAAATTAAGAAAAAATACAAAAAAAAAGCGCGATAACTCAAAAAATACATGACGAAATGTTATGCAATTTGGTGAAAACCTGTATTGTATCGTACGTTAGTGAAAGATCCTATATCATTTCGTAAAAAAAATTTCATTCCGTCAAAATCGACCTCATATATAATCAGGTGTAAACTAAGGTGCTAAAGTGAAATAGCGAAAGTACCTCAACAGGGAGTGTAGACATCCCTCACACCTATACAGGCCTCATACAGATGTTTCACACTATTGATGTTTGTGTCTAGGAGCTCACTAGGTAGCAACCAAGGTTATTAAATGACAAGGTTATGCTCATCCTGCACTTCCGGTGATTGCTTTGTGACGTCACTGTCCAAATCGCCATCGTAAGACTACCTAATCGCAACGTTTCTTTGTATCTGCACCAAAGTAGCGTATCCGAATTATTATTCGTTTAACCAGCTGGAATAATCTCCATAAACTCTAATAGGTTTTTGAATGCATAATGTTCTCAATTTTTTAATTTAATATATTTGGGGATTGTCGCCGAGATGTTTTTCCTATTCCTCAAAGGAATTCTTTATTATATGACATATGTTCTGCTATGCGTTTTCCCTTCTAAATTTATATAAAAACAGCTTAAATTCTCCTTGTTACTAAATGAACATTTACAAGTACTGTATAACCGTTTTCCCGCCCTTTACATAACACAAAATCTGTGGGAGGTATTTTTGAAATCTTCGTTATTATAATATTCTCATTACTGTTTATTTCTTCTGTATTTAAGGTAAATGTGCTAACCTTGCTTTTGTATAAGCTTTTGTTCTGTGTTTAAATTATAAAAAATGTTGACAAGAAAACTTCCTCCATAGCTACAGTTCGGATCAACGATTCGCATGTTAGGACTGTGATGGCACTCAGTGACGTCAAGATTATTCGTCTGCGAGGAAGGCGGGATGAGCTAACCTTAGTCTATTAACCTTGGGTAGCAACACGCAATGTCAGTGCAAATATTGTCTATTCCCCTCCAGGTCTTGCGGAGAGTGATTGAAGGCAGCAACACATCTCCCTACAGCATCCAAGACAGGCTCGATCGGAAGACCTGGCTGGCCATTTCATACGGACTATGGTCTCAACCTTGAACATATTGTTCTACCTGCCTCTCAAGGTGGATAAGGGCATTATCTTCTTGTAGGAGAAATAAACTATATTGAAAAAGTTACCGGACATCTCTTCAAAAGCAAATGAATGGATCCACTGGGTTGTTAAGATGCGCGGTACAGCTGCAAACGGTATAAAAAACAAGCCTGCAGCTGACAGCCGTCATATCGCATTGTGAGGTTGAGTAAAAATGCCGCGGCAGGAGAGAACTGACTTTGAAAAAGGAAAGATTGTTGCGTATTATATTAGTGGGCCGTCCAGAAGAGAAACTGAGAGGCGTCTAAACTACACCCAAGTCAATTGTTTTGGATGTACTGAATAAGTGGAAGACACGTGGCGTGCCTGAAGCAGCAAAACGTACCGGCAGACCAAAGAAAATCAGTGATAGAGGACGTCGAAGCCTCAGGAGAGTCGTTACAGCTAATCGACGGAGTACTGCTCAAGACCTAAGTGTACAGGTGCGTAAAAATGCTGGAACCTAGATATTTACACGTGCCATTCGCAGAGAACTTCATTCCATGGTTTACCGTGGTTGTGCGGCTGCTCATAAGCCTTTTATCTCCACTCGGAATGCTTCTCGTCTTTTAGCATGGTGTAAAGAACATTTATCGTGGACCGTAGATCAATGGAAATGGGTCCTATGGTATGTTCCCAGCCCATTGGTTATCGTGGACAAACCCGTTAACCAGCACGTCTACCTCGATATTCTGGACAATTATGCCCTATCAACTCTGTGGCAATACTATGGAACCGAGCCTTGTTGCTACCAGGAGGCTAATGCACAGAGCCATAAAGCAAGGACTGTTACGGCGTGGTTTCACGATAATTCCGTTTCGTGTATGGACTGGCCAGCACAGAACCCTGATCTTAATCCCATAGAGCACCTATGGGATGAATTAGAGCGCCGCATAAGAAGTTTAGAACCAAGGCCTACTACTAAGCAACAGTTAGTGGCAGCATTATGTACTGAATGGAAGCGTATACCTATCGCTGTGTTCCAAAACCATGTCGAAAGCATGTCTCAAAGTGTCAGTGCATTCATTAAGGCCAAAGATGGACCGACACCGTACTAATGTATGTGAATAAATGCTACGTTGTGTTTCACATCTGGGTGTCTGGTGAATTTTGTCAGTATAGTGTACATTTGATCCTTTTCACAAATGTTTTTGTATTTCTGGTAAATTTTCAGCTAGTGTTAAGGAAAGTGTGTGTGTGTGGAGGGAGGTCCTTGACTCTTTCAAAGAAAAGTCCTTTAGCCCTCCGAATTTTCTTTCTTGTGTGAAAGTATTAATAATAAGAGAAGCTAATTTTCCACCTCGTTAGAAAATTCGCAACTAGCATTGTTGAAATTCAGAACAAAAAATTGAAAAAGAAACTCGTCGTGATATTTTAAATCGTGCTTTAAAACTGGTTATTCATTATAAAGTAATTACTACATCATGAACACTTATTCCAAAATTCATCATTCCTTCAAACCATTGAAATATAATAAGATTCACATCTGGTAATTCCAGATGTCTTGCCGTCGGCGCATGGCGCTGACAAGAGTGTTCCGCAAATCGATATGAGCAGGCGGAGAGATTGGGGAAGCTTCCACCACGAGAAGAAGAAACCAAACGTGTGAAGAAATAGAATTAGGAGTTTCGCAATTCACGGCGTGCCTCGACCACTGAAGAAAAATATCCACGAGTATAAGAAAAAACATGGCAAACTTCTTTGAAGTATATATTTATAATCTTCTGCCTTAAGACATTTCAAAGCAACGAAACTGTTAATACCCAAATTTCTTGTTTAACTACGAATGGCATCGTTTTCATAAGTAAGGCTCATATTTCCGTAAAGGGCGCCGCAGCTTATGGTAAAATAGTCTGATAAAGCTCTATGTAAACTGTCATATCTCGCTAAGTGATCCACCGATTTATAATTACCCAAGCTGTAGTTATAGCCCCTAGTACGTATATGATTCAGTTCTTTACGAAAACCCAGTTTTGTAAAACTCTACAAGTATAGCAATCTGGTTTTAAGATAGTTCCAATACACTGGTCGAAAAAATCAAGGTGACAATGGTTTTCATCAATATTTGCATTTTAACAATGTTCCCTAAGCGAAACCTATCACTATGAACATTCAGAATATCCAATTAAAACAAACCTACGGCGTCCCAAAGTACGTGTCATATGCAAATCAGTCATTCTTATAGGAACTCAGGTTTCTACCACATGTAACTTCCATATCTTTCCACGGTCATAAAGTTAGGCACTTTATCAATACTGAGATGTGACAAGTTATGATCGTTTAGATGATTCCTTTCAGCAGCGCATCCAGGATTTATGATTGGGGAGATCCAGTTTAGCTGGAATCTGGGCCGTACCCCAAGGAAGGGCCAGGAGGGAGAGGTGAGCCCCCTAGAAGGTAGATGAGTCGCCTCCCTCCTCAGAATATATAGATTCCATAAAACTTTCAGAAAATGGATTTAGAACTAAAAAATCTCAGTTTAGGTCTCGAGAAGCAACAATAGTTCAGAAAAGGTCGAAATATCAAAAATAAGTAATCGAAGTAAGTTTGTTTTGTTTTTTAACTTTTTTTTATCTTTCTCTCAAGGGCTGTTGGACTTAATCAACATCAACAAATTTCTCTCTTTGTCGCTACCCTAATATTTTATGTTAGTTAAGATTACATTAGTTGAAAAAGGTCTCCGGAGGGGGTTCACAACCTGTTGGACCCACTCCTAATTAATCCACTGATTCTTTTAGATGCCGGGCTGTTGGCCGATTTGAAGCAGCACAGTCTCAAGCGGTTGTGGCTGTGATTTATGGCAACTCCTAGCTGAGCCACTGATTGTCGGGGTGTTTGGCCAACTTGAAACAGGACAGTCTCAAGAGGATGTGGCTGTGACGTATAGCACAATGAGACGAGAAAGGTCGTTCCGGCCTTACAAAAGCAGTTCCAGGAAAAAGAGGTGGCCTAGTCACACGATAGCTACGTCATCCTGAACCCACCTTTATCTTTTTCCTTTGGTTTTAACCACAATTCTGAACAACTCTTAGAGTTATAAGCGGTCGCAAGTCCATAATTTGATAATACTAGTTCCAGGAAAGAGAAAGAGCTAGCGCCATAAGACAATCATACTATCCAATCATCATCCGAAACTCGAATTTGGGCTCATTTCGTACGACTAGCCAGAAGCCAGTATCTCTGTCTATTCGGTCATCTAGATGGCGCCGTTACCTAGCTCTAGCTCCAACAAAATTGAGCAAAGCAATTACCTCACAGAAACTGTCTCTTGGGTTACTATGACAACAGGTGAATTTTCAGTAGATTTGTGTTACGACGACTAAGTGCGAATGAACTCTGAGAGGCGGCCCATGGTATGTGTCTGGCTGACCCCTAGTCATCGTACAGTTAGGCAGAATTGATGCCTCTAACATGCGACTTCGACTCCTGAACAATAGGTGACCATTTTTTTCTTCCGAGTCCCATTTCAACCTAAAAACTGTTTTTTGAGAGTTGTTGAATTTGTAGAACACAAGGAAAACACTTTCGTCCTTCCAACATCAAGAAAGGGAATACCTATGGCATACGCCCCTATTATGCCGGTTCTCTGGAGCGTGAACATCCCTTAATATTATTTGAGGGGTTCTCAGCAGCCCTTAAAATTTTTGTTATGATATGCACTGAATCAATACTTAATTCTTTGTTGTTCACATTACGGAAAATTAAACCGTAAAAATCAAAACGGTGCTCAAGAATTTGGTTGCTATAAAAATATTAAATATCTTTCTTCCAGAAATCATGCATCACTGTCTCATGATTTCTTAAGAAACAAGATTGTCAAGCAACAAAAACAGTCAAGTGCACAGGTGGATGTTTCTCATACCTTGCCTTGCTAATTATTTCAAGCTCTCCAAGCTATGCGTCATTTATAGTAATCACTGAATAAATAAAACTAAAGTAATGTGCGAAATGTAGTCATTTAGTTTTAAGCTACAGACGTTTTTGCTTATTTAGTTCATTAAGGATGATTCAAACTCCAATTTTTTAAATTTGCTGTAAGTATTCGAATTTTATCATTGGTCTGTTTAAATTCAAGTCTTAATGCGAATTTAAACTGTTCTCCAAGATTTAAGGCAAATTTAACGTTTTCGATCAAAGAAAACCAGTTTAAAAAGTGTGGAAATTATAAAAAAATAGCTTAAATTTTAGCTGTACGAGCCTAATAACACCATATAAACTCTGAGCGCGCACAGGGTAACGCTTCGTGTTAACCGGCCGAAATTCATTCTCTCAGGGGAAAAGTTTTATGGTACAGTTCACGGCTTTTGTGAGTGAACTCGTACGTAGAATAGTGATGGTAGAATTCAAATTTCATTAAAACTGTGCAGTAACCTGTATAATCACATTGTGGATTTAACTTGTGATAGCAGAGGGCGAATTTCATTGAAATTGCACAGTAACCTATTCAGTGACATCGTGAATTTGACGCTAATAAAAATAGACTGGTTCCAGGGAAGGGAGAGAGCCAGCACTTTATGACTAACACACTACACATGCTTCGAACCTGTCCCCAGCTTGGACGACTTGGGCACTTAACCCTGTAGCCACTTGCTACCGGGCCGGCGGATTTTGTTTGGATGAAAATTCTTACTGAAAAAGCTACTGGGCTCTGAGTGTGTCTGTGACTTCTGAATTTGTACCTGGTTCCAAAATATTAATTTAAAATGCATGGTGAACAGCATTCGGTACACTTCTGAATGATGCGATCTTAGAAATATCCTTAATTTTGATTGCCTTGTTTGGGACAAAAGAGCAGTTTCAGAACACAAATTGAACACAAATCTATTAGGTTGTTGCAGATGAAATTTCTGATTTTGAAGACTTGCGTAGTTGGAAGATATTTAAGAATTAAGACATCGAGCGATCTGATTTGTGATATGTAAATTTAAAGCGTAAAGCCTGCTGACTATATTAGCACGTCTTATGTGAAAAAGCTTGTGCTCTTGTTACCGGTTTTTCCGTCCGTCTGTCCGTGCGTCTGTGTACACTATATCCCTGCAACTATTAGTCCGATTTGAATTTTTTTTTTTTTTTTTGCATTGGGAAGCTGGAAAAATGCAAATGATGATCCTTCATTTCGTTTTTTTTTTTTTTTACGGTGTACAATTTCGCCGTTAGAGGACGTAAATGCAGATGATATCGAATTCAAAATACATTTTATTACATATATTTGCTTCTAAACAACCTTTTGAAAAAATTCTTTTAGCTTTCGATTCCATTTATGTCGAAGACTAATTTAGGTATACTCCCTTTTTTCAAGTTACGCGTAAGTTTTCTGCTGGGGAGCGTAAAGGTAAATTGCGTTTCCCCCTATATACCTGCTTCTAAAACTCCGATTTGAAAAATTCTTTCTGCAGCGGGTAGAGCCCCTGATGAGAAATCTTTTACACACAATTTCCAATTTTTGGTAAAAAATGGTTTGGCCACCAGGGTGCGTAGTGTTAATTTCTGCTTCTGATGTATTTGCAGCAAAATCTAAGCTTCGAATATCTCGATTGAAAAAATCATTCGTGGACCGATACCACTCATGTCGATAAACCTTTCGGAATATTTTCTTCCTATAATTATGCATGGTTTCTCCGCCAAGGAGTTTAGATGTATATCTTATTTTTGTCAAAGTAATTCATAAACTTTCCGTTAAGGGGGCGTAAAGGTAAACTGCGCTTTCCCCGATATATCTGCTTCTAAAACTCCGATTTGAAAACTTCTTCCTGTATCGCACTCAGCTCCTAATGGGAAATGTTTTGCAAATAATTTCTAATATTTGGTAAAGAATGGTTTAGTAACTAGGGCGCGTAAGTGTTAATTTCTGCTTCCGATACTACAGGTACTATCTTTTTCCATAGCGGTTCCATTGACTTTGAATAGCTTTGATAAATTTAATTCGCGTCAGAACAGATTCAAAAGACGTGCTCATTACAACCGAAAATTCGGTGTCATCTTTCTTGTTTAAAACTGGTTATAACTATCAGTCAGCCGATTGCCATATCCGCATGCTAATTGATTACTTAAAAGATTTCGATTTCAGAAAATAGATTAACTTGACACTTAGTGCTTTATTATCTTTCTTTTATCCAGCTTATTCATTGGTCTTGTCTCTACAACGAAACCAAAGAACCAATGAGAAACCCGAGAATACAGAAGCAGAACGCTGTCCACAATGTTGTTAGCTTAACCAAATTATTTGCTCAGTCCGTAACAATTATCTGTTAAATCTCGCTATACATAGAATACATCATTAAATGAAATTATAGGACAACTCCTTAAGAACACAATTAGGACGTTGTTAGGGACGAACAGTTTTCGAGTTGATTAGGAATGCACCTTCTCTGTGTATAAAACAGTTGTATAATGCCCGCGGCACGCGCTTTCAGGAAGTAGGAAAATACTGAAAAGAAATTCTTTTTTTAAACGTATGCCATACTATTCGAGCACTATCAATATATATACAAGAACACGCACGACGAAACTGAAAGCAAAAAAACCACGACTTTTTCGAAACTATCGTTTTACCTTATCCTCAAACATCGAAGTCACGTCAAAGAGAAAACCAATCTGTTGCAAGAAAGAGGATAGCTCAAACATAAAACTATTTGCATTGCTTCTGTACAAGTTGATTTTGTCGGTCAAATCGAAGATGGAAAAGAAAAGGGTAATAAGAAACGAGAATGCAAATATTTTAAAAGACATCTAATAATAAATAAAAAGCAGGTAAAAATAGAAATCCTACAATATCAGCCAATCTGAACTTAATTAAATACAGTGCCATGTTTGTGAATGTACGTGAATCGCCACATCAGTGAGACACCGTGTCATAGAGGAATTTCACTAAAAGCCCGTGTATAAAGCCTGATGCTAATATGTACAGCTGCACAAGTCGCTGTACTGCTACCTATCTCCTAATAAGAAAGATTTAGGTCAGCTGTCGTTAACCGATGCGTCGATGACTGCGTGAATTTGGAATATCAGGCTTGCAGGTCGTACAGGGTGCGAACCCAAAACGGTTCAACGCGTGTGAAGCCGGTGATGTCAAGATCGATTGAATCAAAAGCTGAGATGGCTTATGTTTCTTCTACACGTGAGGAGAGTTACCTAAAATGTGCCTCACTGCAATAGCAGTATGTCTCCAGGCTATCAATAGTAGGCTAACATTGTCTTCTGTTGTCCCATACGAAGTAAATTCCTTAGCTTGTCGGCTTATCGCTGCAGTTTCGGAATTTCTTCCGACTGTGCATTAACGTTGGCACCATGACCTAGTCGACAAGGGGCTTCAACCATAATCTGCTATGGCACTCATTGGTAAATCTAAATTCTTCCTAAAACTAAATGGTGATCATAAACAGTACCATCCTTCGTAGAAATGCCTTGTATAGTAATATGCATTTCCACCTCACAGTTATAATTGGATCTACAGTTATTCAAGAAGTGTTGCCCTATAGCCTAAGCTGGGTTTGTGCCCGAGAGACTTACTGCAAATAAGCTGTACAGTTTGAACACCAAAGTGGTAGTTGTTCATCTAGCTGATGCGGAGTGGCGAGCCATGTCCCGAGATGACCTATTTCCTTATTATGACTCCATTTATTTTTTCGTTTTTCCAATTGATATGTTCCAGCTTCCGCTGCAGGATGGTGAGGTTGTGATTACATGGTACGAACGCCAGACTCTGTTTGGTTCTTCGCTCTATTCCTTATCCCCTTGATTTTTTTTGTCCTTCATCGTTCAGGCTTCGTTAGCTAGATGTACCTTTATTCTTGCTGTTGGCGGCGACTCGTATGGTGCAAATGGATGTTAGAAGCTGAGGTTTCTGAAGGCCTAAGTATTGTTACCCCCTAGCCACCAATGCTCCTTCCTACCCATAATCAATGTAGTCTGTGGCCGAGTGGAGTTCAGGCTTCTAACGTCTTTCAATGAAGGAAGAAATATTCCTTCTAAATACATGGGGAATTTACTAGAAAATTCACAACACTCTGATAACGAATACTGATTATTCACAGCAATCAGATTATAAATACTGGAATTGCTTGTAACGCTTACTGATTTTCCATGCAACATTCCTCTGAAATGTGAACTCTCTCCCGCTTTAGATCTATGAGATTTTCAGATTTTCAGAGGGATGTTACATGGGAAATCAGTAAACAATAGAAGCAATTTTAGTATGTGCGATTTGTAACTGTGAATGAATAATCAGAACTCATTATCTGATTACTAGGAAAATTCAAGCGTATTGTGGTCACATTCGAAATGGTGAAAGCAGAGAATAGTGTGGTTACGTCAAAGGTATTTTTACTGTGACACTGTTACAGCACTGATCGCTGAGTTACTTTCCGTAACCTGTTCTTCAGGCCTTTGCTTGTAACGAAATTTAGCAGTTCCAGTGTTTTACATATACACTGCTGGCCACCCAAAATGCAACACCAAGAAGGAAGCATCCGGTTGGCCTAAAATTCGCAGCATGCGTTGCCCGCGAGAGGACATGCAAACGATTAGCATTGCAGGACATATGCAAATCATGTGCGCCCGGCACGCCACCTAGAAGCACTATAAGAAGGGTGCACAGAAGGCGGGGTGTAAGTAGTGGAAGTGTGTTGTGCTGCCATACCTGTGCGTGGGAAGCTTCCTGATGCCTCGTCGCAGTATACGGCAGTCATTCCAGAACGTTTCGGAGTTCGACAAAGGACGAATAGTGGCTTATCGCGACAGCGGTTTATCGTACCGAGATATCGGCGCCCGTGTGGGACGACATCCAGCCACAGTGAGGAGAGTATGGATTCGGTGGGTGAAGGAGGGACGGACGGACGGACCGACCGACCGACGTGAGCGATTGCCGCAGCCGCGGCACACCACCGAACGAGAGGACCGGCATGTTGTGCGGCGGGCATTGACGGCTCGCACCGCCACATCATGAACGTTAGCGCAGGGATTAGGGTATGTTGCGCAACAACCTGTGTCAGCACGTCGTCTGCGGGAGCGAGGACTTGTCGCACGGCGCAGATTGTTCCGATTACCATTGACGGTACACCACCGGCAAGTGCGGCGGCAGTGAACCGTTGAACGCCGCACCTGGACTACGGAATGGCACGACATTGTCTTTACCGACAAATCCCGCTTCTGCCTGCAGCACCACGATGGTCGGATCCGCGTGTGGAGGCACCGCGGCGAGAGACTGTATGACGTCTGCATTATGCATCGCCATACCGGTCCGTCGCCTGGCGTTATGGTTTGGTATGCAATTCGATATGACACCCGCACCCCTCCGGTACGCACGCCGGTGCACTCAACAACCACCCCTACATCTCCGACGTTTTGGCGCCTGTAGTCCTCCATTACCTGCAGGACCTGCCAGTGGCCACGTTTCAACAGGACAATGAGCGCCCGCACTTGGTTGTATCTTTACATATTGGTTGTATCTTTTACGGATGACACGTAGGCGTTCCTTTTATACCGCAAGGCACGGCTAGGGTTTGGTTTGCCCAATTTGCTGTTCTGCTTAGTAATCAGCGTGACCTTGGGCACTCTGTTTTGTAACCTTTCGCCTCTTTCAGACAATACTTCTTGCCGTGCGTCGTGTCCGACACGGCGCCGTGCTTAGAAATAACCATGGGTGTTTTGGATGGCTTCGCACGCTTCGAATCCCGCCGTGTACAGGTTTTTTTCGTGAACGGCCGCCGTTGTGACAACGGCGTCCATTTCAATACGGCACTGCGCGAAATGTTCACGGAGCGAAATATACGTGTTCAGACTTGCTGACTTTACGCCGTCCTGCGCACAGAGCCTCTACAGTTCAGTACATGCATTGAAAGTGTCACAGAATTGTCGTGCTTTGTTCGCGAAGTTTAAAATCTGTTTACACTGCTGGCCACCCAAAATGCAACACCAAGGACACGAGATAGCAAAGCCAGATTTATTGGACACATAACAACAGATACAAAGATGAAATGATTGAGCTTACAGGCCCGTGCGAATTGCGGAACACGCAGACATCAATAGTTCGTGTGGCCCCCATGGCTGGCAATAACGGCCGCTACACGACGCGGCATCGAATGAAAGAGGCTTTGGATGTGGGCTTGGGGTATGTCAGTCCAGGCTGCTTCCACATGTTTCCACAGTTCATCCGGCGTAGTCGCTGGTGGTGCTTGCCGGGCCACTTGGTTGCCGATCAGCGACCAGACGTTTGATGGGTGACATATCGGGAGAACAGGCGGGCCACGGCAGCAGTGACACCTGGTGGGTCGTGAAGAATTGTTGCACGATGCGTGCTACGTGCGGGCGCGCATTGTCCTGTTGAAACGTGACCGCTGGCTGGTCCTGCAGGTAAGGGAGGACTACAGGCTCCAAAACGTCGGAGCTGTAGCGGTGGCTGTTGAGTGTACCGGCGATGCGTACCAGAAGGGTGCGGGTGTCATATCCAATTGCGCCCCAAACCGTAACGCCAGGCGACGGACCACTATTGCGATGCATAATGCAGACGTCATACAGTCTCTCGCCGCGGTGCCGCCGCACGCGGATCCGACCATCGTGGTGTTGCAGGCAGGAGCGGGATACGTCGGAGAAGGCATGACTTGCCATTCCGTAGTCACTCGCCGGTGGTGTGACGTCAATGGTAATCGAAGCAATGGGCGCCGTGCGACAAGTCCCCGCTCCTGCAGACGACATCGAACGGTACGTGCTGACACAGGTTGTTGCGCAACACACCCTAATTCCTGCGCTAACGTTCGTGATGTGGCGGTGAGAGCAGTCAATGCCTGCTGCACAACATGCCGGTCCTCTCGTTCGGTGGTGTGCCGCGGCAATCGCTCACGTCAGTCCTTCCATCCCTCCTGCACCCACCGAATCCATACTCGCCTCACTGTGGCTGGATGTCGTCCCACACGGGCGCCGATGTCTCGGTACGATAAACCGCTGTCGCGATAAACCACTATTCGTCCTCTGTCGAACTCCGAAACGTGCTGGAATGACTGTCGTATTCTGCGATGAGGCATCAGGGAACTTCCCACGCACAGGTCCGGCAGCACAACACACTTCCACTACTTACACCCCGCCTTCTGTGCACCCTTCTTATAGTGCTTCTCGGTGGCGTGCCGGGCGCACATGATTTGCATATGCCCTGCAATGCTAATCGTTTGCATGTCCTCTCGCGGGCGACGCAAGCTGCGAATTTCAGGCCAATCGGATGCTTCCTTCTTGGTGTTACATTTTGGGTGACCAGCAGTGTAATTTGGTTTCTGCACAATGGAGGCTTGTAAAGTAGATCTTGAACTCTTGATAACCCTCGAATCAAATAGACTAGTCCTTTGGGATAAGAGCCTAGAAAAAAAAATTTACTTCATCCTTTCTTAAATCTTGATATAAAGTGACGAAAGCACCAGCAATCGCCCTGTGAAGATTTAAAGGATGAACCAACTTCCTGACCCTTAAACGCTTTTTACTTTTGATATACAAATAGTAAAGATACAACAGTTTCTGGTGACTGTCCATGGTGTCGAGCAACTTCGTCAGGAAAACATGGCGTGAAGCCGCGTCGTGTCTTTTTTCGAAACGCCGCTTGTGCAACTGGGCGTTCTTTGGTATGCACGGCGCTGTGTCTGACACATCGCACGGGAAAAATTCGTAACGTCTGAAAGAAGCCTTCCTGTCTCGATACTCACACAACTGACGGCGTTATTTTAATTTGTTCAGTTCCATTGTCCGTGCAGAAGTGTTAAGTTTGTTACAGGGAGATAATGATAAACTTCTTCGGCATACAAAAACGTGGATTTGCGAAGTGTGCGAATAATCCTTTCAAATTCTGTTTTTCATGTGGTGACTATATCATACAAAAGCGAAGACACGACATCCTTCTATTCTTTAAAAATATGTAGCGTGGATGTTTAAGCACTGACAAAACCGAAAGGTGTCCCATGAACTAGATGCTTTGAAAGTTTGAGTGGGAAAAGGTATTGCGGGAAAATGCCATGCAGTCTGAAATGTGGCAACATCCCGGAAAAGTCTCATATTTATTCAGTAAAAGTAGAACGTTACACTGTTAAAAGCTTTGTAGTGGGTTGCACCAAAAATTGATGCTGCACCGCTTTTGGGGCAAAAGTAAACCATTATGTGATGCACGAAACATGCATAAGCATGGTGCAATGTATGCACGCACCATTTAGGTTGGATACTATACCATGATGCATAATTGCATCATGTTTTTATGTATTTATGCATTTATAATACCTTTGCCCCTGAAGTATAGTGCAGCTGGTGAAACACCACTTTTTGGCGCAACCTGCTATAATTTTTTTAACAGTATATGATGCGAAACACGGTCGGATTTGGACCACCAAATTAGGCCAGAAAGTTTCGTCATGACGTTCACTACAAAAATAAAGTACTCATAAATTATCTCATGAAAACAATTTTGTTAGATCTCAGATGAAACAGAATTGTTGAAATGTGCATTGTAAAACAATTCAGACGTGAACAAATTTTGACAATTTAACTGTGAAAGAATTTATAAAATGCGCTCATGATTCCATGTAGCGTTAGACCACGCTCGAAACGGGTTGTTGTACCAGATAAATATTTTTCTTTTGAAACTTTGGTTTTGACAAAAAAAAAAAAAAAAAAAAAAATCAGATAGGTCAAGTTCTGATTGAGCCGTAAGTTTCGAATGTAGGACTACGACTTGCTGATCGTAGAGTTGAAATGAGCTAGTCGAGTATGGTTTCAAAGCGTTTATTTAATTTGTTATAACCAACACAGATCTATGATACGAAAAGTAGCTTACATAATTTTTACAAATAATGCTAGATACATTGCGGACACAAAGGAGATCATCGAGACACAAGTTACCCAACATGGTGCTCTGTCTTCTTGGGTTTCTTACATTCCTCATCACTTGCTCTTGCCTTTCGTTTTGATTTTCTTCACTTTTGCTTGCGTTCATTCTGCGAATTCCGCGGCATTGTTGAAAATGTTAACACGTTCACACGAAAACAATTTTTATAAATTTTAGTTTAAACCACTGCGATATGTTCTTTATAAATTTGGATAGATCTCGTAGAGAGCTTTAAAGCGATACCACGCACAGTCGTTTTGCACTCACGGTTGTCTAGATAAACCGCGATGTTGTCAAAAGTGTTCACAAGAAAATAATTTTAAAATGTTCTGTTCAAACCACTGCGAAATGGTCTTCGTATATTTGAATAGATCTCGTCGAAAGCTTTAAAACGATACCACGCACAGTCGTTTTGCGCTCACGGTTGCCGAGATAGACTGAAACAAATGATGCGGCGGCACCTCCAGAAATATTGCAACATCTTTCCCGCGCACATGGGCCGAGGGGACCGTCGCGCGCACTATGTATTGCGCAATACGCAAATTGGACTCCATGCTGTTTACGAATATGCTAACACGATTAGTGTGCAGCACGTATTTTTAATACACTATTGATTTCAATTGAGACCTATTTTTGTCACAGGTGGTCGGCCGCAAGTCGCCCCATACTATACGCGGAGTTAGACGTAGTACTACGTCAATAATATAAATAAATAAATAAATAAATAGCCTCCATTTCCAACTTAATCATCATGAAGATCATTCTGAAAGTTGAAATGTGCACATGCCACATAACAGTTTTTCCTACGCAATTATTTTTTTGTTATTTGGTCACTAATCACTTACTGTGCAATTGTATTGGTACCTTCTCCTTGAATAGCTGCCTTTTTAAAAGACTACCCATTATT
This sequence comes from Macrothele yani, assembly GCA_039090855.1. NCBI lineage: Eukaryota > Metazoa > Arthropoda > Arachnida > Araneae > Macrothelidae > Macrothele > Macrothele yani. The sequence continues at coordinate 14,422,827 of CM077012.1, forward strand.
TTGACCAATGAGCCACTATTTTGATCCATGGGCCAATTCTGGTAAATCGTTGTTTCTTTCAACATGAACATGGATGTGACATGGATTTCAGAATATTTCTACCGGTGGATCGCTTTGTGCGCTGTGTCAGTCTGAGGATATGGGTGTGGGAATGATAGCCAACACAATGGGTACTAGTGCCTCCAAGATTACAAAAGCAGGGTAGAGCCCACCAATGACCCTGCGCTCCAAGTCCAATGACCTACACTGAAGAGCAATTGAATTAGAGATACCTGTCTAGTAACGTGTAGCACCACCTTTCGCCCTCATCACGGCTGTGATTCGTCTCGGCATGGCCTCGACAAGACACCGGAAGCGTTGGGAAACCATACGGATCCACGACCCCTGAACAAGCTCCCTCAGTTCACGAAGATTTGATGGGGTGGGGGGTCAGAGCCTCGAACATCTCTCTCATTGGCATCCCAGATGTGCTCGATGGGATTGAGGTCAGGGGACCTAGCTGGCCAAGAAAGCGAGGTCACGTCGATGGAGTGTTCATCCAACCATTCGGATACAATTCGGGAGCTGCATTGTCTTGTTGCAGGATAAGGTCCCCAGTGGGATGTTGAAAACGCACAAACGGGAGCAAATGGTCATACAGGATATCCCGGTAACGTTGACCTGTGAGGCACGATGTCACACTTACCAGGGGTCCCATTTCAGTCCACGTAAACAGTCCCCGGACGAGAATACCACCCCCACTAGCTTGAAGAGTACCCTGCTGGCAAGAAGTATCCATCGCTTCATGTGGTTTGCGCCGTACTCGTATCGTGCCATCCGCATGTACCAACGTGAATCTCGACTCATCAGTCCAGGCAACATTTTCCCACAATGTCTAGGGTCCCGTGGCGATGTTCCCGTGCCCATGCTAATCTTTGCACCATCTGATGTGCGGTCAGCAGCGGTACCCTCGTGAAACGATGGCTTCTGTACCCCATAGCGAGGAGATGGTTCTGGATGGTGTGGCTGCTTACACGTTTTTATGCACCACCGTTAAATTGCCGAGTGCTTTCTTGCACTGTGGTCCGTCCATCCGCTTTTACAATGCGAGCTAGCCGACGATGACCCCGCTCATCCACACGCTGTTATCCATGACAGTTGGCCCTTGCAAGGATGGTTTTACCGGATTCGATGTACTCATGGTGCACCCGTGACGCAGTGGCTCGTGAAAATCCCAGTGCCGACACTATTTCCGAGATGGAGGGACCCATTCGTCGGGCCCCGACAATTTGCCCACGATCAAATGCGTTTATATCCTTCGTTTTACCCATACTGCGTCCGACTCTTACTGATTCCCGTCGCATCACTCCTTATATTGTCGGATCGCTGCATACGTCATGTCGTTTCCGTTTACAGGACCGCCCTCAGCGCCACATTTGCATAACGCCAGCTGTCTCTAATTCAATTGCTCTTCAGTGTATATCTGACTGTAGTTAGCTTCAGCTTAATTTATAACATCATACTTAGTCTGACGGCACTTTAGAGAATTTTGCAGTGTCATTTCAGAGCAAATGCCCAATACGAAGGGTGCTGACACGGGCGACTCCTGGTTTTTATGGTGTGTAGGATGTAAAGGGACGATGCGCGGGGGCTTGGGAAAGAATAATACGGAAATTCTAAAAAAAAAAAATATTGGTTATCCTAAAGCTAAACGCATAGAAACCTAAATTACCTAACAATAACAACAATAAAACAAAACGAATAACAATAAAAAGAAACCAAAATTCACCTAAATGGCTTTTGGAAAAGCTGTTCTATTGTTGCGCTGTGGGTGGTCCTGTAAGAATTACTTACGCCTCGTTTTGAGCTGCTATCTGGAGCGGAATTACTCCCCATACTTTCTAATCGGGTACCAAAGCACCACAGTAAATTTAATGACTGGTAAATTAAAATACAAAATGGAACAACACACGTTGAATCTCCAAAAACTTAGCGGAACGCGCTTTCTTTCCTTTGTGATGCTCCCTCACGTGAGCAGCTGAATTTGAGCTGCGCGTTGGTCAGTATATACGCATCACGTGACAACAGCTTGCCATGCATTTCAGGAGGACTGTCGACCATGAGAACGAGAGTAAAGCCCGTAGGATGATTTGAGTCGTCCTCAGAATGACTTTCAGTTCTGCGACCTTCTGCTGTAAATACCCTCGGCCCAGCCATCTGCGCACTCAATTGACAAGGTGCTGGTAAGCGAGGCCGAGGACGGTTGATCAAAATCCTCACTCTCCCTTCAGAGCTTCCGCACAAGACAACCGCGCGTCGACGTCCCCTTGTACGCACGTGAACGCCTCTAGAATCATTCACGACTGCAGTTATTCCTCATTTTCGTTTTTTCTTCCATGTTAATAAAATAAATCTTTTCCAATATTTCATTATGAATGTAATTTTCTAATATTACAGTGTAGGATGATCCTCACGTACTACATGGAGGAGTCACCCCTGGGTGCTGATAAGTCTTTGGCTTTGTAAAGAAAACAACAAGTTACGGGATTAAAAAAAAAATTTACTCTACATATTCTCCCCTGAGCTCCACACACACTATGACTTCGTTGTTCTAACTTTTTTGACCCATCAATAAACAATTCTTTCGGTTGGGCCATAAACCACTCTTCCGCAGCTGCTGTGGCCTTTTCAATGCTTGACCCCCCCCCCCCCCCTGATGTGTTTTTTCAGGTTGGGAAAGAGGTAATAGTCCGAAGGAACCAAATCAGGTGAGTAGGACAGATATTTCAGAATTTCAAAGTAAAGATGAGCCAATTTCTGCTCCGTACTGACCGCATTAGCGAAATAATCTCAAATAAGCACACCGGAGAAAACGATTAGTCACCCCTAATAGAAATGACAGTAGGAAGTTACCGGTTGCACAGAGGGCGCCGTGATATCATTGTTGGGAGATAAATAGCGCTGACGTGGTCTACAGAATCATTTGTGTCTGGTACAGTGGTGAAGAGCAAAGTGTGTGTTGAATTTAGTCTGCCATATGGGTCGTAAGACAGACGTTACTGAGTGGAAAAAAGGAGCCATCGTGTTTGGTCGTGCCCACGGACACAAAGTGAATGACATTTTTTTCGATGTGAGCGGTATCGGTCAACGAAAACATTTTTTCAATCGAGTTTTCAGGAGCTCAGATTTTGCTACAAATACATCAGACGCAGAAATTAAAGCTTAAGCCCCCTGGTAGCCAAACCATTCTTTATTTAATATTAGGAATTCTTCCTATCAGCAGCTGTATCCGGTGCAGAAAGAATTTTTCTAAACGGAATTTTAGAAGCAGACATATCGGGGGAAACGCAATTTACCTTAACTCCCCCTAGAGGAAAGTCTGTGTTACTTGAAAATTTAAAAATTATATGAGAGCATTTTACACCGGAAACGCTATCTAACAGAGAAGGGATTTTTCAAATCTGTCTCTTAGAAGCAGAGATATTGGCAGAAAAAGGAAATACATCAACGCCCCGTTGCGGAGAAACCATGCATTATTTTCAGAAAGAAAATATTCTCAAATGTTTGTCGACATGAGCGGTATCGGTCTACGAAAGATTTTTTCAGTCGAACTTTTAGAAGCTCAGATTTTGATGGAAACACCTACGAATCCGAAATTAAGGCTTACGGTCCCAGGTGGCCAAACCATATCTTATAAAAAAAATAAGAAATTACAATCAAAAACATTTCCCACCGGTAGCTGTATCAGGTTTTCAAATCGGAGTTTTAGAAGCTGAGTTATCGGGGAAAGCGCAATTTAACTTTACTCCCCCTAGCGGAAAGTCAATGAATTACTTGAAAACTTCGAAATTATATGAAAAACATGTCGCATTGAAAACTATCCAACAAAAACGAAATTTTACAAATCCGACTCTTAGAAGCAGAGATATTGACAAAAATTTCAACGCCCCTTGGCGGAGAAACCACGCATTATTTTAAGAAGAAAATAATTCGAAAAGGTTTGTCGACGTGAGTAGTATCGGTCCAGGAAAGAATTTTTTCAATCGAGATGTTAGAAGCTCATATTTCGCTGGAAAAACATTAGAAGCGGATATTAACACTTACGCCACCTGGTGGCCAAACAGTTTTATACCAAAAAACAGAAATTATATGCAAAGTATTTTCCACCAGAATCGGTGTCCGCTGCAGAAATACACTGACGGAAAAAAATCCCAACACCAAGAAGGGTTTGTGTTAGATAAACGACAGTTGGTAGGCGGTGAGAGTACATCTGTAAGATGACGTCTATGCAAATTTCGCGCTCGGCGCATACGTGTGGCGCTAGTAGCGCGGAACATGCAAAGCAGGTTTGCTGTAAATACGCGCTGTAACGTTCGTGAGTGTTAGTTATCTTTCAGATTCGACGTAGGGTGTTATGTTAGTGAAGAATGCCTTTAAGAAGACGAAGAAGCCATTATCAACAGCTCACGGAGTTTGAACGAGGTCTTGTAATAGGGCTACGAGAAGGTGGATTTTCCTTCCGCAATTGCAGAACGACTTGGCAGGAATGTAGCCACTGTGCATGATTGTTGGCAGCGGTGGTCAAGGGAAGGTACTGCCTCAAGAAGACCGGGTTCCGGCTGGCCACGTGGCACTACTGAGAGGGAAGACCGCCGTGTACGGCGTATGGCCGTGGCGCATCGTACCGCGTCTGCGGCAGCAATTCGAGCTGCAGTTGCCACCACAGTGACACAATGAACTGTTACAAATCGGTTACTTGAAGGACAGCTCCGAGCCAGACGCCCTGTAGCGTGCATTCTACTTACTCCAAACCACTGCCGTTTGCGAAGTCAGTGGTGACAAGCTAGAGCTCATTGGAGGACGGAGTGGAGATCTGTTGCGTTTTCTGATGAAAGCCGGTTCTGCCTGGGTGCCAGTGATGGCCGTGTGTTGGTTAGAAGGAGGCCATGTGAGCGCCTGCAACCAAAATGTCACACTGAACCTACACCTGGAGTTATGGTCTGGGGAGCAATTTCCTATGACAGCAGGAGCACTCTCGTGGTTATCCCACGCACCCTGACGGCACAGTTGTACGTCGGTCTGGGGATTCAACCTGTTGTGCTGCCATTCATGAACAGCATTCCTGGGGTGTTTTCCAACAGGATAACACTCGCCCGTATACCGCTGTTGTAACCCAACATGCTCTACAGAGTGTCGAAAGGTTGCCGTGGCCTGCTAGATCACCAGATCTTTCACCAATCGAGCACGTATGGGACATCATTGGACGACAACTCCAGCGTCACCCCCAACCAGCATTAACCGTCCCTGTATTGACCGACCAAGTGCAACAGGCATGGAACTCTCCATCCCACAAACTGACATCCAGCACCTGTACGACACAATGCATGAACGTTTGCGTGCTTGCATTCAACATTCTGGCGGTTACACCGTTTATTAATGTACCAGCATTTCACATTTGAAATGACTCTTCTCGCGCTTACAATAAGCTGTGATCTTGAAACCTTAATCGATTAAATATGTTACCTATACGAATGTATTGCCGCCATTTCATTCCTCTACAACTATTTTTTCGTGGTGTTGGGATTTTTTTTCCGTCAGTGTAGTTTTTCAAATCGAATTTTTAGAAGCAGAGATATCGGGGGAAACGAAATATGTTACGCCTCTAGCGGAGAATCTATGCGTAACTTGAAAAAGCGACTATACCTGAAATAATCTTAGGCATGAGTGGAATCGAAAGGCAAAGTATTTTTTTTATTGGTTTCTTTGAAGCAAATGTATGGAATAAAATGTATTTTGAATTCGATATCATCTGCATTTACGCCCTCTAGCTGCGAAATTGTGCATCGTAAAAAAGAAAATAAAGGGTCATCATTCGCACATTTCAAGCTTCCTAATGCAAAAATAATTTTTCAAATCGGGCAATTAGTTGCAGATATCTTGTGTACAGACGGACGGACGGACAAACCGATAACATAAGCACGATCTTTTTACAAAAGACGTGCTAAAAACGACTCCGTTGCACTCACAAAACTGTTGAATGTCTTGTCTGCTCCCTTACGTGCGCTCGAACGTCGTTCGATACAACCTCGTGTTGGCAGAACGTGGCACGTTGCTTGGCGCCTGCCGCTATTCGTATTGGTTACAGCGTGTTCCCAACAGAAACAAGATTCCTTTCTAAAGCTTGCTTCGATGTTTGGAAACATGTTGCTGCTTCAGTTTGTCCAGATCTGCATCGTAGTACATTGCTGAGATGGTTGCACCTTTTTCAGATAATCTACAAGCAAAATTCTATCTTTGTCCCAGAAGACAGACGCCAGAACCTTACTTGATGACTTTTGTGTCTTGAATTCATTTGGACGCGGGGAACCACTGTGTCTCCATTCTTCGGATTGTTCTTTGGTCTTTGGATCATATATATCGTTCCACATTTGATCCATAATTACGAGACGGTTCGAAAATCCCACATGATCCCTCCCGAAATCGATCCAAAATGGCTTGTGAAGCAATCTCTCAATCACGCTTCTGTTAAGCATAAAGACATTTGTGAACTGATTCGGCTGAGAGCTTTCTCGTGTCTAAAATCTCGTGAATAATATAGCCTACTCTTTCTCGGGATATCGCCAGGGTCTCTATCTTTTAAGTGAGTATTTTTCGATCATCTAGGATCATAGAATGAATGGCATTTGCGTTTTCTGGAATTGTCACTTGATTATACACTCAGTCACCGGACACCCCTTCAAAAGCAAATGAACGGATCCACCGCGTTGTTAAGATGCGCGGTACAGCTGCAAACAGTATAAAAATAAGCCTGCAGCTGACAGCGATCATATCGCACTGTGAGGTTGAATAAAAATGCCGCGGCGGGAGAGAACTGACTTTCAGAAAGGAAAGATTGTTGCGTATCATATTAGTAGGTTGTCCATAAGAGAAACAGAAAGGCATCTAAACTACACCCAAGTCAACTGTTTTGGATGTACTGAATAAGTGCAAGACATTTGGCGTGCGGAAGAAGCAATATGTGCCCGCAGACCAAAGAAAATAAGTAATAGGGGACGTCAAAGCCTAAGGAGAGTCGTTAGAGCTAATCGACGGAGTACTGCACAAGACCTCAGTGTACAGGTGAGTACATATGCTGGAACCTAGGCATGTACACGTGCCATTCGCAGAGAACTTCATTTCATGGGTTACCGTGGTCGTGCGGCTGCTCATAAGCCTTTCATCTCCACTCGGAATGCTACTCGTCGTTTAGCATGGTGTAAAGAACATTTATCGTGGACCATAGATCAATGGAAACGGGTCCTATGAACTGATGAATCCAGATACACGATCCATCAGTCTGATGGTCGTTTGTGGGTATGGCGGCAGTCGGGGGAACGCTATTTACCACAGTGTACTGTTCTTACGGTCACCTTTGGAGCTGGCAGTGTACTCGTGTGGGAGTATTTTTACTGGTATGGTCCTGGCCCATTGGTTATCGTGGACAAACCTGTTAACCAGTACGTCTACCTCCATATTCTGGACAATTATGCCCTATCAACTTTGTGGCAATACTATGGAACCGAGCCGTGCTGGTACCAGCAGGATAATGCACCGAGCCATAAAGCAAGGACTGTTACGGCGTGGTTTGACGATAATTCCGTATTGTGTGTGGACTGGCCAGCATAGAACCATGATCCTAATCCCATAGAGTACCTATGGGATGAATTAGAGCTCCGCATAAGGAGTTTGGAACCAAGGCCTACTCCTAAGCAACAGTTGGCGGCAGCATTGTGTACTGAATGGAAGAGCATACCTATCGCTGTGTTCCAAAACCTTGTCGAAAGCATGTCTCGAAGGGTCAGTGCATGTATTAAGGCCAAAGGTAGACCGACACCGTACTAATAGATGTCAGTAAATGCTATGTTGTGTTTCCCTTCTAGGTGTCCGGTGACTTTTGTCAATATAGTGTATGTTCATCCCATCGGATGTGATGGTGTCCATTGCCGAATGTTCTCTGGAGGAGAATCTGTGTTACGAATAGCTCTCTCAATCTCATCCCACAGCTGTAATAAATGTTTATTATACACTGGAGAGCAATTGAATTAGAGACAACTGGCGTTATGCAAATGTAGCGCTGTGGGGGGTCCTGTAAACGGAATCGACATGACGTATGCAGCGATCCGACAATATAAAGAGTGATGCGACGGGAATCGCATCACAGTAAGAGTCGGACGCAGTATGGGTAATACGAAGGATCTAAGCAAATTTGATCGTGGGCAAATTGTCGGGGCCCGACGAATGGGTCACTCCATCTCGGAAGTCCTGCAGGCACTGGGATTTTCACGAGCCACTGTGTCACGGGTGCACCGTGAGTACATCGAATCCGGTAAAACCATCCCTGCAAGGGCCAACTGCCGTGGACAACAGCGTGTGGATGAGCGGGGTCATCGTCGGCTAGCTCGCGTTGTAACAGCGGATAGACGGGCCACAGTGCAAGAAATCACTCGGCAATTTAACGCTGGTGAACAAAAACGCATAAGCAGTCACACCATCCAGAACCATCTCTTTGCTATGGGGTACAGAAGCCATCGTCCCACGAGGGTACCGCTGCTGAACGCACATCACAGGGTGCAAAGATTAGCATGGGCACGGGAACATCGCCACTGGACCCTAGACATGTGGGAAAGTGTTGTCTGGACTGATGAGTCGAGATTCACGTTGGTGCATGCGGATGGCAGGATACGAGTACGGCGCAAACCACATGAAGCGATGGGTCCTTCTTGCCAGCAGGGTACTCTTCAAGCTAGTGGGGGTAGCATTCTTGTCTAGGGAGTGTTTACGTGGACTAAAATGGGACCCCTGGTATGTGTGACATCGTGCCTCACAGGTCAATGTTATCGGGATATCCTGGACGACCATTTGCTCCCGTTTGTACGTCTACAACATCCCACTGGGGACCTCATCCTGCAACAAGACAATGTACCATACTATCGCTTCCGAAATGTATCCGAATGGTTGGATGAACACTCCACCGACGTGACCTCGCTTCCTTGGCCAGCTAGGTCACCTGACCTTAATCCTATCGAGCACATTTGGGATGCCAATGAGAGAGCTCTGACCCCCCCCCCATCAAATCTTTGTGAACTGTGGGAGCTTGTTCAGGGGTCGTGGATCCGTATGGATTCCCAACGCTTCCGGTGTCTTGTCGAGGCCATGCCGAGACGAATCGCCGCCGTCTCAGGGCGAAAGGTGGTGCTACACGTTACTAGACAGGTATCTCTAATTCAATTGCTCTTCAGTGTACATCGTTTATAGTTTTGCAGAGCATTTGGCTTAGCATCCTGATGATGCCGAGACAAACTCTTTGCAAAACTATAGTCGATGTATAATAAATACTTTATTGTGAGAAACGTTGCTATCTTTATTCTATATTGTCACTTCAGTTGTTCTCCCAGAACGTTCTTCGTCTTCAGTGCTCAAATGTCCTGTTTTAAACCTAGCAACCCAGTTCTTCAATGTAGAGTCGGAAGGGCACTTATCAGCTAATGTCACCGATGTGTCACCAATGTCACCGATGTGCTAATGTCAGCAATGTCACCGATGTGCTAATGTCTATTAGCTAATGTCACCGATGTGTCACCAATGTCACCGATGTGTCACCATAATTTTTATTGTTTATTATCTTTAGGAAAAGGTATTTTATCAAAGCTCGGCCCTCTGTTGCGGTGAAATCTGTGCTGTTTTGTATCTTTGCCACTTCAGACCTGCAAAAACTAATGAAATAATCAGACTACAATAATGATTTTTGGTCAGACACATCAAAAAAGTCCATTTTGAAATGACAAAAGTATTATCAGTCTAAGAGTATGTGAAATGAGAGAAGCCAAAGAGTTATCAACACCCCTACGAATAGGTAAAAAAATGATACTGCTTCTTTTTTTAAGGTAAAAGTTAAATCGGTAAAACAGCTCAAATGAAGTCAACAATTGTTTGTTATTCATAAGTACCAAAATAATTATTTGTTTGTTCTAAACAATCCAAACGAAAATATACAAGGAACTGGGTTATTTCTCGAGCGGTCCACAGGAAATTACCTTGGGTAGGCCAGTGCGCCTCGATGCGAAAGATAAAATATGTGTCCCTAATCCCAGTACTTGATATTAAAACAGCATGACACGGAAAATATTCCAGCAGAGCCTAAACCGTTTGGCTAAGAGGAAGGAAAGACACTTAGATGGTCGTGTCACTGTGTTCACCTCAATAAACAAACGATCTGATGGGGAATTTGAACCTTAAAGTGATTCCACAGGGTATCTAAACTAAAAGCCAAAAATCTGGGGGGGGGGGGGGTTCTACTGGTGCGACGTTTTCATGGCCCTGCCAATGAGAGCAAAAATCTCTTTCCTGTTCTTGTAAAGAGGGCTTAAAGATCAATATATTGCGGGGAAGTTTGTGCACTAATGAATTACTCGCACTTTGAAACGTTCTGTCCAGCAGTCGAATGGATTTTGTTGGCTCTTTCAAGAGGAGCGAGCCTCAAAGGAGTTTTGCTTCATAATAGAAAATTCTTTGCATCCGCTCTTGTGGCACCTTGAAAGTGTTTGAAAGAAACATTCACAAACCTTCACTTTTCTTTGAAAGAAGTCCGATACTAGTTCTCGTCGTTGATTTTTATGTTCAGATTTAAAATTTGCTGTTTTTATTTCTTCTACTTTGTCGTCAACGTTTCTACGAAAAAATGCAATTTTTTTAATCTCCTGAGTGTCGGACACGAAGAATTTCATTGTTGATATTAATCAATCCACTTCCGTTTTATCAATCAGTCAATCTTTTCTAAGACATTGCATTTTCGGCATTGTATGGCAATCACTTTTTAAAACTAATTTTCGGTAGTCAAGTTTAGTACAAAGGAAGCAAATACAAAAATAAGAGAATTCTCAAACACGTGTAGTTAGCGAGAGAAAGTTTATGTATAAAATTGCCATGACTATTTGACACAATATTTTTCTCTTTTTTTTTTAAACCCTAATTTAGGTGGCCTGTGTTCCTGAACCAGATAATATCCAAATTTTCTGCGATCCGCAAACAGAACTATTCACATAGAAGCCGGGTTTTACGAAAAAGCTACAGCAAAATATTTCCTTTCTCCTACTCATCTTAGCAGTGCCGACCATTAACTTGTCACTAGTGATAAGAGCTCACTTCTAATCCTTTATTCTCTGCTCCATGACCCAATACATGACGGGAAAGGGCTAGTTTCCTTGACACGGGCATCATGCTACTAGTGACTCAAACATTTTCATTCTTAGGTTCGACTCCATCGTTATAGCCCTTTAAGACGAAGTAAATTTCTCTATTTTTATGCCAGGGGCGGGATTCGAACCCCCCAACTCTCGGCTCCGGAGCTCCGAGTGCTATTCACTATACTAGCATGTTCTCTAACTGATATCTTCCTTTATCTCATGTGCGTCCTGCGGAGCAGGCACATCGCATGTCGCTACCCCTCCAAAAGAGGGCCGGGGGCATGGCCCACGGGTCAGCCGGGACCATGTGACGCTGTAGGCAATCATCCGCTGAAGAACGTGCATTTGAGGAATCCCAGACAATTTGTGTGTGGAATGTAACATCACACTGATTTATTTTTTCGAAGCACTGAAGAAGGGATTCTCATTTTTCCTGTCTCGCGGTGTGGAAAGAACATCACACCATTGCGAGAAACCTAACAGCCAGATCATCCTGGAAGTTCGGGAGCGAATATGACGAAGTAAATTTCTCCATCTTTATGCCAGGGGCGGGATTCGAATCCACAACTCTTGGCTCCGGAGCTCCTAGTGCTATTCACTGTACTACACTGGCATGTGCTCTCATTGCTATCTGCCTTTATCTCACGTGCGTCCTGTGGGGCAGGCACGTCACACCTTTTAGAAGCAAATCATCCAGAAAGTATTAGTGTCAATCATCATCCCTAACTAACCACTTTGAATTAAAAAACTAACGGAAAAACAACGCTTTCTGATGGGCAGGTTCATCCGTTTCAGTAACTTTAGACCCACTTCTTAGACAACGAATATATTCGTTCGAGCTGATCTCGGACCATCTTGCTCTCTTCGAATTCATGTGTTCTAACCGGTTAATAGTCCAGCGGCTCACAGCATTTCTGTGTGCAACTGTATGTACAGAGAAAATTCTTTCTGTATTAGTTACTTTGGTGTATAAGAAGCAAAAAAAGTTGGGTGGCCAAACCCCTCCCCCACGTTTTCTCAGCATGACGTCATTCAAGATGGCCGCCATCATTCCACTTGCCTTCTGTTAAAGTAAGCGTTTTAGCGAAAACGGTATGTTTTATTGAAAAAATGTTCAGCGTTCAATCGTCTACAAATTTGCTTCTGACTATTTTCTTGATTTCTCAAAACATTATCCCAGAAATTTTACATTTTAATATTGTAGTACGGGAAATGTTTGTTTGCGTAATCTTACCACGCAAATCCCTGGATTTTAGCTCCTTCTTTAGGACAAAAGTGGAACTGCGTTTCTTAGGAGAAATATTAAGTATTTAATTTTGCCTCCTTAATGTTTAAACCGTTGTTATAAGAGTGGAGCATCAGATATTTTCATTGAAAGTGGCTTATTGGGTGTTAATGCGACGGAATCTACCCTCAGTGGAAAGAATTACGTAAGAGGTGTTAAGGCTATGTTCATACTTAATGAAGCCTTCCCAAGTAGCAGTGAATATCGGCTAGATATCGGGCCGATATCGGTTATGTCGGCTGAATGTCGTTAATATCAGTCGACATTGAGCCGATATCGGACCGATATCGGCTACAGATATCGGACCGATATTGCAAAAAGTTATCCTCCCTGATATTTAGCCGATATCGGCTACAGAAATGGGACCGATATCGGCTACAGATATTGGACCGATATTGCAAAAAGTTATCCTCCCTGATATTTAGCCGATATCGGTTATATCGGCTACCGACATGGAGCCGATATCGGATATCGGACCGATATCGGCTACAGATATCGGACCGATATTGCAAAAAGTTATCCTCCCTGATATCGGGCCGATATCGGTTATATCGGCTACCGACATGGAGCCGATATCCCGACCGACATTAATTGCTACTTGGGTTGTTCCGCCTTCAAGAACTGGCATTCTTTAAAACAAATGGAGCTGAAAATTTTGCTGGCGAAATACAACAATTGCAAAAACTTCAAGATAGCCTTTCTACAAAAGATTGTGCAATGCTCAGAGCAACATTTGATGACATTGATGTTGAGCACCTTATTTCAGACTTTCAGGATTTTGTTGTCATAGGCCGGGAATCATCAAAACAGTTTTTGTACTGGGATAACTTCAGGATATTTGTATCCTTACTGAGAAACTTAATACGATCTGGCCGATCGGGTTTATGGGATCTACTTCTGGATACTGTTCAGAAGATTCAGCCTTTGTTTGCAGTCTTGGATTGTGTAAACTAACTACCAACGCTGGAGCTCTCTTTACATAAAAGACATGAGGAAATAACGTACTACTGATCCTGAAGTGTACGAAGCATTCAAGAACGGTAAACATGTTGTAAAAAGGTTCAGTCATACCTTCTAGGCTGTTCGTGCCGGTATGCTCTCGAGCAAACGATTAATAGATCACAAAAAGGGTCATCTGGTGTAATTGGAATGTCAAAGCAGAAGCATTGTTTTGCTCAGTGGGATCTGACATACCATAAGTTACTGCCGATAACAAACTTACATCGAGAAATCACTCAAGCTGTATCAACAACTTCTGACTTACACGTACACCATGAGGTCCGAAAAAGTGAGACAGAGCACACCAACAACACGATTGTGACAGTATATATTGAAAAGCGAAAACCCCTTTGAATTATTTGGCAACAAATCACTACATAACCTCGTAACACTTGTAGAAGTTGCTGCCGAGGCAAAAGAAAAATTGTTGAATGTGAGCAAATTAGGTACTGAACTTTACGAAACTTACAGAGAATTGGTATGTTGAAAAGTTTGCACGTATCTGGGACACAATAAATCACACGAAGTTACCCACATTCGAAACTCAAAATAAATCAGAGAAAAAAGGAAAAGATGAGTTAAATAAAAATTGTTTTTAAGAGTGCCACGAACAGAATACTTCAGATCGCTCAAGCTCGTTGGTATGAACTGGCACGTCTGTTTCAGTTTGAGTTATCAGATGTTTCAATGCTTTTTGATGAGAATGGTCTTATAGTTAAAAACAAAAAATAATACTCTTGTGCAGGAACTAGAAAGGACTTTTAGTGAAGACGCAAAAGCAGCACAATTTCAGCCAGATGAAAGTACTTGTTTCATTATAGATATTATGAACTGTTTGAGAAAGGTGGTAACAAAGGAAAAGAAAACGTTTGGTGATGTTGCCACTTCTTACTCGACGTTTACATCATCACTCTCAGCTGATGCTTCCAGGGTAGACCATATCTTCGATAGCCACCCTCCTATAGACTGAACGTCTATCGAGGCAAAAAAGCAATGTCATAGTTTTGTCTAAAATATCATCAGAAGTTAACCTGCCAATTCAAATGGAAACTTTCTGGCCCTCATCATCAAACAAATTGTTACTACAAAAACATATAACAAATAGTTTGAAAACCTTGACGGTGACAAGACCTATTAGACAGATGCATGTGTTAAGTGCATTCTCTGGTTCACCGGATGAAATCAGTGTCAACTGCATGGGTATTCAAAATGGTGTTGAAAAACCAATACGTACCATGGACAGATTTTTAATAGAAGAAGCAGACTTCAGGATGATGATCCATGGAGAGAACGCAGCATATCAAGGGCTAAAGAGAGTCGTGTTTATAAGTGCTGATACTGACATCTTGGACCTGGCTCTATTTCACTGAAAAAGGTTCCACACCCTAGGAGTGAATGAATTGGGGTTAAGAACTGGCGTTGGTGACACAAGAAGACTTGTTCCAATCCCTATGTTAGCCGAGGCACTGGGACAAGACATGTGCCAGCTATTACCAGCACTTCATGCTCTTTCTGGTACTGACTATACGAGCAAGTTTGGTACCAAAAAAGCTGAAGTTGGCTGTAACCCTGTACAGTATCTGAAAGAGTTCGGCATGTCACCACTATCTGCAAAGCTCGACAGAATCATCTCACTTCCCGAACAGTACTTAGTGCAATTGTTCAAGAAAGGCTCGTCTCGCAAAACACTTGATGAGTTCAGGCCATGGAAGTACCTCCATGGGAAAAATATTTCTCTCGATGACCTACCTCCAACAAGTACTAGTGCACAGGGACATCTTCGTGCTTTCTTTCACACCTACCTAATGCTACACTGCCTCGATGAAGCACAAGAGACATTGGATCCACTTAAATTCGACTTTAAAATGACAGATATTGTTCTAATGCCATCAAAGTACATTTCTCCACTACCAGATGACTACATTTGAGCATGTACATGCATGAAGTGCGCTAGATCAAGTTGTGTGTGTAGGAACGCAGAAGTTCCAAATTGTTTGTTTTGCAAATGCAACTGTGTTGACATTGATAAAATGTATTGTAGAAACCCATATGTAAATTACTGTTGTTGCTAAAGAACCATAAAAAAATTATTTAAAACGATAATGTTGATTTGTCTTTTACATTTATAAACCAAGGTGTTTAAAGATTATAAAATTAGCACTGCTTTGTCTTGTATAGAATTTCTTTGTAAAGAATTATCAAAATGTTTTTAAGGACTTGCAAGTGTGTATTTTTTACGTCATATGAATTAAACTAAGTGTACTTTATAAACAATTTCGTTGAATACATGTTTTCCTCACTGTTAGTGTTAAATCTTCCTTAAGGAGAATATTTGCGTACTTCAGTTTGAAAAGGTTACTTTCCTGGGATAATGGTTTGAGAAGTCAAGAAAATAGTCAGAAGCAAATTTGTAGACGATTGAAAGCTGAACATTTTTCTTTAAAAAAAATTTCAATAAAACTTACCGTTTTCGCTAAAACACTTTCTTTAACAGAAGGCAAGTGGAATGATAGCGGCCGTCTTGAATGACATCATACTGAGAAAACGGGGGGGGTGGCCACCCAACTTTTTTTGCTTCTTGTACACCCTAGTAACTAATACAGAAAGAATTTTCTCTGTACATACAATTGCACACAGAAGTGCTGCATGTAGGCTGCAGGACTATAAAGGGTTAAACGAAAATTCGTTACCCTAGTAGACAGCTTGCTGCCCTTATCTACAAGGGACTATTTCCGGATTTTTTTTTTTTTGAGACAGGCTGGCATGTTCTAGTGCGCGTTGATTTAGTTTGATAACACACTGCTCAAAATAATGAAGATAACACTCCCGTTTTGATTAATAAAAGACACTTTGCTGATGAAAAGTTTCTGAAATAGCGCATTGACGAAGATAGGACAATGATAATATTCAGTAAAATATTCTATTAATCATTGTCAAAGTCTATCAGTTCTTTTTCGTGTTTTTGGGCTGAGGATGGCCTAGTGGTCAACGTTCCTGACTGCCACGGAAATGTCTTAGGATCGATCCCAGGCAGGGTCATGGGTCAGCTGCAACTCCCTCCAATCTCGGATCCTTATCTGATAGATCAGTTGTAACTCACTCCTCTGATTCTTATCTGATAGGTCAGTTACATTCATGAAGGAAGACAAGAAAGGTTTCGACTACATGTTACTTGAGAGGGAATGTGTAAAACCGGTGGGTGGAACAGGAAGCCTCCGACATGAAATGCTCTATGCTGGACAATGAATGCTCCAGTGACTCGTGGAAAAACAGTGGTACCATTGCATCAAACAGCAATCACAGACTTAACATAGAGTTTAAGTATATCGGAAAAGAGGGGAAACAACTATTGATACATTCAAGACACATTCTGAAAAGATGGAAGATGAAAGTGGCGTTGTACAATACGCAAATACTTGGCAAAACTGTACGTGGACACTAGTGATTCAGTTATTTTATAATCTGGTTCGTGTGCCACAACCATGATCCACCAAAATTGCTGTCCCGTCAAATCGTATCAAATAGTGTTAAGTGAAATGCAACAGGCGAGTATATACACACTGAAGTGCCAGAAAAGCTGGTACACCAGTCTAATACTTGGTAGGTCCCCCCACGGGAGCACAGGACTGCAGTAATACGACGGGGCATGGACACCACTAGCTTCTGGAAATATGCTGTAGGTAATGCACACTATACTTCCTGCAGAGCGTTCCACAATTCGTGTGTATTCCGAGGTCTCGGATTCCTGTGTTCGATAGCGTGTTACATGGCATCCCAAATGTGTTCTATCACGTTCAGGTCTGGGGACTTGGGTGGGATGGCAACACCACAAACTCAGATGAATGCTCCTCCAACCATAATGTGGCGTCCCGACACTTGTATGGAGGTACATTGTCCCGTTGGAACAGGCCCAACCCATCCGCATGAATGCAGGACATGAACGGGTGTACCTCGTCAAAAAGGATGCGCACATAGCGTTGGCCGGTCACAGACTTTTGTAGACGTACCAGAAGTCCCAGTGAAATCCAGCCAAACACACCTTATACCATTACGGACCCCCCACCAGCCGGTACAGTTCCCTGTTGACAGGCGGGATCCATGGCGTTATGGGGTTTGTCCTACACAAGAATCCTTCCATCTGCCCGATACAGTTGGAAACGCGACTCGTCAGATCCGGCTACTTGTTTCCAGTCATCAATTGTCCAGTGGCGGTGTTGCCGTGCCCAAGCGAGCCGCATAGCTCTGTGTCGTGCACCCATCAAGGGGACTCTAGTTGGGCGTCGGCTCCCAAAGCCCATATCGTGCAGGGTACGTTGCACAGTCCGGACGCTGCTGCTTGTTGAGGCTCCAGCATTGAATTCCGATTATACCTTCGAGAGTGTTGCACGCCTATCGCGTGAAACGATTCTTAACAGCCGACGATGGTCACGTTTACCCAACGTCTTTTTACCGCCACACACTTGTATCGTAGGTTGGAGGTTTTGACGGAATTCTTGTAGTCACGGTACACCCTTGCAATGGTTGTCCTTAAAAATCCGAACTTTGTTTCTACCTCCGGAACACTATGGTCCATCTCACGAGCGCCGACTATGACACCGCGTTGAAAATCGCCTAAATCGTTATTACTAGCCATTCTCATGCCGAAAACAGCTCTGACAGCTGGCAAGGGTGTCTATCGCTTTATATACGTACTGGCGGACGCAACCGAGTACGCGCATAGGTGACGTTGCTATGTGTTCTGCATAAGCTCGTCTGCACCAGTTTTTCTGGCACTTCAGTGTATACTGCATATATACACTGACGGAAAAAAATCCCAACACCAAGAAGGGGTTGTGTTAGATAAACGACAGTTGGTAGGCGGTGAGAGTACATTTGTAAGATGACGTCTATGCAAATTTCGCGCTCGGCGCATACGTGTGGCGCTAGTAGCGCCCCTCTGAACATGCAAAGCAGGTTTGCTGTAAATACGCGCTGTAACGTTCGTGAGCGTTAGTTATCGTTAAGATTCGACGTAATGTGTTGATGTTAGTCAAGAATGCCTTTAAGAAGACGAAGAAGCCATTATCAACAGCTCACAAAGTTTGAACGAGGTCGGGTAATAGGGCTACGAGAAGGTGGATTTTCTTTCCGCAATATTGCAGAACGACTTGGCAGGAATGTAGCCACTGTGCATGATTGTTGGCAGCGGTGGTCAAGGGAAGGTACTGCCTCAAGAAGACCGGGTTCCGGCCGGCCACGTGGCACTACGGAGAGGGAAGACCGCCGTGTACGGCGTATGGCAGTGGCGCAACGTACTGCGTCTGCGGCAGCAATTCGAGCTGCAGTTGCCACCACAGTTACACAACGAACTGTTACAAATCGGTTACTTGAAGGACAGCTCCGAGCCAGACGCCCTGTAGCGTGCATTCCACTTACTCCAAACCACTGCCGTTTGCGACGTCAGTGGTGTCAAGCTAGAGCTCATTGGAGGACGGAGTGGAGATCTGTTGTGTTTTCTGATGAAAACCGGTTCTGCCTGGGTGCCAGTGATGGCCGTGTGTTGGTTAGAAGGCGGCCAGGTGAGCGCCTGCAACCAACCTGTCTGCGGCCGAGACACACTGGTCCTACACCTGGAGTTATGGTCTGGGGAGCAATTTCCTATGACAGCAGGAGCACTCTCGTGGTTATCCCACGCACCCTGACGGCACAGTTGTACGTCGGTCTGGTGATTCAACCTGTTGTGCTGCCATTCATGAACAGCATTCCAGGTGGTGTTTTCCAACAGGATAACGCTCGCCCGCATACCGCTGTTGTAACCCAACATGCACTACAGCGTGTCGACATGTTGCCGTGGCCTTCTAGATCACCAGATCTTTCACCAATCGAGCACGTATGGGACATCATTGGACGACAACTCCAGAGTCACCCCCAACCAGCATTAACCGTCCCTGTATTGACCGACCAAGTGCAACAGGCATAGAACTCCATCCCACAAACTGACATCCAGCACCTGTACGACACAATGCACGAACGTTTGCGTGCTTGCATTCAACCATCTGGCGGTTACACCGGTTATTAATGTACCAGCATTTCACATTTAAAATGGCTCTTCTCGCGCTTACATTAAGCTGTGATCTTGAAACCTTAATCGATTAAATATGTTACCTATACAAATGTATTGCCGCCATTTCATTCCTCTACAACTATTTTTTCGTGGTGTTGGGATTTTTTTCCGTCAGTGTATAAAGAGAATTTAATGTCATATGTATATAAACACACCCACACCTACTTACAGTTCTACTTCCTACGGTTTTCAGCCTGAGTGCAGTAATCTCTCACCAGGGAGAAGCTATGGGCGGGTGGGTGGCTAGATCTTGCGTGCAATTAGCCCATAAACCGAGAAAGGCTGTGAGTGCAACTGACCTTTTTCGGAGTTTCTTGTGTGCAACTGACCCTTTTCGGAGTTTCTTGAGTGCAACTGACCGACATTCCCATCCAGGTACGAACGCCGTAACCACTAAATATCCGCTGTGCATCAGATGGGCCCGTTAAGCCGTCCGACCTCGAGTACTTGTCCTCGGGGTATGAATAGGGGCGTCTTCCTCCATCTACCTCGGTTCCGTGCGACTTTCCTGTCGGGCACTCTAGCCCAAATCTTTTAGCGTTCTACTTCTAAGGGTTGTTTAAAACCTGGTTTCAAACATTCCCTTCCTAAAATCCTCTACATAGATTTCTCTTTCGTATTACAGGAAACAGCACACTAAATGATTTAAATCTCAATTACCTTATTTATACTTAAGTAGTCAAAGTCGAATGTCAGTTCATTGGTAGACTTACAGGCAGCTGGAAGCTGAAAAGTTTGAAATTAGTTCGCTAATACAAAAATAGACGTCGCAAATGGGTTAAGCTGCAGTCAAGCACAGTAAGAAACGTGCATGGAACGATTTACATTTAAGAGTGCCGAATTTTTATTTATTCGTATCACTATAAATTTACATTTTTATGTTTCGTTTGCATTTCTTCATGCTCAAATACATAAACTGCGTTGACAAAAAATCGAAGGTAAGCAGATGGGCAAGCACACCAGCTTGGATGACGATATTCAATAAGTGTACAAAAATACGTGCAAACTACAGTGAGAGAAATGTATTCTATAAAATACATATCTATACAAAATACAAGTATGTCCGATTTAACGAAAATTTGAAGTATTAAAATAGACAGAAATATACTCTACGTTATCTAAATAGAAAACTGGCAAATAACTTTTAATCTACTCATAGTAACTGTTTAAACCCACAGATAGCGCTAGCTGTCCAGTTTCCAATTTTCAGTATATCTGACAGTTCAAAATGGCTTCTCCGATCCAGTCAGGGCTTTGTTTTACTCACACGTCATGCACTGCAAGTTTTGAATTTCGGTCAATACTCGTTCATGAAGGGTGAAGATTGAGCAATGTCAGTTCAGGTGGTCGTGTGATCAGAGGCGTAGGTTTTAGGCAAGTCGTCCGAGCTGGGCCTCGATTCGAGCTCCGGATAAGGATGGTGTGTTTATCTTGCGAGGCTGGCTTCTTCCCTTCCCTAGAACCATTGGCCCTAAATTACGGAACGACTTATAGTCCATAGAAGGTGAAAATTTAACCCAGAAACATATACATCATCGTCAACTATTATTAATCCACTGCTGGATGAAGGTCTCCCCAAGTTTCTTCCACAACGGTATGTCTCGAGTCAGTCTCTTCCATGTCATTGCAGCTTCCGAATTTCATCTAACTATCCCCCATGCGGTCTGCTTCTGGGTCTTTTCTTGTCCCTCGGATTCCAGTATAAAATTTCGGTTGTCCATCGGTGGTAACATGTCCAGCCCATTGCCATTTTAGGGATTTTACGCTCATCATGACGTTTTCAACTCTTGTCATTTTCCTTATTCACGAATTCCTCTTCTTATCTTTTCTGGTTACACTAAGCATGCATCTATCCAGGCTTCTTTCAGTTGTCTGTCAGTCTTTTTTAGTCAAAGTCCATGTCTCCGCTCCATACGTAAGCACTGGAAAGATATGCATTGATTAAACACTGTTCTTTTAAGACACAATGGCATATTTCTTTTTAAAATTGTACTTTTTCTTTCAAAACTCCTCCAACCAAGTTTTATACGCCGGTTAATTTCTTCCTCAATAAGACACTCGCTTGGTATCTGCTCTCCAAGGTAAATATAGGTATTGGTTACCTCCAGCTTTCCCCATCAATCAAAAAACTTTTCTTGTAAAAGCATTGTACAACAGTTTTGTCTTGTGAAAGTTCATTTTTAATCACACTTCTTTACTGTTGCCAACAAGCTCCTGGATCCATACTCTACAGCTCTGAAGGGGTAGTTGCAAAAATGGCTGTCGTCAGCAAAACGAAGGTGAGTTAAGTAATCTCCATTAATTTCTATCCTCTTGTTTTCCCAGTTCGATGATTGAAAGATATTTTGCAATGTGGCATTGAGCCGGTGGCGCAGTGGTCTAAGCGATAGCCTATGATCATTCGTCCGTAAGGGGTCCGGGTTCGAATCGGTGAGGCATGGATGTTATCTTACGGCACTGGCTCTCTCCCTTCCCTGGAACCAGTGACCCTAAATTAGGGACGGACGACTGCTTATAGCTCATTGAGTTGCTCACGGTGGTCGTTAAACCTCCAATCAAAATAAAAAAAGTCAATGTGGCATTGAAGAGTTTGGGAGATTTGGTGTCACCTTGTCGTAATCCCTTTCCAATTTTTATCGGTGCTGTATCTTCAAGTAGCCGAACCTTTGCACTTACATTTTCAAAGATGTTATAAATGTAATGTGTGTGTGTGTGTGTGTGTGTGTGTGTGTGTGTGTGTAAGTGTGAGTGAGTGAGAATCAAAATGTTTCATGCACTTAACTACTCTAAGTTTTCTCGCTTGATAACGCAAACTTCACGCTTTTGTTTTGACAATAACTCAGCTTCCACAAGTGGGACTGAAATAAACCCTTTAACAATCGGTAGTCCCACGGCGTGGAATCTTATGAGGACGAGAGTACGTTCACCCCTCAGCGTTTAGCTTGTCACCCAACATGCTATGATTTCGTAATTTTTTCAATTTCAAAAGTCGCCTTGTCGTAACGTCTACAATTTAGATTGAAATTCCGAATAAATTAGTGCTATAAATTTTCAAGTACCAAATGTATTGTTTTGAAATTATTTTTGTTCTGATACCTGTGTGTGGAATTTAATCACATGGAAACGCATTTGGTGGATGATGTGAATAGGAAGAGCAAGGTCCTAGTTCTGATCCTCCACTCTCTTGCATTGTAGCGTTTCTAATCTTCCTTACTTGCTCCGGATGTCTTAGACAATCTGCAGACCCAGAGTGACCCACCTATTTCATGTCATATCAGTCAATTAGAACCTCAGTTCGATTATCTTCTCGATGCTAACCACAATAACGACCGCAGGCGGCAGTGGTTATTTTCACTCTCCTTAAGCGTGGTTTAATTATGAAGATTTGGCTTATTGCTTTCGCTGTGTCTCTTACTTTATTAGCATGCCAGTCATTTGATGACTTCTCCGTTCTCTGATTTTCCAATCGGTAATTTAATAAATGCACCGCAACTGTTCAAGTTCTGAATGGTTTTGTTGAGACTACTCACACTTCCCGGCTTTACCTTATTACAACTGTTTTTTGGCTTAAATGTATCTAATTTTACCAAATTGAATTGCCTTTTCATTTTCCTTGTGAAAAGAGTCTTAACATTTGGAAATGTTGCGAGGAAAATGCATGTATAATATTTCCGCAGATATTTTTAATTACTACTTTTACCTTGCAGTTCAGGGATTTATATTCTTTAGTTGTTTAAATGAGACAATATTGCACAGATTTTTTATTAAAATTATAAGAATTACCTTAATTCCTTACACGCACACACACACACACACACTACTTGAAATATTTCGATCCCTCCCTTTCCTTTAACTTTTGAGACAAGACCATGCCCACGGCTAGTCTTAATTGCAATCAGAATTATCCACATACCTCCTGATTTACCAAATATATTTTCCTCGGAGGGAGGAGTCACGGCTAAGAAGACTTCCAGCCTTAGCAAAAAGATTTTACCAAAATTTTTACGAAAACTTCATACGTAACTGGTAAGCTGGTTAAAGAAATAGACAGAAATTCAGGCAGCTTAAAAGTATTAAAAAGTAATGCAATTTTTGCTCCTTTGTTTTCTGTAAATAAGTAAAATCTTTAAAAAAACATTTTCTTTGTTTTAGTTCATAAAAACTGGATGATGGGAAAGCAGCTATTCCACAGGACTTAAGGCCTCCTTTCACGGCCATAGCAAAAGTTCTTATGCATGTATATTAACAACAGAATGTGGAAGAAATATCAGTTCAGTGAGTGGAATATTTATACCAGTGAGGATAAGGTGTTATTTATTAGAAACGTTGGCACAAAACTACACATCCTTCAGAGTATAATGAAATTTTTAACGTTGTTCTTCGAGGGAGCGAAGAAGCAGAGTGCTGTCATTTTTTTTTTTTTTTTTTTTTTTGATGAGACAGAGAGAGGGTGAGTCAAGAGAAAAAAATTACTATGTGTAGAACATTGACATTATAATAAGTGTTTTCTTTATTAGAGAGTAAATAACTTAAGTAAAATTGCGGATTTTGCTTCACAATTCTTAATTGTTACTTATTTATTTGCTTACTTATATTCTGTATTTTGGTATAAACAGGAAAATGTCATTAGACCCTGTCACATGGCAGTTTCATGTGGAGCATTTCAAAGAGGCTGGCCTTAGTTCTCTAAAAGAACAAGACTTGCATGATATGATTAACTTTGGCAAAATGTTTTGGAGTACTTTGTATCGGTATGAAACTAGGCAACATCATTTTAATTACCATGTGCACATTTGTGTTTTGTGCAGTAAAGTATAATAATTTTGGTTTTGCGAAATATATTTGTAGGTTCCAAAGAATTTGATTTATTTAAACGCCTGTTAAACCTAGAAAGTAATATGGAAGTTAAAATTCTCAGTAATTGAAAGGTAATAGATTTTTGCAACGCAAAAGGGCCTCGGAAATTTTTTTGCGGGAGGTGGGGGCCAGTGTTGCCGCCACTGAGAGGCAGAAACGCATTTGCCTTTAGTATTATAGATGCTCTTCTAAAAGTCCTATTTAAAGAACTTTGGTATCTCATTGCTGTTACTACGACCTCAATTTTCTGTGCGGTTTTCAGATTTTCTGATGAAAAATATGTTCGCTCGTTGATGTAAAATCAAAATTTCCTTACAAAAACTACTGATCACATACATACGAGATCATAGAGTAGTTATAAAAACTACTGATTACCAAAAGTCCTGCAGAGGAAATCAGGTGAGTTGATATTGACTGTTTTCTTTGAAGTTAAAGATGACGTGCACTTTGAATTTGACTTTGAATGTGAACTAGTCTTATTTTGCATTTTGAGTGTGAGAACTAGGTTTATACAAAGAGATTTTGAAAAAACTGAGGGTGGAAAAAATGCGGGGAAAGCTTCCCCAACAGATCCCTGTCCTGGTTGTTACATCATGGCAATGCACCTGCACACTGAGCGCTTAGTTTATGAACAAACACCAAATCTTAGTGGGACCATATCCGCGTTATTCACCTGATTTCGCGCCATGCGACTTTTCGCTTCCCAAATTGAATAAATTTTTAAGAGACGTAGATTTGAGAGTATAGACATTTTCAAGAATGAGACACAGCGCTGAACATGGCGTCAGAAAAAGATTTCCAAACGTGTTTTGTGAAGTGGTGCCATTAAAATTTCTAAGGAAGGAGGGAATTTTGAAGGTGATGCGTGTTTTTTAGCTTGCAAGTGTTTTGAATTACAAGTATAGTTCCGATATACATTTGAAACACACTTCGTACTTTTAAAATTAGCATTGAGTGCCTTTGGCGTAGTCAGTTTGAGACTTTTGTCAAAATACGGTAGTTCGATGACGTGCTTAATATTGTTACGACTTTTTGCTTCGGATATCAGGATGCCAAATATTTCCGGACTGCGATCCGATCACTGGATCCGCAATTATACCTCGTTAGCCAATTAGCCTACACAGTACACCAATAAACCAATGGAGGCACAGTTAAACAATTAGAACAGGGATTTAATGGATACAGGCATAATTTACCCCGGATACTTCATGTAATAGTAAAAGCTATAATTTCCGGCTAGCTTTGGCCCTCTTCGGTGTTTCAGAAAATATATCTTAACGAAAAGTCTGTTCGTTCACAATGGGCCGCAAAGAAAATACTTATTAAAGTACTTACGTAGTTTCAAGTATCCCAAATACTGATGACACCGACAAACACACTCACTCACTCACACGCACTGCTATGTTGGCAATAC
Source organism: Macrothele yani (assembly GCA_039090855.1). NCBI lineage: Eukaryota > Metazoa > Arthropoda > Arachnida > Araneae > Macrothelidae > Macrothele > Macrothele yani. The sequence continues at coordinate 14,448,686 of CM077012.1, forward strand.
GGGTAGCTGTCTCTTTTTCTCTTGGAGGAGGCGGCGTTGCTTACGGACTCCATGCACGCATTCAAACGCACAAACTTCTTTTCTCCGTGGAACAAGAAAAGAAGGTGGCGATTTGCTTCCCCTCTCTCTCTGCAGGGGGACTCCGTCCCTGAAGCCATGTATTTCTCCCTCTCTCTCTCTCTCTCTCTCTCTCTCTGCAGGGGGGGCTCCGTTCCTAAAGCAAGGTGTATCTCTCTCTCTCTCTCTCTCTCTCTCTCTCTCTCTCTCTCTCTCTCTGCATGAGCGAGGCGATTCCGTGATTATTTTCTCTCCTTGGATTTCACCTGAAAAGGCTCCTTACGGCAGGTATCGGTGGTCCGGCAAGGTGATGAAAGTTCCCACGCAAATCTGGTGCTAGTTATTCCTCAGCTTGTGTTTTTATCTGGCTTTCCTTTTTATGCTCAGAATTTCAAGAGCGGCAGCAGACGGCAACAATTTCGAACGCGAGGAAAATCCCTTTCCTAGTTCTCTCGGCTATCAAACGGATTCTGCTACTCAAGAACAATCTCCCATCTTCAAGAGGTGGTAAGCGGTGAATTCCACCATTTGATACTGCGGCATATTTATTAGTAAACGCTTCAAGTCCAAAAGCTTTCCCATTGTTTCGCGCGCGGCACAGACAAAAGCTTCAAAAGCGCTTGCCGTTTAAACAATTTTTGAGCTATGGGAAAAAGCTTTTAAACTCTGACCTGTACCATTTCCGTTTATGGGATCTTTGTTCTCGTGGCAAACACCTGTAACTCGCCACTTGAATTCAAAGTGCTAGAAGATCTTTTCTTTATATACCGCCACTCGCAAGTGTTTAAATTATAACTCTCTGTTAATTAAAACCCCCAATCAAGTATCAATTACCGTTAATTAGCCACGCCTCTCGCCAATTAATTATGCGAAGGGGGGGTCGTCCCAATATTGTTGTCTGGTAATGCTCCTTTTATTTATTTATTTATTTTATTTTATTTTATTTATTTTATTTTTCTATGTGAGGGTGAATCACCTAGTGCTACGCAAATTTTCTGAACTAATTCTTTTGAAAGAGCTGTCCTTAAAGCGTCCATGAAAATATTGATATTTTCATCATGTTTTCGTAGAAGTAAAAGATTCGCTTTCAACATTCTTTGTGTGCGACGTACTCTCACATATGCTAAAGTACCGATTGTCTAATTTGTATTCTTGCATTCAAAACTCACCTGTGCGCAGTGCCAATTTTGCTGCGAGTAAGATCACGTTGGTCCGGGAACTCTTTGTGCGACTTCTCTTACGAGGAAAAGATAAGGCACATCGTTTTTTCCCCCAGCGTCACGGGAAGCAGGTGACAATCGAAACTGAAGGAGCAGACAATCACATAGCAGTCAGTTTACCATAATACACTCCGAACGGATTCTTGGGTTTAACTTGAACCCACGCAGACGCATCCTCAAGCAAAAAATATTTGTTTGTTCAAACTTTTGCTTAGATATTTGTGAATGTACTCTGAAGCGAAGTAAGAAAAAAAAATTCCCGGGAGGCGCTCTTTCTGAAGAAAAAAATTGAACTTTGACCTTTTCATCCATGATGCCTATAAAATAATTGCTTTTCTTGGATAGATGATCAGAGAATATAACCTACTTCACGCGAATACTGATCGAATGAGTATTCATAAAGGGTTTTCGGAAATCCACAAGGGTCCGTCAAAAATTAATACGCAGTCGGTAATAAGAATAAAATTCTATAGTAATTACAAAAAAAAAAAAAAAAAATTAGTAAAAATAAGCTATCCTTTATTTATGTACAGGTGTCATTCAATGTACCAATCTTCGTATTCTACACGTTCTTCCAGCGATTTTCACCAGTCCACTGAAGCACGTTGTGTGAAATGTAGGTTTCCGCTATGTAAAGTGCTTGTCCTTCTTTATAAAGTTTTCATCCGAATAAAAGGTTTTCCACGCAAAAATCTCTTTAATCTATCAAAACCAAAAAACCTAAGGACTATACGCAGGGGGGAGACATTCAAGTCCAACCGAATCTTACAATACCCGAAAGAGTCAAATGCTGTATGTGGAATTTTGCATTACCCTGATGAAACTTAATTTATGCGTCCTCTAAGGTAAGGCCTCTTGGTTTTAATGTCTCTCTGAAGTCTCCTTGAGGATTTGCAATAACTTTCTTCAATAATATTGGTATTCTTTTCAAGTGTGTCAAGGAAGATAATGCCGATCTTGTTCTTTGATAGAAACAGCTACAGTGGTATGCAAAAGTATTTGTATCACCTGCAACAACCGTGAATTTTTAACTCTCTTTTTTAACTGACAAATTTTCATAGTTATTGCATCATTTATATGTCATTATCTGCGAAATTTAATGGAGATTTCAAAAATGGCTTAGTTTTTCCTGTAGCTAGTTCTGTTCTTAAGATACATTACAAAAATCATGACTAAGTCTAAATCATTATGAAAAGGATTATTTATCCGATACTTAGGTTCACAGCAATAAATCGATTTTGTAATTCATAAGGAATGAAATAACATTTAAATACAGAAATATAATGAAGCAAAATTATAAAATGTACTTATTTTTTTTGTTGCCCAGCCTTTAGCTTTAACCACAGCTTTGAATCTTGCTGGCATACTGTGAATAAGATTTTGTAAAACATTGAGTTGTGAACAATACGACTCCAAATTTGAATTACATCTTCAATGAGCTGAATTTTGGTTGTCGGCTTCTTCTTTTATAGTTCATACGGCACTTTGAACCACACATTTTCGATCGGGTTTACTTCCGGTGACTCTGATGGCCAATCAAGATGCTGAACATTTTTTCCAGAAACCACATTTTTACTACTTTAGCACGATGATAGAAAGCATTGTCATCTTGAAAAAAAAATTGCCGTCATAAAGTCTTCTAGATGATGGTAGCTTCTAGTTTTCTAATATTCAGATGTATTTCTGGGCATTTACTGTACCATCGACAATATGGAGGTTCCCAACGCCATGTACACACATGCAGCTCCAAACCATGACCTTCACCGGATGCCTAACAGTAGTAACTAAGGAACTTGGATGGAATTCTTCATGCTTCAATCTCCTTACATAGGCACTACTCTGATTTCCATTAAGGCAAAATTCTGATTCATCACTGAAAAGAACATTTTCCGATTGCTTGGTTGTCCATGAGACATGCTATTTTGCCCACTGAAGTCTACGCTGTCTTTGATTTGCAGTTAGCAGTGGTTTACGCCTGTCTTTGCAGCCACGTGTAAGTCATAGCGAAGCAGCCTCCTCCGAACAGTATATGTATTAACAGTAACATCAGCCACTTCAGACCATCTCTGAAGCAATTCAGGTGAATTGAATCTCTTGTCAGCCAAGCTTAGCTTTCTGAGCACTCTGTCCCGTCTGGTTGTAGTGGATCTGGGCTTTCCACTGCGACGAATTATTTTAATATCGCCAGTAGCCTAATAACTGTAGATTGATTACCGTCCACTCTTTCAGCGATTTGCCTTGAAGAATACCCCTCTTTATGTAGGACAACTATTTTTACTCTGTCCGCTGTGGACAATTCCACAGTTTTAACCATTATTGAGAATGTACACAAATTATACCCAAATAACAACAAGAAGCGACCACTACAATGCTCTAGTATCAGATCAGATCAGATGTAGAAGATTTTAGGAAGGGAGTGTCTGACCCCAAGTCTTAAAGAACCCTTAGAAATAGGAAGCTAGGAGATTTGGGCTAGAGTGCCCGATAGGAAAGTCACACGGAAGTGAGGTAGAAAGGGGGAGAAAGACGCTCTTATTTATTACCGGGGGGGGAGTACCCGGGGTCCGATGGCTTAACGTGCCCATCCGACGCACGGTGGATATTTAGTGGTTCGAGCGTTCGTACCTGCCTGGGATCAAACCTGAGGTCTTCGCCGTGGCAGTCACGAACGTTGACCACTAGGCTACCCGCTACCCAATGCTCTAGTAGCTCTGCGTCAACCCTTTTAAAGGCTGGAGTAGGATTAGGATAGCATTAGGAAGCAGCCAATCGGGTAAAACAATGTATGATTGGTTGTAACAACTGATACGCAGCTAACGTGAATTTCAATGTGCTTGTCAAACCCCATATTTTATGTCATATCTTAAGGTGGACCTCAAGTAATTTTGCTTCCTATACTTTTAATGGGAAAACTTCTGTACACATTTTCTTCACAATTAATGCGTTCCCAAGGATGAAAATTTGAACATCGATTAAAATAACTTCATATTATAACTTGGAATTCTTAATATTTCCTAAAACATAACCATGATTATATTAAAAATTAATAACTTTTCCTTTGGTGGTGTTGAAACCAGAAAAAAGATGGCGCAACCTGTACTTTGATGACGTCAGTAGACAAACAAATGTTGGATTGCGTAATTATGGTTCTGTTTTAGAAAATATTAAGCATTCCAAGTTATAAAATGAAGCTATTTTAATCGATGTTCAAATTTTCATCCTTGGGAATGCATTAATTGTGAAGAAAATGTGTACAGAAATTTTCCCATTGGAAGCATAGGAAGCAGAATTACTTGAGGTCCACCTTAAGAACAGAAGTAACAATGGGAAAAAGCAAGACATTTTCGAAATCTCCAGTAAATTTCGCATTTAATGGCATATAAATGATGAAATAAATATGAAAATTAGTTAGTTAAAGAGTTAACTTAAAAATTTACAGTTTTTGTAGGTGATGTAATACTTCTACATACCACTGCAACACTGTAAAAAAAAAAATTCTGAAATTCACGAGGCGTTATTCCTTTCGTGCAATAACGAAGCATATTCCCGATTCAGCTTTTTCCTTGACATGACTGAAAAAACCTGAATTCCACGAATTTTTCATTTTCCTTTTTCCTGTTAGTAACCAAAATTTGCCGTTATTAAGAAGTATTAACGGAAACGTTTCACTTTTCAGGGTACCTTTCCGTGATTCGGTTCATATGTTAACGGGGAAATATGTTCCCACTTTTCCCAAACCCATATGAACGAAAATTTCCGTTAATAAGAGTGGTTTGAGGAAATATTTCAGATGCTTGAGGTTTGATTAACTGTTAAATTTCAATGGTCTGTTGGCGGACCTGATTTTGCGATTCTCTCTGTAGCGAGATCGGATATTGTGGATAGAACATCGTCTGATATTAAGGTTGTTGTGGCAATCGATATTCCACTCCTTCCCTCCAGTCGGTGCACCTGCTATTGTATACAGGGTTATTACAAATGAAATACAGTGTTTCAACATTTTATAAAACCAAAACAATTTAAAAAATTAACATTCACGTTTCACCGTTTTGTAGGGAATCTCCTTGAAGTTTGTTGCAGCAACTTACAGATGTTCGATGTGTGCACCCTTAGTCACACGGCAGATATCAACGCGGTAGGCGAATTCTTGCCAAACACGCGTTAACATATCTTCATCAACTCCAGCAATAGTTGCTGTGATACAATGTTTCAGATCAGCTAAATTAACAGGAAAGGGAGGCACAAAGATTTTGTCTTTGACATAGCCCCATAAAAAAAAGTCACAGGGTGTTAGATCTGGTTTCGTGGTGGACAACTTGTGAGTGACATGTCGCGTGTTGCGCGGCCAATCCAGTGCTGCAAAAGATTTTCATCGAGGTAATTTCTAACTTCCGGATGACATTTTCATCGAGGTAATTTCTAACTTCCGGATGACATTTTCATCGAGGTAATTTCTAACTTCCCGATGCCAGTGGGGTAGTGCTCCATCCTGTTGGAAAATGAAGTTCTCACTGTCTTCGTGCAGTTGAGGCATCAACCAAATAATTAGCATATTGAGATAAGAACTTCCCGTTACAGTGTTTTCTTGAAAAAAAGGGGGCCATACACTTTTTTGGGAGAGACAGCACGGAACACATTAACCTTTGGGGAATCTCGCACATGCTCCACTGCTGCTTTAGGATTTTCAGTCCCCCATATGTGAATATTATGTTTGTTAGATTTCTCATTTATGTCAATTCGTCGCCGAAAATTAGACTCTCACTAAAACCATCTACTTCAAAACGCTCCTGCATTTCTGTACAGAAATCGCGACGTGCGTTTCTGTCATGGTCACTTAGACTTTGCAATGACTGCAGTTTGTATGTAGTCATTTTCAGCTGCTTCCACAAAAATTTTCAAACAGTCCGTTGTGGAATTTGTAACTTCCGACCTGCCATCGTTGTGGATTTCCTTCGGCTGCGTTGGTAAATGGAACGAACATACCCCACTTGTTCATCAGACACACGAGGTATCCCTGGACTTCTACACAAACATCCTGGTGTTTCAAATTTCTTGTGCCCGTCGTAAATGCATTGTCTACTCGGCGGTGCTTTTTTGAAACGTGTCATAAAACACCGTTGTCAACAGCAACAGAATTCGTTTTGCTTAATTGTAGCACACATAGCACCTTCTCCACGGCATTTGTGGCCATCTTGTTTGACTGGTCACGTGAAGATATAATCGTACAATCCTTTAGTGTGGCCATCTGCAAACGGTATTGGTGATAAAACGGTGCACCGTAAGTGTCAGTATCTTACATAATTTTGGTTTTGTAAAAGGTTGAAACTGTTTATTTCATTTGTAATAACCCTGTATTGTGTTACGGTAAAGAACCGGGCTCTTGAAGTCAGCGGGTGATTTATATGATGTCTATGCACAAGGGGTTGGACAGAATAATGAAAACACCTGGGAAAAGAAGGTTTAAGTACCTAATAGGGTGTGGGACCACCTTTGGCATCAAAACCGTCTGAATCTTCCTTGGAATGGACTCATACAAATCCTGGATAGTGGTTAGTTTGATGTTACATCATTCTTCATACAGAAACTGCTCCAGGTCTTTGAGAGATGTAGGAGGAGAATAACGGAATTTTACTGTTTTCCAACACAGACCACACTGCCTTGATGATGTTTAAGTCTTGTGGTTGGGGAGGCCAAGCAAGATGTGAAAGTTCGTCCTCATGTTCCTTAAACCATGATTGGACATTCCGAGCTCTGTGAATTGGGGGCGTTATCATTTTGATAGATGGCATTCCCTGCAGGAAACAATGTCTGAGCCATTGGATGGACTTGGTCGGCCAAAATGGTTTCATGCGCCCTGCCAGTCATCCTTCCTCTTTTCATGGTGATCAGGGAACCTGCTGAAAACCACGATACGATCGCAAAGAGCCAGACAAAACCACCACCATGTTGCACTGTTGGGAGCAGACAGTCTGGGTTGTACGCTTCTGACAGTGTTCTCCACACGGGGTGGGGAATAGCGTGAAGGTGGATTCGTCCGACCACATTACACGCTTCCATGCATCGTCAATCCACGTTGCATGCTCCTGATACCAGTGCCGCTGCCGTTGTGCATTCACCCGTGTCACTAGAGGTTTTCCAATAGCAGCTCTGCTATGAATATCTTGTTTTTTGCAGTTCCCTTCGCACAGTTTTCGTTGATACTGGGGTCTAGAGATGCATAAGAGCTCCGCACTAATTTTTGGCGCCATGGTCTTCTTATTACGAATACCAATCCTCTTTAATGCTCTCCTGTCTCTATCAGTCTGTCGTTTTCCGACCACTCTTGTGTTTCGCAGACGAGGTTTTGCCACGAACACTGTATGCTCTCATGACGCTAGACACAGTAGCTTTCGACACTCCCACTACTCTGGCTACTGTTGTCACGGAGGCACCAACTAGCCGGCTACCAACAATTAGCCCTCTTTCGAAGTCCGTTAGGTCACTCATTTCGTCGTCACCCTGAAATAATAAACGTTGGAAATGCACTTAAACAGGACCTTGTGGCTCTAAACAAAGCTATTATAACCAAAAAGTGGTAGATACCATTGCGTATTGCGACGTACGCAGCTGCATTAAAAGCCACGTCTCTGAGCGTGGTGTTCACATTATTCTGTCCAACCCCTGTATCATCCTGTCGACCCTTTAACACAAAAGTTATTGCAGCTATCAAGAGCAAATTTTATATTAGGGGGCTTTGTGAAATAATATTATGAAGTAATGCATTTCACTTTTTCTTAAACATAATTGAAAGTCACTGCCAGTTTAAAAAAAAATCTCTTGTTCCAAAACGCATTCTGTTGCTTTGAAAAATCATGATGAAAAGAAAAGTGCAATTTGTGATAAGTACTCCTACAGAAAAGAATAAAATTATTAGAAACCAAATTAAAAAATAATAACTCCTGTATAGAAAATAAAATGACTGATTAACCCGCATTCATAGCGAACAACATTTCATCATCACGCGATTCCAGTCCTCTTCGTTTCTACCTTAAAAGTGATGTGGTAGTGTCTTGCTAACTTAGTCAGTAGCGCAACTTTTTGGCGTTCACGACTTCGCGGGCTCGATCCCAGCCGCAAGCAAGGGGGAAGGCTCCCTCACCTTGTAACCAATAATAAGTCCTGCAATGTGGCTATTGCATTTAGGCCTTAAAAAATGGAGAAAGAAATTTCTTCTGCAAAGGGATTGAAAAAGTCAAAATCCGTATTTTGGGAGACACCGGAAATTACCGTATTAAAACGGAAAACCCCGACACTGACATTTCTTTAAAGGGAATTGGTGACAACGGAAATTCTGTTAAAAATACTGAGGTTAGGAGCGGAAAATTTACAAAACGGAAATTTCGTTAAAAGTGGTCTTTTCTGTTCGTTATTTTCAGGAATTTCCAGTGAATTCACACCACTTATTTTTGTGTGGGGGATGTTTTGTGAGTTCATTGCATCAATTGACGGTTAGAGCAAGGGTCATAATGATCAACCCATGTCTAGTCGCATGTTATGATCCCCTTAAAACATCTCAGATGGCGGAGTAGAGAAATTCTCCGAAAAGTCAGCGCACAATTTCTCTTCTTGATTTGCGAGTAAGAAGCTTTGGCCCACCCACAGTGAGCAAATTTTTCGTTATCCGAGGGTTTGAAAGCAGGGCTAGAAAAATTTAAAAAGTTGTAACATGCTCCGTAGAATATATACCCGAATACACACACATTATGCGCATCATCATCGTCAACAACCATGGGAAGATTCCCCGTAGGTGCCATGAGGCATCATATTACAATCTTCTTTTATTGTTTTACTACCAGCGCATTGACACTCATCTGGTAAACCCAGGCAGCCTAAGAAAGGGGGTCCAAGGACAAAGTGCATCCGGGGTCGACTTGAGAGGGAGCCATCCACGCATTCGCGTCCCCAAACACCGGGAAGTCTGCGGAAAACTCGCAGACTAGATGGCCGGCAGGACGGGATTCGAACACCCGTCAGAAACGACCGTCTCCCACACAGTGCACAGCAACTTAACCAACAGCGTTATGCCGGTGGCATTATGCGCATACTGTACTATTTTTCTAAACATTTCAGAAGCAATTTAGAAAACAAAGTACTTTTACTGCATTTCATAAATTGTCCCCAGCAACGAAATTTGAACTCCCCTATGCATCTCATAAATTGCACACAACAGTGAAATATTTTCGTCAAATCAGCATCAAATATATAACATATTTGACCTGAACTCTTTCGACTTTCATATAACTTGGAGAACTTGCAGGCTAATCAGTGCAAAATTATATGTACTATACTTCTATATTTATACGACTGCGAAATTTACAAAAAAGAAATTTTGAAACTTCTGAAAAGAAAACACGATCTGAGCAATCACAATTAAATAATAAGGCACATGCCTTAGATCGTTGTAATTGCCTCATTCAGTTTCGTAAAATTTCTCGTTACTGGTCTGTAAACTGCCTTTGATCATGCGATGGAGTTAAAGCTTCACGTATAGTTGTAACGCATAACAATTAAGTCAAATGGTCACTACACTGCTCTTTGTTGATACCATTCCCCGTCCAGGAAATGGCTGCGGAAGTGGTTGTTTCGTCTGTGTCTGCTTCGAATCGCTCTCATCGAGGAGCATTTTATTGAGCACATGTTAACATTTAGAGAAAGCGACTGTGTGCGCGTGACGCAGTAGACCTGACTGCTATGGCAGTACTAAAGAAAGCTGTCACTTCTTGTTCGTCCGTACCACTTTCTTTTGTATTCACCCTAGCTTCAGTATGTGTCTTTTAGAGCAATGAGATGATTACTTCCAAATTTCTATACACCTCCTGAAAAGAAATTTATTTAAATTTTCTTCAGCTGCATTCACAGCAATGGCTTCATAAGATAAACTTAGACCATACAGATTTTGATTTAGAAGGCACTCTTATCTTCATCACACACATTTTCATAACGTTAGTGGGATGCGATTATGTACAGTGTGCTCCATGAAGATGCATACAATTTAAAATATAAAGAACGGGAATTTATAAATTGTTCCTACATTTGTCTTGAGTAAGTGCAATAAAACCAGTTCTTCTCGGAGTGGCCATTTAACTACATTCATGTCCAAAAGTTAAACGTAATCATACACGTGTCAATGTTTCTAGAACCAATCGACGGAAAGGCACGAAACTGGGTATGCTTGTGTAATAACATATTGCAATTAATAAACAGAAACTGTACACCAACTATACTCAAAACAGTATAATTATACAAGTGATCCGAATTTCTTGACGTAGGAATGGGTTGGGTAAGAGAAATGTCCCCCATCCAACCCTGCTAATTGTAAACTGCTTTTTACTCTAAACAGCGGTAGAAGTTTGAAATTCCGACCCCGGAATTTCCCCCCACCATGTCAGCCTGCTTATTGTAAGACCGTTTTCCACGAAAAAATGCGGTAACAATCAAAACACCAACCCGAAAATTTCCCCACCTCATCCAGCTACTTGCAGTACTATAAACTGCGATAAAGGTTTGAAATGCCGAACCCGGAAATTTTTCCCACATATTTGTGCACGTTGTATGGCTGCATCATTGTTTTAAACAGCGTGAAAATGGAAATGATGACCTCGGAAATCTCCCCCACATTCGATGTTTTCTGTCAAATGCAATTTCTGCATGGTCCCTGACTCAAAAGGATGGGGGACTTTTCCGCGAATGTGGGGGACTTTACCTGTAGGGACTTTTCCGATTACCATATCAACCACATGACTTTCTGAAGAAAGGTAAACAGCATCAACAAGATGGCTTCCTTGAGAAAGCCATCTGGTTGGTGTGCGAAAGCTTGGAAACTTTGATTTTCTATTCTGCGCCAAGAAATTCGGATCACTAGTATAGTTGTACTATTTTGGATATATTACAAGTACAATAGCAGACAGAACATGTTATGAAACAAAGTTTATTGCATTACTTCTGCAAATTTACAAATATCAACAACATAGTGATTTTCGTGTTGAGTACATGAAATTGAGAAAAGGCTGGCGCACCATGATTAATAAGGGATGTGGTGACCCCTTGCAGCTATGCATAGACTTCTCATGCTGTTTATCAGGTTGTCCAAGAGCTCTGTGGACAACAAGTTCCACTTCTGACGAAGAGCAGTTTGGAGCTCTAGAATGATCCTTGGTGGAGACTGACGGGATGCAATTGGCCTCCCGAGTGCACCTTATACATTTTCTAACGGATCCATATCCGGAGACCTTGCTCGTCACTCTATGTGCTGGATATCTTCCCTTTGGAAGAAATCATCCACCAACTGAGATCTGTGGAGGCGCGCATTATCGTCCATGAATACCAGCTCTGGACCCACGGTACCTCTGAAGTCTCGCATGAGGTTCCAGTATCTCGTCTCTGTAATTCATAGCATTAACGATATACCTCTGTCGAAGATATGGAGCTTTGTGCGCCCATTTCACATGTTGCCTGCCCATGCCATGACTCCACCGCCCCGAAATTGGTCTCTTTCCCTGATGTTATTAGGATTGCAACGGGTTTCTTTTCATTTCATTTATTGATCTTGCTGTTAGATATTAAAATTAATAATTCTGAATGGTTAAGCATAAACATAAAATAACAGCAGGGAAGATCAAGGAAAAGGCCTCGAGATGACCTGACCAGCCTTGATCTCCCAAGGTTTAAGTCAAGACGAACCATTCTCTGGAGAGACGGTTTCCTGTCTCTCCAAAGAATGGTTCGACGAGAATCAGTCTGTAAACTGAATCTGAACTTTATCAACAATGAGCACATTGCTCCACTGATTCAGTGTCCAGTTTTGATGTTCCCCACTCCAGTTTAAACGGGCCCTCCAGTTCGCAGGGGTGAGCGGGACACAAACTACTGGATGTCTGGCGTAGCGACCAGTTGCCCTGAGCCTCCTGTAAACAGTTTGTCTTGAAACTCTTGGTCCTGAGGCGGCCTCAAGCTCTGCAGGAAGTTGCCTGGTGACATCGTCCTGTGACGTCATGCAGTAATGCAAGATACCGGTCCTGCTGAGAGGTTGTGACTTTTGGACGACCTTTTACTGGTTGGCTTCTAACCTTTTCTGTGTCTTGGAACCTTGTCCAAAGCTTGGATATGACACTTTGAGGCACATTCAGTGCTCTAGAGACCGCAGTATGTGACTGTTCTGATCAAGCTTTCCGATTATTCTACCCTGCAAAAAATGATCAATCTGGAGTATTTGTTCCAGATTACGTTCCTGATCACCAATGACAACAACTCGTCTCACGGGGATTGCAAGAAAATAGAAAAAGACGCTCAGGGTAGTGTACGTTTTTTCTATGGAACTGCGAGATATTTGCGTATCGAACGTCAGCGGACGTTATTTAACCGTGCACTGCAATTGGTTTAGGTGTGTAACCAATCTACTTATCAATGTCCGCTGCAGAATCAGTTTTAACCCTCTACTTTGTATGTTTTACCAATTATGCTTATCTTTTGGACACCAGTGTACAACAGATTTCTGACACTCCGTCTGGAGTAAAGAAAGGCACGTCTAAATTCTGAAACATTAGTGGTCGCTGTAATATCCTAAAGATTTTCCTATTAAACGACAAAGGCTATCTTTCATTCGAAAGAGCTTTACTAGTGTATTACGTTACAGACCTATACCTAATAATGGGAGCAAAATTAACATCATATGAGGAGTCTTCAGGTTACAGAAACACAAAACTTCAGTTTTGTTTAAAATTAGAACAAGAAAGATGACACCGAATTCTCGGGTGTAATTCCTAAGAGTCTCCGAACATTTTGAGGCCTGTGAGTTAAATGAGGAAAATGACTCCGAAATATTCATCAGCCACAGATATCTGCTCAAGAAAATATTTTTTTCAGAGTGATTATTAGAAGAGATGCTCTTGCAAATAGAAACCCAGAGTAATGACGGTAGAACTGTTCATTATTTAAAAAATTAGAAAAATATAAGCAAAATATTCTTCTTAGGGGAGCTAGAAAATGGAGAATTTTCAAACACTTATTCTAGAAGTAGATTGTAGGAAAATGTTTTATTCATATACGCCCGTAGCGGACAAAATTGCGCATTATTTAACCCTTTAAGTGACCGACGTACCTGAATTAAATGGTGCCCAAAAGTTTATGCGCTCTTCAAACAGAATTATTCACATCGCAGCGGGGTTTCACGTAAGGTACGGCAAAACAGTTCTTTTCCACCCTCTATTCTTAGCAGTACAGACCATAAACCTGTCACTCGTGATTGGCGCTCCTTTCTAGTACTTTATTCTCTGCTCCATGACCTAAGGCATGGTGGGGAAGGACTAGGCCTCCCTGGCAGTAACATCATGTCACTGGATAGAAGCAAATGACTCTAAAAGAATTTTTCTGCGGTCTGTAGCCATTGTTCTAGCCCTTTTAGTGGGTAATCAGCCTGTAATAACTAGCGCCAATCATATCCCCAAACGACCACTTTGAAGAACTACTACGATAAGGGAAAGGAACGTTTTCTGATGCGCACATTCACTAATTCCAGCCGCGTTCGATCCACATCTTAGTAAATATATTCGTTCGAACCGATTTTTGCCCTTTTTGCTTACCGAGTTTATTTCGTTTCCAGCGGGTAAAGTGAATGATGTTCATATTCTACACCATAGACAACTTCATATACTGCAAAAACAAATTTTTAGGCATATTTTAAAAAGTGGATGCATGTTTCCAAACAGAGTAATACACACTTTCGCCACCTAGCGGCTGAACAGATACATCAAAAATCCAAATATGCAAAGGGATACTGAAAGTAAGGATTCGTCTCTCATAAGATTTTTATTTGTTGCAGTAAAAATGTGAAACTTGGTGGCAAAATAGTTGGACATATATTAATAATTCTAGCCTATTCAAAGTATTTTCCGTCACTTTCTATACATTTCCGCCATCTTTGAACCCATTGGTAAAATTCCTGAGGCTGTCGTTTCACCCATGAGTTCAAAGCCAGTTTAACGTCTGGCACATCGTCGAAATGTTCCCCATTAAGAGTGTTTTTCAAAGGGGACAAACATGGAAAAGTCCGAGGAAGCCAAATCAGGACTGTAGGTGGGTTTGGGCATCACCGTCGACCCCATTTTGGCAATAGCCAGTGAAGTCTCCATTGAGGTGTGGGGACGTGCGTTATCATGGTGTAAAACAACACTATGAAGTGGAATGTCACGTCTTTTCCTTCTGATAGCTTCCTTCAGCTTCTTCAATATCTGCACATAGTGAGCACTGTTTATTGTTGCACCCCGTTCAAGGAAATCAGTCAAAATGACACCACCTTTGTCCCAGAAAATTGTCACCATCAACTTCCCAGCAGAACTAGTTCTTTTCATCTTTTTCTGTCGAGGTGAAGACATGCGGTGCCATTCCATTGACACATGTTTTGTTTCTGGGTCATGAAAGAACACCCAGGTTTCATCCCCCATCACAACATTAGAGAACAACACCTCACCCTCCCTCTCATAACAGTTCAAGAGGTTCCGGCACATGTCCACCCTTTGCTCACATTGTTCACGGGTTAGGTTTCTTGGGATCCACTTTGAAGAAATTTTTCTGCAGCCCAGATCCCTAATTAATGCTTCCATAGCACTATGACCACAACGAATTGCATCACACAACCCCTGGATGGTGACGATAAGCTGTGATTAGATCTTTCACTCGTTGCCTGTTGGCATCTGTCACTACAGTTGCGGGTCTTCCACTCCGTTGTTTGTCCGACACTGAACTTTCTCTCTCTCTCGAAGCATCTTCATCAATCTTCGGACATTACTGATATCGATTGTGGAAGCTCCATACACCTCCAGGAATCTTCTGTGGATTTCTGGAGCCTCACATCCCTCTTCTTCCAGAAATTCAATTACGGCTCGCTGCTTTTCTCTGTCATTCATGATTTTTATTTCCGATTCTGAAAACAATGTGTTCCCACATTGGTAAGTTTCATTAAAATCACTTCAAAATTTCAAAAGTTATTAAGGAGGAGGCATTACTTTCAGGATGCCCCTTGTATATATAAAATGTGCTCCGTAGTGAATGATATACGACGTATAAAGAATTTTTTCAAATTGGTCTTTTGGAAGAAGAGATATAGAGAAAAACGAAGTACATATTTATTCCACCTACAGGGAAAATTATCTCATTTTGAGCTGAAAGTATGCATAAGAATCCTTTCTACGGCGAGTGGTATCTGTCCGAAATTTCAGTTAACTTTTTTTCAGTCAAATATTTAGAAGGGGAGATAAAGTTGCGAAGAGAAATATGTATTTACGTCCTCTAGTGGCGAAAATATGCCTTTAACAAAATCAGTAAATACGTGAATTTTTCCACGAACTCCCTCGGGCGCGAAAATAATTTTTGAAATTGGACTGTTAGAAGCAGATACATCGAACGAATTATAATATACACTCACGACTCTTAGCGGAAAAACTGTGTATTACTTTGTGTACAAACTAAAAGAATTTGCTTTCGTAAATTTTGTATGACCAAAGAGGATATTTTTCAACTGGGCTTTCAGAAGCTTATGCACGATAGCAAATAAGTTCGAGGCGGAAATATGCTCCCACGCTCCCCCTTTCCTCCCAGGTATGAAAAGTTACAAATTATATGCAAAATATTATTCATTATGAAATGCTATTTAGCGCAAAATAAAAAAATAAAAAAAAATTGGATCGGACTTTTAAGAAACAGAGATATCGAGAAACGTACAATTTATCTTTGCACGTCCTAGAGGGAAAACTGCACTTAAACTAGTTTTTGTTGTAAATATTATTCGAAGGTAAAAAGACAATTTTAATCGGGATTTTAGAAGCAATAATACATAATGAAATATATTTTGAATTCAGTAGCATCTACATTTAATCTCCCTAACTGCATGGTGTCGCATCGGTGGGAAAAAAAAAAAAAACAGCTGTGGATTTTCTTCCATAGTTAAAGTTTCACACTGCAAATGGTTTTCTCAAATTTGATAGATGGGTTTAGAGATGCGATGTCCACAGCTGGGACGTTTTAAAAAACAATTATGCGTTTTTAAATAAACAATTATGCGACTAATTTTGTTCAAATTGGGAACAGTAATGCATTCTAAGTTAGGTATGAAATCACTCATTCCGCATTGGCTCTCGAAAGACATAGCGCTCCAGCCTATTTCGTGAAGTACATCCGTCGGCAAAGCATGTGTAACCAGTTCTCTACTGGTGACAAAATCCTGCCAGCGCGGCGTACTGCGCCTGCGCACAAATCAGAAAGGAAACCGGAAAAACGAGCAGCTGCAAGCATTTTTTAGATTGTGAATGTTTTTTTCTTTCATTTTCTCGAGTTTGTTTTACGAGCTACCTACCACATGTGGAAAAATGTTTTATTTCTTAGCGGATTATTTTTATTTATTTTTATCTTCAAGCTGTGTTTCAAACAATCAGAATGAACAGTAGATCTACGTCGAAGCCTTCGAATCTTACTGTCGAGATTGAGTATGCCCGTGTGGCTATGAGGTGGAATTTTCAGTTTTCTGCCAGAAAGTATGATGAAGAAAAGGCAGAGCCAGTGATAGGGTGCTTGGCGCCCTAGGCAAGCCATCAGCCTTGCGCCCCCAAGATTTATGTTATTCATTTTGTGGCTGAACATATAGCATCAATTCAATAATTTCAAGACGTAGAAATACAATCTAAACTACCGTAAATAGAAAAAAAAAAAAAAAAACTAATGAAAACTATATTTACTTACTAGTTCAATGAAAATTAAATTAAAGTTTCATTTGCCGCCCCGGTGGCGCATTGGTCTAAGCGCTGGCTTATGATCATTTGTCCAAAATGGAAGTCCGGGTTCAAATCCCGGTGAGGCATGGATGTTGTTTTTTGTCTTACGGCACTGGCTCTTCCCCTTCCCTGGAACCAGTGGCCCTAAATTATGGACGGGCGGCTGTTTACACCTCAGTGAGTTGCTCACGGTGGTCGTTAAAGCTTCAATAAAAAAAATCATTTTGTGTGCTTTTATTTTTCGCAATTTTGCCGACAAATGTCTTCAATTTTATGTCACGAGCAATTTCTGTTTCATTTTATGTCTCATGCGCGACTTTGATGAAAGCCGACTATGAGGGATTCATAAAGAATTGTTAAGGATTTAATTTTTTTCCTGAATCACATTTAAACACATATTTTACTCACTTTCATACCATTTACTTAATTTAAAGATTTATCTAAAAAAGCGAAATTTATTTAAGCTACTATTTTACAAAATAGTTTGTGTAAAGTACACTGTAAACGAGTTCCTGGGTTAAAATACCAAAGAGCAAGTTAAAATATTTCTCACAGTTATACTATTCAAACTAAATTTAATTTCGATCCAAGAAATAAAATCTCACAATAAGTACTTATAAATTTTAGCAATATTCTTTCACATCTTTGCGAGGAGGGGAGGGGGCTGTCCGGGAAAAAAGCACCCAGAGGAGGTTTTATGAAATTTATTTAGAATCACCCCATCAGGGAGCACTATGAAGAGACCTTTATTGAATGATTCTTTAAAAATAAGATAAAAGGAAAAAACAAAATAAATAACAGTGAAAGAAAGTGAAAGTATGGAATCAATATCACCACAGGAAGAGGAAGTTTCCAATATATGAAAAATTAAAATTTGACCCTGGATCCTACTATGAATTCGTGACTTATTCGATATTATTTTATTCCAATATTTTATTAAGAATATCGTTGTCTTTTCTATAAATTATTGGTTTTAATGCTATCTATTTTTTAAAAGTTTTATTTGCACCATATTTCCTATTTTCAAATTTTAGAACTCTTCGAAAATTGCATTTTATTGCTAATTTTATTTGCTCCGAATTTCGATATTTCTTATTAAACGACATTAAATTTTTATTTTTCCAGAGAGTATATTTTTCAATTGCTATTAGATAAGGAATTGCATTATTTTTCAAATTACTCTATTTTAAAGGTGCAAGATATAAGATTTGTTTACTGTCAACACCCTCCTTTAAATTTAAGTAATTCTTTGACCATGTCCAAATGTTTTTTTGCAAAATCACATTCAACAAAAATGTGTTCAGTGTTCTCCAAGAGACCACAATGTTTTCAATACGGGTCATTTGATAGATGTATTTTATGTAACCATTTACCATTAGGAATAATGTTGTGTGAAATTTTAAAATTTAGATCGCGGATGTGTGTACTTAATTTAATCTGAAGTTGTTGTTTGTTTCCAAATGGAATTTACAATGGAGTATTCATTATGATTCCTAGTTTTGTCTGATTTTTTTAAATTTAAAGCCTTAGGTATCTCTTAATTTTTATAGTGATGAGTGGTATTTTCTAGAATAGATATTTCATTTATTTTTTCCCATAGCTTACGAAGATCAGTGTACCTCCCTCCCGACAAAAAAAAAAAAAAAAAAGAGAAAGGTCGTTCTGGTCTCAAGCAACAGAAACGTTCTAGATCATAACCAACCTGAAACTTTAAAAGCTGGATGTTTTTCGTTTTGGAAAAAAATTCGAAGTGTCAAAAATCTCAGTATTTTACCTGAGAGTGTTAGACGTTTAATTCATAAGCACCCAAACTCAACATCATTTTATAAAATTTCACTTAGATAACCCAACAAGGTTCTTTCCTGGATCTCCGAAAAATAACCCCCCCCCCCTCCAAAAAAAAAACAATAATTTTAGCGGAATGAATATAATTGTAGAGCCCCTCTTACTGTTGACCCTTTTCTGATTAGAAAATAGTCTAAGTGTGACAGTTGCTGACTTTGGGTGTTGGCCATTTCCACTACTTGTGATAGAAGTGGACAGTCTTGATATTTCCATTGAAAGCTGGATAATATAGAATCCATTTTCTTTAAAAAATTTGTTCCGCTCACAGGAGTCGCCTGCTGCGTATGGGCGGACCCGGTGTATATAGCAGTTTTCCGACAGATGCACACTTTCGAGTTGTCGTCGGATTTACTGAAAGCTGACTTACCTAGTTTATTATAAGCGCAGGTCCCTGTTTCTAGTCTACTCAAGGGATAAGAATTCGTAAGTTATATCGAATGTGAAAAAGACAACAGAAAATAAAATCCCCTTTGTTTTTATCGTTTTTTTTTTGCATCTATTAACTGATTTGATTTTATCACCTCTAAATCTTGCCCCCCCCGATTTTGGCGCTCTAGACAGCCGCTTAGTTTGCCTAGTGGTTGATTGAACCAGCTCCGAGAAAAGGGAATAACTGAAAAAGGTAGACTCACTCCCTCGCTAAAAACGTTAAGAAAAATCTAAAAATGCAGTCAGTCACTTTTCACAATGCATGGCATTGCGTGGCTATTTGGCTGAGGAAACCTTCGACCATGTACAGGGTGTCCAATGCTTGGTTTCTGAGTTATGAACTTCTATGACACTTAACTGCTCACATTACCTTATAGTAATTATTCAAAATTTCCACTTTCTGCCTCAATTCAGGCCTCACATCGATGTCGCACGGACTCGCGAACACGCTGCCAAATTTCTGGCATGTGTCGTATTGTTTCCCAACCTGCCACAATTCGATTGCGGAGAGTTTCCACATCTGCTACTGGAGTCGAATACACCAATGATTTTAAATGGCCCCCACAAGAAGATATCTAGATGGTTTAAATCTAGTGAGCGTGGAGGACAGGCAGTTGGTCCACCTCTACCTAGCCACCGACTAAAAAACTTTCGATTCAAGTAATTGCGAGCTAGATGGCTAAAATGATCAGGGGCGCTATCGTGCATAAACTGTGCTTGTCGACGAATGATCAGTGACGTGTCTTCTAAGAAATCGGGCATGTTGTTTTCCAGAAAGGTGTGTTATGCCCGCCCCGTGAGTTTGTTGGGAAGTACATGGCGCCCAAATAACTTATCACCAAAAACACCCGCCCAGATGTTTAGGCTGAACCGCTGTTGGTGACGTGATGGAAGAATTGCATGCGGTTTTTTCTCGGCCCATACATGCTGATTGTGACAGTTTAAGATTCCGTCGTGTGTGAACTGTACTTCGGTGAATATCACTAAGGCAGGAAAGTTAGGAGTTGTACCAAACTGCTGCAAGAACCACTGGCAGAACATAACTCGCGCAGGGTAATCTGCTGGTGACAAGGCCTGTGCCCATTGCAGATCGTACGGATACAGGTGTTGTTCTCGCAACAGTCTTCAAATAGTCGAGCGTTGAATAGGCAGTTGCATTGCTAATCTGCGTGTGCTGATTCCAGGAGTCGCATGTACAGTATCCAAAATCACCGCCTCTACTTCAGGAGTCGTAGATCTTGGTCGTCCTCTGTCGGCAGCACGAGATGAAAAGGTCCCATGTTCACAAAGGCGGCGATGGATACTTTCAAAGGTTTTCCTGTCTGGACATCTTCGTCCTGGGAACCTTTCGTGGTACAAACGACTAGCCTCCAGAGCATTGCCATCCGCCAAACTGTACATAAAGTGCATATCCGCTTGCTCCTGATTTGACTACATGGTCGGAAAGGAAAACCACCAGATTCTGTCAGTACTTTGTGAAGAAGAAATTCACCTGCGGGAGATAACATTCCAGTGAATAACTGGGAAACCAAGACAGACCTGAGACAGGTAATGTGAACAGTTAAGTGTCGTAGACAGACCTTCCTAATTCGTAAACCAAGCATTTCCGGACCTATGTTTATATTAACTTTTTTCTTATCTACCTATGAAGAACACATTCCTGCAGTTTTGCCGTCTATTTTTGAGACACCCTGTATAGTGATACGCGGCGCTTTGGTAGTAGCTGCCACTGAGCCCGCCGTGGTCCCAACATGAGAGCCGTCAGATCACGTGACATTAGGCTAAAGTGATTTCGTGCAATCCAGTTTCAATACTTTCTTATGACCTGGCAGGCTACTTTTAAATATCCCCATTTAGTAAGTCATGTAGGAAACAAGTGCGTTTTTTAGGAGTAATAAACCTGAGGATATATTCATTAAGAAATTGTCATTTATAGAAATTTAATTGCAACCATTTCGGAGTTACAAGACGAGTTGTTTAGTGTATTCTCGTATGAACCGACTACGTTTGTACTTTATGCGAAGTGGTGTTCTCATTAATAATTTATGATACAGAGCCACAGTATATAATAATGTGAAAAATCCAGAAGTGTACAGTTAAATACTACGTAAAATATACGGGGAAAACGTTGTCGTACTCAGAGTAACTTTACATTTGTAAAATATGTACCTATGTGCATAGGTAAACTTTATTATAGACCATGATTAGAATATTGCGATGAATATTTGTGAAAAATGTAGAACACGTAGATCCATTTCTTAACGCGAATGGCTATATTATTACTTTAATAGGCACACGTTTTCTAGGTTGGGAATTGAACTTCAATATTGATTATTTCTTCCCGTATATGATAATCAATTACTGCAAATATGGAAAACTCAGGTGGAATGGTGACCCATACTAACCGTAATAAAATTTTACTGCAGATTGAAATCACCTTATTACCATAGATGCATAGAATCAGCTTAATAATTTAATTCGCTTCTCCCTGGTTACAAGTTGTAAAACTTTCTTTCAACATTTTTGACTAAGATCACGTGACATTTCCCTTTCTGATGTTGGAGCCATAAATTATGACGTCATTCGCAGTCTACCTGTATGTAAGGTCGATGGAGAAAACCGAACAGACTTGACTGTTAGCGGAAACTTCTACTTTCCAGAAACAAATACTTGTACAAAAACTTGTGTGTATTGTTTACACGATTTCAATCTCAAAACAACGCCGTGAAATATCTCTCGGACATGTTGAATCCGTAGCTGACTTGATTGAGTTTGAGAAAAAAAAGGAATACAATTTTGAGTTCAACGTTTAAGAAAAACATTGATAAGCACAAACGGAGCAGTAAAAGGTAACCAAAATTTTGTCAGCAGCTAAATCGACGCAGTCTTCTGTCCAGATAAACAAGTATTACTGTTCACAGACCAGTGTGAAATCGGAGATTTAAAAATAAAAGTAACAGCTTTTCTAATAACACGCAGTTACAACGTAAGCATTCTGCACTATCCCCCATTTCTATTGGAAAAATTCGTTTTGAAGAAAATTTTGAAAATCTGCACTGCCGAATCGATGTGAAACATAAGAAAAAAGTAACTTCTCTCTTTCCTGTCATCGTATGTGATAAAATAAAAATCAATTTTTCTTTCATATTGTAATAACATTTTAAAGCATTCTACTAATACTGATACAATCACATCACAGTTATATACTTCTCTTGATGCATTTGACCTTCGCTATATTTCCCCGTTGAATTTTCTGTAGTTATGCTTACGAATTAATCATTATGGAATAAGCAATGAAAATCGTTCCTAATGAATGTTTTTGACATTTGGATTTGGTAACAACTACTGAGATTTAGGCTGAACTTTTTATTTCGAAAGATACGGGATGTTTCACTAGGTAGTCCCCCCCCCCCAAGCAAAGAACCAACTACTGTTTTTTTTTCACTCTGCATAGAAGGACGACGTTTGATTTACAGGTGACTTTGATCCTTGAGAAATGAGCGGGAGTGATTTTCCTGACAAAACGATCACTCATTGTGACGTCACCCGACTAGATGGCCGGGCACACTAATTCTTTCCGGAGGCAATCTGCGTGTTTTACTGTGATGCTGAACGTCGTTCAGGATGGCTGTGTATACCGTTGAGGAACTGGTGTTTATTGTGAAAAGTTGTTGGATCACAAAGTCTATAAAGGTAACACAGCGTGAATTCTTGGAAGTTTCGGTTAAGAAAAGTACCAGACAAACGTTACATCGCCAGGTTAGCAAAGAAATTTGAAAGCACGGGCAATGTTTTGAACCAGTACAGTGGCGGACGTTCTACTTTTTCCATGTTTTAGTAACATATAGCAACCGAAAAATTATTGGGCCACCGTTGGGGATCCGAATACCAGATCTCTCGATATCTAGCCGAGCGCGTTAGCTTTACGCTACGGTGGCCAACAATCAACGGCGCTGCATGTGTTTTTTTGTCAGCTCCTGACATCATAAATCGTAAGACAGGTTCAGCTACTGAGTTGATTGTTGGTCACCGTAGCGTAAGGCTAACGCGCTCTGCTAGATATCGAGAGATATGGGATTCGGATCCCCAGCGGTGACCGGATAAAAAATTTTCCATTGGTATGTGTTGCTAAAACGTGGAAAGAGCGATGTCTTTGTTTATTCAATGACGCCACGTATTTGGAGGATTTTCACTTTGGATCTCGCCCCTTTGGATTTACCTGCTATGATTAATATATAGCCAGTGTCGTTATAGCCCACCAGATGGAGACGTCTCAGTAACTGAGCCCATCTTACGGATTTATGATGTCAGAAGCTGACAGAGAAACACACATAGCGCCGTGGATTCTTGGCCACCGTGGTGTAAGGCTACTGCGCTCGGCTAGATATCGAGAGATCTGAGATTCGGATCCTCAGAGGTGATCGAATAACAATTTTTCGGTTGCTATGTGTTGCTAAAACGTGAAAAGAGCGATGTCTTTGTTTATTCCTATTCGTCCTCCTTTAGCGGAAGAAATAATCGAAGAGGTGAAGCACAGACTACTGGCATACCCGAAGAAGTCACTACGACGTTTGTCACAAGATACTCTGGGTATTCTGTTTCCACCTGCCAAACAGCCGCGAAGAAAGCAATGCTTCATCCGTACTGTGCGACAGTTGTGCAAGAATTGCAAGAACCGGTTCATGAAAAGCTTGTGCCTTATACTCACTGGTTCCTGATATTTTTACTCTCAATTCCGAACATTTTGGATTTCACATGGTTCACTGACGAAGCATGGTTTCATTTGGATGGGTATGTCATTTCTGTAACCCAAAACTCCTGCATCTCGGCTACAGATAATCCACATGAATTATATAAAACCCCATTACATCCTGCAAAAGTCGGTATGGGTGTGCTGTGTCCCGGACTAGAATAATTGAACCCATTTTCTTCAGGAGCATAGTAAACTCGGCGTCATATGTGAACATTTTCAAACAATTTGTGGACCAATTAACAGATATCGATTTAACAACGGCGTATTATCAACAGGATGGAGCGACATGCCACACCTCCCGTGTGAGCATGAGTGAAATTTCCTCTTCTGTGATCGAGTGATCTCCAAAGGATTATGGCCACCTCGGTCACCCGATTTGATTCCTCCGATTTTTTCTTATGGGATATTTGAAGTGTCGTACTTACAGCAATAAGCCTCGCATGTTAGAAAGCAACATCAGTGCAGCAATACGGGCTGTTGATAAGGTCATACTGCGGAGGACCGTCGGTAATATGCATCGTCTTGTTCCAGTGTGTTAGGATGTCGGTGGAGGACATTTCCAGCATTCATTGTGAATGGTTCTACATTCCCATGAACTAAGGTACGTTGCAAACCACATGTCATGTTTCTAAGTGCAAGGTGTTGCAAAATATGAAGGATTCTTTCGGGATACTACTTAGTGAAACCCTCTGTATTTCAATAGCTGAAAACCAGCTTCAAGAAATTCATCATTTTGTCATATAAAAACACTTTAGCACATTATACTTGTGTTTTGAGATGTAGTTAAAGGTGGGGAGGGGGGTATTCTACACTTCCTCCAATGTGCGTAATTCTCGCCGTTATCAAAGTTCCAGCTGTACGTTGAATTTGCTTTATTATTACATTAATTTCTTACTTATTATATAGAAAACAATGTACAATATTTTTAGTAAATGTTTCTGAAATGAAATGTCAGGTAAGTCCGTGATTTAGATTCGTATTTAGAGTTCATATTCTCGAAATTCCTGTGTTGTCAGTTGTACATGCTTTGTTTTCTCTTTAAGGGTTTTCTAAAATTTGTACTTGTTTAATCATAAAAGCTGTGTGGAAGCTTTCATAGATGTTATTCTAGCTGTACAAAGTAAATATAATGTAAGTTGCAGTAAATATTTTTTCCTCATTTACGGGCCTCCTACAGCTGATGTTTTATATGATTTAAATACAGTCTAATCAGTATCTAACGTTTTTAAAGGGAATACCAAAAATGAATATTAAATGCGGAAATACCATTTCCGCAAACGCCCAATGGCCTTGATAGTTTACGGAGCTCTAGATCAAACTGCAACGGAAAAGAAGCTCTAAAGTTGGGCCGAAAATAATTATGGTTTTGACAAACAGAAATGTTAGACGCGGGAAATCGTTAACATCAAAACGTAAGATGCGGGTTTATTTCTTTTTTTTTCATATATCATGTATACAAGAAAAATTTGGGGATTTCAAAATGAGACGCTACATGCCGGGAATCGTTAGACCTGGGAAAAGTTAGATCGCTATTCGGCACTAACATTTCATTCATGAGTTAAGTAGGGTCACTCGTTGCTAGAGAAACGGTCTTAACATAGTTTAACATAAAGTGAAATAACGGAGTTATGCTTTCTGTCCAACTTCATATACTGTCCAGATACTTAAATTAGCAAATAAAATATCTGCTTTAGGAACGGAATGCAGCTAACAGGTATTTATTTCGGACTATCTGCCAGCATGTGCCTATTACCAATTGAGATATACCTTTTTTTTTTCTTTGAATGTCTTATGAAACAAGGTGCATTTAAATTATCTATGCGTGTCCGATCCTTTGTCTTACAGTTGCCACATCTAAAGTCGAACCCAAAAAATCCTTTTTTTTTTTTTTATCGTATTCAGGAAAACATGCCCAATAATTTTCCTTATGTTTCGTGTCTGCTTTAGGAGCTGTTACCTCTAGTTCTGAGGATGGAATTAGAAAATGTCCTCGTATTAGAAAGCGTGCTAAAGACGTTTTAGTCGTGTTTGTTTGTCAGTCCGTATTTGCACACGCTATTTGGCTTCAAAATTAGTTTCGTATCAGATAGTGTAATGAATTCCTACATTTTTCTATGTGCATACGTTCTTTTATGCACAATTATCCATGCCAGGTGGTATAAACCTAGATTTGCCTTTATCATATACACTGAGGTAACAAAAGAAAAAAAACTGGGAAGGGCGATACCATTGCAATTACATGCCACCACATCCATGCGGTACATGGTATCGTTCGCAAACGACGTATATAGAGAGGCATCTCTGCAAGCTCAAGTATTGCAGTAGGGTTCGCAGTTCAGATGGCAGCTTATCAGGATTTAAGCGATTTCGAACGTGATAACGTGATTTCAGAGATGAAGTGACCCGGGAGATGGGTCACTTAATCTCTGAAATTACCAGGAAATTTGGATTTGCACGGTCAACAGTTTCATGGGCTGCACAAACTAAGGAGGGAAAATCCAGAGTGCGAGACCGGTGTTGCCGTAGAAAAGCCGTGGACGATCGTGGACAGTGGCGTCGGGCACGCATTGTAACATCCGTCCGACGTGCAACATTGCGGCAAATCACAGCGCAATTCAATTCTAGGGAGCATCGTTCGGACAGTGCAACGTTCCCTGTGTTCTATGGGGTTTTAGAGCCACCAGTCCACCCGAACGCTATTGCTAACCCGACGACACAAGGCTGTGCGGCTCGCCCGATCTCGGGAACACCGCCATTAGACGACTGGAAACGTGTGGCTTGATCCGATGAATCGCGGTGCTAACTGGTTCGGGCAGATGGCCGACTCCGAGTGTGGCGACAACCACACGAGGCAATGGATCCCGCATGCCTACAAGGGACACTGCAGGCCTGTGGTGTTTCTGTTATGGTGCGGGGTGTTTTCAGCTGGCACGCATTAGGACCCCTCATACGTCTGCAAACCACTCTTACCGGTGGAGGCTACGTACCTATCCTTGGGGATGATTTGCACCCGCTCATGTCATGCAACCACTCCAACGGTGTGACCTCTTTCAACACGACAATGTGCCATCGCACACGTCCATAGTCGCACGATTATGGCTGAAGGAATATTCTGCGGAGTTCGGCATCCTGACTTTGGCTCGCACGTTCGCCGGGTCTAAACGCCATCTAACATATTTGGGATGCTGTTCAGCGTGCCGTCAATGCCAGGAATCCTTCAGCGGCGAATATTACGGAATTGCGGGACGCTCTTCAGGAAGCATGGTGTGTACTGTGTCCACAGTACAACTGAAAGCTCGGATAGTCTACGTCACGTGGCGTATCTGCCGTTATCCGATCGCCAGGAGGACCAACGCGAATAGAGGTATCCCAGTTCTTTCGGCACTTCAGTGTAGTGCCTCTGGTTCAAAAAACAAAGTGAAATAAAATTTCATTTTTTATAGAATAGTGGTAAAAGGATACAAATATTTTGAGTTTCCCCCATTGGGTGACAATAACATACAAATTAACTGAAAATAAAAAGTAGAAAGATAAACGGAAAAAAAAATGTCTTTTTGACAAAATATTTGAGTTGAGTTGGAATTTTCAGAAACCATCCCCGTCTTTTAGGAATAGTATGGCCACCCCGGTGGCTCCATAATCTAAGCTCTGACTAATGACCATTCGCCCGAGATGGGGGTCCGGGTTTTAATCCCGGTGAGGCATGGATGCTTCTCTTACAGAACTAGCTCTCTTCCATCCCTGGAAGCAGTGACCCTAAATTTAGGAAGAGCGACTGCTTATAGCCCATAATTTCTCCCGGTGGTTGTTAAATCTGCAAATAATTAAAAACAAGCAATAGTATGGAACTTTTGAATTACAGGTTTTCTTTATTTTCTGGGATGAAATAATTACAACTGACGCTTCGGTAAACACAATCTTCTTGTTTATTGACAAAACATTTGTGTTTCCTTGGAATTTTCAGCAGCCTTTCATGAGGTTTTAGGAATAGCGCAGAATTCTGAATTACAGGGTCTTCTTTTTTATTTTATTTTCCAGGACAAACTGCTTGCAACTGACGTGTTTGATAAAAACACTCTTGTGGAAATCATTTTTTTCTTTTGAAAAGTCTCTTTCATCTTCAATGAATCGTCGTTTTTGTTCGAAATTATTTTGGTGTTTGCATCGATAGGATTGTTTACTTCTTCATCAAAGGAGAACTAAATACGGTTATTCATGAGTAGCGAAACATTTTTTTTAGGAAAAGATGTACTTCACACTTCTATGGGCAGCTTAGCTGTGCAGGCGGCTTTCAGAAATTAGAGTGAAAAATGTCGTTTTACAGCCTTTGAAAAAGAAATTCCTCTTCATTTGAAAGATTTCCCTTTTTTTATAGTTTTGATGCTTTTTCTGGTGTCTTTGATTTCCACCTTTCAAGTTGGTATTCAATGTCCATCGCTGATTTGCTTTCTTTCCACGCATGTGAACCTAACAGGAGTATATACACCGATGAGACATTACATTATGACCATCCACAGCCTAGAGAAATGAGTGCGCCTGGAGACCGAACGGTGGAGCAGGTGAAGTTCACAAAGCAGTATACACACAACCCGAGGACCGGCTTTCGTTTAGCAGAGAGTTTGGAGTCAGAATGGGAAAATCTGCCGATTTATCGGAGTTTAATAAAGGACATATTGTGATAGCACGGCGCCTCGGAAACGGCGCCGCTCGTGGGTTGTTCTCGTGCCGCTGTAGTGAGTACGTATCAAAAGTGGTGCGCAGATGGCCAAAAGACGAACCGTCGTCCGCAGCTCATTGATACCAGAGGAGAGCAGAGACTGTTGCGCATTTTTCACAGCGACCGCAGGTCCAAGGTACGACAAATCACCCGCAGCTACAACAGTGGTGATCAGGGCAATGTGTCGCAGCACACAGTTTATCGCAGCCTTCTGCGCGTGGGCCTGCGTAGCCGAAGACCCAGCCGGGTCCCCATGCTCACTACACGTCATCACCAACAACGCATGAAATGGGCCCAAGATCATCGAGATTACACCGTGGATGATTGGAAGGAAGTGGCCTGGTCTGACGAATAGAGATTCCTGGTGTATCACGTAGACGGCCAAGCGCGGATACGCCGATTACCAACGAAGGCTATGGCATCTGGATGCACTGTTGGGCGGAAACAGCGGCGGTGTTATGCTGTGGGCGATGTTTTCTTGGGACACTTTAGGCCCCATTATCCCAATAGCACAATGCCTGACAGCTGTCAGGTATCTGAACATCTTTGCTGACCAAGTTCACCCATTCATGACAACTGTGTTCCCTGCTGGTGATGGCTATTACCAACAAGGTAATGCGCCACACCACACTGCCAGAATCGTCGAGGAGTGGTTCGAGGAACATGCTGGTGACTTTCTATTAATGCACTAGCCTCCAAATTCACCTAACATGAACCCAATCGAACATTTGCGGTTCGACTTGGAACAGCGGGTTCGCGCTAAATCACCACCACACCGAAATGTGCGGGAACTGGAGGACCTGCTGTTGACATTATGGTACCAGATACCCCAGGTTACCTATCGCCACCTCATAGAATCGATGCCTCACCGAGAGGTTGCTGTTTTGCCGGCTAAAAAGGATCCTACAGATTATTAGGTATTTAACCATAACGTAATGGCTTATCGGTGTAATCGGTTTTTCCGTCCACACCATATCTCTGCAAATATTAGTCCGATTTGAAAAATTCTTGTTGAATTGGGAAGCTTGAAATATGCGAATGATGATCCTTAATTTCGTTTTATTTTTTTACGATGTACAATTTAACCGCTAGAGTGCGTAAATGCAGATGATATCGAATTCAAAATACATTTTATTCCACATATTTGCTTCTGAACATCCGATTGAAAAAATTCTTTTACCTTTCGATTCCGATTATGTCGAAGAGTATTTTAGGTATAGTTACTTTTTCAAGTTACGCATAGATTTTCCGCTAGGAGGCGTAAAAATTAAATTGCGATTTTCCCGGTATCTCTACTTCTAAAACTCCGACTTGAAAAATCTTTTCTTCAGCAGATACAGCTCCTAATGGTGAAATCTTTTGCATATGATTTCTAATTTTTGGTAAAGAATGGTTTGGCCACCAGGGGGATTATGTGTTAATTTCTGCTTCTGATGTATTTCCCACAACATCTGAGTTTCTAAAATCTCAATTGAAAAATTTCGTTCGTGGACAGATGCCCCTCACGTGCTAAACCCTTTTGAAATACTTTCTTCTTAAAATATTGCATGGTTTCTCCGCCAGGGGACGTAGATGTATATCTTATTTTTGTCAATACCTCTGCTTCTAATGGTCCGATTTGAAAAATTCCTTCTTTGTTAGATACAGTTTCCAGTACGAAATGTTTTTCATATAATTTCAAAATTTTCAAGTAATTATAGGCTTTCCGATAGGGGGCGTTGAAGTAAATTGCGTTATCCCCGATATTTCTGCATCTCAAACTGCGATTTGAAAAATTCTTCCTGTATCGCATGCAGTTCCTGATGGGAATGTTTTGCATATAATTTCGAATATTTGAAAAAAATGGTTTGGCCACCAGGAGGCATAAGTGTTGATTTCTGCTGTTGATGTATTTGCAGCAAAATCTGAGCTCCTGAAAACTCGACTGAAAAAATTCTTTCCTGGACCGATACTGCTCGCATCGAAAAACCTTTTGAGAATATTTTCTTCTTAAAATAATGCATGTTTTTTCCTCCAGGGGGTGTACTTGCATATATTATATTTGTTGATATCTCTGCTTCTATGAGCCCGATTTAAAAAAATTCTTTGTTGGACAGCGATTCCGCTTCGAAATGTTTCTCGTATAATTTCAAATTTTTCTTAACGCACAAGTCTGCAACCAGAGTGCGTAAGTTCCCGATTCCGTTTTCAGCAATATCTGCGTGCTTAAAAACTCGATGGCAAAACTTCTTTCTTGGGTCAGATACTACTGTTTTCCATACCGGTTCCGTTGATTTTGAATAGCTTTGATAAATGTAATTCGCCTCAAAACGGATTCAAAAAGCGTGCTCAATTACACCCGAGAATTCGGTGTAATCTTTCTTGTTTTACGTATACGGAGGGGTTATCATGGTAAATGTGGAAAATTTATATATATTATAAAACAATTAATTGAAGCAAAATCTTGTACAATAGTTTATGCGTAAACACACTTCATAATAAATCAGTGAACCCGCCGTTGGCGGCGATGGCGGCCTTGATCCTTGAACGGTATCGGTCGCAGGCCTTGGAAACCTAGTCCTTGTTCATGTGGGTCATTTGGAGAATACATACTTGACGGAGTTAAGGGTGTTATGGGGATGTTTGTTTGTCACTCTTTCAACTATGCCCCACATATATATTAATGCAACGGATTGAAGTCGGGGGAGCTTTGGGCCAAACTTCTGGAAATCAGTGATAGGGCACGTTTTCTTTAAGTCGTTTCTTAGTTGCTTTGTTTGGCCTTGTGGGCTGGGGCAGATTTCTGTTGGAAGATGTAACGCCTCCCGTCAGCGACGGCGTCCATCCAGGACATCACTACATCTCTCAGCGCCTCAGTGTACACGTGTAAGTTTGCCTTTTATGCAAAACTCACAATTTTCTTCCTTTTTACAATTGGAAAGAGTTATTCCTCTTGCTAACTCCTTTTTCTCTATTTGTTTTATCATTTCAATATCCCTATGATCTAGCCTTCTGTGCATTAAATTCAATTTTTATTTTCACATGTAGTGGCCAAATTTGCCTTTTCATCTAATATTTGTAGTTTGTACAAATTATCTGGGGCATCTATTAAGCCTGTAGCTACAATAGTATCCCCATACTTAATTGTGCATTTCTTATTCTTAAATAAAACTTCAAATCCTTTTTCTGTGGCTTTTCTAACAGATAACAAATTAGTATCTTAAATCTGGAACATATAACACATCCTTTACTTCCACTTTTCGAACTTTTCCTTTTTCGATTTTGCAGTTTAAGGTTATATTTCCCTTGCCTTCTGATTTTATCTGAGAACCGTCGGCAGTAGTGATCAGCTCTGATTCACCTTTTGAAAGTTCTTTAAACAGCGTTGCATCATTTGTCATGCGACACGTTGCACCGGAATCAATTGACCAACCTTTGGATATTTTGTTGGGTTGTGACTTCGTTTCTAATGAAAAATTTTCATTTTCTCTTTTTATGTCATTTTGTTCACAATCTAATTTTGGTTTTCTTGTCTTCACGGCAATATTACTGTGAGACTCTGTATGTGGGTTTATTTTGGGTAAACTTACCAGTGATACCTTTATTTTGATTCCTTTTGTAGTGCCAACAGTCATCTTTGACATGATTCTTTCTTTTACAAAAAGTGCAAAATCTTTCTTGTTTGGAGCTGTATTTTTTCTTTTTATAACTTGTTATCAAAACAGTTGTGTGATCGGTGTGTGCCTGTGAGTTTTCTTTCCTTCTATTAGATTCATCTATCACTTTACATTTGATAAACTCAAGTGTTAAATCTTCTTCCTGTCTTGCTTGTAATGCAGTAACTAAATTTTCATAGGTACTTGGTAAACTATTTAGTAAGATATCCCCCAAATGTGTGTCTCCGAATTCTTCTCCTTATGCTTTAAGCTTGTGAACTATTTCCAGCATTCTATTTACATGCTCTTGCATAGTTGATCCATTTTCTTGAAAACGTAAACAATACAGTTTTCTAAGCAAATACAATTTACTACTTTCTCTTTCGTAAACCATTTTCAAAGCATTCCACATTTCGGAACTTGTTCGCTTATCGCGTACGTGAATAATTTGATCATCAGACACGCAAAGTGTTATAGTAGCTTTAGCCAGTTTGTCATTCCTCAACCATGCATCACACTTTTCTTCTGGAATTGGCTCTGAAACAATTTTCCATAAATTATCTTTAATAAGAATCATTTCCGTTCTTACTTTCCAAATTTAATAATTAAAATTATCTAACTTTGTTATGCTGTACATGCCGCTTAATGTGAATGACGCCATTTTGTTCCGCTTTCGAGTTTGGAATGAGGAACTACGTAGTAACAAATACGCCTTTAATCGAACACTCTACTCAAATGCTTGATGAATTTGACGACATTTGCTTTTAATCTTCCTGACAGCAGTGAGATTTCAGTCTCATAATCAAGATTGTTAGTTATTTCTAAATAAATAAAATCTATAATTGATGATAGCCATTTATGTAACGCAGTACGCCACTTAACAGCTGAAGAAGATCTATCCTTTAGTAATCACAGAAAAAATGGATTAAACACTTGAATGACAACACACTAATATTTATTGTACATCTCCACAAAAAGGTAATAACTCACTATTCCAACACACACACACCCTCTATATATCACTGACGTTGTTGTTCAGTCAAAGATCAACCACTTAGATTACTAACCGACGTGAGCAGCAAAAAGGGATCTTTGGCAACGCTCGCTAGAGCAAACAAATAAAAAAGTTTCGAGCAGCGCCACCTGCAATTCTGTTAAATGTGCGCTGAGGCTTCTGGTTCAAATGTCGAGTAACTCTGACAGTCATATTTCTTATAATAATTTCTAGCAATAATGACCATTTCAAACGCCTATATCTCGGCCATTATTGGGCAAAATATTTTCCAAACTCAGATTTGGGAGTTTCACTACCATACGTATCTGTGGAAAAAAATTCAAAAAAAAAAAAATCTGTTACTATGGTGCAACAAGTTTTTCTTATAATGGGTGTCTTCACGTATAATGACCTTGCGGCAAGTTACCAAAGTCATACAACAGTAGTGGAGGCTGGAAACCACGAAAGACCACACGTGCATTTTTTTTTTTTTTTTGCTTGCTTTTTTTTTTTTGGATTTGAAAAAAACCTTCAATCAAAAAAAAAAAAAAATGCACGTCACGGTTGTTTTAACGACCACCGTAACGTGCGTTCCTCCGCAGTGTGCATGTGGCCAGGAATTACACGTCAATTTTTTTTTGTTAAGAGTCTCTTCGTAATGAACAATCTTGAGGGGTAATTCAAGGTTTAAAGTTCTGGTTTGGACTTTGGAGTAGAATTATTTTGTGTGTGCAAAAGTTCTACCCGTTTTTGTAATAAATGCAAATTGCGATCGTAAAGCTAAAGTTCCCTAATTAGCTGAAGTTCCCTAATGCAAAAACTCGTAAAGCTGAAGTTCCCTAATTAGCCGGTTGTGGCTGTTCATCTTTAAGGCGTCCCAACCACAGACAGAACGACGACATGCAATGCTCAGCAACGATTACCACTTTATATCCCTTTGGACTGATTGCAGTGCGAGGCTTGACTAGTTTAAACACGTGACATACCCGCCGCAGCACATTCGTTTTTTTTTTTTTTTTTTTTTTTTTGGATGGAGATTTAATGACCACAGTGAGCAACTCAGTGGGCTATAAGCAGTCGCCCGTAACTAATTTAGTGCCACTGGCTCCAGGGAAGGGAGAGAGAGCCAGTGCCGGAAGACAAGCACGACATCCATGCCTCACCGGGATTCGAGCCCAGACTCAACTCGGACGAATGGTCATAAAATGCGTTTATGCAAATATTGCAAAACTTTCGACTCACCCTGTGTACTTTATTGTTTAAAAATAAAAATTTCCATTCCTGATTGAAATGATTTTGATGTGTGTACTAAGTATCTGAATTACTGTTACTAAGTATCTGAATTACTGTTGGAAAACTGCTTTGTACGTTTTAGTGATTTTCAGTCGGACCTTAATATCTGGAAAAACTGATGTTATTATAATTGACCAATTAGAGAGAGAAACACAGGCGTTTGTTTACTTATAAACAACGTTCGAAAGTTAAAAATGCTAAAATATTCAACGAAATTTGTTTGAAAATGTACTTGTTAAACCACAGCACAAGAAAGATATACATATATTGCGATTTTTTTAATCATCAGAAATGATTTAATTACTCATTCTTGCTAAGCTTTGTAAAATGCTCAGAGGAGTGCATGTCAGAAAACGTTTCTTGTCATTTCTTTGGACGAGGGTGCAGTTAATCACCATCATGGGTAGGCTAGTAATTGTTTCTCCCCCAGTTTTAGGTGTTTTTCTGTTTTTCGCGAATATCAAATACATCCGCAAATTTCAGATTTTTTTCCCTATTTGTGCCTAATTTCTATTATAATTTTTAAATTTTTCATATTTAAATAATTTTTGTAATACCTTCATTAGAATTTACGCAAAAAATCTGTGTTGGTAAATTGCGGCGAGAGCCAAGGGTAGTCTCTAACCCCATAGCTAAATTGAGGCTTTAGTTAAGGGAAGGGTAGATGACAGCGACTTAGGATTTACCCGCAACATATAAACAAAGACATCACTCTTTCCACGTTCTATCATCACATAGAAACCGAAAAATTGTTATCCGGTCATTGCAGGGAATCCGAAATCCCAGATCTCTCGAATTCTAGCCTAGCGCGTTAGCCTTACGCTACGGTGGCCAACAATCAACGGCGCTATGTGTGTTTTTATGTCAGCTTCTGACATCATAAATCCGTAAGATAGGCTCAGCTACTGAGTTGATTGTTTGCCACTGTAGAGTAAGGTTAACGTGTTCGGCTAGATATCGAGAAATCTGGGGATCCCCAGCTGTGACCGAATAACAATTTTTATGTGTTTTTTTTTTTTTTATTATTGGAGGTTTAACGACCACCGTGAGCAACTCAATGGGCTATAAGCAGTCGGCCGTCCCTAATTTAGGGTCACTGGTTCCAGGGAAGGGAGAGAGCCAGTGCCGTAAGACAAACATAACATCCATGCCTCACCGGGATTCGAACCCGGACCCCGTTCGGACGAATGATCAGAGGCCATCGCTTAGACCACTGCGCCACCGGGGCGGCAATTTTTAGGTTGCTATGTGTTGATAAAACGTGGAAAGAGCGATGTTTTTGTTAATTCACTGACGCCAGGTATTTGGAGGATTTTTACTTTTACCCGCAACTCCATAGGTAAATTGCAGCTAGAGCTTACGGGAAGGGAAGTCAAAACACATAATATCCTACGTCTTTATAGTAATGAAAATCAACTAATATTTACAAGTTAAATATCTGTTTATATGGTTGCTATAAGACGAATAAAAAAACTTTTGCCTTTCCAATACTAAAGTGAGAAAAATGAAGTAACGCGCTGTCATCACATATACAAAACTTGAATATGCATACTTTATTATGCTTTACAGGAAAGCTAAATATAGATCATTTCATTTCTCTTTCAGGAGTCAACCTCAGCTTACCCAAAAATTAATATTAAAAAAAACTGTGATGCTAATTGCACCAATTCAAGTCTAGTTATACTTCCTCCTCTATAATCGCTTATTTCCTAAGACAACATTTCTTTCCTTTGCATGGCAGTTTTGGATTCCCTTCTCCGAGAGACATCACCTGAGCTTTGGATTTTAATATATGTTTGAGTTTGAAAAAGTTTCAGAACTTCTATAAAATTATATAAGCTGGGATGAAGATGATAAAAATGAGTATTAAACCGAGCATGAAAAGACTGGCATGCATTCGTTGTGTGTTCTATTGATGACTGGCATTCAGCATTTTTTTTAACGCTGTTACCGCGGAATTTTCTATCCAGAATTTTCTTCCACAGCAGCGTTTATCTTTGACGGACGATCAGAAATATCCCGTTCAGCTTTTCGCCGCAATTTTCTTGTAGGGTTGCAATGACTTAGTACAGCTAATGACTAAAGAGGATTGTTTAGCCGCAATTTACCTACACCACGAAAAAATATGCCGCAAAGTATTGGGTGTGTGAATAAGTTCTACCCGTTTTTGTAGGCTACAAAGAAAGCAGGATACGATTAAGTGAATCCCACGCCGGAAAAACTCCTGTGTTTTAGAGCCAAAACAGTCATGCAAAGCCGTTTACACATCGTCCACATCATCGGAGGTTTGGAGAGAGAGAAGGCGTTCTGCAACGATCGAGAAAGGTGGTAGTCCGTAGGTGCCAGGTCAGGGGAATACGCCGGGTGAGGTAAAACTTCCCAAACAAAGTCCAGTAATTTTTGCCGAGTGATTAACACAGTATGAGGTCTGACGTTATCATGATGAAAGATCACGCCTTTGCGATTGACGAGTGCTGGCCGCTTCGATGTCAGTTGTTCTCGCAATCTGTCCAACTGTCGGCAGTAGAGGTCAGCATTTATCGTTCGGTTCGGTGCCAACACCTCCCAGTGGATTATTCCCTGGACATCCCATCAAACACTCAACAAAACGTTTTTGGGATGCAGTCCTCCGTTTCAGGTCGATGGATCAGGCTCCGCACTTTGGCACACAGTCCGTTGACGCTGTACATTACGATACAGTACCCATTTCTCATCGCCCGTTATAATTCTTCCCCAAAACGGTTCATTTCTGTGACTGGAAACCAAAGAAACACAGGTATGGATTTTCTCCTCTCGTTGCTTTGCAGAAATCTGGTGCGGAACTAATTATCGAAATTGGTGATGAACCCAAGCGCACGCATCGTTTTTTCGACTGTTGTTTTGCGTACCGACAACACTTCCGCTAATTCCTGAACGGTTGAATGTGGGTCAATTGTTATGGCTTGGTCCACATTCTCGTCAGAAACCACGGATGGACGGTCCAGGATGTGGTTGATCTTTACAGCTTCTGTCTCCGTCCCGTAATTTCCGAAACCAACGGCAGCATGTGCTATCATCAACTGAATCCTCCCCATATACTTGACACATGTTGCGGCAAGCCGCGGCTGCAGTACTGCCTCTATCGAACTCGTAAGTAAACAATGTCTAATGTGCTCCTTATCGCATGCCATGTAACACCGTCCGTGATTTCCGTTACGAATGACTGACTCGGACAAACCGAGTGCCTCTATATGCTCTATTGATCCACGCTTTATTGGCCGAAAATTCGGCATCGGAGCGTCATCTGCCAAAACGCTGCTCAAGCAACACGAAACATTTGTCATGAGAAAGGGGAAGGTTACATGGACCACAGCAGCGCAACCAGATAGTTCAAGGAATTTCACTCAGGTGACAGAAATCTCGACGATCAGCCAAGGTCAGGTAGGCCGCGAACCGTGGATTCGGAGGCCGTGCGCCAGGCCGTGGAGGCAAATCCGACAACCAGCACTCGGAGTTTATCAGGCGAGCTGGGTATATCACAGACCATCGTGATTAGTCATCTTCAGGACCTCGGCAAGGTCTACAGGAACTGCCGCATTGTCCCTGACTAACTGACGCCAGCTAAAGCAAACCGCCGAGTGGAAGTGTGCACGAAACTCCTAGAAAAGCCGCGCGGTGTACGTTTCATCAAGAGAATTGTTACGTGCGATGAAAAGTGGGTCTATTTATTTCCGTAATCCTAACACACAACGACAGTGGTTGAGCCCGGGCCAGCTTCCTGAACCTGTTGCCAAACGTGGGCGCTTCGAACACAAGGTGATACTCTGCGTCTGGTGGAATTTCGAGGGGATAATCCATTACGAATTTGTTCCAGACGATCGGACCATCAAAGCCAATCTCTACTCTGAACAGCTGGAGCGGATGTATGCCGTTTTGGAGGAGAAGTACCCAGCACTGGTGAAGAGAAAGCGCGCTCTCCTACAGCATTACAACACTCGGCCTCATACAGCGCGAACGACCCGTGGAAAACTCCAGGAACTTGAGGGAATCGAACTGATACTTCACCCAGCATATATAGTCCGGACCTTGCCTTGTCGGAATATTACCTGTTCTGGTCTAAGGCCCAGTTCCTTCGGGGGAGGCACTTCAACAACCATGATGAAGTGGCAGCTGGGGTGAAGGAGTTCTACGCCTCGAAGGACAAGGACTGGTACCGCTGGGGAATCGAAGAACTGGCAGACATACGGCTAAAGACGGTGCAACACGATGGCTTGTACTTTGAATGCTAGTCAGCTTTCGTCGTAAAGATACGTGTGAAGACACAAATTGATCCAAATATTGCAAAACTTTCGACTCACCCTATGTATTTGTCGTATCAATCACTAGTGTTGGATTCGATTCCTGGGTTAGACGTGAGCTCTCTCTTTGATTTTCGGTTCTGGGCCGCGGGTGGCCTAGCGGGTAGCGTTCGTGACTGCCATGGAGATAACCTCAGGTTCGATCCTGGGCAGGTACGAACGTTCGAACCACTAAATACTCGCCGTACGTCGGATGGGCACGTTAAGCCGTCGGATCCCGGGTACTGGCCCCCGGTAATAAATAAGGGCGTCTTCCTCCCCCTTTCTACCTCGCTTCCGTGTCATTTTCCTATCGGGCAATCTAGCCCAAATCTTCTAGCTTCCTATTTCTACGGGTTGGTCAGACACTCCCTTCCTAAAATCCTCTGCATATGATCTGATCTGATTTTCTGTTCTGAAACTCTCCCTTTCCTGGAGGTAGTAACCGTGAATTAAAGATAAAAGCCGCCTCGGGATTTGTGAAAGATCCACAGGGCTTCATGAAATCAGCTATAAAAATGATAGCTATTCAAAGAATAAAACGAATGAGATTAAAAGGATTTTTTTCTGAAAAAATAGACTGATTTATTGGTGTTCCTATTTGCCTGGAAATCTGTGTTTGTTCATCGCAAATCAAGATATTCGTTGTTACCAGTAGCGATTGGTGTTTACTTAGTAGCATATCGTTTGCAGACACATCATCACAAAGAGAACTTATTCACCATGTGCTGCTTTCGGAAGATGTATAGAAAAACCAAGTGGCAGGCTGACCAAGTTCTCATTTACGTTATCTTCAGCGTTGACGTCTATTGATCTTTATATCGCCGTTGGTTAGCTGAAAGGAGCCTGTTCCCCTTTGCCGTTAGGGTATGTTATCACCATTACGTCGGGGACTCTGTGACATTGATTCTACCACTAATAAACTACCCGTCTGTATTAAACTTCCAGAGAAACGACCTCCTCACATTGCTGAAGGGTCGGCTCATAACGTCACTTCTTCATAGCTTTTCGAGGATGTGGAATAACAGAAATGATATGTGGCCATCTTAATAAACGACAGCTGCTTTTCTTAGCACGAATACATATTAACGTGCCCAAATATAAGGTTATTAATTATTTTGTCACCTTCATTCAAAAATTTCGGCTGGTGATTAATAACTCCGTCAAAAGCCAAGTTATTAATTTTGTTTCCTTTTTAGCAGAAACTTCGGTTATTAAATAATAAAGTATTTCAGAACTAAGTTCAGACGCGCTAAAATAAAACAAAAGACAATTTTTGCAAATAGAGAGCAGGGGGAATGCAAATCATAAAACCATGTGATTGAAAGCTACTTTTTAAAAGTTGCTAGCTACTGCTACAACTATATTATTGACAAAGTAGCTTGCCACAATACTTTTTTCTGAAACTACTTTCGCTCCTATTTTACGACTACTTGAAAAGTGCATGTTTTGAGTATATTTTTATATGCACTGAATCCCCAAAATTCATGGGATAGCAGTATGCAAATTTTTAACTGGCGATGCCGTCCAAGGGCTGCGAAGCACGCCACGATTTTTGTTTTTATCACTTGCGAGGTGTAATCTCGTGAATCAGGTTGAACAGCATCCAGTGGGATTGTGGTAAGCCGACCTGAATTATGGAAGTTTGAACGAGGCATGGTAGTGGGAGCCAGACGGATGGGACATTCAATTTCCGAAGTTGTGCGAACATTCAACATTCCTCGAGCCACGGTGTCACGTGTGTCCCGAGAATACTTCAAGGAAGACATTACCACCCACCGTGTCCCCGCACGGGGATAACTGGTTTTCCAGTTATTTGGGGAGCGGCGCCCCCACGGCCCGAGCTCACCTTGTGACGGAGTACTTTTCGTTTACTCTTGAACGATACCATCACCGAAGGGACAGCTGTTCATCCAGCTGATGGGGGATGGCGTCCCCACGGCCCGAGCCGATTTTCTCTTATTGTTTTGCTTTTTTCGTCTTAAGTTCATATAATGACATGTACCCGCCTCAGTTGTAGGCTGCTGAAGTTGTGATGAGGCGCCAGCTCCGGGTTTTTGTTCCTCGTTCACTTCCCTGTCTTTTCTCTTTTCTGTTATATTTTCTGTTTTTCCGGAGCTGGTTAGCTTAGACCTACCTGCATGTTTGCCGTGTGCGGTGACCCGTACAGGTGGAAATGAGGATGCTGGAGGCTGAGGTGTTTGGGGGCCGGGTTGTAGTGTCTCCAGAGGCCAACACTCCTCTTTGCCCTCTGCTTCACCCTAAACGGGAGGCTGGGAGCTAACCCACTCCTGGTCAGGAAGTCTGTGGCCGGGTTGCGTCCAGACTTCTAGCGGCTTGTCGTTCTGTTCGGCTGGGTGAGTTGGGGGGTAGGGTGGGCATGCCAAAGGGGTGTTCTCCGGGCACGGGAAAGTCTGGGTGCACGCTGAGCGTGTGTCTGCCCTACCAACTTGCTATATCCGCTGACTATCCCTAGAGCCGTGTCCTGCGTCCTCTTGGGCTTGCGGACCTCCGGCTCTCCCTCGTTGGGCTCGGTAGTGGGTGGGGAGGTCGGCGGATGAATCTTTTCTCTTCTTAATGGCAAACAAAAGTGTTTCCCATGCTGTTCCTTTGAAGCGCCGTGTGGAGGATGGGTCGCCCTCCTCCACTAAGAAACTACTCAGTTCCAACTGCAACGCTCTGTTTCTTCTTATTCATTCTGTTGATCCAGCACAATCCCTCGGTTCGAAGAGTCCTTTCTGGATTAATAAGGCTCTTCAGGCCGTTGCGGGCTCACCTAAGAGTGTCAAGAAGCTCCCGTCAGGGGATCTTCTTGTGGAGACTTCCAATCCTCGTCACAGTGCCACCTTGCTGGAGACGACCGTTCTGCTGGACGTTCCAGTCCAAATATCTCCCCATGGTTACCTCAATTCCTCTCGCGGTGTTATCAACTCCCGCGACCTGCTGGAATGCAGCGATGAGGAATTGCTGGAAGAACTTGGGGAACAACATGTCACTGGGGTTCGCCGCATTCTTTTCCGGCGGGATGGGAAGTCTATTCCCTCCCGGAACATCGTGCTCACTTTTGACTCCCCTACCCTGCCGACTTCCATCAAGGCGGGGTATTTGCGGCTCGATGTTCGCCCGTACATTCCGAACCCCTTGAGATGTTTCAAGTGCCAGCATTACGGTCACTCCCAGCAGTCTTGCCGTAATGTAGCGAAGTGTGGACGCTGTGGGTCGCCTGAACACTCTTTGGCGGACTGCTCCGCTGAGGCGGATCATTGTGTCAATTGCGAGGGTTCTCACCCGGCTTCTTCTAAGCAGTGCCCAAAGTGGATCGAGGAGCAGGCTATCCAACGCCTGAAGACGACAGAACATCTGTCTTATCCTGAAGCCAGACGGCGGATAGCTCCTCTACCAACAGGCCGGCGCTCCTATGCATCGGTTGTGGTCCAGAAGGCTACTGTTGCGGTGCAGACTGATGTGTCCCTCCCAGCGCGGTGTCCTTATGATTTTGGGGACATCGTTGCTGCCGGAATGGAGGCTCTGAAGTCTCGCCGCATTGAATCCAAGGCGCCATCAACATCGACGCCTAAAACATCCTCTGTGCAGACAACATCCTCTGCCAGCACTGGGACACAGTCCCAGGGCGCATCTAGGAAGAAGCCGGCAAAGGTGAAACCAGGATCGTCCCCCTCGAAACAGAGCGGGGTAACACCACAAAGACCCCCGGTAGCGCGGCCCTGTGTGAGTAAGCACAGCCCTGTGTTGCCTCCGGACATTGCAGATGGTCAGGAGCTGATGGACGACTCGGAGACATTCTAGTCGTCTGTCATTTTCGTTTTTCATCCTTTCCTTTTATTTTTCATTATGGCTACGCTCGTTCAGTGGAATTGCCGAGGTCTGCGACCTAGAATTGATGATCTGAAAGGCTTACTGTCTTCGCACACACCTGTGTGCGTTTGCCTCCAGGAAACTAAGCTTCGAACAACGGACACTTTTCCGCTGCGCAGATATTCCATTTTCCGCAAAGATCATGAGGAAGGTGTCATCGCCTGCGGAGGAGTGGCCGTTGTTGTTCCTCATGGTATTCCTGTCACTGCAGTTGTCCTTCGGACATCTTTGCAGGCAGTGGCAGTGAGACTGTCTGTGAACACACTGTTCACATTGTGTTCCATTTACATGCCACCGAATGCAGCAGTGAGCCTTTCGGATCTGGAAGATTTAGTCGACCAGCTGCCGCCTCCTTTCTTCATCTTCGGAGATTTCAATGCACACAATCCGTTGTGGGGCTCTACCACTCGTGACTCCAGGGGCCGTGTTGTTGAGTCCCTTCTCTCCAACACGTCCCTCTGTCTCCACAACACCGGGGCAGTCACTTATTTTCATGAACCCACCCGCTCGTACTCAGCCATTGATCTGTCCTTGGGTTCGCCATCGTTATATCCTGACTGGTCCTGGAGCGTGTCTGATGATCCCCTTGGCAGTGATCATTTTCCCATCTTTCTCCGTCTAGCAGGTGACGGGTACCGTCATCCTACTCGCCCTGCTAGATGGGCTATCGATCGCGCCAAGTGGGACTCATTCACGGCTTCAGCGACCATTACTCCAGACATGGTGACCTCGGGTACGATCGATGAAGCTGTTGCGGCGGTTACGGATTGTATTGTGCTCGCGGCAGACTTTACCATCCCTAAGTCTTCGACTAAACTTCCACGTTGTCCGCGACCTTGGTGGAATTCCACTTGCAAGGCAGCTCGTCAGGCCCAACATCGGGCTTGGGGTAGGTTTCGTCGGTACCCCACCGACGCGAACCTACTTGCTTTCAAGAGAGCCAAATCTTACGCGCGTTTGGTCCGTCGTCGTAGCCAACGGGAATCTTGGATACGATACGTATCCGGGATTAACACCACTACCAGCTCTAAGATCGTTTGGGACAGGATCCGCAAGATTCGGGGTAGGTACCCTTCTGGGGAAATCTCCATTCTTGAGAGTGGTGGAGGAACGGTTGCTGACGCTCAGGGTATTGCTGACTGTCTGGGCGCCGCATTTTCTTCGGTGTCCAGCAGCCGCAATTACGCTGCTTCGTTCCGGCAGGTACAGCCGCGGCTTGAACGGTCCAAGGTTTCCTTTGGCCCGTTTTCCGCTGCCGATTATAACAGCCCGCTGACTGCCGTCGAACTGAAGATTGCCCTGAATCGGTCCGGCCGAACATCTGTCGGACCGGACAACATCCATTATGACATGCTGAAGCACCTTTCTCCGTCCTCTCTTGAATGTCTGCTGGTCCTGTTTAACAGGATATGGCACGAGCGTGACTTTCCCGAATCTTGGCGCACTGCCATTGTCGTTCCTGTTCTCAAACCTGGTAAAGATCCCGCTAACCCGTTGAACTACCGACCAATTGCTATGACGAGCTGCCTCTGCAAAGTTCTAGAGCGCATCATCAATTTTCGTTTCGTTTTTTATTTGGAATCACGTCACCTTTCGCCTCATCAGAGTGGTTTTCGGAAATTCCGTTCCACCTCCGATCATCATCTTCGCCTTGAGACATCTGTCCGGGAGGCGTTTGTCCGGCGTCAGCACATGGTCTCCGTGTTCTTCGACATGGAAAAAGCTTACGATCGAACCTGGAGATACGGCATTCTCCGTGATCTGCGTGACTGCGGATTGCGGGGAAATTTGCCGACCTTCATTGCCGGATTTCTCCAGAACCGGATGTTCCGTGTGCGCGTCGGATCGACCCTCTCTGCGTTATACCCACAAGAGCAGGGTGTCCCTCAAGGCTCCATTCTTTCTGTGACATTGTTCATCCTTCGTGTAAATCATATTTTCACTCTACTTCCTCCGTCGGTTCGT
The DNA here is from genome assembly GCA_039090855.1 of Macrothele yani. Lineage (NCBI taxonomy): Eukaryota > Metazoa > Arthropoda > Arachnida > Araneae > Macrothelidae > Macrothele > Macrothele yani. The sequence goes on from CM077012.1 coordinate 14,493,586, forward strand.
GGCTCCATGTACGTGGATGATCTGCAGATCTCTTGCGCATCTGTCAACATGCGCACCATTGAGCGGCAGCTGCAGTCGGCCATTAATAAGATCTCTACCTGGGCCTCCCACAATGGATTTGGCTTCTCGACCCAGAAGACCGTTTGCGTGCATTTTTGCCGCAAACGGGGTCTTCACCCAGACCCTAACCTCCGTCTGGGGTGTTCAACCATCCCTGTGGTGTCAGAAGTCATGTTCCTTGGGCTAACATTTGACCGAGCACTCACCTTCCGACCTCACATCCAGTCTTTAAAGGTGAAGTGCACGAAGTCCTTGAGTATCCTGAAGGTCCTCTCTCGAACATCTTGGGGGGCCGACAGGTGCTCAATGCTTCGCATTTACCATTCTCTGATTCGGTCAAAGTTAGACTTCGGTTGCATAACGTACGGTTCGGCACGTCCTTCCGTGTTGCGGCCTCTGGATCCTGTCCATCACCAGGCTCTGCGGCTATGCACTGGTGCTTTCCGTACCTCTCCCGTGCATAGCCTGTATGTCGAGGCCTATGAACCGCCGTTGTGCATCCGACGTAAGCAGCTGTCTCTTCAATTCTTCACCAAGTTGAAGTCTCTTCCTGATCATCCACTGCATGGCTCCATTTTCCAACCACAATGTGTCCGCCTATTCTCACACCGGCCTTCCTGTGTTCCGACGTTTGGGATTCGGTTGTCGACCTTGGTGCGCGATGCTGGTCTAGACTTGTCAAGGATTGGTTTGACCCGGTTCTACAATGAACCGCCTTGGCAGCCGGTTCAAGCAACGGCTGACCTTTCCCTTTGTGTGTGGCCAAAGTCTTCCACTCCTGCTCTGGTGTACCAGCAGCTCTTTGCCGAGATACTGTCTCTCTTCCCGGATTTTGTGCCTGTATTTACTGACGGGTCGAAATCCGGTGAGGTTGTTGGATCCGCATTCGTGTGTGGCGATGCCTCCCATGCTGAGAGGCTTCCGCCTGAATCCACCGTCTTTTCGGCAGAGATGCGTGCGGTACACCTCGCTTTGTGTCACATACAGTCTAGATCTCATCGTCGCGCTTTGATTTGCTCCGATTCCCAGTCCGTCATCCAAGTTTTATCTTCTCCGGAGGACACGGACTCTCCTGTCATCCGTGATGTCCGTCGTCTTCTTGGAACTTTGGAAGGTGCTGGATTCCTGGTCCGATTCTGTTGGGTTCCTGGCCATGTTGGGATCCGGGGTAACGAGCTGGCAGATCTATCTGCCAGGTCTGTTTCCTCCATGTCGCCAGCTCGGCTGTCACTGTCTTTCCGAGATTATCGGCCTTTGATCCGGGAATTTGTTCTGGATGAGTGGCAGTCCCTGTGGTCTCAGCAGGGCAGCAATAAACTCTATGCCATCAAACCACAGATCGGACTATGGAAGTCTAGTTTGCGGAAGAACCGTCGTGAGGAAGTTGTTCTTGCACGTCTCCGCATTGGGCACTGTCGTTTTACTCACCGCTTTTTGCTGTGTGGCGAGAGTGTCCCGGTGTGTGAGGCGTGCGACTGTCGTCTCACTGTCCTTCATGTTTTGTGTACTTGTGTTCGGTTTTGTGCTCATCGTTTTCGTCATTTTCACTCTCATCTGTTGGACGAAGGAGCAGCTACGCTGCAAACCATTATTGGCGAAGCCTGCGACGTTAAAGCAGTGTTTTCGTTTTTACAAGATATTGACTTTTTTAAACTTATCTAGATTTTAACTTGTTCACTATCATTTTTCATTTTTACCACATCAGCCTGTTTTTAACCTTGTGTACGTTTTTTATTGATTTAGTTTTGTTTTGATGTCTTTTGTTTGGCGCTCTTTGGCCAACCTTGGCCCTTGCGCCATTAACATCAATTAACCAACCAACCAACCACCCACCGTGTACAGCGCAGTGGCCGACTATGGGTACTGAATGACCGTGACCAGCGGCATCTGACTAGGATTGTCCATGCTAACAGACAAGAGACACTGGCTCAAATAACATTCAATGCAAGAGGTACCAAAGACATATCCATCAGGCCAGTGCAACGTAATTTAGCCCCCATGGGGTATGGGAGCAGTAGACCCATAACAGATTGCCTTTAACACTACAACATCGTACACGGCGCCTCACCTGGGCTCGTGAACAGAGTAACTGGACCTTGGAAGACTGGCAACTTTTAGCGTGTTCCGATGAGTCACGCTACCAGTTGTTACGAGCTGATGGTAGGGTTCGGGTGTGGCGCACACCCCACGAGGCCATGGATCCAAGCTGTCAACAAGACACTGTGCAAGCTGGTGATGGTTACATACATATGTCGGGTGTCTTTACGTGGCACAGTTTGGGTTCTCTGGCCCTCGTAAACAGGTCATTAACCGGTTATCGCCTTGTTGCTCTGCTGGATGACCATTTGCAGCCCATGGACTTCATGTACCCCAACAACGAATGAGACTTTCCAGGCGGACAATGCACCATGTCATCGTGCTCGTGTTGTCCAAAATTGGTCCGAGGAGCATTCTGGACAGTTTCGACGGATGGTGAGGCCACCACGTTCGCCCGACATGAACCCAATAGAGTTCTTATGGGACGTGGTGAAAAGGTACATTCGCACCCAAGATTCTGCACCTACAAATACCAGGGAACTGTGGGCGGCAGTTCAAATGGCATGGTTCAACATCTATCTAGAAGTCTTCCGGCCACTTGTGGAATCGATGACACGTCAAGTTGCTGCACTTCGCCGGGCTAGAGGAGGTCCTACGCGACCCTAGGTACGTATCCCATGACTTCTGGCACTTCAGTATATATGGTATTAAGAGCAAATTGGTGAATTCACAAACAATTTATCTTTGTATTGGGCGAGTTAACGACCACAGTTAGCAACTCTCTAAGGGCTATAAGCAATCGCACGTCCCTAATTTCGCGCCACTGGTTCCAGTAAAGGGACAGAGATAGTGCCGTAAGACAAGCTCACCACCCATGCCTCATCCAGGACTCTAATCCTGGCCCGCTCGGAAGAGCGATCGAAGCCAGCGCTTCGGCCACTACACCACACGGGAGCGGCTATCTTCGTATTTACCTCAGCTCTGACCATCATATGTAACACATTTTAATATGCAGTAAAAGCTCTTTAACGGACACTTCCGAATACCGAACACCTCCATTTAGCGAACAGTTTTGTAATCTCCAGTCCCGAAGTGTACACTGTTCTGCATATTGTATTTACCTCCAAATAGCAGACCCTCCGTACAATAGACAGTGATCTTTGGTCATGAGACAGTTCAAAAGATTAACGTTCAAGGAAACACAATCGGCAAATTTCTGCCGCAAAGATTTTGTTTACATTCTTATGACAGAAATAAGGTACTCTTTGTCTGTCAGATCTCCATTACAAAAACTACTGGTCTGTGATTTTATTATGGACAGTCTTTTTTTAGAAGTGGGCAAAACAACTTCTTTCAAACAAAATTAGATATTCGTTGTCAACCCAGAAGAGGATTCAGATGCCATTTTGTAACTAATCTTTTTTTTTTTTTTTTGATTGGTGGTTTAAAGACCACCGTGAGCAACTCAGTGGGCTATAAGCAGTCGCCTGTCCCTAATTTAGGGTCACTGGTTCCCGGGAAGGGAAAGAGCCAGTGCCGTAAGACAAACACAACATCCATGCCTCACCGGGATTCAAACCCGGACCCTTTTCGGACGAATGATCCGAGGCCATCACTTAGACCACTAATTACGTGTATAAAAAATGAAGGAAATGCAAAAGATTTCATTGCGATCGATGAAGATCTATGTATCGAAGAGACAACGAACTACGTGCGCGAGTTCATTGCTTTGAAAACATTGAAAAAAAATTATTTTATTGAGAAACCATCTGATGCAGTTGTAGAAGTGGTGCGCGATTTTTTAAAGACGCTGTAAAGTGTAGTGAAGATTTTTTTATCTTTTTTATAAGCAAAGGGGGATGCGGAGATATTTGCATTATTGAATTTAAAATTTCATTTTGAAAAACATCATACGAATGCCCGACTGATTTATTTAAATAATGAACGGCAAGTACGTGCGTTTTAAGATTCATGGTGTAACATATATTGAAAAAAATAAGTGGTGTGAATTCACGGAGAATTTCTGAAAATAATGTGCAGCAAAGTTGCCTGTAGGTGTCCGTCTTTAGAAGCGCCCGTTTAACTTCCGTATTTTCAGATTTTCCATAGTCAGAAATACCGTTTATTACAGAAAATTCCATTTCAGGTTTTTCCGTATTTAAACTGAAATTCTGCAAAATCGACGACCTGCATTATACAGCCCTTACCACAGATAATCCTTTCGCTGCAATTAGGATCGAAACCCCGTTGTTTAGTTTGGTTCAACAGGTAAAGCACGCCTTTAACCACTGATCAACAAACGCTCGAAAATCTGAATCGCGTACATCGTAAAACAAATTGCGCGACGATGAATTTTTTTTTTTTTTTTTGTCATTCATGCGAGTGATTTAGTCATTTTATTTCTTGTTGGAGCTTATCATTTTTCTGAATAGGTTTGCAATATTTTTTTTTCTGTAGGAGGACTTTTCACAAATTAAGCATTTTTCATCGTGCAAATGCTTTGCAACTTGATTTTTTTAAACTGACAATGACTTTCAGTTATCTTTAAAAAAGGTTTTGAAATGTACTTTTTATAGTATTATTTCACAAAAAAAACCTCCTAAATATAAAATTTACTCTTGATAACTATAATAGCTTTTGCCTTAAGTTGTCCAAAGACTGATACATAGACATCGTATAATCATCTGTTCAATAAGTTAAGTACCTGGTATCTAACAGTAACACAATATACAGTATAATAAATAGCTGCGCAAAATAGGGGAAAGGAGAAGAAATATCCTGTTCCACAATAAACAAAATTCAGGCGATATGCTATCCACAATATCCGATCTGGCTACGGAACTTCAAAATTCGACAGACGATTGAAATTTAAAAGTTTAATCAAACCTCAAGTATTCTCACCAATCGCTCCTATTACCGGTAATTTCTTGTCATGCGAATACGGAAAAGTAAGAACGGAGTTTTTCCGTTAATATACAAAAGGAATTGTTTAAAGGTTTCTGAAAATTCAGAATTTTCCCGTGGTACGAAAAAATCCGTGAAATTCAGGTTTCTTTCTGTCATTTCACGGAAAACGTTGTAACCGAAATATGCTTCGTTAATTCACGAAAGAAATGAGGAAAGTTGCCCGTGAATTTCAGACAATTTTTACAGTGTGTTTTATTGTTACCTACGTATGTTTAAACAACATCGAAATACGTACATTTATATACTGTATTTTAAAATGAAAATACTGTACATGTACTGTATGTATCCACACGCATTATATTGTTTCTCACTGTAAAACAACAGCAAAAAACATTTAGGCAAAGAAGATCACCTAAATTATTTATTGTATACGTCGTATTTAACATGGAGTTTTCGTATCGTGAGCCTAGTTGGGCTCAGAAGTTAATTTCCTTAATAACTGACAAATTTTTGAAGTCTCGGGCTGTCCACTAGTCAGAGGTTTTACTGTATTTAGTGGTGTATCTAGATAAAATCGAAATTATACCACGAAAAACACTCCCACACGAGAACACTGCCAGCTCCAAACTTGATTGTAGGAACAGTACAGCGTTACCCCGGCTGCCGCCATACCCACACGCGGCAATCAAACTGATAGATCATGTATCTGGATTCACGAGTCCATAGGACCCGTTTCCATTTATCTACGGTCCACGATAAATGTTCTTACACCATACTAAACGACGAGTACCATTCTGAGTGGAGATGAAAGGCTTATGAGCAGCCGCACGACCACGGTAACCCATGGAATGAAGTTCTCTGCGAATGGTACGTGTACATACCGAGGTTACAGCATTTTCACTCTGATGTCTTGTGCAGTACTCCATCGATTAGCGGTAACGAATCTCCTGAGGCTTCGACGTCCTCTATCACTGATTTTCTTGGTCTGCCGGTACATTTTACTGCTTCAGGCATGCCATGTATCTTCCACTTATTCAGTACATCGAATACAGTTGACTTGGGTATGTTTAAAAGCCTCTCGGTTTCTCTTATGGACAACCCACTAATATAACACCCAACAGTCATTCCTTTCTCAAAGTCATTTCTCTCCCAACGCGATATTTTATCTCAACCTCACAGTGCGATATGATCGAGGTCAGCTGCAGACTTGTTTTTGAACCGTTTGCAGCAGTATCTTAACGTTTGCAGCATCTTAACAACGCAGCAGATCCGTTCATCTGCTTTTGAACGGTGTCCAGTGACTTTTGTCAATATAGTGTATGATATAATCGCGTTGAGATCAGTGACGCAAGAGTGGGAGGGTTCATTGTAAGCCAATGTGGAACGCGATTGGAAAATGTTCTGCACACTACACTTTTCGGGCTGTCAACCGGAATGTGAAATTGACCGATAGCGTCTATGTAGATGTGGAGGCTACCGTTTACCGAGCTAGTAGGTTGATTTCAGGGTTGCGCATAGTTATCTGATGGCGTCCGTATAGAAGTGGGAAGTACTGCTTTCCACGGAATGGAGATCACTTCAGGGATGTTATCGTTACATGCTTTTTGTCCGCTGGAGTGTGAACAGACTTTCGGTGAACCTGAGTTGTGATCTTGAAATCGGTACATTGAGGATAGATATTTGGTCCCACACAGGAACGTGTGAACGTTTGTTGACTAGGCGTAATATCGCTGTAGCATTAGATTTCACTTTGACATCAAACTTGTGTTCCGCAATCCTGGTGCTGAGAGCCCGGAGTGTCGATCCTATATAGATCTTGTCATATTCTGTAGGCCGCTCCGGTGGCGCAGTGGTCTAAGTGATGGCTTCTGATGGGTCCGGGTTCGAATCCCGGTTAGGCATGGATGTTGTGTTTGTCCTACGACATTGGCTCCCTCCCTTCCCTGGAACCAGTGGCTCTAAATTTGGGACGGGCGACTGCTTATAGCCCAGTGAGTTGCTGATGGTGGTCGTTAAACCCCAAATAAAAAATAAATAAAAATAACTAAGTTGAGTGGTCTGCAGAGGAATCGAGTAAATTCCATGTTTTTACATTTCATAGACTGTGTCTCGGTCATTCCTAATCAATGGCAACAAAATTATTGGTCTTGGTGTATGTTCCAGGCTATCTAGACTATCTATATAAAGCCGATGGAATTTAAATTGAAAACAAAAGCATGCCAAGAAACACATTATCTGATCAAAAGTATCCGGAAACTTGCCTACATTGTAAAAAAGAAGCGGTGTGAATTCATGGAAAATTTCTGAAAATAACGTCCAGCAAAGTTGCCGGTAAGTGTTAGTCTTTTAACGGAATTTCCGTTTTTAAAAGTGCCCGTTTTTTTTTAACTTCCGTATTTTCATAGATTGTACGTAGTCAGTAGTTCCATTTATTTTAGAAAAGTCCATTTTTCGTATTTAGACAGAAATTTCGCAAAATCCAACATGCTGAATATTTCAGCCCTCCTTTTGCGCCGGTGGTGGGATCGAGCCCAGAGCGTTTGAGTTGAAGCCGAGTGTTTTAACCACTAAGCCAGAAAGTCACAGAAATCAGACTGAGGATTTTGTTTTTCATTAATGCGAGTAATTTAGTCATTTTATTTTCTATTGGACCTTCATTATTTTTTCTGAATATGTTTGTAATTTATTTTTTCTCTAGGAGGGCTTATTGCAAATTACGTATTTTTTTCATCGTTATTTGTCGAAGCAACAGAATGATTTGTAGTTTGAGATCTTTTTTTTCAACTGACAATAGCTTTCAATTATCTCTAAGAAAAGGTGGAATGTACTGTTTTATAATATTATTTCACAAAACTTCTAAATACAGAGTGATTCAGAAAGACGTATACAGCTTCAACGCACTATAAAACAAGAACAATGTAAGATATTTTATGTTAACTGTAATATAATTGTACGGGAATGTTTCAATTTTTTTAGAGACAGTCACAGATGTTCTATGTGTGCACCATTAGTCACACGACACATCGAGCCGGTAATCCATTTCCGCTCAAACGCGTGGTAAGATACCTGAATCAAGTTCAGTGATAGTGGCTGTGATACGCGGTTTCAGCTCCGCTAGATCAACAGGAAGGAGACAGGCGAATACCTTGTCCTTTACGTACCCCCCACAGGAAAAAGTCACAAGGTGTTAAGTCAGGACTTCTGGGTGGCCATTGGGTCAGTCGCATGTTTTAGTCCGCGGCTCGTCCAATCCATCGGTGAGGAAGATGTTAATCGAGATAATCTTCCACGTCGCCTAACCAGTGCGGTGGTGCACCATCAAATTGGAGAATAAAGTTGCACTGTCGTCCTGCAACTGTGGCATCAACCAAAGACTTAACATATCCAGAAAAGAGCCTCTCGTGACAGATTTCTCGTGAAAAAAGAAGGGGCCGTTACTTTCTTTTTGGACGCAGCACAGAACACATTTACCTTAGGGGAATCTCGCACGTGTTGCACTTTAAATCTGGGATTCTCCGTTCCCCAAAAGCGAGCATTGTGCTTGTTTACCTGACCACTCATGTGAAATGTAGCTTCATCGGTGAAAACTAAGTAAGCGGCAAAATCGTCATTTTCAAAACGGTGCTGCATTTCGACACAAAATTCAAAACGCTTTGTCTTGTCAAGGTCAGTACGATTTTGTAACATCTGCACTTTGTATGGAATCAATTTCAGCTTCTTTCTCAAAATTCTCCAGACAGTGGGCTGTGAAATCTGTACTTCACGACTCACCATTCGCATTGATTTTCCCGGGCTTCATTGAATGGCGTTGCAAACACTATCGACGACTTCTTCCGATTGACGCGGTCGTCCAGGACTTTTACGTTTGCACAAACAGCCCGTAGTTTCAAATTTTTTATGCCAATCGTAGATAGATTTTCTGGTTGGAGGTTCTCTTCCGAATCGTGATCGAAAATGCCGTTGCACAACAGTTACAGATTCCGTTTTGCTCAATTCAAGAACACAAAACGCCTTCTCCACTGCAGACGCTGCCATTTTGACATACTAGTCACGTGACACGCGCGCTATCGCCCACGTCACTTCCCTCAGTAGCGGGACACAAACTTTGAGTGCATCTACCTAACGGTTCGTAGTTGTGGTCTGTGTCTTCAACTGTTACTGTTGTACAGCATCTGGAAACTATATACTTCTTTATGAATCAGGGTGTATGAAATTTACTCTAGATAGCTATGTACTTAAAGACTCCACAGGCTGATACATAGACATCGTACAATCACCTGTACAATACGTTAAGTACCCGGTTTCTTACGGTAACACAATATACACTATATTGACAAAAGTCACCGGACTGTTACGGCGTGATTTGACGAGAATTCCGTATCGCGTGTGGATTGGCCAGCACAGAGCCCTGACCTTAATCCCATAGAGCTCCTATGGGAGGAATTAGAGCGCCACATAAGAAGTTTGGAACGAAGGTCTACTATTAAGCAACAGTTAGCGGCAGCATTATGTACTGAATGGAAGCGCATACCTATCGCTTTGTTCCAAAACCTTGTCGAAAGAGTGTCTGGAAGGGTCAGTGCTTGCATTAAGGCTAAAGGTGGACCGATACCGTACTAATGTATGTCAAATAAGTGCTGTGTTTCTCTTCTAGGTGTCCGGTAACTTTTGTCAATATAGTGTATAATAGCTTTTACAGAAAATGGAGAAAAGAAGAAACATCCTGTTCGACAGTAACCAAAATTCGTGTGATATACTATGCATAATATCCGATCTCGCTACAGAACTTCAAAATCAAATACTTCGACAGACTATTGAAATTTAGCAGTTAATCCAACCCCCAAGTGCTTCCACGAATATGTCCTACTGCCGGAAATGTTTCGTCATAAGGATACGGAAAAAGTGAAAACGTAATTTTTCCGTTAATATAAGAGAGGAATTGCGGAAAGGTCTCTGAAAATTCAGAATTTTTCTGGCGTACGAAAAATCCGTTCGTGAAATTCAGAGTTTTTCCCGATATTTCACGGAAAAAGCTGTATTAGAAATATGCCTCGCTAATACACGAAAGAAATCACATAATGTGAATCGTGAATTTCAGAATTTTTTTTTACAGTGTTTGTTGTCTATGATGTTTAACAAGTCGCATGTGTCTTTTTGTACCCGTATGAGCCATGACTTGTGGCGTATATGGGGAAAATCCACCACTCAAAACAGGTATTCGGATATTTTTGATGATATACTGTACCTGTGAATGCATTCTCTTTGACTAAGAGAATTTAATCTCCCATTTAACAATCCTCAACAAAACCGTTGGTGCAGTATTTCCTCATGTTGTCTGCTTCCCGAAAAGACTTCCCAATTAACAGTTCGGCTAGCTTTTACAATGTAAGTCAGCTCAGATACGAAAGAAGAAACACCGCACATTTATCCACATTATTCCAGCAGATGACGCTTTAGCAAATCTAACAGTATCACCTGATTTGAAAAATATTTTTCTTCACATTTCTTTTAAAGTAGCGCGATTTGTAGCGCAATTTGTAGCGCAATTTTCCGCTACCGCTGCACCTGCATTTTACCTATTTGTAGTGAAGCTACATGTCACACTGCTGTAAGAGTAACGTGCATAAAGCTACTTCCGATCACTGCATAAAACTCTTCACCAGCGCAACTCGAATCAACAGAGTCGCAACTATAGGGAGGGAGGGAGACCGCCGGCCGCACAGGAGGAAGCTCAAGAAAGAGCGCAAAAACCACTTCTTGCAATCTGATTAAAACTGAAATTGTAACTTTTACACAGGTCTCTTGTACACTTAAAATTCGAATTTCTGCCTCAAAATGTTCAGAGGATTTCTAATTGCTCACATTTAGGAATGAAGGAGTGGTTATACACTGAATGGCCACTTTATTATGACCAGCTGACAGTTTTAAGCAAATGAGCTATGGCTGCACGCTGTTGCCACCAGAGGGCGAGGCTAGTATAAAAAGGGAAAGCTTAGTGCTTGCGACAGTAGTAAAGTGATTTTTGGGTGACGAGATGGGTAAAAAATGCGATTTGACGGACTTTCAACGTGGGATGATTGTAGGAGCTCGGATCGATGGAGCGAGTATCGCTGAAACCGCCGCATTCGTGAAATGTTCCAGAGAAGCTGTTGTTAAAGTGTTTAAAAACTGGACTGTCAGTAAAAAGAACTGGGTCTCTACGTGCAACGTATGGCATCGACTAGTGACTGCTCGGGCGGAACGGAGAGTGTTCAGACTGGTAACAAACAACAGAAGTGCAACAGTGCAGCAAATTACAGACCATTTTGATCAAGGATCCCCTCAAATGATCTCTGCACGCACTGTTCGCCGTATACTACATCGGATGGGATATGGCAGCCGTAGGCCTGTTCGAACACTTTTGCTATCTGCAGTTAACAAGAGAAAACGTCTCCAGTTCACACAGGAGCACAAGGATTGGACAGTCGATAATTGGAAACAAATTATGTGGTCCGATGAATCACGTTTTCAGTTGCACCATGCCGATGGCCGAGTAAGAATTTGGCGGAAACAGCACAAAAGCATGGACCCTAAATGCTTTGCTACAGCCCTTCAAGCTGGTGGAGGCAACGTTGTGGTTTAGGGAATGTTTTCCTGGCATGCTTTGGGCCCTTTAATTCGTGTTGATCAACGTCTGACTGGCACATCATATCTAAACATCGTTGCGGACCAAGTGCATCCTGTCATGTCGATGGTTTATCCCAATGGCGATGGCTACTTTCAACAAGATAATGCGTCCTGCCATAGTGCTCGTATTGTACAGGATTGGTTTCAGGAACATGCCGGTGAGTTTACTTTGCTTAGGTGGCCCCCCCACAATCTCCAGATCTCAACCCCATTGAGAATTTGTGGGATGAAGTTGAACGAGCGACCAGACAGCTGGATCCACGACTCTGCAGTCTCACACTCCTGGAAAGTGCTGTTCATCAAGCATGGTCTCAGATTTCACAAACCACCTGTCAACATCTCGGGGGTCCATGCAACGAAAAATCGACGCAGTATTAAAGGCAAAAGGTGGCCCAACAAAGTACTGAGGGGATGGTCATAATAAAGTGGCCCCTCAGAGTATAATCCTTCCAACTGAAGAAGAACCACCGCCTTCGTATACAACAATGGTACGCGCGGGTTTTCTTTACTTGGATAGACTATATATACGTGGGTTACTAGGTAAAGATGTCGTTCAGGTGGTTGAAGATTCTCTGGGGGCTATTCGATCATTTCTGTGGCTGCAAGCCACGAGTACTAGCTGAATTTTGTCCGTTTGATGTGGTATCAAAGGTCCGAACCTTGAAGCAGTAACTAAAAGCTACACAAGCAGCCACAGTTCGATTATGCCTCCCGCATAGGGATAACATTAGGGAACGATGTTAATTTTGTTTTGTCGAGAACAGTATTACACTGCCCGACAGTATTACTAATTTAATATGATGTATGTATCTTGATGAAAAACAATTTTCACTGATTTTGAATGGAGGCTTTCTTCATGGAGACACAAACGTTTAGTAGATACTAATAAGAACATTGGAGCCTGGTTTTAAAGATATTTGTGTTCGCTTTCTAAAAATGATAGCTTTACGGTGACTAAAACAAGTGCTGCAGTGCCTGGGGGTGCAAACGCTTAGGAAAGTCCCAAGTGTGACATATGTGGACACAGCAAAAAATTAAAAGCTCTTCGGAGGCTTTTAAACGATCAGCTGTCGTTGGTACACATTCTAAATGACAGGGTTCAGGAGTTTTTCAAATACGCTTTAATCTGTAAAGAGACTGGAAGAACCTTATACAAACCACAAGCTCATAATCCATTTTACCTGAGGTATTCTTAGGGTACAATATAATTACTCGTATTCTCTGTTTCTTGAAACCCGTAAACCATTAATTTTGTAATATAATAAATATTATATGTCATCTTCATCGGTGAAGTCTATGCTTAATTCTAATTCCTTTTCCTGAATACATCATATACTTTAGGAAATGCATATTTTTGCAGTGGTAGAATTTCGAAAAAATCTTCACCGTTCCTGAGGGACCAGTGCATACTAGAAGTTTGTGGTCCGCACCGATTTTACTGATCCACAAATAACACAAACATTAATGCATTTAATATGCACATTGTATCAGTTTTATTGCATCAGGTTGTAAAGAATGTATCCGGAATGTAGAAAGACGCATGTATTTCAAGCTTAAGAAATCCCCTAATCGTCCAGGCAGTCCCCATTGGAACTGATGACCTTGTTCCACCGATCTACGAGTTGAAATATCCCATTGCGATAGAAGTCTGGCGAGCGGGAGTTGAAGTCATCCATGCAACGTTTTACATCATCGTCATTAGCAAAGTTTTTCTCAGCGAGAAAATTCGACAAAGACCGGAAGAGATGAAAGCGGACTGGGCAAGGTCAGGAGAATAAGAGGAGGTGTGGCAATATTTGACATTCCAGGTCGTGCAATTTTTGCTGGGTCCGTAAAGCGGCATGTGGATAAGCGTTATCGTGGTGGAAAGCAACTCCATGGCAATTAATCAATGCCGGGGGCTTTTCTTACAGTGCAGCGAGAGGTACAACTGTTGGATGTAAGCATCAGCTGTGATGGTATTGTTCCGCGGTAAGAGTTCATAGTGAATCACACCGCGACAATCCCACCAGCAACTCAGCATCACCTTCCGTTCATGAAGGGGTGGCTTAGCGACTTTCTGTGGGGGTTGTTCCTGCTTGTTCATGCTCTTTGTCGCGTATATTCACGTGTGGGACTCATTTCTCCTCGCCCGTGACCAATCGATGCAAAAAAGCCCTCCCGTTTTTCTCTTTCACGCAGAGCAACAGCAATGGAGTAGCGTTGCATCCTATTCTGGTCAGACAAAGCCTGAAGTACCCATTTGCACAGTTTACACTTGAATATCCCAACTTCCGAAGTCTGGTGTTGATGGTCGAATGGTAAATCTTCTGTTCCTCTTCCAGTTTCCGTAGTGTTGCATCAGATTTGGTCGATAGCACATGTTGTAGCGCATCATCTTTGACCTTACTGGGTCTGCCACTTCTGGGGGCATCAGCCAAACCAGTGTCGAATTTCCAGTACCATTCATAGCAAGTAATCTGTCCGATAATATCGTCAGGAAACGCGTTTCGCAGTTTTCCAAGTGCTTCCGTAACTTTCTCTCCATTAAAATATTCATAGAGCAATACTGCACGCGCACCTTCCTTCGATATCGCCATCGTATCGTCGCCACGTGCAACTAATCTTCACCACAACAGCGTACATTCTGTCCTTAGAATATATTCTTTCGCGCACAGAAATCTGGGATGTTTACGTCACAGCAGGCGCACACGCCACATACTTTTTCCGCCGGAAACTTTCTTTACAACCTGATATAACATATGGCAATATTTCTTTACCATTTTCTGTGTCTCTAGTGACGACTGCTTTGTCCTTTACAGATAATTGTTTTCTCTTAGACATTTTGCCACTTACGATAGTTTACGATTTCCTGTGTGAAGGTTACGTGAATTGACTGGTGTTTGACGACTCACATGAAGCAAAAGCAGCATCGATATTCCCAATGCAACGCTCACTTGGAGGGTGAAAGGGTTGTAATGGACAAAACTCCAGGAATTGTTATCCCCTGTTCTCCTGCAGGCCACATCTCCATTCCATTACTCTCCTATTCCTCCCTGCAATCGTCGCCCAGAAATCCGCTTAATACATGTGCATGAACCCCACCCAGCCGCCCCGGTGGCGCAGTGGTCTAAGGCGCTGGCCTCTGATCATTCGTCCGTAAGGGGTCCGGGTTCGAATCCCGGTCAGGCATGGATGTTGTGTTTGTCTTACGGCACTGGCTCTCTCCCTTCCCTGGAACCAGTGACCCTAAATTAGGGACGGGCGACTGCTTATAGCCCATTGAGTTGCTCACGGTGGTCGTTAAACCTCCAATCAAAAAAAAAAAAAAAAAAGAACCCCACCCATTCTCTTTTTGTCTAGGTGTAGGGCGACTGTTTTCAGTTCTTCAGACGCGATACTCCCAAGGCACGGACCATTCGAATGGGTTGCGGAAATTCTTTTGCACAACAACTCGCTTCTTGCGCATTTCAGCCCTACTGCTTTTCTATCAACATTCTGCGACTAGAACAAGTAGACTCCATTGTGCAGTTGCAATTTCGTCCAGTATGCCACCAGTTCCGTTCCTACGTTCCAGGATAGTGCACAGCAGGTTTCCTCTGCCTCGTTAAGTACGGAATTTCATTAAATGTTTTACTTCGCATGTTAAAATTGGTCATCTTAGCTTTTCTCTTCCTCGTTAAATCCGGGATCACTCTAAACACGAGCACGTTATAAACGGGCTCTACTGTAGTAGAAACTCAGCAAAATATTTTAAAACTGATTACAATTTCCATGCCAACTAACAAACATATGCAAGTTACATTTCACTCTCGTTAGTATTTTGACGGGTGTAAGGTTTAGCAGCAACTTTTTTGTCTTTTCACCTGATTGGATCCTCAGTGCCCCTGCCGAAGTAAACCAAATTTGCAATATCGGGAGTATTTAGTAATACCCTTCTTAAGTTTGAAATAGTTTCAGTGTTCTGTCATATTTCTAAACCCCTTATCACATTCGGCAAATGAGCAAGGAAAAAAAACGTAAAACATCAATCATGGCCAAAATAATTCTATGCCCAATATGATACTGTGAATTTATTTCTTCCCATGACAATTTACTTGGCTACTTATATAACAAATATACAATAACTCTTTTTAAGGAAATCCACTCAACTTCTATACTAGCTGTATAAATTTCTACAAGATATGGTAAAAACCGGATAATCTTTAGAAGTCTTGCACTTATTTGTTTTTAGTTAAAATATCATTTCATTCATCAATCTGTGCTCTGATTCCTTCCCAGGGTTCTCTGTACATGGTTTCCTGGGCCATTCGGCGATTTTGACTGTACAAAATCGTACTGCCGCCCATGGTGGCGCAGTGGTCTAAGTGATGGCTTCTGATCATTCGTCCGAGATGGATCCGGGTTCAAATCCCGGTGAGGTATGGATGTTTTGTTTATCTTACGGCACTGGCTCTCTCCCTTCCATTAAACCAGTGGCCCTAAATTAGGGACGGGCGACTGCTTATAGCCCTCTGAGATGCTCACGGTGGTCATTAAACCTCCAATCAAAAAATTAGAACCAACTAAAAGTCTTCAGCCACGGCTTCTAGAGTGCACGGAACCACCGACAGCAATGATATTTTCCTACTAAGACACTTCTGGATTCATATACTTTCCTGTTTTGTTTTGTTTGTTGTGGCTCGGAATCAATGCCACATGTCAATCGAATCTAATTTATTACCGTTCAGAAACGCAAAAGTAACCTGAACATGGGTTGCCGCTTTTAAACTGGTGCTTCCGAGTCTGCTACTGCAACACACTCAACGCACTTCCCTTCCCAAGATTCCTTGGGCTGAAATGGGAGTTACCGTTCTCTCCTTGAGATATTCTCACGGTGCAACAGATACTTATCGACAAAGCGACTGGCTGACTGCCAAATCTGTATGTGGCTTTTGCGCTTGCCTAGGGCTGCTCGCTTTTAACGTACTTAGGGATTTTTCCTCACCAATTAATAGACTACGCAATTTTCGTCCACTACCGTAGACTTGAGATAGCAATACTGGTACGTTATCTACTGTATACCATAAGCGAGAAACATTTTGCAACTTCCTTTTCCGGGGAGAAAAGAATGCCGTAAATGTTTTCCTGAAACAAATAACGTTACCTGAAAAAAGTGGCTGGTCCATCAGACTACCGTCATTTTGATTTTGGTAATCCGATTCGATATTTAGTGGTCTTGGACCATCGGAACAACAAAGAATTGGAACGCTGTATTTTTGTATACTGATTACTGTTGGAAGCAAGAAAGAAAGAAAGAAAGAAAGTTAGAATTTCTTTAAATAGATTCAAAATTCCTTAAATGAAGAGCTCCTCAAAACCTGAAAAGGGGATTATGCCCAAACATTTTATTATTAATAAAGTTATACAATTCTTATGTATCTAAAACTTCCGAACACACACTTATACCTCCAGTCATAGATAACTATATCATTTTCGGAATGTCCTTTAAGCGGCTGATGTACCAAATGGTGCCCAAGATTTTCTGCGCTTCCCAAACAGAAATATTCACATAGTGGCAGCTATACCAAAACATTTCCTTTCTCACTCTCATCTCAGCAATACTGCCATAAACCTGTTACAGGTGGTAAAGCTCCCTTCTAGTCCTTTATACTCTGCTCCATGACTTTTACCATTCTGCCAAACGACTCAGTGACCCTGAGTCGTCTTTTGAACGATCAGTGTGGCGTCTTTTCTGTCTTATCATTTCTTATCGGTGTTTTACGTTTTGTGTGGTGTGTTGTTGTTTTATCGTCGATTTACAACTTATAACTTTTTACTGTTGCGTTTTATGATGTCATTGTTTATATTTTAACCATGTTCAGTCATTATTAAGATATTTCGTTACTGTGTTCAATCGTTGTATACGCTATACCGGTGCTTTTTGTTTTTCTTGTTTGTTATCCCCTCACTGGCCATGTTCACCGGTCATTGTTACTACAATATCCTATTTTGTTCTGTTTTGATGTTGTTTGTTTCTATTTTAATACTCTGACATGGCGCTCTTTGGTCCTTTGAAGATCTTGCGCTATAAAACGCCAACCAATCAACCAACCAATGTGCTCCATGACCCAAAGCATGATAGGGAAGGGCGAGTCCCTCTGTCACGGGAATCATGCCACTGGTTAAAAACAAGAGACTCAAACACTTTCTCTCTCCTTTTTTAGGTTAACAAGCAATCAGTCAAATAGGATTAGTATTAGTCATTTGTGTCCTAATTGACCACTTTGAATGGCAAAGCTAAAAGAAGAGCAACGCTTTCTGATGCGCCTGTTCATTCGTTCCAGCTATGTTCGACCCACTTTTTATACGGCGAATATATTCGTTCGAGGTGATTTCTGTCCATTTTGCTAACCCCGATTTAATTTGTTTCAGTCGGTTAAAGGGTTTATGTAATTTTTTACTTTTGAAACAAACCGTCTTATCAGTAAGGTCATTTAAGTAATGAGAACGTTGAAGGTTCTAGAAAGATGTTGAACTTCCGATTTTTATTTCATTTACTGCCTTTATTTTCTCTGAGAATATCGCCAGAAAAATGCATCAATTTCTGAAATGAACCTTAATTTCCTCCGAAAGTAAAATACAAAGCCTCTAGAAGGTGGAACGTCGTACTTTATCGCAGAAGTTGCGATGTATCAGCCTCAGAGGTGACGCAAATATCAAAACGGCAAGTTGCAGTGATAAGCTAAGGTCGGTGTAGTTCAGTCGGGAGAATAACCGGCTTCGGAGCTGGAAGACGTGAGTTCAAAATCTACCACCTGCAAATTTGGGCTTTTACGCTACAAAGTCCCAGCTCTACTTACCTGACGATTCCAGTGCCAGTTTTATGCACAACGTGTTGCGTACAGGTCTCACTTGGTACCTGCTTAAAATGCCACGGAGTTTGTTTTATTTCCTTTGTCAATCTTTAGACTTCACGGCGTGCACTCAATGTGTCGTATCTGGTATGGCATTCATGTCTTATGAAGGTCATTCTATGTAAAGTTCCGAGGGTCAACTACAAGTATTACCTAGCGTGGCAACAAATCTAATCAAAAGTCTAGATGATTTATCCTAGAGTATGATTCCTTTTTTCTTCCACGGAGCAAATAACTATGGAAACGGAGACCGTGAGTTCTCATAGCACTAATTTTTAAGCGATATCAATATACCAAACCAATTATTAATCTAATATCACTAGCATCAACAACCATTCTCAATCCGTTGCTGGATCTCGTCCCCAACTCCTTTCCGTAACTGTTTCGAGAAATTTTCTTCCGCGTCACTCCGCCATGCTTTCGACAGATAACGCAGGAATATCCACTTTTCACCTCCTGTGACGGTGCGATGCCAAACCTATCGTCCTGTGGATTCAACAGCAATCTGCGAAAGGGAGCGGCACGTTGTCCCTATCGTTCTGTGGATTTGACAACAATCTGCCACACAGACGCCAAACCTATCGTCCTGTGGATTCGACAGCAATTTGCGACACAGGGTGACACGTTGTTCCGCCTGCTGTGGTGTCAGTTCATGGGGAACCATTCGATGTTGTCTAGAGGAGAAACCTAGCTGGTACAAATGACGAACGATGGTGGATTGAGAGACCACACCTCAGCTGCCAGTTATCGTGTACTGGTACCGGAGTTTGCTGCTGTAACTTCGACTAGGGTGTCAGAGTTGGTGGTCATTATACGTCCTGACCTCGGCTTTTCTTCGAGACTGGTGTCCCCAGTACTGAAACGCCGGAACCATTTTCGTGCATCCATTGTTTTCTGTGCCTTCAAACGCGCAAATTTCTCTTGCTGCTACGTTTAACCTTTTTTTCCAACAACGGCTTAGGAAAACCCGAGAACAGCACGGTTATCGACCTCCATCATCTGCTCACCCGATAATGCACTGTGGGTCAGAGCCAAATGCACGTCATCAGCCTCGTGTTTTCCACGTCATCGTGGTACCCAGTCGACGCTACGTTTCGCGCAGGAATAGAAGCCCAACATTATGAGTAGCTCAAAACGGGACGAACTTTTGACTCACCCGTGTAATGAGTTCTTCGCTATATACCACAAACAAAAAGTATTTTGCAACTTTCCTTTACAAGAGAAAAGAATGCTGTAGCTTTTTTCTAGAATAAATGACGTTACCTGAAAAAATTGACTGGTCCATTGCACAGACCACTGTCATTTTGATTTTGGTGGTCCGACTCTGTTTTTAGCAGCCTGGGACAATTGGACCACAAAAGAATTCGAACGTGAAATTATTTCAAATTTACTTCGTACTTTCAGTTTAAAAAAAATATAGGTTTAATACCCTCCAGTCACATTCAGTGGTCGAGCAGGAAGAAAGAAAACAACAGTATAGTGAGCTTGGTACCGAATTCTGTTGATACCAGGGTTCAATGCATGAGTGTTTCTCTTCTTACAGAAAGAGCTCTCAAAAGTGATATAAAGCTGTAGAAACACAGACGTGTACAAGTGAACATTTGCTTCCGTAACGTTTTGTTCACAAATAAATCACCCCTTAAGCAAGTAACAAAATAGACGGATAATTTCCTGCTGCTATGTCACATGACCTTTTTCCAAATTGTAATGGTGTGGGTGAACATATCTTTCAATGTGTGGCAACACTGCTATCACTTCGGAATCCTTTGCAAAGGAAAGGCTTAGTTTTTGCCGCCCTGCAAAAAGCGGAGTCATAAACCCGAGGTTGTTTAAATCTTACCACATAAATCATTTTTCCACTCATTTATTCCAGCAGCATCAAAACTTTGAAATTCCAAACCAAGTTAAGTGCTTCTGAACAATTAATTACTTAAGCTGCGGAGAAGAAACTTTAAGTTAAAAAAAAAGTTTGCAAGGTAATGATTAATTGTACGAAAAAACAACCAGTGCGTCTCGTCGGAAGAGGAATGTGCTAAGTGCAAATTCATTGCCTCAAGTCGGCCGAGACTGATAAACCCCTTTAATATGTTCTCTTCTCAGAATACTTTCCGGAGCAGTAAAAGACTTCGGAGAAAATTTTCAAAATGGAACAATGCATTACCTTTGTAATAAAGATTCCCAGTCATGATCGACCATTATCAATCCACTGCTGGATGAAGGTCTCTCCACGTTTCTGGCTTGAGCTAAATCTCTTCCAAATCACTCCATCATGCTTTCGAATTTCATTCACCCATCTCCCACGTGGTCTTCTTCTGGGTCTTTTTCTACCTCTTCGTGTCTAACTTAGTATTATATTTCAATTGTCCAATAGTAATGAATTCTTGCAGCAATATGTGCATTCCATCGCCATTTGAGTGTCTTCACTTTGATCATAATGAAGTAAACCCGTGTCATTTCCCTAATTCCTGTGTCCCTCTTCCTATGTATCCAATTTATACCAAATACGCATCTCTGCATACTTCTTTCAGTTATTCGCAGCCCGTGTGTGTCTTTTCTGGTTAAGGTCCATGTTTTTAATCCATAAGTAAGAACTGGAAGTATGTATCGATTAAACACTTTTCTTTTAAGACATAATGGTATATTATTTTTGAATATTGCACTGTTCGTTCCAAAACCTCTCCAACCAAGTTGCTTTACTGTTATTTATTTCTTCTTCTATGTGTTCCTTGCTTGACATCAGTTGTGCAAGGTAAATATACCGATGAGCCATTACATCATGACCACCCCCCAGCCTAAAGAAATGAGCGCGCCTGGAGACCTAACTGTGGCGCAAGTGAAGTTCACACAGCAGTATAAATACAACGCGAGGGCCGGCTTTCTTTTAGTGGAGTGTTTGGAGTCAGAATGGGAAAAGCTGCCGATTTATCGGAGTTCGATAAATGACAAATTGTGATGGCACGGCGCCTCGGAACTACGAACTCGGAAACGGTGTGGCTTGTGGGGTAGTTCACGTGTCGCTGTAGTGAGTACGTATCAAAAGTGGCTCACAGATGGCTAAACGACGAACCATTGTCCAGCCGTGTGTCGTCCGCACTTCATTGATACCAGAGGGGAGCAGAGAGTGTCGCGCATTGTTCGCAGCGACCGCAGTGCCACAATGCGACAAATCACCCTTGAAACACAACAGTGGTGATCAGGGCAATGTGTCACAGCACACAGTTCATCGCAGCCTTCTGCGCATGGGCATCCGTAGCCGAAGATCTACCCGGGTCCCCATGTTCACTGCACGGCATCGCCAACAACGCATGAAATGGGCCCAAGATCATCGAGATTGGATCGCGGATGATTGGAAGAAAGCGGCCTAGCCTGACGAATCAAGGTTCCTGGTTCATCACGTAAACGGCCGAGCACGGATACACTGATTACCAACGGAAGCTATGGCACCTGGATGCACTGTTGGGCGGAAACAGACCAGCTGCGGTGTTATGCTGTGGGCGATGTTTTTTTGGGGGCACTTTAAGCCCCATTATCCCAATAGCGCAATCCCTGACAGCTCTCAGGTATCTGAACATCGTTTCGGACCAAGTTCACCCATTCATGGCAACTGTGTTCCCTGCTGGTGATGGCCATTACCAACAGGATAATGCGCCATGCCACACTGCCGGAATCGTCAAGGAGTGGTTCGAGGAACATGCTGGTGACTTTCTATTAATGCCCTGGCCTCCAAATTCACCTGACATGAACCCAATTGAACATTTGTGGTTCGACTTGAAACAGCGGGTTCACGCTAAATCACCACTACCCCGAAATGTACGGGAACTGGAGGACCTGCTGTTGACATTAGGGTACCAGATACCCCAGAATACCTATCGCTACCTCATCGAATCAATGCCTCGCCGAATGGCCGCTGTTTTTTATAATAAACTAGCTCTGATGGGATACTTGCAAAAATGATTGTCGTCAGTAAAACGAAAATGGGTTAAATAATTTCCATTAACCTTAATCCTCTTGTCTTGCTTGGTCAAACATTGTGCAATATGGCATTCAAGAGCTTGGGCCACCTTGTCTCATGGTCTTTCTAGTTTTTATAAGCGCTGTGTACTCGAACAGTCGAATCTTTGCGCTTGAATTTTCATAGATGAAATTACTAGGGTAATTCAAAAGTCATTGCCGTTTTTTGGCAGCTGATGAAAATGCGTATAAATGGATAAACGCAAACGTTTAATCTTCCAAATAAACACCATTGTGGTGCCATATCTGAAACCACCCTGCAAAAAAAATTCCTTTGGTTTCGAGGCGAAACAGTCTTGGATCCCAAGTTCAACACCGAGGATGTTTTGGAAATGTTTCCCTCGTAGAAAATGTGCGATGGACCGGAATAAGTGGTCCTAAGGCTCAGGGTGGAGCATCAGCTCAAAACCCTCCAGTTCCTGTATTTTTTCCTTAGTTGACCGGAAACGATGGGCTGGAGCATTATCCTGTTGGAGGATAACTCATTTACGGTTCACCGGAGCAGAATATTTTGGGCGTAAAGCGGCATACAGTACATCCGCTCCAGCTGAACACAGTACAATAGCGCAATAATGCCTACGCCATCTTGAACCAATCACCTCATTCCTTTTCTAATTTTTTTAATTACTGTGTCTTCGAACAGTCGAACCTTTGCGCTTGAATTTTCATAGATGTAATTATTACCTCAGGATTTCAAAGACATTAAAAACTGCTGATGGTTTCACGTAATCAAAACCTTTTTCGTAATATTGGTCATCTATTTCGTAACATGTAATGCGCATATTAATGGGTAGTGATTTTCATTTTCAATTTTCACATTTTTATATGGATATGTACGTATTAACATACCTTAGTGAAAAAGCTATTTCTCTGATTTTATTAAATTTTAATAACTTACAACTCCTCACAAAAAAAAAAAACCAACTACCCGCAGCTTTCCACCAAGTAATTTCCAGTGAACGCTTGCTGCACTTTTATTCCACTTTAGCGAAACTGCATTTGAACTCAAAAGATCTTTATTTTGGGAGCACCTCTGAGTTCGTTTACTTTCGATTTTCATTTAATTTTTTGTCACTTTTTCTTCTTCTTTTGTGGTTACATTTTGTATATTTTTATATAGCGACAAATTAGTTTTCTGCGCTGTTCAATATTAGTTTTACATCCCCGATGGCAGTGTGGTCAGGGGCTCAGCTTCCTTGCTAGGCTTTAGAGATGAGACTGAATTTGAGTCTTGCGGTCCCGGTGGCGCAGTGGTGTTTAAGGGATGGTCTCTGATCATTCGTCCGAAAGGGGTCCGGGTTCGAATCCCGTGAGGCATGGATGTTGTGTTTGTCTTACGACACTGGCTCTCTCCCTTCCCTGAAACCAATGACCCTATATTAGGAACGGGCGACTGCTTATAGCCCATTGAGTTGCTCACGGTGGTCGTTAAACCTCCAATAATAATAAAAAAAAAAATTGAGTCTCGGATGAGGCATTTGGTATTGTATTTGTCTTACGGCACACTCACTGTCCTCACTCCCTGGAACCAGTGGCCCTAAATTAGGGACGAGCGACTGCTTTATAGGCCAAATAGTTGCTCCTGGTTCCTGTTAAACCCTGAAACAAGAAAAGATAATTGATTCTTCGGACATTTTTGTTTCATTATTTACGCTTCCTACGATATTCATGAAGTCCATTACTCAAATTTGCACCTCTTAAATATTTTTTCATAGCACGTCTTTTGTAAAACAACATCGTGCTTCTGTTATCGGTTGGTCCGTCCGTCTGTGGACACCGTATCTCTGCAACTATTAGTCCGATTTGAAAAATTCGTTTTGCATTGGAAAGCTTGAAATATGTGAATGATGATATTTTATATCGTTTTTTTTTTTTTTACGATGAATAATTTCGCAGCTAGGGGCGTAAATGCAGATATGATATCAATTCAAATTACATTTTATTCCATATATTTGCTTCTAAACATCCGATTGAAAAAATTATTTTACCTTTCGATTCCATTTATGTCGAAGAGTATTTTACGTACAGTCACTTTTTCAAGTTATGCATAAATTTTCCGCTAGGGTACGTAAAAGTTAATTGGGTTCCCCCGAAATCTCTACTTCTAAAACGCCGATTCCAAAACTTTTTTCTTCAGAGGATACAGCTCTTCATGGGAAATGA
Source organism: Macrothele yani (assembly GCA_039090855.1). Taxonomy (NCBI): domain Eukaryota; kingdom Metazoa; phylum Arthropoda; class Arachnida; order Araneae; family Macrothelidae; genus Macrothele; species Macrothele yani. Next base: position 14,518,305 of record CM077012.1, read on the forward strand.
TTTGCATATAATTTCTAATTTTTGGTAAGCAATAGTTTGGCCACCAGGGCGCGTAAGCATTAATTTCTGATTATTTGCCACAAAATCTGAGCTTCTAAGATCTCGATTGGAAAATTCGTTCGTGGACCGCTACCACTGACGTCAATGAACCTTTTAGGAATATTTTCTTCTTAAAATATCGCATGGTTTTTTCGCCAGGGGAGTTGATGTATAACTTATTTTTGTCAATATCTCTACTTCTAGGAGTCCGATTTGAAAAATTCCTTCTTTGTTGGATAGCGTTTCCGGTGCGAAATGTTTTTCATATAATTGCAAAATTGTCAAGTAACTCATAGACTTTCCGCTAGGGGGAGTTAAGGTAAATTGCGTTTTATCCTATATTTCTTCTTCTAAATCTCAGATTTGAAAAATTCTTCCTGTATCGCATACAGCTCCTGTTGAGAAATGTTTTTCATATAATTTATAATATTTGGTAAAGAATGGTTTTGCCAACAGAGGACATAAGTTAATTTCTGCTTCTGATGTATTTGCGGCAAAATCTTAGCTTTTGAAGACTCGACTGAAAAAATTCTTTTCTGGACCGATACTGCTCACATTGAAAAACCTTTTGAGAATACTTTCTTCTTAAAATAATGCATGTCTTTCCCGCCAGGGGCGTAGATGCATATCATATATGTCGATATCTCTGCTTCTAAGAGTCCGATTTGAAATATTCTTTCTTTGTTGGAGAGCGCTTCCACTGTGAAATGTTTCTGATATAATTTAATTTTTCTTAACGTACAAGTCTGCAACCATAGGGCGTAAGTTCACAGCAGCATCTGCGCGATTAGAAACCGGATTGGAAAACTTCTTCCTTCGGTCAGATACTACTGTTTTGCATGCCGGTTCCGTTTACTTTGAATAGCTTTGAAAAATTTAATTCGCTTCAGAACGGATTGAAAAGACGTGCTCATTACACCCGAAAATTCGGTGTCACCTTTCTTGTTTTTTGTTGTTGTTTTGGTTAAAGTAAGTGCTTAAGATATCACTTTGTCCGTCCGTCCGTCTCTCTTCGGACGACATGTCTCTGCAACTGTTAATCTAATTTAAAAACTTCTTTTTACATTGGGAGGCCCGAAATGTGACAGCAATGATCTTTGCTTTTCGGTTCTTTCCCAACGCATAACTTAGCCGCCAGAGCGCACAAATGCAAATGCTATCGAATTCAGAATACATGTTTTACCCCGTTGAAAAAAATATTTAGTCGATAACATTTATAACGATAATTATTTTTGGCAGTCATGAAATGTGAAATGCAATATTTTTCCGCCAGGGGCGTAAAGGTAAATTGCAATATCCGTGATATCTCTGCTCCTAAAAGTTCAATTTGAAAAATTCTTTTTGTTTCGGATGGAGTTCTTTGTGAGAAATGCACTGCATATATATTTTCTAATTTCTGGTAAAGAACTATTTTGCCACAAGGGGGGCGTAAGGGAATATTTCTGTTTTAGATGTTTTTGTATCAATATGTTCTGCGTATTTTGAACTAGCTCATACTCGTGCCATGTACAGGGGAAAAAGCTGTGACTGAAATTTTTATAACACGAATCGTAAAATACATATACATAAAACCTATATACACTGACGAAAAAAAAATCCCAACACCAAGAAGGGGTTGTGTTAGATAAACGACAGTTGGAAGACGGTGAGAGTACATCTGTAAGATGACATCTATGCCAATTTCGCGCTCGGCGCATAAGTGTGGCGCTAGTAGTGTGCCCCTCGGAACATGCAAAGCAGGTTTGCTGTAAATACGTGCTGTAACGTTCGTGAGCGTTAGTTATCGTTGAGATTCGACGAAGTGTGTTGACGTTAGTCAAGAATGCCTTTAAGAAGACGAAGAAGCCATTATCAACAGCTCAAGGAGTTTGAACGAGGTCGTGTAATAGGGCTACGAGAAAGTGGATTTTCTTTCCGCAATATTGCAGAACGACTTGGCAGGAATGTAGCCACTGTGCATGATTGTTGGCAGCGGTTGTCAAGGGAAGGTACTGCCTCAAGAAGACTGGGTTCCGGCCGGCCACGTGGCACTACTAAGAGGGAAGACCGCCGTGTACGGCGTATGGCCGTGGCACATCGTACCGCGTCTGCGGCAGCAATTCAAGCTGCAGTTGCCACCACAGTGACACAACGAACTGTTACAAATCGGTTACTTGAAGGACAGCTCCGAGCCAGACGCCCTGTAGCGTGCATTCCACTTACTCCAAACCACTGCCGTTTGCGACGTCAGTGGTGTCAAGCTAGAGCTCATTGGAGGACGGAGTGGAGATCTGTTGTGTTTTCTGATGAAAGCCGGTTCTGCCTGGGTGCCAGTGATGACCGTATGTTGGTTAGAAGGAGGCCAGGTGAGCGCCTGCAACCAACCTGTCTGCGGCCGAGACACACTGGACCTACACCTGGAGTTATGGTCTGGGGAGCAATTTCCTATGACAGCAGGAGCACTCTCGTGGTTATCCCACGCACCCTGACGGCACAGTTGTACGTCGGTCTGGTGATTCAACCTGTTGTGCTGCCATTCATGAACAGCATTCCAGGGGGTGTTTTCCAACAGGATAACGCTCGCCCGCATACCGCTGTTGTAACCCAACATGCTCTACAGAGTGTCAACATGTTCCCGTGGCTTGCTAGATCACCAGATCTTTCACCACTCGAGCACGTATGGGACATCATTGGACGACAACTCCAGCGTCACCCCCAACCAGCATTATCCGTCCCTGTATTGACCAACCAAGTGCAACAGGCATGGAACTCTATCCCACAAACTGACATCCAGCACCTGTACGACACAATGCATGAACGTTTGCGTGCTTGCATTCAACATTCTGGCGGTTACACCGGTTATTAATGTACCAGCATTTCACATTTAAAATGGCTCTTCTCGCGCTTACAATAAGCTGTGATCTTGAAACCTTAATCGATTAAATATGTTACCTATACAAATGTATTGCCGCCATTTAATTCCTCTACAACTATTTTTTCGTGGTGTTGGGATTTTTTTCCGTCAGTGCAATAGGCTACGTTTGTAATATGTCTGGCTTGTGTTTCTTCAAAAGTTTCATGGGTTTTATGAAGATTTATTTGCACGTCATCGCCGTTGTCGTTCTCTATTTAAGCGAAGTTTCCTTTCAGCTTTATCTCCTTCCATCTTGTACTGCAAAGAAAAAAGTCCACGGAACCAATAATTCTTTTTTAATTTCCATCACAGTGAATCAAAACTTCGCCTAAAGTTATTTTCTTACAATTTTACTTGTTCCTTTTTATGAAAGAAAATAACGTTGATTCCTTTTTATAAAATTACTCTGCAATTTTATTCTTTTTTGTGCAATGCGAAGAAAATAAAAATAAAACACGACATAAGACCTACGTAACAGAACAATCGTCGCAGGCAGTTGTTCGAGCACGTGCGTGTTGTCACAGATGAAGTCGTTTGTCTTACTAACTTTATTTTATTTTCTGGTATTGCTCCTTGATCTTACGTCTCGTGCAATAGCGATGAGCTTAGTTCCGATTTCGGCCACCGGATAAAAGCAGATGGCGCTGCAAGTACTGATGACGTCAGCGTGTTAGGGACAGATGTAACATGTCTGAGACATGGAGCTAAGCGACTGGCCCGTCAAGCGCCCCCGCCAGTCACCACAAATTGCCTCTGGCCTCGCATAGAAGCAGCCTGGCAAGCTATTACCCAGGACGATATCGAAATCTTTTCCATTCAATGCCATGCCGTGTAGAAACTGTTATTGTTGCTCGAGGTGGCTGGGGGGGGGGGGGGTGAAGGTTTAACGAGCACCGTGAGCAACTCATTGGGCTATAAGCAGTCGCCCGTCCCTAATTTAGAGCCACTGGTTCCAGGGAAGGGAGAGAGCCAGTGCCGTAAGACAAACACAATATTCGCCGCCCCGGTGGCGCAGTGGTCTAAGCGATGGCCTCTGATCATTCGTCCGAAAGGGGTCCGGGTTCGAATCCCGGTGAGGCATGGATGTCGTGTTTGTCTAACGGCACTGGATCTCTCCCTTCCCTAGAACCAGTGACCCTAAATTAGGGACGGACGACTGCTTATAGCCCATTGAGTTGCTCACGGTGGTCGTTAAACCTCCAATAAAAAAAAGAAAAAAAAACACAATATTCATCTTCACCGGGAGTTGAACCCGGACCCATCATGGACGAAGGTCAGAAGCCATCGCTTAGACCACCGCCGAGGTGACTTCACCTAATGATGAGTTTTTAAGCGAAAAAATCTTGTAAAGCTCTACAAATGTAATCACTTATCTTCTGTAACCTAAGGCATCTGCGATACGAATGTCATTTGAATAACGTTATTCTTTCTGGTGTTGCAACTTTAACAAACGGTAGTATATATGGCAAAACAGAGTGGAAAATTTTCACTGAAATGTTTAACATGTTTCCTAGTTAAATGGAAACCCATATAGATTTGAGACGTGCTTTGTTCAGTAAATTCCGTTCAGGTATTTCGAAACTCTCTCCAACACTAAAAACATTTCTGAAATTTACGGGCAACTTTCCGTTATTTCTTTTGTGAATTAACGAAGCACATTTCTGATACAACCTTTTCCGTGAAATGACTAAAAGAAACCTGAATTTCACGGATCTTTCGTACCACGGAAAATTCTGAATTTTCAGAAACCTTTCCGCAGTTTCTTTCTTATATTGACGGAAAATTACCGTTTTAGAGATGTGTTAACTGAAAATTCTGAATTTTCAGAAACCTTTAAGCAATTCTTTTCTTATATTAACTGAAAATCTCCGTTTTCACTTTTTCCGTATACGTATGACGAGAAATTACCGGCAATAAAAGCGATTCGTGAGAATACTTGAGGTTTGATTAACTTTTAAATTTCAATCGTCTGTCGAATTTTGAAGTTCCGTAGCGAGATCGGATATTGTGGATAGCATATCGCGTGGATTTTGTTTGTGGCACAGGATATTTCTTCTCCTTTCCCCTATGTGGTGCACCGCCTACTTATTATATATTGTGTTACTATAAGAAACTGGGTACTTATTGTACAGATGATTATACAATATATGTGTATCAGTCTTCGGACTACTTGAGACAAAAGCTATTATAGCTATCAAGAGTAAATTTTATATTTATTTTTTTTGTTTTCCTTTTGTGAAATAATACTATAAAAGAAGTACATTTCACCTTTTTTTTGAGAAAACTAAAAGTCTTTGTCAGTTTAAAAAAATCAAGTTGCAAAGCATCTTATTGCTTCGAAAAATCAGGATGAAAAATGCTTAATTTGTGAAAAGTCCTCCTACAGAAAAAAAAATTATTACAAACCTATTGAGAAAAATAAGCTCCAACAGAAAATAAAATGACTAAATCACTCACATTAATGACAAAAAACAAAATTTCATAGCCTCATCGTCGCGAATTCGTTTTACGATGTTTTTTTTTTAATTTTGATTGGAGGTTTAACGACCACCGTGAGCAACTCAATGGGCTATAAGCAGTCGTCCGTCCCTAATTTAGGGTCACTTGTTCCAGGGAAGGAAGAGAGCCAGTGCCGTAAGACAAACACAACATCCATGCCTCACCAGGATTCGCACCCGGACCCCTCTCGGACGAATGATGAGAGGCCATCGCTTAGACCACTGCGCCACCGGGGCGGCCGTTTTACGATGTACGCGAGTCGGATTGCCGAGCGTCTGTGGCTCAATGGCGCGTGTTATCTGTTGAGCTAGCTCAAACGTCGGGGTTGGATTCTGACCTGAGCGGAAGGAATATGTGGTGTGAAGGCTGAAAAGTGCAAGATCGTCAGTTTTGCGGGATTTCAGCTTAAATACGGAAATTCCTGAAATGGACTTTTCTGAAATAAATGGAATTTCTGTCAACGAAAAATCTGTGAAAACACGGAAGTTAAAATAAACGGGCACTTTTAGAAACGGAAATTTCTGAAAAAGACTGATACCAACTGCCAACTTTAATGCACGTTATTATAATTCAGAAATTTTCCATGAATTTACAATACTTATTTTTTACAGTGAAAGTTCACACAGTACTTCAACGAGGGACAAATCTTCCCACTACCTGCTCAGTTTCAAAAAGGCGGGGATTCTTTCCAAGATCCTCATGGTTTCTCTACTGGATAGGTGACTTCCCAGTATTTCCACAGTTTCGATATGGTACAAGACTACTCTCAAAGACTTATTGGTTTATCTACCAGTTTTATTATGCGCCGTTTTTTCCTAGGTGGAGTAAGTGTATTATCTCTTTCTGAATTCTCAAATTTCTTAAAAATCTACTTTGATTTTTTTCATTACGGAAAGAATCTGAAGGACGTGCTTATTACAAACAAAAATTCGGTGTCATCTTTCTTCTTTTTATGACGTTCTTTTTATTGTTGTTATTTTAAACTTCGCGATTTTTTAAATTTCGATATTTAACGGGAAAGATAAATCTGAAGTCCAGGTGTGCTCGGGAAATGGCACATTTGGTTTTTGTTTTGAGGTACACCAGTGATATATAATACTTTCATATCGGAGTGAGCAACGGCATCCATAATGTCAGCACAAAATGACAAATGTATTTTTTCCTCTCTTCAGATGAAGAGAGATGAAGAAATTGAGATACGGTATGTGTTCTGGCGTTCCCGGCGTCTGGCTTTTAGCTCGCGTCGCACTCTGCACACATTCCCTTGCACCGGAATGTCATCCTTTGAATCTTTCTTGTAATAAATATCTCCTTACGTGCGATTCGTAGGAAGTAGGCAATTCATCATAATTTCTAGCGAAAGTTCACTGGTCCTGCCGTACGATCATTTAAAATGCTGTAAGAGATAAAAAAATTAATAAAAATCATCGGCTAAATATAGTTAGTCTGTTAGTGTTTCTTTCTCCGCTAGGCAAGTAAGAGTATAGAAAAAAATATTCGTGTTCACTGCAGACAAATGCAGTACTTTGTTCGAACTTTTCCCAGCTGCTGAATAATGCATTTGTATTTCTAATGTCGGTTAAAAATATAAATTCGCTTCTCGATTTAAAAATTTTCAGGGCAGCGTTTCATCTCTTTCGTTACCTTTCCTCGTGTTTGCACAAAGCTTTTCACAACTACTATCTTCCGATACATTATTTTTAGATGGAGATTTTGTTTAACATCTTTTTTTTCTTGCGATCAAATACATTTTTATTAATGTCAATATTTTCATCGTGAATTGCTTGCACAACTGATTCTCTGACCAACAATAGCCTATTCTTCTAACAGTAAAAGACAGCCAGCACACAAAGACTCAAAAAGCGGGGGAAAAAACACAGTCATCGAATTTTCGGTTGTAATGAGTTCGTCTTCTAAATCCTTTCCAACACGGAGGAACTATTTCAAAGCAGATTTTAAAAAAATAAAAAAATACAGCAAAAAAAAAAAAAAAATACAGGTAGGCTCAGTTCTGATTGAGCCGTCAGTTTGGAACGTAGGACTATGACTTTCAGATCGGAGAGTTGAAATGAGTTGGTCGAGTATGGTTTCAAAGCGTTTATTTAATTTGTTATAGCCAGCACAGGTCTATGATATGAAAAGTAGCTTACATAATTTTTACAAATAATGCTGGATACATTGCGAACACAAAGCAGATCGCTACACGAATTACCCAACGTGGTACTCTGTCTTTTTGGGCTTCTTACATTTCTCATCACTTGCTCTTGTCTCTCGTTTTGATTTTCTTCACTTTTTCTTGCGTTCATTTCATTCTGCGAATTCCGCAGCATTGTCAAAAATGTTAACCCGTTCATAAGAAAACAATTTTTAAACATTTTAGTTTAAACCACTGCGATATGTTCTTTATATATTTGAATAGATCTCGTAGAGGGCTTTGAAACGATACTACGCACAGTCGTTTTGCACTCACGGTTGTCCAGATAAACCGCGATATTGTCAAAAGTATTCACCTGTTCATAAGAAAACAATTTTTAAAATGTTCAGTTCAGACGACTGCGAAATGTTCTCAACTATTTGAGTAGATCTCGTCGAGAGCTTTAAAACGATACCACGGACAATCGTGCTGCGCTCACGATTGCCGAAATAGACTGAGTCAAACGCGGCGCGCACACCCAGAAATGTTGCATCATCTCCCCAGCGCACACGATGTATTGGGCAGTACGCGAATTGAACTCCATGCTGTTTACGGATATGCTAACATGATTAGTGTGCGGCAGGTATTTTTAACGCTATAATGATTTCAATTGGGACCTATTTTTGTCAGAGGCGGTCGGCCGTAAGTCGCCCCATACTATCCACGGAGTTAGACGTAGTCCTACGTCAAAAGGAGATATACTTACACCACCATTTTAAATACGTAGCGTGATCAGGGTTATTCATAGTAACTGGAATCGTTTACAAAACAGCAGGATTTCTACAATCGATAAAACAATCGCAAATAGAAATGGTTAATTAATTACTTCCAGTAGCGGATGAGCAGTGTGTTTTAAAAAAATTAACAAATTATGCAAAAAATGTTTCTCATACCGGAAGATATCAAAGGCAAGGGGATTCTCAAATCGAACAATGAGAAGAAACGTGATATAGCTTGACCCATTTCTTCTTTACGTAACGCGCAGCTATTGGAAAAGCTGCACGTTACGTAAAGAAAAAATGGGTGCGAAATACTCCTCATTCCTAGCGAAAAGGTTTTTTAGAATCGAATAAACATTTTCAAATAAAAATATATGTTGATGCCCTCCTTGAGGAAGAATTTTGAACAGGGGAAATGTGGAAAAGTACTCATCATAGCAAAAGCTTATACTAAGGTAAAAAAATTTGAAATACGTCTGAAAATTCAATTCAATTCAATTCAGTTTTACTTAGCTGTTACATTAAAACCAAAAAATCCAAAGTACAGTGGAATTCCAGTTATCTGGATTAACTCGGACCACAGCCCATCCGGCTGTTCGGAAAATCTGGATAATTGGGTTGTCTTTTTTCTGTAGCCCCCCCCCCCCCTCCTCCTTAAGAAATTTCTGGTTACGCCATTGTTGCGGTACGTGATGGTTAACCTGTGTGATGCAAGCGATTAAGAAGGTGGACATAGGAAGTGACTTAAAATTCCTCCATTGTTTAATTCAAAAATAAGGATTAAGTATAGATTCATGAAGGGAATTTAAACCATTGTATACTTTTACACTTCCTTGTTATTTTGTACATCCACGAACTGACAAAAATATCGTTTGATGCGTATCGTTTTCTTTCAAGACATTCTCAGAAATGGTCGTAGATGTGTCGTCATAAATACGTGAAGAAAAATATATGTTATGATTAGTCACATTTGTCACAGGCGGTCGGCCGTAAGTCGCCCCATACTATCCACGGAGTTAGACGTAGTCCTACGTCAAAAGGAGATATACTTACACCAAAACTATTGAAAACTATGAATTTTTGTACAAAGTATCTATAGGATAATTGTTATTAAAGTATCCCTGTTCCAAGGCATCTGGCTTTCCAAACTTAACCAGACTTAATAGGAATACTGTTGAGAACATTTGTAAGTGTTATCCGCTGGGGAATAAAAAAGTTTAAAAAATCTCTACCAAGGGTGTAACGTGTTACGTGACATGACGCAGATGACGTACTACTAAGATAACGCATGAGCAGGGCCGGATTAAGGTGGGACTTTGGGGCCCACCATGGCCAAGAGCCTAGGAGGCATGCCTGGGGAAGTACTACATTGATAGGTAGAGATAGAGAGAGAGAGAGAGGTTTATAAAATAGTTCTACTTTTGTCTCGTATGATTTCCACTTGGACAGAAACAGAGGCTGGAAGACGAACAGATTTCCAAGACAGTGACTCACCAATGGTAAAGGTGTCGTTACTCTCTGTGTACAAGGGGGTCGGCAAGACAGTTTCAGCTTTTTTACTACCATCCACCAACACCTCCCAATTTGCACTTGGAATCGTTGATGGTGGATTCTCCTGTGGCTCCTCTTTGCATAACAAAAACGATGCACTAGGAAAAGTATACAATGCTAAATCATGAGAAAATCCAAGACGAAATCTTGGAATCTTAAGCTTTTAACTCGTGTTCTTCTGAGAACAATGAACAATACAGTGACTTATTATGAAAACTTTGCAGATAATTTGGTAGTTACATTTTCGTGTTTTAACGGATTTCATAATAATTCTCCGTCATAAGTTCGTTGGGGGCCCACTCAGACTTCTTAGCCCAGGGGCCCACTAAGGTCTTAATCCGGCCCTGCGCATGAGGCCATTCGTTCGAGATGGGTCCGGGTTCGAATCCCAGTGAGGCGGCGATGTTGTCTTTGTCTTACGGCACTGGTTCTCTCCCTTCCCCAGAACCAGTGGCCCTAAATTAGGGACGGGCGACTGCTTACATCCCATAGTTGTTCACGGTGGACGTTAAACACCCAAATAAAACGAAGTTGACAATGAAGCAGCAATAAGCCTGCCTGCGTAGTTCAGTTGGGAGAACAGCCGCTCCGGAGTAGAAAGTCTTGTGTTTGAAGCACCATTGGCAAAAGGTTGAATGTTATAGGGAACAATGGCCTCTAGAGCGGGGAATAGCACCAATGGGGTGATCTGTAAGAGAGTGATTCTAAAACAAATAGCCATCTAGAAGACTGAAAAGGTGAATTTTATTGTACTGCTGATTTACACCCTACCGTTGTACGGAAATGAGTGTAGCCTACGAAGGACATTTGTCAATTTGCCCTCCATTATGATGCACCAAAACCTGCATCCGCTGAACGGTGTGCTTAACGGTAGAACGCAACTGGTCCGCAGGGATGTTTCTCAGCTTGTTGTGAACAAATCGGTCTTACTGTTGTAAGTCCAATTTCCTCAAAAAGAGCAATTATTCTTGTGAGGAAACATGGTGTTAGTGGAGCTCTTCGCAATTGTTAACGTCGTCGAAATTTCTGAAGCACAGCAGCAGCGTTTTGGTTGTTTCGATAGTAAGGTTTCATAAGCAAAGCATATTCCGGCAAGGTGAAAGTAATCACGCCTTCACTCACTTCACGAATGGCGTGAAACATCTTGCGTATTTCGTCGTATCCACCAAATGCCTGTGGGCTATGCAAATGACGTGTTTTCGCCACTCGCAGTATCACTGTGGGGGATTTTTTTTTTTTCATTTTCAAACTATTGTATTTCCCACTAAAATCGCTTACCCGTGTTCTTAATGTATTTCTGCTGTACAGGGTGATTATAAACTCCATCAACAAAGCAAGATGGATGATAGTACACATCAAGACAAACAATATTTGCAAAGAAACCTAAGGCCGCATTCCACTCCTAGTGCCAGAAAAGAGTAAAGTTACATATCCACGTTGAGCCTTCAAAAGGGAAAACAAAGACACATACCTAATTTATGAGTTGCACAATTCCAATCGCATCAGAGAAAGACCAAAGGAGCTGCTCAAACTGGCGTCCAAGGCGTCGTTGCACAGCCCACACCCGCGAATGAAGGACTGTCGCACCCTCTCGTAGACTTCCGGTGTGGTGTTGATCTTGTCTACAGCAACAGCGATTCGCACGACGAAGTCTTCCAGGGAGTCCACATGTGTCTCGTACACCAATGTTTTCATGTGCCTCCGGAAGAAGTCCAGTGGATTAAGGTCCGGGAAGCGTGGAGGCCAAGTCACAGGTACACCGCGTCCAATCCACCGCCCGGGATATGTCGCATTTAGGAAGTATCGGTCCTCGGTGGCAAAGTGTGCTAGAGCCCCATCATGCATGGACGACATGTCCCTCCGTGTGGTGAGCGGAACTTCCTGCAACAGATCGGGAAGCACTTGCTCCAGGAACACACGGTACCTGCACCGGTCAGACGTATACGTCCATTCTCATGTGATGTTCGCAGGGTAATATCGCTGAACGGGTTCGGTTGCGTTTATAAATGTTTGCTCCTCATCGTCTACGCACGTGTTCAGCGCACCTAATTTGCATCTTGTGCTTCTCATGCACTGGTTGGAACTCCGTGTGCCTGCTGGACGTTTATCGAACGTGCCCTTTTCTGGCACTAAGAGCGAAATGCGGCCCTAGGTTCCATTCCAAATATTGTTCGTCTTGATGTGTACTATCGCCCCTCTTGTTTTGTTGATGGAGTTTGCAATCACCCTGTATTTCGTTGAGTTTTGACCAAAGATATCTCTGCAAATGCTTTGGAATAGAAATCATTTCATTATGATCACACTGTACTTCTAACCGGCAGAGACACAGCGCTTTATAATACCTTTTGAAAAAATTGTGCCTGTCAAGAGCTGTAGCTTAATGAGCAACGTATAAGTTTTGCAATTCATCTTTCTAAAAAATGTACTGTTAATTAAATCGTACATTGTTTCCAGTGTTTAAAAAAGAAATTATTGTGACTGGCTATGGAGGAAAGAATTACGAAATGTATCGCAAAATTTCTTATGAAAAAAGTCACCGGTTATAAAAATATGATTATTCTGTACTAGAGTGTGAGGGATCGCGTAAGCTTTCGGAAACAATTTTGAGTCTTTGTAAAGAACCAGTTTTCTTTTTCAAACCCTTCTCATTTGGTGTTCCAGATCGATCTTTTTGTAAAAAGCTTATCCCTGCTCTGAAAAGACGTTTCTATAAAAGTTTTCAGACGATTTTGTTTACATTTTTTGGGTGTTTATTTACCGTGTCTCATTTTTAAGCGTAGTGGTATCCAATTTTCAATAAAGATCACAAAAGGGAATTATCAGAGGAAACTCTTAAAAAAATTCATAATCAAAGTTCATAATTTGTCAACGGATTTAAACATTTTTCTTCTCAGAAAACGAAATTTTTGACGAACAACAAAAGATGAGATATTTCGGAAGTGGAAAGGGATTTACAGGATTATCTGTCCGTTCTGTCGAAACACAAGAACACAGGCATAAAATTTTCTGGAGATAACTGTGAATCCACATGGCTAGTCGAATTTGCATTTTCGCTCACTACCTTTCTCTCCGAATTAATGATTTAATTCTTATCCTATAGCAGAACACACTTTTCCGAGTTTCTGTTTTGAATACGTTTACGGAAAAAATGACTGATAACAGAGATATACTTATCCGTTATTCCCTGATCTGATATTATTTCCCACGTAACCTTAGCTGAGAGTTGCTTTCTTTCAAAGTGGAAACCATCTGTTCCGATGCCATGACCATTGTCATCTTTCTTTTACACTGCTGCCCACCCAAAATGCAACACCAAGAAGGAAGTATCAGATTGGCCTGAAATTCGCAGAACACGTCGCCCGCGAGAGGACATGCAAACGATTAGCATTGCAGGGCATATGCAAATCATGTGCGCCTGGCACGCCACCGAGATGCACTATAAGACGGGTGCACAGAAGGCGGGGAGTAAGTAGTGGAAGTGTGTTGTGCTGCCGGAACTGTGCGTGGGAAGCTTCCTAATGCCTCGTCGCAGAATACGGCAGTCATTCCAGTACGTTTCGGATTTCGACAGAGGAGGAATAGTGGCTTATCGCGACAGCGGTTTATCGTACCGAGACATCCAGCCACAGTGAGGCGAATATGAATTCGGTGGGTGCAGGAAGGACGGACGGACCGACGTGAGCGATTGCCGCAGCAGCGGCACATCACCGAACGAGAGGACCGGCATGTTGTGCGGCGGGCATTGATGGCTCGCACCGCCACATCACGAACGTTAGCGCAGGAATTAGGGTGTGTTGCGCAACAACCTGTGTCAGCACGTACCGTTCGACGTCGTCTGCAGGAGCGGGGACTTGTCGCACGGCGCCCATTGCTCCGATTACCATTGACGTTATACCACCGGCGAGTGCGGCGGCAGTGGGCCGTTGAACGCCGCACCTGGACTACGGAATGGCACGACATTTTCTCCGACGAATCGCGTTTCTGCCTGCAACACCACGATGATCGGATCCGCGTGTGGCGGCACCGCGGCGAGAGACTGTATGACGCCTGCATTATGCATCGCCATACCGGTCCGTCGCCTGGCGTTATGGTTTGGGGAGCAATTGGATATGACACCTGAACACCTCTGGTACGCAGCGCCGGTACACTCAACAGCCACCGCTACATCTCCGACGTTTTGGAGCCTGTAGTCCTCCCTTACCTGCAGGACCTGCCAGCGGCCACGTTTCAACAGGACAATGCTCGCCCGCACGTGGCACGTGGCACGCATCGTGCAACAATTCTTCATGGCCCACCAGGTGTCACTGCTGCCGTGGCCCGCCTGTTCTCCCGATATGTCTCCCATCGAACACGTCTGGTCGCTGATCTGCAACCGAGTGTCCCGGAAAACACCACCCGCGGCTACGCCTGATGAACTGTAGCAACGCGTAAAAGCAGCCTGGACCGACATACCCCAAGCCCACATCCAAAGCCTCATTCGTTCGATGCCGTGGCGTGTAGCGGCCGTTATTGCCAGCCATGGCCACACGAACTATTGATGTCTGCGGGTTCCGCAAGTCGCACGGGCCTGTAAGATCAATCGTTCCATCTCTGCATCTGTTGTTATGTGTTCAGTAAATCTGGCTTAGCTATCTCGTGTCCTTCTTGGTGTTGCATTTTGTTGAGGCCAGCAGTGTAGATGTTCAACGATAAGCATGCGGCAAAGATTTTTATTCCTGTCCTCAGGGTTGAAAAAGCCTTACAGTAGTTGGTAAATTTCCAAAGGGGATGCGTTTCCATTCGATGAGCATCTGTGTTAAAAAAATTGTAATTCTTCACTATTCTTTAAAAGGTTGTCAAGCACAATAACCAACTGGCACTGTCTGATCAAAAGTATCCGGACACTTGCACATCCACAAGCTCCCTGTAACAGGAAAGGAATTAATATCGAATTTGTAAGGATAACCCGAAATTAAATTGTCCAATGTATACGTATATGCAAATGATTAATGCAAATGATTGTCATATATGCATTTATAACAGTCATATATTAGGCTTATATGCATCTCGTATATGCAAATGATTGTCATTTTGCAACAGTGAAAACAAACATTTCATAATGTCATGACAAAGAACTTTGCTTTGCACAAACAAGATGGACATTCCTTGAAAAGGTCACCCGTTTTTCCGGCTGAGGGACAATGAGCTAGGCTGCAGCAACACCTAAGTGCCTCGAGCTTGAAGGGGTCCAGCGGTCACCTTCAGCAGTTGTCAGACGAGGAGGTGCATCACCCCATGGGAGGTGACCCTCGGTGTTTGTACCTACTTTTATTGTATGGGATTTCTGCTTCCAGCGGTTTCAGAGACCGTTGTCGGAATTCTGTCTCTCGAGTTTATCACGTTGAATAGGGGTGCATTTCTCGCACGGGCACTTGCGGACCAGCTCCGGGGCTAAGAGCCAACTAGTGGTCGATTGAGGCCAAGAGAAAAGAGACCTGCTTTTCGACCGTCGAAAGGTGAGGGTCTCAGAGTAGATACATATTCCATGTATGGCCTTCGTTAATAGCGAGGTGTACATCAAAGAATAGGAGCAGTATTTTAGTTTTCTGCCGAGAGCGGCGAGAAGAACAGATAGAGAACGCCACGTGTTAACGCGTGAGACTCAAGTCGAGAACGCCGTCACAAACGCCGATTAGGAAGTGGAGAAACATAACTGTTAAAGTATTTAAGTTTGACCATGTGGAATGGACTCATTTACGTCTAAAACTCGTTACAAAAAAGGACGCCTTTCAGTCGCCTTGGATGTCAGATCTGATATAAAGACGAGGCGGTGGCTTGCTGGTACGGTGGGTTAATAGTAAGTGTGGTAAAAGACGTCGCGAAAAGGGTATAGCAAAAGATTGCTGAAAGTTTCCGGCAAGGGGAGCCAAGAATAACGTCGCCGGCCTTACAGAGTCGATCCACTCTTTGTTACAGGCACAGCTTCCATTGTGCTGGGAAGGTTTTCCATTACAGTTTTGTACGTTGTTACAGGAGTTGTCTTCCATTCTGCCCCAAGAGCATAAAATTCAAGTTGGTCACCGAAGTCGGGCGGTTCAATCTCGCTCGCAGTCGGCGTTCCAGTTTATTCTAAAGGAGTGGATCTGAGATCGGAATTCTGTGCAGGGCAGTAAAGTTCTTCCACCCCCATCCCATCAAGCCATATCTGCGCGGACTACGCTTTGTGGACGGGGGACAGTGTCCTATTGGTAAAGGAAAGGGCCTGCACCGAACTGTTGCTATAATAGTGGGAGCACAGAATTGTCTAGAATGTTATTATGGGTCGGAGCGTTAAGATTCCCGGGCACTGGAATTAGGAAGCTTAGCCCAAGCCATGGAAAACAGCCCCGGAGCATGATATCTTCTCCATCAAATTTCACAGCTGACATATCACAGTTGGGTAGGTAGCGTTCACCTGACATCCTTTACACCCAGACTCGTCCGTCGGACTGCCAGATGATGAAGCGTGATTCATCGAGCCAGAGAACAGGTTTCCACTACTCCAGAGTCAACTGGCGTCAAGCTTTACAACACTCCAACTGACGCTTGGCATCGATCTTGCTGATGTTAGGCTTGTGTGTGGCTGCTCTGTCATAGAAACCCATTCCCTTCAGCTCCTGAAAAACCGTTATGATGCTAGGGTTGCTTCCAGATGCATTTTAAAACTCAGTGGTAAGTGTTGCAATCGAGGACTGGCAATTTTGTCGCACCACCCGTTTGATCACTCGGTAGTCCCACTCTGTCATTGTTCGTGGCCTACAAGGTCTCGATTGCCCTGTTGTTATTCCTAGGAGTTTCCACTTCACAATAACATCACCTACAGTTGATCGGGGTAGCAGTGCAGAAATATCCCGAACTGTCTCGTTACTAAGATGGAATCTTATGATCGTGCCATGGTGAAAGTCACTAAGATCTGTTGTGTACAGCCCATTCTACAATTCATGCTTCTCTACGATGTTTGCCAGACCCCGTAGGTCTTTCTGCATCCATATGGACTATGGCTGTGCGAAGTGTATGGGCAAATCCACTTCTCAAATGGGTATACGGATACTTTTTTTCATAGAGTGCAACTTGTTAGAAATTCTAAGTAGGTTCGCGCGTTGATCTCAAATGACGGATTCAACAAACGAAAGAGAATTCTTGAACTCACAGAACGAATGGTTGAAAGCATAAAGAGTACTTACCACCTTTAAATAGATAATCCATTATCTTTAATCAAATGAATACATTCACAACACAACACTGAAACATCTAAAAACACTGTAGAGATTTTAAATCACACGCTATCGAATTCTATTATGGTTTTTGGAACATCATCACAAACGCAGTACGTACACACATAACTTCATCTTTGTAGTTTCGGTTCTCACGGGAACAACTTTTCTCTTCTCAGGTCGAAGGTCAGGCAAGCACTTCATGACTTCTTGCGTTGGAGTGAGAATGAGAGTTTTTCCTTTATTATTTACAAATAAGTTCGCTTAACGCAGCAACGCCATCTATATTGTTCTTTGTGTGGAACTTTGAAAAGACACATCGCAGTCTTTCCAACAAACTCCCACCTGTCCGAAACAGTTCTGCACTATGAGACTTAGGGATATCCTTAATTTTTTTTTTCGAAATGCTTTCCAATTTTCTATGTTAGGTTTTTCCACTTTTCTACTCAATATTCCTATAGCATTGGAAATATCTGGTCTTGTCACAGTTGAGAGGTACATGATCGCTCCCACTATTTCTCTATAACGTCCATTTTCATCAATGTATTCTGGTTCTTGTATGCCTTTTCCAGAGTTAGTGCTTATTGGTGTTTTACTTTCTTTGTTAGGTTCAGTATCATGATTCTGAATAATTTCCATGATCTTGTTTCCTTGGTTAAGAAGGAAACTTCCGTCTTCTTCTCTGTATACCAAGATAATATGTAACTCGGCCTAAATCCTTTATTTTCGTACTGGTGTTTCAGCAGTTTTGTAATTCTTGCAATTTCTTCTTGGCTGTTTGATGCTATTAATATGTCGTCTACATAAGTAGCCAAAAAAGTTTGTTTATCCTTATTCTTCAATGATAGTAAGCATGGATCTGCTGTACTCTGAATAAAACACATTTTGCATAAGACGTTTATAATTGTTTTATTCCCATTTCTTGCACTTTGTTTTAAGCCATAGATACTCTTTTTCAGTTCACACACTTTGTTTTTGTTGTCAGATTCTTCAAATCCTTCTGGTTGAACCATATTTACGTCTTCTTAAAATTTTTCATGAAGAAACGCTGTCTTTATGTCCACATGATGAACGTTTAGCTTCTTGTTTGCTGCAACTGTCAAGAAAGTTCTTAAGTTTGTATATTTAACTACTGGTGAAAATGTATCTTCAAAATTTATTCCAGGTTGTTGAGTGTATCCCTTTGCAACTAATCTTGCCCTATAAGTTTCTATATTACCATTAGCATTATATTTTATTTTAAACATCCATTTGTTCTTGATTGGTCTTTTTCATTCAGGTAAATCTACCAAAGTCCATGTATCGTTCTTTCTCATTGCTCTTAATTCTTCATTTATTGAATTCAGCCATTTATCCTTTTCTGAATTTTCCATTTCTTGAATCTCTTAAAATATTTTTGTGGATCTTTTCTATATAGAGAGAGTCTTTCATACATATGCGAGTCTTTCTGGTGGTTGACCTTTATTTTCTCTTGGTGATCGCATTAGTTGTTTTTCAGATTCACCTTTTTCTTCTCCATTAATTATACTTCCTGATGAATATATTCTACACTGCTGGCCACCCAAAATGCAACACCAAGAAGGACACGAGATTGCAAAGCCAGATTTACTGGACACGTAACAACACATACAAAGATTAAACGATTTAGCTTACAGGCCCGTGCAACTTGCGGAACACGCAGACATCATTAGTTCGTGTGGCCCCCATGGCTGGCAATAACGGCCGCTACACGCCGCATCATCGAACGAAACAGGCTTTGGATGTGGGCTTGCGGTATGACGGTCCAGGCTGCTTCCACACGTTGCCACAGTTCATCAGGCGTAGCCGCGGGTGGTGCTTGCCGGGCCACTCGGTTGCAGATCAGCGACCAGACGTGTTCGATGGGCGACATATCGGGAGAACAGGCGGGCCACGGCAGCAGTGACACCTGGTGGGCCTCGAAGAATTGTTGCACGATGCGTGCACGTGCGGGCGCGCATTGTCCTGTTGAAACGTGGCCGCTGGCAGGTCCTGCAGGTAAGGGAGGACTACAGGCTCCAAAATGTCGGAGATGTAGCGGTGGCTGTTGAGTGTACCGGCGATGCGTACCAGAGGGGTGCGGGTGTCATATCCAATTGCGCCCCAAACCATAACGCCGGGCAACGGACCGGTATGGCGATGCATAATGCAGGCGTCATACAGTCTTTCGCCATGGTGCCGCCACACGCGGATCCGACCATCGTGGTGTTGCAGGCAGAAGCGGGATTCGTCGAAGACAATGTCGTGCCATTCCGTAGTTCAGATGCGGCGTTCAACGGCCCACTGCCGCCGCACTCGCCGGTGGTGTAACGTCAATGACAATCGGAGCAATGGGCGCTGTGCGACAAGTCCCCACTCCTGCAGACGACGTCGAACGGTGCGTGCTGACACTGTTGTTGCGCAACACACCATAATTCCTGCGCTAACGTTCGTGATGTGGCGGTGCGAGCCGTCAATGCCTGCCGCACAACATGCAATTGCCGCGGCCGCGGCAATCGCTCACGTCGGTCCGTCCGTCCCTCCTGCACCCACCGAATCCATACTCGCCTCACTGTGGCTGGATGTTGTCCCACACTGGCGCCGATGTCTCGGTACGCTAAACCGCTGCCGCGATAAACCACTATTCGACATCTGTCGAACTCCGAAACGTGCTGGAATGATTGCCGTATTCTGCGACGATGCATCAGGAAGATTCCCACGCACAGGTCCGGCAGCACAACACACTTCCACTACTTACACCGCGCCTTCTGTGCACCTTCTTATTGTGCTCCTCGGTGGCGTGCCGGGCGCACATGATTTGCATATGCCCTACAATGCTAATCGTTTGCATGTCCTCTCGCGGGCGACGCATGCTGCGAATTTCAGGCCAATCGGATGCTTCCTTCTTGGTGTTGCATTTTGGGTGGCCAGCTGTGTATTTTCAATTTTCTTCTCATTTTGTCTACAAAATGTTTCTACACTTTTTCTTTCATCAAATTTTACTGTTCTGGTTATGAACAGCTCATTTGTTTCTGAAATGAGGACTCTATATCCTCGAGATCTTTCATCATAGCCCATTAGAATTCCTTCTTGAGCTCTATTTCCCAGTTTTCTCCTTTTTTGTTTTGGTATGTATACATAGACCTTTGACCCAAATACCTTGATGTGACCTAAATATGGAGTGTATCCTTTCCACATTTCAAAGGGTGACTTTCCTGTTGCTTTTGTAGGAACTCTATTCTGTATATATGTAGCATTTGATACAGCTTCTGCCCAATATTTATCATCTATTTCAGCATCTAGAAGCATAGCTTTTGTCATTTCTTATTAAGCTTTAATTTTTGCGTTCCGCAATGCCATTCATTTGAGGTGAATATGGGATAGTGGTTTTATGCTCTATTCCTTGTTCTGCTAAATAACTTTCAAATTTTGTTCCGCAATACTCTTCTCGATTATCTGTTCTTACACTTTTGGGTTTCTTATCAAATTTAGTTTGAACCGAGGCTACATATTCCTTGAATTTTATCACTGCTTCATCTTTATTTCTTAGCAAATAAGTGTATGCGTATCTAGAATAGTCATCTATAAAAGTAATGAAATATTTGTATCCACTTGGACTGGCTTTACTCATTGGACCACATATATCTGTATGTACCAATTCTAGTATTCCCTTTGTTTCGTAAGTGTTCTGTTTTGAGAATGGTTTTTGAGTGAGCTTACCCTTTATGCATATCTCACAGTTCTCTTCCTTTTTACAAATTGATAAAACAATGCCTCTAGCTAATCCATTTTTCTCCATTTGCTTTATTATTTGTATATCTCTATGTCCTATCTTCTATGCTATAAGTTTAAGCAATTTTTCTCCTCACATTTTGCAACTAAATTAGCCTTTTTATTTATAGCCTGTAATTTATACAAATTGTTTGAGTTGTCTACTATACCTGTTGCTGCAATATTTTCTCCACATTTTATTATGCACTGTCTATCTTTAAATGATACTTCATATCCTTTTTCTGTAATCTTTCTAACTGACAATAAATTCATTTCCAATTTAGGAACATATAATACATCCTTTATCTCTAATTTTCTAATTGTATCTTTTTCAGCTTTACAACTTAGCAAAATATTTCCTATTCCTTCTGACTTTATTTGAGTGCCATCAGCTGTAGTGATTAATTGGGATTTATCATTAGAAAGCTCTTTAAACAATGCTATATTGTTAGACATATGTACTGTGGCTCCACTATCGATTGTCCAATTTTCAGAGTTTCCGTTATGTAATGACTTTGTTTCTAGTGAAAAAATTGTATTTTCCCTTTTTAGTTCAATTTCCTTTTCTTCTGGTTTTATTGTTGCTGTCTTCACTAAGTTGTGAGATTGGTTAGATGTCGATTGACCTTTGTGAAATCTTTTCTCTATGTTTCTCTTATTTTTATCTCTTTCCCTTTTTAAAATTCCAACATTCATTTTTGGTATGATTCCTTTTGTTACAGTATGTACAAAACTTACTTGGTTTTATGTTGCGGTTTTTACCTCCAAAACTAGTTTTTAACACTGTTGTACTTGCATTTGAATTATTTGTGCTTGTTTGTGAATTTTCTCTCTGTCTATTGTACTCGTCAAGTACTTTACATTTTTTGAATTCAAAATTCAGATCGTCTTGATCTCTAGCTTCAAGTGCAACAATTAAGTTCTCATAAGAATTTGGCAAACTATTAAGTAAAATTGCACCTGAGTGGGTGTCTGGCATTTTCTCGCCTTGTGTGCGCAATTTCTGAACTATGTCCATCATTATATTTGTGTTCTTGCATTGTA
This sequence comes from Macrothele yani, assembly GCA_039090855.1. Classification (NCBI taxonomy): domain Eukaryota; kingdom Metazoa; phylum Arthropoda; class Arachnida; order Araneae; family Macrothelidae; genus Macrothele; species Macrothele yani. The sequence continues at coordinate 14,540,244 of CM077012.1, forward strand.
GTTCCATCGTTATGATAACGCAAACTATACAGTTTTCTAAGCGAGTGGAGTTTATTACTTAAACTTCCTCTTTCATATACTGCCTTTAAAGCTTTCCATGTTTCGTTGCTTTTTTGTTTATCTAACATATGAATAATTTGGTCATCATTGATACAAAGTGTTATTGTGGCTCGTGCCTGTGAATCTTGATTGATCGTCTCACTTTTTTCAGTGGGAATCTGTTCCACAAGTTATCTTTAATAAGTAGCATTTGCATTTTGAATTTCCATGTCTGATAATTACAATTATCCAGCTTTGCAATGCTTACATTATTGCCAATGAACGACGCCATTACTCAGTTTACTCTACTTCAGTAGCTTAACAATTTAGTTACTTTTCATTTGCTAACTGCGTATTTACGTGGTAGTACGTTCACTATAATCAGAAAAATCATCCGTTCTTTCAGTCTATTAATAGCCGCACATATGAGATACTGTCTGATAATCATATTGTTAGAAATTCTAAGTAGGTTCGCGCGTTGATCTCAAATGGCGGATTCAACAAACGAAAGAGAATTCTTGAACTCACAGAATGCCGCCCCGGTGGCGCAGTGGTCTAAGGCGCTGGCCTCTGATCATTCGTCCGTAAGGGGTCCGGGTTCGAATCCCGGTCAGGCATGGATGTTGTGTTTGTCTTACGGTACTGGCTCCCTCCCTTCCCTGGAACCAGTGACCCTAAATTAGGGACGGGCGACTGCTTATAGCCCATTGAGTTGCTCACGGTGGTCGTTAAACCTCCAATCAAAAAAAAAAAAAAAAAAAAAAAAAAAGAACTCACAGAACGAATGGTTGAAAGCATAAAGAGTACTTACCACCTTTAAATAGATAATCCATTATCTTTAATTAAATGAATATATTCACAAGACAACACTGAAACATCTAAAAACACTCTAGAGATTTAAAATCACACGCTATCCAATTCTATATGGATTTTTGGAACATCACAAACGCAGAACGTACACACATAACTTCATCTTTGTAGTTTCGGTTCTCACGGGAACAACTTTTCTCTTCTCAGGTCGAAGGTCAGGCAAGCACTTCACGACTTCTTGCGTTGGAGTGAGAATGAAAGTTTTTCCTTTATTATTTACAAATAAGTTCGCTTAACGCAGCAACGACATCTATATTGTTCTTTGTGTGGAACTTTGAACGGACACATCGCACTCTTTCTAACACACCTTGCACTTAATTACAGATAAGATTAGAGAAGAAGAATCGCAGGAGGCGTAACTACGGCGGGGCAGGCTGCCTCGGGAGCAGCTCAAGAGCGGTCGCAAAAGCCATTACTTATTATCTGATTAAAAATTGAAACTAAAACTTTTGCACCAATTTCTGGCTCAGTTTTTTCGCGCCCTTCGTTGTCATTTGTCCTTTTTTGCCTAAAATATTCTTCCCCAGTTTCGGTAATTTTGGCAAATAAAGATTTGCATTTTTCCTCATTGTTCAGGATTTATCAGTTGCTCGCATTCAAACATGAAGAAGCGGTTCTACTTACGTTGGAAAAGAAGAACCTTCGATGTTCACTTTGTTGAAGATTCTTTGGAGGCAATTTTATTATTGCTGCAACACACACACACACACACACCAGAGTGTCCCATAAATTCGTAAACATTTCAATAATTCATAAAAATAGATAAAATTTGTATATTGGCGTGGGGTTTCCATGAAAATGAATCGCAAGGCGGAGGATTTTTTCTGGTGGAGATATAACATACAATTTTAGCTTAGAATATTAAATTTTAAATTTTATATTAAATTTTAGCCTAGCCTTACCATAAGTATTGTTACAAAGTATTCAATGAAATAAAAGAAATTTAAAGATATTTTAATATACCTGTGATATGACGTAAGTAGTACTTTTGTGAATACATGGCACCAATTACTTTTCAAAATGGCATCCTTTTGCCTTCACACAGTCCTTCGATCTCTGTGGCCACTCAATCTCTATGGAGGGACAGTCTTTGAACCCTTAAAGCCGCCCCGGTGGCACAGGGGTCTAAGCGTTGGCTTCTGCCCATTCATCTGAGGTTGGTCCGGGTTCGAATTCCGTGAGGCATGAATGCTGTGTTTGTATTACAGCACTGGCTCTCGCCCTTCCCTGGAACCAGTGGCCCTAAATTAGGGACGAGTGACTGCTTATAGCCCATAGGTGGTCGTTAAATCCCCCCTTCCCCTTTAAAAAAACTCCAAGTTTAGTTTAACTCGTTACTCGTAGAATTTGTAAGCTGCAATGTTTCAGGCTTAACTATACACTTGAAAATCGTTAAATAAAATCGGTTCAGAATAAAAGAATTCAACAGACCACTTACTATTTCAATGTCCCAGTTTTTATTCTGCAGATTGGCACATGAATAAAGCACAACATTGCCGCCCCGGTAGCCGAGTGGTCTAAGCGCTGCCTTCTGACATTTCGTCAGCGATGGGTCTTGGGTCGAATCCTGCTGAGGCATGGACGTTGTGTTTGTGTTACAGCACTGGTTCTCTCCTTTCCCTGTGACCAGTGTTCCTAAATTAGGAATGGGAGACTGCTTTATAGACTCATCGAGTTACTCACGGTGGTGGTTAAAATCCCCAACGGCACGCAAACCTGCTCTTACAATCTGCACATCGCAACCTTATCGTCCGTTCTTAACATTACTCCAACTCACTATTGACCTAAAGCTGCCCTTAGACATAGTTTTATTGGCATTTGACTTGCTGCCAGTATTGTCAGCTGTAAAACTAGTTGGGGGAAATAATGTGTCGTCAGATATAAGTGCACATTGTGAAGGACAGTTTTTAGACTGACTTTTGATGAAGCTACAAAATGTCATCTTACGTTTTGTCTGTGTTCAAATCCATAGAACGTAATTAACCCATCTATGATCACGCAGAAGGCCAAGCGATTACATTCAGAGAAGAATTTTACGTACTCAGTTTGACGGCAACTGAAAAATGTAATTTTAGTTCCTTCGGCAAGAAGATTCCATCCTTTAAGTCGTTTAGCTAGAATTTCTGCATGAACTTTCGATACGATCTCTTACCAAATCCTTCAACTCTTCTGGAGTGATAAGGTGTTGGTCCGATGAGTGTTCAGTTGAAAAATGTTGATCTCTGCAAGATGTTTCCCCCTAGATCTTTCCATATCTGCAGGTTTTGGGTATTTTGGCACTGCTAAATCAGTTGAACCAGGCACTGATCATATAGCTGATGGAAGATTTCGATGCATAATGCTTTCCTTATTATTCGATCAAAATCCAGAAACATTTATAAGACAAAAGTGACAATGTGTATTGTAGTGCGTTGGCTATCTCCAAACCACTTAAACAGTAAATGACATATTGCTTCTACAGGGTGTCCGAATAATGACTGTGCACAGAATGTACGAATTGCAGTAATGTAATAATAAAAAAATTTGAATGGAGTTACAGTAGAAGTGATTCGCCACGTGGAAGTGCTCTGTGTCTGGTAACCTTCATGTCTCCCCACCCCGAGGCGCACGCAGCTGTTATTCCTAGCAAAGGTCATCCCCAAGCGCTTGGTGAATGGAGGCAGACGTGTCGATTGATCACTCGTCTCGGCACAAGGACAATGGTGTTGACGGTTGAACAGAGAGTGTTTTTGGTGGAACATGTCTTTCACCATGACAAGTACACGGACGAAGTACAAAAAGAGTTAGCTAGGAAATTTCGTGCTGCAGACGTCCCCCACCGTAATGTGAAACGTTAGCTCATAGCGAAGATTCAGGAAACTGGCAATGTTCTGGATGCCGCCACGCCCTGGTAGGCAATCCTCGGAGACTAGACCGTACAGGATATCCAGGGCAGGATACAGATGAGTACACACAAGTCCGTGAGGCGGCTGTCACAACAAGCTAATGTGCCAAAGAGTACAGCCCACGATATTCTGAAAAGGAAGTTGGGTTTCCACCCGTACAAAGTGTCTGTCGTGCGTCAGCTGAAAGGAACAGACCACGACGCCCATGTTCGGTACTGCAGGTGGTTCAAATTGTTCCTGTCTGAAGAAGGTCAGAGCATTCTGGACGTGAATTTCTTTACAGATCAGGCATGGTTTCTGTGGGGAGCACTGAAGGGGAAGGTGTACGCAGATAATCGGCATACACTTCAAGAGCTACAGGCTGCAATAACGACCCACATCCAACAAATCACACCACATACCCTGAGAAAGGTCTTCACCAACATGCTGAAGCGTGTGCAGACAAGTCTAGACGTCGGTGGGGCACATTTCTAGCGCCTTCTGTAGGAGCCAGTTCGACATGGCAAATGTTACTTTCAGTGCACAGTTATTTTTCGAACACCTTCCTTCATGATCTGAGACTGACACTCAGCTTCGGTAACATGCGTGTGTCGTCCGTTTTTTATCCTGGTCATCCAACTTTTAACCAAAAAAAATGTCCGTATGCTTTCTTGATTAATCCTCCAAATGATCTGTTTCTTCTATGGAGAAAACTTACCACACGCGCAACAAAGCAGATCAGGAGAATTGATGCATTTATGAAAATATGGCAAGGAATACAACACGCACTAAGACTCCCGATGACAAGGAAGACAACACGCACTAAGGCTTTAGATGACAAGGAATGCAACAAGCATTAAGACTGCTATTAATGAGCTCTGTGTGACACGGAAAGTGTCTTTGCAGAAAGGCGATGCAATAGCTACTGCTTAAATACACTAGCGATTGCATCATCTTCTGCAACCGTTCAGTAGCACAGCGTCATCTTTCATCAACTCACAGTAAAAGATGATGTAATTGCACGGTTGTATCATAGCCTGCCATATCTGATACACCGATGCTCTCTGTAACAGTACATATTAGAACATTTTTAAAGCATACTCCGAATCAGCACGAAAACCTTTACAATAAATACTCATTGGCTCAAAGAAAACAAAATCATTTGAACAGTATTAACGGGAATAGGAGAACAAGCTGTTCTGTACTTCGTCGTCGTCTACTCCTCCGAAATAAATTTACTGCATACCGAAAAACATTTGAATGAAAGCTACGCCACCCCGATGGCACAGTGGTCTAAGCGATGGCTTCTCATCATCCGTCTGAGTTGGGTCTGGGTTCGAATCCCAGTGAGGCATGGATGTTGTGTTTGTCTTACGGCACTGGCTCTTTCCCTGGAATCAGTGGCCCTAAATTAGGGACGGACGACTACTTACAACCCATTGAGCTGCTCACGGTGGTCGTTAAACCCACAGTAAAAAAAATGAAAGCTACTGAGATATTAGGTTGTTTTCCCGCGTTTGACGTCATAACATCACCGTCACTCTCTGCCTTCATAAAAATGAAATAATAAAAACCCAAAAATCTGGCCCCCCTCCCCCCGACCGTTTTTTTTTTTTTGTTGTTGTTGTTGTTGTTGTTTTAAACTGAACCACAAGAACGATAGTGGCGTAGTAAACGTTTCTGTAGTAAATCATTAGTGTAATTTTATGGGAAAGTTGGGTTTCCAAGAAATTTCTAAAAATATGTAAACCATTGCTTCCCAAAATGGAGTAATATACTCAAGTAAGGGAATCTGGATAAGTTGCGGTTTCTCGGGAGAGAAGAAACTAACAAAATATGTAAACAAGTTTTCCGTAAACGAAATTCAGATTTTTTGCAAGTTTTGACACAGAAATGCGCGGTTCGTGGAGAGTTTCGTGTGGGGAGTATTTAAAAAGAAGAAATGGGGAAAAAAGAGAAAGAAAGAGAACAGAAATATATACAAACGACATATTTTTCTTACGGATAATATTTTTTTTCGTCAAATACTTCTCATTCCTACCCCACGGGACACCATGAAGAAAGGGACGGGGTGGAATATTTCTGTAAAAGGAAAAGTTACAAGATAACGCATCACCGCTAATACGATATGCAAGGGTCGAACGGAAAAATAAAATAAAAAGAAAAAACAAATTAACAGGACCCGTGTGAAGATGATATACGTGAAGGAACACACTGAAATTGATAGCAGTAATCAAACCATCTTAGCAGCCTCCTCCTCCCGCAAGGATGACGTAAGAAAACGAACATAATGAAATTTGTAAAGGTCAAATCACATTAGGATGCTCACGCAAAACGATGACGTCCGAAAAGGAGCGCACTGAAATTGGAAGTAATCAAATCACATTAGCAGATCCCGGCGAGAGGATGATATTTTCGCTTTACACAAAAAATTAAATAAGCGCTGAGAAATATACATCATTTAATAGAAAGACATACAACAGCACTTCACTGAAATCGAAAACAAACAAGAAAGATGACACCGAATTCTCGGATGTAATGAGTACTTCTTTTGAATGTTTTGCAACACACACACACAAAAAGAAATAAAGCGAAAAAAATAATACATTTACACCGCTTAGAGGAATTCCTCGCATAATTTAAAATGCGATATGTAAGCAGTGTTTTTCATAGTGTGCTGAGCCGGTTAGCAAAGACAAAAAATGTCTGCTCGATTTCTACACAGTAGGTAAAACATCCTGTGGCGTAAAGGAAGTCTTGACCTTTACGCTAACTTAAAATATCAACATACTAATAAATTGTTCCTAAATGAAACAAACCTTAACTGCCAGACAAAACATATAACCAGAAGTCAAGTTACGGAAACAGTCCTTTATTCGGAATGGAATCACAACACTCTCCACACATTTATCTCAACACAATTCAATTCTTTCGTACAGCACTTTCTTAACAACGCTCATCATAATCGCTCACAATAATAGCTCTCAATAATCGCTCTTATCAACACACCTCAATAATCGCTCTCAATAATATCAACACCTCTCTCACAACAGATCAGTCGTCCCTTTTTATCTCTTGTTCTTATCTTATTACATGCATACGTCACGTGCATTCAACCTCAATTGTGTTGCCAAACGTATTCGTTTGAAGGAAAAGATATTTTGTTCAGCAGGAAGAATACTGAGAATAAACTCAAGATTTACATAGGGAAAGAAACTAAAAAAGGAAAGTTAATCTAGAATATACGTCACAATCCGCAAATAAACTGATGTCCAAAACTAACGTGACACATTCAAGTTTGAGAATTTGTCCAAAACGAGACGACTGACTGGAAAGATTTTTCAGAGACATATGCAAGAGGCGACGCGAAGTCGAGTGCCCAAGCAACATTGTGCTAGCCCCTATGAAAATAAACAAATGACGAACGTACATCATGAAGATGGTACGCACGCGACCTTGCTAAACGTTATTCTGAGCGGGAATTGAAGCATGAGTTGGGCCGTTACGTAGAGCAGTCAAAAGTTAGTTGCACTCGCATGTATAAAAAAAAAATTAACATTTTCGGAAATATTTATACTTACGTAAAAAATACAGTACAATGCTACACAGTCGAGTCACATTATTGGGACCACCTCCTAATTTTGACGTCAACAGCGCGTAGCCAATGAAAGAAGGCTAGTGTCGTGAGCTGGCTTGGAAGGTATATAAAGTGTGCTGTAAGCATTCTTAAAACATATCACTCGTTGCTGTCATGGATAAAAGGAGCGATTTATCAGATTTGCAAAAAGGCATGATTATCGGCTTTCGGGCCAAGGGTGGCAGTATTTCTGAAACAGTGCAGTTTGTGAACTGTTCGCGTGCAGCTGTGGTTAAAGTGTATCGTGATTGGAGAAGTGGCACCATTGCGAATAAGCGATGTGGAAACTGCGGAGCACCACGTGCCATTGATGTGAGAGGTAAACGTCGGCTGCGAAGGTGCGTGAGGGCCGATCGACACGCTTCAGTGGAGCAACTTACTGGCCGAAAGAACCAGGGGGCTACCGGAAGTGTTTCTAAAACGACAGTTCAGCGAACCGTGCTGCGTATGAAGCTTCGATGCAGACGGATAGTCACTGCACCTATGCTAACGAAGGTGCATCGGCAGAAAAGGCTTATATTTGCACGGCAGTATCGGAATTTGACCTCCGCTGATTGGCAAAGGATGCCTTCTCCGGTAAGTCACGTTTTCTGCTTCCTCGATCGGATGGACTTTGGCGTATAAGACGAGAAACATCGGAGAACAAACAATCTTCAATCACTGCTGGAAGAACACAAGCGGGTGGGGGCAGCGTTATGGTCTGGGGAATGTTTTTCTTTTTTTTTTTTTGTTGGAGGTTTAACGACCACCGTGAGCAACTCAATGGGCTATAAGCAGTCGCCCGTCCCTAATTTAGGGTCACTGGTTCCAGGGAAGGGAGAGAGCCAGTACCGTAAGACAAACACAACATCCATGCCTCACCGGGATTCGAACCCGGACCCCGTTCGGACGAATGATCAGAGGCCATCGCTTAGAACACTGCGCCACCGGGGCGGCGGGAATGTTTTCGTGGTAGTCCCTGGGTCCACTTATACCTGTGGAAGGCACTATGGACCGAATTCGTTATGAATGCATCCTTGCAGACCACGTACACCCAAATATGCTGATTGTCTTCCCTGGGGTGGATGGGATCTTCCAGACTTGTCACACAGCTAGAAATGTCAGAGAGAGGTTGGAAAAGCACGATAAAGACTTTTTTTTTTTTGATTGGAGGTTTAACGACCACCGTGAGCAACTCAATGGGCTATAAGCAGTCACCCGTCCCTAACTTAGGGCCAATGGTTCCAGGGAAGGGAGAGAACCAGTGCCGTCCCGCCCCGGTGGCGCAGTGGTCTAAGCGATGGCCTCTGATCATTCGTCCGTAAGGGGTCCGGGTTCGAATCCCGGTAAGGCATGGATGTTGTGTTTGTCTTACGGCACTGGTTCTCTCCCTTCCCTGGAACCAGTGACCCTAAATTAGGGACAGGCGACTGCTTATAGCCCATTGAGTTGCTCACGGTGGTCGTTAAACCTCCAATCAAAAAAAAAAAAAAAAAAGAAAGAACCAGTGCCGTAGGACAAACACAACATCCATGCCTCACCGGGATTCGAACCCTGACCCCTTTCGGACGAATGATCAGAGGCCATCGTTTAGACCACTGCGCCACCGGGGCGGCCGATAAAGACTTCAAAATACTTCCTTGGCTCCCTAATTCCCCAGACTTAAACCCAATTGAGCATCTGTAGGACCACCTCGATCGTATTGTTCGCTCTATGGATCCTCCACCACGCACCCTCCAGCAGCTGTTAGATGCATTGCAGTCAGCATGGCTTTACATACCTGAGAACATCTTCCAGGACCTTATTGAGTCACTCCCATCCCGTCTAGCTGTTTTCCGAGCTGCACACTGCGGTTACTCTGGGTATTAGCTGGTGGTCACAATAATGTGACTCGACCGTGTATTTTTCGATGTAATCGCCTAGTTTATTTAAACATTTATGGTAGCTTGGCAGAAGTTTCTCTCTCCCTTGAAAAATTTGTCAACCAACTTACGATAACCATTCTCGCTTCGCATTTTTGATGTCTTCATTGGAGGGATATTGCTGCTTCTTAAGGTCATTTTTCTTGGGGCCGAACAGATGAAAATCCCAAAACGAAAGGGAGGGTGTTCCCACACCTCTCATTTAAATTTGTCAATGAGAGCCTTCGTGACGCGTGCCGAATGTGGTGTCGCGTTGTCATGCAGAAGGATATTGCTTCTTGAAAGTTTTTCTGGGCGTCGATCCTTAATCGCTTTTCTCAGCCTCTTAAGGGTTTCACAATATGATACCGCATTAATCGTAGTGCCCTTCGGCATGAATTCCTAACGCACAACACATTGAGTGTCGAAGAAAGGAGTGAGCATAACCTTTCGTGCGGAAGGAACAATTCGGGACTTTTTCGGAGGCAGAGGATGTTATTGTTTCCACTCACATGAAATCTGCTTCGTTTCTGGTGAGACGTGATGGACCAAAGTCTCTTCTCCGGTAATGATATTCCGAAAATGCATTTCCTTCTTTGTGATAATGATCCAAAAATCGGGAGCTACTTGAAAACGTTTCGCCTTGTGTTGTTCTGTGAGTAAGCGAGGCACCCATCGAGCACAAACTTTTCGAAACTCGAGACGCTTAGTGAGGATGTGGTACACATTTCCATGCGAAATATTCATTTCATCCACGATCTCGTTCACTGTGATTCGCCTGTTTGCCTGAATCGATTCTTTAATTAGATCCACGTTTTCATTCGTCGTCGAAGTTGATGGCCTTCTCTCCCAGTAATCGTCTTCGATATCCGTGCGTCCTTTCTCAAACGACGAACACCATTTTGCGGTCACCTGCCGCGAAAATGATTTGTCACCGTGCACTTCAATTGATTGGCGTTTAATTTCAGTAGGGTACAACTTTTTGGCCTACAAAAAACGGATCGCTGCGCGGATTTCAAATTTGGACGCTACTTCAACGGACACGACATCTTTCACGAGCAGACGAACTGTTCCCGCCATGTCGACAAAGTTAATACGGCTGCTTCTATGAGGAAGTGCAAGTGGTGTCCCCACATCGCATCCAAATACCTTTTATATTAAAGGGGAAAAATTGTGGGCGCATGCAACTAACTTTTTGACTGCCCCTCGTAGCAGAAGAATGGCTCCCCACCATCGCTTAAGACTTTTTATGGTGGAGAGCTGTCAGTAGATTGCAAGCAGGGCAATCGCAAGCTGAGGTAGCAAGATGACTGAATGTGTCGAGGCAAGTGGTCTACAATCTCTGGTTACAGTTCCAGGAAACTGGAGTAATAACCAGGATGCAGGGACAAGGACGCCCACGAACCACAAGTCAAGACGACCGGTATTTGTCTCTTGACAGCTCGCCGCCATAGAGAGTGGACAGCCAGGCACCTCTCGCTGGAGCTCTTCTTTGTTACCGGAACCGCGATATCGAGGTATACAGTTTGCAGAACACTCCACGAGAGAGGTCTGTATGCAGGAAGGCCGATAATCTGTATCCCACTTGCCGCATCGCACAGAACCGTCCGTCTGAATTGGGCCAGACACCATTATCCCTGGAACCTTGATCAATGGATCTGTGTTCTCTTCAGTGGCGAGTCACGGTACAGCCTAAACACGGATTCTCGACGTGTGTACATTTGAGGAGAGGCGGAAAGCCGAAATCTTCCTTCCAACATTAGGGAAATGCGGTCGTCGAGGATTCCTGGTTTGGTTCTGACATCATGTTGGATGAATCAACGCCACTGCACGTATTTCCAGGAGGCACCCTGACTGCTTCACCCTACAGGAAAGACATCCTACTGCCCTATGTACGGCTTTACAGGGAAACTTTTAACACCAGTTCCCTTTTACGGTCGATAACAGTTGTCCCCATAGAGCTCGGCTAGTCGACGAATAACTGGAGAATGAAGATATTCACAGGATGGAGTGGACCGCTAGATCTTTGGAGCTGTACCACACAGAGCATATCTGAGATGTCCTAGGAAGAGTAGTTGCAAACCTGCAGCCACCTCTGACGCGCCTTTGTGGAGGAGTGGCACTTTATTGGCCCAAACTCTCTTTCACAGGCTTGTAAACAGCGTGAGGGGCTCGTTGTGCGAGCTTTACCGCTGTTCGGCGTAATCATACTCCCTCTTAACCCGTGCCACTTGCTGCATCACTTCTGGACTACCATGCTGTCATGCGCAAGCTTCCTCCTCATGCGCTGATGGCATTCCTTTTCTGTTGTGTATTGCTGCGTTATCGATATACACTATATTGACAAAGATCACCTGACACCTAGAAGAGAAATATAACATAGCATTTATTGACATACATTAGTACGGTGTCTGCCCAACTTTGGCCTTAATGCGTGCACTGACCCTTTTGACACATGCTTTCGACAAGGTTTTAAAACACAGCGATAGGTATGCGCTTCCATTCAGTACATAATACTGCCGCTAACTGTTGCTTAGTAGTAGGCCTTGGTTCTAAACACCTTATGCGGCGCTTTAATTAATCCCATAGGTGCTCTATGGGATTAAGATCAGGGCTCTGTGCTGGCCACTTCACACACGATACGGAATTATCGTTAAACCACGCCGTAACAGTCCTTGCTTTATGGCTCGGTGTATTATCCTGCAGGTACCATCAAGTCTCTGTTCCATAGTGTTGCCACAGAGTTGGTAGGGCATAATTGTCCAGAATATCGAGGTAGACATGCTGGTCAACAGGTTTGTCCACGATAACCAGTGGGCCGGGACCATACCACGAAAAACACTTCCACACGAGTACACTGCCAGCTCCAAACTTGACCGTAGGGAACAGTACACTGTGGTAAACAGCGTTGCCCCGGCAGCCGCTATACCCACACACGGCCATCAGACTGATGGATCGTGTATCGATTCATCAGTCCATAGGACCCATTTCCATTGATCTACGGTCCACGATAAATGTTCTTTACACCATGCTAAACGACGAGTATAGCATCCCGAGTGGGGATGAAAGGCTTATGAGCATCCGCATGACCACGGTAACCCATGGAATGAAGTTCTCTGCGAATGATACATGTACATACCAAAGTTCCAGCATTTTTACTCACCTGTACACTGATTTCTTGTTCAGTACTCCGTCGATTAGCTGTAACGACTCTCCTGAGGCTTCGACGTCCTCTATCACTGATTTTCTTTGGTCTGCCGGTACGTTTTGCTCCTTCAGCCACGCCATGTGTCTTCCACTTATTCAGTACATCCAAAACAGTTGACTTGGGTGTGTTTAAACGCCTCTCGGTTTCTCTTGTGGACAACCCACTAATATTACACCCAATAATCTTTCCTTTCTCAAAGTCAGTTCTGTCCCGCTGAGACATTTTTACTCAACCTCACAGTGCGATATGATCGCGATCAGCTGCAGGCTTGTTTTTATACCGTTTGCAGCTGTACCGTGCATCTTAGCAACGCTGCGGATCCGTTCATTTGCTTTTGAAGGGGTGTCCGGTGACTTTTGTCAAGATAGTGTATGTACGTATGCACTAACTTTGATTAAATTATGTCGTGTGGATTTTGCGTCATTTATGATTTTGTATTTGTGACGTTATTTTTTGACACCAGTGTAGTTACTTTCGGCCACTAGCAGCAGAAATTAATTCTGCGAAAAATCACGAAGCATTTCTTATAACGAAAGATATCCAAGGCAAAGGAGATTTTTTTGAATCGGCACACTTGTACCCCTAGTGGTAAAACTGCGTGGTACAAAAATTGGCCGGTATATGAAAAATATCCCTCTCCACAAACGTTATCATCAGCAAAAAGACTTCTTTAAATCGGACTTAAAGGATATATCACTACAAAGATTAACATTAACGCCTCCTAGTGAAAAAACTAAACATTAATTTGATAAAAAAGGACACAATTTTTTTCCGCCGTGAGTGGCATCGAACCGAAAAGCCGCCCCCCCCTCCCCCCGGTGGCGCAGTGGTCTAAGCGATCGCCTCTGATCATTCATCCGTAAGGGGTCCGGCTTCGAATCCCGGTGAGGCAGGGATGTTGTTTGTCTTACGGCACTGGCTCTCTCCCTTCCCTGAAACCAGTTGCCCTAAATTAGGGACGGGCGACTGCTTATAGCCCATTGAGTTGCTCACGGTGGTCGTTAAACCTCCAATCAAAAAAATCTAACCGAAAAAGAATTTCTTCAGTGAGATTTTTTGATGCGAAGATACGATTTCAAAATGTTAAAAACAGAAACCTCCATTTACACCCCCTGGTGACTAAGCATTTTGTCAATGCCACGCGTATAGACAAGTAGGTGAGAAGGAACTGATTTACAATTTTTTTCTTTTTTTTTTTTTTTGTAGTTGTTGTTTTTCTGGATTGGAATGTTAACGACAACCGTGAGCAACTCAGTGGGTTATAAGCGGTCTCCCGTCTCTAATTTAGGGCCACTGGTTCCAGGGAAGGTAGAAAGCCAGCGCAGTAAGACAAACACAACATCCATGCCTCACCGAGATTCGAACCCGGACCCACCTTGGACGAATGCATAAGCCAACGCTTAGACCACTGTGCCACCGGGCCGGCAAATTTAAGTTTCCGAGGGATTACATGAATACAATGGTGGAATGTAGCTTAAGTCGGTAAGTCGAATGACCGCCACGCTGGGCTACACACTCAGCAACACGTCGTGGCATTGAGTTGAAAAGTCTCCAGATGGTGTCTCGAGGTATCACTGACCATGCGTAGCTGATCTGTGCCCACAATTTATTGTTATTGGGTATTGGGGTCGTGGGTCGTGACATTTGGGTCGTGCAGAGGCTTTAAGTCGTCTGCCAATGACGTCTCACACGTTCTAGAAGTCTGGGTATCCCGGGGCCATGGCCGAACCTAGACACTTTGTAGGTACTGTCTGCTGGTGTGGGCCGGTGTTATCTTGTTGAAACTGGGCATCAGATATACTACGGAGATAAAACAGGCTGTAGAGTACCTCAACCACGTATCACTGTGCTGTCATTGTAACCACTGTAGCGCTGAACGGCTGTTGAAACTGTTAGCGTCCCGTACCATGACACCTGGCTGAAGATCCGTGTGACGCTCACGGATGGCAGCAAGATCACTTTAGTCGCCACATAGTCTCTAGACCGTCAATCGGCGATCGTCGTCGCTGAGACAGAAGCGAGACTTCTCGCCGCATGTCAAATGGTTCCATTCGTCCGTCCACCCATTTCTTGTACAACACCACTGCAACCTTGAGCATCGATGTCTGCGGTGAGTGGCAGTCTTCACAATGGCTGGTGATAGTGCAAACCTGCCTCAGTCAATCTGGAATTCAACGTCCTTATCGATACCGGGACTTCCATAGTTGCCTGCACACTTTGTGAAATGTCTTCCGCTGTTGATTGTGGAGTTGCTACGGTTTGCCGACGAATGTGACGATTGAGAAGCTCGGACATCCGCCTACGTGCAACATCCCCACTACGGCGACGCACACTACTTTCCTCCAACCACAGTCGCCACATTCGACCCACAGTTGTTGCATTGCGATGCTTTTTCGCCGCGATTGGACGCAAAAACCAACCATCCGTATGTAGCTCTATGACGAAGCCTCTGGTAAAGGAGTCAGTGTGATGGTAGGACTCCCGATGACTTACTCCTCACAAGTGCCTTTTCCAACGAGATCACTCCACTGAGGTGATTACATGCTCAGATGTGGGAAACCAAATTTAGCTTCGCGGAGCCGTTTTCCCCTCTTACCTCCCTCACTTAACACGCGTTTGATTCGCAACTGCAACATTTACATAACCTAACTATCGACGCATAACCAAGGCCGTCTACACAAAGCCATGATATTAGAGAGACTGGTTCCCTCCGTTTGTAACGCCACTCTCATGTTACACGGACTGATACGTCGATGCCATGCTTGACGTCACAGGCGACAGCGTTGGAAACCAATCGGAAGCCTGGGTTTCCGCGTGACGTCAATAAAAACAGGGAACTCTTCTCTCTAATGTGATGGCCTTGTGTTTTCTAGACGGCCTTACAGATACACGCCAATTTGCATGCAGCTCCTACAAATATTTCCTGATGTGGCATTTTCAATATCGACTAGTGTAGAATCATAACTTTTCCAGGGCACGCCGGTGGCGCAGTGTTCTAAGCGATGGCTTCTGATGATTCGTCCGAGATGGGTCCGGGTTCGAAGCCCCGTGAGGCATGGATATTGTGTTTTTCTTATGGCTCTGGCTCTCTTCCTTCTCTGGAGTCAGTGGCCCTAGATTAGGGACGGGCGACTGCTTATATTCCATTGAGTTGCTTACTGTGGTCGTTAAACTTCCAATCCAAAAAAACAAAATAACTTTTCCATATACTGTCACAGAATGTATTTCCTTCCTTGCGTTTTATTTTTATTATGATTTTTGGGGGTTTATTTAACTACCACTGGGAGCAACTCATTGGGCTATAAGCAGTCACCCGTTGTTATTTAGGGTCACTGGTTCCAGGGAAGGGAGAGAGCCAGTGCCGTAAGACAAACACAACATCCATGCTGCACCGGGATTCGAACCCGGACCCATCTCGGACGAAGGATCATAAGCCAGCGCTTAAACCACTGCGTCACTGGTGTTTCTTAGCTGTTTCTTAGCTATTTCTTACAGTTTTGAGTTTCTTCTTGCTTTCATTTTTCGTTTTCAAACTTGCTGTTTATACATTGCAACAAGAATATTTAACATTCGGTTTAGCAGATTTATCCACCTGATAGCTTTAGTTTTAAAATCCACACATATTTTGCAATTAAGTTGCTTTGCAGGTTTTAGTCATTATTATCTCAAAAAGCTGAAAAGCCAGCCTACAACCTGTAAGAAAGAAAGCTTTATGTATCACTTTTTACATTGAATATTTAAAACACAAGATATACTATTACTTCTGCTGCCAATATAATTTGGCTGTCGTTTTCGTATTGGTTTGATATATTATACGTCCATTAGTTTCGGACCTCTATTTCTCAACCTATGAAGCGAATTTTTTTCTCTTCATTTTTAAGGAAATTTAATCACCGCTTTGCGCAATACGTGCAAGTTCTGCTTCGTCAGAAACTATTTTCTTTCTGCTTTCGTTCTCCTATTGTGCCCTGTATCATATGTCTCCGAAGTATCGTATTATTTTTGAGAAAGGGTTTCAGAAAATGGAAGAAGAAAGGAAATATATTACCATTTGCCATATATACTTTTTCTTATTTATTCCAGAATTCCATCTTCATACTGCGTTGCATGAGAATTGCAACTTTTTTTTTGGTATCTTCCAATGTAGAATTTTCCATTGATTTTTGTAGGAGACAGTGGCTCTGTGACTGTGCAGCAATGGGGAAATCTGAAGCTATACAGGAAAATAAACACGCCACCTCAGAAGAGCATAGCTTTGTTCATTTATTTACGCAACGGGCTACATGACGCCATCACGGATATGTGGTGATTGAAACAACGGAAAAAACAAAGATGACACCGAATTTTCGGTTGTAATGAGCACGGCTTTTGAATCCATTCTGACGCGAATTAAATTTATCAAAGCTATTCAAAGTCCATGGAACCGGTTTCAACTATCGGTGAAACGTCCAGAAATAGAAACATCTGCTTTGTTCCACCAGCAGCTAAAGAACATGTTACGAAGACTAACAAATGGCGTACAAAAAGTTTTTCATAGCACAAGGAAGGTTTCAGACACAAAAAGATTTTCATAGCACAAGGAAGGTTTCAGACACAAAAAGATTTTCAAATCGAACAGTTAAAAGAAGAAATATACGAGAGAAGGGAACATTATACAACTCAATGCCTTCTAGCGGAAGGATTTTGGCATAATGGAAAAAGTGGGAAATAGGAGAAAAATGTTCTGCACGGAAAAAGCTATGCATGGAAAAAGAACTTTTCAATAACGTCTCCCGGAAGCAGAAATAGCGAGAAAAAGGTTTCGAACTTTACGCCCCCTGCCGCGGGAAGTCTGTGCATTATTTAAAGAGGATAATACTCAACATCTCTAGTGTAGCGAATGGCATACAGTAAAGAAGATATTTCTCAAAAGTGTTTTTAGAAGCGGCGATACAGCTGCAATTTGAAGTAAACAAGCGCCATCTACCGATGAAGTGTGAACTACAAAATTCCTCATATACTAGCCTAAAGTGTTCTACAAAGGAAATGGCATCCGGTGATGAAAGATTTTTTTTAAATCGCATATTTAGAAGCAGAGATAATGAGAAAAACAGATTAAGTACTAGGGGCGGAATTGTTCATTATTTTGTGAAGAAAATACACACACAGAATTTGCATAGTTAGTAGTATCTGACCGAAGAAAGAAGTTTTTCAATCGGGTTTTTAAACCCGCAGATATTGCTGTAAAAAGAAACGCAAAACTTACGCCCTCTGGTGGCAGATTTGTTCGTTAAGAAAACTTTGGAATTATATGAGAAATATTTCGCAGCGGAAACGCTGTCCAACAAAGAAAAAAATCAAATCGGACTCTTAGAAGCAGTGATTTTAACGAAAATGAGACATGAATCTACGCCTTCTGGCGGAAAAGCCATGCGTTATTTTAAGAAGAAAGTATTCTCAAAAGGTTTTCCGATGTGAGTGGTGGTATCGGTCCCCAGAATAATTTTTTCAATCGAGTTTTCAGGAGCTTAGATTTTTCTGCGAATACATCAGGGGCAGAAATAAACAGGTACGCATCCTGGTGGCAGAACCATTTCCTACCAGAAATTAGAAATTATATGCAAAAGATTTCCCATCAGGAGCTGTATCCACCGCAGAAAAAAAAATTCAAATCAAAGTTTTTAAAAGCAGAGATATCGGGGGAAACGCAGTTTACTTTAATGCTCCCTAGCGGAAACTCTATACGTAACTTGAAAAAGTGACTATACCTAAAATAGCTTTCCACATAAATGGAAACGAAAGGTAAAATAATTTTTTTCAATCGGACGTTCAGAAAAGCAAATACATGGAATAAAATATATTTTGAATTCGCTCCGGTAGCGCAGTGGTCTAAGCGCTGGCTTGTGACCATTCGTCCATGAAGGGTCCGGGTTCGAATCCCGGTGGGGCATGGATGTTGTGTTTGTCTTACGGCACTGGTTCTCTCCCTTCCCTGGAACCAGTGACCCTAAATTAGGGACGGGCGACTGCTTATAGCCCATTGAGTTGCTCACGGTGGTCGTTAAACCTCCAAAAAAAAAAAAAAAAAAAAAAAAAAAGAAGCAGTGGTGAGGAGATTTCTGAAAACACGAACATATAACGATAATCATACTTGCCAGCAGAAAGTGATTGCATTCTATCTATTATCAGGACTTGTGATTTTCTGATCAACAGAAACAAGTGATATATATTCTTAACCGTTGAAGCAATAATTGTCAATAAGAGAGTTCATAGTCATTTTCAATCGCCATTCTTCAAAGATAAATTAAAGGGTATTATCAGAAAAGTGCTTCTTGAAGAACTAACAACAGTGAGATCCAGAAGTGATTATTTACATCCAGCTGCTAAATTCATGTTCCAGGGAGTCTCTATCCCTATGACCATGAATGAAAACAACTCTCAAATCTTCCTTCAAGAAAGCACCATAATCACCAATCTTGAAAGAATGACTCTTTTTTAATGGCTGGCGCGCGCGCGCGCACACGCGCATACACACACACACACACACATACACACACACAGAAAAAGGTCACTCTTAACAAATCTTCCAATGAAAATAAGAGCCTTTGGCATCGAACTAAATTTAAAAAAATTTGATCATTCGTCCGTAAGGGGTCCGGGTTCGAATCCCGGTCAGGCATGTATGTTGTGTTTGTCTTACAGCTCTGGCTCTCTCCCTTCCCTGGAACCAGTGACCCTAAATTAGGGACCGGTGACTGCTTATAGCCCATTGAGTTGCTCACGGTGGTCGTTTAAAATTTCAATCAAAAAAAGAAAAGAAAAATCGATATCATCTGCATTTACGCCTCTAGCGGCAAAATTGCGCATCGTGGAAAAAAAAACGAAATGAAGGATCATCATTCGCACATTTCAAGCTTCCCAATGCAAAAATAATTTTTCAAATCTGACTATTTCCAGTGATACGGTGTCCACAGACGGACGGACAAACCGATACATGATCTTTTTTTATTTATACAAAAGACGTGCTAAAAATGCGCTAGGTTGTTGAGATGAAAAGTCTGAATAACATATAGAAGAAGATGATTTCAGTTAATTGGCAGGTAATTTCGGAATTAACACATCGCACGATGTGGCCTGAGATATGTAAATTCAAAACGTCAAGGCACTAGACATGTACTGCTGCCTGTACAGCACTAGATATTTTGTCAGTGGCCTCAGCTCTAAGAGGATTGTGCTACAGTAACGAAGACGATGGATCAGAGCCAAATTAGTGTCATTTTTTCCCCCGGATGGCCACTTCCGTATCTATAGACGACGCAACATGACCACGGATGGTTGAGAGCGACGAAATCGGTTCTGTACGTGCGGTTCTCACAATCGCTCGATCCTCGCGTTCTGTCGTTGCCCTCGGCCGTCCACTGCCGGCGTGCCGCTGTGCTGTGCCCTCCTCGACCCATGGGCGCCAACATTGTCCGATTGCCGCGTCGCCCAAATGCTTGGCGATACGGCGACTTGACCAACCGGCCTCTCTCAGCCCAATTATACGTCCTCTCTCAAACTCACTCAACTGCTTGTATTGTGTCATGAGAATGCCCGACGTCAAGGCATCTTTACAGTCCGTGAAGATTAATGCAATCGCAATCCTATGCCACAAATTGTCCCTGTGCGTAAGCTTTCCTCTTGATATATCTTCCTTGATGCCCGGTTCCCATGCAGCGGGGCAGGCCACTATTTAGTTACTGGTCATTTTTTAATTATTTTCATATTCGACCCTGAGTAATTATTGCATGTGGAATTTCATCAGGATCGAACGACTTTCTCGGGTTTTTTTATTTTTTTTCCTTTCTTTCTTTTGCGAAAAGTGTATTTGCTTAGGTATCCGATTATAAAATTCCTTCTTGTCCTCGATGTCATTTATAACGAAGACTGAGTGCAGTTTATTTTTCAAGTAATGCATAGATTTTCCGCTAGGGGCGTAATGGTTAAATTGCTAAATTCTCGATATATCTGCTTCTAAAAGTCCTATTTGAAAAATTCTGTCTGCATCTGATAGAGTTCCTGATGAGAGATGTTCTTGATATATTTGTAATTTTTGGTAGAGAATAATTTGGCCACCAAAGGGCTTAAATGTTTACCTGTTTCTAATGTATTTTCAACAAAATCTGAGGTTCTAAAAACTCGATTGAAAAACTTCTTTCGTGGACAGATATCGCTTACCTTGGGAAGCCTTTTGAAAGTTCCATCTGTTTAAAATGTAGTTCATAACACTGGGGAACAAAAAAAAAGTTTTTTTGCATTGATACTAGCACTTGTTCTTACCAAATTTTAGTGTGCTGAATTCATATCTGAAGTTAGTTTTTCTCTGTAAGCTCTAGATTTTTTGCAATTTAATATTTTCATTTTTCGCGAAATTTTGAAGCCTCTCGCATGATGATATGGTCTATCTGAAAGACTTATGCTCACGCAATCTTAAAATTAGTCTTAAAGAATATCTTTGCCAAGACGGTTGTTTATGTATTCCCAAAAACGTGTAGGTGCATCACAATATGCATTAAAGTTTGAAAAAAGCCAAAAAAATCACTTGTGTGGAGTAAAATATGTATCGCCACTTGTCAAATCTGAAACATTTATCCATTATAGTCAAATATGAGTATGCGCTAATGCTTTTTACTTTAAATTGACATATATTTTGACATAAAGATGATAGGTGATTAAGAACAACTGATAAGGATGGGATGCAAAATTCAAATATGTTCTGTTCAGGCAAGAATTTGAGCTTGTAGCTGTGGCGTTTGTGGACTTTCTCAGGGCAATCTCGTTTGATGCTCCAGCAGTAGTCTGCCATCATATTTTTGTCTTATCGCCCTTGATAGTGCTGTTCCATTGTCGTGAGCTCTTGATGGAAGGGCTCTCCCTGTTCATCACTAACAGCCCCAAGGTTATCGGTAAATTGATCAAGGTGGCTATTCAGGAAATGGAGCCTGACACTCGTGTTGCACCCAAGATCGCGAAACGCCAACAACATTCTAGTAACGAGAACCTCAAGTTATCTGCCTTTTTGTTACCAAGAAAGTTTTGTATAACTGCCACGAAAGCCAGCCATGCTGCCTTCTCCTTGTCATTCATCTTCCTGACAAATTCCTCATCACGTACAAGGGCACGAATTTGAGGTCCATCGAACACACGTGCTCTGATTTTCTCGAAAGACAAAGCAGGGAAAGCAGAAACTATATGTTGAAAACAGTCACCGTCAGTACTTAATGCCTTCATGAACTGTTTCATCAAGCCGAGCTTGATATTGAGTAGGGGGAAATAATCTTCTCTCGGCGGACGATTGGGTCATTCACAATGTTTGGCATGCCTGCTTCTAGAGTTTCACGGAGTGGCCACTCCTTCTGGGTCCAGTGTTTCTCTCGAGCTTAGCTGTCCGTCATGCAGAGATAGCATGGAAACTTCATGAAGCCTTTCTGTTGACCAAGGAGGAAACTGACCATTTTCGGGCCTACACAAATGATCCAGTTGTGCTCGTGATACTTGAGTAAGTCAATGACCATTTTTATGTCATCATGTTCTCGCAAATGCACTGAGTGACCGACTGGGACCGCTCCATAAACGTTGCCATTGTGCAAGAAAACACACTTGAGGCCGCGCTTTGAGCTGTCCAGAAATAATCACCATTCTCATGGACTATACGAGGTAACACTTAATTCTCTAATAAGACCTGGGATATCGTGGCAACCTGGTCCTGCTTTTGGAAATATGAAACTTTTGCAGAGCGGTCAAGTAGAATTTTTCTTGCAGCCTGTAGGCTATTACCTCAGTTTCTTTCTTGGAGAGTTCCAAATCACGCACTAAGTCATTCAGTTCCGGTTTGCTAAACTGCTGAGGGGCTGATGATTGTTTGGTATCAGATGAGGAGTCTTCGGAATCTGAAAACATTTCTTAAAGCTCGTTATCACAACCCTCGTGCTCCTCCTGATCATGTTCATTGCTTTCATCTTCAGATGAGGCAAAACCATTAAAAACTTGAACCGGGAGTTTCTCAGAGTGCGGATTAGGTCGAATTGCTGAGAAAATACTGGGATAGAAGATCTTATGCCGGTTTTTCTTGCCGACACCCTTCATGTTGACTTGGCAAAAATAGTAGTTAGTTATTTGGTCCTTGGGTTCTCGCCAAACCATGGGAACTCGAAACGGCAGACCATTTCGTTTTCCCTTTGTCTAGTCACGAAGCCTTTCCTCACAATTATGACACACAATATGAGGAGCCCATTTCTTGATTTGATCCCCAAGGGGAACTTCAAAATAGACTTTATAGGCACGCCTCACAAACGAAGTTATATGGCGCTTTTGAAGAAGTGTGTAGTAGCCACATACTTAACAGAATGCATCAGGATTATTTGAAGAAGGCATGGTCAGATCTGAAACAGAGAAAAACGGGTGTTATTTTTGTGTAAGTCAGATAAATCTCTAGATTCCAAAATTAACAATAAAGATAAAGAATACTGATGTTTGTAAAAAAATTAGCCTGATTAGTCTTAAGGTTAGGGTAGATGTAAGCCTAGAAGCTATCCCTAGTGTAAATAGCAATGGGTGTCCTTTTTTGCAAAAATCACAAGTTTTAAATTGCATGAAAACTAGAGCATGTAGAGGAAAACCGATTTCAGATTTGAAATCAGCGTTGAAAAAGTACTTTAGAGCAAGTTGAAAAATCTCATGCAACAGAAAATAAGAAAAAAATTGTTCCCCAGTGTAATTTTTCCGCCAGAGTGCGTAGATATACAGTATATCTTATTTTTGTAGATATCTCTGCTTTTAAGAGTCTGATTTGAAAACTTTTCTTTATCGAAGAGCGTTTCCAGTGCAAAATGTTCTTCATGTAATTTCAGATTTTTCTTAACGCATATGTGTGATACCGGATGGCGTTACGTCATGTTTACAGCAATATCTGCTTTACGTCATGTTTACAGCAATATCTGCGGGACTAAACACCCGATTGAAAAAATTCCTTTTCGGCCAGGTACTGCTAACTATGAAAATTTTTGTGTGTATCTCCTTCCCAAAATAATGCACAATTTCGTCGCTAGGGGATGCAAAAGGTAAATCTGTTTTTCTCAATATCTCTGCTTCTAAATGTCCGATTTAAAAAATCTTTTAACACCGGGCACTATTTACCCTGTGAACCGCTTTAGGTGTTTGTACTTAGTTTTTTGTAGTTCACAGTTCTGTCGCTATATGGTGTTTGTGTAATTCTGTTTACAGATGTATCTCCGCTTCTGAAAACACTATTGAGAAATTTATTTTTTTACACAATGCCATTCGCTACAATAAATATGGGGAACATAATCATCGTTTAATAATACGCAGTTTTCCCGCAAGGGGCGTAATGGTCCAAACCTTTTTCTCGCTCCTACTTCCGGGAGACGTATTTGAATAATTCCTTTCCCTTAGCATAGCTTTCGCTATGAGAATACTTTTTGCATACTTTCAACTTTTGCATTATGCAGAATTCTTCCGCTAGGAGTTGTACAGTTATTTCATTTCATTTATTGTTCTTGCTGTTACATATTAAAGTTAATAATTCTGAACAGTTGTGCGTAAACATATAAATAACAGCAGGGAAGAACAAGGAAAAGACCTCGAAGAGACCTGACTTGGCCTTGATCTCACTAGGTATAAATCAAGCCATGAGCATTCATATAACAGCAAAAAAGTCAAAAAAGAAAACATAGAAATAAAAAGAGAACGAAGAAAGAAAAAAAAAAAAAAAAGGTAAGATAGAGTAACATATCTGAGATATAACATGTTAACTAAATTAAATGTCTAGCATAATTTTTAATTGACAGCATAGCGAGGGAAATGTAATGTTAAAGTAATGAAAATTATGAATCCCCCCTACCCAATCATCATTAAATAAATCCTACTTCCCCCTATCACCAAATCCTTACCTGGTAAGTCCCCCTGCCTTCCCCTCAGTCAAATAATCCCTGTATCAATCAAATTCCCACCTTGCATTTTTGAATGAGTATTAGTTCTTAAGTAGGTAGTCTTTGAATTTCTTTTATAAACAAATTGAAATTATTAATAGATATTAATTCTGCAGGCAATAAGTTCCAGAACTCTGGACCAGAATAATCTAGGCTTTGTTTAGTAGTTTGTGTTCTAGATGTTGTAAGTCTCAGCAAAGCTTGGTTTCGAATATTATATCGGTATGTAGCAGTATTAATTTTTATGAGCTCCTGTCCAAAGTTCATTTTAATTCGTTTATACATAATTTTCTCTAAGTGAAACAGTTGCTGAATTGTTAGAATATTATATTTGTTCGGGTTGGCTCTGGAATATACACTGCTGGCCACCCAAAATACAACACCAAGAAAGAAGCATCCGATTAGCCTGAAATTCGCAGCATGCGTCGCCCGCGAGAGGACATGCAAACGATTTGCACTGCAGAGCATATGCAAATCATGTGCGCCCGGCACACCACCGAGAAGCACTATAAGAAGGGTGCACAGAAGGCGGGGTGTAGGTAGTGGAAGTGTGTTGTGCTGCCGTACCTGTGCGTGGGAATCTTCCTGATGCCTAGTCACAGAATACAGCAGTCATTCCAGCACGTTTCGGAGTTCGACAGAGAACGAATAGTGGCTTATCGTGACATCGGTTTATCGTACCGAGACATTGGCACCCGTGTGGGACGGCATCCAGCCACAGTGAGGCGAGTATGGATTCGGTGGGTGTAAGAGAGACGGACGGACCGACGTGAGCGATTGC
Organism: Macrothele yani; assembly: GCA_039090855.1. Lineage (NCBI taxonomy): Eukaryota > Metazoa > Arthropoda > Arachnida > Araneae > Macrothelidae > Macrothele > Macrothele yani. Next base: position 14,565,489 of record CM077012.1, read on the forward strand.
CGCAGCCGCGGCACACCACCGAGCGAGAAGACCGACACGTTGTGCAGCGGGCATTGACGGCTCGCACCGCCACATTACGAACATTAGCGCTGGAATTAGGGTGTGTTGCGCAACAATCTGTATCAGCACGTACCGTTCGAAGTTGTCTGCAGGAGCGGGGACTTATCGCACAGCGCCCATAGCTCCGATTACCATTGACCTAGCACCACCGGCGAGTGCAGCGGCAGTGGGCCATTGAACGCCGCACCTGGACTACGGAATGGCACGACATTGTCTTCTCCGACGAATCCTGCTTCTGCGTGCAAAACCACGATGGTCGGATCCGCGTGTGGCGGCTCCGCGGCTAGAGACTGTATGACGCCTGCATTATGCATCGCCATACCGGTCCGTCGCCTGGCGTTATGGTTTGGGGCGCAATTGGATATGACACCCGCACCCCTCTGGTGCGCATCGTCAGTACACTCAACAGCCACCGCACCATCTCCGACGTTTTGGAGCCTGTAGGCCTCCCTTACCTGCAGGACCTGCCAGCGGCCACGTTTCAACAGGACAATGCGCGCCCGCACGTGGCACGCATCGTGCAACAATTCTCCACGGCCCACGAGGTGTCACTGCTGCCGTGGCCCGCCTGTTCTCCCGATATGTCGCCCATCGAACACGTATGGTCGCTGATCGGCAACCGAGTGGCCTGGCAAGCAGCACCAGCGGCTACGCCTGATGAACTGTGAGAACGTGTGGAAGCAGCCTGGACCGACATACCCCAAGCCCACATCCAAAGCCTCTTTCTTTTGATGCCGCGGCGTGTAGCGACCGTTATTGCCAGCCGTTGGGGCCATACGAACTCCTAATGTCTGCGTGTTCCGCAAGTCGCACGGGTCTGTAAGCACAATCGTTTCATCTTTGTATCTGTTGTTATGTGTCCAGTAAATTTTGGCTTTGTTATCTCGTGTCCTTCTTGGTGTTGCATTTTGGGTGGCCAGCAGACAGTATATATATATATCATATTTCCTGCTGTAATTCTTCTTTTAACTGTTTCATTTCGAAATCTTTGTCTCTGGTACCTTCCTTCTGCTATGAGAAACTTTTTGTGCATTTGTTAATTTTCGTAGCATACTTTTTAGCTGCTGGTGGAAGCAAGGTCTTTCTATTCCTGGATGTTTTATCCATTGTAGAAATCCGGCTGATTTTGTTTTCTAACCGGTTCCACTGACTATGAATAACTTTGATAAATTTAATTCGCGTCGGAAAGTATTCAAAAGACGTGCTTGCTCATTGCAACCGAAAATTCGGTGTCATCTTTCTTGTTCGATTTTTCTTGGGAATTTCATAAGCCCCGAGTAAAAATTTTGTTGTTCTAGCATACGTTCTCGATTGTAAATATTTAATTTGCACTACCTTCTAACCACTTTATTTTTATCACCATAACTGGGTATAGTGATAAAGTCCTAAACGTAAAAATCGTAGCTACCAGGATGGAGAGGGGGCGGTGGCCTCTTCCAAGGATGGTCATACTCGGGGCTTAAAAAATAGAAATATGCCACGTGTGAATAAATTTACTGAAAATTGTAACTGCGGAAGAAAGTTATACACTTCAATATTGGGATTTTTAGACTTTGGGTAATCGCGTACAGTATTCCGCGCAGCGGATAATGGTACAGAGCAGAGCCGTAGCTACCGAGAGGAGAGCCAGTGGGAGAGTGGTCACACTACGGGCGTAAAGAACAGGAATATACTACGTGTGAGTAAATTTATTGAAAACTGGAAAAGAAAGTTATGCACTTCACTATTTTGTTTTTCAAAGACTCAGTATTTGTTTCTTTTTTTCGTTGTTTGAGGTTTAACGACCACCGTGAGAAACTCAATGGGCTAAAAGCAGTCGCCTGTCTAATTTAGAGTCACTAGTTCCTGGGAGATGAGAGAACCAGTGCCATAAGACAACCACATGCCTCACGGGATTCGAACCCGGACTCATATAGGACGAATGGTCAGAAACCAGCGCTTAGACCACTGCGCCATTAGGGCCCCGCCGCGTACAATATCCCGTACAGCTAACTGTGGTATTAGAGATAGGTCGGCAATCGCGTCACTGATACTTTGTCATTGTTACTGGGAAATCACTGTCACCGTTATGACCACTGACGAAATGTAACAATTCTAAATTCGCTGATTACCCATCTTTGCACAATGCGTAGGGTCCAAAATTACTGTTACTATATTAATTTCGATTACCATGGCAAAAAAAATATTTCCTTTTCTGTTGAATCATCGTACAGGTCGCTAGTTATTTGAGCTTTCTTTCAGTCTCCCCTTTTTCTCACGCTTAAGAGAGTTTTGGCGTTCGCTCGTAAACAGTGAATTCAAAGCGAGCCGATTGTAACAATGGTTTTGTCACTGTTGCAAGCGAGACGATGACTCGCCGTTCCGTTATTGCTCCGTCACCCCTGTCGTAAACAGTGATTTTGTCACTGTTACAAGTAAGACGGTGACTCGCAGTCCCGACTTCTTTACAGCTCCGTCACCGCTGTCGTGAACGGTGATTTTGCCACCTTTAAAGTCGCAGTTTCTTCCGTGGAACTGTCACTGTTGTTACTGTGGAAGGAAAATCACTGTGTACAGAGTACCCCGTACTCTGTGAGAGGGGTTGACTCCTAATATGCACGAAAGGAACTGTCCGAAACAGTGGAGAGAGGCCTATAGAACAGTATGAGGATATATCTGACCTCCGTGACCTTTTGGAATACGGCGTTGGGATGAAGCGTTAGTTAGTCATCTGTTCTGTATCGCAGAGAGATGTATAACCTTGAGTGGAATTTTTCCAAGCTCTGCCCGGATCTACACTGTATAAATTTTTTGTGAAATTCATGAGCTATTTTCCGCGATTCCTCTCGTCAATTAACGAAGTATATTTCTGGCACAACCTATTTTATGAAGTGACGGGGAAACCCTGAACTTCACGGATTTTTCGTACGGCAGGAAAATTTTGAATTTTCACCTTTCCGCAATTCCTTTCGTATATTAACGGTAAATTGCCATTTTAAGAGGTGTTAGGGGGAAATTCTGAAATTTCAGAAACCTTTCCACAATTCCTTTCGTATATTAACGAAAAAAATTCTGTTCTAACTTTATGTGACGAAACATTTCTGGTAACAGGAGGGGTTCGCGGGAATACTTGAAATTTGATTAACTATTAAATTTTAGTCGTCAATCAGAGGACCTGAGATCGGATAGCGAGATCGGATATTGTGGATAGCATAACCCATGAAATTTTGGTTATTGTGACACCGGATATTCCTTCCTCTTGCTCCCATTTTGTGAGTCAGCTATTGTATGTTGTGTTACAACCCCTGGCCCAAATTATTTAATCACCGCCACATGAACGTGGAGGCACATAGTAGGTACTACGTAGAAAAGACACAAAGGGAAGTTACACGAAAGCTGAACATCTGAGCTACAGATAGCTGAACTCATATAAAGGAACGTACAATATCTGACTCAAATACATTATGTGTAACAACACGTGTGGGAAATAATTGTAGGCTCACCGACATCGAAGGAAAACATATTGGAGTCAACGAATCGGTTGCAAACGGAATCTGGCAATAGCATGCTTTCGGAATATGCAAATAAGGGTGGCGATAAAAAGGAGGAGTCTGTGCGTCAGCAATATCATGCTGTTGCTTCAGTAATACTGTAGCATGGCTCATATTTTTTTTTTTTTTTTTTGATTGGAGGTTTAACGACCACCGTGAGCAACTCAATGGGCTATAAGCAGTCGCCCGTCCCTAATTTAGGGTCACTGGTTCCAGGGAAGGGAGAGAGCCAGTGCCGTAAGACAAACACAACATCCATGCCTCACCGGGATTCGAACCCGGACCCCTTACGGACGAATGATCAGAGGCCAGCGCCTTAGACCACTGCGCCACCGGGGCGGCGTAGCATGGCTCATAAGAAGGAATTATCAACGGAAACGAGGGACAGGATTGTTAAGTCTTTAAGAAGGAATATCGACAAGCAAAAGATGTTGGATGTTCGCAGTCGCGTCTCGAAATGTTTTTGGAAATATAAACAGAACTGGGCGGTTATAAGAGGGAAATATACCAGTCACGCCCAAGTAAAACATCAAAGCTTTTGGACAGAAAATTAGGCGAAATATGTCTTCAAAAACCGTAAACATACAATACAAATGAAGACAAAGTTGTCGAACACAGGTGTTTATTTCTGTAACAGAACGGTACGAAATCGTTTGAAGGAGCCGGGATTTTCTTACACAAAAGCAAAACAGATACCAGCTTTGACAACTAACCAAAAGAAAAGACGTTTACAGTGAGCGGAAGGAAAGCAATCATAGTCTGTACAAGATTGGATGAAAAAGATATTCAGTGATTAATCATGGATGAGCAGAGGTCACGGGGGTCATGGTGGAATGTTTATCTGGCGGTGCGCTAATGAAGCTCATAAGGATAACTGCTTCACGAAAGCAGTGATGTTTCCCCAGTCACTCATGAAGGACCAGGTGAGATGACAAGCATCACAGGAACAGTCAATGCGCAGGTATGCATTGACTTTTTCTTCAGGAACGACATATACAGAACATCGCCAGCAAACAGTGCGGGTCTAAATTCCATTGAGCATATGTGGTGCAAATTGAAGAAACTAGTCCAGGCGAAAACTCCATGTTTGCAAAGCTGATATGGTGATTGCTATTCGGGAATGTTGGAAAGAGCTTGGCAGTGACTTGTTTTTCATTAGTAATATCTATGCCTCAAAGGAACCAGGCTGTCATCAAAGCTCGTGGAGAAGATAGAAAGTACTAAAGTGGATAAATACCATATCCCATATGGACTGATTCCATAAATTTTCTCCGTTAATGTCTGTGAGTTTACAATTACTTCCCACATGTGTTATTACGCATCATTATGTACACTCATCGTCAAAAAAATAGTTGCACCCAGAAAGACGGGTTGGATTACAATGCTATTTGGGAGGAAGGTAAAGTTTACCAGGAACAATAATGATCAAATATTGAGACTGATATGTGTGCAATGTTTATTGAGCTACACGGCAATAAGTAGTGTCTCTCAGTACGGCGTCGGGCCGCCATATTTGCTCACACAGCATGCCAGACGTCTCTGCATGGAGTTGTACAGGTTCCTAATGATGTCCTGCGATAAGCCATCCCATGCAGGGTGAATCTTCTCACGCAGTTTTGCAGATCGTGTGGTAGGAGTGGAGTGTGGATAGTGCGTCCACTAGCATCCCACACATTTTCCATTAGCGATAGGTCTGGCGATGCAGCTGGCCATGGCAGAGTGCCAATGCCTTGAAGGCAAGTTCTCGAGACAGCAGCAGTATGCGGACGAGCGTTGTACTGTTGGAAAATAGCACCGGAGTGAGCGTTCCGAAAAGGTAGGGCCATTGGTTTCGGGACCTCATTAACGTAACATTGGGCTGCCAAAGTGCCTGTAATGAACACCAAATGTGATCTGGCATTGTAGGCAATTGCACCCCACACATGACACCAGGCCTTCTGGAAGTGTGACGCTCGACAAAAAACCGTTCATCTTGGCGCTGACCACGGTGCCTCCACACCCGGATTCGTTGGCCGTCTCCTCCAAGACAAAAGTGGGACTTTTCACTAAAGATCACCTGCTGTGGCTCCTTGACAGTCTGGCAGGACACCATTGCAGTCTTTGGCGACAATGAAATGGACTTAAGGGCCGTCGTCGTAACGGTCTACGTGCGTGTAGTGCTACGTCGTACAGCAGTCTAACAATGGTGCTGGTACTAATCAGACGATACATGGAGGGAACCACTGCTCGCTGAACATCTGCAATCGTGGCTGTTGGATCACTCCGCGCATGTCGGACAACCCGTCGGTTCTCTCTCTCTCTCTCTCTCCGTGGTTCGTCTATTTCTCCCAAACCCTTCCTATCGCTGCTGCGTACCTTGTTCTATCCTCTGCCGCCAACAGCGTGCTATGGTGATATCCGCATGATCGGTATGGCGCGCAATACGGCGATAAGACCGTTCCGCTTCCCGGAGCCAGACGATGCGGTCCCTCTCGAACTCCTCCAACTGTTCGAATTGCTTCCGAACTTTTCTCCGAAACATACTTCACTTGCGAAGGATGCAGCCAACACAATAGCACAAGTCAGAATGGGAAGCACGCGCAACGGGACGACCTTATATAGCCGGTCAGGCACAGCGCTACGACCCCTCATTGCTGGCGTTACATGCGTGGCTGAGCGTGATACTTGAATCATTTGTATGTCTCACGATGTCAAACCTACCCACCAAGTTTCATTCCTGTCGGTTGCTTCCTTTTGGGTGCAACTATTTTTTTTTTTTTTGACAATGAGTGTATTTGAGTCAGATGTTGTACGTTCCTTTATATGAGTCCTGCTCTCTGTAGCTCAGATGCGCAGCTTTCATTAAACTATGTTTTCGTTTCGCCTACTTTTTTCGTGTCATTACTTCATACTCCCTACTATGCGCCTCAACCGCTGGCAATTATTCCATAATTTTTGCCAGCGGTTGTACCGTAAGAAGCCAGGTACTTAAACTATTGTATTACTCTGTGGACCCCTAAAGAGAAAAGGTATTATAACTATCAAGAGTAAATTTTATATTTAGGAATTTTGTTAGGTATTACTATCAAGCAGTACATTGCACTTTTTCTTAAAGATAATTGTCAGTAAAAAGATCTCAAGTTCCAAAGCATTCTGTTGCTTCGAAAAATCACGATAAAAATATTACGAAATTTGTAATAAGTTCTCCAACAGAAAAAATAAAGTTATTTACATGCCTATTCAGAAAAATAACCTCCAACAGGAAATGAAATGACTGATTCACCAGTATAAGTAGCAAAAAAAAAAAAAAAACTGTTGCCATTGCGCGGTTAGAGTTCTACCTTATACCTGACTGTGCTTTACGGGTCTTTCTGCCTCAACGACAGCACGCACGTCTGCAGTTGAAGGCGAGTCCGGTTTGATCCAAACCAAGGGCAAACTGAAAGAATCTGGAAAAAAGTCAAAACCGACAATTTTGCGAAATTTTTGTGTAAATACGGAAAAACCAAAAACTGACTTTTCTGAAATAAACAAAAAACGAAAAAAAAAACGGAATTACTGACTACGGAAAACCTGTAAAATTACAGAAGTTTGAAGAAACGGGAACTTTTTGAAACTGTTTTTAGGAATTTTCCGTAAATTCACACCACTTAATTTTTACAGTGTATTGTTACGTTCACTGTCTGATACTCATTCGTTCTGTGCTGGTTCGTTTTTATTTTTCATTTCCCGAAATGCTAGCTGTATTTTCAGCGCTCACATAACTCTTACTTTTAGCGTGGTATATTTACAACCGTTGGCTCTTGAGTATTTAACCTAGCTTTCACATTTTAATAAAATGTCAGAAACTGAAAGTGCGATTTCTGAACGATCCAAATACTTTCCTATAACGGAGGTATGGATGGACTACCCACTTTCACTCAAATAGTGGTTTTTTAGTTGAAACTACGCACTATTTGAGTGAAAGTGGAGGAACGTTTGAACTCAAAGGGACACAATTTTAAGTCTCGTCCTCTCAGAGAAGAGAAGTATATCTTCCGGCTCTGCCTAAACGAAATTGCTCGAAATGAAAATTTTGGGCTGAGAATTACATCACTGTCTTTCCACCAAGGCATTAAAATAGCGTTATAAGAGGGGATTTCGACCGCTCTTTCATTCTCTTGTTCAAGTAGTGAAAGAATGCTTTTTCTTTCCCCGCTTCCCGTAATATTATACCTATTCCACAGCACAAGCTTATCTCAAGAGAAAATTATCCCGGAAATTTTCTCTCGCTTCTGCCTCAAGGATTCTTTTCCTTACTTATTAGTCCCCATTTTTGTCGACAAATTTTTAAAGGTCACTCCTATCCAATTTTGGGAAATGTCAGTAGCTTCACTTGACTTAATATCACAATAAAATCTTAAAAAACGCCATCTTTATCAGTTAACTTGTGAACCATTGCTTAATGTGTATGTCCTATTAAAACAATACTGAAAAGTACGTAAATATATTAAAAAATACGTAAATATATTCTGAACAAGAGAAAATTTCCAAATATTTTTATTAGGAATTTTTTTTTTTTTGATTGGAGGTTTAACGACCACCGTGAGCAACTCAATGGGCTATAAGCAGTCGCCCGTCCCTAATTTAGGGTCACTGGTTCCAGGGAAGGGAGAGAGCCAGTGCCGTAAGACAAACACAACATCCATGCCTGACCGGGATTCGAACCCGGACCCCTTACGGACGAATGAGAAGAGGCCAGCGCCTTAGACCACTGCGCCACCGGGGCGGCAAATATTAGGAATAAGACGGCTAGGAATTTTTACCCTTCAGCTGATTTCTGCACTCAGTGTTTAGTTTCAGTATCGCATTCTTTCAGAACAAAGCGGGCCGGAGCAGTGGTCTGAGCGCTGGGCTTCAGACCATTCGTCCGCGATGAGTCCAGGTTCGGATCTCGGTGATGCATGGGTGTTTTATCTTACGGCACTGACTAACTCTCTTCCCTATAACCAGTGCTCGAAATGGAAATTTCGAAGTGCCGGTATGCTCATACTTTTTCGGACGATTTTAGCTAAAAATCCTCCGGAAAAAATACCTTCGCCAAAATGTCTCCAAAACTAAAAAATTAAAGGAAAAAAAAATCTCCAGACGAAAAACTCCTTTGTTTTAAAATGTAATTGGCGGCCTCGGTGGTGCAGTGGTTTAAGTGCTGGCTTACGACCATTCGTACGTGAAGGGTCCGGGTTCGAATCCCGGTGAGGCATGGGTGTTGTTTGTCTTACGGCACTGGTTCTTTTCCTTCCCTGGAACCAGTGGCCCTAAATTAAGGGCGTGCGACTGGTTATAGCCCACTGAGTTGCTTACGGTGGTCGATAAACCCCCAATAAACAAATGTAATTGACAATTCCGTGGAATACTAAAACGCCATAAGTCAGAAATGATGGCGGTCGATTACAGTTGGCTGGTTTGCGAACCCTTTTTCTTTCCCCGCTAGTTAATAACGTGGAGTCTCTACCTCGTAATCAACGGATTAACGAGACTTCCGAACCTCGGATAATCATTAGTGATTCAGTTGGACTTGAACCCAAAACTTTAAGTTTCCGAGCCGAGAAGGCAATCCCCTTCCATTCGGGACTTTCATGAAGTAGAAAGTCGGGCAATTAGAACCTCTGCAATCAGAATGAATATTCAGTTTTAAATTAATAGCAATCTCACAGTCCTCCAAACGCGTACACCACTTCCCGACTCTTTACGGTTCCCACACAGCTATTTCTCGAGGGCACGAGGCACATAAGGTTTCTGTGTTTAAGAATGCGCTTCGTATATCAAGGACTAAAAGAAAATCATTTATGTAGTTCTTACTACTAAAATTAGACCCGGTATGTAAATTCCAGGTAAAACAAAGCGCCGTTATGAAATACTAGGAAAAAAGAAGTGCCTGTATGCCATACCGGCGTATAACCTTGACCGGCGTATACCGGCTCATTGCGAGCCCTGCCTGGAACCCGTGCCCTAAATTAGGGGCGGGTGATTGCTTATACCCCATCGAGTTTGTCACGGTGGGCGTTAAACTCCCGCACGAAACAGATTCAGGACAAAGAATATTTCTCGTATTCACGTTACGTAATGATACGTTGCGTGGAGGGTTTCTGTAAATTGGAAACGGAAACTATCATATGTTTCCGCTCACCAATCTGTGCTACTCAACATTTTTTTTTTTCTGTTTTGTGATAAGTATTATTTTCACAGTTATCAAAACATGGGATAGTTCATGATGTTAAGGAGTCAGACAACGGGGATTTATGAATTAATATGCATAATTCTTTTGGATCCGATGCTTTTTAGCATGTCTTTTGAAAAAGAAAAGGACGTGCTTACACCGATGAGTCGTTACATTATGAGTATCTACCCAATAAGCTGCAGGACACCATTTAGCCAGAAAAACAGCGGCCACTTGGTGAGGCATCGATCCGATGAGGTGGCGATAGGTATCCTGGGGTATCTGGTATCACAATGACAGCAACAGGTCCTCTAGTTCCCGTACATTTCGGGGTGGTGGTGATTTAGCGCGAACCCACTTTTCCAAGTCAAACCACAAATGTTCGATTGGGTTCCTGCCAGGTGAATTTGGAGGCCAGGGCATTAACAAAAAGTCACCAGCATGTTCCTCGAACCACTCCTTGATGATTCTGGCAGTGTGGCGTGGCGCATTATCCTGTTGGTAATAGCCATCACCAGCAGGCAACACAACTGCCATGAATGGGTGAACTTGGTCCGCAACGATGTTCAGACACCTAACAGCTGTCAGCGATTGTGCTATTGGGATAATGGGGCCTAAAGTGTCCCAAGAAAACATCGCTCACAGCATAACACCGCCGCTGTTTTCGCCCGAACAGTGCATCCAGGTGCTATAACCTCTGTTGGTAATCGGCGTATCCGCGCTCGGCCGCCAACATGATGCACCAGGAATCTTGATTCGTCAGACCAGGCCACTTTCTTCGAATCATCCGCTGACCAATCTCGATTATCTTGGACCCATTTTATGCGTTGTTGGCGATGTCTTGCAGTGAGCATGGGGACCCGGTTGGTTCCTCCACTGCATAGGCCCATAGGCAGAAGGCTGTGATGAACTGTGTGTTGTGACACATTGCCCTGATCACCACTGCTGTAGCTGCGGGTGATTTGTCGCACTGTGGCCCTGCGGTCGCTGTGAACAATGCGCGACAGTCTCCGCTCCCCTCTGGCATCAATGAGCTGCGGACGACACACAACTGGACGACGATTCGTCGTTTGGCCATCTTTGCACCACGTTTGATACGTAATCACTACAGCAGCACGTGAACAACCCACAAGTCGCGCCGTTTCCGAGATCTTAGTTCCGAGGTGCCGTGGCATCACAATTTGTCCTTTATCAAACTCCGATGAATCGGCAGCTTTTCCCATTCGGACTCCAAACACAACTTACAGAAAGCCGGTCCTCGAGTTGTATATATATATATACACTGAAGTGCCAGAAAAACTGGTACACCAGTCTAATACTTGGCCGGTCCCCCCACGGGTGCGCAGGACTGCATAAAAACGACTGGGCATAGCTTCTGGAAATAAGCTGTAGGCAATGCACACCATACTTCCTGCAGAGCGTTCCACAATTCGGGTGTATTCCGAGGTCTCGGATTCCTGTGTTCGATTGCGCGTTGCATGGCATCCCAAATGTGTTTTATCACGTTCAGATCTGGGGACTTGGGTGGGATGGCAACACCCCAAACTCAGATGAATGCTCCTCTAACCATAATGTGGCGTCCCCACACTTGTGTGGAGGTGCATTGTCCCGTTGAAACAGGCCCAACCCATCAGCATGAATGCAGGACATGAACAGGTGTACCTCGTCAGAAAGGATGCGCACATAGCGTTGGCCGGTCACAGACGTTTGTAGACGTACCAGGGGTCCCAGTAAAGGCCAGCTAAACACACCCCATACCATTACGGACCCTCCACCAGCCGGTAAAGTTCCCTGTTGACAGGCGTTATCCATGGCTTCATGGGGTTTGCACCACACACTAATCCTTCCATCTGCCCGATACAGGTGAAAACGAGCTACTTGTTTCCAGTCATCAAGTGCCCAGTGGTGGTGATGCCGTGCCCAAGCGAAGCGCATAGCTCTGTGTCGTGCACCCATCAAGGGCACTGGAGTTAGGCGTTGGCTCCCAAAGCCCATATCGTGCAGGGTACGTTGCACAGTCCGGACGCTGATGCTTGTTGAAGCTCCAGCATTGAATTTTGATGATACCTGCGAGAGTGTTCCACGCCTATCGCGGAAAACGATTCTTGACAGCCGACGATGGTCACGTTCACCCAATGTCTTCTTACGGCCACACTGGTATCGTAGGTTGGAGGTTTTGCCGAAATTCGTGTGGTCACGGTGCACCCTTGCAATGGTCGTCCGTGAAAATTCGAACTTCGTATTTACCTCCGAAATACTACGGCCCATCTCACGAGCGCCAACTATGACACCGCGTTGAAAATCGCTTAAATCGTTATTACTTGTCATTCTCATGCCGAAAACAGCTCTGGTAGCTGGTAAGGATGTCTATCGCTTTATATACGCACTGGCGGACGCAACCGAGTACGCGCGTAGGTGACGTTGCTATGTATTTTACATAAGATCGTCTCTACCACAGTTTTTCTAGCACTTGTGTATATATATACTGCTCTGTGAACTTCACCTGCGCCACCGTTCGGTCTCCAGGCGCGCGCATTTCTCTAGGCTGGGGGTGGTCATAATGTAATGGCTCATCGGTGTATGTCATCATAATCACCATATTTGTACACATATGAATCGAATTTGAAAAGTTCTTTCTGCTCTCGGAAAGCCTAAAACTTGAGATTGATGATATTATTTATCGCTTCCCAATAATTCAGGGTTGCTCTGATGGCACATTGGTCTAAGCTCCGGCTTCTGACTATTCGTCTGAGATAGGTCTAGGTTCGAACCATGGCAAGGCATGAAAGTTGCGTTTCTCTTATGGTATTGGCATTCTCCCTTCCCTGGAACTAGTGACCCTAAATTAGGGACGAGCGACTGCTTATAGTCCATTGAGTTGCTCAGGGTGGTCGTTAATCCCTAAAAACAAAACAAAAAACAAAAAAATATAATAATAATACTTCAGGAGATGTTTTTCCGAGGTATTTTTATTTGCATCTTCAGTCTTTTGGGCCAACCTCATGAAGAAATCCTGGGTGCGCCACTGAACTCACACGCCTGAAACAAAACAAAACAACAATTTTGGCGTAAAAGAGTAACAAAGTTTTACGTTTATGTGATTTAACCCTGCAGAAATATCGATTTTGGCCCTTACCAGAAAAATGTATTACGATAGCTGAAAATTCGCGCAAAATGTGTCATTCACTAAGATATGAATCTGAAGAGAAACAAAATTTTCCAAGCCAGAATTTTTCAATCAGAGCAGTGGTCGCAAATGAAAATAAACATTTGTGCTGTTTAGTAGAACTGTGCCTTATTAAAGCAGAAAATGTACGCAAATCTTTGTCACAGTGTCTGGTATTCCACGCAGAAGGAATTGATTCAACCGATATTTTAGAAGCAATGATTTCAGATACGAATACGGGCTTCCTCTCCTTAACTGGAGATCTGTGCATTATGGAAAAGTAGGAAGTGCGCACTAAACGTATCTCTATAATACGAGCTTACAACACAAAAAAAAAATATATTTTCAAACCGAACTTTGCAGTGAAGAATGATGTTAAGATACCTCGTCGTTGTTGTTGTTTTTTTGGGGGGATGGGGGGAAGGCGGTTAACTATCATCATGAGCAACTCGATGGGCTATAAGCAGTCGCCTGACCACCGCTGGTTCCAGAGAAGTGTGAAAGCCAGTGCCATAAAACAAATGTAACATCCATGCCTCATCGGGATTTGAACCCGGACCTTATGGGACGAATGGTCAGACGCTAGCGTTTAGACCCCTGCGCCACCGGGCTTTATTAACATGCTGTTTCAGAGGTTACCCATGGCCCGCCATAAAAACAGATTCCACACCATTACACCACCTCCACCGCCTTGTACAGTTAACGCTACGGAACTGGGTTAAATCGATTCATGCTGTTGGCGTCATATTCTAACCCGTTCGTCGACGCATATTAACTGAAAACGCGATCCATCGGATTAGATGACCTTTTTCCACTCATCCAGAATCCAGTTTTGGTGCACCCCTGCCACTGCAGACGAATTTATCGATTTTTAGCAGAGACGAGTGGTACGCGAAGGTGATGCTTGCCGTTGTAGCCCATTTGCACCAATGTGCAACTGACTGTGTATGCTGAAATTCTCCTTTTGATACCGCTGTTGTACTGCGTAGTTATTTGACGCAACTGAGCTCGTCTGCAACCAATCCTCTCCAGCCGCCATCGCTCTCGAACATCGACGAATGATGTTAACATACCTCGTGGCTCCATTCCACCCACACCGCTGACTGGTTGTTTCGTTGTTTGAACACACTCGTTGTACAGTTGTACACCCTCGAAACAGTTGTTCTTGCATAGCCAAGAAGGTTTCCAGTTTCTGACTATCATGCTTCTTTCAACGTCACTAGAATCACGATTCTTTCCCATAATGCCGCTATCTACGCATCGTGCACGTCTAAATCTTTTGCAGTGAATTGTTTATGAAGCCATCTTACCATCATAGTTGCATACGTATGTGAGGATAGCACGTGTTGGATTGCTATTGAGAGTTCTTAATAATTTGTTACTTCGGTGTATGTTCTAACGCTCCTCCTAGTGATAAAATTGTAAGTATAAAAACTCAGACAACATATGCAAAATATTTCTCACGGTGAAAGGTATACGATGCAAAGAGGATTTTTCAAATCGGACTTTTAGAAGCAGAGAGAAGCAGAAAACGTGGAATATCCATTTACGCCTCCTAGCGGGAAGCTATGCATTGTTCGAAGTAGAATGTGAGCCCGCGCAGAAGAGTCTTCATGATAAGAAGTATGCGATTAAAAACTTTTCAGTGGGAATTTTAGAAACAAAAATGTTGAGTAGTCACATTGTCTTAGTATTAAAAAAATTCTATATTTTATATATGGATTTTCAAATAAAAATTATGTACATAATTTTTGCATTTGCGAACATTCTGTAAACGTATGTGTATGCTTGCTTCAATATAGCACAGCATTTCATATGCACGATTCTCCAAAAAACCAAAAAATAAAAAAAAACCCTGTATTTTTATTTTGACAGGATATATACACTGGCGGAAAGTGAAAAAAGAACACCAAGAAGGAGAGGTCTGATACCAACGAAATTTATACAGCATAATAACGGAATACAGCGGATAACGTGATCAAAACATTATGGCAAAATACAGCTGTATTTGCTGGTAAACTGAAAAATAACATTTCCACGTAACATGGTTAGTACGAGGTTGAACCGCCATGAACTGTGTCACACTGTGCAATTCTAGCATGGAGTCTGTCGTGCAGATGTTGGATGTTAGTTTGGGGTATTGAGTTCCAATCATCCTCAACCTGGATTCGTAAATCGGTGATGGTCGTGGCTGGCCATGGGGACCGGATAAGTCGTTGTCCCATAAAATCCCACACGTGCTCAATGGGGGACAAATCCGGTGAACGTGCAGGCCATGGAAGTTGCCTCACACCCTGAAGTGCATGTTGCATTGCACGTGCCGTGTGTAGGCGTGCGTTATCTTGCTGGAAAACACCACAATGAACCGACCTTACAAATGGCACAACAACGGGCTGAATGATGTTGTTGATGTATGAGGTGCTGTTTAACGTACCCGGTACAAACACTAGTTGTGTACGGGAGTGATAGCTGATCGCTCCTCTCAACAGGAGACCAGGTGTAGACCCTGTGTGTCGCTTGCGGATGAAAGAAGGGTGGAGACGCTCCCCTGTGCGTCTGCGAACACGCATACGGCCATCGGAGGCTCCCAAGCAGAATCTGCTTTCATCGCTGAACACGACAGATCACCATTGCGTTCTCCAGTGCAGACGTTGGCGACACCACTGCAGCCGTTCCTGGCGGAGAGCTGGAGTCAGAGGTACACATGCCAGAGGCACACGTGCACGTAGTCCTGCATCCAGTAGACGGTTGCGGATTGTTCGCACAGTCACCTCAGGTGCAACGGCAGCTCGGATTTGCGTCCCAGTGGATGTTCTGCTTGACAACGCCGCTCTTCTTATGCGCCGATCGGTCCGCTCATCAGTCCGTCTGTGACTCCCGGTTCCACGTCTTCTCGTGTGGGAATGTTCCTCGGACCATCTACGCCACCATCGTACCACCACCGATACTTCCTGTCCAATTCACTCCGCAATACGACGACACGACCACCCGGCCTCGCGGAGTCAGACTAGACGACCTCGCTCAAAGTCCGATAACTGCTGAAATCGTACACGTCTTCCATGTCCATTCATTGCAGCTTCTTCAGGGTCTTCGCACGTGTCCGTACGCCGACGACTGATTACATTAAATTCGCCGTACTCCTTAAATACCACCGACGATAATTTGCATATTATGCCGTGCTGTGGCGTAAGCGCTCACCGGTTGGTCGCGAAATTAACATCACACCTACGTAAACTCGACCCCATTAACATATGTAAATTTCATGATCGTCCGCCAATTCCTTCTTGGTGTTCTTTTTTTCACTTTTCGCCAGTGTATATTTATAGAAATTTTATATATTCTGCAAAAAAAAAATAATTCCTTGTATTTTATTTTCTGGAAGGATATATACAGTGGTGGGCAAAAGTATTGCATCACCTGCAAAAACCATGAAGTTTTAAGTTTAATTTTTTTAACTAACTAATTTTCGTAGTTATATCATCGTTTGTATGTCATTAGATGCGAAATTTAATGGAGATTTCAAAAATGTCTTAGTTTTTCCTGTAGCTACTTCTGTTCTTAAGATATGACATAAAATGTGGGGTTTGACAAACACATTGAAGTTCACGTTAGCTGTGTATCAGTTGTTAAAGCCAATCATAGACATTCTTTTACCTGATTGGCTGCTTCCTAATGCTATCCTAATCCTACTCCAGACTTTATAATGGTTGACGCAGAGCTGCTTGTAGTGGGAAGGCCGCGGGTGGCCTAGTGGGCAACGTTCGTGACTGCCACGGCAAGGGCCTCAGGTTCGATCCACTAAATATCCGCCGTGCGTCGGATGGGCACATTAAGCCGTCGGACCCTCGGTACTGGCCCCGGGTAATGAATAAGGACGTCTTTTCCCCCTTTCTACTTCGCTTCCGTGTCACTTTCCTATCGGGCGCTCTAGCACAAATCTCCTAGTTTCCTGTTTCTAAGGGCTGTTTGAGACCTGGGGTCAGACACTCCCTTCCTAAAATCCTCTTCATATGATCATGCTAGAGCATTGTAGTGGTTTGTGTACATTCTCAATGGTTAAAACTGCGGAATTGTCCACAGCGGAAAGAGTAAAAATAGCTGTTCTGCATGAAGAGGGATATTCTTTAAAGCAAATCGCTGAAAGAGTGAGCTTTAATGAATCTACAGTTATCAGGCTACTGAAGAAAGTAAAAGGCACTGCTGATATTAAAAAATATGCGCCGCAGTGGAAGGCCCAGATCCACTACAACCAAGCAGGACAGAGTGCTCAGAATGCTAAGCTCAATTCACCTGAATTGCTTCAAAGATGGACTAAAGTGACAGAATGCTAAGCTCAATTCAACTAATTGCTTCAAAGATGGACTAAAGTGACTTTACTACTGTTCGGAAGAGGTTGTGACTTACGTGGCTGCAAAGCTAGGCAAAAACCACTGTTAACTGCAAATCGAAGACAGCGTAGACTTCAGTTGGAAAAACAACATGTCTCGTGGACAACCAAGCAATAGGAAAATGTTCTTTTCAGTGATGAATCAGAATTTTGCCTTAATGGGAATCAGACTGGTGCCTATGTAAGGAGATTCAAGCATGAAAACCCCATCTAAGTTGCTTAGTGATAACTGTTAAGCATTCCGTGAAGGTCCTTGTTTGGAGCTGCATGTGCGCACATGGCGTTGGGAACTTCCATATTGTCGATGGTACGGCAAATACCCAGAAATACATTTGGATATTAGAAAACAAGATGCTACTATCATCTAGAAGACTTTATGACGGCAATTTATTTTTTCAAGAAGACAATGCTCCGTGTTATCGTGTTTAAAGTAGTTAAAAAGTAATTTCAGAAAAAATATATATACACTGCTGGGCACCAAAAATGCAACACCAAGAAGGACACGAGATAGCAAAGCCAGATTTACTGGACACATATCAACAGATACAAAGATGAAACGATTGAGCTTACAGGCCTGTGCGACTTGCGGAACACGCAGACATCAATAGTTCGTGTGGCCCCCATGGCTGGCAATAACGGCCGCTACACGCGCGGCATCAAACGAAAGAGGCTTTGGATGTGGGCTTGTGGTATGTTGGTCCAGGCTGCTTCTACACGTTGCAACAGTTCATCAGGCGTAGCCGCTGGTGGTGCTTGCCGGGCCACTCGGTTGCCGATCAGCGACCAGACGTGTTCGGTGGGCGACATATCGGAAGAACAGGCGGGCCACGGCAGCAGTGACACCTGGTGGGCCGTGAAGAATTGTTGCACGATGCGTGCCACGTGCGGGCGCGCATTGTCCTGTTGAAACGTGGCCGCTGGCAGGTCCTGCAGGTAAGGGAGGACTACAGGCTCCAAAAACGTCGGAGATATAGCGGTGGTTGTTGAGTGTACCGGCGATGCGTACCAGAGAGGTGCGGCTGTCATGTCCAATTGCGCCCCAAACCATAACGCCAGGCGACGGACCGGTATGGCGATGCACAATGCAGGCGTCATATAGTCTTTCGCCATGGTGCCGCCACACGCGGATCCGACCATCGTGGTGTTGCAGGCAGAAGCGGGATTCGTCGGAGAAGACAATGTCATGCCATTCCGTAGTCCAGGTGCGGCGTTCAACGACCCACTGCCACCGCACTCGCCGGTGTTGTAACGTCAATGGTAATCGGAGCAATGGGCGCCGTGCGATAAGTCCCAGCTGCTGCAGACGACGTCAAACGGTACGTGCTGACACAGATTGTTGCGCAACACACCCTAATTCCTGCGCTAACGTTCGTGATGTGGCGGTGCGAGCCGTTAATGCCCGCCGCACAACATGCCGGTCCTCTCATTCGGTGGTGTGCCGCGGCTGCGGCAGTCACTCGCGTCGGTCCGTCCGTCCCTCCTGCACCCACCGAATCCATACTCGCCTCACTGTGGCTGGATGTCGTCCCACACGGGCGCCGATGTCTCGGTACGATAAACCGCTGTCGCGATAAGCCACTATTCGTCCTCTGTCGAACTCCGAAACGTGCTGGAATGACTGCCGTATTCTGCGACGAGGCATGAGGAAGATTCCCACGCACAGGTCCGGCAGCACAACACACTTCCACTACTTACACCCCGCCTTATGTGCACCCTTCTTATAGTGCTTCTCGGTGGCGTGCCGGACGCACATGATTTGCATATGTCCTGCAATGCTAATCGTTTGCATGTCCTCTCGCGGACGACGCATGCTGCGAATTTCAGGCCAATCGGATGCTTCCTTCTTGGTGTTGCATTTTGGGTGGCCAGCAGTGTATATTCAGCATCTTGATTGGCCACCATAGACACTGGCCTTAAACCCGATCGAAAATTTGTGGTCCGAAGTGTCGTATGATCTATCAAAAAAGAAGCCGACAAACAACCAAAATTCAACTCATGGAAGATGTAATTCAAATTTGGAATCTTATTGTTCAACTAAATCTTTTACAAAACCTTGTTCACATACGCCAGCAAGATGCAAAGCTGTGATTAAAACTGGGCAACTAAATATTAGGTACGTTTTATAATTTTGCTTCATTATATTTCTGTATTTAAATGTTATTTCATTCCTTATGAATTACAAAAACGATTTATTGATGATTCCTTATGAATTACAAAAACGATTTATTGTATTGGATAAATGATCCTTTTCTTAATAATTTCGACTTGGTCATGATTTTTGTAATGTATCTTAAGAATGGAAGTATCTACGGAAAAAAATAAGACATTTTTGAAATCTCCATTAAATTTCGCATCTAATTGCATATAAGCGATGAAATTACTATGAAAATTAGTTAAAAAAAAAGAATTAAACTTAAAAATCCACGGTTTTTGCAGGTGATGAAATGCTTTTGCACGCCACTGTATATATCCTGCCAGAAAAAGAAAAAAATACAAGGAATTATTTTTTTGAGTGGTTTGGACAATGGTACATATGAAATATTGTGTTTTGGATTAAATATATCCTGGTAGAGGGATAGGTTGTTCCATTACTTAATCAATTCGTTACGTTAATAAGGGAACGGACGCCCTCTCCTTTCTTCTCTCTCCCCGTTTAGGGGAGCGAGAAGAAACAGCCGCCCTTATTTTTAACAGGGGGGCGGCAGTACCCTGGGTCCGACGGCTTAACGTGCCCATCCGACGCACGGCGGATATTTAGTGGTTCAACACACCTTGGACTTACTGCGACGGGGATCGAACTCGAGACCCCGGGTTCAGTGCGCAGGTGTGCTAACCACAAGGCCATCCGCGGCACAGCTGAAGGGTGTCTGACTACGGTTCTTTCTACCACCCAATAACTCGTACCTTGCAGAATCGATACAACATCACATTCTAATCGTTATCACGGAGAAGGGAAGTCCTATTTCTCGCTAAAGTGTGCACTGCCAGTATTATTATATTATGTTTCCCAGCGTTTGATCCAATACACACTACTAAGGAATGTATTTTAAAATGGAGCTGTAATCTGAAACTTTATTTAAAAACTACGGATTAAGAAGGAAAAATTATTTGGTAAAGAGGTTTTTTTTTCCTTCCCGACCGATAACTTTTCACCTCGCTGGTCAACTTTTAATTGAAGTCCACTGAGGCGCTAACACGTCAGTTTTTGGAGCTGGTAGGAACATCGCCAACAGTGTCTTTGTGCATGTCTCTTTCTTTAAATAACAAGGGTTCGAGCATTAAGCTAATTAGAAATTACTTTTGCGTATGAACATTGACCGATCCTTACTGCACTTTACTGTTTTTAACAGATTCTTCAGGAAGGTGCTGTTATTTCTTCGTTTCAATTTTGAAGACGAGATTAGATGGCTGTTGAAAATTTGATAATCCTGTTTGAATATTGATGTGTGTTGGCAAAAAATGTTAAAATCAAAAATGTTAATGTCAAAAATGTAAAAAAATGTTATTCTATTTATTTCTCAGAATCTGTATCCTTTAAATTTGAGTTAAATTTTTTGGCAGCCGGCGCTGTTTCGGTTGACGTCTAAAACCAGGGCCGGCTGGATCATAGGGGCAACCGAGGCAGTCGTCCCGGGCCCCGCGTCTTCAAGGGGCCCCATTTTAGAGAAAACATCATTTTCGGTATAATTTTTTTCGTTTCGAACCCTCCCCCCCCCCTCATTTTCGAATAGATTTGCGGATTTCAAGTGATTATTGTAACCACCTTAATATTTTCCGCATTCATGAAATGGCAAATTAAATTTCATCATTTTGTGGTCCTTACTTGTATGTAACAATTTTATATAACAATTTGCGTGCAAAGCAGATATTTAAATTTACAGAAATAAAAAGAACAATATCAAAGTTGGTTTCGGGCTACATATGGATGCCATTTATTCAGTGACTTTAAAGACATTACTAGAAATTTAAAAAATAATCATATATGAGCGCGTGTAAAAGTTTAAAAAGTCACTAATTTGTTAATTACTCCACTTTGTATTAAAAATTAATAACTAAAACATTTATAGGGATCTTATTATTTCCTACACTAAAATATTCGCAACCCAAAATCTTTCACTACGCAGGCACCTTTTTTATCATTTTGTAAGGATGTTTTTATAAGAGTCATAATACGAGGTACAATCTCAACCTCGTCTCCCCGGAAAGGAAATCATAGATTTTAATCTCTCTGAACTTTCAATCCATATTATGATTTTTTTCTTAAGCTTAAAACTAATATTTCTTCGAGACGTTATGATGGTTTTCGTTATGACGTACTACAGAGGTGAAGCACATGTCAAGACGGAAAAGTTGCAGTGATAAATTTCGTCGGTGTAAGTTAATTGGTAAAGCATTCGGCTCCGGAGTAGAGAGATGACGTTTCGTCACCATCAAATTTGTGAATTTCGCATCGTGGTTGTTCTTAACGGACATTTTTCACGTAACGACTTTATTAAAATATGAGACTTAGATACAGTATTTTCTAATGCCAGCAATGAAAGTTTGCTCCGGGCCTCGCAAAAGCTCCATCTAGCTGTGACTAAAACGAAAGGTGAAAACGCCGTTAAAGGCACAAAATATGATCTTCCGAATTAGATTATTGAAGATTTTAACCAGTAATTAATGGATTGTCATAACTATACGCCACTGACTGCCTTTTTCCCCAAGTGAAAAACACGCCGAATATCTTTACTGTAAATCAAGCAGGCTTGTCTTGCAGCGCCCTCTGGTATCACGAAATGGAATTTAAAATAATTTTAGATTGTTCCCAAAATATAAGTAAAAAGAGCTCGATTTCCTAATTTTCTTCTTGCCAGAAGCACGAGACAATTCCCTCTTCCTTTGAAGGGAAAAAAAGTTTCTCATTTAACGCTTCGCCTGTTACGGGAGTTATAATCATTTTTCTTCGTCTAAAAGAGGATTTTTACTTGCAGAACACTTTTAGAGATTAAAAATGCAAAACGGGGAAATCCATTTTCTCTGTCATGCGGGGAAATCACGACATGGTTATGTGGATAACTTCGGTCACTTTTGTAGTGGTATTGTCATACATAAGAATGAGTTTGGGTGTAGCTGGAAATAAAACCTAGAAGTCACTATTTTGAAGAAAAGTTTGAATACCACCTATGGGCAGTGGGCCTCCCCATAAGGTATAACTTGGTCATTCGTTCTTCGTTACTGTCTGCTTATTTTTAAATATATTTGTATATGTTTTAAATACATATTTTACGTAGCATTGGAAACGCACTTTGACGGAGATAGTTTCATCGTTTCCTAATATTTTGGCAGATGTTTCCTCTGGTATATTTTTATTTGCATCTTCAGTATTTTGGGCCACCCCCATAAAGAAACCATCGGTGCACCATTGCCGATGGTCACCCATAGCTTAGTTTTTAGGAAGGGGCAAACTGAAATCATAAATACAAATAACATACATAAACACTACATGCAAAATTTTGCAATTCTTTGTTTGTTCCTGTCTAAATTTGCTCTAGTTTTTTCCTTGGATCTACTATAATGGCTATGATTTTCAGAAGGTACGTGTGACACTATTGCTATTTAAAATTGTCTCTGCGTTTCAATTTCATTTGTAGCTATATACGAAGCGTGTCCTGAAAGTAATGCCTCGTCCCTCATAAGATTTTTATTTGTAGCAGCAAAAATGTGAAACTTGGTGGCAAAATACTTGGACATATTGTTAGTAATGCTAGCCTATTCAAAGTATTGTCCATCACTTTCTATACATTTCCCGCCATCTTTGAACCCATTGGTAAAGTCCATTTTGGAAAAATTCCTGAGGCTGTAGTTTCACCCATGAGTTCACAGCCAGTTTAACGTCTGTCACATCGTCGAAATGTTCCCCACGAAGGGTGTTTTTCAAAGGGGCAAACAGGAAAAAGTCTAAAGGAGCCAAATCAGGACTGTAAGGGGGGGGGGATCACCGTCCACCCCATTTTGGCAATAGCCTGTGAAGTCCCCATTGAGGTGTGGTGTCGTGCGTTATCATGGTGTAAAACAACACTACGAAGTGGAATGTCACGTCTTTTCCTTCTGATAGCTTCCTTTAGCTCCTTCAATGTCTGCACATAGTGAGCATTATTTATTGTTGCAACTCCTGGATGGTGACACGACGATCAGCTGTGATGAGGTCTTTCACTCGTTGCCTGTTGGCATCTGTCACTGCAGTTGCGGGTCTTCCACTCCGTTGTTTGTCCGACACTGAACTTTCTCTTTCTCGAAACCTCTTCCTCCATCTTTGGACATTACTGATATCGATTGTGGTAGCTCCATACATGGCCAGCCTCACATCCCTCTTTTTCCAGGAATTCAATTAGGGCTCACTGTTGTTTTTTTTCATTCGTGATCTTTATTTCCGATTCTGAAAAAAGAAATTCCCACATTGGTAATACGTATATCACAGTACATGTCAGTACAGTTTCGTTAAAATCACTTCAAAATTTCAAAAGTTATTAAGGAGCAGGGATTACTTTCAGCATGACCCTTGTACATATATAATCAGTACCCAGTATCACTCTATTGCTGGATGGTCTTCCACAAGGGTCTGTCTTGAGCAGTCTTCGCCATGTCACTACTTCATGCTTTCGAATTTTATCCTCCTCCCATGTAGTCTTCTTCTGGCTCCTTTTCTGTTCCTTGGTATTCAGTCTGAAATTTCGGTTGTCCGTCGGTGGTCCGTTCTTCTGCCAATATGTCCAGCCCATTGCCATTTCAGGGATTTTACTCTGATTATGGTGTCTTTCACTCTGTTATTTTCCTGATCCTCGAGTTTCTCTTCTTATCTTTCCTGGTTACATCAATCATGCATCTATTCATGCTTCTTTCAGCTTTCTGCAGTCTTTGTATGTCTTTCTTAGTTAAGGTCCATGTCTCTGCTCTGTACGTAAGAACTGGAAGGATGCATTGATTAAATACTTTTCTTTTAAGACATAATGGCATATTGCTCTTAAAAATTGTACTGTTTCTTCCAAAAGCTCTCCAGCCAAGTTTTATATGCAGATAATTTCTTCATCAATGTGACCTTTGCTTGATATCTGCTGTCCAAGGTAAATGTAGGTACACGTTATTTCTAGTTTTTTTCCCATCGATTGATGAATCTTCATTTCTTGTAAAAGCACTGTACATCAGTTTTGTCTTCTGAAAGCTCATTTTTTAATCTCACTTCTTTACCCTTGTCAGTAAGTTCCGGGATCATGCTCTGCAGTTCTGAAAGAGCAGTTGTAAAAATTACTACGTCATCAGCAAAACGAATGTGATTTAAAAAATCTCCATTAATCTTTATCCTTGTGTTTTCCCAGTTCACCGATTGAAAGACATTTTCCAATGTGGCATTAAAGAGTTTGGGAGATATGGTGTCGCCATGTCTCACTCCCTTTACAATTTTTATTGGTGCTGCATTCTCAAATAGCCGAACCTTTGCACTTGCATAAATGTTATTAAAAATGCTAATGTATGCATCTTCAATACCGCAGGATTTCAAATCAGAATTAATGTTATAGGTAAAAGATTTGAAATACTTCCCAACAACACAAATGTCATATATTTCCGAGGAAGGGCAAGGGTCTCCTCTTGCCTCCCCATATAGGTGCCTGTGATGCCACCGAGAAGACACTTCAAGCAACACATTTAATAAAAGAAATGGTTTAAAGCAACACGGTAATGCTCACACATTTTGCAAGTTTTAGTCACTCTCATTAATAAGAATAATAAATATTTTACACTTTGAAAGATGTCTATTCGAGTTAAAATTGCATTAGTCAAGAATTTGCAGAAAATTTCAGATAATATAGGGAGTAAACTTTGAAGCTAGTTTAAGGTATGTTAATTTTAACATGTGTACACTATATAGTGAGAACTCTTGAGAAAATAGCTCTAATTTTAAATATTGTACCATTTACCATGTTGCAATTTTTATGGAGAATTCGGTATGACAGGCACCAACAGCATCATGGCCAATCAAAATTCCCGGGATTTTTCTTTGGTTTTCCATGGATGTGATAGCATCAACACAGATATTAAAGATACCACGAAAGATTGAGCACCATAACCGGATGGACCGAATTCACTTGGGCTTAGAAAAATGAGCTAAGATCAGCTCGAACGAAAATATTTCCCGCCTAATAAGTGGACCGAACGTGGCTTGTACGTTATATGTGTTTATATCACTATGATATTGTAAACACCTGCAATTGTGTCTATATGAGCAATTTCTTCACATGCAAAAGCTAATTTCCAATACTGGTTGTAATAATGTAACTGAAATTCGTTAATCTCAAGGTTACTTTTAATAAATAAGGAAATGATAATTAATTATTGGGCTATTTTGGGACTATCTCGCAACACTGCTAAGAAAGGACAGATATAGTTGAGTCACTTGTCTACCCAGTGGCATGATGTCCGCGGCAGAGGGACTAGCCCAGGCACATCATAGAGCAGAGATTAAAGGACTAGAATGGAGCGCTTATCACCTGTAACAGGTTTATGGCTGGCACTGATGGGATAAGGGGGCGAAGGAATTGCTTTGCCGTAGCTTTTGTGAAACTCGTTCGCTATATGAGCATTTCTGTTCAGGGTGCGCACACAATTTTGGACACCATTTGGTTTACGTACACCGCCCGCTTAAAAGGTTTTAGATTCTTCTGAACTCCCGACCACATCAATGTCCTCGTGGGAAAGGTGAAGGACCAAGTGGAATAAATAGGTTTATGAATTCCAGGTCAGGGTAAGACATGAGTGTTTTGTTTGTTCTTCCAATGCTCGTTACCCACTTCTCTGGAGCCAGTGATTCGGAATTGGAGATGAAAGATTCCTTATAGCTTTAGATGTTCGTGGGAGTTTCTAAAGTTCTTAACCAAAAAGAAGGCCCAGAACCATCGCACGATTTAGTTTGAACTCTTCTAAGGCACACTGTACGTGTATACTGTATGCCACCGAAAAGAGTGGGAAAGGCATGACGACTTTTCTTTTTGAGATACTGGAAATTTTTAAGTAAAATAAAGTGATAAATTTTACTGTAGGGAACGTAAAGGCTTAAATTGCAGTATATAATAGCTGATTGGTCATTTAGTTTGTTAATCATTTGCACTTTTACATATATCTATACAATAGTTTCTATTGTAAATACACTGACGTGCCAAAAGTCGTGGGATACGTGTGAAAACACAAGTTTGTCCGAGACGGACAATCAAGTCCGTGTCCTCTCAGTCCTGAGTAAGTCGCTCTCCCAACTGAGCCACGCGGACAGAATGTCTCGCTGCAGATTTGTCGTCTTGACACATGTTTTCAACTCTGTAGTACGTCACATGCGCACCTAGCATCGTGTAGGACCTCCTTTAGCCCGGCGAAGTGCAGCATCTCGACGTGGCATCAATTCCACAAGTGGCCGGAAGACTTCTGGAGAGATGTTGAGCCGTGCCGTCCGAACAGCCGCTCACAGTTCCCTGGTATTTGTAGGTGCAAGATCTTGGGTGCGAATTTACTTTTCCACCACGTTCCATAAGTGCTATATTGGGTTCATGTCGGGCGAACATGGTGGCCACACCATCCGTCGATACTGTCCAGAATGCTCCTTGAACCAATTTTGGACAACTTTGGCCCGATGACATGGTGCATTGTCTGCCTGGAAAATCTCATCGCTGTTGGGGTATATGAAGTCCACGAAGGGCTGCAAATGTACACCCAGCAGAGCAACAAACCGATTACCTGTTAACGACGTGCTTACGAGGACCAGAGGACCCGAACCATGCCACGTAAAGATACCCCACACATGCATCGAACCACCACCCACCAGCGTGCACAGTGCCTTGTTGACAGCTTGGGTCCATGATCTCATGGGGTCTGCGTCACACCTGAAACCTACCATCAGTTCGTAACAACTGGTAGCGTAACTCATCGGATCACGCCAGATGTTGCAACTCTTCCAGGGTCTAATTACCGTGTTCACGAGCCCAGGTGAGGCGCTGTGTCTAATGTCGTGGTGCTAACAAAGGCACTCGGGTGGGTCTTCTGCTCCCATACTCCATGGACGCAAAAGATGGATATGTCTCTGGTACTTCCTGCATTGAATGTGGATGTTATTTGAGCCAGTGTCGCTTGTCTGTCAGCATAGACAATCTTTTTTTTGGGGGGGGGGGGGTGGAGGTTTAACGACCACCGTGAGCAACTCAATGGGCTATAAGCAGTCGCCCGTCCCTAATTTAGGATCACTGGTTCCAGGGAAGGGAGAGAGCCAGTGCCGTAAGACAAACACAACATCCATGCCTCACCGGGATTCGAACCCGGACCCCGTTCAGACGAATGATCAGAGGCCATCGCTTAGACCACTGCGCCACCGGGGCGGCAGACAATCTTGTTCAGACGCCGCTGGTCACGGTCATTCAGCACCCGTGGTCTGCGCTGTCCACGATTTGTGGTAATGCCTTCCATGAGGTATTCTCGGTACACACGTGACACCGTGGATCGAGCAATGTTGAATGTTCGCACAACTTCGGAAATTGAATGTCCCATCCATCTGGCTCCCACTACCTTTCCTCGTTTAGACTCCGATGATTCACAATGGCTTGCCATGATCCTACTGGATTTTATACTTCTACCTGACTCACGAGATTACACCTCTCAACTGATAAAAATCGTTGTGTGCGTCGAAGGCTTTGTACAACGGCAGCGCCAACTAATAAATTTGCATACTGCCGTCCCATGACTTTTGGCGCTTCAGTGTATAAACTAATGCGGAGATCACAGTTCCTCTTAATAAAAGTATTAAGAGAGTGTTCAGCCGGTATATATGTAAATGTTTTACTGATTAACTAACTCCGAATCTTTTCAGACAGTATTACAAATTCTAATTCCCGGTATACCATGCCGGCAAGCGTCTGGTAAAGTGTTACAATGGAGACAAGACCTTTTGAAAGATTGAATAATCTGAAAAGACTATTCATATTTTTTCTTAACTGAAGGCGACTAGAATGCGAGAATGCTGATGTATTTAGCAACAAGTTTGTAAATATATACAGTCTTTAAATGTTCAGAAAGAGCACCCGATGTTGATATAAAAATCCTGAAAAGTTATGCTTGCATAATAAACCACGATTTAATTAACACTGTTGTAACATGGAAGACAAGAGTTTGCTTGAAGAGATAATGGAGGTTTTAATATCGTCTGAACAATTGAGGTAGTGTGAATAGAATTTCCGCTTAGACCCAACAAACCACGATCAGGATTTTTTTCCCGCCTCAACAAGAAGACTAAATATTGATTTTCGTCTGGTTTTACTTTTAAAAATGCTTCGAGCTGCTGGAAAGATCTTTGTCTCTTCAGACTCGGTTTCTGCAAAGATATCACTAGCTTTTATTATTCCTTTGAAACCTTTTTTCAAAATCTGCTAGATGTGTCAGTTTACTGAAAGTTTTAACTTCATATGTTAATAATGATTTCACAATTGAGTAAATTTCTCAGAAAAAAATTGAGTTAGCCACGCATCAGTTACAGAGAAACTCAGATTTTATCAATCGTCCATTTTTCTTTAATTATTATTTCATTCATTTCTATTCGTTTCTTTTCTTAATTTTTTCTTCTTCCCTTGCAATTACAGAGCAGAAACATTTTCCTTACTTCATCAAATACAATGTTTACACTTTCAACTCTGATAAATAGAGTAATTTTCCAGAAAGGAAAAAAATGATGAATGCAAACAGTGTACGTAGGGTACGGATCTGTCCGATTTAAACTTCAAGCATAAATCGCATCAAACTCATCGTCTGCATCTACACTATGTGGAAAAAGTTATTGGACACCCCCACGCATGCGCAAAGGTGTACTCCCGCAGCAGACACGTTGTCGATAAGGTATCAAAACGACAACGGAAGTACGCTCAGATCAATCGGGCCGCGGGCGGCCTAGTGATCAGCATTCGTTACTGCCATGGAGAAGACCTCAGGTTCAATCCACTAAATATCCGCCATGCGTCGGATGGCACGTTAAGTCGTCGGACCCCGGGTACTGGCTGCCCGGTTATAAATAAGGGTGTCTTCCTTCCCATTTCTAACTCGCTTCCGTGTCACTTTCCTATTGGGCACTCTAGCCCAAATTTCCTAGCTTCCTATTTCTAAGGGTTGTTTAAGACACGGACACTCCCTTCCTAAAAATTATCTACATATGATATGATCCTTTGAAAAGGGGCGTTATAATAGGCTGCTAAATTGGAGGTATTAGCAAAAGAAGCATTGCTGATGTCAAACAGGTCCTCAATCGACTGTGGCCTTTGTCATCAACAAGTGGAAGAAGAAGGGGACATTAAAGGAATTCACCTCGCCCTGGAAGACCGAAGAAATTGCAACCCAGGGACCGTATGATGCTGCATAGGGAGATCCCCAAATCCAGGTTGCATGCCATAGCATATGAGTTCCAGATGGCCACAGATGTTATGGTCTCCACAAAGACACTTCGAAGAGATGCCTATCCACTCGGGTATCATGGCCAAGGAGCTGCTCATAAACCTCTCATCACAAAGACCAATAAAGCCACGCGGCTACGATGGTATCAACAGCACAAAAGCTGGACATTGGAGCAATGGCGGCAGGTGTTATGCAGCGACGAATCCCGCTTCACATTATTCCAATCGGATGGACGTGTCTGGGTTTGGCGGTTACCCCGAGAAACGTCTGCTTCCGGAGTGTTTAGTGCCGACTGTGAAGCACAGCGACGGTGGAGTTATGGTATGGGGCTGTTTCAGCTAGTACAGTGTGGGTGCACTGGTTGTTATTCATGGCAACAAGAACTCTGTGCTGTATAGAGATATCCTGGATAACTCAATGCTCCCAACGTTGTGGCAGTTCTACGGACACGACGATTTCTTCTTCCAGGACGAGAATGCCACTTATTATGTTTCCAGAGCTACAGTGGAGTAGTATGAGGAAAATTGGGTCTCGCGGATGGACTGGCCTGCTCAGAGCTCTGATATTAATCCCATTGAACACATATGGGATGGACTTGAACGATGGGAGAGGTCTAAACCAACACAACTTTTCTCACTGGCCTTTGACAGAGTTTGTCAATGTACTCAAGATTGAATGGAGGAACATCCTGCTCTCTGTACTCCATGGACTTGTGGACAGTTCACTTCGACGAGTGGCTATTATAATATCTGCAAATGGGGGACCTACCCGCTACTGATGTAAATACAATTCTGTTTTTCTATTTACTTACAGTGCCCAATCACTTTTGTCCACACAGTGTACTTTCAGATGCAGTATTAAGTCCTTAGAAATCAAGTAAAATGTTAGTAGTGAACGAAGCTCTATGTCTAAATTTTTTTTAAATATAAACAGATTATCCACGTAAAATTTTACAAATTGATTTATTTTTTGATATTTTAGGTTTCCCGAACATGAAAAGTTTAGACGAACTTGCCACCAAAAGAAAAGGGAAGACAAAAGTTTCTGTCTGGGGACACATAAGTTTTGCTAACTTAAGTTCAAGCTGATTTTGAGGTTCTGCAACAAGGCAAACGAA
The DNA here is from genome assembly GCA_039090855.1 of Macrothele yani. Classification (NCBI taxonomy): domain Eukaryota; kingdom Metazoa; phylum Arthropoda; class Arachnida; order Araneae; family Macrothelidae; genus Macrothele; species Macrothele yani. The sequence goes on from CM077012.1 coordinate 14,596,377, forward strand.
TGTTCTAGTACCAAGGTAAGCGCAAATATTGTATCTAAACATTCAAAGCGTTTGTATTTTTTACTATCAGTCACCGCAACTTTTATATAACGTCAACTGAATTTTGCCACTTCGTACTGAAGAATTCGTCAAATGGTTTTGCATACTCGAACCTAATTATGAATAATTATGTGGGTTGGTGTCAGAATGGCCTTTTCGTGAGATTTTAGCCCTGAATTACCGCAATACTTTGCAAAAAGCTTAATATTCCTGCTTGTAAAAATTAATATCTGGCTTTTTTTTTTAAACGTAAATGTTGATTTTCTCCACTTAAATGTGTACTGGCTATTTAAAAACTGAATGTATCCTTACCAAACTCTTACTCCGTTGACTCAAAGGGAACAGCTCTGGCCCGTTTGACATTGTGTCTGCGCTGTCACGTCTCATGGTCTAGGTTTACGATCTAGGTCTTGCATTTGATATCTGTTGTTCCTTCTGAGTGCATTAAACTGTAGCTTGACTTGACTAACAACTCGCTGCATCGGATTTTTCTTATGATCACTAGGGAAAAATTTATTTCCTACTCCAGCCAAGTGTCACAGAAGATATATATATACATTTGTTTTCGTTTTAAGATTTAATGACCACCATGAGCTACTCAGATGGCTACAAACAGTCGCCCGTCCCTAATTTAGAGCCACTGGTTCCAAGGAACGGTGAGAGAGCCAGCGTCGAATGGCAAGTACACCGCCCGTGCCTCGTTCAAGACTCTGATCTGGGCATAACTTGGACTAGTCAGATACCAGCGCCTCTGACCACACGAGCACTGGGGCAAATCTTTTTTTTTTTTTTAACTGAATCTCTAAAAAACACGATAAATGAACTTTCCATATAACACTCCTAAACGATACATTTTTGCCACTAGCCAGACAGAAGTTTTTGTTTCAGGGAGAATAAGCAGGCAAGGTTTCGACCATCCTAAAAAATAAAAAGTACAAGCAATTCTCGTTCGACTGCATCAAAATGTGTAGCGTGACATGACTAATAACGCTGTGCTCCAGATCTCAGCATGATGGAGTGGGGGGGGGGGGAATCCAACTCTAGCAAGTGTCATTAAAGGATCCCTCGGGGTTTTTCTTCTTCATTATTTTCACCCAAACACGCGAAGCCAACCATATATAGAGGTTTGATGGGAATGTATATTTCTAAGATCTTTGACAAATAAAATAAAACTGAATGTTCCATATTTTACAAAAAAGCTCAGCTGATAGATGTGTATACAGAAGTCAAACTTACGATAACCTTTTATCGGTCCACCAATATTTGATGAAATCCAACATATAGCACTGCGAGTTTTACACTTTACATATAATGCCTTAATTATCTGTCGTATAATCTATCTTAACAACGATCGAACATCTCTCCCACACACACACACACACACACACACACACACACACACACACAAATATACTGCTGTATCGTCCTTTTTATCTAGCATTCTTATCACATTCATACGTCACTCTCACTAACCTCAAAAGTGTTGCCAATCTCATTCATGTGAGAGAGAAGATATCACGTTAAGTTTGGAAAGTGCAAAAGAGAACAAACTCAAATTTACATAGGAAAAGGAAAGTTAAATTAGAATATACGTCACAATACCCAGGAGAAAACATTCCCAAAATATGATGAGAAAGCCATAAAAATATCCACGCCGTACTGAAGTGTGTATCCCATGATTCGTGGACGAATCAGAGTTAACAAGAAAATATAAAAATGCATGGTTAAAAAATGGATACCAGTTCAGTCCTGCTTTAATCACCCCCCCCCCCCCCAAGGGTTCAGCTTGTTGAAATTATATCGAAGTAGTGGGCAAAATAATATGATCCAAATATCACGATTCAAACGAATTCTGTACGAAAATTTTCCCCCAATTTCAGGTGTGTAGAAAACAAAAATCTGTAATACTTTCGAAAGATTTGAGGATGAATTGGGGGCGACTGTGCTTTTTGCGGACTTCTCCTAAACAAGCGGAAAGAAATAGAAAAAAATTTTACAAGGTAGTTTCTTATAGTTTGTACTGTGATGTGAGAAAAAAATCTGTAGAACTCTGTCAATTCTTCAAGCATCCTGCATAATTCTGGGCCCCCTTGAAAATGCGGGGGCACGGAGCTGCAGCCCCTCTAGCCCCCCTCTTAAATGGGCTCTGGCTCGCGCTTTTGATATTTAATTCCCTACACGGCCGAACTACGTAAACCAAAAGGTGCCCCAAATCACCCGCAGCTTGCGGACACATTCTCCAAATTTTCTGCACTCCTCAATCAAATGTAATCACATGGAAGCCGCAGCCCCGGTAGCGCAGTGGTCTAAGCGATGGCTTCTGACCATTCGTCCGAGATGGGTCCGGGTTCGAATCCCGGTGAGGCACGGATGCTGTGTTTGTCTTACGGCACTGGCTCTCTCCCTTCCCTGGAACCAGTGACTAAATTAGGGACGGGCGACTGCTTATAGCCCATAGAGTTGCTCACGGTGGTCGTTAAACCTTCAATCAAAAAACAAAACAAAAACAAACTAACACGGAAGCCGGGTTTTATGAAAGTTGTTTGTCTTGACGGCAAAATACCCCCCCCCCCCCCTCATCACAACAGTACCGACCATAAACTTGTTACAGGTGATAAGCGCTTCCTTAAAGACCTTTATTCTCAGCTCCATGACCCAAAGCATGAATGGGGAAAGGTTAGTCTTCCTTGACACAGACATGATGACATTCAAACATCTTATCTTCTTTCTTAGGTTTCGTCACCATTGTAATAGCTCTATAGCACGTAATCAATCAGAAAGGATTAGTTTCATCATCTCCCTAAATTACCACTTTGAGTAACAAAGCAACGCTTAAAATAGTACAACTGTACTAGTGATCCGAATTTCTTGGCGCAGAATAGAAATCAAAGTTTCCAAGCTTTTCGCACATCAAACACGTGGCTTTTTCAAAGAAATGTAATTATATTCATTTAAAGACACGAGGCGTCATGTTCGTTTAGCACGCAAAAGGCATTCACAATTTGAAGAACTGGTTCCAAATTTGTGGCAACTCCAGCGAGACGCTATCATCGCAGGACTCACTGTTGGTAATGATCTCTAAAGTTTCACGAATGACAGTAGATTTAGGGGTGGAGTAAGAACCTAATTTCTTTGTCATCCCACATAGGTGTAGGGAACATGAACTTGACTTCTCTGGATAGGGCCGTGGTTACTTTACCGTTTTTACGTGTCCCTTTTATGTTCGTTGACTCTAATTTTAAATGAACGCTTGGTCATTCCAATGTACTATCGCTTGAAGCCGTCCGGATATTGTAGAGGATTGGCATAAACACCTGCCTCGTTGCAAAGAGCATTTCTCTTAAGCATGGCATTTCAGCATTTCTCTTAAGCATGGCATATAAAGATATCTGAGACTTTATGCCGACATAGAAGTTCATCTTGAGTGCGTTCTTGAGTTGATAGGAGACTTTTGGTATGAAGGGATTTGAGCCCAGGTAGCGTAGCTGCGGCATAGAGAATTAAAATGACTGGTTCTCGTTTTTTCGTTATAGCTATATACCAGATTCGGGGTGTATCCTGCCTCAGTGGCCAATTCGACAACGTTTTTTAATTCACATTTTCTATAAAGCAACGCTTTCTGATTGTCTGGTTTGCAGACAATCAGAAATAGCTGTACCACTAAACATACCCGAAATGAATTCGTTCCAGCCGCGTTTATCCACTTCTTAGGCCGCGAATATTTTCGTTCGAGCTGATTTCAGCCTACTTTGAAAACCCCGAGTTAATTCCTTCAGTCCTGTTAAAGGGTTAACCAACAAATATTCTACCGCACCACCTGAGACAGAATACTATCTTCAACTAAAATACTGAGTAACAGAATCTCATTCTGAGTCATTTTTAGGCAATCAGATCAGTACGACGGCCGAACCAAAGAAACTTTTTCAGGAAATTAGGGTTTCAGAGATGTCAGAGGCAAAAGCGCATAAATAATACAATTGACGTTAGAGTATTCAGTGTTTCTTTCAAGCATACATCCGGGAGGGCTTTCCATACCCCCCTCCCCGAGACATTTCATGTCACCGAGCCAAAGGTTAATAAATTTAGGCTATAATGAAAAAGAAAGTTTCGTTTCCTTTGATGCTACAAATATTTTTCGAATTATATTTTTTTTAATATTTGTTCAAGTATTATAGCTTATTTTGCTAAAAAGTAATAATAGCTTATTTTACTAAAAAGTATAGCAGCTTGTACTGCTAAAAAGTATAAGAAGACGCATGCCGTTCTTCAAAACATAATAAGTAGACTAATCATATTTCATAGTCAGGGAATCGTGTTTCAAGATCAAAAGTGCGTTGAATACATTTTAATAGGTAAGAATTTCAAGCCTGCCGGAACCCACACACTGCTCCCCCCTCCCCGTCGTTTATCTGAAGAAAGTTTGTTCTTGAAATGTTTGAAGGAGTAATTACTATATATCATCATCATCATCATCATTGTCAACCATTATCAATCCACTGCTGGACGAAGGTCTCCCCAAGTTTCCTCCACAACGGTCTGTCTTGTGCCAGTCTCCTCCATGTCACTCCCGCATACTTTCGAATTTCATCCACCCATCTTCCATGTGGTCTTCTTCTGGGTCTTTTCGTGTCCCTTGGAATCCAATCTAAAATTTCGGCTGTCCATCGATGGTCTGTTCTTCTGGCAGTATGTCCAGCCCATTGCCATTTCAGGGATTTAACTCTGATCATGATGTCTCCCACTCTTGTCATTTTTCGGATCCACGTGTTCCTCTTCTTATCTCTCCTGGTTACACCAAGCATGCACCTCTCCATGCTACTTTGAGTTGTCTGCAGCCTTTGTATGCCTCTTTTAGCTAAGGTCCACGTCTCTGCACCATACGTAAGCACTGGAAGGATGTATTGATCAAACACTTTTCTTTTAAGACATAATGGCATATTGCTCTTGAAAATTATGCTGTTTCTTCCAAAAGCTCTCCAGGCAAGTTTTGTACGCCGATTAATTTCTTCATCAATGTGACCCTCACTTGATATCTGCTGTCCAAGATAAACGTACGTGTCTGTTATCTCCAGCTTTTCTCCATCAATCGATAAATCTTCATTTCTTGTAAAAGCATTGTACATCACTTTTGTCTTCTGAAAGTTCATTTTTAATCCCACTTCTTTACTCTTGTCAGCAAGTTCCTGGATCATACTCTGTAGCTCTGATGGGGTAGTTGCAAAAATGACTATGTCATCAGCAAAACGAAGGTGGGTTAGATAATCCCCATTAATCTTTATCCCTTTGTTTTCCCAGTTCAGTGATTGAAAGACATTTTCCAATGTGGCATTAAAGAGCTTCGGAGATATGGTGTCACCTTTTCTCACTCTATTTCCAACTTTTATGTGTGTTGTATTTTCAAACAGCCGAATCTTTGCACTTGCATTTTCATAGATGTTATTAATAATGTTAATGTATGCATCTTCAATACCGCAGGATTTCAGAGCCATTGCAACTGCTGATGGTTTCACCGAATCAAAGGCTTTTTCATAATCGATAAAAGCCATGCACAATGGAAGCTCATATTCCCTCGCTCTTTCAATTAGTTCTCTCAGTACGTGGATATGATCTATTGTGCTGCAGCCACTCCTGAATCCAGCTTGTTCTCTCGGTTGAGCCATGTCCAGTGTCACCTTCAAGCGGTGTGAAAGAACTTTAGTGAAGATTTTATAAACCACTGATAGGAGGCTGATAGGTCTGTAGTTCCTGAGATCCTCAATGTCACCTTTTTTATGTAGCAAGATCATTGTAGCGTTGTTCCAATCCTCAGGAATTTTCCCTTCATTAAGGCATCGAGTGAAAATTTGGGCGAGTACTGTTTCGATTTCTCCACTTGCTTCTTGTATGATGTCTATAGTAATTCCATCTTCTCCTGGAGCTTTTCCCCGCTTCATGTTCTTGATTGCATGTGCAACTTCTGCTGGAAGGACTGGAAGAACTCTGGTACTGGTACCTTTCATGATGTCTGGAGTACATGTATCATCAATTTCATATAATTTGGAGTAGAAATCTTTCACTCTTGTCAAAATTTCGCCTCTATTTCTTGTTACAGAACCATCTTCTTTTCTCAGTGCCATAATCTGTTTTTTCCCCTTACTGAGATGTCCCTTTGCTATCTTTAGGCTTTGGTTGTTTTCAATTGCTTTCCTTACTAGTTCACAGTTGAATTTCCTTACGTCTTCAGTTATACTTTTTCGTACTGTCTTGCATAGCTCTATATATTCCACTTTTGAAGTCACATCTTCTTTAGTTGTCCTCATCACTCTTCTTTTTTGCATCAACATTTTGGTTTTTCCTGATAATTTGTTCACATGCAATTTGTTCTTAGACCCAGCTAATTTTGTTGCTGTTTCCATAAGAGCTTTGGTTACTTTTCTGTTAACTTCAGAAATATCCACTTCTTCCGATGTTAGGCCTTCTAAAGCAGAGAATCTGTTCTTCAGTTCCAATTTGAAGGTATTATGGTGTTTTTTAAGGTTGGTTATGTCAATACATTTTGTATGTCTTATGAGCTTGCTACGTTCGAGTTTAGTGTTGAGGTGCATCTTACATCTCACCAATCTATGGTCACTGCCTGTGTTGAACTTGTTTAGCACACTGCAGTCTTCTATGATGAATTTTTTGTTACACATAATAAAATCAATTTCACTTGTTGTCCCATTTGGATGTCTCCATGTCCATTTCCTGTGTGGCTTTTTCTTGAAAAAGGAGTTCAAGATGAAAAACCCTTCTGCCTCTGCAAACTCAACGAGAGTATTTCCACGCTGGTTTCTGTTGCCGTGACCGAATTTACCTACTGAAGTTTCATTCTGTTGCCGTTGCCCTATTTTTGCATTGAAATCTCCCATAATTATCTTCAAGTGCTGCTTACCTTTATTATTTAGATCACGAATTTCCTCATAAAATTCTTCAATTTCTTCTTCAGCATGACTCGTGGTGGGTGCATAAGTTTGAATAATCTGAGCCTGGTATCTTCTCGAGAGTTGGATAACGAGTCGTGCAGCTCTGTCAGAGGAACTTTCAACTTCTACAACTTTATCCTTCAGTTTCTTGTTTATTATAAATCCAACACCACTAGTTCTGCCAGTATCAGTCCCACGATAGTAGAAGAGATGTCCACTTTTCAGTTCAATGAGATCTTCTCCTTTTCTCCTTACCTCACTTAGCCCGACGATGTCCCACTTGATCCTTTGTAGTTCCTCTTCCAATTCAAGGAGCCTTGAATCAGAAGATAGGGAGCGTCCGTTGTACGTAGCCAAGGTCAGCATCAGATGGCAGCCTAGTCCGGTTCTCCGGGGATTCTTAGCACCCTCTGCCTTCATGTCGCACTGGCCGCTGCCTTGGCCAGGTACATTCCAGCTGCCGGAGACTGAGGGCCAAGATTTAAGTTGTGGAGTCATTTTGGAGGGGTTGGCCATAACTCACCACGCTGGCCAAGCGGGTTGGTGAGTGTGGGATAGCATTTCCTCTAATCCCGATGGTATAGTTATACCGCTATTGGCGGTCGTCAGAGCCCCTTTAGTGGGAACAGGATGTACCACGAGAAGGCGGGGTTGACATTTGTCAAGGAGAGGCTGTGATGTTACGCATCACCTGACCTTACATCCCATTACTATATATACATATATATGTGTGTGTGTGTGTGTGTGTGTGTGTGTGTGAAAGGGAATGAGACAAGGTACACTATATCTCCCAAACTCTTTAATGCTACATTGGAAAATGTCTTTCAATCACTGAACTGGATTAATGGAGATTATCTAACTCACCTTCGTTTTGCTGATGACGTAGTCATTTTTGCAACTACCCCATCAGAGCTGCAGAGTATGATCCAGGAACTTGCTGACAAGAGTAAAGAAGTGGGATTAAAAATGAACTTTCAGAAGACAAAAGTGATGTACAATGCTTTTGCAAGAAATGAAGATTTATCGATTGATGGGGAAAAGCTGGAGATAACCAATACCTACATTTATCTTCGACAGTAGATATCAAGTGAGGATCACATTGATGAAGAAATGAATCGGCGTATAAAACTTGCCTGGAGAGCGTTTGGAAGAAACAGTATAATTTTCAAGTGCAATATGCCATTATGTCTTAAAAGAACAGTATTTGATCAATGCATCCTTCCAGTGCTTACGTATGATGCAGAGACGTGGACCTTAACTAAAAGAGACATACAAAGACTGCAGACAACTCAAAGCAGCATGGAGAGGTGCATGCTTGATGTAACTAGGAAATATAAGATGAGGAACTCGTGGATCAGAAGAATGACAAAAGTGGAAGAGATGATCAGAGTAAAATCTCTGAAATGGCAATGGGCTGTACATATTGCCAGAAGGACAGACCATCGATGGGCAGCTGAAATTTTATATTGGATTCCAAGGGACAGGAAAAGACCCAAAATAAGACCACATGGGAGATGGGTGGATGAAATTCGAAAGTATGCGGGAGTGACATGGAGGAGACTGGCACAAGACAGACCGTTGTGGAAGAAGCTTGGGGAGACCTTTATCCAGCAGTGGATTGATAATGGTTGACAATGGTGATGATGATGATACAGAAATTACGCCTATATACATATGTAGATATAGTAGTTAAAAATTACATATATAGCAAATGGACAACTTGCCCCCTCTTAGGTCCCATTGCCCCCAACCTCCTGGTCAAAAAGTCCTTAAAGAAACATTGAGAGTATTTTTCTGAGACTGTATCAACTGAAGTGTGTTTTGATTGTAAAATCCGTTTGATTGCTTTTGGGAAAACGTCAGAAATAGAAAGATATGTTCAGAATAATAAACCCTTAACAATGCGTTATTCAAATATCCATGAAGAAATATTTAAGGGTTTATGCGGTATAAGTTGCTGTGAAATGGGGAATGACAAACTCAGCAGAAAGTAGAAAATCCTTTCTTTACATCATTTTCCTTTAACGTAAAGCTTTTAGTTACTGCTTCAAGGAGCACAAGGTATGCGCTGCTTCAAAGTCACCAGTGTGACAAGATATAAATCACGGATGGGGAACAGGTCTATGAAAAATGTAGGAAGTTCGACATTGATGGAAAGTGAAAAACATTCAGCTATAGATACTTTTTATCATGGGTGTCACTTAAGCTGGGTGTAACCAATGCAGGATTCGGAGTTATTCCTTATTCACGAAGTTGATTATGTTTTCGCATCGAACGCTCCCTCCTGCTTTTCAAAAGACTTCTGCGGAATATGATAATAAATGCACATCGTTCATATATTCGAAACAACTCTTCTGTCGATTCAGATGTGGCTGTGTTCCCCAAGGACGCTAAATCAAAATCACGGTAACCAGAAAATGCGACTCTCACGCAGAGTGCACGACTCACGCAATTTTACAAACATGAAATGAAAGCGAGTACACGAATGAATAATTGAAGATGCTGACCTTCACAGCAGTAAAGATCAAGGTCACCCGGCAGAGGCGTCGTTAGACCAATTTTTCGGGGCTCAACTACCCTCCCCACTCACCCCCACCCCCAAAGAAGCGCAAAGCTCTCTCAATCAAAACAAACCTTTTCTTGTATTAGCTTACCTTTTTAACTATGCATTTTTCCACTTAAAGAAAATTCCCATCTGCCTTTTTTTTTTTTTTTTAAATATTTTGTTGTCAAAGCAAAAAAACTTCTTCCTTCCATTCCCTTTTTTTTTCCCCGATGAGGGGCTCAGGTGTCACAGCAACAGCATTAAGATAAAATTTCTCTAGTTGGGGTAATCTCGTCGCCTGATCTCTGCAGGAGTTAGGCCATTAGGGAACAATACGTCAAACAACTTAATGATTTACGGGGGTGGATTTTCGTGGCATTCACTGGGTCGACTCATACCTGTGGAAGACACTATGGACCGAATTCGTTATGAATTCATTCTTGCAGATCACGTACCCTCATACATGCTGGTTGTCTTCCCTGGGGTGGATGGGATCTTCCAGCACGACAATGCGACGTGTCACACAGCTAGAAATGTCAGAGAGTGGTTGGAAGAGCACGATGAGGACTTCAAAGTACTTCTCTGGCCACCTAATTCCCCAGACTTAAACCCAATTGAGCATCTGTGGGACCACCTCGATCGTGTTGTTCGCTATATGGATCCTCCACCGCGCACCCTCTAGCAGCTGTCGGCATGGCTTCACATACCTGTAAACACCTTACTGAGTCACTCCCAGCCCGTCTAACTGCTGTCCGCGCTGCACACGGCGGCTACTCTGGATATTAGCTGGTGGTCACAATAATGTGACTCGACCGTGTAATTAATGTTTAAAATAATTTTATTTATTTATTAAATGTTCTACATGACAGCCCTTTCTCTGGACTATGGACCAACACATCTAGATGTGCAAGATAACAGGGCAGTTCTTAAAATTGGTAGCGATGTTTTATACCACTCCTCTTCCACTGCTTTCCATAGTCCAATCATTGTTTTAGGTCTGCGTTTAGAAAGCGTTCTTTTTAGCAGTCCGAAGGCAGAGTAGTCCACCGGTGACACATCAGGGGACTTTGAAGGAATATGAGCAAAAGGTACAGATTTAATTTTTTCAAGAAATAGAGCGGTAGATTTGGATGTGTATGGCTGGTAGCATTATCCAGATGCAGTTCTACCCTTTGAGTGCTTTGTGGATAAAGGAATCTTTTCATCATGAAATATCAGAATTAAAATATTATTTAGTTAATATGTAGAATTTATTTTAACATTCTTTTCAACTTTTCTAAACTTTAATTTCCCACTGTACGAGAAACCAGCTATCGAATCCTTCACTGAAACTTTCTTTGGATTCTTTGAATAAAGTTTGTAAAGCTTTTTCTGCTCTTCTGCGATAATAAATCAACAGTTTTTTTTTTGTTGTTGTTGTTGTAGTCGTTTAGGTAGACCCATGGTTCATTAATAGTCACAATAAATTTCCATCTGTCTCCGGCTAAGTGATTTTCAAAAGGAATTCTACACCGTATTCTGCCCTCAGCCACGTGCCCGGGCAAAAGGCGGTGAACATCGTTTTTGATTTTTGTTTTTTTCAGATTCAAATTTTTGTTTATTACTTTGTTTACAGTTGCTACAGAGATTTTTAACGACTTTGTGATCACCTTTTGGGTCTGTGGATTTTCTTTTAAGACCAGAGACCTAACTTTGAAATAGTCGTAAGAGTACATACCTTCTTTGGATATTCATTTGTTCTTTTTCCTGTTAAAAGCAATGCTTGACTATTTCCCCCTTTATTATTAATAATATTGCTTATTTTGCATTTAAAAATGCTAATTCCATGATATTCACAGCGTTTTTTAATTACAGAATAGGAATATGTCTCTTCGTAAAAAGCAAAAACATAACCTTCTATCCACAGCTTGTTTACGTGCGCCATTTTGTTAGCTGACGATATTTAACTGCAGCAGATGTTTCTTTCGTGTTCATGGGCCGCAGGTGGCCTAGTGGTCAACGTTCATGACTGCCATGGAGAAGACCACGGGTTCGATCCCAGCAGGTACGAACGCTCAAACCAATAAATATCCGCCGTGCGTCGGATGGCCACGTTAAGCCGTCGGACCCCGTGTAACGTATACTCTCGATTCACTTTCCTTTTGATTTTTACTATCTCTGGTTATTTTATTTTTCTATGTAAATTATCTTCTTGCTGAACGAGATGTTATTTCTCCCGCTGAATGAGATCTGGCAATGAGTGTAAGTCATGACGTGGTGGTAGCCAGTATAAATAGGCGCGTTCAACGATACTTAGGGAGAGCTTTTTGTTGATGTGTGTAGAGAGAGCTTTTTGTTGATGTGTGTAGGGAGAGCGTTGGTTTATGTGAAGGAGAGAGCGTTTGGTGCTGTATAAAGAGAGTTCGTTTATGTGAGAGCGAGAAGTCAATAATAAAGAATTTGTTTAAAGTACGTTTTTCTCAGTTCATAGTACTGTCAGACCTCTGTCTGGCTGTTAGGTTTATTTCATTTAGTGTTATTAGTAACAACCAGCATAAAACTTTATTCATCTTAATTACTACTACAACATTACTACCAGTTATAAGTTTGTTCATTACTATTACTACACTACTAGCAGGAGACTTTATTCATGATCTTAATTAACTAGTAACAACAACCATTTGAATTCACTATTAGAAGCTTAGTACAAGCATTGAATTCATCATAATATTAGCTGAGTAGAAGCTTAGCTTAGCTGTAGTGGTAGTGAAAGCTATATTCACGATAATTAGCTTAGCAATTAGCGTGGTAGCAAAAGCGTTATTCATTATACCCGGGTACTCCCCCCCCCCCCGGTAATAAATAAGGGCGTCTTCCTCCTTTCTACCTCGCTACCGTGTCACTTTCCTATCGAGCACTCTAGTCCAAATCTCCTAACTTCCTATTTCTAAGGGTTGTTTAAGACCTTGGGTCAGACACTCGCTTCCTAAAATCCTCGACATATGATCTGATCTGATGTATTGATTTAACACGCTGTTGCCAGTTTCACTTCTTTGAACTTCTATTATTTTCTGTAATTTCTTATCAAAAACGTTCTAAAAATGTGTGAGCATTCTCTGTATTATTAGGATGATATTCAATTTAAACTAAATACCGCGGAACCTCGGTTATACATAAAAATTCTGCGCTAATCCCGAACCGAAATTTTACTGTAGATTCTAACGCTTTTTAAATTCATTTATACATAATTAATTTATACGCTAAACTTTGAATTTCAGATTATAAAAAATGCACGTTTCTTCGATTCTTTTATACGTAATTCAATATGTTATAACTTAGAGAGAATTGAGACAGCGGTTTTTTGAAGCCATGGAATAAATTATGAGACTAAAAATATACTAAGTAACGTTCACAGTTTTCTGAATTCAGGATATTTGAAAGAAGCAAAAATTAGTGACTATTTTACTCGGCTCTAATGCTAAATCAACTAGTGAACAAATTGCTTTGAAAATAGCGGTACTTATAAGTAAAAAATGTGTAATAGTGGTACTGAATATTAAAGCATCATATACACTCCTTAGTATTTCAAAGGTAAGGGTTGTTTCTTTTCAAGTATTGAAAATATGATATCGTACAAAATGTCTTAACCTAGTATTTATAATAAAATTGGAATAAAAAAATAAATGCAAAAGTCAAAGTAAATATACGTTTAAGGTAGTAAACAAAGTATTCATGCACTCATGTTGTTTTACATTATAAATTAGCTTAATCAAAAATTACGAGTTCCCCCTTCCTCCCTTTTTGTAGGCATTCAGAATTTTAAAATAGTTTTAAGATTTTGAAATTTAATTTATGCGTTTTTTAAGGCTGTCCCCTATAAAAACGTACTACCGAGATTCCACTATAGTTCCATAGCTGTATGGCAAAATAGCGAAAATTAAAATTTTATGTACAAAGGCCGTTCCGTAAAAACTGAGAATATTTTTTTGAGTTGGCAACAATGCGAAGGGGGGGGGGGATAGACTAACTTAATTAAGGAAGTATCTATGACAACAGTTATTAGCCGTGGTAGACGATTCTGGTTTTTGTTATTGCGCAGTTGTTTAAGGTACGTCTGCATTTCGCCATACAGCTATGGAGCTTAGTGATTCACAGTTAAGAAGTGAAATGTGTTGTGCGACAAAATTTTGCTATCGGCTTCAGAAACAGATGATTTAATGAAAAAAGCTTACTAAGATAAATGTTCGGGTGAATCAGTCAACGATTTTTAGATGGCACCATGATTTCAAAAAAGGGCGTTTCTCGGCAGAACTCGCTCCTAGGCCTGGTCAACCTGAAATTGTTGTTACGGTGCGTATTGTTCACACTGTTTGAGCAATCCTGCAAAACGATCGACGAATGACGTGTGAAGACATAGCGGCGTCAACTAATATTTCAAAAACGTCGGCATTCCGCATTCTACACAACAAATTACTGCTGCATCGTGTGTGTTCCAGATTGGTACCTGATTACCTGACGAGAGAACATTGTAAAGGATCCAAATTTTCTAAACACAGTAATAACTGCCTGTGAAACATGGGTCCACTATTTCGACCCCCTCACGAAGCGCGCGCCGAGTGTCTGGAAACACACAGGCTCACCTCCTCCGAAAAACGTCCGCCAAACCAAAGCAGCTGGGAAGGTAATGATGATCATTTTCCTTGATCATAAGTCTACCAGCATGCATTCCTCCACAAATTACTGTCAATGCTGAGTATTACATTTCAGTCTTGAAGCGTCTGCGACGACACATATCGACAAGCAACCGGAACTGGTGGGCAGGTGGGCCCTACACCATGATAACACCCTCCCACATGTAGCTGCTGATGTTCAACAGTTTCTTACGAACTGCAGTATTGAAATCATGCCACAGCCTGCCTACAGTACTGACCTCGCCTCTTGCGATTTCTGGTTGTTTCCAACAATGAAGGAGAAGTTCCGTGGCGCAACATTCAACACAGATGCTGACGTTATTCAAGCTGAACACGGGTAGCTAAAACAACTTCCACAAAATGCCTTCGCCACATGCTTTGAAAAATGGACTGAACGATAGGACTGTTGCATATCATCCGAGGAAGATACTTTGAGAAAGAATAACATATATTTTGCTCTACCTATATTTCTTCATTTTGTGAGATTTTACTAATGGACAAAATAACGGCAATCAATGATGAATTTTAAAAATCTAGTTTGCTGTTTACTTCAACTGGAATTTAATACTTTATTGGACATCCGAGTGGATGAATAATTGTTTTATAACGTATTGGCGTGGAACACACAAGATTTTTTAATGTTCCTTGTGGTATTTCACGATGCCTTAATCCGAATCATTGCGCCCATCAATTCCGTTTTTGTGTGAGGGTTTTTCGCGTGAACTTTCCTGTTCAATTGCATCCATTAAGTTTGTTTTCTATAGGGTTCCAATCTAGAGAATTTCCGGGCCAACATTGTTTAATATTTTTTTATCACAAAAAATAATTTAAGACTTAGCGACAAGGAGCAGGGTCATCCTGAAAGATGAATTCTCTGTTACTAAACAGCTCCCTTCCGGAAGGCAACATTTCAGAAGAAAGAACATCTTGATAGACTTTAGCATTCACAGTACTGTAAAAAAAAAAAAAAAAAAAGCTTCAATAACCCCTCGCCATTTACTGGAAAACATCCCCAGATCATCGCACATGTTGGAAACTGAGTTCGGTTAATGGACCATATTCACCTCGCATTGCCTCATGGGAAAACTTTTCCGTGTCTGTGGACCAGCAACAGTTTGTTTACAAGCGTTTTCCCATTGCTTAAGGTAGGAGATGAAGGCATATCGAGCCGCCCCGGTGGCGCAGTGGTCTAAGGCGGTGGCCTCTGATCATTCGTCCGAAAGGGGTCCGGGTTCGAATCCCGGTGAGGCATGGATGTTGTGTTTGTCTTACGGCACTGGCTCTCTCCCTTCCCTGGAACCAGTGACCCTAAATTAGGGACGGGCGACTGCTTATAGCCCATTGAGTTGCTCACGGTGGTCGTTACACCTATAATCAAAAAAAAAAAAAAAAAGGCATATCGAATGCAGCCTTCTGCTCACAGATGATGCTGAAAATCACGCTGTTTTTGTTACCCCTTCTTGTGGGGGTCTTAGTTTTGTGTGTGAATTTCGTGAAGTCTTTCCCTTATCAGATCGTGATTTCTGAATAAGCTGCTGTCAGCATCTTTGATTACCAGCATCTGATTTCTGATTTACATAAGTTTGGGGGTTGAAAAGCCAATAAACTGTAATGTTAGTGATTCAAATAATTACTGACATCCTAAACAAAAGTCTATAACCGCTCAGTTATTACTGTCTGTGTGAAAATTTTTAATATTCAAGAAAAAAGATAAGGAAGTGCCATGTTTCCAGTACTTGACGTACGTAGAGCGCCAACTATTAACGATATGCAACACTACTCCAACAAGCGGAAATTTAAGTTTAAGATATTCCCTATAATTTTTTACGCTTTCCAACCGTAGGTTGAAGAAGCGTATATGCTACAGCTTTGTCCGTCTGTCTGTCTCTGTCCGTCCGTTCGTCCGCACGATAACTCGCGTAGAAATGGTTCCATTTCGATGAAATTTTAATGTGTGGTAGGAGACTACCTGGGGACGAACCCCATTGAAAATGGGCGAAATGGGGTCAAAGGTCAGGACATAGGAGCAGGACCCATTCCATCGACCTTATGCGTCATAACTTGCGTAAAAATGGTTCGATTTCGACGAAATGTTAGTATGTGGTAGGGGACCACCTGGGGACGTACCTGGGCCAAATGGGGTCAAATGTCATGACATGGGAGCGGGATCCATTCCATTGCTCTTTGCGTCATAACTTACGTAAAAATGCTTCGATTTCGACAAAACTTTATCATGTTGTTCCGGAGATATACTGAAGCGGTTCTTTTTAATATTGTTACGACCGGGGCTGTGAATTGGTCGCACTCCGGGTTTTTTTATGGATATTGCAAGTGAGAGGACTGAATAAATGACTCAGGCCAATACAAAGAAAATCGGTAGCGTTTAAAGACAAGCACTGACTTTTAATACAGATAATTAATAACACAAATTTTAAATAACGTTGGGCTGGACTTTCGGCTATTTGACGTTATCTAATTGGACTCACCAGCCAATAGCTAACTCATGCGAATTAAGAGTTCCTGAACTGTTTCCCCCTGCATTCCAAAAAAAGTTCAAGATGACAAACAGGACTTACTTGGACTCCTGTAATTGGTAATAAATCCAACGTTTTGTGTTTTTAGCTTTGTCCTGGGGAGAGCAGGCTTTTAATTTACTCTTTTCCGCTGCTCCTCCAGGTGACACAATCTTTCTGAGCACACCACTGATGATAATCAGCAATAAGCTGATCTGCCACACGTCACTTCACCGTGATCAAACCTTTGGGTCTCCCCATCGCTCCTCGGTCGGGAGGAGGGATAACGGAGGCCACTCTGTGAAGAAGATGCAAGATGTCGGCAGGTCAGAAAGCAATGACAGGACGGAATCTGCTGAAAACGAGCAGCCACACTGGGGTCAGGTGATAGCTACTCCCTTGGCGAAGTCCGAAGGGGGAAGGTGAATCCTGCTCTGTTGGTTCCTCCTTCCACAGCAGCAATGTCCAAGCGGGTCACTTGATGTTTCTGGAGCCCTTGCAAATAGTTGTTCGCATTCTTTCGAGGGTTGTCGTCGCAGAGACTCGGACAAAATCTCCTTTGCTTTGATATCTGAACCTCCCTTGTTACTTCTATAGTTTTCTTTCGCTCCCTAATTTTTAGTCATCATCAGCTCGATGCGACTATGAGGCCAGACTCGGCATGTTTCCTGTGTTATGTAGGGGAAACAGCTCTCGTTCTAGTAATTTCAGCAAGCTCCCTTTCTGTTCTTGGACGCCTACCTCTGTCCGACGGTACCCAGCAACTACTCTTTTCTTATCTTGCTTTTACCCTCGCTTCCCTGACCCGTCAAAACAAACCACTTGAGAATTTGTTTATTAGCGTCTGGTCACATCACGTGCCGACTAGAGACAGAGTTTCAGACGCATTTTTGTCTGGGTGAAGAGGTGAAAATTAGGGGCTTCGTTCGCAGGATGCGTTTTTTTTTTTTTTTTTTTTTTTTTGCGTTAACTCGGCGCTCTTAAAAAGCGTCCCCAAAAATACAGCTTAAGCTATATTATTTTCGTAACAATATCATCGAAATGGGGTCAAAGGTCAGGGCACAGGAGCGAGATTTATTCCACAGCCATTATCCTCATAACTTGAGTAATGATTTCTGGTATGTTGGAAAGCGTATCATAATCAATGCATTGCATGATTTTACTCACTTGTTTTCTCAAATGTGCAATGCACTGGCTATAGTTCCGTGTCTTCTTCTTCCGTGTGCCAATTTTCACGAGTCAGGAAGCCGTTCTTGTGGGTAAACTTGTGTAACTGAAATTTCAAAATTGCAAGTTCAGCTGCGCATTTTCACTTGCCGTCCACCTTAACAAGGCGTTACGTTGCAGGGGGTTCAGGAAAATCGCGATTTTCGTAAATTTATTAATGGCTAACTTTTTTTCATCATACGGTTTTGCTAATAAATCCTGCCACCTAAAATATACAGAAGACGGAAAAGCTTTCCATAATTTTCCTTTGAAAAGGCCGAAACTGTTAAAGAAATATCTGTGTAAAATGTAAAGCGATTATTTTCATCCCAATGTGCATTCTCGAATATGTTCCACCCACTTTAACCAGGAAGATTTTGAATATTATAGCACTAAGAATAGAAGCTGTTAAATTCTGGTAGCATTCCTTCGATATTTTATTTCCAAAAACATGTGAAAAAGGGAAAACGAATTGCATATCTAGATCGGTAAGTAGCGAATTAACCTCTCCGTTCTTTCCCAAAAGAGCGAAACATGTCTGTAATTTTTCTTTTATTTAATGTTACGCATTCATTTATTTTTAAGTAGACTGCCTAGTGGGCGACAACACCAAGTTTTTAGTTGTTTTTTAACCCTAGTTTGTTTTCATATTACCTATTTGTCTAGACTTCTAAATATTTCGTTTTGTAAAAAAAAAAAAAATAAATAATAATAATAATCCAGGTTTATGTTTCAGATGCTTCGCCAGTGTCTAACAATAAAAACGTGAAATTTAATGTACCGTGTATGAGAAATGCTCCATTAAAAATATCTGCATGACTAATAGCGATGTTTGTCCTGCATCATTTGAAATAAACATCGAACACAAAATAGTCTCGGTATAATTTTGTAACCTTGATTTGTTGCTCTGCGAAATTACGAGCAATTTCATCTTCTTCGCCCTGTAGCACTCTATTAATTCGATGGCATACTCCAAGACGTTAAAATTTAAAAAATTGGCCAACAGTAAGGGGTAATCTAATAGCGACAACATTGAATCAGCAGCCACGTTGGTCCGCAGAAATCCACTTCTGACGTCACATGAATAAGGTCCATTGGTCACCAAAAGTTTAAGGGGCCGTATAAAAATCACCGTTTCTTTACTCTCTAATGAGAACTGAATCGAGAAAACGTTCTATGTAAGCCAAGCGAGAATTGTACCGTAATATGGGGAAATAAAAGTGTACATTCGTGAAAACAAAATAAATTACTTAGTACATTTTTCAAAACTACGGTATTCGACGAAATAAAGGTATTACAGCATGACTCATACTATGTTCGGAAAAACGAAATATTATGAACTTGAGCTGATACGTAAACGTTATGAATACGACAGCGTTAGAACAAAAACTGTTAAAAGGGCCTAGGCATATAAGGCATCATAATTAATATTTTGTGCCTAAGTAAAAGAGCAATATTAATAACTTCACATGTTACGTAAATATTTAGTGCCTGAGTAAAAAAGCGCAGCGTTATTAAAAAATCTCACCTTATCGTCCTTTCCCGAACATAACATGAGCCATGCTGTAACATGAGCCATAACATGAGCCTTTGTTTCGACGAACACGGTAGTTTTAGAAATGTACATTTTGTATACACGAATGAACTTTTATTTCCCCAAATTAAAGTGCGATTCTCACTCGACTTACATAGAACGTTTTCACGAAATTTATTTGAAGTTCCCAATTCAATTCGCATTACAGTGCCAAGAAACGGCAATTTTATACGGCCCCTTAAACTTTTGTGGCCAGTTGTCCGCCCTGTTTTTTAGCCAGATAATCGTAAATATTTCTTAATGAGGTATGACAGGGGAAAAATGTGTGCACACCACTTACTCAAGTAGGGAGAAATACAGGAACACTTATTTTTTATGCAGAGCAATTTTATGGCTCTAAAACTGAATGCGGCCAATTCCCCTAAACTCATTGGAAACTTGATAGTCTTAAGTAGTACGGGAAGCCTGAAGTGATTCAACGCAATTGCGGAAAACTCGACAGATTCTTTTTCAGGCTTCTTCATACTAATGCTGTTTCGTCCATGTAACACGAACTGTCGGTTGTTAGTATTCCAGCTTTAGCTTCTTAATTGGACGTCATGATTTGATGCTCATTTTGAGCAGCCATCATCTCACAGTCCTTCCAGTGGTTTCTTCTCCAGCAGTGTCTTTCCGCTGTTTGGTAAGGTTATCAGAGGAATCAAATCTGTCCTGGATATACAGTAAGTATATACACGGTCGTATCAGAATAATATAACCATATGACCACCCCGGGAATCACAGTGTACCCGCCCAGACGTGTCAAGGGTACACGTGACAAGGTCGAGAGATATAAGCGGCTGGTTAGGACAGATGGGCCATAGTGTGTTACGTTAGCGCAATGGCCAGAGGTAGTGATTTGACGGACGTTTAGAAAGGAATGATCATAGACTACGGCGCCAAGGGTAGAAACATATCAGAAACAGCAGACTTCGTGGGCTGTTCACGAGGTGCTGTAGTATAGGTGTATCAAGAATGAACCGCTCGCACACCGAGTACATCCCGACGTCATAACTGTGGAGCCCCAAAGGCCATCAACCCCAGAGGAGAACGTCGTCTCCGTCGACTTGTAAAGGGCAATCGACGTGCAACACTGCAGCAATTGACCATGCAAATAAACGTTGGGGCACCCAGGTATGTGTCCCCGATAACAGTAGAGCGAACCCTGTTACGCATGAGGCTCCGGGGTCGACGCTGCGTCAAGCCGCCCATGTTAACCCAGGTCCATCGGCATCGACGCCTGCAGTTCGCATGGGACTACCGGCATTTGACAGTGGAGGATTGGGAAAAGGTTTCTACTCCTCAGAAGTGACGAGTGTTAGCGGATACGGCGTCAGACACACGAGAACCAACATCCGGACACGCTTATTGTTCAAGCACAGGCCGGCGGTGGCAGTACGCATGTCTGGGGAATGTTTTCCTGGTATGACCTGGGACCGCTGGTACCACTGGATGGGTCCCTAAACTCCAATGGCTACCTGTCCATACTCGCTGATCACATGCATCCCTTCATGTTGGACGTTTACTCTGGTGGTGATGGTGTCTACCAACAAGTCTGCGCCGTGACACGTCGCTAAGGGAGGTGCGCGACTGGTTTCAGGAATGCGACAGCGATGTCTCCGTTATCCCTTGGCCGGAGAAATCGCCTGGCGTCAGTCCCATAGAGCGCTTGTGGGACTATTTAAATCGACAGGTTCGAGACCCACAACCTCGCCATCTCCGGGACCTCCGTGTTCTGCTGCAGTCCGAATAGGCACGTGTGCCTCGAGCAACTTTCCAGGGCCTCGTTACGTCCATGCGACGCCGTCTTGCCGCTGTCATCCGGGTCAAGGGTGGTTATTCCCATTATTAGGTAGGTGGTCATATATTCTGATACGACTGAGTATATTATTGTTATCAGTGACTTTATAATGCTTGCCTCAGTCACAGAGTAAGTACCTGTTACATCGGGAGAATACTTGCTAGTCTTAAAAAGAATTAAAAGAGTTAGTAATAAATATTAAAGAAAATAATCTTTGGTTTTTTGTTTTTTACAATTTTTCAATTGGTGCATGGCCCCCATTGGAAAACCTTAATGGGTGTTTGAGTCCTGGAGCACCGTCGGCGTCTATGCAAGGAGGAATACAAACCTATCGCTAGCTGGGGGATAGAAGATGCAAGTATCTGTCATTGAAGAGAAGAGGAGAGATATCGGTGGCTGTTACTTGTTGCAGCAAAAATTTGGATGTGTATCATTGCCATTTGTTGCTCAGAGGAACAGAACAAGAAGAGATCTATCTTATTGCTGTCACTTGCTGCAGGGAAGAACACATGAAGGAAGGGATATCGACTGCCGTTTCTTTTTGCGAGGGTATTTAGTTGTTGGAAGATGTGCACGTCTTGCGTGCTCCGAGTTATTTGAAAATTGTTTCCTACAGAGAGCATCCTCTTCCTTAAGGTGTGGGTGCCCCTACTGTTCCTTCTCAGTCTAGTACTGCTACAGTATCAACTGAACCTTCGGGGGGGGGGGCAAGATCTCCTCCTTGGGCGCTACGTCCTCCAAAAGGAAATCTGTAACTTCTGATTCTTTGGATCTTTATTTCTATCAGAATGTAAGTAGCCTATACAAGCACGTGTTACCTTCGATAAGCAGTTCTACGCAAATACTTTCATGTCATGCTAGTATAATCAAACAAGAAATAAGGAAAAATTGCCTGATTTTCACCAAACAAATAGATTTGAATTACTTCTAATGAGACACAAAATTTTGAGAAAGATCTGTTACATTTAAGAGTATTATTGTCAAATAATGGCAATGCAGACCTTCGGGAATAAGAAGGCAAATAAAAGAATACAAAATTCGTCCATTCTACGCACACACACACTCAAACAGCGAAAAGAGGAGTGATGTCACCTCTGCGCAGGGGCATATAGAATTTTTTTTATTCGGGGATGGGGGCGAAAACGGAAGTTTTTGAAATCCATCAGGACAAAATAAAAGTTAATGAAAAATACAAGAAAAAATTAAAGCACTATTGTAAGTTGATGCATTTTTATTAAATTAAAGCATTTTTTTCTAATATAAGTTGCATTTGAACAAAGAAATGAAACACTTTCGGGGAACCCCCTCCCCTACCTCGCCGATAAGATCAGAGAGAGCTTGCCTGCCAGTAGCGCTTTCCAAAATTCAGGCATGAAGTCTCATTGGTCCACACTGTCACGCCTCCATTAGATTTTTCCCGATGATTTAGCAGACAAGTATAAATCATCGGGAAAAGTCTAATGGAGGCGTGACAGGATTCCAAAGCTTAAAAATTATAGCACTTCCTTCGACGCTAGATCTTCTGGACTTTTGTTGCAGCTTTTCTGCCTCAGGTGAAGGGGTCATATGGTGGTCATGTATAATGTTTTGCGATTGTGGGACACTACTTAGTAATCGCATATACGGTCCCTTATGTGACTTCTCCCATTTGACCAATGAGAAGCGTTGTTAGAAAAGGTATCTCTCTCCTTCCACTGTGGTTTCTTGTACACTGACGAGAAAGTGGTCGTTTGTTGACAATTTTACAGCTTTATTCAGTGTTTTAGCTCCGAATATTTCAATTATTACTGTTAGGAATTCTGATTCAAAAATTTCTCAGTGTTGTTTATACCAGAAAGATGCTTGTTATTGCATGGCTTCATTCATCAATATTTCTTTAATTGTGCTTTATTTACCGGGTTTGTCATCAGCTTTTCGCCCTTAGGCAGATATCCGAACACCTCCATAGGTGAATGAAAACAGCTTCATAAAAATTTAAAAATTTATCATGAGTGCCTAAAATGTGTGCGATTTTGAACATCGTTATTAATGGAATTCTCACGAAAGACAAGCATCAAATCGGCTGGGCAAAAAATCCGTTAAAAATTTCTTTCAGTTGGATTTCTGCTGTACAATTCATTTTTTTTTTTTTTTTTTTGAGCTATGCTTTTATTACACGAGTAGTCATGATCTTGGATTGGTTTTAACTTACTTTTGTTCAATGAACGACCTTGATGACACTCTAATGTACAGTGATCAATAGAAATAAATGGCATGCTATCAAATGGTATCCTGTTTTCAACATTGGCAATTTTTTCCCTTCGAAGAACATAACATCCTTCTTCACACCTTTAATATCACTTAACTGCGGGCTTGTCCAAGATTGTGAACTGCACCACGTTTTTGAATATAATGTGTATTAGTAGAAATCTAGAAGTTTTGGATAACGTTTAAAGCATCTTCTAACGAAAAAACGTATCCAAAATAAATAATCACTAATAGAATGACGAAAATCAAAATTCATTTTAACTGTTATTTTTAATAGCTAAATTGAGCTAATTATCAACTCAAACCACGCACGCACTAACTGACAACAAAAAGAGAACTTCAGAAGTAAAGCGTACAAGAAATCACCATGGAAGTACGAGCAGATACCTTTTCTAACAACGCTGGTTGAATGGGAGACGTCACATAAGGGACCGTATATGCGATTACCAAGTAGTGTCCCACAATCGCAAAACATTATACATGAGCTCATAGGTCGCATTGAACTCAGTGTTGCCAGAGACTTTTATCTAAAATCAGATCAGAGCTCAAAAAATCAGTAGATCAGATTTTTTGCTTGAAATATACACCACCACCTCACAAATGTAATATGTTCTTGGATGTAATTTCAATATGAAAGAACACTTAATTCTATCTGTATGTCAAATGTAACCAGAACTCCACAAATTACTATAAAACAGTGGAATGAAAATTGACAATTCAATCAAGAGTCCCCCCCCAATGCGTTTTTATAAGAAATTACTGATGATCAGCTTTATAAAATAATACTGATCATTAAAGCTAATGTTGGTATGTATAATTATGGCATTGGCCTATTAATCTTTTTAATGCAGACACAATGTCCCACTTGCCTTCCTAAAAACAAAGTTATGTACGTACACTTCTTACTCAACGACATAGCGCCGACTTCGTGGGTTCGAGACACTTTTTGAACCCCCAATGATTTTGTTGTGGGTTCCTCGAACCCCTAATATTTTTGCGCGTATTTCGTGGGAAAAATACCTGTACGCGTATATGTATAAATTTTGTTTTTCGTTATCAATTCTTCAAGTGTTTTATTATTCATTCCCCGTATATAGAAAGTGTGTATCGAAATTTACCACTCAGACTGTTCATTGTGCCTAAAAAAAGAATTAGTGTTTGTTCGCGCAAAAATTGGGCGGTACAAAGTACCGGCCAAATTTTTCGTGAGAGGTACATTAATATCTACTGTACCCCCCTCCCCCCCCAGATATGAGGAAACACAAACCAATCATTCATAAAGAGGGAACTGTAAAATTTATATGCTACTTTTTTTTTCAAAGAAATATCACAGGTCATCTGTTTTTTTTTTTAATATCCAAAGCTTGTAGTGGGAGGATTTTCATCCACCAAAAACTGGCCAACCATCTGGGAAACTCCAGCAAATTAGTTCTGCAGGGAAACGAGTTCAAATGACTGCCAGCTTGAACAGGAGAAAGGCGCCGATATTATGACACCTGTCAGTCACCTACAGCTAATGACATTGTGATGGGTTGAAACGGACTGTAATTTCAGCTCCCGCAGCCCCGGCACTAAAATTGTTTTCTGTCTTAAGATTTGTAGCAATACAACAAGTGCATTACGGATTCCACATACCACTCGTAGGACTCCAATTCCTTGATATCTCCACCAGACCAATGTGCTTTTTACATCAATTGTCAGCCTATGTATCGTTCAAAGTTTTTAATATAGACTTCATAATGCTTCAATGGTACTATCTTCGCGGGTTGAGCAGTTTTTATCTTACTGCAGTTTTACTTGATTAACGTAAACAAAAATGATAAGAAATTTAATTTGTTTTTGTAAAGAGTTATATAACATTTCCTGAGAAATCCCTCTTTTCCAAACCCTGCTGACAGAAATTCATCCTAATGTTGACTTGTCCCTGCTCAATATTTTAATGAAAAAAAATACAAAAATTAAAAAGAGAGAAAACAAAAACAAAAAACTTCTACATTCATTTTTGATAAGAAATTAATAATGTGAACTTTTTGTCGGTAATAATTAATAATAATATGATGATAACAATGTTCATTCAGATGAATTCCTGATCAGTACACGTATTTTATAAAAATTCTAATATACTACCCCCCCAAAAAAAATTTGCAGGGGGTCATCCATAATAGCTTAATCCTTAAGGTGTAAGGTTCATGAGCTTGTACCCCCCCTAAATCAAAAGCGTTCCTACACCACTGTCTCCAGATATCTTATTCTAACCTCCCTGGATGTACTGCAAGTGTATGTCGTAACCAAGACCTCGGTTGGCTTTTTCTTCTAAGCTAAAAGGAGTTATGGGGGTGACTCCACTCCTGCAAGTGTAGTTTATTATCTCTAATAGCACTGTCAAAAGTATTCGGGATCGCTGAACTTCATGAGTAGCAGACGCCCACAGTTTTCGAGATTCAGGTGACAAACTTTCCTTTCCCTAGCTAATAGCAAAGCAAATCCACTGCTGCAACTGTAGTTTATTATGACTTGATTATCCTTCCAAAGAATCCGGGATCTCTCAACTAGATAAACTGCTGGTACCGTCGTTTCTGGGACTTTCAGTTGGCAATTTCTCCTAAACAAATTAAAATTTCAGAACAACTGCGACACTGGAGGTGTAGGATGTTGTTATTAATTTATTCTTACAAAGACTTCAGGATCGCAAAATTAGAAAATCTGCTACTGCCCGTCGTGCAGGAGACTTAAGGTTGGTTTTTCTCCCAAGCTGATTGAAACTGGAAGTGTAGTTTATTACCACTTTTTAAGGGTAAAATTCAGAATATTTAGATAAGCCCCTGGTGGCAGTTGTTCTCGAGATCTTCCATGTATCCCCCCCCCCCCCCCAGGCGACTCTGCCAATGGAAGTGTAGTTTATTACCACTACACTAGTGGCAAGGCTAACCCGATTATGGAATGAAAGGTACCAAGTGTGTAACTCCACTGCATAATATAGTTCCAGTCTGTGTAACTACATAATATAGTTCGTCTAAAAGTTCATATTTGAGCATGAACTATTACTTAAAAAATACCCTACATAGTTGTTCTAAATGTTGTGTGTACATACATTTGAAAAATTAAGATCTTAGCATTTTGGAGATGTCATTGCCATTTCTATTGGTCAGCTATTTACCCAGTGGATATTTACTACAGGTGGGGGAGTAAGCAGATAGTACAGTGGTTTTGATGGCACTAAGTGTTACTACTTTCTTCTGGAGGGGAGAAATTGCTAACAGTAAAATGAGTGGGAAATTTCCTTTTGTTCTCTGCCACCCAATATGGTGGCACACCCTCAGGGTTTGTAGGATGGTCCCCAACACAATGCAGTTCATTATTGCAAAACCATGAGATATCTTTTCAGTGAAAAGCTCTTCTAGTTTCTACTCCACAGACAGGCTAGGTTTGCCCTGAGTCTTGGGGAATTTCTTTTTAGCAGTTTTGTGCTGGAGAGAATTAGTAATGTGTTATGGTGAAGGGCTTAAAGTGCAGCATTGTTCTGTGGAAGTTTTTTTGTGATTCTTACCAATGATTTTGACTCTTGGCTACCATTGTGAAACTTGAACATTCCCCACACTTGATGAATCTGGTGTAGCCTGTTGTTAGTCAAGTTAAACTACACAATTCAGTACATTTAAATGGAACCTTTCTTCACTTTTATTTTCCCAGTTTGAAACTTCCATATGTGATGTCATTTTGGGATCCACCTGACAACGCAATGTGGATCTGTGCCAAATGTACATCAACACGGAACCTAGCACAGGAATGGAAGCCTAATATTATCTCTGGCTCAAAACAGGACAGACTTTTGACTGACCTTGGTATACTGCATTGTGACGTTGACAGGCATTAAAATTTAGATAATCACGGAAAGAAAAAGGACACTATTAACAATATTTTGCACAGTTAATTGTTGTAATCAAAACACTAAAGATATAAACATGACAGTCCATAATACACTGAATGGACGGATTCATATATACACCTACAGGGCCAGTCCAACAGGTAGGCCAGGTAGGCAGCAGCCTAGGGTGCCAAATTAGCCCATGGATTTGTAAATTTTCATTCATAGTAAAATTAGCACTTTTTTTTTTTTTATGAGCTGGTCTGTACTTGCCAACAAAATAAAAGCTAAATTCTCCTTTGTTGTTTCTCTGGCATGTGCAGAGTTCCTATATACACTATATTGACATACATTAGTACGGTGTCGGTCCACCTTTGGCCATAATGCATGCACGACCCTTCGAGACATGCTTTCGACAAGGTTTTGGAACACAGCGATAGGTATGTGCTTCCATTCGGTACATAATGCTGCTGCTGACTGTTGCTTAGTAGTAGGCATTGGTTCCGAACTTCTTCTAGGAGATTAAGATCAGGGCTCTGTGCTGGCCAGTCCACACACTGTATGGAATTATCGTCAAACCACACTGTAACAGTTCTTGCTTTATGGTTCGGTGCATTATCCCGCTCGTACAAACAAGGCCCGGTTCCATAGTATTGCCAACGAGTTGGTAGGGAATAATTGTCCAGAATATCGAGGTAGATATGCTGGTTACCAGGTTTGTTCACAATAAAGAATGGGCCGGGACCATACCACGAAAAACACCCCCACACAAGTTCCCTGCCAGCTCCAAACTTGACCGTAGAAACAGTACACTGTGGAAAATAGCATTCCCTCGGCTGCCGCCGTACCCACACACGGCCATCAGACTGACAGATCATGTATCTGGATTCATAGGTCCATTGGACCTGTTTCCATCGATCTACGGCCCACGATAAAAGTTCTTTACACCATGCTAAACGACGAGTAGCATTCTGAGTGGAGATGAAAGGCTTATGAGCAGACGCACGGCCACACTAACCCATGGAATGAAGTTCTCTGCGAATAGTACGTGTACATACCAAGGTTCCAGCATTTTTACTCACCTGTACACTAAGGTCTTGTGCAGCACTCCGTCCTTCAGCTGTAACGACTCTCCTGAGGCTTTGACGTCCTCTATCACTGGTTTTCTTTGGTCTGCTGGTACGTTTTGCTACTTCAGGCACGCCATGTGTCTTCCACTTATTCAGTACATCCAAAACAGTTGACTTGGGTATGTTTAAATGCCTTTTGGTTTCTCTTGTGGACAACCCACTAACATAACACCCAAGAATCTTTCCTTTCTCAAAGTCAGTTCTCTCCTGCCGCAACATTTTCACTGAACCTCACAGTGCGATATGATCACGGTCAGCTGCAGGCTTGTTTTTATACCATTTGCAGCTGTATCACACATCTTAACAATGCAGCGGTGTCCAATGACTTTTGTCAATATAGTGTATATATAACAAATAAGGCTTGAGTGACAAGTGGAAATCTTAGATTTTCTCTCACCGCTGCATCTTTTCCTTTCCCACGTGTGGCAAATTTGTCCTAAGTCCCCAGCAAAAGGTTAACAAAGCACTGGGGAATTTTAACCACTTCCTGGATGAGACTCTGGGTTTGTTTACTGCAATCCCCATATGCAAAGCCAATTGTTTGCTAGCCTTTATTTACTCCTTCTCGCACTGTTACTATGGAGATTCAGTCACCACACTAGCACTTATGAGCAACTTCAGCTCAGCTATTCCGATTGAAGCTCTAAACTTCATATTCCAGCATGCTATGGTTGATTGCTTTCCCAACAGTTGGATTAGCTTGCGAATATTACTTACAATTCCAGTCTCGGTAGCAAGCGGGGAAATTTTTTTAGTAAATTAAAGACTTATTTGAGATGTACAATGATGCAGGAATGGCTATCGGCTTTATCCATCATTTCTATTGAAAACGATATTGCACAAAAAATTTATCTTTCCAAAGGAATGCAGAGGTTTTTGCAAAGTAAAGCCAGACGTGAACGTTTCATGTAAATAACGCAGACAACTATGTATGATTCCATCATTTTGTGAGTAAAATTATTATTATTATATTGGACTATTTATTTGTAGCGTAGCATATAATATATTCAGAGAAAAGTTACGCCCAAGTAAATAGGACACTTTTGTGTAAGGTATTGAATGAATATGGTGTTACTGGGAATCTACTTAATAGTGTGAAAGCCATGTAAGCAAGCAGTAGAGCTTGTGTACAAGTGAATGGTGTTTTATCAAAATGGTTTTCTGTTGGTGCAGGAGTCAGACAAGGTTGTGTAATGTCACCATGACTGTTTGATATATTTATGGATGCATGATGCCAAAATAGATAATACTGGTTTATGTCTTGGTGATATCCATGTGTGTGCAGATTGCTGATGACACGGTTCTGTTGGCAGAGAGCAAAAGTGAGTTGCAGAGTATGTTGTCCCGGATGTATGAAGTTTGCATGAAATTCAAACTGAGTATAAATAAGGGAAAAACCAAAGTTATGGTTTTTGAGAGTGGAACTATTAGCACTGAATGTAATATAAGTCTAAATGGCACAGTGATTGACCAGGTAAATGAGTTTGTGTATTTAGGAAGCATGTTTGACAGAAAGAACAAATTGGATGGTGAACTCAGCAGGTGAGGAGTGAATTCTTCATTGAAAGTCATGGCTACTCTTGCAGGTTTTCACAGGAATGATGGGTTCTCAAGAGAGTCCTGCATGGCTGTGTATGAAAGTGTAATTGTCCCTACTCTGATGTATGGCAGTGAAACCTGGGCACTACAGAAGAAACATAGGTGTTGTTTGTGTGCTGGAGAAATGTGTTACTTATGAGGGGTTTGTAGCAAGACAAATTCTGATTGTGTGAGGAATGAAGATGTGTTGCAGTTGTGTAATGTGAAGCAAAATGTTGTTAGCAAGGTGGAGACTAATATTCTTTGGCGGTTTGGCCATGTTGAAAGAATGAGATGCTTACTAAGAAAATATTTTTAGCCCAAGTGGCAGGAAGGGAAGTCATGGGAGGATCAGATTCAGGAGTGTCTGCATGAGAAAAAGATTATGAAGTATAGAAGATCTTGTGTGTACAGCATGTGATGGATGTCAGTGAAGCCCAAGTTGTATGTCAAGAATGCTGTAAATGGAGAAGTTTGATACAGCAACATAAGTAAAAATTATTTGGTAGTTTGCATTTCTTTGTGGAGCTAACCTCTGAATCTCAGAGAACAGCTTAGTGATATGTATGTACACTGAGTGGCCACTTTATTATGACCACCCCTCAGTATTTTGTTGGGCCACCTTTTGCCTTTAATGCTGCATCGATTCTTCATGGCATGAACTCCACGAGATGTTGATAGGTGGTTTGCGGAATCTAAGACCATGCTTGAGGAATAGAACTTTCCAGGAGTGTGAGATTGCAGGGTTGTGGATCCAGCTGTCTGATGGCTTGTTCAACTTCATCCCACAAATTTTCAATGTGGCTGAGATCTGGAGATTGTGGGGGCCACCTAAGCAAAGTAAACTCACCGGCATGTTCCTGAAACCAATCCTGTACAATACGAGCACTATGGCAGGACGCATTATCTTGTTGAAAGTAGCCATCGCCATTGGGATAAACCATCCACATGACAGGATGCACTTGGTCCGCAACGATGTGCCAGTCAGACGTTGATCAACACGAATTAAAGGGCCCAAAGCATGCCACGAAATCATTCCCCAAACCATAACGTTGCCTCCACCAGCTTGAAGGGCTGTAGCAATGCATTTGGGGTCCATGCTTTCGTGCTGTTTCACCAAATTCTCACTCTGCCATCGGCATGGTGCAACTGAAAACGTGATTCATCGGACCACATAATTTGTTTCCAATTATCGACTGTCCAATAATTGTGCTCCTGTGCGAACTGGAGACGTTTTCTCTTGTTAACTGCAGACAGCAAAGGTGTTCGAACAGGCCTTCGGCTGCCATATCCCAACCGATGCAGTGTACGGCGAACAGTGCGTTCAAAGATCATTTGAAGGGATCCTTGATTAAGATGGTCTGTAATTTGCTGCACTGTTGCCCTTCTGTTGTCTGTTACCAGTCTGGACACTCTCCGTTCCGCCCGAGCAGTCACTAGTCGATGACGACCACACATTGCACGTAGAGACCCAGTTTTTTGGCCGACAGTCCAGTCTTTAAATACCATAACAGCTGCTTTCAAACATTTCACGAATGCGGCGTTTTCGGTGATACTCGCTCCATGGCTTCGAGCTCCTACAATCATCCCACGTTGAAAGTCCGTCAAATCGCATTTTTACCCATCTCGTCACCCAAAAATCACTTCTACTACTGTCGCAAGCACTAAGCTTTCCCTTTTTATACTAGCCTCACCCTCTGGCGGCAACAGCATGCAGCCATAGCTCATTTGCTTAAAACTGTCAGGTGGTCACAATAAAGTGGCCACTCAGTGTGTAAAATAGTGAGTTAGTGACATATCTACTGAGCATACTAAGTTGTGATTAGAGCTATTTCTTACTGTGTTTGGGTGCTTCTTACTGAAAAAAAAGATCAAAGGAGGGGGTGTGATTTAGCGCATGCCTACCTTTGTACTCAGACCAGCCCACCCCAATAAAAAAAATATGCAAAGCAGAAGTATCAGGTCCAGTCCTGTGGAAAGCTGAAACTGGCAATGCCTATAAAATGAGCAGATCTGTAAGCATTGGAAACCAGTCATGGGTAAAGGCAGCGACGTGAGTTTGGCCAAGGCCAGATCGTAGCAGCAAGGTAGGCTGGTTGTTCAGTCGCTGAACTGTTCGAATTTCTATGTCAGACCACCACACGTGTATACCAAAACTTCCAACCGATGGGAGAAATGTGCCTGTAAATGTGTAATTGACTCTCGAAGTGAGCACAGACTGTCCTACATTGTTACGAGGAATTGCGTGGCTATTGTGGAGCAGATAACTTTTGGAATTTAATAAGGTTGCATCCACAAGACTGGCAGTCAATGTCTATGAGATACCCCTTGTTCACTGCAAGATTAGGATGCTGCAAAAGCTGTTGCAACTGGAAACACATCAGCTAGTCTGACAAATCACAATTTCAACAGTATCATGCTGCTGGGAGGGTGCATTAGGCGATGGACCCAAGTTGCTGTCATAGATGCAGTGTAACAGTTTGGAGATCATTTACATGGGTTTACTTTCGGGAGATCTCCATCACTGGCACAAGGAACATGAACACCATCGCTGACCATTTACACCCATTCGTAATGATTCTCTTTCCGCACCATGATGCCATCTTTCAACGGGACAAAACCACACCACACGCTCCCCTAGTGATGATCAACTGGCTCCAAGATTGCATTCAAGTGAGTTTACCCCTTGATTGCCAAACCTCAACGCCACTGAGAATTTGTGGGATGAATTGGAAAGATTTGTTCAAGCCCAGCAACTATGGATGCTCTATGACAGGTGACTGTTGTTTCATGGTGGCAATAACACCTCATCAAGACATTTGGTTGTTAATATTAGGTATAGGTGTGTGTAATAATTTGTCCATTCAGTTTATATAAATTAACTTTTCTTGATCTACCCAAATCCAGAACAGTGGACAATCAACACAGAGCAGTACATGGCACCCCCCCTCCTTGTATATCAATAATAGTGGTTTTAATAATGTATGTGACAAAATTCTGGTGCATCATTGGTTCCAAATCAATATCTTAAGACAAACATACCACCTGGAACTTGAACCCAGCCCCAATTCACAGCAATATTGTGAAAAAAAAAAAAAAAAGTATGCAGGATTGCACAACAAAACAAATGATATACACCAATTTTCACATTTAGCAAGAAAGGAAAAGAAGCAGAAATAGGACATATTAAAAAGTTTCCAGAACTTTATTACAAATAATATTCAGTACGATTTTTAAATAGTTCACAATGCAATAAAAACTTATTATATTACAATGGACACCACAAACAACACCATGGACGGTATTACCTGACTACCAGAATAAGTCAGGTACACAAGAGTAAATGTACAGCCAACTGTACAATTTTTTTTTTTAGAAATGATAATAGAAAATGATCAGGCTGATTAAGACATAACAGGATTGGGTCAAAAGAAAATGTTGTTAATAGTTTACTACTACAGGATTTGGAAAACAAAGGATTAAACTAATTTCTGAATGTTGAAAGAAGTTGTGCAATTTTGGTTAGATTACTGAAGATATGTTCAAAATTTTCATGAAATGAGATCCTATTTTTAAAAAACATCCTTAAGAAGTGTAGTGTTTCTACTCTGATGTCAAAGGTTAAAATTCTTTAAATGACACATAGGACTTACCTACAAACAGCATTTTCTTTTGTTTTCATTATGAGGGGATACACACAATTACTTTCTACATTTTTTTGTTAAAAAAATAAGTTTGACAATTGTGAAAAGAAACAAAAAAACTTAAGTATTGTAATTACATTAATTAACCTAGACAACATAAGTATAATGAACACAAAAACAGTTATTACTAATCAATTTTTCAATGACATTAACCAGAGTGCTGGTGAATAAAGTTTAATGGGTCTCATATGTGTTGATTTACACTTTTTAAGCAAATAATTTAGCATTTATAATCAAAGCACATTGAATTGGTGATGTTATTTGCATAGCATTTTCCCAACACTGCAGCAGATGGATAAAATAAAAGTACTTGTGTTCAATGTGATTTATACATAACACTTCAATCAACTTTTATTATTATGCAGCATAATCACTTGGCATTGGAATCACATAATATTTTATTGTTAATAAATTATAGCATACTACGTTCATATAAGATTTTAATGCTACTGGAAGTAAAACATGTTACATTAGCAGAAGTGCTGTAAAGTTTAGAAAACGAATTAATTTACTGAGACAGTGTAAAAAACCAAATTTCAACCCACTACTTTGAACTGCTCACAGCGAATTTTGAGATGGTAGCAAAACTACTCCTTGATATGCCAAAATGCATATTTTCTACACCAAGAAAAAAATTTGGCACACATTTATGATGTTGGAATATTTCACTGACAGAACTTAAAAATGGCCAGGAACATCTTTAAGAATCTGAAATCAGTATACTGTGTGCACTCTTGAAAATAACACAAGATGCTGTAAAAAAACACTTCCGCTAATGGGTGTCAATGAAGAGGTTTATGTGCTCACTACTTCATCTGAACCACTTTGACATGGCTCAGGAATTTGCCCTAATTTGTGTGGTATGAATTTTCTAAAGCTCCCATAGTGGCATCAAGTTGATTTGTAAGAAATAAACCACTGGCTAAAGGAGTGGTTGCAAAACATCAAACCAATGAAATTAGGTATACTGTGAATATTCCAACAGCCATTCTGTGGGTGACCACAAATTTTCTTTCTTGCCACCTTCAAACTCCTTACAAATTGAAGCAAGTTATTTCATAGTCAGGATCCTGTATATTTTCTGTTATTAACAACTGGAAGTCCATTAGAAATGAAAATTAAACTACAGTGAACACTTTTAAGCTGTCACTGTGACTTCAACTGCTCCATTGAGGTACATAGAAACATGGGTATTAAATGTGTTTCCATGTTTCATTATTGATTTAAACAAAAAAACCTAGGATATAAAATTAGTGGAGTTAAATAACAGCTAGCACAACAATGCAGTACTTCAAACAAAAAGAAATATATAACTTTCATAAACTTAGATATTCCATTGTATTGACAGTTCACTGCTACATTTCTTGTGGCAAAGGTTGATTTAGTGGCACTATTAAAAGAAAGCAAGAAACAATAATGAAGAGTTGTGCCCAAAACAAAGCTAAGGAATTTGCTATGCATTTAAAAAAGAACTGAGCTACAGTATAATTTTTGTTGTCATCAGAATATAAAATGGCAGGTTTCATAAAAAAAAATGACTGGTCTCAAAAGTTATTACTATTTAAAACAGGATATGGCATTATAATCAAAGTCAAACACCTTCATACCAATCAGTCTACCATCACACAGCAGATAAATTATTTTTTACAATGCTTTGTGTTCAGTTTTCAAATAAAATCTTTATATCACCAGCATATTGCATTTCCCTTTTAGTATCTATCCCATGATAAATAAAAATTCTTAGTAATAGTAATTTTGTTGAGTGGAATTATATATACATGCCGACAGAATATAGGATTTGCTTGCCATATCACTGTTTACTTAAATAGCCTTTCTAATGTTTTACAGATGTCATTAACTATCAAATAGAATTCACTCATAATTGTGGTTGTTTAGTTGTAAATGTAAGTAACTGAATAAAATGTCATGCAAGTCCCTATTGAATTACCTTGTCATATCTCAACTAAAACAACTTTTGGAACAAAGGATAAAAGACACTGAGGGGGAAAAAAACTATACAACAGGACAATATTTCATAAATGCTGGACTATATTATTTCTTACATTTGTAACAATACAATGTCCTGATTTACACATGGAATTCAAATATGTGGACTGATTTGACATAATTTATTAATCAACTCTATCTACTTTTGAGGTAGCACGAATTTTTTATTCTCTGAATTCATTTACTGGTTATTATTCTTATCAACATCCACTAATCATTTGTACTATACAACAACTTTAAGTATACAGTGATTTCTAGTCAAGAAATAAACATTCAATTGAGGATTAGCTTCAGTAATTCAACAGCATGGTGAGATACAAAAAAAAAAAAAAAAAAATCTGGTCTGTAACTAAAAAAAAAAAAAATAGTTTTCATGTCTACCACAGGAAAAAAAGATCACAGAAACTGCTACATATAATTATGTGCCATTATACATGTAGCCAAATTTGTAAGTATTTAAAACATTTTATTAGTGGAAGGGAAACACAAGTACTCTAAACAAAATTTTCTATAAAATATGAAGAAGCAGTTTCATGTAAGGCGAAAATGTTTACTAATTTAGTGTACAGTGTTAAATATATTGTTTAGCAACTAAATATTTACAATTAGTACATAACAAATTCCCCACTTATTAGCAGGTAATGCTCCAGAGCATACATTCTAAATGGAATGTCCATGAAAGGCAACCTTCAAAAATTATGCTTGAACTGTGCCATTTTTGTCTTCAATGCGTTCTCCATCATATGTCTGAAATGAAATACAAAAACCCTTAAGGATATTGAGCTGACTTAATAACTGCAATGCCAGTGATTTT
Organism: Macrothele yani; assembly: GCA_039090855.1. Taxonomy (NCBI): domain Eukaryota; kingdom Metazoa; phylum Arthropoda; class Arachnida; order Araneae; family Macrothelidae; genus Macrothele; species Macrothele yani. Next base: position 14,633,010 of record CM077012.1, read on the forward strand.
AACAGGTAAATAGTAAATGTTGGTTTGCTTCTAATATACTGAAGGTTTAGTCATCATTTTCATAATGCAAATAACATTAAAGTATTGCTAAAGTTACTTAAAAAGGAAATACAATCGTGAAACTGGAGTGTTTAGATAGCTACCTTTGTCATCCACTGAATGATTGAAATAGCACAAGCTATTAACACATGGTTAATGAGATTTTGCCAGATTTTAAAATAACAGGGATTTGATGAGGTGATTCCATATTATAGGTATCAGGGGAAAGGAAAATCCCTTAGTGAAAGAACAATGCAATGCATGTTTCCAACCAGGAACAGCCCAAATATTGCTGATGATTGATAATGAAAGCAAAGTAGAAAGGCTACCTCTCTTAATATCAAACTTGTTTTCATCTAAATGCCGATTGATACTACAGTAAGTACTTCTGATGTAATTTGCAACTCCTACTGAGGTGTCTACTGGAACAGAATCAATACCAGATAAGTCAAGGGGTTTGTTTGGACCTCTCTCTTTAAGCAAAAGATTGGTAAGTTGTGGAGGAAACTTTAACTGCAACTTTGTAACGAAAGGTTATAAAATAAATCAAACCATTTTAACTTTTACTTTTCTTATTGATCCATAGTTTGATTATGAAAAGAGATCACTTGTTTACTTCTGAATTTTCCAACCACCTGTCAGTTTGATTCATTCCAGCCTTTCCTTTTTTTTTTTATAAGCTTTGTTCAATCTTCAAATCCTGTGGTACAATGTTGCAATTAAGGCTCCACCACAAGTTACCAAACTTTTGCTTAACGATAAATATCCAAACAATTTACCTGATGTTTATTCTATTCTGGCCAACACACCAGAAATACTTACCCATAGTATCAATCAGAGTCTGGCTGAACATATGTCCACTTCTTTTTCATTATTAACCATCAATTATGTTTCAGCTGTTTCTCTGATTAGAAAACCACAAAATGCTTAGCTCCATTCTGCAATAGAAAATCTTTTAGGTATATCATGACACAGTATAGAAAGTTTCCTTCCCCCTAATACCTGTAAAAATATGGATACCTCATCAAATTCTAATGATTAGAAATCCATTTTAAAACCTGGCAACATGATTCATCATGTGTTTACCTCGCCTGTTATTTCATTCATTCCACAGGTAACAAAGGTAGAAGAAGCTACTGAAACATCCCAATTTCACTACATTGATTTTTCAGCAATTTAGGATAGTTTCATTATTTTTGTGGCACAGAAATGCCATGATTAACTGTTCACTATGTAATCAGTTCTTTTCCAAACAAGAAAATTTTATCATCCTGAGGTTGGAACTGAGCGCTTAGGCTTTCTGCTTGAGTATGCTAGCCACCAGAACAATATACTTTCAAGCAACTGAACATCAGGCTGCACTAGTCAAAAGATCTATTGCTTTTTCACAGCAATGACCATCCAACCCTGAGAAGAGGACCCATGTCTAGGTTCACGAATTCTTCTGATAAATATCGTATAGATCAATGAAGAGTTCACAGTGGATATCAACTACAATAATAAAATCTGACTTAGTTCAGATTTTTATCCTTTAATTTTTTGGAAATATCAGGTCATTACAGAAGTAATGTCATTTTGCGCAAGCCCAACAGTTAGTGGGCCCCCTGGTGCCCAGACTATGACGTCGACCACGGTGAGTATAAGATGGATCACGCGAGCAGACCTTCAAGTCACTTGAGACTGCAAACGGGAGTTCTAGGTGCAGTCATTGTGTACTTAAATTGCATAGGAAATGGCAGTGTCAGAAGACCACATTATGCTGTATGAGTTCCACCATCGACATTCAGCGGTGGTAGCAACACGAAACATCAATGCCGTACATGGGCTGGGTACCCTGGAGGTCAGGAAATGTCAACGCTGGTTCCAGAAATTTCGAAGGGACCTCAAGGATATGCAGCGACCTGGACGGCCTGTTGAGCTGGATAATGACGTGCTGAAAGCTGCTGTTAAGGGAAATCCACAGGCAACAGTCTAGGAATTAGCCACACTTGTTCATTCAACCCATTCCACTATTCACAGGCATCTGCAGGACCTCGGTTATGTGTCAAAACTGGATAAGTGGGTACCCTATGATCTCACTCCACAACAGCTGCAACAGCGTGTGGACATTTGCACTTCTTTGCTCTCCCGTGAAAAAGGGGAGCCGTTTTTGCACAGAATTGTCACGGGCGATGAAAAATGGATTGTTTATCACAACATTAAGCATAAATGGCAGTGACGAAACCAGGACATTTCCCACAAAAGGTTTTAATGTCTGTGTTGTGGGATATAGGCAAGGCATAGTCCATTACGAGCTGCTGCCACCCAACAAAACCATTACAGGGGAAGTCTAATGTCAGCAGCGTCTACGCACTGCTTTGCAGGATAAACGTCCAGCACTCATAAAGGCGTGCTGCTGCAACAGGACAACACGAAAATGACCAGTGCCACGTTGCAGGACTTCGGATGGGAAAAACTTCCACATCCAGCATATTCCCCTGACATCGCCTCATCCGACTACCACCTCTTTGCAGCCTGCATAACCATCTTGCTGGGACAAAATTTCGAAATGTGGAGGAGGTACTGCGAACCCTTTCTGCCTTTTTTTTTTTTGCATCGAAACCCATAGAATTCTACAAGTCTGGGATTCAAAACCTTGTCGATCGATGGGAGAAGGTTGCAACTACCAGGGGCACTTATTATATGGATTAAAACAGCTGTTCCAGGTACATTTTTCTTTCTTTTCTTCACACGTTGAAAAAACGACAGTGTTTTTGGGATTACCTGATATATTGCCATTGATGATTCAATTCCCAGCTCATGATAAAATACAGTTAGTGACCATTGAGAGTACCACCTGCATCTTGTGCAGTTATACGTTTGTACGCTACTGGGAGTAACCTACATTATTTCTGTCTTGTCTTCTAAATGTCACTCTGACATTTTATCCATCTATCTTCTTCTGAGTCATTTCCTGTCCTTGGAATCAAGTGGTCAGTTCGTCTAGCCTATTTCAGGGATTTTACATTGATTATGTGATCCATGAGCTACTCTTCCTATTTTTCTTTGTTAGACCAAGCATGCAGCCTCTGGATGTCTTTCTTTTTTAGTAAAGCTCCATGTCTCTGAACTGGAGGTGTGAATTGATTAAAGACATAATTGAATATTGTACTGTTTTTTCCAAATGCCTATTAATTTCTTCTTTCATGTGGCTCTTGCTTAATACATGTTGTCAAGGGTAAATGTAGGCACCAGTTACTTCTAGATTTGCTCTATATTCAGTTCTTATAAAAGCCTTGTACATCAATTTTGTTTTTCTGTAAGTTCATTTTTAAGCCCACTTTCTTCACACTTGTCAGAAAGTTCCTGGACCATATACAGTACATATATACTCCTATGACTGAAATTACTATTTAGCTCCCCACTCTATATGTTTGTCCCCCACCCATTAAAACTGCAAAATTCCTGCTTCCTTAAAAACCAAAAGGTGATTCACGTACGGTATAACTATGTCCAGTTATTAGCTGCTTTTTTTAATCTTAGTGAACATAAAATACACAGAAGTGTCCTTCTGCATTATGAGTATGAGAATCAACTCCCTTTATTGTTTTCTTCACAGCGAATAGTCTTGTGCTATGATATTGCCTATGACATTTTCAATTTTATAACAGTTGTGTACTAAAGATATTTTGAAGGACAATCTGAAAACCAAAATGTTCAAAATTCTCCTTTCTGACAAACATTTTGCTATCATACCAACCGATATGTGTTCCTATACATGACTTAAACAGAGATTACAACAATCTTGTCCTGAAGTTTCATTTCTTGGAAAAAACTGTCATTGGCAGTATCATGTTTATAGTACACTGGGTTAGCTTAGAATTAGAAATAACCCCCATTTTACATATTTGGAGCAATAACGAAGTGCCATGTGATATCAACATCACATGCAACTACTATATATTGTGCACACCTATCCTCTGTATGTAATCACTCAGTAAATGTGGTGACTTAAGGCAATTTGACTGAGGCCCAGTCATCACCCCCTTACAGGCCAGTGCACCGGATTGTGACGTCACTAGGGTAGTCCGTAGTCAGGGAGAGGGATACGTTGGAAGCCGTACTGCGAAGTGAACACGTCTTTAACGTACACCAACGAAACAAGTCGCGCGTTACTTAGAGTTTCACTGCATTTAAAAATAAGCTATGTTAGATTTTTTTTTTTTTTTTAAATAAGAAAAAAAGAAATTACAGCGTAAATCTAGCGTAGCAATAATTTCGACGTAAAAGTGTAAGCAAGACAGGTTCGTCAACTTAATGAAAGCGTCGCTGTCATTTCACTGGAAGTGCTAAACCATTCCTGTAATTGAAATTATAAACTGTCGTCATAGTTTCACTTAAAGTTCACCAAATCATTCTTGTACTTGATAGATTAGTTTGAGGGTCCATGCGAAGTACCACCATCGTTTCAAAAGATGTCAATTGATGAATTTAAGGAATCAGATTTTTCATTCATTATGAACTTACGACTACGAAATAATTGAGTAATGAAATAATTCTTTTAGTGAAAATGTATTTTCATATCAGACATTAACTAGAAATTTATTTGCGATCCATGTTCATATTTATTTGCGATCATATATATAAAAAAAAAGGTTAAGAAGAAAAACTTAATTTTTTCCTGTGTGTTTTTAAATTATTACCAAAGGCTCAATAAAACACTTTAACATGCATACAGTGGATTGCATCAAATAAATTAAGATTTTAAGAAAATTACGCAATTATTAAATGTACAATAATGACATTTTAGTACAATCTAGTTACATGTTTGGACAACTTCATTTTGGTACGCAAATGTAAAATTTTTAATTTTTGTCTTCCAGAGCACTATTTAAAAAACTTTCCTTGTGAAAGTTTAAAACATGTTTATTAGTAGCTTTAAACAAAACTATTCGGATCCAGAATATAAACATTACTTTTTATCTGGAAAAATATGAGTACTTATTGGCATAAATTTCCTGAAATTTGATTTTCAAGAATACCACCAATGTACAAATGCATATGTTTGTGTTGTTCTTTGTGTATCACAAACACAATTTAATTATTTGTCCGTTAGCTGTTCCTAGAAGAATTTCAAAGACAAGTTGCATTCTAAGGAAATTGGGAATTTGTTCCAATAAGATTTTAATAAAGCATTTTTCCAGATAAGAATTGTATTTTTGAGAACCTGACAAACGCGCATACAGTTATTGTACTGAATAAATCTGAACGACTGTAGGATGCTTTCTTTAAAAGATGTACATGCCTCATTATAAATTGACTAACTTGATGTACCATTTTCTCAGAACTATAAAACGCAATGGCATAAAATTCTGCACAAATGTTTTGTCATTGCTATTGAAAAGATTGTTTTTTCCTTATTTTGGGTTCAAAATAAATTTCATGAAGGATTGGAAAAGTTTATCTCTATACAAAAATGGACACCCACCCACACGATCCAGTAGTTATCGGATAATATGAGATATATTAGTTCCAGTTATTATAGCTGTAGCTTGTGAAGAAAATGTGCAAGAAGTCTGGAAACATATCAGTTTTTCTTTTATTCATTCATCTTAAAGCAGTTTTCCAAAAAAAAAAAAAAAAAAACAACAACAGAGTACATATTTCTACTTGTATCTTAAAAGTCTTGTTTGTTTAGAACTTAGTTTCCACAGTATGTGGATTCATGCCCATCCAGGTACTTTTTTTCTCTCTTAAAAATGACAATATCCAGGGCTTGAAAATACCATGCCCGGTGCATGTAAATCGTTGGCCTGGGCAGGTAAATAAAAATTCTAGTTGCCCACGCTGGGCAACTAAATTTTAAAATAAAAAAGTTTGTAATAAAATTTTCTACTACACAAGAAAAAAGACAGCCATCTCATGTCGTGTTTCATTTCATTGTTAATTACTGTAAGTTCTATTATTGTGCCAAGGAAAGAGCAATATTATGCTGTACGACCAGAAATTGAAACCATATGTAGTTTTGCTCCACATGCTGTTTATGTTCAGCGATGGGATGCATGCCTTAGGTCTACAAAAGATTTCCACTTACCCGGGAGTTCTTGGTCACTTTAAATTTCCCCGCTTGATTGAAGTAATCCATTTTATTAAGAGGTCCCCGTTAGTATGGAATTTGAATACTCCGACAATTTTCAGAGAAAAATAAGCAAATAATAACACATGGTGCATAATACACTAGCGTGCAAAAATTAAGGACGAGGCGGTTTTTCGAATGTAATGTCGTGCAGAAGTGCTCCACATCGACTCAAATCATACCATAAGATCCCCAAGATGTAAGAATATGGGACAAGTGAGCAAAACCGTCCAAACAAGGGTACAAAGGCACTTTATTGCAAAGGTAGCTTCGAGCACAACTGGACAGTAATGTCCATGTGACAGGCAGCTGCCAAGAAAAATCCAGTCTTTAGTAGGGGATATGATCACCCCTGACTGCGTTGCAGGATTTACAACGTCTGTCCATGCTGAAGACGAGGTTGTCAAGGAGCTGTTGAGGCATCGCGGCCTATTCCTCTTGTAGCGCCAATCGTTGCTGGTGGCTTGTGACGTGCTGCTAAGCGTCTCCCGAGAAGGTCCCACACGTGTTCGATTGGATTTAGGTCCAAGGACCTTGCGGGCCAATCAATGCGTTTAATATCTTCACTCTCTAACAGCTCTGCGACAGCCACTGTACGATGAGGTGTAGCGTTGTTGTCCATGAAGAGGAACTCAGGACCCACAGCACCTCTAAACAGACGCACGTGAGGCAGGAGAACCTTGGTACAATAGCGGACACCAGTGACTGAACCTCCTTGGAAGATGTGGAGGTCAGTACGGCTACCAAGCATGATACCGCCCCAAACGAGAACTCCGCCACCTCCAAACCGGTCCCTTTTCGAAGATGTTGGAGGTGTGATTGCGTGTTCCCTGCTCTCTCCAGATGTGTATACATCCAGAACCGCTCGTCAGACTAAATCGGCTCTCATCCGTAAAGAGAACCCGACCCCATTGCTGATGTGTCCAGTTCTTGTGTTCCTGGCACCACAGAAACCGCAGGCGTTAATGGCACACACCGTACTGGTCGTCGTGCAGCCTCCTGGCCACGATAAAACGTGATCGTCCACGAGCAACCAGCAAGGTTGCTCGTGGACGACCACTGCTGAACTCTCTGACAGCTGTTCCTGTTGTTTGAAATGCTCTGCAAGCTCGTGAAATGATGCTGTGAGCGATCCCGAACTCCTCGGCCACACTAGTCGCACTTCAACCTTCTTCTAACTTCCCAATGAATCGACCTCGGGTAAAGTCATCCAGATGTCATCTACTGGATTGCCTGTTGGCAATATCACATGGTGGCAGCAACTCGACGTCGTTCAAACAGATGTACACTGTGCAATAGCTTTCACCGAATTGCTGAGCGTACACCGCCCGTGTGCTTTAAACCCTTCCGAGCCCCCCCCTACCGTCATGCTGCATATATGCGCATGTCCTACCGTACTGGACCCTAGTCTATCTCCTGAGTGGTCTTTCAGTCCGTTCTGCCTGCTCGTTCCGCTGTTATGCTAATTTCTCCTCTTCGTCCTTAATTTTTGCACACCAGTGTATAATATGTGGTCCATCAATAAAACACGTAGTCGATCGTCATAATTACTGTGACAGTGGGGTACACTGCATCTAAATGGCATAATGAATTTTCTTCTGAAGCTGTTTGTCCTAAAAATATTTATGAGAGGAAAACTTAGTTGAAAACCAACGACAGCCACACACATTGGCAGTGAGGCTTATACACTATACAGTGAGGGAGCAAGCTCGACCGTTCAACTACCCTCTAAGGATTATCAGACTACTCTCTCCTACATCACCCAGCTTCCAGTATTTGGTGCGCGGGCCTGTAAGCTATAAGGGGATGATGGCCCAGTACTTCAGAAACAGCCACACTTGTTGGTTGCTTTCATACTACTGTACCAAGGGTGTACCAGGACTGGATTAACCATGCACAGACAACCAGCCATGCACGGTTGATCCCTGGTATTTCAGCAAGTGATCCACCAGTACAACAGTGGTGCAGTTTGACCTATTTCTATAGCCAGAGAACAATGAGAGTACCCATGATGACTCCCAGTTATAACAAACAAAGCCTCGCATGAGCCAAGGATTGTCAGCAGCGGAAGAAGGTTGTCTGGAGACCTGTTTCTTGCTGCATCATGCTGATGGTCAGGTTTGCATGAAGCACTGTCCCCTGGTTGCACAGTTGGGGTTCAACAGGCCGGTGGACGTGGTGTTCTGGTCTGGGGAGCTTTTTTCTGGCAAGCCTTAAGTCCGTTGGTTACCATCTCACCAACACTGAATGGTGGACACTACAGGAGGTTTACCCGGACAAAGCACCGTGTCATTTGGCTCATATAACTACTGATTGGTTGGAAGAACACGGCAAGGAATTTCCCATGCTGCCTTGGCCCCCAAACACACCTGACTGTAATCCAATTGAACATTTGTGGGATATGCTCGAAAAGGGTGTGAGAACCACTGATCCTCCTCTATGGAATGAGATTGAACTGATGAAGCACCTAGCCTCCACTCAAAAGAACACTTGAAGTTCAGCTCCCATGAAGGTTGCCGATACCAACTTTCCAAGGTATGTGAACCTGTCTTCTGTGCCTATTCCTGCTGAAATTGATAAACTACTTGCCAATGGACCCAAATTTTCTCCTATTGCTAATCCTAGCCTACCACATACTATTTCATTACTGGAAGCAGCGATCCAAAACACGGATCCCGCACATCAACCGATCATTCATGCAAAATCGGCTATTGCAATTTCCGAGGTTCAAACCCCAAGGCTCAAATACTCCTCCTCTTTTTTGAAATTTCACCCAGAGTGATATTCTTGCAGTTTACAAAGAAGGATGTCCTGTAAAAAAACAATTGCATAAGACTCAAGGCTGACAACACTGGGAAAACTATGTAAAGCTGTTAGTAAGCTTTCTAAAAAACTTCTCTGAAATCTTTCTTAGGAGACATCCCCCCACCCCCCACCTCCCAGCTTATTTTTGTACTCCCAGGTTGTTCTTACAGATCCAAGCTACATAAAGTTGGACATCCCATTAGGCCATTAATTGAAAACACCTTTTCTCCTGCAGTCAATCTTGAAAGGCAATTGGTCAAATGTTGCAAAGTTCTGACAAGAAATCATCCTTATTCTGTTGCATCAACCAAGGACTTTATACAGAAACTCCCTTCTTTCATCAAGATTTCCTGTACACCTTTGACATGGATTCCTTCTGTTCCTTTCTTTGATGCCTACATGCTCAAGGTCAAAAAACTAATGGAGCACCAAGAACTTCCTGGAGAACTGATCAAATATATTTATGAATGTTTTGATTCATTGGAAAAGTATTCCTGTTTTGTTTACAATGGTATCTATTACCAACAAAAACAAGGTGTACCTATGGGCTCCCCTCTTTCCTCCTTACTTGCAGAATATTGAAACATTAATTGTTACCCCCATCCCTCTGAAAACCCACCATTTGGTTAAGGTATGTGGATGACATCTTCATTATTTGGCCACACCAAAAACATTCTCTGTTCGAACTCATGTCCTCCATAACTTCAAAATTCCCGCATATAAAATTTTCCTCTCAGAACAGATCGACAATAATATTATTTTTCTGGATGTTAGCATCAACCCAGATTTCTCACTTGGCCTCTCTGTTTACAGGAAACCTTCTGCCACCCATAATATCATCCCTTACCATTCTTGCACTTTTGGAAAATACAAACTGTCTGCTCTTAAGTCATACATTCACCGGGCCAACCTTATTTGCAACAGCGATTCTGCTCTTCAACTAGAATATCATCAACATTGGCAAATTGCATGGCTTTCCACCCCCTTATTACATAGACTAATCACGAGTTTTGAATCACAGAATAGATCTAGTTTACTGCCTGAACCTTCCACCACCCATCAGTTTATTGGCACTTTGCCCTGTCCTTCACTCATAAAGTTTACTCTATTTTCAAGTCTTTTGGCTACAGGATTGCAGTCAAACCACCTCCACATCTTCTCAAGCTCATCCTTAAGGACAGAGATCTCAATAAACCCCTAGATTTACAAGGTGTCTACTCTATCCCTATCAACACTTCCACAGGCGTTACCCACTATATTGGTAGTACTTACAGCAGCATAAACCGGCGTTTGATGGAGCATATCGCTGATGTTAAGAAAGGTAGCCCTGCCACCTCCCTTTCAATTTTAACCATCGGCGATATGTCCGCAGCTCCCGATTGGCACAATGCTAAGCGAACCGCCCCATTCATCAATCGGCATGCCCTCAGATACCGCGAAAGCATTGAAATCTACCTTACCACTGACACACCTTTTAACATCCCTATTATTTGGAAAGCGATTCTGAAATCTGGCAACAACTGACGCTTTTACCACGTGTCTCATTCCATGGCTGATGAAGGTAGAAGTTGCTACCGAAACGTCTCGCTCTTAATTTGTCAACGTAACTTACGTGTGTGATTACGATATCAAGAATTCTTTTAATGTTTTGTGTGTTGCGTGTTTTCCTGCCAATTCTTCTCACTATGATTATATTATACATTTTGCAAAATATCAATCTATCTAAATGCTCTGAAATCTTGAGATGTCAAAGTGAGCAAAATCGTATCTAAAAGCAGATGTCTCATTCTTTTGTAGAAAAAGCTTCGGTGTGAAGTTTCAAACTAACCGTCGAATACAAGCCATGAACGGAATAACAAGTGAGCCGGAGAAAAAGTAATTTAACACATCTTTTGAAAAACGGTAATAAATAGCATATAATTTTCAGTTCTAACATGAATGAGTTCTTACTATATTTCCTTACAGAAATCCAGCGTTTATTTGATTTATTTTCAATCTGCTTCAATTAAAAATTTCACTCCATCATAGGATGGGCAACATGCACTATATATTAGTATTTATTTAAAGCTTAAAAACAACCATCCTGGGACGGACTATAGGCTAGTGGTGAAAGATTAACTGAACTCTGCATTGAGCATATCTAATATGTTTTTCAATCACATGTCTACCTGGATGAAAAGAGTAAAATACATTTTGTTGTTGACACTAGTGTAATGAGAGGTGCAGATGTTGGTTCACTGATCATTATCTGTTAGTGTCACGCATGGAACTGAATGTTGGTTGGAGGAATAGAAAGGTGCCTATGCTGAATATCAGAGTTACACTGAAATACTCGGTAAAGATATGTTTTAAGAACTGTAGTATTGCAACAGTGAAATTAAAGAAGCTGTAAAGAGAAAGAAGGAAGCATATTTGGGGATGTTACACAGTAGAGTTTCTGAGGCTGAATATCGTTGCAAGAAGCACCAAAGCTGGTTTGTCAGAGTAAGGCAAAATATAGGGAGGACCAGATGGAAAGGCATGAAAACTGGGAATCGGATTGAATGCAATAACTATCATGGTATCAGCCTGCTAAGGTCATTATTGATTAAGGTGTGGGACATAGCCAGTAAGGGTTGCAGTTACCAAATTTTTTAGTAGGGTAGTATTTAGCTTTTGGCATTATATGTTAACTTTCAACTATAGGAGCAACTATAAAGTGCAAGAACAGAGGAAAAGAAGTCTTGCAGCCAGACATTATGTGATCCTTATAAAATTATGCTATGTACACTTGGATCACAATTGACCTTAAAAATATAAGCTATGTGGACAAAACTCATTGGGTGTGCTCCTGCAGCAGACACATAGTTGGTTAGGTATACTACTACGTTCAAAAAGTTCCAGAAATTTTTGAATATTTGCCAAATGTCAGTGAATTACATCATTTCCCGCTGAGCATCATGTGACCAACCAGCCAGAGCCGGTTTGATTCAGATCCAACACGTACGGTGTATGTGCATAGTTCATGATTACAGGCATTCAAGGCTCTCCATCACGAGGACAACGATGTCGAATTTTGAACAGCGTTCAAGTGTAAAATGTGCATACAAGTTTGTGGAGATAACATCGATGCAGTGGATTCAGATCCCGATCTCTTAAATCTATTGATCACTGGCGATGAGACTTGGTGCTTTCTGTATGACCCACAGTCAAAAGTGTGGAAACCACGACCAAAAAATGTTCAAGGCTGACCGCTCCAAAGGAAAGATCTTGTTAACAGTTTTCTTCGATTGCAAGGGGGTCGTACACAAGGAATTCCTTCAACATGGTCGTACAGTACATCAACGTCCTGAAACATCTCCGAGACGCAAGCAACCCGATGTTTGGAAGACCAACTCGTGGATGCTTCATCACAATAATGTGCCAGCTCGCAGATCCCTCCTGGTGTCCGATTACCTGTCCAAACATCACATTCCCATTCTTCCACAACCAGCTTATTCCCCTGATCTCACCCTGTGTGACTTTTTTCTTTTTCCCAAGATGAAGAATTTGCTTAAGGGGTGATGCTTCTCAAGTTCCGAAGAAGTGCAACGAGCTGCGACGGAGGCACTGGAGGTGTGGCAAAAGGTGGCTTGCAATCTGCATTTAAATCTTTGTATGAGAGCTGGCAAAAATGCATAGTTGCACAGGGTAACATCTGTACTCATTTTTTTTAATATACAAAGTTCTGGAACTTTCTGGATGTAGTAATAAAAGTGGGAATGAGAGTACACTCAGATCAATCACTGATGAAATGGCTAGCAGGAGAGAGCTCTCCAAGTTTGAAAAGGGCATTATAATAGGCTGCTCGATTGGACATGTGAGCATAAGCATTGCTGATGCGCACAGGTGACTAAATCGATTGTGGCCTTTGTCATCAACAAGTGGAAGAAGATGGGGCATTGCAGGAATTTGGTACTGCAGAGGGAGGTCCTGACCAATGCATGCAAGTTCCAGATGGCCACAGATGTTATGGTCTCCACCAAGACACTTTGAAGAGCGGCCCATAAACTCGGGTATCATGGCCGAGCAGCTGCCCATAAACCTCTCGTCACAAAGACCAATAACACCATGTGGTTATGATGGTGTCAACAGCACAAAAATTGGAGCAACGGTGGCAGGTATTGTGGAGTGATGAATCTCGTTTCACATTATTCTGATCGGCTGGATGTGTCTGGGGTTTGGCAGTTACCCAGAGAACTTTCTGCTTCCGCAGTGTACAGTGGAGTGATGGTATAAGGCTGCCTCAGTTGGTACGGTGTGGGTCCACTGGTTGTTATTCATGGCAACATGAACTCTGTGCTGTACAGAGATATCCTGGATAATTCAATATTCTCAACGTTGTGACAGTTCTACGGATATGACGACAATGCTGCTTGTCATATTTCCAGGACTATAATGGAGTGGTATGAGGAAAATCAGGTCTCACAGTTAGTCTGGCCTGCTCAGAGCCCGAACCACATACTTAATGAATTTGAACGTTGGGTGAGGTCTAGACCAACAGAGTTGGTCGATGTACTCAAGGTGGAACGGAGGAACATCCTGCTCTTCATACTCCATGGACTGATGGGTGGCTGCTGTTATCTCTGGAAATACAACACTGTTCACTTACAGTGTCAACATAATGCAACTTAGCAATACTAGGACGACCCTTATTTACCATTGTTTGTCAAATTTTCTGGTTGCACACCAACCCATCATCAGGAATGCAGTAATACCAGTCTTTCTGTTCATTAATTGTGCCACACCTTTCAACTTTTTTCACAAAGTTCTGTTGATGTGAAACAATTTTCATGGAGTCCCAGTTAGCTGAATGTATCTGTTAAGACCTGTTGTGTTGGTAATACTTATTGTGACGGCTTTAAGTTCTGCTACATGGGTTTGCACAACAGACGACACGTTCTTGTAACTTAATGGGAGGGAAGAATAATTTTATTGTTTACATCCAGAGCAAGTTGAACATGGAATCTTCTGAAATTTTTCAAATAATCCTTTATGGTATTGTTTGATTGTTTAGGATTTAACTTTATTTTTTTCGATCACTGTATTGAGTTAAAAAGAACATAATGTCTGCGAATGCAAGGCAGCATAAAAATGCCAAATGTGTCTGCTCAAAAAGGTTGATTTTTCAAACATACACATTAGATACTTCTGTTCAACATGTCAATAACTATTTTGGTGTAACCACCATAGCTCAGACTTCGTCGACAACACGACCATTATGGTATCTCAGTTGTAGTATTTATTAAAAGTACTAGAAATAGTTTTAAAACACATCGTATTGTACTCAGGTCAGCCTGTTTAAAATCCATTATTTATCAACTCCTGTGCTGGAGGTTGTCATATAAGACTTTGGTAATGAAATGAAAGTGGCCTTGTATTAAAAATGAGGGTAGTCCACAGGTAAAAACAAAGAATAACAAAAACGAACCTAGATGTATGATAAAAACACCATGCTGAATCAGTCATGAAAGCCAACCAATCTTCATCATATTATCTGAGCCACCACGCTATGCGTTTCACCAGCACTCACTGGCATCCTCAGGCGTGAAATTAACTGCAGACCGCTCAGGGTCGTACTGACTGTGGTACAAAGATTTTCTTTTACCACCGAGTCTCGTTTCCTTGTCATCATGTCTTGTGTGCGTCTGCCATGCCATCTGTTGGCAGTCTTTGCATGCGTCTCGCTTTTTCTTCCAGATCTTTTTATTTACAGCACTCTGTTTCAATTAAATTCCACCATGCGTATGAAACATTTATGAAGGTGTTATTGTTACATACATTTTCCATATGTTTATATATGCATACGGCTTCTGATGTTATTATTTCTCCCCAAGTTTTATGTTGTGCTATGATTTTTATATTCGTCCAGTCTGGTGTTATATTATTTTTCATGCAGTAATCAATAAGCGCTGTTTTATTTTCAAGCTTATTCCAGTTATTAAGATGTTCAAATAATCTAGTTTCAAAATTACGGTTTATGCTACCTATGTATGATATTGTCTTTTTATTATTGTTCCCAGTCGTTGGTATGCTGTACACTCCGTCCCTTTTCAATAAATGTGGATTTTCACGATTCTCCGTCATTATTTTACCTATGTCATTAGTTGTAACACCGAATTTTAGGTTGGTCTTCAGAATGCTGGTTATCCCTGGTATGTATGGCAGCAATCCCGCATATATTGTGGTTGTCTCTTTTCTCCCAAGGTTTGGAGGTACTGTTTTATTTGGATGATATTTCATGACTAAGTTATTTATCATTTTCTTGTTATCATAACCGTAAGATTGAGCAACGTCATGAATCTAGCGGATTTCATTATTGAAAGTATTTTCATCAGATGAATGTGTGTATTCTCTCTGCATGAAGGATGCAAAAGCAGCTTGTTTGTAATAGAATGGATGCAACGAATCTGCCGGAATAATAACTGGTTGGTATGTTAATTTTCGATATACTTGATGTGAGATGTTATTTATATTCCTTTTTAGTAAAATATCAAGATATGGAAGTTTCTTTTCTTTCTCTTAAATAAACTTCAATACCTTGATATTTTACTAAAATGGAATATAAATATCAAGTACATCGAAAATTCACATAAGTATGTCGAAAACTGACATAACAACCAGTTATTATTCCTGCAGATTCATCGCATCCATTCTGTTACAAGCAAGTTGCTTTTGCATCCTTCATAAAGAGAGCATACACACATTCATCTGATGAAAATACTTTCAATAATGAAATCCGCTGGATTCATGACATTGCTCAATCTTACGGTTATGATAACAAGAAAATGATAAATAACTTAATCATGAAATATGATCCAAATAAAACAGTACCTCCAAACCTTGGGAGAAAGGAGACAACCACAATATATGCGGGATCGCTGCTATACATACCAGGGATAACCAGCATTCTGAAGACCAACCTAAAATTCGGTGTTACAACTAATGACATAGGTAAAATAATGACGCAGAATCATGAAAATCCACCTTTATTGAAAAGGGACGGAGTGTACAGCATACCGACGACTGGGAACAATAATAAAAAGACAATATTATACATAGGCAGCAGAAAATGTAATTTTGAAACTAGATTATTTGAACATCTTAATAACTGGAATAAGCTTGAAAATAAAACAGCGCTTATTGATTACTGCATGAAAAATAATGTAACACCAGACTGGACGAATATAAAAATCATGGCACAACATAAAACTTGGGGAGAAATAATAACATCAGAAGCCATATGCATATATAAAATAGGGAAAATGTATGTAACAATAACACCTTCATAAATCTTTCATATGCAGGGCGGAATTTAATTTAAACTGAGTGTGCTGTAAATGAAAAGATCTGGAAAAAAGCGAGACGCATGCAAACACTGCCAACAGATGATGCGGCAGATGCGCACGAGACATGATAATGGGGAAATGAGACTCAGTGGTAAAAGAAAATCTTTGTACCACCTTGAACGTTCTGCAGTTTGTTTCACGCCTGAGGATGCCAGCGAGTGCTGGTCTAACAATGGCTCAGATAATTTAATAAATACTACAACTGAGATACTGTAATGGTCGTGTTGTTGACGAAGTCTGAGCTATGGTGGTTACACCAAAATAGTTACTGACGTGTTGAACAGAAGTATCTAATGTGTACGTTTGAAAAATCCTCCTTTTTGAGCAGACACCGAGACATTTAGCTTATAGACCATGTAAACATATTATACAATATATATATTTAGATATTGATTATCACTCTATGAATAAAAGTGCCAATTACCATATATACAAGTACAAATCAGTCCAAAATCTAGTTGTCATGACCTGCTCCCATCCTCTGGGCAGCTGTTGCATAGAAGGCGATGTGTGTGTGTTATGGCTAGCGAAATTAAAGTCTGTCATTAAAGTTAAAAGATGGTACTGTTTAGAGTATGGTTGTAATCCTCCGTCAACGAATTAAATTAAACGGTGGATGAAACTGGCAATGTGGAACATCGTGGAGGAGCCGGTTGACCAAGCTAATGAAAGTTTCCGACAAAGCCCAAGGAAATCCGTTCGTAAAGCAAGCAGAGAACTGTGCATTCCAAAATCGACAGTTCATGATATCTTGCACAAGAAATTAAAGTTTCATGCTTATAAAATTCAAATAGTGCAAAAGATGCATGTAAATGTTCACACTCTGCGATACGATTTCGCTGTGGATATGCTGAATCGAGTGGAAAACGACGAAAACTTTCTCAGTACTGTAATTTTCAGTGATGAATCCACATTTCATGTACATCAGGTATTGTGAACCGCTTCATGCTGCTATTGAACTGGAACCTGATTCTCCAAAAGTTAATGTGTGGTGCACCCTATCAAAAAGAGAAGTGATTGGCCCTTTCTTCTTCTGCGAAAAAACCATAAATGGTGACATTTACTTAGATATGCTAGAAAATTTCGCTATACCCCAGATCAAAAGGTATGACATCGTTTTCCAACAAGCCGGCGCACCTCTGCATTGGTCAATGTGTGTACGTAACTGCCTAAATGAGCATTTCCCCAACAGATGGATTGGGCATGGTGTGGTGGTCCCATTCCATGGTCTCCTCGCTCTCCAATGGATTATTTCATGTGGGGTTATGTGAAGGATCGTGTTTATCAGACGCCTTGTACTGATTTGCAGGAACTCCTGAGATGCTTGCCAATACATGGCATAAAATAGAGTATCGCTTGGACGTACTATGAGCAAACAAGGGAGATCACATGGAAATTTATTAATTTGTGTAGTTACATTGTAAGTTAATACAGTCAGTTTTTTTCTATCTGTTTAATGTTTTGTTTTATGTCCAATAATTCTCGGATACCCTGTATTATATAACTTAAACAACAAAAAAAAAAAAAAATATATACAGGGTGCCCACTAAAGTCCTTTATCAGCCCCGTAACTTTAGAACGCCGACAGCTATAGCCATAAAAACAGTGTCTAGGTATAGTAAAGAGGCTATGTGATATTCGATGAGATTGCTTACAGCGCCTCCTAGCGGCAAAGTCAGGAGTTAACTTGCCGATCTCGAAAACTATACGAGATACGGGAAAATAGTCAAATACAAAGTTGTAGAGCAGCATCGATTTAGTACAAAAAGACACCTTGCACACATGAATGCTAAGAATAGAAAGCGTACAACGCTCGTTTGTTTGCGATGTCGAACACTGTTATGGCACAAAATGCGTCAGAAAGGAGATAATATCGCCTTCCGCAAAGCACTAGCCTGACTAAACTGCGAAATGTTTGGTTCCAACATGACGGCGACCCTCTGCACCAGCTAGGAAACGTAAGAAGATACCTGGTCGAGACATTCGAGCAACAAATCATCGGCTATGGTGGTTGCGTAGAGTGGCCTGCACGCTCACCGGCCCGCACCCCATTGGACTTCTTTCTGTGGGGCTACCTCAAAGAGCAGGTGTATCAGACTCCTCTGACAAAGTTGCAGGACCTTCGACGCTGGATAACTGAAGCTTGTTCCAGCGTGTCACCTGACATGCTGCAAAATGTGCAGCGTGAGATTCAATCTAGAGTCCAAATGTGTATTGTGGCTGACGGAGAACACATTGAGCACCGGCGGTAAATGTGCCTAGTGACAACTAATTGCTCCTTTCTGACGCGTTTCGTGACGTAACAGTGTTCGACATCGCGAACAAACAAACGAGTGTTGTACGCGTTCTATTCTTAGCATTCATGTGCGCAAGGTGTCTTTTCGTACTAAATCGATGCTGCTCTACAACTTTGTAAGGGATTATTTTCCTGTATCTCATGTAGTTTTTGAGATCAAAACACTAACTCCTGACTTTGCCACTAGGAGGCACTGTAAGCGGTCTCATCGAGTAGCCACTTTACTATACCTAGACACCGTTTTTATGGCTATACCTGTCGGCGTTCGAAAGTTACGGGGCTGAGAAAGGACTTTACTGGGCACCCTGTATATACACTATGTTGACAAAAGTCACCGGACACCTAGAAGAGAAACACAACATAGCATTTATTGACATACAATAGTACAGTGTCAGTCCACCTTTGGCCTTAATGCATGCACTGACCCTTTGAAACATGCTTTCGACAAGGTTTTGGAACACAGCGAAAGGTATGCGCTTCCATTCAGTACATAATGCTGCCGCTAACTGTTGCTTAGTAGTAGGACTTGGTTCCAAACTTCTTGTGCGACGCTCTAATTCATCCCATAGGTGTTCTATGGGATTAAAATCAGGGCTCTGTGCTGGCCAGTCACCAAACGATACGGAATTATTGTCAAACCACGGCGTAACAGTCCTTGCTTTATGGCTCGGTGCATTATCCTGCTGGCACCAACAAGGCTCAATTCCATAGTATTGCCACAGAGTTGGTAAGGCATTATTGTCCAGAATATCGAGGTAGACTTGCTGGTTAACAGGTTTGTCCACGATAACCAATGGGCCAGAACCATACCACGCAAAACACCCCCACACGAGTACACTGCCAGCTCCAAACCTGACGGTAGAAACAGTAAACGGTGGTAAATAGCGTTCCCCCCAGCTGCTGCCACACCCACACATGGCCATCAGACTGATGGATCGTGTATCTGATTCATAAGTCCATAGGACCCGTTTCTATTGATCTACAGTCCACGATAAATGTTCTTTACACCATGCTAAACAACGAGTAGCGCATTGCGAGTGGAGATGAAAGGCTTAAGAGCAGCCGCACAACCATGGTAACACATGGAATGAAGTTCTCTGCGAATGGTACGTGTACATACCAAAGTTCCAGCATTTTTACTCACCTGTACACTGAGGTCTTGTGCAGTACTCCGTCGATTAGTTGTAACAACTCTCCTGAGGCTTCAACGTCTTCTATCACTGATTTTCTGTAGTATTCTGGTACGTTTTGCTGCTTCAGGCACGCCATGTGTCTTCCACTTATTCAATACATCAAAAACAGTTGACTTGGGTATGTTGAAACGTTTTCTCTTATGGACAACCTACTAATATAACACCCAACAATCTTTCCTTTCTCCAAGTCAGTTCTCTCCCACCACAACATTTTCACTCAACCTCACAGTGCGATATGATTGCGGTCAGCTAAAGGCTTGTTTTTATACTGTACCGCACACCAGCTGATCCGTTCATTTGCTTTTGAAGGGATGTCAAGTGACTTTTGTCAATATATCATACATATCACTAAGCTGTTCTCTGAGATTCAGAGGTTAGCTCCAAAAAGAAATACAAACCACCAGATATTTTTACTTACTGCTGTCATATCAAACTTCTCAATTTACAGCGATCTTGACAAACAACTCGGGCTTCACTGATATCCATTACACGTCTTACACAAGATCTTTTATACTTCATACTCATAATCTTTTACTCATGCAGACACTCCTGAATCTGATCCACCCATGTCTTTCTTGGCCTTCCTCTGCCTTTCCTTCCTGCCACTTGGGCTAAAAATATTTTCTTAGTAAGCATCTCATTCTTTCAACATGGTCAAACCACCGAAGCATATTGGTCTCCACCTTGCTACACATCAGACAACTGCAACCATCTTCATTCCTCACACAATCAGACCGCGTCTTGCCACAAACCCCACGTAAGTAATGCATTTCTCCAGCACACAAGCGACTCCTATGTTTCTTCTGCAGTACCCAGGTTTTATTGCCATACATCAGAGTAGGAACAATTACAGTTTCATACACAGCCATGCGGGACTCTCTAGACAACCCATCATTCCTGTGAAAACCTCCCAGAGTAGCTATAACTTTCAATGAAGAATTCACTTGCCTACTAATTTCACCATCCAATTTGTTCTCTCTGTCAAACATGCTTCCTAAATACACAAACTCACTCACCTGGTCAATCACAGTGCCATTTATACTTACATTACATTGAGTGCTACTCGTTCCTCTCTCAAACACCATAACTTTGGTTTTTCCCTTATTTATACTCAGTTTGAATTTCATGCAAACTTCATGCATCCGAGACAACATACTCTACAAATCACTTTTGCTCTCTGCCAACAGGACAGTGTCATCAGCAATCTGCACACACGGATATCACGAAGACATAAACCACTATTATCTGCTTTGGCATCACGCATGCATGCTTCCATAAATATATTAAACAACCTTGTCTAACTCCTGCACCAATAGAAATCAATTTTGATAAAACACCATTCACTCGTACACAAGCTCTACTACCAGCATACATGGCTTTTACACTATTAAGTAGATTCCCAGTAACACCATATTCATTCAATACCTTCCACAAAAGTGTCCTATTCACTCGGTCGTAAGCTTTCTCTAAATCTATGAAGGCAGCAAAAACTTTCTTACCAACAGCCAGATACTTTTCAATCCTCACGCGCAATGCAAAAAACTGGTTAGTGCAGCCTTTACCAGGCATAAAACCACTCTGAACATCCTACACTTTCTCTGATGTAAGACCCCGTACTTTTTCAATAACAACTTTACCAAAAACTTTCCCTGGCACACTTAGTAATACCTAATACCACGATAGTTCTTGCATTCAGTCTGATCACCTTTTCCCTTATACAAGGGAACAATAATAACATCCTTCCAATCCCGAAGTACCATTCCTAACTCCCAGCACAACTGGCAAATTTCAGTTAACCAGTCAATTACAGAGTCACCACCATATTTCAACATCTTGGCAGTTATGCCATCAACTCCCGGAGCCTGACCATTCTGAAGAGATTTTAGAGCTTTACACACTTCTTCTCTTGAGATCCCTCCTGTGCTTCCATCCCTTATTGTGACATCATCTGCGTCTGTCTCAGAATCATCTTTGCTTTCCTGATCTAATAACTCACAGAAGTATTTGCCCCATCTGTCACTTAACTCATTGGGCTCCCATATCATTTCCTCAATCTAATTCTTCACACAACTTACAACTTTGTTTCCCCTATATTTCCTGAAAGACTTCCTATCTTTCCAAAAAGCCAGTTCATGCCTTTCCACCTTCTCCTTCCTATCTCTTGCCTTACTCTGGCGAACCAGCTTAGCAGCTTCACGCTTCTTACAGCGATATTCATCCACAGAGACTCTACCTTGCAACATCCCCAAACAGGCTTCCTTCTTTCTCTTTACTGCTTCTTCAATCTCACTATTCCACCAAGCATCACCTCTATTGTTACCCACTATCGTGGTGCCACAGACCTATTTAGCAGCAGTGACAACACAGTTCTTAAAACATTCCCACTTCTTTTCTACATCCCTCTCACCAGACTTCAGCTCCTTCAGTTGTTCTCTGAGTAAGTCAGAATAACGCTGATGATCTTCAAGGAGCCTATCAACCTTTATTCTTTCTATCCTTCCAATCAACATTAAGTTTCACTCATGACACTACCAAGTAATGATCAGAACCAACATCCGCACCTCTCATCACACGGGTGTCAACAACTAAGTGTTTCAGACGCTGATCGTAGACAACAAAATCTATCACACTCTTTTGACCAAGAGTACGATTTTCCCAAGTATATGTGTGGATATATTTGTGGTTGAAAAATGTATTAGATACACACAAACCTTTCTCAATGCAGAGTTCAATTAATCTTTCACCATTATAATTCACACAAGGATCATTAAATTTACCCAGAACATTGTCAGAAATTGCATTCTGCACACCTACTCTAGCATTGAAATCCCCTGCTATTATAACTTTTTCTTTAGTGCCAAACTGGCTCAAAACAGCTTTTTGCTCATTCCAAAAATCTTCCTTCTTATCAGAAGGTTCCGAGTCACAAGGAGCATACACTACAACAATTACAATTCTCTGAAGTTTCACTTTCAAACGAATCCACAGAATTCTCTCACTTACGCAACTATAGTGAATCAAGTTGTTCTTCATCTTTTCACTTATAATCACACCTACACCAGCCTGTCCTCTCACATTATCCAATACTCCAGACCACAATATAGTGTATATAGCATTTAATCAAAATTCCAAGTCCATAATAATGGACTCAAAAACTTTCAAAATTTGTCCAGTTGCTTAGCTTATCTAAATTTTAAAACACGATTTGCAAAAAAGGGCCATTACACGGAATGTACATCAATTGTACGGCATTTACATTGTGCTCTTGTAAACCTTTTTACACATAGTCGAAGCACTTGTTTTAGATTAATGATATGATAAAAGTGCAATTCATGTCTTATAGCAACATCATCATAAACATTTTAATTACAAAATAACTTTTCCAAACTATGGCATTTTATTTAACTTTTAAAAAAAGAAATCTAGTATGCACTTCAATAGAAACTTCCACACGAATAGGTAAGTGTACTTTAAATTTACCTTGTACGTGGGATTGTCATAAGCTGATTCAGAAGGTGACCTTGTTATTGGAGCCTTGGCACTGCTTTGCTTCCTCATTAAAATTATGAGAACTATAATGAAACCAACACCAGCAACTGAAGCTACGATAGCTACTACAATCAATGCAACATAGTAAGCTTCACTCTCTGCATTGTGATGAGTTATTTGCAAGGCTTCAGCTGAGTTTTCTGAAAAGAAAGTACAGTTTGTGTAGAACAATGACAGCTAAATCTAAACAAAGTATTGTTTCAAAGGCAAAATCTGGGATAATTTCCAACCATTTTAGTGGCTGCACGCATTACCAACATAAAAATACAGCAAACCATCAGTGCAAAACAGAAAAAAACCCCAGCAGATTGAGTTGTAGGTGTTATTAAAAGATGTGGCATAAAATAGTAGGGAACAGATGTTTATCGCAGAAATGCCACTGAAGGTAAATGAAAATAAAATTATAGGGTACATAACAGAAGACTAAGGGGCCATGAATTACAGGATGAGTTGGGAAGTGAACATTTCATGGAACATTCACAAGATCTAAAGATTTACAGCAACAGAAGTACACCTGAATAAATTAATTTATAATTTTTTTGAAAATAAATAAATAATTAATAAAGATAAACATTGTTTAG
Source organism: Macrothele yani (assembly GCA_039090855.1). Classification (NCBI taxonomy): domain Eukaryota; kingdom Metazoa; phylum Arthropoda; class Arachnida; order Araneae; family Macrothelidae; genus Macrothele; species Macrothele yani. The sequence goes on from CM077012.1 coordinate 14,656,955, forward strand.
AGAAATTAGGTGAAAATGCTACAGGAATGTTTTACAAAAGGTGGTTGCAAGAGGAGAAATTCCTGATATTAATAAAGTTACACAATAAGAACAGCAAAAGAGGAGGGAAAAAAGCTGGTTTGACAATATAAGGTTAAATGAGGGACATGAAACAAAGAACTGAAGAAACTAATTTAAATTGTGTTAGGAGCAAGAATTAAGATGTCATCTAAGAATTAAATGAAGGATGGAGTTAGTACTTCTGTGAGTTATTACATTTAGAGAAAAAAATTATATATAACACTGTAGGGGCGGAAAGCCGTCTGCTAATTAGCATAGACCGCTGTCGGCCTTACTTCTCTAAAATTCAGATAATTACCCCACAGCACAATAGAGAGAAGGTTCTTTTACAAATAAACTATCCACCAATAAATAAATGTTGAGGATAGCTCGGCACTCACTCTATCTGCTTATCAAGAGAGAGGAAGGTAGAATCGCATAAGATAACCAAGGCATAAATCATTCATCAGATATAAATGGAAACTTAATTTATTATGGCTTTAAGGTTCAGCCACGTCGTCCCACAAGCCCGTGCGCTTTCGGTTGCAGTAGACTTGGTACTTTAGAATGCCCTTACTCAGTCCAGGGACCCTAACTCAGAAATTAATTTATTTTCCAGTCTATAACCTGCAGCGTAAGTGAGAACTATTATAGCTTGTATCACTTCGTCTCTTCCTGTTACTCGCCACAGCAAATGCTTGACACCGGTGGGATCTCCAGAAGAGCCTGTATCACCACATCCACGCCGATCTCATTAACTGTTTGAACAAAGGTCTAGCATCTCCTCATCGAGAATGCTCTCCGACATGGGTTCATACCCCGAACGTTCAAGATCAACTACTCTCTTCTTTGATGCCCCCCCCCAAGGCCCATTGGTCCCTGCTTTCTTCTCTGCTCTGAGGTGAGAACGGCTCCCTGGCATAGAGCACACCTAGAGATGGCCACCTGACCTCTCTCTGTGTCCCCCCCCCCTTTCGTGACCTCCGACCCATGACCTGGCTTTGGACATCTACTCGCCTTGGCCCCCTGAGTCATTCCCCTCTAACTCATTCTTTCCTTTCAGTGTTTATTGCAACCTGAAGGCGCCCAGCTAGTGGCAATACTTGTGGCCTTGGTAAATACATGGATTAACAAACAACATACATTGGAATGCCAGACTGGCTGGCATCTGCTGGTTTCAGACCTTGTTCCGTGGGTACACTCGCCCTAAGGGACGATTGTTATCTATTTCTTATAGGTGACTTTCAATTGTTCGTGAGCAAGACAAGAAGGTTTCTTGGTGTCATCTAAAAGTTCTGCGTTTTCTCACGCTTAGATAAAAATCCAGAAAGTTCTGTGGCTAAACTCATTTTCTTTGTTGAAAAAAACAAAACAAAACAGGCTTTCCTCCTCACACATATACCATTGCGTAAATTAATGTCCATCACATAACATATGAACATAATTAATTTTTTGCCTCTACATAGCACCACTCTAAATGTTGAAAACAAAATGGTTCATGCTTGAAATGCTATGGGTGATTTTCAAAAATAAGTTTTCTATCACATCACATAAATTTGCAAATGTTATGATAATAAAACAATTTCAGGAAAAAATAATATTTATTGTATACATGTCAAAAATTTCTTAGGAAATCATCCAACTTTTTGCATGTTCTGGCCTTTGGAATCAATTTATCCCAGTACTGTTAAAGGCTGGCAGTTTAAAAGAGCATAGATGATTAAAATATTAATTTCTTGACTGCGTACTTGCATTTGACAGCTGGATGGCACAGCAATCACGCCATGCCAAAACCATCTGTCGGAACCATGAATAACATTCTTGAGGAACTGTTACTGCTCGCCCAAATACACTGAAATGGAGCTCCACAAGAAGTTAAAACCTGTGGAACACCAGTTATTGTAATAAAATGATGTATTAAAAACAACAAAGTACTTCTTGAAAGTGACTGCAATGGCGTGACATTTAAAAATGAAATAACAAATGATTGAAAAACATTAAAAGCATGGACTGGTGTGTTGTTCAGTCCACCTGAAAGAACATAAAGGAAATGTTAAATAGTCACAAAAAAAAAAAAAACAGATCTGGTAAAAACATTTACTGATGATTTGTTTTTGCCCCTGTTTGGAATGAAGTAAAAGTCATTTCTAATTACACAGGACAGAAACTATGTCTCCCCCAGTGAAATTTCAACCAATTATCATGCTAGTAAAAAGGACCCTTATTTCAAAACTACAATATCTGAGAAAATTTCCTTGCAATGTTTTACCAAACTAAATGCGACCAATCAAAATTTCAGCAGAATCAAGCCAACAGATGGCAGCACAAGACAGCAACATTATGTTGAGAGATTCAAAGATGACTCAAGAACAGTACAACAAATGTAATCTAATGGCTAAAACCATGGTACCAATTTTTACCTATACTGGCATTTGGTTGGAAGTGGAATCGTTTTGATTCATAAATGATGTATGAATATTGAAATACTGTAAGCAATTTTTTTCACTGTTTTGTTATGGTTCTGCACATTTGATAATCTAAATATTAAAAAAAACTAATCTTGGGGCAGAAACAGGGGCACTGAAGTAATTTTTGAGGGGGCTGATGCCAACCCTCAGGGACGTTTCTATCTTTACATAAGCAGTCTCATCAATTTCATACCTGACGTTGGATATAAATATGTTAATTAACAATAAACGGAGAGACTGGGCAGGGAGTCGAACTATAGAAGAAGAAAAAAACATATACCTGATTGTTCGGACTTTGTTTGAACTTCAGGAGGTGCAGCTTTGGTTAAGAACTCCACAACATCAGTGGAGAGAATTTTGCCATTTGTCAAATACAAGTCTATCCAAACCTTATACCTAGAAAGAGATTAAAAAGAAACATGCTGCATAAAAACCAATTATCTAATGTTGATTCTAGAACAATAAAGACTTAGATATCTACGGAAGCTATAGTATCATCGTGCAATCATTTACAATGGCTGCTGAGAATTTTTTAAACATGTTTGTGTTCAATAGCATCAGCACTGAAAGTTACAGGTTTTTTCAAACTGAGAAGACTGGAACTTTCAACATTTATTTGCCATACTTACAAAAGTTTTTAATTATTAAATCACCATGAAGCTGCAGGATAAACATACACATTTTTGCATACTAGTTTTCTCCTTAAGTGTTGCATGTGTGCTACCTTATACAAATTATTGAAGAAACATGGATGAATTATTAAAAAATAATTTGATTGCTGGAAATAATGTACTCTGTAACAATGAAATTGATTTGGCTAAAAGCAGAGAATGGGTTAGTCAAAAATTAGAATGTGCATGCTGTATAGCAATAATAAATATAAACCACTGAAAATGTGCATATTATATCTTCATCACTTTTTACTAATAACTAAACTATAACAAATTATCAAAACTACAGTAATAAAATAAGCACAGATTAAAGAGAACAAGAGATGTCTACCTAGATGGGTATGAAAGAGAACAAGCTTTGTAAAGCCAAGTAATCAAAGCATCTATCTATCTTGGTAGTTATACTAACACAGCTGATCCCCATTAGTAATGTAGATGACACCTACCCAAGGAAAATGCCTGAGCAATCAAAGGAACTACACCCTCGAAGAACTGTATGATTTGACACAAACTTTAATTCTATCTACTATTTAAGAACTGTAATATCAGCCATGGAGTCCCCAAACATGAAACACAATTGGCCAACAACTTGCAGAGACTAAGCTACAAACACATCATTCTTGATGCCATTTGCAAAGTACAGTGGAACCACATTATACCTCCACATTTTTGTTCACTGTGCTAACAAGGTGTGTATAAGAAAAAGGAATGTATAAGGAAGAAATAAAACAAACAAACATATGTGCTTATGTATCGGATCTCTAATTTCGAGTATGCAGTCATTGAGTAAAGTTTGTGATGAAAATTCATAAAACAATGTGGTGTTTTACATTTTCCTATAACATCAGTACTCTTTTTTTTTTTTTTTTTTTATCAGCGCCACACACGTAAACGTTTACACAGTGAACTGTTGTTATTCTATTTTTCATCTATTTGCAGCATTTCTTATTTTTGTTTGAAACTGAATTCCTGGGGTAATGGTTCTAAAAAATAAACCAGATTCATCCATATTTTAATTATTAGCCAAATATGATTCCTAACAATTTTTTCCCCTCATCCACTAAACTTTCAGAAGTTTTGGCTATTTCACTGTGCCATAATCTCAATGACAATCCATGCCAATTTTTGAATCTTTGAAGCCAAACATTACTGTATATTGTATGGAAGAAATATTCTTCTCATAATATGTGGAAAATACATCACTATAATTAACACAGCAATCAGACATCTCTGAATTGCCTGTATTTACTGTTTCTCAAGTACCATCAATCACATCAGAAAACTTGAAAATTCCATCGCCCTGGATCAGAATCAAGCCCACATCTTCCGATTTCCGTTCGAGCATGCTGTCTTGCTTGAATGGAAATCGGAAGATGTGGGTTTGATTCCTGCTCCAGGGTGATGAAATTTTCAAGTTTTCTGATGTGATTGATGGTACTTGAGAAACAGTAAATACAAGCAATTCAGAGATGTCTGATTGCTATGTTAATTATAGAAACATTACGGTGTAACTAAATTCTTGAATTTAGTTTTCTTTCCCAAATTATATCACTTTTTAAAGAATAACTTCATTAGTAATAACTCCATGATAAGCCAATATGTAGAACAAGAGCTATCTTTAAATTCCGCGCTTCCCACTTAAATTTTTTTTAACGTGTCTCCTGCTGTTCTTCTATTATAATTGGCTTGTCGAAAAGGTTGGAAAAGTGATTTGCTAATACCCGATGGATAGATCTACGAATTCTCACATCAAAATTTCCTCATGAACATCCAACAATGTTTTATCCATTCCAGACAACAAGCAGTCCCTGTGAGAAACAGTGACAACTGAAGGCTTTGGATAAGAAGAGGTTTGAGAATACAAAATGTGAGACAGGAAATGTCATTTTCTGAGGAAGTGGGGGCTTGTACTGAAACATAAGACCAAGGATTTAAGCTATTGTCATTTGGTCAAATCATAAAGGGAATCATTTGAGCTGTGTAATTAGTCCCTATCTCTCCATTTAGCAAATTTCGATAGCCTTTAGAATTGGAAACAAAGGCTTGGAAGGGACTCTCAAACACATGCACACATACCAGTCATCTCACTAAATCACAAAAGAGTCTGCATTTGGTTTTTGGAAACTGACCACACTTCACTAAAGGCATTTTTTTCCAGAGGGGGCGGGGGGGGAGCTATTATCTCACCCTTTTGACAAAACTTTTTTTTTGAGGAGCTCCCATCCATCATAGTTTTGGTGCACACACTTAAGAAGATAAGATGGGCAATTTGGAGTGTCTTCTGCAAATGAATATTTGGAAATTATGGCACAGATTTTGAGAGGCAGTTCAACTGGGTATTTGGTGGCATGTGGTGTTTCTCCAGTGAGAAAAATCAAAATGTTGCTAAAATGTCATGGCAGTCAGCAAGGTGGTGGTTTAAAAGGAGAAATTTCTATTCAGTAGAATGGGATAAGATTTGTGTGTGTGTGTGTGTGTGTGTGTGTGTGTGTGTGTGTGTGTGTAACCCATGGGTGGAAGGTGGGGGTGGCAGTTTAATGAGGCTTGACTGTACTTTCTACCATTACTGAGGCTAACTGAATGGTATCTGACTGGAAAGAACAGCTTCATTGACAAATGGTGTTTCTAAATGGGTGCACGTGGTTATTTACATTTGACCGTAAAGAGATTATGTTGTCATAAGGATGGTTCTCCTGAATTTTGAATTGTCATACAGTTAGTGATGCTTAGGGCTTGAAAAATATCTGAAAAGTTACATGCCCAGCTAGGTATGTGCAAAAATTATTTACCCAGGAAAATTTATCTTTTAAAATAACAAATCAGAACCCTCATTTTTTTAAGTAAAAAAATATGACAAACTTTTTTACATGTTTTGCATTTTCGGTTCAAGGGTCTGCATTCAAAATGTTCAATACACAAAAGCATGTATCACAAGTTTTAAGGTGATGCTGAAAATTGGGACGAAATCGGTACTTGAGAAATTCAGTGATTCTGCCATATTCTTTTTATTGAAATTTTCGCCCTTTGTCACTAAACACCGGAGGCTAGTTCTATCGGAGGCATGCATCCTGTTGCTGACTATAACAACATTTAGAGCAAAATTACATATGGTTCCATTATATCTGAACCTAAAGCATCATATAATTAAAGAAGTGATATTCTTCTGTCTTTGACACTCCATAAAAATAATGCAAGTCCTGGTGATTACCAGTGAAGTGAAACATGACATGCGATGATTGTCTTTTTTCTTGTAGTAGGAAATTCTATTTCAGAAGCTTTCAGTTTAGTTGGTCCGGGCAACTAGATTGCTTTTACACCTGCCCGGGCACATGTGGTATTTTTCCAAGCCTTGGATGCAGATGTCATCTTATGGGTTACTTTTAGAAGGTGTTACACAAATAAAATTATCAATGCATTAGTAGGTCCACTGGTACATGAATGATTTCATTAAATAAATATGTGGAAAATCAAGCATCCGAAAATTTCGTTAAAGAGAAAAAAACATACAAAGGATTGGTTCACATTTATGATTATCACTCCTCTTGGCTTACTTTCTGTAGATTCATCAGTGTGTGGTAATATCTGGTTTCTCAGGGCACAATGAAACAGTTATCCAATGGAAAAAAATCATGCAATGACCAAAAATGCAATTGCTTTCATTCCAGTCTCAACACTTCACATAGTCAATAATGGAATGAACTGTATTTTTAAAAACCTTATCTTAATGAATTATAATCTTTCAGGTGTTGATACTATAGATAGGCATGGAATCTAAGATCATTACAATTTCACGACAGTGTTTAGGCATTTATTACATTATTGGAATGACAATAATAATACATTTTTCTTGGTAATGAACTTTATCCCATCCTGTCAATTGCAAGATTTTCTGCCCCACATACTTCTTCCACGCCTTTAATCTGCCTTGTTCCATTACCACCACTAGGTCTGCAGGCCAGAATCACAGAATTTAACACTTTTTCTTCCACTGAAAAAGCACCCAGCTCAGTTCTAATGTCACCCAACTACTCCTGGGTTAAGCAATTTCAATGACGAGTAGTCTAGTTCAATGTAAGATTGTTTTTGTGAAAATATAGCACCTTTTCTGCCGGTGATAGGATTTGAAACCACATCTTCTTTCTCTGAAGTCAGATATTTCACTGCTTGAACTACACTGACGAAGACTTACTGCTGTAACTTGCCTTTTGGCATGTGTGTCCCTCTCAGATAGGTATGTCACATACACTCATCGTCAAAAAAATAGTTGCACCCAGAAGGAAGCAACTGATAGGAATGAAACTTGATGAGTAGGTTTGACATTGTGAGACATGCAAATGATTCAAGTACCATGCTCGGCCGCACATGTGACACAAGCAAGGAGGTGTCATAGCGCTGTGCCTGACTGGCTATATAAGGTCATTCCATTGCACGTGCTTGCCATTCTGACTTGTGCTGTTGTGTTGGTTGCATCCTTTGCAAGTCAAGTATGCCTCAGAGAAAAGTTCGAAGGGGCCCCATCGTCGGGCTACGGGAAGCGGGATGGTCTTATTGCCATATTACGCACCAACTGGTCATACAGATATCACCATTGCATGCTGTTGGCGACAGTGGATAGATCAAAGCACGCAGCAGCAACAGGAAGGGTGTAGGTGACCTAGATAAACAACGGAGAGAGAGGACCGACAGATTGTCCAACATGCGCAGTGACCCAACAGCCACGATTTCGGATATTCAGCGAGCAGTGGTGCCCTCCATGCATCGTCCAATTAGTGCCAGCACCATTGGCAGACTGCTGCACGATGTAGGACTACATGCAGGTAGACCGCTACGACGACTGCCCTTAACACCAGTGCATCGTCACCAAAGACTGTCGTGGAGCCACACAGAATGGCAGCGAGTGATCTTCAGTGAAGAGTCCTGCTTTTGTCTTGGAAGAGACAACCACCAAACCTGTGTGTGGAGGCATCATGGTCAGCGCCAAGATGAATGGTTTGTTGTCAAGCATCGCACGTCCAGAAGGCCTGGTGTCATGGTGTGGCGTGCAATTGCCTACGATGCCATATCAACTTTGGTGTTCATTACAGGCACGTTGACAGCCCAACATTACGTTAATGAGGTCCTGCAACCAGTGGCCCTACCTTTCCTGAATTCTGAATGCTCACTCCAGTGTAATTTTCCAACTGGACAATGCTCATCCACAAACTGCTGCTGTCTCAAGAGCTTGCCTTCAAGGAACTGACACTCTGCCTTGGTCAGCCACATCGCCAGACCTATCGCTGTTTCAAAATGTGTGGGATGTTATTGGACGCACTATCCACACTCCACCCCTACCACACAATCTGCAGGAACTGCATGAGATGGCTTATCGCAGGACACCATTAGGAACCAGAACAACTCCATGCTGAGACGTCTGGCATGCTGTGTGAGCAAACATGGCGACCCGACGCCACACTGAGAGACACTACTTATTGGCGTGTAGCTCAATAAATATTGCCCATATCAGGCTCAATGTTTAATCATTTATTGTTCCTGGTAACCTTTACCTTCCTCCCAAATAGTGTTGCAATCCCACACATCCTTCTGGGTGCAACTTTTTTTTTTTATTATGAGTGTATACCCTACCTTCTTGAGAATGGTGGTGGCCAGAAATTGCAGGTTTAGGGCCCACCGCAAACCATGCTTGAAGGAGATCACTACAGAAGAAGGAATTCTCATTAATTCCAGACCAAGTGTGGAAAAAGTATCACACATTTTACTCAAACCTCATGGCCAGGAGATTCATTTTATGCCCGGGTGCCAATATAACATAAAAGCCCAAATTTGCCAGTAATGGGATTCAAACAAATATTTTCCTTTACTGGAGTTGGATATTCTACCACTTGAACTACACCGATGAAGGCTTGTTGCTGCAACTTGATGTTTTGACACACGCATCACAACTCGTTAATAAAAAAAAATACAGTATACTGCAGGCCTTGATTTTGTTTTATTTTTTACTAGCAAAAGTTAATTAACATTATACAACAGAAACTTCAACATGTCCCCCTCCATTAGTCAATCAGGGAAATTTTGATTTCACCCCTGTAACTGTCACATTGTAATGCTGAAAAGATTACAAATATTTAGATATAACTCACCTTTTCATGACCTGACAGATTAATTCTAACAATTTAATTTGAGTGCATTTGAACTCGAATTTTTTTATTTAACTTTATTTACATTTATTAACATTTTCTTTTTATTTAACTTTATTTACAAAATTCAAGAACACTATTCAAAATCTTAAGTTATTTTCCGTACAGTTTACGATCTGGGTTTCGGGTTTTTTCATCATACCACTTTAAAACAGCAGGCCTGGGGTCAAACTTGTCCTTGGATGGACCTTCAACCTCAATACTCATGAGAGCATTCCATGTTTGTGAGTTTAAACTGCCCTTCCAATCACCCTGGATTCTCTTCATGAAACTGAATCCAACCCCACATGCAGAAGTAAATACTGGATATTTTTGCTAGTGACAAAATGTTTTTCTAATGTTTGTACTTTTCAAGAAACATTAGTTTCCAGAAATCAGTTGTTCCTTTTTGTGTGTGTCTAAAATATCCCACACTTACAATGCAGTGGCACTTTACAATTCACACTAAAACATTCAAAATTTTTGCTAGAATCACTTTTTATCACTAGCAAAATGCCTTTGCTCGCTAGCAATTTGCTGCTAACTATGGGTTGAAATCGAGCCCTAGTATACTGTAATCAGGGTTATCATTTATGGACACCCTGTATATTGTATGTGTTGGAAAATAGAGAACAGTAATTAGTCACAAAGTAAGCTCAAGACTTTGGCTCTCACTTCTCAGCTGACTGATGCTCTGCACTAAAGTAAGGGACGCAGCATTCAAAGAATACACTGTTTCTTATTTAGAATCGAGAAAATCGCTTTGGCCATATTGCTCACCTTCTTAAATACCATATATTAACCCAGCAAAAACATAAGTGTTGGGAAACTGCTGGCCACCAGCTGGCAGTGACGGGTCACTGCTGGCTGAAATCTGCCACTCACGGAACGGTAGCGGTCTGTTGGTGGCAGCCATTGATGACCCTGCAGCATCGCCATGAATAGCGGCCCTCCAAGCAAGTGCCACTAATGGCCCACAGCTGGCAACCGATGCAATCTTAACACGAGGTGGAAGCAAGGGGCATACACAGAAGCAGCGCGTGCTGTGTCTCTCGTGGTACCAGTTAGTTGAAGACAATGCTATTGTCATTGTGCTATTTTAGTGGATGTTAAGAAAAAAAAAAAGCCATATGTAGAGAGGCGAATTGATTTCCTATAATGAAATGCCACGTCGACAAAGATATGAAATACACCCACCCCATTCCATAAATAACAAGAAATAATTTCTGTGTAATCTTTTGTTTTAACATACACTAAACCGCTTGAAAACAAAGTCCTGGAAAAACGTTGGAAAAAGAAAAAGAATTATACGCGTACAAAATTTATCAATTATTTGAAAAAAAAAAAAGCAACGCTATGTGGATATCATGTACTATATGGATTGAATACACAAGACTGGAGGAATTCGCTTCTAAAAATAACGAGAAGTAAAATAAAATATCTTTCCTCTTTAAAACAAATGTAGCTTCAGACAGTGAAAAGGAAAGATACAACGTTAAAAATGTAACAGAATGTGACAGGAACAGGTAAATATATTAATTCAACAATCGCCTATCAAGATGGCAACTACAGCACGAAACTTTGGAAAGCACCTTTAAGTTGGTACATTCATTGAAAATGAGTGAAGTTCCCTTAACGTAAAAAAAAACCAAAAAAAAAAACAATTGTTATGTTGAAAAAATAAATTTATGAATTATATGAAACTTACATTTATGAAAAATACCTCGCAATATTGTAAAATTAAAAAGTGAACCATTCGTTACACATTCCACAGGAAAGAAGCTCAGCTTTAAGCAAGTGCTCATGTGTGGCAAATTAGTCCAGTTGCTAGAGTGCCTACTTCCCACGCAGACAGTCCTTGGTTCATTTCCAGCTAGATCCATACGGGCGATTTTCAGGACCTGTTGAGAAAATTTCCTCAGTGCAGTGCTTAATGCAGAAGTTTGGTAAGACGAAAAAAAAAGTAGTTGTAGCTTTGGGAAACTGCGGTCATCCTTTATTTTATTATGGCTACTACTGGGAAATAGGTGGACAAGATTCGACAAGTCATCAGTTACGTCACGTGACTGCTGGCTGCCACTGCTGGGGAAACTAGCGGACCATATTAAGCTAGCCATCATTTATGGCACGTGCTTGAAGGGCCACTTGTGGCAGCTACTGCTTGTGATCAATAACTAATGGCCCTGTTCTGGCATATGACAACTGATAAGGGTGCCACTGTTGGCCCGCTGCAAATAGTGCTGGGCCAGCAAGACTGTTTTTGCTGGGAGCTACCAAATAACGAAAACTAACATGAAAGAAATGGTATAATACTCTTACCTTCGACCGGGTTTTAGATTTTCCAAAGTAATTTTATTGTTTTTAGGAACTTTAAACACTTGCATCTGTTCTGCATCAGCATCTGTTTTATATGTTGCTCTCACGACATGCACGTACTTTGGCTGTGGCTGAGGAATACCTTCTAGTGTGATTTCTGATACGTATGGACCAATCTTTTCTTTCCTAAGTTTCACATGGAAATCATATTCATCTAGAAAATTTAAAAGTAGCTCCATTAAAAACAACAAAATTTGGCATAAAATGGAAGCAAAAGCATTTTTTTTTAATTTCATTTAAGAGTTATACGTTACTTATAGTATGTATGAACCCTAAAGTCGACCCCTCTCATTTTTGACTAAAATGACAATATTTACAAGTTAAACCAATTAAAATTACTGACAAGTCTTCAATAGTTTAAAATGGAAGGTTTGAAACACTTTGAGAAAAAAAACCCCAAAAAACTACTATACCAAATTGAACAATAAAGAACTTTAAAAATACAACTAAGGGAAAGGGCGAATTCAAACCTGATTCTGCTCTACAAGAGCTTTCGGTGACACAAGTCACCATTTTTAAGCAGCAACAGTTTCATACGCTTTTTCAATCATAAAATTCCAGGACTTTTGGATTTTTTTCCCAGGACATACGATCCAAACGCTCATATTTAAAATATATCTTAAATAGTATGCACTATTTAAGAAGGAGTTGTCTGCAGCCTTTGTATGTCTCTTTTAGTTAAGGTCCACGTCTCTGCACCATACGTAAGCACTGGAAGGATGCATTGATCAAACACTTTTCTTTTAAGACATAATGGCATATTGCTCTTGAAAATTATGCTGTTTCTTCCAAAGCTCTCCAGGCAAGTTTTGTACGCCGATTAATTTCTTCATCAATGTGACCCTCACTTGATATCTGCTGTCCAAGATAAACGTACGTGTCTGTTATCTCCAGCTTTTCTCCATCAATCGATAAATCTTCATTTCTTGTAAAAGCATTGAACATCACTTTTGTCTTCTGAAAGTTCATTTTTAATCCCACTTCTTTACTCTTGTCAGCAAGTTCCTGGATCATACTCTGCAGCTCTGATGGGCTAGTTGCAAAAATGACTATGTCATCAGCAAAACGAAGGTGGGTTAGATAATCTCCATTAATCTTTATCCCCTTGTTTTCCCAGCTCAGTGACTGAAAAACACCCTCCAATGTGGCATTAAAGAGCTTCGGAGATATGGTGTCACCTTGTCTCACTCCCTTTCCAATTTTTATGTGTGTTGTATTTTCAAACAGCCTAATCTTTGCACTTGCATTTTCATAGATGTTATTAATAATATTAATGTATGCATCTTCAATACCGCAGGTTTTCAGAGCCATTGTAACTGCTGATGGTTTCACCGAATCAAAGGCTTTTTCATAATCGATAAAAGCCATGCACAATGGAAGTTCATATTCCTCGCTCTTTCAGTTAGTTCTCTCAGCACATGGATATGATCTATTGTGCTGTAGCCACTCCTGAATCCAGCTTGTTCTCTCGGTTGAGCCATGTCCAGTGTTACCTTCAAGCGGTGTGAAAGAACTTTAGTGAAGATTTTATAAACTACTGATAGGAGGCTGATAGGTCTGTAGTTTCCGAGATCCTCAATGTCACCTTTCTTATGTAGCAGGATCATTGTAGCGGTGTGCCAATCCTCAGGAATCTTTCCTTCATTAAGGCATCGAGTGAAAATTTGGGCGAGTACTGTTTCGATTTCTCCACTTGCTTCTTGTATGATGTCTACAGTAATTCCATCTTCTCCTGGAGCTTTTCCCCGCTTCATGTTTTTGATTGCATGTGCAACTTCTGCTGGAAGGACTGGAGGAACTCTGGTACTGGTATCTTTCATGATGTCTGGAGTGCATGTATCATCTCTTTCATATAATTTGGAGTAGAAATCTTTCACTCTTGTCAAAATTTCGCCTCTATTTCTTGTTACAGAACCATCTTCTTTTCTCAGTGCCATAATCTGTTTTCTTCCCTTACTGAGATGTCCCTTTGCTATCTTTAGGCTTTGGTTGTTTTCAATTGCTTTCCTCACTAGTTCACAGTTGAATTTTCTTACGTCTTCAGTGATACTTTTTCGTACTGTCTTGCATAGCTCTATATATTCCACTTTGGAAGTCACATCTTCTTTAGTTGTCCTCATCTCTCTTCTTTTTTGCATCAACATTTTCGTTTTTCCTGATAATTTATTTACATGCAACTTGTTCTTAGACCCAGCTAATTTTGTTGCTGTTTCCATAAGAGCTTTGGTTACTTTTCTGTTAACTTCAGAGATGTCCACTTCTTCCGATGTTAGGCCTTCTAAAGCAGAGAACCTTGGGGAGACCTTCGTCCAGCAGTGGATTGATAATGGTTGACAATGATGATGATGATGATTTAAGAAGGAGGTATTCTCAAAAAGATTTTGGAGATGAGCGGTATCGGTCCACGGAGGAATTTTTCAATTGAGTTTCGAGCTTAAATTTTATTGCAAATACATCAGAAGCAAAAATAAACCCTTACACCCCCTGGTGGCCAAAATATTTTCCTTCAAGAGCTGTATCCAAAGCAGGAAGAATGTTTCAAATCGAACTTTTAGAAGCGGAGATATTGGGAAAATTTCTATTTACCGTTACACTCCCTAGCAGAAAATTATTAGTCCTGTAGCTATTGCTGTAAACGGAAATGTGAAGTTACGCCCTCTAGTGGCGCACTTGGGCGTTAAGAAATATTTGAAATTATATGAGAAACAGTTTGCACCGAAAATGTTCTCAAACAAAGAAATGATTTTTCAAATCGTACTCCTAGAAACAGAGATATGGATAAAAATAAGCTATACGTGTACGACCCCTGGTGGAAAAATTATGCACTATTTAAGCAGGAGGTATTCTCAAAAATGTTTTGGAGGTGAGCCTTATCGGCCCACAGAGGAATTTTTTCAATCGAGTTTCGAGCTCAGATTTTATTGCAAATACATCAGAAGCAAAAATAAACACTTACGCCGCTGGCGGTCAAACCATTTTTTACCAAAAATGAGAAATTATATGCAAAACATTTCTCTTTAAGAGCTGTGTCCAACGCAGGAAGAATTTGTCAAATCTGACTGTTAGAAGTAGAGATATTGGGAAAATCGTGATTTACCGTCATGCCCCCTAGCGGGAAATTTATGCATTATTTGAAAAAGGGACTGTAACTAAAATAGTCTTCGATATAAAAATGTCATCGAAAGGTAAAATATTTTTTTCAATTGGATATTTAGAAGCAAATGTATGAAATAAAATGCATTTTAAATTCGATACGATCTTCATTTGTGCCCCCTAGCGGCGAAGTTGTGCATCTGAAAAAAAAACCGGAACAAATGGATCATCATTCTCACAATTTTAAGCTTTAAAATACAAAATGAATTTTACAATTCGAACTAATAATTGCAGAGATATGGTCTTCCCGGTCCGACAGACAAAGTGATAACATAAGCATGACGCCAAAAGATGCTAATAATGCAGCTTCAGTTTTCCCAACAGCCCCCCTTCCCGCATTAAGTTATGTCAGTAGAAAAATCTTCAACTACAAAACATCGCGCAGGGGCCGAAAGGCCGGAATGGATAAAATTCCAGGACATGTAACAGAATTTTAGGACATTTCCAGGACTTTTCCAGAATTTCCAGGACACGTACGAAATGCTAGATTGTAAAAACTGCACTGTCTCATCTTTGAAGTGACCTCTTTTTCATTAAGTGAAGAAGGGCGTGGTCTACATCTCTATTATTACCCATGTTTCATATGTGTCAGTAGGAGTCAGAAAGTAATGTGCTGCTGACATGTTCAAATTCGTATCATAGAGCTGTTTTTTTTTATTTCAAAGTGTTTTAAGCCTTTCCTTTTAAGCTATTAAAGACTTATGGTTTGACAGTATTTTTAATTGGTTTAACTTGTAAATATTGTTATTTTTGTCTTAAATGTAAAGTTAAAAATTTGCTGGAGAAGTGGGTCAGCTTCATACATACCATATGTTCATATGTGACAGGTAAGGTATAACCTTTGGTGTAACTCTTTAATAATGTAAAATTGTACATTATTGATGAAAATTCAAATTATTTGTATAATTGCTTATCTCTTATATTTTTATTTTACTATTATGACAAATGTGAACATTCTCTTTTAGTATATATTCATAGTAAATCATACTTGTTAACTTACCAAACTAGAACTGAATGTGTACATTAATGTCACAAACAAAAGGGCTATACAACAGTTCTTACTTCTTCACTTTACTCAGTTATCAAAAACAAATCCAGCAAAACTCATTGAGAATACCTTTTTAAAACACTCCATAATATCTGAGTTAATCTTTTAGTCCAATTATTTGGGAACAAATGGATCGAAAAACAGTCCTTCACTTCCCAATACATAATAAAAGGCTGCTTTCTGAGGATGTCTTGTTTTTGAGTTATGATAAGCTTTGAAATTCCAATTCTAGCAATGTGTTAAGACTTTTTCACTTTTGTTTTCATTTCATAAAATTTGAGTGTAGATTTACATGAGTACTCAATTGAATAATTGAAAAAAAAAAAACTGTAAGAGGTTCAAAATTTAATCCAAATTTCAAGTTGGAACATAAACACAGGATATCCAACCTCATGTAAGACTTAAATGCATGATGCATTTAAAGACTGCTCAGGTGAAATTATCAAACAAAAGTAACAGCAAGCACCCATAAGGATAATCTCTGTCATACAGTGAGGAAGTTATGCTTATTCCATGAGAATAAACATAAGGAATGTTCTTCACATCATGTTTTTGTTACCTCAGCACAGATACGTGAGACACCTTCAAATAGTGGAATATATATTGTGTGTGTGTGTGTGTGTGTGTTAACACAAATTGTGTAGTATATTGTGATACTTAAGAGTTTCCTGAATGTTCAGAACATTTTGCATGAAAGTTTTCTTTTTTTCCACTGACAAAAAAGTTATAACAGAGAGTCCTGTGATCCATTAGATACTCAAATTTCTTTTGATCTAATAAAGATATTGCAATGCAACAAAAAGCAATAGAAGCTACTAGATATTGCAGTAGTTACATTCCTCCTCATATTTGTAGCAGTGGGGTAGATAAAAGAAAATGAAAATATCCATTAATTTTTTTCTCAATGTAAAAGTTATATCATATGTGAAAGCCTTTATTACAAAGGGATAACTATCAAAAACCCAAACTGAATTTCACTGAAATGATGAGGTTTCAAAGCTAGAGCTTCCTCTGCCCTCAAAATTAAACAGTAACCCCTGGAAGAAACATAGTGCATTAAAGAAGAAACTTATTATAAATGTAAAAAAAGCACAAAACACAAAGCAGTGACCTGAGTATATAGAAGAAAAGTTGTGGTTTCAGCAAGATGGTACACTGCCCCATAACTATAACCCACTACAAGAATATTTGTGTGTGGATGCTCAATATACTAATTGATGGATTTATACCCATGTGCCAATAAAGTGTGGCCTCTGAAATCTCCAGATCTGACACCATTAGACTATTTTCTGTGGGGTCATTCAAATACTCTTTTTATTCTAATGAACTGAGAAACTGTAACAAAGAATATATTCAAAATGTCACAGATCATCCTCAGAAATCTATATTCAGATATAGATATTCAAGCTATGTCTGCAGAACAATGGTAGTTACTCTGAACATCTAATTTGATGTGGCTTGTACAAAATTCTAGCGGATAATGCTTACCTTGGCATTCCTTTCTAGCGATAGGAACATTTCACGCACGTGTTTTCCGGTCTTTGTTGATGTTATTGTCCTAAAGTCCGTTGTATGCGATGACTGGCTTTACTTCTCACACTTTTCGCTGGGTATACTCATTGGATCTTTGCCTTAGGATTCAAACACATCAATTTTCACCGTTCTTTATACTCGAAATTTTCGCCTATCCTCTGGGCATCCTCAGTGTTCGTGGTTAACATCGCGCTAATGGAGTCCGATACTCCTTGTTGCCATTCGTCGGATATACTTTCCTGGATATATTTCGTTATCAAGCCCGGATGGCGCCATCTATGTTTCATTAAAACAACTTTTTTTTTTTTTTTTTTTTACCGGAAAACACGTGCGTGAAATGTTCCCATCGCTAGAAAGGAATGCTAAGGTAAGCATTATCCGCTAGAATTTTGTACAAGTTACTTTGAAATATCGCACGTAAAAGAGAATAGTAGAATGATTAGAGCTATATAATAGTCAGAATTAGAACTACTAATTGGAATTAATTTGATGTGGCTGCAGCTGTATTAATGGAATCTACAGAATGGTGACAATTTTGCTGATATGAGAATGACTGTGGGACACAAATTGTCTTCCTTACAACAGCTACGCAAATGTTTGCTCTATTATGAATGCACACAAGTTACACAGGTGCTGTAAAACACTTATCACATTAATCTTTCCCTCCAAGATTTCCAGGATAGACATACATTATGACCACCTACAGCCTACAGAAATGAGTGCACCTGGAGACTGAACGGTGGCGCAGGTGAAGTTCACAGAGCAGTATATATACAACCCGGGGACCGGCTTTCGGTTAGTAGAGCATTCAGAGTCGGAATGGGAACAGCTGCCAATTTATAGGAGTTTGATAAAGGACAAATTGCGATGGCATGGCGCATCGGAACTATGATCTTGGAAACGGCGGGGCTTGTATGTTGTTCACATGCCACTGTAGTGAGTACGTATCAAAAGTGGTGCAAGTATGGCCAAACGATTAATTGTCGTTCAGCTGTGTGTTGTCCGCAGCTAATTGACGCCAGAGAGGAGTGGAGACTGTTGCACATTGTTCACAGTGCAACAAATCACCCACAGCTAAAACAGTGGTGATCAGGGCAATGTGTCATAGCACACAGTTCATCGCAGCTTTTTGCGCATGGGCCTGCGTGGCCAGATCCCCACGCTCACTGCACGTCCTCGCTAACAATGCATGAAATGGGCCCAAGATCACCGAGATTGGACCGTGGATGATTGGAAGAAAGTGGCCTGGTCTGACGAATCAAGATTTCTGGGGCGTCACGTAGACGGCCGAGCATGGATATGCCGATTACCAACAGGAGGCTATGGCATCTGGATGCACTATTGGGTGGAAACAGGCCAGCGGCAGTAGTGTTATTCTGTGGGCAATGTTTTCTTGGGACACTTTAGGCCCCATTATCCCAATAGTACAATCCCTGACAGCTGTCAGGTATCTGAACATCATTGCAGACCAAGTTCACCCATTCATGGCAACTGTGTTCCCTGCTGGTGATGGCCATTACCAACAGGATAATAAACCATGCCACACTGCCAGAATCGTCAAGGAGCGGTTCGACTTGGAAAAGTGGGTTCGGGCTAAATCACCACACCCCGAAATGTATGGGAACTGAAGGACCTGCTGTTGACATTATCGTACCAGGATACCTATCGTGACCTCATCAAATCGTTGCCTCGCCAAGTGGCTGCAGTTTTGTGGGCTAAAGGGGGTCCTACAGCTTATTAGGTAGGTGATCACAATGTAACGACTCATCGGTGTATAAGAGGGCTAAAAATTATTTTAGAGTAAATTCCAATCATTCACCTGCACTTTGTAATCTTACCCTTGAAAGTTGAAAAGGAGGATGACTTCACAGGAAAATTTATGAAATGTAGTTGAATAACTGGAATTTGTTTTAAATGAATCTTTAACCCCTCTCTGATGTTTAACCCAGAAATCTTGCACAGGAAAATAAATGTGTTGAGAGCTGATAAGAACCTTTCATAGCATTTGAACAGCATTAACATAGCATTTGAACATGTTTTTAACAAGATATCTTTAAATATGACTGTCAAGGATTGTTTTTTGTGCACATAGATATGGTACATTAGCTAGGGTTCATACAGATTTTTGGAAGTTTATTTAAGGAGCATTCTAGGAATCCAAAACCAATCAATGATGACATCAGTACATTTTACAAAAATTTTGGTTCAATTTCTCTGAAAATGCATGGTTTCTCATTGCTTAAGCACTTCTTGCTGTATCAACAGACAAAAAATAGTGCACGTTTTTCCTTTTGTTTACAACAAATTTAAAGTTCAGAATTGGAACTTCAACTCTCAGTCACTGTCCTTCATTCCCCTTGCACAGTGAGCATGCAGTAGCATTTTTGAACAGAATTTGGCTTTAAATAAAAGAAAACATTTTTGCTCTGCCTCTTGATATAGCAAAAGTGACGTGACTAAGAAAAGTGACACATGTTCTAAGCAAAATTAAATATCACAAATCGGTAGTGCTGCATTTACTCTGCCATGAAAACAATTTTACAGGTCATGGAAGTGGCTCAGATTCCATCACAGCCAGAAAATGTACCAATTTTAAAATTTAATTTCGCTTTAAAAATGGGAAGGGGGCAAAAATGCTTGCTCTACTGATTGGATTTGAAGAACAGACCATTAGAAATAAAAAAATGTATTGCATTAGAAAAGATTCTTAAAAAATGCAAAGTTGCTCTTTTTCACTATTACCAAAAGTATTAAAAACAAGGAACAGGAAAATATGAAAACCAAGAACACAACACCAGTAAGAGAAAGGGGAAAATGGGGGGACAGCTTGGTTCAAAAATTCGAAAATCATGGAGCATTTTTATCCCTGCTAAAACAATAATTTCCAAACATTTTTGGGTAATATGAGAACATCAAAAAAAAAAAAAAAAATTAAAAACATCCAATAAGCCATCCCAAAATGTTTAACAAATGTTGAAAATAAACCTTACACATATGATGAATTACATTATTTCACTGAAATGGTTGCTTTCTGTAATGTATTCACTTTTCTGTCTTCCATAGTGACTAAGGAAGCACTTGGAGTGTCTGGGTCTTTCCGAAGCAATGCTGAGACACGTGATGGAAGTTTGTCCAGTCATGCCTGTTGCTCACATCATCAGCAGGAGAGGAACAAGTTCATATCACCTGCATATCTGCTACATTTTAGAAACCGAAATCCATAAAAAAAAATCAATCTATATGGTTGATGAAAATTTTAATCGATATATTCAATGAAATTACTTGTCACGCATATTGATTAAATGTACTGAACATATCGATTAAAAAACGATATGTTACCTTTGAAACAAGTATCAACTTTTAATTGATATGACTACAGAACACAGCAGATGTTTGGATTTATCGGCACGTTTACTTCGATTAAAATAGAATCTATACATAATTTCTCATTACGATCTATAAAGAGATAAAAATTTATTTTTATGGAGGTTTGCATCTCAAGGGAAGGATGCTCCACCCTTTGACCCTCAAATCCAATAGGATCGTATCCCATGGCGTCACAGAACAAACTAAAATGTTTTCAAAAACGAACCATTTTCATGCTAGGATTATCTTACGGAGAGATGGAAGATGAGACAGTCAAATGAAATAAATGAGTGACTGAGGGACACTAATTGGTAAATTATGCTCAACTAAAAACGAAGTGAATAAACACTTCGTACGAATCGCATCCAGTTCATTATAACTTTTAACAAAGGAAGTTAATTTCGTATTTTTTTTTCCATGCAGTCAACATTAGATTTATGCTTGGCGCTATATGATTAGTAATATCATTCCTTTCACCAGGCGAAACACTGAAATTACATCGACACGTAGAGCAAAAACGCATATTTTTCATTTTTTGAAGATTTTGTAATACACAGGAAACTCCGCATAATACGCATCACAGAAAGTTTTATAGTATCCCCCCCCTCTTTTATGTTGCTGCTCACAGAGAATTACTAATACTAAATTTATTGACACTTGAAAAAAATGCAAGTAAAACTGTAATAGTTTAAAGAGATACAATTTGCAGAGGAAAAATAGTACCACAACATATTAATTTGGTTGAATCAAGCCAAGATATTTTTATGCACGTTATCCAGAGACAAACAAAGCACGGTTGGAAAGCATACAAACTTACAAGCAAAATAAATCACTGCTGGAGAAGCACTGGCTCGAATGAACATTGGACTTACTTTTTTATTTTATTTTAACTTCCTCTTAGCATTCTTTTGTTAGATCAAATTTATTACCAGAGAAGAAGTTACGAAACCATGACCCAATGCATTTTCAATTTCACAAAACTGATAGCTTTTGCTTAATTTCATCATGTTGGGTACAGATTTAAAATCCGTTTGAATTTTTTTTCTACGATAACTACGTTTTTAGATCGCATTTCAAACTGGGAGTAGCAAAAACATCTGCTCTCAAAGTGCTTGTTCATGTGCTTGTTGCTCCAATGCAAGTTGCACCCCACTTTGGCCTCCTCAGAAGTTGCGATCCTGGGGACAAAGAACGCATTACCTGAAAAGGAGGGGGAGGGAACAGCGAGAGAGAGAACCAAGCCCAAGGTTAAACAAGCCCAGCTGGTTGTTATCCTTATCAGTTTACGTGGGGTACAAGTTTTAGTGTTTGAAACAACGCAAAACCTAACACGGGGGAAAACTGCTGCAAATGTTCCCACATAAACACATTACGAATAAGCTTATTATAATAACTGAAAAGTTGTTCGTAGCTTACATCGATCGGCGCTTTACTTTGAATGGATTAAGTTAAATAAAAAAATTTGAATAGCGGGTGCAAAATCATCAGAAAAAGGAAAATAAATCTCGGGGAAATCACCAAATCCGTAAAATTAACATTTTGCCCGTAAAACAAGTCACATTTCCGTAAATTTTACGGGAAAATCATAAAACCTGGCAGGTATGAACCTGGGAAAGGTGAAGTCAAAATAACTTTCAGTAAAAGAAGGGAAATCACAACTTTCGAATAAAAAAGAAAAATTCACCCCCCCCCCCACCCCACTAAAGGAGCAATGGAAAACATTGAAAAAGTCCAAAGTACAATAATTTCCTGGAGTCATAATTAAATTTAAGGACTTTTCCAGAAGTCTGAGAGAAAATAAAGTGGCCCATTTACGGAGTTCTTAAATTCCAGGAGGTGTACCAACTCTGCATGTGAATTTGATTGCACAGTTAAAAACTGAAAATGAATGTTTATCCATGGCCTGCTCATAGATATCAACAGGAAACAATGACAAATCAAGCAATCATGAGGTGATAACGTAGGTACCAATAGAGAAGAGTATCAGGTGAATACCTACAACAAAAGAAAATCTGTGTCACATACAAGAGGCTGTCCTCAACAGAGCAGAAATGACATATGATGTAAGTCATACTGTGGCATCTGCAACATGTCACACATCAGGAGTTTGTATAATTCATCATTTTTTAAGTTATTGTCTAAGTTATTTGTCTGCATCTTTTATTAAGCTTGAAGCAACTCTTTTGGCAAATAAATGAATGTATGCTGTCAAATCATCTTTTACTATGTCTCTAAAAACCTCCCCATTTGTTTTTATACCCTACACTTGCAGCCGGCATACTTTAATTGAAAGTGAGGTGTAGTCAGTAAGTGCCAAAAAGTTACCCACTCCTGTCACATAGTATTACAGTGGCTAACCATTGTTGAGGTTGTCCTCGTTATCTTGGAACCTCTATGCAACTTGTATGCCGGCAGCCTCCTACAATATCAGCTAGAAAATCAGTTGAATAGAGGTTCTCTCTCTACAATCAAAGTTTACTCTACATTTAAAGCTCTACCAATTTTTTCCCTCCTCTTACATTCCAAAGATACAACTGCTCCCTTGTGGCTGGAAATCCTATCACGTTCATTACACACGAACACTGCTAATCCGCCATTTCTAGAACCAAGTTCAAAGAAGAAAAGAGCAGAAATACACTGAAATTGGAAAAACTAAGGAATCCATTCAATTTTACAGAATGTGAAACGTTTATGAACCATGCAGGAAAAACTGGGATCAAACAAAAAATCTCAGTCATGTGGTCAATGGGAAAAAAGGAAACACAGCCGAAGCTTCAAAGAAATATGTCTGACTGTCCTCATACCTAAATATTGATATTTGCACACATGGTAATATTTAGAGATATAGCATACAATTTTCTCCAAGATGACTAAAAATTGCAACATTTGGAAATATGAGTGAAAAATTTATTTCTGGATAAGGACTGAGATTTTGAAACTAACTCTTAAAATCAGTTATGAAGAGTGGACATCTATAAAATACAAGTTGATTCAAACAAAATATTTATTTTAAAATGTCTGGAGAAATACACCTTTTTTATTTTAAAGTTGGATTCAAGTTTTATGTAGAAATAAAGAAGTGGAAGTAACAAACCTCTAGGTGGATCTGCAGTGCGCATTTCCTTGGGGCTAGTCGATACTAAGTGGGTTGGAATACCTTCCGATGTTATAAACTGCAAATCCATCATGTATGACAACCCAGGTTTCAAATCTCTAAGGATATATGAAGTCACATCCCTGTGAATCATAGGAGTCATCATCCATTCAGAGTCTTTTTCACTAGCAACTTTGTATTTGAGTTTATATCCATCAATAAATCTTTTTTCCTCGGCATCAAACATCCTCCATGAAACTTTAGCACTTGTTGGTTGAATCTCACTTATAGAAAGAGAGGGATCAATCATTTTCATGGGAGGATATGTTGTGGTTGATGTAGTTGTCATAGTTGTGGTGGTGGTGGTGGTGGTAGTGGTGGCGGCGGCAGTAGTTGTAGTAGTAGGAAGCATTGTTGTTTTCATATTGGTTGAAGTCACTGGCTCAGTAAAGGGGCTAATAGTTGATACTTCATTTGGCATCCCAGTGGTTGTTGGTACTGTGAAAATAAATCACATCAAATATGAGAATAATATTCATGCAACCTGCAAATGCAAATATCAATGCTGAGTTATCACTGAAAGGAACAATTATCTGTTCTATAATTGTTTTGCCTTAGACTGTTTAGATTACACCTTATATTAACATAATAATTAAAAATCAGCTTGACACTGTACAACCATGTATGGTGTCACTCACATACAACTGAAATGTGTTTGCTGTGAAACTACCAACTTAATCAAAGATGTTAGATTTCAAATTTTCCTGAAATATTCATGCGTTAGAAGTAGATAGGTTTGCCTCCTCGGGGCGCTCCGTGGGAACAATGACACAGAACAGCAACAAGAGCCTCTGTGAATTCTGGAGAGGTGCCAGCTAGTTCTGTGACATTGGCAAAAAGACCCCAACTCACTGGGTTTTGTTCCAGAATCCTTAGGTTGAATGACCAACTGGAACCGTCATCTGTGGGCTAATCCCCCACATTGATGTGCTTACATGATTAAAAAGACACAAGGAAATGCAAAAACTGACTCAAGTTTGGGATATGGTGGGCCTATCACACTTGAGAAAAGGATGGTCCACTATGGTATCGACCTGGAACTGGAAAAAGCCAAATCAGAAAGAGATCTCGGCTGAGTGAGTGTAAGATTGGGGTATGGAATACTAGAGGTATAAATGGCAAGATGAACATGGTGGTTGAAGAGATGAATAAGCACATATTGGATGTGCTGTGTGTAAGTGAAACCAAAAAGAAGGAAATTGGGATAGAAGAAGTGCATGGAACGGTGAGTGTGTGGTCTGGAGTATTGGATAATGTGAGAGGACAGGCTGATGTAGGTGTGATTATAAGTGAAAAGATGAAGAAGAACTTGATTCACTACAGTTGCATAAGTGAGAGAATTATTTGTATTCGTTTGAAAGTGAAACTTCAGATAATAGTAATTGTTGTAGTGTATGCTCCTTCTGACTCGGAATTTTCTGATAGGAAGGAAAATTCTGGAATGAGCTGAAAGCTGTTTTGAGCCAGTTTGGTGCTAAAAAGAAAGTTATCATAGCAGGGGATTTCCATGCTAGAGTAGGTGTGCAGAATGCAATTTCTGATAATGTTCTGGGTGAGTTTAATGATCCTTGTGTGAATGTTAATGGTGAAAGATTAATTGAACTCTGCACTGAGAATAGTTTGTGTGTATCTAATACGTTTTTCAACCACAAGTATATCCACAAATATATTTGGGAAAATCATACTCTTGATCAAAAGAGTGTGATAGAGTTTGTTTTCTACGATCAGCGTCTGAAACATTTAGTTGTTGACACTTGTGTGATGAGAGGTGCGGATGTTGGTTCTGATCATTACTTGGTAGTGTCACAAGTGAAATTGAGTGTTGGTTGGAGGAAAAGGAATAGGAAGAGGCCCAGGATGGAAAGAATAAAGGTTGAAAGGCTCCCTAAAATCATCAGTGTTATTCTGACGTACTCAGAGAATAACTCAAGGAGCTGAAGTCTTGTGAGAGGGATGTAGAAAAGAAGTGGAAATGTTTTAAGAACTGTGTTGTCACTGCTGCTGTAGAGATCTGTGGTATAGTGGCTCACCGAGGAATTTCTGTTGGGGGGAGGGGGCTAGATGCATATTTAGGTATGTGTGTATACGAACATAGTATATATGTATATATAGTATATCATCATCATCATTAACCATTATCAATCTACTGCTGGACGAATGTCTCTCCAAGCCTCTTCCACAACGGTCTGTCTTGTGCCAGTCTCCGCCATGTTACTCCCGCATACTTTTGAATTTCATCTACCCATCTCCCACGTGGTCTTCTTCTGGGTCTTTTCCTGTCCCTTGGAATCCAATCTAAAATTTCAACTGTCCAACGATGGTCTGTTCTTCTGGCAGTATGTCCAGCCAATTGCCATTTCAGGGATCTTACTCTGATCATGATGTCTTTCACTCTTGTGATTTTTCTGATCCAAGAGTTCCTCTTCTTATCTCTCCTGGTTACACCAAGCATGCACCTCTCTATGCTTCTTTGAGTTGTCTGCAGTCTTTGTATGTCTCTTTTAGTTAAGGTCCATGTCTCTGCACCATACATAAGCACTGGAAGGATGCATCGATCAAACACTTTTCTTTTAAGACATAATGGAATATTGCTCTTGAAAATTATGCTGTTTCTTCCAAAAGCTCTCCAGGCAAGTTTTATACACCGATTAATTTCTTCATCAATGTGACCCTCACTTGATATCTACTGTCCAAGATAAATGTACGCATCTGCTATCCCCAGCTTTTCTCCATCAATCGATAAATCTTCATTTCTTGTAAAAGCATTGTACATCACTTTTGTCTTCTGAAAGTTCATTTTTAATCCCACTTCTTTACTCTTGTCAGCAAGTTCCTGGATCATACTCTGCAGCTCTGATGGGGTAGTTGCAAAAATGACTACGTCATCAGCAAAACGAAAGTGAGTTAGATAATCTCCATTAATCTTTATCCCTTTGTTTTCCCAGTTCAGTGATTGAAAGACATTTTCCAATGGGCATTAAAGAGCTTGGGAGATATGGTGTCACCTTGTCTCACTCTATTTCCAATTTTTATGTGTGTTGTATTTTCAAACAGCCACATCTTTACACTTGCATTTTCATAGATGTTATTAATAATATTAATGTATGCATCTTCAATACCGCAGGATTTGAAAGCCATTGTAACTGCTGATGGTTTCACTGAATCAAAGGCCTTTTCATAATCGATAAAAGCCATGCACAATGGAAATTCATATTCCCTCACTTTTTCAATTAGTTCTCTCAGTACGGGGATATGATCTATAGTACTGTAGCCATTTCTGAATCCAGCTTGTTCTCTTGGTTGAGCCATGTCCAGTGTTACCTTCAAGCGGTGCGAAAGAACTTCAGTGAAAATTTTATAAACCACTGATAGGTCTGTAGTTCCTGAGTTCCTCAACGTCACCTTTTTTATGTAGCAGGATCATTGTAGCGTTGTTCCCATTATCAGGAATCTTCCCTTCATTAAGGCATCAAGTGAAAACGTGGGCGAGTACTGTTTCAATTTCTCCACTTGCTTCTTGTATGATGTCTACAGTGATTCCATCTTCTCCTGGAGCTTTTCCCCGCTTCACGTTCTTGATTGCATGTGCAACTTTTGCTGGGAGGACTGGAAGGACTCTGGTACTGGTACCTTTCATGATGTCTGGAGTACATGTATCATCCCTTTCATATAATTTGGAGTAGAAATCTTTCACTCTTTTCAAAATTTTGCCTCTATTTCTTGTTTCAGAACCATATTCTTTTCTCTTCCCTTACTGAGATGTCCCTTTGCTATCTTTAGGCTTTGGTTGTTTTCAATTGCTTTCCTCACTAGTTCACAGTTGAATTTCCTTACATCTTCAGTGATACTTTTTTGTACTGTCTTGCATAGCTCTATATATTCCACTTTGGAAGTCACATCTTCTTTAGTTGTCCTTATCTCTCTTCTTCTTTGCATCAACATTTTGGTTTTTCCTGATAATTTGTTCACATGCAACTTGTTCTTAGAGCCAGCTAATTTTTTTGCAGTTTCCATAAGATCATTGGTTACTTTTCTGTTAACTTCAGAGATGTCCACTTCTTTTGATGTTAGACCTTCTAGAATAGAGAATCTGTTCCTCAGTTCTAATTTGAAGGTATTATGCCTCTTCACCATTTTATTTGAAATAAGGTTTCATTTAATAATTTCGTATAATATATTCTTTTTTTGCCTTTATTGCATGCTAAAATACACAAAATTTTGATTAGATATCAATTCACAATGCGCGTCCAATACGGAAAACATGTCCTTATACGTAAAACAGTTCAAGTGAAGAGCTAAATTGAGAATGCTTGGAAGTCTGCACTTTTTGCCCGAGTTGCCATGGTAACTGTGACGTCACCCTCCCCTATCTGTCGGGCAAGTGAAGTGTTTTAGCTTGAGACGCCAAGCCTCTGCACTTGAAGTCGTGACCTTCCGAAGAGATCGCAGTGGAACGGGAATCCTTGGCAATCCACTAGCTAGGGCTTTGCGGTGTTTCGGTACATACTTTCCGAAAGAGATTTGTTTTTTCGTGTTTTGTGATTATTTGTTAAAAACTTCATTAGTTACTTTAGTTTCGTGTACAGTTTAACTGACAGTGATAGTTTTAGTTTTCAGTATGTATCCTGTGAACGACATTGTCTGTAATTTATTGCAAACTCCGTTCAATCGGTGGAAAGATGAAAACATTTTACTTCAACGACGACCGACGGATTCACTGACAATTGTCGCTAAGAAAGAAATCAAGAAGAGCGGCAAATCTTACAATATTAATTTTAAAAATTGTTGGTTTACTGAATATAAATGGCTTTGTAGCCCTTCTGTGTTACAAAAACTATTTTGTTGGCCCTGTTTATTTTTTAGTAATAAAATTCGGCGTGGAATAAAGACAATTTTCAGATTTCTTAAATATAAAACGGTCACTTCACAAACGTGGGGATTCTAGCAAACACCTGAAATGCGAATTAATGCTAAATAATTTTGAAAAGAATCAGAATACCATTGCCGATGCCCCGAGGGAGAATGCTAGGCTTTTGAAAATGCATTTCAGCGAAAGCGTTCATTTAAATAGACTTTTCCTGCAGACAATGATTGATGCAGTACTGTATTTGAGTAAACAAGAACTAGCATTCCGTGACCATGACGAAGGCATTGACTCGATAAATCGTAGAAATTCAAGGAATTGCTTTCACTGTTGATATCAAGAACTCCTTTAAAAATTCAAAATCAATACGAAACGATAAAAAATTTCTTCACAGGTGACTGAAAAACTATTAAAAACTAATTAATTGAATGTATATCTGAATATATAAACGATCACGTCAAAAATGAAATAAATGAAGTTCAATGCTTTTATATTCAAGTAGATGGGAAGACATAGCCAGACTTCCGAGTGCTCTTTAATAATAAGATCTGTTGATTCGGAAGGTGTATTGGTTCAGCGATTTTTGGGTTTCCATGGTGTGAGTGAAGATAGAACGTCAGAAGCTTTATACAAAATGCTAGACAAAGTTTTGGAACAGTGTGATTATCAACACAAGTCAATAGGACAATCATAAAGGAAGAGGATAATGTTACGATGGGGCAAATGTAATGTCTGGACACTTGACTGGACTCCAGAAAAAAATTAAGCATAAAGCTTTTCAAGCTGTTTTTGTTATTGCTTAGTACATCGTTTGAACCTTGTATTACAGCAGAGTTTTTCTAAAATTTCTAAGTGTCGAATATTTTTTGCAAGCCTCAGTGTAATTCCTTTGTTTTTTCACCACTCAGCGAAGCGATCGCTTCGCTGAGTGGTGAAAAAACAATATACTCACATCAACAACCGCGAGATGCATGCCAACCATAACGGAAACTCAATGGTCCTCCACTCCGAAGTTAGTATGTGTAATAGTTGAAGATTGGGATAAATTGAAGGAAGTATTAGAATTTCTCACAAATAGTGACCAATCAGAAAAAAATCAATTCAACTTGCCCAAGAGTTTTCAAATGATATGAACACTTTTGAATTTACATTTTTGGGAATAGTATTTCATTAAATATTTGACTTCACCGATCTATTATTCGAAATTTTGCAGAAAAAATCAATAGACATAAACTACTACTGTGTTACTCAAATTAAAAACAACTTATGAAATTTTGAGCCATAAAAGGAACGACGAGGTATTTGGAACCCTGTTTGGAAAAGCTAGCAAAATCACAGAAATAAGCAGATCTAAACGGGAATATGTTGCTCTTACACCAGAAACAATTTTTCAAAATTATAAACAATTGTATTTTGAAATTTTGTACCACATTCTTATGGAAATGGATATAAGATTTCAAGACTGTGAGAAACTTAAACTGCAATTTGCCTGGCTTGCTGACACAACCAAATTCGACCAATTTAATTCATGCTTTCCCTCTCGCGCTTTTGAAAATCTTCAACATTTTTACGGAATTTTTTTACTAAACACCAGCGCCTTAAAGATGAACTGAGTCTTGTATATGCTGATGAAAAATTAAGGAATATATCGACTCATGAACTTCTTCGAGTGCTTCATGGAGATAAAGGCATTTTTACAGAAGCCTTATAAATTGGTTTCCCTGATTTTAACAATTGCATCTGCAAGTGTTTCAGTGGAAAGAAGTTTATCTTGCCTTAAAAGAATACAAACTTACTCTAGAAACACTATTTCTCCAGATAAACTTGCTTCTTTGGCAAATATTTCTATTCAGAAAGACATTTTCTTGATGTCACGAAGAAACACCCATTTTCTGATGACATAATCGACAAATTTCTAGCTTTAAAGGGAAGAAGAATTGATCTAATATATAAAAAAATAGGTAAGTTCTCATTAACTGATTTTCATTTAAGACAGTAGATATCTTTTCATATTGCTCTTGTAGCTCTTCACCTATTTTTCCTACCATGAGCCGCCACTGATTATGATGCCTTTTAAGGTCGGTCACGTCAATACACTTTGTTTGTTTTATAAGCTTGCCACGCTCGAGTTTAGCATTGAGGTGCATCTTACCATTCTATGATCACTACCTGTGTTGAACTTGTTCAGCACACTGCAGTCTTCCATGACAAATTTCTTGTTACACATAATAAAATCAATTTCACTTGTCCATCCATTGGGATGCCTCAGTGTCCATTTCCTTCACGGCTTTTTCTTGAAAAAGGAGTTCATGATGAAAAACCCTTCTGCCTCTGAAAACTCTACGAGAATATTTCCACGCTGGTTTCTGTTGCTAAATTTACCTACTGAAGTTTCATTCTGTTGCCCTATTTTTGCATTGAAATCTCCCATAATTATCTTCAAGTGCCGCTTGCCTTTATTATTTAGATGACGAATTTCCTCATAAAATTCTTCAATTTCTTCTTCAGGATGACTTGTGGTGGGTGCATAAGTTTGAATAATCCGAGCCTGGTATCTTCTTGAGAGTTGGATAACGAGTCATGCAGCTCTGTCAGAGGAACTTTCAACTTGTACAACTTTATCCTTCAGTTTCTTGTTTATTATAAATCCAAAATCACTAGTTCTGCCAGTATCTGTCCCACGATAGCAGAAGAGATGTCCACTTTTCAGTTCAATGAGATCTCCTTTTCTCCTTACCTCACTTAGCCCGACGATGTCCCACTTGATCCTTTGTAGTTCCTCTTCCAATTCAAGAAGCCTTGAATCAGAAGATAGGGAGCGTCCATTGTAAGTAGCCAAGGTCAGCATCAAATGGCAGCCTAGTCCGGTCCTCCGGTGATTCTTAGCACCCTCTGCCTTCATGTTGCACTGGCCGCTGCCTTGGCCAGGTACATTCCAGCTGCCAGAGATTGAGGGCCAAGATATAAGTTGTGGAGTCATTTTGGAGGGGTTTGGCCATAACTCACCTCGCTGGCCAAGTGGGTTGGTGAGTGTGGGATAGCATTTCCTCTAATCCCGATGGTACAGTTATACTGCTATTGGCGGTCGTCAGAGCCCCTTTAGTGGAAACAGGATGCACCACGAGAACGCGGGGTTAACATTTGTCAAGGAGAGGCTGTGATGTTGCGCATCACCTGACCTTACAGTATATATGTGAGTATATGTGTGTGTGTGTGTGTGTGTGTGTGTGTGTGTGTGTGTGTATATATATATATATATATATGTATGTATG
Organism: Macrothele yani; assembly: GCA_039090855.1. Taxonomy (NCBI): domain Eukaryota; kingdom Metazoa; phylum Arthropoda; class Arachnida; order Araneae; family Macrothelidae; genus Macrothele; species Macrothele yani. Next base: position 14,689,072 of record CM077012.1, read on the forward strand.
TATGTATGTATGCATACAATATATATATAGAGAGAGATATGTATACAAGATGTGACTTCCAAAGTGGAATATATAGAGCTATGCAAGACAGTATGAAAAAGTATCACTGAAAACGTAAGGAAATTCAACTGTGAACTAGTGAGGAAAGCAATTGAAAACAACCAAAGCCTAAAGACATCTCAGTAGGGAAGAAAACAGATTATGGCACTGAGAAAAGAAGATGGTTCTGTAACAAGAAATAGAGGCGAAATTTTGACAAGAGTGAAAGATTTCTACTCCAAATTATATGAAAGGGATGATGCATGTACTCCAGACATCATGAAAGGTACCAGTACCAGAGTTCTTCCAGAACTCCCAGCAGAAGTTGCACATGTGATCAAGAACATGAAGTGGGGAAAAGCTCCAGGAGAAGATGGAATTACTGTAGACATCATACAAGAAGCAAGTGGAGAAATTGAAACAGCACTCGCCCAAGTTTTCACTCGATGCCTTAATGAAGGGAAGATTCATGAAGATTGGAACAACGCTACAATGATCCTGCTACATAAAAAAGGTAACATTGAGGATCTCAGGAACTACAGACCTATCAGCCTCCTATCAGTGGTTTATAAAATCTTTACTAAAGTTCTTTCACACCGCTTGAAGGTAACACTGGACATGGCTCAACCGAGAGAACAAGCTGGATTCAGGAGTGGCTACAGCACTATAGATCATATCCACGTACTGAGAGAACTAATTGAAAGAGCAAGGGAATATGAACTTTCATTGTGCATGGCTTTTATCAATTATGAAAAGGCCTTTGATTCGGTGAAACCATCAGCAGTTACAATGGTTTTGAAGATGCATACATTAATATTATTAATAACATCTATGAAAATGCAAGTGCAAAGATTTGGCTGTTTGAAAATACAACACACATAAAAATTGGAAAGGGAGTGAGACAAGGTGACACCACATCTCCCAAGCTCTTTAACGCCCATTGGAAAATGTCTTTCAATCACTGAACTGGGAAAACAAAGGGATAAAGATTAATGGAGATTTTCTAACCCACCTTCGTTTTGCTGATGACGTAGTCATTTTTGCAACTACCCCATCAGAGCTGCAGAGTATGATCCAGGAACTTGCTGACAAGAGTAAAGAAGTGGGATTAAAAATGAACTTTCAGAAGACAAAAGTGATGTACAATGCTTTTACAAGAAATGAAGATTTATCGATTGATGGAGAAAAGCTGGAGATAACAGATGCATACATTTATCTTGGACAGCAGATATCAAGTGAGGGTCACATTAATGAAGAAATTAATTGGCGTATAAAACTCGCCTGGAGAGCTTTTAGAAGAAACAGCATAATTTTCAAGAGCATTATGTCTTAAAAAAAGTGTTTGATCAATGCATCCTTACAGTGCTTACGTATGGTGCAGAGACGTGGACCTTAATTAAAAGAGATATACAAAGACTGCAGACAGCTCAAAGAAGCATAGAGAGGTGCATGCTTGGTGTAACCAGGTGAGATACGAAGAGGAACTCGTGGATCCGAAAAATGACAAGAGTGGAAGACATCATGATCCGAGTTAAATCCCTGAAATGGAAATGGGCTGGACATACTGCCAGAAAGACAGACCATCAATGGACAGCCGCAATTTTAGATTGGATTCCAAGGGACAGGAAAAGACCCAGAAGAAGACCACATGGGAGATGAGTGGATGAAATTCGAAAGTATGCGGGAGTAACATGGAGATGGGAGACTGGCACAAGACAGACCATTATGGAAGAGGCTTGGAGAGACCTTCGTCCAGCAGTGGATTGATAATAGTTGACAATGATGATGATAATATGTATATATATAGTGCATAAGATAGACAGATAAAAGAGTTCACATACAAGGCTTTGGGGGGAGGGGGCTTAAGCCCCCCCCCATCCGCCAGTGCTGTGGCCCCACAATATGTGGATTCCTTGTTTGGACGGTTTTGCTCATTTGTCCCATATTCTTACATCTTGGGGATCTTATGGTATGATTTGAGTTGATGTGGAGCACTTCTGCACGACGTTACATTCAAAAACCGTCTCGTCCTTAATTTTTGCACACCAGTGTATATTTGCAAGCTGATGAAGCAACTATAAGGTGTTTTAGTGAAATCAGTCTTTTATTGTTCATTTTTCTATTGGCTTTTTAAAGCACCAATGCTATAAGCTGTGATCAGAAAGTATCCAGAGTGGATTCATTAAAAAAAAAAAAAAAAAAGCACGAGACTTACAGATTTGAAACTTAATCTTCTTCAAAGTAGTTCCCTTCCAAAGCCACATAGCCCAGTGCTGTTTTCACTGCTTGAAGCATTTTTTGAAGTCCTCTTCTGAAATACAGAACAGCTGCTTTTTCGCATTCTGCGGCATCTCCTCAATATCTTTAAATCTTTTTCTTTCAAGCGTTACTTGATTTTGGGGAAGAAAAAGTTGCAGGGAGCGAGATCTGACGAATAGGGTGGCTGTCGGACCTGTGCAATGCAGTGCTTAGCAAGAAACTGCTGCAAAGTTGCAATGCATGGGCAGGCGCATTGTCATGGTGAAGTTGCCACTCTCATACAATGCTGGCGATTTGTAATGCACTGCGTCTCACAAATATTGCAGAACTTGACAGTAATGCGCCTTGTTGATTGCCTGGCCTAATGGAGTGCATTCATGGTGCACAATTCTCTCAGTGACAGAAAAAGCAGTCAGCCTTGACATTCCTGCAGCTCTGTCTGAAGTCTTCAGATAACTCGGGAAAAGTGATTTGATGATCTTCCTGCAGAGCTGTATGCGCAAATTCACCAGTGTTTTGACTTTTGCTGATTAGAAGCCTCCCAGACCACTCATACAATCCTGCCCGTAGACTGTCTTTAACTTTAAATATGTGTCTTTACAAGTTTTGCCAAGTTTTTAAGATAATCTGATGCAAATTTGTTGATCAATTTTTTCTGGCACGGCAAATGCAACGAACAGCCTCACACACATAAGAACAAAGCACTACTGTACAAAAATGGACAAGCTGGGGAGATGTGACTCTCACAGCAAATACATAGTAGGTTCCAAAGTCAACCTGTGCCGAATCACTTCCTGCTGTGCTGTGCGATTCTGAACTTATGCTACCAGTCTGGATAATTTTTTTATTACACCTCCTATATTTGGTCAAAGAGTGCCATGTCACAAAACAGTATGCACAAAGATACCAACTGACTATGTACAGTTTCAAGGCAATTATATTCAGGCAGCACATAAAATTCAATTAAATCAGAATTACACACTGAAATTGCCAGTGGTTATTGGTCTTCCATGTAACAACTCCTCAGAAAACTAGAAAATTACCTCGCACTGGAGCAGGAATCAAACCCGCATCTCCCAATTTCCGTTTGAGTGTGTAACTGTTATGCCACGCAGAACAATGAAGTTTCAAGCAACTAAGGTCCTACGAATCTGAAAACTTCAGTTTTTTTCTTTTCTTTTCGCTAGTCAAAAAAGCGATCAGCCTAATTGTAGCGTCATTTGACCATCTCCTTCCAGTTGTTGGTCATAATTTACCAGCATTTCAGATGTCGAATTTTTGGAGGCCAAGAAACATTTCCCCAGAAATACATGGGAACACATTCAAGACAATTATATTCAGGCAACACATAAATTCAATTAAATCAGAATTATGCACTGAAATTGCCTGAGGTCACTGGTCTTCCATATAACAACTCCAAGTTTAAAGTTTTCTGAGGAGCTGTTACATGGAAGACCAGTAACCACAGGCAATTTCAGTGCAAAATTCTGATTTAATTAAATTTATGTGCTGCCTGAATATAACTATGTGAATTCTTCATTAAAAGTCCGTAGCTGCTTTAGGAGGTTTTCACAGGAATGATGGGTTCTCAAGGGAATCCTGCATGGCTGTGTATGAAAGTGTAATTGTTCCTACTCTGTTGTATGGCAGTGAAACCTGGGTACTACAGAAGAGACATAGGAGTCATTTGTGTGCTGAAGAAATGCGTTATTTATGGGGGGTTTGTGGCAAGACATGTTCTGATCATGTGAGGAATGAAGATGTGTTGCAGTTGTGTAATGGGAAGCAGAACGTTGTTGGCAAAGTGGAGACAAATATTCTTTGGTGATCTGGCCATGTTGAAAGAATGAGTGATGAGATGCTTAGTAAGAAATTTTTTAGCCCAAGTTGCATGAAAGGAAGGCCAAGGAAGGATCAGATTCAGGAGTGTCTGCATGAGAAAAAATTATGAGTATGAAGTATAGAATGTCTTGTGTACATTGTGTGATGGATGTCAGTGAAGCCCGAGTTGTGTGCCAAAATCGCTGTAAGTGGAGAAGTTTGATATGGCAACAGTAAGTAAATAATCAATTAAAAATTTATCTGGTAGTTTGTATTTCTTTGTGGAGCTAACCTCTGAATCTCAAAGAACAGCTTAGTGATATGTGCTACATATAACTGCTTTGAATAGATTCCCATGTATTTCTGTGGAAATATTTCTTCCTCAAAAATTCTACATGTGCAGTTTCTCTGTCTTCTTTGAAGTACTTACTTCAGATATACTTTGTCTACATGGATAATTATTTTGTCATTAAAATACATGCATCCTCGTGTTCACTTAATCGCTCTCATCTTAAGCACTTTTGCCATTACAGTGATTTTCACAGAAATAATGATATTTTTTATTACCCAGAATAACTGTAATTTCAGCAATATATGACAAAATTAATACTTACATGATGGCATCCTCAACTTAAAAACTTGACTCTCTAATCCTTTGTGCAGGGCTTCAACTATGATAAACACCTGGAAGAAGTAAGTTGTGTCTGGCCTCAAACCATACATATAATATTCAATGTTTGCAGTATCAAACATTCTCTTTGGCCGGGCAAACATCTGTACATGCCAAGCAGTTCTGTCAACTGAAGGGTCTGTAGTGAAATGAAGCTCTGCATGACCCATGAGACCAACTAGCATTGAAGGTAAACTGAATCGAACTCGTATAGTTGTAGAATTTATAGAAATGATGCTCACATTCCGCAAATCGTTGCCTAAAAGTAAAGTGAAAACAAAGTTAAGGCAGATCAGCAGTTTAAAATCTGCATTAAATAAACTTTGCAGAACTAATTTCAATACTAAAATATTACCACAATAAAAATATTGAAAAAAATTCTGCAGTTACTTTAATTAACAATGCAGTCAGATGACTAATCAAGTATCTGAGAAAAAGAAGGCCAGTTGAATGGTCTTCTACAAGAATATGCCAGCTCCTAAAGCAATTGTGCAAACAAACTTTTTAATATAAGCACAGAAGGGAGAAAAGACATACTAAAATTAATTTTGTTGGGTTTGCAACTGCACTCAATCATGGTCAAATACGAAATCAACTTGACATATAAACAACTACAGATATGAGCCATATGGATATTATGTACATCTGATATGTGAATTTTTTACTCATACTTAAAAAATTTGGCACGACAAAATACAGATGTTTCACCTAAGAATTTTCTATGCTTAACCTCTTAAAATAAATATAAAAATTTTGCACCTCTAAAAGTCAGTCAGATGTTGTGAAACATCAGTAATTTCTCTATAAAAGAATAAATTTCAAATTCAAAGTAAAACTATTATAGTAAAAACAATTTACATGATTTCAAAAACTAAGTCTACAAAACACAGCTACACCACAAAGTTAAATATTTCAGTCAGAGTCACTGCAAAAACCAATCAAAACAACCTGCTGTATTGGCACCAAATATGTTGCTATGGGTATTAACGTCTTATTTTAGGTGGATATTTCAGACTGCTTATTTTCCACTACAAAAAATAAATTAGAATGGATGCATACAATTATTTCTTAAGCATTTCAGTACTCTGGTTCATTATTTAAGATCTGAAACTATAAATAGAATACATAATAATTTTGTAATGAGTCAGTTTAATCAGTTTACTACATTCTATTGATTCATCTCAGTAGCTTGGAAATGCAGTTAAGTCCTTTATTATTTTTATTTTATTTATCTAAAATCAGAGTTGAAAAATCCTTAAACACCTAAGCATTGCACTCAACTGTTTTATATATTTGATTAACAGTAAAATTGTGCTTAGTATTGAGCTTCTGTTTTAGGAATTTGGTATGCTGTTTAAGCTGTTATCTGCCCTCATCAGCAATGATTTTCTTTTATTGGAGCTATATCCACATTTTTAATAGTGATTCACAAACACACATTTGCCATCTTTAAGTTCCCTTTTGCTGGGAGGAGAGCTTACACATTGGGCCTAAATGTAATGGCACTGATGCTCAAGTCTATTGTTATGAGCTCCAAATTTTTAGGTGTACCTCAATAGATATATAAGTACTTGACTTAAAATACATCATTTCAGGGTACTGAATAACAGGCAAAAAGCTGCAGGATCCGGTACATGTACATATAAATTCACGAAAAGCAACAATAACAGAAGAATCAGGTTAATATTTTTGTTTTACTTACTACTTTTAATCCTACATAACAGTTAAATTAATATTTTTGAGGTTGTTTTTTTAAATATCAAGCAAATAAGAGGAGTTAAATAACTAGAAATAAAATGTTGCAGATATATATATACACTCATTAGGCAAAACATTTGAGATAAAGGTGGTGGGCAGCTCAAATGAGCATTTCCAGTACCAAGTGGAACAGACCCAAACCAAATGCAGGCAATAAATAGGCAAACAGCAGGGCTTCCCAACAGTCTATCACAATCAATGAACATAAATAAATGTGGTGATCTGAGTAACTTTAATTGTGGATGCATTGTCGGCATAAGACAGATGGGTCATTCTAACGCTCAAGTGGTACGACCAGGGCATCCGTATCAAGGGTGTACCGTGAGTATACAAGTGATGGATGTATTAGCGTCCAGAAAGGAAGCGGTGGCTGACGACATGCCACTGATGACCGGGTCAATGTAGATTATCTAGGCTCATATAGACTGACCGCTTGGCAATGGTGGGGCAAATTGCATCCAGGTTAAATGTCAGAGGCCCAAGCACCGGTGGCGAATGAACGGCACGGCACACGCTGTGTACCCTGGGCCACGGGGGCCAATGCCATACTTGTGTGCCACTGTTGACTGCTCTTCATTGGGCATTACACCTAGTGCCAGGAATATCAAAACTGGACCTCTGCAGAGTGGCACCATGTCATGTGGTCAGACAAATCCTGTTTTCAACTGTATCAAGCTGACAGGAGGGTGCAGGTGTGGTGTCAACAGCATGAGGCCATGGCTCTGTGACGGTTTGAGGAGCCTTCTCATGGGATACATTATGTCCCTTAGTGTGTCTGGAGAGGTCCTTAACCGCTACCAGCATGTGCTGGCTGATCACCTACACGCTTTCATGGCCTTCGCACATCCTGCGGCCGATTATCTGTTTCAGGAAAACAATGCGCCGCCCCACCGAGTCACAACCACCCAGGCATGGCTCAAGGAACACTCATCTGAGTTTGGAACCATCGAGTGTCCTCCAAGGTCACTGGATTTAAACTCTGTGCAAGCTCCCTGGGATGTTGTGGAGCTGAACATCGGTTCTATGGATCCTGGACCAACATCTCAGGCAGAGTTGTGGGCAATTCTGTAACAGGCATGCATGGCTGGCATTACCTTCCAAAACCCTCCGGCATCTCATGAAGTTGATGTCTCCGCATGTACAGGCTGTTATTCGTGCTACAAGAGGACCAACATGCTACTAGATAGATATCTCTAATGTTTTGTCCCTCGAGTGTATATAAAAAGCAGCATTTCTTTTAACTAGAAGAATGGAAATTGTTAATGAATTATATCCTTTACCTCCTTTTTCCTGCTGGTGGCACATCCAATGCAAGCAGCATGCATCACCAGGGAGATGACCTTGATAAGCCATCTGAGGCACACATGGTAAACTAGGAGGAGGGGAATCACTAATAGGTGGACAACGGCTTTTACATGTCACATTGCCTTGAACACAAACACAGTAAGAACTACAGTCGACTAAATCCTCGGGTATGGGCTGTTGATTTCGAAATTTATGACCATTTAGGAAACATGAACCATCTAAAAAATAAGAACTAAAGTTGAAAAAGTAACATTGACAAAGGGATAAGTGACATGATTAATTAGTATAAAGTAACAAGACTAACTTTGTTATCAGCACATAAGTGCTGTATTTTTCACAGTTTCCCACATAGCCACCTTTTCAGAAAACTTGCAAATTGTATCACCCTGGCTTTCAGATTCTTAAGCTATAAACAGATTGGCCTCAGTTGCTTAAAACTTCATTGTTCTGGGTGGTGTAATGGCAACATGCTAGAACAGAAATCAGAAGACGTTGGTTTGATTTTTGCTCCAGGGCAATGCAATTTACGAATTTTCTGAAGATATGAGAAACTGAAAAATACAGCATGTGTGGGCCAATAATGGCAATTTTACATGCCTACCATGTAATTGTAAAGAATTATTTCTTCAGGGGGATTTATTTTCAATTGATTTCAATGACTAACATCTCATTGAACATTTAGTGACAGTGGTAAAGCAGCACATGTACTGTGTGAGTCTGCATCACTCTGTAGCATAACTATTTCAATTCAGCTTGTTTTGTGGCAACAGTGTTTGATTTAAGCTCTGTTTAAACTCTGTTACAAAATAGATGGGTGATAAATTTGTACAACAGGAAATAACCCTGAACTTTTACTCAAATAAGATGCAAAAATTCCATAGGCATTTACAAAATGCTGCAACAACTTTACAACAAGGGAAAGGTACACAATATTCTGCCTGGATTAAAAGAGTTCAATAACAATAAAATGCAGAAGATGTCAGACAACTAATTCATTCAGCATCTTTAAGAAACAATTTGTATTAAAAATGTCTCAAATGGTAGAAAATTATCATCAACTGATAGTGTATAAAGTTGGCAGAAAAACAGAACATGACTTTAGAAATTGTTGTATTGGTTTTATGACCAAAGGTATAAATGTAAAGAATATCTGTATAAAGATGCCTAAACATTTCACACAGAAAAAAGTGCTGCTTAACCTTGATAATGTACCTTCTCACAAAGTGTTTTTGGAAATAAAATGAAGCTTTTATTTTATCTTTTAGGGAGATCTGCTCATTAAACCTACCAGAACTTGTTCCATATCAAAATCTATTATTTAAAACACTCAAAGAAAGGTGCCTGCAAATTCTTAAAAAGCAACAATCTTATATTCGCATGAATTTGGAGTATATTTTATTTGGGGGGAAAATAAACTGATTTACTATTTGAAATGAAAAAAGAAACATCAAAGCTAAAGTACATGGAAGGCAAGTGAACTCAAGTCATACACCATCTACATGAAGTCTAATCTCATAAAAAGAAAAAAACTTAATCATTGAGAGAGAAAGAGAGATCTGTATTTGCTCGTGTATGCCATTTCTAAATATATATATATACTTAAAAATCTAAAAAGTGGATCACAAGAATTTAAAAAAATATATGTTCCTTAAATTTATATATTTTAAATGCTCACAGTATGAAAACCTTACTCTTTATACACTGGCGTGCAAAAATTAAGGACGAGACGGTTTTTCGAATGTAACGTCATGCAGAAGTGCTCCACATCGACTGAAATCATACCATAAGATCCCCAAGATGTAAGAGTATGGGACAAGTGAGCAAAACCGTCCAAACAAGGAATCCAAAGGATACAAAGGCACTTTATTGCAAAGGTAGCTTCGAGCACAACTGGAAAGAAGACAGAAACGTCCATGTGACAGGCGGCTGCCAAGAAAAATCCAGTCTTTAGTAGGGGATATGATCACCCCTGACTGCGTTGCAGGATTTACAACGTCTGTCCATGCTGAGGACGAGGTTGTCAAGGAGATGTTGAGGCATGGCGGCCCATTCCTCTTGTAGCGCCAATCGCAGCTGCGGAATCGTTGCTGGCGGCTGGTGACGTGCTGCCAAGCGTCTCCCGAGAAGGTCCCACTCGTGTTTGATTGGATTCAGGTCCGGGGACCTCGCGGGCCAATCCATGCGTTGAATATCTTCACTCTCCAACAGCTCTGCGACAACCACTGTATGATGAGGTGTAGCGTTGTCGTCCATGAAGAGGAACTCAGGACCCACAGCACCTCTAAATAGATGCATGTGAAGCAGGAGAACCTTGGTACAATAGCGGACACCAGTGACTGAACCTCCTTGGAAGATGTGGAGGTCAGTACGGCTACCAAGCATGATACTGCCCCAAAGGAGAACTCTTCCACCTCCAAATCGGCCCTGTTTGATGATGTTGGAGGTGTGATTGCGTGTTCCCTGCTCTCTCCAGATGTGTATACGTCCAGAATTGCTCGTCTGACTAAATCGGCTCGCATCCGTAAAGAGAACTCGACCCCATTGCTGATGTGTCCAGTTCTTGTGTTCCTGGCACCACAGAAACTGCCGTCTCCGATGAGCAGGCGTTAATGGCACACACCGTACTGGTCGTCGTGCAAATAGACCACCTTTATGCAGCCTCCTAGCCACAGTAGAACGCGATAACGGACGTCCAGTTGCCTGTTGCATGTGCCTTGCGATTTCTCCCGCTGTCTGCTATCTGTCTCTTCTCGCCTATAGGACAATATACCTGTCGTCTGCCGCCGTGGTTGCTCGTGGACGACCACTGCTAAACTCTCGGACAGCTGTTCCTGTCGTTTGAAATGCTCTCCAAGCTCGTGAAACGATGCTGTGAACGATCCCGAACTCCTCAGCCACACTAGTCACACTTCGACCTTCTTTCAACTTCCCAATGACGTGACCTCGGGTAGTCATCCAAATGTCGTCTACTGGATTGCCTGTTGGCCATATCACACAGTGGCAGCAACTCGACGTCGTTCAAACAAATGTACACTGTACAATAGCTTTCACCAAATTGCTGAGCGTACACCGCCCGTATGCTTTAAACCCTTCCACCCCCCCTCCCTCCTACGTCATGCTGCACATATGCGCATGCCCTACCGTACTAGTCTATCTCCTGAGTGGTCTTTCGGTCCGTTCTGCCTGCTCGTTCCACTGTTATGCTAATTTCTCCTCTTCGTCCTTAATTTTTGCCCACCAGTGTACTTGATTCAACTGCAGGAATCAGCTAGTTTCTTAGTTGATTTGGAGGTTGGTATTTCCATTTCTTGTTCTGGTGCTCAGTGGCCAACTATGACTCTTACCTCCAAGAAATTAAAATAAATAAATAAACATACATGATTCATTAATTCTGATTTTTTTCCTTTGGTTTTTGGGCATGATAGAAAATGGCACATTATTTCTTTTAAAAAATAGGTTCAAATCGGTTGGGCAAGAATAAAATTTCCAAAAAACATAAGGTATGTTGAAATTGACAAACCTCTCTAGAATGCCCTAACTTAATTGTTCTTAATCACATTTCAGATATATGCTGGATATTAAGGAAACAATATCAATTCAGCCACTTTGCAGATCACAATGCCAAAATTAAAAACAAATACATTTAAAAAGTAAATCTTACAGATTATATCACCAAATTATATGGTAGCTTAAAGACACATGACCTGTTCAGTAGTTAACAAATCATGTCTCTAAATTTCATGAATAAAGATAAGATTCTTTAAACAAGGGTGATATATACTCAAACTGGGAGAAGACCATTGAAATACTGAGAAAGATGTACAGAACCAGTTTCATCTATTACCTGATGTCCTACTCCACATCCATGTGGTGTAAAGTAGAAGCTCTCTGTCTAGAACAGAAGAACTTAAAAATAAAGCTATCAGATCAGCTGGCCATGTGGCATTTGGAGGTCAGTTATTTCACAATAGTATGATTTACACAAACAGAAGTGGATACCAGCTCAAATGTCATTCACTCAAATAAGCTCCTGAACTTTTAGTAAAGAACCAGAGTGGGAGGCAGGAAAAACAAATATCACAAGTGCAGCACAAGGATATAATAGTCTGTACTAAATACTAAAGACAACGAGCTAAAGAAATTACCAGGTAAATAGAAATAAGTAAGGCTTGACTTCATCAGTGTACAAAGAATGAATAAGGAAACAGTACAATTAGCTATAGAATTAGAAAACAGAACTTAATGTGTCTGTCTTTAGGGAGACCAATGTCAGGAGAATGTAACCTTGGTGACAAATTTGGTGTGATTTAATCTAGTTTAAGTAACACTAAAGCAAAAGCCTTCTAATTTCATTATACAATAGTTACCAGGCTGTTTAGCTGGGAACTTGTACATGGGCAAATTTTGTGATCTCTTTGTGAGCTGGATAGCATGGACTGAAAATGTGTCATGGGCCAGTAAAGGGTTCCAATTCTGAAAGTGCATATATTCCCCTTCCCCTGCCTCGAGGAATTAGATTTGCTGATTAAAATTAAACAAAAGAAAATATTACTATTCTTCAGGATTTGAATGATAGATTTGGCAATGATAACAGGAAAATTAAAGATATAATGACTTAATTTGAAGTCTGCTGATAGTTGTAAACAGACATGTCATATTAACAGAAGTGTTGGTACTGATCTGATTAAACAAATACACACACACACACACACACACACACACACACACACATATATATCTTTTGTTGTAACGACACTCGCTCCTTTCTAGCTTTTACTCAACATAGCCCTCATCCAGTGAGAGCCGTCACATAACTTTGTTTTGGTTCATTCCATAGTAAAATCTCGCATTCGAAAAAAAATAGAATTCAGGCCTTTTTTATAACAACAAAGACAAACAGTCTACTTCACTAAAACTATGTGGCTTGAGACCTCTTGAAGGTCAGGTTAATAGAATACCTCATTGACTTCTGCTCCCATCCATGCTATCAACACTAGACACAAACTTCGTGTTTTCTTTTGTAAACCGCCACTGCAGCTATGCAATGCAATCCCCAACACTCTCCGGAAACAAATCGTTTCATTCGCTCTCTAATTTTCATGATCCGACCACTCTCATCAAAACTAAGGTCCTGTTTCTCTCGCTTCCACTTCAAAAGTGTCTTTTCTTATAAACTTCAGAAAATTCTCACTCCTCCAATTAATCAGATTAAATCCTCCCCTCCTTTGAGTTGCCTGCAAACACCATCAAGCTCCTCTCATTAATGCATTCCTATCATTAAATGCACCCTTGAGATAATCCCATTGCCACACAAGACAGGTACAGTACACTTCAAATACTTAAGTACTAAGCCAATTATAATTTGGATAATCGCATGTATCTGAAAGCAACAGCCTTAAACATGCTGATTTTGTGCGCTCTGCCCAAAAATGGTGCGAACAAAGAAATTCCACGTGGGAATGCACATAGGCATACATATTTACAATCATTTTCCTATTACATGGGGCTAGCAAATCTTATAACTTTCATTATTGAAAGATTAATGGACATTATTTAACTCACCTTTGTTTTGGTGATGACATAGTAAGTTTTTCAACTATCCATTTACAGCTACAGAGCAGCTCCAGGAACTAGCTGACAAGAATAAAGAAGTGGGATCAAAAATGAACTTTCATAAAACAAAATTGATGCACAATGCTTTAACAAAAAATGAAGATTTGGTGATTGATGGGGAAATTCTAGAAGCAACCAATACCTACACATTTACTTTGGGTAACAGATATCAAGTAAGGGCCACATTGATAAAGAAATGAATTGGCATATAAAACTTGACTGGAGAGATTTTGGAAGAAACAGTACAGTTTTCAAGAACAATATACCATTATGTCTTTAAGGAAAGTACGTATTTAATCAATGCGCCCAACCTTCCAGTTCTTACATATGAAGCAGAGACATGGATCTTAACTAAAAAAGACATACAGAAGTTTCAGACAGCTGAAAGCAGCTTGGAGAGATGCATGCTTGGTGTAACCACGAAAGATAAGAGGAACTCATGGATCAGGAAAATGACAAGAGTGCAAGACATCATGATAAAAGTAAAATGCCTGGAATAGCAAGTGTTGGACATATTGCTAAAAGAATGGACCACTGAAATATTAGCCTGGATACCAAGGGACAGAAACAGACCCAGAAGAAGACGCCATGGGAGACGAGTTGACGAGATTCAAAGGCATGTCGGAGTGACATGGAGGGGACCTGGCTCAAGACAGACAGTAGTGGAAGAAACTTGGGGAGATCTTCATCCAGCAGTGGATTGATAAAAAAAATAATCGTTGACAATGGTGAATATAGGTTTTTTACTGAATACATTTTTCATTTCCATACCTTCATGTTTTGAATTTTTTTATATATTTGTTGGCATCTCTTGCAGTGCCATTCTTTATCAACATCTTTTATTCTCACAAATTTACTTGATGTGTGTGTGTGTGTGTGTGCATTTGCTCTTGCCAAAGAATACTTCTATGAAAAATTTTTCAAAGGAAATTACTTCAAACTAAAAGATCTTTCGATATTTCCAAATAATCATAAGAAAAATCAAAAGTGCACCTTTTTTTCTAACCTCCCAAACTGTGCAGTGTAATGTGCAGAATTTACACATTAGTAATAAAATTCAGTGTAGATTGTCTGACTATCTCACTAAAATACTATATAAATCATCATCTAGGTATAGCAAGTTTGTCATTTCGTTGAAAAAAAAAGCCATAATGGCTTTTACCAACCATAAAACTAAAAAAATAATTATTTCATTCATTCATTTTCATGAAACATCCAGTATACGGCATTCTTTTTCCATAAGTGAATCTTGTGGGCCACAACCCCCCCCTCTCTCTTACCTTCAGGAAGTTAGTCACCCAAACAACCATAAAACAGAAAATTAATTCAGTCATTTCTACACTACACTTCAAATGACTATTCAGGCATGCTTTTACAATAAGTGAAATGACAAAAATTTAATTGAAAAATTATAAAATTTAATTTTTGTCATTAGTAGTTCATAAGCTGGAATAACTAATGTCTGAAAAAGTTTATTTTTTCAGTTCCTCCCGCACACCAAAATTCTTTTAACTATATACATAGAATACTAATCGTGTGAAATATTTCTAATACAAGTCGTCTCACCATTTTTGCACCTTGGTTGTGCACAGCAGTTCGGTGGACTGGGAATAAAATCTGGATCTTCTTCCCATTCAAGGCATTCGCTTAGGTGGGGAGGAAAATGTTGAGGGCATTCAATTGTAGCACAGTTAATGCGCAGATCTCTTCCACATTGACAAACTGCATGGCATTCATCATAAAACTCTTCACTAATATGATAATGACGGTTTTTGAATTCACACATTGGATTTGGACCATTTGGAGCTATATATATAACAAAAAGAAAAACAAATAATCACAAATTGTCATATTGCAGAAGTCAGAAAAAATATGTGAAATAGACAAATAAAACACTACCTGAAAACCCATATTATTTATAGCAAAATTGTTCCAAATGAAGGTCACAACCTCCAATTAGCAAACAATTAATCAGTAAAATACTTGTAAACTGTAAATAATCTTCAAGTAAGCATGATCACTTTTGTGTATGCTGTATAAATTTATTCAGAATATTTCATTTTCTCTAAGCTGCACATGAAATCAATATAAATCGGTAATTTTCATATTTCAGATTAAAAAAAAAAGAATGCAAGAGAAAGAAAATCATGTAACTTTTCTTTCAGATTTTTCCACTGATTTGTCAGAAAGCATCCATTATTGGAAATGTTTCATGTAATTTATTATTTTTTTTATTATTATGCATAGTTCTGCCACTGAGGGTTGGGAATGCATATTTACATTCAAAGTCATAGCCTTAGCTTCCAAACTATTGATTTAAAGATTTTTTTTTCTGCATAAGATTGCAGTTACTGTGACAAAGATTTACCTAATGGTAAACTAAAAACTGTCTAAGCATGATATCATCATCATTGTCAACCATTATCAATCCACTGCTGGATGAAGGTCTCCCCAAGTTTCTTCCACAACGGTCTGTCTTGTGCCAGTCTCCTCCATGTTACTCCTGCATACTTTCGAATTTCATCCACCCATCTTCCTTGTTGTCTTCTTCTGGGTCTTTTCCTGTCCCTTGGAATCCAGTCTAAAATTTCAGCTGTCCTTCGATGGTCTGTCCTTCTGGCAATATGTCCAGCCCATTGCTATTTCAGGGATTTTACTCTGACCATGATGTCTTCCACTCTTGTCATTTTTCAGATCCACGAGTTCCTCTTCTTATCTCTCCTGGTTACACCAAGCATGCATCTCTCCATGCTTCTTTAAGTTGTCTGCAGTCTTTATATGTCTCTTTTAGCTAAGGTCCACGTCTCTGCACCATACGTAAGCACTGGAAGGATGCATTGATCAAACACTTTTCTTTTAAGACATAATGGCATATTGCTCTTGAAAATTATTTTGCTTCTTCCAAAAGCTCTCCAGGCAAGTTTTATACGCCGATTAATTTCTTCATCAATGTGACCCTCACTTGATATCTGCTGTCCAAGATAAATGTAGGTACTGGTTATCTGCAGTTTTTCCCCATCAATCGATAAAACTTCATTTCTCGTAAAAGCATTGTACATCACTTTTGGCTTCTGAAAGTTCATTTTTAATCCCACTTGTTTACTCTAGTCAGCAAGTTCCTGGATCATACTCTGCAGCTCTGATGGGGTAGTTGCAAAAATGACTACGTCGTCAGCAAAACGAAGGTGAGTTAGAAAATCTCCATTAATCTTTATCCCTTTGTTTTCCCAGTTCAGTGATTGAAAGACATTTTCCAATGTGGCATTAAAGAGTTTGGGAGATATAGTGTCGCCTTGTCTCACTCCCTTTCCAATTTTTATGGGTGCTGTATTCTCAAATAGCCAAATCTTTGCACTTGCATTTTCATAGATGTTATTAATAATATTAATGTATGCATCTTCAATACTGCAGGATTTCAAAGCCATTGTAACTGATGATGGTTTCACCAAATCAAAGGCCTTTTCATAATTGATAAAAGCTATGCATAATGGAAGTTCATACTCCCTTGCTCTTTCAATTAGTTCTCTCAGAACATTGATATGATCTATAGTGCTGTAGCCACTCCTGTGACACTGAACATGGCTCAACTAAGAGAACTCTGGATTCAGGAGTGGCTAAGCATGATATCATCATCATCATCATTGTCAACCATTATCAATCCACTGCTGGACGAAGGTCTCCCCAAGTTTCCTCCACAACAGTCTATCTTGTGCCAGTCTCCTCCATGTCACTCCCGCATATTTACGAATTTCATCCACCCATCTCCCATGTGGTCTTTTTCTGGGTCTTTTCCTGTCCCTTGGAATCCAATCTAAAATTTCGGCTGTCCATCTATGGTCTGTCCTTCTGGCAGTATGTCCAGCCCATTGCCATTTCAGTGATTTAACTCTGATCATGATGTCTTCTACTCTCGTCATTTTTCGGATCCACGAGTTCCTCTTCTTATCTCTCCTGGTTATACCAAGCATGCACCTCTCCATGCTTCTTTGAGTTGTCTGCAGCCTTTGTATGTCTCTTTTAGTTAAGGTCCACGTCTCTGCACCATACGTAAGCACTGGAAGGATGCATTGATCAAACACTTTTCTTTTAAGACATAATGGCATATTGCTCTTGAAAATTATGCTGTTTCTTCCAAAAGCTCTCCAGGCAAGTTTTGTACGCCGATTAATTTCTTCATCAATGTGACCCTCACTTGATATCTGCTGTCCAAGATAAACATACGTATCTGTTATCTCCAGTTTTTCTCCATCAATCGATAAATCTTCATTTCTTGTAAAAGCATTGAACATCACTTTTGTCTTCTGAAAGTTCATTTTTAATCCCACTTCTTTACTCTTGTCAGCAAGTTCCTGGATCATACTCTGCAGCTCTGATGGGGTAGTTGCAAAAATGACTACGTCATCAGCAAAACGAAGGTGGGTTAGATAATCTCCATTAATCTTTATCCCTTTGTTTTCCCAGTTCAGTGATTGAAAGACATTTTCCAATGTGGCATTAAAGAGCTTCGGAGATATGGTGTCACCTTGTCTCACTCCCTTTCCAATTTTTATGTGTGTTGTATTTTCAAACAGCCGAATCTTTGCACTTGCATTTTCATAGATGTTATTAATAATATTAATGTATGCATCTTCAATACCGCAGGATTTCAGAGCCGTGGTAACTGCTGATGGTTTCACCGAATCAAAGGCTTTTTCATAATCGATAAAAGCCATGCACAATGGAAGTTCATATTCCCTCGCTCTTTCAATTAGTTCTCTCAGTACGTGGATATGATCTATTGTGCTGTAGCCACTCCTGAATCCAGCTTGTTCTCTCGGTTGAGCCATGTCCAGTGTTACCTTCAAGCGGTGAGAAAGAACTTTAGTGAAGATTTTATAAACCACTGATAGGAGGCTGATAGGTCTGTAGTTCCTGAGATCCTCAATGTCACCTTTTTTATGTAGCAGGATCATTGTAGCATTGTTCCAATCCTCAGGAATCTTCCCTTCATTAAGGCATCGAGTGAAAATTTGGGCGAGTACTGTTTCAATTTCTCCACTTGCTTCTTGTATGATGTCTATAGTAATTCCATCTTCTCCTGGAGCTTTCCCCCGCTTCATGTTCTTGATTGCATGAGCAACTTCTGCTGGGAGGACTGGAAGAACTTTGGTACCTTTCATGATGTCTGGAGTACATGTATCATCCCTTTCATATAATTTGGAGTAGAAATCTTTCACTCTTGTCAAAATTTCTGCCTCTATTTCTTGTTATAGAACCATCTTCTTTTCTCAGAGCCATAATCTGTTTTCTTCCCTTACTGAGATGTCCCTTTGCTATCTTTAGGCTTTGGTTGTTTTCAATTGCTTTCCTTACTAGCTCACAGTTGAATTTCCTTACGTCTTCAGTGATACTTTTTCGTGCTGTCTTGCATAGCTCTATATATTCCACTTTGGAAGTCACATCTTCTTTAGTTGTCCTCATCTCTCTTCTTTTTTGCATCAACATTTTTGTTTTTCCTGATAATTTGTTCACATGCAACTTGTTCTTAGACCCAGCTAATTTTGTTGCTGTTTCCATAAGAGCTTTGGTTACTTTTCTGTTAACTTCCGAAATATCCACTTCTTCTGATGTTAGGCCTTCTAAAGCAGAGAATCTGTTCTTCAGTTCCAACTTGAAAGTATTATGGTGTTTTTTAAGGTTGGTTATGTCAATACATTTTGTTTGTCTTATGAGCTTGCCACGTTCGAGTTTAGTGTTGAGGTGCATCTTACATCTCACCAATCTATGGTCACTACCTGTGTTGAACTTGTTCAGCACACTGCAGTCTTCGATGACGAATTTTTTGTTACACATAATAAAATCAATTTCACTTGTCGTCCCAATTGGATGTCTCCATGTCCATTTCCTGTGTGGCTTTTTCTTGAAAAAGGAGTTCAAGATGAAAAATCCTTCAGCCTCTGCAAACTCAACGAGAGTATTTCCACGCTGGTTTCTGTTGCCATGACCGAATTTACCTACTGAAGTTTCATTCTGTTGCCGGTGCCCTATTTTTGCATTGAAATCTCCCATAATTATCTTCAAGTGCTGCTTACCTTTATTATTTAGATCACGAATTTCCTCATAAAATTCTTCAATTTCTTCTTCAGGATGACTTGTGGTGGGTGCATAAGTTTGAATAATCTGAGCCTGGTATCTTCTCGAGAGTTGGATAATGAGTCGTGCAGCTCTGTCAGAGGAACTTTCAACTTCTACCACTTTATCCTTCAGTTTCTTGTTTATTATAAATCCAACACCACTAGTTCTGCCAGTATCTGTCCCACGATAATAGAAGAGATGTCCACTTTTCAGTTCAATGAGATCTTCTCCTTTTCTCCTTACCTCACTTAGCCCCACGATGTCCCACTTGATCCTTTGTAGTTCCTCTTCCAATTCAAGGAGCCTTGAATCAGAAGATAGGGAGCGTCCGTTATAGGTAGCCAAGGTCAGCATCAAATGGCAGCCTAGTCCGGTCCTCCGGGGATTCTTAGCACCCTCTGCCTTCATGTCGCACTGGCCGCTGCCTTGGCCAGGTACATTCCAGCTGCCGGAGACTGAGGGCCAAGATTTAAGTTGTAACTATACCATCGGGATCAGAGGAAATGCTATCCCACACTCACCAACCCGCTTGGCCAGCGTGGTGAGTTATGGCCAAACACCTCCAAAAGCATGATATATGAGATGATAAATTAAAATACTTTATTGATATTAAAATACAAGTGAGATCTTTTGGATCCCGCCTGCAGGGTCCATCTTCAGGATAAAAGACAAATGGAACAAGGTAGCCAAAGACGCAGTTTTTATAAGTATACTGTGATGGAACAAATCATGATCTGCGCATGCCCACTATTAAATCGAGCGTTGTCATAGTGATTTGAGATACACTTAAAAGTTGTAACTTATTATAATATCAGCATTACAATGCCCATAAATAACTTAAGTGTAATGCACCACTGCAATTTAAAGTAAAAATGTAATTATTAACATATACATTTAAGTCTTACAGTCCAAAATAATGTTCCAATATGAGGAAACCCATTTAGTAATGTCAACTAGAGTCTCAAAGCTACAACTCCAGTGCCAATCTCCACGGCAATGGCATGAACATAGATTTTTTGTCATTGCAGCAGACAGAGTTCATTTTATGAACGTAAAGGCTCTCAGTGAACAATAGCTGAGACTTAGATGAAGGGGCGGCAAGAATAGAAGTTTTTTCCCCATACTACTCGGACTTTGAGTGTCCGAGCTGTGGAGCCATTCAAAACTTGCCAGGCTAATGCTGTAGAAAGTGCACCATTTTTAATGTAATATTGATGTTCTGACAATTGGACTTTGGGTGTCCAAGCTGTAGAGCCAATATACCAAGTGCCCTCCTCATTGGTGATACGGGACTTAAGAGGAATTTTATAAATGCCATGCCTATGTGGATCTTCTGGTCTATCTCGGTCCTTTCTGATGATTGAAAATAGATTTTGGGTTTTCAGTCCAAAGTTAATGCCAAAAGGTTGACAGGCCGATTGAAGGGAACTGGAACTCGTGAATCCCACTCATTTACATTTGTGGGATTCACGAAGTAAGGAAGAAGAATGGGTCCGAAGATATCTCTGATTCATACACTCAATTAAATGCCTGGAGTAGCCAAAAGACATAGCAATGTCCTTGATAGTATTAAATTCAACATTTCAAATGGTGGGGGCAGAAGAGTGAGTGTAAGCCCTTTTGACCAGAAAGAAGGATGTGGAAAGTTTATAAGAAGTAGGGTGACTAGAAGCATTCAGAATGAGAATGGGGAGTGAAGAAGGTTTCCTATAAACACTAAAAGAGATAGAAGAAGAATTAGAGGTATGAGTAAAAATGAAATCCAGAAAGTGGAGCCAACCATTAATCTCAACTTCGGTGGTAAATTTAAATGAAGGATGAAAAAGAATTGGCAAACAATTCTAATTCTGAAAGGGTGGAGGGCCAGAAGACCAGAATATCATCCACATACCACATAAATAGGAGTGGTTTAGTACGGCATGTGGACAGAATCCTTGTCTCCAAGTCCTGCAAAAGGACTTCGGCAAGAAGAGGAGAAAGTGGTGACCCCATAGGGGCCCCTGAACAATGACAATAAATAATATAGTTAAATTTAAAATAAGAGCATTTATGGATTAGTTTTAAGGCAGAAAGTATAGCTTGAATTTCTGAATCAGAAAGGTGAAAATGAAAGGAGAGTTTATGAACAATTAAATCGTGAACAACAGGGACCATAATACTAGGGAAGAGGGATTTGACATCAAGCAAAGCCATCAGGAAAGGGGTGGAATTTGAATGAGAAAAGGCCTTAATCCTTTCAAGGGTCTCCCTGGAACTCAAAATAGAATATTCGGGTGAAACCACTAGATCATGAAGGAATAGAGTAAGAGCTTTCTCCAGCAGGTGGGTGGGACTAGTGATAGCTAAAACCAGGGTTCTAATAGACAAGTCGGCTTTAAGTTTGCCAAAAAGCTCTGGAACCCGTGGTCCCAGGGGCAGGTGCATCTGGCTGGAAATAGCAATGGGGAGAGAAACCTGGTGGTTATGAAGCCTGTTAAGAGCTGAAAGAGTGGACTGGGTATGGTCCTTGGATACTATCTGGTGATCAATTTCAGTGATTGCAGTGGCTATCTTAGCATTATAATCAGTAGTATTGAGAAGTACAATCTGGTTGGACTTGTCTGCCGAAACAATAGAAATCTCTGTTTTTTTTTGCAATAACTTAAGTTCCTTTAACTCCTCGACTAAAGCTGGTGGTATGTTACTTCTAGAGGAAACTGATTTTTTGAATCTTTCCAGAATTTTAAACCTTACAGGTTCTTGTTCTGTAATTGGGAGCGACTTGATTATTCCCTCAACAGCAGAGATAACCCAAAGTCCCAAGGTATTAGGGCTGGGATAAGCGAATTTAGCCCCATGATTGAGGGCTCTCACTTGAATAGGATTGAGATTAATGTCATAAGTTAAAAAACATGGGGAAAGATGATTCCCGTACACATACCTGGTTAGACATGTGTACAGTTGGTCTTGAACTGACCTCGAGAGACACCAGATGCCGGAGTTTCTTCATATGCACAAAAGTGCGACATTTGACTTCAGATTCAAATGTTGCAGTAACTGTGATCAAGTGTCGGCCGAAGAGCATTTGGATGGTAAGCCCTAGAGAGTTTTGTTTATAACAAGTAGGGTGCTCCTAATCACCCTACTTGTTATAAACTTTCCACTTTCTCCTTTCTAGTCAAAAGGGCTTACACTTACTTTTCTACCCCTGCCATTCAAAATGTTGAACTTAATACTATCAAGGACACTGCTATGTCATTTGGCTACTCCAGGCATTTAATTGAACGTATGAATCAGTGATATCTTTGGACCCATTCTTCTTCCCTACTTCGTGAATCCCACGAATGTGAATGAGTGGGGTCAATGTTGTTTAACCCTAACATTTCCAGTTCCCTTCAATCGGCTTGTCGACCTTTTGGCATTAACTTTGGACTCAAGACCCAAAATCTATTTTCAGTCATCAGAAAGGACCGAGATAGACCAGAAGATCTACATAGGCATGGCATTTATAAAATCCCTTTTAAGTCCTATATCACCAATGAGGAGGACACTTGCTATATTGGCTCCACAGCTCAGACACTCAAAGTCGGATTGTCAGAATATCAATATGACATTAAAAATGGTACAACTTCTATAGCATTAGCCCGCCAAGTTTTTAATGGGATTCGCGAACCAGTATGGGAAAAAATTTCTATTCTTGCTGCCCCTTCATCTAAATCTCATCTATTGTTCACTGAGAGCCTTTATATTCATAAAATGAACTCTGTCTGCTGTAATGACAAAAAACCTATGTTCATACCATTCCAGTGGAGATTGGCACTGAAGTTGTACCTCTGAGACTCTAGTAGACATCACTAAAACGGTCTCCTCATATTGGAACATTATTTTGGACTGTAAGACTTACCTGTATATGTTAATAATTACATTTTTACTTTAAATTGCAGTGGTGCATTACACTTAAGTTACTTACGGGTATTGTAATGCTAATATTATAATATGTTACAACTTTTAAGTGCATCTCAAACCACTATGACAATGTTCGATTTATTAGTGGGCATTTGTTCCATCACAGTATACTTATAAAAACTGCGTCTTTGGCGACCTTGTTCCATTTGTCTTTTATCCTGAAGATGGACCCTGCAGGTGGGATCCAAAAGATCTCACTTTAATTTCAATAAAGTATTTTAATTTATCATCTCTTATATAATGCTTAGACAGTTTTTAGTTTACCATTGGATTTTAGCACGAGATGTATATTGTTTGGATCCAAAGATTTACCTGCTTCTACTGATGCACAGTTTTTCTAATATACCCGTAGCTGCAAATATGTTTTGATATTTGTGACCGAATTTCCATTTCTGTGTTTCAGACAGATTTCTTCATGAATAGCATTTCTTGTCAATTTCCTGCTCCCATAATACAGTTTTTTTGGTAGGGACACAAATTAATTTTTCCCTTTGCAACCATTTCTCTGCTCCCAAAAGACCAATTAAGAGTCCTTTTTTATTGGAGACTTCTTTATTATGAAAAGACTGAGTGTGTGTGTGTGTGTGTGTGTGTTTATGGTAAAGCCTTAGTTCAACAGTTATTAATTTCTATATTACCATATATTTCTCTGATTCAAAAAATGTGATAGTTGTTACACAGAGCATGCTAACCAAAATGAGGCAGTGTGCCTGTCTTTCATGAGGCAGCATGGAGCAGAACTATGTCACAAGCCACTGTAATTATGAATAACCTGAACCTTCTCTCTTCTCTTCACCTCCTCTCTCAGATATACATTGCACCTTCCTTTCCAAGTGTTTATGGACTATATGCATCATGTCCTGCATTTGAATTATCTAAGTACTATGAAGACATTCTCCACATGTGGACAACTGTATTTTGTCTGTAAATTTCATTCATATATGTTAACTAATATCATGTCACATTTGGAGCATGTACACTATATTGACAAAAGTCACCAGACACTACTTCAAAAGCAAATGAACGGATCCACTGCATTGTTGAGATGCACGGTACAGCTGCAAATGGTATAAAAACAAGCCTCTAGCTGACAGCGATCATATCGCACCGTAAAGTTGAGTGAAAATGTCGTGGCGGGAGAGAACTGACTTTGAGAAAGGAAAGATTGTTGGGTGTTATATTAGTGGGTTGTCCAT
The DNA here is from genome assembly GCA_039090855.1 of Macrothele yani. Lineage (NCBI taxonomy): Eukaryota > Metazoa > Arthropoda > Arachnida > Araneae > Macrothelidae > Macrothele > Macrothele yani. The sequence continues at coordinate 14,713,792 of CM077012.1, forward strand.
AAGAAAAACTGAGAGGCATTTAAACATACCCAAGTCAACTGTTTTGGATGTACTGAATAAGTGGAAGACACATGGCGTGCCTGAAGCAGCAAAACGTACCGGCAGACCAAAGAAAATCAGTGATAAGAGGATGTAGAAGCCTCAGGAGAGTTGTTACAGCTAATTGATGGAGTACTGCACAAGACCTCAGTGTACAGATGAGTAAAAATGCTGGAACCTCGGTATGTACATGCACCATTCACACAAAACTTCATTCCATGAGTTACCATGGTCGTGCGGTTGCTCATAAGCCCTTCATCTCCACTCGAAATGCTACTAGTCATTTAGCATGGTGTAAAGAACATTTATTGTGGAACATAGATAAATGGAAACGAGTCCTATGGACTGGTGAATCCAGATACACGATCCCTCAGTCTGATGGCCATGTGTGGGTATGGCAGAAGCTGGGGGAGCACTATTTACCACGGTGTACTGTTCCTATGGTCAAGTTTGGAGCTGGCAGTGTACTCGTGTGGAGGTGTTTTTCGTGGTATGGTCCCAGCCCATTGGTTATGTACAAACCTGTTAACCAACACGCCTACCTTGATATTCTGGACAATTATGCCCTACCAACTCTGTGGTAATACTATAGAACTGAGCCTTGTTAGTACCAACAGGATAATGTACCAAGCAATAAAGCAAGAACTGTTATGGCGTCATTTGACGATAATTCTGTATCGTGTGTGTGGACTGGCCAGCACAGAGCCCTGATCTTAATCTCATAGAGCACCTATGGGATGAATTAGATAACTGCATAAGAAGTTTGAGACCAAGGCCTATTACTAAGCAACAGTTATCGCCAGCATTATGTACTGAACGGAAGCGCATACCTATCACTGTGTTCCAAAACCTTGTCGAAAGTATGTCTCGAAGGTTCAGTGCATGCATTAAGGCCAAAGGTGGACCGACACTATACTAATGTATGTCAATAAATGCTATGTTGTGTTTCTCTTCTAGGTGTCTGGTGACTTTTGTCAATATAGTGTATATTTTGTTTCATTTATTATGCACAAGCATCTCTTTACATAAATAACTGAAATAAAGACTTTTGAGTGCATGTGACTGTTTACTCTACAGGTGAGTTTTTTAACTGATCAACAAAGCATCATGAAGTTCACTAGAGAGTAATACAATTTCTTTACCCTATTTTTCTTTAAATGATTATGATACTGGGATGAAAAGTCTCATAATGCTCTGACTTATTTCAATTTCCATTAAGTGCTGCTTAAAATTCTTTCATCAAAGGAAGCCCAATGTGGCTACTTGCTCAAGTTCATACACTGATAGGAACAGTTGGTTATCACCACAATTACTGATTGTATTTGACATTCACTTTGAAAAAAACAACAAGGAAAACTAGAACAAACTGTGTCATTCCCTTTTGACAGAATAAGTTGCTTAAGAAAGCAAAATAAAAAATAAGGGTAAATAAATCATGATGTCAACAATATGAAGTCAGATTCATTTTGCACAAATACACAGTGAGAATTATGTTACCTGGAAATTTAAAATGGAAATGTGTTTTGAACAACTGCAACTACAGTTGATAGTTAGCATTGCCATTCCTGATCGAAAATCGGAGGAATGGCCACTGAATGAATGGTTATGGCCACTTGATGCAAGATGATCAAGTATACGTTTAAGGGGTCTCAATAACACAAAATATTTCTGTGAAACACTGAGAAATCTGATATGACATGACCAGTAAATATCTATTAAGAAAAAATTTATGGGAAGAAATTCAGTGAGCATGAAATATATGCAACACAACTTAGATGCACTGTTCTGAATCCTATACATGCTTAGATATGAAGGTGAGGATATAATAAATTATCAACTTTAATTAAATCTTTTATTATCATCGACTATAGTTTCATAGAGCATTTGGCTTGTCATCATCAGGACGAATTGAGCATAAACATTCAAATCATTGTGACATCATCAGATTTCTGACGGTCATGGATTTTGGTGAGTTGTTTCCACATACTTGAAAAAAATGGAGTGGGCGTCATATCGTTGACAAGCTGTGAAGAGTTCCGGTATACATAGAAAGCTTCTAATATATTAAGCTTGATAGTCGTTCATTGATAAACCTGATTCGACTATCAAGCATAATATATTAGAAGCTTTTCACATATACTGGAACTCTTCATGGGTTATCAATAGTATGATGTCCACTCCATTTCTTTCAAGCGTGTTGAAACAACTGACCAAAATCCATGACTGTCAGAACTCTTATGATGTCACAATGATTTGAATGTTTATGCTCCATTCGTCCTGATGTTGTTGAGAAGAACGCTGTATGAATCTATAGTTGATGTTAAGAAAACATTTGTGAAAAACATCAACATCACAAGTATCTAGTCTTAAATTATATATGAAGATGAGGAATTAAGAGATTCATGCATTGTAGCTATTAAGCTATGCAGCTTGCCTATTGCATTTGAAACTCTTGTTACTGCACTGGAAGCTGAACCAGTTGACTGTGGATTTAGTGAAAAGTAAACTTATTGCAGAAGACAACACTAAACAAAAGAGAGAACAAAACTCGTCATATTCAGATGCATTTAAAATCACTCGCAAATTTCACGAAAATATGGCTACAAGTAAGGAAATGAAATATTGTTCCTCCTGCCATATGAAATTCATTTTGAAAATGAATGCTGACATTGGAAGAATAAAAGTTCAAAAGGAAAATAACTGAAAAATCATGTAATCAATAAGCAACAGCTGCATATCCCAAACACGAAACTAAAACAGCAGCTGAAAATCATGTACATAGTACAGATAATAAGTAAAAAACGAATGAGCAGATAGAAAAGCTCTCATTTCTCACAAGATCTACAACTTCAGTAGTTAATGGTTGGTCCACAGACTCTGTGGTACTATCACACACATGACCAATGATGAAAATTCCTTCACACAGCTAAAGTCAAAAAGAGGTTAGTAGAGACAAATTAGCATGTAAAGTTAATGATTATGGTCAGCTTCAATGCACAACTGATACAAAAAAAAAAAGTGTGTAATATAGAAGTAAAAAAAATTTCTCTGTGTTTTAGTGTTTAGTAAGTAGTCTTTCCCCTAACAATAAGCAGAATCTGCAGTAAAGATTTTGAAGTTAAATTCATAAATATTCATTGCATTGTACAGCACAATGGCAATATTGCAGCTATGGGATTAGCAGACAGAAATAAGATGGCAAAGGGAGTAATATGTTGCAAAAACAAAGACTACATGTATCTCTGGCACAGAAAGTCAAGTCATTGAGTCTTCAGTAGTAACATAGAAGACATGGAGAATAACAAATTGGTGAAAGGTTTAAATTGCCTAGATGTGATAAAAGAGAAACTGAACAGCCATACCATAACTTAAGTCTTTACAAGTCAAATAAATAATTAGATTTAATTCATTCTGACATACACTATACTGACAAAAGTCACTGGACACCTAGAAGGGAAACACAACATAGCATTTACTGACATACATTAGTACAGTGTCGGTCCACCTTTTGCCTTAATACATGCACTGACCCTTCAAGAGATGCTTTCGACAAGGTTTTGGAATACAGTGATAGGTATGCACTTCCATTCAGTACATAATGCTGCCAATAACTGTTGCTTAGTAGTAGGCCTTGGTTCCAAACTTCTTATGTGATGCCCTAATTTATCCCATAGGTGATCTATGGAATTAAGATCAGGGCTCTGTGCTGGCCAGTCCACACATGATACAGAATTATTGTCAAACCACGCTGTAACAGTCCTTGCTTTATGGCTTGGTGCATTATCCTGCTGGTACCAACAAGGCTTGGTTCCGTAGTGTTGCCACAGAGTTGGTAGGGCATAATTGTCCAGAATATTGAGGTATACGTGCTGGTTAACAGGTTTGTCCACGATAATCAATAGGCCAGGATCATATCACGAAAAACACCCCCACACGAATACACTGCCAGCTCCAAACTTGACCGTAGGAACAGTACACTGTGGTAAATAGCATTCCCCTGGCTGCCACCATACCCACACACTGCCATCAGACTGATGGATCGTGTATCTGGATTCATCAGTCCATAGGACCCGTTTCCATTGATCTACGGTCCACAATAAATGTTCTTTGCACCATGCTAAATGACGAGTAGCATTCCGAGTGGAGATGAAAGGCTTATGAGCAGCCACACGACCATGGTAACCCATGGAACGAAGTTCTCTGGAAATGGTATGTGTACAATGTACATACCGAGGTTCCAGCATTGTTATTCACCTGTACACTGAGGTCTTGTGTGGTACTCCGTCGATTAGCTGTAACGACTCTCCTGAAGCTTTGACGTCCTCTATCACTGATTTTCTTTGGTCTGCCAGTACGTTTTGCTGCTTCAGTCACGCCATGTGTCTTCTACATCCAAAACAGTTGACTTGGGTATGTTTAAATACCTCTCAGTTTCTCTTACGGACAACCCACTAATATAATACCCAACAATCTTTCCTTTCTCAAAGTCAGTTCTTTCTTGCCATGACATTTTCACTCTACCTCACAGTGAAATATGATTGCGGTCAGCTCCAGGCTTGTTTTTATACCATTTGCAACTGTACCACACATCTTAACAACACAGTGGATCCATTAGTTTGCTTTTGAAGGGGTGCCAGTGACTTTTGTCAATATAGTGTTATGGCCCCATGATAGAATCAACACCAGGAGGAGAACACTACTTTACAACATTCACAGATGGTTATTTGCATTTCACCTTCACTTATTTGCTAAGTAATAACAGTGAAGGCTTTAGCAAGCTGAAGGAATATGTTTCAACTGTGAGTAACAAATTCAAGGAAAAAAATCCTACCAGTTAGAACCGAGAATAGTGGAGAACAATACTAATGCTAAATTGGAAAATTTTTAAATTTTCCAAAACAATATAGAATAGAGCATCAAGCAAGTGTACAATTTTCACTTCAGCAGAACGGTGTAGCTGAAAGGAAAAACTGCTGCTTGTAGAAAATGACAAAGGCAATGTTACCAGATACTGGTTTAGAAAACAAGTATCAAGACTACGGTGACTACATACATATAGAACAAACTACCCACAAAGGTGCCTGAAATTACTCCATTTGAAAACTGAGTGGGATATAACTATACATAGGGCAAATAAAAGTATTTTGAAAATCAAGCATTAGCCTATGTACCAAGACAAGTTGAAAGGACATTCAGTAATCATGCTCAAGAAGCCATGCTTTGTGATTATAGTGAAAGATAAAAAGGCTACAGGACACCTACAAAGGAAACAAAATTGTTATGAGAAGAGTGAAGCTCCTAGAAAATAAAGGTAATGAAAGCTGTGCAAACTTTTCATAAGTGAAAATGAAGACATACAAAATATTTCTCTTGGAAACAAAATAAAGGACACACACTCTAGTCAGGAAGAAGTATCAGGTCTTGAAAGGCAATCAACAGCTACTAAAGGCAAACAGCCAGACAGGCTAGCATATGTGGTTAAAAATGAGCTAATACAGGAATTAAAATTATGCAAAAAGAAAAAGAGAAAGAAATGGGAATAACCGACAGACAAAAAGATAATATCATTAAAGAAAATGAAACCTGGCAGAATACTACAGAGAGGAAGGAAGCACATGTCGAAAATTGGTCGTTTAAAGCAAAATATAATGAGAATGGAATAATCAAATGATACAAAGCATAACTTTTCTAAAAGTTAGTCACAAATACTAATCCAGGGTTTGGATGCCACATATGCTCCTCTTGTTAAGTATACTACACAATTTGAATTGTGTCAATTATTATGCCTCACAGAAAAATAATTGTCAAACATTTTGACATTTAAGACAGTCTTCCTTCATGGAAAATTAAAAGAAGAGCTTAATATTGTTCTGCTTAAAAGGCATACAGAAGCTGTAAAAGAAACTAAAATTTGTAGGCTTAAAAAGTAGTATATTCATTCAAAAAACATGCACAATTTCAAGCTATCCAAGTGATAGCACATTTTACCAAAGTAAAGCAGACCCATTTTGTTTTATTAGAAAAGAAAGTGAGTGTATAATTTCATAACCTATGTTGATTGCATTCCCATAGCCTCTGATAATGAGAAGTCAATACATGAGCTGAAAAAATGCTTCAGAATTTATTTGAAGGCAAATTATCTAAACGTGCAAATAAAGTGAAAGGACAGCGGTCTATTTTTGCTTAAACAAAAAGCCAAAATAAAAAAAATGTAGCCAGTATTTGACGAAGATTAATGGAAGAAGAGCAACACATCTTTGTCAAGTGAATTTGTAAAGAATCGACATGACAAAGCAAAGATAACTCATAAAACCAGGCATTCAGAAGCAGTGGGAGCTATATTATACTTGTCTATCACTGGTAGAGCTGACACAGCTGTGGCCATGGATATTCTAAGTGAAAAAGTAGAAATTCCATTTGAAAATGATTTGAAAGCCATACGAAAAGTCTTTCATTATTTGAAGTCTAACTATCAAATTAACACTACCCATGATCCACAAAGGAACAGGTCTTTCAAGCATGTGACATTGTAAACTGAACAAATGAAATAGCTGACAGAAAATCTATGAGTGGTTATTTCTCTCAACTTGATGACAGTACAGTCTTATGATACAGAAAGAAACAAATTAGTGTTGAACTGTCTTTTATGGAGATAGAACTAATTTATGCCATAGATGACTGTAAAGAACTCATTTGGCTTCAACACTTGTTAGAGAATCCCTGTTATACACAAGAGCACTTAACTTTGTATAGTGATAATTAGTCAAATCTAAGTTTGTGATCAAAAACAAAGGAGAAATCTCTTGAACAAAACACGTGGATGTTAGGCTAAAATTCATCAAAGAGTTACAGAACAACGTGTTAAAAATGGAATACTGTTCCAGCAAGAGCATGTTAGATATTTTCACCAAATTGCTTGTTAGAGAACATTCTGAAGAACTCAGACAGAAGACTGGATTGAAACATCCAAACATATCATACTGAGTGGTGTGTGTGCTCACCAAATGAACAAGTTTGTCTGTCTTCATTTCATGAGGCTGCAGCAAGCAGAAGTGGAACTACATCGCAGCAAGCAGAAGTGGAACTACATCACAGCAAGCAGAAGTGGAACTACATCACAAACTGATGTTCTTTCATAACTTGAATCCCCTTATATCTGCTTCTACTGACAAGTATATGGTACATTTTCCACCCTGAGAGTTTATAGCTAACATGCCTTGTGAGCTGCATTTGAATTTTTTGTGTATTTTAAAGACATTCTTCACGACAAGATAAATGCATTTTGTGTCAGTAAATATCACTGATATATGTTAATCAAAACTACATATTTTTCATTTGTAGTTAAGTATATATGCATCTCTTATCATGAATAATTGAATTTTTGAGTGCATTTTTTGACCTGGTTAATAAAACATCATAAAGTGCATCTCTTATCATGAATAATTGAATTTTTGAGTGCATTTTTTGACCTGGTTAATAAAACATCATAAAGTTTACTAGATACTGATATAATTTCTTTATGCCACTTTTCTTGCACTCATTACATCTGAAAATTTGAAGTCCTCTTTCTTGTTGGTTTATAAATTCAGTTCAGTGAACCTTTTTCATTTTAAATTCACAGTTCTGAAAACTGTAATTACTTTTGGACTGGGAATTTTTGAGACATCTGCAGCCTTGTTTACATTTTGATCAAATGTTATTGGTTGAGTAACTAACATATAAAATTTGACTTATTATGGTTAAGTGAAAAGAAATAAATTATGCTGCTCATCTTTATTGATTTTCTTTGTTTCTGTTAATGTGAGTAGTCATTACTCAACTTTTCATGATTCACTGATTTTTCAAAATGGATTTTCCACCTTTACATCTAAATATGGCCATAATGAATGGCTAGATAAATCAACTGGTTGCTAGTTGCTGTTTTCAAATACAGTATTAGTCATATCTGTTAAATTCTCAGTTATCAGATTTTTTCAGAAGGAAAATTTCATGTAACTTTTTGCCAGTTGTTACATGGTCCAAATTTATTTGATGAGTTTGAATTCCATTTTCTTTATCCATTAATCCATGAGAGAGAGAGAGAGAGAGAGAGAGAGAGATAGAGAAAAGGGGGTGGTACTGAATAAAATGCCCCAATTACAATTCTAGCCACCGCTTATAATACAAATTGTTACTTATATTCCTCACTTTTTAATGTTCTTATTAGTAGGCTACATACTTCTTTAACAAGCTTCCTTGTACAGTTTAAGTCTAACATCTTATCTATAAATTTTCCACAGACCACCACATTAAATAAGGGATAAATCAAGTGTTATACTTAAACTACACAGGGAAGCTTATTAAAGAAGCATGTAACAGCATTAGTAACAAAGAGAAAATAATATTTCCTCTAAGAATGAGTTGAGACAATCAATGAAGCCAGTTAAATGTAATACAGTATTTAGATAGTTGAGTGTATTATAATTACATTAGTGAAGTTTGGCGCGCGCACACACACACACACACACACACACACACACACACCACACACACACACACACACACACACACACACACACACACACACACACATTTGTGGGTTAGAAATGACAATCATGAAACTGAGGAAAGAAATATTGGGGTGGGGAAGCAGATGGACTCAGAAGCAACACAAGATTAGTAAGAAGATATTTAATCTGAATTAGGTACTTTATGTTTCATATGGGAGATCAACAAGTCCTTCAACTGATGCTACATTCTAAGATAAACTGGAGACCAGCAGCATAACTGTTATTAAGTATGGTCAAGCAATGCTTAAGGCCAGCAATGTTACGGGGAGTCCAAAAAGGAATAAGAAAATAACATTTTTAATTCAAATCCACTGGCAAAAAAGGAAAGATAAGAGATGTAGGGTGAAAGAAAATACTGAAAAAAGCAAGCTAGAGAGAGAGAGAGAGAGAGAGTGAAGACATCCTTTCAGTTCACTCATCTGCTATGGCTTTAGCAGTGCAGGGGACATTGTTGGCATGATGCCAAACATTTGACTATAGATTCAAAAGAGCTGAAGACAAATTCAAGGTAAATGTGTTTTACAGAATTGTAGACACATATTGTATAACACAAATTAGAGAAAGATTTATCAGCATGCAAAAAATTGTCAATAATTCTGCGTTTTTGGGGCCCCAAAACTTGCTTACACTAATGGAAGTGATATTTTAAAGTATGCAGACAATCTGGGAAAATATATGATAACGATCTAAGTAAATATTTCTCCATTCAACTTTTGCAAATCAATTTAAACAGCTTTATAAAAGAAGAAATTAAGCCAATAAATTCAATATAAAATAATTCACAGAATTGTTTAACAATATGTCATGTAGTTACCCGGATGCCTCTATGGCACTTATTTTATATCTAACACTACCTGTTTACGGTAGCTGCTTCTGAAAGACCATTCAACAAGATGGAAATAGTCAAAAATTATTTGCAAATTGCAATGTCAGGAATGACCGAAATATCTTTCACTAATTGCCATTAAAACCCAAGAGACAAATTAAATATCAAATATCAGTTGAGAGTACACAAAACTATACAATTCATGAATGGAAATCTTTTCTCAACATTTACCGCACGTATATTTCGGCTGACTCGTCATACTACGTGATGGACTTTTCATGGTCGTCGTATCTCTTCCCTGTGTCTTCATATATACTTTTGCCAGTTGTTTTTGCACCCACATTTCACTATTACATTCACATTTCCTCACATACACACAACTTTCATTATCTTCAACATACATTCAAAAATCTAAAACACTATACAAAACTTCCATTCTACGCATCATAAAGTTTAACCCTAACTCTCTTGGCCGTTAGTTGTTGGCCCCGTCCTAATATTAATAACATTTATACATACATTCATATTAAAAACGCTATCTATATACACTATTTACAGAAGCTCTATTCTCTCAACTCAATTCATTTTACATTTTTCGGGAATATTTAGGTATTTTCGAGTTGTGTTCCTTCTTTTATTAAAGCTATACAAGTTCAAAATGCTTATATTGTAATATAAATCTGTTTATCTAGTGGCATAATTAAGCATATACAAGTTGCCAAGATTTTGCTTGCCACTGAAGGGCTTTTTCAAAGCATAGGTTACATATTTTGTGTCTAAACCTCCAATTTGAAAAATGTTGTCTAACCTCTGCCTTGAAAAAGTCTCCTAGTTGAGAGCAAAGGCTCAACAACTTATATATACTGTATTACACAGCTAAATAAAAGGACTTATATTACGCTATAAGGGTTTTGAACTTAAAAACCAAAGATTTAATTAGAGACTTTGAAATGCAAAAAGAAAGAAGAAATCTATTTTTTTTAATGAGTATCTGTAATCTATCTATAAAAATATGATTTTTTTGGTTAATGAAATAAATATTTTTACAAGTCAAAAATGTATGTATTTTTATTTTATTTTTAGTTTCGCAAATAGAGCAGAAGCCAGGGGGGGGGGGAGGCTTTTTTACAATTTTGTTTAAGGGACAAAAAAAAAATGTAGTTATGCCACAGCTGAAGGCCTCAAAGTAACACAAACCATAAGAAAACAGTGGTATAAAATTAACCAGAAATAAAAAATGTAGCAGTTTTCAAGCATCACATAATGCAATGAATTGAATGGTATGAAGAAGTGCATTATTGCATGATCAACCAACATTAAATTACACCACTGCGTTAAGCACATGAGAAAAAATAATGAATGAATGGAGTTTAAAACTGGCTTACAACTTAAGGAATTGCTGCATACAACATAAGGACAAAGGCAAGGATCTTCTGGAGTCATTATCATAGGCTGAGGACAGTCAGGTGTAGGGTGCTGAGCATTATTCTTCAGTGGAGGGCAACCACTTTGGCATTCAACAGTGGTGGTTCCATTAGGTAGGGGAACACAGGCACACGTCTGTATCCTGCAACCATTTGATATTTCCCATCTAGCACCCAAAGGCTTCAGTTCACCTGGACTAGCAACACAGAAAGCTTCTTGAGGTGGTAACTGTGGATCTTCAGCTAATTGAAAATGAAATACATATGGTGTAACCACAGCTTAAAACATCCCACTCCATCTCTCAGCATAATCACACATATACTCATAAAGGCAAAAAAAGGCATAAAAGTCATGCACAGCAACAACTTTCAGGAAAATCACATAAAATTTTCTACATATATTTAGAAATATTTTCTTACTTTCCATCTTTTAGAGTGAATAAATCATAAAAATGTGGAAATTATTTAGCTGTTTTCTACTTTTTTGTCAATGTCCAGCTTACAGAAAAGAAAGAGAAATAATATTCAGATGTGAGATCTCAAGGGAAAAGACATTTAATAATGGTGTCTAAATTAGGCTGCCAAATGAAACAGCAAATCCTTCTTAAGTCATAACTATAAACAGCATATTTCTAAGCTCCTCCATATATATGGATGGTACCATAGTTATGTGTGCAGCCATCTACAATCTCCCAAGACTTGTATGATATTATTTCACTCATTGTTTACCAAAACTTCGATGTACTGTGCTGTATATAGTTCTGAACTATAAGAAAAATGGTAAAAATTGAAAATATTTTTTTTCATTTTATTTCGTGCTGTTTATGTATCAAGGGTGCAATATGCTTATATCTGTTGAAACAATCTATGTTCTCATAATCAGAATATAATTAGTTCTCCCAACAACAGAAACATTTCTTTGTAGGTATTTACAGTCATGTTTCTTGAAGCAATTCCATCTGTTATTGATAGAAGTGAAGAAAAAAATACTGACAAAGTAACCTCATGCAAGATCTAGTATTTTATACATTTTTAAATTGAAATTGCTTATCTGACTTTAATAAGTAAATTACTATAATTCAGTATAATGTAAAACACTGAACTAATAAATAATAAAACACTGTCACAGCCTCAAAATATTTTATAACACTCTACATGCTAGTGTCCTCAGCACTTCCTTTCCTGAAACCAAGAAGTGGTTAACACCTATAAGCTATCCATGACTTATCAGGTTTTTATGAGCATACTACTGTAAAAATACACTAAATATGATATCACGATCAATGTATCTTCCTTACTTTCTGTGACTGTTAAGTAATTTTGACTCTGGGAGCTTTAAATTTTAGAATGCCACATGGTCTGTAATATCTCAAAGTGGGTCAGATTAGAAAGTTTTTTTCTTTTCTTTTCATGCCTCCATTTTGGAGACAAAACTCATAACTTTCTAACAAAGAAAGATATTTTATAAATGTACTGCTACTTTTTTTTTATTCTTTTTGAGATAAACCACTTATCTCAAGGCAGAAAGCTTCATTTTTTGAAGTTGTGAATCTGTTTATTGGTGTAAATATGATCTGAATGGTAAGTTAGATAATATCCAAAAACTTGAAAATTTTGTTGTCCTGGAGTGGAAAACAAACCCGCATCTCCTAGCTAGTGCTTAAGGAAGTATGCTTACCACTACACCAACCAGAATGACCAAGCCTCAAGTTTCTGATTAATATGAATATAACCAACACATGATTCGCTAGTTGAAGCAACCTGCATTTATATATAGCGAATCTGGAGGATTAGAATTCATTCCCGTGATTGCCTGGAGGAGCAGAATATCAATGAATGAAATATGGGATTACACCAATGTATAATACAATTTTTAAAGTTGTGAATCTGTTTATTGGTGCAAATATGACATGAATGGCAAGTCAGATAATATCTGAAAAATTTAAAATTTCGTCGTCCCGGAGGGAAAATCGAACCTGTTTCTCCCGGCTAGCATCTGAGTATGCTTTTCCACCAATAAATAGATTCACAACTTCAAAAATTGTATTATACAAAGGTGTAATCCCGTATTTCATTCATAGAAAGCTTCATGTTGAGCCTGGGTATGTCTAAGCTTCCAAAAGACACTGCGTGTTAGCAAAATGAATGCCTCTTGAACTGGAAAATGCAATTGTGGTGTGGTAGCCTTAATAGTTAGGTTTCTTTAGAAAGCTACCAAGCACCATAGCAGCTGCCAAAATAATAACAGGTTTATTATTATTATTATTATGGTGGAGGCTCAGTTATGGTCTGGTGCATATTCAACTGGCACACATTAGCACCTCTGGCATGTCTAGATGCATCTCTGAAAGGTCCATGCTATGCGTCCATCCTTGCAGACCATTTGCATCTTCTGTTCAGAGTCATCATGCACCCAGAGGACAATGATGGACTCTTCCAGCAGGACAATGCACTTAAAAAGGTTAGAAGAGCACTCCATGGAAGTTTTCACCCTCGAATGGCCTCCCCGTTCACTGAACACAAACCCTGTGGAAAATCTTGTGGATGCTGTAGAAATATTCATCTATTTAAGCTTTGGATCCTCCACCCAGGAATGGGACGCAATGATGGGCAGCAGTGCAGCAAACATAGGTGGAGATACCTCTGGAATGATTTCGTGGTCTAGTGGATTCAATACTTTGCCATTTGACTGTCCTTATCTGAGCAAAAGGTAAGCCTACCTGTTACTAGGTAGATATCCTCCCATGATTTCTGTCTGCATAGTGTACTACCTAAGAATATATTAGGTGTACAAATAAGTTTTAAAGCGTTTTAAGACAATGCAACATGTAATTTGAGAGAAAACAACAATACCTTTACGAATCAAAATATGCGCCGTCATTATCTATCACCTTCCGCCATCGGTCGGGCAACTGACAGATTCCAGCCATGAAGAATACTTTGTTGTGCGACGTGATGAAGTCGTCAACCCATTTTTGTACTTCAACGCATGTCCGGAACCGTATAGCACACAAACCATGTTGCATCGATCAGAACAAATGATAGTCTGAAGGGGCATGTCAGGAATACACACCGGGTGCTCCAAAACTTCCCAGCTAAGCGTCAGTAACATTTTCTTGACTGATTTCGCGACATGCGGCTTAGCGTTGTCATGCAGTAATTTCACGGGACGCAATCCTTTGCCTGTGAATGGATGTTTCTGACAGATTTCCTGGTTCAATCTCAGCAATTGTTGCTTGTAGTGATCAGCAGTAACATTTTGACCTTGTTCCAATAGATCACAATAGAGCATACCCTTCATATCCCACCATATGCACAGCAGAACTTTCTTGGAGTGAATATTGCAATTCGGTGTCGAAGTCGTTGCTTCACCGGGGTCTACCCAGTGTTTTTTGCACTTGAGATTGTTGTACCATATCCATTTTTCATCACCTGTAACGATTTTTTACAGGAAATACTTTCTGTGTTGTTTATTCAACAGATTCAAACACTTCATGACATGCTCATCCTAGTTCCTCTGGCTCATGTCATGTGGCACCCATTTTCCTTCCTTTTGAATTTTTCCCATTGCGCGTAAATGACTGGAAATGGTTTGTTGAGTTACCCCCAGTTGTTCAGCTAGTTCTTTTTGCATTTGAGAAGAATCTTCATCCAGCAATGCTTGCAGTTCCTCATGTGCAACCTTCTCCAGGGTGCTGCTACGTTATTGATCACTAACATAAAAATCACCTGCTTTAAACAGTCTAAACCAAAACTCACACGTGCTTTTCGATACAATATTCTTCCCCAGAACAGAACAGAATGATGCACATGTTTTTGCAGCACTTTTTCCTTGATGAAATTCGTAACGAATGCAGTGTCGAATAAATGCAGTATCGCTTGCCATCTTTCATCTACCGATGTGCAAGTGCATTTGACTGTTGGGAAAACTTCTGTGTCAAATTTTATACTCTGGACCAGTTACAATCACATGACAACAAGGCAGAGTAATGTCGGATATGTAAATTAGCAGTATATGCCACACAAAAAAACGCTTTAAAACTTATTTGTATGCCTAATAGTGCCTGTGTGTTACATAAAAAATCGGTGTTTACGTTTTAATACAAAAAATAATTTGGAATTACAATGAATGTTGGTGGTGGATGCAACAAAAGAAATTTTACAAGGTATTTTTACATTTCCCATAATTACAGAAAACATTGGAATTACTCACACAAAGGTCTTAGAGGAGCACGGGGGATGGTATCTCCACAATATGGTATAGTACAACAAGTGTCATTTGGTGCAGGAACCCACTGACAGTGTTCAAGGCCAACATTGTCCACATAAACATCACAACGTTCTCTACATTCCAGTAAACCATTTTCATGGCATACACATCTGTAATCACAACCATCGTAGAAAGCCTCACCAACATCATAAGTCTTATTATGATGAAAGCAACCCTTGAAAGATGTCTTAACAACTGAAATAAAGAAAAAATATACCAGGGAGTAAGCAAATAAAAATCAGTTTAATGGTAAAACATTATCTAAACACAAATATTAAACATTATACAATTTCTGGTGACAAAGTACAAATAATCATATCTACTCGGTAAAAAGCTATACTAATTAGTTAAGGAACTTTTGGGATAATATTTCCATGAAACAATTGTATGGCATAAAAGTTGTGAAATAAGATGTCACTTATTTCAACCATAACTGTTATTTGCTCTTCAACATGTTAGAAGAATGCAGGTGCTTAAAATTATATATTCAGTGTTTCTAAGGAACATATATAGTGTGCCCCCTATTGTTTAATAGAAATAAAGGAACACTACAGTTTATATTCATATAAAAAACAACTGTTGTTTTTAACAGAAAATGAAGCAGACTAAAATGAGGACATTTATAAAATACTTTAAGCCCACTTTTGCATATTCCTTGTACTCGGGTGTCCCTGTAACTCAGGGAATAAACTGTTGTGTTACATATTTTCTTGGTTCAAAGGTTATTACATTTGCCAAATGTCCATCTGTATAACATTATCAGAACAAAGTAACACACAATATTACTATGTGTATTAATGATTATAATTTTTTTTTCAAGAATAAAATTCCTGTACAATCACAGGGCTTGAAAAACACCATGCCCAAGATGCCAGGGGCATGTAAATTATTGTTCTGGGCAGGTAAAAAAACAATCTAGTTGCCCAGTCCGGGCAACTAAATTTAAAAATAAAAAAAATTTGGAATAGAATTTTTTACTGCAAGAAAAAAAGACAGTCGTTGCATGTTGTGTTTCATTTCACTTTTAATCACCGGAAGTTGTATTATTGTTACAGAGTGCTAAGGACAGAAGTATATCACTTCTCTAATTATATTATGCTCTAGGTCAAGATTTTGGAACCATAAGTAGTTTTGCTCCAAGTGTTGTTTACAGTCAGCAACAGAATGCATACCTCTGATTGAACTAGCCTCTGGTGTTTAGCAACAAAAGGTGAAAACCTCAACAAAGGAACACAGCAGAATCACTAAATTTCTCAAATTCCAATTTAATCATCATATAATTTCATACCAATTTCAGCATCATCATCTTAAAAGTTGAGATACACACTTTTGTGCATGGAACATTTTGAATACAGACCCTTAAAACGGAAATGTAAAACATGTAAAAAAAGACCATCATATTTTTTAACTTACAAAATTAGGATTATGATTTGTTATTTTAAAAGATAAATTTTCGTGGGCATCCAGCTTTTACTACCTGGGCAAGTAAATCATTTCTGCACATGCCCAGCTGGGCATGTAACTTTTCAGATATTTTTCAAGTCCTGGATCATCTAAAACTAAACAATCTTAAAAAGCAAATTCAGTTTCCTTATGTAAGAGAATAACGGTAAGTTATCAACTGTTTGTGAGTAGTAGAAATTGCCATTATGTATGATGCTGAATATTACAACCTGTGCAAAACTAAGCAGATGATTAAGTTTATTTCATTTGTACCCTGCATCAAGATGTCTGAATTATCTTTCCTTTCCTTTTTTTCTTCTTAGGAGTTTCATGACCTCCATTATTATCTGAAAGACTGAGATCAATTCATGATCTCTAACTAAAACTGACTGCATCCGAAGAGTTGGGTAACAAATGTGAATTGAATTCAGTTTCCATGCATTGCATGGAGGGAGGTGACAAATGTCTTAATTTCAATAATGAATTATTCTCTCCATGGCAACTTTAATACTTCAAATGTCAGTGGCTTAAAATATTTTAATATAGATGTTAGCCTACTAGATTCTTTTTTCAATTTAGACAAATTTTTGAAGTGTGTACAAATTCGATTTTGTTTATTTCTGTTGTGATTAAGATTAACAGTCAGCAATGATCATAGATAACAGTTTCCCTTGTCTTCTTTGTGGTTGTGGCTAGGATATAATTAGATTTCACTGATGTGGGAGTGTCAAACTAGTCACTGATGAAGGAATGTTTTTTTCTTTTTCTAATTCAAATGCATCTTTTAACTTACCTTTTAAAATGTGAGATTGATAACTAAAAAGTTTCAGAGATTCCCATCTCAATACATGTCTAGTGTCTTTTACATGCCTGTCACATCCTGTTTTGTTAGACATGATTCTTATTCCTGATTTGTGTTCTCTCTGCCAGCCTAGTTTTCATCTGCCTGCCAGTCTCTACTAGATGATTTAGTATTTTCCAGATATTAAACAAAAAGAAGAAACTGGGCTCCAACAACTGTAACTGTGGACTTCTGCAAGAGCGACTGGCAGAAAACTGAAAACTAGGCTGGCAGAACACAAATCAGCAATAAAAAACATGTGTTAAGTTCTCAGATGCCATTTCATGAAGTCCAAGATGTGCTAAATAAGCACTAGATCCAACAACCAGGATGGCTATAGTAGCATGGGAAGAGCTTCCAGGAACAGTTGAGTGATGTGTGCAGTACATGATCTGGCATTACTGTAATGCAATGGGATATTTGGTATGATCTGATGGAGTATTAAGGCTACAGGATAGAGAATAGCGCCCACATGCCACTGGGCAGTTAAACTGCTCTCAACAATTATGAGAAATGACTAACTGTCATAAAAGATGCTGCTTCAGTATAAGAATCCCAGGTTTAAGCACTGTTTGGTGCTCAATGGTACATGATGTGGAAGCTGTTTTGCCAGTATGTTGAAGCACACGAATGCGACCATTGTTCTGTTCCTGACAGATATGAACCTCATAACTGATGACATACTCCTATCATCGTGCCACTCAGCTTATTTATTGTTTAACTACAATCTGGCATGCCTGTGGTCTATTGCAGCCAGCAGCATTGAACTGTTCACACATCACTTCCCAAATGCACTGCAATTCATTATGTAGTACATCCTACTTCACATAGACCAACAATACAACTTTGTAGACATGTTTAATCAACTCATCAAATTGATCAAACATCTGTGTAGGACATAAGAACAGAATTACACTTTAATGGTAATCAGATTTACAAGGTCATGTTAGATACCTTTAATCTTCACTATCTCTTTTTTTCCTAATGCCAATTTTCCTGACAACTAATGGGATTTGTGTTATTCGCCACATTTTTTTTTTTTTTTATGGAAGACTCACAATTTTCCCTTCATTTTCACATGTAAGTGTTCTGCACTTCCATACTAATTTGCACAAATACAGCTCTACATTAAAGGTCATTATTTTCAAGATTAGAGAAATATTTTACCTGAAACTTTTTTCTGTACTACTTTCTATTTGAAGTATTGTTTTAATAAAACAGACTTCTAACTACACAATGTTCTGAAGTAAATGTTACCTTGAACTACACTGGTAAAATTTTGCATCATGTTATCTGTAAACACAATGTTTTTGAAGGATCAGTTAACACAAAATGTATGCTATAACTTTGGTTAGTTCACACAATTTATTTCCCTCCTCAAATTCACACCATACCTTCACAGTCATTCTTCATGGGATTAAATATTAATATACTATATGATCAAAATATCCAGACATTCCTTTTGAGCAGTGGATTTCGGCATATACATCACAGCTATGGCCCATACAAATATAAAACAACACATGTGGGCTGCCAAACATCATTGATAAGCATAAACAGTAGAATGAGTCATACAGCAGAGCTCAGTGACATTCAACGTGGCAGTCATAAGATGCCATCTTGCAACAAGTCAGTTTGAGAAATGTCTGCACTGCTGCAGCTGCCCCAATTGACTGTAAGCAGTGTAGTTGTGAAGTGGAAACACCTAGGAGCAACAACAGCTCAATCACGACCTGGTAGGCCATGTAAAATTACAGAGCGGGACTTAAAGAGTGCTGAAGTGTGAGATGCAACGAAATCACCTGTCCTTAGTTGCAGCACTCACCACAGAGTTCTGAAATGTCCCTGGAAGCAACACCAGCGCCATAATGGTTCTTTGAGATCTGAAGGACAGAGGTTTCTATGGCCAAGCAGCCACACACAAGCCCAACATCAGCACGATCAACACCAAACATCAGTTGAAGTGGTGTAAAGCTTCGCACTAGTGGACTCTGGAGCAGTGGGAACACATTCTATAATGGCCAATCATTCTTCCCCATCTAGCAGTTTGACAGATGAGTCTGGCTGCGGAGGATGCCGAGTGAACACTACCTGCCCAACCGTGAAGTTTGGTGGAGGAGGTATCATGCTCTGGGTGGTTTTTCATGGTTTGTGCTAGGCCTCCTAGTTCAAGTGCCCAGGAATCAAATCTTAACACTGATGCCTATATGACATTCTCAACAATTTAATGCTCCCAACATTATGGCAACAATTTCATTTACCAATGGAACAATGCTGTTTACCAAATGGATCAAGAAGGGTGTGGAACAACTTGACTGGCCTGCACACAGACTCAATCTCTTAACCCCATGGAACACCTTTGGGATGAATTGGAATGTCAACTTCAAACCAGGCCGAACCACTAGGGATCAGTGACTCACCAGACTAATGCTCTTCTGTCAGAATGGAAGGAAAATACCACAGCAATGTACAAAAATCTAGTGAAAAGCCTTCCCAGCAGAGTGGAGGCTTTGACATCCGTAAAGGGTGGACTAATTCAATATTAATTCCTTTCCTATTACAGGGAGTTTGTGGATAGGCAAGTACCAGATACTTTTAATCAGATAGTGTATATCTAATGATGGCCAACTAGAAGAAAAATAGCACTACACTAGCAATCCAACTTGATCCACTGGCAACCACATGATAGACCACTGATAGTGACTGACTAGTTATTCGAAAATGTGACTGACTAGTTATTCATAAATGAGTACACACTGAACTAGGAAAGAAGCTTGGCCACAGCCATGTTTGTTAGTTTTTCCCTACAAATGATCCATAATGGAATAGGGCAGTTTTTTCACCTCCAGTTCAAGTAACTGTCATTTTAAAGGCAAATATTTTTAATACCAGTGACTTCTATTCCTGCTTTACTCAAACTTGGCCCCAATGCATTTGATTTATTTTTACTGTCCTCTCCTTCACCGATGCACCTCCTTCTTTTCACACACTTCAATATTTTTCAATCTTCAATAACAGTATGAAAATACTGTTATATGAGTGGAATTTTAGATCCACAGAAACAACCACAATTTTGGAAAAAATGCAAATTATAAAACTATGCACACACAAAAACTACAACCTAGCAAACGATCATAACATGCACAAAACACCACACTGAAAATCCCTCGCAACCAAAATAAACTACTCTGAGTATCACTTTAGCTGAAATCCATAAAACTATACTGCTTACTTAAGACTGGCTTGGTTACACAATCAATCATCACTCTTTAATTAAAGAAAAAGAAATTTCTGGAACAATCTGGGAACAAAGAGATCAAAAAAAAAAAAAAAAAAAAAAAAAGAAGCACAGAGAATTCTGTGTAACAGTCAGAAAAGCATATAGGATTCTTAGAACTTGACTTAGAGACATGGACACAGCTTCTAGGAAGAGTACTCACTGCACTGTTCTTGTTTCTCTTGGTGGCACAGAGCTTTCCTTTCTGTTCCCACTGGTGATATGGCTCTAATAATTCAAAATGAGCACAGACACAAATGCAGCTAAATGTGACCTTAAATATAAACTGACCAAAACAAAACAAAGAAGAAGTTGGTAGCTAATGGAGAGCATTCCAACATTGCCAATTGCCAAAAAAAAAATGAACACATTCTTTTTTAGGGATATTTGGAATTTTCTACAGAACTTCAAAAACTTTATTCCACAATTTCTCACACAACCTTGGTTAGGAAATAGTAAAGCTTAATGGAAATTCCATTAACACAATGCTTCAAACAGTCAGGACAAGAAATATTCTAGCAAGTTAATGCTAATGACTAATTTTCATTGTCATGACTCATCAGACATTTTTGTCCAATATTCTGATGTTTAATTTGATTAGTTTTATAATGATAAAATTATTACATGACACTGGTCATCAAAAGCTCCTCTTCTGATCATAAAAAAGACCATAAGATGGTATGTTACAAATAGCTTGGGAAAGTCACAGAGATGTTGAACATGGCACACGAGAAAACAAACATCAGTTCACAAGACTTTTTTTCGTTTTTAATGCCTTAGGGCTATTCATAAGATTTTGTTTTAATATGCCAAACATCTGAGATATGTTGCAATCATGCAAGTACTGAATACCATTTTTTAAGCAGATGAAATGTGGGAACAAATTTATTATGTCCGGTGAGAATTTATATCATCTGACCTTTCAAATTTTCTTTTCCCGGTTATAAACTGAACATTTTAAAATTTTGTAGTGAAGTTAACAGCTTGTTGATTTGAAAATCATGTTTATTACAACAACTCTTTCTGAACAGATGCAAAGCATGTCTTTTACTGTATGGTCTTTCAGTATCTTACAGTAAGATATACTGCATCGAAGTCAGATTTACTAATGAAACTGTAAATCAATTAAGAACATCCATTTAACTTATCATTGTTTTTCATTTTCATTCATATAAAAGGCATTATAAATATCAATCACATAACTTTTGATTTAATTATATTAAAATTAGACACATACCTTTAGAACATTGCGTCCATGGACAATCCAAGGTACAAAGAACTTAAAAAACTAAAATGTTTCTACTACTTATCTGATAACAAAAACATCTTAGAAACTTCATAATACCCATTAAGCACTTACTCCAATTAGTTAAATTTTTTGCAAACTTACAGAAAAGCAATATCACATGACAAAGAGGTATAATCTGGCAAAAATGAAAGTTATGCATATTTACATTAAACCAGCTTTAGAAGTGAAATACAAAAGTGGCTTCTTTATAATACATACCTGCATTTGCAGAACATCAAGACTGCATGGCTAGTTCAAATTATGCACAAGTAATAAATAAATAAATAAATAAACATTTAATTTCACATACCCTTTGTGAAGACTTGCTGATGTGACCATAGTAGAGCATGAGGTTACAGTTAAATATCCACTTTCCTGATATACGAATATGCTGCTGTCACCAGCACCAGTAATGGAGATAATATTGTGTACACCTTAGATTAATGACCTCATGACCAAAATGAGGTGAAAATTAATTTAAGGCATGTCAGAGATCTGGACAAAAATAATTTAGTTAAACTATCCTATCTTCACAAAGGCAAAATTGAAAGTGAATAGGAAACCATAACACTGTGGGTTCGATCCATTGCTGTGAAACATGTAAATTGTGTACAGTGGTGCCAATAGTTTAAAACACATGATTAGATTGTACAAACAAAATGATCATGGATCATATATGCATTCCGTTTATCCTGAGATACACTCAAAAAGTATCACTTTTTGATTTGCTTTCAGTATCAGTCAGTTGGCCCTTCAAATATCAGAACACAGGCCTTGAATAATACAAGACAAAACAGGAAAAAAGATGAAGCTCAAAGCTCCAAGAAGCACTTGCCTGTGTAGGCAACTCCAGAACACAATGACAAGCTGTTTCAGAGAATACTGCAAAAAGGTCAGTGAGAATATTATGGAAATTAATTAGCAATTAAACAAGGAATGTTCTAGGTCAGGAAATTTACCATCTGCTGGTCACTATTAATCGTCCGAGCATCATACATTTACATTTTATGAACTGATGTTGAAAGCATTTCAATTACAGACCTGTTATCTACAAAGATTATGATGTTCCCCATTTAGAACAGGTGGAAGTGGCATTTCCTACAGATGTCAGGAGCAGCATTGCAGTGTCATTACTTACACATGCTGATTAAGTCATATGTCTCCATAGGAAGTACTAATTAAGGTCCAGTATTGACAGTGTTATAAACCACAGTAGGGATCATGATTATGACATTTTTTACCAACCCCTACAGTTCTCAGATTGAGCTCAAATTATTTTGATTTCTTCACTGCAACACATTTTATAATGATGATTTAGCAAAAGGTTTTACATGGCTAAGATAGCAGTATGCCCCCAATAACTTTACAGAAATACTTTTCTTTACAAAGCATAAAATATTCACTTTTTACAGGACAAAGAGGTGAAGATTTAATGCTTTGGTAGGAAAAGTGTTTCAGTCAAGTTCAAACTGCATGAAAAAATAAAACTGTGCAAGTAGTGATATGTGTTGTAAACCTTGCAATAATAAATTAAACTCACATAATACAGTAGGTGACATTACTCTTTGAATGCATAGAAGAAAAGTGTGTACACCTACTTGAAGATCGAATAAAAATTTTTAGTTCAGTTAACTCATAACAGTCTCCATAGGAAGTACTAATGATGGAAGGATTTGAGAAAGCAGCCTGTGTAAAATAAATTAATGGTTTAGTGACACAGGAATACTTACTGCTGTCACAATACATGTGTTATATTTCTGTTCAGAAACAAGAGGCATAGTGTGAGTCTGCTTTCTCATGGTCTGCTTTCTCAAATCCTTCCATCAGAAAATGTTACTAATTTTCATAATCACAATAGAGATGGCTATTCATTGAACCAAATACAATTAAAAACAGCACGTCCTTAACTTTAATAGTAAATTATAGTCTCAAATAATAAATTATCTTGAAATTGATGGATCTCTCTATGTGTTAGTATTAAAGCATGGTATGACCACTGACACAATCCACATGCCCCATATACAGCAAAAACTCACACTTTGTAAACTTTGGAGATTTTTTTTTTAATTAGGTGGATATGATGCAGTTTCTTCAATATTTCATCACAATAGCAATATCTAAACCTTAAGCAAGCCTTTGTGCTACAAGCGGTTATTTTATCTGCAAATTTTTGAAAACTTTTTTTCCATCACTACAATGCACTATTACTAAAACAGTTATGGTTAACCACTCACAACCATGCTTCCAGTAGCAATAAACCCATGAAATCATTGATGATGGATTCATTTAATACTTTTTTCATGATGTCTGGTTGGAGCCTAATAATTTCATGAGAATCCCAGATTTTGTGACCAGATTCTTTTCTGAATCTTTTTAATCTGATTTTATTCAACACATTTGTTACTGCTGATTTACATTTTGCCACAGGAGTTTTCAGTTGAAAACCTACATCTATGATGTATGATAGTTTATAGTTATAAGCTATGTTGTGAATAACTTGTTAATATTATTTTTCAAATCATTAAATTTGTGGGCATTTATGTTTTCATTTTATTATTAAGACCTGGATGCAAGCCTTAATGCTGTGCATTTTAATGATTTTCTGGAATGATTCAAATAGACCTTTGTGATAGGTAATTTTTCTGCTGAATTTCATTTCTTCATTAAGTAGGTTCTCTTTCTTTTTTTCTTTTTATATTAAATAACTTTTAAATAATATTTTCAGTAAGAATTTTTTATTCCATTTTGTACAGTTCTTCAATTCTTCAGTTGAGTCAAATTTATATATTTTTACCAATAAATTTACCAAAAATGATAGTTTTTGCAGAAAAAAGATGCTATGAAGGAATATTTGCTTTTTCAGAAGGACAATAAGCAATCCTGTGGTACTAATGTTATCCATCAGAGAAATCCAATTCTTGTTGACATTCATGTTTTTTGGGAACAGTTCTTAAAAAGATATTCATGATAACAATTATTTGCAACATAGAATGTAATGGTAGACTTTCTTACACTGAAGAGATAGGTCAGCAACTGAAAACTTGTATCATCACCAATAACCCAATACTCAATGCATTGCTGGATAAAAGTCTTCCCAAGTCTGTTGCATGTTGGAATGCCTGTAGGAATAAATTTCAGTCGCAGCAAGTCAATCCAATTTGCCAGTAGTGCATACCCAGTAATTTTTTGTGAAACATAGAGTAGAATTTAAATTGTATACTTTTTCCAAGGGGAGGGGGTCACTTACAAAATTTATCCAGTGATTTTTATTTAATAGTATGTGCTTATATAACAAAATTACTTAACCAAAGAAAAAAAAGGCTTTAATGCCTTTATTTTGGTCAAAAAATAGTATGTACAGTAACTGCACATAACAAACCATTACTGTTGAACTTAAAACTAATTACATTCCTGCATTTACATTACACATACATACATATCACTAAGCTGTTCTCTGAGATTTAGAGGTTAGCTTCTCAAAGAAAGGCAAACCACCAAATAAATGTTTAACTGATGGAACTATAATTTACTGCATTTATATTCTACCAAATCCAATAATACTAATTTAAATGTTTATTTCATTAATTATTATTTTGAAGTTTAAATTCCAGTTCCATAGAATTATCAGTGGCAGAAAATGCTGCATAGTGTGAGTTCATATTCATTCGTTCTTCCAATTAGTTCTCTCAGTACATGGATATGATCTATAGAGCTTGTAACGTACCAGGAGATGTGACGTACCTGCCAGAAGGATGCACACGACATAAAGGCAGATAGGAATCAGAATAAAATGTCCGCGTAGCTCAATTGGTAGAGCAACTTATTCCGGAATGAGTGGACCCGGGTTCGAATCCTGGCGCGGATAAAAATGACGGAGAAATTCACTTCGTTATAAGCTGTAACAACTTCTGAATTCAGCTTGTACTCTTAGTTAAGCCATGCCCAGTGTTTCGTTTAAGTGATATGACAGTACCTTAGTCAAAATTTTGTAAACAACTGATAAAAGGCTAATGGGTCTGTAGTTCTTGAGATCCTCAAGGTCCACTTTTTGATGTAGCAGTATCACCATGTAGCATTGTTCCAGTTATCAGGAATCTTATCTTCATTGAGGCATCTAGTGAAGACTTGAGCAAGCCTAGTTTCTTTGCCTTACTGGCTTCCTGTACAATGTCGATGGTAATTCCATTTTCCCCAGAATATCAACCCCATTTCATGTTCTTAATTGTACAGGCAACTTTTGCTGGGAGTACTGGAGGTACTTTAGCTGTTGTGTATTTCTTTATTTCTATAATAAATGTATTATCCCTTTCATACAGTTTTGTGAAGATCTCTTAAACTCTCCTCAAAATTTAGCTTTTATTTGTTGTTACAATACCATCTTTTTTGAGTGTCATAATCTGTTTTCTTCCATAACTGAAATGGCCCTTTGTTTTTGGTTGTTTTCAGGCCTTGGTTGCTTTCAATTGCTTTTCTTTTGGAAGTTCACAACTGAATTTTTTTATATGTTTAGTGATACATTTTTGCACTATCTTGCTCAGTTCCATATATTCCACCTTGGAAGTTATGTTTTGTTTTGTTTTTTATTTATCTTCATATCCTTTCTTTTTTGTATCAGCATTTTTGTTTGCTCCAATATTTTCTTCATACAATTGTTGTTCTTAGTACCTACCACCTATTTTTGTTATTGTTTTCATAAGAGCTTCAGTACTTTTCTGTTAACTTTGGAGATATCTACTTCTATCGTTAAATGATCCACGGTGGAGAATCAGTATCCCAGTTCCAATCTGAAAGTTTTTTTGATGTTTTTAAAGTTTTGCAATGACAATAATTTTCTTTGCTGTATGAGTTTATGTCATTCAAGTTTTGTGTTAAGGTGCATCTTATGCCTTACTATTCTATGGTCACTTCCTGTGTTGATACTGTTAAGTACACTGTAGCCTTAAGTGACAAATGTCTTGTTACATATAATAAAATCAATTTCACTTGAAACTGATTTTACCAGTGTCTTGTAATACTTTTATTTCACATGAAATGGACATGGGTGCTCGCATGTCAATTTCTTATGCAGCTATTTCTTGAAAAAGGGGTTCATGATGAAAAACCTTTCTGCCTCTGCCAACTCTACAAGAATGTTTTCAAGCTTGTTTCTGTTGCTGTGACCAAATTTACAAACCAAAATTTCATTGCACTGATGTTGCCATATTTTCACATTGAAATCATCCATAATGATCTTCACGTGCTGCTTACCCTTGTTAATTAGAAGCTGAATTTCTTCTTAAAACTCTTCCATTTCTTCATCAGGATGATTTGCAGTGGGCACCCAGGCTTGAATGATCTGAATCTGTTATCTTTTTGAGAGTTGCGTAACGAGTTATGCAGTTTTGTCTGAGAAACTTGCAACATCTAGAAAACTGTCCTTCAGTTTTTTGCTATTTAGTATGAATCCAATACCACTAGTTCTACCAGTCTCTGTTTCACAGTAGAAGAGATGTCTACAGAATCCTCTCTCTTTAACTTCACTTAGTCCGATAACACACACAACTTCAGAGTAAATTCTATCCCACACTCACCCCCCCCCCCGATGAATAAACAAATTAAAAGACCTGATGTTAACTAAAAATGACATACATAGGCTGAGGATAACTCAAAGAAGCATGGAAAGGTGCATACCTGGTGTAACCAGGAAAGTTAGGAAAAGGAACTCATGGACCAAGAAAATGACAAGGGTGGATGACATATTTTTTTTTTTTTTTAATTGGAGGTTTAATGACCACCGTGAGCAACTCAGTGGGCTATAGGCAGTCGCCCATCCCTAATTTAGGGTCACTGGTTCCAGGGATGGGAGAGAGCCAGTGCCGTAAGACAAACACAACATCCATGTCTCACCGGGATTCAAAACCAGACCCCTTTCGGGCGAGCGATCAGAAGCCACTGCTTAGACCACTGCACCACTGGGGCAGCGGGTGGACGACTTCATGATCACAGTAAAATTCCTGAAATGGCAATGAGCTTGACATATTGCTAGAACTGCCCATCATTAGACAACTGAAATACTAGACTGAATACCAAGGAAGAGGAAAAGACCCAAAAGAAGACCATGTGGAGAGTTGGGTGTACATTGTGTGAAAGCATGCTGAAGTGACATGGAAGAAAATGGCTCAAGATAGAAAGTTGAGGAAAAGACTTTGGAGGACTTTCATCCAGCAGTGGAATAAGATTGGCTAATGGTGATGATATATAAAAATTTCCTTTGTAATTAATGACATCATGGCACCTCCAATTATTAATCCACGGTGAAAATGTTTGTAATTACAAGTTTTATAGAGGTAAATTTTAATACATTTAGTGGTCAAATTTTCAAACTAGAATCTAGTTCATTGTCAGGACCATCACTGGAGTAGTTGTTGCCAATCAGTCAGAAGTGCCCAACTGCAATTATCGTTTAGTGTGGTACCTCTTCTTCTTGCTATTTCCATCCGTTCTTCAAAGTTTCCTCTTTACAACATGTGATTGGTGAGCAATTATATTTATTAAGACTCATTTTATGGAGTGTCCACTTTACTTGAACATGTCTGTCAAATCCTGTTTTGTTCCCTATGTTTCTGATAGCTGCTTATGTTCCTCCATATGGACTTTTAGACTTCTTCCCATTTCACCTATATAGCTTAGTCCACAAGTACAGTTTATGCTATAGACTACTCCTTCTTGTAAATGTATGGTTTTTTTTCTTGTTGTTTTAGAAATGAAAGGATTTTTTTTAAAGACATGCTTTTACAAGAAGGAGCAGTCTATAGCACAGGCTGTACCTGCAGACTGAGCTATATAGATGAAATGGAAAGAAGTGTAAAAGTCCGTATGGAGGAACATAAGCAGCTATTAGAAACATAGGGAACAAAACAGGATTAGACAGATATGTTTAAGCAAGTGGACACTCCATAAAATGGTAATCAATAAAAATAATTGCCCACCAATCACGTGTTGTAAAGAGGAAACTTGAAGAAGGGATGGAAATAGCAAGAAGAAGAGGTACCACACTAAATGATAATTGCAGTTGGGCACTTCTGACTAACTGGCAATAGCTACTCCAGTGACAGTCCTGACAATGAACTAGGTTATACTTTGAAAATTTGACCAACAAATGTATTAAAATTTACCTCTATAAAACTCGTAATTAAACATTTTTTCACTTTAAGAATCTTCATTTAGCAAATTTTCCAATTCAGTGAATTGTTTTCTTTAAACTCTGAAACTACAATAAAAGTATATCTACATATTTATTCAGTGAAGAAAGAAACATCCATTTCTGGAAATGCTTAGAGCTTTTCATAGTTTCATTCTTGCTTATTGAATTCCTTATCAGCAATTTTGTTCTACAGCTATTTTGTTCTATCATCTACACCTTTATTTTCTCTGTAGCAAACTGACAAACAGGAAAGGGCTGTATCATTGAACATCTCTATCTTCCTACCTGACATCAGTAGAAAAATTAGTGATTCATTAAAAACTTAGGTGTTCCACATTCATATGGTTCAACTGCAAGCTTGTCACTGACTTGGTTAGATTAAAACTGTTTGATAGAAAGCATGTGAGTTTCCTCAAAATGCAGAAGTGTTAAAAAATATTGACAAAGGTATAAAAAAAAAAAGGAAATGGCTTTAAAGTGATTTATTCTAGCACAGTTTACCTATAATCTAACAATTGAAAGGTAATACAAAAGAAAGTGAAGAAGCCCATTAAAATTTAAAAAAAAAAAAAAAAGATACAACTATGTTCATATGACGACATTCCCAAGCTGTTATGAAGCAGATTTGTGACAGAAAAAATGTGTGACTCTCTAGATCATTAAATAAAGGGAAAGCTTGGAACTTAAAAAAAGAGAGAGATTGGGAAGTCTGTGACATACTGGGTTTTAAGCACAAGCTAGATATCTGGATATCTCCATTTTTATGAAATGGTTGTTGAAGACTTTGACATATATACTTATATAAATATTGTATTATTGTAGCAAACATATTATTATTATTATTGTGAACTGCCACAGCCAGGGCCAGTGGGCAAAGATATTCATCTCAAGCCTGGAAATTCAGGAATTTTCTAGTAATATGGCAAGTCAGTAGAATGACTACCTTTTGGACTGGTTGAAGTAGTTTCCATGACAATCCTAATTTCTCAAGATTTTTTTTAAAGTTATTAGGTACCCATTGCATTTGCCAAAATTACAAATGGTACAATTTATGTTATGCACAGTTACCAAATCCTTTGGACTTCCATTTGCAAGTTCTTGCATTTTGAGATTTTCTCAGACACTGTTCTTTGGATGTTTTCTGTAAGTGGAACCACTACTCTATTAGTTCTGTCTTTTTCAGTTTTTAGTCTACAATTACAATGCTACGTCCATTGTGGTTAATGGCCTTGTCTGTAATCATAGGTATGTCCCAGTACAAGATGTAATTTTGATTTTCATGAATTGGTTGGTTCTTGTAATAAGGTGCAGTGAAGTTTTTTGGATTATTATTATTTCAAGGTAAACCATGCATGTAATGCAAAAGGCTATATCCTGAGGAAAAGCAGATGTGAACAAATATTGTGTTCAGTAAAACAGGCCATTGTTCTAAAGGCAGTTTTGCAAAAATATGAACAAGGCATATTTTTAACTTGTACAAAACCTGAACATTTTTTTTAACATCAAACATAAATGAGAAACGAAGTTCCCCGAAGAAATAATTCTTCTTAAATACATGGAAGGCAATACAAATGTAATCATTGGCACTGATGTACTGTATTTTCATTGCTGTCCATGTAGCCACTCTTTCAGAAAACTTGAAAATTACATAGCCCTGGAGCGGGAAAAAAAACCCGGATAGCATACTCAACCGGCAATCGGGAGGTGCGGGTTCGATTCCCGCTCCAGGGCAATGTTATTTTCAAGTTTTCTGAAAGAGTGGCTACACGGACAACAATGAAAATATGGCACATCAGTGCCCATGATTACATTTTTTTAAGTATTAGCTCAATGAACCATGTGGAAGTGATAAATGTTTTGAAATGAAACACATCAAGAAATGGTTACATTCATGACTGATGCAAATAAACATACAGCAGCTGGGGAAAAATGAAAATCAAAAGATGTTTTAAACCTTCAATAAAAAAAATCATTGCTGACAAGCCACATTTTTAAATTAATCCTCTATTATCTCCATATGAACTATTTTCCAAAAGAAAAACTTCAGAACAAAATTTGAGCAACTGTTCATTCAAATGAACAAAAAAAAATGTATGGCTAGAAAATGTGGCAAAACAGAGCTGATTTTCACTAAATAATCTGCACACCCTCAAGCTCTAATTTCAAAACTGAAAATTATAAAACTAGCTTTCTTTTCCCCAAATATGACTTATAAGTTCCAGCTAACAAACAAAAGAATCAGAAAATCTTAAAATTTCATTACAGGGTAAAAATTCAAAATCAATGGCCATGGAAGCTGTTCATAAGAACACAATAGTGCAATACTGTATTTCAGAATTAGCAGAAACAGAGCAATATGGATAACTGAACATACATTTCAATATAATTTAAAATTTGGATTCATTGCTACTACCCCATCATTTGATCAGGTGGAAGATAACAATTCACAACTATTAAAATTAAAATTAAAAAAAAAAAAAAGCAGGAAAATAAAACAGATTCAAATACTGGAAATGTAACAAAATTAGTGAAATATATTCATGACAAGACAACCATCAGCCAGAACTTGTCTATACCTGACACAGTGCATAATTTGAATTTTGTGATCATGAAAAGCTTTAATAAGCTCAACACTTGTGATCAAATTAAAAAAAAAAAAAAAAAGCTTAAAATGGGTATCTGTACCACACCCAATGTATTCATTTCTTTATACATCTCGCCTGCTTCCTGGATAACTACATACAGAAGAAGTACCCATGAACCTGAAGACCTAGAATTTGGCATATTTTATAAAAACACAGACTGTGTTTTCTACCTAATCAGCATCCATGACCTACTTGATCCCTGTGGGAGAGAAGGGCTATGTCAGGCCTTAAGGCCTTTTCCCTCCTTTTCCTAGTTGCTGCAGTGGCAACTGAAAGAATAAATAAATGAAATGAAAGATGATATATTTGTGGAACAAAGCAAAAGGCAAACAAATTTATTCTCCTCCTGTGGCTGGAACAAGAATCAGACCCTTCTTTTGCTATGATCTGGTAACAGCACCATGAATGTTTCCATAAAATCATTTTAGCAGAAAACATGAAAACCGGATTTCTTCTACTGAGTTTTACTTAAATCATATTACATGAATATGAAATTAATACTCGCAATGCGTGAACGCCCACTGCACTGTATTAACACCAACACATTAAACTAATCTGACATTTAAAGGAACTGAATTACCTAAAATATAATCATCATCATCATCATTGTCAACCATTATCAATCCACTGCTGGACGAAGGTCTCCCCAAGTTTCCTCCACAACGGTCTGTCTTGTGCCAGTCTCCTCCATGTCACCCCTGCATACTGAATTTCATCCACCCATCTCCCATGTGGTCTTCTTCTGGGTCTTTTCCTGTCCCTTGGAATCCAATCTAAAATTTCGGCTGTCCATCGATGATCTGTCCTTCTGGCAGTATGTCCAGCCCATTGCCATTTCAGGGATTTAACTCTGATCATGATGTCTTCCACTCTTGTCATTTTTCGGATCCACGAGTTCCTCTTCTTATCTCTCCTGGTTACATCAAGTATGCACCTCTCCATGCTTCTTTGAGTTGTCTGCAGCCTTTGTATGTCTCTTTTAGTTAAGGTCCACGTCTCTGCACCATACGTAAGCACTGGAAGGATGCATTGATCAAACACTTTTCTTTTAAGACATAATGGCATATTGCTCTTGAAAATTATGCTGTTTCTTCCAAAAGCTCTCCAGGCAAGTTTTGTACGCCGATTAATTTCTTCATCAATGTGACCCTCACTTGATATCTGCTGTCCAAGATAAACGTACGTGTCTGTTATCTCCAGCTTTTCTCCATCAATCGATAAATCTTCATTTCTTGTAAAAGCATTGAACATCACTTTTGTCTTCTGAAAGTTCATTTTTAATCCCACTTCTTTACTCTTGTCAGCAAGTTCCTGGATCATACTCTGCAGCTCTGATGGGCTAGTTGCAAAAATGACTACGTCATCAGCAAAACGAAGGTGGGTTAGATAATCTCCATTAATCTTTATCCCCTTGTTTTCCCAGCTCAGCGACTGAAAAACACCCTCCAATGTGGCATTAAAGAGCTTCGGAGATATGGTGTCACCTTGTCTCACTCCCTTTCCAATTTTTATGTGTGTTGTATTTTCAAACAGCCTAATCTTTGCACTTGCATTTTCATAGATGTTATAAATAATATTAATGTATGCATCTTCAATACCGCAGGTTTTCAGAGCCATTGTAACTGCTGATGGTTTCACTGAATCAAAGGCTTTTTCATAATCGATAAAAGCCATGCACAATGGAAGTTCATATTCTTTTGCTCTTTCAATTAGTTCTCTCAGCACATGGATATGATCTATTGTGCTGTAGCCACTCCTGAATCCAGCTTGTTCTCTCGGTTGAGCCATGTCCAGTGTTACCTTCAAGCGGTGTGAAAGAACTTTAGTGAAGATTTTATAAACTACTGATAGGAGGCTGATAGGTCTGTAGTTTCCGAGATCCTCAATGTCACCTTTCTTATGTAGCAGGATCATTGTAGCGGTGTTCCAATCTTCAGGAATCTTTCCTTCATTAAGGCATCGAGTGAAAATTTGGGCGAGTACTGTTTCGATTTCTCCACTTGCTTCTTGTATGATGTCTACAGTAATTCCATCTTCTCCTGGAGCTTTTCCCCGCTTCATGTTCTTGATTGCATGTGCAACTTCTGCTGGAAGGATTGGAGGAACTCTGGTACTGGTATCTTTCATGATGTCTGGAGTGCATGTATCATCCCTTTCATATAATTTGGAGTAGAAATCTTTCACTCTTGTCAAAATTTCGCCTCTATTTCTTGTTACAGAACCATCTTCTTTTCTCAGTGCCATAATCTGTTTTCTTCCCTTACTGAGATATCCCTTTGCTATCTTTAGGCTTTGGTTGTTTTCAATTGCTTTCCTCACTAGTTCACAGTTGAATTTTTCTTACGTCTTCAGTGATACTTTTTCGTACTGTCTTGCATAGCTCTATATATTCCACTTTGGAAGTCACATCTTCTTTAGTTGTCCTCATCTCTCTTCTTTTTTGCATCAACATTTTCGTTTTTCCTGATAATTTATTTACATGCAACTTGTTCTTAGACCCAGCTAATTTTGTTGCTGTTTCCATAAGAGCTTTGGTTACTTTTCTGTTAACTTCAGAGATGTCCACTTCTTCCAATGTTAGGCCTTCTAAAGCAGAGAACCTGTTCTTCAGTTCCAACTTGAAGGTATTATGGTGTTTTTTAAGGTTGGTTATGTCAATAGATTTTGTTTGTCTTATGAGCTTGCCACGTTCAAGTTTAGTGTTGAGGTGCATCTTACATCTCACCAATCTATGGTCACTACCTGTGTTGAACTTGTTTAGCACACTGCAGTCTTCTATGACGAATTTTTTGTTACACATAATAAAATCAATTTCACTTGTCATCCCATTTGGATGTCTCCATGTCCATTTCCTGTGTGGCTTTTTCTTGAAGAAGGAGTTCAAGATGAAAAACCCTTCTGCCTCTGCAAACTCAACGAGAGTATTTCCACGCTGGTTTCTGTTGCCGTGACCGAATTTACCTACTGAAGTTTCATTCTGGTTGCCGTTGCCCTATTTTTGCATTGAAATCTCCCATAATTATTTTGAAGTGCTGCTTACCTTTATTATTTAGATGACAAATTTCCTCATAAAATTCTTCAATTTCTTCTTCACCTAAAATATAATAAAACCATATATATATAATTATATATACAGTACATAACTCAACCATTCCCTTTTTTTGCAAAAGTTAAAATTGCATTTTACAAAAACAGCACTATTTACAATATTAAAAAATGAATTTAAACTTTGATTAAAAAATTTGATAGATGAAAACAAAATTAAAAATTTGAAAGATAAAACACAATGCTAAGGAAATAGTGGTATCATTTTTTATTTTTCAAATTTAGGAAATAGTGAATTTAATAGTCACTAATCCTTCGGTATCATTTTTTATCTTCCAAATTTTAATATTTCTATTTTCAAATTTTATAAGCATTATTTCCTGACATTGCTTTTCATCTTCCAAATTCAAATATTGTTTTTGTCTTTCAAATTTTAATCAAAATTTAACTTCATTTCTTTAATATTATAAGTAATGTTATTTTTATCAAATGCAATTTTTAACTTTTATGAAAGAGAATGGTTGATACAGAGGATTAGGTTACATACCATATATAGTTTTACTATGCTTAGGTAATTCAGTCCCTTTTAAATGTCAGATTATTCAAAGTTAGTATGTATATAAAGTGAGAGTCAAAATTTTTTTAACTATCGTTTTATTCTTAAAAGACGTAAAAAGTTAGGCAGAAACAGAGACAAAATGATGCCAAATATAGCTACATGTTATAAACTTATGCGTAATGAAATATCAGATTTCATGAGCCAAGAGTGACAAGATATCTGGATGACAATGATGGGCAAAACACGTAACAAGAATAACAAATAAAGGTTAGTCGATCACGCTAGTTACGTTAAGAGAATATAACTTTTACAAGAAAGAAAGTTCATAAGTTGGGAGCTTTCGACCTTGTCTTAGGTCTTCATCACGCCAATGGAGGACTAAGATTGTTTTCAGATTCTACATTTGAATTTTTGCTATTTTTGTGAGAAGAAGATATCTGGAGCAAAAATAATGCTTCTTTTAAAACCGCATAAATGTTTTGGATCGAACCCACAATCTCATGCTCTACTATTCACAAAAGCTATCAATATAAATATTCCAGCTATCATTGTAGTAAAACTTTGAAAACATATTTTTTTCATTAATTTCAGGTGTACAATAGCCTTATAAATAGAACAACCTTACCTGAGGGAAAGGTCTTTACAGACACAGTATTACTGAATATAACTGGTACAGTCGGATCCATTCCTGGTTTAACCACTTTCACATAATACTCAGTTGAAGATTGCAGGCCAGATATTTCAGCTTCCATAACATAACGTTCCAAAAGTTTCAGCTCACCAAGAGCGAACTTTTGTTTTGTCCAAGAAACAGGCTTATCAGCACTTATGTTATCTTCAAAAGGTGCATACCAAACCTGTATGATATCAGATGGGGCTGCTGGAGGCACAAATTTAATGCGTAGAACAACTGATGAAGCGTTCTGTGGCTGAGCTGATTCAAGGCGAATAGCAAGACCTAACAAACAAACAAAAGAAGGTATTTTTTAAAACATGTCAGAAATAAATACAAAAGGTAGACTGTCATGAATTTACAAGATAAGATCATATACTGAACACATGTGCTGTTGACAAAGACATGAAAGTATTCTTAAAGAAACTGCTGTTATGTAAAAGGGAAATACAATTGTGAAATTGGGACATATTGGTCAGTATTTCTACCTTTGTCAGCCACTGAATGAATGAAATAACACAAAGTGAATCAAATGCTGCCACATTTTTAAATGGAATTCAAAATAATAAGAATTTGATGAGCTGAATCCATATTACAGGAATCAGTAGGATGCAGCAGAAATTGGACAAATAATAAAACTTCAATAGGTAAGTTATTTCAGCAGAAAACAAAAATTAGTTTATTCAAGATTCATGACAGTTCTTGACAAATTACGAGTACCCCGTGTAATAACAACACAGTTATCACTCACAAAAACTAAACTTCCATTACAGATCACAGCAACCACCGGAATCGTGGGTGTCACCAATCTCATTTATTCATCTACAAATTACCCATATGAGAATACAGGAGAATATGACAACAATACATGAAATCTTTCTTCTTTTTTTTTTTAGAGATTCAGTTTGTTTTTTAAAGATTCTTTGAAAAGATGAAGAAACTTCAGAGAATTGTAATTGTTGTAGTGTATGCTCCTTGTGATTCTGAACCTTTTGATAAGAAGGAAGATTTCTGGAATGAGCTAAAAGCTGTTTTGAGCCAGTTTGGTGCTAAAGAAAAAGTTATAATAGCAGGGGATTTCAATGCTAGAGTAGGTGTGCAGAATGCAATTTCTGACAATGTTCTGGGTAAGTTTAATGATCCTTGTGTGAATGGTAATGGTGAAAGATTAATTGAACTCTGCATTGAGAATGGTTTGTGTGTATCTAATACATTTTTCAACCACAAGTATATCCACACATATACTTGAGAAAATTGTACTCTTGGTCAAAAGAGTGTGATAGATTTTGTTGTCTACGATCAGCATCTGAAACACTTAGTTGTTGACACCCGTTTGATGAGAGATGCGGATGTTGGTTCTGATCATTACTTGGTAGTGTCACGAGTAAAACTTAATGTTGGTTGGAGGAATAGGAAGAGACCCAGGATAGAAAGAATAAAGGTTGATAGGCTCCTTGAAGACCATCAGCGTTATTCTGACTTACTCAGAGAACGACTGAAGGAGCTGAAGTCTGGTGAGAGGGATGTAGAAAAGAAGGGGGGATGTTTTAAGAACTGTGTTGTCACTGCTGCTAAAGAGGTCTGTGGCACCACAGTAGTGGGTAACAATAGAGGTGATGCTTGGTGGAATAGTGAGATTGAAGAGGCAGTAAAGAGAAAGAAGGAAGCCTATTTGGGGATGTTGCAAGGTAGTCTCTGTGGATGAATATTGCTCAAAGAAGAGTGAAGCTGCTAAGCTGGTTTGCCAGAGTAAGGCAAAAGATAGGAAGGAGAAGGTGGAAAGGCATGAACTGGCTTTTTGGAAAGATAGGAAGTATTTCTGGAAGTACATGAGACTCAGGAAAAATAGGGGAAACAAAGTTGTAAGTTGTGTGAAGAATGAGATCGGGGAAATGATATGGGAGCCCAATAAGTTAAGTGAAAGATTGGGTGAATACTTCTGTGAGTTATTAGATCAGGAAAGCAAAGATGATTCTGAGACAGATGCAGATGATGTCACAGTGATGGATGGAAGCACAGGAGGGATCTCAAGAGAAGAAGTGTGTAAAGCTCTAAATTCTCTTCAGAATGGTAAGGCTCCGGGAGTTGATGGCATAACTGCCAAGGTGTTGAAATATGGTGGTGACTCTGTAATTGACTGGTTAACGGAAATTTGCCAGTTGTGCTGGGAGTTAGGAATCGTCCCTTGAGATTGGAAGGATGCTATTATTGTTCCCTTGTATAAGGGAAAAGGTGATCAGACTGAATGCAAGAACTATCATGGTATTAGCCTACTAAGTGTGCCAGGGAAAGTGTTTGGTAAGGTTGTTATTGAAAAAAGTATGGGGGCTTACATCAGAGAAAGTGTGGGATGTTCAGAGTGGTTTTATGCTTGGTAAAGGCTGCACTAACCAGATTTTTGCATTACGCACGATGATTGAAAAGAGTGATCAGATGCTTACTAAGAAAATCTTTTTAGCCCAAGTGGCAGGAAGGAAAGGCAAAGGAAGGCCAAGGAAGACATGGGTGAATCAGATTCAGGAGTGTCTGCATGAGAAAAAGATTCTGAGTATGAAGTATAAAAGATCTTGTGTATGGCATGTAATGGATATTAGTGAAGCCCGGGTTGTAAGTCAAGATCGCTGTAAATTGAGAAGTTTGATACGACAACAGTAAGTAAAAATATCTGGTAGTTTGTATTTCTTTTTGGAGCTAACCTCTGAATCTCAGAGAACAGCTTAGTGATATGTATATATGTACATTCAGTTTGTCAGGTGGATGAATTTTTCGTCCAGAACGGGTGGTCACAGAAGTAGATAACTAAGTAGGTGTGCCAATGCACTGAGAAGAACGAGATGGTAACTGTGACTCGGGTATAATAACATGACATTTATCTTTAGTTGGAGAGTTCTGAGGAAGGAGCAACCGATTAGAATCGGGTATAATAAGCATAGGTGTATCATAGTTTTGAGAGTTCTTCAGAGGAGACGAAACTGGTGGGCAAGCCACTACTGGTTTTTTTGGCATGAATATAGCTTTTGTTGGACGAATACACTCAGCATTGCGACAAAGAGTGGGGCCATACTGAGTGGTAACTAAATAGGAGCAAAGGGTATCAAGCTTCGCAGATACAGTAGTGGGAATCAAGTTGTGTTGCACCGTTTTAAGTTTTACAGATTGACCCTGTACCAAGGACGGCACTCTGTTATGAGTACCAGTTGTGGCATTTATATGCTGGTTCTCTCTGGAGAACTGGAGACGAGCAGAAGCTGACGCACGAGGCAAACGTGCTAGAGGATGTAACAGGACTAATGTTCGTGTAGGACGTCCAAATAGACATTGAGCTGGAGAAGGTCCCTGTGAGGAGTATTCCTCCAATTGAGTAGTGCAAAGTGCAAGTGCAATTGTTTCAGTGGATGCTAGTTCTCATGTGGTTGGTGCTGTACTTCTCCAAGATGGTAGACCGATAGCATATTCTACCAAAGCATTAACATCTGCACAACAGCGTTATCGTCAAATTGAGAAGGAAGCCTTTGCTATTTGTCATGGGTGTAAAAAATTTCATGACTATATTTATGACAAGTCTGTTACCACTGAAATGGATCACAACCTTTAGAGGCCATAGCAAAGAAACCCTTACATACTGCTCCACCTAGATTACAGCGATTAATTTTTGATGTGCTTCAGTATTCGCCAAGAATAATATTTAAACATAGTACTGATATTCCATACCCTGATGCTCTAAGTCGTGACTGTAGCATTGAGTCTTTGGAGAGAGCTGGTGAAGATCATGAACTATTTAAAACATTACTTGATACACCGCTTTCCTCATTAACATTTCAAGAGCTGATTGCAGCAACTAATGAAGATGAAGAACTACAACAATATATGACACTAAACACATGTGCTATTGACAAAGACATGAAAGTATTCTTAAAGAAACTGATGTTATGTTAAAAGGAAATACAATTGTGAAATTGGGACATATTGGTCAGTATTTCT
Organism: Macrothele yani; assembly: GCA_039090855.1. NCBI lineage: Eukaryota > Metazoa > Arthropoda > Arachnida > Araneae > Macrothelidae > Macrothele > Macrothele yani. The sequence goes on from CM077012.1 coordinate 14,753,835, forward strand.
ATCTTTGTCAGCCATTGAATGAATGAAATAACACAAGGTTAATCAAATGCTGCCACATTTTTAAATGGAATTCCAAATAATAAGAATTTGATGAGCTGAATCCATATTAAAGGAGTGATTTATCAGATTTGAAAAAAAGGGATGATTATAGACTTTCGGGCAAAGGGTGGCAGTATTTCTAAAACAGAGCAGTTTGTGAAATGTTTATCGTGATTGGAGAAATGGCAACATTGTGAACAAGCGATGTGGAAACTGTGGAGCACCACGGGCTATTGATGTGAGAGCCAGAGGTGAACATCGGCTTCGAAGGTGCGTGAGGGCCAATTGACATGCTACAGTAGAGCAACTCACTGGCCGAATGAACCAGGGGGCTACCAGAAGTGTGTCTAAAATGACTTCAGCAAACCCTGCTACATATGGGACTCCGGTGAAGATGAATGGCCACTGCACCTACGCTAACGAAGGTGCATTTGCAGGAAAGGCTTACATTTGCACGGCAGTATTGGAATTGGACCTGATTGGCAAAGGATAGACTTCTCCAATGAGTCATGTTTTCTGCTTCGTCGAGAGGATGGACGTTGGCGTATAAGGCAAGAAACATCGGAGAGCAAACACTCTTCAACCATTGCTGGAAGAACACAAGCTAGTGGGAGCAGTGTTATGGTCTAGGAAATATTTTCGTGGCATTCTCTGGGTCCACTCATATCCATGGAAGGCAATCCATCCTTGCAGATCACGTACACCCATACATGCTGATTGTCTTCCCTGGGACAAATGGGATCTTCCAGCATGACAATGCAACGTGTCACACAGTTACAAATGTCCAACTTTGGTTGGAAGAGCACGATGAAGACTTCAAAGTACTTCACTGGCCCCCTAATTCCCCAGACTTAAACCCAACTGAGCATCTGTGAGACCACCTCGATTGCGTTGTTCGCTTTATGGATCCTCCACCATGCATCCTATGCAGCTGTCAGATGCACTGCAGTAAGCATGGCTCCACATACCTGTGAACACCTTCCAGCATCTTATTGAGTCACTCCCAGCTCGTCCAGCTGCTGTCCGCACTGCACATGGCGGTTACTTTGTATATTAGCTGGTGGTCACAATAATGTGACTTGACCGTGTATTAGCTGTGGAAAAAAGTGCATTATCCAAGTGCTGTTGAAAGCAATTACCACTTACGAATTTTTGGAATGACATCCTTTCTCTCACATGTTTTTTTTTTTCATAACATCTTAAAAACAATATATTGACTTTAATTTCATAAAATGATAATTTCAAATGTGCAAAGAAAAACCTGAAAAATTATCATTGGGTTTAGGGAAACTTATATTACTTAAGATACCTTTGAATTTGAGAGTTTCTCCATAAGAGATGGAGGAAGAAATGAACTGGACAAAGTAAAGTCAAATTTCATGCATAGCCTTATAAAACATTCAGCTCAGATGTTTAGAAGCATTAAAAAGTCTAAAATGTCCTCAGTATTTTCACTCAGAAATTTCAAAGAAATGACATTTGAGGCATCTTTAAAACATGGGGAGAAAAAAATTATAGAAATGTATACATAATCACTAAAAAAATTACTGTGCTTGAAGAAACAGTTGTAACTGAGTGGAAACTTTTTAAATCTTTCATAAATTTGATGAGTCAAAACTTAAGCCTGCTGGAAGTTTTAGATAGTATAAAGAAAAATGACTTAAAATTGTTTTATCCAACACTTGGGAGTATGCTAGAACTTACGACATGCTTGTCATTGCACACCATGACTGCGGGAGATTTATTGTGATGAACTGGATAACGATTCTGCTACATAGCAGAATAGACATTAGGAACTTAAACTTATTAATGACCATTTCCATTAAAGGGGTAGAAAGGAATGATTTTGATTTTAAAAAAGCCTTTCAATTCTTCTTAGGAAAGATACACTACACCAGCAAACAATATCATTTTGAGATATATTTAAAATTATACCTGCAGGGCTATGAACTGTTTCTCTGTCTCCAGGAGCATCACACAAGATAACACGACAGCATAAATCATTGGGATCAGGAACTTCCCGACACCTCGATCCACTTTCAGTTAGAGGGGGACAGCGTGGAGTACAAGATACATGGCCCCAGCCCTCACAGATACAGAAAGCTTCACATCCATCTTCAAAGCTTTCGCCTAAGCCGTATGAATTGTTGTTGTGTTCACAGCCATCAAATCTTGTTGGTATTTCTAAGGAATAAAATATTTGTATTTCATTAAACAAAAAAGGAGAAAAATTTAGAGAGTCAATAACACACATAAATCTTACAACTGGCATTATCCAGAGTAAGAAAATTACAAGAACTTTTTATTATTGTTTGTCTACTTTTCAGGTAGTACTAAAACCTATCGTCAACACTGACTCTGGAAAGTAAGTGTTGCCACTTGTGTGCAATACCCAGCCTTTATGGTAGTTATTTGTGGTTCCTCTTTCTCCAATTTCCACACCTTCCTTTTGAATGGGTCTGGTTCATTTGCCCGACATTTACTTCACTGAAGGGTCACTTGACCGAAAAGATCGTTTCACCAAAAGATAACTTTATCGAAACGTTCATTTCACCAAAGGGTCACTTGATTGAAAGGTGCATTTCACTGACGGGTCACTTGATCTAAAAGTTTAATATATATCAAATACGTGGAGATAATGTAAATGGATGATGTCATCACTCTTTCCACGTTATTTTTTAAACAACGCATAGCGACTGAAAAAATTGTATTCCGGCACTGCTGGGATCGAACCCCAGAACTCTCGATAACTAGTCGAGTGCGTTCGAATTTACGCTACAGCGCCAACAATTCTCAGCGCCATGCGCGGTTTATCAGTCAGCATCTGACTACACGAATACGTATTGATGGTCTCAGCAACTGAGATGTCATCTGGTGGCATTTAACGCAACAGCTATTTTAATTGTAGCTGATAAATTCAAAGGGCGATAGAAATGGTTAATATATATCAAATACGTGGAGATAATGTAAATGGACGATGCCATCACTCTTTCCACGTTATTTTTTAAACAACGCATAGCGACTGAAAAAACCGCGCATGGCGCTGAGAATTGTTGGCGCTGTAGTGTAAATTCGAACGCACTCGACTAGTTATCGAGAGTTCTGGGGTTCGATCCCAGCAGTGCCGGAATACAATTTTTCAGTCGCTATGCGTTGTTTAAAAAATAACGTGGAAAGAGTGATGACATCGTCCATTTGATCTAAAAGTTTGTTTTACCGAAAGGTCTCTTTACCTAAAAGTTAATTTCATCGAAAGGTCATTTCACCGAAGGGTCAGTTTATCGAAAACTTTGGATTTCATTACAAGATCTGTTGAAGCATGGTACAAGTTCGGCAGACAGACCACCGAAACGTTAGGGGATCATACTCAAATTGCACTTTTGCTTTCTGCGTGTCACAGAGAATGCAAAGATTTAGTTTTACGACAAAAATAATTAATTTTAAGTCCCTAGGCTTTGGCTTAGGCCTTTTTAGCAAATTTTAATCATGTTCATAAGGTTTACATAAAAGTCATGTTCAGTGCTATGTTCATAAGGTCTACTTAAAAAGTAAAATGAATAATGTTGAACATTTTTTCAGGCAAAAATAATCAATTTTAGGTTCCTAGGCCTTACCTTAGGCCTTTTTACTCAATTTTAATCGTACGAACTCATGTTCATAAGGTTTACATAAAAAGTCAAGTTAATAACGTTGCACATTTTTTCAGTTAAAAAGAATCAAGTTTAGGGTTCTAGGCCTCGGCTTAGGTCTTTTTAGCAAATTTTAAATGTGTGTGCTCATATTCATAAGGTTTGCATAAAAGTAAAGTTAATAATGTTGCACATTTTTTCAGGCAAAAAGAATCAATTTTAGGGCCCCATGTCTCGGCTTAGGCCTTTTTAGCAAATTTTAACCGTGCGTGTTGATTTTCATAAGGTTTACATAAAAAGTTACTTTACATTTTATGTAATGCTTATGAATATGAGTAGGGTTAAAATCTGTTAAAATGGCCTGTATCTAGGCCTACGGTCAAAAAATTAATGTTTTGTGGTTGAGTAAAAGTGGAACATTATTTACTTGATTTACTATGTAACCCTTATGAATATAAGCTCTGAGGATTAAAATTTGACAAAAAGGCACAGATCTAGGCCTTATAATTAATGTTATATTTCAAAAAACCTACTCATGGAGAGGTGTTTCATAGAAATTCAAAGTGTATTTTTTATACAATCCGATAATGTTTAGGTGGCCAGTTTTTCAAAAACCCACACCATACTCCAACACATCTCTAACAACAAAATTATAAGTTTTCGATAAACTGACCATTTGGTGAAATGATCTTTTGATATAATGAACTTTTAGGTAACGTAATCCTTTGGTGAAATGAACTTTTAGGTGAAGTGACCTTTCGGTGAAATGAACTTTTCGGTCAAGTGAGCCTTCGGTGAAATGTACCTTTCGATCAAGTGACCTTTCCATCAAGTGAACGATACCCCTTTTGAACATGTGCTGTCGATGAGACAAAAATTTTTATGGAGTCAAAGTTATTGGAATATTCGGTGTTTTGAATGTATCTGTGATGAATCTTTTGCTGGTAGTATTTTTAAGAGCAGCTTTATGTTCTGCCACATGGGTCCTAAGTGTTGTCTGTTTCCCACTTTCTTCTGTATAGGTTTCCCCACAACTGCAGAGTATATTTCTTGTAGCACAACATTGTCTTCTTTCTGCTTTATGAAAGGGTGATGCTTTGCTTTCTTTTAGAAGCCTTTGTCGTCTAAATTTCCCACTATTAACTTGACGATAGAATGGGGGAAAATTTTAAGATCCCTTTCTTAGACCTTTTAATTACCAGACATGTTAATAAGGATTATTTGACTTTTGAAGTGTATCGGAAGGCTGTTGGTTCTTCTGATATATTCCACATGCCTCTTCCACCCGGCTAGGTATAAACTTGCAGCTATTTGGGCTTTGGTAAATAGTGCGTATACCCTTTTCTCGGGCATCGCTGCTCGGAATAAAGAACTTTTTACTAACACGATTGTGATGGAACATGGGTATGATGTTGGTATTGTGAAAAAGTTTTGCGCTCGGCATAGGAGAGGTAATTCGACTTCATTATGTGTTGAGCATGAGCAGAGTAGTTATGTGGGATCAGTGTCTTTCCTTCCACCGATTACTAATGCATTATGGAGAATGTGCAAAAAACACAAAAAAGACTTTGGTGATGTGGTCTCTAGCCTTCGGAGTATGCTCAGGATGGATTGTGAGCCCAAACCCATTCAAGAACAGTGGGGTATGTGCTGTGTGCCCCTGAAGACCGACATTGCTGCCACTCCTAGTTCATGGTACATAGGCCCCACTCTTCATAATTTAGGAGTTAGAGTGACGGAACATCAGTAGTGACAGAACATCAGTACACTGTAAAGACTGGATCTACTACTACTGCTCTTGCACGCCTGGTTAAGTCTGGAACTCATCAGCTCTCTTGGTCTGAGACTTATTTGTTACTTAAGACCAGAGGTAGGTATATGACTCTCTTCGCCGAAAGTTCGTACATTGACGTTTTTATGGACGTATGCTGTAAAGATGACTTACCTGGCCATGTACATGCACCATGGATTCGCTTATTTAACTTCTTGTGTCATGCGAAGTACCCTATTGCTGGGGGTTGATAACGGACCTTGTGCTTACTTATCACTTCGGTGAGTATGTATTGGACACCTATTAAGTGTTATTTCCTTTCTCAGCTTTGTTTCTTGCTGTAACCAATTTGTGACGCGGATATCATGTCACTCACCAGGATTGCAGTTGTCTTCGGGGCTAACTATATCTTAAGTTTGTGTGTTCTCCTAGCGCCAGTTCTTTTAACCTGTTGACGCACAGTTTGTTGTGAAAGATCTTGTTTTTACTTAATATGTCTTTTTAGTAGTAAAATTCTAATTGTACATTTTGGGTTGGTTTTCTACATGCTTAGACAGCTGCCTTTTTATTCTCATTGAAAGGGAATAATTTGTTTTCTATTCAATTTGCTTTACGATAGGGAAGAATTTTCAAATTCAAAATGAAAAGACGATGTCCTGCTAAAGGAAGGGATAGTCTACAGCATAAATTTCAATTGTGGGTGGAACCTAAGAAGGAAAAACTGGTCAACAACTTAGGATTCATGTGGCAGAACATAAAGCTGCTATAAAAAATGCTACCAGCAAAACATTACATGACAGATGCAATCAAAACACCAGATACTCCATAACTGGGATCCCATAAATATTCTGTCATCAGCAGCACTTCACAAAAAGGAAGTTGGAAGAAGATATGGAAACTGTAAGAATAAAAGGAGCCATAATTAACAACCAGAAAGACTGGGCATTAGCAAAACAAGTGGCATTGCCAATACTTACTCCCTTGAGTCATTCCCGATGACAGGTTGGAGTATAACCTGAAATTTTGACTAATGATTATAAAACGTCAAATTTAAATGATAGTAGCATCACTTGGTTTAACATGACAACATTAATTCAAAAGTCTAGGAGGTTTTTCATACTGACTCATAGAGAAAAATAATTCATTTACAGCACAACTATTTATTTTACTGACAAAATTTTTGCTTCAGAACTAGTTTGAGACATAGGAGAAAGCTACACTATTTAGTTTTTACCTGGCACTGCAGAAACCTTAACCAAAGTGAAATGATTTTTTACTTGTTTGCCACATCATTATCATCTAAGCTCCCTAGTTGTGCATGGTTAGTAACCTCCAGCAAGGTACAGAACAGTTTGAAACATGTGTCCAGATTGCGAAACTAGGCATTTCTGAGCACAGGGGCAAACCATAAAATATTGCGCTCCCATCTATCTTATATTCATATACAATGTATATAATAATAATATTGACTGTTATTTATATATAACTATTATATTAAATTAGTAACAATGTTGAGCAGAGTACACTACAGTATTATATATATATATATATATCATCATCATCATCATTGTCAACCATTATCAATCCACTGCTGGACGAAGGTCTCCCCAAGTTTCCTCCGCAACGGTCTGTCTTGTGCCAGTCTCCTCCATGTCACCCCCGCATATTTTCGAATTTCATCCACCCATCTCCCATGTGGTCTTCTTCTGGGTCTTTTCCTGTCTCTTGGAATCCAATCTAAAATTTTGGCTGTCCATCGATGGTCTGTCCTTCTGGCAGTATGTCCAGCCCATTGCCATTTCAGGGATTTAACTCTGATCATGATGTCTTTCACTCTTGTCATTTTTCGGATCCACGAGTTCCTCTTCTTATCTCTCCTGGTTACACCAAGCATGCACCTCTCCATGCTGCTTTGAGTTGTCTGCAGCCTTTGTATGTCTCTTTTTGTTACGGTCCACGTCTCTGCACCATACGTAAGCACTGGAAGGATGCATTGATCAAGCACTTTTCTTTTAAGACATAATGGCATATTGCTCTTGAAAATTATGCTGTTTCTTCCAAAAGCTCTCCAGGCAAGTTTTGTATGCCGATTAATTTCTTTATCAATGTGACCCTCACTTGATATCTGCTGTCCAAGATAAACATACGTGTCTGTTATCTCCAGCTTTTCTCCATCAATCAATAAATCTTCATTTCTTGTAAAAGCATTGAACATCACTTTTGTCTTCTGAAAGTTCATTTTTAATCCCACTTCTTTACTCTTGTCAGCAAGTTCCTGGATCATACTCTGCAGCTCTGATGGGGTAGTTGCAAATATGACTATGTCATCAGCAAAACGAAGGTGGGTTAGATAATCGCCATTAATCTTTATCCCTTTGTTTTCCCAGTTCAGTGATTGAAAGACATTTTCCAATGTGACATTAAAGAGCTTTGGAGATATGGTGTCACCTTGTCTCACTCCCTTTCCAATATTTATGCGTGTTGTATTTTCAAACAGCCGAATCTTTGCACTTGCATTTTCATAGATTTTAATAATATTAATGTATGCATCTTCAATACTGCAGGATTTCAGAGCCATTGTAACTGCTGATGGTTTCACCGAATCAAAGGCTTTTTCATAATCGATAAAAGCCATGCACAATGGAAGTTCATATTCCCTCGCTCTTTCAATTAGTTCTCTCAGTACATGGATATGATCTATTGTGCTGTAGCCACTCCTGAATCCAGCTTGTTCTCTCGGTTGAGCCATGTCCAGTGTCACCTTTAAGCGGTGTGAAAGAACTTTAGTGAAGATCTTATAAACCACTGATACAAGGCTGATAGGTCTGTAGTTCCTGAGATCCTCAATGTCACCTTTTTTATGTAGCAGGATCATTGTAGCGTTGTTCCAATTCTCAGGAATCTTCCCTTCATTAAGGCATCGAGTGAAAATTTGGGCGAGTACTGTTTCGATTTCTCCACTTGCTTCTTGTATGATGTCTACAGTAATTCCATCTTCTCCTGGAGCTTTTCCCCGCTTCATGTTCTTGATTGCATGTGCAACTTCTGCTGGGAGGACTGGAAGAACTCTGGTACTGGTACCTTTCATGATGTCTGGAGTACATGTATCATCCCTTTCATATAATTTGGAGTAGAAATCTTTCACTTTTGTCAAACTTTTGCCTGTATTTCTTGTTACAGAACCATCTTCTTTTTTCAGTGCCGTAATCTGTTTTCTTCCCTTACCGAGATGTCCCTTTGCTATTTTTAGGCTTTGGTTGTTTTCAATTGCTTTCCTCACTAGTTCACAGTTGAATTTCTTTATGTCTTCAGTGATACTTTTTCGTACTGTCTTGCATAGCTCTATATATTCAACTTTGGAAGTCACATCTTCTTTAGTTGTCCTCATCTCTCTTCTTTTTTGCATCAACATTTTGGTTTTTCCTGATAATTTGTTCACATGCAACTTGTTCTTAGACCCAGCTAATTTTGTTGCTGTTTCCATAAGAGCTTTGGTTACTTTTCTGTTAACTTCAGAAATATCCACTTCTTCCGATGTTAGGCCTTCTGAAGCAGAGAATCTGTTCTTCAGTTCCAACTTGAAGGTATTATGGTGTTTTTTAAAGTTGGTTATGTTAATACATTTTGTTTGTCTTATGAGCTTGCCACGTTCGAGTTTAGTGTTGAGGTGCATCTTACATCTCACCAATCTATGGTCACTACCTGTGTTGAACTTGTTTAGCACACTGCAGTCTTCGATGACGAATTTTTTGTTACACACAGCCTCTCCTTGACAAATGTCAACCCCGCCTTTTTGTGGTGCATCCTGTTCCCACTAAAGGGGCTCTGATAACCGCCAATAGCAGTATAACTATACTATCGCGAATAGAGGAAATGCTATCCCACACTCACCAACCCGCTTGGCCAGTGTGGTGAGTTATGGCCAAACCCCTCAAAAATGACTCCACAACTTAAATCTTGGCCCTCAGTCTCCAGCAGCTGGAATGTACCTGGCCAAGGCAGGTTGGTTGGTTGGTTGGTTGGTTGATGGGTTTTATTGGCGCAAGGGCCAGGTTTGGCCAAAGAGCGCCAGACAAAGAACTATCAGCTACAGATTTTTAAAAGCGTGGAAAATGATTAAGAGCAAACAGGCTTCGTAAAAGTTGGAAAAGAGGATGATGAAAGCTGTGAAGACAAGTTAGTTAATTGGGTTCATATAAAAATTTATTAATTTACTATTATAAGTATCATCATTTTTTTTAACACAACTACACAAAGGATGAGTCACCAGGAGGGGGACGAACCATCACTCTCCTCCCCCCACACTCCTCTGCAATGCTGGCAGAGGGCGGGGACGAACTGTCACTCTCCTCCCCCCATGTTCCTCTGCAATGTTGGTTGAGGCTGGGGACGAACTGTCACTCTCCTCCCCCCTATGTTCCTCTATAATGTTGGTTGAGGGTGGGGACCTCGCTGAGGCCGAGACAGTTGCAATGTTGGTCAGGCGGACCGCGACAGTTGGATGCACACTGCACACCTTTGCGGATTGAGGGCCGGGTCTGCCGCACGTGCAGGCTTTCAACTGGAAACTGGAAGAGACGGTCGGCTTCAAAAGAGAAGGCCCAGAATCAGGTATTCGAAAAATCTGGAGCTCGGGGAAATACACCTGTGTCGCTTGGTCAGCTGTAGATCGCTTGGCAAGGGCAGCGAGAGCTTCAGGGCGCGGAACAAAGGGCTGCACGGGTTGTGGCAGAGACTGAACTACTGCGGCAAAAGTACGCTGTCGGGTGGTGGGTATACCCAACTTGGTTGGTTGGTTGGTTGATTTTATTGGCGCAAGGGCCAGGTGTGGCCAAAGAGCGCCAGACAAAGAACTATTAGCTACAGATTTTTAAAAGCGTGGAAAATGATTAAGAGCAGACAGGCTTGGCAAAAGTTGGAAAAGAGGATGATGAAAGCTGTGAAGACAAGTTAGTTAATTGGGTTTATAAAAAAGTTATGAATTTACTATTATAAGTATTATATATATATATATTTTTTTTCTTTTTTTTTTTTTTGGTATGTAACACAACTACACAAAGGAAGAGTCACCAGGAGGGGGACGACCCGTCACTCTCCTCCCCCCACGCTCCTCTGCAATGTTGGCCGAGGGCGGGGACGAACTGTCACTCTCTTCCCCCATGTTCCTCTGCAATGTTGGATGAGGCTGGGGACGAACTGTCACTCTCTTCCCCCCATGTTCCTCTGCAATGTTGGATGAAGGCTGGGGACGAACTGTCACTCTCCTCCCCCTATGTTCCTCTATAATGTTGGTTGAGGGTGGGGGCCTCGCTGAGTCCGAGACAGGTGCAATGTTGGTCAGGCGGACCGCGACAGTTGGATGGACACTGCACACCTTTGCGGATTGAGGGCCGGGTCTTCCGCACGTGCAGGCTTTCGGCTGGAAACTGGAAGAGACGGTCGGCGTCAAAAGAGAAGGCCCAGAATCAGGTATTCGAAAAATCTGGAGCTGGGGGAAAAACACCTGTGTCGCTTGCTCAGCTGTAGATCGCTTGGCAAGGGCGGCGAGAGTTACAGGGCGCAGAACAAAGGGCTGCACGGGTTGTGGCAGAGACTGAACTACTGCGACAAAATTACGCTGTCGGTTGGTGGGTATACCCAACTTGGCCTTGGCAGCAGGGTACGAGAGGCCTTCCAGGGTCTTGAGGCGCTGGATCGCCATCTCGTCCTTCCATTTCATACAGTTGCGGGAGGAAGCTGCATGGGCCTCACCACAGTTAACACAGCAGGCCGCAGAAGTGCAACCTTCCCCGTCATGTTCACTGGAGCCACAATTAGCACAACGAGCAGAACTCTTACAGAAACGTTGTGAATGCCCGTACCTCTGGCACCTGAAACAGCGCAGAGGACTGGGAATGTACGGGCGAACTCCACAGACCAAGTAGCCAGCCTTGATTTCGGTCGGAACTTTCGGGGAGTTAAAAGTCAAGATCACATTTTTAGACTTAATCAAAGAACCATCGCGCCGGAACATCATACGACGTGCAGCAATAACACCTTGATCTGCAAGTTCAGTCACCAATTCGTCTTCACTGCATGGCAAGAGATCAAACTCCGAAATAACACCCCGAGAGGTGTTAAGAAACGGGTGAGGTGTCACTTTGACAGGAATGCCTTGAAGACTAGTGAGGTGCAGAAAAGTGTTACTCTGAGAAACTCTGCAAGTTTGGACAAGCAGGTCCCCAGAGCGAAGCTTCCTCACAGACTTCAAGGGGCCAACCGCAGCGTCCAAAGCTTTAGAAATGAAAAATGGAGATCTGGTGGACAGTCTCTCATTCGGATCGATGGATTCTACAACTAAGTGTGTAGCATGCGTATTCACAGCAATCGAGGGGAGACGACGCTTCGGAGCGACTGGTACAGCTGCCGAAGAAGAGGTACCACATTCTTGGTCCAGGTCAAGGTCTAAAGATCTTTTAAGGTTATGAGACTTGGTAGGTTGAGAAGACGAAGGAGAGTCGTTGTCAACAATCATTTCCTCAGGTGACTTAAATTTGGAGTTTTTCTTTTTGTTTTTACCCATGGAAAAAAGGAGGAAGATTCGTCTGCAAACTACTCCACCCACCACCGAGCCCTACAAGGGAGAACTGGAGGTCCGCAAGCCAAGAAAATGACGCTGGACACAGTTCTGGAGCTTATACGTTGCAGATATAGTCCTTTGGCTGTGATCACACGCACTCGGCGGACACTTCGGCCTCCTGGTACCGTCATGCCAACGCCTTTGGCATGATCCCACAGCCCCCGGGCTCACCCTGCCATGCCATACGACAAAAGCCGCTAAAGCCCTGTACACAACTTGGTACAAGACTTCTGACTAGAGGTGGGTTAGTCTCTAGCCTCCCGTTTACAGCGAAGCCGGGGTCGAAGAGGAGTGTTGGTACACAGGAGGCACTTAACCGGTCTCCTGCGACCTCAGCCGCCAGACATCCCATTTCCGCCTCACGGGTCTCCGCACGCGGCAAACATGCAGGTAGGTCTAGCACCCAAACCAGCTAAAAGGAAAAAAAGAAATCCAAAGAAGACAAATCCTGGAAGGGAACCTAAACGGAATCTCAGCAACCTACGAACTGAGCGGTTAATATAAAACAGTTAGTGGTGGAGGGTAACAAAACCACAAGACCGGGGTGTTAGTACATAGCGTGGTAGAGATTAGGTAGAGTATACAACACGGGCAACTAGCCAGTGGAGAAAATAAATAAAATCGAAAAAGCGACACACAAGACCAGCTCGGGATCGTGGGGCCGCGACTCCCGAACAGCTGGATGAACAGCCGTCCCTGCAAACACCAACAGCACCGAAACAAAAAACAAGCGGTGGCATGACATCAGATGTTGACCAGTCACAAGGTCAGCTCGGGCCGTGGGGGCGCCGCTCCCCAAATAACTGGAAAACCAGTTATCCCCGTGCGGGGGTGCAACACAGGAAGAGTCCTGGGATAAAGAAACAATATAAACAGAAACCACGATGTTAGTCACAGCATCAGCTCGGGAAACGTGGGGGCGCTGCTCCCCAACAGCTGAATGAACAGCCGTCCCGGCGAAGTAAACGGTGTCGAACAAGAAGCCAAAGTTACAAAACAAAAAATCATTTCTGCACCACAAAACGTTGACCGGTCACAAGGTCAGCTCGGGCCGTGGGGGCGCTCGCCAAATAACTGGAAAACCAGTTATCCCCGTGCGGGGGCCAAGGCAGCGGCCAGTACGACATGAAAGCAGAGGGTGCTAAGAATCCCCGGAGGACTGGACTAGGCTGCCATCTGATGCTGACCTTGGCTACATATAATGGACGCTCCCTATCTTCTGATTCAAGGCTTCTTGAATTGGAAGAGGAACTACAAAGGATCAAGTGGGACATCGTGGGGCTAAGTGAGGTAAGGAGAAAAGGAGAAGATCTCATCGAACTGAAAAGTGGACATCTCTTCTACTATCGTGGGACAGATACTGGCAGAACTAGTGGTGTTGGATTTATAATAAACAAGAAACTGAAGGATAAAGTTGTAGAAGTTGAAAGTTCCTCTGACAGAGCTGCACGACTCGTTATCCAACTCTCGAGAAGATACAAGGCTCAGATTATTCAAACTTATGCACCCACCACAAGTCATCCTCAAGAAGAAATTGCAGAATTTTATGAGGAAATTCATCATCTGAATAATAAAGGTAAGCAACACTTGAAGATAATTATGGGAGATTTCAATGCAAAATTAGGGCAACAGCAACAGAATAAAACTTCAGTAGGTAAAATATATATATAATAAAATTACTAAAACACGAAATCCTCACAAATGAAACCGAATAGACTTCACAAATCACATCTCACATGAAATCTAAACCATGCCAAAGTTACCAAACCCACAAACAGCACAGTGTCAATTGGATTTCTGTAACTGGAGTGTGTCTATTGGTCACTCGTGACGGTCTCTATGAACGAGGAAGGTCATGTTTTTTAGGCCTAAAGATGTTTCTGAAGTTGTGCTCTGGGACTCTGTACTTTTTTGTTTTGCTGGTTTCTCCCTGTTCAGTTCTTTGACTGTCTTTGAGGCCTAGGGAACACCACAGCAAGATATTTTGTTTTTACTTATTGTTTTGCTGTGTCTGAAAGGCCTCTTTTCAAGTTAGTGCTACATTGATGAGGACAACTTGAGATTTTACTTTTGTTGTTGGTACTATATATAGTGGCTATGTGGTTTTGGCAGGGGTGCTTGTTTTATGTCTTTTGGCGTAACATTTGATATACAGGGTGTCCGAGAATTATTGGACACATTACAAAATTATGTAAAAAAAATAACTATGAGCATTGTCTGTTTTTCTATGTCACATATTACTAACACGGTTTCTATATTTTTGTTTTGCAGAATTGTTATTCCCAGAATCTGATAGATGGTGCTAGGTGTGGCCTGATGAGGAATGTATGAGAAATGCACAATCAGTAGTCATGTCATCTGTACAGCAGAAGGCGATAGGTATGTTATGACTTGCGGAATTAAAGTCTGTCACTAAAGTTAAAAGATGGTACTGTTTAGAGTATGGTTGTAATCCTCCGTCAACGAATTCAATTAAGCGGTGGATGAAACAGTTTAAAGAAACTGGCAATGTGGAACATCGTGGAAGAGTCGGTAGGCCTAGTGTCAGTGGTGAGACGGCTGACCAAGTTAATGAAAGTTTCCGACGAAGCCCCAGGAAATTCGTTCGTACAGCAAGCAGAGAACTGTACATTCCGAAATCGACAGTTCATGATATCTTGCACAAGAAATTAAAGTTCCATGCTTATAAAATTCAAATAGTGCAAAAGATGCATATAAATGATCACACTCTGCGATACGATTTCGCTGTGAATATGCTGAATCGAGTGGAAAATGACGAAAACTTTCTCAGTACTGTAATTTTTAGTGATGAATCCACATTTCATGTATCAGGTATTGTGAATCGTCACAACTGTAGGATATGGGGCAGTGAACCGCCTCATGCTGCTATTGAATTGGAACGTGATTCTCCAAAAGTTAATGTGTGGTGCGCCCTATCAAAAAAATAAGTGATTGGCCCTTTCTTCTGCGAAAAAAACATAAATGGTGACATTTACTAGGATATGCTAGAAAATTTTGCTATACCCCAGATCAAAAGATATGACGTCATTTTCCAACAAGACGGCACACATCCGGATTGGTCAACGTGCGTACGTAAGTGCCTAAATGAGCATTTTCCTAACAGATGGATTGGGTGTGGTATTCCCATTCCGTGGTCTCCTCGCTCTCCAGATCTAACTCCATTGGATTATTTCATGTGGGGTTATGTGAAGGATCGTGTCTATCAGACGCCTTGTACTGATTTGCAGGAACTAAAGCAGTGTATCACAGCTGCTATTAATTCCATAACTCCTCAGATGCTTGCCAATACATGGCATGAAATCGAGTATCGCTTGGACGTACTACGAGCAACCAAGGGATCTCACATCGAAATTTATTAACATGTGTACTGCATATACTCGTGTATAGATCGACTTTTTTTAATGAAATATTTAGGTCATAATTAGGGGGTCGAACTATACACGGAAAATATTTCTGAAAGGTCGAAAACCAAAATTTTGATGCCGTATGGAAATGCGCATACTTAGCCTTTTGCACCATCAGTTCATTTGCAGTTGTATATTTAGTCATTTTCCGGGTGTTACTGGTACAGAAGAAAGTTATTGCTAAGAATTTTCTTGATTTTATATGTATAAGTTTTTATTTTTATTCACTAGCAGAAAAACACATTTTGCAAAGGTCTGTTTTAGATCTGTCGATATGATTTTGACTGCCCCGCTGATAAATCACCCAGAGGAAAGAGGTGAACGCGTCAGCCAGTAGTTTAAATTGCACCGTGCCGTGACTTACAACCGTGCTCAATTCTCGATGAGAGGGGGGGGGATGACAAGGGAAAAGAACAGACTACTGAAAAAGGAGACCGCTGCCCCTGCTTAGCGACAGCAGAGAAGAGAGGCGTGACGATCTACAGAACAGCGGTAACTTGATCAATGCATCCCGAAAACGAAAGTGTTTAAATTTGGCCGATCGCTCAGAATAACATTGCCACCGATAGTAAAAAAGTGCATTACTTTAACAACCTACTTACATTTGTTATTAAATTGAGTGTGCCCTGGCTTTAAAAATCAAACAAACAGTAACCTTTTTGAAGACTAAGAGTAAGCAAAAAGGATTGCATCTTTACTGAATGGGGCGATGTTTGGTTTTGTCACTAAAGCTGATTGTTTGTCACAAACACGGTGGAGAGGGAGGATGAAACTCGGAAGTAGATAAACGACCTCTCTGTCAATCACACACTCGTCCAGCTCAGCAGTTGACCGACAGCTGCTACGCTGCACAGGGTAGCAGGTTAAAATTTTATAGAACAAATTTTCTTCAATTTTTTAAATAGTTGCATGCAAATTTTACAATGTCCACAATACATCAAAATAAAGATTCATTTTAAATTTTGAAGAGATCCATTGAGAACTTCAAAAGTTACACATTTATTTTTTAAGGCACGCATATTCTTTATGGGATAAAAGAAACCTATCAGGTTGACATCAAGACCTATTTATGCTCTCCAAATATGTTTCAGGAAGTGTTTTTTTTTTCTTTTTAAATAATGATGTGCCTTACAACATTTGGTAAATGCATCACGATTTGTTTGCTGCAGGAGCAAATGCTTTACTTTCTATGAATGAAGTAACTGCAGAAAACTCGCTCGCAAAAAGTGGAAGGGGGGTGGACAATGTGCAAAAATGGGTTCATAAACTGTTAAAGTGTGTAACTTTCTCCTGAAAACTCTCTAACCAGGGTGGTGAGCCCTATCATCTTCCCAGAACCGTGCCTCAATTCCACCTACATTTTGCGGGAAACTGCTGCAAGCAACGTTGCGAGAGCCAGCTACAATAATAAATAGTAGGTTCACATTTCCGCATGCGGGCACATCCTCGGAAAATATTTTTTTTCTTTTTTTAATACACAAGATATTTAGGTACATAAAAACTGCAGGTATTCACATAAAAATTGGGGGGTCGACTTACACATGGGATATACAAAAACTGCAAATATTCAGATAAAAATCGGAGGGGTTGACCTATACATGAGTATATACGGTAGTTACATTGTAAGTTAGTACAGTCAGTTTCTTTCTATCTGTTGACTGTTTTGTTTTATATAATTTTGTAATGTGTCCAATAATTCTCGGGCACCCTGTATAAGCAAATACTACTACTCAACAAAACAAAATCAGCATTATAACCCAAAGTTATTTTGATGCCGAAGGCACAATCAAACTGTGACTGTTTGTATTAGCCTTTTTCAACTGCTTTGAAGTTCGGACCTTCGGTATGTTATGTACTAGAGAGGTGACACACGTGTCAAGATGTCAAGTAGCAGAGATAAGCTTTTACTGGTGTAGCTTAATTGGGAAAACATTCAGCTATGGAGCAGAAGGATGTGGGTTCAAGTCTTGTCACCAGCATATTTGTGTTTCAGAGGTACCACATAAAATGAGCCAAATGCAGCTGCTAGTCGTAGCTCACAGTCACAGTAATGCTTGAATAGCTCTCAGAGAATCTTCAACAACGTGAACAACATTCTCATCTCATCCATCTAACTAAAGAAAAATTGCGGTCCCCACTGTTACCAACAAAGGCCACAGTTCTTCTTTGGTTGAAAGGAGTATAGAACTCCTTCATTTCTGAATGTGAGTAACTAGCATCTCTTGAACATTTTGAGGAAGAAATTGAAAATTTAAGTGTACCGGAAACTGGTGAAAAAGTTTCAATTTCCAATTTTAATCAGATTGCTAGCAGTGGTTTTTGTGCCCAGGGCAGCCACCCCGTCTGCCCCACCCTAGTTACACCTTTGCATGTGTCTTTATGAAATAGACTGAGATAAAGAATGTGCAACAGTTCAGTAAGAAAGTGTATATATTTTCTTTTATCAACACCTGCAGGATATGAAAATGTACACTGGTAAATACTGTTGCTCCTGATTTGATGAATCTGGTGCTAACACATGTTATACAACACTGTAGTGATAATAATTTTATTCATATATCATTTTTGAAACAAAGATGGTACTTATTAAAATGCCAGTAAAGGAAGCTACATGATAATTAAAAAAATGCTTTGATAATTAAAAAAATATGTATAATGGGACCATGGTTTCAGTCACTAGGGCTCTCGTCAGCCATCAAATCGCGTATATTGTACCATTCTTGATCAACTTTTGAATCTTTTATCACAGGGTTGTGGTCTTATGCTGCCATCTCTTGGCTGGAATCTGTTAAATTTTTGGAAAACTTGAATTGTTCGTTAATACTTTGTGAAAACGATGTGAGAAAATTATCACATATTTTGTTAATTTTGAGGGATGGGTTCTTGTTAAAAGCTTGATAATTGGTTGAAATTTTGATAGATTTACAGATAAGAGTTCATTTTTAGATGTAATCATATGTATCATCTCAAGATTTGAATTTTTAGGGCTGCCAACAAGTGGAATTATAAAAAACGTAATGCTGCATGTTTCACTGTTTTCAAAATTTAATTAAATATATGTAGCAAGAATTTCAAAACAAAAAAAAGGAACCTTTTCTCAATAATTACTTAAGAAAGGATATCTGAAATGATAAATCTAGCATCATGAGAAGCCATCTATTTGTTACACATTAACCTTGTTATCTGGTTTGATTAATCTGGCTAGACTCATTGAATGGTGGGATGATCAAACATATTCAGAGTCTTATGCATACAATATGATAAAAAGACAAATTATCAAACACATCATTCTCAAACAGATAAATCAGCTTAACAGCAAGTTTCATTATTTCTTTGTTGAGTAAAAAAACAATGTTCTACTGGAAAACCCAAAGAACAATAGAAGTTTTATAAGAAGTTACTGAAGGCTAATGCCAGCATTTAATTGCTACACCATAGAGCAGAGACATACCCAGAAATCCTTTTTAGGGGTTGCACCTCTTTTAAATCAATTAAAAATTTGATTAATTATATTTTTACTGTTAATAAACATTGTATAAGTATTAAAATGCTTTGATAATTAAAAAAACTGTTTTTTTTTTCATAAAAACCTTACTTTAAAAGGTGACCTGCAGCACCCTCTCATGAAGACACCACCTCTACTGGGTACAACATTGTCATAAAACTACAGTGACCATCCCATATGAAGAAAAGTTTCAATGTCTCACAGAACAAAATAGTCCTAACAAAACTCCATTCACTTCCCGTGCCACTAATGCCCAATGCCATAAAATGTAACTGATAGCTGGCAAGACCACCCACAATGTGACAAGACTCCCTTCAGGCAAGAGAATTCCTAAACGTAGTTCACTTATCTTCGATTATATATTATTATAACTAAGCTATCCAGATGAAATTTGAAATAAGATTCTTCTATCCTTTTATAGTTATTTAAAATTTGGGAAAACAAGAAATTGGATGATGTATAAGCAATTAACCATCACAACACAGGAAGGGGTGTGTGAAATGCACCCCCCTTCCTTCTTAAATTTACAGAGAAGTTTCATAATTCCAGTCATCATTAATGAAACTTCTCTGTAAATTTAAAGCCAAATTTTACAGAGAAGTTTCATTAATGATGACTGGAATTAAGGATGTAACATTTCATGAATACTTCAGTATTCTCATAGCATAAGTTTTGTGGTGCCTGCTGCTATTAATTTTTAATTGCATTTTTACTTATTTTTAAGAGAAAAAAACTACATATGATGAAGAAAAATAATCATTTGTGCAAATAGCAGAAGAGTCAGAAATAATGCTGTTTTCACAAGTTCAAATGTAATGTGATTAATGTAAGTACATTAACATTTGGAGAACACACTAACTCAAGAAATTAAATTGATTTTCAGGAATTGTTAGCATCACCGTGATTACATTAAGCACACAAAATTGGTGGTGTGTACTGTTTTTAGTTCAATTTACTCTAGACTAAAAAGGAGATAAAAACAGGCTGTTGTAACTTTAATACTATCTGCTATCAAATTAGTAACAGCCAGTTGAGACCTAATGCTGCTTTCATCATTAATGGTTGGTTCTTCAGGAGTATCGCTCGTAGTTCTAGTTAAATACTGACATTTCAAACTTAAAATCAGTTTCTGCTGAATTCTTAAAACTATATTGTATAAGTGGATTAAAAAACAATTTTTTAGGTAATTTATTATAAAAAGAAAGGTGTCCTGAAAAACAAAAAAAAGAGAGAGAGAGAAACTTGCCTTTTTTAGGGATTATGCCATCATTTTCGTCTTCACTGGAGATTTCTTTTTTGTGTGTCATGTTCATTTCTGTGTCCATCATCATGTTTTTTCTATCTTCAACATTGAGAACACTTGAAGGTATTGTACTTTTAGAAGGAGTTGATGATGTTTCAGTAACAGAATCTTCAAACATATTATTGCTGTCAGTCTGTAAACTACCATGCAAAAATTCCACAGTTTCAGGACTGGAAGTAGCACCAGGATTCAGAGACGAGTTACTACCAGCTCTGACCAAATTTTCAGTCACCTTTTGACCTTCTGAGGGCAGCTGTGTTGTCGCATGTTCTAAGAAAATGAAAGTTTTACGAAAAAAAAATTAGGTGTGCAGTATAAACTAATTTTAAAACAAGTTAGTAAAATCATGCAATGCACTGATTATGATACGCTTTCCAACACCAGAAATCATAGGAAAAGGCCTCAGTTTTGAGGGAACTAAATTATGGTATAATGTTTGAGGTTCACATATATAAAAATTAAATCTCTTTGTGCCCATGTTACCTATTTCTATCATCAAGAGCTACCACACATAAGCCGTTTTATAATTAAAAATCCCATCTAAATCAGGCAATTTTCATGGAAGTTATTGTGCGAAAACAATAGCTAACGAATCTCACACATACACACTGCCTACAATTGCTGACAAAAATATTTTTGGCGGAACTGCTTCCAAAGTCATTACGGAACAACATATTGTATTTCATCACAATCGAAGCATTTTTAGTCAAGTTATGAGAATAACGGCTGTGGAATAAATCTCGCCCCTGTGCCCTGACCTTTGACCCCATCTCAACGATATTCAACAGAACCTGTTCAGTATACTTCCGGAACAACATGATAAAGTTTTGTTGCATTCGAAGCATTTTTACGTAAGTTATGACGCATAAGGGCGATAGAATGGATCCCGCTATGTCCTGACCTTTAACCTCATTTTTCCTATTTTCAATAGGGTTCGTCTCCAGGTTGTCCCCTACCACATACTAAAATTTCATCGAAAGCAAACCATTTTTACGCGAGTTATTGTGCAGAAAGACAGACGGACAAAGCTGGAGCACATATGCTTCTTCAACTTACGATTGGAAAGCGTAAATAACACCGACAGAAAAAATCATTACCTTTTACACATAATGCAAATAATTTTTTCCACTGATGTAGGCTTTCAAACTATTCCCTGCATACAGATTAACAACCAACATAAACAGCATAGACAAAAAAGTGTGTCATGAATAAAATGAAAACATCAGTTTATAAAAGAAAATGTGAGTCATTGTAATTTAATACATCTTGCGGCAGAACTTTTTTAAGCAATACAAGTTGCTTTTGGGGAATGATTTGGATGCACTGAATATACTCTTAATATCTGTATGCCTTTTGCTAATCACAGAAAACTGAATAGGAAAACTGTAACTGTATAATTTTTAAACCACTCCAAATAAAAAGAAAACCTTCATTAAACCAAATAATCAGACTTCATAAAATATTTTTAAATGAAGAGATTGATCAGTAATTTATGCGGAATGTTTGTAATAACGTTTAGCATACAATACAAAAATATATTTCTTCCACATATAGTAATGCAATACACATCTCACATCAAGTACCATTCCAAACACACTAATTGTTGTTCTTTTAAAACTTTATAAAAAAGGGTACTAACTTGATTTTGTGCTGGTTGACAGTGCCTGCAAAGGTCTAGCAATTATTTCAACTTCTGTTTTGCTATATTGCTATCAAGTTATACATATATGATTTATTTATCCTAGCTCAAAAATTATGATAAGTTCATTCTTAATTATCTTCACTTTTGAAGGTAGGATTCATATAAGTTATTAAGTAGATTTCTGCTGGTTGTTGAGGTTCAGCAGTGGTTTGATGGCCCAAGATATGTTTGGGTTCAAGCTTAACTAGATTAAACTGGTGATAATGAGTCGAAAGGGATAAGTGGAATGTGTCCAAAAAACATTGACAGATGTATTTAAAATAACACAAATGCAAACAAGATTGAAAAGAGTAGAAACAAGAGAACAGAATTAAAAAAATAAAAAACTAAGAAAAACCTGTAATACAACAGAATACGAACAGCTTAAAAATCTTAAAAGACAAATGGCAGTGTCTGTGCTAGATACAGTCTAGATGTGGCATGCCCTCGACAGCTGTGTACTGCAACTGATCATCATTAGACAGTGCGGCTGTACTTCAAATCGGAGTCTCTTATCCCCTGTAGTTCATTTTTGCTGGTCATATGAGATTGAACTCTCATCGGTCCTGGTTGTATCACATATGATGTTGTCTCTCTGAAAGGGAATATTTTCTCCATCTGGTGGTATCTTTTTCAAAATATGTTCTTGTTTGGTATATTCCTAAAGGATGTCTCTAAAATTTAATTTGTGAAATCTTATTGTTTTTGAATTTTTATGATTATTATTTTCACTGGTCTTGTTCGATGAGATTTTTCCATATTTTCCATAATCCCATTTGATATTGATTGTTGCAGTGTTTAATTCTTTTTTTCTGTCCAGATGAACTATGCAATTAGAATATCTTAGTGTTCGTTAGTGAGGATGGTTGTAATTTCCTCTAACGGATCAGCATTATTATTAATGCAGTGTTGAATATGTGAGGTTTTTTAGTACTTTAAAATTCAGTTGTGGGGATGTTCCTTCAGATGGGTATTTAGCTTTCATTTTGTCCCGACGATGAGGAATTTATTTTCTTATTCGTTTTCTGATTTAACAAGTATTTTATGTACACCTGCTTGTCATAGAATGTTTAAACATTTTTGATTACAGGTGATGAACTTTTGAATATTCTTGACTGTGTTGGCAATTTTTAGATTTGCTTTTGTACACACTTTTTTGATGGTTGTTGAGACTTCCTTAGTATATGAAACGGATTCACAATATCTAGCCATACCATTTTCTTTAAGAGCTATTCCTCTTTTGTTTTGTGGATGGTATTTCATAATAAAGTTGTTAATTATTCTATTAGTATAGCTGAATTCTACTACTAAATGTTTTATCCATTCCAACTTTTAGCTGTTATTTATCTATTTGATGAATGTGTAAACACTCTTTTAATAGAAGAGCTAAAAGCTACATATTTGGGTATATATTAAGTAGGATTGTATGAATCAGCTGTTATGTATAAGGGCTTTCGATATAGTTCATATTGAATTGCATTGGTTGTTTTTGTTAACATGTCTAAAAAGGATGGTCTATTGTTAGTGTCCATTTCTAGAGTTAATTTGATAGTTGGGTATTTATATGAATACATTCTAATGAATTCATTTAAATCCTTGGTGTCATACACCCAGAAAATCAGAATGTCAATAACATAGCCAAGAAAAAGACTTGACACTTTAAAGTTGATGTTCTGAAAGATTTCTATTTCTATACCTCAACTAGAAGCCCTAAAAGTGGTGAGCCCATTAGTGCACCTATTTTTTGTGTGTTTGTAGGTTTTATTTTTGAATTACCATAATTATTGTCATTGGTGAATTTTAACGAATTTATAATGTTATTTCTTTGCTCACAGAATGTAAGCTAAAGTCCCTAAGTTTTTTCTCAATGACATTTATCATTTCTTCTGTGCATGCATTTATTTGGATACAGTTATATAATATCCAAGCAAGGCATAACAAAATTATTCTGATTTTTATACTGTTTGATGGGCTGTATTATGACTTCTATTGCACTTTTAATTGTATAGCCTAAATATGTTCCTCAAAAAGTGGTTTTAGATATTTATAAATTGCTCATTTAAGTCTGATAGTTGGGACAATATTTTTAGCAACAATTGATTTCATTGATTTCTTTTTTATGACTTTTAATCTTTCCAAATATGGGAGGAATTGTAGCTCCTATTGGTGGGTATTTTATTATATGCTACTAAAACAAAAAATTGCATGCTGCCTTCCTCAGCAAAATCTATACTTACCTTCAACATATGAATAAACAAAGACATCGCTCTTACCACGTTTTAGCCAACACACAGCAACCGTTGCTGTGTGTTGGCTAAAATGTGGTAAGAGCAATGTCTTTGTTTATTCACTGATGCCGCATATTTGGAGGATTTTCACTTCAACATATGATTAAGCTACTGAATGTTATGTTGGGTGTTAAGGGTGTGAAGTGTAAAGCAAGAAATATTGAGTCATATAGTCTTCACCAGAGCTTACTGGTTCATGCTATGTGGTAAATTATGGTAAAGTTGTTTGATATTTCTGTTTGTTTTGTTAACAAAGAAGTTTTGCTTCTGATGCTGTAAAATGCATGGTGCAAATTAAATGGAAAGATAATTTCTCTTAAAGACAAATTCAGTTCAACTTATAGCATAAGTACATTGTGAAAAATAATGCTGAAACAAAAGAAATATTCATATATCTGGTTAAGCATAAAAACAACCTGATTTAAACATAAACTATTTTAGGGAATTAAAAAATGATTTATCAATTAAAAATATCTTGTGCTCTGAATACAAAAATTTAAAACTTAATTATAACAGTATGAACTGGAGATTAAATGCGTGTCTAATAAAAGTGGATTAAAAAAATCAGTTTAATGTTCAATTTCACTTCACAAGTATAGTCTTCTGTCTTCTATAGTTTAAGTGGCAAATATTACATTGATTAAGAACAAAAACATTATATAATTTAGGAGCATTTTTACCTCATAATAATTTAGCTGAAAATTCTTGAGGGCTATATTAATGAATTGTTCACATTCATATGGAAGTTTCCTCAATGTTTTTCAGCTGTGGAAATTATTTGATATAATTTCCTTAAAATGGAATTAATGTTCACATCAGTGTGTGTTTTTTCAGGATGGCTTGAACTCTCAGAAATATGGGCAAAAGTTTCAACTTTCTGTATCCTGGACAGAAATATATTTTCAATCTCTGGGGACATGACTGATACTGTTTGCTTTATGCCAGAGGTATGCAGCCTTTGGTCTGTGTGGACCAGATGTGGCCCCCTAACTATTACAATCCAGTCCTAGAGAGTATAGACTAATTGTTTTAAAGAAGTATCTATATGTATATATAGTCTAACCATGAAAGATATATCAAGGGCTCATATATACTCTCACGGACAATGAAATTTGTGCACCAAGAAGGAAGCATCAGATTGAACTGAAATTTTATGGACATAATGACACAGATGAATGATACACATGATGGCAAAAACAGAGTTGCAGAACACTTACAGAGGGATCTGTGGCACACAGTCCGGTCATCTTCAATAGTGCATCGAACTGCCTCGTGCACCGATACAGTCTGTCATGCGCATAGAGGCGAACAGACATCTGATGTTGTTCAGCGGCAGACTGGCCCACACGTGTTGGACGGTGTGCTCCAAATCCCGGATAGTTCGGCATGGCAGCAGCTGGCGTTTCAACTGGTCCCACACATGCTCGATAGGGAAAATGTCCGGGGAGCAGGCAGGCCATAGAAGTGTCTGGACATGATGTAGGCAGTACCGGGCACCCCACCTGTGTGCAGGTGGGCATTATCCTGATGGTATAGCACACCTGGAATCCCGGCCAGGAAGGGGAGCACATGGGAGCCACAGGATCTCTTCCACATACCGCTGGCCCATCAATGATCCATGTGCCACTACTAGAGCTGATTGGCTATTGTAGGCTATGGCTCCCCATACCATAATGCCTGCAGTGGTGGAAGTGTGCCGCTCAATAGCGAGGTTGGGATTGTGCTGTTGACCCGGTGACCTCTACACCCAGACACGATCATCTGTTCCCAAAACGAAGTGGCACTCATCGCTAAACAACACATGTCAGCAGTCTGTGGTGATCCACATCACTCTGGCATGGCACCACTGCAGACAGAACTGGCAATGCTCCGGTGTTAATGGCAGCACACATAAGGGATGCTGGGATAGCATTATTTTTTGAGGATTTATGGGATAGTGTGAGTCTACTTAACACATTAATATTATGGTTGGTAAAATTATACATGATTAATAATGTTTTAAAACTGATGAAATGTTCACACAAAAATTCGTATTGTTGATAATGCCACTTTACAGTCCTAAAACAATAGTAAAGAAATGTTTCAGAAAATTTTTTTGTGGCTGTTTAATCCTACATTCATTTATATTGAAACCTATAAACTCTTTTCTTCCAAAACCGACATTCGAAATTTCGATTTTTGCCGGGTTAATTGGCATTACGGATCACTGTGCACTGGTGGGATCTTAAAAGAAGAGGTGTAAGCTCTAAAATCTCTTCAGAATGGTAAGGCTCCGGGGGTAGATGGAATAACTGCTGAGATGCTAAAATATGGTGGTGACTCTGTGATTGACTGGTTAACTGAAATTTGCCAGTTATGTTGGGAGTTACGAATGGTCCCTCAGGACTGGAAGGATGCTATCATTGTTCCCTTGTAGAAGGAGAAAGGTGATCAGACTGAATGCAAGATCTATTGTGGTATCAGTTTGCTGAGTGTGCCAGGAAAAGTGTTTGGGAAGATCATTATCGATAAGGTATGAGGTCTTGCATCAGAGAAAGTGTGGGATGTACAGAGTGGTTTTATGCTGGTAAGGGCTGCCACTAATCAAATTTTTGCTTTACGCAAGATGATTGAAAAATATCTGTCTGTTGGTAAAAAAGTGTTTGTGACCTTCACAGATTTAGGAAAAGCTTATGACAGAGTAAATAGGACACTTCTGTGGAAGGTATTGAATGAATATGATGTTACTGGGAATCTAAAAGCCATGTATGCTGGTAGTAGAGCTTGTGTACGAGTGAATGGCTTTATCAAAATGGTTCTCTATTGGTGCAGGAGTCAGACAAGGTTGTGTAATGTCACGTTGGCTGTTTGATATATTTATGGATGCATGCGTGATGCCAAAATGGATAATATTGGTTTATGTCTTGATGACATCTACGTGTACAGATTGCTCTGTGCTGCTGATAACACAGTCCTGTTGGCAGAGAGCAAAAGCGAGTTGTAGAGCAGAATATGGTGTCCCAGATGTACCAAGTGTGTATGAAATTCAAAGTTATGGTTTTTGAGCGAGGAACTGTTAGTACTGAATGCAAGATAAGTCTTAATGGCACAGAGATTGACCATGTAAATGAGTTTGTATATTTAGGAAGTATGTTTGACAGAGAGAACAAATTAGATGGTGGAATTAGTAGGAGACTGAATTCTTCCCTGAAAGTCACAGCTGCTTTAGGAGGATTTCACAGGAATGATGAGTTCTCAAGGAAGTCCCGAATGGCTGTGTATGAAAGGGTAATTGTTCCTATTCTGATGTACAGCAGAAAAACCTGGGTACTGCAGAAAAGACATAAAAGTAATTTGTGTGCTTGCAAGATGCGTTACTAATGGGGGGGGGGAGACACTCTGATCATGTGAGGAATGAAGATGTATTGCAGATGTGTAATGTGAGGCAAAGTGTTGTTAGTAAGGTGGAGACTAATATTCTTAGGTGGTTTGGCCATGTTGAGAGAACAAGTGATGAGGTGCTGACTAAGATAATTTTTTCAGCCCAAGTGGCAGGAAAGAAAGGTAGAGGAAGGCCAAGGGAAAAGGGAATCATGGGAGAACCAGATTCAGGAATGTCTTCACGAGAAAAAGATTATGAGCATGAAGTACAAAAGGTTTTGTGTGCAGCATGTGATGTATGTTAATGAAGCTCGAGCTGTGTGTCAAGATCGTTGTAAATGGAGACATTTGATACACTAACAGTAAGTAAATTCTAGTTCTATCAGTTAAATGTTTAATTAGCAGATGGTCTTTCTTTGAGAAGCTAACCTCTGAATCTCAGAGAACAGCTTAATGATATGTATGTATGTATGTATGCATACGCTTTGTAAAGCTTCCATTAGAAACAATAATTATGATAGAGACATGTCTTAGAAGTAAGGTAATGTAATTCACAATTTGGGACTGATTTTCAGCTTTTCAGACAGCCAAATAATTTCTGCATAATATTCATGACATAGTAAAGAAAAAGCTTTTGAATTGTCACTGATGTAAAAATAAAGAAAGCCAAGATATTTCCAGTGTTTATCTATCTATCTATCTATCTATCTATCTATCTATCTATCTATCTATCTATCTACTGAATTTACGAAAAACATATTTTGCCTAGTTCTCCATTAAATACATGTTTATGATTAAAAACAAATTGGAACATACAAATAAACTAACTAGCAACGAATGATACCACAACTGTATTTGAATGATACCACACATGTATGAATGAAATATCACACCTTTCACTAATAACTCACCAGAAATAAATCGTCCCCTACTTCTTTCAGTAGACAAAGACATTTCGTTAAGGTCATTAGAAGATGTTTCATTCTCATGGTGTATTTCTATGGATGGTGGTAATGCTGAAGCATTAAGAACACTATTGTTTGAAGATTCACAGGCCAGCATTCTGCAGCAGGGATCATTTCTGTGAGCTATGATTTGGCACATTGCCTCATTAACATTCTCTTCAGAAACTTTGAAGGGACATCTGTCAACACATTCAACTTCAAGCTTTTGATTACAAATACAACGATACTTGCAGCCATCAAAGAAAACATCACCAGGATTATGTGTGGCATTATTGTACGTGCAAACTTCAATCGATCTTCCTGTTGCAACATCTGGAATGAATAAGAGGTTTTGTTTACTCTAAGTGCAAAGGAAATCCTAAGGTTCACTGGAAAACATTCATCACTCAATTGAATGTAATATCATTTTGCTAGAGTGATTTGAGGCATGAAATCAGTGCCATCCACACTTGATTCTGCATGAATGCTGCTTAGGCTTCCAGAAAAAGGAAGCCAAAAAATTATTTTTTCACAGTAAATGAAAAACAGCAAATTCATGAAGGGAAGCATGATGTCAAATAGTTGATCAGAGTTGCAGAAAAATTGCTGCTATGCTGGCAGAATGGTGCCACTGAATCATGCAAGGCAATAAATGAAAAATTGGGGTTTGAAATGTAAGTACAAAGAAGGCTCTGTAACTGGTAAATTTACACAATCTTCTCAGTGCCAAAAAAGAATGATAAACATAGCCACTCAAGGACAGAATTCACTGCTACATGTGATTGGTTCTATTAAACATTATTCTCCGCAAATGATTTTTTTTTAATTCACTGTATTAAGCACTGCTGTAAAGCCCTCCTTTACATGAAAGGTTGCTTACATTAGTATATATATGTGGATGCAAGGCCAGGGGATGCGCAACATCACCTAGCCTCTCCTTGACAAATGTCAACCCCGCCTTCTCATGGTGCATCCTGTTCCCACTGAAGAGGCTCTGACGACCAACGCTTAGTGGTACAACTATACCACCGGAATTAAAGAAAATGCTGTCACACATTCACCAACCCGCCACTTGGCCAGCATGGTGAGTTATGCCCCCCCCCCGATGATTTCGAAACTGAAAACTTGGCCCTCAGTCCCTCGTCAAGGCCGGACTAGGCTGCCATCTGATGCTTACCTTGGCTACTTTTAACAGATGTTCCCTATCTTCTGATTCAAGGCTCCTTGAATTGGAGGAGGAACTACAAAAAATCAAGTCGGACATCGTCGGGCTAAGTGAGGTAAGGAGAAGATCTCATTGAACTGAAAAGTGGACATCTTTTCTACTATCATGGGACAGATACTGGCAGAACTAGTGGTGTTGGATTTATAATAAACAAGAAACTGAAGGATAAGTTCTAGAAGTTGAAAGTTCCTCAGACAGAGCTGCGCGACTCGTTATCCAACTTTCAAAAAGATACGAGACTCAGATTATTCAAGCTTACGCACCCACCACAAGTCATCCTGAGGAAATTGAAGAACTTAACGAGGAAATTCAGCATCTAAATAACAAGGGCAAACAGCACTTGAAGATCATTACGGGAGATTTAATGTGAAAACAGGGCAACAGCATCAGAATGAAACTTCGGTAGGCAAATTCGGTCATGGCAACAGAAACCAGCATGGAAATACTCTCATAGAGTTTGCAGAGGCAGAAAGGTTTTTCATCATGAACTCCATTTTCAAGAAAAAGCCACATAGTAAATGGAGATGGAAACATCCCAATGGGATGACAAGTGAAATTGATTTTATTATGTGTAACAAAAAATTCGTCATCAAAGACTGCAGTGTTCGTAACAAGTTCAACACAGGTAGTGACCATAGAATGGTGAGATGTAAGATGCACCACAACACTAAACTGGAACGTGGCAAGCTCATAAATTAAACAAAATGTATTGACATGGGCAACCATAAAAATCATCATAATACCTTCAAGTTGGAACTGAAGAACAGTTTTTCTGCTCTAGAAGGTCTATCATTGGAAGAAGTGGAACATCTCTAAAGTTAACAGGAAACTAACCAAGGCTCTTATGGAAACAGCAACAAAAATAGGTGGTACTAAAAACAAGTTGCATATGAAGAAAATATCAGTTTTTTTCTGATCCAGGATAATAGTTTTCAGCAGTGGTGGCAATGTGACCAGAGAAGTGAAATGAAAATCTGTACAAAACAATATATCTATTTCTTGTAAATAAGATTAACTCTATCATTTAAGGGAGCATATCAGTTAATCATATCACTGAAAAGGTAGTCTATAATCATAATTTCACAAATTCTTTTTGAACCATGATATTAGCTGCAAATAACACCAGTCTGCAAGTTTAAATTTTTTGTCAGATGATTTCTTAAAAATAGCTGTTCCTGAATCAATTTTTGACGCTGATTCTAGAAACGACATCCATTTTTCTCTATCACGTCAGGTTTTTAAATAAAATAAGAAGTTATGTTTTCAAGATTTTAATTAATGTAAGCACAAAAATGCAAACACAATGTCCCACAAAGACTTTTTTTTTTTTTTGCAAAAATACTTTAAAATTACTGTAAAGAACTGACCTGTGACTAGTCTTTAACAAAACGACAAGCAAACAGTGTTCCATTAATTTTCAAACTGTCCTTTTTTTACTTTCTTGCAGATCCTCCTTTACCTTTACTGTCCCTCTTCAACATCCAACAATAGTCGGCCATCATAGTTTCATTCCATCTCCCCTGGTACCTCTTCTCCATCTCCTTAATATCTTGGTGAAAGCGTTCACCGTGCTCTTCACTATAATGTCCCAGATTTTCTGGAAAGTAGTCGATATGGAAGTGTAGAAAGTGAACTTTTACACTCATGTTACAACCCAACTGCTTGAAGTTTTTCAACATTGTTTCAACAATTTTTCTGTAATTAGAATCTTTGTGATTCCCTAGAAAGTTTTCGGTTACAGATCGGAATGCTGTCCATGCGTCTTTTTCTCTCTCATTCAACATTTTCTCAAAATCTTTGTCCTTCATCAGTTTTTTTTTTATTTGAGGGCCGACCAAAAGAGATAGCTGAAATGCCTCCCACTAAAACGCCCCTGACTGGCAGATGTAATGCTATGAGCGATAAATCTTCGAAATCAACTTGGGTCAATTGTGCAAAAACTGTATGTGATAGAAGAAAAATAAGACCAGTTCTGGAATCAGCATGAAAAATTGAGCTAAGCACACATATTAGTTTTCAATCATCTGATCTAATGCAGACTAGTGTAATCAATGCTGTGAAATGTTGTTCCTAACATAATTTTTATTCTTTTTAAACAGAAAAAACTTCTTTCTACCAGCACACTGGTTGAGAGTAAAGTTAGAATTAGACAAAATAATCTGTAAACTTCTCAGAATATAATTTTATTTTTGCACATTCCTGTCAAGTAGATGCTTATCTGTCTTCTGAATGACATCAGTGCTGTGGTATATTTATCATGGTACAAAAAATCTATTTCATTTTTTAAGCACTGTGGCTTCTTGAATATTGTTGGATAAAGTTCTATCAAAGTGACCATGGAATCTGATAGAAAATATTCAGCAAATTTATAAAACTTTGATGTAACAGCCAGGACAAAGAAGTGAAAGTTAATCAATGGCTTGTAATTCTGTGTCAAGTTATTTTAAAATGTAATCTACAATTTCATACAATAAAATACCTTAATTTTGTTAAAATATCTCATTTTTAGATAAGTAGTTCTTTTGTCTTAAGTTTTGCATTTTCAGTGTTCTCCATTCAAAATTTACCATTCCTTTTACTACTGGTTACACTGTGACTTCAATTTTTAGCATAAAGTCATGTTAAGAATTTCTTTTGCATGACATCAAGCAAAATTTCAGCTGCATTAAAAATACTATAAAAACTAACACAGAGGAAACAAGCTCAATCATTCCTATCATTTAAAAATTCTGGGAACTGATATACTGATTAAAAATACATAATATCTAAAGTATTATTTACTTGATATTGTCAAAGTATTTTGCACGCTGTTGCTCTGTGAGGCACATGCCTCACAGAGCAACAACGTGCAAAATACTTTGACAATATCAGGTAAATAATACTTTAGATATTATGTATTTTTAATCAAAAGCATGTTTATAGCATAAGACAGCCCTTAAGGTTGCCTCATGAATTGAATATTTCGTAATGATATACTGATGCTGTATCTCAGGCAAGATAATTTATTTCTTGGAGAAAACCTCTTTTAATCCATCCCAATTTTCTGCAACTGTTCCTATAACTTTTGAAATCAATGTATTCAATAATTTCATTTTGAATTACTAGCAAAAACTCCTACTTTCTGTAGCGATTTTTTTTTGTCAACTGGCATTACTGCAGCCAAGCAATTCCTGAAAGTTCACATGATTTACAGAACTGCCACTTTTATTTTGCTTACAAAATAGAAATCCTTGCTTCCTTGAACACGCAACACCATGAACAAATATGCTTGTAAAAACTCTATTTAAATCTAATATTCACTGAAATTTATCATGTGAAAATTGGGTAATTGCTGAAAAGCACTGCCAATAGTGTTAGGATTTTTTAGCACTTGCTTTAATTGCAGTACATATTTTGAACATTTAACAGGATTATCATCTTTATGGAAATCATGAGTTGCCTTTGCAAAATCTGTATGATTCCAATGTTTTTCTCTTTACTCCAAACCACAAAAAAGGTTATTAAAAGAGTTTTTGGAAGTAATTACTTCCACATATCCACCAATACTGATTACACTATTTTTTTTAAATATTGATATGACTTCCCAGAATATTTACTTCCCTTTTTCAAACACATAGATAATGTTCATATTTGTTGGTTCCAAATATGTGAATCTATTTTACCTTCATCTGTCTAGTGAGAACATAAGATAATTCACTTGTAAACTATTACAAAAAGCAACTGAGAACAACCAACTAGTCATCTCAATAATAGAAGAAAACCGATTATGGCACTCAGAAAACAAGATGATACTGTAACAAAAAATAGAAGCAAATTTTTAAAAGAGTTAAAGAGTTCTATACAAAACTATATGAAAGGCATGAAACATTTATTACAGACATAAAGAAATGTACTCCAGTTTTCCTGGCAGAAGAAACAGAAATACACTTGCCCACATTTTTACTAGATGCCTCAAAATAGGGGGAAGATTTCTGATAACTGAAATAATGCTACAGTAACACTGCTACATAAAAAAGGGGACTTTGGGGATCTCAGGAACTACAGACCTATTAGCCTCCTATTAGTTGTTTACGGAATCTTCACTATGGTACTATCCCATTACTTGAAAAAAAACTTTGCCAAGAGAATCCACTGGATTCAGGAATGGCTACAGCACCAAAGTTCATGTCCATGTACGAAGAGAACTAACTGAAAGAGTGAATGAATATGACCTCCCCCTACGCATGGCTTTTTTGATCCAATGTATAAAAATGGCTTTTGATTTGTAAAACTATCAGCAGTTATAATGTATTTGAAATCTTGCAAAATTTAAGATACATACATCAATATTATTAATAACATCTATGAAAATGCAAGCATAAAGGTTCAACTATTTGAGGAAACTGCCCATATTAAAAATTGGAAAGAGAGTGATTCAAGAAGACACCATATCTTCCAAACTCTTCAATCCCACATAGTCTTTCAATCATTAAACTGGGAACACAAGAGGATGAGGATTAATGCAAATAATTTAACCCACCTTCATTTTGCTGACAACACAGTCATTTTTGCAAGTACCCTCAGAGTATGATTCAGGAACTTGCGAACTTGCTGACAAGAGTAAAGAAGTGGGATAAAAATTGAACTTATAAAAATAAAATTGATGTACAATGCTTTCACAAGAACTGAAGATTTAGAGGCTGATGGAGCAAATCTAGAAGTAATCAAATCCCTGCATTTACCTTAGACAACAAATATCAAGCAAGAGCCATATGAAAGAAGAAATTAATAGGCATATAAAACTTGACTGGAGTGCATTTGTAAGAAACAGTACAATTTTCAAGAGAAATTTACCAGTGCATCTTTAAAGAAAAGTGTTAATCAATTCATCCTCTTTTTTTTTTCCACTTCTTACTTATGGATCAGAGACATGGACCTTAACTAACAAAGACATACAGTATAGAGGCTACAGGCTGCCCTGGTGGCACACACAATGATCTAAGTGCTGGTAACT
The DNA here is from genome assembly GCA_039090855.1 of Macrothele yani. NCBI lineage: Eukaryota > Metazoa > Arthropoda > Arachnida > Araneae > Macrothelidae > Macrothele > Macrothele yani. The sequence continues at coordinate 14,788,617 of CM077012.1, forward strand.
GACTGTTCATCCAACATGGGCCAGGCTTTGAGTGCCGGATGAGACATGAGTGGCGTGTTTGTCTTACAACACTGGCTCTCTCCCTTCCCTGGAACCAGTGATCTAACTTAAGGAATGGGGACTGCTTATAGCCCATAAAGTTGCTCACAATAGTTGTTAAACCCTGATAAAAAAAAAAAAAAGATGCTACAGACAACTCAAAGAAACATGGAGTGGCACATGCTTGGTGTAACCAGAAAGATTAGAACTCAAGGATCAGGAAAATGACAAGAGTCTATGACATCATGATCAAAGTAAAATCCCTGATATGGAAATGGGATGAACATATTGCCAGAAGAATTGACCAGCACTGGACAACTGAAATATTAGACTGGATACCAAAGGACATGAAAGGACCCGAAGACCATGTGAGAAATGGGTGGATGAAATTCGAAAGCATGCTGGAGTAACATGGAGGAGATTGGCTCAAGACAAAGTTGTGGAAGAGATTTGAAGAGACCTTCATCCAGTAGTGGATTAATAATGTTTCTTGCTGATGATAATCTAGTGATAAAAAGGAATCTCCAACAAATCGCATACTACATCACCAGCTTTCGACAAATCTAGGACGCCTAGAAAACTAGCACTTTACTCCAGATTTCATAATGTGCAGTAAATACCGTAATTTCTGTCACATAATCTGCAGATTATTTGTTAAAAAGTTATAAATTCTGGTTCTGCGGATAGTTCATCAGTAACGAGAAAAAAAATTCTTCGGTGTTTTAAAAAATTCGGGTGGTAATTGTTAGGAGAGATGGTGTATATATATAATGAGTATTCTGACAGAAAATATGATGTAGCAAAGGAGGTACTATTTGCTGCATCATATTTTCTGTCATATTTGCATTCGCGGAAGCCTAGGTGCTGTGAGAAGGCTGCAAAGCTATTCCATAGAACGTAATTATTTTGTGAATCGCATTCGTTAGTTTTCCTGCACTGATCATATTAGTCATGGTTCTTGTTTGTTATTCAGTTGAAACATATTAAAAAAACCTCAATATTTGCAACATTTATGGCAATTAACTACCACTCAAGTGCACTAATTCATGTGCAAGTCAATAATGACTTCATAACAAGAAAGAATTCAACTTACCCTTAAGGTTGTGTCCTGTTTCAATAAACACTTCTTGCATGTTGACTCAGACGATTCTCATGCGACTGTCTTTCAGGCTTTACCTTTCTTCTTACCTGCTTGCTACTAACAGATGTTATCTCACAGGCAAAGACTTGGTTTGATGCTCGTGATAACTCTTTATATGATATACACACACATTTTTTTCCCTTTGTATGACCTTGTCTTCAAAATAAAACAGCTAAAAAACCAAAGCTTCTATCTACACATACATTCTCAATAAATACTCATTCAATGCACTACATATTTGTTACCCAATAAAAAATACCTTTGATACAATTTCGCACTACATTCAATCTATACATTATATAAAATCTCTATCTACACATATACGTATACTACACTATTTACATCACGGAGGTCATACTTCCGTCAACTATGCTTCATATTGCTTCTTACTTGCCCCTTATCTCATAAATCCATCTCGCAAGCACCAGCCCTACTCACACACAAAGTGCTTGGAGTATGGTGTGAGTAGGGCTGGTGCTTGCGAGATGGATTTATGAGATAAGGGGCAAGTAAGAAGCAATATGAAGCATAGTTGACGGAAGTTTGACCTCCGTGATGTAAATAGTGTAGTATATATGTGTAGATAGAGATTTTATATAATGTATAGATTGAATGTAGTGTGGAAATTGTATGAAAGGTATTTTTTATTGGATAACAAATATGTAGTGGATTGAATGAATATTTATTGAGAATGCATGTACGTGTAGATAGGAGCTTTGTTTTTTTAGCTGTTTTATTTTGAAGACAAGGTCATACAAATGGGAAAAAAATGACAAACATAAATGCTAGTGTGTGGATATATCATATAAAGAGTTATCACGTGCGCCAAACCAAGTCCTTGCCTGTGAGATGACATCTGTAAGTAGCAAGCAGGTAAGGAGAAAGATAAAGCCTGAAAGACAGTCGCATAAGAATCGTCTGAGTCAACGTGCATTAAGTGTTTATTGAAAGAGGACACAACCTTAAGGGTAAGTTGAATTCTTTCTTGTGATGAAGTCAATATTCAGAAAAGAGACAAATACTATGGATAGCCGTAATTTCTATGGAACATTTTTGTTTTTTGGTCTAACTAATGAACGACAGTAATGCTACAAAAGCCAGGGATTTTAGTTCTTTAATTTTTAAAAGTAACAAATACTTAAAAATGACGGTTGCTTTTTTAATATAATGATCATTTGTTTCTTTCTTTTTTGGACTTCTGGGTTGGTCATCCTTTGAATCGCAGCTTTTCTGTCAGAAATAACAGTTCACATCAATATGGCACGTGTGGATTATATGATGATCTTTTTTCTTCTGAATTTAGTGGTCTGCGGACACGCCACTGAGGTTTATACAAAGTAAAACATTGTTTTTATCAGAATTTCATGATTTAGGGATTATACGCCCCTGTGAATTATGCACCACATTTTATTTATTTATTTATTTATTTTTCATGGTGTGTGGATTACACGCTGCCACAGATCTTACGAAGGAATTTTTTTCTGAATTTAATGGTCTACAGATTATAGAAAGGAAAATATGGAATGCCTATTGTGAATCAATATGAACAAAATTTGACTTCCACAGTTTGTGTTTTAATAAAATCAAAAACTAAAATTTTAATTTTTTGTGAGCAGCAACTGGAAAAACGGTCGAAAGAAAATCATGGAACTTTATTTTGCAAAAAGTGGTTTGGGTAAAAAGAAAAATTTGAAAACAAATATACTTTATCCCTTTTTGTTCAGGGCCATATTGATGGGGGAAATAAAAAGGGGGGGGGGGATAAAAGGAAAGTTTCATTTTTATTGTTAAAATATGACTTACATTAGAAAAAAATGCTTTAATTTCATAAAAATGCATAAACTTACATTAGAAAATGCTTTACTTTTTCATTCTATTTATCATTAACTTTCATTTTGTCCTGATGGATTTCAAGCAGGGGCGGTTCGTCATTAGGGGCCAGAGGGGCCGGGCCCCACCTAAAAATTTCTATTTCTAGAAATATATATATATATATATATTTTTTGCCCTGATTCTTATTCCTTCTCTTAACTTCTTAACTACATAGTGATAAACCCTTCCCTTCAAAAACCATTATCTAAGGGAAAAGTTTCCTTCAAAAACGAAAAACTATGAGGAAAGAGATCACGTTCAGAGTGTGAGGTTATTGGGGCCAGCTCCATCAGGCTCCAGTAACATCACTACGCAAGCGAAGAGGAGAAGATTTCCTCCCCGTCTCATTCAGTATGAAGACCTACATACAACACTGTCTTAACCGCGTGTGCAAAAAAAGCTTGGGGCCAGATCTACCTGGCCCCGCGCTAATTTGATTGGCCGGGAGTGTATCCATTTCCTTAACGCCATGGGTTGACAGAGAACCTTACCCCGACCAAGCTCAAAGGTGGCGGGAGTGTTTTAAATGTCGTAGCAAAGTTCAGTTAGTCGTTTTTACTGTTGGTGTCTCTCTCTCGGTGATGTGTTGTTCCTTCGTGTCGTGACTTTTTGCTTGTTAATATCTCCGTTCTTTGCTTTAAATCTGGAAGAAAAGCTTCACTTAAAAAAACCCAGTGCTTATCACCCCAAGAATGTTTAGTTTGAGCTTCACTTAAAAAAAAACAGTGCTCATCAGCCCAAGAATTTGAGTCGAAAAGCTTCACTTAAAAAAAAACTGTGCTTATCAGCCCAAGAATTTGAGTTTCCAAGAGTATGAAGTTTACAAACGCTTTGCAGAACTAATTTCAGTTTTAACTAAGATGATTTTCTATGTTAAAAATAAATAAATAAATGAGAAAACATGTGAGAATAATTTGCACATGAGTACATATATGTTTTTAGGTTTCACAAGTTCTTTAAAAAAAAGGTTAAACCTTTCAAATAATGCAAAAGGTAGTATGGTACTCATTCTATATGGGACAAAATTCATGAAACGTTCCCTCCCTGCATATATTTGGAGTTATTATTTTTTCACTACATTTTTTTATCCTGTGAATCCTGTGATTATTCCTCAATTGAGAAATCTGAAGAAACACAAAGCACAACTAACATAAATTAATGCTCATATGTTTTAAGGTAAAAAATTTTATTTAAGGAGTTTTAACATTTTTCTGTTAATAGTTATGCATTCTATTCTGAGGACATTTTTTTCGTGTGCAATACAATAGTTGACACATTCGTACCTTATTTGGGCATTATTGTGAGTCAAGGGGGTAAACAGAGGCAGACAGAGTAAAGGAATCTTAGGGGTGGGGGGTGGGTTGGGGTCTGAATAGTTGGCCTAATAATGAGTTTTTTTATTTCATTGTTTGACTTCGGCTACTGGCCCCACCTGTTTCAGTTGCCACGAGCCGCCACTGATTTCAAGGATTATCAAATGTTTTGTTTACTCCTGATTTTCACAGCTCCCATATAGTGGAGCAGTAAAAATCAAATCCATCAATTTCCACACTGTACAACCAAACCATTATACTGAGAGGCATACATCATGTATATGCAAAATGTGTAAAAAGTGTTTTCAAAGCCAAGAACTGCATTCAGTATGTTATATAAAATAGATGTATGCATGCTAATAAACACAAAAAGATCCATATTTTCCCATTATCATCAAGAAGTAAAATGGGCCAAAACATTCTGTGATGCTGCTAATGTGTCAGCAATTTCTAAATCCCTTTACTAACCACAATATCAACAATAGTTCCAAAACTTAAACATGATTGTAGACACGGAATGATCTTGCAAAATGAATGCTGTGCTTTGTTGGTAGGTCGATTAGTCTACGAAAAGTACTGAGGAGAAGTTAATATTTTAACTTAACATACCTTTCACACATCCCTTATGTAAGTCAGTAGGATCTCCACTGAATCCTGGAAAGCAGGCGCATGAAGGCACATCATCTTTATGCAGGCACATAGCATGTGGTCCACAAACTACATGTACGCAGGCATCTGTAAAAAGCATTAAAATATGTATGATATTCTGAACCAGGAAATTTAACACATCTGTACTGCTTAATGTTCAATGACTGTATAATGTACATACATAGTCACTAAAATCTTGTAACCTGCTGATTAAGCCTTTTGTAAAATGACAAAGTTTTTAGACTTATTTTTTCTTATCATTTTTTGTTTATATAGCAACAGTGGAAGCAATAGAACAAGTTAAATCACTCTCCTAATCTTTGTGAATATATGGGATGAAACCACTTTTCAGAAGCATTGCAACAGGTGAAAGAAATGTGGTAATGCTGCAGCACAAGGTACAACACTTTATGTGACCTTTTAGCATGTCTTTTGAGAAAAAAAGTATGTGCTTACAGTATCACTATGTCTGTCCATCCATCCACCTGTGGATGCCCTATCCCTGCCACCAGTGATTGGGAGTAGTGTGCTGCTACTGTAGCATAAACATAGAAATTTACTGAAAACACAGTCACATATGGTAATGAAGTTCATTAAGCAGTAGCTTTCGGCTGTTCTATGGCCTAGATCACCCGTGATCAACTGAATCAGAGGACTGGTTGCCAGAACTGTAATGTGAATTTGAGGTGCAGGAACTGTTGCCAGAATTTAGTATAAAGACCCAAATAAATGGAATTTGCTAAGGGATCTAAGCAGAATTTCAATGCTTTCTTGGAAATGTAGGGATGCTTTGTTGATAAATGGTGCTACTTTTTTGTACCATTTATCAACAAAGCATCCCTATGTTTCCAAGAAAACATTGAAATTCTACTTACCAAGAATTGCAACTCAGAGACGCCTCACCAATTCCCATTTATTTGGAATTTACTAAATTCTGACAACAGTTCTTGCACCTCAAATTCACATTACAGTTCTGGCAGCTAGTCTTCAGATTCAGTTGATTGCGGGCGATCAAGGACATAGAATGGCCGAAAGCTACCGCTTACAAACTTCATTACCATACATGACTGTGGGTTTTCAGTCAATTTCTATGTTTATGTGATATTGTTGCATAATGCCTGAGATTTCAACCGTACTGTAGCATGCTACATTTACAGTAGCGTGGAGTGCAGCATTGCTAGAAATAGAAAAATGTAGTTGTAGCAGTAGCACACTACAAAATAAAGTAGCTTGTAGCTGAAAATTACACTACAAATCTTGCTACTACTTTAAAAAAATGTAAAAAAAAAATATATAATAATTTGTCAAATCACATGACATTTCTGAATTTTCTGTAACAGCTAAGTATGTCCTCCCTACAATCACGCACGTGACTTGCATAGTTAAAGATAGCCAAACTGTTAACCATAAAGTATTATCTTTCTTACTAATGCTATTTACAGGAAAATCTTCTCAGTTAGCCTGAGAAGACAGCACATACGAGATGATCGAGCTAGCAATTTTTTTCATTACATTTGATAGCAAGATTTGATTCTCTTAGTAAAGAAAATAAATTTGCAGAAACTTGTTGATAGACTTTTTATTTGAATTTCCTGGGCACATCAGCTGGCCTGAGATATAAGACACTGAATGTGATAAAATGAGTTACATATACACAGTTGTATCAGAATAATATGACCACCTACCTAATAATGGCAATAACCACCCTTGGACCAGATGACTGCGAAAAGACGTCGTGGCATGGACGCCATGAGGCCCTGGAGATGACGTGGTTGTATGTCGGCACATTGAACCTGTTGATTTAAATAGTCCCATAAGGGCTCTATAGGATTGAGGTCGGGTGATTTTGCTGGCCAAGGGAGCACGGAGACATTGCTCTCGTGTTCCTGGAATCAGTCATGCACCCACTTAGCGATGTGGTACGGCACATTGTCCTGTTGGTAGACACCACCACCAAGGTAAATGTCCAACATGAAGGGTCGCATGTGATCAGCAAGGACTGACAGGTAGCCATTGGCATTCAGGGACCCATCCACTGGTACCAGCAGCCCAAGTTATACCAGGTAAACATCCCCCAGATATGCACAATGCCTCCGTCGGCCTGTACTTGACTGACAAGAGTGTCTGGGTGTTGGTTCTCATGTGTCTGACACTGTATCCGCCACAGCCCATCACTTCTGTGGAGTAGAAACCTTGATTCTTTGGAGAAGGCAATCTTTTCCCATTCTTCCACTGTCCAATGACGGTAGTCCCATGTGAACCGCAGGCAGCGTTGCCGATGGACCTGGGTTAACATGGGCGCCTTGACGCAGTGTCGACCCTGGAGAGCTAGGCATAACAGGGTTCGCTCTACTGTTATCAGAGACACGTACCTGGGTGCCCCAGCATTCATTTGCGTGGTCAATTGCTGCACTGTTGCGTATCAATTGCCCTTTAGCAGTCGACGGAGACAACATTCTTCTGTGGAGTCTATGGCCTTTGGGGCTCCACAGTTATGTCGGCAGGTACTAGGCATGCCAGCGGTACATTCTTGGCCCACCCTTAGTACAGCACCTCGCGAACAGCCCACAACAGCCCATGCCATTTCTGAGATGCTTCCACCCTTGCCGTGGGAGCTGATGATCATTCTTTTTTGAATGTCTGTCAAATCACTAAATCTGCCCATTGTGCTCACATAATGCACTATGGCTCATCTGTCCTGGCCGGCCGCTTATATGTCTGTGTCGTCGACCTTGTCACATGCACTCTGTGACGCACCTGGGTGGGTACACTGTGATTCCATGGGTGGTCATATTATTCTGATACAACCGTGTACTTCTCAGAGCTAAGTAAATACAATGATATATTACTTATGTAATTTATCTTTGTATTTAGCTCTGAACACCATATCTAAGAATGTAATGTACATATAAAGATCATCTTCAGAGTTTGCACTTTTAAACTTAACTAAATGTAGAAAAAGTAAGCTAACTATATTTCGTAAAAAGTAGTTGTCGCTGTATCACGGTATTTTTTCAAAAATAGTTGTAGCAGTAACTGAGTACTTTTAAAAAGTAGGTTTCCAATCACTGCCTGCAACTATTAATCCAATCTGAAAAATTATTTTTGCAGTCAAAAGTCCGAACTGCAAGAACGATGATCCATATGTTTTGGTCTTTTTCCAATGCATAACCTTGTTGCCTGGGAGCATAAATGCACATGCTATCAAATGCAACATATATTTTACTCCATAAAATTGCTTCAAGAAAACCTTAAAAATTTTTTTTTTTACATTAGATAGATACCGCAACAGTGAATACTTTGCATTCATTTTACAATATTTTGTCACAAAGTGCTTTGCCACTAGGGGGCAATATTTAGGATGTTTTATAAGTGTATATTTCTAACATGTTTGCAATCATATCTTAAATTCTAAAAATCTAACTGAAAATATTCTTTCCAGTAAGACACCACTTACCGCTGATAACATAGCTATGTGTACTTATTTTCTCAAAATAATGTTTAGCTTTCCCGCTAGGGGGGCTAATGTAGAACTATGAAATGAGGCTATGAAAACAATTCAGACTTTTGTTGCCATATGGCATGAAAGAACAGCAGTATGGCAGCTTTAATGGCAGACTTCATATATCCACAATTCATTTGAGAGAGAAAAAATATTTCAGTTCGATTCACAATTGTAAAAGAGGACAGCTGATTTTTAAAATTTACTAAATCTGACCACCCAAAAAGTCACAATGGAGGACAAATACATCAAATCGTGGAAAATCAGGTAGGACTTTGTACAACGAAAAACGCTAACAAAGAATATTTTTTTTAGATGTTGATTTTAAACTGTAACAGTGTTTGCTCCACGAGATGTAACCATATGTACATTTAGCATTGGAACACCACTCCACATGAAGGGGGCTTGTGTACAACACAGATTTATTCATGTCTTATTATTTGAATACATAAACAAAATACTGTGTAAATATCAGGTTATGACTACTTCTGTGTTTATTTAAATTTAGACGCTTGTTCTTGGTAGTTCATGTAACAAAAACAAAAAAACAACTGTAAAACATAATTCTTCAGAGTAGTGATAAGCATAATCAAGTAGAAATAATTGATTCATATGATTATGGAAAATTTCAAAATACTTGATTACATTAAAATCACTCGAATGGAGAAACCTCTTGATTGCTCCTATGCTGTCTTGATTCAACGAGTGCATTTAGAAGGCAAGAAAATATCAATCAATCATTGTTTGAATTCTTTTGTGCAAAATTGCTCATCTCTTCTTGAGAGGTTCTTGAAATACTTTTCTTGTGATTGAATGATCTCTCGTGCTTGCCAGATTACTCGAATGATCTCTCGCAGCAAGATCTAATAACCTTAGGTTACTCCTACCTTGGCGAAGATAATTAAAAAAAAATTGATGCATTTATCTTTTGTTTATAGCTTGGATTTCTTACTTCAGATAAGGAGAGGAAATCTACTGGTAAATTGCAAAATTAGAAATCATTCGAATGGTTATTTCGAATGAATATCTCTCTATTTGTTATAAGTAGATGGTGGCTCTGAGCATATCATGCATCTACTAGTAAATTCTAATATTATAAATAATTTGAATGATTATTTTAAAAGAATATCTCAATTTGTCAGATCTCTTGATTACAAACTTTCAGTTTAATCGATTATGCCCAACACTACTACTTCAGAGCACCTGGGCAGGCCTGTAACATGCTTTTCTTACCTGGGAGAGCACGACTTGAAATTACGACCCTTCGAGTTCAAAATTATGCCTCTTCGAGTTCTACTCAAATAATACATGGTTTTTACTATCTGGCACACTGCTGTTATAGGAAAGTACTATGATCATTCAAAAATCGCACTTCAGGTTTCTGACATAATTTTATTAAAAAAATGTAAAAAGTTGGCAAATACCCAAGAACCACAGGGTGTAAATAACAAGCAAAGCGTAAACATTATGTGAACTCCGACAACACAACAATCCACAGAAATGCAGAACAAAAAACAAATCAGCACCGAACGAATGAGTATCAAATGGTGAACATAACAATAGGAAGAAGCTTCAAGGGTAGGGCTTGGAAAAATTCTGTTCAAGGTTAAATGCTCACAGAACTTTCTACGACAGAGCACAAATGATTAATTATCTCTTCATTCCAATAATGTTCAGAAAAGATAGAGGTTAGGCATATCAACATATTGTTTTCTTTGCCTCTATTCACTGTTTTGGAAAATTCTCTTCATGGATACGAAATGTTCACATCTCATAGTGTGTTAATCTGTACCCCGGTTAACTGCATGGAATACTGTATGAGACTAACTAAAGTCGTTAAAAGGAAAATACTGAAGGGTGTAACTTTCTTCTTTAGTTACATTTCTATTTTTCACATCCCCCAGAACATGAATTAACACCCCTGGAATTACCATTCTGAGAGGGCCGTCCTGGTAGTTAAGGCCCTGCAGCTGGGTTAAGAAATTATTTAAGGGAAGTAAAGAAAAGTGATTCAGATGTTTTTACCATATGCATGCAATAGATACATAATATATATTTTCTTCCATATGACACTTTTATATTCTCTTAAACTAATACGTCATTTTGAAATTCAATCACCATTTTCTAGATTATACTTCGGTTTGCCAAAAGAACTCTGAAAACTGCATCAAAATTTGTCTGTAATTAGCTTCTTATTCAGTTTTTATTATTACAAATATTCCCCTGTTGTATGTGTCTAAGAAAAATCTGATACATGAAATTGGTAAGATTTCTAGGTGTACAAGTATTGTGAATTTATAAAAACAAAGTGCAAAAAGCCCTTAAAATTGCTTCGACCATATCTTCAACATTTAACTTTCCCCTTTGAAAATACACATATCTGAACTTGAAGTGCAAATGAATTTCCAAGTCAATGAAGAAAAGATAAGATTTCTAGGTGTACAAGTATTGTGAATTTATAAAAACAAAGTGCAAAAAGCCCTTAAAATTGCTTCGACCATATCTTCAACATTTAACTTTCCCCTTTGAAAATACACATATCTGAACTTGAAGTGCAAATGAATTTCCAAGTCAATGAAGAAAAGATAAGATTTCTAGGTGTACAAGTATTGTGAATTTATAAAAACAAAGTGCAAAAAGCCCTTAAAATTGCTTCGACCATATCTTCAACATTTAACTTTCCCCTTTGAAAATACACATATCTGAACTTGAAGTGCAAATGAATTTCCAAGTCAATGAAGAAAAGAGCATCAAATTGTATGTATAACAAAGCTTCTCTTGTTGTACTTCATTTCTAGCATGTGGGTGTTTGTTGTTGGTGACAAGACCAACATATAAATATATGTACCAGCATTGGCTCAAATCTTGGAAAAGCTTTACTCCATATGCTACAAGTAGTTAGAAGACATCTAAAGATTATTATCGTGGCTTATTTTAATCTATATTCTATTAATGGTAAGAATTTTCAGGTCAGTGAATGGTAAATGTTAATCATATACCTTTCCTTTGTGAAACAAATAGAATAATTTTTATTATTATTGAGAATGAACAATTATGATGATAAGAATATGTGAAATAATATATGAGCCTACACTATAAAAAAAATAATTAATACAAACTTAAGTTCCTCAAAGGTTGTAGTTACAATTACTAGTCCTACAGGAAGAAAACACCAAGCTGGAAGGAATATATAGCATTTAGCACTACAAATGTTTGTCAGAAACAACATACTGGAAGAGTCACTCCTTTAGTGGACTGTTCATAATTCACTCCATTACAGATCACTTTATGCACTTGGCACTGACGGGGGGGGGGGAGGACGTTACATAAGGAACACACACCAGTTAATAAGAATCACTTAGTCATTTAAAGTTTGTTTTTGAAAGTTTCCAAGGAAACACAGTTCACAACAGCATTCATGCAGCACAAGTCAGTCACTTGCCTTCACTTGTGTTGAGTTTTCTCGCTCTGATAAACAGAAAAGGTGGCAGGGTGGGTGGGACCAAGGAGGTTAGAATAATATTCTGGAGATGCCCTGAGTCTCTCAACCGTGAAGCTGCAAACTGTGGGAATTTGACATTGTTTACATGATATATATGTAATTTCAACTGTGTGTATTTTGGAATTGTGTGGTTTTTGGTTGCAGAAATCGTGTTAATATCAAACCGGAATGAATTATACTTCTTATACGAGTGAAGTTTTAAATTTTAACGTTATGTTTTGTTTAGAATTCACACATAACGTTCGTGTATTTCAATTTAAAATAGGAAAGAGCCTCAAAATAATTAAGAAATTTATAAATTCAGCATCTTTTCACACATTGGCAGCAAGTTACGATGCGATCGAAACATTTACAACGAAAGAATGCGATTCGGCCAAAGCAAAATGCATTGCAATAGTCTTGATGAAAACCATCAGCTTTCCCACACTTTGATTGACGGCAGTCTCTCGCGGTTATAGGCTTCACGCAAAGTGGTACTGCTTTCATTAACAAGGGCATCTCCAGATATCTTTCTCTAGCCCAAGGAGGTTAGAATCCTCCTTGGTGGGACCAAGGCATCGCCTTCTAGATATACACTGCCTGTCCAGCGAGCTCGTTTCAGTGCTAAGGCGTGATGACGATCATTCAGCCACTGGCCGCGAGCGGCGCTAAATACGTTGACTCCGTTCTGATTTGCAGCAAATTATATTGTTTTGAAATGAAAACATTTTCACAGGGAAGCGTTATTTTATTATTTATTTAGGTGTTATTTAGTAAATTCAAATTTTCTCTTCACTGAGAGTTTGCTTAGCAAAACGAAGTTTTCAGTTAGCGTCTTTAATAATCAGTTTTGGATATTTTTTTTTTTTTTTTTTTTTGATTGGAGGTTTAACGACCACCGTGAGCAACTCAATGGGCTATAAGCAGTCGCCCGTCCCTAATTTAGGGTCACTGGTTCCAGGGAAGGGAGAGAGCCAGTGCCGTAAGACAAACACAACATCCATGCCTGACCGGGATTCGAACCCGGACCCCTTACGGACGAATGATCAGAGGCCAGCGCCTTAGACCACTGAGCCACCGGGGCGGCTCAGTTTTGGATATAAAACGAAATATATGCAACAAGTTATCTCAACATTTTGTTAAACAACAAGCACAGCAGACGAGAATTAAATAGAAATAATCTAGCAAAGGAGAATTAAATGAAATAAGTTAAGATCTCAGTTCAGTTTATTCATGTCGTATTTATAAACAATCGGCGACTGCCAACGATAGTTACGTGACCTGTAGACAGATAAGCACTATACAGTCGTTCTTTTTATAGAGCAACTAATCCCATATTTTCATCACATCGAAAGAGCGATCGACAAGTAATGTCATTTTTAAGTGAAACACAAAGTCAGCTTTATTAATAACACCTACAGGCATCTGATAAGCACAACATTAAAAAATGTGACTTAATAATCACTCATAGCGTACCTCAATTATATACCTGGATGCATACAGTGATTTAATTTTAAATTTAGAGTCACATTAAAATGTTTACAAGCCATTCTATCCGCCCACCCAAAGTAAAACCTAATGCACAAGTTATGGGTTATGGCCCCAGTAAAAACCATAATACATAAACTGTCCACAGATACGTTTTGACCGTCTGTATTCCTTATTTATTGACTGATATGCGATAAAAAAATTCGTTTACTGTTCAAAAAACGCGCTAAATATTGTCCCTAAGAAAACTTTAATATATACTAAAATTGATTTCTGTTGCTAGGATAAACAAAACAGATCGTTCCCAAACGAAACAGAATAATTTGTAAAGAAACCACAGGAAAATGAGTTTCCAACATTTGAATAAACTTTGTGGAAAGTAGAAAACCTAGTTAATTATTATAATTTAAATTATCTAAACAGTTAAAATAAAATTACTAATGTCAAGCTACGCGGGTAAGCAAATATGTTAAGAGGTTAACTAATGTAGCGTCACCTTGCGGACATTTAGGTCATTACCGAAAAACAAAGTTTCAGTTAGGATGGTGGCTTAACAGTGACTTTTCGGTAACGTTCCAAAAAAATAACCATGACAAGTAACGGTGACAAAGTCACTGTGGCAAGAACGAACACTTGTACCTGTAATTTTCAGTACAATTGGGCGTAGCCTACGAGGATCGTTAAAGAAGCCTGCTATTTTGGGCCAAATTTTCTGAAAAAACGGAAGCACTTTTGATTCTCTCCAACATCACCAGACGCCGTTTTTGCCGAGGACAACATTGCCTTACCGATAGTGCTTTTAGTATACTGCCGTAGGTTACGAAACTGCATACTTCTCGTTTTTTTTTCAATTATTTTTATATAAAAGAAAGGTATTGCTGCGTCCCTTTTGTATATTCTCACCAGCAAGTTTAGAGCAGGTAACTGTGGAAAATTTGATTTGTTTACATGATACTCGTGCAGTTTCAACTGTGTGCATTTTCGAATTGCTTGGTTTTTGATAGCAGTAATCGTGTTAATATCAAACTGGAATTAATTATGCTTCATAAAAGTGTGACGTTTTTAATATTAACGTTATGTTTGTTTTGAACTTGCACGAACGTTTCATGAATTTGAGTTTGAAATAAAAATGGCAGGTGCGTCAAAATAATTAGGAATTTTATAAATTCAGCAGCGTTTTCTCACACATCGGCGGCAAGTTACGATGAACAATTAGAAATACAGTATTTGCTACAAAAAATGCAATTCAGCGAAAACAACATGCATTGCAATAGCCTTGGAAACCACCAGCTTTCTCACACTATAATGGCTGCCGCTCGCGGAGTAGGCTACAGGCAAAATGGAACTGCCCGATTAACGTTATATTTGTTTTGAACTTTCACGAACGTTTCATGGTGGCGCCCTCCAGATATCTCATTATAGCCTTCTTGGGTGTAATTGACTGACACATACCATCATATTCATTTGTGTACAGCATGCATTCCAATATAAAGAATTACCGTTCTGCCTCATCTTATAATGTAAAATTTTTTAACCAAATTTTGGACGATTCTCTTGATTTAATTTAATTAAAAATTGGACAATTAAGCTTGAGCATTACGCTCCTTTTAAATAAATATTTTCACATGGGAAATTGCTGAGACCGCAAAGCATGAGCATAACGAACCCTTTAAGGGTGGAAAGCGATCAAATAACGAAGAAAGTAGGTAGTTATGTAATCTTAACTTTCAAATTGATTTGAGAATAGTGAATTACTAAAAAATATGTATTAAAATTCTTAAAATTCTACATAGCAGGCCATCGATGTGTCTAATTAATGTGTCCCGAAATGCGCAACTTATTCATTGATGCAAAACATAACAGAATGCTAGATTATGGGAGAAAACTGATAAACTATACGATCAGTGTTATTTATTAGTCGTATATTATTATTATTAATCGCTTTCGAAAGGAAAAATAAAAAAATTCAAGCGATTAGGGAGAAAATTTATGTGTTTTAATTCTATAAGTCAGCACACCCACCCGCCACCAGCAGCGGCTAACCGTTGTTGTTGTCGTCGGTAAAAGCGCCACCTGGTGAGCTTTCCGGCGTTAGTGCTTCCTCGTTTTGAAGGCAGAAATAGCAGGCTCCGTTCACGATCCCCGTTGGCTACGGATTGGGCAGGCAGTGTATATACAGAAGGCGGTGACCAAGGAGGGTCATTTTTTTTATTCGGAGTTTAACGACCACCGTGAGCAACTCAATGGGCTATATAAGCAGTCACCCGTCCCTAATTTAGGGCCGCTGGTTCCAGAGAAGGGAGAGAACCAGTGCCGTAAGACAAACACAACATCCATGCCTCACGGGATTCAAATCCGGACTCATCTCGGACGAATGACCAGAAGCCATCGCTTAGACCACTGCGTCACCAAGGAGGTTAGAATAGATGGAGTGGAGTAAGGATGACGTCACGAACTTGAAGCATTTCGAGCAGACGATTTTAATTCTCAAACGTCTCATCAACATGGCGACAGAGGCTGTGATTGGCTGTGACTAGTCTGACCAACATAGCGGCAGAGGCTGTGATTGGCTGTGACGTCATGACGTGACGTTTCGGTCGCTTCACTTTAATTACACGAGGGGAACGTCTGGCCTTTACTTCATCTATTTTAACATATTTGGGTGGGACCAAGGAGGTTACTTTATTGGTTAGAATAAGATATCTGGAGATGCCCTTGTTAATGGAGCAGTACCACTTTGCGTGAAGCCTATAACAGCGAGCGACGGCCGTTAAAGTGTGGGAAAGCTGGTGGTGTTCAAGGCTATTGCAATGCCTTTTGCGTTAGCCGAATCCCATTCCTTCGTCACAAATGTTTCTAATTTTGCATCGTAACATGCTGCCGATGTGGGAGAAAATACTGGATTTACAAAATTCTTAATTATTTTGAGGCTCCTTCCCATTTTTATTTCAAATTGAAAAGCACGAACGTTGGTGCGAATTCAAAACAAAACATAGCGTTAGAATTGGAAAATTCACTCGTGTATGAAGTATAATTCATTCCAGTTTGATATTAACACGACTTCTGCAACCACAGACCACGCAATTCCAACATACGCACAGTTAAAACTACATAGATATCATGTAAACAACCTCAAATTCCCACATTTAGTGGCTTCACGCTTAAAAGACTCTGGGCATTTCCAGAAGTATTATTCTAACCTCCTTGGGTGGGAGCACGGTGTATAACAGTCAGGTGGTACAACTCTGGAAACAAAAATCGCCCGTTAATGTCACTTCTCACCAGATGGCGCGACTAACATGTGGGCCGATGACTGGCACAATCTATAATGCTTTTTTATGGGAGGAAGAGGCAGAAGTATTCGTGTTTTAAGAATGCCGTTTTGCTTGGAATTGAAAAACTAAAACCTGAAACGCTTCGTAGACATACGCTTTTGTGCCTGTTAGGTGGGATGTCGTAAATTATAGCGATATATGTATATTTATGTTTGATGGTTGCATTGATCAGTAGGCACGCATTGTATTTCGTGTTTCCACACCTTTATGTGGGATAATTTCGTTTTTTATATGTAGAACAGCAAGTTCGAAGCGGCGGTCAATAGTATTTTCCATCGTAAAATAGCTTTTTTTTAATTAGAAAAAAATAACGAAATGTTAATGTATGCGCAATTGCTATAGTTTCATGCAGGCCGCCATTTATGCGTATAAAAATGGCATCGCACATATATAATGTAAACAACTTGCACTGCCAGAGTTCTGCTGATATCAAGGGATAAATTAGTAATCATTTTTGCATCTGTTGGGGCTTTAGAAGTTTATACACGTTCATCACATGTCGAATAATCTGTCCGATAGTTAGATACAAAACGCTTTCATCCCATATCGAAAACGTAAGAATTGAACTGATCCTAGTCCGACACATAGCTGCACTATACATTTTACTCTTCTTTTAAATTTAAAAAGAATTGACGTGCTTTAACTCCTGCAGAGAAACTTCAATGTTTCTGGAGTTTAAATACTACACAACTACAAAAAGTAATTAATAAAAAAACTTGTGACAAATACAGATTTAGCATTAATGAAATCATGAAAGCTATGTATTCCTATGATGATTAGGGTAAACGATCGGCCCACATCTCCTGCATGCCCCCTGGCGAGCTATGTCATTAATGACCCATTTTTCTAACTGTTAACTCTATGGGGAGTTGTATCACCTGACTATCATACACCGTGGGTGGGAGCGTGGGACATAAACTTACCACTTCTTAACATGGTTTCTGTAGATTACGAGAAAACTTTATTTGTGCAACATTTTTTATATCAGAATCTTTTTTATGGTGATTGTTGAATGTTGGTGTTCTCATTTCAAGGAGGGGAAACTAATATTTTACCTGTTTTCCTGCTCATACCAACTCATACGCAGCTATCTGTTGAAAATGCAACACCAAGAAAGATCTGAGATACTGAAGTGAGATTTATAGGGTATGGACATTACTTATGATATAAAACATAAGGGATCAGAAGTACAGACCTATAAGTTATATGGAACACACAATACCCAGTACTTTGTGTACCCACCTCGAGCGGCGATAACAGCTCGTACACGGCGTGACACCCACTGGTAGGTGTTCTGGGTGTCGCATTGCAGAAGGTCATTCCATGCGGCCTCGATTCATACTCAAAGTTCATCCTGGGTAACTGACGGCCTGGCATTGAGCGACCACATCCCACACTTTTTCTATGGGTCACAAATAAGGCGAAAACGCTGGCTAAGGAAGGCGTGGGACATGTCGGACATCCAGGAGCTGTAAGACATTTCGCACCACATGAGGTTGGGCATAGTCCTGATGAAAGATAGCACCAGGGACCGTCTATGTGAATATAAACACCTTGCTGGATCGTCATGGTTCTGCACGGCAAATTTAGCCCTGTACATTGCTAAGTAAGCGGTCACAATATTTTGTCGGGTGTAAATATTGATCATGAAACTCGATATACTTAAGATTCTTTGAATAAACCAGGTTAAAGAAGATAGCTGTACAATGGCGCTATTTTAAAATTATAATTCATTGAAATATGCATCGATTTTCAACGGAAATTTTCAACTTACTCCTGGAAAGAAAAGGCTCCATACACAATGAACCTCCACATGAGCTTTGGCAGCATTTCATGTTCCCATTGCATTGATGATCATGATGGCAGTTTATGGGACAATCTTCAAGATCACCAGTGTCTACTTCTCCAGGGCATGTGCCTGGTTTCTCTGAAAAGGATATGGCTGAAAAATGTATTATTATTAGCTTGATTTGCGTTTTGAAAAACAAAGTCATGTGTATAAAATAAGAAAAGAAACACTAAAATCTATTGAAAAGTTCAATAACGTAAGAACACATTTGCAAAAAAGCAGGCATGTCTTCTTTTGACAAAACTCTCTGCTCGCCATCTTATTTTGAACTTCATTTTAGAGATGAAACTGATCACTCTCTATTTTTCATGAAAGTCTGGCTATGAAGTTATAAATGATTGTTAAGGTGCTAAATTTTACAACTCTAAGAAAAAACATCTTTTTCAAATTGTAGTTTCCGAACAAAACTTATTTTTGTTTCCTGCCCATACGTCAGGTAGTCTGCTGTAAGTGTTTCCATCAAATCTAGAATTTCGATTTGACAGAAAAACCAACTTAAGAAATGTTCCGGTGGGCTATGTCCCTTCTCTTAAAATTTAAGAATGTATCTTTTCGATTCAACTCAATGAAAATACTTATTCACATTGATCTATTCGCTCCGTTCGTTAAATTCTTCAGTGTCAAATTTGGATCACATACCTTTACGGTTCACTAAGCGATTATCACGACTCTTAGGAATTGATTCTTTTTGTTCTGTGGAGATCCTCGAGATCAATTCTTTTGATTCTGAGCAACACACGACACAATCGTGCTGTTCCCACAAAATTGCTAGTTTTACCCATTTATGAATTATCATTTCCTTGGAGCCGAACTCTTAAGCCACAACGAAATTATAACTGTATTTATTTGTTTCTTTCAGCGAGCTTTAACTCTATTAGAGGGTTCCCACTCAAAAGTAAAGTAAATAAATAAATAATACAAAATAAAAATCCCCGACTTTTTTAAAGTTGCAACATAAATCACATTTTAATGAACTGTTACATTTTCTCACCAAAGCACACATTTGTAAATTCTTTAAATATGTAACTGTGGTTTATATAATTTCCTGCTTTTCCATTCATATGCACGGGGCACATTATCTTTGATACCATAATTTCATGATCTTTTGTAAACCTTAGCGGTATACTACCCTCGTAGAATCTGTTAATACATTCCCATATAAAATATTCATATGTAAGAAAAAAATCTGTCAATTTATTAGTTTCAATTTTCCTGTTTTCTATAACACAACGCAACTAAGGGTAATGACTGAATGGACTTTTGTTCAGTGAAACATGTCGTAAGAGGATTAACCAAAGAATCGCATCTGCATTTATGTTAAAAAAAAATGTGGCACGCAAAATTATAATTCCTATTAATTTTTAAAAAATTAGTTTAAATTTGATGAGTTTGGACCAGCTATATTTACAAACAATTTAGAACTGGAAGCTTAAGTAATAAGTTGCTTAGGAGTGTTTGTCAAGATTTGTAAAAAATTTATTTGGGCTCTCTATGTAAATGTGATATAGGGCAAACTCATGTTCATTACGTCTATGTGGAAATGAGGGAGGCTCATTTGTACTGGCCCTTAAAAAAGCCAAAAATTACTGCTCTCAATTTTTTTGGATTTCTTCTAGCTTGTTTGTTTCCTTCCAAATTTGCTGTAATTGTTAGTTTTGCATTTTTATGTTTATCAGTTTTCAGAGGGCATATGTGGCACTCTTGTATATTTAAACTTGTCTCTGCTTTTTGCTAATTTCATTTTGAAGCTATTAATCTTGAAAATTCCTCTCTGCAGCTTATGAGTGGTTAGATTTTCAATGCATTTGTTTTTCTTGTCTTTTTTCTGTATCCAGTCTCTCTCTCATTGCTCGGCAAAACAAAATTAACGTCACACCCCAATGATATCTCTATAAGAGAGGCACAACCACACTGTGACTGTGCGACTTTTTCTCCCCAACTGCTTCGGACTTTCGGTACCACATAAAACAGACTGATACAGCTAGAAGTCGTGGCTCACAGTCGAAGTAATTATCAAATAGCTCGAATCTACAACGATGTGGACGATATCCTTTTCTTGCAACAGTGGCTCACTCAGTGGTGGTGGCCCTCCCCATGAAGTATCACTTGGTCCTTCGTTCTTTTTTAATGGCTGCTTAGTTTTAAATATATTTGCATATGTTTTTAAATATGTATATTTAACTAATAATTGGAAACGTACACTGCTGGCCACCCAAAATGCAACACCAAGAAGAAAGCATTCGATTGGCCTGAAATTCGCAACATGCGTCGCCCGCGAGAGGACATGCAAACGATTAGCATTGCAGGGCATATGCAAATCCTGTGCGCCCGGCACGCCACCGAGAAGCACTATACGAAGGGTGCACAGAAGGCGGGGTGTAAGTAGTGGAAGTGTGTTGTACTGCCGGACCTGTGCGTGGGAAGTTTCCTGATGCCTCGTCGCAGAATTGGGCAGTCATTCCAGCACGTTTCGGAGTTTGACAGAGGACGAATAGTGGCTTATCGCGACATCGGTTTATCGTACCGAGACATCGGCGCCCGTGTGGGACGACATCCAGCCACAGTGAGGCGAGTATGGATTTGGTGGGTGCAGGAGGGACGGACGGACCGACGTGAGCATTTGCCGCAGCCGTGGCACACCACCGAACGAGAGGACCGGCATGTTGTCCGGCGGGCATTGACGGCTCGCATGCACCGCCACATCACGAACGTTAGCGCAGGAATTAGGGTGTGTTGCGCAACAACCTGTGTCAGCACGTACCGTTCGACGTCGTCTGCAGGAGCGGGGGCTTGTCGCACGGCGCCCATTGCTCCGATTACCATTGACGTTACACCACCGGCGAGTGCGGAGGCAGTGGGCCGTTGAACGCTGCACCTGGACTACGGAATGGCACGACGTTGTCTTCTCCGACGAATCCCGCTTCTGCCTGTAACACCGCGATAGTCGGATCCGCGTATGGCGGCACCGCGGCGAGAGACTGTATGACGCCTGCATTATGCATCGCCATACCGGTCCGTCGCCTGGCGTTATAGTTTGGGGCGCAATTGGATATGACATCCGCACCCCTCTGGTGCGCATCGCCGGTACACTCAACAGCCACCGCACCATCTCCGACGTTTTGGAGCCTGTAGTCCTCTCTTACCTGCAGGACCTGCCAGCGGCCACGTTTCAACAGGACAATGCACTCCCGCACGTGGCACGCAATGTGAAACAATTCTTCACGGCCCACCAGGTGTCACTGCTGCCCTGGCCCGCCTGTTCTCCCGATATGTTGCCCATCGAACACGTCTGGTCGCTGATCGGCAACAGAGCGGCCCGGCAAGCACCAACCGCGGCTACGCCTGATGAACTGTGGCAACGTGTGGAAGCAGCCTGAACCGACATACCTCAAGCCCACATCCAAAGCCTCTTTCGTTCGATGCCGCGGCGTGTAGCGGCCGTTATTGCCAGCCATGGGGGCCACACGAACTATTGATGTCTGCGTGTTCCGCAAGTCGCACGGGCCTGTAAGCTCAATCGTTTCATCTTTGTATCTTTTGTTATGTGTCCAGTAAATCTGGCTTTGCTATCTCGTGTCCTTCTTGTTGTTGCATTTTGGGTGGCCAGCAGTGTATTTTAATATGGAGGAGGTATTTTTATTGCCTTCCAATATTTTGGGAGATGTTAACTCTGAAGTATTTTTATTTGTATCTTCAATATTTTGGGCCACCCTCATAAGGAAACAGAGGGTGCGCCACTGTCTTGCAACGTACGTACAACTGCGCTTTCACTTTTGAATGTGATCAACTATTATTCCCTAAACATTCAGAGGAAGATACGCAAATTTAAATTTGCCAAAGCTACCAAAACTAGCGAAGTGTATTATAAGCAAATTCTGTAAATGGGCAAATGAGGAAGTATGGCGCAAAAAACTGAGGCAAAAGTTTCAATTCCAATTTTAATCAGAGATTGTAAGTTGTGATTTGTGCGCTTTCTGTTGAACTGCCCTCGGGGTACCGCTACGTCAGCCCTGCCCTAATTACTCGTTCGATCCATTGGTTGTCTTGTGATGTTCTTCTCCCAGCAGCAGCGTATTAAATCTTTGTGCCTAATTGTTTAATGTCACAAGGTACGAAACAAATTGTCTGCAGAAACAGAATAAAAACTTTACGGGAAATTTTTCAAATTCAGTTTTCACAGTTTTTAAGAAATTTAGGAATAATATAAGGCACTGAAGTAATGTACTGTATTGAAATGTATGGAATAATGCAATATATTCAATTATATACTAGGACGGAAGTAATTGCAAACAAAAGTCTGAAATCTTAAGAGTTTTTCGTCAAAATAAAAATCCCCTGCTTTTTCAGTTTCCTGATAAATTCCTTGATTTTTACGAAAAATGCAATTATTCCTCATTTTTGGAACCATTTTCAAAGTTCCCGAGAATTCCAAGTTTCCACTGTTTCCCAGGTTGCGTGTGTGCTAATTGAACCCTGTGCTAATTTAAATACTGCATCGTGAGCCAAAACAATTTCCGTTTGTACTTTCCTCGCTCAATGTAATAATAACTAACGCGCAACGGATAATCGGAAATGTGAAGCTAAGTCGAAAAACTCTTGGCCGCGCCCCTGGCGCCGTAGTCTAAGCGCTGGCTTCTGATCTTTCGTCCGAGATGGGTCAGGGTTTGAAACCAGATAAGACATGGATGTTGTGTTTGACTAACGGCACTGACTCTCTTCCTTCCCTGGAGCCAGTGACCCTAAAGTAGGGACAGGCGATGGGCTATATAGCCCATTGAGCTGCTCACGGTGGTCGTTAAATCCCCAACCAAAAGAAAAAAAAAACCTCTTGGTGCTGTTTTACAACACGGCTGCTATCGCACGCCGAAAATCGTGAAGCGAAATGCGCATTTCCGCTCTCTACGAGCTCTAGGCGGTTGACTCACTGCGTTTCATGCCAAGGGTGAAGCTACAGAAGTTTCTCAGAAATGAATAAACATTGCTCTTTGACCTTCAATGCAGGCAGTGCACCTGACACGGTACAATGAGTCACAAGCACAACATAGGTTTCCTTTCATTTTTGGTAGGTGAGCATGTTTTTTCTAATCGTTTCTGGAACAGGACGTAAAATACGAAAACCCCCGCTGACCGAAAGAATGCGGACAATGGCTTAATGGCAAATGAACCCCGCGAGGCTTCTTCGGACCCAAGAAATTCAATCATCTAGCGATCTGAAAGGTTAGGCTTTGGAATAATCAAATTTATGACAATCATTCTTTCAAAGGGCCGGTCTGGTGTGGATGCTGGAGACGTCTAGAAATTTCTGTATGTACCCCTTTCACACAGATTGATAAAGGAATGGTTCGTTTCTCCGAATTATAATATGGTTAAAAAATGTTCTGTTATAATTTTTGTGACTACTCACAAATACAACGAAACCCCTTTTTGAGTTATGTTTTTCTGGCCGCATCATTTCGTCTTATGCTTGAGAATATTTGTTAATTTCTAAATAATCCAAAATAAAATAAAAATATTGCAGTTTTGGGATGGGGGTGGGGGGTAACGATTCCCGTGAGTATCTTCGGTCCGCTGGTCCATGACAATGGCGCACCCATAATTTTGACAAGGGGGGGGTCCAGAAAATAACTTCCCGTAGAAAAAAGTGTGTGTGTGTGTGTGTGTGCGCGCGCGCGCTCGTGTGTCGACCTCGTATAGATAAATACTGACACTAGAAATATTATCATGGATTGGACACTTACCTAGTACTTCGTTGAACCTTCTTGGTCGGAGACTTGAAGTTTACAGGATGGCTTTAAGGTCAGAAAGCAACTCTTAGACCTAACAGCACGTTAGCATTTTTTTGTCCGTCTGTCTGTAAGTCCGCCTCTTTTTGAAAAAAATATCTTGCTAACTAACCATTGGAGATAGATTTGAAATTCTGTGGATTGTTTCTACACTTTGTGTGTCTCTTCGTCAGTCCGTCTATCCTATGTTTTCGATGAATATCTAGGGAGCAGTTTGTTATGAAAACAAGGAAATTTCTGTATAGCCATTAGGAACCTGAAGTAACTCTGTCCGAAGGGCAACGGCGGCTGTAGAAGAATCTACGAGGAACAAAGGAGATCCATTGCTTCAAATAACCGCGCAATACAACAGCGGCATCGAGAGGAAAATTTCAGCATACACAGTCCACCATACATAGTCTAGAAAGGATTGTGCGAGGTAAGAGACGAGCTCCATTGCATCAAGTAACCGCGCAGTACAACAGCAGTATCGAGAGGAGAATTTCAGAATACACAGTCCGCCACAAATAGTCTATATAGAAAGGACTGTACGAGGTAAGAGACGAGCTCCATTGCATCAAGTAACCGCGCAGTACAACAGCGGTATCGAGAGGAGAATTTCAGAATACACAGTCCGCCACAAATAGTCTATATAGAAAGGATTGTACGAGGTAAGAGACGAGCTCCATTGCATCAAGTAACCGCGCAGTACAACAGCAGTATCGAGAGGAGAATTTCAGAATACACAGTCCGCCACAAATAGTCTATATAGAAAGGATTGTACGAGGTAAGAGACGAGCTCCATTGCATCAAGTAACCGCGCAGTACAACAGCAGTATCGAGAGGAGAATTTCAGAATACACAGTCCGCCACAAATAGTCTATATAGAAAGGATTGTACGAATTAAGAGACGAGCTCCATTGCATCAAGTAACCGCGCAGTGCAACAGCAGTATCGAGAGGAGAATTTCAGAATACACAGTCCGCCACAAATAGTCTATATAGAAAGGATTGTACGAGGTAAGCGACGAGCTCCATTGCATCAAGTAACCGCGCAGTACAACAGCGGTATCGAGAGGAAAATTTCAGCATGCACAGCCCTCCCGCATCACATTGGCACGAATTGGCTCCTTCGTGTACCAACTTGTCTTTTCAAAAGTGTATTTAAGACTTTAAAAGAGGCCGGATAATGAGTGCTGGGCGAGTAGGTGCAGAGCATCTCCGAAACGTCGAACTCTCTGGAACAACTGTATTAAGTGCATAAAATGAGTGGTGCACAAACAACAAAACATTCAGTCAGCGGTCTTCCTGTGGGAGTGGTCGATGTTCGAGGGCAATGGAGGCTGGAGAGGATTGTACGACGTAACAGACGAACTCCAGTGCGCCATGTAATCGCGCAGTACAACAGCGGTATCGAGAGGAGAATTTCAGCATACACGTCCCGCCACACATTTGCGTGAATGAACTAGAACAGTATATCACTAGGCTCTGTTAAAATCCGAAAGATTCGTTTTCAGTGGGCTCGGGAGCACCAAAACTTCACCACTGAGAACTGGAAAATGATCTCATGGTCCGATGAATCATGTTTTCAGTTAATATACGCCGATGAACGGGTCAGAAAATGACGTCAACATCATGCATCGATGGATCTCAGTTGCCTATGGTTAACTGTACAAGGTGGTGGAGGAGCTGAAATGGTCTGGGATCTGTTTTAATGGTGGGCTTTGTGTTCCTTAAAACCTCTGGAACAGCATTTCGATGCCAGGAAGTATCTCAGCATAATTGCGGACCAGGCACACCCTTGCTTGTGCATGCTGTTCTCTGATGGAGATGGCTACTTCCAGCAGCAAAATATGCCATGCCAAAAGGTTCGGATCGTCACACAGTGGTTCTAGGCGAACGATAGTAACTTCAAAGTGCTAAAATGCATCCCGCAGTCCCCAGAGCCTTACCACATTTGAACACCCGTGGGATGAGAGTGAGAGATCATCCTCCAGAGAGCATTCGATAATTTACGGAGGCCGTCACATCCGCTTAGCTGAACATACCTGTAGAATATATCAGCACCTCGTTCAATCCAAAGCACATCGAATCGAGGCCGTTTTGAAGGCCAACGGGAGCCCAACACGTTATTAGTTAGGTGTTCCTAATAATTTGCTACTTCAGTATATATGTACACATACACCAATGAGCCATTACATTATGACCACCCCCGCATAGAGAAATGAGCGCGCCTGGAGACCGAACGGTGGCGCATGTGAAGTTCACAGAGCAGTATATATACAACCCGAGGACCGGATTTCGGTTAGTAGAATGTTCGGAGTCAGAATGGGAAAAGCTGCCGATGTATCGGAGTTTAATAAAGGACAAATTGTGATGGCGAGGCGCCTCGGAACTACGATCTAGGAAACGGCGCGGCTTGGGTGTTATTCATCTGCCGCTGTAGTGAGTACGTATCAAAAGTGGTACACAGATGGCCAAACGACGAACCGTCGTCCAGCCGTGAGTCGTCCGCAGCTCACTGATGCCAGAGGGGAGCGGAGAATGTCGTGCATTGTTCACAGTGACCGCAGGGCCACAGTGCGACAAATCACCGCAGCTACAACAGTGGTGATTCGGGGCAATGTGTTACAGCACACAGATCATTGCAGCCTTCTCCGCATGGGCCTGCGTAGCCGAAGACCTAGCCGGGTTGCCAGGCTCACTGCACGTCATCGCAAACAACGCATGAAATGGGCCCAAGATAATCGAGATTGGATCGTGGATGATTGGAAGAAAGTGGCCTGGTCTGACGAATCAATATTACTGGTGCATCACGTAGATGGCCGAGCGCGAATACGCCGATGACCAATTTTTACGCGAGTTATCGTGCGGACGGACGGACGGAAGGACAGACAGATGGACAAAGCTGGAGCATATACGCTTCTTCAACCTACGGTTGGAAAACGTAAAAAAGGAATTGTAGAAAGTCTATAAATAATGAGTGCTCCTCCCTCTTTCCTTTCTTTGTAATAGTGTGTAGTGTTTAGCGGAGGTTGAGCTGGGACACTGCGCCTGTCGGAGACAATGGAAATATAATACCCTACTGGGGGAAGGCAATTCCCACTTAGGTGGTTCCACACACTGATTCCTTAGCACTGGGTGGCTGGCAGAAGCAAAATAAGAGAAAACTGGGTGAACACTTTTCTGTTGGGCGGAAACAGGCCGGCGGCGGTGGTGTGATGCAGTGAGCGATGTTTTCTTGGGACACTTTAGGCCCCATTATTCCAATAGCACAATTCATGACAGCTGTCTGGTATCTGAACATCGCTGCGGAACAAGTTCACCCATTCACGGCAACTGTGTTCCGTGCTGGTGATGGCCATTACCAACAGGATAATGCGCCATGCCACAATGCCAGAATCGTCAAGGAGTTGTTCGAAAAACATGCTGGTGACTTGCTGTTAATGCCCTGGCCTCTAAATTCCCCTGACATGAATCCAATCGAACATTTGTGGTTCGACTTGGGAAAGCGGGTTTGCGTATATCACCAATACCCCGAAATGTACGGGAAGTGGAGGGCCTGCTGTTGGACTTTGGTACTAAATACCCCAGGATACCGATCGCTACCTCGTCGAATCGATCTCTCGCCGCGTGGCCACTGTTTTTCGAGCCAAAGGGGGTCACAGAGCTTATTAGGTAGGTGGTCATAACGTAATGGCACATCGGTGTCCAACAGTCATTCAGGAAAAGTTCTTGCAATTCAAGAAATAAATAAATACATCGCTCTTTCCACGTTCCAGAAACACACAGCAACCGAAAAATTGTTTTCAGCCGCCGCCGTGGAAATGAACCACGGAACTCTCGATATCTAGCCGAGCGCGTTAACTTTACACCACGGTGGCCAACAATCCACGGTGCTCTATCTATGTGTAATTTTAAATCAGCTCCTGGCATCATAAGTCCGTAAGATGGTCTCAGCTACTGAGACGTCTCCATCTGGTGAGCATTAACGGCACTGGCTTTATATATTATAGCAGTTAAATCTAATTCAAGAAAGCTCAGCTTCTCTTCTGCTGTCCCTGCTACATTGCGTTTTCGCTCTGCAAACAAGCATTTCATAACAGTGCAAGGAAACTAAAAAATGAAGGACAAAAAATCATGCAAGACATCTTATCAGTCATTGAGGCAAAAACAGGGAAAGGGTGGTATTAAAAAAAAAAAAAAAAAAACTAGAGCTCAAATAAGGGTGATCCCTTGTAAATCCCATGGCTCATTTAACAACTGTAAAAAGTTTGTAATGCAATGTTTCGCTTTACTCAAAATTTAAAGAATCAGGCGTGTTTTTATTTGTGTGATAATAATGATTCGACTAAAATGAAAAACAGAGAAAATGTTACTTTGATCAGCGTTAGACTCACTGTTTTTTTTTTTTTTTTTTTGATTGGAGGTTTAACGACCACCGTGAGCAACTCAATGGGCTATAAGCAGTCGCCCGTCCCTAATTTAGGGTCACTGGTTCCAGGGAAGGGAGAGAGCCAGTGCCGTAAGACAAACACAACATCCATGCCTCACCGGGATTCGAACCCGGGCCCCTTACGGACGAATGATCAGAGGCCAGCGCCTTAGACCACTGCGCCACCGGGGCGGCTTAGACTCACTGTTCTTTCTGTTCATATTCTACAGGGTGTCCGAATAATGACTGTGTTCTGAATGTACGAATTGCAGTAATGGAATAATAAAAAAATTTTGAATGGAATTACAGTAGAAGTGACTTGCCACGTGGAAGTGCTCTGTGTCTGGTAACCTTCATGTCTCCCCACACCAAGGCGCGCGCAGCTGTCATTTCAAGCGAAGGTCATTCCCGAGCGTTTGACCGACGGTGGCAGAAGTGTCGATTGATCACTCGTCTCGGCACAAGGACAAAAGTGTTGACGGTTGAACAGGGACTGTTTTTGGTGGAACATGTCTTTCGCCATGACGACCAGTACACGGACGAAGTGCGAAAACAGTTCGCTAGGAAATTTCGTGAAGCAGACGTCCTCACCGAAATGCGGTACGTCAGCTCATAGCGAAGTTTCGGGAAACTGGCAGTGTTCTGGATACCCCCAACCCGGTAGGCCATCCACGACAGACGAGACGGTACAGGATATCCGGGACAGGATACAGGAGTCCACACAAATCCGTGAAGCGGATGTCACAACAAGCTAATGTGCCAAAGAGTACAGCCCACGATATTCTGAAAAGGGAGTTGCGTTCCATCCGTACGAGGTGTCTGGCGTGCATCTGTTGAAGGAAACAGACCACGTGGCCTGTGTTCGGTAGTGCAGGTGGTTCCAAGAGTTGCTGTCTGAAGAAGGTGAGAACATTCTGGACGTGACTTTACAGATGCGTCATAGTTCCACCTGTCCGGGTACATCAGCAGCCGAAACACTCGTCTGTGGGATAGTGCAACTGTTCACACCGCTGGCGCATCAATACATCTGGAGCTTAATTGCTTTGGGTCCGAATACCAGAGAGTTACCTAAATCATCTACAATATATTGAACTCAAAGTTTAAGTAACTTTTGTTAAGAGCGTTTCACGTTAGCTATTTCTACTGACAGTTCATTAAAAATTATATTATCCTTCTTCATGTTTATACTTCTGAGAATGAAGCTTCTTCCTTTCTGTCTTCAGAAACGTACGTCAAGAGAACATTTTTTTTTTGATTGGAGGTTTAACGACCACCGTGAGCAACTCAATGGGCTACAAGCAGTCGCCCGTCCCTAATTTAGGATCACTGGTTCCAGAGAAGGGAGACAGCCAGTGCCGTAAAACAAATACAACATCCATGCCTCACCGGGATTCGAACCCGGACCCCTTTCGGGGTATACGAATGATTAGAGGCCATCGCTTAGACCAATGGTTTCCAACCCTTTTCCACTTGTGTACCAATTTTAAAACCATTTCTATAAATTGTGCCCCTTGTTTTTAAAATGCTCGTAGCTGCGGACACTTGTTGAGAAGTACTTGGCGACGGGTTATAATCCACATCAAGTTTTGGTTTTTTAACCGTTCTTGTTTTCAACCACTGATCCATAACTGTCGTGCTTAAAAATCACTGACAATAATAACTGAAACTACATTAAACATTAAATAAAAAAACTACTTGAAAAGAATCACAATTAAAGACAACGCACTTACTTATACTCAGTCAATAACTGAACTGATCAAACAATCTGGCTACGGGTATATTAGTAACACCCGATTTTTCTGGAAAGGAGAATGGGTGACAATAAGTGACGCATGAACTGTGTGTAATGATTGGTAGAAGAGTGGTTTGGGAGAGGGGTTCATAGCCACGCCCTACCAATCATCATTCGCTAATATGAGTTGGTTTTGAAGTGTCTCCATTAGCGGTGATTCAAACTTAGCATTTATTGTTCCATAACTAACGTTTTGCATTTTTTTTAATTTACTTGTTTTCCCGCCATTACTGATTATTTTTTGTGTACCCCTGAACGGTCCAGTACGTACCCCCAGGGGTACGCGTACCACCGGTTGGGAACCGATGGCTTAGACTAATGCGCCACCGGGACGGCCCAAGAGAACATAAGTAAATCTTTCATTTGAAATCATTTTTATCTAACACTGGCTCCCTCCCTTTCCTGGAACCAGTGATCCTAATATTGTTACTCAGAGAGTTTGAACCTCTGAGTAACAATATAAGCGATTTATGCTCCACCCAGTATATCTCACTAGTCTGATGTACATCAGAGGAACCAAATATTAACTTGCTGACTCATATAACTTTGTTGTTGCAAGATTGTCATATATTTAATATGACATTGCCTTTGTCAGTCTTGGGGGATGGGGCTTACATTTGAAAAACACGGAATCATACGTTGCATTTTGTAACGTAGAGTGTTTTTAACTTCCCTTAGCTGTAGTTTTAAAAGGGGCAAGTGATTGGCTGACTAATTGGCTAAAGTTCTTGAATAGCTTTGATGCATGTAAATCACACTTTGTAAAGAAGTGTCCAAACGGCCAGGTGTAAAGACGCAGCAAGTTACTTAAGTTAGTCCACCAATTTATTCTGTAATCACTTGTACAGGGTGTCCCACTCGATACCGAACCCGGTATTTATTTAATAATATTAACACTAATGAAGATATTGCAACGAAATTTCAAGTGGACTTACCTCATTTCGTGCGAAATGTGATGACATCACAACATGTGCTGGAAGTGGCCACCATTTGCGTCCAGACAGCATTGAACCCAGCGCACCATATTGTGGAAAGTCCTTGCCAGTACGTCCGCCGTCACTGCCTGAATTTCTTCGGTGATGTTTGCTTTCAAGGCATCTATGGTTCGCAGTTTCTTTTGGTAAACTCTCCCTTTTAGATATCCCCATAAAAAGTAATCAGGAGGCGTCAGATCGGGTGAGCGTTGTGGCCATAGACCCTTCGAAATGACGAGGTCGCCGAAAAAGGACTGAATTTCGGCCATACTGGTGTGTGATGTCGCTCCATCATGCTGGTAATATCCAATGGAGAGTTCTTTGTCGTTCAATTGATTTACAAAGGTGTTGAAGATTTTCATTTATGCAGCTGTTGTGATGATTGCATCGAAGAAGCTGGGACCAATTATGCGGCGCCAGGTCATCCCACACCAAACACCAATTTTCTGTGAATGAAGGGGTTCTTCATGTATCGCGTTGGGATTTTTACTGGCCCAAATACGGGAATTTTGAGAATTGACGTCCAATAACAGCCCGGCTGACTGCTCCTCAGTGGCGCCACACTTAAGAATGTGTCTGCCACTAAGGAGCACTCCGGCTGGGTGGCTGGCTGGCTGGCTGGCGGACAGCGCCGGGTTCAATGCTGTCTGGATGCAAATGGTGGCCACTTCCAGCACATGTTGTGATATCATCACATTTCGCACGAAATGAGGTAAGTCCACCCACTTCAAATTTCGTTGCAATATCTTCATTGGTGTTCATATTATTAAAGAAATGCCGGGTTCGGTAGCGAGTGGGGCACCCTGTGCTTCAAGACATCAAGATAATCCCTTGCTAAAGTATAATTTTCACTGGCTTCAATCCAGACAACAATCTCAATAGTAAAAACCTTCATTCGTCTCGTGCGATCACATATTTTTCACCAACACTACCAAAAGCTATCAACCCTTATCTCTCTAAAGAAACCAAGTATCTGCTGTATCAACTATGTGTAAACATTCAATCTAGTCATTTTATGCTGCTCCGACTCATTGTCAGTGTTCCCAAATTTGTTAAAGCAATGCGCTGTTCAGTGAGAAAACATTTAAATAAGAACTAAATTTACATAAGGAAACAGAAACTCAAAAGGAAGATTATTCAGAGATATAAGTCACAAATAATAATGAATACTCTGAACAGGAGAAAAACGGCAACCATTAGAAGCACAGTTTTTCTTTTTCTCTCTTTCTTTCTCTCTCTTTAATCTTAACATTGGCAAATAATTTCCGATACAACGTCACGTGAGTTATTTTTACTCAGATGCTACATTTGAACAGGTTGATTCCAAATATTCGCATTTATCCCCACAAAGCTGACTAAGTAAAAGCATTTTACACAGGTGTTAATTAATGATAGAAATGTCAAAAATTATCTTGTTCTTAATAGCCGTAGAGCTACCGAACAATAGTTTTAATCACAGTACATAATAAATTTGGAAAATTCTGGGCGCCCATGCTTGGAGACAGATTTGTGTTCACTTTCGGAAGATATATATATATATATATATATATATATATATGCGCGTGGGTGACCAGACCAACCGTTGAAGAAAATAATACTGAAGATTAATGCTGTTGTCGGAGACATCTGTTGTGGTTACGGGAACGAACAACAGCTTGCCGAACAACAGCCAATTCTAAATGGGAAACAGCGGGTTAGAATGTCACTTTAACGTCAATCCGTCAGCTTTCTGACATTTTAGTTTTCAAAGCTTCTCCACCCCTTTTAGCCCCCCTCCCAGTGCCGTCATGAGGAGGTGACGCCCTGTCTTCAGTCGGCAACCCGTTCTCTCCCAACAGTGAACTAATTACTGGACACAAAGCCACAAGAAGATAACGTTAATGATGAACAACTCCCTTATATGAATGGCTATGTTGAATGACGCATCTTCTCATGCAAAGGTCAGGGTGTTTGGTTAATTGACTTCCTGACATTTTATGCAGTGCACGTGATGGAATTCGAAAAGTACTTGTGGAATTCACTAATGTATGCCATTACACGAGACTTCATTCCGAACGACAAACCTGGTATCTCATTGGATATTTTATTAACCCAAGGAAGCTACAAAGCATAAAAGAAAATTAAAATTAAAAAATTCAGCGCATCATTCATCGCATAATTTATCTTCAGACTGACCATGTTTTCCCTGATCAAGTGCATTACAAACCTCACGCTACGGTAAGTCCAATCTTGTCATTTCACAACCCTTTTTTTTTTATTACTAATTTTTATGAAGATTGTATCCGAAACGTATAATTACTGCCAGTGGGGACACAACACTTAATTTAATCCAAGCAGAACTAAAAGCACTTTTCTGATTTAATTTACCTGCTTAAGCGCTTCTTGAGCTGGGGCTTTGATGAGACATTACAGTTTGTTAGACTGACCCTCCATTTAATTAGGCCCTATCTATCGAAGGGCGGACTGAGACGATCAAACAAGGCCGAAATTTTTAGTCTTTTGGTCCACTACAAAACACATGTACCTACAGAAGAACACCTCGTAAATTCCCTCATGCAAATATATCTATTAGATTCTGGATGAAAGAGAAATGATGAAATATACACTGCAAAACGAAATTAGTCGGAAACAATTTTTAATAACAATTTAACGATGAAACAATTTTAAAACTCGCTCATGATTGAATGTAGTGTCAAAACCATGCTATATTCAACCATAAGCAGATTTTCAAAATTCCAGATAGCTGTTTTCCTTTTTAAAATTTGGACACACGATTGTCCGCGACGGACATCGATTCCGTGCCCCCCCACTCCGGAGTAAGTCGCTCTCCTACTGAGCTATGCGGACAGAAGGTCTCGCTGCAGATTTGTCGTCTTGACATGTTTTCACCTCTGTAGTACGTCACACCATCTCCCTCTTAATTATTATTATCATTATTATTATTATTTATTTTTTGTCTTTGAAGCAAAGTAGGAATTTTTCATTAATTCCAAACAATGTGTGGAACAAACATCACAAATTTTTTCGAAGAATCCAATGGCCAGTGGATCCATTTTCCACAATCGGGCGCCAATGTGAAAACACAAGTTTGTCCGCGACGGGCATCGGATCCGTGCCCCCCTCACTCCGGAGTAAGTCGCTCTCCCAACTGAGCTACGCCGACAGAATGTCTCGCTGCAGATTTGTTGTCTTGACGTGTTTTCATCTCTGTACTACGTCACACCTTGGAATCAAGTCTAAAATTTCGGTTGTCCATTGGTGGTCCGTCCTTCTGGCAATATGTCCTCTTTACTCTGATCATGATGTCTTCCACTCTTGTCATTTTCTTATCCACGAGTTCCTCTTCTTATATTTCCTTGTTACAACAAGCATGCATTTCTCCATGCCTCTTTCAGTTGTCTGCAGTCTTTGTATGTGTTTTTTAGTTAAGGTTCATGTCTCGGCTCCATATGTAAGCACTGGAGAGATGCACTGATAAAACACTTTTCTTTTAAGACATAATGGCATATTGCACTTGCACATTGTACTGTTTCTTCCAAAAGCTCTCCATCCAAGTTTTACACGCCGATTAATTTCTTCATCAATGTGACTCTCGCTTGATAGCTGCTGTCCAAATTAAATGTACGTATCGGTTATCTCCAGCTTCCCCCACCCCCATCAATCGATACATCTTCATTTCTTGTAAAAGCATTGTACATCAGTTTTGTCTTCCGAAAGTTCATTTTTAATTCCACATCTTTACTCTTGTCAGCAAGTTCCTGGATCATACTCTGCAGCTCTGAAAGGGCAGTTGCAAAAATGTTTATGTCATCATCAAAACTAAAGTGAGTTAACTAATCTCCATTAATCTTTATCACTTTGTTTTCCCAGTTCAATGATTGAAAGACATTTTGCAATGTGCCAATGAAGAGTTTGGGAGATACGGTGACTTTGTCTCACTCCCTTTGCAATTTTTATTGGTGCTGTATCCTCAAATAGCCGAACTTTTGCACTTGCATTTTCACAGAAAATATGAAATTTATGGGAGAGATTGATTTTGGTACAAGCTGTAAACGGTCACAATTACATATCGGTTCGTGATGAGGAAGGCCAAAAAATTAGTAATAAGTAAATCCACCATAGGCGGTGATAACCGACCCCACATGCCGTGGGATCGAATGAAACAGGGTGTGGATGGTCGTCTGCGGTATTGCATTCCATTCTGCTTCTACACGCATCCACAATTCGTTGGTTGTGACAAGCGGCGAGGCCATGGGAGCCAGCCGTTGCGCGATGACACCCCAGATGTTCTTTATAGGCGACAAATCTGGCGAGCGAGCAGGCCAGGGAAGACTAGCGACTTGATGCTCACACAGTACGTCTTGGACAGTACGAACAACATGGGGTCGGGCATTATCTTGTTGGAAGATGGCTACCGGGATTGTCTGAAGAAAGGGTAGAATGGTAAACACTATAACTCGTGCATAAATACTAGTTATTAAAAATTCCGTCTTGTTGCACAATGATATTTATTCAGCTAAAAAACGAAAATCTATGTACAGGTTAACCTGTACATAGATTTCGTTTTTTAGCTGAATAAAAATCATCGTGCAACAAGACGGATTTTTTAATTACTAGAAAGGGTAGAAGTTCTTTTTTTTTTTTTTTTTTTTTTTTGATTGGAGGTTTAACGACCACCGTGAGCAACTCAACGGGCTATAAGCAGTCGCCTGTCCCTAATTTAGGGTCACTGGTTCCAGGGAAGGGGGAGAGCCAGTGCCGTAAGACAAACACAACATCCATGCCTGACCGGGATTCGAACCCGGACCCCCTTACGGACGAATGATCAGAGGCCAGCGCCTTAGACCACTACGCCACCGGGGCGGCGGGTAGAAGTTCAGCTTCCAACATTTCCGCGATGTAGCGTTGGCTACTCAATGTGCCTGTGATGCGTAGTAAGCGAGTGCGTGAATGAAACGCAGTAGCGCCCCAGACCATCACGCTCGGCGTGGGATCGGTATGGCGCTGCAATGTGCAGCCTTCCATATGTAGTTCACCACGATATCTGCGAACAAGGATTCGTCCGTCGTGATGCATTAGATTGAATCTGGACTCGTCCGAAAACACAATATGCTCCCATTCAGCACTCCAGTTTCGAGATTTGCGGCACTACTGCAATCGTTGGCCGTCTATGGTTCAGAGTCAAGGGAAGTCGCAGCAATGGGCGGCGAGCAACAAGGCCTCTGCAACAATCAGGGACGGACAGTGCTTGCAGACATCGGACGATGTGTGACAATCATCTATTGCTATGGAAGTGCCGTGGATGGTGTCGTGCGCGAAGTTACTGCCATACGGTGCTAGTGCCTGTCTTCCCGCTCGGTCGTGCGATTTCGAGCTGTAGACCCTTCACGACGATGCGTAGAACCTTCTGCTGTCCATTGACGCCATGTACGCATAACGGTAGTTGCGTTACGCTTAACGCGTGCAGCATGATAAACCACTTTCTTTGAGTCCAACGATCCTACCTCTTTCAAACTCCGCCAAGTGTTCGTATGGTTGTCTCATCTTCCTACGCTGCATGTTTACATGTCAACAACAGCGTACGGTCGAGTTTAGAGATAGCAAGTTTAAAAACCTGCTCTCTGTACATCTTCTTTTATACCCCTTGTGTGACGTTTCCGATGGCGTTGCGCGCGCCTCACATTTGCATGTGCGCAGCAATTGTTAATTATTTGCATCTCCCATGGCGCCCTATCCACCCTACAAATTTCGTATAAATCCAAGCACTTCTTCATGGTGTTGCAATTTCTATTAACAGCAGTGCAGTGTATATAAAAGATTTATAATATATGACCCATTAACATGCTACTTTTTGCCAATTAGATCCATTGCTACGAAGAAGTTATCAACTCTTTCCTGTTCTAATTAGCAATAGCACAAACAAAGACACGTTTCTCATAATCGAAAAAAGAAAAAAATGCATACCTAGCACTACGCTGCATATCTTCGAATAAAAAAAAAACTTCGATTATGTAAAAAGGCACAAAAGTTTATTTCTTTTTTTAATTTTTGTCTCGGGGTGTGACGACCACCATGAGCAATTAGATGGGCTATTAGCAGTCGCCCGTCCCTAATTTAGGACCACTGGTTCCAGGGAAGGGAGAGAGCCAGTGCCGTAAGACAAACACAACATCCATGCCTCACGGGATTTGAACCCGAACTCGGTCAGAAGCCTGCACTACTGAGGCAAGTTAGTTTTGTTTGTTTGGTTAAAAAATAAATTCCAATGAGCTAGGAAACTCCGTTGTACGCAGTGCATGTAATTCGTTCAATCTGCCTAATGCTCCAATAAAGAATCATTTGGCAATATGAAGTACGTTTACTTTCATTTCCTGAAGTCTCCATTCTATGAATGCTATTCCCAACGCTCTGTGCCGTTTGGCTAAATTTATACTTAATGTATATATTGCATATTTTGTACATACTGTTGATTGTGTGTTGTTTCTATTGTACAGGGTACGGCAGAAAAACGGGCGTTTTTGAATGCAACAAAACTAATACTTCGTTTAATGAGAAAAAAATGACAAACACATCCACTGCACCCTCACACATTTCCATTTGTGAAATATGCAGAGTCACGTTCATGTTTTGAATATTATGTCCAGTAGGTGACGACCATTTCGAAGTCTACACTCGGACATCCTGCGACGGAAATCGTCCATGGCACGTACCAACATTCCAATAGGAATGTTTGTAACGGATTTTGTGTTTCAGCTCAGCAATGGTGTGTGGGCGCTTTGCATACACCTTATAAATAGTTTTAAGGTACCCCCATAGGAAGTAATCACAAACAAGTCTGATGACCTTGAGGGCCACGAAATGTCACCATTCAGGGATATGATGCGGTTTATGAAAAGTCAGTGTACGGCTTCCATGGAAATTCTCGCACAGTGAGACGTAGCGCCGTCTTGTTGAAACCAAAATGGCTAAAAGCGTGAAAGTTGCGGTGCGACAAATGTGTCTATCATGTTGGCAAACCTGTGAGAAGTTACCGTTGTTGCTTGTTCTTGCTCATCCTCGAAAACGTAAGGGCCGATTATTCCCATTGAAGAGACCGCACACCACACTGTAACTCGCTGACTGTGTAACAGGTCGTTGATGCAGTTGACAGGGATTATCCTCCGACCTACTTTCTTACATCTTAGTGGTTTTGTTTATTCACAAAACCACTAAGATGAAAGTGGGTCTCGTCACTCATCCACAATAAACGCAAGAAAGCTTCATTGCCTTGAATTTTAGCCAAAAGCACAACACGCAGAGCCATTCGGTGTTTGTAATCATTTTGATTTAACTACTGCACAACCTGTATATTGTAGGGTTGTAACTTTAACTTGCCCCGTAAGATTCTATGGACACTATGACTTGAGATCCCCACTGCTGAAGAAATTTGTCTCACAGAACGTTTTGGACTTAGTGTTACAACATTTTGTACTTCCTGTATTCTTTCTCGTGTTCGAATACCCTAGGCCTACCTGTAGGTTTTTACTTCAGAGCACTTCCCGTAGCTTCAAAAGGCTTCACTCATAACCTGATGGCATGTTCTGATGGAATAGGATCATGCCTCCCGAGATTAAAATAACGCCGATTAGCAGCAGCAGCAGCACAATCACCATTTTTGTAAAATGCCGTAACAGCTAAAGCACGTTGAGCTCCACTCCACCGATTGATGTCTCTGCCAACGGCGTCGTTTGGTGAAACGAATGACGATCCATACATGTTGCCAACATCATTAGGGAAACTTTCGCGAAGGAATCAAAAACGCCCATTTTTCTGCCACACCCTGTATGTTTGTATTGTCCAGAGGTGAAAGTGGACGCTAACGGTCGGTGGGGAATGGCGTTCCCTTAAGAACTTGGTAACGGAAACGACGTTCCCCAAAGAAATTGGTAAGGGAAACGACGTTCCCCAAAGAAATTGGTAAGGGAAACGACGTTCCCCTAAATTAATAATTGTGTTTCTATGTAAAACAATTATTTTACATAGAAATTAAAAAAAAATGTTAAAAAAACAAATGTGCTGCTGAATTATAGAAATCCTTGCTCGCTGTTTATTTATATCTATACATTCCATTCGTAATTTGTGCAAGATTTTTATGTTTAAAAATTTTCTCTCTCTGATTTTGCAGTTTTCAGAGCTTCTGAACCGAGCCAATAAATTTTGTCTTTCGGACTCTTACTCGTAGATGATGTTCGCATTCGACTGTTTAGATTTTGTACCGTCTCGTATGTTTTCCCGCGGAGAAGAATCTTGAACTACTAACAGTCATGCTAGCTTCAGAAGACCGAAATCAAATTCATTCACAGTAACAATTCAGTACATAGCAGAGCTGAGACGGGTTGAGCCCGAAAGCGAGCCCGGGCCCGAACAGGGCTTGGGCTGCATAATACTTACTAGAGTTCGAGCACGGGCTCTGAGAGAAAGAGAATTTTCTTCTTGTCTCTTTTAATAATGATTTTGCATGATTTAGCACACGAGACTTTTTTACACTCTCTAGTTGTTAAAAGATAATTTTTCGGCAACTGGGTCTAGATGGAAACTCGGCAGGGCTACATAGCAAGTTGACGAAATTTTGCTCCCTACCTCAGCGGGACAGCTCCTTTCTGATTCTATTGAGCAACGTACGGCGTAGATTGTTGTACCTCCCGATTTTTCCTGATGCCCCGCCCCCGAAACAGGAAGAAATGAGTAGTAAAACAAAACTATGGAAATAGATATTCATCCCTTCCTCACTCCGCAGTTGAGAAAGACATCGGTTAATTGCACGGGGGGGGGGGTTGATGGAAGTCTGAAAGAAGATATTTTTTTTTTAATGCGTAAACAGGTTAATCCTAGTTTTGGGGCTCGTTCGTACCCGGGCTCTATCTTGTAATATAAAATTCGAGCTCGGGCGGGCTTGGGATGACATACTTCGAGCTCGGACGGGTTCGGGCTTTTAAAATTGAGCCCGAACTCAGCTCTGGTACATAGCAGCTGAACAAGAAAGCACACTGGCTTCTGGGGAAGACGGCATCCTCTAATTGTTTAAGGTGATGAGGTCTAACAGTAACTGTTTCTTTGGTAACTAAGGAACACCTTCCTCTGTAAGTTTAAGTTACCGAGGTGTGTAGTTCTTGTCGTTTTGATGCCGTATTTATGTCGATGAACTAAATAATTACTATGTACATTTTGGTAGGAAAACCATTAGTGAATTCCAAATGTTGTCACTATTTTTCAGCTCCACATTTAAGAAAAATAAAACTCCTTCACCAGACGTATAACCAGCGCTTTGTGATACAGACATTTTTAGGTGAATTTTAAATTCATTAGGGTTTATTTTTTATTCATTAAAAATAATTTTTCTTTTTCTATTTATTTGCATGCGTATAAACACAGATGTATGAAATTTGTGTACGTATGTGTTTGCGTAAATTCGCTCAGACTTAAAACGCTAAACACTGCGTTCCCCCAAAACAGATCATCTACTCGTACTTTCACAACTGGTATTGTCTTTGCGAAATAAAGGACATTCTAAATTCTTTATCCAAGTAAACATTTTCAATAAAGGAAATTAGACAGTGGTTTATGTTTCATTCACCAGAGGACAGCACTTTGTCAGCAATAAATTGAACCATCGTATGTTCGGAATTTAGCAGAAAGCTCGTGCATTAAATGAAGAACGTCACAAGAAATATTAACGCAGAAACCCTACCCCATTACTAGAAGAAAGAAGAGTTTAAGTCCCTTGGACTAACTAATTACAGTCAGAGAAAAATTGCTTCAGACATTGTAATATGCTCAAAAGAGTTTTTCTTAATAGAGAAAATCTTTTATATACAAAAATTTCGAAATAAAGCGACTTGTACCTCAAAGGAAGTAAGACAGGCGGTGACGGATATGGAGTTACCGGGGCCTTGAGCACAGCATCGGGTTTACCCCCTCCCTCCCCTTTGAACGCTATCCTTGGAAAATAGCCGTTTTTACTTAATGTATGAGAAAGTATTGTATCGAAAAAAAATAATAACTGTTCAAGATTTCAACAGCTATGCACATTCCTCGAACATGATTTCATCATATTCGCGCTATTGTGCGTGAGTGTACGTGTGTGAGGTTTGTTGTCCCCCCCCATAATACATAACTATTATATTAATAGTTATCAAGTCGAAATATAATATTTAGGGGGTCTTGTGATTCCTTGACGGGGAAGAAATAGCGGAAGTTACAAGTGGAAAAGCTTTTGTTAAGGAAAAAAAGGAGGAACTATT
The DNA here is from genome assembly GCA_039090855.1 of Macrothele yani. NCBI lineage: Eukaryota > Metazoa > Arthropoda > Arachnida > Araneae > Macrothelidae > Macrothele > Macrothele yani. The sequence goes on from CM077012.1 coordinate 14,830,527, forward strand.
AGGGGTATGCAAAGTTTCCGCCGTTTTAGGCAGTGGTGGTTCTACATTTTTGGGGCCCTGAAGCTTGAACTGTTATGGGGGCCCCTTCGCCACCAGTAACGGGGTTTGGGTAACCACTGTTATCCTTTTCAATGAGGTTGTTCCACGACAGCCTCATTGAAGAAGATAAAAAAAAGTTGTTTTAATTTTAACGCGCTTGCGCATAATATTCTATATTTAACACAATTGTCTACTGTTAAAAGGCCTACTTTTATCAATAACTGTCTGAAAAATTAATTATATGATACACTTTCACTAACCTCTTTATTTTTCAAGTCCTTCGTGGTATAGTTTGTTTCAATGTTCTTTAGTGTTGCTGCTGATCTTATAATGCCATACAAATACACTATAATTTAATTTTAACCAATCAAACTGTAACAATACTGAAAAATTGAGTTCGTATGGACTAATATGGACATCAGTGCCGCTGCCGCCATTGACAACTGACAAAGATAGCACGCACGCGCGCGCGAGGAACCTCGCCAGTCCGTAGTCTTTTGTTTCAGGTCAAGCGAGATGCAGTCTATAGTCCGTTGCCAACAGCTGAACACAATGCTATTATTTTGTATTAAATTACACTTTATCACTAATATTAGTAGTATTATTATTTAAAAACACCTTCTCATACAGCAGACCCAAAACTTTCAGCAATGTGGACTAAAGTCGCTTCTGGGGCCCCTCAGGGATTAGAGGCCCTGAAGCTTAAGCTTCATTAGTTTCATAGTAGATCTGCCCCTGGTTTTAAGGAGAAAGGAGACAGGCACAATCAGGAAACCAGTACATATTTATTCAACGAAATATTGGCCGTTAGCATCAATGACATTTTGCCGTTTTTCAGGCAACAAATGAATGCCCCTGTGATAGAAGGACTCTGGTTTTGGGATGGAAAACGCAGTGACGAAATTTCCCACCTCTGGAAGAGTGGTGAACCGCTGTTGGGCTAGGGCATATTGCATAGAGCGAAGCAGATGAAAGTTTGAGGGTGCAATGTCCGAGGAGTAAGCCGGGTGCGGTAAAACCTCCCAGTGTAAGCGTTCAAAGGGTTGATTTCGTGGTGGCATCTACATGTGGTCTGGCATTATCGTGTAACAGGATGACTGGGCGGCGTCCTTTACCTGTCCATGGGCGTTTTTGCTCGATTGCAGCGTTCAGTTTCATCAACTGATCCCTATATCGTTGTGCAGTGATTGTTTCGCCCGGTTTCAACAGTTAGAAATACAGCACTCCATAGATATCCCACCACACACACAACAAGCGCCTTTTCCCGTGGATATCCTGTTTTGCAGTGGATGTTAATGGCTGGCCTGGGTCGACCCAGGATCGCTTGCGTGCGGGGTTGTCGCAATAGACCCATTTTTCATCCCCGGTGTCAACCTTCCACAAGAAATTCTTCCCTTGAAACTTCTTCAGCAACGACATGAAGATGCTCAATCGTTGACCAATATTACGCTCCGTTAAAGTATGCGGAACCCACTTACCAATCTTCTGGATCTTCTTCAAGGCCTGTAAGACGCCGTACCAGCGTCTATTGAGACACTTTCTAACGTTTCGCCAGTTACGTGGTCGATTGTGTGGCATCCCTCTTGCAACAGCGATTCCAGTTCTCGTCTGCGAGTTCCTGCGGTCTACCTGCACGTGGTTTGCCTTCCAAGCTTATATCGCCTTTCCTAAACCTGGCAAAACATTCTCAACACGTCCACTCACCCATAACCGTTTCGCCATACGCCTGACATATTGAACCGTATGCTTCACACGCACTTTTTCCTAAATTAAACATGAATAACAAACAGTGCCGCAAATTAACTTTATCAACCGCCATGCTTGGTTTCATGTACGAACTGACAGCACGGGTCGCCGGCCGGTTAGACACCAACAGCGGCCGGTTAGACCCTTACAACGCCCGCTAGCGGGGGCAGCTGAAACTTTTGCATACCCCTAATATTATAACGATGTTTACAAACGGTTAGTTGATGGTACTGCTTTAGTTGACATTTATGCCATATGCGGTGTGGGATCTGCTATTACATATCATCAGATTCCCTAAATAACACGAACAAGGATGAAATAGATTAGCGTTTCTCCATAGGCGTAGTGTCGAGAGGAGGGGCACGTCTTCCCCAACTTTAGAAAATTTAAATTCGAAGGCAAGCCTACGATGGGGCAGCGCATATGAATAGGAGGTTTAATACAGTCACTACAAAATTCAAAGAGGAAGGATCAAGAGCTTTATATACAGACACTGCCTTTAGATTTGGTTGTGATTCAGTTTTGTGAGGAAGTAAAAGCACGGCAAAATGCTATTAATGTAGAGAACTTATTATATAACATTATTCATGTATCGGCAAAAAGATTTGTAATATTTAAGAGAATTTTTCTAAAAAAAGGAAGACTTTATTTTCAGAAAACACAGCATCAAGTCAAAAATACGCTGGACTGCTCCCCATCGTTCTTTATCAGCCGTGATTGAAGAATAACGCATAACAAAAATAAGTGCTATGAACTTACAAGACCCAAATTTTGTGACATTTACGGAGAAACTGTTTCCAAGAATGACCTCCCCCAAACTGAAAACATGATATAACGAAGTAAATTTCTCCGTCATTTCTGTCCACGCCAGGATTCGAACCCGGATCCCCTCATTCCGGAATAAGTCACTCTACCAGTTGAGCTACGCGGACATTTTATTCTGATTCCTATCTGCCTTTATGTCGTGTGCGTCCTTCTGGCAGGTACGTCACATCTCCTGGTACGTTACATAATCTCCCCCTTATTATATTTTTTTTTTCGAAGTGCTGCTCTTATTTTTCCTATCTCGCGGTGTGGAAATAACATCACACCATTGCGAGATTGAGAACGGTCGGGCCATCCGGATAGTTCGGGCGCCATTATAACGAAGTAAATTTCTCCGTCATTTCTGTCCACGCCAGGATTCGAACCCGGGTCCCCTCATTCCGGAATAAGTTGCTCTACCATTTGAGCTACGCGGACGTTTATTCTGATTCCTATCTGCCTTTATGTCGTGTGCGTCCTGCTGGCAGGTACGTCACATCCCCCCCCCCGAAAGAGGGCCGGGGGCATGGCCCACGGGTCAGCCGTGACCATGAATCGTTGCAGGCAGCCATCCTCTGTAGAACGTGCACTTGAGAACTCCCAGTCAATCTGCTGTGTGGAATGCAACATCACACATTTTTTTATTTTTCGAAGCGCTGGAGAAGGAATTCTCCGATTTTTCCTGTCTCGCGGTGTGGAAATAACATCACACCAATACGAGATTTTGAACGGTCGGGTCATCCGGATAGTTCGGGCGCCATTATAACGAAGTAAATTTCTCCGTCATTTTTATCCGCGCCAGGATTCGAACCCTGGTCCCCTCATTCCGGAATAAGTTGCTCTACCAATTGAGCTACGCGGACATTTTATTCTGATTCTTATCTGCCTTTATGTCGTGTGCGTCCTTCTGGCAGGTACGTCACATCTCCTGGTACGTTACAATGAGTTTACACTCTTTCGTATCCCCTCAACAAAGGAAATCACTTTATATAAGGGTTGTCCCAAAACAATCGAGAATGTTTTTTATAAAAAAAATATGAGTATTTTAATTATCAAGGAAGGGGTCATTTTTTTCGAAATACCGTCCATTGCATCGAATACAGGTAGGCGTCCCAACGTTCCTCCCACTTTTGGAATGTCTTCTGGAATTCTTCTTCTGAAATGCTATTGAAGCACCCCTGCGCAGCTGTAATAAGTTGTTGGATCAGTCTCAAATTATCACCCCCGTAATGTCTTTTTTTTTAATGGAGAACAACCAGAAGTCACATGGTGACAAGTCTGCACTATATGTAGGTTGGGGCATCAACTTAATATTCATTTTCTCCAAATAAGAAACGACAGAACTGGCCATGTGCGACCTTACATTGGGCCGCACATGAAAAGAAATGAGGAACCCAAGTTGAACAAACTCGTTTCATGCCCGAATGCTGAGTTAAAATTCTGTGAATTGATGATTTTGAAATGTGAACCATATCTTTGATATCTCTAATTGATAGGCGTCTGTCTTCCCGTACAATAACGCCTATTGTATTGATGTTTACTTCTGTAACATTAGTTTGTCTTCCTCTAGGCGCGATTAAAGCCGCCGACTCTCGACCATCAATGAATTCTTTATGCCATCTGTAAATTGTTGATTTTCTCAGACATTCATCTTTATAAGCTTCTTGCATAAGATGGAAAGTCTCTCCGAACGACTTCTTAAGCTGACGGCAAAATTTAATGACGCATCTTTGTTTCGCTTTCATATCCATTTTTTCGAAAAATCACATCGCGAAAACACTTGCTAGGGGTTTACGAAACAACGCTTATTACACTACGCACTACCGACGACGCATGCGTGATAAACAGGTGTGGCCGGTTGCTATTGTTACTACAACGACTACAGTTTTTTCGAGACTCGTGCCAAGGTCGAACGCAGTATTGCACATTTTTTTATAAAAACATTGGCATTTGTTTTGGGACAAGCTATGTACTTATTCGTGACCCTCCCCCTCCTTTTTATTTTTGGTCATGCTACGCCTATACGTTTCTCGTAAAACCAACTTTACCAATAGCATCTTACACGTACGATAACAATTTTGTGATTGTTTCCTAAACTTGACTGAGTGAAGAAAAAAAAGAATTAAAAATGATGGGTGTTCATATTAAATATCGAATTAAAGAGTACGATGATTACAATTTAAGCAAATCAACCAGAAATGACACCTCTATCTCTGAGCTCACTTGTAGTATAGTGTGAAGTAAAATAAATCAAAAAATGGTTTTTAGTCAGCCGGCATTTAAGGGGGACCTCAAGAGAAATTCTATCCTATATCTGTAATGTAAATTCTTTTGTACACATTTTCTCAAAGACTATTGCTTTGTTGTGTTTAAAATTTTGAGCACAAATAAAAATGGCCCATAGCTAATTATTATACCGAAATAATTGTTAGAATTTTTTTTTTAAATTCAATTTACCCGACTCGAAATTACTCCAGTTTGGCGCTAGATGGCACGAGAAGTTAACTTGGCAGTGTTTCTGTGTGGAAGAAACAAAATCTCTCATTTCTCTCTGATTTTTCTAATTATCTGAGCCAAATAGAACTAATTGAATTAGAGCAAAAGTGAGATTGGAATATTTTCTTCCATAGATCATCTTAAATCTTACTGTACGTTCATTTTTTGAAGAGAAAATGTGTACATTAGCAGAGAACCCCTGAATTTGAGCTATGGAAACTCCGCCCACTTACTGAACTCCACAACCAAATAACATCATTGGTTAAAACGTAACAGCGCGTATTTTGTCTTTTCATTATCACTGTGTTTCTTGACTTCATTCAGTGAGCTCAGAAAATTTTCAAAATTCTCGACCAGTTGTGGTTTAAGTAAGTTATTTTTAACTGTAAAGTTCTTATCAGAACTCCCTCTTGGTCAGACTATTAGAGAAGTAAATGCCAATGTCACCGGCAAACCCAATTTCCTTAGGGAGCCAGCCGTGATTTTCAGCGACATCTATCGGATAAGTAGGACCCGCAGTAGCCCTAGACGTTTAGGTGGGTCCACCTAAAATCTTTGCCTTGTATTTCCAATGGGCAAACTTCTGTAGCCATTTTCTTCACAATCAATGCGTTTCCCAATGACGAAAATTTTAACATCGATAAAAATCCTCTTTCTTTCTTCTTTCTTTATTGGAGGTTTAACGACCACCGTGAGCAACTCAATGGGCTATAAGTAGTCGCCCGTCCCTAAATTAGGGTCACTGGTTCCAGGGAAGGGAGAGAGCCAGTGCCGTAAGACAAACACAACATCCATGCCTGACCGGGATTCGAACCCGGACCCCTTACGGACGAATGATCAGAGGCCAGCGCCATAGACCACTGCGCCACCGGGGCGGCCGATAAAAATCACTTCATATTATAACCTACTATACTTAATATTTCTAAAACTTAACCATAATTATATTAAAAATCAATAACTTTTCCTTGAGACCAGAAAATAGATGGCGCCACCTATACATTGGTGACGTCAGTAGACAATCACATGTTGGATTGCTTAATTATTGTAAAATTTTAGAAAATATTAAGTATACCTGACATGAAGTTATTTTATCGATGTTCAAATTTTTATCCTTGGGAACGTATTTATAATTGTGAAGAAAATGGCTACAAAAGTTTGTCCATAGGAAATACAAGGCAACGTGTTAGGTGGAACCACCTTAAGCTGGTAAATTTATGATCCACGGCGGAGTGGGAGGCCCGTAGTCGCAACTTGCGATTTGAACGGACATAAAGTCAATAAGCTCATGGGAGAAAATCGAAGAATAACTCAGAAAACCATAGAAGGTAAGCTGAACACTAGTTTAGGGAGTCTCAATCACATTGTTAGCGTTTTAGGATACAACAAAGTGTGCGTTCCTTGTGTACCGCGTCACCTAACGGCTGAAATGAAGAAATCAATACCTGAAACATGCCAAAGGTTGCTTGCTCGCTCGGTGTGAAAAATATGGAAGTAATTTCCTCCAAAGCATTGTTATTAGAGATAAGGGTTGGGTTCACCATTATGACCTAGAAATGAAAACTCAATCGCTGGAATGCCGACACCCAACTTCTTCCGTAGCTTACGAAAAACCCTGTCCAATATGTGAACATTTATGTTTGTGGAGCATTTGATTCAGGTACATCAGCCGCTTAAAGGATTAATGATTTAAGTATGTAATTCACAAATACACTGGCGGACAGTGAAAAAAGAACACCAAGAAGGAGACGTCTGATACCAACGAAATTTATACAGCACAATAACGGAATACAGAGGATAACGTGATCAAAACATTGTGGCAAAATACAGCTGTATTTGCTGGTAAACTGAAATATAACATTTCCATGTAACATGGTTAGTACGAGGTTGAACCGCCATGAACTGCGTCACACTGTGCAATTCTGGCATGGAGTTTGTCGTACAGATGTTGGATGTAAGTTTGGGGTATTGAGTTCCAAGCATCCTCAACCTGGACGCGTAAATCGGGGATGGTCGTGGCTGGCCGTGGAGACCGGATAAGTCGTTGTCCCATAAAATCCCATACGTGCTCAATGGGGGACAAATCCGGTGAACGTGCAGGCCATGAAGTTGTCTCACACCCTGAAGTGCATGTTGCGTTGCACGTGCCGTGTGTGGGCGTGCGTTATCTTGCTGGAAAACACCACGATGGACCGACCTTACAAATGGCACAACAACGGGCTGAATGATGTTGTTGATGTAGGAGGTGCTGTTTAACGTACCCGGTACAAACACTAGTTGTGTACGGGAATGATAGCTGATCGCTCCCCACACCAGGAGACCAGGTGTAGGCCCTGTGTGTCGCTGGCAGATGCAAGAAGGGTGGAGACGCTCCCCTGTGCGTCTGCGAACACGCATACGGCCATCGGAGGCTCCCAAGCAGAATCTGCTTTCATCGCTGAACACGACAGATCGCCATTGCGTTCTCCAGTGCAGACGTTGGCGACACCACTGCAGCCGTTCCTGACGCTGGGCTGGAGTCAGAGGTACACGTGCACGTAGTCCTGCATCCAGTAGACGGTTGCGGATTGTTCGCACAGTCACCTCAGGTGCAACGGCAGCTCGGATTTGCGTCGCAGTGGATGTTCTGCTTGACATTGGCGCTCTTCTTATGCGTCGATCGGTCCGCTCATCAGTCCGTCTGTGACTCCCGGTTCTACGTCTTCTCGTGTGGGGATGTTCCTCGGACCATCTACGCCACCATCGTACCACCACCGATACTTCCCGTCCACTTCGCTCCGCAATACGACGATACGACCACCCGGGCTCGCGGAGTCCGACTAGACGACTTCGCTCAAAGTCCGATAACTGCTGAAATCGTACACGTCTTCCATGTCCAGGCATTGCACCTCCTTCAGGGTCTTCGCACGGGTCCGTACGCCGACGACTGATCACATTAATTTCGCCGTACTCCTTAAATACCACCGACGATAATTTGCATATTATGCCGTGCTGTGGCGTAAGCGCTCACCGGTTGGTCGCGAAATTAACATCACATCTACGTAAACTCGACCCCATTAACATATGTAAATTTCATGATCGTCCGCCAATTCCTTCTTGGTGTTCTTTTTTCACTTTCCGCCAGTGTATTTACATTTAACATCACGTTATGCTGCATCCGCGTAAGCCCGGCATATTAAAAGCGGATCATGCATACACAAATGTGCATAACTCTTTTTTTTTTTCTTTTTATAAAACAAGGAGACAAAAGAGCAAAATCACCGCGTTACCTTCAATGCTGCGGTCTTCAGCTTTCGTCTCAGCACACTGCATTCTCACACAACAAGGATCGTCTCCAGTGGGAACTTCAAAACAGTGTGGCTCTCTAGGCTCAGCTCCAGCTCTTGCTAGAGGAGGGGAACAGCGTTCTTTGCAGCTACCTTCATCATTTCCTTTGCATACACATCGAAGATCACAGCCTTCATAAAATTCCGTTCCAATGTAGTAAGTTTGGTTATTTCGAACACAACCATCTAGAAGACACAAGAAGACGTATCGTGTGAAATTAAGAACAAAACAAAAAAACAGATTATTATATTGAAGAGTTTCGTAAAACAAATGCACATGTAATGAATAAAATTTCACATTTTAAATGCGGTACAAATGGTTTGAAAATGTACTGCCCAAATTGCAATTAAAATATAATGAAACCTCTGAATGGATGGCGGTCACCTCTCGTGCCACGAAAGAGTGACCATTGTTGGTATAGGTGGACGTTGTTCGGAGGCTAGGCCTAAATTAAAATTGTTTGTGAGTTGCGTTTGGGCTTAGCAAGTTATGCAAGTCAATTTGAAACAGATGTGGTCTGCGACTGTAGAGAAACCAAATCAGAAAGCAGACCGCATAATGTTAGATTACAGAAAACCGAACTTATTTCAAGAGCGAAAATGTCCAGAGTTAGAACAGTAAATACAACTGATTGTTTACACTTGAATTTTTAAAGCAGCAAAATGAACAACAAACATGATTTCAGCAGTTTAAACGCAAGAGTTGTTCTGGTTATCTGCACCTAATATTCAATAGAATTGGATAACCTCTAGTCAAAACTTTAACAATTAATCATGATGTAGGGAATTTTACGAAGGCTACGCTTGATCACAGGTCTTATTAGAAATAGCAAGCTAGATTAGGATACAATATAGGGAAGAAGAATAGTTTAGAGACAGTGAAGAGGAACTGCACAGTTAGGAGACCGTGAGTCGGAAAGCAGGAAGAGAATCCACCGGGACTAAACCAAGAGACACCACCACGAACGGATGATGTTCCAGGAACCAGGACCACGGTGTACGTACACCGTGACCAGAACCCATCCTGCCGGCTTCGGCTGGGGCCTGAGTCATACACGACAGCTGGAGCTCATCTCGAGCAATTACCGTCACACTTCGAGCATAAACTCGCCCCCCCCCTTTTTTTTTCACTTACGGGGGATTCTCATTTTTTTGTGTAAAAAAATCGATTTTTTTTTACGTTTTTTATTTTTTTTTATTTTAGGTCTTAAGAATATGTGTACCAAACTTGAAGTCGAAATTTGCAAAATTGGCCAAGTTATAATCTACTATTGTCCAGTGGGGTCACAGAGTTGGTGCAACTGGCGCAAAGCCGAACGAACTCAGTCACGAACTGCCACTTCATAAAGATGTCGAAAATACTATAAACCCGACTTACAACGATTTGTCATCAAGAGAGTTGCTAGAAAGGTGTTTGGGTGGTGACACTCAAAACAACAACGAAAGTTTCAATTCTACTGTTTGTCGGTTCGCGCCCAAACATCTTCACTGTGGCTCAAAAACCATCGAAATGGCAGCTTATGTAGCAGCAGGCATTTTTAATGAAGGGTTTTCTGCCGTCCTGAAAATGATGACGATAGGAACCGTTATTGGTGAGCAAACGAAGATATTTGCCAATGCGCGGGACCAACAGTGTCTGCAGAGATCGTCGAGACGCAGCCTTGAGGTTACAAAAGAGGCTCGTACAAGGTGTAGAAGCGAGCAAATGTCTCTAAACGAGTTCTACGAAGCAGAACTGTATGGCCCTGGTATAGCAGACTAGCAGAAACATGCTGTAAGTACTCGACATGCCTCCGTAAACTGTACTTGAAACTTTAAATGCGTTTTTCTCGAAACAGCTTTTTCGCGAATGGTTGGCATGATATTTCAAAAACTATTGGACCGATCGACTTCAAATATAAAACTGAATGTTCAGCAAACATCCTTTTATCGTTTGATGAACCAAGAACGCGATACGTTATGTATATTTTTTAACAGGAAAAAACATTGTCAATTTTTTGAGCTAAATTGATAATAATTTGAGTTTGACAAGTCACCATTTCCTCAAATATATATATATATATATATTTTTTCTGCTTCATCAAACGATAACTACTGGTGTATAGAGTAAAACGCCGTTCGAGTTTTTTTGTTTCAGATCACCTGGAGTGGAGAAATCATGCCAAACAGCGACCGCGGATCTTCGCGCAGTGTCATGGTCGAGGGGGATTTGCGGGCGTGATTCTTCATGACACTTATTAAAATTTGTTTTGTAAATACCTGAAACGATAATAAATAGATGTACCTACTTTGGAATCAATTGATTACATAGTTTCGTCAATAAACACTAAAAAAAGAACCCCCAGTAATTTTAGCATAAAAAATGAGAATCCCCCCTTAAGCACGCCAATGCAATCCACCTTGCCAGGGGCACAATTTCTTTAGCAATATCCTTTGTTTCCATCTTACTCCCCCGCCGAAGTAACGAAGGTGCTAAGTTAAATCCTAAGAGAAGGATGCCCGTTACACCTCCTTTCTGACGGACTAAGGTGCCGTCGACCTCTGTTAAGAGGTTGGTTGTTCGCGGCTTATCGTTAATGTTAAAAACAACCAAAACCTATCGTTGTTTAGGGGTTACCGCTGTTTGGAGGTGCCAGCGAATGAGGTTTCACTATATAAATTCTGGGAAGCATTCCTGGTATAGTTGACATGGATGCATGACGTAAAGGATATGACGAGGCTTATATGTAAATATTAATATATGAGTATGATCCAGGAACTTGCTGACAAGAGTAAAGAAGTGGGATTAAAAATGAACTTTCAGAAGACAAAAGTGATGTTCAATGCTTTTACAAGAAATGAAGATTTATTGATTGATGGAGAAAAGCTGGAGATAACAGACACGTACGTTTATCTTGGACAGCAGATATCAAGTGAGGGTCACATTGATGAAGAAATTAATCGGCGTACAAAACTTGCCTGGAGAGCTTTTGGAAGAAACAGCATAATTTTCAAGAGCAATATGCCATTATGTCTTAAAAGAAAAGTGTTTGATCAATGCATCCTTCCAGTGCTTACGTATGGTGCAGAGACGTGGACCTTAACTAAAAGAGATATACAAAGACTGCAGACAACTCAAAGCAGCCTGGAGAGGTGCATGCTTCGTGTAACCAGGAGAGATAAGAAGAGGAACTCGTGGATCCGAAAAATGACAAGAGTGGAAGACATCGTGATCAGAGTTAAATCCCTGAAATGGCAATGGGCTGGACATACTGCCAGAAGGACAGATCATCGATGGACAGCCGAAATTTTAGATTGGATTCCAAGGGACAGGAAAAGACCCAGAAGAAGACCACATGGGAGATGGGTGGATGAAATTCGAAAGTATGCAGGGGTGACATGGAGGAGACTGGCACAAGACAGACCGTTGTGGAGGAAACTTGGGGAGACCTTCGTCCAGCAGTGGATTGATAATGGTTGACAATGATGATGATGATGATGATGATGATATACACAGCTACCACTGAATTAGAAACCTTTATACAGATGTACGTAAACGTAACTTACGCAGTGGTCACGTGCATCACCACGTGATCTAGCCAACTATTTAAGACTGCTACTTGAAAGTAATGTTGATCACAATGGGAAAAACAAAAGATCTTTGAGTTGATAAAGGGCTAATTGTGAGTGCCCCTCTGGCTGGAGCGACGATTTTGTAAACACCAGAGCTGACTGGTTTCTCAAAAGATGAGATATCTCAGGTCTTTATTCAGTGAAAAAATAACCCACATTGCTTGTCTATAAAAGGTGTAACTGTGGGGAGACGCCAGTCTGTCAGGAACAAGATCACCATCGTCAGAGAAGGCTTGCACAGAAAACAGGACTTCCTCAGTGCAGCAATTGACCGAAGCATTCAATGAAGGCTGTTCTCGACCCATACCTCAGCGAACTATAAGCGGGGAATAGAAGAGGATCGGTATTGGCAGTCGCATGCCTAAACGGAAACCACTGATTTCTGCGAACGTCAAAGGATTTACTCATTGTCACTGTTAACTGCATACTACGAAAGTGTAAAGCATGTATGTGATTGCTGCTGTTTATTATTGATGTTATATCAAAGTTTCCACAGTCGTGTAACTTCTACATTCGGAAAGAATAAACTACTTGGACTTGAACGTAAGTTCTTTTTTATACGAACCCTGGCCGTTCTTTGTGCTATGTAACCTTTCTTTGTCAGAAGTAGGATTCGAACTTGCATCTTTTTACTCAGGTGCGGTCGTTCTCCCAATTGAGATACGCCGACAAGCTTTCAGCTGCTTCACTGTCAATTTAACACATACGTAAAAGTTGATAGACCTAACTTATTTGTTGAACAAGTAAATTGGTAAAGACATAAATCAACTTCAAAGCATTATACATACTACACCATGACCTGAGTTGGAAAAGGGTAAAAATTTTTGGAGCCGGACAAATCTGCTTTGAGCTATAAACTCGAATGTATCATCACCACCATTGTCAATGATTATCGATCCACTGCTGGATGAAGGTCTCATCACGTTTCTTCCACGACGGACTGTCTTGGGCCGGTCTCCTCCATCCACCCATCTCCCAAGTGGTCTTCTTCTAGGTCCTTTCCTGTCTCTTGGAATCCAGTCTAAAATTTCGGTTGTTCATCGGTGGTCTGTTCTCTTGGCAATATGTCTAACCCATTGCAACTTCATGGATTTTACTCTGACTGTGATGTCTTCCATTCTTGTTATTTTCTTTATCCACGAGTTCCTGTTTTTATCTTTCTTCATAACACCAAGCATGCATCTTTCCATGCTTCTTCCAGGTTTTCCCCATCCATTGATAAATCTTCATTCCTTGTAAAAGCATTGTACGTCAGTTTTGTCTTCTGAAAGTTCATTTTTATTCCCCCTTCTCAGCAAGTTCCTGGATCAAACTCTGCAGTTATGAAGTATTATTTCAAAGACCTCTGAAGGGTTCTTTGAAATATTTTTTTCTATTCAAAAATAAAACGGAAATTAAACTGGGTCAAAATCGCGTCAGAAACACCTTGACCCGACCCGTTCGACCCGCAAGAAATTGTCGACCCGGTGACCCTTTTCCATCTCTGACCATGACCTCTTATTCTGTAAAAGTCTGTAAGCCGTGTTTCTTTTCCATGCGCTCAACTAATTCCAATTTGTTTCTTTTAATAGCACTCACTCGCTTACGTGCGAACGACTTGAGGAGATGGGGGTCTTACTTCGCATATGGTCCTTAGCGTCCATTATGTGGGTGTACCAGAAATTTCTTCAGAGTATGCTCAGTATTCAGCATATTGGTCACCATTGGTTGTGCCTGTTGTGTCTACAACGCTCAGTGACTAATCAATCTCCCTAGCTCATATACATTATTCATCTGATTTTCCACACATGCACCAACCTAAGAAAGAGAACGAGATTGAATCCATGGAGGAGGTTTTCCTCGCTGGTTTTCATATACATTATTCCGCCGCCCAGTGGTCGTGGCGTTGGCTTCTAACCATTCGTCCAGGTTCGAATCCCTGGTGAGGAATGAATGGTGTGTTTGTCTTACGGCACTGGCTCTCTCCCCTTCCCGGAACCGCTTGCTCCAAATTTGCGACGGGAGACTGCTTAATAGCCCACTGAATTTCTCACGGTGGTCGATGAACCCCAAAACTACAACATATATTAACCGATCATGCGTCTCACTAGTTGCGAAGTGGTTTAGGGTGCGATGTTCCGACTCTTCCGTGTGACTGACCTGTGTTCGAATACCGGGGAAGGAACAGCAGTCTCTGAGTCTCTTGCGTGCAATTAGTGACCTTAAATTAGAGGAAAAGTGATTCCTTCTTTCCTTGGATCAGCGTTTCTCAAACGGTGGGCCCTGGGTCTCCAGCCGATGTTTGGTGGGCCGCGAAAAGATTTGGAAATTACTTGAATATAATAGAAAAGTTTGTTCTGAAGCTCACGTATTTGGTAGACATATTTTCGAAATTGAACGAACTGAATTTGTACTTACAAGGAACAGAAGGAGCCGATAGTTTTGCGGTTCACGACAAAATTCGAAGTTTCGTCAAAAATCTTGTGTTGTGGAAGAAAAACATTGAAGACTGCAAGTATGACTATTTGGAAATCTTTATCACCGAAAATGAGGTGAGCCGGGGTGGTGCAGTGGTCTAAACGCTGGCTTATGACCATTCGTCCGCGATGGGACCGGGTTCGTATCCCGGTGAGGCATGGATGTTGTGCTTGTCTTAAGGCACTGGCTTTATCCCTTCCCTGGAACCAGTGGCCCTAAATTAAGGACGGGCGACTGCTTATAGCCCATTGAGTTGCTCACGCTGGTCGTTAAACCCCCAAATTAAAAAACAACAACAGAAAAATGAAACCAGATTATGGCATAATCTCCGTATATCTGAAAACGTGGAAAGAAAAAATTGAGTGTCACTTCCTTGAAGAGATGAAAAACTGTCAACGAAAGAAGTGGATTGCGAATCCGGTTCAGGACGACATGGCGACTGGAATATCAAAAAAGGCCAACGAAGAACTTATCGATCTGTCCAAAGACACCTCGTTAAAAATGAATTTCAACCACCAAAAAAAAAAAAACTGACGCAGTTGTTTGTAGCTGTCTGTTCAACAAACGTATCGAACTCTTTCTACCGAAGCTTTGAAGATGCTTACATCATCGTGCATCTGTGAAGTTGCGTTCTTGGCGATGATAGGAATATAAACCAAATTTTGGGACAATCTGCAACTGTTGAACTCCTTGCGCCTGAAAATGCTTCGCATCGACGTCACGTCAAAGCAGTCATCAACAGAAATCGAAAATAAACGCACCTGCTCAGTAGAGCGCCCAGAAATTTCCCGGGGTGGGGAGGGCGTGGCGCACACAATTTCCCCAAGGTTGGGTGACCCCCTAAATTAACCGAGAAAATAGTCAGGTGCCATGACAATTAAGAAAGAGGCTGACTTTTGTACATTTATTCTTAACCAGTTTAGTACAAGAAAGTTAAATGATTAGAAGCAGCAGTAAATGAAATTAATTTTCTGGTTAGATTTTTCTTATAATTATTGTATGTTATAATTAAAAAAGCATAGAAGTTTAAAACTTTGTATACGGTACATGATGAAGAAGTATATGTAGACCGCGTATCGTGATTTTTTTGTTTCAAACTTCGACGTAATAATTTTTCGCT
Organism: Macrothele yani; assembly: GCA_039090855.1. Taxonomy (NCBI): domain Eukaryota; kingdom Metazoa; phylum Arthropoda; class Arachnida; order Araneae; family Macrothelidae; genus Macrothele; species Macrothele yani. The sequence goes on from CM077012.1 coordinate 14,846,124, forward strand.
CTGTCAGCCGGGTGTGTGTGGGTGGGTGGGTGGGTGGGTGGGGTGCCCCTTCCCGTGGGTGCGCCACAGCACCTGCTTCATTACGAGAAATAGATATATTGTTTGGTAAACTTATGTTTAATAATAAGTTTAAAACACAATAGTAAAAAATAATTAAATTAAAAATACCCCAGCCTCCTTTCATGTCCATTAAAGCTAGGTGGGTGGAGAAAGTTCGTCGTTCTAAAAACTAGGCCGCGGTTCAAAAAAGTTTGGAAAGCACTGCCTCAAATACTTAGAGGCGCTATCCTCCCGCAGAAAAAAAAGAAATCTTTAGCGTCCTTTATTGAAATTGCATATTTACGAACACAATTATTAAAATAGAATATTCGAAGCAAAGATATTATAAATTCTAAATTTGCTTGTAACACTTACTACTGGTCATCCCTGTAACATTTCTCAGAAAACTTTAAAATTTCATCGCCCTGGAGCGGGAATTGAACCCGCATCTCCCGATTTCCATTCGAGTATGCTAACCGTTACACCACCTAGGACAGTGAAGCTCCAAGCAACTAAGACTAAGCAACCTTAGCTTAGGAATCTGAACGCCCTTCAGATTTGCGCTAGTCGAAGCATCATTGCTTCCCCATAGCGTTATTTCGACTCATGTCCCATCCGGAAACGGATATAGGTCTGAAATCACCTACTCGAATAAAAAAATCGGGAGATGCGGATTCGATTTACGCTCCAGGCGAAGAAATTTTGCTTTGAATATTCTGCCGATTTCTTATGAATTATGAAGAATATTTCTTCCTTCACTGATTTATCTGTGGTACTGGTGATTTCAGACCTATATCGGTTGCCGGATGGGAGATGGATTGAAATAACGCTATGAGGAAGCAATGATGCTTCGACCAGCGCAAATCTGAAGGGTGTTCAGATTCCTAAGGTTCTTTAGTCTCAATCAGAGGCGGGAAACGCGGGGTGGCTGCCCCGGGCGCAGCTCAACAGAGGGCGCAAAAACCACCGCGAACAATCTGATTATAATCGGAATTAAAACTTTTGCTTCAGTTTCTGGTATAAAATTACAGAATTTACCTATAATTCATTTCGCCAGTTGCGGTAACTTGGCTGCTTAAAATTCTCATTTCTTCCTCAAAATGTGCAGGGAACGTAAGTTGTTCACAATATGAAATAATGGCGCGGTTGTTCGTACGTAACAAGATAAGGGTGTTGTGGTTCATACTTTTGAAGATACAATTCGATCAATACTGCCGCTACTGCAAGCTGCATTCGGTCCGTTAAGTGTGGTAACCGAAAGTCGGAACTCCCAAGCAGTTGGGAATCTCACCGCTCTCTTCACTATTTGTATCTTACAGTCCTAAAGTTCAGCTTTACCACCCAGAACATCCCTGATGTAAGGGTAAGAGAAATACACGAAACCCTTCTCATAAGTAATGTCCCCCCCCCCATTTCCTAATTTTTTTTCCGCCGCAATTAAAGAGGGTAAAATGCCGTTCCTGTTTGTTGGGAGGATAAGAAATGACACCTATAGTTCTCTTAATATCTTATTTACAGTACCATAACTCCACTAAAAGTATTTAAAAATTAGATTGTGCAATTAAAATGACAGTAACTTCGCAAAAGTCTTCTATCTGGTCCGCCTAAAAACTAGCAATATCTATTGCACATCCGTTAGTGGTTATTAGTTATCAATTAACTACTAGATAATATTGTTGCTACGCCCTGGGGTGCCAGATTATCAAATAAAAATAAGCTTTAAGAATTTAGATGTCAGGCAATGGCTGACGACCCGGAGGTAGACATCAGAAATTAGAATAAATATTTGTGAGCTCTTTTATCGCCGAAATCTTATGTACTGGTGAAAAGAATTTAGCCTGCAATTTAGCCAATTAAAACCAAGAAATTCTGACACTCATTAATTATTCATGCAACTTCAGGACTGGCACGAGACAACATACATTTAATCAATTTAAAATAAAACATGAAGATAATGATTAAGGCGTTCATATACAGAGGATGGTGAAGGAGGGGCGTCAAATACACTCGCCCCTTTCGGGATAGCTCATGGGCTGAATTTATCATTAAAGTCAATGATTACTTGTTCGCATGATTTTTCACTGTCCGGCTTTAAAAACAGTTCTCAGCCGACGAAAGTCTATTGGCTGATCGGAGCCAATTATTTCACAACTGGCATGCATAGATAAATAAGTACTTACAGATATGCAGCTTCCTCGGGAATCCATATATGGTGCACTCACTAGTATTTGATGTATTTATACTGGAAGCGCACCTTTGTGACAACACGCCCATTTCAGAGCACGCACTACACTGAACAGCAATTGAATTAGATAAACCTGTCTAGTAACGTGTAGCACCACCTTTCGTCCTGATGACGGCGGCGATTCATCTCGGCATGGACTCCACAAGACACCGGAAGCGTTGGGAAGCCATGCGGATCCACGACCCCCGAACATGCTCCCACAGTTCTCGAAGATTTGATGGAGGGCGGTCAGAGCCTCAAACATCTCTCTCGATGACATCCCAGATGTGCTCGATGGGATTGAGGGCAAGGGACCTAGCTGGCCAAGGAAGCGAGGTCACGTCGGTGGAGTGTTCATCCAACCATTCGGATACAATTCGGGAGCGATGGCACGGTGCATTGTCTTGTTGCAGGATGAGGTCCCCAGTGGGATGTTGAAGACGCGCGAACGGGAGCAAATGGTCGTCCAGGATATCCCGGTAACGTTGGCCTGTGAGGGACGATGTCACACGTACCAGGGGTCCCATTTCTGTCCACGTAAACATTCCCCAGACGAGAATGCCACAAACACCAGCTTAAAGAGTACCCTGCTGGCAAGAAGGATCCATCGCTTCATGTGGTTTGCGCCGTACTCGTATCCTGCCATCTGCATGTACCAACGTGAATCTCGACTCATCAGTCCAGGCAACATTTCTCCCCATGTCTAGGGTCCAGTGGCGATGTTCCCGTGCCCATGCTAATCTTTGCACCCTGTGATGTGCGGTCAGCAGCGGTACCCTCGTGGGACGATGGCTTCTGTACCCCATAGCGAGGAAATGGTTCTGGATGGTGTGGCTGCTTACACGTTTTGGTGCACCAGCGTTAAATTGCCGAGTGATTTCTTGCACTGTGGCCCGTCTATCTGCTGTTACAATGCGAGCTAGCCAACGATGGCCCCGCTCATCAACACGCTGTTGTCCACGGCAGTTGGCCCTTGCAGGGATGGCTTTACCGGATTCGATGTACTCACGGTGCACCCGTGACACAGTGGCTCGTGAAAATCCCAGTGCCTGCACGACTTCCGAGATGGAGTGACCCATTTGTCGGGCTCCGACAATTTGCCCACGATCAAATGTGCTTAGATCCTTCGTCTTACCCATACCGCGTCCGACTCTTACTGATTCCCGTCGCATCACTCCTTATATTGTCGGATCGCTGCATACGTCATGTCGTTTCCGTTTACAGGGTCGCCCACAGCGCCATATTTGCATAACGCCAGCTGTCTCTAATTCAATTGCTCTTCAGTGTATAACCAATGGAGAATGGAGTAGAACCCCGTCTCCTACTTACTCTCGTGCACACACTTTTGTTCATTCGCCTGCATGATCAGGTACTCATCTGTGCGCACCAATGTCGAGGTGGAACGAAGCCGCTGACATGAAAGCAGGATCCTTCCATCTGTTCGTCACAGCTGATCCGTCCGTCTGTCCCAAAGGTGATTCTTCTTACCTCACCGGTCGTGCCTCTCAGCCATTCGGGGCTGCGATTCCATCACTTCGTGTGACGTCCGGGATGCTGCTGGCTTTCTCTTACGTGCAATATAGCACCAGGGAAAGAGGTATCTTCCTCCCTCGTATTTCCTCGCGGTAACATCAACCTCCCGGCTGCACTTTGTATAGCTGGCCAGCATCTTCGGACAGAAGCTTTTCTTCCTCCGTTAACTCAGAGCTGGATCAATCCCGACCTGCTCCCCGAGTCTAGTTCCATTCACGGCTCGGAACCAGACTAATCTTTTTCGCTTGTTCACATTTCGTCAACAAATCCCTTGCTCTGTCGTTAGGGGTCTGTTTTAACTCTCCTGTCAGTCTTATTGTTTCCTGAAAGCATTCGGCGCGATGAAGAGGTAAGAAATGCATGCCTCTGCATTCGGAATATGTGGTGGGTCCACTCACCGATAGTACGGAAACTCATAACTTAACTAACAGTTCTTTGTCCTGCCAAGTTTCGGATTAGCAAACGCCATAAGATTTCCGATCTGTTGACACTTCTAATGGTTTCTCCAAACATGACCGACACGCACTTTGGGGACGACGCATCGCGTTCCCCACCGTGGCTATGATTTCTCTCTTCCAAGAAAAGGGACCCTTATCTCTTCTCCTCTTTTTGCAATGCGAGAAACCACTAGCTGTTAATTTTCAACCAATAATTAACATTGTTCCTGCCTCTTGCAAAACCTACTAATCGAATTAATTACCGCACCCCAAAGTCGTAACAATATGATAAAAAAAGAAAATATATACAATTCAGTGGAAGCGAAATGTAAGAAACAACTTCCTGTGGCCAGTGATAGTTTTTTTGAAAATTGTAATTGCATATGCGTATGGGTACTAAATAATGCAAATCTGTGCGAATCAACACCCAAGACCAGTTTTACTATCCTAAAAACCCATGCAATAAGCAGGATTATAATATTACAGCAGGTAAAGCTTTTTTGGCTAAAAGACTTCTGTGGGAGGGAGTGTGTGTGTGTGAGTTTCTTTTCTTTTTTTTTTTTCTTTTCTTTTTTATTCCGAACACACCTGTATTGTAAATCACGAGGAACAAATAAGAAAGCACCAATGTGTTACATGCAGTGAGGTTAGAATACACTGAAGAGCAATTGAATTAGAAATACCTGTCTAGTAACGTGTAGCACCACCTTTCGCCTTGATGACGGCAGCGATTCTTCTCGGCATGGAGACACCGGAAGCGTTGGGAAGCCATGCGGATCCATGACCCCTGAACAAGCTTCCACAGTTCACGAAGATTTGATGGAGGAGGGGTCAGAGCCTCGAACATCTCTCTCGATGGGGTTGAGGTCAGGTGACCTAGCTGGCCAAGGAAGCGAGGTCACGTTGGTGGAGTGTTCATCCAACCATTCGGATACAATTCGGGAGCGATGGCACGGTGCATTGTCTTGTTGCAGGATGAGGTCCCCAGTGGGATGTTGAAGACGCACAAACGGGAGCAAACGGTCGTCCAGGATATCCCGGTAACGTTGACTTGTGAGGGACGATGTCACACGTACCAGTGGTCCCGTTTCAGTCCACGTAAACAGTCCCCAGACAAGAATGCTACCCCCACCAGCTTGAAGAGTACCCTGCTGGAAAGAAGGATCCATCGCAAGGATCCATCGCTTCATGTGGTTTGCGCCATACTCGTATCCTGCCATCTGCATGTACCAACGTGAATCTCGACTCATCAGTCCAGGCAACATTTTTCCACGTGTCTAGGGTTCAGTGGCGATGTTCTCGAGCACATGCTAATCTTTGCACCCTGCGAAGTGCGGTCAGCAGCGGTACCTTCGTGGGACGATGACTTCTGTACCCCATAGCGAGGAGATGGTTCTGGATGCTGTGGCTGCTTACACGTTTTTGTGTTCACCAGCGTTAAATTGCCGTGTGATTTCTTGCACTGTGGCCCGTCTATCCGCTGTTACAATGCGAGCTAGCCGACGATGACCCCGCTCATCCACACGCTGTTGTCCACGGTAGTTGGCCCTTGCAGGGATGGTTTTACCGGATTCGATGTACTCACGGTGCACCCGTGACACAGTGGCTCGTGAAAATCTCAGTGCCTGCACGACATCCGAGATGGAGTGACCCATTCGTCGGGCCCCGACAATTTGCTAACGATCAAATGCGCTGAGATGCTTCGTCTTACCCATACTGCGTCCGACTCATACTGATTCCCGTAGCATCACTTCTTATATTGTCGGATCGCTGCATACGTCATTTCGTTTCCGTTTACAGGGCCGCCCACAGTGCCATATTTGCATAACGCCAGCTGTCTGTAATTCAATTGCTCTTCAGTGTAGATGGAGTAAGCATGACGTCACAACGTGAGCGTCGTCTGCTTTTTGAGCAGACGACGCTCAGTTGATTCACGCCCAGTGTGACGTTGGCAGTGCTTTTTCACCATTTTGGTACTTGGGAGATGTTTCGTCAAAAAACTTATACTTTTTTTAAAATGGGATAGTGCTGCACATTTAGATGTGTCAACCAATCAACTGAAGAACCTGCTGGTCTAACATTTCATCGGTAATTTTACATGGAATATTAATTTTTTTATACATTTTTAAGAAAGCAATTGGAGTGTCCATTAGGAAACTGCTAGTTCTGAAATCAATTTTTTGCAAATGAGAATTTAGCATAATCTTCTCCTCGAGAAATCATCTAAAATGTTGTAATCGTTTATTAATAATCGATATACCTTACACTTTTGGGTTATTTTTATACATAATCTAACTAGTACATCAGAGTCTCCATTCTGCTTTCGGCGGCGGAGTGAATGCCAAACAGCAAAATGGTTGATTTTTCTCTGAGGGACTTGAATAAGATGAATAAATATTTTATATTAATCAGTGATCTTACCTTCATGTTAATTAGTTCATGAAAACGTTTAAACGAAATTTTCGTTGTAAAACTTACGAAACGTCAAAAATCTTAATTGACTATCGCAGTTTTCATATTAAGGGCTGCAGTTTATATGTTCTGAAGAGTTTGATTTTGCAAAGGTGCGACCCAACTGATACGCAGAAAAAAAATATTCGCAAGGTTGATGTATGTATGTCTGATGACTTGGCATCAGTTAAGCATGTCTGATGTTCAAAAACATCAATAAGCATGAGCCTTGTGAACCTTAAACGTTTATTAAAAATTATACATCATACCTAATAATGGCTATTGTGTTTTTACTGATCCGCACATTGAAAATCTATACATAGTATAAAATAAAGTCCCCGGTAGGCGTTTGTCTGTTTGTTCGGGCTAATCTCGAGAACCGCGGGACGAATTGTGATGCGGTTTTCACTATTCCATAGAGCATTTTGTCGAGGAAGGTTTAGGTGTATGAAACATTACTCTATGACAAAAGGGAGCCGAGCAGTAACAATTTAGTGACAAGTCAAAGAAAAAACCGACGTTCGCATTCTTTCGTGCTTTCCACTGCCTAAACAACGATGCGCGGCGACCGATATACGAACCTTTTTTGCTCATTGGAAAAAAAAACGCGAGGAGCATGCGCAGCGGCCGGTCTGACAGCATGTAAGGCTACAGACTAAATGCGTAGTTACATCGGACGCTGAAAGAATTGGTTAATCGGCGCTCGCACAGACTAAATGCGTAGTTGTTTTCGTCCACACGTATGTATCTCTTTGGGTGGCTCTTTAATTAAAATTTAAATTTTCAATGAACGTTATGCCGAGACGAAAATCGAATATAAGTCGTAGTACATCGGACGTTAAAAGAATTTGTTTATCCCATCATAATGAAACTTTCCAAGAAACAGAATCTCGATTGGCAAATGACAGACAAAAAATGGCTTTACAAGGAGAAAGACACTCGCCTGTTAACGTAATAAACGTTCTCTTTAGATTCGCCGTAAATTCTAAATTGCTACTGTGCGAAGCCGGGGCGGGTTGCTGGTTAAAGATAACGGGCAAAAAACTCAGTAAACGGCAACCCCATCCTTACAACTCACTGCGATGTTGTGATCTCAATCGTCTCGCTAACATTGCGGCAGAGCCTGTGACGTCATGATCATGACTTTTCGCTGGCTTCATTTCGGTTACACGACGGCATTCGGCGGATCCTTACTCCATCTATTCTACTTCTTGGTTACATGCCATTATAATAAAACATTTGATATATACCCTAAATAAAAAGCCAGCAGAAATTATTTTACATCCCATTTAAAAAAAAGAAAATTTAGCGATAAGTGGGGCTCAAAAACATATGTTTGCTGTAGTACTTCGTATCTTTGGAAGCGAAGTCAGTAATGCAATATTTGTTTTTATTTTGCTTATTTATTTGTATTCTCATTTATATGAGCACTTCTAGGTCCGTAAAGGGTTCCCCATGCGTAACTTAGGGACACTGGCTCCAGGAAGGAAAGGTAACCAGAACGAACGTTCGACCCATGAAGCAGTGGAGATGCCAGCCGCTCAGAGCTAGGTAGGTTATTAGGGGGTTAAGTATGATGGGAGAGGGAGGGGGCACACATTTTGAAATGTTTGGCAGAAATTTTGGCAAAAAATTCAATTCATGTGCATTTTACCCGACGCTGATAATGTTACCTAGCGAAAAAATAGATTTTAAGAGAATATTGTATATTGTATTTATTCAAAGTATGTAGTATGGGAACCATGGATACGAATTTCTATGGGTAACTATTGAAATAGGTCCAGGTTCGAATCCCGGTGAGGCATGGATGTTGTGTTTGTCTTTCGGCGTTGGCTCTCTCACTTCCTGGAACCAGTGGCCCTAAATTAGGAACGGGCGATTGCTTATAGCCCACTGAGTTGCTCACGGTGGACGTTAAACCCCCAATAGAAAAGAAAAGTAACTATTTCTTCGTAATTTTAGTTAACTTAAGTCGTGACTTTTGTTTTCTTTGCTTTTATAATGCTGTATATATACAAGTGATTCTTCTACGGCTTCGCGGAATTCCGCGTTTTTCGTCATCATTTGGGTCATATTCGAGATCGATGCGAAAATGAAGAGAAATTTTGGGGATATTAGTGGGGCGGGGGGTTCGTTTCCTGTCAGGAAACGATATTTCATCTTTTAAAACTTTCGAAAACGGAAGTTAAACGGAGTAAAGATTTTCCCCATTATCGTAATGCCCTTTTCTCGCAATGTTTCTTCTGCCAAGTATTGTTGTTAAACTTCATTTTATTCCATAAATATTTGTATTTCAGCTTGAAAACGAAGGAAATTTTTCCGGAAACGGAAGTTAAACGGACCGGAAATTTCCCAGTATTCTTCATGAGATTCGTTGACGGATTCGAGGTATTTCGCCTTTTCCGTCATCATTTGTGTAGTTCTTGAGATCGATACATAACTGAACAGAATTTGGGAGGAGGGATCGTTTTCCGTCGGAGGACGGAATTACGACTTCCAAAATCGGAAGGTAGACGGGGTGAAGATTCCTCCCGTAATCGTAATTTCTTTTTCTTGCAATATCCTTCCTCTCATTTTAAATATCATTTGATTGAATAGATATATGTGTTTCAGCTTGAAAATGGAGGGAAAATTTTCGGAAACGGAAGTCAGACGGTGCGAAGATATTCGTCCCATCTAAGTTTGTTTCCCCTAGTAGTAGAATCACTCTCTTAGAAATTCGTTCAAGGACTCCCTCTATTTCCCATAAGTACAAACACTAAATTTAACTGAGAATTTGTTTTATATAACAAAATTTCAGTAAATTCGCGAATTTAGCATAACTTTATCCAAGTTCCCTAGAATCTTAGATGGTTGCACCCGCCATATGTTCCAACTGCTTAAATATTTGGGGTGAGGGGGGTAAAGGGGGGCTCAGAGAAAAGTTGGTTGCGCTGGAGTGGGTAGCATCACGCCTGCCATGAAGTAAAGGACACTATTACATGGTTGTTCATGTAAAAGGGTTACCCGTCTCACATGATCCTCTGTTATCGTTTTTATACGTGCCACCTAAATGCAACTACACGTGAGTTTCACACATTGCGGCAAAAAAGAAATAAGTTAGTTGAAAGCAGGAGCAAGATCCAGTAAGCGGCATTAACTTAAACAGTACTGTGTGTAGATGTCGGAGTCATCGCTTTATGTTATGCACTCGTTGTTGCACAAAACAGAGTCTACAGTTTGGCACTCGTGCACTAACTTATATGCCTTTTTGAATGAGGAATTGTTAGTACTGGCGCTGTCTAAATGGTAGAGAAATAGACCGGGTGAATGAATTTGTATATTTAGAAAGCATGTTTGACAGAGAAAACAGATTAGATGGTAAAATTTGTAGGCAATTGAATTCCTTTTGGAAAGTCATCACTGCCTTAGAAGGACTTCACATGACTGATGGGCTCTCGAAAAAGTCCCGAATGGCTGTGTATAAAAATTGCTTAGTTACTACTTTGGTGTATGGCAGTGAAACCTGGGTACTGCAGAAGAGGCACGAGAGTTGTTTGTGGGCTAGAGAGATGCGTTACTTACGGAAGGATTGTGGCAAAACACGTTCTGATCATGTGAAAAACGAAGATACTTGTTGCAGATGTGTAATGTGAAGCAAAATGTTGTTAGTAAGGTGTAGACAAATATTCTGGGGTGGGTTGGCCTTGTTTAAAGAATGCGTGGTGAGATGCTCACTGAAAGAATTTATTCAGTCAAGTGGCAGGAAAGAAGAAGGTAGAAGAAGGTCAAGGAAATCATGGGAGGATCAGATTAAAGAATGTCTGCATGAGAAAAATATAACGAGTATGCAGTACAAAAGGTCTTGTGTGAGACATGTGATACGAAATGTCATTGATGCTCGAGTTATGTGCCTAGACAGCTGCAAATGATGACGTTTTATTGATCAACACTAAGTGTAATCTAGCACCATCAGTATTAAACTTTATAACGAAGTAAATTTCTCCATCATTTTTGGTCTACGCCGGGATTCGAACCCGAGGCCGCTTATTCCGGAACAAGTCGCTCTACCAACTGAGCTACGCAGACATTTTTTATTCTGATTCCTATCTGCCTTTATGTCGTGTGCGTCCTGCTGGCAGGTACGTCACATCTCACCCCCCCCGAAAGAGGGCCGGGGGCATGGCCCACTGGTCAGCCGTGACCATGAATCGTTGCAGGCAGCCATCCACTGTAGAACGTGCACTTGAGAACTCCCAGTCAATCTGCTGTGTGGAATGCAACATCACACATTTTATTTTTCGAAGCGCTGGAGAAAGAATTCTCTGATTTTTCCTGTCTCGCGGTGTGGAAATAACATCACACCATTGCGAGATTTTGAACGGTCGGGTCATCCGGATAGTTCGGGCGCCATTATAACGAAGTAAATTTCTCCGTCATTTTTGGTCTACGCCGGGATTCGAACCCGAGGCCGCTTATTCCGGAACAAGTCGCTCTACCAACTGAGCTACGCAGACATTTTTTATTCTGATTCCTATCTGCCTTTATGTCGTGTGCGTCCTGCTGGCAGGTACGTCACAACTTTAAGATGTCAGATCAGCTTTCATTGAGGAACTAACCGCTGAACATCAGAGAACAGCTTAGTGATATGTATGTATGTATGTATGTATGTATGTATGTATGTATGTATGTATGTACTAAATTGTTGGCAGAACTACTGCTAGTGTAATTAATACCTCATGGGAACTGTTCTGCTTATAACTACAAACTCTTTCATATTAGCAACTGGTATCTTGCAATGCATCTATAACAGACGAGCATGTTCCGCCTTCTCGAAAGGAATTGGCTATGATCATGAACGTACTAATAATATTTGAGGGAGACAAACAGTGCGCTTATGACTGAAGGAGTATCAGTTCATACTAATTGGTATGTGACATCTTTCATCTATGTAAATGCCACCTCAAAACATAATATCCTAAACAGTATTTCCACGAAAGTAATACATTAAACAACAGTTGTCGAATTGTATAATTCACCGATGAGACATTACATTATGACCACCTACCTAATAAGCTGTAGGACCTTATACCGCAAAACAGCGGCCACTCAGCGAGGCATCGATTCGGTGAGGTGGCGATAGGTATCCTGGGGTATCTGGTACCATAATTTCAACAGAAGGTCCTCCAGTTCCCGTACATTTCGGGGTGGTGGTGATTTAGCTTGAACCCGCTTTTCCAATTCGAATCACAAATGTTCGATTGGGTTCATGTCAAGTGAATTTGGAGGGCATGGCATTAAAGGAAAGTCACCAGCATGTTCCTCGAACCACCCCTTGACGATTCTGGCAGTATGGCATGGCGCATTATCCTGTTGATAATGACCATTACCAGCAAAGAACACAGTTGCCATGAATGGGTGAACTTGGTCCGCAACGATGTTCAAATACCTGACAGCTGTGAGGGATTGTGCTATTGGGATAATGGGGTCTAAGCTGTCCCAAGAAAACATCGCCCACAGTATAACACCGCCGGCATGTTTCCGCCCAGCAGCACATCCAGGTGCCATAGCCTCCTGTTGGTAACCGGCGTATAAGCGCCCGGCCGTCTACGTGATTAACCAGGAATCTTGATTCGTCAGACCATGCCACTTTCATCCAATCATCCACGGTTCAATATCGATGATCTTGGGCCCATTTCATGTGCTGTTGGCGATGACGTGCAGTGAGCATGGGGTCTTTGGCTACGCTGGCCCATGCGCAGAAGGCTACGATGAACTGTGTGCTGTGACACATTGCCCTGATCACCACTGTTGTAGCTGCTGGTGATTTGTCGCACTGTGACCCTGCGGTCGCTGTGAACAATGCGCGGCAGTCTCCGCTGCCCTCTGGCATCAATGAGCTGCGGACGGCACACGGCTGGACGACGGTTCGTCGTTTGGCCATCTGCGCACCACTTTTGATACGTACTCACTACAGCGGAACGTGAACAACCCACAAGCCGCGTCGTTTCCGAGATCGTGGTTCCGAGGCGCAGTGACACCACAGTTTGCCCATTATCGAACTCCGATAAATCGGCAGCTTTTCCCATTCTGTCACTGAATACTCTACTAACCGAAAGCTGGTCCTCGGGTTGTATATATACTGCTCTGTGAACTTCACCTACGCCACCGTTCGGTCTCCAGGTGCGCTCATTTCTCGAGGCTGGGGGTGGTCATAATGTAATGGCTTATCATGGTACATGTGCGAGAGATCCTAAAATAAGGCCATCCCTTCCCGAGTGAGTGGTCATAGATGTGGATTTCTAACTAGTCATCCAAGCTAGGTCCAAGTTAGCGCCAATGCGTGGAATGTTTGGCCTACTAAGCTTGCTCTCACTCTTCCCTGGAACCAGTGGCCCCAAATTAGGGATTGGCGATTGCTCATAGCCTTTAGGGTTGCTCACAGTGGTCATTAAAACTCTCTTCCTTCCAAAGAAACCAAAATCAAATGACTCTCTAGAGTTACTACTTGTCCCACAAATCTGATTTTAAAAGTACATCTCTATGTTATGATTATTCCTTTAAATAGATCTCTATGATATTGATTAATCCTGTAACTAGCTGGAACAAATTAAAAATTAACTCGGGGCTAGGAAAATGGGCTGAAATCAGGTCCAACAAATACACCTGCCTAAGAAAAGGGCTAAATGCAGCTGGAATGAGTGAACCTGCGAATCAGAAAGCATTGCTTTCGCCTTAGCTTTGTTATTCAAAGGGGAGATTAAGGGGAATGTTTTACATTAATCCTTTCTGGCTTATTGCTTGCTAAAAGGGCTTTAACAATGGTGGCAAATCTAAGAAAAGATGTTTGAGTCACTTGCTTCTACCCAGTGGCATTGTATCCTTCTCAGGAGGACTAGACCTTCCCCATCATGCCTTGGGTCATGGAGTAGAGTATAAGAGACTTGAAACGAGCGCTTATGACCAGCGGCAACTTTAACACATTGACTGCCACATGAGTTGTACTTAACTCAAGCTAGTTTTGCGCCCGGGGCCTCGTGAAGCATTTATAAATCACACGTCTAGGCAAGCTCTGTAACATACATGTTACGTGACTGATGGGTGACACTCTGGGCAAAACCCTGCAGTTTGTTAGTGACAATCTTACTTGTTGATGTTCTTATTGTTACAATTAAATTAGACAGGATCGCTTTGTTTTCGAAGATTTTATTCTACTTTCGTAATAAAACACGGTGGCCTCAAGGGAAAAATTTGTTTTTCTAGTGTGGCAGTCAATGTGTTAAGGTCGGTACTGGCGAAATGTGAGGGGGAAATTAATTGTTTTACCGTAGCTTTTGTGAAATCAGGTTGCTATGCAAATATTTATGCGTAGAAAAATTTAGGCACCATTTTGTCCACGTACACATCATCCGCTTAAGGGGTTAACGAACAATTAAATTAATGACTAAGTCTAAATATACTTTCTTTTCTGTTGTTCCCCTCTTCAATTATCATTTGATAAAATGATACTGTTAACCGAAATAAACAGATATCTGAGGTGGGAAAACTTTTGAGAGTGGCCTGTATTACATATTTGTAGCATCGTACTTTTGAATGCCATTTTGTTCAAACTTCTGCCACACAGGTTCTTCGCAAATGAAAACCCAGGCACTGTATGTCATGAGAAGCTTTTACGTAAATTGTTTAATGGTGTTAGTTAACAAGAAAGTTTATGATCAAGCAAAGAACACACTCTTTATAGTCTCATAGAAAGAAAGTAATAATACCTTCAGTGTAGATGGTAACCATTTCTGATGATGTTCCGAGTTTTCTGGATTCGATGTCATCCCATACAGAAACCCGCACTTGGTACGGAGTATGAGGTTTCAGTCGAGTTACGGTCATTAAAGGAATATTTACACCCTACACAAAACAAACAAATAACTACAATTTAATGAAATACAAACAGCACATGATTCATAAATGTTTCATGTCAACATAAATGAGTTTTACAAATAAAGTAGATAAATCACAGAACACTACCATTACTTCTTATGTGGCTTAGGGGATTTGGCTGTATCATTTTAATTACGTTTTACCTCTTCATTTGTCCTCAAAACTGGCAATTATTTGTGTGACAACTATTGTTCTACCCACAATCTTAGCAACTGGCTTTCTTGTTCTTCATGATCGACTTAAACAACCATCTTCAATTTTCATACAGTGAACTTAGAAGTTGACTGACTACTCTTCTGGTGATCTTGCACAGGAACAGATTGTGACAACAGGACATTTTCCGGTAGACACTCAAGAAATGGCCCATTTTCTCGTATTCTTTTTCTCTGGATTTTTTGCAACGAACAAATAATTATTTTAGTACTTGTGACGTACCTGCCAGCAGGACGCACACGACATAAAGGCAGATAGTAGTCAGAACAAACGTCCGCGTAGCTCAATTGGTAGAGTGACTTATTCCTGAATGAGGGGATCCGGGTTAGAATCCTGGCGTGGACAGAAATGACGGAGAAATTTACTTCGTCATAATGGCGTCCGGATGACCCGACCGTTCAAAATCTCGCATTGGTATGATGTTCTTTCCACACCGCGAGATAGGAAAAATCAGAGAATCCCTTCTCCAGCGCTTCGAAAAATAAAAATGTGTGATGTTGCATTCCACACACCAGATTGACAGGGAGTTCTCAAGTGCACGTTCTACAGTGGATGGCTGCCTGCAACGATTCATGGCCACGACTGACCCGTGGGCCATGCCCCCGGCCCTCTTTCGGGGGGGAGAGATGTGACGTACCTGCCAGCAGGACGCACACGACATAAAGGCAGATAGTAGTCAGAACAAACGTCCGCGTAGCTCAATTGGTAAAGTGACTTATTCCGGAATGAGGGGATCCGGGTTCGAATCCTGGCGTGGACAGAAATGACGGAGAAATTTACTTCGTTATATACTCATGAATGATAACCGCTAATCTCATTTGAGTTTTATTTCTGTCTGAGAAGTGTGAAAACGCAAGTTTGTCCGCGACGGTCATCGATTCCTTGTCCCCTCACTCCGGAGTAAGTCGCTCTCCCAACTGAGCTACGCGAAAAGAATGTCGCGCTGAACATTTGACGTCTCGACACATGTTCTCACCTCTGTAGTACGTCACAGAAGATAGTTCCTCAAATTTTCCCTCCTATTTATTTTAAGTTTTGACTTCGAAATGAAATAGCAAAATTCTCTGAACTTATGTGCGTAAAGTACCACCGGACTGAGAACGCAGTTATACATTACCCAGGGTCATTGGTATGCCATACTCTTCTTTTGCAATCCAGTATGTGACACTAGTATCCACTGTGATGTCCCATCATTCCCATCCACAGACTGGCACAGGGCAAAAAGCGATTCTTCTGTACAGATATTCAGAAATCCGTGCCAGATTACATTTATGTTAAAAGAAACAATGCTTTGCCAGCATTGGTTCATGGGTCAAAATAATGGGTATACTTTAAAAAGGAATCTACTCAAGGCGAAGATACAAATACCATTGAGCAGTAGAACGATCAGTGACCAAATAAATATAAAAATTAATTTCGTAGGAAAACTGCCATGTAGCATGCAGAGATGGAAACGGGTTCCTGACCTGATTTTGACACGGTTTTATATCCGTTTTAGTTTTGAAAAGCAAAAAAAAAAAAAAAAAAAAAAAAATTTTTTTTCTCAGAGAAAAATGCGGCACTGTGGAATTTTGTGTTCTCTACTGGTTTGTCATTCAATATGAAGGAAGGATGTCCTCAGAAGGAAAAGTGTCCCTTCCTTCTGAGGGGTAATGACGAAAACAACATCCACATTTTGGGAACTTTCTACTCATCATAAACTTGTGAAAATTGGTGGTGTTGTGAAACATATTGTGAAGCTTTATATGTTATCAAGAAAACGCCAAAAACTGAAATTAAACATACAACAAGTTGCTTAATTCAAAATTTTTGTCTGTAGCGCCATCAGAATTAGGTGGAACAGCCTTAGCATTACTGCGGAGAGACTTTTTGACTCTCGCAGATGTGTTTGAAAACATGTGTAGAACAGGTAGGTTATTTCTTGCAAATGAACGACGACAGTTTCAATACTTCCTGTAATTTTTTTTTTTTTTTTTTTTTTTTTTTTGATTGGAGGTTTAACGACCACCGTGAGCAACTCAATGGGCTATAAGCAGTCGCCCGTCCCTAATTTAGGGTCACTGGTTCCAGGGAAGGGAAAAAGCCAGTGCCGTAAGACAAACACAACATCCATGCCTGACCGGGATTCGAACCCGGACCCCTTACGGACGAATGATCAGAGGCCAACGCCTTAAACCACTGCGCCACCGGGGCGGCCTTCCTGTAAATAACTGAGTGAGTAAATTATGCGTTCCTATAATACATTTGCTTGATTTCCATATAACCTAAGATACCCACTGCGCCGACATTTTTTGAACGTTCTGTATATACACTGAAATGCCAAACGTCATGGGATACGTACCTAGTATCATGTAGGACCTCCTCTAGCCCTTGCGAAATGCAGCAACTCGACGTGGCATCAATTTCACAAGTGGCCCGAAGACTTCTGCGGAGATGTTGAGCGCTGCCGTCTGAATAAGCCGCCCACAGTTCCCAGGTATTTGTGGGTGCAGGATCTTGGATGCGAATGGACCTTTGAACCACGTCCCATAAGTGCTTCATTGGGTTCATGCCTGGCGAACATGGTGGCCACACCATCCGTCGGAAATGTCCAGAATGTTCCCTGGACCAATTTTGGACAACTTGGGCCTGATGACATGGTTCATTGTCCGCCTAGAAAAGACTATCGTTGTTGAGGTACATGAAGTCCATGAAGGGCTGCAAATTGTCACCCAGCAGAGCAACAAAGTGATTACCGGTTAATGACGTGTTTACGAGGACCAGAGTATCCAAACCGTGCCACGCAAAGACACGACACACATGTATGGAACCACCACCAGCTTGCTCAGTGCCTTACTGACAGCTTGGGTCCATGGCCTCATGGGGTCTGGGCCACACCCGAACCCTACCATCAGCTCGTAGCAACTTGGAGCGTGACTCGTCGGACCACGCCACATGTTGCCAGTCTTCCAGTGTCCAATTACCGTGTTTACGAGCCCAGGTGAGGCGCTGTGTCCGATGTCGTGGTGTCAACAAAGGCACTCTGGTGGGTCTTCTGCTCCCATACCCCATGGACGCTAAATTACGCTGCATTGACCTGATGGATATGTCTCTGGTACCCCCTGCATTGAATGTGGATGTTATTTGAGTCAGTGTGGCTTGTCTCTTAGCATGGAAAATCCTGGTCAGACGCCGTTGGTCTAGGTCATTCAGCACCAGTGGTCGGCTACTGCGCTGTCCACGGTGGGTGGTAATGCATTCCATGAGGAATTCTCGGTACACGCGTGACACTATGGATCGAGGAATGTTGAATGCTCGCACAACTTCGGAAATTGAATGCTCCATCCCTCTGGCTCCCAATACCATCCCTCGTTCAAACTCCGATAATTCACGTCGGCTTTCCATAATTCTACGAGCGGTTGTTTAACTTGACTCACCAGATTACACCTCGCAACTGATAAAAATCGTGGCGTGCGTCGAAGCCTTTAAATAACGGCACCGACAGTTAAAAGTTTGCGTAGTGCTGTCTTCTGACTTTTGGCACTTCAGTGTATAAGTTCAACAAAGATTTATCCGGATCGGGTCCTGGTCAGTTGCAGATCTGGGTCGGGTCTCATTATGTGACGTCTGGGTCCAAAATGTTTGACCCGTTTCCAACTCTGGTAGCATGTGCACGCATGTCAACTTTCGGAATGATCTTCATGGTGGTTTAAGCCGCCCCGGTGGCGCAGTGGTCTAAGCGATGGCTTCTGATCACCCAGCCGAGATGGGTCTGGGTCCGATTCTCGGTGAGACATGAATGTTGTGTTTTTCTTACCTCGCCCGTCCCTAATTTAGGGCCACTGGTAACCAGTGGCGACTGCTTATAGCTTAGTTGCTCACAGTGGTCGTTAAACACCCAACCAACAGAAACAAAAAAATGGGGATTTAATTAGAAATGGGGTCTTCAAGAGACAGGTTTTTTTCGTCAAAACTAAAATTTTCAAAGAAAAATAATTATCTGGTAAAATACCTTTTGAGCGTGGTCAAATGCTACTACATTCGGTCATGAGCGGATTTCTAAACTTCTTTCGCTGTTGAATTGTCGTTAAAATTTGGTCACGACTGAATTTGTCTTGTAATGCATATTTCGAAAGTTCTTTCTCTTTCACCCAGGATCTAAGAGGTTTTCTTCGTGAGGGAATTTATGAGGTATGACCCTGTGAATACGTTTGTTTTTAAGACTAAAATTCCCAGCCGGGGTTGGTCTTCCCCAATCCGCCCTTGTAAAGGATGAAACGAAAGAGTTCCCGAGGAAATTTTTCTAAACATATTTCCTGTTTGCTACTAGTCTAATTTTTGTGGAAAAAAGTCATGTGGTCTGACGAGTTTTAACCACATAAAATAAAAATTGAAAAAGGAGTAAGAGAAAGTGACGCCATATCCCCCAAGCTCTTCAATGCTACATTGCAAATTGTTTTTCGAGAATTGAACTGAGAAAATAAGGTTATAACGATTACTGAAGATACTTTACCCATCTTCGCTTTGCTGACGATACAGTCATTTTTGCAAAACCCCTTTAAAACTGCAGTGTATAATCCAAGAACCTGCCGCCAAGAGCATAGAAATGGGATTAAAAATGATCTTATAGAAAACAACATTAATGTACACTAAAGAGCAATTGAATTAGAGACAGCTGGCGTTATGCAAATGTGGCGCTGTGGGCGGCCCTGTAAACGGAAACGACATGACGTATGCCGCGATCCGACAATATAAGGAGTGATGCGACGGGAATCAGTAAGAGTCGGACGCAGTATGGGTAAGACGAAGGATCTAAGCGCATTTAATCGTGGGCAAATTGTCGGGGCCCGACGAATGGGCCACTCCATCTCGGAAGTCGTGCAGGCAAAGGGATTTTAACGAGCCACTGTGTCACAGGTGCACCGCGAGTACATCGAATCCGGTAAAACAAACCATCCCTGCAAGGGCCAACTGCCGTGGACAGCAGCGTGTGGATGAGTGGGGTCATCGTCGGCTAGCTCGCATTGTAACAGCGGATAGACGGGCCACAGTGCAAGAAATCACTCGGCAATTTAACGCTGGTGCACAAAAACGTGTAAGCAGCGACACCATCCAGAACCATCTCCTCCCTATGGGGTACAGAAGCCATCGTCCCACGAGGGTACCGCTGCTGACCGCACATCACAGGGTGCAAAGATTAGCATCGGCGCGGGAACATCGCCACTGGACCCTAGACATGTGGGAAAATGTTGCCTGGACTGATGAGTCGAGATTCACGTTGGTACATGCGGATGGCAGGATACGAGTACGGCGCAAACCACATGAAGCGATGGATCCTTAAGATGGATCCTTCTTTCCAGCAGGGTACTCTTCAAGCTGGTGGGGGTAGCATTCTCGTCTGGGGACTGTTTAGGTGGACTGAAATGGGACCACTGGTACGTGTGACATCGTTCCTCACAAGTCAACGTTACCGGGATATCCTGGACGACCGTTTGCTCCCGTTTGTGCGTCTTCAACATCCCACTGGGGACCTCATCCTGCAGCAAGACAATGCACCGTGCCATCGCTTCCGAACTGTATCCGAAATGTTGGATGAACACTCCACCGACGTGACCTCGCTTCCTTGGCCAGCTGGATCACCTGACCTCAATCCCATCGAGCACATCTGGGATGCCATCGAGAGAGATGACCTCCCTCCATCAAATCTTCGTGAACTGTGGGAGCTTGTTCAGGGGTTGTGGCTTCCCAACGCTTCCGGTGTCTTGTCGAGTCCATGCCGAGACGAATCGCCGCCGTCATCAGGACGAAAGGTGGTGCTACACGTTATTAGACAGGTATCTCTAATTCAATTGCTCTTCAGTGTACATTACAATGGTTTTACAAGATCTTAAAATACGATAGTTGATGTGGAAAATCTAGAAGTAACCGATGCCTGCATTTACTTTGGACAACAGGTATCAAACGAGGAACACGTTAAAGAAGAAATAAATAGGTGAATGAAAACGGTTGATAATGATAACTCAGTAACAGTATTAGGTTGAAAACAAAGTAATGTTCACAAATTCAAGGCAACAGAAAAATGCTAATTATCGTATATACAAGTACAAATCAGTACAAAGTGTAGTCGCCATCGTTTGCCACGACCTGCTTCCATCGTCTGGGCACCTGTTGGATACCGTCCCTGTAGAATTGTAGCAGCTTGGACGCAAGTAAGTGCGTGCGCGTTCAACTTCGTCCGGATTGGTGAGCCGCAGTTCGTTCAGGAAATGCTTCAACGACCGGAAAAGGTGGTAGTCGCTACGGGCAATGTCCGGGGAATAGGCTGGGTGCGGCAGCAGCAGCTCCCAGCCCAACTCCCTGATCTTGTGACAGGTCACCCGTGCTGTGTGAGGTCTCGCTCCATCCTGGTGCGGTTCAGAACTGCTGAAACGACATGAGCGATGCGTGCAGACCGTCGAGCTGACGGCAGTACACATCGGTGGTGATAGCGGTGTTGTTCAGCAACAGCTCAAAAAACACGACACTCCGCATATCCGGCCAAACAGACAGCAGGATCTTATGTGAGTGTAAAGCGGCTTTGGGTTTCGGCATGGGCTTCTGTTTTGGGTACAACCACTGTTTTCGGGCTCTGACATTGTCATACAGGACCCACTTCTCGTCACCTGTCCCAATGCAGTCCAAGAATGGTTCAATTTGGTCAAATGCAAGCAGGGAAACGCATGCACTCATAACAATTTGCTTTCTGTTCAACTGTGAGTTGATGGAATACCAAAACTCCCCACTTGTGCACCTTCCCAAGTTAACGAAAGTGCGCGATAATGCTCGTGTGTGTAGTCCCCAGCTGTTCGGCCAACTCCCGCGAGGTCACACGTGGGTCGGTCTCCACTAACGTCTTCAAGCATGTCCATATCCACTGTTGAGGGTCTTCCGGCTTTTGGATTGTCTAACAGGTAAAAAATTTCCCTCTGGAAACCGTTCGAACCAAAGGCAGCACTGACGATGTGATATGACATTGGAGTACACACTTGTAATGTTGCTTACAGCTCTTGAGGGGGTGCTACTGCGACGAACTCATACAGCATGCAAAGGCCGATGTGTTTCTTGTCCACTTCAATGTTGGCTGGTACTAACAGTCTTCGCCTTCTTACGGCCAACTGCCACCAATTTACGCCCCTTACCTGCTGATGTCATGCCGGAGTGCTGCGCAATCTAAGTGGCCAATATGCACCGTGACCGGGGCTTCGACTTCGGGTACCTCGCCATCGGAAATTATTTTCTTTCCAATCCAATACTATTCTGATTTGAAAAATTCTTTTCGCAGTGGAAACGTGAACTTTGAGCTGAACAATCCATAAGTTCTGATCTTTTTCTGATCATAACCTTGCAGCTACGGGGCGTAATGCAAATGCTATTAAATTCAAAATATATTTTACTCTATACAATTGCTTCAAAAAACATATTCAAACAATTGTTTATACTTTCTGATACCTTTCACTACGAAGGCCATTTTGTATTTGAAATATTGTATAGTGTTACTGTAATAGTGGTAAATGTAAATAACCTTTAATAATAGCGTAATTGAACGGGAATGTTTATTTTATGAAATGTAATGTAATGTAAATATCTTTTAATTGTTGACTTTTAATGAATATGTAAATAATTAAGAATCCTTTCAGTTTTAGAATGTTTGAAAAGTAATCGTTGGAAACTTCTTAAGAATATATTTTTTGAGTTCGATTTGGTAGAGCCAGTAAGTCACCGGACACGATTACTTTATCGGCGGACTTCCTGGAGATGGACAACACACAGGATTTCGTGTATAGATAGCTACAATAGAAGACGGCTTTTTTTAGAGTTTTAAAGCGACTCATTAGGAAGGACTTCCGTTCCCGAGTAAGGGGTTTCCTTCGGGGTGGATCAGGCAGCGGACATTAAGACGCACGGAGAAGAGTGTTTTTCGGACGCGTTTCTTGAAGTAGTTACGGAGACAACAGGAGAACGAGATTTCTGAAGATAGGATGATGACGTGTTTTTGGGGAGAATGCGACTGACGGTTGTAGAGAGACGTTGGGGGGTTTTTGGAGGAAGGACTAGAATTTGAGAAGGGGTGCGTGGTCTCCCCACCCGACCGGTAAGCATGAATGTGGCGAGGGGTTAGGACGTGGATTGCAGGTATTCGCACGATGACCCGGAGTAATCATAATTTACGCAAAATCACGAAAATAAAGGATTTTATCAAACGTCAAATTGCTTCTGTTGAATGATATACTACTACTCTATTGATGTTTACAGTGCTCAAGGAACCTTGCAGTCTTCTGATTATAACATATTTCGGTAATTAGGGAAAGAGTTAAAACAGCACTGTGACATATTTGGCGTCCCCGACATTACCGCTAAAGGACGTAACTGTATTTTGGATTTTTCTCGAAACCTCCGCTTCTAGAAATCAGACAAAATATTCATCGTTGTATGGAGGTTACAACGATGAATATTTTGTCTGCACTGCGATAAAACGCGTTGCTACTACGGGACGTAAGTGCATATTTTGGTTTTTAACAAGTTTGCAATCATATCTTCATTTCTTTTTTTTTTTTTTTTTTTATTGAAGGTTTAACGACCACCGTGAGCAATTCAATGGGCTACAAGCAGTCGCCCGTCCCTAATTTAGGGTCACTGGTTCCAGGGAAGGGAGAGAGCCAGTGCCGTAAGACAAACACAACATCCATGCCTCACCGGGATTCGAACCCGGACCACTTTCGGACGAATGATCAGAGGCCATCGCTTAGACCACTGCGCCACCCGGCTATCTTCATTTCTGAAGATATAACTGAAAAAATTCCTTTTCGGGCAGACGCCACTCACGGCGAAAGTATTTATGTGTACCTTTTTTCTCAAGATAATTTTCAGTTTTCCTAATAGGGTGCATTGAAGTAAACCTCTGTAACGACATCACCGCTTCTAAAAGTCCAATTAAAAATCCTTTTTGTTACTGATAGCGTTTGTGGCGAGTAATAGCCTATTTTACATATATTTTCCAATATTTGATTCCACATAGTTTTGCCACCAGGCGATGTACACCGATGAGCCATTACATTTTGATCACCCCCAGCCTAGAGAAATGAGCGCGCCTGGAGACCGAACGTGGCACAGGTGAAGTTCACAGAGCAGTATATACAGTAAACAACCCGAGGAGCGGCTTTCAGTTAGTAGAATGTTCGGAGTCAGAATGGGAGAAGCTGCCGATTTATCGGAGTTTGATAAAAGACAAATTGTGATGGCAGGGCGCGGCTTGTGGGTTGTTCACGTGCCGCCTTAGTCAGTACGTATCAAAAGTGGTGCGCAGATGACCAAAGGATAAACCGTCGTCCAGCCGTGCGCCGTTCGCAGCTCATTGATGCCAGAGGAGAGCGGACACTGTCTCGCATTGTTCACAGCGACCGCAGAGCCACTGTGCGGCAAATCACCAGCAGCTACAACAGTGGTGATCAAGGCAATGTGTCATAACGCAGTTTCCTGCGTAGCCAAAGACCCAGCCGGGTCCTCATGCTCACTGCACGTCATCGCCAACAACACATGAAATGGGCCCAAGATCATTGAGATTGGACCGTGGATGATTGGAAGAAAGTGACCTGGTCTGACGAATCAAGATTCCTGGTGCATCACGTAGACGGCCAAGCGCAGATACTCCGATTACCAACGAAGGCCATGGCACCTGGATGCACTGTTGGGTGGAAACAGGCCGGCGGTGTGGTGCAGTGGGCGATGTTTTCTTGGGACACTTTAGGCCCCATTATCCCAGTAGCACAATTCCTGACAGCTGGCAGGTATCTGAACATCGTTGCAGACCAAGTTCACCCATTCATGGCAACTGTGTTCCCTGCTGGTGATGGCCACTACCAACAGGATAATGTGCCATGCCACACTGCTAGAATCGCCTAGGAGTGGTTCGAGCAACATGCTGGTGATTTTCTGTTAATGTTTTGGCCTCCAAATTCACCTGACATGAACCCAATCGAACATTTGTGGTTCGACTCGGAAAAGCGGGTTCGCGCTAAATCACCCTTCCCCCCCCCCCGAAATGTACAGGAACTGGAGGACCTGCTGTTGACATTATGGTACCAGATAACCTAGGATACCTATCGTCACCTCATCGAATTGATGCTTCGCTGAGTGGCCGCTGTTTTGCGAACTAAATGAGGTCCTACAGCTTATTAGGTAAGTGGTCATAATGTAATGGTTCATCGGTGTAAGTGTTTATTATTTATACCATACTTGAAATCATATCTTTGTTACGAAAAACTCGATTTGAAAAATCTCTTTTGCCTTGTATATCTTCCGTTATGAGAAATGCTTTGCGCACGGTTTGTGATTTTTTCAAAGCGCACATTTCAGCCGCTAGTGGCCCAAAGTAGCTATTTCAATTTGTGGATATTTTACCGATGGAGTTGAAATCTGGTTGATATTGTTTTTAACCAGTTCAATACGCTATGAAGAACACTGCTTACACTGCCATTTTAATTTACGCGCAGGTGTTCTCTAGAAGTCTTAAATGCATTCTCTTTTTCGCTGAAGTTGTTCTTCTAAAACTCTGCTCGGAAAGGATCCAAAGTCGTGCTCATTACACTTGAGAATTGGGTGTAATCTTTCTTGCTGTTTAGGTTACCGTCAAACGCTTTCTGATTAGATGTGAACTCTTTGATTTGTTTGCTCCTCTTCGGGGCTTCATTATATCTCCCGAGCCTCGATCCTTTGGCTCTAAGGATTTGTTTTAACACATCCAAACATACTTGCAGTTTACTTTCGCATCCTTCATCGCAGTTTTTCATACTGATTTTTTCAACATTTTTCTCGTACACCTAATGAGTTTTGGATTGCCTCCATTTCTTAGTTGCTAAGTTATCTTCCCAATCTTTGCGCCAAGATTTTTAATTGTTCTGTTTAAACAAAACTTCCATTTTGGTTCTTTTTTCCACCCGCATAGGGTTACGCTTAATTGAGTAAAATCGGTATAGAGTTTGCTCATTATGCCGGGCTACATTAGCTGCTGCTCTGTCAGCTGCCGAATAAATATGCTCAACGTCGTTTATTCGAAATTTAATCATTGTATCAATAACTAAGGTTGTCTTTTTATTTCATTTTAGTTTGGCAATTTTTAATCTCCTGATTGTGTCAGTATTTTCAAAAAGTAACTGATATTCTTCAGCTTTGTTAGGTAGAATTTTTGACTAATAATTCTGACGACAGCTATGTTCAATTTGCTGGTGATATTTCATTTTCTGATGGGGGCGAAATTGTAATTAATTCATACACTCGACGTGGATCAGGAACACCAAACAGAAGTCATCACTCTTTCCACCTTAATAAGTGAGTCACGGAAAAATTATCATTGGCCGCCACCGGGACTTGGAAGACTCTGGGTTCGATTCCCGGTAGCGGCCGATGGGAATTTTTCCGTGACTCACTTATTAAGGTGGAAAGAGCGATGACTTCTGTTTGGTGTTCCTGATCCACGTCGAGTGTATGAATTAATTACTTATTCGCCTCCAAGTTATTTGTTTAGTTGCTGCTTTCCATCTTTGGTTAATCCCCATCATTGTGTGGGGCTCCATGAAGCAAACTGCCATGTGGTTTGGCAGTTAATCACATGTGAGTCTGGAGAATTAAAAGCCGCTGTGGTGCAGTGGTAGCATGTCCGGAGCGTAACTGGAAGAACCTGGGTTCGATTAACGGTGGCGGCCAATGAGGATGTTTCCGTGACTCACTTATTAACCTGGAAAGAGCGATGAATACTGTTTGGTGTTCTGATAGGGATTCTACAGTACTTTTTATTGTCTGCCGCTGATAACTCCTTCTGTTGAACTGCACATACAGGCCTCTGGGTTAGAAACTTTTTTTCAATACAGAGTTGAACCTCCTTTAGCTCGAAGCACAGCATGTATGCGGGTTGGTATAGACTCCACAAGGTGTTGGAGTATATCTACGTCTACAGCATAAAGGTGGTTCACCAGTCATTCCTTTAACTGACTCAGATTTGAAGGAAGAGGACTTTGTGCTCGGATCTGTTTTCCTAACATGTTCCATACATTCTCAATGGGGATCAGATCCGAGCATTGTGGTCCACTCCTGAACATACCTTGCGCGATGGACAGTAGCATTGTCGTCCATGAAACCGCCATCACCTGCTGGATAAGAAGTGAACATTACAGGATGGACTTGATCGTCACCAATGTTCAGATAATCCCTGGAGGGTACCTGACCTTCCACCAGCAATATCAGGGACTCGTTCCGTACCAACAGAACGTGCCCCACACCAGAGTTGAAAACGGGTCAAAAAGTTCGGATCCGGATCCCACGTAATTTGACCCGACCCGAACATAATCCGGAAAAATCTTATTGTCACCACTGACGGCCTCCCGGCCGTGCTGACGACCACGTTTCTGAAGAAAATGCACGTTTCCCTGCAGCGCTCTCGCAGGAAGTCACTTCGGCAGCTGTCTCAAGAGTTAGGGTCATTGTATTCAGCCTTCCAGAGGGCTACTAAACGTCTAAAGTTACGGCCGTACAGATTTCGAGTAGTGCAAGAGCTACGTCCTTTGGACTCAGAAAAGCGCATTGCCTACTGCCAATGGTTTAAGATTTTCACGCGCAACAATGTGGCTAACCAGCTTAACAAAACTTTTTAAGTGACAAGGCATGGTTTCATTTGAATGGATATGTCAATAGCCAAAACACTCGCATATGGGCTGCGGAGAATCCACACGCATTGCATGAGGTTGGACTTCACTGTCAGAAAGTTGGAGTGTGGTGCGCCATGTCTTGACGGCGAATTGTAGGGCCATTTTTTTCAACACAACTGTAAATTGCTCTGTGTATGCAGACATCATCCATCAATTTTTAGCGATGCTGGAAGAACACGAACGTTACTGTTAGTTTCAACAAGATGGAGCAACGTGCCACACATCAAACGACACAGTGGAGATGCTCTGCGAGTTCTTCCATGATCGATTAATTTCGAAAAAACTTTGCTGCCTCACTCACCAGTCTTTTATTTGTGGGGCTATCTGAAAGACACAGTTTGCCACAACAACCCTGAGACAGTACAGGACCTGAGGAACAACATCATTACAATCGTGAGGGACATACCAGCCAACACACTGAAAAGAGTGTCCGCCAACATGTGTCATCGGGTGAATTTGTGTTTTCAACAGAATAGTGGACAATTCCAGCATCTATTGTGAAAAGGTTTTCATTACCTGTAAGTATGAGTGTCAATATAACAGTATGTAAAAATAGTTATACATCACTATATTCGTGGTAGAAATATTTGAATTCAGAGTTCGGGGACTTTTGAATAACCGGGTACAAATTCGAAATTCAATATACACTCATCGCCAAAAAAAATAGTTGCAGCCAGAAGGAAGTAACCGACAGGAATGAAGCTTGGGGAGTAGGTTTGACATGGTGAGACATGCAAATGATTCGAGTATCACGCTCGGCCGCGCATGTTACGCAAGCAAGGAGAAGTCGTAGTGCTGTGCCTGACCGGCTATATAAGGTCGTCCTATTGCGCGTGCATGCCATTCTGACTCGTGTTGTTTTGTTGGTTGCATCCTTTGCAAGAGAAGTATGCCTCGGAGAAAAGTTCAGAAGCAATTCGAGCAGTTGGATGAGTTTGAAAGGGGCCGCATCGTCGGGCTCCGGGAAGCGGGATGATCTTACCGCCGTATTGCGCGCCATACCGGTTGTGCGGATATCACCATAGCACGCTGTTGGTGGCAGTGGATAGAACAAGGCACGCAGCAGCAACAGGAAGGGTCTGGGAGACCTAGAAGAATACCACGGAGAGAGAGGACAAACGGGTTGTCCGACATGCGCGGAGTGACCCAACAGCCACGATTGCGGATATTCAGCTAGAAGTGGTGCCCTCTATGCATCGTCCGATTAGTACCAGCACCATTGGCAGACGGCTGCACGACGTAGGACTACACGCACGCAAACCGTTACGACGACTGCCCTTAACACCAGTGCATCGTCGCCAAAGATTGCAATGGTGTCGTGCCAGACTGTCATGGAGCCACGCAGAATGGCAGCGGATGAACTTCAGTGACGAGTTCCACTTTTGTATTGGCGAAAACGACCACCGAATCCGTGTGTGGAGGCATCGTTGTCACCGCCAAGATGAACGGTTTGTTGCCGAGCGTCATATGTACAGAAGGCCTGGTGTCATGGTGTAGGGTGCAATTGCCTACGATGCCAGATCACCTTTGGTGTTCACTACAGGCACTTCGACAGCCCAACTTTATGTTAATGAGGTCCTGCAACCAGTGGCGCTACCTTTCCTGAACGCCCACTCCGGTGCGATTTTCCAACAGGACAACGCTCGTCCGCATACTGCTGTTGTATTGAGAGCTTGCCTTCAAGGCATTGACACTCTGCCATGGCCAGCTGCATCGCCAGGCCTGTCGCTGATTGAAAATCTGTGGGATGCTATTGGATCCTCTATCCACACTCCACCCCTACCGCACAATCTGCAGGAACTGCATGAGAAGATTCAAGCTGCAAGGGATGGCTTATCGCAGGACACCATTAGAAACCTGTACAACTCCATGCCGAGACGTCTGGCACGCTGTGTGAGCAAACATGGTGGTCCGACGCCATACTGAGAGACACTACTTATTGGCGTGTAGCTCAATTATATATTGCTCATATCAGTCTCAATGTTTAATCATTTATTGTTCCTGGTAACCTTTACCTTCCTCCCGAATAGCATTGCAATCCGACATGTCCTTGTGGGTGCAACTATTTTTTTGTGACGATGATTGTATACACACACACACACAGGGCGTTGAAAAAGTCTCTCCGCAGTGGGTATCGTATGTTATATAGAAATCATACACATGTATCACGGGAACGTATAATTTATTCACTTACAGAAACTGTTAAAACTGTCGTCTTTAACATAACCTAACTGTTTTGCACATGTTTTCGAACACATCTGCGAGATTCAGAAAGTCCCTCTGCAATAATGTTAAGGCTATTTCACTAAACTTTGGTGGTGGTAGAGTCAAAATTTTGAATTAAGTAACTTGTTCTATGTTTAATTTCAGTTTTTGCTGTCTTCTTGATAATATATCAAGCTTCAGAATATGTTTCACAGCAACACCAATTTTCACCAGCTTCTGATGACTTGAGCGTTTCCAAAATGTCTATGTTGATTTCATCATCGCCCCTCAGAAGGAAGGAACATTCCTGAAATCAACATTTACATTTTCGAAACTTTCAACTCATCAGAAGCTTGTGAAAATTGGTGTTGCTGTGAAATATATTCTGGTTTCTTAATGAGACAAAACAACTTCCAGCATTCACTCTTCCCCTTTTTATTTTCAACAAGCACGCATTTGTTGGCATCGACGCTTTTCTCAATTTCCTTAATATTAGATTCATTCATATTAACAAATAAGGCATTAATTCAATTCAATTCAATTCAATTCATTTATTTTGCTGAGCCAAAAAAAAAACCAAAAAAAAAAAAAAAACCCAGTGTTACAGAAATATCAGTTGAAACAATGCACAGCAAGGAAGCAGAGGAAAAAGACCAGCCAGGCCCGACAGGGTCCCATGCTCCCTAGGCTAGTTTTATACTGAGGTCAGTACGTGTAATTACGAACAAGAGTATCATAGTAACAAAACAAAAAAAGGTAATGATATATGAGCAGATAATAAACATTACAGATAATACCATTGAAAAAGCAATTTACATCACGATATACAATTCGTAATATTAGTCATAGTTCCCATCCACTGTAATATTTAATTTGAGGAGCAGCAATTCATTAATAAAGTTTTTTAGTTGTTTTTTTTTAAAGGTTAAAATTATTTAGAGAAGTTAGTTCCGTAGGCAATGAGTTCCAGTAGTGTGGGCCAATGTAATTTAAACTTTGCTTCATGGTCTCCGTTTTCGGATGAATAGGCCGATTATCTGATTTAGTACGTGTGTCATGTGTGCGTATCGGGGGTACAATTTGTATGATGTCGGCGTGTAAATTATTCTTAATGCGTTTGAACATAATTTTCCCATTATTAAAGTAATATAATTGGTTAATCGTAAAAATGTTATATTTGTTTGGGAAAATTCTTGTGGTATTATATAGTGTTAGTTGTGTATTTCTATCAAATTTTAGGTCAATTAATCTTATATATTTGTTTTGAAGAATTTGAAGTTTTTTAAAATTATATTTAGTTGTCTGTCCCCACGATAAGATAGCATAATTAATATGAGTCTGAAATATGTCATGATATAAATGAATTAGTGTTTGATAGGTAAGTTTTGTAAATACCAAGCTGATAACTCCAATGTTTTTCGACAGTTTGAGAAGAAGAGTCCACATGTTGGTTCCATCTAAGGTCAGTATATAAGGTAATCCCCAAATAAAGTAAGGAGTTAACCTCTTCTATATTTGTACCATTAATAGATAATGTGATGGAAGGAGGTTGTGAAATATTTTGTTTTGAGAAAGTTAAAGATTTTGTTTTGGCAGTATTTTATTATTAATTCATTGGAATTTAGCCAATCTGAGATGCTATTAAGTTGAGTATTAACATTCATAGTAGTGTCAGTCGTTAAATTAAATGAGGTGAGGATGGTTATGTCGTCTGCATAGAGGAGTAGGTCTATATCACTTACTGAAATAAAGATATCGTTAATGTATATACTGAAAAGTACAGGTCCCAAAATTTAACCCCGTGGAACACCAGTTGGTATGAGTTGAAGAGTGGATTGATGTTTTGAGTTGAAGAGTGGATTGATGTTATGAGTTGAAGAGTGGATTGATGACTACACTACATGCAATGGAAAGGGACGTTAGCACGTCAAACGAAAACCTCTGACTGCCCAATGAAAAAGATGCGATGTGAATAGTAACTCTCAGTCTTACAATGTGGCACATGGGGTGTGAGAGAGTGAATCATCAGAGAAGCAGGTGACAGGCGTTTGCCTGTATCTTGCTCCGGACAATCGCACTGAAAACAAACTCAAAGGAAGTATCGTTTTACGATATGGTATCGTCGGTCGGTGGAAATCTTCTTTGCTTTAAGAAAGAAACAGCAATATGTTTATATGACAAATCATTTTTCACTCCGCTGGCACCAGTATCAAGCACAAAAATTCCATAGTACGCATTTTTCTTTTCAAAAAATAAAACGGAAATAAAACCGGGTCGAAATCGGGTCAGGAACACCTTAACCCGACCCGTTTGACCCGCAAAAAGTTGCCAACCCGTTGACCCGTATTCATCTCTGCCCCACACCATAACACCACCTCCAGAACCTTGAGCTCTGTTTACAAGGTCAGCTGGGTTCATTGCTTCATGGGGTTCCCGCCAACTTTCTGCCTACTGTCAGTACAGAACAAGGTGTACCGAGACTCGTTGGCCCACATGACTTTTTTCCAGTATCACAATGCCAAGTCACGGTTTTCCTGACACCACTGTAGACGAACTTTCCGGTTCATCGCAGAAATCAGTGGTTTCCGTACAGGCATGCGACTGCCGATACCGATCTTCTTCAATTCCCTGCGCATAGCTCGCATAGGTATGGTTCGGGAACAGCTTTCATTGAATGCTTCGGTCTTGTTTCCCCGTATAAACCTTCTCAGACGACAGCGTTCCTGACAGATTTTCGTCGCGCCACAGTTACGCCTCTTAAAACAAGAATGTGGGTTATTTTAAAAACCTGGATTATCTCAACTTTTGAGAAACCAGTCTGTTCTAGAAATCGTTGCTCCAGCCGGATCAGCACCCACAATACGCCCTTTATCGAACTCCAAAAGATCTTTTGTTTTTCCAGTTCAGATCAACACTACTGATGAGCAGCAGTGTTTAATGGTTCCCGTAGATCACGTGGTGACGCACGTATTTTGCATTTACGCTGCGTAAATGACGCTGGCGTGCAACTGTATAAAGGTTTCTAATTCAGTGGCCGGTCTGCGCAGATATTTTCTTACATGTCACATTCGATATTATTCTTTCTATTTGCTGAAATGTGTAGTTACACTTATTATTATTGTTTTTGTAATCATCGTCATTGTTAATCATTATCAACCCACTGCTGGATGAAGGTCTCCTCTAGTTTCTTCCACAAGTCTCAGTCTCCCCAAGTTTCTTCCACAAGTCTCAGTCTCCCCAAGTTTCTTCCACAAGCGACAGTCTCCTCCATGTCACTCCCGCATGCTTTTGAATTTCATCTACCCATCCCCCATGTGGTCTTTTTCTGGGTCTTTTGGAATCCAGTCTAGAATTTCTATTGTCCACGGGTGGTTCCTTCTTCTGGCAACATATCCAACCCATTGTCATTTCAAAGATTTTATTCTGATCATGATGTCTTCCGCTCCTGTCATTTTCCTTATCCATGAGTTGCTCTTCTTATCTCTCCTGGTTACACCAAGCATGCATCTCTCCATGCTTCTTTCAGTTGTCTGCAGCCTTTGTATGTCTTTTTTCAGTTAAGGTCCACGTTTCTGCTCAGTACTGGAAGGATGTATTTATTAAACACTTTTCTTTTAAGACATAATGGCATACTGCTCTTAAAAATTGTACTGTTTCTTCCAAAAGCTCTCCAACCAAGTTTTATACTTCGATTAATTTCTTCATCAATGTGACCTTTGCTTGGTATCTGCTGTCCAAGGTTAATGTGAAGATTTATATATCAGTTATCTCCAGTTTTTTCCCCATCAATCGATAAATCTTCATTTTTTGTAAACGCATTGTTTAACAGTTTTGTCTTCTGAAAGTTCATTTTTAAGTATACTTCTTTACTCTTGTGAGCAAGTTCCTGGATCATACTCTGCAGCTCTGAAGGGGGCAGTTGCAAAAATGTCTACGTCACCAGCGAAGGTGAGTTAAATAATCTCCATTAACCGTTATCCCTTTGTTTTCCCTGTATTACAAAAATATATGGAAATATTTTTTGTAATTCAAGGATTTAAATTTGAAGCCTAATGAGAAATAAGCAAAATGAATAACCTCAGAAAATATTTCCATCAAGCTGAAAAATCTAAAAGAAGAGTGGTTTTATTATGATCCTAACCTAATCAGATTGAAAAAGATTTTTTTAATAATAAATTCTTTGGCTTTTATCATTTCAATTAAAATTTATTGCGAGCAATAATCTCCATGCTTTCTTATTAATATGGTTGGGGGAAACCGTAAATCAATAAAAATATAAAAAAATGCAAAAAAAAAAAAAAAGAAAAAAGTTCTATCGCAGTAGTTTTTTTGGAAACAGTGCGCAGTTCTCATATGTTCGTCAGCAGGTCTACGAAATACCTAAAGGTGAAAATGGTGCAGAGGAATGAAGTAACCATATAACAGTACGCGTGGAAATTTATTAGTGCAGAAACCTTGCTTGTTCTGTAGCTGCTGCCGTAATTTAAAAAAGCTGAAAATGTTGGAAACATGATTTTAGAAATGAAAAGCTATGTGATAGAAACAAAAGCACAACTAAACCGTTCACTTGTAAAGAATCGGCAGAAAAAAGCTTCATAAAAACGTTTATTAAAAGGTGTTCAAAACACTCAGTAGTTTTAAAGCAGAAGTGAAAAAAAGACACAGCAGTCGATGGATATAAATAAATAAAAGGTGCGCGTAAGAGCCATCTTATTTACTCTATTTCACAAAGCATTTTTTTTTATTATTTTGAAAAACACATTTGCAAGCGAAAATTTCTGTTCAATAAAAGTCGATATTTTGTCGCTCAAACTGTTGAGAAGCTTAATCTGTGTTTTCCAAAATAAAAAAAGAACCGCCTTGTTAGCACCTAATATTGTAGTTTGTTTGCCCAAAGAAAGCATACTGTTAGTTTTTTCCCTTCCTTTTTTTAGGAATGAAGATCAGCAGTCCTTTCACGCTTAGTAGCACTTGCGACTCTACTCTTTTGCAGCCGCGTTCTTCATGGCAATACCCCAAAATAGAAAAAAATGTTTAGTGTTTTAGGCTATGAGTTTTAATTTACTTTATTCATTTATGATAAAAGAAAACAGCAATTTGATTGCTGTCGAAATTAATCTAGCTATTAAATGTATGTTCCTTATAACACCTGCAAGGCGGAATATGTGCAGTAAAACTCAATTATGCTTCGACGGCAACACTAGATGACTTATTAGTACAACTTGCAAATAATTCCATCAGCATTTTGCTGCCAAAGCAGAATTATAAAAATTACGAAAAAATGGTGTAAAATTGTCGCTGTTGCTAGGCAGCAAAATAAAATTATCTCTGATGCTTCCGAAGTAAATTAGTTTTGTGAGTGTGCGTGCGAATTATCTGTTATCGGGAGAACAATTTTTATTACATTACTGTGGCTACCGGGAAGACTATATCTTGACTTCGCCCTTTAATCGGCTGGTACGAAATAGCTAAGGGTTAGTAAACTGGGCTGAAAGCAGTTGGAAAGAATACACTGAAATGCTAAAAAAAACACTGGGATACCTCTTCACCCTTTAACGACCATGATCCAAAAATGTTGTATCACTCTAAATACCATAACGCCCTAAACTGTCTGTTGGTTAGCTTGTTTGTTTAATAACAACAATATCGACTGAGGGTGACCTCTGCTGGTCCAGCATAGGTCGAAAAAATTTGAAGAACAAGCAAGGGTAAGAAATCTGACTCACTCTACGCAGCCGTTTCGGGTGGCTATGGCCGTTTGTACGTACGGGCGTTATGTTAATACCGCGTTGGTTCTCTTCGCGATCGGATAACGGCAGCAACGCGACGGGGCATGGAATCTACGAGCTCTCTGTAGTACTGTAGAGACAGTGCACACCATGCTTCCTGAAGAGCGTCCCACAATCCCGTAATATTCTCCGGTGGAGGATTCCTGGATTTGACGGTACGTTGAACAGCATCCCAAATGTGTTCGATGGCATATAAATCCGGCGAACGAGGGGGCCAAATTAGGATGCCAAACCCCCGTGGAATATTTCTCCAGCCATAATCGTGCGACTGTGGAAGTATGCGGTGGTGCATTGTCGTGCTGAAAGAGGTCGCACCCGTCGGAGTGATTGCATGACATGCACGGGTGCAAATGATCCTCAAGAACGGTTGCGTAGTCTCCACCGGTCAGAGTGGTCTGCAGACGTATGAAGGATCCTAATGCGTGCCAGCTGAGAACACCCCACACCACACCAGAGCCACCACCGGCCTGCACTGTCCCTTGTAGGCATGTGGAATCCATTGCCTCGTGTGGTTTGCGCCACACTCGGGAGTCTGCCATCTGCCCGATGCCGTTGGTACCGCGATTCATCGGATCAAGCTAAATGTTTCCAGTCATCTTGTATCCAATGGCGGTGTTCCCGAGCCCAGGCGCTGCGCACACAGCCTTCTGTCGTCTGGTCAGCAATGACACCTGGTGGGCTGTCGCCTCCGGAACCATACAGAACACAGAGAACGTTGCATTGTCCGAACATTGATGCATCTACTGGCCCCAGCATTGAACTACGCTGTAATTTGCGGCAATGTTGTTCCATGTGCATGCCCGGCATACAATGTATGATTGCCGTGCATGCACGACAATGTTGTATGCCGGGCGGATGTTACGGTGCGTGCCAGATGCCGCTGTCCACGATCGTCCAGGGCTTTTCTACGGCCACACCGGTCTAGCACTCTGGATGTTTTTTTGTTTTTTGATTGAAGGTTTAACGACCACCGTGAGCAACTCAATGGGCTATAAGCAGTAGCCCGTCCCTAATTTAGGACCACTGGTTCGAGGGAAGGGAGAGAGCCAGCGCCGTACGACAAACACAACATCCATGCCTCACTGGGATTCGAACCCGGACCCTTCTCGGACGAATGGTCATAAGCCATCGCTTAGACCACTGCGCCACCGGGGCGGCATGGATGTTTTCCCTGAGTTTGTATAATCCAGATACACCCTTGAAATTGTTGACCGAGTAAATCCAAATTTCGTGGTAATTTCCGAGATGGAATGACCCATCTCTCAGGCGCCGACTATCATACCAAGCTTGAAATCTCTTAAATCCTGATAAGCTGCCATCTGAACTGCTAATGCTACCTCTTGAGCTTGTACAGATATCTGCTTTTATATATACGTTGTCTGCGGATGATGCCATTTACCGCATGGGTGTGATGGCATGTAATGGATTAGTAGCGCCCTTCCGATTTTTTTTTTTTTTTTTTTTTGTGCACCTCAATGTATATCCGCTGTTTGAGAAGTGAGCCGAATGCGGCTGGAATGAGTGAAACTGTACATCGCAAAGCGTTGTTTCTCCCTTAACTTTGGTATTCGTAGTCTTCATTTAGGGGAATGATTTACACTGATTCCTTCTGACTGATTACCTGCTAAAAGGACTATAACAACAGAACAATGTTCCCTCTAAGCTGCGGCCGCGCAGCGACTTAACTTCCTCCGCGCACTAAGCATTTTTGATTAAAATTCCCAAATCCCTAAGTAATGAACATAAATCGAAAAGCAATTACTTGCAAAAATAGTAATAAATAAAAATTCGGGCTCTCAAAAGTCAAAACAACATTTTTCTTAAATGCCGTTCGGCTCCTTCTAAGTTCGTCTCATTGTCCTCTTCATTCTCAACGGCGTCTTGCAAAGTAGCCTCGTGCGAGCAGATAGTGAACGCGAGAATGCGGATTAGTGATTTTCTCACGCCGAGAAAGAGGCAAATATTGAGTCTTTTTTCAAAACAACACATCAGCGTCAGCCTCATAAATGGTCAACACTATTTTCCGAGTACTGTCAAAGATGGCGGAGTCCTAAATTCCCACGGTCGAGTCTTCGGTTTGGGGGAAAAAATTGAGAGGCGATTTATTCCTCGAAAGGACTGTCAGATCAGAACGATTTTTTTTTTTCGATTGGAGGTTTAACGACCACCGTGAGCAACTCAATGGGCTATAAGCAGTCGCCCGTCCCTAATTTAGGGTCACTGGTTCCAGGGAAGGGAGAGAGCCAGTGCCGTAAGACAAACACAACATCCATGCCTCACCGGGATTCGAACCCAGACCCCGTTCGGACAAATGATCAGAGGCCATCGCTTAGACCACTGCGCCACCGGGGCAGTGGTCGATTTTGCACTTGTTCCATTTGAACTAATTATTTTGAATTTAGTTGTTATTTTGTTTCTTGTTCTCCTTGATATTTTGATATGCAAAGAAACTGTATTACGTGTAAACATGCTTTTCCTAATTTCCAGTTTTTTTATTCCAGAAGTAAGTTTGAGCTTCTTACTTTTTATAAATAAAAATTTTAATTAATGAAATGTTTTTAATATTTTTTTTCATTTAATATCAATTACGGCAAGGTGATAAAAATGGGGGGATTAGAAAAAATAAAGGTTCCAATCCAAGTTCCAAGGCTTAGTGGTTAGCGTTCGTGACTACCAAAGGAAAGGACCCAGGTTCGATCCTATACTTCGATTCACCCTAAGATTACACTGAAGGGGAATGTACATGAAACCTATCGCCGCGACTAAAAGTAGTTCCCAACATTTACCGGGAAAACCAGAGCATTTATTGGACAAAATCATACTTTATATTGTCCTAGCTCTTTACTTATAAGTACATACAGGTTGCATAGAAAAGTCCCTTTAGCCTGAAATAACTTGCGAACGGAGAGAGGTACAGTTATGCAAGTGAGAAAACGGTATAGTAAAGTGACTACGCCCGATCGAATGAAACCAATAGCAGTGCCCCTAGTGGTGAAATGCGGAAGTTAGCCATTGCAAATCGAAAACGAAAAGAGATTGAGCAAAATTTCCAATTGCAAAGTTCCAGCATCAATTAATTAGTACAAAACGACATTTGTTTCACATGGATAAGATAAATTGTCGCCTCAATACCCGAAAATGTCCGAAATCGATGCGCGACGATTCGAATCTGCATATTCACATTTCGCAAATGTGGCCGTATGCAAATGCAGATTGTGACGTTGTTTTTACCTACGATATAAAAACCAGTACCAGGATGTACCCTGATCAGATATTTAGGCCTACGTACGCTGTGTGTGAATGGCGAGCTTCTTTTTTTTTTTTTTTTTTTTTTTTTTTGATTGGAGGTTTAACGACCACCGTGAGCAACTCAATGGGCTATAAGCAGTCGCCCGTCCCTAATTTAGGGTCACTAGTTCCAGGGAAGGGAGAGAGCCAGTACCGTAAGACAAACACAACATCCATGCCTCACCGGGATTCGAACCCGGACCCCGTTCGGACGAATGATCAGAGGCCATCGCTTAGACCACTGCGCCACCGGGGCGGCGATGGCGAGCTTCACTCACTCCCAATATTGCGAGATGGTGCTTATTTACGGCGAATGCCAACGAAACGCGGCGCTAGCTGCACGGGAATATGCCGTTCGTTTTCCAGCTAGGTCACATCCAATTGCGGTTACCATCGCAAGTGTAGTGAGACGGCTCGTGGGCAATGGCGAACTTTTCGAACATACTCGACATTAACTTTTTATCGCTGTGCGCCACTTTACCTTTTTTTGTTTTTGTTTTGTCTGACGTCATCAAACTGTATTGACATAAGTACGCATTTATGCAATAAATTGTAAGTATTTGCTCATACTTATGCCTGTTCCCTTCAAACGTTCACACAAAAGGTCGCGCATCGATTTCGCACATTTTAGGGTATTCAGGCGACAATTTATCTTATCCGTGTAAAACAAATGTTGTTTTGTACTAATTAATTGATGCTTTACAACTTTGTAACTGGAAATTTTGCTCTATCTCTTTTAGTTTTCGATTTGCAATGGCTAACTTCCGCATTTCGCCACTAGGGGTGCTGCTATTGGTTGCATTCGATTGGGCGTAGTCATTTTACTATACCGTCATCTCACTTGCATAACTGTACCTCTATCCGTTCGCAAGTTATTTCAGGCTAAAGGGACTTTCCTATGCACCCTGTAGAGTTATTTTAGACAAATCTAAAAATGATCTATTTTTAGAAATTAAGTTTTAAAATTAGACCAACACACGCATGCGTAGATATGCAGTGTTTGGGAGACAAGAATGCCAATGAGTTGCCGGGGGAAGTGATTGACAGCTGCCAACAGTAGGACACAGTGGGTAGTGATGCGGATGAACATAACTCTCGGCCGTCCCGGAAAGCTCAGTAAGTACATAGGCTCTTGTACGTTAAACTGCGGTGTCATCTTAGGGTGAATCGAAGTATAGGTGGTGCGAATGTTAAACTTCACTGAATATTCGCCGTGCCTCGGATGAGCACGTTAAGCCGTCGGGTAATGATCATGATCATATGTAGAGGATTTTAGGAAGGGAGTGTCTGACTCCAGATCTTAAGCAACCCTTAGAAATAGGAAGCTAGGAGATGTGGGCTAGAGTGTTCGATAGGAAAGTGACAGAGAAGCGAAGTAGAAAGGGGGAGGAAGACGCCCTTATTTATTACCGGGGGCCAGTACCCGGAGCCCAACGGCTTAACGTGCCCATCCGACGCACGGCGGATATTTAGTGGATCGAGCGTTCGTACCTGTCTGGGATCGAACCTGAGGTCCTTTCCGTGGCAGTGACGAACGTTGCGCACCAGGCCACCCGCGGCCCCCGGGTACTTGCCCCCCCCCGGTTATAAATAAGGGCGTCTTCCTCCC
This sequence comes from Macrothele yani, assembly GCA_039090855.1. Lineage (NCBI taxonomy): Eukaryota > Metazoa > Arthropoda > Arachnida > Araneae > Macrothelidae > Macrothele > Macrothele yani. The sequence continues at coordinate 14,886,542 of CM077012.1, forward strand.
CCTTTCTACCTCGCTTCCGTGTGACTTTCCTATCTGGCACTCTAGCCCAAGGTTCTGGAATACCTAAGGACCTTGTTAGCCTAAAGATTGTTTAAGACCAGGGGTCAGACACTCCCTACTTAAAATCCTCTACATATAATCTGATCTCTATTCTTCTTCAAAGTTACGCAAAATATACACTATTTTCATAAATGAAAGACTTTCTGCTTCAGTAAGTTTTTTAAAAGTAAAAACAAATCTCTTGATAACTGAAAGTTGTGCAAGAATTCTAAACCGAGCTTTAACTAAGGCCGAACGAAGAATGCAGATTTTGTCTACACAGAATTGTTTTTTTCTAAGTGGATAAGTGTTAGACAGTGATGAGTTTATGCCCCGCCATTTTCTGTTTACCAAAGACAACAAAAGTCAAGTCAAGCATTTACTTGTTGGCGGTGTGACTTCAGTTATAAACTGTGTTTCCTTGGAAACTTTCTAAATAAGAAAACTTACTATAACTGTTGAGTGTTCCTTCAGTCCCAAGTAGAAGATGTACCAAGTGCAAAGTCAATGTGTGCCATAGAGGTGTACTTAATTTATTACATACTGAGAGGACAAGAATCATAGGACACCTGATACCTGGGCAAAGCGACGATGTCACCCCTCTAGCTAGTGGGTAAACCCTCCGCTTGGTAGGTATATAGGTAGGAGAACATCACTGCATTCACGTAGAACGGGCAAGTCATGATGAACGCAGATTATACAGCGGTCGTCATCAGGTCTCTGAACAAAGGTAGAGCAGTGACGCTCCTCCGGGACTTTCTCCCACAGCTGAAGACCTACTACACTGACTGGCGGATCAAGATCAATCCGTCTAAGAGCAGTGCGCTGTGGTTCCATGGTTCTCTCCAAGGAGTATCGAAACTTGCCATGTTTCGAAGGGGGAGGGGCAATCCCCTACTCCCCTGGGTTACTTCCACAAAGTACTTGGGGCTGCAAACAGGTTGTCGACTTTCATAGGTGGCGAACACCAACTATCACGTGAATAAAGCTAGACAATGTCTTGGCCAGCTAGCTACATTACCGGAGGAGCTTCATCACAACACAGCACAAAGTACTACTGTATAATACGGTCGTAAGGCCAGTGCTTACCTACACCTCTCCCATCTGGGTAGGTGTTAACATAAGTCATCGAGAGAGAATCAAGAGGGTGCAGAGCCGAATACTTCGTATAGTCATTGGGGCTCCAATCTGGACCCCACTTCGGAACCTGAGGAACAGACTTGGAGCTGGTAAGGTACATCAGTTCACCACCAGACTTGCCAAGAATTTTCTCAGGAAAGCGGCAGTTCACCCTAACAGACTTGTTAGGGGTGCGGTTGATTACAATCTCAGCGAATTTCTTAGGTATCCCAGAACTAAGGCGACGTTGTCCTCCTCCCCCTCTTGACTGAGACATGTGGAAGGGCAGCACTGTTCAGCACTGCTTCCTGAGCTGGAGACCTTGGATCAGATGGAATACTGGATCGGATGGAGTGTAAGCGTGCGAATATTAGGTGGGTGCTAGACAAACTAGCATCTGCGTCCTCTTTCAGGTTGGCATGTGATGGTGAGTACTGATTGCTGCTCCGGCTTCCGGATGTGGTTTCCGTGAGTTCCACTCCCACCGGGGGTGGTACCAGAGCGCGGCTGGCTGTAATGCGCTGGTTGAGATACTTCTGTGACGATTTGTTCCCCTTTTCCTGCTTCTCCTTCGCGACTGGTGCGGCAGTTTGCGTCCGAGATCAGCTTTTTTTTTGTGGCTGAATGTTTAACAACCAGCGTGAGCAACTCGATGGGCTATAAGCAGTTGCCCGTCCTTAATTTAGAGCCCCTAGTTCCAGGGAAAGGGAGAGAGCCAGTGCCGCAAGACAAGCATCATCTCACCTGGATCCGAACCCAGACCCATCTCGGACGAATGATCAGAATCCATTGCTTAGACCACTGCGCTACCAGGCCGGCTGAGGTCAGATCTCTTCTCCTGTCTCTAAATCCTTCTGTTTTTCTTTTCCTATTGAGTTCACTTACTCAAATCTCCTAGCTTCCAATTTCTAAGTGCAGTTTTAGACCTGGGGTCAGACACTCCATTCCTAAAACCACTTCAATCAATGCAATGCATTCACGTAGACGGTAATTCGTTGTCAGTATGGATAAACGTTGTGAGTTAACTGAGTTTGAAAGAGGATAGTAGGTGACTAGAACGTGGTTAGAAGGGCATTCTGCAGAAGTTCCCACTGTGGAATGGTCTCCCTGTTCATGGGACATAAACCCTGCAGAAAATCTTTGGGATGCTGTGATAAGGTTCGTTCGCGCTTTGGATTCTCCATCCAGAAATGCGACGGAAGTATGGACACCGGTGCAGCAAGCATGGGTGGAGATACCGGTGGAATACTTTCGTGAGCTAGTGGATTCAATGCCTCGCCGAGTAACTGCCCTTATCCGGGAGAAAGGTGATCCTACCGGTTGCTAGGTAGATGATTCTTGCCCACTCAGTGTAATTGTGACATGTGAAAGGAGGTGTATTTTGCGAGCATAATGTGTATATTAAAACACTTCCGGTGCCAAGTATTCTATTTAACTACACAACTTCGTGTAGAACTTGTTACTGGAACAGTAAAATTCCAGAAACTCAAGCTCGTGTTGATCGTTTTATGAAGCTGCATTTACAATTTTCATCAATATTTTACGTCGTGATTTATTCTTTTATTCTCTCCAAATAATAAAACCATTCTTCTTTTGGTTTCACCCAGGGAAAGGTATGTGATTAACGTTTTAGCTATTATCTGCTTTGAAGTTTATTATCATTAATGGAAAATATGAAGAATGCACTGCAATAAATTTCACATATTTGCTAAGCACTTGCACTACTGAAAAAAGCTATTCGAAGGTTTGAGCCCATGCTCTTATATGTACTCATTTGTTAGTCCTATCAACAAAAAGTATTGCTGATTAATCGCATTCAGAAGATTTAATGTACTTACTTGAACAGGAATCCAATCCATTTCTTGGCCATCCTCTCGTAAGGCTCTGTATTCTACAACGTATCCTGACTCATAGTTAGGTAGCTTGAAATCGTCCCAGGCTATGGTTAAAGAACTTGGAGTGCGATGGGTAACCAAAACTTTAGGTGTGCTGGGAACTGGATTGTCTGTAAAAGATTTTAGACACGTTTAATCGCCTAGAAAATTAGTTGAAAGTTTACTTTTTAAAGAAACGAAAAAAATAATGTCTTGAGTATAAATCGATATCCAGGAAAATTGTGACTTAATTGGAAAACAAGGAGGATTTTCTTTATCTCTTCTAGTTCTTGAAAAGAACTCAAAAGACATGAGACACAAGTCTATTTAAAAAAAATGCGCGTGCAATAGCCATTTTCTTCGACTGTCTGTATGTGCGAACGATCGCCAGATGTGTACAATTCAAAACAACTTTTTGCTTCGGATAGCTGTCACCAGAAGAATGATGACTCGTGCATTTTGAAGCCTTCTCGACGGGCAGTTTTGCCGCTAAATGGCTAAACCTCATTTGTAGTTGTCACGATATCATCACTTTTAGAAGTCGAATTAGAAAAGTTATTATTTTTTTCTGCAATGGATAGCCAGCGCCCGTATCAACTCTTTCCATGCATTTTCCGCTTTCCAACCAGGAAAATCCTTTTCGATCGCATAGTAGTAATCGCAAATTTACGTTTGTGTTAGGGCGCGATATATCACTTTCTATTAATAAGACTGAGAAAACAAAACTCATTTTGCACATTATGTAGGGTCATCTACACATCTGCCGATTTTCTTTACGTAAAATTTTGCTGTGAAGTGGCGTTTGTGGGTACTTGTGTTTCAAGAGAAATCTCAGGTTTTCTAAAAACTTTTTATTTCAATCATTTAATTACTTTACTATATCTTTCAGATATCAGTAAAGTGTACTCCAACTATGCAAGTTTCAAACGTTTATAGCGTAATATAAATCCGTTTATTCAGTAGCGTAACAAAACATATAAGTCGCTAAGCTTGCGCTCTCCACTGGGTCGCGTTTTCAAGGCAGTGGTCACACAAAAATGCAGACAATTAGAACGCGTAAAAAACAAAATGATTTTTTGAAAATAGCGTGGAAGACATCTCGAGCGGGATTACGTATCAAGCGATTATACGCTACGTTGTGCCGTGTTTCCGTCCTTTAAGGTGGTTCCACCTAAAATCTCTGCCCTATGTTTTCAATGGTAAAACTTCTGTACATATTTTCTTCGCTGCAATTAATGTATTCCCAAGGACGAAAATTTGCACATCGATAAAACTAAGTCTGAGTTATAGCATGGGATACTTAATACTTGCTAAAACATAGCCATAATTATATTAAAAATCAGTCAGTTTTCTTTCAGTAATGTTCAGACTTGTTAATAGATGGCGCGACCTGTACATTGATGACGTCAGTAGACAAACAAATGTTGGATTGCTTAATTATGGTTATGTTTTAGCAAGCATTAAGTATCCCATGCTATAACTTTAAGTTAGTTTTATCGATGTGTAAATTTTCAACCTTGGGAACACACTAATTGCGAAGAAAATATGCACAGAAATTTTATCATTGGAAACATAAGGCAGAGATTTTAGGTGGAACCACCTTAAGATTACCTTCGAGATGCTAAATTTCTTATTTCTTGGCAAATGACCCATTTGCCATACTTCAGTATTTAATGGTACCTTCTTGTTTTATTACACAATTTTTCTAATGCTATAACTAATGCTGAACAAACACTATTCATATTCTTGGTATGTTCATTGAATAATCCGTTGTTTAAACTACTGCAGCTTCTTAACTATTGTACACTGTTCAATGTAACAACGTTATTTCACAGGAAGGCGTCGCTCTTTTAATTTATTTCTTTGGTTAGCTTCCTTACTGCGTACTGGAAAAGCATTTCCAGACCCTTTTCTAGTACGCAGCACATTCATTGAATATCCGTTTTTTACCTATATGATCAAATAACACCCCTTTTTACTATCTCTCTCTCTGTGTGTGTCTGCCTGTCTCTTTGTCTTCACGAGCCCTGTGATTATCTAAGGCTGATGAGTCGTATGTCTTTAATTTGTTACCACTGATTCCAGGGAACGATAGAACCAGCATCGTACGTTAACGTGGATTTAACTAAAAACTGTTCCAATGGTAAAAACTTCTGTAGGCATTTTCTTCGCAACTAATGTATTCCCATGGATGAAAACTTGCACATCGATAAAAATAGTTTTATATTCTAGCCTAGTATACTTAATATTTTCTAACACTTAACCATAATTATGTTAAAAATCAATACATTTTGCTTTTGTAGTGTTGAGAACTGCTAAAAGATGGCGACACTTATATATATCGCTACCAGTTGTAATCATGTCGCATTTGTTTAAATTATTTTATTAATTTTCGGATTGGAATCAACACTCGAGTCCAACCATGAGACAGTCTAGAATGTTTAAAATCATTTGAGTTATTTAGATTAAATTTTCTGACTAATTTAGCTTAAAATGTTAACAGAACTGTAGGTACTGCTGTTTTTTAATTCTGAAATAAGCCAGCAAGCATACTCTGCGATATTTTCAGGTATGTTACTGTCAGAAAATTTATTCTGATTGACTCAAATCATTCTATACTTTCCAGACTATTGTAGACTCAAGTGTTGATTCCAGTCCGAAAATTAATAAAATCATTAAAAAACATATGCAACAGTTTTGCAATTAGTAAGCTATCTATACAGGTGGCGCCATCTATTAGCAGTTCTTAACACTACCAAAGGAAAAGTTATTACTTTTTAACCTAATTGTGGTTAAGTTTTAAAAGAAATTATTAAGTATACTAGGCTATAATATAAATTTTCATCATTGGGAATATATTAATTGCGAATAAAATCTCTACAGAAGTTTTTATCATTGGAAACACAGGGCACAGTTTTTAGGTACATCCACCTTAAACACACACTGTCCATGCTTCATCCCGCATTAGAACCCAGAACTAATTAGGGCGATCACTTCTGTTTCAATTCAACTTTAGTTGGGTCTATAAATTTGCTTGATGATTTAGGCTACTTCTGGTGGTGACCCGGCGAATTTTAGTGAATAATCGAAAAAACAAATCAAGTTCAACCCCTCTGCTGCATCAAACCTACAATAAAGTAACAAATTATTAGGAACACCCAATAGCAATGAGACACGTGCCATCATCCTTACTTACTTACTCAAATATGACGTTGAGATGCTTTATAAACAGCTCACTGCCAATAATTCTGAAGTGTACTAAGTGCAGATGGTGGCAACACGGAAAAGACTCGTGCTTCTTTTTTTTTTTTTTTTATTGTAGGTTTAACGACCACCGTGAGCAACTCAATGGGCTATAAGCAGTCGCCCGTCCCTAATTTAGGGTCACTGGTTTCAGGGAAGGGAGAGAGAGCCATTGCCGTAAGACAAACACAACATCCATGCCTCACCGGGATTCGAACCTGGACCCCTTACGGACGAATGATCAGAGGCCATCGCTCAGACCACTGCGCCACCGGGGCGGCACTCGTGCTTCAAGACACTTTGAATGATGCATGATCGTACGCACTACACGGGCAGGTGCAAACATTTCAGAAACAGCAAACCTCCTCTGCTAAGCAAGAACACCTGTATCGAGGATGTACAATGAATGGTGCAAACAACAACACAAGCAGTCAGCGGTCTCCCTGTAGACGGAAATGACTGATCGGTGTTCAAGGGCAACAGCGATTGTGGAGGATTGTACGAGGTAACAGACGAGCTCAATTGCGTCAGGTAACCGCGCAGTACAGCAGCTATATTGAGAGGAGAATTTCAGCACACACAACCCACCGCACATTGGCACGAATGTGCTTGCAGACGCTCCCTTCGTGCACCACTCGTCTTTGCTAAAAAGCTACAAATTCGTCTGAATTGGGTACGGAAGCACCAAAACTGGATCCTCGAAGACTGAAAAAGGTCGCCTGATCCGAAAAATCACGTTTACAGTTATACACTCCGGTTACGAACCAATCACGTGATGGTGATAAAAGAAAAAAACGGCTCGGATTGGCCAAGTTTTGTCGTCCTCACCTGGGCGTATGGACTGCCGAATCGGAGTGATCTTGATGGCAAAAGCCTGTGTAAGGAGTGAGAAAGCCTGGGCGACGTCATCGGGAATCCTATCGTTAGGTGGAATATTTACCAGGGGCTTCATCATAGGGCTACGTTCGGCTGGTTGGTCCTTGCATCACATAGCGGCAGAAACGCATTGGGATGCAACAACTTTCAGCCGAATATGGTGGCACTGGTTGGAGAAAGGTAACTTGCATCACCGTAGTGAGACTTGCGCATGCCTTAATCGTCGCATTTAGTTGCAAGCCGTAGCTATCCCGACAATCCACAGCGGACGACATTCAACGCAGTGTACAGACAGCTATGGATATCCACGTATCGACACGGGCTGTAAACGCAGATTGGCTGAGGCAGGTTTGCTCTCTCACCAGAAAATGTTACCACTGCTACTCACATCATCATATCGTCGCGCAAGGTTGCAGTGGTGCCGTACCAGACACGCATGGTGGGACGAATGGAACCATGTCGTTTCCAGCGAGGAGACTAACTTCTGTCTCAGCGCCGGTGACCGCTGATTTAGAGTCTGGGTAGAGCCCATTTAAGGAGACGGGGGCCCCTGGGCTGGACAGTATTTTGGGGCGCAAGTATCAGTGGCACATCTGAGATTTCACTATGTATGGCCGAATAAAAATACCCAGCAGGAAATATTCCCAAAATGTGATGAACAAAAATCTCCGCCATATTGAAGTGTGTATTTCGTGATTCATGGACGAATCAGTGTTAGCAAGAAAATGTAAAAATGCTTGGTTGAAAAATGGACACCAGTTAAGTTCTGCTTTAAACCCCCAGGGTTCAGCTTGTTGAAATTATATCGAAGTCGTGGACAAAATAGTATGATCCAAACATCCTGATTCAAACTAATTCTTAATGTATGAAAATTTCTCCCAATTACAGATGTGTACAAAAAAGCCTTCGAAAGGTTTGAGGATGGACTAGGGGCGAATATACGTTTTGCAGACTCCTCTTAAAGAAAGAGAAAGAAATAGGAAATTTTTTTCACAAGGCAGTTTCTTATAGTTTTTGCTGTACTATCTGCAAAAAAAAACTGTAGAACTCTGTCAACTCTTCAAGCATCGTGCATAATTCTGGGTCCCCTTGAAAATGTATGGCCCGGGTCTGCCCTCTTAAATTGGCTCTGAGTCTGGGGGACGACGTGGCCAACGAGATTATCTTGTTGCCGTTCATGAGCGTCTTCTCAACCTGTTATTATTTCAGGATATATGTAGCCGCTCACCAGTCGTAAGCATAGTAAGTACAATGAGAGTACGACGATACGTCGATTAGGTGCTGCAGACCGTTTTGTTGTCTCATCTTTCTGGTATCCCTGATGTCCAGTTTCAACAAGATAACACTCACCAGCACACTGGCAACATCTTCAGATAATGTTTACAAGGTCTCCAGATGCTGCCCTTGCCAGCACGATTCCAGACTTCTCCCCAATACAGAATGTGTAGGACGTCATTGGTAAACAACTTGATGCTTCTGCACGACCCTATCGCAATGTCGATGAATTGTAGGCACAGGTCAACGGTGCACGGTCAGCGATATCTCAGGACACCATCCGGGGACATTCCCGCTGGATGCCATGGAGTGCTGCCGAAATTATATCCCACCCAGCACGAGCGTCATTCGACCTACTGACTCAGATAAAATTATACCGGTTTCTTGATCATCGCATCCATGTAATCCAGCAGGAATTAAATAATTTCTTTCCCACCTGCTTGTCTACATGCGCGGTAAGTTTCATCTTATTGGCTTTCTGCTACGTTGCACTACAGATGTTTGTATAAGTGTTTGGTACTATTCGTATTGTCATATGTGTTTTTATGTTACTATCACTTCATTTGTACTTTGTATTAGTCATTTGCAAAAGTTTAAGACCACCTGTCAATTTATTGAAAATTAAGATTTTCAAAGAAACAACTAATAACTACTGTAAAAGATATTTGAAAAAGTTAATACCACAGATGAATACTTACATTCTTTAGAGCACAAGAAGACCGAAAACAGTACCTTGTGTGGCCACCTTTGTTTTTTATAACGGACAGAATACGATGTGGCATAATCTCCATGAGGGATTTGCAGTAGTCACTTGAAATGTCTTTGCACCACACGTACTTTATCGCGTCAATCAAAGCTTGGGAATTTGATGGCTGTTTTTCTGCTATCTTGCCTTTTAAAATGGTCCACAAGTTTTCGATGGGGTTAAGGTCAGGACTATTACAGGGCCAGTCAAGAGCAGTTATGTTTTTCCTCTGTAGGTAGTCCTTTACTGTCTTTGATCTGTGGCATGGAGCACCATCATGCATAAAGATTGTGCATCTGTGCACTTGCATATGAGTTAACAGCTTCTCACGTAACATTCCCACATAAAAAGGACCGGTCATGGTAGTGCCTGTCGGCAAAAATGATAATGAAGCAGTACTGGATGCTGAGGTAGCACCCCATATCATTTGACTAGGTGATTGTCTCACCGTGCTAACGGTGTAATCTTCATCAAACCTTTTGCCTTTTAGTTGTCGAATGTGCTTCACATGATTCAAATTGACGCACAGCTGATTCATCGGAAAAAAGAACTTGGCTCCAATTTTCAGCAGTACATGATTGATGAAGCTTCACAAACTGGAGTATCTTCTTTTTCATGACAGAGGTTAGTCTAGGTTTATGTGCAGGTTTATAAGGCTTTAATCCAAAATCTTTGCTAAGACGCCAGGAAACAGTGCTGATACTAATATCAGGCCCTTTTGAATGTAGAAAGGCCTTGATTTTCTTACACGAACTCCTCGGAGAATGCATAACTATTCGCTTTGTGGTATTGTCACCACGTGTAGTTGTTTTCCTTGGGCGTCCACTTCTCTTTCGGTCGCTAAATTCACCTGTATCTCGATATTTCATGATCGTATTATCAATAGCAGTCTTGCTCACATTCATCTTTTTGATTATGCCACGTTCGGAGTATTCTTCATGAAACAAAGTCACTATTTGTGCCCTCCGAGTAACAGTTAATGACGCTTTTTTGCCCATTTTTAGCTATACAGAAAATACGTACATAACCTCTCAGCATAAAAACCAGAAGCAAACTAACGCTCGCACGCTTGCCACAACTCTATCAACAGCTGCCGCTGTAGGATGATGCAACACCGACAGGAAGCTGAGTAATACAGACAGTACCTGACGTAATCGGCAGAAATGTCCTAATGCCAACAGGTAATCTTAAACTTTTACTGTATATGTATATTATTATTGTACAATACTTGTATTTGCATGTGTGATGGTTCATGCGTTTGTATTAGTTGTATTTTTATTTATATTTTCATTTTTGTGTTGTATTAGCATTTCTTACATACATGTATTGTATTTCTTTTGTGTTTGCATATGGTGCGATTTGTATTTGGTTAATCTTTTTTTCTTTTCATGTACAGAAATCGTGTGTGTGATTTGATTGTACATGGAAAGAAAAATTCAATTCAATTCAGTTCAATTTCATACATCCCTTCATTGGGTGGCATTTTCTCTGTCAAACATGTAAAATGACACACTTTGAACGAGCGCAAGCACAAAAATAACTGTACGTAATTCAAACCAATTTACTCGTCACAAGTCATTCAGACCAATTGAAGGGCCTTACGATAAATTAAGATTCCTAAGTGCCAAAGGATCCGTATGAAGTTTACAAAGACTCTATAAATGGTATTTGGTGCTACAGTAACTATCAATTTGTTTATAAGAGGAAAACCAAAAGAGAAAATTGAAACCGAAACACTGCAACGAGATGGAAGAAAAATGATTTTTGCCGAAAGACCCGAGTAAAATAAATTCTGAATTCAGTGCGACATTTGATCCATCTCATTAGAGGTAAATTCGAGAGATAAAAAATGAGAGAAGGCATAGTGACTTCGGTAAAAAAATAAAAATAAAAGAAGAATAAAATCCGTTGAAAAATTCTTTGCGAAAAAACATCGACTTAGTCTTCAGAAAAAAAAAAGGCCCTAAGGAAATAAATAAGAATAATTCTGTTCATTTGTCAGCATTATTAAGCATCACAGCATAAAGAATTGAGATATGCTTACCATCGAGAAGCATCCTCCATATACTGAAATAGAAACGTAAGAAGGCATACTTTACCACTCCAGTTTTTTTTGTTTTATTTTGAAGAACGCTTGCACAAGACGCGATTATCTACACAGGTTTTAATACCAAATAATATATCTGGCTATTTATAAGATTACATAAGTTATTCTACGCAAAAGGATTCCTTTCTTCATTTCCATTTTTTTATCAACATCCTAACACTGCACAATAAATAAGTTTCTCTTTTTGTTCTAACTTCCGTCAGATCCAAAAGTTTCCTTTCGGTCCGGTTTCCCCTAATTATGCATCACACCAAGTTTCCTTCAGGTCTCTGCAATACGTCGTCGAAGTCTGACGTCACAAGATGGCGCAGGACACAAACAAATGTCTGTTCCTCCACGACTCCCATAACTTTCAACGCGATTGCTCATACTTTGCAATTTCTTCATTTTTTTCTGACAATTTGAAGCTAATTCAACGCGGTGTAAGTGCTGTGAAGTCCTCTCACATCTAGTCATTTTATTATGAACCGTATAGCAAAGAAATACGTGGTCAAATTGATGATTCTATGAAAGATAAGGCTAAATGTGTAGTTTAGCATCCTAAATTTACATATTTCGAAAGAATGATATGTTAAAGTATGTAATTTGATGGCAAATGGTGAAAAAATTTCATCTTTAAAATGCATTTTAAAGATTTTTACTGTAAAACTTACCTCCAAGTACGACAACGTGAACACCGCTGCTGCAGGCCTAACACAACGCAGCGGCTAGCACGTCAAGCTTGGCTCGGAGTATAACGATGGCTCCGAAAGAACGTACCCGGTTCCTCTTGTAGTCTTCTGTCAGCGAAAAGCCACCGGAACGAGACCATCCTTTCAGCGGAACTAATCTTGAAGTTGTCGCCGCAGCGTTGTGTCCGGCCTGCCGCAGCTGGTGTTCACGTCGTCGTACTTCAAGGTAAGTTTTACGCTAATAATCTTTAAAATGCATTTTACAGATGAAATTTTTTCACCACTTGCCATCAAATTACATACTTTAACATACGTATATCTCATTTTTTCCAAATACGTAGCCAAATAGTTTAGGACGCTAAACTACACATTTGCCGACATTTTAGTCCATAGGGCATGTTTCCGTTTGTTTCTCGGAAATCTGTAAAATGAACACTGTTTTTTTTTTTGGCAGTCTAATGATTACAGTATGTTGCAAAACATAAAACCATATCTAATATATACAGTTTCACCTTTTAAAATCAATTTTACAGGACTATCGACAGCCGTCAACGATAAAACTAACGTTAGCTAACACGTAAACAATGTGTGTTTATGCCCAGTTGCCTTTCCGTGATGTCACGACTTCGACGACGTATTTCTGTTTATATTCTTTTATTAGAGACTCATGCTTGAAAAAATTGTTTCAAATAGATTAATTTCTTCTTTAAAGACATCATACACTCTTTGCCAAAAAAAAAAAAAAAAAAAAACACTAAAAGAAAGTAAATTTTAAACTCAACATATTAAAATATTCCATATATTGGCTAACAGGTTTAATCACCAAAAAGGAATAATCTAATCGAAATGAAAATTGGTATGTGCACTGTATATGTACAGGAAAGGAAATGATTGGAGTTCCAAAGCAGTAGGGCCATTTATTCGGATAAAACAGCAACACGGGTGGAACAAGTCAGTAAGTTACAGCGCCACTTCTGGCTCGGATACACGCGGTTACCTTACGCAGCATAGACACATACAGTTAACGGATACTGTCATGAGTTGTCCAAATGCAAGATGGTGTCCAAATTGCAGGCCAGTTTGCCGACATTCTCCATCGCTCTAGTACTTATGGCTGTGCTGCAATCCACAGATCACTGATTACCAACATCAATACAACAAAATGTATAATGTGGTGTAAAGCACATAAAAAACTGGGAGGCTAAAGAATGGCAACTTGTCATCTTGTCTGATAAATCGTACTTCACATTGTTTCCTACCACTGGTAGAGTGAACGTCTGGCGAAAACCTACAGAAGCGTACTACCACGTCTGTAAAGCTTGGAGGTAGATCCTTAATGCTGTGGGGTGCCATATGATGGCATTCCTCAGGGTCACTGGTTATTCTGTAGGGTAGTGTCACATCTGGAACATAAGTATTCATTCTTGGAGACCACCTGCCCCCAAAGTTGCAGGCATTGTTCTTTAATAACCGTCCCAAACATATACACAGTCGTATCAGAATAGTATGACCACCTGCCTAATAATGGGATAACCACCTGTGGCTCGGATGACAGCGTGGCATGGACGCAATGAGGAACACGTGCCCATTCGGACTGCATGAGAGCACGGAAGCGCCGGAGATGACATGGTTGTTGGTCGGCACTTCGAACCTGTCGATCCAAATAGTCCCACGAGTGCTCTTTGAGATTGAGGTCGGGCGATTTCGCCGGCCAAGGGAGAACGGAGACATCGCTGTCGTGTTCCTGGATCTAATCACGCACCCCTTGGCGACGTGGCACGGCACACTTCCTGTTGGTAGACACCATTACCACCAGGGTAAACGTCTAACATGAAGGGATGTATGTGGTCAGCTAGAATGGACAGGCAGCCATTGGCGTTCAGGGACCCATCCAGTGGTACCAGCAGTCCCAGGTCATACCAGGAAAATATCTCCCAGACGTGCACACTGCCACAGCCCGTCACTTCTATGGAGTAAAAACCACGATTCCTCGGCAAAGGCAACCTTTTCCCGTTCTTCCACTGTCCAAAGACTAGGTAAAATCATGTGAACTGCAGGCGTCGTTGCCGATGGACCTGGGTTAACATGGGCGCCTTGACGCAGCGGTGACCCCGGTGACCCATGCGTAACAAGATTCGCTTTACTGTTATTAGGGACACGAATCTGGGTGCCACAGCGTCCAGTGGCGTGGTCAGTTGCAGCACTGTTACGCCTCGATTGCCCTTTGCCGGTAGACGGAGACGACGTTCTCCTCTGGGGTCGATGGCCTTTGGGGCTTCACAGTTGTGACGTCGGAAGGTACACGGTGTGCCAGCGGTCCATTCTTGGTCCACCCTTACTACAGCACCTCGCGAACAGCACACGAAGTCTGCTGTTTCTGAGATACTTCTACCCTTGGTGCGGTAGCCGACAATCATTCCTTTTAGAACGTCCGTCAAATCACTACCTCTGCCCAATTGTGCCCATGTTATGCACTATGGCTCATCTATCCTGTCTGGCCGCTTATATCTCCGTGTGATCGACCTTGTCACGTGCAGTCTGTGACGCGCCTGAGTGGTTACACTCTGATTCCAGGGGTGGTCATATTATTTCGATACGACCGTGTAATGCACCAGTGCATTATGCGCAGCGTGTCAAGTTGTGATTTGCAGGCCATGCCCATGAGGTACAGAAGATACCCTGGCCACCTCAATCTCCAGATTTCGATATTATTGAACATTTATGGGAATATCTGGAGCGAAAGGTCAAATCACAGTTTCCACATCCAACATTAATGGCACAGTTGGGACATAATTTACAAGAGGAATGGTTCGAAATTCTTTTATCGTATGTGCACGACTTATATACAGTCGAGTCACATTATTGTGACCCCTACTTTTGACGTCAACAGCGCGTAGCCAATGAAAGAAGGTACGTGTTGTGAGCTGGCTTGGAGTGTATATAAGGTGTGCTGTAGGCATTCTGAAAACATATCACTCGTTGCTGTCATGGATAAAAGGAGCGATTTATCAGATTTACAAAAAGGGATGATCATCGGTTTTCGTGCTAAGAGTGGCAGTATTTCTGAAACCGCGCAGTTTGTGAAATGTTCGCATGCTGCGGTGGTTAAAGTGTATCGTGATTGGAGAAATGGCACCATTGCAAATAAGTGACGTGAAAACTGTGGAGCACTACGTGTCATTGATGTTAGAAATGAACGTCGACTTTGAAGGGGTGTGCGGGCCGATCGACACGCTACAGTGGAGCAACACACTGGCCAAATGAACCAGGAAGGCTACAGGAAGTGTGTCTAAAACAACAGTTCAACGAACCCTGCTGCGTACGGGGCTCCGATGCAGACGGATGGTCACTGCACCTATGTTAACGAAGGTGCATCGGCAGAAAAGGCTTACAGTTGGACGGCAGTATGAAATTGGACCTCCGCTGATTGGCAAAGGATTGCCTTCTCCGATGAGTCACGTTTTCTGCTTCATCGAACGGATGGGCGTTGGCGTATAAGACGAGAAACATCGGAGAACAAAAACACTCTTCAATCAATGCTGGAAAAACACAAGCTGGTGGGGGCAGCGTTATGGTCTGGAGAATGTTATCGTGGCATTCTCTGGGTCCACTCATACCTGTGGAAGGCACTATGGACCGAATTGGCTATGAATCCATTCTTGCAGACCACGTACACCCATACATGCTGATTGTCTTCCCTGGGGCGGATGGGATATTCCAGCACGACAATACGACGTGTCACACAGCTAGAAATGTCCGAGAGTAGTTGGAAGTGCATGATAAAGACTTCGAAGTACTTCCCTGGCCTACCTAATTCCGGAGACTTTAACCCAATTTAGCACCTGTGGGACCACCTCGATCGTGTCGTTTGCTCTATGGATCTTCCACCACGCACCCTCCAGCAGCTGTCAAATGCACTGCAGTCAGCATGGCTCCACATACCTGTGAACACCTTCCAGTACCTTATTGGATCACTTTCAGCCCGTCTATCTGCTGTCCGCGCTGCACACGGCGGTTACTCTGGATATTAGCTGGTGGTCACAAAAAGGTGACTCTACCGTGCATTGCAAGTCGAATTGCTTCTGTTCTGAAAGCCCGAGGTGGACCAACAGCTTATTAATAAAATGTTCTCAACAAACAGCAAGTGTTTCCATTATTTTGATAAACCCCTGTATGTGGTCTCACCTCTTTAATCTCATCATTACAACAACACGAGTAAATACAGAAGAACTATGCTCTGCAATTCGTAGGAATGTTTATGAAGCCTTTTTTTTTTTCAGGAAATACTTCTACACTCACGTATTTTACGAAAAAAAATGTGAAATCACACTGCTCAGTGTCCATGATTAAAGAAAGGGATTCTATGGAAAAGAATTTATTCTTTTCTTTTTTTTTTTTTAAAACTCTAAAGAAGGACCGACGGTTTTCTTTTTCTTTCAGTAGAATCGAGCTTAGTACGTAGCTGTTTAAATCACTGTTCTTCCCCGCTCACATCAAGTGAATGGCCCGTGCGGACAGTAAATAAGTACACCCCAGGCAGCTCAACTTTAAACTGGGCTCGAGGAACCTTAATCGCTTTCAAATTGAATCTCTTCCGGGAACGCCACGAGATGAGTAATGTATTGAAAAATCTGCCCGTGCGGATTTCTTTCTTTCTCCATCACTTTGTTGTTTTGTAAAGCGCAGAACATCTCTCTTGTTCTTTTCCTCCGGTTCAAAGAAATGGGGAAGGCTTACTTAAGGTGAATACGGTGGATAAAAAAAACCCTCTTCAGTAAAAAACAATGCAAATTATACGCATCGTACTTTAAGTAAGCAAAAGCGTATGCGAATGCTGCTTACACAAACGTAAACCTCATTTTCTTTTCTTATTCATACATAATCAAGAACTACGATTATAACTCCCAATTAAAAGTTTGTCTCATAGAAGGGATTTTCCCATTTTTTCGATTAGTAGAATCCCGAATCTAAAATCATTAACACCATCTTTTCCAGAGGAAGAATTTTCTTGATAAATATGATTTGGACTCTAACGATTGTTTTCTACACTGATGCTCAAAAATGATTTATAAATTCGTCCGTAACTCGAAGTATTTATGAAGAAAGTCAATGAGGTAAAAAAGGTTTATTATTGCATTAATTATATAATCCAAGCCGAAGAAAATCATAATCTCATAGTTTGCATGCGTTTATACCATAATCTTGTAATTTATATTACAGAGCAGTCCATGGAACAATATTTGTGTCTTTGCTTAAGACATGTCATATTTTAATATGGAGTATGATAACCCCGACAGCTATGAAGCTCAAGTAACGAATCTTCATACAGTTTATGAGGGTATTGAAGAGATCTTGAAAGAATCAATGACTACTCTTCAACAAGAGCTGTTCTGAGGTTTTGAACTCTAATGAGTCTCCCTAGGACATTGGAAACATGCTTTATGGGATTGATGTCAGGGGATCTGGGTCGCCATTCAAGAACATCTTCTTCTTTGAGAAAATCGTCGACCAAATGAGCTCGATGAGGTTGGACATTATCATTTACAAGAATAAAATCTGGATGGCCTTACATATGAGTTAAGGATCTCGTCTTTCTACCTCGGAGAAGTAACAGAGCGACTTGAAAGGTCAGAAAGCCTGTGCGACCGTTCGTGACCATTCCTGCCCATACCATCACGCAATCGCTACCAGAGAGGTACTTTTCTCTGCGTTAGAGGGACTGTTGTGGGTCCCTAGTTCTCTCTAGAAGAAGATATGCCACGAAACAGCACTCAAGACGTATCGCGATTCATTTGTGAAAAGGACATTCTCCCATTAGTCTGGACTCCAAGTGTGATGGGTGACTCCACATCAAACAAGCTCGAAGTACGGCGAAGGTTAGAGGGGCATACAAATAACTCGTTTCCCTGCATAAAAGCATTGCTCACGAAATCTTTTACAAAGAGTACGCTTTCAAACCCTCGTTCTTGTAGCTGCCGCAAGCTCCAAAGAGAGTAAGCGAACATCTCTCTGTTCTGTTTGGCTGTCGGACTTATATAGCCATCATCTGCAGCAGGTGAGGCTCTGGAATCGACGACGAACATCTCCTGTATGTTGAAATGGTCTCCAGAGTCATGACAGGACATCTTCTGGGACATTCAATGCTCTGGAAATTTCCATCTGGGACTGGCCTGCTTTGAGCCAACCACTCGCTCACCGCAGCTGAAAATCATCCATATGATGTCTTCGTGACATATTCAGCTCAACGTGCCACTTAAGTGAAACAGGATTTGCATAGAACATTTACAAGATGCGTGTAAAACACGCGTCTTTTTAACACAATCCTAATTTGCATACTCCTTCTTACCTGTGTCAAAATGAAATGCGGGATAGTCTTCCGCCCAGATAAATTAAAAAAATATATGAATACAAATTTTTAATGCATTATTTTATATACATCGGAAGTTATGTACGTTTCTGTACATAATCCATCAATTTTGAGCACCAGTGTATGTGCATGTACTTATGTGCTTTAATTTTGAAAGACATCCTCTTGATTAATATAATCTTTTCTCATTTTAATTGAATTCTCCTACCTATTCGGCCAAATTCTGTTTTCATATTTTCGAGTACAGATTTTCTGATAAAGGGCTTAATCGTGCGTGCTCTTGTGGTTGAAGCGATGATTTTGAAAACAAACTGGTTTCTCAAAAGCTGAGATATCAAGGGTCTTTAAAATAACCCACATTCCTTGTCTCAGACGCGCCTAACTGTGGCGTGACGACAACCTGCCACGAACAAGATCGTCGTCGTCTCAGAAGTCTTGTAAAGGAGAAACAGGACTTCCTGTGTGCAGCAATTGAGCGAAGCATTCAATGAAGGCTGTTTCTGACTCATACCTCAGCGAATTGTAGGCAGGGAATTGAAGAGGATCGGTATTGGCAGTCGCATGCATACACAAAAACCATTGATTTCTGCGAAGAATCGCACAGTTCTTCCATAGTGGTGTCAGGAGCACCGTGACTAGACACTGGAAGACGGGGAAAAAGTCATGTGATAATAAGATTCGTGGTACCGTAAAGTGGTGTTACTTTGCGCCCAGAGGGGATACTTTGCACCACTTTTCAAAACACCTTTGCTGACGTCTATCACATAAAATATCAATCAGTTCCATTTAGTTCTTATTTTCTCCAACAGATGGCACCACAATGCCATTTCATAAAAACATGTGACTGTCCTACAGCCAGTTGTTCCCGTGAGTGGCGCCATTGAATTTTTTGCTGAAAAAGGTGCAAAATATTTGTATCATAACTTTTTTTTTCTCGCAAACTTCTTGAAGGGATAATCAGGTAAGACTGTATTGATTTTATTCTTATTAAGTTAAAATTTCAGAATTGTGTGATATATTTATCATATTCTATGCCTGAAATCTATGTTGAAAGAAATGTACGTGGATGTCAACATTTGACATGTATTGGGGATACATTGCACCAGCATGAAGTGCCTTTGAAATCAGCCTGGAGGTCGATATTGGGTCGCTACAAAGAGAGTGAAGCTGAACATCAAAAGTTCTGTTTTGCAAAAGCAACACTTTCCTTGACTTCTAAAGGAGTTGATGGATGTATCATCTATAAATGCTGCTGAAAATCTCAAATCAGGCTTTGGAAAATATGGAATTTATCCTTCTGATGTTAGTCCGCTGCTAGAACGTCTTCCGGGCAACATTTCCGAAAGAGGGGATATTGAAAATAGCTTTTAAGACTTTACTGAGAAAAGAGCTAGTTTAGTATCTGAAAACACCAAAAGGAATAGAAGAAAAATTAATCTTCCTGCGGAGAAAAGTATTGCTCATCTTATCAGCTCTACAGATATGGTGGAAACACAAGTTTCAAATACAAGTGCTGTGAAAATAAAGAAGCCAAAGTCAAAAATACTCAATAAAAAGAGGAGAAAAGATCATGCCATTGTATCAGCCCTAGAATCTGATTCAGAAAATGATGTAATGTCGCTTCACGACTCCTCGAATTGTTTTGAAGACTTTAGGTCCGAAAATGAGGAAGAAATGTGTGAAACTAAACTACAACCTCTAAAGAGAAAGGCTGGGGAATAGGTCATTTTCAAATATGACAGTGAAGGGTTTCCTGGTAAAATAAAAGCTTGCAACAAAGATGGAGTCATGATTACTTCAATGCAGAGATGTAAAAAGGCTTGGAAATGGCCAACTCCTAAGGACGTCATGGAGTACAGTTGGGAAGACGTTTTGAGGTCCATCAAACCACCAAAGTAAATCAATAACGGCGGATATTTCAGTGTACAAGAGTTAGTAGATGACATTTGGTAGTAGGTATTGGTAGCAAAGTTATTAGTTAATTTCTTGTTAATTTAAAGGACAACAACATATAAAAGCAATTTTCCAGTTTTGTATTGTTTTAAACACAGTTACTAAATAGATAAAAAATTAGGACTTGTAACTATTGCGTTGGTGCGAATGAAATGTCTGGCAAAGGACCAGCACACGTGGACGGCGAGAACAGAAAAGTAGGACAACTTACATAGGCAAAATAATCACACTCGGCATCGACACATAGTTGCCATCTGTCCAGCAAGGTCAGGATCTCGGAACGAAAAACGTCTTGGGATTGGGTCCCGAAGAAGTCATCTACTGCACGTTGAACCTCATTGTCTGTCGTGAACTGTTTCCTGGACAGGAAGTGAACCAGGTGATGAAACAGATGATAGTCTGTCGGAGACAAGTCCGGTGAATAGGCAAGATGAGGTAGTGCTTCATAGCCCAAGGCACTTAGTGCATTGGGCTATGAAGCACTACCTCATCCTAGCATTGTTCATTCTGCGACATGAGGATGACCGTTGTCCTGGAGCAGAAGAACACCATATCTGATGATCAAATCCAGTTGTTTCTGCTGTAATTTCTGGTGCATCTGGTGTAATTCAGCTCAATAACGTTCTGGAGTGATGGTTTGGCTTCTTTCCAAGAAACCCCGATGACTTATCCCAGCTGTGGACCACCAGACAAGGAGCATCATCTTCTTGGTGCGTAGGGGTGGGTTAGATGTCGTCCAGCAGGATGTGCCTTGCTTAACCATTGTGCAGATCATTTCCGATTATCATAAAGGACCCACTTCTCCTAACAGGTGACGATTCGATGCAGTAAAGGTTCCTGTTTATTCCTGGCAAGCAGCGACGTGCTACCTTTCAAGTGCCTAGTCTTGTTGGCAGTAGTCAACTCATGCGGTAGCCACATGCCCAGCTTTTTACCTTACCCAGCACAGCCAGACGCCGAACAACTATCGTATGGTGGACACCTACCTCTGCCGCTGTCTCACGACACGGTTTTCGGGGAACCGCTTCAACCACACGTAACAAAACATCGTCAGAAACAGCAACAGGTTGGTGACCGCGTCCTTCGTTTTGCAGGTCCGTATCTCCGCTTCGAAACTTCACAAACCATCGCCGAATGGTTCGTTCGCTTGCTGTATTCTTCCCAAATGTTTTGTTAACGTTTCGAACGGCAATCCCTGCAGAATGGCTCAGTTTAAATTCATACGGGAAGACGAATATCAAATCCGGCGTCTGCATGTTTCCTTCGCAAGCCACGTTACGTCCAAACAAACCACGCCTGAACCTTGTTCTTCAGACACGTGCTAGCTAGTACACCACCGAACGAGAGGACCGGCGTGTTGCGCGGCAGGAATTGACGACTCGCACCGCCACATCACGAACGTTAGCGCAGGAATTAGGGTGTGTTGCGCAACAACCTGTGTCAGCACGCACCGTTCGACGTCGTCTGCCCGAGCGGGTACTTGTCGCACGGCGCCCATTGCTTAGATTGTCATTGACGTTACACCACCGGCGAGTGCGGCGGCAGTGGGCCGTTGAACGCCGCACCTGGACTGCGGAATGGCACGACATTGTCTTCTCCGACTTCTGCCTACAACACCACGATAGTCGGATCCGCGTGTGGCGGCACCGCGGCGAGAGACTGTATGACGCCTGCATTATGCATCGCCATACCGGTCCGTTGCCTGGCGTTATGGTTTGGGGCGCAACTGGATATGACACCCACACCCCTCTGGTACGCATCACCGGTACACTCAACAGCCACCACTACATCTCCGACGTTTTGAAGCCTGTAGTCCTCCCTTACCTGCAGGACCTGCCAGCGGCCACGTTTCAACAGGACAATGCGCGCCCGCACGTGGCACGCATCGTGCAACAATTCTTCACGGCCCACCAGGTGTCACTGCTGCCGTGGCCCGCCTGTTCTCCCGATATGTCGCCCATCGAACACGTCTGGTCGCTGATCGGCAACCGAGTGACCCGGTAAGCACTACCCGCGGCTACGCCTGATGAACTGTGGCAACGTGTGGAAGCAGCCTGGACCGAGACATACCCCAAGCTCACATCCAAAGCCTCTTTCGTTCGATGCCGCGGCGTGTAGCGGCCGTTATTGCCAGCCATGGGGGCCACACGAACTATTGATGTCTGCATGTTCCGCAAGTCACACGGGCCTGTAAGCTCCATCGTTTTATCTTTGTATCTGTTGTTATGTCTCCAGTAAATCTGGCTTTGCTATCTCGTGTCCTTCTTGGTGTTGCATTTTGGGTGGCCAGCGGTGTATTTCACTGACGTATTAACGCAATCACGACTCACTTGTTTCGGTTTATCTGTGGGAACCTTGCGTGCTTTTATTTGATGTTATTTTCTCGTCAATGAACGTTTGACAAGTTCGGACCCATTAAATATATATTTTTCTTGTAGTGTACGTATTTCTTGCTGATTTCGTTTTCCGTAAAGGTTTCAATATACCTCGCATTTCTTTCTGTTGTTTCTTTCTCTCTTTTCCTCGTCTCTTCTCTTTTCGCGTGTTCTTATCGACCAACAACTTGACCGATAGAACAAAATACGTTAAACAATTTACGGTTCTAACTCAATTTGCAGTGATATGCATTCCAGGGACCCCAGTTAGCCTTTCTCTTTCTTTCTTTTCTTGCTTTGTTTCCATTAACAAGGTTTAAGATTGTTCAGGCCTCACAGGTCAGAGTCTGCGACCGTTTGCCAGACTTCAATTCGTAAAATCATACATTGCATCAAGCAAGATCTTGGATTTTTCAATAAAACTGGTGTCGTAATTTATGAATTTTCAAACAGCAAGAATTTAGAAATCATTTGTATTTCTTTGCAGAACATGGGCTTTCTTTAATACGTTGGTATATCAAACAAGTTAGTAAAATCATGCAATGCATTGATTATGATACGCTTTCTAACATACCAGAAATCATTACTCAACTTATGAGGATAATGGCTGTGGAATAAATCTCGCTCCTGCGCCCAGACTTTTGACCCCATTTCGATGACATTAAACAGAATTGGTTCAGTATACCTCCGAAACAACATACTAAAGTTTCGTCGCAATAGAAGCATTTTAATCAAGTTACGAGGACAATGGTTGTGGAATAAATCTCGCTCCTGTGCCATGACCGTTGACCCCATTTCGATGATATTCAACAGAACCGGTTCAGTATACCTCCGAAACAACATACTAAAGTTTTGTCGCAATAGAAGTATTTTTAGTCAAATTATGAGGATAATGGCTACGGAATAAATCTCGCTTCTGTGCCCTGACCATCGACCCCATTTCGATGATATTGAACAGAAACGGTTCAGTACATCTCCGAAACAACATGAAGTTTTGTCGCAATCGAAGCATTTTTACGTAAGTTATGACGTATAAGTGCGATAGAATGGATCCCGCTCCTATGTTCTGACCTTTGACTCCATTTCGCCCTATTTCAATAGGGTTTCTTCCCAGGTTGTCCCCTACCACATACTAAAATTTCATCGAAATCGAACAATTTTTACGCGAGTTATCGTGCGGACGGACGGACGGACGGACAAAGCTGGAGCATATACGCTTCTTCAACCTACGGTTGGAAAACGTAAAAAGTAAAGGCACTTTGAAAATCACGCAGTAACTGCAATGGGTAGAAGCTGACATAATACAACAAGTTCGGAATGGCTTATGGTAGTTCGAACACACGCAACGTAGCGCTTTGCCATTAATCTAGCTCAAGCCAAGGTCAAATAAACATGGACGCTCCGCTGCGGAATTGCACCATTGTTGAACAACGCGCCGTAGTGTGATTTCTTTGGGAAGAGGGAGGGAAACCTGCTGAAATTCGCCGAACGATGCTGGCTCAGTACGGAAGTGAAAACAGCATGGCTCAACGAAAGGATTATGATTGGGTAAAAAGGTTTAAAGCGGGAGCAGCAAGTTTAACCGACGAAGCTCGATCTGCTCGGCCATCAACATTGCGAACACAAGCCCAAATCGACAGGGCGAATGGCTTGATCAGAGAAGACCGACGGATTACATTGCCCGCTGTTGCAGCGCATTTTGATATCAGCTATGGATCCTCACATTCCATTGTGCATGATGACTTGGGGTACCGTAAATTTTTCGTAAAATGGGTACCCAGACATCTTACTGATCTGACCAAGCAACAGCGCGTGGAGGTTGCGACCAGATTCCAGAAACGTTATGAAAATCCGAGTGTTTTGGAGAGACAGGGGTTAATCCCTGTGAGCCGAAAAGCAAGAGACAAAGCATGCAGTCGAAACACCTGTCTTCTCCAGTAAAGAAGAAATTTAAACGACAGCCCTCGGCCAAGAGAATCATGCTGACTTTCGAAGGATTCTATTCTGCCGTATTTTATGGTAAGCTAAGCTGATGACACTACCTGTACCGTCTAATTGCAGACTTCACAGAGATATGTTGAACCCTCTCACAGGTTGGAAATAATCAGATTCCTGACGGCGTTGCGACAGCTAGTCCATCAGTCGTCGGAAACCACAGTCTTTCACTCGGACAGATTCGGTCCAGGGACCTGTGGGGAACTGCCTCCCCCGCGGGACCAGTACCTTGCACCCTTCAATCATAGCCCGTGTGTGCGACGTACTATGGGCGGGGCAAACAAAATTTCGAAATACTTTCTCATTACTTGGCTGGGAGATCAGTCCGCCAACGCGAGTTTTTGGGACTATAGTCCTTTATTTGGTATCTAATAAACAAGAAAATACATGCCCATTTCTGACAAAATGAGGGTCACATGCACCCCTCTCACAAATATTCAGCACAAAATCACATTACACACACAGAATTAGTTACATGGTCAACAGGACTAGGGCCAGTGCTGCGGTGATGACTCCGGACCAGAGTCATCAGAAACACCTGGGTCAAAAGACCAACAAATACAATTTTCGAGAGCGACGTACCTCTAGGGGTACCACAATCTGTCAACCGTAATTGACCCGACTTTACCTTAGCTCAAGTTCCCTAATAAGACTAGGACAGGTCTTACTGAAGCTGGAGTGGGCAACATCCAGCCCCAGGCGGAACTTAGCATTAGCAGCTGAGCAATTGCTGCATTTTGGCGTGGCTGCACACTTATGGTGCTGGTGCCCAACTACAATGCAATTGCCACACCTATCTTCAGACTCAGAACAGTTGATCCGGAAATGATCGAAGCCATTGCACTGGAAGCACCTGACTTCGCGCAAGAACTATTTCATGCGGAACACTGACCAACCCAAGTTCAGTGTCTTTCGCCTCATTAGGAGCTCCACAGCTACCACCCAGTGGACCCGGCGTCCTTTACCCCTAATGGGAAAACGGGCTGGGAGCCCGTTTTCAAGGTCGGGGTTCTGCCTTCGAACTCCTTACTCGAAAGTTCCCCGTCGACGCCGTAAACGATCAAGCGAGGGAGTCTGTTACACGGACAAACAGTGACCAGTGCAACGTATTGTGCTATGTTTACAGAGAAACTGAAACCTGCAATTTTGTCCCCATGCAACGGCCGTAACAGTAGAGGCAATTCAACAACTGCGGTTGAAACGTCTTCCACAACCCCCTTACAGCCCTGATCTGGCACCATGGGATTATCACGTCTTCGGTTCACTTAGAGGCTCTACGCGGTCGCAGGTTCACCTGTGATGATGAAGTTAAGGAAGCAGTGCAGATCTGGATTCGAGAGCAGCCAAAAAGCTTCTCCCAAGGAATGAAGAACCAAGTGGAACATTACAAGAAGTGCATCGGCCTGCAGGGAGAATATGTGGAGAAGTGAAATAACAGTTATGTTAATTTGCTCACAGTTACCTGTATTAAAGGTTATGATGCCTTAACTTTTCAATTCTCTCTCGTATTTTTTTAGCAGCATGACACTAAATAGCTCAACAGAAAGCAAACAAAGTAGTTACTTTTACTCATTATTGTTGTACCAAATAATTCTGGCAACTATGCCAAACTGAGCCGTTTGGTGCAATTACATTTTTTTCTACCAAAATGCATAGCCACGCTAATGATCTGATTTAATAGATAGCCATTGTAGCTACTCTACAACGGATAACCACGATTTTAGTTTAATTACCCGGTGGACAAGAGGTTAGGTTAAATAACTTATTGCCACAAAGGCCGTAATTTGAGTCGTGGTAGAAAAACAGGGACGTTGTGTTTGTCGTATAGAAGAATCTTCACATTTCCAAGACTAATATGCTGCCCCGGTGGCGCAGTGGTCTACGCAGTGGCTTCTGATCATTCGTCCAAGACAGGTCCGGGTTCGAATACCGGTGGGGCATGGGTGTTGTGTTTGTCTTACGGCACTGGCTGTCTTCCTCCTTGGCGTCAGTAGCCCTAAACTAGGGACGGGCGACTGCTTATAGCCCATTGAGTTGCTCAGGGTGGTCGTTAAACACTCAATCAATTAATCAATATGTACATATATCATCATCATCATCATCATCATTGTCAACCATTATCAATCCACTGCTGGATGAAGGTCTCCTCAAGTTTCTTCCACAACTGTCTGTCTTGTGCCAGTCTCCTCCATATTACTCTCGCATACTTTCGATTTTTATCCAGCCATCTTCCACGTGGTCTTCTTCTGGGTCTTTTACCGTCTCTTGGAATACAGTCTAGAATTTCGGTTGTCCATCGATGGTCTGTCCTGGCAATTTGTCCAGCACATTGCCCTTGCAGTGATTTTACTCTGATCATGATGCCTTACACTCTTGTCATTTTTCTGATCCATGAATTCCTATTCTTATCCCTTCTGGTTGCACCAAGCATGCACCTCTCCATACTTCTTTGAGTTGCCTGCAGTCTTTGTATGTGTTTTTTAGTTAAGGTCTACGTCTCTGCACCATACGTAAGCACTGGAAGGATGCCTTTATTAAACAAATTTTTTTAAGACATGATGGAATATTGCTCTTGAAAATTATACTGTTTCTTCCAAAAACTCTCCAGGCAAGTTTTATACGCCGATTAATTTCTTCATCAATGTGACACTCACTTGATATCTGCTGTCCAAGGTAAATGTAGGTATCGGTTATCTCCAGATTTTCCCCATCGATCGATAAATCTTCATTTCTTATAAAAGAATTGTACATCACTTTTGCCTTCTGAAAGTTTATTTTTAATCCCACTTCTTTACTCTTGTCAGCAAGTTCCTGGATCATATTCTGCAGCTCTGACGCGGTAGTTGTAAAAACGACTACGTCATTAGCAAAACGAAGGTGCAAATGGCAACTTTCCGCAGTTTGTTTTGTGGGCGAAGTAGTACATTTGGAACTGGATGGTTTGTGTTGGGCTATTGCCCTATTTCATTTCGCCTTCAATTCGAAACCGGGAAAATGTACGGTACTGGAATCATCCATCCAAGTTTCACTCACGGCCAAGTAGTCCATTGGTTCATATGTACTAGCTGTAGAAGTGCTTGGTTGTGGCTCCGCCCGTTGCGCCGCTTCGACTTTCTTCTTTTGTCTATAAGCCCTACATCGTTCTGCATTAGTCGTTTTGGGTTTATTCGATTCTTTTTTAGTTCTTCTTTCTTCTGATACACGTTTGTAGTATTTTGAGTTGGACTTCTGCTTCAAATATTTAAGCATTTTGTTTTTCTCACAAATATTTTTTCGTTTATCACTTATAAAGTATTTACTTATCCAGACGAATCGTTTGAGACCAATATCGCGATCCTATCTCTACGCGATCTCGAGTTATAGTGATTTCAAGGCGCTTGACTTAGCGTATTCAATCCCAAAATGGCGGACGCCCTCCCCTCTCCCCGCGCATGCGCATGAAGTTGATACTTTTAGAATCATTGGTTATTACTCTTTTTATGTCAGTTATTAGATTTTAGTTATTTGTTATAATTTAGAAATTATAAGCATTTGATCAATCGTAAGAAATTATGTCGGTCAAGTTTTCCTAGAGGGTACCGTTATAGCACCGATTTTAAAGACGTATCCACGTCAAAATATAGCGAAGCGCGCTTTAATGCTGAATGCATCCTATGAAACGGTGGTTTGACAAATATTTTAGCAATACCATTTTTTCCTTAAAATTTAATCTTAAACTAAGAAAATTGTGTCATAACAATTTCCTTCGGACTGGCTCCAATTCAATCGATACAAAATTTCTCAGCCTTTCTCAACAAAAGGAACGGAATCAATCTTTTGTCTGTTGGTTCAGACTGCTTTTTTTGTAGTGACTGTATCGGAGGCTGTCGTTGTAACGCAATTATAATTCCAATTACGGTATCGCGCCTCAAAAAATCTAGCAACGGAGTGAAACAATACGGCTGGTAAGGAGAATCGATAAACAGGATGAGTTTTCTCATTTAGAACTATCTTACTATTTAATTCCTAAATGTCTGAATTTAGCGTCTGATTTCTTTGTCTTACTACTTACAAATCACATGAGAATTGGGAACAAAGCTGATAAGCAATTTATGAGGTAAACTGACGCTATAAAGGGCTTTTGTAAAGGAAAGGTACACAAGAAAAATACACAAAATTTTAACGAAATCCTATGAAAAATCCGAAATTACTTTTAGTAATGAAAAAATAGGTGCTCACCTTTACATTGATAAGTAACGCAACAGGGATCATTCTCCTCTGGAACTTCCTTGCAGAAGGGATCACTAATGGATCCAGGTAAAAAGTTACACCTTTGTCGACATTCAGTTTTTCCACTTCGTTCACAAATGCAAGTTTGCTGGCAACCAACATTAAACGCTTCACCTTCTCCAAAAGATAAGGTACCATTCACTACGCAGCCATCTATAAAATACGAAAACGTGTCTAGAGTCCATAGAGTTAATTACACGATTGCAGCGAAATAGTTGCTTTCATGATAAATCATTGATAACCAAATTAAACATAAAACAACTATGAATAACTCTTGTCAAGTATTAGATTTGCATAGCCTTCAAATATTAAGCACCATTACTGAAATGTGTGAAACTGCCGCCTTAAAAGCTTAAATATTTCATTATGTAGGGAGAAATTATCTGCACAAACTTCGTAGCAATTTATGAATGAGGATTTCCATACTGGAGTCAGCAATGCGCGACTGCGACAATTTCATTACCAGGTACTACTTAAGGTCTACTTTCATGCTATCTTACTCTTCTGCCCTTTTATTAGGACGCGCACTTTGCGAAGACAGGTGTGGCGTATATTCTAATATAACTTTCATTTTGAAATCCTTTTCTTATGTAAATTTGAGTTTATTCTCCCTTATACTTCTAAACTTAACGTCATATCTTCTTTCTCACTAGAATGAGGTTGGCAACACATTTGAGGTCCGAGAGAAAGTGACGTATGGATGTGATAAGAACGATGGGTAAAAAGGACTATACAACAGTTGCTCATGGGTATGTGTCTGTGTGTAGACGTTCAATCGCTAAAATAAATGTGAAGTTTACCTGGTGTTTTATACAGTATGTTGGATCTACTGAAAGAGTACTGGACCAATAAAAGGTTATCGTAAGTCTGACTTCTGTATATGTTTCGTCTGGCCGTAAAAGCTTAATTCGAAACTATTGCATCGTATTCTTATTTAGTTCAACATTCCTTAGTCATGGTTTTAGACATAGCGTAACACCAATCTTGCTCACGAAAAAGACATTACGTTATACAGGCTTTACTGATCTTCACTTGAGATGTTTTAATGTTCTCGCTTGATACAGACACATCATAAAACAAATGGAATTAAATGAAAAAAGAAGAGCAAGATGACACTAAATTCTCGGGTGTAATTAGCACGTATTTTGAATACTTTCAAAAATACGAAAAATACATTTCCAAGCAGATTTTTTATAAGAAACCATTATGCGCAAAAAAAAATCCATTTATGCCTCCTAGAGGAAACCTTTTCATGATGCGTAGTATAAGTAGGATTCTTTATAATATACCGGTTACAATATCTATCTATGTGTATGTACAACGGCCGTTCCATAAAAACTGAGAGTAAAATCACACAAAATGAAGAAATATAGGTACAGCAAAATATATCTTATTCTTTTTCAAAGTATCTTCCCTCGGATGATATGCAACGGTCCCATCGTTCAGTCCACTTTTCAAAGCATGTCGCGAAGGCATTTTCTGGAAGCTGCTTTAGCGACCCCCTACAGTTTGAACAACATCAGCATCTGTGTTGAATGTTGCGCCACATAACTTCTCCTTCATTGATGGAAACAGCCAAAAATCGCACGGGGCGAGGTCTGGACTGTAGGCAGGCTATGGCATGATTTCAATACTGCATTTCGTAAGAAACTGTTGAACATCAGCAGCCACAATGTGAGAGGGTGTTATTATGGTGTAGGATCCACCTGTCCACCAGCTCCGGTCGCTTAATCGATATGTGTCGTCACAGACGCTGCAAGACTGAAATGTAATACTCAGCATTGACAGTAATTTGTGGAGGAATGCATGCTGGTAGACTTATGATCATCATCACCTTCCTAGTTGATTTGGTTTGGCAGACTTTTTCGGAGGAGGCGTGCCTGTGTGTTTCCAGACACTAGTTACGCGCTTCGTGAGAGGGTCGAAATGGTAGACCCATGTTTCATCGGCAATTATTAATGTGTTTAGAAAGTTTGGATCATTTGAAATCACCTGTTTCCACTCATGACACAACTGAACTCTGGCTAACAATTGTTTTCTCGTCAGGAGATGAGGTACCCATCTGGAACGCACACGATGCAGCAATAATTTGTAGCGTAGAATGCGGAATACCGACGTTTTTAAAATATTAGTTGATGCCGCTATGTCTTCGCACGTAATTTATCGATCTTCTTGCTGTGCAGGATTGCCCAAACAGTGTTAACATACGTTCCGTAACAGCACTTTCAGGTCGACCAGGCCTATGTGCGAGTTCTGCCGATAAACGCCCTTTTTGGAAATCATGCCATCTAAAAATCGTTGACTCACCCAAACAATTATCTTTGTAAGCTTTTTCATTAAATCAACTGTTTCTAGAACCGTTTTACCCAAACAATAACAAACTTTTATCGCACAACGCATTTCACTTCTTAACTCTGAATCACTCACCTCCATAGTTGTATGGCGAAATGCAGACGTGCCTTAAACAACTGCGCAATAACAAAATCAGAATCGTCTGCCATGGCTAATAACTGTTGCCATAGGTACTTCCATAATTCAGTTAGTCGTCTGCGTGTTTATTTTTCCCCTTCGCACTGTTGCCAACTCAAAAGAAGTTACTGTTAGATTTTATGGAACGGCGTTTATGTATGTATAAACTAATATCCAAAATTAACGTGTACAAAATTGAGAGCACGTCCAAAACGAAACAACCGATTGTAAAGATATTTCACGGACATGTGCAAGAGGAAACGTTAAGTCGATGTACTTCAGCAATATTGTGCGAATTTCTATGGGCATATGCAAATGATGACGGTACGTCACCGAGGTGGCAGGCACACGACCTTGATAAACATTGTTCTGAGAGGGTGCCGCAACTGAAGCTTGAGTTGGACTGTTAGTGGATGAATATCTCCGCACCATCGCTTAGAAGGCACTTTACGGTGGAGAGCGATTAGTAGATTGAAAGTAGGGCAATTGCAAGGAGCAAGATGGCTCAATGTGACAAGGCAAGTAAGTGGTCTACAATCTGTGGAGACACTTCCAGGAAACCAGAACAATAACCAAAAGGCCGAAACAAGCACGCCCAGGAGCCACAAGACAATCAGTATTTGTCTGTAACAGTTCTCGCAGGAGCTCTCCTCTGCTACGGGAACAGCGATATCGAGGTAAAGAGTTTACAGAAGACTACACGGGAGGCGTCAGTAAGCAAGAAGGTCCATACTCTGTACCCCACTTGCTGCATCGCACAGAAGGGTCAGTCTGAATTGGGCCCGACAACACTACCCTTGGGTCCCTGATCAATGGGCCTGTGTTCTCTTCAGTGACGAGTCCCGGTACAGCCTAAACACGAATTCTCGACGTGTGTACATTTAGAGAGATGCGAGAAGCCGAAACCTTCTCTCCAACATTAGAGAAATTGACCACTACAGTGGTGGAAGACTTCTGGTTTGATCTGACATCAGGTTAGATTGACGACGCCTCTGCGCGTGTTTCCGGTAGTCAACCTGACTGCAGCACGCTACAGGGATGACATTCTAAAGCCTTGTGTACGGATTTTCAGGGAAGCAGTTTGTCCCCTGTTTCATTTTATGCACGGTAACGCTCGTCCCCATAGAGCTCGGCTAGTCGACGAATATCTCGAGAGTGAGGATATTCAGAGGATGGAGTGACCTACTAGATCACCGGACCTGAACCCGAAAGAACATATCTGGGATACCCTGGAAAGGGCAAATGCGAGCCGGCAGCACCCTCCCAGAACACTCTCGGGACTTCGACGCGCCTTGGTGGAGGAGTGGCACTTATTGTCCCGAAATCTCATTCACATCCTTCTAAACAGCATGAGGGCTCGTTGTGCGAGGTGTATCGCTATTCGGGACTATTAGCCCCCTCGAAATCCGTGGCACTTGCGGCATCACTTTTGGACTGCCATGCTCTCATGCGCATGCTTCCTCCTCAAGCGGAGATAGCATTCTTTTTCTGTTGCGTATTGCTACGGTATCGATATACGTACACTCATTGTCATAAAAATCCGCTCACCAAGAAAAAATCGGGCGATTAACGCGAAACTTGGCAAATCGCTACGGGGAAGGCAGACATGCAAATGATTAAAGTTTCGTGCGATTCCGCATGCCCGCGCGTCCAAGAACGGAGCTGCAATCGTAGTTCTTAGGAATTATAAGGCGCCGCGCAGGGGACTCCACATTCGTGCCGAAGTGCACGGTAGGAGTCAGGTGAGATCCCCGAGCCATAGAAATACCGAGGAGCCGCCGTAGATGTGCGTACGGGCAACTGACGGAGTTTGAACGAGGCCGTATCATCGGAATGAGAGAGGCAGGGTGGCCGTACGACACCGTACGGTCGGACAGTACAGTGCGATCGTGTTGGGAGCAATGAACACGGGAAGGCACCCAACCACGGCGGACTGCCTCTGGACGACTTAGACACACCACCAAAAGAGAGGACCGTGGGAACTTGAGAGCGGGACGCACCGATGCAACGACGTCTTTGTCCAATATCCAAAGACATGTGGCGGCTGTACAAGGGACTTCTGTGTCCGCCAGAACCATTTCCAGATGCCTGGCAGATGCGAATCTACACTCTCGACTGTCCTTACGTTTTCTGCCATTAACACCTGACCATCGTCGGTGTCGATTGCAGTGGTGTCAGAAACGAGCAACGTGGAATGCTACGGACTGGAGACGTATAGTGTTCAGCGACGAATCCCGCTTCTGTATGGGAACCGACGAACACCGTGTCAAAGTGTGGAGGACCGCAGGTGAGCGCTACAATCCCAACCTCACTGTAAAGGGGCACACGTTCCGAACTGTAGGCGTGAGGGTCTGAGGAGCCATTTTGCAAGAAGATAGCGCCCGTCCGCACACGGCTTGGGTTTCCCAGGACTGTCTACGTCATGCTTCGACGCTTCCATGGCCTGCCAGATTACCTGATATCTCGCCCATTGAGCGCGCGTGCGACCAGATGGGACGCCAGCTTTCTCCATGCCCCAGTGTTCGTGATTTAGAGCGTCATTTGCAAGAAGTGTAGGCCTATCTGTCCCAAGAGTCAAAGAGATGCCAATGCCAGACCATACGGTCCGGCATTGGCGTCTCTTTCGTGAATTTCAGGCATCTTACGTGAATTTCAGGCATCTGAATTAATGGTTAAGCCCAAACAAGACGCCCACACCACGTCCAAAACACGACCTTCATCCTGCGAAGAT
The DNA here is from genome assembly GCA_039090855.1 of Macrothele yani. Classification (NCBI taxonomy): domain Eukaryota; kingdom Metazoa; phylum Arthropoda; class Arachnida; order Araneae; family Macrothelidae; genus Macrothele; species Macrothele yani. Next base: position 14,920,650 of record CM077012.1, read on the forward strand.
CAGGTTGTGTGTCCGGTGGGACATGGAAGGCATTCACTGGGAAATGTTGCCGAGGAATCGGGCCATCAATGCTGCACTCTATTGTGAGCAACTCCGCCGTGTGGAGGGATCAATTCAGCAGAAATGGCCACATCGGCACCATGATGTCCTTCTCCAACATGATAAAGCACACGCCCTCACAGTGCAAAAATGACCAAAATGGCCATTCAGGACATGAAATGGGAGATCCTTCCACATCCGGCCTATTCTCCTGATGTCGCCCCTTCAGACTATCACCTGTTCCGATCTCTGTCGAATGCACTCCGTGGCAGAACGTTCAACAATGATGTTGATCTCCAGAATTTCCTTGATTTCTTCGCAGCAAAACCTGCACGCTTTTTCAAGAATGACATTGCAGACCTATCCAGACGTTGAGATACCATTATAAACAATGGGGGTGGGAATACATAGTTCATTGATTCCGTTCTCCCTTTCGATGTAATACATTCCTGCAGTGCGGTGAAAAAAACAGCATTAACTAATGCATCAACCCAATAATCAAAATTAATTTTAATTTCCTTTTTATGTGGGACCACTCTGTCCAAAAGGCGCTCATAATCCAAGAAAGACTGGATTGACTGAAGTGACAACGTTTTAACAACACTATTTGAACATATAATATATATATATATATATATATATATATATATATATATATATATATATATATATATACATACTGCCAGAAGGACAGACCATCGATGGACAGCCGAAATTTTAGATTGGATTCCAAGGGACAGGAAAAGACCCAGAAGAAGACCACATGGGACATGGGTGGATGAAATTCGAAAGTATGCGGGAGTGACATGGAAGAGACTGGCACAAGACAGACCGTTGTGGAGGAAACTTGGGGAGACCTTCGTCCAGCAGTGGATTGATAATGGTTGACAATGATGATGATGATGATATATATATAGGGATGTAAGGTCAGGTGATGCGTAACATCACAGCCTCTCCTTGACAAATGTCAACCTCGCCTTCTCGTTGTACATCCTGTTCCCACTAAAGGGGCTCTGACGACCGCCAATAGCGGTATAACTATACCATCGGGATTAGAGGAAATTCTATCCCACACTCACCAACCCGCTTGGCCAGCGTGGTGAGTTATGGCCAAACCCCTCCAAAATGATTCCACAACTTAAATCTTGGTCCTCAGTCTCCGGCAGCTGGAATGTACCTGGCCAAGGCAGCGGCCAGTGCGACATGAAGGCAGAGGGTGCTAAGAATCCCCGGAGGACTGGACTAGGATGCCATCTGATGCTGACCTTGGCTACGTACAACGGACGCTCCCTATCTTCTGATTCAAGGCTTCTTGAATTGGAAGAGGAACTACAAAGGATCAAGTGGGACATCGTGGGGCTAAGTGAGGTAAGGAGAAAAGGAGAAGATCTCATCGAACTGAAAAGTGGACATCTCTTCTACTATCGTGGGACAGATACTGGCAAAACTAGTGGTGTTGGATTTATAATAAACAAGAAACTGAAGGATAAAGTTGTAGAAGTTGAAAGTTCCTCTGACAGAGCTGCACGACTTGTTATCCAACTCTCGAAAAGATACCAGGCTCAGATTATTCAAACTTATGCACCCACCACAAGTCATCCTGAAGAAGAAATTGAAGAATTTTATGAGGAAATTTGTCATCTAAATAATAAAGGTAAGCAGCACTTGAAAATAATTATGGGAGATTTCAATGCAAAAATAGGGCAACAGCAACAGAATGAAACTTCAGTAGGTAAATTCGGTCACGGCAACAGAAACCAGCGTGGAAATACTCTCGTTGAGTTTGCAGAGGCAGAAGGGTTTTTCATCTTGAACTCCTTCTTCAAGAAAAAGCCACACAGGAAATGGACATGGAGACATCCAAATGGGACGACAAGTGAAATTGATTTTATTATGTGTAACAAAAAATTCGTCATAGAAGACTGCAGTGTGCTAAACAAGTTCAACACAGGTAGTGACCATAGATTGGTGAGATGTAAGATGCACCTCAACACCAAACTTGAACGTGGCAAGCTCATAAGACAAACAAAATCTATTGACATAACCAACCTTAAAAAACACCATAATACCTTCAAGTTGGAACTGAAGAACAGGTTCTCTGCTTTAGAAGGCCTAACATCGGAAGAAGTGGACATCTCTGAAGTTAACAGAAAAGTAACCAAAGCTCTTATGGAAACAGCAACAAAATTAGCTGGGTCTAAGAACAAGTTGCATGTAAACAAATTATCAAGAAAAACGAAAATGTTGATGCAAAAAAGAAGAGAGATGAGGACAACTAAAGAAGATGTGACTTCCAAAGTGGAATATATAGAGCTATGCAAGACAGTAAGAAATAGTATCACTGAAGACGTAAGAAAATTCAACTGTGAACTAGTGAGGAAAGCAATTGAAAACAACCAAAGCCTAAAGATAGCAAAGGGACATCTCAGTAAGGGAAGAAAACAGATTATGACACTGAGAAAAGAAGATGGTTCTGTAACAAGAAATAGAGGCGAAATTTTGACAAGAGTGAAAGATTTCTACTCTAAATTATATAAAAGGGATGATACATGCACTCCAGACATCATGAAAGATACCAGTACCAGAGTTCCTCCAGTCCTTCCAGCAGAAGTTGCACATGCAATCAAGAACATGAAGCGGGGAAAAGCTCCAGGAGAAGATGGAATTACTGTAGACATCATACAAGAAGCAAGTGGAGAAATTGAAACAGTACTCGCCCAAATTTTCACTCGATGCCTTAATGAAGGAAAGATTCCCGAGGATTGGAACACCGCTACAATGATCCTGCTACATAAGAAAGGTGACATTGAGGATCTCGGAAACTACAGACCTATCAGCCTCCTATCAGTAGTTTATAAAATCTTCACTAAAGTTCTTTCGCACCGCTTGAAGGTAACACTGGACATGGCTCAACCGAGAGAACAAGCTGGATTCAGGAGTGGCTACAGCACAATAGATCATATCCACGTACTGAGAGAACTAATTGAAAGAGCGAGGGAATATGAACTTCCATTGTGCATGGCTTTTATCGATTATGAAAAAGCCTTTGATTCGGTGAAACCATCAGCAGTTACAATGGCTCTGAAAACCTGCGGTATTGAAGATGCATACATTAATATTATTAATAACATCTATGAAAATGCAAGTGCAAAGATTCGGCTGTTTGAAAATGCAACACACATAAAAATTGGAAAGGGAGTGAGACAAGGTGACACCATATCTCCGAAGCTCTTTAATGCCACATTGGAGGGTGTTTTTCAGTCGCTGAGCTAGGAAAACAAGGGGATAAAGATTAATGGAGATTATCTAACCCACCTTCGTTTTGCTGATGACGTAGTCATTTTTGCAACTACCCCATCAGAGCTGCAGAGTATGATCCAGGAACTTGCTGACAAGAGTAAAGAAGTGGGATTAAAAATGAACTTTCAGAAGACAAAAGTGATGTTCAATGCTTTTACAAGAAATGAAGATTTATTGATTGATGGAGAAAAGCTGGAGATAACAGACACGTACGTTTATCTTGGACAGCAGATATCAAGTGAGGGTCACATTGATGAAGAAATTAATCGGCGTACAAAACTTGCCTGGAGAGCTTTTGGAAGAAACAGCATAATTTTCAAGAGCAATATGCCATTATGTCTTAAAAGAAAAGTGTTTGATCAATGCATCCTTCCAGTGCTTACGTATGGTGCAGAGACGTGGACCTTAACTAAAAGAGATATACAAAGACTGCAGACAACTCAAAGCAGCATGAAGAGGTGCATGCTTCGTGTAACCAGGAGAGATAAGAAGCGGAACTCGTGGATCCGAAAAATGACAAGAGTGGAAGACATCATGATCAGAGTTAAATCCCTGAAATGGCAATGGGCTGGACACACTGCCAGAAGGACAGATCATCGATGGACAGCCGAAATTTTAGATTGGATTCCAAGGGACAGGAAAAGACCGGGAAGAAGACCACATGGGAGATGGATGGATGAAATTCGAAAGTATGCAGGGGTGACATGGAGGAGACTGGCACAAGACAGACCGTTGTGGAGGAAACTTGGGGAGACCTTCGTCCAGCAGTGGATTGATAATGGTTGACAATGATGATGATGATGATATATATATATATATAGTCACTCGCAAAATCGATAGAAGCACCTCAGATGCATTCAAAGAAATCAATTACCACGGTGTGTGCTTTTAATCTAATATATATTGTTACAGAGATTTTATACTAGGTTTTAGGATTTCATATAAAATCTCAAAATGCAATTTTTATTCCATCACGTGCTCCCCCCTTCCTTTGTTTCCACAAAACGTGAGAGAAATTTCGCAGTGTCAGTTCCCCATTAAACACAGGATGCATGGTTCATTTTGTACACCAGATTGTAGGAGTTTAGTATTTGCACATTGTATGTTGAATGCTGATTAGCTCTATCGCGCCTCTTTTGATGCTTTACAGGTTTCTATTTCAATGCAGCCGACTAATGGACCTAGCCGCCTCACATTTTACTTTGAGGCTAGAGATTAACCAAAAGCGGTGTGTTTGTTTCTCACGGGGAACTTTCGGATACGCTTAAAGGCATTTTTGGAGACAGGGAGGAGGAGGAGAGAAGACAGTTGTCTCTAGGTTTCAAAAGCGGGCGGTCGCAAAAGAGGACGACGAGGGAATTGCACCAGGTGAGACTGGAAGGTCTTGGGCGGACGGGGAGAAAAATTAATAGAGAAAACGGACAACCTTTTCAGGGGATTAAATGAAGAGAAGAATAAAGATTTCTTAGACTTATTAACGGATCGCAAGAATTATTTGCTTATTGCCTATTACTTAGAATTATTATCACTACTATTATTTTATCATCTTCAACTAAGCGAGGTTCACGAGTATCAGACAAGCCTCGTAACAATTACAAGTTAACAACAGGCTACAAAGATAGCAACGAACTTGTTAATAATAATATCATCATCATCATCATCATTGTCAACCATTATCAATCCACTGTTGGAAGAAGGTCTCTCCAAGTTTCTTCCACAACGGTCTGTCTTGTGCCAGTCTCCTCCATATTACTCCCGCATACTTTCGAATTTCATCCACCCATCGTCCATATGGTCTTCTTCTGGGTCTTTACCTGTCCCTTGGAATCCAATCTAAAATTTCGGCTGTCCATCGATGGTCTGTCCTTCTGGAAGTATGTCCAGCCCACTGCCATTTCAGGGATTTAACTCTGATCATGATGTCTTCCACTCTTGTCATTTTTCGGATCCACGAGTTCCTCTTCTTATCTCTCTTGGTTACACCAAGCATGCACCTCTCCATGCTGCTTTGAGTTGTCTGCAGTTTTTGTATGTCTCTTTTAGTTAAGGTACATGTCTGCACCATACATAAGCACTGGAAGGATGCATTGATCAAACACTTTTCTTTTAAGACATAATAGAATATTGCTCTTGAAAATTATGCTGTTTTTTCCAGAAGCTACCCAGGCAAGTTTTATACACCGATTAATTTCTTCATCAATGTGACCCTCACTTGATATCTACTGTCCAAGATAAATTTACGCATCTGTAATCTCCAGCTTTTCTTCATCAGTCGATAAATCTTCATTTCTTGTAAAAGCATTGTACATCACTTTTGTCTTCTGAAAGTTCATTTTTAATCCCACTTCTTTACTCTTGTCAGCAAGGTCTGTACCCACTGTAAAGAGCGTACCACACTGTACCAGTTTTTATGTTTTCTTGACCACTGTAAATGGTGTCTCCGGTGGCAGTCGTTAATGGAAGACAGCGTATTGGTGGTCGGGCAAACAGTGCGCCTTTGCGTAGTCACCTGACCACTGTAAAAGGCGATATTATGCATCCTATGCTTATGTTCAGTTGTTTTGCCGGGCTACTTTCTGTCTGGTGTTGATCAGTCTTGGCCTGTAGGATCAGAATGCGATGCTCACTGGGGGGTGGTTTTTGGTGGACGACCACCACCAGTCTTTCTCACAGCTGTATTTGTAATCCTGAAGGCCGATAACGCACGCGATACATTGCTATAGGCGATATCGAAATCTGGGGCCACACTCATCACAGTTCATCCCTCCTTGAGCTTCCCAACCATTCGACCACGAGTCAAATCATCAAGATGTTCTCGGTGGGCCATTTCCTCATCTCTGGCGCACAACAAACACAATCGAACGTCTGTAACACTGATGCATACCGTCGGGCAACTTCCATTCAACTGATACTATTGGACTGCGTGAGGGCATTTTGTTCTCACGTCACGCAAACCACACGTCATGTTCCATTATTACGCATGTGATGTTGCTCCTGTTCCCAACCACGGTCCTGAGTTAATTTGTGTTTGGGTGCTTCTGCTATTTACGGCGTTATTTTACTTTTTCCATTTCGTCCTTAAGTTTTGCACACCAGTGCATAATAGGCAATCCAATTGCAAGTATTCCCGGGAATCACTCTTATTACCGGAAATTTTCTGTCGGTAAAAGTGAGAACAGTATTTTTCCGTTAATATACGAAAGACGTTATGGAAAGGTTCCCTCAAAATGCAGGATTTTCCGATAACGCCTCTTAGGAATTGCAATTTTTCATTATTAACCGGAGTACTTCTGTCGATTCACAAGTAAAAATCCGTGAAATTCAGCCCCCGCCCCCCGTCATTTTACAGAAAAGGTTGAATCAGGAATACAGGAATATGCTTTGTTAATTCACGAAAGGAAAATGGCTTCTGAATTTCACGAAATCTATTACAGTGTGGGCTTATCAGCGTTTGCTCATAACTGCGTATGCAATTCGTTTTTCTAAGTAGTTCCTCCTATGACCGGATTTCACTGAACTTATGCTCTTTAAACTCTGAATTTCACTGCATTCCACGACTGATATAACCGAGTTTCTTGTACAATTATTTTCCCTCTTTTCTTTCGAAGCAACTGGTAACCCCCGTCCTCTGCGTCAGAGCAAAAAAACAAAGTTGATCTAGAGATCCCACATATGACAAAAAAAAAAAAAAAAAGCGAGAAGAGGCTGCAATATCAGCATCATGCAAGTCAGTGAACGAAAAACGCCTACGAAGTGGCACTTATTTCCCGTATTGTAGGTAGCGATCTCCATATCTGGTTTATCTTCAATTCGAAAAGAGCAGTTTCCAATCAGGCAGTAGGCTTAGCTTCCGCATGACTTTCACATGAAATAGGCGTTCATACTAGTGAGAGTTTGAAATAGGTGGGGCAGATTTATCTTCCTTTTTTCGCGAAACGAATCGGTAGAACTTCGGAACTCAAATGGCTACGGGCTTCAACTGGAATTCTGGTTTTTATGACAGAGGATGTAGCAGTACGCTCGAGGAATACTCATTCTACGGTTGTTGACCCCTAATTGGCAAACGCCCAGCCCTACCCTGTGGCACTTAAAAAGTGTGATAAAAATTAACAAATGCAAGTGTAATACTTCCTTTTAATTAATACTACCTTCAACTTATTTGATCCATGGACACATTAACTTGGGAGAAAGTATACTTCATTTCCGATGAACTATCTAATCAAGATAAATAATGGATAGTTAATCGATGAACTCAAATTAACTTTTACTGGCTGGTCCGCTTAAGATGACTTTAGAAACATGGGATGCGGTTGCATAAATTTACCACCTATCAAAAACTCATATTCTGGTGAAGAGTACTTTGTCCCAATTACAACAAAAATTAACGTTATTACTTTAAATAAATAAATTATCTTCTTTAACGTATTGTGAATGATTTTTCTTGCGTTAACGTAAGAAATTAAGATCACAAGATATTTTCAGTTCAATTTCCTCATTTCGCATTTCATTTAGCCAGGAATGTGAGGGCCGCGTGCTATTGTTGCTCTCTCTTATGTGAATTTCGGTTATTTCTCGTTTAAATTTTCACCACGTCTATTGTAAAAATGGACAAATTTATAGAACAACTTCGGCCGTCCGTCTGTGGACACCATATCTCTGCAACTATTAAACCGATTTAAAAAATTATTTTCGCATTGGGAAGCATAAAATGTGAGAGGATAAACTGTCCTTGCTCTCCGGTTGTGCGTGCTTCTTTTTTTTTTTTTTTTTTTTTTATGATGCGTAAGTTCGCCGCAAGAGGGCGTAAATGTAGATGGTATCGAATTCAAAATACATTTTATTCCATATAATTGCTTCTAAATATCCTATTGAAAAAATCATTTCTCCCATTCTATATCAGTTATAACGAAAACTATTCTGAGCACAGTTTCTTTTTCAAGTGAAGCCCAGTTTTCCTGTTAGAGGGCGTAAAGGCAAATTACTATTTCCTTGATATCTCTATTTCTAGAAATAATTTTTCCGTCGGACCGAGTTTCTGGTGGGAGATGTTCAGCATTTAATCTCTATTTTTTTTAAAAGAGATGTTTTGCCCCTAGAGGGTGTAAGCTTATATATCTATTTCTGACGTATTTGCATCAATATCTCCGCATCTGAAAACTGGATTAAAAAAATTCTTTCGCGATCAAATACCACTCAGCACTATAAACCTTTTGGGAATACCTTCTGCTTAAAACAGTGCATAGTTTTTCCTCCAGGGGGCGTAGATGTATATTTTACTTTTGTTCATATCTCTGCTTCAAACAACCCAATTTGAAAAAATACTTTCTCTGTCGAAGAGCGTTTCTGGCGTGAAATATTTTGCATATAACTTCGATTTTTTCTTAAGGCACAATCTCACGTTTCCGTTTATAGCATATTAGCTGCAATATATGCTTGTCTAAAAATCCGATTGAAAAATATTTTTTCAGTCAGATACTACTAGCTATGAAAACATTTTGTGTGCACTTCCTGCCGAAAATAATGCACACTTTCCCCGACAGGGGCGCAAATGTTTATTCTGTTTTGGTCGATACCTCTGCTTCTAAAAGTCCTATTTTACAAAGCTCTTTTTACAACGGATACCATTTACGTTGCAGGATACTTTGCCTGTACTCGTGGGATTTTGTAGTTCACAGTTCTAACGTTAGGTGGTTATGACGAAATAAATTTCTGCATTTTTATGCCACGGGCGCGATTCGAACCCGCAATTCTCGACTCCGCAGCTCCGAGTGCTATCCACTATACTACACTGGAATGTGCTCAGTCGGGACAATGTGTCGCTGTAGGCAGTCATCCGATGAAGAATGTGCAGTTGAGAAATCCTATACAATTTGGGGCGTGGAATGTAACATCACACTGATTTATTTTTTTCGAAGCACTGAAGAAGGGATTCTGATTTTTCCTGTCTCACTGTGTGGAAAGCACATCACACCATTGCGAGCTGGAGCTTTTAGTTCGGGGTCAATATGACGAAATAAATTTCTCCATTTTTATGCCAGGGGCGAGATTCGAACCCGCAACTCTCGGCTCCGGAGTCCGAGTGCTACCTACTATTCTACACTGGCATGTATCCTCACTGCTATCTGCCTTTATCCCATGTGCGTCCTGAGGGGCAGGCACGTCACATGGTGTTAGTGTGTATTTCTGTTTGCAGCTGTATCTCCCCTTCTGAAAATCCCATTGAAAAATGACCTTTTTTTGCTCCGTGCCATTCGCTACAGTAAAATGGGTAATATTAGCCTCTTTAAATAATGCACAGTTTTCCCGCTAGGGGACGCAAATGTGAAAACCTTCTCGCAATCTCTGCTTCCACAAGACGCATTTGAAATTTTTTGAGTCCTCAGCATAGTTCTTGCTATGAAGAATGCCTTTCGCATATTTTCTACTTTTTCATTATTTGAAATTATTCGGCTAGGGGTGTAAAGTTACATCCTGTTTTTCCCTATTTCTCTTCTAACTCTTAAGATTTAAAAATCCATTTTCTTTGATATCTTCCTTCAGCTATAGGAAACTTCTTGTGCACAATTTATTAATTTTCGCAACATACTTTTCAGCAGCTAGTTCAAGAAAGTAAATATTTCTATTTCTACATGTTTTGTCGACTGTAGAATCCGGCTGATTGTTTTTATGCTTTATATAACCGTAGGTTGAAGAAGCGTATATGCTCCAGCTTTGTCTGTCTGTCAGTGTCTGCCTGTCTGTCCGCACGATAGCTCGCCTAAAAATGGTTCGATTTCGATGAAATTTTAATATGTGGTAGGGGACAACCTGGGATCGAACTCTACTGAAAATGGGCGAAATGGGGTCAAAGGTCAGGACATAGGAGCGGGATCCATTCTATCGCCTTTATGCGTCATAACTTGGGTAAAAATACTTCGATTGCGACAAAACTTTATCATGTTGTTCTGGAGGTACACCGAACGAGTTCTGTTGAATATCATCGAAATGGGGTCAAAGGTCAGGGCACAGGAGCGAGATTCATTCTACAGCCATTATCCTCATAACTTGACTAAAAATGCTTCTGTTGCGACAAAACTTTACTATGTTGTTCCGGAGGTATACTGAACCAATTCTGTTTAACATCATCGAAATGGGGTCAAAGGCTAGGGCACAAGGGCGAGATTTTTTCCACAGCCATTATCCTCATAACTTGAGTAATGATTTCTGGTATGTTGGAAAGCGTGTCATAATCAATGCATTGCATGATTTTACTAACTTGTTTAAATTTTCTGTCTGATAGCCTTTTATTTGGACTATGAACTTATATCTAGATTTCCAAGATAACAGGGCGTATTTTATTCCACTCCTCTTCCACTGCTTTCCATAGTCCAATCATTGTTTTAGGTCTAAGCGCTCTTTTTAGCAGTCCGAAGGCACAATAGTCCATTGGTGACACATCAGGGGACTTGGAAGAAATATGAGCAAAAGGTATAGACTGGATACCTGTCTGTTTTCTCGTTTTCTCAAGAAATAGATTGGTAGAATTGGATTTATGACTGGTAGCCTTATCCTAATGGATGATATGACTACCAGTCAGACACCAGGCTATTTGAAAGCCCTGTAGACAAAGGAATGATATTTCCTCTTTACATACTGGAGTTAAAACATTATTTTGGTAATTTGTAGAATTGATTTTAACATTTTTCTCAACTTTTTTAAACTTTAATTTCCCGTTGTACGAGAAACTAGCGTTAATCAGGAATCCTTTACTGAAACTTTCTTTGGATTTTGGATTCTCGGTACAAAGTTTTTAAGTCTTTTTCTGCTGTTTTGCAAGAGTAAATCAGCGTTGTGTTTTTTACGCTTTCCAACCGTAGGATGAAGAAGTGTATATGCCCCAGCTTTGTCCGTCTGTCTGTCTTTCTGCACGATAACTCTCGTAAAAATGGTTCGATTTCGATGAAATTTTAGTAGGTGGTAGGGGACAACCTGGGGAGGAAACCTGTTGAAAATGGGCGAAATGGGGTCAAAGTTCAGGACACAGCAGCGGGATCCATTCCATCGCCCTTATGCGTCATGACTTACGTAAAAATGTTTCGATTGCGACAAAACTTTAGTATGTTGTTTTGGAGATATACTGAATCGATTCTGTTGAATATCATCGAAATTGGGTCAAAAGTCAGGGCACAGGAGCGAGATTTATTCTACAGCCATTATCCTCACAACTTGGGTAATGATTTCTGGTATGTTGGAAAGCGTATCATTATCAATGCATTGCATGATTTTGCTAACTTTTTTACAGTTGAAACAGGGATTTTCAATTATTTAGCGATTGCTCTTTGGGTCGGCGAATTTTCTTTTAAGACCAGAGACCTTGCTTTCGAAATAGTCGTAAAAGTACGTGCCTTCTTTGGATATTCGTTTGGTGTTCTTTTTCCTGTTAAAAGCAATGCTTGACGGAATATTGCCCATTTTACATTTAGAAATGCTAAATTCCACCATTCTCACAGCGTTTTTTAATTACAGAATACGAATATTTCTCTTCGTAAAGAGCAAACACATAACCTTCTGTACACAGTTTGTTTACGTACGCCATTTTCTTAGCAGACAATATTTAACAGCAGCAGATGTTTCTTTCGTGTTCATCTACCGTAAAACGCTCTTGCCAGTTTCAATTCTTTGAATTTCTTTTCGGTAATTTCTTATCAAAGACGTTCTAAAAATCTGTGAACTTCCTCTGTATGAGAAGCTAAATGTTTTTCTTCTTAACTATGAGTACTTACAATAATTTGCGCAAACATCCGTTCTTCTCGCATTCGTTGGAACAGAAATTGGAAATTGAAAAATTGGGTAGACCTAAGCCAGATCTTAAATTACAGCAAAAATTTAAAGTACCGAGTGAATCAGAAAGTTCAGTTCCGAAACAGATACGTAATAAGAATGACTGAACATGCGCCTGTGGCCTAAAAATGCTGTGCTTTGCTTTCCGTGTTTAAGAAAGTTTGCAGACAAAATTCAAAAGCATGACATGTCTTCTGCACACAAGAATAATGTACGGATTTTGCCTGAACCTACTTGATACAGCAAACGTAAGATAGCAACTAGATCCTAGTTATAGATGGCAAATTCAACAGTAAAACGAAAAAGTAAATAATAATAGACTTGATAAATAAACAGTAGACGTGGACCAGGAACATCAAATAGAAGTCATCGCTCTTTCTACGTTTACATGTATAAGTGAGTCACGGAAAAATTATCATCGGCCGCGACCGAGAATCGAACCCAGGTCTTCCAGTTACACGCCGGATATGCTTCCACTGTACCGCAGCGGCTTCGAAATTATCCAGACTCACAAACGACAAGCTGCCAAACTACATGGCAGGGATGCTTTTTTAGAGCGCCTGCACAATGCTGGGGGATTCACCAAAGAAGAACAGTAGCAACTGAACAAATAACTACAAGGCAAATAAATGATAAATACACCGTTGACGTGGACCAGGAACATCAAATAGAAGTCATCGCTCTTTCCACGTTTATAACTTGGCGCCAAATCTGGCTGAAATAATAGTCTTATGTTGTCACATTTTATAAACAGTATTCGTTTTTGTGGCGCATTTGAACTTCTTCTGCAAAAACATAATGAATCGGACTCTGCGTCCATTCCAGATTTTTTCTTTTTTGGTGTTGTTTCTTGAGGTATTTTTAATACCGTTGTGAAGCATATACAGAGGGTATTCAGAAAGTAATGCCATAATATTTATGTAAAAGCCCAGCGACAAAGGTATCAAATTGAAACAAAACAAGAGCAAAGCTCAGAATTTCTATTTTAATTCACGTATTTTATTTTTTCTACTTAGTCCCTCACACGCTCGATACAGGTTCGCCAACGTTTAACAAGTTTTTTAAACCCATCTCTGTAAAAATCTTGAGATTGTTCTCGGAAACATTTCCTCGTAGCAGCTTGAACATCTTCGTTGCAGGTGAACTGAATTCCTTTCAGATGTCGCTTGAGAGCAAAAAACAACCAGAAGTCGGACGGCGCCAAATCTGGGCTGTAGATAGAGTGTTCAAGAATTTCAAACCCGATTTTCTGTATGGCCTCTGAAGCGAAATTGATGGCGTGGGGTTTGGCTTTGTCGTGATGCAGAATCATTGGCTTTTTTTTTCCCCACACGCACGCGTCGTATTCTTTGCTTTAACTTTTTTAAGGTATGCACGCAGCTCTCAGAGTTGATAATGATACCTTTGACCATGTACTCCTGATGAAGTCTCTGTAGTCCCAGAATACAGTGAGCATGCACTTACCTGCAGAAATTTGAACTTGAATTTTTTTTTCGCTCCAGGAGAAGTAGGGTGTCGGTATTCCAGCGACTGATTTTTCATTTCTGGGTCATAATAATGAACTCAACTCTCATCATCAGCCACAATGCTTTGGAGAAAATCACTTCCATATTTTTCACAATGAGCAAGCAACCTTTGGCATGTTTCAAGTCTTGATTTCTTCATTTCAGTCGTTAGGTGATGCGGTACCCAACGGACACACATTTTGTATTATCCTAAAACGTTAACAATGTCATTGACACTATCTAAATTAATGTCCAGCGTACCTGCTATGGTTCTCGGAGTAATTCTTCGATTTTCCCTGATCAACTCATCGACTCTTTGCCTGTTCAAATCGCAAGTTGTGGTTACGGGCCTCCCACTCCGCGGCTGATCTTTTACTGACAACATTCCTCCACTGTCCTCTGATTTTCTTACCCAACGACGAACAGTGCTTATGTCCAAAGTTACAGAACCATAAACTGCCACTAATCTAGCGTGGAGTTTTTTGGGAGGTACCATTTTCATGAGTTAAGAACTCTATAACTGACCATTGTTTAACATTCATCGATACAGCTGAAAAAGCATCACCCATTTTAAACATAATTAAATGCGAACAAATAGATGTGCGGAGTTCCCTTACGCAGTAAAATGAAGTTAATGGCACAAAGAATCGTTTCCTGTCTGACTGGTTGCTAGGCAACAAGTCATGCGCGAGACACTTGCGCGAAGGCATTACTTATTAAACACGCCACGTATTAATATTAATATACCAGTTCTCGTTACGTTTGCTCTACCTGCTTGCTAAACCACTAGCCGATGTATTATCAGAATTACCTCGCCTACCTTCTTTCTCGCGTTATGTTAAATTTTGACGTAGAACTACGTTTTTCTCCGTGCTGGATAGCGGGTAATATCAGCAGCACGGACGCAACGAAAACATGTCACACTTTGAACGCTTATACCTTCCAAACTAATAGTCGTAGAGTAATAAATAATACATCATTAGATAGAGTATTTAGTCCAATTTATAGCAAACTAAGTTTCAATCCTCTACCCCTTAGCCTTTCGATACAGTAGAGTTAGAAAGTTAAGCTAAATTCTGCGTGATTTTGTTTCGCCTCACGCCGTTTTAAGGTTGATAACTAGTGAATCGATAATGACAGCGATGCCCTGAGCCCGGCATTCCGTAGCTGACGGTCAGAGCTAACGGACGTATGTGATAAACCGAAATGAAGTGGATTATTTAGTTTTTAGATAGAAAACTATTTGGTGTCGGAAATTTAGAAATGCCGCGAAAATCCAGGAAAAATTATTATCCAACGAAAGTTGAAGAAACAGCTAGAGGAGAACGAGAGGAATCCAAAAAAGGCCCAGTAGATCAGCAACCGAAAGGTCACGAGAATGTAGGGACCGTCAAAAGTCCGCGCGCCAGGATGCGTTTCACCCGAGTTCGACTCCACGGTCACAACCTTCCACTTCAACTGCACAAATGAAGCATGAACGATGCACATTGATGTCATCGATCCAAATTTTTAAATTTTCGCACCGAGCATGGAATACCAATGTACATCTCCAGTCTTCACAACTTCGTTGGATAATGAATGTATTACATCTCAACCCTTTACACCGCCGATGCATTCTGAATCTCGACAAGAACAAGAGTAACAAGAAGACTACATTAGGCCCGAGATGTAAATTAAAATGTATAACAAGGCAACTAACGAGTTTGAGAAATTGTTTCTGAAGAACGATTTCTTCAGAAACAATTTTAGCAATAACTACTGACAACGATGTTACTACTCCTTCTACTAACATTAATTTACAATCAGAATAAGTTACTATGAATTGTATACATATAGTATATACTGAAGAGCAATTGAATTAGAGACAGCTGGCGTTATGCAAATGTGGCGCTGTGGGCGGCCCTGTAAAGGGAAACGACATGACGTATGCAGCGATCCGACAATATAAGGAGTGATGCGACGGGAATCAGTAAGAGTCGGACGCAGTGTATGTAAGAAGAAGGATCTAAGCGCATTTGATCGCGGGAAAATTGTCGGGGCCTGACGAATGGGTCACTCCATCTCGGAAGTCGTGCAGTCACTGGGATTTTCACGAGCCACTGTGTCACGGGTGCACCGTGAGTACGTCGAATCCGGTAAAACCATTCCAGCAAGGGCCAACTGCCGTGGACAACAGCGTGTGGATGAGCGGGGTCATCGTCGGCTAGCTTGCATTGTAACAGCGGATAGACGGGCCACAGTGCAAGAAATCACTCGGCAATTTAACGCTGGTGCACAAAAACGTGTAAGCAGCAACACCATCCAGAACCATCTCCTCCCTATGGGGTACAGAAGCCATCGTCCCACGAGGGCACCGCTGCTGACCGCACATCACAGGGTGCAAAGATTAGCATGGGCGCGGGAACATCGCCACTGGACCCTAGACATGTGGAAAAATGTTGCCTGGACTGATGAGTCGAGATTCACTTTGGTACATGCGGATGACAGGATACGAGTACGGCGCAAACCACATGAAGCGATGGATGCTTCTTGCCAGCAGGGTACTCTTCAAGCTGGTGGGAGTGGCATTCTCGTTTGGAGACTGTTTACGTGGACTGAAATGGGACCCCTGGTATGTGTGATATCGTCCCTCACAGGTCAACATTACCGGGATATCCTGGACGACCATTTGCTCCCGTTTTTGCGTCTTCAACATCCCACTGGGGACCTCATCCTGCAACAAGACAATGCACCGTGCCATCGCTCTCGAATTGTATCCGAATGGTTGGATGAACACTCCACCGACGTGACCTCGCTTCCTTGGCCAGCTAGGTCACCTGACCTCAACCCCATCGAGCACATCTGGGATGCCATCGAGAGAGATTGTCGAGCCTCTGACCCCCCTCCATCAAATCTTCGTGAACTGTGGGAGCTTGTTCAGGGGTCGTGGATCCGTATGGCTTCCCAACGCTTCCGGTGTCTTGTAGAGTCCATGCCGAGACGAATCGCCGCCGTCATCAGGGCGAAAGGTGGTGCTACACGTTACTAGACAGGTATCTCTAATTCAATTGCTCGTCAGTGTAAGTTGCTTTTAAGTAAATAAAGTAAAACATTTCTTTCGTTTTATTTCTTAAAAAAATGTATATCTGAAAAAAATTAAGGGAGCGCAGTAGCAACTGTGCCGCAGCCCACAACGTAAGGCTACGTCAACTGTCCCTCGCTGAATACTTTGTTTTAGTGTAAGGAAATCCCTATAGAAAGAAAATATATTTTACACTTTACTGTATATCTTATACAAGCTATTCTTAAAAGAATTTCATGAAATCTCATGAGTTCTCAAGATGTGAAGCGCAAGACTTACTCTAAAAGTTATCAATATTGTGAATTTAATTATTTGACCCCTTAGCATCTGTCAGAGTCAATTTCAAAACGTAGCATTTAGATTAGATGGAAGCTACAGCTTTACGGGACTTTTTTTTTTTGTTCCATTATGCCATCATGGGCAGCATAGCTCCCAACATGATAGAAAAAAAAAAGGAAAGAAACGATCACTATAAATTAATGAGCATGAAAAAGCAGTGTAAGCTTAACACATGAAGCATAAACACGACAAGCTAAAATATATCACAAGAGACAAACGTTTCTGGCGGACGTAATTGGCTTATGGAACAAAGCGGTCATGCGATCAATCAAGAAGTAGCAATGACCCACGCTCAAGAGATAAATAGCAAGAAAAAACACAGGTCACAAGAGTAACAAAAAAGAGAAGAGAATTAAAAAGTGAAGAAAAATATGAAGAAGCAGATAAATGGGATTAGAAATGACAAGAAAAGAAATGACAGAAGTGTTAAGACGTGGAGGCGGAGTGGAAAAAGCGAAAGATAGTATGACGGCTTAAAAGGCTTGCTCAAAGAAGAAGGTAAAAAAAAACAAGCACACACAACAGGACAAGCATTCCTTTGGGAAAGGGTTCTTTTTGTCTTTGCCGTAGCATGATTTGAGAATTTTGCTTTTAAAAGTATGGAAAGTAAGTTTCGAAATTAACCCGTCGAGTGGTTTAATTTATGCTGCAGTAAAAACCTACCGAAAGATTCTTTGAAACACTCTCTCTTCGTCACCAAAATGTTCTTTCGAAACAAACAAAAATTAAAGCAAGTCTTATTCTAAAGAATCTATAAAATGACCTCCTTGCAATTAAAGTTCCTTAGAAAACGAGGTGAGTCTTTTTTTTTTTTTACTCAGTTTCTATTTCCCACACATACGCGCAAAATGTTAAACTTGACCGTCTTTTCCTCTGTTTTAGCCAAAATAGCAGTAAAAAGATCGTGACAAAACATCACCCAGCACCTAACTCTGAAGTCTAGTTTCTTTCCATTCGAATCTCTAACGACTGAAGTTAAAAAATAGAAAAGAAAATAACTGTGCACTCACGGAACGACCCATTTTTATTTTACAGCATGTGCTCACAAAATTGTTCGCTTTTAACAGCGATGGTGGCTGTTCAACGCTAACACTTGCCAGAGAGGACGGCATCTGCAGAGTTTCTATTAAATCTTGTCTCACTGGTCTTTACCGCATTAAAGTTGCAAAAACATTTCAGTGTTGAATGTTTCATCCTAGTAATGCTACGTTCAAGACAAAACAAGATGACAAATCTTTTATTATTAATTTAAGGCTGATTAAGCTGACCAGAAGTTTCGAATTCTAGAGAACAGTCCTCGAACTTTTATGATTAATGCAAGGCTGATTAAGCCAGGGGTTCCCAACCTTTTCAACATCACGGCACACCTAACCTACGAAAATAACCTACTAACCTACGCACACTTGTTTAAATTCTGTTATATCAGACCGATAATTAGCAATGGTGAACTGTCCTTGCCAAAGATTTCTATTGAATTTAAGTTTGAATTAAAATTATTAATGTCCAGATGCAGTTAATAGAAGCTGTGTTTATTACCTTATCACAAAACTAATTACAAATTACAAAACAAACAAGAATTTAAGAACTTTATTTTGAAATAAAAATAGGTCCGTCAATGCGACACTTGGGATTGATGTACTTGCAAATCTTGGCAATCCTGGGTCGAATGTTTGAACATGCAATTCGTAGATCGGCTTCAGCGTTAGACAGACGAACCCTGCAACTTGATTTTTGATTGTTCAATGCCGAAAATGCCTGCTCACACAAGCACGATGTAACGAAAGGCAGCAAAGTGCACTATCTGAAACGGTAAGCCGTTTTTTCATTCTGTTTGCTGCCTTACGTTGTTCTTTTAAAAGACATTTAAAATATGATACAAGTTTGTGAGACTCACCTGGATGCAGGTGCGGCGGAAAGTGAAGTTCGTTGACCAGGCCCGAAATTTCGAATGGTGGTGCACTCCCTCCCTTCCTGCTTGCCGGAACAAACAGGAGAAAAACGATGCCTATGGAGCTTTGTCGGGAATTAGGACCACCCGACCACTTACCTAGAGGAGCTTTCTAAGGCACATTACAACAATTGCACATACGCCAAATAAAAATAAAATAAAAATCTTAGCTGAAATTATTGACCGGGTCCGGGCGGTGCCGCCACCGCCACTGCCTGGATGTTTGGTAGTTAGATGCCGCTTCATTTTGCTCGGAACCATTGTTTCATTACTCAGGCGTTCTCTGCAAACGATACAGATGGGAACTGGCCTGCCACTATCTTCATTCCATATGAAACCGAAAGCTAAATAACTATCGTTATATTTCCGTAACACTTTAGGAGGCTTCACACTTGATCTAGCAGGAGAATTATCACAAGGTGATTTATCCCATTTTCCATCACTTACACTTGGTTGTACAGTGTTCACTTCAATACTTATATTCACTTTACTGGAAGAGTTCACACTATTTGAAAGTTTAACATCACTGGCGTTCTCTTCAGTTTTCTGCCTCTTCACTAAAAACCTTTCCATTGTTAATAATAAATCAATCACAGACGCAGACAAACAAAGCGACTGAAACTGGGAGACATGTAAACGCAACTACGATGCGATCCAACGGCCACTGCACTTATAACAACAGCGGGAGGTCTCTGTCAGGAACAGTTACCGAAGACAAAAATAGCGTCTGCTTTGTGCTTTCATCTTGTGACCAAAACCTCAAACAATACAGAGGGGAGTGGGAGAAGTTGACTATCGCGAAACGGAATTACGGTAGTGTTGAATGAACCAAGTACGTTTTTGATTCGAGTAATAGTGGGGGTTTTATTCAGATGACGAAATTTCACGGCACACCGGTTGGGAATCCCTTGATTAAGTTGACCAGAAGTCCCTCATTCTTGAGGACAGTCCTCGAATTTAGTTTACTGTCCCAAAAAGACAAACCGAAGGGGCTCCCATGGGATCCCCTCTGTCACCCCTTCTGGCCGCAATAATTTTGCAAGATCTCGAGTCTACTGTACTAAGTGAATTTCATCTAAAACCACTTCTATACATCTGATACGTCGATGAAGTATTAGTCTTCTAAACACATTCAAGAGACGAGTTGGATATCTTTACAACTACTCTTTCTAATCAATACCCAACTGTATAATTCAACATAGAAGTCGAGAACAATCTAAACCTATCCTTCCTAGACATTTTATTACATCGTGAACCAGTTGCAAGCACTGTTTCAACTTCGGTTTTCCGCAAACCTTCTTTCTGTACAGCCATGATTCCTCAAGGTTCTGCACAGCCAACGACCCACAAATTGTCCTCCATACGATTTATCTTACGACGTGCTCTCTCTCACTGGTCATCCAGAGAATCAGAAACCTCTGAGGTCGCTCACATTAAAGAAATCGCAAGAACATATGGTTCTTCTGACAAGGTCGTTGATAACTTACTCTAAAAGTTAAAAAGACTTTCCTTCGGTACTTTAACCCAAGACCATACAGAAACTAGATATGTTGGATCCCTCCCGTTTATTCCTAACATTGCCAGAGTTTTAAAAATACCTTTGCATTAAACATAATGTAAGTTTCGGTTTGAAAACCAGAAATATTCTTTCTATAGTCAAGAACGACCGAGATATGGTTGAAACGGAGGACAGACCTGGAATTTATGGCATACCATTGAAGGCAGTTGATCCAGACAACATAGATCAGATATACATCGGATCTACAGCTCGGAAACTGAAAATACGACTGCAAGAACATCAATACAATTTAAAAGCAGGATCAAAAACCACAGCACTATTACGTACTGTTATTAATGGAACTCACCGCCCTGATTGGAATAATGTTACCATCTTGGGCACCGCAAACACGAAATGTTTAACATTATTTACAGAAAGTCTATATATTGACAACCATAAACAAATATGCTGCAACGATGATCAACCAAGCCACATTCCATTACCGTGGAAAATGCTCATGTTGACCAACGTTGAAGACGAATATGATTAATTTGACATCTACATGATATAATCAATAATTATCAACTAATATGAACTTTCTTGACGCACGCGCAATGACGGATGACAAACGTCATGCTATCTCTTAACATCAACCTGTATATATTGTATATCGTACTCATTTTCGCTTCTACATTCGTAGTGCTCTAACGCATCTAACGATGAACACCGCAGCCGGTCCGAAAGATCTTATGCTTCTAACTTTATGATGTTTAATGATTTTTAAAAATAAATAGTATTTAAAACGATCATCAAAGTTGTATTTAAAATTGTATTTATGCATCAAAATTTGAATCGTGCAAAGACGGTAATTCTTTACATCAAGTGACTTATGTGGCAGGAATATTAATGAATCATTATTGGTGAACTTGACATTTAGCACATGTGGTGTTTAGCTAGTTAGAAACAATTAGGAATAGACATACGTACACTACAGGATACCACACCATTTTGTCCTCAAATCAGTGTCCGAATATCTAGTCACCTTAAGGCTGCTATCTCCCAAAGGTTTCCTTATTTACGTAGTATCTATTCAATTCAGAATCACTATTTTCTGCTGGACGAAAAAGTTCGTCCCGTTTTCAGCCAAAACGGTTAATGATGGAAAAAACAAAACAAACAAAAAAAAAAAAAAAAAAAAAAGAAAAACATAAACGCTCACCTCATTCTGGAAAGTACAGGTCGTTGTTTTTTATAGTCCTTTGACAACGTTTCACCAGATTTACGATCCCGCGGAGGTACCACTCAGCAGGTTTCGAGAACAGGAAGTACCCAATGCCAAATTCCACATCCATCACTGAAACCAAGTGCCGTCTTTATACGAAAGAAGTGGTAGCAGGATGGGGCAAAGTCCGGACTCCATGCAGGATGAAGTAGGATCTCAGGCCCTTTCAATTCCTCAAGTTTTCGGTGGATCACTGTAGAGGTGTGACTTGTGGCATTATCCACTTGAAGCAAAGCCCTCTTCCCATTAATGAGCGCAAGGTACCTTTGGCCCAAAACATCATGGACTTGCTGCAGTTGTTTCGCATCGAGGTTGCCGTCCACAGTTTGACCATCTGGCATGAATCCAGTACACAGGACACTCACAATTCCACCAAATGCACAGCATGACTTTTCTTTCGAACCGCCCTCTTTGCACCACATGCTGTGCATTCTGGAGTGGCCTCAGCCACTGATTCGCTATAATAGGATTACATAGAAATATTCACTTTCCATCCACTGTGACGACACGACGCCTTCTGGGGACTTTAACCCAGAATGGAAACATGCACTCGAATTTTAAATAATGGTTCTGCAATGACACGCACTTAAAAAACAACGGATTATTTTGGAAATGAAACCTGTTAAAAGGTTGATTTCACACATATTTTATTGATCAGACTGTGTCATCAAGGCGGTTTCCTGTTTCCAAATTTTTCGTTGGAGGTTAAGAGATACTACCCTCTTTTAGACGAAATGTTTCAAACGCTTATCGGAATATGAATGCTGTTCCGAGGAATTCCGCTTGTTTCACGAATCAGGAAAATAAAAGAAATGCATGGATGATCTTAGGCTATCTGTTTTTACGTGTGGCCGATGTTTCTGAATCAAGTTGTGCCCAACAGAAATTGTTGACATACCAACTGGATTCTACGAGAGCTACGAGAAATCAATACATTTACTCCTCCTACGTCAGCAGTACGGAACATAAACTTGTCGCTCGTGATAAGATTTCGCTTCTATAGTCTGCTCCATGACCCTAGATTTTGATGGGGAAGGGCTTGATCTCCTGACATCAACAACAAGCTACAGGGTAGAAAGGAGTGCCTCAGACATCTTCTCTCTTTCTTTTTTTAGGTTAGTTGATGTTGTTACAGCCATTTCAGCAGGTAATTAGTTAGGAAGGATTAGTGTCAATCATCCTCCTAAATGACCAGTTTGAAAAACAAAGTTGTCCTTTAGGGGTGGTCATTTAGTGTCAATCATCCCCCAAAATGACCACTTTGAGAAGCTAAGGAGAAATCACCGCTCTCTGATGAGCAAGTTCATTCATTCCAGACTCGTTCGATGAACTTTTTATTCAGCGAATATATATTTGTTTGAGCTGTTTGCTAACCCCGAGTTAATTCGCTCCGGCTGGTTAAAGGGTTAATCGTAAAATAGAATATATCTGGATTTCCCCCTCTCTCTCTCTCTCTCTCTCTCTCTCTCTCTCTCTCTCTCTCTCTCTCTCTCTCTCTCTCTCTCTCTCTCTCTCTCTCTCTCTCTCTCTCTCTCTTTTCTTCGTAAATCAGGAAATCGAAAAATGCATGAATTGCAACAACTATCTGATGCGAAAAGGATTTTTTCCAATTTTTTTTTTATTTGCTCAGGGATTTAACGGCCACCGTGAGCAACTCGATGGGCTATAAGCAATCGCCCGTCCCTAATTTAGGACCACTGATACCAAGGAACGGTTAGAGCCACTGCCGTGACACAAACACTACATTCATGCATCAGCGGGATTCAAACCCGGACCATCTCGGACAAATGGTCAGAGCTCAGAGCTTAGATAACTGCGCCACCAGGGTGGCTTTTTCCAATTCCACTACTTGAATTAGAAATACCGTGCCAAATACATAAGCACTTTTAATTAAGTCATCTAGTGGGAAAAGTGCGCACTAAGGATTTCGAAAATGCATAGAGATCATCTTTCTCATAATTACAGTTATCAGATACAAATATGATTTATCCATTTCAACTTACGAGTGCGAAGATTCGTGTACACAAACCATACCTTCTCATCGACAGTCAGACTGGACAGACGAACGGACAAACTGATACCATAAATAAGTATTTTTCTTCGATACGATAAATACGTGCTGCAAATATTGGGTGTATGTGCAAAAGTTATGCCCGTTTTTGTAACAGATGCACAAATTGCGATCGGAGTAGTTACGTCACAGATGACGCTGCGATGCCGAATTTTCTGCCAATAAAGCACGGAGCAGTAGAGCATATAGAGGCACTAGGTTTGTCCGAATAAGTCATTCGTAACGGAAATCACGGACGGTGTAACATGGCATGCGATAAGGAGCACCTTAAACATTGTTTACTGTGCGAGTTCGATAAAGGCAGTACTGCATCCGCGGCTTGCCGCAACATCTGTCAAGTGTTTGGGGAAGATGCAGTTGATGATAGTACATGTCGCCGTTGGTTTCGAAAATTCCGGGACGGAGACGGAAGTTGTGAAAATCGACCACGTCCTGGACGTCCATCCGTGGTTTCTGACGAGGATGTGGACCAAGCCATAAGAAATGACCCATATCCAACCGTTCAGGAATCAGCAGAAACGTTGTCGGTGCACAGAACAACAGTCGAAAGACGGATGCATGCACTTGGGTTCATCACCAAGTTCGATAACTGGGTTCCGCACCAACTTTCTGCAAAGCAACGAGGGGAGATAATCCGTACCTGTGTTTCTTTGCTTTCTCGTCACAGAAATGAACCGTTTTTGGGACGAATTGTAACTGGTGATGGGAAATGGATACTGTACCGTAATGTAAAACGTCGACGGACTGTGTGTCAAGGTGCGGAGCCTGCTCCATCGACCTCAGGAGGAGGACTGCATCCCAAAAAGGTTTTGTTTAGTGTTTGGTGGGATGTCCATGGAATAATACACTGGGACTTGTTGGCACCGAACCAAACGATAAATTCTGGCCTCTACTGCCAACAATTGGACAGATTGCGAGAACAGCTGACATCGAAGCGTCCAGCATTCGTCAATCGCAAAGGCGTGTTCCTTCATCATGATAATGCCAGATCTCATGCTGCTTTAATCACTCGGCAAAAATTACTGGATTTTGGTTGGGAAGTGTTACCTCACCCGGCGTATTCCTCTGACTTGGCACCTACGGACTACCACCTGTTTCGATCGTTACAGAACGCCTTTGCTCTCCAAACCTTTGATGATGTGGACGATGTGAAAACGGCATTACATGACTTTTTTTACTCTAAAACGCAGGAGTTTTTCCGGCGTGGGATTCACCTACTCATAGACAGATGACAAGAGGTCATACAGAATGATGGCAATTATGTGAAATCCTAGGTACGTTATTTGTTGTGTTATCCTCCTTTTTTGTACCTACAAAAACTTGTAGAACTTATGCACACACCCAATACACGACAGGCTATGCAAACAAGCAGACTCGACTGGCGGAAGATTTCCATCTAGGGCGTACCAACCGACCTTTTGTTGAACTGTCCATAGATAAGACGTGGGACGTTTCCTTAAGAGTGTCACCGGTATAGTTCCGCTGAATATTCCATTTATGTGCAATGTGTGATATAAGTTCATGCCTATGATACCACTCTGATTTCGGTGCATATATGCTGAACGTTTCATGATGACTCGCAGTAATTATGAAATAGAAAACTCTTCGTGAAAATGTTTGTTGAACTACGGCGCATGAAATTCTGAGGAAACACATTAGACTAAACTGCAATAACGCAAAAAACGAGTCACAGTATAAATGAGGTTTTATCCTGGTAGGAATAAATGTGCTATGAATCTAACTGTATCCAAGCAGGAGCGCAGCCAGGGGGCTTCCTAGGGAGGAGCTAGCCGTCAGATAGGAGCGCGGTTTCAATCTCAAAGTAGATAACATAATAATAACGCATTATTACTATATGAAAATGTATGATTAAAACTGGAAAATTAAATCTTACAGATACTGAAACATTTGGTATTTTCTTTTAGGTATACTAAACTATGTAACATTATATTTATTTTTAGCCCCTTACTTTTTACTCTCTATTATCAGGGAGGACGCGTGCCCTAAAATATTTTTCTCGTGAAAGCATAGTATAACATTTCATTTGAGGTTTCCATTTTTTATTGTTCAGGAGAATGCACGCCAAGATATATATATACTTAAGAGCAAAACTGAAGAATAAGGAAAAACTTTAGAATTTAAAACGAAAGTTGCAAAATAACCTGAAGATCAAAACGCGCAACGCAGCAGTTTTGAAAATTCAGAATTCACATTCTATTAAGAAGATACCTAAGCAAAAAAATACATATATAATTTTGACTCACACCAAGTACAACATAGAAAAGGTTATGTATCTACCTGTGTGAGTAAAAGGAGAAAAGATAAAAAAATAATAAAATAAAACAACTGAATGTAGAAGGTGTCGAGAATACTGAGCCTTGGCTTTATCAAGGACCAGCAAAAACTCTGCATTTTCTCACTTCCACAAAGACCTAGTTGGAAATGGGTTTCTGCAAGGCCATAGATGCAAGTAACATTCCCACCTAAAATAGTTTTAAAAAATATATATATGTCATGTCCTCCGCAGAGTTGCATGACCTAGCACTAGTTAACAATTTCGCTTGCATCCATTAACCTTCCTGGCCCGACCCATGCTCTTCATCTGTTACTATTAAACAGAGAGAAGAAGATTAAAGAGAACTCAAGCTGTGAGAGTGACATAATAATTAGAAATAATTTTCAGCTATAACGAAATGCCAAGTTCGTTTGAGAGAGAATTTAAACCTGAAAATCAATGCAAAAGAAATCCAAATTCTTACATTGCAATTAAAAAAGGAAATATTAATTTTTAAAAAACAGATTTTTGAAAGAAAACTTGAGTCTAAAACCCCCTACTCTACAACTTATGACAGCACGAAAAACGAGAATAAGTTAAAGACAATAATTAACTAAAGAAAACTTTGTGAAAGTTATATGCCTTAAACAGTTAGTTGCAATATGTACAAAGTATTTCAGCAGTGCTTTAAGTGCGTAATTAATTAGTTATTAAGAACTTAACTACTTTGAAAATACAGCGCATAGAAAAGGAACAAGCTTAGCCATCTTCTGTTCCTAGGTACCCCAAAAGACGCGCAAAGTTACAAAGAAAAGAAAGAGTTAAAACCCGCAAAAATGTTAACAGACAAGCCAGTGCCTAAAAGCTGAAAAGCTAAAAATCAACAGAGAAAAAGTACATGAAGTACAAACATTGAACTTATAAAACCTAGAACCCAAAAACAAGGAAGAGAGCTTACCTCTTGTGTGACAAAAACTTTCTCCTCACAAGAGTAAAACATGGCTGACCTCTTCCGCCACTCCCTAGTCGCTGGGGGGCAGAGAGGGTGGGGCTGATGGCCTCCTCAAACAGAAAGAAGCCAACACGCGGAGATTTTAACCAGAGAAATATATATATATAAATGTTAAGTTGGTTTGTGTACGCTTCAAAAACTCAAAAAGTTCTGGACCGATTGAGCTCAAATTTTGACACGATATACAACCCGCTTCAAAGATTGTTTTTATCTATTTTTCGCGTCAGTAACATACCCGCGATCGCGATAAAACAGCTTTTTCCTTCGACCATATATACTAATGGACTGCGCACTGGCAATAGCTGCATCAGA
The DNA here is from genome assembly GCA_039090855.1 of Macrothele yani. Classification (NCBI taxonomy): domain Eukaryota; kingdom Metazoa; phylum Arthropoda; class Arachnida; order Araneae; family Macrothelidae; genus Macrothele; species Macrothele yani. Next base: position 14,948,112 of record CM077012.1, read on the forward strand.
GCGTAATAAATGTATTCACGAATGAAAAGTCGTAATGGAATTCTAAAAAAGAAACTCCTAAAATTCATGATGAGCACAGCACGAGTTAACCATCTTTTTGCCCGAAGTCACGTGATTTCGTGGCTTGCGATGTTGGAGCCAGAAATTTTGATGCCATGCGCAGTCTATCAGTATATATGGTGGAAGGCTTTTTCAACGGTCAGCTGTGTACCAGCAAACGCGCCATCTGCCAGAAGCGAGGGGAACACTCTCCATACTAGGTGATCGTGTTGTTTTTATCTATTTTTCGCGTCAGTAACATACCCGCGACCCGCGAGAAAATAGCTTTTTCAACGGTCAGCTGTGTACCAGCAAACGCGCCATCTGCTGGAAGCGAGGGGAACACTCTCCATACTAGGTGATCGTGTCGTGATTGAGCTGCGCCGTTCGCCAAATCGTAAGTAGAGGTTATGTTTTGTCTCTTATCTCTCATGGTTTTCAGCCTAGAGCTGTGAGAGCCATAAGAGGTTATAATCTTATCCCTTCCTTCTGTTCCAGTGAAAACCGAAATAATGCCTTGCAAAAAAATGAATTTGGGTCGTCGCACTCGCCACACAGAAGGATCGAGAAGACGGCTTTCGAATATGACTGAGGAAGAGCAGGCATACGTACGAGAGAGGAACAGACTAATCACCATCCAGATGCGTAACACGGAACCAGCAGAAAGACGAGCAGCCAGGCTTGAGGATGCACGATTGCGAGCACGGCAGTCGCGTTCTGCAGCAACAGATTTGATTCGTTCTCAACGGAATGAACGCGAGGCGTCGAGGATAGCTGAAACACGTACCCAAAGAACAGCAGATCTGATTCTGCAATACAATCGTCTTGCATTCCGGTACAATCCAGCTATTGATTATAGTTCAAGTCCGCATGTTGTCATTGGCCAGATGAGTCATGTCTGTACCTACTGCCAGGCTCTAAAGTTCAATAATGAAATGAATGGGATGTGTTGCGCTGGCGGAAAAATTAAATTGCCTCAACTTGAAGCACCACCAGAGCCGTTGAAAACTCTACTTGCTGGATCTACCGCTGAATCGAAGCATTTCCTATCGAACATCAAGAAATATAACTCTTGCTTCCAAATGACGTCATTTGGTGCGGAAATTGTGACTGCTCAATTCATGCCAACTTTTAAAATCAAAGGACAAATATATCACAAAGCTGGCTCCCTGCTCCCGTTCCGAGATAGTGACCATAAATTCCTTCAAATGTACTTCATCGGTGATGATAGAGATGAAGTCGATGCACGTTGTGGAATACATACCTCATTAAGAAGATCCATCATTTCGCAACTACAGGAGCTCCTTCACGAAAAGAACAATTTGGTGCGTTTGTTCAAAACGGCAATGGATATGATGCCATCAGATACCCACAAGATTGTCATTCACGCCGACAAAACGCCCGCTGGAGAACATGTCCGAAGATATAATGCTCCAACTGTAGACGAAGTAGCAATTGTCATAGTCGGAGATCAGTTCCAACCTAGAGATATTGTTCTCCATCGAAGAAACGATCAATTGATAAACGTCGCAGAAACTCACCGTTGTTACGATGCTTTGTAATATCCAGTTATCTTCTGGGATGGTGCCGATGGATATCATTTCAATGTGAAGATGATAAACCCAGTGAATGGTGCAGAAATTAATAAAAAGTGCAGCGCAATGAACTTTTACGCCTACCGCTTAATGATTCGGAGGAACGAGGACAATTATATTTTGAAATGCCGTCAGTTGTTTCACCAGTACATTGTGGATATGTATGCAAAAATTGAAACGGAACATTTGCTATTTCTTCGTTTGAATCAGACCAAACTCCGCTCCGAAGAATACATTCATTTGCAAGATGCAGTTGTGAATGACGGTAATACAACCAACGTTGGAAAGCTTACTATTTTGCCATCTTCATACATAGGCAGTCCACGTCACATGCAGGAATATGCTCAAGATTCAATGGCATATGTTCGTCATTACGGGCGTCCAGACTTATTTATCACCTTCACGTGCAATCCAGCTTGGGACGAGATACAGCAGCTGTTACTTCCTGGGCAATCACCCGTGGATAGGCATGACATCACCGCACGTGTTTTCAGACAAAAGCTTAAGTCGCTGATGGATTTCATTGTGAAACATGAAGTGTTTGGATCTGTGCGCTGCTGGATGTATTCAGTAGAATGGCAAAAGAGAGGATTGCCACATGCGCATATACTAATCTGGCTATACGATAAAATAACTTCAGACGAAATCGACGATGTGATATGCGCTGAGATTCCACGGGCCGACGTCGATAAGGATCAACTGAAGATGGCGGGAATTAGGCAACTATACACATGCGAAATGGTGATATTGATGTAGACAACCGTTGGGTGGTCCCATATTCGCCTCTGTTGTCAAAAACATACAAAGCGCACATAAACGTAGAATATTGCAACTCGGTCAAATCGATTAAATACATCTGTAAGTATGTGAATAAAGGCAGCGATATGGCAGTTTTTGGTGTGCAACCAGAAAATAGTGACAGAAATGCAGTACGAGTTATCGATGAAATTGCACAATACCAGGCTGGAAGATACATAAGCAGCAATGAGGCTGCATGGCGAATTTTTTCATTTCCCATGCATGAACGCAATCCAGCTGTGGTTCACTTAGCAGTACATTTAGAGAATGGACAGCGTGTTTATTTCACACATGCAAATGTGCAACAAAGAGCCCTTAATCCACCTGGTACAACTCTGACTGCTTTCTTCACCTTATGTCAGGAAGACGCTTTCGCCAGGCCAGAACACTGATGTACACAGAAGTGCCCTCTTATTACACGTGGAATGTAACTAAAAAAGCATTCGTACGACGCAGACGAGGGGAGCCAGTCGACTGTCAACCTGGCATTTTCAGAGAAAATACAATTGGTAGACTTTATACAGTGCATCCTAATCAAGATGAATGTTTTTCCTTCGCATGCTGTTGGTAAATGTGCCTGGTCCTAGATCTTTCCAGCAATTGAAAATTGTTGACGGCGTCACATATGCCACTTTCCGCAGTGCGTATCAAGCTCTTAATTTATTAGAAAACGACCAACAGTGGGATATATGTATTAGTGACGCGTGCAACACTGCACATCCGAACCAAATTCGAGCACTATTCGCAATTATATTGACCGCTTGCTTCCTTTCATCTCCCACAGAGTTATGGGAAAGATATCGATCGCATATGGCTGAGGATATTTTGCATAGAGTACGCCTAGAAAATGCCAATATGACCATGGAATTTACAGAAGGCATTTACAACGAAACATTGATAAATATTGAAGACAAGTGCTTAGCTATTGCAAATAAAGTTCTTAGTCAATTGGGAATGCCAGCACCCAACCGAACTACGACTGCTTCATTTGATGTGGATTTGCGCCGTGAACAGAGTTACAACACCGGTGATCTCCAGTCATATGTCCAATCAAACATTCCCAAATTAACGTGTGAACAGAAGGGCATTTATGATCGCATAATGCAAATGATAAATGACGGAGTTGGGGGTGAGGGCTTCTTCTTGGATGCGCCAGGAGGAACTGGGAAAACATTCCTTATCAGATTGATTCTGGCAACGGTTCGATCAAAAAATGACATAGCCTTAGCTCTCGCTTCGTCTGGAATAGCTGCGACATTGTTACCAGGTGAAAGGACTGCTCATTCAGCTCTGAAGTTGCCATTAAACATGCGAATCAGCGAGACTCCCACGTGCAATATTTCCAAAGCATCCGGTACGGGAAAAGTATTACAAAAATGTAAACTCATTGTTTGGGATGAATGCACGATGGCACATAAAAAATCGCTTGAAGCTCTTGATCGATCGTTGCGAGATTTGCGTGGAAACGTTCAACCATTCGGGAATGCATTGATATTGCTCGCAGGAGATTTTAGGCAAACATTGCCTGTAATTTCTCGATCGACACCAGCGGACGAAATAAATGCTTGCCTGAAATATTCAACATTGTGGCGACACGTACGTACATTGCAGTTGACTACGAATATGCGTGTCCAGCTGCAGAACGAATAATCAGCCGAGGTATTCTCACGACAGTTACTGGACATTGGGAACGGACAACTGCCAGTCGATGAGACGTCAAGACGAATATCATTTCCTGATAATTTTTGTAATTTAGTAACATCGAAAAAAGAACTGATCGAAAAAGTATTTCCTAATATTCAAATTAATTATAAGAATCACGATTGGCTCAGTGAACGAGCTATCCTTGCCGCGAAGAATAAAGATGTCTATCAAATTAATAATGTTATTCAATCCAGCATTCAAAGTGAGGAAATTACATACAAGTCGATAGTACAGTTGTGGAAGCAGATGAAGTAGTTAATTATCCAACGGAATTTTTGAACTCACTTGATCTGTCAGGGATGCCACCACACATATTAAAATTGAAAATAGGTGTGCCAATTATCATGTTGCGGAATATTAATCAGCCAAAACTCTGCAACGGCACGCGACTCGCAGTTAAAAAACTGATGAAAAATGTAGTGGAAGCAACGATTTTAACGGGGCCTTTCGAAGGTGAAGATGTCCTCATCCCTCGAATTCCCATGATCCCGACCGATACACCATTTCAATTTAAAAGATTGCAATTCCCAATTCGATTGGCGTTCGCAATCACAATCAGTAAAGCTCAAGGTCAATCTTTAGAATTGTGTGGTTTAGATTTAGATGCGGATTGCTTCTCACATGGACAACTGTATGTTGCGTGTTCCCGTGTCGGCAAACCAGATAGCTTTTATATCTACGCAGAGAATGGAAAAACAAAAAATATTGTATACCAACAAGTATTGCAAAATTAAACTTCTATGAAACGTATGCTTTGTTTTGTTCCTCATTTCTCATCCATGCAACCACAATGTGCCACAGCTACGCGTGGCCGGGTATAGCTAGTATATATATAAAATACAACACTGAAAGAGAAATAGTTTCTTTCAGAAAGCGACAATAGAATCAAAAGAAGAAGAATTCACGCCGACTTTACGCTGCGCCCATGTGTGCTCCCTGTGTGATTCCCGAGTAGTTCATCTGAGTAAAATAAAACAAAATTCCAAAATTGCCGTAAGCTGTTGACTTGGCGGCGCACATATGCTGATTGCAAAACAATAAAGTTCTGAATCACAAACTTTCATTTTCTGATGTAGAATGTAGCAGCACACAAACGACAACCAATGTACTGGGACCAAATTGATTCCTGCAGGAGCTCATTCAACTTGTTATCCTGCAAATGGAGAGGCATTTTCTTCTATTTTATTGAATAGCAGCTATATTTTGAAACTTTTCTTTCATCTTACCTTACTTACGCAAAACAACGGCGTGAAAGCACCACCATTCCAGTGGGGACGGCAACTTTGGAAGTTTGGGTTATTTTACTCAGATGAAAAAGTTTGAAAGAGTACAAATTGTAAACTAGGTATAAACACATGCTGATAATGCTTTTTTTTATTTATAGATTTGACTAAATTTTTCCCCGTGGCCCTGTATCCTGTACCCCTGTATCCAAGGATCGGCTTTCTCTTCTCTTCAAAACATTTATATGAATAATATTTTTAATGGTTCATTTTTCCAAAATATCGGTGATATCTTCCTAACCCATAAAAGAAAGTAATTTCGTAACTCAATATAAGAAATATTAGTCCATACGTGACTGAATGCGAGTATTGTGATTCCTTGAGACAATTAACCTTTGGATCTAATTTTGAGATCTAAACGAATTCTTTATGTCTGAGTTCATCAGTAGACTGTGAAAAATTCAGTTGAGTTACACATCTTAACGACTTCTACTGTTTTAAACATCAGCTTATTAATCGTCTCCATCTGGGTGTTATGCGAGCAACATACAACCTTTCGTTAAGCTCAGTTCCACGTACGAAATTCTATCTGTCAGCGTTCCAGTTCTTTGGTGGTTCGCTGGTCCATAGAACCACTAAAAATCGAGTCCAACCACCAAAATCAAAATGCCAGTAGTCAGATGGATTAATCACTTTTTCCAGGTAACATCATTTATTTCAGAATAAAAGCTATTGAATTTTCCCCACTTAAGTTACGGTAAATAATGTATAACTTATCAGTTATCATTATGCTACGTAAATTCCAGCAGAAAACTCAAGCAGCTAGTATGTAGGGTTTTAGTGAGTAAATGGTTGTTAAAGAATTGTTATTTACTTATATCACAGCTAAAACCTTAACATACTTCAGTGCAACGCACTTTCTTATTTCAGCTTAATTCTACTGCAGAGCTTGGCTTCACCGTGAAACTTCACTTTTTACTGAAGGACCATTTCACCCAATTTGCAAAAAAAGTGGTTGCTGACACATTTTTAAAAAATTTAGCTTTTTGTTCATCTGGAAAGTCATATGTGAGTGTGCAAATCTGGGATTTATTATTTTTTAACATCCGCCATTTTGGATTTACAAGCCAAAATGGCAACCGCGGTGTGGAAAAATAACACACAGACAGCCTTTTTGCTTTATTTAATTGCACAAAAATTATAAAAGGCAGAGAGCTCCAACTGGTCTCATTTTAAAAGAGCATAGGTCCATCTATAAAGGAGTTATATAAATACTTAATAACAATTAATATAATGAGATAAAATCCTTAACTCAAATTCAAGATTGATTTTTTTTTATTTAGTTTTTCGATCCATCACAGTTCTGTTCTTATAAGAGACCAAAAAACAAAATGGTATTTGGCTTATTTTTAGCCTACAAGCTGTACTTTAACTTGAAATAAATAACTATTGACCTATACAATCTCTTCATGCTAAAAGATGGGTCTGAATTGCCGATTTTTCTAAAATCGCGAAATTCGAAGCTCTGTATCCAAAAAGGGGAAGGAATAAAAAATCTGAAACTTTTATAAAATACTCTTCTGTATGTTTACAGAGAGTTGTAAAATTCCCTACTTGTTTTTTCAAGTACTTTGTGAGTTACAGAAAGTCAAATTTGCAAAAATTTGTAAATTGTAAGTCACCTAAAAGAATGGTAATTGTTATACGTTTTTCAATTAAAAACCAAGAATTATGGTATTAGAAATAAATAAAACCAGATTAAAATAACAAAATTGGTGACAAATGTAGTAATTTCATGCTAAAATGGTTGAAAATCTTTAATTTGTACAGAAATTTCGTTTAGCGACTGAACTGCAAATGCTTCAGTAAGATGTTGATAAAGTGAAAAATCGCCATGTATATCTGATATTTTATATCGATATAGCATCTGCAATATATCATAAAGAGTACTGATAAATGCAATATATGTTCAAAGGTAGTAAAAAATCAAGTGAAAATACCATAAACTTGAAAACATATGGTATACAATCATGTACTTCCCATTTAATCTTATACTACTACTTTCACATACCATAATTCTATGTTTTTAATTGAAAAACGTATAATCATTAGCCCACGTTTAAGTGAATTAAGATTAGCAAATTTGGCTGTCTGTAACTCACAAAGAACTTGAAAATACAAGTATGGATTTTTTACATCTCACTGAAGACACACAGAAGAGTATTTGGTGAAAGTTTCAGATTTTTTCGTACCTTCCCCTTTTTAGATACAGAGCTTCAAATTTTGCGTTTTTTGAAAATCGGCAACTTGAGACTCATCTTTTAGCATGAAGGGATAGTATAAGCTAATAGTTATTTGTTTCAGCTTCAAGTACACCTTGTAGCTAAAAACAGGCCAAATACCATTATGTTTTATGATCCCTTATAAGAACTGTGGTGGATCAAAAACTAAAAAAATTATGGCAATTAACACAGCAATCAGACATCTCTGAATTAACTGTATTTACTGTTCTTCGCGTAATATCAATCACATCAGAAAACTTTAAAATTTCATCGCGCTGGATTGGGAATCGAACCCGCTTCTCCCGATTACCGTTCGAGTATGCTAACCGTTACACGACCCAAGAGGAGAAAGTCACAAGTATTCTTAATCAAAGCAACTGTTCTGCCATCTAGCTTTGTTAAGCATATCACCAGTCGTCCAAAATTTCTTCCACATTATATACTAAAAAAATCTATTTTAATCTTGAATTTGAGTTAAGGATTTCTCATTATATTAATTTTCAGTAAATATTAATATATTTCCTTTGTAGATGGACCTATGCTTTTTAAAATGAGACCAGTTGGAGCTCTCTGCCATTTATAATTATCGTACAGTTAAAAAAAGCAAAAAGGCTGAGTGTGATTTTCCCACTCGGCGGGTTGCCATTTTGGCTTGCAAATTCAAAATGACGGATGTTAAAAAAATAAACCCCGGACTTGAACTCTCACAATATGATTTTACAAATGGCCAAAAAATTATTATTTTTTCTTGAAATGTGTCAGCCCTGGATGATTTTTCACTGAATGACCTTGAAACTTTCCGTAAAGTTAACTGTGCTCCGGATAACTTAAATATACTGTATATATAACTCAGAACTAAGAATTGAACAGCATTTACGGCCAGGAAAGCTTAATTAACAAAATCAAGTATTGTTTATTAGTTCTTGATAGGCACTCGTCAGTCAGCACAACATCCCAGAATATTAATTGTCTCCACCTGGGTATTAATGCACGCAACACGTAATCCCTCTTTAAGCTCGGATGTACGTAAGAAATTATGTCAGTCTTAGGAAATTCTATCATTTCGTACTTAATCATCTAGTACTTCGACATTAGAGTACAATGGCTTCTCGTAACACTGAATACTCTTCAAGTCCGACAAAAATATGAGACTTCAATGCTCGACAACAGTATGAGACTTCAATATCAACGAAGCATAACATCAACGTAAGCAATTCAATCAAGCTGGAATAACATCTGTTGTAACAATTCTTGGAGTTCTCTCCCTCTCTCTGATACAATTCTTTCTAAGCTCTAACCTCTCTCTGTTACAATTGTAAACATAGTTCTTATTAACCTCGATCATATACGTCATTCACTTTCAACCTAGAGCGTCAGATTGCCAAATTACCATTCACGGAGAGAGAAAATGTAGCGTTAAGATTAGAAACTGCTTAAACAGAATAAACCAAAATTTACATAAGAAACCAGGAACCAAAAGTGAAAGTTAAACTAGAGCATACAAATACAAAAATTGAATGAATTTCCTTAAAAAAACATGTCATTGCATTTTTGAGACGTAGAGGCACGGGAAGAGATGAAATCACAGTATCATATTGGGCATACAAATATTTTGGAAGCTATTAATGTTATACGTTCTATATCTTGCTCATTAGCAGACTGTGGAAGCGTCTTCAGAAATATAGGAGAAATCAAAACAAACTGGCAAAACGAATTGAATACAAACTACACTGCTGGCCACCCAAAATGCAACACCAAGAAGGACACGAGATAGCAAAGCCACATTTACTGGACACATAACAACAGATACAAAGATGAAACGATTAAGCTTACAGGCCTGTGCGACTTGCGGAACACGCAGGCATCAATAATTCGTGTGGCCCCCATGGCTGGGAATAACGGCCGCTACACGCCGTGGCATCGAACGAAAGAGGCTTTGGATGTGGGCTTGGGGTATGTCGGTCCAGTCTGCTTCCACACGTTGCCACAGTTCATCAGGCGTAGCCGCGGGTGGTGCTTGCCGGGCCACTCGGTTGCCGATCAGCGACCAGATGTGTTCGATGGGCGACACATCGGGAGAACAGGCGAGCCACGGCAGCACTGACACCTGGTGGGCCGTGAAGAATTGTTGCACGATGCGTGCCACGTGCGGGCGCGCATTGTCCTGTTGAAACGTGGCCGCTGGCAGGTCCTGCAGGTAAGGGAGGACTATAGGCTCCAAAACATCGGAGATGTAGCGGTGACTGTTGAGTGTATCGGCGATGCGTACCAGAGGGGTGCGGGTGTCATATCCAATTACGCCCCAAACCATAACGCCAGGTGACGGACCGGTATGGCGATGCATAATGCAGGCGTCATACAGTCTCTCGCCGCGGTGCCACCGCACGCGGATCCGACCATCGTGGTGTTGCAGGCAAAAGCGGGATTCGTCGGAGAAGAAAAAGTCTTGCCATTCCATAGTCCAGGTGCGGCGTTCAACGGCCCACTGCCGCCGCACTCGCCGGTGGTGCAACGTCAATGGTAATCGGAGCAATGGGCGCCGTGCGACAAGTCCCTGCTCCTGCAGACGACGTCGAACGGTACGTGCTGACACAGGTTGTTGCGCAACACCCTAATTCCTGCGCTAACGTTCGTGGTGTGGCGGTGCGAGCCGTCAATGCCCGCCGCACAACATGCCGGTCCTCTCGTTCGGTGGTGTGCCGCGGCAATCGCTCACGTCGGTCCGTCCGTCCCTCCTGCACCCACCGAATCCATACTCGCCTCACTGTGGCTGGATGTCGTCCCACACGGGGGTCGATGTCTCGGTACGATAAACCGCTGTCGTGATAAGCCACTATTTATCCTCTGTCGAACTCCGAAACGTGCTGGAATGACTGCCGTATTCTGCGACGAGGCATCAGGAAGCTTCCCACGCACAGGTCCGGCAGCACAACACACTTCCACTACTTACACCCTGCCTTTTGTGCACCCTTCTGATAGTGCTTCTCGGTGGCGTGCCGGGCTCACATGATTTGCATATGCCCTACAATGCTAATCGTTTGCATGTCCTCTCGCAGGCGACGCATGCTGCGAATTTCAGGCCAATCGGATGCTTCCTTCTTGGTGATGAATTTTGGGTAGCCAGCAGTGTATTTCAGATTTAATGAAGATATTACTACATATCCCAGGTACTGCACATTTTGATCCACTTCCGGCAGTGGACTATGGATCCAATGGGATGAAAGGACAAGAAACGTTGATACTAAACTTTACACCCGTCGGTATACCAACTAAACTTATATGTAACGTACGTGTTCATTAGTTGGCATGCAAATTGTAATCAGTATGAAAATACAGTAATATTTGTACTGTATTATTTAGTTAAAGTAGATTCCGGTTAATTGGGACACAACAGGGCTAGAATACTTTGGTTCAATCAAGCGGCTGTCTCAGTAATGCGAAGCTTTATACCAAAAAGAGCGAATTTGGGATGTTTTCTAGAATTGTTCAAAATAAACGGCTACCCCGATAAACCGACGACCCAATTAAACGGAATCTGCTATAATTTCAAACTGACGTCCCAGTGCCGCAGTATAGATGCGCTGGTTGCTGACCATTCGTTTGAGAACAGTCTGGGTTCGAATCACAGACAGGTGAGGCATGCGTTGTGTGTTTGTCTAGCGGAACTGTCTCTCTCACTTCCCAGGAATCAGTGGCCCAAAATTAGGGACGACCGATGGCTTATAGCCTATTCAGTTGTTCACAGTGGTCGTTAAACCGGAAACGAAAAAAATTATGCTAAAGTTCATGCTTCACTATTCCACGAAGAAGGGGCAATAAAGCTAACACAATACGCGTATTAAATGGATTAATATGTCATTTGTGGACCAGTAAAACTTCACTGTTACGCAGGACCATAGAATTTCTTTTTAAAATTCTACCACATAAGTTCCTAGAAAACGCATGGTTTTCGTCAGCGACAAGTCATGATTAACCATTAAGCAGTGAGTCTTTGAGCAGATGGTGATTAAACTCATTTCACAAGAGACGACCTTAGAAGAAACACCAAACGAGAGTGTAATTTGAAGAGGTCATGTGATTCAGAAAACTTGGAAGGTGTGTTGAACAAACGGGTGTGCGCGCGTGTCTTTGACCCCGATGACTGATGTAATGTGGGACTGCTTACAATGAATCATCCTAGGTTAATTGACACCATCCTTTAGATATAACCCCACACAAAATAAGGTTTTCAAAAAAGACTGACTGCGCACAGCCATTACTAATATGCTTAATCTTATTAGAAAATACGTCCAATTGCATGTCCTGTCATGCTCCGCTTTACGACGCAGATTTGCCCCGAAGGATGCAACGTGAGACACGGTCTTCTTATGATATTGAATTGTTCATTCCCACAGAAAATTCAATGAAAATAGCTTTTCATTAGCTACCGGAACTCTGATTGCTCTTTTTTTTTCAAGTGTTATAATTCACCAGTTTTCCCCGGGAAAAAAACTGCTTTGAAATATTCCAAAATAATTTAAAGACACATTTTATTAAATTGCTGCAGAATTATCTCATAATATCGTCCCAGATTATTTGATTTAGTATCAGTTTTTTTTGTTTTTGTTTTTTTTAGAAAAAACCTAAAACTGTTTTTTGTAGTTCAGCGAGAACATATCTCGCTATCATACAGAAAAAACAACAACAGCAGTATAAGTTAGGAAAAGGTTCAATAGCAACGCTGAGTAAAAGTTTTGTTCAGTAAGAGAAACACTCTTTAAAGTACCTGCTAACATAGTATACAGCCGAACTCTGTAATGGTAAATTAGCATTTTCACTTCCTAGTGTCACGGGAAATTGCAGCACCCTGATGCCGGAATAAGTAACGCTTTTAAGCGGCTTTTAATGCAGGTTGTGCATCCGCACACATTCAAAATCACCAAAGCATGGCTAGAGGAATATTCCACGGATTACTGGCATATTTTCACTGTATTCCATGAATTTACTTCATTCAGAAAACTTGAAAATTTTCACTGCCCTGGAGCGGGAATCGAACTCGCACCTCCCGATTTCTGGTCGAGAATGCTAGTCATTTACACTACCCAGGACAAGGAAATTCCAAGCAACTGAACATATACACGGTCGAGTCACATTATTGTGACCACCAGCTAATATCCAGAGTAACAGCAGTGTGCAGCGCTGACAGCAGCTAGACGGGCTGTGAGTGACTCAATAAGGTGCTGGAAGGTGTTAACAGCTATGCGGAGCCATGCTGACTGCAGTGCATCTGACTGCTGACTGCAGTGTGCGTGGTGGAGGTTCCGTAGAGCGAACAACGCGACCGAGGTGGTTCCACAGATGCTCAATTGGGTTTAAGTCTGGGGAATTAGGGGGCCAGGGAAGTACTTTGAAGTCCTCATCGTGCTCTTTCAACCCGTCTTGGGCATTTCTAGCTGTGTGACACGTCGCATTGTCGTGCTGGAAGATCCCATCCGCCCCAGGGAAAACAATCAGTATGTATAGGTGTATATGGTCTACAAGGATGGATTCATAACGAATTCGGTCCATAGTGCCTTCCACAGGTATGAGTGGACCCAAGGAATGCCACGAAAACATTTCCCAAACCATAACGCTGCCCCCACCAACTTGTGTTCTTTAAGCAATGGTTGAAGAGTGTTTGTTCTCCGATGTTTCTCGCCTTATACGCAAACGTCCATCCGTTCGATGAAGCAGAAAACGTGACATCGGAGAAAGCAATCCTTTGACAATCAGCGGAGGGCCAATTCCGATAGTGCGATGCAAATGTAAGCCTTTTCTGCCGGTGCACCTTCGTTAGCATAGGTGCAGTGACCATCCCCCTGCATCGGAGCCCCATACGTAGCAGCGTTCGCTGAACTGTCGTTTTAGCCACACTTCCGGTAGCCTCCTGGTTCATTCCGTCAGTGAGTTACTCCACTAGAGCGTGTCGATCGGCCCTCACGCACCTTCGAAGCCAACGTTCACCTCTCACATTAATGGCACGTGGTGCTCCGCAGTTTGCACGTCACTTATTCCCAATGGTGCCATTTCTCCAATCACGATACACTTCAACCACAGCAGCACGTGAACATTTCACAAACTGCGCTGTTTCAGAATTACTGCCACCCTTGGCCCAAAAGCCGATAATTATCGCTTTTTGCAAAATCTGATAAATCGCTGTTTTTATCCATGACAGCAACGAGTGATATGTTTTCAGAATGCCTACAGCACACCTTATATACCCTCTAAGCCAGCTCACGACACTAGCCTTCTTTCATTGGCTATGCGCTGTTGACGTCAAAAGTAGGTGGTGGTCACAATAATGTGACTCGACTGTGTATATCTGATTACCATCAGATTTGCGCTAGTCGAAGCGATCCCTCTCTCATTGTAGCATCTCACGACGTTTTCTCACATCCAGGGTCAGATGTGGGTCAATCATTTCAGTGATTGAAATAGATCATATATTTGAGAAACGAATTTCTCCGAAGAAATAATTCTTCATTTATACATGGTAGGCATTTAATGCTGGTTGTGCCTCTGCACACATCCGCAATCACCAAACCATGACTAGAGGAGTATTCCACGTTTTTTGCAAGTTTTCTGAATGAAGTAAATACATGGAATACAGTGAAAATATGCAAATAATCCGTGGAATATTCCTCTAGCCATGATTTGGTGGTTGTGGATGTGTGTGCAGGCACAACCAGCATTAAATGCCTAGCATGTATAAATGAAGGTAAAGCACACGGGTTCGGAAGGCATGGTTGTATGATAAGTCATTTATCAGCTATGTGGTGGCAACAGCGTTTGCGTGACAATTGCGCAGATGATTATTTACGCTGTGCATGACGTCATTCGGTGAAAGAACATTGTCACAGCTCTGTCGTGGAGCAGAGAGCAAATATCCGGTTCAGTTCGAAAATCGGCAAAACTGCATCTGAGACAGTTGAATTGATGCGTGATGTGTATGGAGCTGATTGCCTATCTCGTGCACAAATATTTCGATTGTATGCACATTTCAAGAATGGGTGGGAAGATTTGGAATATGAAGAAAGGCTCGGACGTCCGATTTCAGTGCGCACGTATGAACTCATTGAGAAAGTTCGCGAAACGATAAAAAGTGATTGTTGTGTGACCTTCAGGGTGCTGGAGTGCGAACTCGGTGTCAATAAGGAGACGATTCGTCTAATTTTAGTGTAAAATTTAGGGGGATGGGGTGGCGGAGTTTGTGCCCTTTTTGTTTCGCATGCTTTGCCAGACAACCAGAAAACGCACGAGTGGAATACCCAAAATACATCCTGGAGACCACAAAAACAATGCAAAATTTTCTCCTAAGCATTCTCACAGGTGACGAGATAAGGTGTTTTCGTTATGATCCTGAAACCAAGCGTCAGAGTGCTCAGTGGAAGTCGCTACAGTCACCGAAGGAAAGAAGATCAGGTGACAGAAGTCAAAAATCAAGACAATGCTTGCGTGCTTTTACAACAGCAAGAGAATTCTGCACCACGAGTTCATTCCTGAAGGTACAACTGTCACTGACAATGCTTACACATCCATTCTGGAACGATTGTAAAATAGGATTGTTCGTGTCAGGCCCTGAGTAGAAAAAAATACCATTGCCCACAAAAGGGCAATGGTTTCTTCCTCACGATAACGCACCCGCACACAGAGCATTCAGAGTACACATCAATTTCTGGCACGAAAACAGGTGTTCGTACTCAACCATTCCCCGATTTTACACCGTGTGACTAATTTGCATTCCCTAAAGTAAAGCTGCTACCTTTAAAAGGGAAAGTTTTTTTCAAGACATTGAGGACATACAAAGAACTGTGACATCAGCTCTACATTCCATACAAAAAGACGACTCCTTCAAGTCCTTTCTTTCGTTGGCTTATCGTGCTATTTCTTGTGTTAACGCAGGAGGAATGCACTTCGAATAAAATATACACCGATGAGCTATTACATTCTGACCACCCCCAGACTAGAGAAATGAGCGCGCCTGGAGACCTAACGGTGGCGCAGGTAAAGTTCATAGAGCAGTATATATACAACCCGAGGACCGGGTTTCGGCTAATAGAGTGTTCGGATTCAGTGGGAAAAGCTGCCGATTTATGGGAGTTTGATAAAAGACAAATTGCGATGGCACGGCGCCTCGGAACTAAGATTTCGGAAACGGCGCTGCTTGTTCGCGTGCCGCTGTAGTGAGTACGTATCAAAAGTGGTGCACAGATGGCCAAACGACGAACCGTCGTCCAGCCGTGTGTCGTCCGCAGCTCACTGATGCCAGAGAAGACCGAAGACTCTCGCGCATTGTTCACAGCGACCGAAGGGCCACAGAGCGACAAATCACCCGCAGCTACAACAGTGGCGATCAGGGCAATGTGTCACAGCACACAATTCATCGCAGCTTTATGCGCATGGGCCTGCGTAGCCGAAGACCCAGCCGGGTGCCCAAGCTGACTGCACGTCATCGCCAACAACACATGAAATGGGCCCAAGATCATGGAGATTGCACCGTGGGTGATTGGAAGAAAGTGGCCTGGTCTGACGAATCAAGATTCCTGGTGCATCACGTAGACGGTCGAGCATGGATATGCCGCTTACCAACAGGAGGCTATGGCACCTGGATGCACTGTTGGGCGGAAACAGGCCGGAGGCGGCGGTGTTATGCTGTGGGCGATGTTTTCTTGGGACACTTTAGGCCCCATTATCCCAATAGCAAAATCCCTGACAGCTGTCAGGTATCTGAACATCCAAGTTCACCCATTCATGGCAACTGCGTGTCCCTCCTGGTGATGGGCATTACCAACAGGATAATGTGCCATGCCACACTGCCAGAATCGCCAAGGAGTGGTTTGAGGAACATGCTGGTGACTTTTTGTTAATGCCCTGGCCTCCAAATTCACCTGACATGAACCCAATCGAACATTTGTGGTTCGTCTTGGAAAAGCGGGTTCGCGCTAAATCACCACCACCCCGAAATGTACCGAAACTAGAGGATCTGCTGTTGATATTATGGTATCAGATATCCCAGGATACTTATCGCCACTTCATCGAATCAATGCCTCGCCGAGTGGCCGCTGTTTTGCGGGCTAAAGGGGGTCCTACAGCTTATTAGGTAGGTGGTCATAATGTATAAGGAAAAATAAGAAAAATAAAACGTAAAATAAATATCCTGGATCTCTAATCTAAGGATTGCAGGGATTAAAAACACAATGAAATAAAGTAAAATTTACAAGGATTTGAAAAAGTGATCAGTTATCTTCTAAGTTTTGTTAACATCATTAATTCTATCCAGAAAAAACTCACGTGTGTATTCACGTGAGATTTTCTGCTTTTCCATTTTTTTTTTAAATTCAGTCTTATTACTTAATTGCCTCACGGTGTATTTCAGTTGACATCTGCAAAGGTTGAAGTGCAGTTCTCTTGTAGTATGTCATCAACTGAATTTTTTGAAATTGATAATGATTAGCGAGTATTTGAAGGAATGGAAGACATTGACAACATTTAAATGTTTCACGCTAAGACTACAGGTCCTCCTTCCAGTGAATCTGCTGTTGACGATGAAGATGAGTCCATCTAAGAAGCAGCAGCAGCCTTGTCAAAGCTGCGATAGTTATTTGAAGCGCAAAGTGCAGCAAATAAAGCAACGACAAACGCTGTTGCAGGACTTGACAAAGTACTGGATAGAATTAATGATGTCAACAAAATTTAGAAGATAACTGATCACTTTTTCAAATCCTTATAAATTTTACTTTATTTCATTGTGTTTTTAATCCCTGCAGTCCTTAGATTAGAGATCGAGGGTACTTATTTTACGTTTTATTTTTCTTATTTTTTCTTATACTGTTATTTCAATTAATTTTACCTTGTGCTCATGCGAACCTCTTTAAACTGCCATCCTCGCTTACCGCCAGTTCAGCATGTTGAACAAATTATGGCTGTGTAACGAGATTCGACTGTACTTTTAAAAGATCGATACGTAACCATTCTTTTCATCCTTTTCCTCGTTCTCGACGTTAGCCACTCAGGCAACTAACTGGCTTTGGGTTGAGCTCTAGACATACAATGAGGGTAAAGGAGGCTTCAAGGCCCATATTCTAATATGTCCATGAAAATATATCGAAATACGAAATCTTGCTTTCTTCCGCTTTATTCGCAAGCGGATTTCTGCTTTGGCTTACTTGCCGACTGTGTCGCGCAACTAGCGGGATGTGCTGCTTTCAATCAGAAAGTTATGAAGCTGTGAGAAAGGTGCCGTGTCGACGATTCAATTGCTTTCCGACTTCTAAGATTGTCTTGCAGCAACCTGTACTGGCTTTGAAATGTGAAACTTCAACCAGGTTTAATTTCATGATCCTTGCATAGGTGTAGAAGTTTATGGGGGAGGGGACGTGTCCTCCCTCAACTTTTTCTTAAGTCGTGCCACTCAACTTTTGGTTTTAGTTTGTCACCCAGCATACTATGCTTCCCAATTTTTTTAATATCGAAAGCTCATTATTTCTAGAATTGAAAATATTCTCACCTAAATGTATCTTTGTGAGGTTATTTCTGTCTTCGTACTAATGTGTGTAATGTAATCGCATGAGAACAGAATTTGCTGAATGACATGGGTGGGTAGGACATGGTTTTAGCTATGAGCCTCCGCTCTCTATCATTGTACCTCTCCTCAGAGTGTTGGAAACGGGTCAAAAATTTGGACCCGAACCAATCTGTTTTGAACTATAATATATATATATATATATATATATATATATATATATATATATATATATCTGCTTGAACTAAATATAAAATTTTGGACCCGAACCAATCTGCTTTGAACTAATATATATATATATATATATATATATATATATATATATATATATATATATATATGGGTCTAAATAACTATTCGTGCCAATTCAATCAAAACCACTCAAATGACTATCGTCTGTGCACGATTAAAATAAGGGTAAAAAAACCTATAAAACCTTTAATGGCTATAGCTTACATAAGACCTTTCGGATCGTAAAATACGAACCATCATCAGATGTTGCAAGTGCTGGTAATACACAAATATATATATATACGCAACAGGAACAGCCCTCAACTCAATTGGTGTGATCGCTGGGAGGAGTCAACATAATCCAAAATTTGATTGGATGATATTGTAGTTGTTGGAGTCATAGAGTTATTTGTACAGGAATTCCTCCGGGAACAATGGTGGATATAATCAGGAAGTGCCGATTTCCAAGGAAGCGGTATGAGTTCGGGTGTATTATTGTTGCACACCCTATGCCCGAACGAATGAATGAAAATGCTTTCTGTAAACCTGAGGTGTGTTCTGGACAGGGCTTCCACGATCCCAAACCGGAACGTGGAAGCCCTGGTTGACTAAACGTGACATCACGGTCGAATTTGCTTTCATTCTTATGTCAAACTTATGTTCAGCCAAACTAGTCCTGAGAGTCCGAAAAGTAGATCCTATGTATACTTTTTTCTGTTTCCGTGAGCAGCACAGGCTCCAACGGTATCAAGTATACACCATGCTTATGTGTTAAGTCCACTGCTTATGTGTTAAGTTGACTCCTCCCAGCGATCACACCAATTGAGTTGAGGGCTGTTCCTGTTGCGTATATATATATTTGTGTATTACCAGCACTTGCAACATATGATGATGGTTCGTATTTTACGATCCGAAAGGTCTTATGTAAGCTATAGCCATTAAAGGTTTTATAGGTTTTTTACCCTTATTTTAATCGTGCACAGACGGTAGTCATTTCAGTGGTTTTGATATATATGGGTATCTTAGGTTATATGCAGTGGGCATCTTAGGTTATATGGAAATCAATGTATTGTAGGAACGTATAATTTACTCACATGAAGTGTTGGAACCGTCGTCCTTCATTTGTAAGACATAACCTAACTGTTTTACACATGCTTTCAAACACAACTGTGAGAGTCAAAAGTCCCTCCTCAGTAATGTTAAGACTGTTCCACCTAATTTTGATGGCGCTACAATCAAAAGTTTGGAATTGAGCACCTTGTTATATGTTTAATTTCACTTTTTGCTGTTTTCTTGATAACATATCAAGCTTCAGAATATGTTTCACAGCAACACCAATTTTCTCTAGTTTACGACGAGGTTGAAAGTTTCAGAAATGTGGAGTTTGTTTTCATCATTGCTCCTCAGAAGAAAATGACACTTTTCTTTCAAAGGACACTCTTCCTTCACATTGTATGACAAATTATTTTTCAGTCCGCAAACACCAGTATCGAGCACAAAGTTCCATTGTGCGCATTTTTCTTTGAATTTTTTTTTTCGCTTTTAAAAATTAAAAAGGAAATAAAGCTGGGTCGAAATCGGGTCAGGAACACCTTAACCCGACCCGTTAGAAATTGTTGACTCGTGACACGTTTTTATCTCTGCCTCTCCTTGCTTGCTCCGGGTGTCTTACGCAATCTGCAGACCCAAAGTGACCTAATTTTGTTGCATGTCATTCAATTAGGCCTTCTGTTTTTCCTCACCATTAAGCAGTAAGAATGACCGCAAGCCGCAGCAATAGTGGATCCCACGGGGAGACTGGGGCGATCGCCTCTAAAACGGACTTTTGGTTTTTAAATGGTCAACATAGTAAACAACTGCCTTTAGTTCTGTAAAATTATAGTAATAAATACAGATTTTCGTAGAAGTAATAACGATTAAATTTTTTTGTGAATGTGGAGATGAAAATTTCCGTACTGCCTTCAGAGTTGAGAGAGAGAGAGAGAGAATGGAAAAAACAACAACTAAAGTTTCAGAAACAGAGGAAGCTGAGAGCGGAAAGGAAAAGAGATTTTGGATGATCACAAAAAGTAATGGGTGTGCTTTGTTTAATGAAATATTTCTATAAACTCCGAGAGAAAATCGCCAGGAAGAGAATCAATGGTGCAGGAATGACTTAATGAAGTGAAGCAAATGGAAGTTCATTTCCAAAGTAGTGGGAATCATGAATTTTGGAAAAATAAACGAATATTTTAAAGGGCAATGACCGGTCATATTGCTCAGGAATGATTCGCTGATTCAAGCTCGAAATTATTTTATTAAATTAAGTCGTCCGAATAGAAGAGCACAAATTTATTTTGAAAGATTATCTAAACCTGATATTTAAAACAAAGCACTGTACTCGTTTCCTCGCAAAGCAGGCAACTGAACACCAGGAACATAGTGATTTTCCCACTTCGTGATTTAAAAAGACGTACAGTGCCAGGGAGGGGCAGCTGTGCAAGTGCACGCCCGCGCGCGTGTGTGTGTGTGTTTGTTGAGAGAGAGATCCAGAAAGTCTATGCATCTTTTTTTTAGACCACAGCAACTGAAACCCCCTAAGGTCAGCTTCTGGATCCTCCCTTGAGCCACAGAGGTAATTTTCATAAAATAGTTATATATAAATACTAGCAGTCATTAAGAATAGTATAACTATACTAGTAGTCCGAATTTCTTGGCATAGGATAGAAATAAAAGTTCCAGGTTTTCGCACATCAACCAGATGGCTTTTTCGAAGAAGGTAGACAGCAAACTGCATAATAGAACACTTCAACAATTTGAACGCGGTGACTGGGCTAGACAATAAATGAATAGATGCAAATGTGATTATTCATTCGAAGAAACGAGGTCACCGCGTTTCAACTGTTGAAGTGTTCTATTATTCAGTTTGCTGTCTACCTTCCTTGAAAAAGCCATCTGGTTGATGTGCGAACACTTGGAAACTTTTATGTCTATTTTACGCCAAGGAATTCGGATTACTGCAGTTATACTATTTTAAGTATAGTTGGTGTATAGTTCCTTTTTATTAATTACTAGGAGTCATGCCCGTTCTCCGAACTTCGAATCTATGAAATCATTTTCTTAACATAAAATTAAAGAAAGGGAAAATTAATTAAGGGAAAGAATACGAATTTAAGATCCGTAACTGTTTTATGATTTAGATCAGGGTCGTGACGTCAATGCATACGGTTTGACGTAAAACGGTAGCATACTTTGGCGCTCCTTAATCTCAAATCAAAATTTCACGGAATGTTTACAGCATTTCAACGTTTCTGGCATAATTATCTTTAAACCGACCAACATTTTGAACAGTAAAACTAAGTCGCCCTTTTCAATTTTTTGATTTTCAGTCTTCCCTAGGTGTATAAATATTCCAAAGCCGCCATTTTGATATTTTTGGTTTTCGTACTTTTTTAGGTAACTGGACCTTAAGACCTATCAGCATGCCAATTTTCAGGTTTCTAAGTTGTTTAGCAGAACAATTCGTGAAAAATTCAGGCAGACAGTGTTCCAAAGCCGCAATTTTGATTTTTGGACTTTTCTAGGTATTCGGACCTTAAGACCTATCAGCATGCCAATTTTCACATCTCTAGGTCCTTTAGAAGTGGCCGAACAATTCGCGAAAAAATTCAAGCAGGCAGTGTTCCAAAGTCGCCATTGTGATTTTTTTTGGTTTTCGGACCTTTCTAGGTATACATGGACGTTAAGATCTATTAGCATACCACCAATTTTCATATCTCTAAATCATTTAGAAGCGGTCAAACAATTCGCAGACCGAAACACTAGCATTTCCCCCTTTATATATATAGATATATAGCTTGAAATATATAATACACGACGTAAAACGGTAGCATACTGAAGAAATTAATCGGCGTACAAAACTTGCCTGGAGAGCTTTTGGAAGAAACAGCATAATTTTCAAGAGCAATATGCCATTATGTCTTAAAAGAAAAGTGTTTGATCAATGCATCCTTCCAGTGCTTACGTATGGTGCAGAGACGTGGACCTTAGCTAAAAGAGACATACAAAGGCTGCAGACAACTCAAAGCAGCATGGAGAGGTGCATGCTTGGTGTAACCAGGAGAGATAAGAAGAGGAACACGTGGATCCGAAAAATGACAAGAGTGGAAGACATCATCATCAGAGTTAAATCCCTGAAATGGCAATGGGCTGGACATACTGCCAGAAGGACAGACCATCGATGGACAGCCGAAATTTTAGATTGGATTCCAAGGGACAGGAAAAGACCCAGAAGAAGACCACATGGAAGATGGATGGATGAAATTCGAAAGTATGCGGGAGTGACATGGAGGAGACTGGCACAAGACAGACCGTTGTGGAGGAAACTTGGGGAGACCTTCGTCCAGCAGTGGATTGATAATGGTTGACAATGATGATGATGATGATATAATACAATCATAACAATTGTCCCTGCCCCCAACTTTTGAGACAAGTCTACTCGCATCGTTCCGTGAGACATTTGATCAGCGAAGCTATCTTCGTGAGTTTACCTGAGAACATCATAACCCTTTTCCGACCTTTACAAAGCATTTTTAGCCAGGCACACGTGTTTATGTGAAATATACTTTACGTTAAAAACTACTAAAATAGATTTTTTTATGTAAATAATAGAGAAATAAACCTAACCCACGTTTAACAACTCGTGTTCGTAAAAACAGTTCAACCGGAAAGAGAGGAAGATTTTCTTTTTAGAACCGTATCAAGAATTTCAGCCGCTACATCACGATCTGGTTTGACCAGGTGAATACGCTTGCTCGAAACAATACGACTTGACTTCCGAATTGTTTTAAAATGTAAGAATGTGAACTCGGAAAGTGAGTTTTGTTACGTGAATCACCATCTCCCACCCTAAGATCCCGGGCATGCAAATCAGGGAAAGGTGTGTTTTGCTTTCAGCCCATACGTAACGTTGCACATATCCTGTTATCGTAGTAAGAAGCGGATTCCACTGGCTTTTCTCACCGCCCACCATCCAAAGAAAACTACGCATTCTTGTCACGTATTGCCCCGAGGTCCATGGCCTTGTCAAGCAACTCATCAACAGTATTCTTGCGATGAGGCAATCACAAGATGCGCTACTCTATCGAAGAAGGCATGAAATGCCGAAATTTCATTAGCACAAGTAAACTGCTGGTAAAAGAGAGCGTACGAAGATAACTCCAAAAACACATAGAATGTTTTTTATCAAAGAAATATTTCAGCTATTTTCCGTAGAATATTTTATTGTAAGCCCAAAGTAGTTTCTTTGTGCACATCCTTGAACAGCAGGAAAAAGATATGTGCCGTATTCAAAAAAGAAAGACAAAGGCATTTTGATCCAAAAAGTTCCAAGCGGTACTGACGGAGTTACATAAAACACACTAGACTTAAAACAGTTTATTGTCTTTACAGTTTTAATGAAACGTCAAGACGTTTGAAAATTAACCAATAACGAAAGACAGCATTTTAAATTTTTTGAACACTACTGATATTTTATAAATGTCTTAAAGGATGTAGATAAAACAAGCACACCAGCATAAGTCCTTCCCTCACAATGTCTGTACCTATTATGGGACAGTCGTTTGTGTGCCGGAAAAATGCGTTACTTACGGGAGGTTTGTGGGAAGACACGTTCAGATCATGTGAGGAATGAAGATGTGTTGCAGTTGTGTAATGTGAAGCAAAATATTGTTAGCAAGGTGGAGACTAATATGCTTCGGTGGTTTGACCATGTTGAAAGAATGAGAGATGAGTTGCTTACTAAGAAAAAAATTTCGGCCCAAGTGGCGCAGGAAAGAAAGGCAGAGGAAGCCAAAGAAAGTCATGGGAGGATCAGATTCAGGAGTGCATGAATGAGAAAAAGATTATGAGTATGAAGTATAGAAGGTCTTGTGTACGTCGTGTGATGGATATCACTGAAGCCCATGTTGTGTGTCAAGATCGCTGTAAATGGAGAAGTTTGATACGACAACAGTAAGTAAATAATCAGTTAAAAATTTATCTGGGGGTTGTATTATCTGTTAAATGTTTTTTGTCAATAAGAATAAAAAAGCAGCTGTCTAAGCATGTAGAAAACCAACCCAAAACGTACAATTAGAATTTTACTACTTAAAGGCATATTAGGTAAAAACAAGATTTTTCGCAACAGGCGCCCCACCCCGTGCGTCATCAGGTTAAAAGAACTGGCGCTAGGAGAACACACACACTTAATATATAGTTAGTCCCGAAGACAACAGCGATCCTGGTGAGTGACATGATATCCGCGTCACAAATCGGTTATAGCGAGAAACAAAGCTGAGAAAGAAAACACCAAATAGATGACAAATACATACTCACTGAAGTGATAAATAAGCACAAGGTCCGTTATCAACCCATGCAATAGGGTACTTCGCACGACACAAAAAGTTAAATAAGCGAATCCATGGTGCATGTACATGTTCAGGTAAGTCATCGTTATAACATACGTCCTTAAAAACGTCAATTTACCAACTTTCGGCGAAGAGAGTCATATACCTACCTCTGGTCTTAAGTAATAAATAAGTCTCAGACCAAGAGGGCAGATGAGTTTCAGACTTAACCAGGCGTGCAAGGGCAGTAGTAGTAGATCCAGTCTTTACAGTGTACTGATGTTCAGTCACTCTAACTCCCAAATTACGAAGAGTGAATCTTATGTACCATGAATTAGGAGCAGCAGCAACGTCGGTCTTCAAGGGCACACAGTACACGCCCCATTGTTCTTGAATGGGTTTGGGCTCACGATCCTTCCTAAGCATACTCCGAAGGTTAGAGGCCACATCACCAAAATATTTTTTGTGTTTTTTACACACTCTCCGTAATGCATTTGTAACCGGTGTTGTTTGTCAGATGGTCATTTTTTGAGGAGCTAACCTCTGAATATCAGAAAACAGCTTAATGATATGTATGTATGTATTTACATTATTCAACTTCCCTTATAAGAACTGGACTTTTCTTGCTTTTATCCCAGCAAAGTCAGCTATTAAATCATCAAAATTTATTTTGCTTGCTTTATCCTGTTCAATTGACAAAGTTGCCAAATACATCAATCTTTCTTGAGACGTGACAGATCTTAAATAAGATTTAATCAGTTTCGAGCGTGAAAAGCTTCTTTCTGCGCTTGCCACCGTTACTGGGACAGTAAGTAATATCCTGTAGACGATGAAAGCATTAGGGAAAGGATTCTGAATTTTATTCATGTATCTTAAAGCACCGGCTGCAGTTTTGACATCAGATGGAAGTAACTCACGTAGCACAACTTTTTCGATAACTGTCAGTGCACGGTGCACGTTGAAAGATATGGCTTCAATGCTAATGTTTCGCTACACATAATATTGTAGTTTGCTGCCAATATTTGGGTAAATATAAATTCATCAATCGATATTAAAAAAAAGAATAATTAAACGAGACGGAGTTTAAAAAATAAAATTAGAATAATTGAAAACAAGAAATTTGCTCCCTCGCTCTTTCTCTCTCCCACTCTCATTTTCTTTCTTAGGGTGTGAGCGCGGCGACCTGTGCTACCGCACCTGTCGCACCCCCTAAGGGCGGCTCTGCGCGGTATTTTGCCAACAGCAGAAAGCCCGCCCTGGTAGCGCAATGGTCTGACCCAATAGCCCAGTAAATAAAGGACAAAATTGGGTCAAACCCGGAACAAATTAGGTAAAAGCTGAATTTTTACAGGCTGGTAGAACTCGTTGGTCTTAGCATTTTCACAAAAGTCCCCGTCGCTCCCCCGCTTGCTTCCCTCTACGCCCCCATAAAAGGGGGGGGAATGAGGTCTAAGACTAATCCACTCGTAACTCCCGAAATAATTGGCGTACAGCGATAATTTTTTTTTTAATTTATTTCTCTTGATATGGTCTATAAATTTTGTTCTATTCATTTTTACTATATCTCCAATAGTTTTGCAGCAATTTGCGAAAACCAGCAAAATAGCACATTTTTCTCTCGACATTTTCCCGATTAACTCCAATTACCGCTTCACAGAGCCAAAATTTCCGAAAATCGCTCCGAATAAAAGTTGTAGCAAATTTTATGACCTTTACAACAATATGTTATTTGTCTTACAGCAATATATAGTTTTGCTTACACTGTATCTAAACCATGTCAGCCTTAAGGTGGTTCCACCTAAAATTTCTGCTTTATGTTTCCAATGGTAAAACTTCTTTACATATTTTCTTCTCAATTAATGTATTCCCAAGGATGAAAATTTGCACATCGATAAAACTAACTTTAAGTTATAGTATGAGATACCTAATACTTGCTAAAACATAACCATAATTTAGAAATCCAACATTTGTTTGTCTACTGACGTCATTAATGTACAGGTCGCGCCGTTTATTAACAGGTCTGAACATTACTAAAAAATGATCGATTTTTAATATAATTATGGTTATGTTTTAGCAAGAATTTACGATCCCATGCTATAACTTAAAGTAAGTTTTATCGATGTGCAAATTTTCATCCTTGGGAATACATAAATTGCGAAGATAATGTGTAAAGAAGTTTTACCATTGGAAACATAAGGCAGAGATTTTAGTTGGAACCACTTTAAGCACTTCTGTTACGAAGAATTTGTCGCGGGAAGAACATAGTGCTGATAGAGAGATAAGAGGCATTGGCTCACGCAATTTGTTTATTTATTTGACAAGTGGGGAGAATAAAATGCATTCCTAAAACTCCCCCACTGTCCGCACATATGCCACAAAAGCAAATAGAATTAGATAATCGGATAGGCAAGATGTCCGCACGGGAGGTTCTCTGAGACAACGAACGAAATGCAAGTTGATCGTTTTTTAGCCTCTAAAAAGTTAACCAAATTCTTAATGCATTCCCGTATTGGTTTACCTAACGGAATAAAAAATGGACAAATGCATGATTTGCGATAACCATCTCTGTGAGGGAGAATCAGTAGTTGTCACCAAAGGTTTAAAAAGGATAATTGATTCTAGCCTGAAAAGAAAAGACAGTTTGCATGAAAATGAAAAATTAGAGAATGTTACTTCTATTATGGTTCACCAGATTTGCCGGCGGAATTACACGCGAGAAAGTAGTATTAAGGGTTCACATGTTGCAAGTATTTCGTTAGCATCAACGTCTTCAAATCCACTTTTACGAAGTTTTCAACAAACTTATGACTTTAAAAATGAGTGCTTATTCTGTGAAAGGAAGCCACTCTGAATATTAAGCTTCCTCTCCAATACAGAAAAGCGGTGCATATGGTATCGACTCTAGAAATGAAAGATAAAATTTTAACTTTCTGTGAACACCGTAACGATGAATGGGGGAAAATGTGAAGTCGAAAATTCTCGGGGTTATTGACCTAGTAGCAGTTGAAGCACGATATCATTCCGAGTGCTACAGAAAATTCAGAAAAATAAAGCTCTTTAGAGCCCCTTGGTCGGCCGCAAGATCAGAGCACTGAAACTGCTTTCTCATTCTTGTGTGACTATATTGAGAAAACAGATGGATGCCAATACACCCTAAAGGATTTACAAAATATCATGAAAGATCATGACCTTTCTACAACCATTACTGGTAAATATTTGAAGTAGCGACTGTTACAACATTTCGGAGACAGGGTAGTAATAACAAATATTTCTGGGAAGAAGAATATTGTATGTATGACAGATGCTAATCATAAATTGCTGACTGATCAATAGTACAATGAGAGAAAGAAGGATAACGTTTGTGAACGAAGAAGAGTTGTTGAAGCAGCAGCAGAAATTATTAGGGAGGACATACAGAAAATGATTTACGACACTACCAACTTTCAATAAGTACACCAATTGTTCAACAGAGTTATTTTTGTTTGTGACAGTCCTTTGAAATTGAAATCATACTTCCGATATGAACTGGCATCTCGTCCCCCATCTTTATTTGATGCGAAAAGGTACAAAATCCTCCATAACTAAATCTTTCGTTGGTGGTATTGTTGAACAGGAGGATATACCTACTGGTGTAGCTGTTGGTTATCTCCTTCATTCAGTAACTTGGCCTAAGCGCACAACATTTGATCAAATTCTGCAAAATTATATATCTCATGTACTTTCCCATTATGGTACAAATTGCTACGTTGTCTTTGATGGATACCCTGAAACGCCAACAACAAAGCAGGAAGAACAAACAAGAAGAACTGCTAAAAGGACGTCAGCGAACATTATATTTACAAATAACATGGAGTGCACCACAGCGCAGACAGATTTTCTGTCCAATCCCCACAATAAGAAAAGAATAATTGCAGCATTAAAAGAAAAATTCCTCTCTGCCATTAATATCACGGTTCTCAAGGCTAATAACGATGCTGATGTAGATATAGTTCAAACCTCTATAGAAATGTTGAAACTAAACCCTACTGTAGTCACCGTAGGTACGGATACAGGCCTAATCGTCTTATTAATTGCACTGGCGCCAGAAAAAACAAAATTTTTGTACTTTCTCAAACCGGGCACTGCTGCAATACCCCCAATATTTTACAGCATTGAAAAACTGATATCTATTTACAGCCATGTACGCAAATGTATGTTATTCACGCATGCCATTACAGGGTGTGATGAACTTTTGTGTTTAATTTCATGCAACTGTAAGAAAGAATGTATGATTTCCTGCAGCTGCCGAAAAGCCGGATTCTCATGTTCTGCTATGTGTGGACGTTGCAGTGGACTGTCATGTACAAACAAGCCTGATATGAGTGACGACATTGATATTGATTTATGATAATTCTGCCACAACTGTGCGATATTCAAAAGAACCACAGAAGCAATGTAAGACAAAGTATATATCATTTTAAAAGTTATAAATTTAATCATCACCGCTTTTGTTTGTAGCCTTTTCTTTTTTAATTACAGTTTTACGAAATTTTAATCTTAGTTCATTTAGGAAATTCGAAAATGAAAATGCTTCTTTTTTTTTTTTAATTATTTTGAAATTGTAGAAACAGCACCAGTGCATGGAACTAAATTCTTACTTTATAAGCATTGTATAAAGAAGAAAAATGACATTGTCGTATTTCAATTCAACAATTCGTTTGCACATAATAATCATTAGTCCCCCTGGGGGGGGGTGAAGCTAACAGGCAAGAGTTGGTGACTTTTTTGCAAGTGCGAAGCTGAGTTTTCTTTCCTTTTTTTATTTTTTACCTATCGTTGAAAATTATACTCCCCGCAAAATTATTGCATGTTTTGTCCGTTTTTTTGTCATTTTGTGGCTACAATGCATTCGCAGTTTCGGTACCACAGAAGGTAAACTATAAAACGTATTAAGACAAATAATACATCGTTGTAAAGCTTATGAAGTTTGCTACAACTTTTATTTGGAACCTTTTTCGGAAATTTTGGCTCTGTGAAGCGGTAATTGCAATTATTGGGTAAAATGTCGAGATAAAAAGGTGCTATTTTGCGGGTTTTCAAAACTTGCAGCAAAACTATAGGAGATATAGTAAAAATGAATAGAACAAAATTTATAGACCATATCAAGAGGAATAAATTAAAAAAAAATTATCGCTGTACGCCAATTATTTCGGGAGTTACGAGTTGATTAGTATTAGACCAAATTTCCCCCCTTTATGGGGGTATAGGGGAGAAGCAAGCGGAGGAGGGGTGGGGACTTTTGTGAAAATGCTTAGCCCGAGGAGTTCTACCGGCCTGCAAAAATTCAGCTTTTACCTAATTTGTTCAGGGTCAAGTCCTTTATTTACTGGGCTACAAGGTGCTTCGTTGGCAAGCGCTGCCACTGCCGCGTTGTAGCTCGTAAATTACCAAAAAAAAAACTAAAAAAAAAAAGGGACCCATAATTACAAATTCTACGCGTCCTTTGGGACCCACATTTTATTTCGGACTTTTCTAACATGCCATTTAGGAATAAACAAATTCGTGAGGATTAGGGAAAGAATGAAAACAGCCAGCAATGCACCATCCGTCAAGATTATGTAAATATACAATTATCCTGATTAATTTTTAAACCTTTCAGCTTTTTAATTAATACTGGAACAGTTGAAATTTGAAAAAACAAACAAACTTACATTTATTATGAGAGCACTGTGAACGATTGTCTCTACTAAAAGTTGTACGTCTACTTCAGTGATTGATCGCTAAAAGTTAAGAAAGCTGTTTAAGAGTAGTCATCACACAGTTCCTGTGTTTTGAAAATTAAAAACCGCTCTGGTGTTCTGAGCTGACTTAAAATGCATTGTCTTTGTGTAGTTGCATTATGAGCCGCCCCGGTGGCGCAGTGCAACTACACAAAGACAATTCGTCCGAGAAGGGTCCGGGTTCGAATCCCGTCATGCATGGATGTTGTGTTTGTCTTACGGCACTGGCTCTCTCCCTTCCCTGAAAACAGTGACCCAAAATTATAGATGGGCGACTGCCTACTGAGTTGCTCACGGTGGTCGTTAAACCTCCAATCGAAAAAAAAAAAAAAAATTCCATTATGATAAAATTTAATTGAAAATGATAAAATTTAACTCCGTCAGTACCTGATTCTTAAAGATTACTTTCAATGAGCATAAATTAAAGTGTCGAACAGTGTACATTACATTTATTTTTCATTTGCTTATGTAAGTATAAATATTCATTATCTCTTGATTCTTTTGATTTTTTAAAATGACCCAGTACCCACTTTTTAAAAATCTGTGGGTCCTAGGACCCAACTTGATAACAATACAACCGCAGCTCTGGTTAGCGGAGGGCTAATGTGTCAGATGGGGCACTCGATCACGATCCAAGCAGAGAACAAAACAAGAACACATTATTATTATTATTATTATTAAGAGAAATTTTCGGACTAAAACCACAAGCGAAGATTACATCTTAAAGATCTTGAAGCATTTTGTATTTCATTTTAGATGTACTAAACCATATAACATTAAATTTATTTTTATCCCCTTACTTTTCACCCTATTATGCACTTGCATCTCAAAAATCACGGAGGACGCGTACAATAAAATAATTTTCTTGTGAGAGTATGGTGTAATTTTCATTTGACGTCTTCCTTTTTACTGTTCATGAGGATGCAGTGAAAATGGAAAAAAATATGGAACTGAAAAAGTAACAGTTTCTTTTCGTAAGCAGCACGGGAATCACAGGAGGAAGAATTTACACCAGTCTTAACACTGCTCCTGAGTGTGCTCCCAGTGTGACTACTGAGTAGGACATCTGAGCGAAATAACCAAAACTTCCGAAGTTGCCAAAAGCTTTTGACTTTTCGACTCACAAACGTTGGTTGTAAAAAAATAAAGTGCCGAACCGCATTGTTGATCTGCTGATGAATAATATTTTTCTGAAACACTCATCTGAAAAATATTTTCCTGTAACACCCCACAAACGACAGCCAATGTATTCAGGCCTAACTGAATCTTACAAGAGCTTATCAACTTGTTATGCTGCGAATCACTTCTGCTTTTACAGAATAGCAGCTACATTTTACAGCATTTGTTTTATTTCCTCATTCTTACCTTGCATATGTAAAACAATTGCGTTAAAGCACCACAGCAATAAGCACCAGCGTTTGGGGAGGGGGAGGCAAAATGATGTTTGAAAGAGTACAAACCGCACACTACGTGTACATACAAGCTGATCATTTTTTAAAATACATTACTGTTTGTGAAAATTGCAGACCCATGAAAGACTGTTTGTATTAGCTTGAAACTTACATGATATACAACAGCTTGGGACATGCAAATGATTAAAATCTCAGTGAAACTGTTCATCCGGTTTCGACACTGAGTCGAAAGGGAGTTTCTTGTGTCTCACTATTCCCCGTCGCCGAAGAAGGTCGCATTATGAACACCTGACAGACTTTGAGCGAGGAAGGATTGTTGGGATGGGAGAAACTTGATTTTCCTACCGCGAAATTGCGCATCGTACGGGATGAAATGCCAGTACAGTGATACAAACGTGGAGTTGATGGACAGATGACGCTCGGACGCACAGAAATCCGGTGAATGGACCGCAAAATCGCACGACAGCACGGGATGAAAGACACTTCTACCGCATGGCAGTGACCGACCACACAGTGACCTCCACGGTGTTAGTGCAGCAGTGGAGCACTGTCACAGGTCAGGCTTTGTCCTCCACCACAGTTCGACGTCGTCTGCTTAAGTTGGACGTCTAGTAATTTTGCTTCCTATACTTCCAATGGGCAAACCTCTGTTCACATTTTCTTCACAATTCATGCGTTCCCAAGGATGAAAATGTGAACATCGATTAAAATAACTTCATATTATAACTTGGAATACCTAATATTTTCTAAAACAGCCATAATTAAGCAATCCAACATTTGTTTGTCTACTGACGTCTTCAATGTACAGGTCGCGCCATCTTTTTTCTGGTCTCAACACCACGAAAGGAAAAGTTATTGATTTTTAATATAATTATGGTTATGTTTTAGAAAATATTAAGTATTCCAAGTTATAATATGAAGTTATTTTAATGGATGTTCAAATTTTCATCCTTGGGAACGAATTAATTGTGAAGGAAATGTGTACAGAAGTTTTCCCATTGGAAGTATAGGAAGCAAAATCACTAGACGTCCACCTTAACAGACAACTGGTCTCTAGTAGCAAATTGCTGCGCATTCCTTTGACTCTCAACCACAGACTGCAATGGGGTGTCGAACACAGACATTGGCGTGCTGATTGGCAACAGATCGTCTTTTCTGACGAGTCACGATTCAACTTGATGCACCATAATGGTAGCATACGTGTTCGAAGACATAATGGTAAACAGCACCTTGCAGCGTCATGCTTTGGAGCGTCATTGGGTTCAATTCGCGATCTCTTCTGATACGAATTGAGGGAACACTCAACAGCCAGCGATATATCACGGATGTTTTAGAGGCACAGGTGATACCCTTCCTTCAGAGTTGCCCTGGAGCTATATTCCAGCAGGACAGTGCTCAGCCACATGTGGCCCGGAATGTCCAAAACCCCTTCCATGCATGACAGATACCGCTTCTTCCCCGGCCTTCACGTTCTCTGGATATGTTCCCGATGGAACATGTATGTGATATGGTAGCTAAGCGACTGGCCCGTCAAGCTCCTCCGCCTGTCACCACAAATTAAATTTGGTCTCGCATAGAATCAACCTGGCAGGCTATTCTCCAGGACGGTATGCAAAACCTTTTTCATTCAATACCACTCCTTGTAGAGGCTGTTATTTTTGCTCGAGGTGGCTTCACACGATACTGAGTTTTGAAAGGAAAAAAATCTTGTACAGCTCTACAAATGTAATCAGTTATCCTCTGTAACGTGAGAAATGTGTGATATGAATTTCATATGAATAACGCGATTGGTGCAATGAAGTGGTGTAGCTGGTATAGCACCACTTTTAGGTGCAACCTACTACAAAATCTTTAACAGTGCACACCCCTGACAAGAAACAGGTATTTTTCCACGAAACGAACGGGTTAAATTGACTATGATCGTTCTAAACAGAGCCTGAAAATTGTTTAAAATAAATGTTACAACCGTGATGCGCGCTTAAGTGCGGTATAAATTGACTGTACACACTCTCGGCAGTGCTTAAGCGTTTTGAACAGGGTGTAGTTGATTTCCACGCAGTTTTCAAGATAAACCACTTCGTTTCAAAATGGGATGATGGCAGCATAAAGCTGCATTTCAAACCTTTTCAGGTAGTACAGAATGTAAAATTCATCTTCTCGAGTAAGAGCTAAACCTGAAGACACAATTTATTTTTTAACTTAGTCCCATAAATCATAAATTTTTGCAGAGTGATCTATTATTGATTTTATATACAACCTGTGCACATGGGCGCCCGCACTATTTTTTCCCGGGTGGTCAATGAAAAGTTCCAGCACACAAGATCGCTCTAAGCTCCAAGTCATTCAAGATAAATGACAGAAACAGTCTCAGTCTCACTTCGTAAAGGGAAATACACAGTCGAGTCACATTATTACGACCACCTCCTACTTTTGACGTCAACAGCATAGCCAATGAAAGAAAGCACGTGTCGTGAACTGGCTTCGAGGGTACATAAGGTGTGCTGTAGACATTCTGAAAATATGATACTCGTTGCTGTCATGGATAAAAGGAGCGACTTATCAGATTTGCAAAAAAGGGATGATTATCGGCTTTAGGGCCAAGGGTGGCAGTATTTCTGAAACAGCGTAGTTTGTGAACTGTTCGCGTGCTGCTGCGGTTAAAGTGTATCGTGATTGGAGAAATGGCACCATTGCGAATAAGGGACGTGGAAACTGCGGAGCACCACGTGCCGTTGATGTGAGATGTGCACGTCGGTTTCGAAGATGCATGAGGGCCGATCGACAAGCTACAGTGGAGCATCTCACTAGCCAAATGAAACAGGGGGCTACCGAAAGTGTGTCTAAAACAACAGTACAGCGAACCCTGCTGCGTATGAGGCTCCGATGCAGACGGATGGTCACTGCACCTATGCTAAAACGAAACTAGATCGGCAGAAAAGGGTTAGATTTGGACGGCAGTATCGGAATTGGACCTCCACTGATAGGCAAAGAATTGCTTTCTCCGATGAGTCACGTTTTCTGCTTCATCGAACGGATGGACGTTGGCATGCAGGGCGACAAACATCGGAGAACAAACCCTCTTCAACCAATGCTGGCAGAACACAAGCTGGTGGGGGCAGCGTTATGATCTGGGGAATGTTTTCGTGGCATTCTCTTGGTCCACTCATACCTGTGGAAGGCATTACGGACCGAATGCGTTATGAATCCATCCTTGCAGACCACGTACAGCCATACATGCTGATTATATTCCCTGGGGCGGATGGGTTCTTCCACAATGACAATGCGACGTGTCACACAGCTAGAAATGTCCGACAGATGGTACGAAGAGCACGATGAGGACTTCAAAGTACTTCCCTGGCCCCCTAATTCCCCAGACTTAAACCCAATTGAGCATCTGTGGGACCACCCCAATCGTCTTGTTCGCCCTATGGAACCTCCACCACACAACCTCTAGCAGCTGTCAGATGCACTGCAGTCAGCATGGCTCCACAAACCGGTGAACACCTTCCAGCACCTTACTGAGTCACTCCCAGTCCGTCTAGCTGCTGTCCGCGCTGCACACGGCGGTTACCCTGGATATTAGCTGGTGGTCCCAATAATGTGACTCGACCGTGTATATTTATTTCCTAAGACAAAAGAAAAATAATGCTATAGAGTATCTAGCGGCAATTTAAGTAAAAAATAATTAAATAAAAATGTTGCGGAACCTATTTCGCTAGCAAAGAACAACTGTTTACGATAATTAAGCTGGATTATCATTGTGCCCCTCCTGTTTCGAAGTAATTAAAACTTGCGGTTTCCTGATGATTTGCCTGAAGCGGTCCCCAACTTTTGCTATTAAATCTGCATTTCCGCACACTTAATTTCGATGGACACTCATTATACACAGACTACCTAGTCTCTCCTCGGTCATGGTTGATCTCACCCAAGACTTCACCCTACTCAGGGTACTGCAAGATCTTTCAGTGGTACCTGTTGTTCGGATGGACACTCATTATATACAGAGTACTTATACACTGCTGGACAATTGCTAAGGACGGATCATAAACGGCTATATAGCGCATAAAAAAGTAAGTGTGGTTGGATGCAAAGTGAAATAAAATAATGTCAGAATGCCAGGACATTACAAGAAAGACATTTTATTGTGCTCTGAAATCCAGAAGGCTTTGGAACGTGTTCAAGGGACAAACAGGCTATTTTGTGCAGAATACGTAAACGTGAAAAAAATACAATTACCGTCCGCAGGCGTTCCGGCGTAAGATGTCAATACGGGATATGGCCACCATGGAGAGCGATGCAAGATTCCACACGTCGTGTCATGCTTTGCACAACATTATCAAGCAGCGGAGGGGGTATTTATCCCATTCCTCTGTCAGTGCACGGATGAGGGTGTCCTTGTTTATTGGAGGGCATTGGTGACCAGCAAGACTCCTCCCCAAAGCATCCCACACATTTTCAATGGGATTCAGATCTGGAGAACGTGCTGGCCATACGAGGCGTTGAATATCCTCGCTCTCAAGACACTCCTGGACAGCGACTGTTCGATGACATGTTGCGTTGTCGTCCATGAAAATGAATCTATCACCGACAGCACCACGGAACATGCGAACATGAGGTAGCAGAACATCATTAATGTATCGTTGGCCAGTCATAGTCCCAGTTGGAAGCACATAGAGGGACATACGGCCATTGATCATGATGCCAGCCTATACCATGACACTACATGTCGGATATCGGTCCCTTTCCTGTATGTTTGCTGGACAACATGCAGTACCACAATCACGCCAGATCAGTTGTCGTCGACAATCAGACGATAGACTGTATCTACTCTCATCTGAGAAGAGGACAGCAGACCAGTCGTTATCAGTCCAATTACGATGTTGATAGCACCTTTGCAAACGGGCGGTACGGTGACGTCTGGACAAAGGGATGCACACAACAGGACGGCGGGCGTATAGTCCTCCTTCATGCAAACGTCTGGCGACAGTCTTTCGGGAGATCCGCTTGCCAGTAGCAGCCATAAACTGATTTGCTACCTCACTAGCTGTGCTGCGCCGGTGTCTTTTTGTTGATAGCACTATGTACCGATCTTCTGCAGGTGTCGTACTGCGAACACGACCTCCCCCGTGACGTTTGCTACACTCTCCATTTGTTTGAAATGATTTCCAAAGCCTTGAAACAACACTGTGGCTGACGTCGAACTCCCTGGCAACATCTGTTATTTTTCGCCCTTCTTCAATCGTGCCAATAATACGGCCACGCGTAAAATCATCTAGGTGATGTCGTGAAGACATACTAAAAATTGCAGGTTCGTCAATTGATTCTTTCCCTTTCAACTTTGCGTTTGAACAACAACGGTCAATACGCGTTAAATCCTTTATATCTCTTATCAGCGCTATGACGTCACGAACAAGTTCGGCAATCCAAAATTTGCATACGCACAACACGTCTTACTGTATCCCGCACTTATGCTAATTTCCACATTTTCCTGCCTTCCATTTTATGGTTGCTATCGTTGCTATTGTCATCCGTCCTTAGCAATTGTCCGGCAGTGTACTTAGTCTCTCCTCGATCACGGTTGATCTCACCCAAGACTTCACCCTACGGAGGGTACTGCAAGATCTTTCAATGGTTCCTGTTGTTCGGATGGACACACATTATATTTACACAGACTACCTAGTCTCTCCTCAGTCATGGTTGATCTCACCCAAGACTACACCCTACTCAGGGTACTGCAAGATCTTTCAATGGTACCTATTGTTCGGATCGACACTCATTATACACAGAGTACTTACACTTAGTATCTCCTCGATCACGGTTGATCTCACCCAAGACTTCACCCTACGGAGGGTACAGCAAATTTTTCAATGGTACATGTTGTTCGGATGGACACTCATTATACACAGACTACTTATACTTAGTCTCTCCTCGATTACGGTTGATCTCACCCAAGACTTCACCCTACGGAGGGTACTGCAAGATCTTTCAATGGTACCTGTTGTTCGGGTGGACACATATTATATTTAAACAGACTACCTAGTCTCTCCTCGGTCATGGTTGATCTCACCTAAGACTTCACCCTACGGAGGGTACTGCAAGATCTTTCAATGGTACCTGTTGTTCGAATGGACACATATTATATTTAAACAGACTACCTAGTCTCTCCTCGGTCATGGTTGATCTCACCTAAGACTTCATCCTACGGAGCGTACTGCAAGATCTTTCAATGGTACATGTTGTTCGGATGGACACTCATTATACACAGATTACTTATACTTAGTCTCTCCTGGATCACGGTTGATCTCACCCAAGACTTCACCCTACAGATAGTACTACAAGATCTTTCAATGGTATATGTTGTTGCGGTGAGTGTGGCAGCGTTTTGTAGTACTCTTGAAACTGCCGGGGGAAAAAATCTGTTTCTTGCATAATTCCTGAAGGGAAAATCTTTTATGTTTCCGCTACCAACTTGTCTTTCCAAAAGTGGTAATACGACCTTAATTATGCGTCTAAATTACGAAGATACACGTCGTAAGTTGCTGAAATGTCTTTTGACAGACTAAATTTAGCCTCATCAAGTTGGCTAATATTTTTGGGAAGTAAATTAAAAAGAACCACCGACATAGCGCAGTTGGTTAAGTCGCTATGCACTGCGTGGGAGGTGGACGTTTCTGACTGGTGTTCGAATCCAGAGATGGAAACGGGTCAACCGGTCGACAATTTCTTGCGGGTCCAACGGGGAGGGTAAAGGTGTCCCTAACCTGGTTTTATTCCCGTTTTATTTTTGAAAAAGAAAAATGTATTCCAAAGAAAAATGCGCGTTGTGGAATTCTGTAGTCGATACTGGTGCCCACAGAGTGAATAATGATTTGCCATACAAAAATATTGTCGTCTCTTTCTTAAAGCAACAAAGATTTCCACCGACCGACATCAGACACACCGACACCATATCGTAAAAAGATACTTCCTTTGCGTTCTTTTACAGCGCGATTGTCAAGGGCAAACGCAATTCGTCTGCTTCTCATCTGATTCACTCTCTCCGGGCAAAGTTCACTGTATGACTAAGAGTTACTTTTCACATCGCATCTTTTACATTGAGCATTCAGAGGTTTTCGGTTGATGTGCTAACATCCCGTTCCCACGACATGTCATGTCGAAATTAACTCCTTATTTGTCAATATAGATGGATTTAATGTTAAGGAGGTTGAGAAAGGCGTCGAGGTCAACAAATACGTGCTTGTTGAAAACCACAAGGGGAAGAGTGAATGCTGGAAATTGTTTCGTCTCATTAAGGAACCGGTGAATAATTCTGCGTTGTTTGGTTTTGCTTGTTGTTCAAAATGTGGAAAGTGTACAACAAAGAAAGATGTTGACGGTGTAATAAGAGATTATGGAACCAAAAATCTAACGGACCATATGAAAGTATGCGCACCTGCATCAAAGCGTGGAAAGAGTGAACAATCTAAATACATTTAAAAAAATACATTTGTGTAATCTTAAATAATGATTCCCATTTGTAATATACTCCATGGTCACAGTCATAGTCAGAAATTATTTCTGGATTACGCAAAATAGTGGCACTAAAAATGGCATTAAAATTTAGCAAGTAACCAAATTTTATTATTAAAAAAGGAATTCAGTTATTAAATATCAAGCAGTTATTAGGATGAATACGTATATTACGTTTATATGTATATATACATAAATTGAGTTTCGAATTTATAGTTCAAAGCAGATTTGTCTGGGTCAGTGACGGGTCCGTGTCCGAAATTTTTGACCTTTTTCCAACTCTGTTCGAATCTCAGTCTTACAGGCCATCTAGTCTGCGGTTTTTCCAGGGTTTTCCGCAGACTCTCTGTGTTTGGGGACGCGAATGCGTGAAGTCGGCCCCAGACTGGGGTTGGGCGTGGGGCTAACGACCCCACCTCGTCAAAAATCTCTCGTTACCAAAATCTCACGACAAAACTCTTTGAGAAAGCCAGGGCATACACTGTGCTACTGAAGAAGAAAATAAAAATAAAAATGAAATTTCCTTCTCTTTCGAGAATCTACTTTTCAGAGAAGCTATCAAAGAATCCAAATTCGTAGTGTAGATAGATGGACAATGATATTCTTCCACCAGATTTGATGGTATATTAGCTCTATGCAATTTATTGGTTTAGTTGAGGGGGACGACGACGGGTTTCTACGGTTGATAGGTCCACTGGGATGACAGGAAGCGAGGACTACGGCGAGCGTGGTTTGCAGTAGTGAGCGTCGTAGCAAGCAAGGCTAGAGGAGCAGCCTTTAGTATTAAAAATTATCGAAATTAATCTCTTCTCTATTCTGTCCTTATTTTTAATTACTGTTTTCAATTTTAATTTCATTTTGGAGGATTGCAATTTTTAGAGGGGTCACTCCTTTACCCTAGCTGCAAAAATCACCAAATCTTCCCCCCTTTGATAAAAAAATTTCACAAACCAACCACATAATAAATGTTGTATTTATAGTTGGGAGCACGATTCCGTGCTTTTAAAAATGAATAATAGCATTTCTTACTGAAGACTAGCACGGCTTGAACCCTGGCAGCTTTTGGGCTCCTGGATTAAAATTCCGTATTTTGATCAGCAATATCAGCTCCTCTTTCAGCCTACACTACCGGAAACTGAATATAGTACATTATTTTGCTTCATTAAAAAAAGTAAAAATAACAACAACAACAACAAAAAAAAAAATGAGGTTGTGGTCGAGAGAGAAAAGCCGAATTGACTTGGGTCACTAATCAGACTTGTCAGCATCATTAACTCTTTCCAGTCGTCCCGCTTGGATGCATACTTGTTCCACATGAGCGCTATTTCGAAGATGCTACTGTGTTATTTAACCCGACCCCTAAATAGACGTTTGCCCAGACCATTCGGAGACTTTGGTTTTGTTTCGGTTCAGTTTAAGCGTTTAGGAATTCGGTCAAACGGATGAACAAACGACTGGTATATTAGCCCAATACATCCCCACATAAACTCCTAAAAAATTAAAAATTCAGGTTAGCAATCTCTTGGTGCCAATACTAAAAGCAAAGACAAAATGCTCGGAGTTCTTCAGAATTTGAATTTGGCCAAATGTTGATTCCAATGGAGAAATGACAATATGGACCATTAAGGGGAGAAAAAAATATGGTATCAACATTTGTTCACAAAAGAATCAATAAGTTGGGAACTCTTAGTACCAGTGCGAACACGCAAGCCAGTGAGTGGCTCGCAAGCTGTGGAGCGTGAAGAAATTCCAACGGGTGAGAAGACACGAGTTTATAATATACCGTGGAACGTCGGTTATATGTTTTTCACTTTTGTACGGAATCCTGCTCTAGCCCCGATATTTTACTGTGGTTTCTATCCCTTTTTCAGTTCAGTTATATGTAATTTATCAATACGCTTTCTGCGACTATACGTTAAATTTTGAATTTCAGATTATCAAAAGTGTACAGTTCTTGGACTCTTTTTTTTCACAATCCGGCATGTTACAACTTTGAGAGAATCGACACAGAGGACAGTATGTTTTTTTTTATCATTTTTTACAGCCATGAAATAGATGATGCAGCTAAACATTTGCTAAATAACGTTCACTGTTCACATTTTTTTCTCCAAATTCAAGAAATTCCAAACCACCAAAGATTATTGAATATTTCACTCAGCACTAATGCTAAATCAACTAGTGGACAAACGACATTGAAAAGAACGAAGTTTATAAGTAAAGGATGTGCGATGGAGTTACTGAATGTAAAACGAAAACGTATTCGGATTCACTACCTAGTTTTTCAAAAAAAAAATATATTTTCATATATTGAAAATATGAAATCGTATAGGATTTCTTAACCTAGCTTTTGTAATGAAATTATAATAAAGTTAATACAAAAGTCAGAATAGACATAGGCTTAAGGCAGCAAACAAAGTGCATATTCATGTATGTATGTGTGTGTGCGCTCATACCTTTAG
Source organism: Macrothele yani (assembly GCA_039090855.1). NCBI lineage: Eukaryota > Metazoa > Arthropoda > Arachnida > Araneae > Macrothelidae > Macrothele > Macrothele yani. The sequence goes on from CM077012.1 coordinate 14,990,028, forward strand.
TTTTCAGGAGAGGACAAGAAGTGCCCATCCATATCAACAAATAAGACATTAATTCTGACACGACATGCAATGGAACGGGATGTTAGCACGTCAAACGAAAACCTCTGAACGGTCAATGCAAAAGATGCGATGTGAAAAGTAATTATCAGTTTTACAATGTGCCATGCGGGGTGCAAGGGAATGAATAACCAGAGAAGCAAGCGACGGGCCTTTGCCTGTATCTTGCTCCGGACAATTGCGCTGAAAACAAACTCAAATTAAGTGTGGTTTTACGATACTTTATAGTCGTTCAGTGGAAATCTGGTTTTGCTTTAAGAAAGAGACAGCAATATTTTTGCATGACAAATCATTTTTCACTCCGCTGGCACCAGCTTCGAACACAAAATTCCACAGTAAAATGCAAATAAAACCGGGACGAAATCGGGTCAGGAACACCTTGACCCCACCCATCTGACCCGCAAGAAACTGTTGACCCGCGGCCCGTTTTTATCTCTGTCCACAGCGATTTTCGTCTCCACAATTACTTCATAAAGAAAATCTTATTTTTAATCCCCCTCGTCTGTGATTTTTTTTTCAGAACTCTGTATACGTAGGTTATTCCATAGTACTCAGTAGTTTACAACTACGCCTACATGATATAACTTTCCCGTCTTTTACGCAGTAAGGTTCCCAATTCAAGATCCTACCTCCGGGCTCAAAATCTCAAGTTACGCCCCCGATCAGAGCAGTATAATAAACATACCATCTTACAAACGTTAGCACTCTACGCCCCGAAGCCAGTAATCTATCCATTCACGTCACCGGAAGACTCTTCACGAATGATAATATATGATCAGGACCAGGGAGGTAGTTCTTGCCGAAGCGCATCTTGTGCCCCGGCACTCAAACCTGTGTCGTAGCTGTCGTGACATCTCTCCAAAGAGAGGGTTTCCGTGCTTCTGTATTTCCTTTTGTTATGAGTAGAGAGGAGGGAAATGTGAATAAAACGAAGCCCATATATCCTCCACCGAATCCTACGAATATAATTGCAGCATATTAAAACAATACGAATTATTGTAAAAAATATTTGTTTCCGAACTTTTCAGCAGAACATTTTTTATTTGAAAGATTTATTTTATTATATGTAACTGAGCTAATTGTTATGGAGTCTCAGGCGAATTTTATGCACCCTGGGATGACGATCCCCCCCCGTCCAGAAGTCGTAAAGAGCTCTGTTACGATGCATTTTGGTATACACTATATGACCAAAAGTATTGTGTTGGTGCGAATGAAATGTCAGATGCGAACGAGCAGTGGAGACAGGCCCCCACCACAGCGGAATGGAACCACCCGCAGTTGTTGTGGGTATCATATCGTGAAGAACAAGGTTCAGGCGTGGTTTGTTTGGACGTAACGTGTCTTGACGTCGGATTTGAGAGTCATCTTCCTGTATGACTTTAAACTGGGCCATTCTACAGGAATTGCCGCTCGAAACGTTAACAAAGCGTTTGGGGAGAATACAGCCTACGAACGAACCATTCGGCGATGGTTTGTGAAGTTTCGAAACGGAGATACGGACCTGCAAAACGAAGGACGCGGTCACCGCCCTGTTGCTGTTTCTGAAGATGTTCTGTTACGTGTGGTTGAAACGGACCCTCGAAAAACGTGTCGTGAGATAGCTAGCGGCAGAGGTAGGTGTCCACCACAAGACAGTTAGCGCAGCTATACGCTTCAGTGGCTCTTAGGCGAACACTACGATACTTTTGCGGTTTTTTCCTTTTTAAAACAAATTGACTTTTTAATACTTATCTAGCTTTTACACTTTTCACCATTCTCTTACTCCTACCAAATCAGCTCGCTCTTAATTCTCTAATGGTCCTGTGTCTGGCGCTCTTTGGCCAAACCTGGCCCTTGCGCCATAAAAATCAGCCAACCAACTAACTAACACGACAGTTGTTCGGCGTCTGGCTGCGCTGGGTAAGGTAAAAAAACTGGACATGTGACTGCAGCATGAGTTGACAACTGCCAACAAGTCTAGGCGTTTGGAAGTCTGCAAGGCGCTGCTTGCCAGGAATAAACAGGAACCTCTACTGCATCGAATCGCCACTTGCGAGGAGAAGTGGGTCCTTTATGATAATCGCAAACGATCTGCACAATGGTTAAGCAAGGCACAGCCTACTGGACGGCATCCTAAGCCACTCCTACACACCAAGAAGATGTTGCTGCTTGTCTGGTGGTCCACAGCCGTGATAATTCACCGGAGTTTCTTGGCAAGAGGACAAACCATCACTGCAGAACGTTATTGTGTTGAATTACACCAGATGTACCGGACATTGCTGCAGAAACAACCGGGTTTGGTCAATAGACATGATGTTGTTCTGTTCCAGGACAACGACCGCCCTCATGTGGCACAACGAACGAAGCTGACACTAAGTGTCTTGGACTATGAAGCACTGCCTCATGCTGCCTAATACCCGGATTTGTCTCCGACAGACTATCCCTGTTTCATCGCCTGGATCACTTCCTGTCCGTGAAACAGTTCACGACAGACAACGAATTTCAACGTGCAGTTGATGACTTCTTCAGGTCTCAGCCACAAGACATTTTCCGTTCCGGGATCATGGCCTTGCCGGACAGATGGCAACTATGTGTCGATGCCGAGGGGGATTATTTTGCCAAGGTAAGTTGTCCTACATTTTCGTTCTCGCCGTCCACGTGTGCTTGTCCTTTGCCGGACATTTCTTTTGCACCAACCCAATGTGTGAACACACCTTTTGAGTAGTAGAATTGTCAATTACGTCACAGCCATGGCCATACAGCTACAAAAAAACAAAACAAAAAAAACCCGCACGTGACCTGAAAACATCGCAAGGTACTACGAAAAAGCCAGATAATACCCGAACCCATTGGTAAGGGAAGCCCTTAATTACAATAATAAGGACTCAAAGAAGTTTGTAAAATCATGCAATGCATTGATTATGATACGCTTTCCAACATAACAGAAATCATAGGAAAATGCCTTGGTTTTGAGGGGACAAAACTATGGTATAACGTTTGAGGTTCATATATATCAAAATTAAATATTTTTGTGCCCGTTTTATCTATTTCTATTAACAAAAGCTACCACACGTAAGCTGTTTTATAATTAACAATTCCATCTAAATCGGGCAATTTTCACGGAAGTCATCGTGCGAAAATAATGGCTAATGAAGCTCACGCATGCGCAGTCCCTGCAATTGCTGACAAAAAAACATTTTTGGCGGAACTGCATCCAAAGTCGTTACGGAACAACATATTGTATTTCGTCGCAATAGAAGCATTTTTAGTCAAGTTATGAGGATAATGGTTGTGGAATAAATCTCGGTCCTGTGCCCTGACCTTTGACCCCATTTCGATTATATTCAACAGAACCGGTTCAGTGTATCAACGGATCAACATGATAAAGTTTTGTCGCAATCGAAGCATTTTTACGTAAGTTATGACGCATAAAGTCGATGGAATGGATCCCGCTCCTATGTCCTGACCTTTGACCCCATTTCGCCCATTTTCAATAGGGTTCGTCCCCAGTTGTTCCCTATCACATACTAAAATTTCATCGGAATCGAACCATTTTTACGCGAGTTATCGTGCAGACAGGACGGACAAAGCTGGGGCATATACGCTTCTTCAACCTACGATTGGAAAGCGTAAAAAAATAAGTGGCGCCAATTCACGGAAAATTTCTGAAAATAACGTGCAGTAAATTTGCTGGTAGCTGTCCATCTTTTAATGTAATTTTCGTTTTTAAAAAGTTCTCGTTATTTTTTAACTTCCGTATTTTCAGTTTCCGTAGTTAGTAATTCCGTTTATTTCAGAAAAGTTCGTTACAAGTTTTCCCCTATACTTAGACAAAAACTCTGAATATTTCAGCCCTTACGCGAGAGAATCCTTTTCCGCCGGAAGTGAGGATCGAACCCAGGCCGTTTAGGTTGAAGACACGCGTCTTAACCACAGAGCCATAATGCGACAGTAACCAGGCTCACATTCAAGGTAGAACTTCATTGCGCGATGGTGATTTTTTTTTTCATTAATGCGAGTGATTTAGTCATTTTATTTTGTATTACAGCTTGTTACTTTTTTGAATACGTTTCAAATAATTTCATTTTTCTGTACGAGGTCTTATTACAAATTACGTATTTTTTTTATCTGATTTTTCAAAGGAACAGAATGATTTGGAGTTTGAGATCTTTTTTTCAACTGACAATAACTTTCAATGATCTTTAAGAGAAGGCGAAATGCACTGTTTTATAACATTATTTCACAAAACTTCTAAATATAAAATTTACTCTAGATAGCTATACAGCTTTTGTTTTAAGGATTCCACAGACTGATACATCTCTCTCTCTCTCTCTCTCTCTCTTCGTTGCTCGGTTCGAGCGTCGTGACCCAATGCGCATCCTGTCGGTAGTTAAGGTACGCCATTCCTGTCTATTCTCCACAGTTCTTATGATTTCTACCTGATAGATTTGTGTGCGTTTTTATTTGATAGATGAATCTGTCAGGAGGACGTCCTCTCGTTCTTTTGCGGTCGAATCTTTTTGATTGAAGGTTTAACGACCGCCGTGAGCAACTCAATGGGCTATAAGCAGTCGCCCGTCCCTAATTTAGGGCCAATGGTTCCAGGGATGGGAGAAAGCCAGCGCCGTAAGACAAATGCAACATTCATGCCTCACCAGGATTCGAAACCGTACCCCTCCCACACGAATTATCAGGATCCATCGCTTAGACCACTGCGCCACCGGGGAGGCCCCGTCGACTTTCCTCTGAATACAACAAAGTTTTTCTAAATATTCTCGCCGGATAGACATATACATAGACATCGCCCAATCACCTGTGCAGTAAATTAAGTACCTGTTTTCTTATGGTAACACAACATAAAACAGCTGGTGCACAAAATGGGAGAAAGGAAACGAAATATCCTGCGACACAGTAACAAAAATTCATTCGATCCACAATATCCGATCTCGCTACCGAACTTTAAAATTAAATGCTTCAACAGACTATGGGAATGGTTAATATAAATCAAATACGTGGAGATAATGTAAATGGACGATGTCATCGCTCACGTTATTTTATACACAACGCATTGCTCACTGAAAAATTGTGTTCCGACACCTTTAAGAGTTAATTAAACCCTGAAATATATCCGTGAATCTCTCATATTACCAGAAATTTTTCGTCATATGGATACGGAAAACGTAAGAATGGAGTTTTTCCGTTAGTGTAAGAAAGGAATTGCGGAAAGTTTTCTGCCGCCCCATTGGAGCAATGGTCTAAGCGATAGCTCCTGATCATTCATCCGAGGTGGGTCCGGGTTCGAATCCCAGTGAGGAATGGATAATTAATACAGACATTTGACGTGGACCAGGAACATCAAACAAAGGTCTTCGCTCTTTCCACGTTTATAAGTGAGTCACGGAAAAATTCTCATTGGCCGCCACCGGGAATCGAAACCCAGGTCTTCCAGTTACACGCCGGATATGCTTCCACTAAACCACATGGATGCCGTGTTTGTCTTACGGCGCTGGCTCTCTCACTTCCCTGGAACCAGTGGCCCTAAATTAGGGACAGGCAACTGCTTATAGCCCATTGAGATGCTTATGGTGGTCGTTAAACCTCGATTTAAAAAAAAAAAAAAAAAAAAAGGGTTCTGAAAATTCAGAATTTTTCTGCGTACGCAAAATTCGTGAAATTCATAATTTTTTTTCGTCATTTCACGGAAAAAGTTGTAACAGAAACATGCTTCGTTAATTCGGGAAAAAAATCACGGAAAGCTGCACGCGAATTTCAGAAAATCTTTTACAGCGTAGTTTGATGGAAGAGCCATCATGCTCTGGATCTGTTTTTCAAGATTTGGGGCTGGGCCTTCTAATTCCAGTGCCGGGAGTCTTAACGCTGCGGTATATACACTATATTGACAAAAGGCACCGGGCACACCTTCAAAAGCAAATGAACGGATCCGCTGAGTCGTTAAGATGCGCGGTACTACTACAAACCGTATAAAAACAAGCCTGCAGCTGACCGCGATCATATCGCACTGTGAGGTTGAGTGAAAATGGCTGAAGAGAACTGACTTTGAAACAGGAAAGATTCTTGCGTGTTATTCAGTGGGCTGTCCATAAGAGAAACGGAGAGAGGTTTAAACATACCCAAGTCAACTGTCTTGGATGTACTGAATAAGTGTAAGACACATGGCGTGCCTGAAGCAGCAAAACATACCGGCAGACCAAAGAAAATCAGCGATAGAGGACGTCGAAGCCTCAGGGGAGTCGTTACAGCTAAACGACGGAGTACTGCACAAGACCTCAGTGTACAGGTTGGCAAAAATGCTGGAACCTCGGTATGTACATGTACCATTCGCAGAAAATTTCATTCCATGGGTTACCGCGGTCGTGCGGCTGCTTTTTCATCTCCACTCGGCATGCTATTCGTCGTTTAGCATCGTGTAAAGAACATTTATCGTGGACCGTAGATCAATGGAAACGGGTCCTATAGACTGATTAATCCAGAATCCATCAGTGTGATGGCCGTGTGTGAATATGGCGGCAGCCAGGGAACATTATTTATCACAGTGTACTGTTCCTAAGATCAAGTTTGGACCTGGCAGTATACTAGTGTGGGGGTGATTTTTCGTGGTATGGTCCTGGCCCATTGGTTATTGTAGACAAACCTGTTAACCAGCACGTCTACCTCAATATTCTGGACAATTATGCCCTCCCAACTTTGTGGCAATACTATGGAACCGAGCCTTGTTGGTACCAGCAGGATAATGCACCGAGCCATAAAGCAAGGACTGTTATGGCGTGGTTTGACGATAATCCCGTATCGTGTGTGGACTGGCCAGCAGAGAGCCCTGATCTTAATCCCATAGAGCACCTATGGGATGAACTAGAGCGCCGCATAAGAAGTTTGGAACCAAGACCTACTACTAAGCAACCGTTAGGTGCAGCATTATGTACTGAATGGAAGCGCATACCTATCGCTGTGTTCCAAAATCTTGTCGAAGGCATGTCTCGAAAGGTCAGTGCATGCATTAAGGCCAAAGGTGGACCAACACCGTACTAATGTATGTCAATAAATGCTATGTTGTGTTTCTCTTCAAGGTGTCCGGTGACTTTTGTCAATATAGTGCATAATGACATTCTCGACAATTCGATGATCACAACATTACGGCAACAGTTTGTTGAAGGACCTTTCCTTCCCCAACGGAAAAATGCCCGCATCCACAAAGCGACATCCGTGCGAAAATGGTTTGATGAGATGGGTGGGGAGGTATTTGACTGATCTGCACAGACACCCGATCTCAACTGCTGCTTATAACGCCTTTGGGATGAAATAGGAACACCGACTGCGCACCAGGCCAAACCGCCCGGCATCGGTGACCGACCTCACGAACGCACGTGGAGCACGATAGAAGGCAATTTCCACAGCAACGTAACAAAATCTAATGAACACCCTTTCCAACAAGGTGGAGGCTGTGATAGCAGCAAAGTGGGGGACGAAGAGACCAATCAAGGCCGTCTAGAAAACACAAGGCCATGACATTAGAGATTAATTCCCTCTTATAATGACGTCACGCGAAAACCAATGCTTCCGATTGTTTTTTTGTTTTTTTTTATTGGAGGTTTAACGATCATCGTGAGCAACTCAATGGGCTATAAGCAGTCGCCCGTCCCTAATTTAGGGTCACTGGTTCCAGGGAAGGGAGAGAGCCAGTGCCGTAAAACAAACACAACATCCATGCCACACCGGGATTCCAACCCGGACCCCTTCCAGACGAATGATCAGAGGCCAGCGCTTAGACCACTGCGCCACCGGGGCGGCCCGATTGGTTTCCAAGGTTGTCATGTGTAATGTCAAACACGACACCGACGTATCAGGCAATGTAATATGACAGTGATGTCCCAAACGGAGGGAACTCATCTCTCTAATGTCATGGCCATGTACTTTCTAGGCGGCCTTGGTTCAACTCCATATTAATTCCTTTCCTATTATAGGGAACGTGTGAATAGGCAAGTGTCCGAATACATTTGATCAGACAGTGTATCTTCAAGTGCCCATTTTATCCGCGTCCTTCTTTCGGTAAGCGCAATTATTTCGATGTCCGTAAAATACAGATGCTTTGACCTAATTTTTCTAACTTGCTGACGAATTTTTCTTACCCAAAATATTTCAATATAGGTTATACCTGTCTTGATTCACGCAGAGATATTTTAGTAATCTAATGTTTTCCTTCTAGTGAATTTTCGATATCAGATATTTTTTCCTGTAATCGTATATTTTTATCGTTCATCTCTTCGCATTTGAGGCACTCGGATTTTGCGGAATTACTATGAAAATCGTTCTGAATCTCATCTTCTCAGACGCCATTGCGAGCTCTTTTTTTTTTTTTTTTTTCTTTTGACATACGATTTCAATTTCATTCAAAGCAGTTACTAAAATTTTTCTCTTCTGCTGTCTCTTATCACTTGGTACTATTTCTCCTGATTTCACGCTAGCAAACTCATACTGGGTACAGCAGATGATTTCAGTACCTGTCTTTCCGGCAAACCAAGTAAACGATTTATCATGCCATTTTCACAATTATTTCTTTGAAAATGTTCAATGCATATCCTGCTATTCTTTACAATGACGTCTTTTTTCCTACTCCTCTTTATACAATCGCGAGTAATGTCCTTTGCGTGTCCTTCTCGCAGGGAAACGGACAAAATATAGGGAGCAATCTCAGTTACGACCAGAGTTGTATAAAAATAAACTGTATCTGCGTACACAACCATTGAAACAGAAAACTTATTGCAAACCCGCGAATCAAGATAACAACAGAATAAGGTAATTTAAAGAAAAATTAATGAAACAATAAATAATTATCAGAACATTACAGATTCCAGTGAAGACAAAATTATATTACAATTGAATGTGCAGCAATGTGCATGAAACGGACCTTTATGGTAAAATATTGAAATATTGGATTATGAACCTCATAAAAACAAGACTAAAGTTTTTATATTTAGTAAAACAGTTCCGTTAATGAACCTTCAAAAGTTATAAATAGCATTTTCAACAACTTCATTCAAAAATAGTATACTTAAAAATACATAAGGAAAAGATTTTAATTTAATAACTGGCAACTGCGAGAGGAACCTGGCAATAATATTTAAACTGTTTCTGCGTAAACGAAACTTTTGATGCAGTTCCTATACATTGAGAACAGTCCTTAATAACATTTAGACTCCAGAAACGCCTGTAAAAACAAAAGAACTCAGAAGACGTGAAAAATTATTAAAAGTTCTTCAAGTTAAAAATAAAATTAAATATATTAATCTGAGTAAAGCGTAAGTGTTTTTACCTCCAGCAAATAACATTTCTTCTTTAATCTACAAGTAAAAACTATCTTCAAGATCTGCTAATAATTTGGAACGTGTACGTCTACATTTTGCAACTCTGGTTACGACTGGGCCAATTCCGACCAAATCGCCTCTCTCCAACCGATCTATGGTTATCGATAATTGATCTTTTCGTAATTTCCACACCTCACAACCCGTTTGGACGTCAAAGTCTCGACGAATCTCAGTACCGCACCTGTCCAATGAATTCCCACATACTAACACATATATTTTGATTAAATATCTAAAGACCAATGCTGAATACAATGATTTTATTTACGAAAGATACATTCTGAACATAGAAGGAATTCGGTATACGTAAAAATTGATGCCTAACAGCTTTATCATACATACAGAAATTATAATAACGAAGTGGAAGGCAAGCTGTGTATGTTCCCAAATCGTTCAAAGAACGATAGAAAAATACGTCATTTTTCAAGTATCCATCGTTTGCAAAGTAAATAAATAAATACACCCTTACGGCAGTGAAAACATCTTGCGTTTTCTTGCAGTTAAACATTCAAGGTTTCCCATCCACACACTACGAACTGCTTCCCATGAGCACTATCTCCTGCTGCTCCGGCTTAGGGGTATTTGAGCATGCGCAGTTAAGCAGTCTGCTAGCAGCTAGGTACAAAAGCATCGGAGCACATTTCCACAGTGAACGGGCCGCGGGTGGCCTGGTGGTCAACGTTCGTGACTGCCATGGAGAAGACCTCGGGTTCGATCCTAGCAGGTACGAACGCTCGAACCACTAAATATCCGCCTTGCGTCGGATGGGCACGTTAAGCTGTCGGACCCCGGGTACTGGCCCCCGGTAATAAATAAGGGCGTCTTCCTCCTCCTTTCTACTTCGCTTCCGTGTCACTTTCCTATTGGGCACTCTAGCCCAAATCTCCTAGCTTCCTGTTTCTAAGGGTTGTTTAAGACCTGGGGTCAGACACTCCCGTCCTAAAATCCTCTACATATGATCTGATCTGATCTGACTGATCCACAGTGACCAGGGCCCACGGATGGCCTAGTGGTCAACTTTCGTGACTGCCACGGATAGACATCAGGTTCGATCCCAGGCAGGTACGAACGCTCAAACCACTAAATATCCGCCGCGCGTCGGATGGGCACGTTCAGTCGTCAGACCCCGGGTACTGGCCCCTCGGTAATAAATAAGGGCGTCTTCCTCCCCCTTTCTACATCGCTTCCGTGTGACTTTCCTATCGGGCACTCTAGCCCAAATCTCCTAGCTTCCTATTTCTAAGGGTTACTTAAGACCTGGAGTCTGACACTCTCTTCCTAAAATCCTCTACATATGACCTGATCTGATCCACAGTGACGGATGGCTTAATGGCCAACGTTCGTGACTGTTTTTTTTTTTTTTTTGATTGGAGGCTTAACGACCGCTGTGAGCAACTCAATGGGCTATAAGCAGTCGCCCGTCCCTAATTTAGGGTCACTGGTTCCAGGGAAGGGAGAGAGCCAGTGCCGTAAGACAAACACAACATCCATGCCTGACCGGGATTCGAACCCGGACCCCTTACGGGCGAATGATCAGAGGCCAGCGCCTTAGACCACTGCGCCACCGGGGCGGCGTTCGTGACTGTAACGGAAAAGTTTCATGATCGCGCCCAGGAGGGTTCGAACGTCAGAACCACTAAATATCCGCCGTGCGTCGAATGTGCACAGTTAAGCAGCCAGACCCCTGGTATATTGTAACCTGGACATCCATATTTATCAGAAGTGAAGTTCAGTAGCCATTTTAGAGATAGTGAATTTCAATCATTTTCCTCCATTTTCATGAGCTGGGCAACGAACGGTCAAAGGGCGCTTTTTCTTACGCGTCCCTTTAAATGAGGGAGTGTTAGATTTATGGTCTCGTGGATGTGAGAAGAGGGGGATAGTTTCAGCCAATTAAGTAACTTTGGGTTTTCAGAGAGAAGGCATATTAAGGCGTGTCTGCGCTTTCTTGGAAGGAGTTGTACTTCACTCTTCGGCAGGGGAAGCCTTTTTTTAGGAAGGGAGGGGGGGGGGGTTCAGCATGAGGGCGTGGCACTCGGTTAGGAGGATTTCCGAGGAAAGGAAGGGAGAGAGGACGTGTGAAATCTCGCCGGTGAGTGGGAATTAGAAAAGATGCGAGGAATCGGGGGAGAATGAGAAGGTACGAGGCGAAAACTGGCCGAGAGAAAAAGGGCGATCATCTTGTTGATGATAATAGAGCAAAAGAGATCAGGACAATGCTTTGAGACATTCCCCATAACATTTGAATAAACATCTTCCTCACTGCAAGAGCAAAGTTTAACTTTAGTCGGATTTTTTACACTTTGTATTTTATTTATCTGCTCCAGTCAGGAGAAATACGGGTTAAACCCGCCATACAGAACTTGCTGCAAACGAGGCATCAATCGAAACCTCCACACAGGGCGCTGTAATATAACTCAGCACCAAGCCCTGTAACACTATCTCCTCTGGTTATAAATCAGGGCTTCTTACTCCTCCTTTCTACCAAGCTTCCGCGTGACTTTCCGTTGGGCACTCTAGCCCAGACCTCCTACCTTCCTACTTCTAAGGGTTGTTTAACACCTGGGGTCAGACACTCCTTTCCTATAATCTCTCCACCGTGCCCATTCTTCTTTTGTTACTGGGAAAAAACGAAATCGCTCTCTGCTCTGTCTTCCGTTAGCTACTGCATTAGTTTAATGCCATTCTCCTTTTTCATCGGTGGAATATTGTCACTGATAGCTTAATATCTAATCTAAAACAGTAAAACATACTTTGTCTGAACGTTTGTCCCACTTTTTTTTTTTTTTTTTTGATTGGAGGTTTAACGATCACCGTGAGCAACTCAGTGAACTATAAGCAGTCGCCTGTCCCTAATTTAGGGTCACTGGTTCCAGGGAAGGGAGAGAGCCAGTGCCGTAAGACAAACACAACATCAATGCCTCACCGGGATTCGAGCCCGGACCCCTTTCGGACGATTGATCAGAAGCCATTGCTTAGAACACTAAGCAATGGCATTGATCATTGCTTAGTCAGAAGCCATTGTTTAATGGGACATTGCTGTCCCACTTTGATGGTCTGCTTTAATTGTCGGATCCCTGCCTCAACCAATATACTTTTTTCTTTTATTGATGTAATATTCATGAAACATACTTTCACATTTGGGCATAACAAACAAAAATAATACCTGATTATTAAAAAAATTACTCTACGTATCTTATTTTTCTCCGTCATTATTGACGGGCTTTCACCTAGTCCTTACATAAATAATGAATTGTGTAAAACTACGTGTGTGTCTTATTAATCATGAATGCTGTTGATTATTTGCTAAAACATCCGTTCTTCTCGCATTCGGTGGAACAGAAATTGGAAATTAATGGGCAAGGCAGACCTGCGCCAGATCTTAAATTACAGCAAAAATTTAAAGAAAAAAATATTGAGATCATCAGGAAGTCCAATTCGGAAACATATAATAAGAATGAATGAAAATGCGGCTGAGACATAAAAATGCTGTACTTTGCTTCACATGTTTATGACATTTTGCAGACAAAATTCTAAAATGTATGTGTGAAACGCGGAACATTTCATCTAAACGGAGAGTAAACATCATACTCTTCTCCTAGGGAATAAATTCAATTTTGGCTGCACCAAGAAGGAATAGAGCAACGCTCTCTGGATTTCCTCAAAGTTGTAACATATCGGGTTACGTATAAAAGAATTCAAGAAACGTATATTTTTGATAATTTGAAATTCAAATTTTGACGTATAACCGTAAAAAGCTTCTGAATGAATTACCTATAACGGAATTGAAAAAGCAATGGAAACTACAGTAAGATATCGGGACCAACGCAGAATTCGTATAACTGAAAAACGTATAACCGAGGTTCCACTGTATTTAGCAACAATTCACAAAAGAACAAAAACAGTCTCTTTCTCCAATAGCGCGACTCAAATTCTAGAATTTCGTCTGGCACCTTGGTGACGCAAGAGCGGCCACGCACTCTCAAACCTCCCCTGCTAGAAACCTGTGCAGCATGGGTACCACCAAAGGCGAGTACATGGTAAGCGTAGGAACTCCAATGGAAATAGTTGATCCCGGAATCCTCAGCGCCATTTGGCGGTGAGGGGCAAACCAACATGGTCACATGACAATCCTAAACCAGTAGGAACAGATTACAGATCTTTTGTTAGAAGTGCATGTTTTGCATGCGATCTGGTGAATTTGTATGGTGAAAAATCTTGTCATTTTAAGGATTGTTTAGCTATGTCCTGTCGAGAATTTTCATGTTCGTAAATCTTGGGGAAACTGATCACTTCGTGAGATTTACGGGGAAAAAATAAATAAATAAAATACATAGAATGAAAATTCTCTACAGTCCACGTCTCAAAATTTGGTTTGGAGGAGGCGGTGAAGTGAGGGAATAATGGCCATGTTCGTTCATTTCTCAGCCCTGACCAGGCAAGCAAAATTTCTTAAAAAAAAAGGGGGGGATAATAAGGATTAAACTTTTTTTTTCGATTAATTTACTTTTTACTCTTGTAAGTTAGAAGGAAAAGGCGAGCAAGAAGTTACCATAAACCCTTTCAGAAAACAAAATTATTCGCTCTTAATCACGGAATGAAGGGAAACATTTTTGTAAATTTCTGCAAGAGCCAAAGTCTTTCTTTTTAGAATCCGTCATTTTTAAGAAGGTTTTAGATGTCTCTAAAAATGCGTCACCAAAAGTTCTCTTTAGCCAGCGTCAGGCTATTATTAGATCAGCAGGCAGGAAGGTACCACGTTTCCTGGTATGGTCAGTATCAGGGTTTTGGCGCGAACTCTTAGCCAATGGCCAGTGGGGTCGTTGGTTACTAGGGGAAGAGTTTAGCCAATAAGGGGTCCGAGGTTTTCAAGCACCCCAGCTTTTTTTGGAGAAAGCGTCACTCAACTCTTGTCTTCTCCGTTAGTAGGCCAGCATGTAACAAGAACAACGAAAAGGCTCCGCTGAGAGTAGGGGGGGGGAGGGGCAGCCAGTTCTTCTTGAGCTTGGCGTGCTGGGCGAAATTAAAATTAGTTCTGTTGTTCGGATTTATTGAAAGAAAAAGGCGTGAGTGGACCCTGTGTCCCACGCCGGGCTGAATATTTTGCAGGAAAAAAAAGCAAACAACTAAAGCAAAGTGAAAATTTTTCTCGCTCTCAGTTTGCTGCAATGTTCCTTGCCTGTACGGTGTCTGGACCATCCTATGAAATCCAAGATGGAGGGAAGCTGATTCTGCTTGACCCAGGAGGCAGTGTGTAGGACTCCTATGGAAGCCTCTGCTAGTTCACCCGACTTCCAACCATCTGAAAGAAAAGCCCTTCCTGAAACCGGGGACAGATTCCTGCCGGTGGCCTTTCATCTAGGAGCCGATATTTTGTTTTCCCGTACATAAAGACAAGCAGAGGAACCATGCTCAGGGGTATTATGGACTGGCCATACGCCGTACACGGCCATACGCCGTGTACGGCGTATGGCCGTGGCGCATCGTACCGCGTCTGCGGCAGCAATTCGAGCTGCAGTTGCCACCACAGTGACACAACGAACTGTTACAAATCGGTTACTTGAAGAACAGCTCTGAGCCAGACGCCCTGTAGCGAGCATTCTACTTACTTCAAACCACTGCCGTTTGCGACGTCAGTGGTGTCAAGCTAGAGCTCATTGGAGGACGGAGAGGAGATCTGTTGTGTTTTCTGATGAAAGCCGGTTCTGCCTGGGTGCCAGTGATGGCCGTGTGTTGCTTAGAAGGCGGCCAGGTGAGCGCCTGGAACCAATCTGTCTGCGGCCGAGACACACTGGGCCTACACCTGGAGTTATGGTCTGGGGAGCAATTTCCTATGACAGCAGGAGCACTCTCGTGGTTATCCCACGCACCCTGATGGCAAAGTTGTACGTTGGTCTGGTGATTCAACCTGTTGTGTTGCCATTCATGAACAGCATTCCAGGGGGTGTTTTCCAACAGGATAACGCTCGCCCGCATACCGCTGTTGTAACCCAACATGCTCTACAGAGTGTCGACATGTTGCCGTGGCCTGCTAGATCACCAGATCTTTCACCAATCGAGCACGTATGGGACATCATTGGACGACAACTCCAGCGTCACCCCCAACCAGCATTAACCGTCCCAGTATTGACCGACGAAGTGCAACAGGCATGGAACTCCATCCCACAAACTGACATCCAGCACCTGTACGACACAATGCATGAACGTTTGCGTGCTTGCATTCAACATTCTGGCGGTTACACCGGTTATTAATGTACCAGCATTTCACATTTAAAATGGCTCTTCTCGCGCTTACATTAAGCTGTGATCTTGAAACCTTAATCGATTAAATATACAAATGAATTGCCACCATTTTATTCATCTACAACTATTTTTTCGTGGTGTTGGGATTTTTTTCCGTCAGTGTATATGCATGTATGATATATCTTTATATATATATATATATATATATATATAGTGTATATGCATGTATATATATATATATATATATATATATATAGAGAGAGAGAGAGAGAGAGAGAGAGAGAGAGAGAGAGAGGGAGAGAGAGAACTAATTGAAAGAGCGAGAGAATATGAACTTCCATTGTGCATGGCTTTTGTCGATTATGAAAAGGCCTTTGATTCAGTGAAACCATCAGCAGTTACAATGGCTTTGAAATCCTGCGGTATTGAAGATGCATACATTAATATTATTAATAACATCTATGAAAATGCAAGTGCAAAGATTCGGCTGTTTGAGAATACAGTACACATAAAAATTGGAAAGGGAGTGAGACAAGGTGACACCATATCTCCCAAGCTCTTTAATGCCACATTGGAAAATGTCTTTCAATCATTGAACTGGGAAAACAAAGGGATAAAGATTAATGGAGATTATCGAACTCACCTTCGTTTTGCTGATGACCTAGTCATTTTTGCAACTACCCCATCAGAGCTGCAGAGTATGATCCAGGAACTTGCTGACAAGACTAAAGAAGTGGGATTAAAAATGAACTTTCAGAAGACAAAAGTGATGTACAAGGCTTTTACAAGAAACGAAGATTTATCGATTGATGGAGAAAAACTGGAGATAACAGATACGTACGTTTATCTTGGACAGCAGATATCAAGTGAGGGTCACATTGATGAAGAAATTAATCGGCGTATAAAACTTGCCTGGAGAGCTTTTGGAAAAAACAGCATAATTTTCAAGAGCATTATGTCTTAAAAGAAAAGTGTTTGATCAATGCATCTTTCCAGTGCTTACGTATGGTGCAGAGATGTGGACCTTAACAAAAAAAGACATACAAAGGCTGCAGGCAACTAAAGTAGCATGGAGAGGTGCATGCTTGGTGTAACCAGGAGAGATAAGAAGAGGAACTCGTGAATCAGAAAAATGACAAGAGTGGAAGACATCATGATCAGAGTTAAATCCCTGAAATGGCAAAGGGCTGGACATACTGCCAGAAGGACAGACCATCGATGGACAGTCGAAATTTTAGATTGGATTCCATGGGACAGGGAAAGACCCAGAAGAAGACCACATGGAAGATAAGTGGATGAAATTCGAAAGTATGCGGGAGTATCATGGAGGGAGGAGACTGGCACAAGACAGACCGTTGTGGAAGAGGCTTGGAGAAACCTTCGTCCAGCAGTGGATTGATAATGGTTGACAATTATGATGATGATATATACACCTTGGTGAAATATGTTTAGAGTGTGAGTAAGTACAAAATTTCCATTAAATGGGTGAGGTCATCCTAATATCACAAATTTTGCTTAGTGGTTTGAGTAACTGAGCAAAATCACCATCAAATGGGAGATACCATCCCATTATATTGTGTTCCCTCGAGAAATATTCGTACTTCGAAACCTTCTTATTCCCCAGAGTAAAAGTGAAGAAAAAATGGCACCACATGAGATAACTTATGTTAAACAATTAACGATATTTAGGGTGATGAAATCACTTCATAACTTTCCGGCATTTTTTTTGTCTTTATGTAACAAAAGAACATAGAAGAATTTTTCCATCCACTGTGAGAGAGAGACGTTTAGCGTTCCCTTAGGGCGCGGTAAACTGTGCTCTGTCATTTTGTTATAGTTAAAAGTGGAGGAAACGGACAATTAATTTATTGCTTTACGGAGGGTATGGGCATAGGTGAGGACACACTGATACACTGTAAAAAATGAGTATTGTGAATTCACGGAAAATTTATGAAAATAAAGTGCTGCAAAGTTGGTAGTAGGTGTCCATCTTGTGACAAATCTTTTTTTTTTTAAGTTTCTGTTTCTTTTATCTTCCGTATTTTGACAGATTTTCAGTTGTCAGTAATTCCGTATATTTCAGAAAAGTCCGTTTTGGGGTTTTCCGTATTTATACAGAATTTTCGTAAAATCGAAATCTGCTGAGTATTTTAAGCCCTTGCACCTGATATTCCTTTCCGTGGCGGGATTTGAATCGAGGTAGTTTGGGTTGGCTCAACATAAACAGTGCGTTTTATCCACTGAACCAGAAAGACTTAGAAGTCGCTCTCACGTTCAAGGTAGAAATGCAATTGAGCGATGATGAAATGTTTTTCTGCCATTAATGCGAGGGAATTCGTCATTTTATTTTTTCTGTAGGGTGGCTTATCACAAATTAAGTATTTTTTCATCGTGATTTTTTGAAGCAACAGAATGCTTTGGGACTTGAGATATTTTTAAACTGACTGACTTTCAATTATCTATAAGAAAGGGTGTAATTCACTGCTTTGTAGTATTATTTCACAAAACTCATAAATATAAAATTTACTCTTGACAGCTATAATAGCTTTTGTCTTAAGGGGTCCAAAGACTGATAGATAGACATCATACAATCACCTGTACAATAATTTAAGTACCCGGAGTCTTACGGTAACACAACATACAATAGTTGGTGCACAACATGGGGAAGAGGGGAAGGAACATCCGGTGCCACAGTAACTAAAATTTCATGCTATATGCTATCCACATATCCGATCTCACTACAGAACTTCAAAAACAGATCCTTCGACAGACGATTGAAATTTAACAGTTAATCAAAACTTAATCAAAATTCAAGTATTTTCGCGAATTGCTCTTATTACCGGAAATTTTTCAACACAGGGATACGGAAAAATGAGAACAGAGTTTTCCCGTTAATATACGAAAGGAATTGCGGAAAGGTTTCTTAAAATTCCGAATTTTCCGTTAAAACACCTTAAAAATGGCAATTTACCGTCAATGTAAGAAAGGAATAGCGAAAATGTTTCTGAAAATTAAGAATTTTCCGTTAAAACATTTAAAAACGGCAATTTACCGTCAATGTAAGAAATGAATAGCGAATTTTTTCTGAAAATTCAGAATTTTCCGTTAAAACTTCTTAAAAACGGCAATTTACCGTCAATGTAGGAAGGGAATAGCGGAAAGATTTCTGAAAATTCAGAATTTTTCTGTGGTACGAAAAATTTGAGAAATTCAGGTTTTTCCCGTCATTTCCCGAAAAAGGTTATACCAGAAATACGCTGCGTTAATTCACGAAAGGAATCACAGAAAATGTCTCGTGAATTTCATAATTTTTTTTTTAGAGTGTACAGGTATTAATTTAAAAGTTCTGATTTCGAGTAATGTTTTTAGGGGCGGACGTGTGTACTTAGTAAGGAAGACACTACTAAAGCAAATATCAGTGACGGAGAAGGAAGAGGAAAATGTAAAAAAATGCCGATTATCTATGTTTCTAAAGACTGATTGCACTATTTCACTTACGAAAAAATGTACGTAAGGATCAGTGATATCAAAAACAAATACTACAGCAAATTCTTCTACACGAGCGCACACAGAATGGAAAAATAAGACCAAACGTAATCATTTTCAGATAAGAAAATTCACGGAAGAACTCGATATGACGCGACACTGTCATCGCCACTCACCGGAACGAAAAATAGAGTGACACGATCCGACGACACGCCTTTATGCTCATTTAACTTCTTATATGACACTCTTTAAATAATATAGAATCTCTTTCACTTCTTTCCAGCTCTGCTTTAAATCGAAATGGGGGCGGGGAACGGCAGTTTACCTGCCCATAAAAGTAATCACACGTTTTCAGAGTCAACCAACCATATTATCGTCCGATTTAGAAGATTCAAAGGAAAAAGAAAACTGTATTTGGCACGCGATCTCTGAGAGTCATTTGTTGCATGAAGGGAACTGTAATCAATGTATCCCAAAGTTTCAATGATGTTTTATCGACTTTTTCATGTTAATAAAAGACTGCGGACAAAAATGGGACATTTTTGACGTCCGTATAGGAAGGAAGGAAGCGGGACTTAATGATATAATCACCTGTAATCAGATCACTGTCTGGAAAATCTTTGTGATCAGGCATCAGAAGCTTTATTATTTCGCTTCTGAAGACATCAGGAATTTAATTTTGTCTCGCAATGCTTTAAATGAAAATAAGTTAAAAAATCCTTAAAATATTACTATCCTTACTTCATGAATAAAAAATATTCAGTATTATAGACGCTGCTGTAGGGAGAGGAAAGATCCAATGCCTAGTTAAAAATTAAAAGAACATGAATTCCAGCTAGATATTAAAAAATGAGAAATAAAAGATCGTGAAAAAAGTATTTTTACGTAAAACTGCATGAAGTAATCTCAGAAATACAAGCGATGGGTCAACTGATGGCTTAAAACATCCCAAAAGCGGAGTAAGTACTAATCCTCAGGGGGGGGGAGATTCCAATACAATGCAGCTGAATATTTTGTATTCATGCAGTAAGAATATGTCGGAAGCTTGGTCAGACAGCATTGGAATTCTTCCTGTTGATTTCTGTCATGAGAAACGCCACTCTATATATATAACTTTCATTGTATTGATTTGCTCATTTATATTATATTATATTTACACTCATTGTCATAAAAATCCGCGCACAAAATAAAAACCGTGCGATTAACGCGAAACTCGGCGAATAGCTACGGGGAGGGCAGACATACAAATGATTAAAGTTTCGTGCAATTCCGCATGCCCGCGTGTCCAACACCGCTGCTGCAATCGCAATCCTTGGGGCTCCTAAGGCGCCACGCAGGGGACTCCACATTCTTGCCGAAGTGCACGGTAAGAGTCAGGTGAGATCCCTGAGCGATAGACATGCCGAGGAACCGCAGTAGACGTGCGTACAGGCAAATGACGGAGTTTGAACGAGGCCGTATCATCGGGATGAGAGTGGCAGGGTGGCCGACGCGCGAATCGGCCGCCATTTCAGCCGGTCGGACAATACGGTAAGATCGTGTTGGGAGCAATGGACACGGGAAGGCACCCAGACACGGCGGACTGGATCTGAACGACCCAGAGACACCACCAGCAGAGAGGACCGTGAGAGCGGCACGCACAGATGCAACGACGTCCTTGTCTAATATCCAGAGACATGTGGCGGCTGTACAATGGACTCCTGTGTCCGCCAGAACCATTTCCAGACGCCTGGAAGAAGCGAATCTGCACTCTCGACGGCCCTTACGTTTTCTGCCATTAACACCTGAACATCGTTGGCGTCGATTGCAGTGGTGCTGATTATTAAAAATATACTTTACGTGTCTTATTCACCCCTTCTCATTATTGACGAAACGTGGAATGCTGCGGACTGACGACGTACAGTGTTCAGTGACGAATCCCGTTCCTGTATGAGAACGGACGACCACCGTGTCAGAGTGTGGAGGACCGCAGGTGAGCGCTACATTTCCAACCTCACTGTACAGCAGCACACGTCCCGAACTGCAGGCGTGATGGTCTGGGGAGCCATCGTGTATGACAGTCGGACTTCCCTCGCAGTAATCAGAGGGATGTTGACAGCCCAGCGCTAAGTGCAGGAGATCCTGGGACCCCATGCGCTACCTTTCTTGACGAGGCGGCCAGGAGCCATTTTCCAACAAGATAATGCCCATCCGCATACGGCTCGTGTTTCCCAGGACTATCTACGTCATGCATCGACGCTTTCGTGTCCTGCCAGATAGCCTAATCTCTCACCCATCGAGCACGTGTGGGACCAGATTGGACGCGCAGCTTTCTCCATGTCCCAGTGTTAGTCGTTTAGAGCGTCAGTTGCAAGAAGTGTGGGCCAATCTGTCCCAGGATAACACACGGCATCATTTTGACTCCATGCCGGACCATATCACCGCATGTATCCGAGCACGAGGCGGTCCGACGCGGTACTAACGCTGACCGGAATGCGTACCGTATGACCGCGGGAAATCGTTCTGCTGCTGTGATATTGTAATCACTTCTGTCGTTGGAATGTACGGTCTCACTACTAAAATCTCATTTCAGTCCTACACCTCTTTCTTCGTGCGCGAATTTTTATGACAATGAGTGTATTATATTATATTATATTATATTAGGTGAAATCTCGTCAATAATGAGAAGGGGGAATAAGACACGTAAAGTATTTTTTTAATAATCAGGTATTTTCTTTTTGTTTGTGATGTGAATGTATGTCTCATGAACATCACACAATGAACATTACAGCAATAAAAAATGCACTACGTCATACAGTTGTTACGTCACACCCTGACATAATGCGCAGTTTCCATTCACGGAATACCTACCCGAAAACACGAAAAGCTAAGCTGGACATCACAGATATTTGTTTCCCAGTTAGTGCTATGGTGGTGACGTCACATAATTATAATCGGAAAGCAGTTTCCATTCACTTAGCACCTACACGAAAACACGAAAAGCTAAGCATGACGTCACAAATATTTCTTTCTCGGTTGTTGCTATGGTGATGACTTTCTGTTGCGCCACTAAAGTGGGACAAAACTTCAAACATTCAGACAAAGCAAATTATATTGCTTATGATTACATTATATTATACAGAGTGGTTATAAATGAGATGTGCATCCTTATACCTATGCACACGTTATTGTGCATAGGTATAAGGATGCATATAATAATAAGTACGAATAATATTTACCTTTTGTGGTGGGCCATTTGTGTGGACAGATGGCACTGAGTCATGCAAGGTCACGTATCGCCAGCAGAGAGCACATTTTTGCAGTGGCATGTTAAATCGCATAGAAGCAGATGATGACTTCTTGTCGAAGTTGGTTTTCAGTGACGAGGCGACCTTTCACATAAGTGGCAAAGTGGATAGATACAATGTGAAGGTTTGGGGATCAGAAAATCCTAATGCCATCTTGGAACATGAAAGGGGCAGTCCCAAGGTAAACGTTTTTTGTGCCGTGAGTTGTGCTTCCGTTTTTGGCCCACTTTTCTTTGCTGAAAGAACTGTTACCGGAATCACATACCTGGACATGCTTCAGATTTACCTAATGCCAATCCTCAAGAAAACAATGGAAGGAAGTTTCATTTACCAGCAAGACGGGGCGGGGCGCCTCCTCACTACCACAAGGACGTTACTTTTTACCTCGATGCTGAAGTCCCAGTTTGGATTGGTCGCGGCGGCCCAATTTCATGCCCCCCGATACCGGATCTAACGCCCTTAGATTTCGGTCTATGAGGTTTTGTTAAAGATCACGTTTACCTTCCGCCGTTTCCCAAGTCCCTTCCTGAACTGAAATGAAGAATCACCGCTGCACTTGCATTGGTCAATGCAGACAGCAATGTGGGAAGAACTGATTTACAGATGGGACATTTGCAGAGTAACCAACGGAAGTCACATCGAACATTTGTGAATAAAGGTAAACTTGGTGTGTTTAACTGTATATTATTCGTACATATTATCATATGCATCCTTATAACTATTCACAATAAAGTTTTCTTTTTGCACAACTAATTTATAACCACCCTGCATTATATATAATATAATATATGCAGTTATAAAATGGCAGAAAGAAGAAAAGCCAGAAAAATGTACTTCGACTGTTTATCTTTTTAGTTATTTTCTTCCCTTCTAGTTTTCAAAGATAATACAGATCAAATAAAAAAATGGTGATCATAAAATTATCAATATATGATTAAAATCCACGGTCTCTAGAAAGAGCAGCCCTAGGCAACCGCCTTGTTCGCCTATGCTAACCAGCCCTGATTACGAACGATTATATGCAGTGCAGGTTCTTTTTTTCGTGATATTCTCTTCATAAAAGAAAAAGATCATCATTGCTCTCTAGTAAGACGCAGTTTGGGGTAAAAATCTATTCATTTGTTGAGAATGTTGTTGTAATCCTGAGAAAAAATAAACCGCAAATAGAGAAATATTTCTTTCCAACGTATCTGAAAATTCTGAAACTGAAGAAAAGTTTATTTCTACTTTATATCCAACGTGGGGATTAAGTAAAATATCCAACGTGGGGATTAAGTAAAATATCCAACTTCCCTATGATGATAGTTTTCTACCCAATCCACCAACTCTTAGAAGTGTTTTAATTCTGCCTGGACAAAAAGTCGCCTGAACACTTTGTGTATCAAATAATGCCTTATGGTGATTTCATCATCTTAAAGCACTAGATTTCCGTCACAATTCTTACCATTCTGAGGATTTTTCTTTTGACGATAGATCATTTTCCCATCCCGTTTGACCTTTAATGAGAAACTTTCGCATTCTTCCAAACATGTCACACAGTCTTCTCACTCTCTCTTTGCTCTTGATGGAAGGTATACAACACATAAATCATTGCCAGAGGGAAAACTACTACTGACCACTTTTTTTCCAGATATGCTCTAGTTTTTTTCCTCCTTGTATATTTTTCCTCCATCGGAGAACTTTCCCTAGTTTCTCCAATCTCGGAAACGCTGGTGGTCATGGTCCGCTTTCCCGATCTTTGTTGCTAACGGTGCATCGATGTTATTAAGACGACGTAATGCAATTCCGGTATTCTTTTGTGTTTCCAACGCAATGTTCATGTCCAAAAGAAATTTTTTTCGGCAGTACAGTTTCAAGGATTATTTTAACATCATATAAGGAAGAAAAGGAAACAGACTGTAAAATTGAACTATTTCAATTGACGATGTATCTACACATGATGATTTGTGCATCAAAATGAAGAGTGAAGAGAAAAACCATGTTAGCGATAAAATGACACAAACAACATGGCGCCAAACTGTTCCAGCCATACCAAACTGTCTGACGCAGCATGGAATGTTAATAGTTCATTAAATACAAAAGGAATTATAGGTAATTCTAACGTAAACATTTCATTTTTACGTCACTAGAATATACACTGACGGAAAAAAAAAATCCAAAACACCACGAAAAAATAGTTGTATAGGAATGAAATGGCGGCAATACATTTGTATAGGTAACATATTTAATCGATTAAGGTTTCAAGATCACAGCTTAATGTAAGCACGAGAAGACCCATTTTAAATGTGAAATGCTGGTACATTAATAACCGGTGTAACCGCCAGAATGTTGAATGCAAGCATGCAAACGTTCATGTATTGTGTCGTACAGGTGCTGGATGTCAGTTTGTGGGATGGAGTTCCATGCCTGTTGCACTTGGTCGGTCAATACAGGGACGGTTAATGCTGGTTGGGGGTGACGCTGGAGTTGTCGTCCAATGATGTCCCATACGTGCTCGATTGGTGAAAGATCTGGTGATCTAGCAGGCCACGGCAACATGTCGACACTCTGTAGAGCATATTGGGTTACAACAGCGGTATGCGGGCGAGCGTTATCCTGTTGGAAAACACCCCTGGAATGATGTCCATGAATGGCAGCACAACAGGTTGAATCACCAGACCAACGTACAACTGTGCCATCAGGGTGCGTGGGATAACCGCGAGAGTGCTCCTGCTGTCATAGGAAATTGCTCCCCAGACCATAACTCCAGATGTAGGTCCAGTGTGTCTCGGCCGCAGACAGGTTGGTTGCAGGCGCTCACCTGGCCTCCTTCTAACCAATACACGGCCATTACTGGCACCCAGGCAGAACCGGCTTTCATCAGAAAACACAACAGATCTCCACTCCGTTCTCCAATGAGCTCTAGCTTGACACCACTGACGTCGCAAACGGCAGTGGTTTGGAGTAAGTGGAATGCACGCTACAGGGCGTCTGGCTCGGAGCTGTTCTTCAAGTAACCGATTTGTAACAGTTCGTTGTGTCACTGTGATCGCAACTGCAGCTCGAATTGCTGCCGCAGACGCGGTACGATGGGCCACGGCCATACGCCGTACACGGCAGTCTTCCCTCTCAATAGTGCCACGTGGATAGCCGGAACCCGGTCTTCCTGAGGCAGTACCTTCCCTTGACCACCGCTGCCAACAATCATGCACAGTGGCTACATTCCTGCCAAGTCGTTCTGCAATATTGCGGAAAGAAAATCCACCTTCTCGTAGCCCTATTACACGACCTCGTTCAAACTCCGTGAGCTGTTGATAATGGCTTCTTCGTCTTCTTAAAGGCATTCTTGACTAAGATCAACACACTACGTCGAATCTCAACGATAACTAACGCTCACGAACGTTACAGCGCGTATTTACAGCAAACCTGCTTTGCATGTTCCGAGGGGCGCTACTAGCGCCACACGTATGCGCCGAGCGCGAAATTTGCATAGACGTCATCTTACAGATGTACTCTCACCGCCTACTAACTGTCGTTTATCTAACACAACCCCTTCTTGGTGTTGGGATTTTTTTCCGTCAGTGTATTTCGTGCCGAAGTGAATAAATTACAAATTTGAAGCTGTCACTGCACGATATTACACATGTTAGAGAACCAACTCTTCATAAGGATTAAAAAATTTAATATAATAAAAATACAATTTAAAAAACTGTACTAGATCTTTCGTGTAGGCTACCTACACATCATCAGGCACAAAGTAAGGGGTGAATACAGGCCAACAATCCAATATATAAGTTCACGACGCAGTGAGGTAACTAAGGCGCATTCTCAGGAGGTTTATGAATAAGTGACGCACTTCCACTAGAAGAATTAGGAAAGTCTACTCACCAATGCAGGGGGTATGGGTTATTGATGGCACCTGCACTCACCCTGTTGTATAAGGAGTCTCGAAGGCAACGGTACGTATGAAAGCGCTTCATTTATTAAAAAAGGACCGAGCTTCATTTATTGGATATTATTATTCATTTATTAGAACGATGTCTTTCATTTATTAGAAAGGACATCTTGCTTCATTTATTAGAAAGGACTGAGACAGAGCGGATGAATTACAAAAATGTAGAGTATATTGTGTTCCCATGAAGAGTAATGATTCAGCAGCTGACGACAAAATGAACATTGCATCCACCTTACGTAGCTTATGTGTCAGATTGCCTGAACATCAATACAACACCAGACAACGGTCCTCTGCCACCGAGCTATCCCGGCTCGCAAATGGAGGTACCCATACACCTGTCTGGGAGGACTCGTATATCCTACTTTGCACGAAAACTAAAAGACTTACTTTATTTACAGAAAGTTTACTGATTCAAAAATACAGTAAACAATGTTGTAATAATGAACAATCATTATACGTACCATTACCTTGGAGACGCCTTATACAACAGGATGAGTCGAGGTGCTACTATCAACAACCCTTTCCCCTGTCATTGGTGAGTAGACTTTCCTAATTCTTCTAGTGGAAGTGCGTCACTTATTCATGAACCTCCTGAGACTACGCCTTAGTTACCTCACTGCGTCGTGAACTTATATATTGGATTGCTGGCCTGTGTTCACCCTTTAGTTTGTACCTAATGATGTGTAGGTAGCCTACACGAAAGATCTAGTACAGTTTTTTAACTTGCATTTTCATCATATTAAATCTTTTAATCCTTCTGAAGAGTTGGTTCTCTAACATGTGTAATATCGTGCAGTGACAGCTTCAAATTTGCAATTGATTCATTTTTACGTGAACATTACATGAAGGGGTTTTTTAAGTGCTCACCCGTTAGTTATCTGTAGGAAAATGAAGTACAATGTATATTATTTTAGTCACATTTCTTCCAGTTGATTTGTGCTATCCATGTCCTGTATCTCATTGTGGCCGCTGGGCAGAAGCGCAACTTGAGACGCTCTATTAGTCACACGTAAAAAAATCATGAAAAAATATCGGTACTAATACCACAAAATCTGAAATATTTTACTTCAAGAAACAAGAAATTGATCCTCCTTTAGAGCAGTCTTCCAACTTCAGCCATGTAAGCTAGAAGTCTTAACTTTTAATAGTTGTAGTTTAAGCATTACGTTCTTAACTGTGTCTCTCTTAATGTTCGCAGTGAATTTCTTCAAAACATACTGGTGCTCAAAATTAAAGGAAAATTTATAAATTTGTATATAACTCGAAGTATTTTTCAAGGAAATTTGGCAAAGATATTTGTTATTGCATTACTTACGTAACTCATGCAGAAGAAAATCATAATCTTACTATGTGCATGTGCTCATATCATACTTTTGCAATTTACACAAAAGAGCAGCCCATCGAACCATATTTTAAATATTTTGCTTAAAACATGTGGTATTTTAATACGGAGTAAGACCACCCCGACAGCTATGCAGCTCAAGCAATGACTCCTCACACTGTTTCTAAGGATATTGAAGAGGTCTGAAGGGATCAGTAACCACTCCTCAACAAGAACTGTTCTGAGTTCTTGAAGTGTTCTGGCATGGGGCTAACGAAGAAAGCTCTAATGCGTCTCATATATGCTCAATTGGATTGAGATCAGGGGATCTGGGTGGCCGCTCCATTCAGTGATTACCCTGGCCTAGCGGACGGACATGTCTCTGCTCCGTCTGATAGTCAGACTCAAATAGCAATCGTCTACAGCAGTTGTGGTTCTGGGACGGCCTTGCTCATGTCGACGATGAACATTTCCTGTCTGCTGAAACTGTCTCCAAAGTTTTGACAGCACATTTTGCGGAACATTCAACACTCCGGGTGCTCCCGTCTGGGGCTAGAAGATGCGAGTAGACTCGCGCGCGTTTTTAACACAATCCTAATTTGCACATTCCAGCTTACCTGTGGCAAAACTAAATGCGAGATAGTCTTCAGCGTAGGGAAATTCGCAGTGCATTATTTTCGGTACATCGGCAGCTATACATGTTTTCGTAGATTTTCCTTTAATTTTGGGCTCCAGTGTATTTGACTAGAAAGCGAACCACAACGGCCAGGTAAATACAGTAGAATCAGAAGTTAGTATTTAATAAACTCCTGTTTCCTGTTCCAATCGGCATCAATACAGACATCAAATTTAATATGCTGATATTCATACGTCCCCCACATCGATCTCAAGAACTTTATAACAACGATCAACAATCACTGTCCAATAAGAACTCGCCACCAGGTCCGAGACCTAGGCTATCTCACCTATCCCCCCTACTGTTTGTTATTAAGTGGGAAATTTATTTTCCAGTTATTAAGTAATAGAAGTAATTTTTGTAAAGTTTACGTACATGCCATTGCTAACATGATTAATTATGTGGATTACGATTTTAAGTCTTTACTTTTTGAATACACTCACGGACAATAAAATTTGCGCACCTAGAAGAAAACATGCTACAACCGTGAAACTTTGCAAAAGCCAGAGTGCGTGCTGGTATGCAAGTGATCCACGTTTCGTGCGTTTGCGCATGACCGCACACCCTGTGGTGGCGCTGCAAGTACGAACCGGCAGCCTTAAAAAACCGGCAGGCAGTCGATGCCCCATGAAGGCGAAAACAAAAGTACAGAGTGACAATAATTCCGAGTAGACACCAGAGACGCAACTTAAGGAGTTTGAGTGACAAGAATGCCAGGTAGACGTCGATTTACGCAACTTACGTACTTTGAGAGAGGCCTGATCATCGGGCAGAAAACCGCAGGGTGGTCGGCTAGCCGTATAGCCTGCCACGTGGATCGTTCTGACCATACCGTCAGACTGTCTTGGGAGCAGTGCAGACGTGACGGCACTGCCACACGCCGGAGCGGCTTCGGACAGACCAGGAGGACCACCGGTAGAGAGGATTGACAGATCGTGCGCCAGGCACGAACGGATCTCACGGGTTCCCGGTCCACTATACAGGCAGATGCAGCGGCTCCAGTGTGCCCACGATGCACTTCCCGACGATGAATCTGCGATCCCAGCGGCCCTTAGTGTGTTGCCATCAACACCGGAACATAGCCGACTCCGTGTGCAGCAGTGCCAGGCCAGAGGGACGTGGAACGCCACAGACTCGAGACTTGTGGTGTTTAGCGATGAGTGTCGCTTTGTTTTGAGGACAGATGATCATCGTGTCTGATTGTGGAGGTCCCCGGGTCAACGACACAATGCCAACCTCGCTATCGAGCACCACACCTCCCCTCAATGCAGGCATTATTGGTCTGGGGAGCCATAGCCTACGATAGCCGATCTGCTCCAGTAGTGGTACGTGGATCATTGACGAGCCAGCGGTATGTAGATGAGATCTTACGGCCCCATGTGCTCCCATTCCTGGCCGGGATTCCAGGTGCGCTGTACCAGCAGGATAATGCCCGCCTGCACACGGCTCGGGCTGCCCAGGACTACCTACGTCACGTCCAGACTTTCCATGGCCCGCTCGCTTCTCAGCCATGTCCCCTACAGAGCATGTGTGGGGCCAGTCGAATAGCCAGCTGCCGCCGTCCCGCACTATCCGGGATTTAGAGCACACCATCCAGCACGTGTGGGCCAGTCTGCCGCAGTACAACATCAGGCGACTGTACGCTTCCATGCCGGACCGTATTGCTGCATGTATCGCCGCACGAGGCGGTGCGACGCGCTATTGAAGATGACCGGAATGCGTGGCATAGATCCCTCTGTAATTGTCCTGCAGCTCTGTTTTTGCCATCATGTGTGTCATTCATCTGTATCATTACGTTCATAAAATTTCAGTTCAATCCGATGCTTCCTTCTTCGTACGCAAATTTCATTGTCCGTGAGTGTATTTTATGTCTACATGAACTCCATTCTTCTTTCCTTTTGTGTGAACTTGAGTGTTACGTTTTCATAAAATGTTTCTTCCGAGTTACTTTTATCTATTTAAAAAGAACGGTGTTCTCTATTAACGAAACAGCCAAGTTTCTCAAGTGTACATGTGCTTTTGTGGCTCTAACATATATCTTGATTCTTTTTAATGCAGAAAAAAGTCTTTCGGCAGTTGTTGATGGAAACTTTATTATTAGTTCTGCTAATTTGTACACCTCACTAAACACAGTGTCCAATTTATTCGAATTCATGAAATAAGTAATGTCTCTTATTGATTTCTTTTTGTATTCATCAATGGAATAAAACATCTTCAGTTCATTTTTGAGTCAAACTGTATCGAAATTTGAAGCATATGTTCTTTAAGTTCTGGCAGTAGATGTTCAGGAAAGCTTTCTCAAAATATATCAAAACAGTTCGAGTCCAACAAAGCCATGAATTTAAGATATAGTATCAATGCTTTTACACTACTGGCCACCCAAAATGCAACACCAAGAAGGACACGAGATAGCAAAGCCACATTTACTGGACACGTAACAACAGATACAAAGATGTCACGATCGAGCTTACAGGCCCGTACGACTTGCGGAACACACAGACATCAATAGTTCGTGTGGCCACCATGGCTGGCAGTAACGGCCGCTACACGCCACGGCATCGAACGAAAGAGGCTTTGGATGTGGGCTTGGGGTATGTCGGTCCAGGCTGCTTCCACACGTTGCCACAGTTCATCAGGAGTAGCCGCGGGTGGTGCTTGCCGGGCCACTAGGTTGCCAATCAAAGACCAGACGTGTTCGATGGGCGACATATCGGGAGAACAGGCGGGCCACGGCAGCAGTGACACCTGGTGGGCCGTGAAGAATTGTTGCACGATGCCTGCCACGTGCGGGTGCACATTGTCCTGTTGAAACGTGGCCGCTGGCAGGTCCTGCAGGTAAGGGAGGACTACAGGCTCTAAAACGTCGGAGATGTAGCGGTGGCTGCTTAGTTTACCGGCGATGCGTACCAGAGGGGTGCGGGTGTCATATCCAATTGCGCTCGAAACCATAACGCCAGGCGACTGACCGTTATGGCGATGCATAATGCAGGCGTCATACAGTCTCTCGCCGCGGTGCCGCCACACGCGGATTCGACCATCGTGGTGTTGCAGGCAGAAGCGGGATTCGTCAGAGAAGACAATGTCGTGCCATTTCGTAGTCCAGGTGCGGCGTTCAACGGCCCACTGCCACCGCACTCGCCGGTGGTGTAACGTCAATGGTAATCGGAGCAATGGGCACCGTACGACAAGCCCCCGCTCCTGCAGACGGCGTCGAACGGTATGTGCTGACACAGGTTGTAGCGCAACACACCCTAATTCCTGCGTTAATGTTCGTGATGTGGCGGTGCGAGCCGTCAATGTCTGCCGCACAACATGCCGGTCCTCTCGTTAGGGTGGTGTGCCGCGGCAATCGCTCACGTTGGTCCGCCCGTCCCTCCTGCACCCGCCGAATCCATACTCGCCTCACTGTGGCTGGATGTCGTCCCACACGAGCGCCGATGTCTCGGTACGATAAACCGCTGTCGCGATGAGCCACTATTCGTCCTCTGTCGAACTCCGAAACGTGCTGGAATGACTGCCGTATTCTGCGACGAGGCATCGGGAAGCTTCCCACGCACAGGTCCAGCAGCACAACACACTTCCACTACTTACACTCCGCCTTCTGTGCACCCTTCTTATAGTGCTTCTCGGTGGCGTGCCGGGCTCACATGATTTGCATATGCCCTGCAATGCTAATCGTTTGCATATCCTCTCGCGGACGACGCATGTTACGAATTTCAGGATAATCGGATGCTTCCTTCTTGGTGTTGCATTTTGGGTGGCCAGCAGTGTAATTCATTGACACTTCACGCAACTGAAATAACTCTCGCGAAACGCGCGCTGTTACGGGTGGGAGCATGCGAGTGACTAACGGTAGTTCTAATTCTAAGTTTTCTCTTTTGTGAACGAATCCTTGCCCACAGCAATGGCCCATTCACCCGCACCTTCATGTTGTCATGGAAACGCTAGCTGGCAATCGTACAGAAAGTTTTCGAATCGCACAGTGAAGACTAGTAGAGCTGGTTGCGTTAGGATGAGCCCCGTTGGTTTTTGCTCGCCAGACTGATCCTCTTAGTCAAAAGAAGCGAATCCGCACGTGTTTTATTCGCTTCAAAAGCATCAACATATCTTAATACCGTTGACAATTGACTTTTATTTGTGTATATCTAATTGGCTTTTATTTGTGCACTCTCTGGGCTTCGCAGCTAGCCTCGAATATACGCCACTGCACGCCAGATTTCTATCGTACGTATATAAATCCCTCGACAACTCCACATCAACTACTCCGCTATTCCTTCCTACTACATTCAATGTTGACATTATATGCTGCTCTGACTCAATGTCAGTGTTGCCAAACGTAAAAGCTCTTAGGAGAAATAATGTGTCGTTCAACGTAAAAAACGTTTAACCAAGAAATGACTAAGTTTACATAAGAGAACAGAAACTCGAAAGTACTAAGTTAAATAGAGGTAAACTTCACAAAGCACTTATTCTAGCCTTTATTCGCTCTCTTCTTCCTACCATTGCAGGCTGGAACACTATTACTCAAGCCCTTTCAAATTCAGTGTTTAGATGAATGACGGACACTCGTTCGTCCTTATTTTGTCATCAAATACTTTTTGTCATTTCCCCCTTCTTAAGTAGCAGCGACCAGTAAATCTGCTGCAGAGGTTTACACAGGAATTTCAAATACGGAGAGTGCTGGAAAAAAACATGTTGAGTGTTAAAACATTTCTTGGATGAAAGCAAATTTTTCGAAGACTGAACATCTTTATAGTGAAATATTTAGACTGCAAATCTAAGATCAAAATCGAAAAAACAAACTTCATAAAACGGAGAACTGCTGATTTTTTGTATTTAAGAATCCTTAAAACCGAGAATCTTTTTTTCCAAATCTACACATGGTTATTTTGTGTTTGTGCTTTTTTTATTTTTTTTTATCTCTCATCTCTAAATGCTTTCTTAAACAAGGCAAAAACGGCAAAGTATTATTAACATGGTTTGCTTAAACGGCAGATACTGATATTTTCATAAATCTTGTGCATCCTCAAATGCAGAAGTGTATCTGGAAAATTTGCAACAGACTATAAAATGAAGATATCATCATCATCATCATCATTGTCAACCATTATCAATCCACTGCTGGACGAAGGTCTTCCCAAGTTTCCTCCACAACGGTCTGTCTTGTGTCAGTCTCCTCCATGTCACTTCCGCATACTATATTGACAAAAGTCACCGGACACCCCTTCAAAAGCAAATGAACGGATCCGTTGCGTTGTTAAGATGCGCGGTACAGCTGCAAACGGTATAAAAACAAGCCTGCAGCTCACCGCGATTATATCGCACTGTCAGGTTGAGTGAAAGTGTCGCGGCGGGAGAGAATAGACATTGAGAAAGGAAATATTGTTGGGTGTTATATTAGTGAGTTGTCCATAAGAGAAACCGAGAGGCGTTTAAACATACCCAAGTCAACTGTTTTGGATGCACTGAATAAGTAGAAGACACATGGCGTGCCTGAAGTAGCAAAAGGTACCGGCAGACAGAAGAAAATCAGCGACAGAGGACGTCGAAGATTCAGGAGAGTCGTTATAGCTAATCGACGGAGTACTGCACAAGTCCTCTTCATTCCATGGGTTACCGTGGTCGTGCGGCTGCTCATAAGCCTTTCATCTCCATTCGGAATGTTACTCGTCGTTTAGCATGGTGTAAAGAACATTTATCGTGGACCCTAGATGAATGGAAACGAGTCCTATGGACTGATGAATCCAGATACACGATCCATCAGTCTGATGGCCGTGTGTGGGTATGGCGGCAGCCAGCGGAACGCTATTTACCACAGTGTACTGTTCCTACGGTCAAGTTTGGAGCTGGCAGTGTACTCGTGTGGGGGTGTTTTTCGTGGTATGATCCCGGCCCATTGGTTATCGTGGACAAACCTGTTAACCAGCACGTCTATCTTGATATTCTGGACAATTATGCCCTACCAACTCTGTGGCAATACTATGGAACCGAGCCTTGTTGGTACCAGCAGGATAATGCACCGACCCATAAAACAAGGACTGCTACCACTTCTTTATATATATATATATGCATATATATTGAAGAGCAAAGCTGAAAACTAAGGAAAAACTTTTGAATTTAAAACGAAAGTTGCAAAATAACCTGAAGATCAAAACGCGCAACGCAGCAGTTATGAAAATTCAGAATTCACATTCTATTAAGAAGAGACCTAAGCAAAAAAAAATATAAATATTTTTGACTCATACCAAGTACAACATAGAAAAGGTTATGTATCTACCAGTGTGAGTAAAAGGAGAAAAGATAAAAAATAAAATAAAACAACTGAATGTAGAAAGTGTCGAGAATACTGAGCCTTGGCTTTATCAAGGACCAGCAAAAACTCTGCATTTTTTCACTTCCACAAAGACCTAGTTGGAAATGGGTTTCTGCAAAGCCATAGATGCAAGTAATAAGCCCACCAAAAATTGTTTTAAAAAATATATATATGTCATGACCTCCGCAGAGTTGTATGACCTAGCTTTAGTTAACAATTTAGCTTGCATCCATAACTTTCATGGCCGGACCCATGCTCTTCATCTGCCTTAGGTCTCTTCTTAATAGAATATATATATATATATATATATATATATATATATATATACATATATCATCATCATCATCATCATTGTCAACCATTATCAATCCACTGCTGGACGAAGGTCTCCCCAAGTTTCCTCCACAACGGTCTGTCTTGTGCCAGTCTCCTCCATGTCACCCCTGCATACTTTCGAATTTCATCCACCCATCTCCCATGTGGTCTTCTTCTGGGTCTTTTCCTTTCCCTTGGAATCCAATCTAAAATTTCGGCTGTCCATCGATGATCTGTCCTTCTGGCAGTATGTCCAGCCCATTGCCATTTCAGGGATTTAACTCTGATCATGATGTCTTCCACTCTTGTCATTTTTCGGATCCACGTGTTCCTCTTCTTATCTCTCCTGGTTACACGAAGCATGCACCTCTCCAGGCTGCTTTGAGTTGTCTGCAGTCTTTGCATATCTCTTTTAGTTAAGGTCCACGTCTCTGCACCATACGTAAGCACTGGAAGGATGCATTGATCAAACACTTTTCTTTTAAGACATAATGGCATATTGCTCTTGAAAATTATGCTGTTTCTTCCAAAAGCTCTCCAGGCAAGTTTTGTACGCCGATTAATTTCTTCATCAATGTGACCCTCACTTGATATCTGGTGTCCAAGATAAACGTACGTGTCTGTTATCTCCAGCTTTTCTCCATCAATCAATAAATCTTCATTTCTTGTAAAAGCATTGAACATCACTTTTGTCTTCTGAAAGTTCATTTTTAATCCCACTTCTTTACTCTTGTCAGCAAATTCCTGGATCATACTCTGCAGCTCTGATGGGGTAGTTGCAAAAATGACTACGTCATCAGCAAAACGAAGGTGGGTTAGATAATCTCCATTAATCTTTATCCCTTTGTTTTCCCAGCTCAGCGACTGAAAAACACTCTCCAATGTGGCATTAAAGAGCTTCGGAGATATGGTGTCACCTTGTCTCACTCCCTTTCCAATTTTTATGTGTGTTGTATTTTCAAACAGCCGAATCTTTGCACTTGCATTTTCATAGATGTTATTAATAATATTAATGTATGCATCTTCAATACCGCAGGTTTTCAGAGCCATTGTAACTGCTGATGGTTTCACCGAATCAAAGGCTTTTTCATAATTGATAAAAGCCATGCACAATGGAAGTTCATATTCCCTCGCTCTTTCAATTAGTTCTCTCAGTACGTGGATATGATCTATTGTGCTGTAGCCACTCCTGAATCCAGCTTGTTCTCTCGGTTGAGCCATGTCCAGTGTTACCTTCAAACGGTGTGAAAGAACTTTAGTGAAGATTTTATAAACTACTGATAGGAGGCTGATAGGTCTGTAGTTTCCGAGATCCTCAATGTCACCTTTCTTATGTAGCAGGATCATTGTAGCGGTGTTCCAATCCTCAGGAATCTTTCCTTCATTAAGGCATCGAGTGAAAATTTGGGCGAGTACTGTTTCAATTTCTCCACTTGCTTCTTGTATGATGTCTACAGTAATTCCATCTTCTCCTGGAGCTTTTCCCCGCTTCATGTTCTTGATTGCATGTGCAACTTCTGCTGGAAGGACTGGAGG
Source organism: Macrothele yani (assembly GCA_039090855.1). Lineage (NCBI taxonomy): Eukaryota > Metazoa > Arthropoda > Arachnida > Araneae > Macrothelidae > Macrothele > Macrothele yani. The sequence continues at coordinate 15,026,552 of CM077012.1, forward strand.
AACTCTGGTACTGGTATCTTTCATGATGTCTGGAGTGCATGTATCATCCCTTTCATATAATTTGGAGTAGAAATCTTTCACTCTTGTCAAAATTTCGCCTCTATTTCTTGTTACAGAACCATCTTCTTTTCTCAGTGCCATAATCTGTTTTCTTCCCTTACTGAGATGTCCCTTTGCTATCTTTAGGCTTTGGTTGTTTTCAATTGCTTTCCTCACTAGTTCACAGTTGAATTTTCTTACGTCTTCAGTGATACTTTTTCTTACTGTCTTGCATAGCTCTATATATTATATTATATATATATATATATATATATATATATATATATATATACATATACATATATATAAAGAAGTGAATTTTTTTTTTGCTTGTAAACCGCACATTTCAATTATAAAACAAGATTTCCAGCATCAGAAAAATGATGACATTATATTAACGAATGTAATCCTTTTTCTGAATATTTTTCGCATTGCCAACAGTGCTGAATTTCTGAACTTTTTAATAGGGAAAAAATTATATTCACTGCTTTTTGGCATTTTGTCTCGATTTCCGTGCAAATGTTTGCCTGTTTTATCAATAAAAAATCGCTCTTATCACTCGCTAACCGTGTTTTATAGACAAAAAAAAAAAAAAAAAAAAAAGAAACGCACACCCTCTTTGCATCATACAAAAACCAGTTACTAAGGAAGTTATAAATTTCATTAAAACTATCAAAGTACGGTGAATGCTATTTCTGCTGGGGAAAATTCCTCCGATATGCCGCAATTTTCTGAAATGATCTACTTTCCGTGTTAACAGCGTGCATTTACCAAGACGTGTAATTGTTATTGAAACAATGTAAGAGTTACCGTAGTCTTTTTTTTTTTTTTTTTTTGTTGAATTCTACCAACTGCAAGCGATAAGGTTGTGTCAGATGAAATGTCAGAATATTGATAGAAACTTAAAAATGCCAAAACATTGTGAAAAAAACACTGATGATAATAAAAATAATCAGCAGCAGCGCTCTTTTTTCTTTGTTTGTTTGGGGGTTTAACGACCACCATTAGCAACTCGATGAGTTATAAGCAATCGCCCGTCCCTAATTCAGGGCCACTGGTTCCAAGGAAGGGAGAGAGCCAGCCCCGTAAGACAAATACAATATCCATGCCTCACCATGATTCGAACCCGGACCCATCTCGGACGAATGGTCAGAGACCAGCGCTTAGACCACTGCGCCACCAGGGCGGTCTCGCACTTTTGCCAACGAGATTCTGCATGCCGTCGTGAAAAAATGTCGAGCTTCGGGATGCGACAAACTCGTGGAAAGCGGTTTCATCTGATGTTTGATTAGGAAACAATTTACCACGTAGAGAGGAGTCCAGGTGCTTGAAGAAGTGATAGTCCGTAGAAGACAGATCAGGTGAATAAGAAGGACGAGGTAGGCTTTCGTACCTCCACTGGTGCATCTACTGGATGGTCTGGTGTGTGACGTAGGGTCTCGCATTATTCTGGAGAAGTATGGGCCCATGGCGATTGACTAATACTGGCTGTTTGGTGGACAGTTTTCCATGCATAATGTCAAGTTTTTGACAAAACCTGTCTGCCGCGATGGTTTGACACGGTTGTAAAATAGGAGCAGTGGATCACATCAGCTCCGAACCACCAAACACTGACCATCGGAAGGAGCAGTGGATCACATCAGCTCCGGACCACCAAACACTGACCATAGTCTTCCTGGGACAAAGAACCGACTTCAGAATGTGTTTCGAGGCTTCATTGCAGTCAAGCAATTGTGACGAATAGCGGCGATTATTATACAGCATCCATTTGTCATCGCACGTGACGAGACGCCTCAAATGTCGTTCGTTTGATTGCAAATAATCAGAGAAGAGCAGGCATCAAATTGTGTGTTTTGTATTGTTCCGTCAACTCATGTGCGTCCCATTAACCAACCTTCTTTACTTTGCCTATGGCAGTCAATAAAATCGTGCGTTTCTACTAGAAAACATTAATAAGATACTTATCCCTTCCTCACAGCTTAGTAGAGAAAGACATCGATCAGTTTTGCAGGGTAAGGAGAGAAACGAAGTCGGGGAGAGAATATCCTTTTCATTTATATTTTATTAATGCCTCGAACAGGTTTGTCACAGTTTTCGGGTTCGTTCGGATCGGGCTAATATTTTGCGATATAGAATTTGGGATTTTAAAATTGAGTCCAAACTCAGCTCTGAGAAGCAGCCATTCTACTCATTTATCAGTAGATCTACTGATTTTGACCCCTGTCAACTGATAGGGTTTCGTAAATCACAAGAATCTACCGATTTATATCTGCTTTAAGGCAACCTTCTGAATTTTCTGTTATGCCTAAGTTTTTGGCTTGTGACGTAATTTTTTGACAAGTTTTTCCCTAAAACGTATAAAATTATTTGCACCACGCACGTCTGAAAATAATTTTACATTTTTTTTTATTATGATTACTTTCATCGAATACCTTTGAGAAATAAAAAAAAATCAGCACTAGTTCAACGGAATCCTAATCTTTGTGTAAGTTGATTAGAAATGAATGCCGAATGAAATTGTTTTAGTCTGACTTCAGGTTTTAAACAGCTCTTTGAAAGTAAGAAGCTAGGAAATTTGGACTAGGGTGTCCAATAGGAAAGGCGTGGGGAAGTGACGTATAGCAGGCTAAGTGTGCAGCCCCGGTGGCGCAGTGATCTAAATGCTGGCTTCTAACCATTCGTCCCAGATGGGTCCGGGTTCGAATCCCGGTGAGGCATGAATGTTGTGTATGTCTATCTGCGCTGGTTCTCTCCCTTCCTTGGAACCGGTGGCTCTAAATAAGGGACGGGCGACTGCTTATAGCCCACTGAATTGCTCAAGGTGGTCGTTAAACCTCCAATCAAAAAAAAAAAAAAAAAAAAAAAAGGCTAAGTGCCTGTCAGTCATTTCTATCTTCCACCCAGATGCCATGGGGGTAAGAACTTCGGTTACGAGTCGCTAGATGCCCATGGTAGGAAACTCCGAAAAGAGAGTATATTATTACCCGTTTGGTTTATGAACTTTGTCTGCATCCTTTTCGTACTAGCTGAGAGAGTTGATAATACTCAAACTAGCACTTGTCCGAGGAGAAAATCCAAACGGTGCTTGTAATTTTACAATACCGCTATCTAAATTCATTTATTTCATTTATTTCCAAATCCATACTGGTTATCATGAAATATGTTTTAATCATGGTAGCTTATTAGTCTGTTCTAAAAAGAATATTCCCACTATTTTTCTAGAACCCCAAATATTACACAAAAGTCTATAGTTAGATATTTGAACAACCGCTCTTTTTGAGTATGGCAGACGTTTCTCCTATTTTGAGAACATCTCAGTATATTTAGTAAGAAATAAAAGTTTAACTTTTTTTTCTGGAAGACGACAAATAAGACCGATGACTACGTTAGAGCCAGTGTCATTACTCTCAGCAAAAAACATTAGTTTCAATGATGTGCATTATTTTGGTAATATCTTGTAAAGAGTGAACTAGGCTCATATTACGTAGTTTGAATTTCCATTTAAGATGCTGAATAGCAGAGTGTGGAGTACTGGTGTTATTTGATTTTAAATATTCTTTCGCATTGAGAGTGTATCCAGCACTATATTAAAATTTTCAGGTGGTTCATATACACTGCTGGCCACCCAAAATGCAACACCAAGAAGGATGCATCCGATTGGCCTGAAATTCGCAGCATGCGTCGACCGCGAGAGGACATGCAAACGATTAGCATTGCAGGGCATATGCAAATCATGTGAGCCCGGCGCGCCACCGAGAAGCACTATAAGAAGGGTGCACAGAAGGCGGGGTGTAAGTAGTGGAAGTGTGTTGTGCTGCTGGACCTGTGCGTGGGAAGCTTCCTGATGCCTCGTTGCAGAATACGGCAGTCATTCCAGCACGTTTCGGAGTTCGACAGAGGACGAATAGTGGCTTATCGCGACAGCGGTTTATCGTACCGAGACATCGGCGCCCGTGTGGGCTGACATCCAGCCACAATGAGGCGAGTATGGATTAGGTGAGTGCAGGAGGGACGGACGGACCGACGTGAGCGATTGCCGCAGCCGCGGCACACCACCGAACGAGAGGACCGGCATGTTGTGCGGCGGGCATTGACGGCTCGCACAGCCACATCACGAACTTTACCGTAGGAATTAGGGTGTGTTGCACAACAACCTGTGTCAGCACGTACCGTTCGACGTCGTCTGCAGGAGCGGGGACTTGTCGTACGGCGCCTATTGCTCCGATTACCACTGACGTTATACCACCGGCGAGTGCGGCGGCAGTGGGCCGTTGAACGCCGCACCTGGACTACGAAATGGCACGACATTGTCTTCTCTGACGAATCCCGCTTCTGCCTGCAACACCACGATGGTCGGATCCGCGTGTGGCGGCACCGCGGCGAGAGACTGTATGACGCCTGCATTATGCATCGCCATACCGGTCCGTCGCCTGGCGTTATGGTTTGGGGAGCAATTGGATATGACACCCGCACTCCTCTGGTACGCATCGCCGGTACACTAAACAGCTACCGCTACATCTCCGACGTTTTGGAGCCTGTAGTCCTCCCTTACCTGCAGGACCTGCCAGTGGCCACGTTTCAACAGGACAATGCGCGCCCGCACATGGCACGCATCGTGCAACAATTCTTCACGGACCACCACTGCTGCCGTGGCCCGCCTGTTCTCCCGATATGTCGCCCATCGAACACATCTGGTCTTTGATCGGCAACCTAGTGGCCCGGCAAACACCACCCGCGGCTACGCCTGATGAACTGTGGCAACGTGTGGAAGCAGACTGGACCGACATACCCCAAGCCCACATCCAAAGCCTCTTTCGTTCGATGCCACGGCGTGTAGCGACCGTTATTCCGCGCGAACTATTGATGTCTGCGTGTTCCGCAAGTCGCACGGGCCTGTAAGCTCAATCGTTTTATCTTTGTATCTGTTGTTATGTGTCCAGTAAATCTGGCTTTGCTATCTCGTGTCCTTCTTAGTGTTGCATTTTGGGTGGCCAGCAGTGTAGTTTTTCAAGCTAAAAAAAACATCTCCTGATTTTTTCAGTTGTGGTTTACTGATTTCAGGCAAGTCTCTGGCAACAGTGGTTCCAACTGTATTGTTTTCCAGCTATCCACACTAAATAATGCCACAATCATTTTTCTGCAACCGGAAATCTAATTTATTAATGGAAATGAGCACTTTCCAGAAATCTAATTTATTGGTGGAAATGAGCACTTTCCGGAAATCTAATTTATTAGTGGAAATGAGCACTTTCCGGAAATCTAATTTATTAGCGGAAATGAACACTTTCCGGAAATCTAATTTATTAGTGGAAATGAGCGCTTTCCGAACAATTTTCATCGAAAAAAAGCTTTGTTTAGTGGGAGTACGCGTCAAAGCATACAATAAAAAAAAACGAAGGATTAAAAAAACAAAAAAAGGTGCTTTTCATTCTTAAAATAAGGAAATTTAATAGAGAAATGAAGTTTCAGAGAAAAATGTGTTTCCAGCAAACGGCATTTTATCGCATTCGACAATAGAAAACAGGTATTTCCGTCACAACTCTGTGTTATCGTCCCGTTCAACTACGGCTTGTCACTGTCACGGATAGAAAACGCAGCTTGATGTCGGAAATGGAAGATCACGGATCTCCCCACTTGATGACAATGTGATCCACACCACCTTAGCTTCGTATCTAATTGGAAGATTCCACCGATAGCAAAGAAGCAATTGTGCGACTTCACGAATGCTCTCTCCGCCGTCACGGATATCTAAGCAGACGCAAGATGGAGTGTGCTATTGTTTATTGACTTCCATCGAAAGCACCATAAACAAAGAGGAATCGCGTGCTTCCGAGGAAAAGCATTCAAATTTAATCCTGGGGTTCATCTTTGTTTCAATAAAGAAAAAAGCTTGACAATTTGTCTAAAGAATTCGTCATGCAACAGAAAGAGCGATGTTGTAGGTACTTAGAGCAATACATATTCCACGGAGAACCTAAATTCGATTTGTGAAAATGCCATCTGAGTTTTACTTGCCTCTACATCTAAGGTGCAGCAACAAAACGCGATGAGAATATTCAAGCTTTTGCTACGTAAAGAAGAATATTTTCCTTTTGCGTAGATATTACAAAGAAAGATTTCTTACATCGTTTACTTTATTTTATTTTATTTCATAATTTTTAGAATAGAAACTGACTGCAAATTTGACCGCGCCGATAAAATTATGTTAATAACCATATCCGTCTAACAAAACGAATTTTATATCTTTTCCAACAAATGGGTACCACGATTCTTCCTTTACTTTTCTTGAACCCCTAGCAAATTCTGCTTTTCAGGAACAATGTCTCTGAGCAAAGGCGGTGCGTGGTTTATTAATTATATATATTTATACCATCATTGTCAGCCATCATCAATCCACTGCTGGATGAAGGTCTTCCCAAGTTTCCTCTACAACTGTCTGTCTCGAGCCAGTCTCCTCCCTGTCACTCTCGCATACTTTCGAATTTCATCCACCTATCTCCCATGAGGTCTTCTTCTGGGTTTTTTCCTGTTCCTTGGAATCCAGTCTAGAATTTCGGTTGTCCATCGGCGGTCCGCTCTTCTGGCAACATGTCCAGCCCATTGGCATTTCAGGGATTTTACTCTGTTCATGATGTTTTTCGCTCTTGTCGTTTTCCTTATTCACGAGTTCTTCTTCTTAACTCTCCTGGTTACACCATGCATGCATCCTCTCCATGCTTCTCTCCGTTGTCCGCATTCTTTGTATACCTTTTTTAGTTAAGGTCCACAGTCCACGTCACTGCTCCGTACGTAAGCACTGGAAGGATGAATTGATTAAACACTTTTCCTTTAAGATATATATATATACACAGCCGAGTCACATTATTGTGACCACCTCCTACTTTTGACGTCAACAGCGCGTACCCAATTAAAGGAAGCACGTGTCGTCAGCTGGCTTGGAGGGTATATAAGGTGTGATGTAGGCATTCTGAAAACATATCCCTCGTTGCTGTAATGTATAAAAGGAGAGATTCACCAGATTTGCAAAAAGGGATGATTACGGCTTTCGAGTCAAGCGTGGCAGTATTTCTGAAGCAGCGCAGTTTGTGAACTGTTCACGTGCTGCTGTGGTTAAAGTGTATCGTGATTGGAGAAATGGCACCATTGTGAATAAGCGACGTGGAAACTGCGGAGAACCACTGCCATTGATGTGAGAGGTGAACGTCGGCTTCGAAGGTATGTGAGGGCAGATTGACACGCTATATAGTGGAGCAACGCACTGGCCGAATGAACCAGGGGACTACCGGAAGTGCGTCTAAAACGACAGTTCAGCGAACCCTGCCATCACCCTTTTATAGCTTACAGGCCCGCTCACCGAATACCGGAAGATGAGTGACGTAGGGAAGGGTAGTCTGGTAATCCGTGGTGGGTGGTCGAACTGTCGAGCTTGCTGGCTCCCTGTATAAGCGTCAATGTCAATGTGCGTGGCTCTCGTTGTCAAATTGTCAATTATAATACTTCATTAAAACTTCTCGTAAAGAAATATTTTTAGGACAAACAGCTCCAGAAGAAAATTCATTATGCCGTTTAGATGCAGCGTACCCCACTGTCACGCTAATTATGACGATGGACCACGTGTTATATTGATGGGCCACGTGTTATTATTTCCTTATATGGTTACTAAAAATAGTCAGAATATTCAAATTCCCTTCTAACAGGGATCTCATAAGAAAATGGATTACTTCAATCAAGCGGGAAAATTTTCAAGTGACAAGAACTCTACGGTAAGTGGAAACCTTTTGTGGACCTAACTCAAACTGAAGCATGCATCCCGTAGCTGATTATAAACAGCATTTAGAACAAAACTACATACGGTTCCAATTTCTGGGCGTAGAGCATAATGTAATTGAAGATGCGATATTTGTCTTTCCTTGGCACTTCGTAACAGTAATACAACTCTGGTAATTAACAATGAAATGGAACACGACATGCGACGACTGTCTTTTTTCTTGTGTAGTAGGAAATTCTATTACAAACTTTTTTTATCTTAAAATTTAGTTGCTAGATTTTTTATTTACCTGCCCAGGCCAATGATTTACATGCCCCGGGCATCTTGGGCATGGTATTTTCAACCCCTAGATATTGTTATTTTTAAGAGAGAAGAAAAGTACCTGGATGTGCATGAATCCACAGATTGTGGAAACTATGTTCTAAACAACTAAACAAACAAGATTTTTAAAATGCTAGTAGAAATATATACTCGTATGTTTTTTTTTTTTGGAAAACATCTGCCTCAAATGAGAAATCAAATTTTGATTCATTTATCTAAACTTATCACTTATGTTTCCAGACTTCCTACACATTTTCACATTTTCTTCACAAGCTACAGCTATAATAACTGTAACTAATATAGTTCATATTATCCGATAACTACTGGAACGTGCGGTTCCAAATATGGGGGGAGGGGGATTCAATCTTTGTATCGAGATAAACTTTTCCAATCCTTCATAGAATTTATTTTGAACCCAAAATCATAAAAAAGGAAGAAACAGTCTTTTCAATAGCTTTAGTAATGACAAAACATTTGCACAGAATTTTATGCCATTGCTTTTTATAGTTTCTGAGAAAATGGTACATCAAGTTAGTCAATTTATAATGAGACATGTTCACCTCCTAAAAAACATCCTATAGTACCAAAACAGTCGTTTAGGTTTATCCAGTACAATAACTGCATGTGCGTTTGTCAGGTTCTTAAAAAAATATCATTCTTATCTGGAAAAATACTTTATTAAAAACTTATTGGAAAAAATTTCCGATTTTCTTAGAAATTTGTCTTTGAAATTCGTCAAGGAACAGCTAAGGGACAAATAATTAAATTTGGTTTGTGATGTATAAAGAGTTACACAAACATGATTATTTGTACATTGACAGTTTTTCTGAAAACTTCTTGAAAATCAAATTTCAGGAAATTTATGCCGATAAGTACTCGTATTTTTCCAGATAAAAAATAATGTTTATATTCTGGATCTAAATAGATTTGTTTAATCATACTAATATACTTAATGTTTTAAACTTTGACACGGTAACTTTTTTAAATAGTGCTCTGGAAAACAAAAATTATAAACTTTACATTTGCTTACCAAAATGAAGCTGTCCAAACATGCGACTAGATGGTACTAAAATTAAGAAAACTTGTTACGTCATTAAAATGTCGTTATAGCACATTTATTAATGTAACAATTGCGTAATTTCCTTAAAATCTTAATTTATTTGATACAATCAGTGGATCAAGCAGCAATTCACTGTACGTATGTTAAAGTGTTTTATTGAGCCTTTGGCAATAATTTAAAAACACACAGGAAAAAATTCAGTTTTTCTTCTTGACCTTTTTTTATGTATTAGTGAACATGGATTGCACATAAATTGCTAGTTACTGTCTAACATGAAAATACATTTTCACTAAAAGAATTATTCCATTAGTCAATATTTCGTAGCTGTAAGCTTGCAATGAATGAAAAATCTGATTCCTTAAATTCGTCAACTGACATCTTTTGAAACGACGGTGGTACTTCGTAATGCCCCCTCAAACTAATCTTTCAAGTACAAGAATGATTCAGTGAACATATATAACTTCAAGTGAAACTATGACGACAGTTTATAATTTCGATTACAGGAATGGTTTATCACTTCCAATGAAATGACAGCGAAGATTTCATTAAGTAGACGAATCTGTCTTGCTTACACTTTTACGTCAAAATTATTACTACGCTAGATTTATGCTGTAATTTCTTTTTTCTGCTGTATTTTGAAAGATTATAAAACAAACGTACAAACTCTGTAGTTATTTAAAAAATCTAACACAGAAGTCCTTATTTAAATGAAGTGAAACTCTAAATAACGCTTGACTTATGTCGTTGATTTCACTCCCTCTCTCCGACTACGGACTACCCTAGTGACGTCACAATCCGGTGCACGGGCCTGTGAGCTATAAGGGGGCGATGACCCTGCTGCGTATGGGGGCCCGATGCAGACAGATGGTCACTGCACCTATGCTAACGAAGGTGCATCGGCAGAAAATATATTTGCAGGGCAATATCGGAATTGGACCTCCACTGATTGGCAAAGGATTGCCTTCTCCGATGAGTCACATTTTCTGCTTCATCGAACAGATGGACATTGGCGTATAAGGCGAGAAACATCAGAGAACAAACACTCTTCAACCCATTGCTGGAAGAACACAAGCTGGTGGGGGCAGCGTTATGGTCTGGGTATTGTTTTCGTGGCATTCTCTGGGTCCACTGATACCTGTGGAAGGTACTGTGGACCGAATTCGTTATGAATCCATCCTTACAGACCACGCACACCCATACATCCTGATTGTCTTCCCTGGGGCGAATGGGATCTTCCAGAACACCAATGCGACGTGTCACACAGCTAGAAATGTCCGAGAGTGGTTGAAAGAGCACGATAAAGACTTCAAAGTACTTCCCTGGTCCCCTAATTCCCCAGATTTAAACCCAATTGAGCATCTGTGGGACCAACTCGATCGTGTTGTTCGCTCTATGGATCCTCCACCACGCACACTCCAGCAGCTGTCAGATGGACTGCAGTCAGCATGGCTCCACATACTGCACCTGTGAACACCTTCCAGTACCTTATTGAGTCACTCCCAGCCCGATTAGCTGCTGTCCGCGCTGCACACGGGGGTTACTCTGGATATTAGCTGTTGGTCACAATAATGTGACTCGACCGTGTATATACGAAACTAACTGAGGAAAGGTTTATGAAAATTCAGAAATTTCCTGCCGTACGAAAAATCAATGAAATTCAGCCCCCCCCTTCCCCGTCATTTCACGTAAAAGGCAGTATTAGGAATATGCTTCGTTTTTTCACAAAACGAATCAGGTAAATGGCTCGTAAATTTCAGTATATTTTTACAGTGCAGCGCATATAATAAATTTCAAGGGTAACATTAACATCTTAAACTCCTAAGATGAAATATTCCACGCAGAAATAGATACCAGTCCCTTTGCACCGATGTGACAAATATGCGGAAGCATAAATAATATCTAAAAACGAAACACAAAGTCCTTTATGTTTATATCGAATTTAAGAAACAATATCTTGAGCGAAATTCGACATAATATGCCTAACACAGAGAAAAAGAAAGTAAAATTCTTAATAATACATTCAAAAGGTCACTTTAAAATCTAAAACTACCAGGATCATTCTGTGGAACTCTAAAGAAACATAGATGCTGGAAATGCAGTCAAATCAGCTTATTTTGCGCGTTATGCTAATTATTTACTTTATAAAAATAAATACGCCTGTTATAACAAAATCCAAGAATCAGCAGTGAATAACATCAACTTAATTTGATATGAATCTCACCAACGTACTACATCTCCTTAGTGAAGGATTTGGTTTAGTGACTGGAAAATATTGAAATAAAAATTGGAAACGACATAATAACGACAAGGAAAAGCATTGATACGATATGTCATTGTATCATATAAAAGAAACATATGCATTTGTGTACTTAGAGGCTAAACATAAGTAAATGTGATTGCTATTACCATGAAAAATAATTCTGTTCTCTAGAAAGATTTCTGCTGCCAAAAACTTCAACGAATACTGAGAACCTTTGCCTCAATACAGCTCATTAGTCTCCGTTTCGACGACACGGCAGCCGACATTCGATCTCAAGAATCCAATTCAGAATTTCTTGAGAATGAAATAAAAACCAGTGGACGGGTTTCAAGACGGTTAATATACGTCCAGTTTGCTTTTCTTGACTGACACAACGACACTTATATAACATGAACACAAGTCTCCAAGGAAAAGATCATCTTATCAATGTCATGATTAAGCGCATGAAAGGTTGTAAAATAAAACTTAACTTGCGAAAAATTACAGCAGGGTGTTCAGAATCATGCCTCTTCCCAACACTTACACAGTTCTGCGAACGTGATTCGGATAAAATCACCAACGTTATTTCGAAGCTAAAAGAACACCTTTGAGTTAAGATTTCGAGATTTCAAAATAAACAGACTACGTTTATCTTTTTTCACTTCCATCTTCCGTATCACACAACTCTCTTTTTGGTATAAAAATTAAATGCAATAATCTACGACGCGATTTTAATTTAAAAGAACAAACATTGACTTTTTATGTCGCATATGTACGTTTACGTGAAGTCGAACATTTTGGAAAACACAATTATTTTTTTTTCTTTTGGTTGTTTCCAGGACGATAGGAAAAATAACACTAAAAATGGCTCTTGCGTCTGACAGTAATCTTGAACCCTCGCTGTTCTTCGTTTTATCTTCGATTGCCCTCGGCTCAGAGCGTTTTTTAGTGAAAAGCAAAGAAAAGTCAGATCTCACAGATAGGCCTACTAGTATTAAAAGCAAGGTAAATTTTTATTTGAGTTAATACTCATATGCGGTGTTACAAATTTGAAAAAGATACACTGGTCCTGACCCCTGTGTATACCAATACTTGGTGGTCTGCACACATCTTTACTAGTCAATTAATACATTTAATATGCACACTATATTACTTTCATTGGCATTCTTCAAAGTGTGGTACAATGAAGTACGAACTTTAATTTCTAATATGATTATATGCATGAAAGAAATAATATAGTACAATATTACAAAATATTTTCATACTAGTTACAATTCTTATGCCAACTAATGAACAAGTAAGTTACATTTATACTTCGATTCACCCTAAGATGGCACTTAAGGGGAAGGTACGTGAAACCTATAGCCGCGACTAAAAGTAGTTCCCAACATTTTCCGTGAAAACCAACGCATTTATTGCCACCAATCATACTTTATATTGTCATTACTGTTTACTTATAAGTACATATAGTTATTTTAGACAAATCTAAAAATGATCTATTTTCAGAAATTAAGTTTAAAAATTAGACCAACACACGCATGCGTAGAATTGCAGTGTTTGGGAGACAAAAATGCCAATGAGTTGATGGGGGAAGTGATTGACAGCTGCTAACAGCAGGACACAGTGGGGAGTGACGCGGATGAACATAACTCTCGGCTGTCCCGGAAGGCTCGGTGAGTGTGTAGGCTCTTGTACCTTAAACTGCAGTGTCATCTTAGAGTGAATCGAAGTATAGTTAGTAATTTGAAGGGTGTAAGGTTTAGTAGCAACATTGTCTTTTCACTTGATTTTATCCATAGTGCTACGGCTAAGTGGATCAAATTGTGCAGTAAGTAAAAGAAGTCTGAAACAGTTTCAGTTTATTTTGCCTTTCCGTTTTTGATTTACCTGTGTTTCAGAAACCCCATTCACACCCGGCTTTTATTCTACTCCATGCATGCGTCTTGATGGAATCACTTCCACTAATACACGCAATCAGCAAATTTAGAATTTTTACAAAATGAACAGGACATTTTGGCTGCTTCAGAACCGTACTGGAGCCAACTAAAAGTCTCCAGCCGCTGCTTCTGGAAGGCACGTGATCGCTGATCGCAATCAGATTCTCTAACACGGATACTTTTAGAAACACATGCTTTCCTGTTTTACAGGAAGATGCTTAGAACCGATGACGTAGCGCCACGTCTTAATGGAATCTGATTACTATTCACAGATGCAAAAATAACCTGGGTTTTCGCTTTTCAAACTGACGCTTTCCAGTCTGTCAGCGCAACACACACACACACACACACACACACACACACACACACACCAGAGCTGAGAAGGGCCGAGCCCAAACCGGGATATGGATCGGGCTGCGTAATACTTACTGGAGTTCCGGCTCGGGCTCTGAGAGAGGGAGAGAATTTTTCTTTTACTTTTAATGTGATTTTTAGATGAATTATCACACGAGACTTTTTTTACACTTTCGAGTTGTTAAAGATAATTCTTCGGCAACTGGGTCTAGATGGGGAGTAGGAATTCGGCGGGGCTATCTATTTCTGGCTTGGGTAACAAAATTCCATAGGCCATGAATTACAGGATTTCTGCGAAGGAAAAGTTTCTATAAGGGCTGTAGACAGTAGACACCAAGTTGACGAAATTTTGCTCCCTGCTTCAAAGGAGCAGCTCCTTGCTAATTCTATTGAGCAACGTACGACGTAGAATGTTATGCCTCCCGATTTTCTCTGATACACCCCCCGAAACATTTCAGGAAGAAATGAACGGTCAAAGAAACTATAGAAATAGATAGACATCTCTTTCTCACTTCGCAGTTGAGAAAACCATCGGTTAATTGCACAGGTAGGAAAGACTGGAAGTCTGGAAGAGAAGACTTTTTTTTTAATGCCTAGACAGGTTAATCATAGTTTTCGGGCTCGTTCGGGCCCGGGCTCTATGTTGCAATATAAATTTCAGGCTCGGGCTGAAATACTTCGGGCTCGTCCGGGTTCTATGTTGCAATATAAATTTCGGGCTCGCCCGGGCTCTATGTTGCAATATAAATTTCGGGCTCGCCCGGGCTCTATGTTGCAATATAAATTTCGGGCTCGGGCTGACATACTTCGGGCTCGGACTCTTAAAATTGAGTCCGAACTCAGCTCTGACACACACACATGCAACGATTCTTACACTGAGGAGAGTGCTGTGACTCTCACTTCAGTGCAAGGAACTTCCTTTCCCAAGATTCCTTGCTCTGAAGTGAGATTAACCGAAATCTCCTCGCAGTAATCGCATAGGGCAACAGATTCTTAACAACGCGTTTGTCAGGCTGCCAAATCTGTAGCCTTTTGTGCTTTTCTGCCAGGCGCTGCACGCTTTTAACAAGCTTTACTTACAGATGTTCCCTCAGTAATGCATAAACTACGCAGTTTTTATCTTTTGGACTTTAAGGGGGGAGAGAGAGGATAGTAATAACTAATAACTTATTTGCTACATACCATGAACGAAAAATATTTTGCAGCTTCCCTTATGGAAGAAAAGTACCGTAACTTTTTTCTGAAATAAATGACGTCGCCTGAAAAAGTCACTGTCCATTACATTACAGCGACTTTGATTTTGGTGGTCCAACTGGAATTTTTGTGGTCTTTGACCACTGGACCATCGAAGAATTCCAAAACTTCTGTATGTTGTTTATTTATACTGACAACACAAGATTATAAGACGACATGGTGGCGCAGTAATCTTCTCCCTGGCTTCTGAGCAGTTGTCCGAGATGGGTCCGGATTCGAATCCCGGTGAGACATGGCTGTTATGCTTGTCTTACGGCACTGGTTCTCTCCCTTTTCTGCAAGTAGTGGCCCTAAATTAAGGACGGGTGACTGTTTATAACCCCGTGAGTCGCTCGCGGTTGTTGTTAGCAAACCTTCCATAAAAAAAAAAAAAAACTAAGATTATAATGTAAAATTCTTTACAAGCAATTCAAAAATGTCCATGTTGGGGATTAACATTTACAAAATGCTTATTTGAAATTGCGTTATCGTAGAATGTTATTTTTTTTTATCACGCGGCTTATAATCTATTGCATTATAATTCATTTTCTCTGCCAGCTTAAAAACGACAGGACACTCCCTAAATCTAGGCTGTAGTCAATTGTTTTAAAGCCATAGAACAATGGATATTTAAGTTTCTGCAATTACTCAACCATTACAACAGCCTGATTTTGTAATTTAAAAGTCCACTGATTCGAAATACGCTCACAGTTACTGTTGGTAGTACCTGGACATTCCTCTTTCTGAATCTACGCAGGTGTCCAAAATAAATGCCCAGAAGGCAATAGCTGGCAAATAATCCAAAGCGTTCAATGCAATGTTACGATGTTTATAGGTATGACGAAGTAAATTTCTCCATCATTTTTATGCCAGGGGCTGGATTCGAACCTGCAACTCTCGGCTCCGCAGCCTATCCACTATAAAAACTGGCATGTGCTCTCACTCCTATCTGCTTTTATCTCATGTACGTCCTGCGGGGAAGCCAAGTCATAATCTCCCCCCCCTAAAGAGAGCCGGGGGCTTGGCCCACGGGTCAGCCGGGATCATGTGTCGCTGTAGGCAGTCATCCTATGAAGAACGTGCATTTGAGAAATCCCAGACAATTTGGTGTGTGGAACGTAACATCATATTTTCGAATCACTGAAGAAGGGATTCTCATTTTTACTGTCTCGCTGTGTGGAAAGAACATCACGCCATTGTGAGAAACCTAACGATCAGGTCATCCTTGAAGTTCGGGCTCCAATATGAAGAAGTAAATTTCTCCATCATTTTTATGCCAGGGGCTGGATTCGAACCTGCAACTTTCGGCTCCGGAGCTCCGAGTGCTATCCACTATAAAACAGTGGCATGTGCTCTCACTTCTATCTGCCTTTATCTCATGTGCGTCCTACGGGAAGGCACGTCACACAAGACATGAGAAAATGGATACGAGAAACACATGCCCGCAGTGTAATTTGCATATGAGTGGGCAAAATGCGGTCTGATATGTAAATTGAGTTACATACCAAACGTGGAACGACAGCGGTATTTCTCGCAGACAGCGCGTGTAAGAAGTTTTCATCGTAGTGTCTGCAAATGCTCTCCTTACGTTTCTTACACGTGTATCCAACTCTGTACAGTGGCGAGCGATAAGAAGACTTGAAATAGGACAGACTCAGGCCCAGGTTGCAAGGGACTTGAATATCCACTCCAGATTGGTTTCTCGGTTACGGCAGCAATTTACAACACCACTAGGGTATCACGAAGGCCTGGCCAAGGTCGTCCAAGAAGTACGACACCTAGTCAGGACCGTTATGTCGCTTTAACCGCACGGCGTCATGAGTCCTATACATCGCGGCAATCATCTTCTGAGCTGTCCGCTGCTAATCGGACTCCGGTATCAGCGCAAACATATGCCGAGGGCTTAATGAAATTGGCCTCTATGCCAGGAGACCCATTATTTGTGTCACTCTACCCGCATCTCACACGAGAGCTAGCTTGAACTAGTGCAGGTAACATCATTCCTGCATCCCAGACGCATGTGCTGGTATTATTTTTACAGGCGAGTCAATATTCAATATGCAAACAGATGCTCGTCGGTATTTCATCTGGAGGGAACCCGAAATGATTCTGCAAACTTCGACGAACGAGACTACTTTAAAGACGCGGGTCTGCTTGTGTGGGGGTGGTATTACGTTCAATGGCCGCACATCACTCCACGTGTTCGCAGGAGGCAATGTGAATGCTGGCCGCTATAGGGCAAGATCCTAGATCCCTCTGTCAGACTTTTTCGGGGAGCCGTTGGCTCTCCTTTGAATGGATGATAACGTTCGCTCGCGCAAGATGAGGATATTCGGCGTATGAACTGGCCAGCATAGTCTCCGGACCTGAACCCTGTAGAGCATGCCTGGGATGCTCTGGAACAACAGGTAGCTGCTCGTCAGCCCCCTCTCAGAACCCCTCCCGAGCTATGCACCGTGCTCGTCGAGGAATGGAATTCTTTGGCTCCAGATTTCATCAGCAACCTGGTGACGAGTATGCACCGTCGTAGTGAGAGTTATCTGGCCGTACGAGGTGATCCCATTCCTTATTAAGACATTTGCAGGTTACATTCTTACATCTTACCTTGGTGACATTTGCGGACGTGACCCTGTAGAAGCAAAATGAGTACATGTTTGTCTGTTGTTACACATGCGTGACGTGCTTGCCCCGCACGTCTCTCCCACACGAGATAAAGGCAGATAGCAGTGAGAGCACATGTCCGCGCAGCTTAGTTGGGAGAGCAACTTACTCCGGAGTGAGGGGTCCCGGGCTTCGATGTCCAGCGTGGATAAAAATGTACGTTATATTGGCGCCCGAACTTCCATGATGACCCGTCTGTTAAGTTTCTCGAAATGATGTGATGTTCTTCACACACGGCGAGAGAAGAAAATTGAGAATCCCTTCTTCAGTGTTTCGAAAAAATAAATCAGTGTGATGTTACGTTCCACACACCAAATTGTCTGAGATTTCTCAAATGCACGTTCTTCATGGGATGACTGCCTAGAGCGACACATGGACCCGACTGACCCGTGGGCCATGCCTTCGGCCCTCTTTCGGGAGAGGGGGAGATGTGACGTGCCTGCCCCGCAGGACGCACACGAGATAAAGGCAGATAGCAGTGAGAGCACATGTCCGCGTAGCTTAGTTGGGAGAGCGACTTACTCCGGAGTGAGGGGGACCCGAGTTCCATGCTCGGCGCAGACAAGCTTGTGCGTTATACATAGTTATTACCTTCATGATTGTCTGTTTTTAGATACCAAACCGTTTCTACCTGCTGTTACGTGTTTTCATGTTTCTCCCTGCGAATGCCTTCTGGACATTAATTTTAGACACAAGTGTATATAAATCTGACATGTGAAAATCGTAATTTCCGAGATCTAAGCTTACAAGCCATGAACAATTTGTCACAGCAATTTGCACCGGGTGTTCTTAGCATAAACCTTGGTAAAAGCAGCATCTGCTGCATCTCAGTCATGAATCTAATGAACTCACGCATGCAAAGCCAGAGATGCTGACGCTGATATAACACAAAAATAAACTTCAAACTTTTGTCTTAGGTCGATGACCTCAGCAAATGCAGTTTCGGAACTCCGTCACTAATTTTGAATATCGTTCGGCATTTCTCAGCTGAGAATAAAAGCATGAAACCTCCGGAAACGAAAGCGATTTGAACGCTAGGTTTGAAGTCGTCCTCTGCTGAATGCATTTTGCTCTTTAGTAGCGCTTAATTTCCTCGAAAACATTTAGTTCCGCCGAGTAACGTACACCGGATCGAATGCAAATTATGTTCAATATGCGAGAAAAGATACTTCAACAGGCAAACTAGAGATGCTACTCGCGAAACACGCGGGTAAACTCATGGTATGCAGCAAACGTTTGACAAATGTTCTGGAGCCGGTTTAAAGCATCACTAGTCAACCTCACTTACTGCAAAATTAGATTTTCTGTCTGACCACACCCCATTGGGCAAAATGTCCACGTTTCGTTCACTGCAACAGGGATTTTAATCCCTTCAGTGTCACGAATAATTTCACTGCAGGAAAGGATTGATGACAGATGCCTACCACGAAGAAAAATACCAATGGTCTGATTATTAAAATAAAGCTATTTCAAACAAAACAGAAACAACACATTCCCCAGACTTTAGCGTGTTGTTGTCATGAACGCTATTTGAGAAAACGAAATAAAACAGCAAGCTCGGTGAATTTATGTATAAAGAAAACCTAAATGCTGCATTTTTCTCAGCCATGAATTTACTTTAAATTACTGGCCTGAATTAGATGATTCGTGGATTTAGTAACCCATCATTTGTAAGACAAAACTGCTGCAATCCAATTGTGGTTGTCTAAAACTCCTATCAAGGTTTTTAGCAACAATTAGTTGAAGTTCTAAGAACACATTTTCCAGTTTGTTCATTTTTTAATTGTTTTCTTTATTATGCATAATAAGACTGATTTTTTCATTGCGTCTAGTTAAAATTCTGCTGTCCTCACTATTCCTTTAATTATATTATATCTCCATCACATCGTACCACGTGACATGACCAGGGGAGACGACGTCACCAAATTTTTTCGGGGGGATGTGAAGAGACCGACGTGGGAGGGGCATGTCTTCTCCATTGTCAGGAAGGAAAAAAACGGCAAAATGGACAAACTATAAGATTCAATGTTTATTTTAAAACGCAATTATAACTGCTTATCAGCAAATGGACAAGGAAACAAATAGAAATATTCTTTTGATGAATATTAATATTTTTCAAAATAAAATACAGCCTGAGATTTTACAAAAGTATCTGGAGAGATTTTATTTCCAAACGTTTATAAAAAAATATGAGAAATTAGCGCAGTTACTCAAAAAGCGAGAAGCGCAACAAATAAGTAGATACAATAAATAAAAGGCGCTAGAGATTATATGTTTCTGTATTTTTATTTATTTAATGTTTGATAAATGTTTTAAACATTTACCACATATCACGAGAACATGTCAAACACAATACATGGCTGGAAATCCAGTTTCTTTTCAAATGAGCAAATGGGGAAAAGTTTTTACTTATTTTGTTGTTTATTAATTTTTTTGAAATAAATCGCTTTGGCCTCATAAGATCGACCTTATGACGCCTAAGCGATTGTTTAATTAAACAAGACGAAAAATATTGGGTGGGGGTACTGCCCCCGTGAAATTATTGGAGGGGGGAGATTCACCTTGCCCCTTATAATCGGCGCGTGTGGACATGACGTAGATGACGTATTACTGAGGTGACGCATAAATCAAAGCGACGGCACGTTAAGCCGTCGGACCCCGGGTACTGGCCGCACGGTAATAAATAAGGGCGTCTTCCTTCCCCTTTCTACTTCGCTTCCGTGTCACTTTCCTATCGGGTGCTCTAGCCCAAATCTCCTACTTTCCTATTTCTAAGGGTTAAGACCTGGGGTCAGACACTCCCTTCCTAAAATCCTCTACATATGATCATGATCAATCAAAGCGACAAAAAAAAAGCAGCGATAAGCCTGCCGGCGTAGTTCAGTTGGCAGAACAGCCGCTCAGGAGTCGGAAGACGTGGCTTTGAAGTCACCACCGGCAAAAGGTTAAATTGGCGCACTAACGAATGTGAATCTCCTGGCTGTTAGGTCTGAAAAAATGTGCGATCAGTCTTCCACTCAATGTACGTAACTACACTCACTTCCAAAAGTTAAGCACGCAGAGGGAGAAGTTATTTTCCGGAAGCCAATAGGAATTGGAGAGGCTTCAATTCGCCGCAGCGGTAGATGGAAGTATGCAAATGTGGTAGGTAACAGCGAATCACGGTGTCTTGCCGAGAAATATGCAAAACAGGCAGTCGTATAAGAAGCCAGCACTCTGAAGGGGTACAGGAGTTGCATGTAAGTGCTGTTACAAGGTGTTGAGAACTGTCGGAGGATTTGTTTTGAAGACAGACTTGATTTTATGGCTTCCAGAAGACGATTGGAAGATTCTGAGCGCTGGCGTGCCGTCGGACGCATTGAAGCAGGGCAGTCAATCACAGATGTTGCTGGTTTCTTTGGCGTGAATCATTCCGTCATTTCACGTTTATGGACACAATTTCTAACCACCCAAACAGTTGTCCGCAGACCCGTGGCCGGTCGCCCAAGGGTTACGACCCCCGCGGAAGACCGATATATTGCTGTTGTAGCCAAGCGGAATCGAAGAGCGACGTCCACACGTGTGACATCTATGGTTACGGCGACCATTGGTAAAACGATATCTGCCACTACTGTGCGTCGAAGGCTACACATGAAGGGACTGTACGCCCGGGTACCACGGGTTTGTGTTCCTCTATCCGTCCAATCCAGAGGGGCACGATTAAAGTGGTGTCGCCAACATGTCAATTGGACTGTGTCTGATTGGGGCAACGTTATGTTCATGGATGAGTCTAGATTTGCCCTGCAACCCGATGACAAGCGTGTACGGGTGTGGAGGGAAGAAGGCACACGCAATCGACCCCAGAACATCACCGAACATCATGCATTCCGAGGTGGAAGCATCATGATCTAAGCAGGAATTTCGTTGGGATATCGCACCGACCTCCACATCTACAGACGGGGTTCTGTGACGGCTGTACGGTATCGGGATGAAGTCCTAGACCCCACTGTGCGATTGTACGCTGCAGCAGTTCGTCCTGCCTTCGTTTTAATGGACGATAATGCGCGTCCCTATAGAGCTGCCATCGTCGACGACTACCTGGAGAATGAGGGGATTGCGCGTATGGAGTGGCCGGCGTACTCACTCGCCCGACCTTAATCCCATTGAAAATCTTTGGGATGCCCTCGGCCGTGCTGTGTGTTCACGTCTCCCGCCCCCAACCACTCTCACAGCTTTGGAAACTGCTCTACAGGAGGAATGGCGATTACTGGACTCTGCGGTGGTTGATCACCTCATGAAAAGCATGGTCAGACGTTGTAAACTTTGTATGCAGATGAGGGGTGCTCACATACCCTATTAATGTCGGGTTTTGTTGTTTGTTGTGACTTTATTACTGACTTTGTAAATGACTCCAATTTGACGTCATCTTATAATTTCTGAAAATTCAATATTATTTTCATCTCTGTCTGTATTTCTTTGTTTTGATTCATTAATAAACATATTTCCTACGTTCCTGCCACATTTCGTGTCAATCCAAGCAGTACTTCTCCATTTTTTCACATCTTACTGCTCCGTGCTTCACTTTTGGAAGTGAGTGTAAGTAAAGTTAATTTTTCTTCAATGAGATGGTCCTTCCAGAATGTTTGTCGGCTGACCCGAAACCTGTGATTTCGTACCGGCAGCCTTTCTTAAAGGGGGCGAATATATACATGTAAAGTACAACGTGACATGATCTAGATGACGTACTACAGAGGTGACACACGAGACAAATTGACAGTAAAGCAGTAAGAAACCTGCCGGCGTACTTCAGTTGGGAGAAAAGCCGCTCCGGAGTAACACGACGTGGGTTCAAATCCAAGCTCCAGCAAAATGTTGTATATTATAGCTGGTGGCAATAGCTTGTATATTTTTCAAAATTAGATAGCTCCAAAACACAGTACACTGTAGCTATAAGAGACATACACCCACGGATCAATGAATTATGACTAACCCTAAAAAAAGTGGATGTAACCCGTTGAACACGTGATTTCCGAGAAGGCGCGATGAGTCGACCGACGTAGCATATAAAATAAAGGTGTTAGTGGAGCAGTAGGTAGTAAAATTTGGAGCGTGATGGATAAACGGAAGAATTTATCGGGATTTGAGAAAGAAAAAAAAACCACTGATTACTGAGAAGAATGTGAATAATAAGTGCATCCAAGAAAAAACAAGAAAAATGACACCGAATTTTCGGGTGTAATAAGCACGTCTTTTGAATCCATTCTGACACAAATTAAATTTATCAAATCTATTCAAAGTCAATGGTAACGTTATGGAAAACAATAATATCTGACGGAAGAAAGAAGTTGTTCAATCGGGTTTTTAATCCCACAGATATTGCTGTAAACGGAATCGTGAGCTTACGCCCTCTGGTTGTAGACTTGTACGTTAACAAAAACATGAATTTATATGACAAACATTTCTCACCGGAAAGGCTCTCCAACACAGAAATAATTTTTCAAATCGGACTCTTAGAAGCAGAGATGCAATGTACAGTTTTATAATATTATTTCACAAAACTTCTAATTAAAACATTTACTCTTGATCGCCATGTAGCTTTTGTCTTAAGGACCCCGCACACTGATATATAGACATCGTACAGTCACCTGTTATGAAAACACAAATTTGTCCGTGGCGGAGATCGAACTCGCGCCCCCTCACTTCGGAGTAAGTTGCTCTCCCAACTAAGCTACACGGACGGAATGTATCGCTGCAAATCTGTCGTCGTGACACGTGCTTTACTTCTATATTACGTCACATCATCTCCCTCTTATTTTTTATTATGTTTTGTAAGCGAAGAACGAACTTTCATTAATTCTCGACTATGTGTGGAACAAACATCACACATTTTTCGAACAGCCCAATGGCCAGTACAGCCATTTTACGTTCCGGCGTCAATGTGAAACCACAAGTTTGTCCGCGCGGGGATCGAAACTGGCCCCCTACTCCGGAGTAAGTTGCTCTCCCAACTAAGCTACACCGACGGAATGTACCGCTGTAGATTTGTCGTTTTGACGCGTGATTCACCTCTGTAGTATGTCATATTGTACAAGTACCCGGTTTCTTACGGTAGCACAATATACATGTATAATAGCTGGTACACAAAATGGAGAAGAGGAGAAGAAATATCCTCTGCCGCAGTAATCAAAATTCATGCGATACACTATCCAGAATATTCGATCTCGCTATAGAACTTCAAAATTAAATACTTCGACAGACACGATTGAAATTTAAAAGTTAACCAAACCTCAAGTATTCTCACCAATCTCTCCTATTAGCGGCACTTTCTCGTCATACGGATACAGAATAAGTGAGATCGGAGTTTTTCCGTTAATATACGAAAGAAATTGAGTAAAGGTTTCTGAAAACTCAGAATTTTCCGTTAACACCTCTTGAAAACGGTAATTTGCCGTCAATATAAGAAAAGAAAAGCAGAAACGTTTCAGGAAATTCAGAATTTTCCTGGCGTACGAAAAATTCGTCAAATTCACAGTTTTTCCGTCATTTCACGGAAAAAGTTGCATCAAAATTGTGCTTCGTTAATTCACGAAAGAATTTCAGAATTTTTTTTTAGTGTACTTTCGTGCGAAGGCATACCAAGATCATTCGTTACTAAGTAGTTAATATTTTTAACAGGTTTGGAAGTATTTTAATTTTGGTACCAAACAAACATGAGTAGAGAATGCTAGCAACACAAGAAACCGAAGGCATTGTAACCTTTAGGAGAAACTCCAGAAACCACCAAGCGCGTATGGGTTGACCATTCTGCTTACTGGATTAAATCCTTCAAAATTTTAATTTCCGTTGCGAACTACAGGAATATTTACTTGGAAGCCCCGAAATTACGCAGCGATGAGGAAATTACGGAGAAATATTGGCTCCCATACGTTTCCACTCGTAGTTCGTGAATGCAAAGCTCTAACATTTTCATTTCCGCTACGCATTATGAAATGCTTCTTCTGATAAATGGAAGCGTTAATCAAAATGGAACGCGAAAACAATCCATTCTACAAAAGTTCAAATAGACACGTGAATTAGCTTTTCTTGGAAAAGCAACGAAAATCAACGTTAACTTAGACACTTTCCCAGTCTGCATACTTCGTAACTTCAAGAGATAAAACACTTTGGAGTGAAGCTTATCTCAGGAAATTGCTGAAACAAATTCTGATTTCAAATGCAACAAATGATCTAGCATTTGAAAATACTCCAAATATGTGGCGACAGTAAATAAATAAATACATCGCTCTTAACCACGTTCTAGAAACACACAGCAACCGAAAAATTGTTTTTCCGCCGCCGCTGTGGAAATGAACCAACAGAACTCTCGATATCTAGCCGAGTGCGTTACATATACGCTCCGTAAACAATTTTTCAGTTGCTGTGTGTTTCTAGAACGTGGTTAAGAGCGATGTATTTATTTATGAGCTAGCATTTGTACTTGAAAAACTAACGCGTTTCTATCCCCAGAAAAAAACACAAAAAACCGTTTCACACAATTCAGTGACAAATCAATTTTTGTGCGACGAGTACATGACATTATTAATATCCCGAATTAATTTTATTTCGGATAATTAATTAAATTTCCGACACTGCTTTTTTCTTACTACATACAGTTCTTTACATTATGCTACCAATAAAAGGTATTTCATAAAGAAAAGTTTCGAAAAATATAAGATGTGAAGTACTGAAACAGAATTCGTATTTTTAATACTGTATATCAGAACTGAGCAAGTACACAACATCGATGAAAAAGTGATAACATATTAGAGCACATGTCTGGGCGTGTTTTACTACTGATTCAGTTTTTCCCTTTTCTAAATTTTCCGTTTGGTTTTCCTTCCTTCCTTTTTTTTTTTTAATGGATTGTGAGCTGGTTCTAAAGTCAGGGCATTTTCATCACTCGTCGAAACTAACAATGTCCTGAAATACGCAACATCGAGAACCGGATTGGCAAATAAGACTAACAAAATATTACACCTGTCTACATAGATTTTGATATTTCCAATTAAAATATTGCTTCTAGGCCATTTTTTCTTGCTGATTTAAGAAATGTATTGCGTTTTCCCCTATCATTTCAGGGTTTTATAATATCACGAGTACTTATTTCAACAAAGTTCGCAAAAATGCATTCATGATAGAGATAACGTTTCGGCAATAATTTCCAAGTGTAGCTAAATATATCACAGTGTTATACACTGATGAGCCATTGTATTATGACCACCTAACTAATACTCTGTAGGACCTCCTTTAGCCCGAAAAATAGCGGCTACTCGGTGAGGCAACGATTCGATAAGGTGGCGATAGATATCCTGGGGTATCTGGTACCATAATGCCAACAGCATGTCCTCCAGTTCCCGTACATTTCGGGGTAGTGGTGATTTAGCGCGAACCCGCTTTTCCAAGTCGAACCACAAATGCTCGATTGGCTTCATGTCATGTTAATATGGAGGCCAGGTCATTAACAGAAAGTCACCAGCATGTTCCTCGCACTACTCCTTGACGATTCTGGCAGTGTGACATGGCGCGTTATCCTGTTAGTAATAGCCATCACCAGCAGGAAACACAGTTGCTATGAATGGGTGAATTTGGTCCGCAACGATGTTCAGACACCTGACAGCTGTCAGGGATTGCGCTATTGGGATAATAGGGCCTACAGTGTCCCAGGAAAACATCGCTCACAGCATAACACCACCGCCGACGATCTATCTCCGCCCAACAGTGCCATAGACCCCGTTGGTAATTTGCGCATCCGCGCTTGGCCATCTACGTGATGCACCAGGAATTTTGATTCGTCAGACCAGGCCACTTTCTTCCAATCATCCACGGTCCAATCTCGATGAACTTGGGCCTCATTTCATGCATTGTTGGCGATGACGTGCAGTGATATGATCATGATCATATGTAGAGGATTTTAGGAAGGGAGTGTCTGACCCCAGGTCTTAAACAACCCTTAGAAATAGGAAGCTAGGAGATTTGGGCTATAGTACCCGATAGGAAAGTGACACGGAAGCGAAGTAGAAAGGGGGAAGAAGACGCCCTTATTTATTACCGGGGGCAGTACCCGGGGTCCGACGGCTTAACGTGTCTATCCGACGCACGGCGGATATTTAGTGGATCGAGCGTTCGTACCTGCCTGGGATCGAACCTGAGGTCCTTTCCGCGGCAGTCACGAACGTTGCCCACTAGGTCACCCGCGGCCCTACGTGCAGTGAGCATGGGGACCGGCTGGGTCTTCGGCTACGCAGGCCCATGCGCAGAAGGCTACGATTAACTGTGTGCTGTGACACATTAATCTAATCACCACTGTTGTAGCTGCGGGTGATTTGTCGCACTGTGGCCCTGCGGTCGCTGTGAACAATGCGCGACAGTCTCTGCTGCCCTATGGCATCAATGAGCTGCGGACGACACGCGGCTGGACGACGGTTCGTCGTTTGGCCATCTGTGCACCACTTTTGGTACGTACTCACTACAGCGGCACGTAAACAACCCACAAGCAGCGCCGTTTCCGAGATCGTAGTTCCGAGGCACCGTCCCATCACAATTTTTCCTTTCTAAAACTCCGATAAATTGGAAGCTTTTCCCATTCTGACTACGAACACTCTACTGACCGAAAGCCGGCCCTCTGGTTGTATATATACTGCCCCTGCGTCGCCGTTCGGTCACCAGGCGCGCTCATTTCTCTAAGCTGAGGGTGGTCATAATGTAATAGCTCATCGGTGTATATTAAATTAGTGATATAATAAAAGTTACAGACATCTTTAGTGGGGTGATCTGGGTTTTGGGCAAGATGTGATCATGCTCTATGGGTTTCTTCATTTCCATACTTTGAAGGATTGAACTTATAAGCTCATGTGTACACCACTCCCCTACCCTTTATGGTTCCCACACAGCTATTTCTCAAGGACACGAGACACACAAGGTTTTTATGTTTAAGAATGCGAGCTCGTAAGTCAGGAACAAAAAAAAAATCATTTCTGCAGTTCCCACTATTAAAATTCGTGCCGGTACGTAAATTCCGGGTAAAAAATAATGCCGGTATGAAATACTAGGGGAAAAGTAGTACCAGCATGAAATACTAGGAAAAAAAAAGTGCGGGTATGCCATACCGGCCCATTTTGAGCCCTGATCATGAGGTTTTCCCGTAACATGATATCAGAACTCAAAGTTCACCATTAAAATTTTTTATTAAAAAGTATTTTTGAGAGCTTGTGAGTTTTAACAGAAGTTAAGCAAATGAACAACTAGTCTAAGCTGCATGTTTACGTCATTCTTCCGTGTAAGGACGTTTCAGCGTTGTCTTATTTCTCACAGACAACGAGCACGCGGTGGGCTGAGAACTTTGGGAACCTCTTTCGTCAGCTGTCTACACATTGCTTTCAGCATCACAAAGTCAAAACAAAGAAACACATTGACATATTAATCCTTTCCGTATGAATCACGGCGTCAGTAAACCCATTCAGCACGAGCAATGAAGGGTGCTAAATTTATGCGATCAACAAACGCAGCAGATATCAGAAAAAAATGAAAGAAAAGCAAAGAGAAGCGTAACAAGGAAAGAAAAAAGAACAGTGAAGGCCATCCACCTTGAAATTTCTTCCAAGATAAAGAACAGATTCACTTTGCGTGGGTTACCACATTCCAAACTTCAGTGTTCACAACCGGAAAAAATGGTATAAAAGATAAAGAGTAGTTTTTTAGTCATTTTTTAAGTACAAATTAATTGTAAAGAACAGATTTAGAATGGTACAGTGAGAAATTATTTGGTTTACATTATAGAACTGATCAAAAGGAATTTGCCGTAGATTTAAATAAAGATTTTTCTTTTCAGGATGGCAATTCGATAATCCAAACTTTGGCGAGGGAAAAATTAATGAATAGATCACAGATCTGTGCAACATTTAGGTTGCTAGACATAGCATGGATATTGGATAATGGTGCTCATTTTTAGTGTGATCGAAAACTCCAAATGCTGGGCAAGTGCTAACATTTTTCTACAGAAATGTCAGTGAACAGTATCGGGAGAAGACACAAGCAAATCTGCCACTAACAACCTGTGAGAAAGAAAATAGATACAATTAATTACTTTAAAGCTGTTAATCAGTTGCAACCCTGTATTTTATTTTCAGCGCTACATAAAAAGTAAGGAGGCTTTGTGCGGTACACGCTAAAAAAGCAATACGCTTAGTTTGAAAGAACTTGATATGTTCAAAAGAAAGAACTTGAGCTACGGGGCTATGCCTCTTCAAATAGAAGGAAATATTTAAGGGGTTCGGTAAGTTGTATATCTCGGCCATGTTAATTGTAACATATTGAAGACCCGTTATCTCAGGAACCACTGGAAAGAAGTGGCTGAAATTTTCAGGGGTTGTTCTGTACACACTGCTACACACTTTAACACCAGGCTTTCTTAAAATTAATTTTAGTTGTCATTGCATGATTTCTATTACAGGAACCACTAAAAATGTTGTAAACAATGAAACATAAAAATGCATAAAAGGATACCAAAACATCACATTACAAAAATCTTGGGTTAAATTCTGTACATAGAAGAGACAAACCTGCTGTACAAATTTCAAAGCTGTATCCTTTATAGTTTCAGAGATAACGAGTCGTTTGTTTATGTTCAAAAATACAACTCTCGGAAATATGCAATTGAAGTTTATTGAGCTAAAGCTTACCATACAATAGTAGATTGAGTGCATTCCAGCATCATAGGAGGGGTTATCTGGTCCCTCTTCTTCATGGAACGCCTCTTCAAGCTTTCTCTTGGCTCTTGCACGCTGTTGTCTAGCTTTTTTATGGAGTGTGGACAACATACGCTCACCCAGTCTCACCCGCAGACTATCAAGCTCCGCCAGAACTGGTTTCGTATTCTTGCTGACAATGATCCCAAGCTGTTGAAAAACCATGCACCTAGATATATTCCCTTTGTTAAAGTTTAGGATGGCATCATACACTCCAAATACCATACATAGTATGAAACCCTACAAAGGCAGTTTTCGGTACTCTTGACCAAATGACCATATTCACAGATTCATTGGGGTTTTCATTTTTCCCATGCAGGCATCTTTTCAACAGTGCAGGGTTAGATAGATCCCGAAATATGGGCTTTATTTTATTCATGATGGCTTCAAGACAGGTGCAAATGGTCATTATGAGTATATTGTTCATTTTTCGCTACCGCTTTAATATAGGGTAAATGAATACCGTAGAACCTCCTTAACGGACACTCCCAAATAGCGGACAGTTTTATGATCGCCGGTCCCGAAATATATACGGCAGCGGACACTGCGAATAATGAGCAGTGATCTTGGTCATAAAACAATTAAAAACATAAACTTCCAAAGAAACACAATCGTGAATTTTTGCCGCAAAGATTTTATTTAGCTTCTTCGGACGGAAACAATGTACTTTTTGTCCTCCAGATCACCATTATAAAAACTATTGGTCTATGGGGTTTCAATATGGCCGATCTTTCTTAGAAGTGGGCAAAACAGTTTCTTTCGAACAAAATGGTGTATTCGTTTTCAACCCAGAAAAAAAGGATATAGACGCCATTTTGGAACTAATTACATGTCTAAACAATAAAGGAAATGCAAAAGATTTCATTATGGTCGATGGAGATCTGTGCACTAAAGAAGCAACAAATAATGTGGGCAAGTTCGTTGCTTTGAAAACATTGGAAGAAATTGATATGACCGAGGAAGCACCTGATACACCTGTAGTGAAGTGTACGATTTGTTTTCAAAGGCGCTGTAAAGTTTGGTGAAGAGCTACAAAAGTTTTTATAAGCAAAGGAGATATGGGAAGGATAAGCACTACTGAAGAATTTAAAAATACATCTTGAAAAACATGCTACAAATTGGCCCCTTCCCCCAAGAAGTAGACGCTTTTGACAGATTGTTTTTCGGCCCAAAATTAATGATTGATTTACAAAGGATCTTCACACATTTTTGAACGACTTTCCAGCATTAAAATTAATGTTTAAAATAAAATTATTCCTTTCTTAAATTTTCTATCTGATAGCCCTTTCTCTGGACAATGAACCTACATCTAGATTTCCAAGATAACAGGGCATTTCTTAAAACTGGTAGTGGTATTTTATTCCACTCCTCTTCCACTGCTTTCCATAGTCCAATCATTGTTTTAGGTCTGCGTTTCGAAAGCGCTCTTTTTCTTAGTCCGAATGCACAACAGTCCATTGGTGACACATCAGGGAACTTTAAAGGAATATGAGCAAAAGATATAGACTTCATACTCGTCCCTTTTTTTTTTCAGGAACAGAATGATAGATTTGGATGTTTGACTGGTAGCCTAATCCTGATGGTGTTCTTCTCTTCGAAGGCTTTGTGGATAAAGGAATGGTACTTCGGGGTTATCTCACCCCCCCCCCCCAGTACTGTTTTTTAAAATTGAGAAGTTTTTTTTTAATTGTTAAGTAATAGAAGTAACATTTTTTTTCTAAATTTTAGGTACATGCTATTGCTAACATGATACCAAATAATTATAAGGATTAGGATTTTAACACTTGTACATGAACTCCATTCTTCTTTCCTTTTGTGTGAACTTGAGTGTTAGTTTTCACAAAAGTTTCTTCCGAGTAGTTTTTCATATTTAAAAAGAATGTTTTTCTCTATTAACAAACCTGCCAAGTTGCTCGAATGTGCATGTCCTTGTGTGGCTCTAAGATATATCTTGATCCTTTTTAATACGAAAAACTTCTTTCGGCAGTTGCAGTTGTTGATGAACAGTTTAATATTAGATCTGCTAATTTGTACACCTCAATAAACACTATGTCCAATTATTCAACTTTATGTAGCAAGTAATGTCTCTTACTGATTAGTTTTGTATTCATCAAGGGAATTAAACGCATTCAGTTCATTTTTAATCAAGCTGTATCAAAATTTGAAGCATAGCTCTGATAGTAGATGTTCAGGGAAGCTTTCACAAAATTTATCAAAACAGTTCGAATCCAACAAAGCCACGAATTTAAGATATAATATCACTGATTTTAATTCATTGACACTTCACACAAACTGAAACAACTCTCGCGAAACACGCGCTGGAAGCATGGGACTGACTGAGGCAGTCCGAAGTCTTCTTTTTTTCGGGAGAACCCTTGGCCAAAGCAATGGCCACTCACAAGCTCCGTAGCTCATTCATATTGTCATGGAAACGCTAGCAGGAGATAGTATTGAAGTTCTTCGGAGCAGAACAGCGAAGTCTCTCGAATAACTACTTGCGTTACGCCGTTGATCATCGCTCGCCAGACTGATTCTCATAATCGAAAGAAGCGAATCCGCTCGTGTTTTTTTCCAGCCGAAATCATCGACATACCTTAATACCGTTGATGTTTGACTTTTATTTGTGGATTCTCTGGGCTTCGCAGCTAGCCTCGAATATACGCCACAGGCAGAATTGATTTTAATATTCTTATCAACATTTCCTAAATTTAATTTCCCATGGTACGAGAAACTAGCAATAATCATGAATCCTTTACTTACTAAAACTTTCTTTGGATTCTTGGAACCAAGTGTGTCTCTTTCTGCTCTTTGGCGATACTAAATCGACCTTTTTTTGTTACGGTCGTTTAAGGTAGATCCATGCTTCATCAATGGTTACAATATATTTCCATCTGTCTCCGGCTAAGTGATTTCCATAAAGAACTCTACCCCGTGTTCTGCGCTCAGCCACATGCTTAGGCAAAAAGCGGTGAACATTATGTTTCTTTGTTCAGATTCAAATCTTCGTTTATTACCTTTTTTACAATTGATACAGATATTTTTAACAGCTCAGCGATTGCACTTGGGTCGGTGGATTTACTTTTAAGACTAGAGACCTTACTTTTGAAATAGTCGTAAGGGTACCAGCGTTCTTTGGCTATTCGTTTGGTGTTCTTTTTCCAGTTAAAAGTAATGTGCTTGATGATTTTTCCCTCTATTATTAATAATAGTGCTTATTTTACATTCAGAAATGCTAATTCCATGGTTTTCACAGCGTTTTTAATTCCAGAATACGAATATTTCTTATCGTAAAGAGCAAAAACATAACCTTCTATACACAGCTTGTTTACGTGCGCCATTTTCTTAGCAGACGATATTTAAACAAAGACATCGCTAGTTCCACGTTTCATCAACACATTGCAACCGAAAAATTGTTATCCGGTCACCGCTGGGGATCCGAATCTGAGATCGCTCGATATCTAGCCGAGCGCATTAGCCTTAAACACATATAGTGCTGTTTATTGTTGGCCACCGTAGCGTAAAGCTAACGCACTCGGCTAGATATTGAAAGATCTGGAGTTCTATTCCCCAGCGGTGACCGGATAACAATTTTTCAGTTGCTATGTGTTGATAAAACGTGGAAAGAGCGATATCTTTGTTTATTCACTGACGCCACGTATTTGGAGGATTTTAACAGACTATATTTAACTACAGCAGATGTTTCGTTCGTGTTCACCTAACACGCTGTTGCCAGTTTCGATTCTTTGAACTATTTATTTTCTGTAATTTGTATCAAAAACGTTCTAAAAATGCGTGAACATTCTCTGTAATTAAATAAGAAGCGGAAAGTACGTGCGTTCTAAAATTCATGGTGTAACATATTTTTATTGTTACGGTCTGTATGTTTAAACATGCATCAAATTATGAACACTATATGTACTGAATTTTAAAAGGAAATTACTGTACATGTACTGCATGTATCCACGCGTATTGTATTATTTATCAGTGTAAAACAAGAGCAAAAAACTAAAACATTTAATCAAAAAGCATCATTTTAATTATATGTTACACGTACGTATTTAATATGAAGTTTTTTGGTATTGTGAGCCTAGCTGGGCTCAGAAGTACCGCTTCTCGCCTGGCTGCACATTCGCCGGATATGTCGTCGATCGAACATGTCTGGGACATGGTAGCTAAGCGACTGGCTCATCAAGCCCCTCCCGCCAGTCACCACAAATGAGCTCTGGTCTCGCATAAAAGCAGCCTGGCAAGCTATAATCCAGGACGGTATCAAAAACCTCTTCCATTCAATGCCTCGCCTTGTAGAGGCTGTTATTGTTACTCGAAATGGCTTCACACGATAATGAGTCTTGAAGCGAAATTATCTTGTATAGCTCTACAAATGCAATCAGTTATCTTCTGTAACGTGAGAAACCTGTGATATAAATTTCATATGAATAGCGCGATTCTTTCTTGGTGTTACAATTCTTACAAATAGTATTTAATGTACACTATATTGACAAAAGTCACCGGACATCCCTTCAAAAGCAAATGAACGGATCCGCTGCGTTGTTTAGATGCGCGGTACAGCTGCAAACGGTAAAAAAACAAGCCTGCAGCTCACCGCGATCATATCGCACTGTGTAGTTGAGTGAAAATGTCGCCCGGCAGAGAACTGACTTTGAGAAAGGAAAGATTGTTGGGTGTAATATTAGTGGGTTGTCCATAAGAGAAGCCGAGAGGTGTTTAAACATACCCAACTCAACTGTTTTGGATGTACTGAATAAGTGGAAGACACATGGCGTGTCTGAAGCAGCAAAACGTAACGGCAGACCAAAGAAAATCAGTGATAGAGGACGTCGAAGCCTCAGGAGAGTCGTTACAGTTAATCGACGAAGTACTGCACAAGACCTCAATGTACAGGTGAGTAAAAATGCTGAAACCTCGGTATGTACACGTACCATTCACAGAGAACTTCCTTCCATGGGTTACCGTGGTCGTGCGGCTGCTCATAAGCCTTTCATCTCCACTCGAAATGCTACTCGTCGTCTAGCATGGTGTAAAGAACATTTATCGTGGACCGTAGATCAATGGAAATGGGTCCTATGGACCGATGAATCCAGATACACGATCCATCAATCTGATGGCCGTGTGTGGGAATGGGGGCAGCCGAGGGAACGCTATTTACCACAGTGTACTGTTCCTACTGTCAAGTTTGGAGCTGGCAGTGTACTAGTGTGGGGTTGTTTTTCGTGGTATGGTCCCGGCCCCAGTGGTGTCGCGTGGCCATTTGCCTTGGGTGTGCGCTGTTACGGGAAAATAAAAATGCACAGGAATTTTATCATGTAATCCGAGCTGAAAAATTCACTCATTGATTTTTAACATAGGAAAGAATTTTTTTATTTAATGGTCGTTTAATTACGATCTTCACATACACTCCATGGTAAGAAAATCTGAATTTCCTATGCAAATACTGTACTAGAGTGAGGAATGAACTTTCGGTATTTTTTTTATGATTTCTAAATACGGTCACGTAATTCGTAAGGAAAACTGTAAATGTAATCACTTGGTAAAATATTATATTTCCAGATATTATATTTCTAACAAGGATGCATTAAAAACTTATTGCCCTCACTTATTTATATTCTAGTTCTAATCTCTTGTTTTGCCGCAGGAATTACGTGATGATATCATCGTAAAACGAGTGACTTTTCTTCAGTTCTACCAGCAATGCTTTTTCGAACGCGAGTAAACTTAAGCCGCATAACCTTTCCTGTGTTTGTGTTCCTCTACAACAGGAGTGTATTCCCTTCATTAATGAAAAAGAGCGTTCGACTGTAGCGGTGGAACTCGGAAACGTCATGACCAATTCCGCTAATTTGTAAATTTCTTTGAAACACCGAAGTTGATTTTCTTGCATGAATTTTACAAGCTGGTGCACTGGTTTCCTCGCTAATTCATCAGAAGAATAGAGGACTTTTAGTTCATTTTTTAAACGAACGTAGTCGAAAAGTGGCCCGTAGAAATATTTTAATTTTTCTAGAATTCTATCACGAAAAAGTTTTGCATACTGATCATATTTTTCAATCAAAAGTAGTTCAAAAAATTCAAGTTTCCAAAGTGAAGAGTACCTTTCTTCCATCTCCAGGCATACGCCGTCGACTATTTCCTGGTATAATCAAATACATGAGCTTTTCTTCTCTTCTTCAGATGTTTTTCGCCTTTTAGGCTTTGATTCATTCAATCGTATGATTTTCTTTTGCTACAGAAACCCAAATGTCATGAAATCCATGTTCCTGATCATTCCTAAGCTGTTTCACAGTATCATGCACTTTTTTTACAACAGTACAATACGTCATATGATGAATTTTGTAATATATTATTCAAGACACCAGTATAGGCAAACAGTTTAGAAAATATTTCTAGAAACAAAATGGTCCTAAAATTTTGCAAGAAAGACAAAAAAACCCGCGTGCTTTCATTGCAGCATCCACGTCCCATTCACCAGAATTCTCCACAATGTGTTCAAAAAGTTCAATAAATTGACGGTGTTCGTTAAACGGGAAGTAAAGTTCCACCTGGTTGGTACGACGGACGGAAATTTTTTAGCAAAAAAATCTTGCAAAGCATATATTCTTTTTGATGATTTAGAAAAGTATGCTGCTAATCCACTCATAGTTTGAAAAAATGCTCGACATTCCTTGATATTCGAGAAGCTTTGCTTCAGAACTAAATTTTCAAAACATGGGCGTAGCAATGCGTAAGTATTGCTAAAGGGTAGGCCTCAATAACTTTTCTCTGCAACCCATTAATATGTCCACTCATTACACAGGCACCATCATAAGTTTGGCCGACCAACTCGTCTATAATATTAAATTCCTCAACTGTATTTACAACATGTTTAAAAAGAACACTAGCAGTTCTGTCATCACTTACGTTGGTAAAACCGATGAACCTTTCGTGTATTTGCCCATTATGAACAAAACGTAAAATAGTTGATAGCTGGGATTTTGTCATGACATCGGAAGTTTCATCCAGGAGAATAGCCACAAATGTGGTGGAAGTAATTTCTCTCTTTATAGCATCTTTAAATACATTGGATAGAGCGTTAATAACATCATTCTGTACAGTGGAAGAAGTTCCTCGAAATACAGTCGATGATTTTAAATGACTGTCTAAAATAGATTCATACTCACGAAGCACATTTAAAAATTCGATAATTGCCCGATTACATGAATCTTCAGACTCGTCATGACCTCTGAAATGAAGTTCTTGCTTATCCAGATAGCAAACAGCATCAATTATTCTTTTCAAGATGTCTCTATTTTTCTTCACTTCTTCATTATGACGGGTTATTTCAATTTCTCTCTGCTTGTCAATGAGAGTGCTAATTTTTTGTTTTCCAAATACCTTGAGATTTAGAAAAGACTGCACGTGTGACTGAGAGCGCTCGTGTTTTTGCATTGCTGCGGCTAAATGATTAAGATCGGAATAACCGTGGTTACTCCAAACACTTTTCTCTTTGGAGAACAGTAAGCAAGGCCAACAAAAAAGTCTTGACCGCACTTCACATTATTTTATCTTTATGCTTGCACAGTAAGTTTGGAAGAGCTTACCTTCCTTAACTATATTTACACAATCTGGAAAAGCTCTGACCGAAAATGGGACACTTAATACATCGTCAACACTGTTCCCCATGCTATATGGATTAGAAAAATTCAAATTCTATTTTTAAATCTGTGTTCATCAACACATCGATTGACACTGTGGCGAAAAGACAGAAAAAAAAACTCACAGTAGAACGTTGGACTGTATGATGACTCTACGCGATTCCGAATGGAAACAAAAGTGATCAGTGGTGCTGTTTTAGGCGCTCACACCCTGAGAAGTTTTTAGTCGTGCGTTGAAATCACGAGAAAATAAAAACGCGACCTCCAACGCCATCTGGAGAGCTTTCTATCACAGCTTCTCTACGTTCCTTGGAGTCTGCTGATTACACAGCACACCTGCAGAGGGGAATATTACTTACTATGTTTTGTTTACTCAACAAAGCAACGAACCTTCTCCTCTTTACGAAAGCATTGTATAAGGGAATTAATTTTAGCTACCACTCGAAGCTTTAGGACAAACTTTGGCGAGTTTTGTTATCCAAAAAATAATATAACAGCAACTCGCATCAACGCTGAACTGCGTTACGTAATGGAATTGCAACTGGTGCTGTTTTTCGCATGCACACCCTGAGAGATCAGCTGTAATGCTTGGGGAAATAAAAACGTGACCTGCAGTGCCATCTAGAGAGCGCTTGTACGACAGTTGCTTGAGCATCGTCGGATTGCTAGTGGTGCTTTTTTGGCCAGCACACCCTGAGAGATCAGCTGTAATGTTTGATCCACAGGGAAATAAAAACGTAGCTTGCAGCGCCATCTGGGGAGCGCTTGTATCACAATTGCTTGACGGTCGGACGTGCGCTCGGTAAATAGCACGCACACCCGAAGATCTTAGCGCGAATGCGATATGCATACTGAACAAACAGTCTCCACTTAATGAAAACATTATATGGGGGAAATAAATTTTAACCACCACTCGAAGCCTTAGGACAAACTCTGGCGAGTTATATTAGAAATAAATCCGAAAAAATAATATCGATAATGTAGGTTAAATTGAGACTATGTGTGGGTGTGCGCAGCACACCTAGTACACCCCGAATATTCGCCCCTGCCCGGCCCATTGGTTATCGTGAACAAACCTGTTAACCAGCACGTCTTCCTCGATATTCTTGACAATTATGCCCTACCAACTCTGTGGCAATACTATGGAACCGAGCCTTGTTGGTATCACCAGAATAATGCACCGAGCCATAAAGCAAGGACTGTTACGGCGTGGTTTGACGATAATTCCGTATCGTGTGTGAACTGGCCAGCACAGAGCCCTGATCTTAATCCCATAGAGCACCTATGGTATGAATTAGAGTGCCGCATAAGAAGTTTGGAACCAAGGCCTACTGCTAAGCAACCGTTAGCGGCAGCATTATGTACTGAATGGAAGCTCATACCTATCGCTGTGTTCCAAAACCTTGTCGAAAGCCTGTCTCGATAGGTCAGTGCATGTATTAAGGCCAAAGGAGGACCGAAACCGTACTAATGTATGTCAATAAATGCTATGTTATGTTTCTCTTCTAGGTGTCCGGTGATTTTTGTCAATATAGTGTATATTAGACATACCCTTCTTGAAAGAAGTTTTGAGGAATAATAAGACAAAAGACCCCCACGCCCACTCTCCTGAAAAAAAGAATGATGTAGATGCTGCCCTAGACGATGTCGGCGGTCGAGGATCAGAAGCAAATTCGTATGTGATTTATGACATCTCAGAGAAGTGAGACAAGTGGTGTGCGTGTGTGAATGAGTGAGAGAGAGAGAGAGTCTGGGAGCCTTTTATCCTCCTTTCTAGGAGCAATCACACTAGTTAAAAATCGAAGAGTTTACTAAACGCGAAGGTAGGAACTAATTATCCTCTTCATATGGTGCTCCTAACGATCTGGGCAAATGACAATAGCTTAACCGACTGCGTCTTACATTTCCACACAGACCATTCTTCTTGAGAAAATGAATCACGTTTAAGATTATCTGGCCTATGGTTATTCGATTGCTTCGGAAGTTACTTTTTCATTGTGTGTGTGTGTGTGTGTGTGTGTGTGTGTGTGTGTGTGTGTGTGTGTGTGTGTGTGTGTGCCTTTCATTCTTCAGTTTTTTTTTCTTTTAGAACATTGTACAATGGGTGAAAAGTTGCTGCACTGTAAAATGTTTTTTGAAATTCGCAAGCCACTTTCCGGGATTCCTTTCGTGAATTAACAAAGCATATTCCCGATGCAACGTTTTCCGTGAAATGACGGGAGAAAACCCACTGAACTTCACGTATTTTACGTACTCTAAGAAAATTCTGAATTTTCAGAAACCTTTCCGCAATTCCTTTTGTATATTAACGAAAAAACTCCGGTTCTCACTTTTTCCTTATCCATATGATGAAAAATTTCCTCTAATAAAAGCGATTCACGAGAATATTTGAGGTTTGATTAACTGTTGAACTTCAATCGCCTGTCGAAGTATTTGATTTTGAAGTTCTGTAGCGAGATCGGATATCGTGCCTAGCATGAAATTTTGGTCCTTGTGGCACCGGATTTTGCTTCCACTCTTCCCCATTGTGTGCACCAGCTGTCGTATATTGCGTTACCATAAGAAACCGGATACTTTGTGACGTATACACTAACTTTCCTTTTAATTTCTTTCTCTACGTAAGTTTGCGTTCATTCTTTTTAGCGTTTTTCAAACTTGACGTGATATATTCCCTCTCGCAAGAGTATGGTTCGCAACACCATGAGGTCAGAACATACTATGTGTGGATGTGTCAGATGAGAACAGAACGATATGCACTATATTAACAAAAGTCACCGGACACCCCTTCAAAAGCAAATGAACGGATACGCTGCGTTGTTAAGATGCGCGATACAGCTGCAAACGGTATAAAAACAAGCCTGCAGCTAACCGCGATCGTATTGTACTATGAGGTTGGATGAAAATGTCGCGTCGGGAAAGAACTGACTTTGAGAAAGGAAATATTGTTGGGTGTTATATTAGTGGGTTGTCCATAAGAGAAACTGTGAGGCATTTAAACATACCCAAGTCAACTGTTTTGGATATACTGAATAAGTGGAAGACACATGGCGTGATTGAAGTAGCAAAACGTACCGGCAGACCAAAGAAAGTCAGTGATAGAGGAGGTCGAAGCTTCAGGAGAGTCGTTACAGCTAATCGACGGAGTACTGCACAAGACCACAGTGTACAGGTGAGTAAAAATGCTGGAACCTCGGTATGTACACGTACCATTCGCAGAGAACTTCATTCCATGGGTTACCGTGGTCGTGAGGCTTCTCATAAGCCTTTCATCTCCACTCGGAATGCTACTCGTCGTTTAGCATGGTGTAAAGAACATTTATCGTGGACCGTATATCAATGGAAACGAGTCCTATGGACTGATGAATCCAGATACACGATCATTCAGTCTGATGGCTGTGTGTAGGTATGGCGGCAGCCGGGGAAACGCTATTTACCACAGTGTACTTTTCCTACGGTCAAGTTTGGAGCTGGCAGTGTTCTCGCGTGGGGGTGTTTTTCGTGGTATGGTCCCGGACCATTGGTGGTTATCGTGGACAAACCTGTTAACCAGCACTCTACATTCTGGACAATTATGTCCTACCAACTCTGTGGCAATACTATGGAACCGAGCCTTGTCGGTACCAGCAGGATAATGCACCGAGCCATAAAACAAGGACTGTTACGGCGTGGTTTGGCGATAATTCCGTCTCGCGTATGGACTGGCCAGCACAGAGCCCTGATCTTAATCCCATAGAGCACCTATGGGTTGAATTATAGCGCCGCATAAGAAGTTTGGAACCAAGGTCTACTACTAAGCAACAGTTAGCGACCGCATTGTGTACTGAATGGAAGCGCATACATATCGCTGTGTTCCAAAATCTTGTCGAAAGCATGTCTCGAAGGGTCAGTGCATGCATTAAGGCCAAAGGTGGACCGACACCGTACTAATGTATGTCAATAAATGCTATGTTGCGTTTCTCTTCTAGGTGTCCGGTGACTTTTGTCAATATAGTGTATAATGTGTGAGCAGCAGTAAAGGTGTGGAGATGGTGGAAGTTATCACACTAATTGTGGAAGAGAC
Source organism: Macrothele yani (assembly GCA_039090855.1). Taxonomy (NCBI): domain Eukaryota; kingdom Metazoa; phylum Arthropoda; class Arachnida; order Araneae; family Macrothelidae; genus Macrothele; species Macrothele yani. Next base: position 15,067,635 of record CM077012.1, read on the forward strand.
GTTCGTTAAATTGAAATTTGAGTGATTTGACGGCTGGGTGTTCTACTTTAGTGTTGGTGTTGTTCTCGTAACCAAGTATGATTATTACTATTAACTTACGTTCGTTTGATTATACTTTGCGGAAGTGCCAGAGTATTAGTAACTAAATAAAGACTAATCGTAAGTAACTTTTTCTCGACGTTTACTTGAATGACTCCTGTTTCATTGTAGGTGAAGTTTTTTATGTAGTGTTCAGTTAGCTATACTAAAACGAATATTACAACTTAAATTATTGCGTTGTATGATGTCTATGTATCAGTCTGTGAACCCCTTAAGACAAAAGCTATTATTGCTATCAAGAGTAAATCTTATATTTAGAAGTTTTGTGAAATAATACTATAAAGCAGTACCTTTTCTTAAGGTGGATTTTGCTTCCTATACTTCCAATGGAAAAACTTCTGTACACATTTTCTTCACAATTAATGCGTTCCCAAGGATAAAAATTTGAACATCGATTAAAATAGCTTCATTTTATAACTTGGAATACTTAATATTTTCTAAAACATAACCATAATTATGCAATCCAACATTTGTTTGTCAACTGACGTTATCAAAGTACAGGTCGCGCCATCTTTTTTCGGGTTTCAACACCACCAAAGGAAAATTTATCGATTTTTAATATAATTATGGATATGTTTTAGAAAATATTAAATATTCCAAGTTATAATATAAAGCTCTTGTAATCGATGTCCAAATTTTCATCCTTGGGAACGCATTAATTGTGAAGAAAAAGGTGTACATAAGTTTTTCCATTGGAAGTATAGGAAGCAAAATTACTTGACGTCCACCTTAAAGATAAAAATGAAAGTCATTGCCAGTTTAATAAGATCTCAAGTTCCAAAGCATTCCGTTGCTTCGAAAAATCACGATGAAAAAATACTTAATTTGTGATAGTTCTCCCTACAGAAAAAATAAATTATTACAAGCCTATTAAAAAATAATAAGGCCCAACAGGAAATAAAATGACTAAATCACTCGCATTAATGAGACAAAACCCCGCATCACCGCGCAATTAGAGTTTTACCTTGAGCACGATTCTGACTTCCGAGTATATCTATTAGGGATATGCAAAAGTTTCCGCCGTTTTATGGGGAAAGGCGACAGGAACATTCAAGAAACCAGTATACATTTATTCAACAAAATATTGGCCATTCGCATCAATGACTTTTTGCCATTTTTCAAGCAACAAATGAATGCCTCTGTGATAGGACTCGGGTTTTGAGCTGAAGAACGCAGTGGCGAAATTTCCCACCTCTGGAAGTGTGGTGAACCGCTGTTGGGCTAGGGCATGTTGCATTAAGCGAAACAGATGAAAGTCTGAGAGTGCAGTGTCCGGGGAGTAGGCAGGGTGCGGTAAAGCCTCCCAGTGTAACCGTTCAAGGGTTGATTTCGTGGTGGCACCGACATGTGGTCTCGCATTATCGTGTAACAGGATGACTGGGCGGAGTCCTATACCTGTCCATGGGCGTTTTTGCTCGACTGCAGCGTTCAGTTTCATCAACTGATCCCTATATCGTTGTGCAGTGATTGTTTCGCCCGGTTTCAACAGTTAGAAATACAGCACTCCATAGATATCCCACCATACACACAACAAGCACCTTTTCCCGTGGATATCCTGTTTTGCAGTGGATGTTAATGGCTGGCCTGGGTCGACCCAGGATCGCTTGCGTGCGGGGTTGTCGCAATAGACCCATTTTCCATCCCCGGTGACAACCTTCCACAAGAAATTCTTCCCTTGAAACCTCTTCAGCAACGACATGCAGATGCCCAATCGTTGACCAATATTACGCTCCGTTAAAGTATGCGGAACCCACTTACCAATCTTCTGGATCTTCCCCAACTCCAGTAGACGTCGTACCACAGTCGATTGAGCCACTTTCAAACGTTTCGTCAGTTGCGTGCTCGATTGTGTGGCATCTTCTTGCAACAGCGATTCCAGCTCCTCGTCTGCGAGTTCCTGCGGTCTACCTGCACGTGGCTTGTCTTCCAAGCTTAGATCACCTTTCGTAAACCTGGCAAACCATTCTCGACACGTCCGCTGACCCATAACCGTTTCGCCATACGCCTGACGTACTAAACCGTATGCTTCACTCGCACTTTTCCCTAAATTAAACATGAATAACAAACAGGGCCGCAAATGAACTTTATCGACCGCCATGTTTGGCTTCATGTACGAACTGACAGCACGAGTCGCCTGCCGGTTAGACCAATACAGCGCCCGCTGGGGGAGCGGTAGGTTTTGTATACCCCTAATATACCAGTGGTTAAGACGCGCGGTTTCTGTTGAGTCAACCAACACGACCTCGGTTCGACTCCCACTGCCAAGAAAGGATTCTCTGGGACAAAAGCTGAAAAATTCAGCTTTCTAGATTTTGCGAAATTTCTGTACGGAAAAACCTGAAACAGACTTTACTGAAATAAACGGAATTATACTGAGTACGGAAAATCTGTGAAAATACGGAAGTTACAAAAAACAAAACAAAACAAAAACTGGCACTTTTAAAAACGGAAATTTCATTAGAAAACCTATCGACAATTTTGCTGCACGTTATTTTCAGGAATTTTCCGTTAATTACCACCATTTTTTTTTTTTTACAGTGTGTCACACCCCGTTTTGAGCGTGTTTTAATGCTACAATTAGTCATGAGCGGATTTTTAAAATTCCTTCACCGTTAAATCATTGTTACAATTTGTTCATGACTGAATTCCTTTTAAAATTCATCTTTCAACAGAATTCTTTCTTCCAGAATCTAATAGAGTTTTTTGAAGAAAAAATAGGTGCGTGCGATTTTGTAATGGACAGAAAGACTATAATTTCCAGCCTGTTCAAATACGAATTTTTAATTGCTCCAATACGCCTCGGCCTTTAGCTCAGGGCCGGCTGGACCACGAGGGCAACCGGGTGCGAGGCCCTTAAAAATGTATTTTGTAGAGTGGTTTTTTTTTTTTTTTTTTTTTCAGTTCCCAATCACCCCGCTTTAAATAGGATACAGACCCTGAGATTTGCAGATTTCAAATGAATATTATTACCACTTTCAACTTTTTCGCATTCACGAAATAGCAAATTAAATTTCATCATTTTGTGGCGTACTACTTTTATATATTGAACAATTTGTGCATGAACCGGACACTTAAATTTAAAAAAAATTAACAATATCGAAATTGCTTTTGGACTCTATGTGGGAGCCAATTGTTCAGTGACTTTAAAAAGAGTACTGGAAATTAAAAAAAAAGGCAATTTTTTATATATGCGCGCTTATATGAGTTAAAAACAAAAACAGGTAGGCTCAGTTCTAATTGAGCCGTCAGTTTGGAACGTAGGACTGCGACTTGCAGATCGGAGAGTTGAAATGAGCTAGATTTTGAAATGATTCTCGATACTCTCTAGTTTGTTGGGCTGCAGTCTTCTTGGGCTTCTTAAATTCCTCATTACTTGCTCTTGCCTCTCGTTTTGATTTTCTCCACTTTTGCTTTCGTTCATTCTGAGAGTTCCGCGGCATTGTCGAAAATGTTAACCCGTTCATACGAAAACAATTTTTAAAAATTTTAGTTTAAACCACTGCGATATGTTCTTTACATATTTGAATAGATCTCGTCGAGAGCTTTAAAACAACTCCACGCACAGGCGTTTTGCACTCACTGTTGGCCAGATAAACCGCAATATTGTCAAAAGTGTTCACCAGTTCACAAGTAATCAATTTTTTAAATGTTCAGTTCAAACCACTGCCACATGTTCTTCGTATATTTGAATAGATCTCATCGAGAGCTTTAAAACGATACCACGCACAGTCGTGTTGTACTCACGGTGCATAGATAGACTGAGTCAAGCGCGGCGGCACCACCAGAAATATTGCATCATCTTTCCCGCGCACAGGGAGCGAGGAGAGCGTCGCGCGCACGATATACTGCGCAATACGCGAATTGAACTCCATACTGTTTACGAATATGCTAACACGATTAGTGTGCGGCACGTATTTTTAACGCTATAATGATCTCAATTGGGACCTATTTTTGCCACAGGCGGACGGCCGTAAGTCGCTCCATACTATCCACGGGGTTAGATGTAGTCCTACCTCAAAAAGTCACTTATTTGTAAGCACTTCACCTTCAATGAATCGAAAACCAATCGCTAAAACATGTATCAAGTGAAAAAAAACAACTATTTAAACGAATTTACTTTAGAATGATCCTCTTTATTCTCTACGCAAAAAAATTCGCTACGCGGATTAGTTGAAGTTATCTTCTTATCATGTTGTAAGGAAGTATTATAAGTATCACAATGCAACCACAGCTCGCTCTCTCCGGAAAAAAAAATCGCACATTTTGACACTTTTTACTCTCTGAACTTCCACTCCATGTTAAGGTTTTTTAGTTTTAAAGCAAATATTTCTTCGGGATAATCATTTTTTCTTTATGATAGATTTATTGTGTGTTCTTTACAAATGACGTTTCTCAGGTAAAGACTTGATATGAGAAGTATTTTCCAGGGCCCGCAAAGAAATTTTGCTCCGAGCCCCGGCTAAGAAATTTCGCCCTGGGACCAACAAAAGTTCTATCCGGTCCTGCTGTAGCAGACCCGCATTCGATTCTGTTTTGAAAAGGCATGCTGAAAAAAAAATATATAAAATTGCCTTTAAAACCATTCTCATATTATAGGTGCGAGAATTCACTTTAGAAATATCACTTCCATAATAAAATCGCGCAGGCTGAACAAGGATTACAGAATACTTCAAGATATATATCAAATGCGCCCGAATTCAGCATCAGTCATCCACTGATTTGAAATAATTCGAAAGCAAAAATTTTTTTTACAGTTTTCTTTTCCCCAAGGCAGGTTTTTCGGCGGAAATTTTACTTTTCACGGAGCATTTCACAAAGCGATAGAGAAATGAATAAGGATATTCATGCGATGAGTGGGCGCAAAGGAAATCGCAGTAGTACCGAAGGCTGAGTGTTCACGTAACTCACTAACACACTTGGCGAAATTGCATCCAACATCGTATTGATACATATCTGAAATCAGTGATAATCGTATGAGAGATATTTTCTTGCAGTTACTTACAACACGAAGTAAGAAACTATGCAGCGCATCAACGAAGTTATAAATAAAATTCTTTCTTTCACCTTATTTTCCTTTCTGTCTCTCTCTCTCCTATTTCTCTCAAATAAAACTGAACGAAAGGAATTCTTCACGGCATCACAAAAATTTATAAAATACTGTCAGTATGATAGCCTTTTTTACGACTATAACCGTTATGTCGGGTGTGGGTCCTCCGAGATGAACTGAATCCAAATGTTTGAGTTATGTTCTCCTTATGAAAAAATAATTGGCTTAAATTTTCTACAACAGTAAAGCAAAACACTTGTACAATTTCAAGTCTAAATAATCACATTTACAGTTTGAAGGAGAAAAAAAAAAAGATATTTTCCAATAAGGTGAAGAAACAAAAGTAAAACTTATTTTACTGAATACGAATGTATTATATGATCACGTATTTTCAAATACTGCTGGCAGCAGAGCATGTGTACGAGTGAATGGTGTTGTAGCAAAATGGTTTTCTATTGGAGCAGGAGTCAGACAGGGTTGTGTAATGTCACCATGTCTGTTTAATATCTTTATGGATGCGTGATGCCAAAATGGACAACATTGGTTTATATCTTGGTAATGTATATGCTGATGGCACAGTCCTTTTGGCAGACTGCGAAAGTGAGATGCAGAGTATGCTGATCCGGATGTATGAAGTTTGTATGAATTTCAAACTGAGTGTAAATAAGGGGAAAACCGAAGTTATGGTTTTTGAGCGAGGAACTGTTAGTACTGAAAGCAGGATAAATCTAAATGGCATAGTTCTTGACCAGGTAAACTAGTTTGTACATTTGGAAAGCATGCTCGACAGAGAGGACAAATTAGATGGCGAAATTAGTAAGCGAGTGAACTCTTCATTGATAGGCATAGCTGCTTTAGGAGGATTTCACAGGAATGATGGGTTCTCAAGAAAGTCCTGCATGGCTGTGTATGAAAGTGTAATTGTTCCTACTCTGATGTATGGCAGTGAAACCTGGGTACTATAGAAGAGACATAGGAGTCATTTGTGTGTTGGGGAGATGCGTTACTTACGGGGGTTTGTGGTAAGACACGCTCTGATCTTGTGAGGAATGAAGATGTGTTGCCGTTGTATAATGTGAAGCAAATTGTTATTAGCAAGGTGGAGACTAATATGTTCGGTGGTTTGGCCATGCTGAAAGAATGTGTGATGAGATGCTTACTACGAGAATTTATTCAGTCCAACTGGCAGTAAAGAAAGGCAGAAAAAGGCTAAGGAAATCATGGGAGGACCAGATTCAGGAATGTCTGCATGACAAAGATAATGAGTATGAAGAACAAAAGGTCTTGTGTACGGTGTGTGATGGATGTTAATGAAGCTAGAGCTGTGTGCCGAGATCGCTGGAAATGGAGACATTTGATACAGCAACAGTAAGTTCTTTCTGTGAGGTGCTAACCTCTGAATATCAGAGAACAGCTTAGTGATATGTATGTATGTATGTATGCATTTCCAAATACCGTACACATAAAAAATAGCGTAGATCGAATCAGTAATGATGCTTTTTATGAGTACCGTACTTCAGATTCTAACCTTCAGTACTAAACAATAATAATAAAATTACTGTGTCTGTCTGCGAGTCGCCTACAGAAGAAACTACTATACCTACTATACGTAGAGACTTGAAATTTGGCAGAAGCCTGCAGAGGAACATGGCAGTATGCACTTCAAAGAGCAATCCACTTTCCTTTTTTTTTTTTTTTTTTTGAAATTTAATGTGCAAATTTTAAATTTATTTTGCTTTTAAAGCTTTCAACTATTGTTGAAGTTCGATCTTGCGACATACTATGCCATAAGTTGACGAAAACAATTGGTCATTTCAGTTTTGCGTAAAAATTTTCATTGCACTCTTGCTCAAAAATAGTACACTACACCCAGCATAAACGCAACAATATTTAATTGCACCGTTATGCGAACTGCGAGAAATTTACACCAAACGTTGTAGAAGCTATTACAAAAAAAAAAAAATAAGTTTGTCGGCGTAACAACTTACACGTGCTAATCTTTCACACTCCTACGGATGGCTTTATCGACGAAGACTAATACTACAAACCTACAGTAAACGGTGAAAATACCCCTACGGGAGAACAAAAGCGACAATATTAACAGATTGTGCCGATGCACTTCCGAATTGTTACGAGCATCCTTTCGCTGCAGATGCCGGCAGGTTTCTTTGCGTCTCAGACCGCGGCACCAATTGTATTACTACGCGCTATATATAGTTCCAAGCTATTTTTACGTGAAGATTTTGACTAGGTTTGAAATTTGATTTTGCTGTTTACTGCGTTAAACTTCCACAGCGTTACGTATATCCTTCCACCACAGTTGCCGGAGGGTTTGTTCACGTTTTCAGACAGCGCCACTCAGTGTGTAACTACGCGCTATACATAGTTCCACTATTAAAAAAATAATTTCGCGATTCCTTCAGAGAAAACATATATTACCCATGAGCCACAGAAAAAATATTATAAGTTGTGATGAACACATAAGAAAGTTGGAATTTTGTATTGTGCCTAGCGACAAACGAAGTGTAGGAGAAATGGATTTTTCTCTGTTGTAGGTTTATTGGATCCAGAAAGCGAGAGAAGAGTAAACACAACATTCACATTACACCCGATATTATCACCATCTCTACCACAACAGAATCTAATATAGAGCACTAAACGACCAGCTACCAGAAAACATACAGATGCCGAAGGTTCCTACTAGACTGATTCATTAGTCTGTACAACTTTAGCTTTACAGAGTCTGTAAGATGACAAGCTACCGTGTAAAATACGCATACTTCAGCACGTAGGCCCAGAGGATATTATCAAAATCCACGGCATACGTCCACTCCGATTACCAGTGTCTGGGCCGTGGTGTCCATTGTTCTATACGTTTTACAGCGAGTGTGTTAAATATTAAAATTCTTGCAATTCTGCACTATTACTAAAAAAAAAAAAACATGAAAAGCTACTTAAACATGTAAATCCGAAAGTGAGGGTTAAGTCACGGTTCGTACTTCTCAGCTTGGTTCAAAAAGTTCAATGATAGTGCCACGATGACAAGCAGCGTTCGGGACGTTCAATATAAGCAGATTCCAAAATTATGTGCCTCGCTGTTCAAGCTAATCTTTCAACAACCACTAGTTGGCAATCGTCCGAACTTGACTGTTCACAAGCAACTATAGTTCGACATCTGCGGCTCTTGGAGAAATTAGCCAGGAGCTACCGAAGTATTCCACATGAAGTAGCTACTGAACAAGTCAAACGTCGTATTGGGATTGCTGGAAACCAGGAAGTCCTGTTGAATTCACACCACCAGTGTTTCAACACGAGCGATGAAAAACTGGATCTACTTCAACAATACACATGTCACGAGCGATGAAAAATGAATCTACTTCACCAATACGTGCAGCCAGGAAGCAGTGGATTGACCCAGATTATATCGCGCATACTGTCCCAAAGGGAGGATGATTCGAAGTGAAAGCAATGTTGTGCGTTTGATGTAATTCTTGGGGCTTCATACCGGTTCCCGATGGTCCTGTCATTAAGGCTTACCTCCACTCAGCACAACTATAGAGTGTGCTCTATGCGGTGCTTCATCGCTACCCGGGACTGGTAAACAGCCAGCAGGTACTCTTTCTGCGAGACAGCGCCAAACATCAGGATAAAAGAGAACTTGCATTTGATCTGCTTCTTCAGCCAGCATCTAGTTCGAACGTGGATCCTCTAAGCTATACGTCTTTCATTCTATGGCTCCTTATCTTCGAGGAGAGTGCTCCAGAATATCGGAGGAAGCCGAAAACCGATGTTGGGGGTTTTTCATCTCTAACGACGAAGCATGGTATCGAAGAGGAATGGACCAGCTTGCCGGCAGATGGATACGAACTGTCGAGTATGATATATACTTATACACTGAGTGGCCACTTTATTATGACCAACTGACAGTTTTAAGCAAATGAGCTATGGCTGCACGCTGTTGCCGCCAGAGGGCGAGGCTAGTATAAAAAGGAAAAGCTTAGTGCTTGCAACAGTAGTAGAATTGATGTTTGGGTGACGAGATGGGTAAAAAATGCGATTTGACGGACTTTCAACGTGGAATGATTGTAGGAGCTCGGAACCATGGAGCGAGTATCACCGAAACCGCCGCATTCGTGAAATGTTCCAGAGCAGCTGTTGTTAAAGTGTTTAAACACTGGACTGTCAGCCAAAAAACTGGGTCTCTACGTGCAACGTGTGGTCGTCATCGACTAGTGACTGTTCGGGCGGAACGGAGAGTGTCCAGACTGGTAACAGACAACAGAAGGGCAACAGTGCAGCAAATTACAGACCATCTTAATCAAGGATCCCCTCAAATGATCTCTGCACGCACTGTTCTCCGTACACTGCATCGGATGGGATATGGCAGCCGAAGGCCTGTTCGAACACCTTTGCTGTCTGCTGTTAACAAGAGAAAACGTCTCCAGTTCGAACAGGAGCACAAGGATTGGACAGTCGATAATTGGAAACAGATTATGTGGTCCGATGAATCACGTTTTCAGTTGCACCATGCCGATGGCCAAGTGAGAATTTGGCGGAAACAGCACGAGAGCATGGGCCCCAAATGCATTGCTACAACCCTTCAAGCTGGTGGAGGCAACGTTATGGTTTGGGGAATGTTTTCCTGGCTTGCTTTGGGCCCTTTAATTCGTGTTGATCAACGTCTGACTGGCACATCATATTTAAACATCGTTGCGGACCAAGTGCATCATGTCATGTGGATGGTTTATCCCAATGGCGATGGCTACTTTCAACAAGATAATGCGTCCTGCTATAGAGCTCGTATTGTACAGGATTGGTTTCAGGAACATGCCGGTGAGTTTACTTTGCTTAGGTGGCCCCCACAATCTCCAGATCTCAACCCCATTGAGAATTTGTGGGATGAAGTTGAACGAGCCATCAGACAGCTGGATCCACGACCCTGCAATCTCACACTCCTGGAAAGTGCTATTCATCAAGCATGGTCTCAGATTCCACAAACCACCTATCAACATTTCATGGAGTCCATGCCACGAAGAATCGACGCAGTATTAAAGGCAAAAGGTGGCCCAACGAAGTACTGAGGGGGTGGTCATAATAAAGTGGCCACTCAGTGTATAAGCAAGGGTCGTTAATTTTATTGTACCACTTGTTTCTCAAATATGCAATAAAACGCACAGACTTAAGGCTTACTCTGGCGCATTTTGGAAAATTAATTATCAAACGAAGCTAGAGCAATTTGCCGTTATGTCTTAAAAGAAATGCGTTTAATCAATGCATTGTCTCTTTCCAGTTATTACTACATATGGATCGAAGACACGGACTATAATTGAAAAAGACACCCAGAAGCTGCAAACTACTGAAAGAACCATGGAGAAGTGCATGTTTGGTATAACTAGGAAGGAAAGGAAGAGAAACTCATATGTCTGGAAAATGACGCAATTTGATGGCATCATGATCAAGGTAAAATCCCCGAAATGGCAATGGGCTGGACATTTTGCTAGAAATGACCACCGTTGGACAATTGAAGCATGAGACTGGATTCTAAGAAACGGGGGAAAAAAAAACCCCAGAAGAGGACTGGTGGATGAAATTCAAAAACATGTCTAAGTGACATGGCAGAGACTGGCTCAAGACAAAAAGTTGTGGAAGAAACTTGGGGAAACCTTCATGCAGCAGTAAATTGATATCGGATGATGATGCTGATATATACGAGGGTCACACCTAAAGTTCTGCACACATTAATCTAAAACGGAAGCGGATGATACAATCGGGAAAATGATTGATGATACAAACGGGTCAAGGTCAGACTCTCAGCAACACAGTGGTGTCAGAACGACGCGCTATCATTTGCTGTGTGGACGTGGGAGGGTGTGGAAATGGAAGCGTGCATCTCCTCAGGTCGAGTCACAGCGCTAGACCAGAACTCGTAAGTGAAAATAGAAACTCTGCGGAGGAAAACTCCGACACATATCCACACTGCTTTGTAAAAAAAAATTGGGGGGGGAGGAACTCTTGATCGAAGCACAATTTTTTTCTGAGGACACAGTTTAGACTGAAAATTTGTCAAAATCGCCCCAAGTTGTTGAAAGTGGGGGCGATCTTGCTGCATGACAACGCATCGTGTCATGGTGCAACGTCGTTACGGGGACTTTTGTCGAAATATGGCTGGGAAACTTTATCCCACCCACTATACAGCCCTGATCTCAGACCACCCGACTTTGATCTTTCCCCAAAGTTAAAAAATTGGCTCCGTGGCATCCGCTACGAATCGCTGAACGAACTGTCCTTGAACGTGACTCGAGTTATACGACAGCTGAACAAAGATGGCGTACTAAAGACATAACTCACCACTGGCAAGCTGTCATTACCAGTGGACTACATTGAACGGCATAAGGTAAGTTTTCTCAGTTACGTCACACTTTTCTCAAAAATGGACAGTGTGCAGAACTTTTGTTATGACCCACGTTAAAAAATCGGCCCGTATAAGCAAACGTCTAAAAGTGTGCATTCGAAGTTTGTTTTAGTTTTTAATTTTAAATGGCGCATGCTTTTGGTGTGGCTGTGTTCAGTAAAAAGAAATTCCGAATATGCAGTTTTTTACCTTGCTACTCTACTTTTACCCACAACTACAAAAGTGTTCCGAACATCGAATTGCTTTTGAGGCTGCTCCAAAATTCCCTAGGTAGTAATTTTATTTTTATGTCTTTCAAGGTGCTATGAACACACACATGGAAAACAGCAAAAAAGCAGCAATCAAAATTGGAAGAGCAAAAATTCTACTGCAGATTTCCCTCTAACGACTGCGATGTCAAATATTTCACATTTAAATTGCTCCACGTAAATCATTTATAGTAACGGAACCAGTTGATACAACATACCTTTTCTTTCTTCTGATTTCATGAAAAGAAATGTAACTAAGTTCAATTCGAACATATTTGATTAACGATTGCAACATACCTTTAGTTTTTACCACTGCAACTTCGTAATGACCATTTTCTTCTACTCTTATGAAGTATTCGGAGTTAGGCTGGAGTCCATCAATTTTAACCATGGAGTCTTTCGGCTGAAACAGATGAAAAACAGTTAGCTTGAACATTTATTTATCAAAACTTTGTAGCGAATTCGATTCAGGTGTCCGGAGTTTTCTCTAAATTGCTATTGAAAACTTCGGGTATCTGAACCGGAGTCCATTCTAATCAGTCATTTTTTTAGTACTTAGGTATCTACACACACACCGGCCATTAAATTAGAAACTTTTATGCAGATGTACGTAAAAGTAACTTACGCAGCGTATACGCGAAATACGTGGTCATGTGCATCACCACGTGATCTAGGCAACTATTAACACTGCTGTTTGCCAATAATCGTCAGTAGTATTAATCGCAATGGGAAAAACAAAGGATCTTTCGGAGTTCTATAATGAGCTTATTGTAGGTAACCATCTGGCTAGACTGGCGATTTTGAAAACACCAGAGCTGACTGGTTTCTCAAAAGGTGAGATATCTCGGGTCTTTAATCAGTAAAAAATAACCGAAATTGCTTGTCCAAGAGCTGTAACAATAGCGCGACGACAATCTGTCAGGAACGAGATAACCTTGTCTGAGAAGGCCTATAAAGGGAAAACAGGACTCCCTGTGCGTAGCATGTTCGTGACTGCCACGGAGAAACTTCAGGTTCGATTCCAGGCAGGTACGAACGCTCGAACCCTAAATATCCACCGTGCGTCGGATGGGCACGTTAAGCCGTCGGACCCCGGGTACTGGCCCCCCGGTAGTAAACAAGGGCGTCTTCTACCTCGCTTCTGTGTCACTTTCCTATCGGGCACTGTAGCCTAAATCTCATAGCTTCCTATTTCTAAGGGTTGTTTAAGACCTGGGGTCAGACACTCCCTAAAATCCTCTACATTAGATCTAATCTGTGCTCAGCAATTGACCGAAGCATTCAATGAAAGCTGTACCTGACCCATATCTTAGTAAACTGTGCGCAGGGAATTGAAGAGGATTGGTATTGGCAATCTATACCGAAACCAATAATTTCTGCGAAGCCGCCCTGATGGCGCAGTTGTCTAAGCGCTGGCTTATTCCCGTTCGTCCAAGTGGGTCTGGGTTCAAATCCCGTGAGGCATGGATGTTGTGTTGTGTTGTGTTATGGCACTGGTTTTCTCTCCCTTCCCTGGAGCCAGTAGCCCTAAATGAGGGACGGGCGGCTGCTTATAGCCAATTGAGTTGCTCACGGTGTTCGTTTACCCTTTAACGACCATAACGCCCAAACCGTCCGTACATACAAACGACTATAGCTGCCCGAAGCGCCTGCCCAGAGAGAGAGTCAGATTTCCTACCCTTTTTTTGCACGCCATATGAGGAATCAGCTGGAGTCACCCTCAGTCACTATTGTTGTTATTAAGCAAAGAAGTGCGCCAACAGACAGTTTCTGGCGTTATGGCATTTAGAGTGATACAAGATTTTGGGGTCATGGTCGTTAAAGGGTTAAACCCTCAACCAAAGAAAAAGAAAATTCTGCGAAGAACCAAAAAGTTCGCATACATAGGTTTCAGGAATACCTGACTGGACGCTGTAAGGCCGGAAAAAAGTAGTGTGGTCCAACGAGTCGCGATACACCTTGTTCTGTACCGACGGTAAGCTGAGAGTTTGGCGGGAGCCGCCACGAATCAATGGACCTAACTTGCCTTGTAAACACAACTCAAGGTTCTGGAAGTGGGGTCATAGTGTGGGGCACATTCTGTTGGTATGGAACGGGTCCCCTGATATTGCTGGAAGGTCGGGTGTCGTCCAAGGATTACCTGAACATTATTGCCGATCAAGTCAATCCTCCAATGTTGATTTTTTATCCACCAGATGACGACTGTTTCATGGACGACTATGTTACTGTCTATCGCGCAAGATGTCTTCAGCAGTGGCTCAGTGAGCATGATAGCAACTTCCACCGTTTTCTCTGGCTACCACAAAACTCAGTTCTGAACCCCATTAAGAATGTATAGGACATGTTAGAAAAACTGATCCGGGCGCACAGTTCTCTTCCACCAAATCTGAGCCAGTTAGAAGGCTGCGTGGTGAACAACGCCTGGTATGCTGTGGACGTAGATGCACTCCAGCTCCTTGTGGAATCTATGCCAAACTGCATACGTGCTGCAATTCGGGCCAAAGGAGGTCGAACCCGGTATTGAATAACAGTTTCTAATTCAGTGGCCACTATGTGTATTAGGACTGAAGTCCGAAAAAGTAGAAGTTTGGTATACCACAAACACAAATTTCAAAGTCATAAAAATTGTACTACTGAAATCGCAAACATTTCACACATAACTTGCAAGCGCATTTCTCTCTCACGAACACAAAGAATAACATAACTGTTGTTACCATCTCCTAAGTTACGTTTGAAATTGTTTGCACGTCTTCTAATGCGCACATAAGTGCTTCAGAAATTATTAAATCACAATCATTTGATTTGAGAAGAAATATATCGCAGCGATTCTACAGTTGGTATAGGCAATATTGTCTGTGGAATAATAGTTAGTTTAAGGAATTGTTCGTAGGTTCCACCTATTACCTTAACATAAAACTTTTCTGTAAATACTACGCCGTTTATACACTTCTTTTATTTACTTTTGTCGAGAATATGTCGCTTCGCAAAAACTCTGCTTAATGATATAGCTTGGTACGGAACATCCAAATTAACATAAACCTCCCTACACTCGGTAGCAGAGGCATAACTAGAGCGGGGCAGGCAGGCGTGGCGGCTGCCTCCGGAGAGGGCGCAAAAATCACTGCTTACAACTTGATTAAAATTGAAACTTTTGCACCAGTTTATGATAGAGTTTTTCGGGCCATACTTTGCTATTTCTCCACTGACAGACTTTTGCTTGTAGTATGTTTCGCCAGTTTCGGCAATCTTGGCAGCTTAAAATCTGCATTTCTTTTTCAAAATGTTCTGGGGGTGTTAGCTGCTCACATTCAGAAATGAAGATGCAATTATATGTACGTCGCGAGATAAGGATGCAATTCACATTGTTAAAGATTCTATGGGGGCTATTCGGTCATTACTGCGACTACAAGCCACGACTGCCAGCTGTGCGGCCCGTTTGATGTAATACCGAATGTCAAAACTCTGAAGCAGTTTGCAAAAGCTGTACAGTCACATTTTGCACAGTCAGATTGTACCTCACAAATAGAGTCGATAGGCTACACGTAGTCCCTGTCCCTTATTTAGGGTCACTAGTTTTAGGGAACGGAGAGAGCCAGTGTCTAAGACAAACACAGCATCTGTGCCTTACTGGGATCCGAACTTGGACCCATCTCGGTCGAATGGTCAAGAACGCTTAGATCACTGCGCCACCGGGGAGGCAATTTTGTTTTGTCGAGCAGTATGTATATGTATTAAATACAAAGAGACATGTGGGTGCAAAATTTTGTGGTTTGCCCAGGGCGCAGAAATATCTAGTTGCGCCTCTGCTCGGTAGTATTCACTACTGCGCTCACTTTGGTATAATAGTAATTAGCGATTCCTAATAATATTTGGTACAATAGTAATTAGCGATTCCAAATAATGAAAACAGCTTAATCGAAAAACTAGTAAAATTCTAAAATAAGGAAGCGCAGATAGTGAGTGAGGGTGAAACATTCCAAATCAGCGGCTCTTATCTTCAGCTTGAGCATACGTCATTACACTTTGGCTTGTTGTCAAGGTTGCCAAACACAAATTCGTCGAGAGAGAAAATTGTGGCTTTCAGATTCAAAAACGTTTAACGAGGATAAACCAAATCTACATAATTGGGAAGGTTAAATTAGAGTACACGTTACATGTTAAAAATTAAGTTATGAAACAAATGCACAAAGTTACCAGTAAGTAAAAAAGACAAACAGTATTCTAAAAATGGTACCACAGTCTTCAGTACCGAATGTGATCCCCACGGACAGCAATGCAAGATTCACAGTAGCAAACCTGGATACATGAGAACAACGAAGAAATAAAAAGCTCAACGGTTTAACCGGGTAAATTATCCGAACGTGCGGCGAGAAAGTGTGAATATAACGCAGCATGAGCAAGGTTGAATTGTTCACTGCAATTTATTTATATAAATATTAAACTGGATCACAATATTGTATTTATAACATAAAATTACTCAATTCAAAACAAAATAAAATGGTTTTAAATGACATTGCTTCAAACGCAATTTTTTTTTTTTAATTTTGTTGTACAGTACTTGCTAGAACATCAGTTCAAGTTTCCACTTGCGAGCACAAGCCTTTCTTTCTTCTCAGTAAGTTCCACGACCATATATGTGCTTCGTGGACTGTAGCTTCACTGCATTTACCGCTTCAATTTTCTTTCTGCTGATATCTTTCCCTTCCCATATCTTTGTAGCTTTTCTTTCTTTTTTTTTTTTTTATTTTTGTAATCCCACAGAAATACTTTTGCCTATCATACTGAAAGAAATGTCAGCCTGAGGGCCATGAATGAATGATATCAAAGTTTTCAATATTGTGGAAAAATGGCTTAACTCTGAGAGTACGAATACTTTTGAACACCATGCATCAATTCTTGGAAATTTTCTAAAATCCCCCTCCCCCTCCCATTCCTCCCTTATCAAGCTTAAATCCAAACATGGAGAGAAATAGCATTTAACAGCTCAAGAAAGCGGGAACATAGCGGGAAAAAATCTTCGTTCCATTTTCGGACCCCTGAATGCAGATATTTAACAATACTGGGCGGAAGAGACGGCATGAGAAAAAAATACGCTTAAGGGAGAAATCTCCACTTATTCTAACTTCCGTTTTCGAAAGTTACAAAATACGGGATTCCGTTCTCAATCGCGGAAAACGACCCCACCACCACCACCACCATTTCCCCCAAAATTCTGTTCATCTGTGCATCGATCTCGAGTATGAACCCGAATGATAACGGAAAAGGCGAAATTTCTAGAATCCATGGAAAAATTAATGTTACGTGGAAATCTTACCGCCGTCTTAACTCCCATTTTCAGAAACTGTTACCTACAGTTTCATTCTAAAATACAAACATTTATGCAATAAAATCATATTTAACAACGATACTGGACGGATGCAACATTGCGAGAAAAAAGAAATTATGATTACGCGAAATTCTTCACTCCGTTTAACTTCCGTTTCCGAAAATTTTGAAAGACGAAATACTCTTCCCAGACAAAAAACGACCCTTCCCTACCAGAACTGATCCACACCAAAATTTCTCCCCAGTTGTGCATCGAACACGAGGATGACCCAAATGATGACAAAAAAAAAGTGGAATTTCCCGAATCTGCCGAAAGAGCTTCATATACGAGTAAATGCTTCTAATGAGGGTTTCCATAAGAGCCTATGGGATTAAAACCCATTCTTCCAGAACAGCACACCGTAAGTTTTGTAGAGCTGTAGGAGGAGGAAAGCGAGCAGCAATTCGTCGACCTAAAGTGTCCCAAACATGCTGAATCAGATTAATTTCTGGCGACCGTACCGGCCAATCTATACTTGCAATATCTTCGCTTTCAAGATATTCATTGACCAGCAAAGCCCTGTGATTTCTGGGCGTTGTCGTCCATTAACAGAAAATCCAGACCCACTGCACCTCTAAAAAGACGACCATGAGAATCTTGGACCTCGTCCCGATATCGGGCAGCCACTAGACCCAAACAGTTTTCCCTGGTTATTACGTGGAGAGGTGAACGACCGTTGATACAGATTCCGACCCAAATCGTTATTCCACCTTCTCCGAAAGGGTCCCGTTCCCCAACGTTCATCGTCAGACATCGTATCCCATGTTCTCACCATATGAATGTTCTCCAAGACTCTGGTTGCAAACAGAATCTGCTCTAATCGGTAAAAAGTACGCGTGCCTATTCTTGGTAGGTCCAATAAACATGCTGACGACACCATTCGAAGCGAGCTCTTCACTGAGATACTCTCAAGGGAACACACTCACACATCAGGCCGTCTTGCATACAGAGCAATGTAATCAATCTTCGGTAAACCGTATGTCGAATACAGTCCACCCAGCTGCCGCGGTGAGCGTCTGAACCGAGTGATGTGCTGTGTTGCTTGGATTGCGCTTAGCCTCCAATGTCCTTACTCAGGTCTTCTCGAGATGTTTCTTGTGTCCCGAAATTGTTTCCCGATGCAGCAGAAAACGGATCGGCGCACTTCTGACTACTTCAGCTTGAAATTGTCCTTATTCTAATTTCCCCATAGCTCGCCACTACATACAATGAATCATCTAAACGAACTCCCTGAGATATAATGTCATCTTATCACTGCACCTGACAGTTCAAACCCCAAGATTGTCCACGGATTCGGCTCCAATCGATTATATGCTGAATGAACTTATGCGTAGCATATGCAAATTCTGCTTCCTGTAGCGTCGTTGTTTGTTTATGGGCCACAATATTTGGTACAATACATAAACAGCTTCTGGTGTACAATTTAAATGGGATTTCGTGGCAGAGTTCATCTCTTAACTATGTTTTAGTGGTTGTTGCTTTAATTTTGGGCACATAAGATTTTTGCACAAACTACGTATTCGACAAATGAGCTCTCGCCAAATCACTTTAATATACATATTTCGTTAGTCCTTTAATCTGAGGACAGACTCCATTATTTAACGACCGAATGTGCCATTGTCAACCGTTTTATCAAGAGCATGTCACGATGATTTACATTAACTTACGTCTCCTATAATTGGACGCTCACGAACCGAACACTTGGCATATATGGAGCAGCAAAAGATGTGAAAACTTTCCTATTTTCTCTTTCTAAAAAAAAACAGTTGCACATTATGCAAATAACTGTTAACAGTTTAATGGCAATTAATGTTTTCAGAAAACAAGGATATCAGTATCATACATAAAACAAAAACGAAAAAAAAAAAATAACGCATACCATAAGTTTCTAACTGGTGCACTTTGCTTCTAGTACAGTGAAACCTATGTTGGCTGTCACTGGCATTTATGAGGTTACCTCCCAAAGCGAGCAGTTCTGTCTGGCACGGATGTTACAACCAATAGAAACAATAACAGGAGACCTCTAATTGGCGGCCACCTACAGGACGCGACCACGGACAGCCAGTTTTGAAACGAATGAGAGAAAATACCTGCATTTTGCGGACAGCGTGAGATCGGAGTTACAGAAAAATCTTGTTTAGGAATTTCTAGATGGATAATCAAAATGCTGTGAGTTTAAAAACTAAAAACCTTTCGCTTTTTCTCTCTGTCACCCCCTTCACGAGATTATAAATAGTAGGTGGTCCTTGGTGTCTGTCAAGTTCTTAGAATTTTGATCGCAGATGGTATGGTTTCTTGTTAACACATGTTCAATCTTTAATTTTCCTAAATAAGAGCGTGAAGCTCATGGAAGTGTTCCTCCCAATCATCTCAACGAACCACATAACGGCTGTGTTGTTTGAGCTGGTTTGATGGTTTGCTCCATATGGCAAAAAAATATATTGCTAACTTTAAGGAAGAGAAAGAAGGGAGAAGGTAGAGGTGGCTTCTAAGCTTAACCGTAATAGTTCTGCTGTTGCATTCGTCGTCTTCTTATCTTCCATTTCCTCCGGTGGAACATGCGGCAGGTGCACCCAATTTGCGACAACATACGTATGTTCCGAAAGTCTAACTTCTTTTCTTTGTCTTAATTCTGGCTCTTAGTGAGAAATATAGTGAATAACATTCTTAAATTATGCAAAATGGCAGGAAAAAAGGAACAAGCGCTTCACAGCAGGCTGCATTAAAAAAGTTATGTGGATGGAAGATATTTTGGCAAATTGAGGCACTATTCTAGTTTATGAGGATAGAAGACATTTTGGCAAATTAAGACACTGTTCTAGTTTATGATAATGGGAGATGTTTTGGAAAACTGAACCACTCTATTCTAGTTTATGAAGATGGGAGATATTTTGGCAAATTGAACTACGCTATTCTAGTTTATGAGGATGGGAGATATTTTGGCAAATTGAACTACGCTATTCTAGTTTATGAGGATGGGAGATATTTCGGCAAATTGAACCTCCGTATTCTAGTTTATGAGGATGGGAGATATTTTGGCAAACAGAACCACTCTACAAGTATATTCTAGTTTATGAGGATGGAAGATATTTTGGCAACTTGAGACATTATTCTAGTTTATGAGGATGGGAGTTGTTTTGGCAAACTGAACCACTCTATTGTAGTTTATGAGGATGGGAGATTTTTTGGCAAATTGAACCTCCCTATTCTAGTTTATGAGGATGGGAGATATTTTGGCAAATTGAGACACTACATTCTAGTTTATGATGATGGGAGATATTTTGGCAAACTGAAGCGCTCTATTCTAGTTTATGAAGATGGAAGATATTTTGGCAAATTGAACCAATCTATTTGACAGCCACCTGTCAAGACGGTCTCTTTTTTCGTTCACAGAACCGTGGATGACCTTTGCTAGACGGGTTTCACTGCATAATGCGGTGCTCTCGTCAAAATATTTGGACATTTTTGACATTGCCGCATCCAGTGGCAAAAATATAACTTTCGGAATATTATTATTTGAATTACCAATGCATGGAATATTTTACTTGTCTCATAAAATCCCACAAACAAATTAATATTAGTATACTGGCGTTTTTTTGTTTTGTTTTTTTTTACATTCTTACCTCAGCTTCCATCCACCTAGTGCTCGATCTGTTGAAATATGTAGTGTACATCACAGTAGCCTGGGGAAGTTCTTCTGTTCTTGAAGGCTTCCATCTTAGAACGATTGAATTGTGGGTAACTTCGCTTCTCTGAACCTGAAGTTTGCCTGAAAGCAGAGGTGAAAAAAAAAGTTACAAAACTCCCGAGGGATTCTTTACAGTTAAAATCCACACGACATTAAATAGAAGCTTAATTACTAAACTTGCCCTGAGAAGATCAGGATCAAACAAATCATGTAGAAACATTTAAGTTATCAGAATTAAAGAAATTTGCTGAAAAGATGCTAGACGTTCTTCTGATACCGTGAGCCAGTTTAAGTAGAGCCACATCCGACATAAATACGGAAATTAGACAAAAGCAGCCTTTCAGAGAGTTATGAACTGCTGTTCGATTTGAGATTATCAATTAAACTGAAATTTGAGTCAGTGATACAAGTGTATAACTAATTGAAATCTAAGTTAGTGATACAATAATATGGAATTAGACAAGAGCAGCCATTCAAAGAGCTCTGGATAAGCTCTTTTGGTGCTGGAGTTCAGGACATAAAATACAATGAGTGCTTGAGCTCTGTCTATAAAATTTGATGAATTTTCGAACTATGGTGAAGTATCTTTAGTGCTGGAGCTCAAGACGTTAGGTGCAATGGGCGATCGAGTGTTTTTAGATGCGCGCACACACACACATTCACGCACGCACAAATATACACAGAACGTCAAATATACGGCAGTTTGGCATACGATATAATCGATGATAGGTTTTTAATACAGGGACAGATATATAAACAGCACGCTTATCGCTTTTCTCGTAAATGTTTTACAATTACACGAGCTTTCTGGTCCTTTGAAAGATGTATCCACGTGCCACTGTATTCTATTTACGAGTGTCACTATGTGTAATGCATGTGCGTTTGTGTGTGACCTGTTTCAGATAAACAGTATTTTGATCAAGTTATTTCCATCCCTCCCTTCGTTACTCTTAATGTATGATTCTAAAACTGAATTTCGGAAATGTTTTATGAGTACCAGTAGTTTATGTTCTTTTCACGGAAAAGAACGTGGTTATGATCTTTTATCCTGGCATTTCTGGATGTTTTAAGAAGATCGGTTGTTAGTCTTACTCCTTTCGCAAGAGCTCCGACAAGATTTTGTCTTCAAGTGAAAACCGGAACTGGTATTGTTTCTCTAATTGACGCCTCTTTTCAAGCACCTGGTGTCAAACCTGAGTCGGTGTGTCAGAAAACACAATCTAGATTAGTTATATACACTAAGTAGGTAAAACATTAGAGATAGGGGGGATGAGCAGTTTATATGGGCATCCCTCGCGCTGAGTGGAACAGACACAAACCGAACGCAGGCGATAAATAGGTGGATAGCAGGGATTTCCAACAGTTATCGCAATCAACGATCATGGGTAAACGTGGTGATCTGAGCTACTTTGATCGTGGACGCATAGTCAGTGCAAGACAGATGGATCATTTTATCCCCCAAGTGGTAAGAACCCTATGGTTCCAGAGGGCAACCGTATCAAGGGTGTACCGCGAGTATACCATTGACGGACGTACCAGCTCCCAGAGAGCAAGCGGTGTCAGACCACACGGCATTGATGACCGGGGTCGACGTAGACTATCCAGGGTCCTACAGGACCCAAGGTAGTTAGAATGAGAGAGGTAGGTCAAAGATTGTAAACAAACAGCGGGTGGTCTCTCCTCGCGGTGGCCTGTGACGTAGTTAGTCCCCAGCAGTCTTTGATCGTGGTGGTAAAGAATGGTGAAATGCGTGGTTCTTAGTTCAAATTAGAAGCTGTTAAGAATACATAAGCGGAATTTTTAAAATAGGAATTACAGAATTAAAACAAAACTTTCCGATTACTAAAACTTGGAACTTTCCCTCCATTGTTTCCTTTTTTTTAACTCCTCGGAATTTCCTGGATTTTCTCTTCATTAAGTTTTGTTGGTTGACGTCGTTAATAATATTTTATAGTAATTTTCTTGCTCTCTTATAGGTTTTAATGACACCTACGTCAACTTCGGGAAAGTTTAATTTTAATTTCGACTGAAGTTTGTTTATGGCCCCTGGGGATTTATATATGCCAGCTCCATGAAATTCTGAAAAAACTGATTCAAACTGTTTGACAGTTTCTATCCTAATGTTGTTTGGTATCATTAGCAAACCTCTTGATAAAGTCTCAATCCTGCCTTTATTTTGGTTCCCCGTTAAGTAGGAAAATTTTCCCAATTCTTTATCCTTGTGACGAAAGGCTAAATATCCAGCAAAATAGCCTATCGCTTCTTCCTCTTCTGGATTAGCAAAATTGCAAGCATTAATAGAGACATAGTCCATCTCACCGGCGTTCGAATTTTCTGCCTCGTTCTTATCTTTCCATTAAATTAAAAAAATAAATTGGCCATTATTTTGTCTTCGTCGCAGGGCCCGATGGAGCTTTTGGGGGCCCCGGGGCGAGATTTCATTACGGGCACTAGAAAATAAACTTCATATTTAAATAAAATCGTTACGTGAAAAATGCCGTTCGAAAAGAACACACACGAAAACTGTCCTACAGACATAATTGATTATCTCACAGAAATACATATTGTCTTTAAGCTTATAAAGCTACCAGCGTAGGGAATATTTTTGCCTTCCGAATATTTTTGTGGAGGAAATATAAAGGACTCTTCTAAAATAAATTCGTAAAAATAGTTTTTTCTTTTTTTCAGGTGCATATTGCAGTGGTTGATTTTTTTTTATTTTGTTAAATTTAAGTATTTGGTTTATACACAAATTGTTGAATATATAAAAGTGGGACCCGCAAAATGATGAAATTTAATTTGTTATTTCATTAATGCGGAAAACCTTAATTAAGGTGGTTACAACAATCATTGGAAATCTGAAAATCTCAGTATCTGTACGCGAAGGGCGATAACCTATTCGAAAGGGGGGGGATTGGAAACAAAACTTAATAAAAATCTTTTTAAGGGCCTCGCGCTCCAAAACTTACAGAAAAAATATTAATAAAAAATTCTACAAAAAAATATTTTGTTTTTTTTCTCTTAAAGTGCGGGTCCCGGGCCAACCTTCCCGGTTGCCCTTATGTTCCAGCCGGCCCTGCTTTGTCGTTTTTAACGTTGTCATTTGCCGGCAGCGGAAGCTTTGATCCAAGCAATAGCATTTTCAGCCTGTGCTTGAAATCAGTTGGTAACGGATGAATGTAAAATTATCCGTTGATTAAACAAAGGAGAAAAAACGAGTTCACGAGTGGACGTCTGCACGCCACTGGGGAAAGGGAGAGGGTCATGTAAATTGTTTTGCCGTTGTGGGACACTATTTGGTAATCGCATATACGGTCCCTTATGTGACGTCTCCCATTCGACCAATGAGAAACGTTGTTAGAAAAGGTATCTCCTTCCACTGTGATTTCTTGTACGCTGACGAGAAAGTGGTCGTTTGTTGACAATTTTACAGCTTTATTCAGTGTTTTAGCTCCGAATATCTTCTTATTTTCAATTATTACTGTTAGGAATTCTGATTCAACAATTTCTCAGTGTTGTTTATACCAGAAAGATGTTTGTTATTGCATGGCTTCATTAATCAATATTTCTTTAATTGTGCTTTATTTACCGAGTTTGTCATCAGCATTTCTCACTTAGGCAGATATCCGAATGCCTCCACTGGTGGATGAAAAACAGCTTCATAAAAATTTATCATGAGTGCCTAAAACGTGCGTGTGATTCTGAACATCGTTATTAATGGAATTCTCCCGAGAGACAAGCATTGAAATCGGGTGGAAAAAAAACGTTTAAAATTTCTTTCAGTTGGATTTGTGCTGTACAATTCATTTTTTGTTTTGGTTGTTTGAACTTTGTTTTTATTGCACGAGTAGTCATGATCTTGGATTGCTTTCAACTTACTTTTGTTCAATGAAAGACCCTGATGACACTCTAATGTACAGTGACCAATGGAAATAAATGGCATGAAATCAAATGGTATCCTGTTTTCAACATTGGAATTTTTTTCCCTTCGAACATAACATCCTTCTTCACACCTTTAATATCACTTAAGTGGGCTTGCCCAAGATTGTGAACTACACCACGTTTTTTAATATAATGTGTATTAGTAGAAATCTCGAAGTTTTTGATAACGTTTAAAGCAGCTTCTAACGAAAAAACGTATCCAAAAAAATCATTAATAGAATGACGAAAACCAAAATTCATTTTAACAATTATTTTTAACATCTAAATTGAGTTAGTTATCAACTCAAACCACGCACGCACTTACTGACAACAAAAAGAGAACTTCAGGAGTAAAGGGTACAAGACATCACTGTGGAAGGAGACGCTTTTTCTAACAACGCTTCTCGAGTGAGCGTCAACGAGTGAACGGTATGGCGCACAATGCATACCATGGGCTACAGGAGCAGACGCCCTACTCGTGTGCCACTGTTGACTGCTCGTCATCGGACATTGTGCCGAAATCACATCCAGGTTAAATGTCGGAGGCCCAAGCAGCGTCAGCAAGCGAACGGTATGGCGCACAATGCATACCATGGGCTACGGGAGCCGACGCCCTACTCGTGTGCCACTGTTGACTGCTCGTCATCGGACATTGTGCCGAAATCACATCCAGGTTAAATGTCGGAGGCCCAAGCAGCGTCAGCAAGCGAACGGTATGGCGCACAATGCATACCATGGGCTACGGGAGCCGACGCCCTACTCGTGTGCCACTGTTGACTGCTCGTCATCGGACATTGTGCCGAAATCACATCCAGGTTAAATGTCGGAGGCCCAAGCAGCGTCAGCAAGCGAACGGTATGGCGCACAATGCATACCATGGGCTACGGGAGCCGACGCCCTACTCGTGTGCCACTGTTGACTGCTCGTCATCGGACATTGTGCCGAAATCACATCCAGGTTAAATGTCGGAGGCCCAAGCAGCGTCAGCAAGCGAACGGTATGGCGCACAATGCATACCCTAGGCTACGGGAGCAGACGCCCTACTCGTGTACCACTGTTGACTGCTCGTCATCGGACATTGTGCCGAAATCACATCCAGGTTAAATGTCGGAGGCCCAAGCAGCGTCAGCGAGTGAACGGTATGGCGCACAGTGCATACCATGGGCTACGGGAGCCGACGCCCTACTCGTGTGTCACTCTTGACTGCTCTTCATCGGACATTGCACCGAAATCACATCCAGGTTAAATGTCGGAGGCCCAAGCAGCGTCAGCGAGTGAACGGTATGGCGCACAGTGCATACCATGGGCTACGGGAGCCGACGCCCTACTCGTGTGTCACTCTTGACTGCTCTTCATCGGACATTGCACCGAAATCACATCCAGGTTAAATGTCGGAGGCCCAAGCAGCGTCAGCGAGTGAACGGTATGGCGCACAGTGCATACCATGGGCTACGGGAGCCGACGCCCTACTCGTGTGTCACTCTTGACTGCTCTTCATCGGACATTGCACCGAAATCACATCCAGGTTAAATGTCGGAGGCCCAAGCAGCGTCAGCGAGTGAACGGTATGGCGCACAGTGCATACCATGGGCTACGGGAAGCCGACGCCCTACTCGTGTGTCACTCTTGACTGCTCTTCATCGGACATTGCGCCGAAATCACATCCAGGTTAAATGTCGGAGGTCCAAGCAGCGTCAGCGAGTGAACGGTATGGCACACAATGCATACCATGGCCTACGCAAGCCGACGCCCTACTCTTGTGCCACCGTTAACTGCTCGTCATTGGACATTACACCTCGTCTTGCGCCGGGAAAAAACACCCTGTGAGGGCTGTGACTTTTTTTTTTATGGGACTATGTCGAAGACAAGATCGTCCCTCCCCTTCGTGTTAATTTAGCTAATCGGAAACGTGTCACATTATTGCTGGAGTTGATGAAATGGGTGTTTAACAAGAATTCTTTTTATTTGATTGCAGGTTTAACAACCACCATGAGTAACTTAGTGGGCTATAAGTAGTCGCTCATCTAATTTACGGTCCCTGGTTCCAGGGAAGGGAGAGACTAGAGAGCCAGTGCCGTAAGACAAACACAACATCCGTGCCTCACGAGATTCGAACTCGGACGAATGATCAGAAGCCATTGCTTACAACACTGCACCATCTGGGCAGCGGCAAGAATACATCTACCGCGTTGATATCTGCCCTGTGACTAAAGGTGCACACATCGAACATCAGGAAGTTACTGTGATAAACTTCAAGAGTTCCTCTACAAAACGGGGCCAAAATCATTATCAGTATCTGAAATAGTTTTGGTTTTATAAAATGTTGAAAATGTCTATTTCACTTGTAATAACCCTGTATGTTGGCACCGAGCTGCATTTCTGATATGGTTCGAAATGTTACACGTACATACATGCGCACATACATTTCAAGAAGAACATTAGAATTTTCTATTTAGTTTTGGGTGGGAAGCAAACGATGAAGACTACTTCACATTCAGAAAAGGAACCCTAATTAGATTACCCGAAACCCAGTGAGATTGTAAGCACCTTACATGACCCCGTAATGAATTTCTCGTTGCCTTGAAAATTACCTTGCTGCTAAGATGAATATCAGTTTGTATGACAGACGTTTATGAAGAACTGTTCAACTCAAAAAAGCAGCCAATGCACTCTCAAAACTGGTCTGACGACTACTTGTTTAATAAATGTTAATCGCAGTCGTATTTATGAGAGAATTCATTTTTTTAGGGGCGGATAAATGCAAATGAATTAAAAGAACAACGTAAATAGCCGAAAGGAAGCAATACTTCGATAGTTATTTACTATTTGGTGTAGAATAGAACAGCATATAAAACCTTTTGCAGCGGTGAGAGTGGTTTGGGGGAACGCAGTGTTTAGTGTTTAAAGTCTGGGCGGATTCTCACTCTCTCTATCTCCCTCTTTCTCCCTCCCTCTCTCTCTTTCTCTCTCTCTCCCTCTCCCTCCCTCCCTCTATCTATCTTCCTCCCTCTAGCTCTATCCATCTTCCTCCCTCTATCTCCATCCATCTTCTTCCCTCTATCTCTATCAATCTTCCTCCCTCTATCTCTATCTATCTCCCTCCCTCTCTTTCTCTCCCTCCCTCCCTATCTTTTTCTCTCTTCTCCCTATCTTTTTCTCTCTTCCCCCTCTCTCTTTCTCTCTCTCCCTACCTCTCTCTTTTCCTCTCCCTCCCTACCTACCTCACCCCTCACTTTCTTTCTCTCCCTCCCTCTCTCTCTCTCTCTCTCTCTCTCTCTCTCTCTCTCTCTCTCTCTCACACACACACACACACACACACACACACACACACACACACACGTGTTCATTGTAATATTTATTTTATTTTTTTATTTATGTGCCTGTGTTCCTTCATATGCACATAAATAAAAATAAAATAAAAGAAATATTACAATGAATGAAAACTGAACCCTAATAATCAGCTAAAAATGTCTTTCAGAAAGAGCAGGTTACGCGTCGGTGGAAGGAGTTTCGTTTTTCTTAACTGTGCAGCTTAAAAACAGTGAAAGCGTTTGTAACTTGCTAATTGTTTTCCTACCTAATTATACATAGTAATTATCGTACTAAATGAGCACATTCAGTTCATCGACGTTATGCAGAATCAAAAGGACAAAAACTACACACTCCGGTAATTTAAACTTAGAGAGGAGTAACACCGAGAATATTCATTTCTTAAATTACCAAAGAAACTGCTGCTGTTAAACACCCCTTTAAACAATTAGACGATGCCGCATCTTCCTGAAGCTAGTGAGGTCTTGGTCAGCTGCTATGTACCAAATCGTTACTGTGAATGAATTGGAGTTTGGAATTCAAAAAGCCAAGGTTAGTAGACTGTCAAACTTTTTCTAAATCAATCCTGCAACATTGTTACTAGTTCAACATTCCGCCCAGCGGGGTAACGAACTAAATGATAGGAAAGCAAAACAGTCGAATGCGAGCATCATCTCTGGCTACGGGCCTTTAGCTAAGAGTTCGAAGGACCAAATATATTGTCTCCGGACAAAAGCTCTGAAAACTGCAAAATCCGACATAAAATTTTCAAACGTAAAAAACTTACACAAATTGCGAATAGAATTCATAGATATAAATAAACTAAGAGCCAAAATTCCCTCGGTATAGTTCTGAAGCACTCTTTTTTCTTTTTCAGATATCTGTGTACTTTAGTTCAAATGTAAAAATCTTACACAAATTACGAATAGAATTCATAGATGTAAATAAACTGTGAGCCAAAATTTCCTCGGTATAGTTCTGAAGCACATTATCCTTTTTTCCAAATATTGTGTACTTTTGTTCCTCACTATTTAGGGGATCGCCATTCCCCTTACCAATTTCCTAAGGGAACGCCGTCCCCCCCCTTTCACTACTGTCCTTTTGTTAACCCGAGCTGCCGCATCACTTTTGTTCCATGTAAGAGCAACGGCATAAATGCTTAGGCAGAAGGGGAAATTCTATTGAAAAACTTTTGAAAGCGTGGATTCTCGGTGTTCAGATATTCACGTTTTTCAATAGAAATTTCCACCCACCAGAGCATTTACACTGCTACCCATACAGAGGACAACACTGATTGCACCGTAGCTCGTACTGCCAAAAGGATTTACAACCGAACCTCGTTAAACTGCCATTTTTTTTTCACAAACTGGAAGTAAGCGAGGGTGGCGATTTAAAGAGATTCATACAAAAAAAGGGTGAAATCAATTGAATGACAGTATAAGGAAAAAATAAAACAAACGAACACTCTTATGCACCAGATATCTAATTTTTAAAACGTATCGATTGATAAAACATTGATTGAGTAAAGCTCATGATGAAAATTCTTTCAAAAACGCGTTCTTTTTTTTTTTTTTTTTTTACATTTTCTTTCGTTCATCAGTACCATTGGCATTTACAAAGTGAACTGTTGTTATTCTACATATCTTTCGTCCTTTTGCAACCTTTCTCATATTTGTTAAAAACCGATTTTTCAGGTATCATCCTATAAAACAAACCTGATTCACATCCATTCTGTACACATCATTTAATTCATAGCCAAATATGATTTCTAGCATTTTTTTTCTTGCCTCATCCACTGAACTTTCAGAGATTTCACCAGGCCCGACGCTACGGCTGGGCTTCAACCCACAAAACTTTTCTCCGAGCCCACCCCCAAAAAATACATACTTTTTTAGCCCCCTTCCCCCCCCCCCCCGCAAAAAAAGTATTTAAGCTGTTAGAACATATGGTTGGTGCAGCCGTCGAAGATTTTAGGGAACTTAAATAAACGTACCTTGAATTTTTTGAATTCACAGAATTTTTGTTATATAAAACGTTTTTTTTTTTTTTTAAATTCAGTGTTTGAATTGCTGGGAAATGAAGAGAGTCCTCTGAGCGAATTTCTAAGAGAGTAGTAGAAAAACACTATTTTTATAATTATATATATATATAAAGGAAGGAGAGAGAGAGAGAGAGAGAGAGAGAGAGAGAGCAGTATGTTGTAGCAGCAGCCAAAAAAAGAGAGATGGTGGTGTGATATGGTAGTGAAAGCAGCGTTGTTTAATTAAAGTATACTACTAATATGATATACATTTGACGTCGAAGTTAAAGTGTTCTGTTAGAATATTACCGTTCGGCATGAATGATACGTAAGATGTGTAACGTATACTCTATATTCACTTTCCTTTTGATTTTACTATCTCTGGTTATTTTATTTTACTATGTAAATTATCTTCTTACTGAACGAAATATTATTTCACCCGCTGAATGTGATCTGGCAATGAGTGTAAGTCATGACGTGGTGGTAGCTAGTATATAGGCGCGTTCATCGAGACTTAGGGGCGTTGTGTGTTGTTATGAGGTGTCGCGTGGTTGTTGCGTTGCAGTGTGTTGTTATGTAGTGGTGTGTTGTGTGTGCTTTAGTTGACCAAGAGTCTTGGAAATAAAGAAGTGTTCAGTAAGTCAGTCTTTCTCAATTCATAGTTTTTGTCAGACCTCTGTCTGGCTGTTAGGTTTATAAACTTTTATTACTTACTATAAATAACCAGCGTTGAGACTTTGTTTAAGTTCGTAATTAACTAGTAACAACACCCTTTTGGGAATTCATTATTTTGAAGCTTAGTGCAAGTATATCATTAGCTAGCTGGTAAGAAAAGAATCATTCATAATAATTAGCTTAGCGGAAGGTAAATAAAGCTAATTCATTATAGATGTGTTGAGAGAATAAAGGGAACAATCTGTAAGTAACCATTTCTTTGGACCTTTTATTCGAGTGACTCCTGTTTTGTGCTGTTCAATAAGCCATATATACACGAGCATTACAAACTGTATGATACGAGGCTTGAGGGTTGTGTGATACGAGGGTATATATAGTGTATGATACATAGTCGAGTCACAATAATGTGACTCGACTATGTATATACGAGGGTTGTACCGAAAGTAATGCAAAAGTGGGCATTACTTTTTTATTAACTGATAGAGGTCGTTCAAATTGCACATGTTGGTAGAGTAACTCTTCCTCTATAGTAACCCTGCTTCATTGCAGGTAAATAATGGATTTCAAGCAGAAGCAACGTGCCGTCATTGAGTTCTTGACGAAGGAAAGGAGCAGGCTGTCCGACATCCACAGAAGGCTACAGAATGTTTACGGAGATGACACCACTGATTAAAGCAATGTGCACAGATGGATGAAGAAGTTTTAAGAAGGAAAAACCAGCATTGAAGGCAAAGCAAGCAGTGAGAGACCATCATCTGCAACCACTGACACGAATCGTCAGCGAGTGGATGAATTGATTCGCGCGGAGAGAAGAGTCACAATCCGTGAGCTTGTTGCACCACTGGACTGTGGTCTCAATGCCATACAGAAGATGGTGGAAGAATTAGGGTATCGGAAAGTATGCGCAAAGTGGGTACCTCGGCAGTTGACACTCGATTTGAAGGAGAGAAGGATGTAAGTTTCTCTGATCTGCTGGAAGCGTTTGAAGCCAATCAAGACACGTTTTTGTTTTCGGTCTGGTGACAGAGTATGAAACGAGGGCGTATCTTTACGATCCGGAAACGAATAATCAATCCATGGAATGGCGTCACACCTCTTTACCAAGACCTAAGAAGTTCAAGAGCCAGCGATCGGCACAGAAAGTCATGGGGACTGTTTTTGGGATTGCAGGGGTGTGATTCTCCTTGATTTTCTGGAACGTGGCCGTACCGCTATTAGCGAACGGTACACTGAGACAGTCAAGAAGCTTAGAGAAGCCATAAGGAGAAAGAAACCGAACAAGAATCTGAAAAGGATCCACATTCATCATGACAATTCGAAACCTCACACATCTGTGGCAACAAATCAGGCAATCAGCAAACTACGCTGGTCGGTGGTCCACCACCCACCGTACAGCTCAAATCTGGCACCCTCCAACTTCCACCTGTTCGGTCCAATAAAAGACAGTCTCCGGGAACAACGATTTGATGACACAGAAGAGATGAAAGTGGGTACAAGTCCACACCTGAATTTTTTCAATGTGGATTCGAGAGTTGGGTGAAACGATGGCGCAAATGCATCGCTTGGGATGGAGACTATGTTGAGTAGTACCTTTGTATAGAGAAAGAGTTACTCTACCAACACGTGCAATTTGAACGACCTCTATCAGTTAATAAACAAGTTATCCCCACTTTCAGTACAACTCTCGTATAATGAGGTTCGTATTCTTCTTTTGTTATATAAAAACGAAATTATAATCAGTATTTGTAGATGTTTCATTTTTCATATCGAATTACCCAGTGGTCCGCTGGCCATTGGCTAGTAAAAATTCCATTGCACCACTGAAATTTATGTTACTGGCCCGGGTGGTCAGTAAGCTTTTTTTTTATTTCCACTTTGTTTTGGAATTTGTAAGTTTATAAAGAACTGAACCACACATTTCAAAGAATCTAGGTTTCGCTATGGCAGTTTTCAGATTTTTGAAATTCAGATATTCTACTGAAAAACTGAATATCGGAATTGCAAACCACACTTCAGTTTTCCCGAAATTTCGGACAGTAGGAAACCGAGGTCCGACTCAAAATATTTGGATTAAGACAGGCCACTTTTATGCCCAAGTGGTGACCGCAGAGTATGGATGGGTTTTAGGTTGAAGAATCATTTATGCTCTGACTTTGCGCTAAATTGTATTTCTGCCCACATGGTAGAACCTCCTGCCTTTCACACTGAAGTAAGGAATTCGATGAAGGTAGCTTTTGGTATGCTTCATAATCAGTGCACTATATGAAGTGCACTGATAGTGCATAGTGCTTCATATCAATCAGTGCCCTTATAATCATGGTACCATCCTGGATACTAGCACCATGTGCATACAAAATGTATTAGTATTTGTGCCATTCCTGGATCAGTAAAAATGAGTGAAATAACTTTTGGTATACACTGCTCAGGGTTTTTTTTTTTTTTTTGGTTTTTTTTTTCAAATTTCTACACTGCGTAGCATGTTTTGTGTTTTATTTATTAGAACAATTTTCATGTGTACACGCACACATTCTGTTTTAAATTTGCGATATACTACTCCATTGAATATGATATACTATTTTCTACATATACTGTAAATGTGTACTTCTTTTTTTTTTTTTTTTTTTTTTTTTTGCACGAATCAGTGGGCATTTTGGCGGACCAGTGATTTGGAAGTTTGAGTGGTCCGCTGGGCCTATAGAAAGTTTATTTGTCATTTTAACACTGCCTATAATTAACCTCGAAACAGATATGTGTTCTGTCTAGGTTGCATGACTTTTCGATCACCCTGTAATTATATTTGGTGGCAGTGCAGAAATCTTTTCAGCAGTTCTCTCAACGATTAGTTAGCGCATATCACATTCCAGAAAAACAATGGGAAATCATCCAGTACATTTGGTGTCTTAAAGAGAATTATAAGTATCCGTTGGAAGATTTACCCCTGTTTTTATGACCTATGAATGAAATATGTTCATCAGAAGAAAAAGATATCGCTAATTTCACCAGAAGAAAAAGATATCGATACTGACACAACAGAAGGGCCACAAAAATGTACCTATTACAAGAAACAGACATATTCTATTTGGTGAGAGAAAGTATTCCGTATAAGAAGTTACATTGAAAGGTAACGATTTTATTTTATTTTCTTATGTTTGCTCACAGTTTATTCCAACTGATATTATTTCCTTATGCCAACGGCACTGAATGCAACCCCCAGCCCCCAAACTTCATAATCTACGAACTTGGGTCAGTGGCCAAAAGAGACTTCCGTATTGCAAGCCCAAATGACCAAAGACATGAATTCCAAATTCTACAGTGACTTCGCAGTGCACTGCAAGTGGCAAACTGCCAATTTGATTTCCCCATTGGACATTCTGCTCTTCTGTTGCGGGGAAAAAAAAGCATTTCTGAAGATAAACTACGCAAAGCATAATTTTTTTTTAAATAGATGGGACATTTAAATTCAAGAATGAGAATAAGAGCTAATGTTGTGTTTTACTCGTTAAAATAGTTTACCTTACATTCTACTCCTAGCAGAACACATTCACTTGAAAATTTATAACGAGATATTACCGAAACAGCTCGTTAACCAAAATGAAAGGAAAAGATTTGGAACACGGGAAAACAGCAATTACATTTACTTAACTATTCACGCCTCCATTAGTTTAAACCTCATTGCAGAGTGTCACTTTTCAGCAAAATATTTGACTTTTAGCACTCACCCGGAAACGAAGAGCTTAAAGAAACTGAGTCGTCGTGTCGTGTATTCCAACAACTAAACCATATAACCGGCATTTTTGTCTTATCTGTTTTGAGAGTTATCTAATATATGAAGTTGAATGTTTGCTTGTTCGCTGTGCAAATCTACAGTCTTCAATTTAGAACCACCAAATTTGGTATACTATCTCATGGTACTCTATTAGAACCGTAGACGGTTTTTGGAAGGAGTCGGAGCCCGGGGTCAAAGGCTCACCCATACAAAATTTTCGTAAAAAGTTCCATTTTTACTTTTTTATTTTGAATTAAAATCTAACACTTTATGTTGCGATAAGTGCACGAATTGATTTTTTTGTGACAAGTGCTTTCCGGTGAAGAAATGCAAAACCATTCAGCATTGGAACTGAAGGTACGTAAACAACAAAAATAAAACGGAAAAACTAAAATTACTGTGTGCCTAAAAGACTCTACAGAGAATAAAATTCAAATTCAATTAAATGAAAAACAGTATTAGGTACGGTTCATGCCGTAAAAAATTAATCGTTTTCATTTGATTTGTACAAAATTTAGATAGTGAATTATCACCAAATTCTCCGGAGCAACGCCGGTCAATTCAGCTAGTATATAATTAAAAGACTATATATCACAATAACAATACGTAGTTCTTATTTAAAGATCACTGATACCTCCAAATATCTGTATACAAAGAGAGGTTACTCAAAAACAGAAATAACATCTTTTTATATTCTTTTACATCAGACAAAATCCTTCGCTAACTTTAAACGTTCACAGTACATAAAAAGACTGCTTGTCGTTGAGAAGATCGTAGTATGATAGCCTTTTAAAGTAAAAACATTTCAAATGAAATGCACAGGGTGATTCAAAAGTCCCCGAACTCTGAATTCAAATATTTCTACCACGAATATAGGGATGTATAACTATTTTTACATACTGTTATATTGACACTCATACTTACAGGTAATGAAAACCACTTTACAATAGATGCTGGAATTGTCCACCATTCTGTTGAAAACACAAATTCACCCGACGACACATGTTGGCGGACACTCTTTTCAGCGTGTTGGCTGGTATGTCCCTCACGGTTGTAATGATGTTGTTCCTTAGGTCCTGTACTGTCTTAGGGTTGTTGTGGGAAACTGTGTCTTTCAGATAGCCCGACAAATAAACTTCTGGAGGACTCAAGTCTGGTGAGCGAGGCGGCCAAAGTTTTTTCGAGATTAATCGATTGTGGAAGAACTCACGGAACATCTTCATTGTGTCGTTTGATGTGTGGCACGTTGCTCTATCTTGTTGAAACCAACAGTAACGTTCGTGTTCTTCCAGCATCGCTAAAAACTGATGGATGATGTCTGCATACACAGAGCAATTTACAGTTGTGTTGAAAAAAAATGGCCCTACAATTCGCCGTCTAGACGCACCACACTCCAACTTTCTGACAGTGAAGTCCAACCTCATGCAATGCGTGTGGATTCTCCGCAGCCCATATGCGAGTGTTTTGGCTATTGACATATCCATTCAAATGAAACCATGCCTAGTCACTTAAAAAGTGTTGTTAAGCTGGTTAGTCACATTGTTGCGCGTGAAACTCTTAAACTATTGGCAGTAGGCAATGCGCTTTTCCGAGTCCAAAGGACGTAGCTCTTGCACTACTCGAATTCTGTACTGCCGTAGGTTTAGACGTTTAGTAGCCCTCTTGCAGGCTGAATACGATACCACCAACTCTTGAGACAGCCGCCGAAGTGACTTCCGGGAAGAGCGCTGCAAGGAAACGTGCATTTTCTCCAGAAACATGATTGTCACCACGGACGGACGGCCGCTTTTAGGCTTATTCTGAACACTGCCCGTTTCGCAAAACCGGTTCCCAAGGTCCTACACAGTTGTTTTCCCTGGTACAGGAGCATCAGGAAACTCCCTTTGAAAGAGCTGGATGCAACGTTGGTAAACATTTTCCGTAAAATAAACTTCTAACAAAGCGACTCTCTGTTCTTGCGCGAGACTTATGGCTGACTGAACGTTACTGCTTGCCAGCGCCCGCGTAAGCATAGTGTCATGTGGTGCAATCACGTGGCGCAGCTCGTTCCCCAAGATCACACACAACAGCCACAAGCAGCAATACTCGGATATCTTTTATAGTTTTGCAGCAAATACGTTTTAAAATGAAGAGTTCGGGGACTTTTGAATCACCCTGTATTTGTCTTTTCCTTATAGGTAATGTTTAAAGTAATTCATCCGCATCCTTAAATGCTAGGATACTAAAATAGTTTCTGGGCATGCTACTGGAATAATCACACAGGTGGTGAAGAAAAGACCATTTGACAAGAGATTCAGCTTTGCAGATCAATTAATGAGAAAAGAAGAAGATCAAATTTGTGTTTGGTTCAGCAGAATTGATAGATTAATTGATCAGTGAGGATTTTTGTCGGAAGAGTCATGTGGTCCTAATGATCGTTGTTTTTACGAACAGTCGAAAGACAACAACGAAACAGAGGAATAAGCTAGCCCTAGATAGGTTCCAGCCCACAGAACGAAGGATAGGCTTCCTTGGCGTAGAATCCTGATATAGACGGAGAGAAGAAGCGAAAGAGAGCCGTTGGAAGTGGGGGGAAGAGAGAGATGCGGAAGAAGAGGGGGCGAATCTGTGTGTGTGTGAGAGAGAGAGAGAGAGAGAGAGAGAGAGATGGGGGGAGACGAGGTTGAGGGAAATGGAGAGTCTGATGCGTTTTTATTGAAGGTTGGGAAAAATCATTTACGGCAAGGGAAGAAACTGGGGACGGATTTCGTCGCATATATTGATAAAATAATTCATAAGAAGAAATATTACGTTGAACCCTTGCGGCATCCAAAATACAGTACCAAATAGTAAAACTCATTTCAAGGAATATACTATAAGAATTACATTTCACAGCTCGAGGGATATATGTACAACCACAACATTCAGTGACTCAACTAATTCATATATATTCTGGAAAGGTGTTCCAAAGATGAACTTAAGTGCGTGATACTAAAACGATTCTATACGACTGAAGTGATGTAAATAATAGCCCTCAGTTTAGCTTACAGTACGTACAGACCGATAGAATTACGGTCACCCTCTGAATGATGTACTTGCTTCTAGACTATGTGACGTGCCTCTCCGCAGGACCACATGAGATAAAGGCAGATAGCATTCGGAGCTCCGGAGCCGAGAGTTCGAATCCCGCCCCTGGCATAAAAATAAGAAATTTACTTCGTCATAGCTAATATTCCACGACTGCACAGATGCGCATGGAGTTACAATGCTATTTCGCGGATGAAGGGATGAACAGAGCATAATATTTCAGTGACGTAATTTTTTCCTCGTGAATCTGTCATGAGAAATAGGTTGATCCAGCTAGAAAAAAATTCACTCTAATCCTAAGACGAAATTTATTAAGAAAAGAATTATAATTTTTTTAAATCATTAAAACTAAAAAAAAATTCAGATGTACAAAACAAACTAAATCCTGTTGGTTTACATTTGGGCTACTGATCTCAACACTGCGCTAAGCGTCCTTTGAGCCTTTCATACTGAATCAATTTGCTTGATAAACATGCCCTCTCTTTATCATATTGTTACGCCCCGGGACGCCAGACTATCTAATAAAAATTGCTTTATGAATTTAGATGTCAGATTCAGGAGTTTACTGAAGACCCGGACTTAAACATTAGAATTTCGAAAAAATATTTGTGAGCTCTTTATCGCCGAAATCTTATGCATTGGTGAAAAGAATTTAGCCTACCATTTAGCCACTCAAAGCAAAGAAATTATTCTGACACTCAAAAATTATTCATGCAACTTCAGGACTGGCACAAGACAACAGACATTTAATCAAATAAAACAAAACAGATATGATGATCATGATCATATGTAGAGGGTTTTAGGAAGGGAGTGTCTGACCCTGGCCTTAAACAACCCTTAGAAATAGGAAGCTAGTAGATTTGGGCTAGAGTGCCCAATAGGAAAGTGACAGGGAAGCGAAGTAGAAGAGGGAAGGAAGACGTCCTTATTTATTACCGGGGGGGGGGGAGTACAAGGAGTCCGACGGCTTAACGTGCCCATCCGACGCACGTTAAGCCGTCGGACCCCTTGTACTGTCCGGCTTTAAACAGTTCTCAGCCGACGAAAGTCTATTGGCTGACTGGAGCCAATTTACTTACAACTGGCATGCATAAGAAAACACAGTACTTACAGATATGCAGCTTTTCCTGTTAGGTTTCCGTATTCGATGCACTCATTTATGTTTGCTATAAAGTACACCTGTGTGACGGCACGCCCATTTCAGAGCGCGCACTATGACCGATAGAAAGGGGAGTCGAACCCCATCTTCCACTTACCCTCGTGCACTGCATTCACCTGTATGAAGCCACGTACGCATCTCTGTGCACTAATGTCGAGGTCGAACGACCGGTGACGTGATAGCAGGATCCGCCAGTCTGTTTGTCCCAGCTCCGAATGGGTAAAGGTGATTCGCTTTACATCCCAGGTCGTCTATCTCAGCAAATCGGGGCTGCAATTCCATCACTTCGTCTGACTGGGATGTTGCTTGCTTTTTCGGTAGAAAATTACATCCACATCTCTCCAATCTCAGCCACTCGGCGCTGCAATAGAACTATCTCAGTATTCTGGCATCAACCAAATTCATTACTGGCCAGAATTTCAGATTGCTACTGCTGCAATGCCACAAGTCGCCTAACAGCAGCTTAGCCGAGAGAAATTACTTCGCATCTCTCCAGCCTTACGTACAATCTAGCAGCAGGAAAAGGGGTATCTTCCCCCTCCTATTTCCTCGCGGTAACGTCAACCGCCCAGCAACTCTTGGCTTAGCTGACCGACTTCTTCGGACAGAAGCTTTTCTTCCGCCGCAAAACACCGAACTAGATCAATCCAGATCCCCGAGTCTAGCTCCCTTCACGTACTTGTACCAGACAACTCTTTTTCGATCAATCGCATTTCGCCAACAAAATTCCTTGCTCTGTTGCTAGGGTGTCTGTCTTAACTCTCTTGTCAATTTTATTGCTTCCTAAAAGCATTCGGCACGATGAAGATGTTAAGAAATGCATGTCTCTGCATTCGGAATATGTGTGGGTCAGTTCATGGATAAGTAGGCAAACACATAACTTAACTGACACTTCTTTGCCCCGCCAACATTCGGATTAAAGAACGCCATAAACTTTCCAATCGGGATGACGCTAATTGCTTACCAAACATCGATCATTTCACACTTACACGGACTTACCAACTAGTCGTGAGGGCGACGCATTGCGTTTCCCACACCAGATGACCCATATTTCGCTTCACATTTCACTCTCTCGAGAAAAGGATTTCAATCTCTCGAGAAATCTTCTTTTCTTTCCCAATGGGGTAAACCACTAGCTGTTAATTTTTAACCACTAATTAATGCCGTACCCATCTTTTGCAAAACCAGCTTATTAAATTAACTACCGCACCCAAAGTCGCAACAATATATTTTTTTCCACAACTGCATCACAAGGCTGCGAAAATTTTTCACAGCCAGGGTTTTTAATAGAAAGTTTTCCAAGTAACTCGTAGGTGCAAGTCTACAGTCCTTAATGGAAAGTTTACTGAGTGGTGGGTTCGATTAAGTTCTTGTGTGTGCCAAAACCTGTTTAAAAGTAATGGCTTGGCTGGTGGAACAACCAGAGATATTTTTTTTTTTTTTTGATTGGAGGTTTAACGACCACCGTGAGCAACTCAATGGGCTATAAGCAGTCGCCCGTCCCTAATTTAGGGTCACTGGTTCCAGGGAAGGGAGAGAGCCAGTGCCGTAAGACAAACACAACATCCATGCCTCACCGGGATTCGAACCCGGACCCCTTCGGACGAATGATCAGAGGCCAACGCCTTAGACCACTGCGCCACCGGGGCGGCAGAGATATTTGGATTTCGGAAACTGGGTATGGGGCATTTTTTGAGAGAATCGAAAATTTGAGACACGCTGTGGCTGGAACAGTCCAAATCATCACAATATACACTATACTGACAAAACTCACCGGACACCTGGAAGAGAAACACAACATAGCAGTTATTGACATACATTAGTAGGGTGTCGGTCCACATTTAGCATTAATATGCATGCACTGACCCTTCGACACATGCTTTCGACAAGGTTTTGGAACACATCGATAGGTATGCGCTTCCATTCAGTACATAATGCTGCCATTAACTGCTGCTTAGTAGTAGGCCTTGGTTCCAAACTTCTTATGCAACCCTCAATTCATCCCACAGGTGCTCTATGGGATTAAGATCAGGGATCTATGCTGGATAATCCACACACGATACTTAATTGTCGTCAAACCACGCCGTAACAGTTCTTGCTTTATGACTCGGTGCATTATCCTACTGGTACCAACAAGGCTCGGTACCATAGTATTGCCACAGAGTTGGTAGGGCATAATTGTCCAGAATATCGAGGTAGACGTGCTGCTTAGACGTGCTGGTTGTCATCGAGGTAGACGTCCTGGTTTGTCCACGATAACCAATGGGACGGGACCATACCACGAAAAACACTCCCACAAGTGTACACTGCCAGCTCCAAACTTGACCGTAGGAACAGTACACTGTGGTAAATAGCGTTCCGCCGGCTGCCGACATACCCACACACGCCCATCAGACTGATGGATTGTGTATCTGGATTCATCAGTCCATAGGACCCATTTCCATTGATCTACGGTCCACGATAAATGTTCTTTACACCATGCTAAACGACGAGTAGTATTCCGAGTGGAGATGAAAGGCCTATGAGAAGCCACACGACCGCGGTAACCCATGGAATGAAGTTCTCTGAGAATGGTACGTGTTCATACCGAGGTTCCAGCATTTTTACTCACCTGTACACTGAGGTCTTGTGCAGTACTCCGTCGATTAGCTGTAACGACTCTCCTGAGGCTTTGATGTCCTCTACCACTGTTTTTCTTTGGTCTGCCGGTACGTTTTACTGCTTCAGGCTCGTACTTATTCAGTATATAAAAAACAGTTCACTTGGATATGTTTAAACGCCTCTCGGTTTCTGTTATGGACAACCTACTTATATAACACCCAAAAATCTTTCCTTTCTGAAAGTCAGTTCTCTCCCGCCGCGACATTTTCACTCAACCTCACACAGTGCGATATGATCGCGGTCAGCTGCAGGCTTGTTTTTATACCATTTGCAGCTGTACCGCGCATCTTAAGAAAGCAGCGGATCGGTTCATTTGCTTTTGAAGGGGTGTGACTTTTGTCAATATATTGTAGTATCATTAGAATTAAGAGCAAAAAGCAACGCTGTTTTAAGCGTTGACCTTAGGGTCACTGCACGCGACTATTAATTTATAGTGTATATCTTTCACAGGTGACTGAAACACTGTATACAATCTAGCACATACACATAGAAAAAAAAAGAAGTTTTTGCGGGGCGTCAACAAATATTGTCGCAGCGGGCGCCACGAACACTAAAACCGGTCGTGATTATTCTGTTTTAATGCTCGTAACGAATATCAG
Source organism: Macrothele yani (assembly GCA_039090855.1). Lineage (NCBI taxonomy): Eukaryota > Metazoa > Arthropoda > Arachnida > Araneae > Macrothelidae > Macrothele > Macrothele yani. The sequence continues at coordinate 15,109,670 of CM077012.1, forward strand.
CGATTTGGCCAGAAAATAAGAAAGCCGCCTACGCAAAAATATTGGCCGAGCTATTAAAAGGAACATAGAGAAACGTAAGTACCTCATCCAATCAAGAGAAGGAAAATCTGCCATTTAGAATCAAATCGTAGATCATAAATAGGCTTCCTGCAATACCATTTCAACATGGCGATAGACACTTAATATCCGGCATATAATTTTGGCCTATCAATTCAAGCAAGCTCTTTTAGTACAAAACAAACTATTCCTGTTGAAGAATGAACATGGAGAAACGTAAGTACCTCAAATGTTCACAAGTCAGCACAACTAACAGGGTGACATGTAAATGATTTTTAACTTCCATCTCTCTCTCTCTCTTTCATATCACTACTAGCAGAATTGCCCAGCATTGCTCAGAAAAATTTGGTGATAATTCACTATCTAAATTTTGTACAAATCAAATGAAAACTAATTTTTACTGCATGAACCGTACCTAATACTGTATTTCATTTCTTCACTGAATTTGAATTTTTTTATTTGTAGAGTCTTTAGGCACACATTATTTTTGGTTTTTCCGTTTGATTTTTGTTGTTTACTTACCTTCAGTTCTGATGCTGAATTGTGTTGGAGTTCTTCACTGGAAAGCACTTATCACAACAAAAAGTATTAAATTTGAATTCAAAATAAAAAAAAAATAAAAAAATGGAACTTTTTACGAAAATTTTGTATGGGGGCGCCTTCACCGCGCGTTCCGATCCCTTCCAAAAACTTTCTACGGTCTAAGAGTACCATGAGATAGTATACCATTTCAAAATAAAAAAGTGAAAAATGGAACTTTTTACGAAAATTTTGTACGGTGGCACTTTGACCCCGTGCTCTGACCCCTTCTAAAAACCGTCTACGGTCTACGTTACAGTGCCATGAGATAATATACCAAATTTGGTGGTTCTAAATTGAAAATTGTAGAACAAGAAAAACTATTTATTCAAATTCAAAATAAAAAAGTAAAAATTGGAAATTTTTAGAAAACTTTGTATGGGGGTCACTTGAGCCCGGGCTCCGACTCGACAGTATAACAAATTTGGTGGTTCTAAATTGAAAACTGTAGAGTTGCATAGCGGACAAACAAAGAAACAATTTTATTCGAATTCAAAATAAAAAGTAAAAAATGGACGTTTTTATGAAAATTTCGTATGGAGGCCCCTTGACCACGGGCCCCGACCCCTTCCAAAAACCGCCGATAGCATAAGTTAGAGAACCATGAGATAGTATACCAAATTTGGTGCTTCAAATTGAAAACTGTAGATTTGTATAGCGGACAAACAAACATTCAACTTTTTATATATTAGATTCGTTGCTATATATTTTGCAAGATGTCAAAAAATTAAATCCTTGTAGTTAAGAAAGTAACTACAACACTGCTGTGCATAAAATACACAACAACTCCGCAATAATTTCTATAACCATACGTCGAAATCTTTGATTTAGAACGGCAAATTCCTGTTATTGGTGTTAAATGCGCAGAAAAAAAACATTGTTTAAAAATGGAAATTTTTAAGATAGGAAAACAAAAACATGCACCAAATGAGGGGTCTCATATTTACATGAGCTGAGGCGTGCATCAGTTAGACTGAATCCTTAGAATAATCACTGAAAGGTGCTCGCACAAAATTTACTGCAGCCAAAGGAGGAATCTTCCTATAAAATAACTTATTTTAAAGCGCTTACTGACTTTCAAAAGTTTCAAAAAAGAAAAGTAAAAGAAAAACAAGAACGAATTTCATTATTGCAAACCATACTGAATATGAAGTTTAAACGGCATCTGTTTCATATACAAGTTTCAAGTACTGATGTTGTATATCGAATGGCTTGATTGATGAGTTTCGGGTGATTACCGTTAATGCAATACCTGCAAAGAACGACTGCAAAACAACCCAACTATATACACCGAAGTGCCAAAAGTCGTGGGATACGTACCTAGTATCGTGTAGGACCTCCTCTAGCCCGGCGAAGTGCTGCAACTCGACATGGCATCGATTCCACAAGTGGCGGGAAGATTTCTGGAGAGATGCTGAGGCAGCCCCATGCCGTTTCAACCGCGGCCCACAGTTCCCTGGTATTTGCAGGTGCAGGACCTTGGGTGCGAGTGGACATTTCCACCACGTCCCGTAAGTTCTCTGTTGGGTTCATGTCGGGCGAACGTGGTGGCCACACCATCCGTCGGAACTGTACAGAATGCTCCTCGAACCAATTTTGGACAACTTAGGACCGATGACATGGTGCATTGTCCTCCTGGAAAACCCCATCGTTGTTGGGGTACATGAAGTTCATGAAGGGCTTCAAATGGTCACCCAGCAGAGCAACAAAGTGATTACCGATTAATGACGTGTTTACGAGGACCAGAGGACCCTAACTGTGCCACATAAAGACACTCCACACATGTATGGAATCACTACCAGCTTGCACAGTGCCTTGTTGACAGTTTGGGTCCATGGCCTCATGGGGTCTGCGCCACACCCGAACCCTACCATCAGCTCGTAACAACTGATAGCGTGACTCATCGGTCCACTCCACATGATGCCAGTCTTCCAAGGTTCAATTACCGTGTTCACGAGCCTAGGTGAGGCGCAGTGTCCGATGTCGTGGTGTTAACAAAGGCACTCTGGTGGGTCTTCTGTTCACATACCCCATGGGCGCCAAATTACGCTGCAATGACCTGATAGATATGTCTCTGGTACCTCATACATTCAATGTGGATGTTATTTGAGCCAGTGTCGCTTGTCTGTCAGTATGGACTATCCTGGTCAGACGCCGCTGGTCAGGGCCATTCAGCACCAGTGGTCGGCCACTGCGCGATCCACGGTGGGTGGTAATGCTTTCTATGAGGTATTCTCGGTACACACGTGACACCGTGGATCGAGGAACGTTGAATGTTCACCCAACTTCGGAAATTGAATGTCCCATCCATCTGGCTCCCACTACCATGCCTCGTTCAAACTTCGATAATTCACGTCGGCTTGCCATAATCCTACTGGCGGTGGTTCAACCTGACTCACGAGATTACACCTAGCAACTGACGAAAATCGTGGCTTGCGTCGAAGCCTTTATACGACGGTAGCGCCAGTTAAAAATATGCCAACTGCTATTCCATGACTTTTGACACTTCAGTGTAGTATCTCAATAGATTACCTTCCGTAAGCTTGATGTCAAGATGGCTTTCATGACCACCAATGGTAAGGAAAATCTTCTGCGTACGGCACCCTGTGGCATATTCTTGGCTTCTGCACAATTAAAACGGACAAGCAAACACCATCATCACACCGCCCGTGAGGATTTACATACTGTGCCTAACTTTCGTATCGCAGTGATCATACGTGAGCTGCACTTTAACCACCTTGAAAAACTTCATTAGTCAATAACCTTAAAGATGGCGTAAGGGTTAAAGTGGCAGAAGATTTTCTTTTGCAGTTTTTTGTCCAACGTCAGAAATTGGTAAATCAAAAAATTACAACTTACGGCTATAAAAGAAAGTATTAATAAATTCAGGAGCTAAGCACATGGTATCCCGTTAGTACAGACACTGATCCATCGATTAACAAATTACTAGAATGAAGGGCAGACAAAGCAAACGGCGCCGCCCCAGTGGCGCAGTGGTCTAAGCGCTGGCTTATGACCATTCGTCCAAGAAGGGTCCGGGTTCGAATCCCGGTGAAGCATGGACGCTGTGTTTGTCTTACGGCTCTGGGTCTGTCCCTTCCCTGGATCCAGTGGTCCTAAATTAGGGGCGGGCGACTGCTTATAGCCTACTGAGTTGCTCACGGTGGTCGTTAAATCAATAAAAAAAAAAGCAAACGGCGAGCGATGTTATTATCAATTGAATCATCTGCAACAATGACGATAAATCCATTACTACACCTAAATTCCTTAGTTTGCAATGTGCATAATTTTACCTATTTAACTTTCCGTTCTTTCTTACTGTCTCTTATGCAAATTTTTGATTTTCTCTCGTTATAGTTTCTCAAGTGAACGTCACGTCGAAACTTCCAATATTTTATCTCTTTAGGAATCTACTGGCAGTCAATCAAGTTATACAAGGTTACAAGGAAAGTCCGTGATCAGGCCAATATCTCACGAACTATGGCAGTTAGCGATTTACTTCTTGTACAGTTGTATAGGAAACCCCCTATGGCGCACACAATAATACCACGAGGGATCCCCTCGCCCGCTTTAGGGGTCGGGCTATCGCGCTCCTCTTTGCAGGGCAATAAATTAAATTACAAACTTGCTCAGCGCAACAAAAATAATACATAAATGTTTTTGTCCCATAACAAAAGACGGAAAGGGACTCTCTAAATGCGAAAAAAGCAGAAAGCTATCTATCTGAGTCGCTGTGTCCGAGTAGTGTCAGCCACCGCTCATGTACAGACCAAAGCAACTCTGAATGGTGAACGATATTTGGATATTTTGATATTAAAAGGTACAAATATCGTTCACCATTCAGAGTTGCTAAACGATATTAGGACCTTTGTTTTACAACGCAACGCTGAATGGTGAACGATATTTACTGGATTTCTTGGACAATGTACCGTTACAACCTTTATTGAACACGTGACACCAGCACGATGGGGCACCATCACGTGTCAAGATGGCTAAACGATGTGTTTGACCGGAGATGGATAGGACCAGGAGGCTCCGTAGCATGGCCTCCACGCTCACCAGACCTTAGTCCTCTGGACTTTTAACTTTGAGGCCATCTTAAATCACAAGTGTATGGAACACCAGCGCTAAATGTAACAGATCTGCAACAGCGTATAACATCCGCCTGTGCCTCTCTTGATGGAGATATGCTGCAACGCATGCACGGTCAACTCGTAGAACGCTTGCAGGCGTGCATCGTTGCTGAAGGGCAGCATTTTGAGTATGCAAACATGTAAATTGTATTTTCTAAACTAATAAAATCTCTACAGTATTATGCATTCACATCTTGTAGCTTTGTCTAAATACTCGGTTGTTTATTCCAAATGTTCTGATTTTCTTGGGGCCACATTCCCGGTCCCCTTCCATCTTTTATTATGGGATAAAAACATTTATGCACTACTTTTGCCTCGCTGAATAAGTTTACATTTGACTTTTTTGCCCTATCTGCAAAGGCGGGCGATCCACCGTCCTAAAAAAGGAGGTCGAGGGTATCCCTCGTGGTGTTATTGTGTTCGCCATATGCGAGTTTCCTATACAACTGCACAAGAAGTAAACCGCTAACTGCCATAGTTCGTGAGATATTGGCCTGAAAAAGGACTTTCCTTGTATATCTATACATATTGTATAAAGCATAAGTGGGGAAATGCGAATGTTTCCGTCCGCGAATTGTTTGACCCCTTCAATAGGACTCAGAGATCTGAAAATTGGCATGCTGATAGATCTCAAGGTCGGGATACGTAGAACCCCCCAATAAAATGGCGACTTTGGAGCATTGTCTGCTTGAACTTTTCGTGAGTTGTTCGACCACTTCTAAATGATCTAGAGATCTGAAAATTGGCATGCTGATATGCCTTAAGGTCCAGATACCTAGAAAGGTCCGAAAATCAAAATGGTGGCTTTTGAATATTGTGTGCTTGGATTTTTCTACCACTTCAACACCTAGAAAAGTCTGAAAACAAAACAAAAAAATTCAAGAGGGTGGTTTAGCTTTACTGTTCAAAATTCTGATACGTTTAAAGATATTTATGCCAGAAACGTTGAAATGCTGTAAAAATTCCGTGAAATTTTGATTTAAAATCGAGGGGCGCCAAAGCTTGCTATCTTTTTGCGTCAAACTGTATGCACTGACGTCACGAGTCTGTTCTAAATCGTAAAACATTTACGGATTTTTAATGACTTTTCTTTCCCTTAATTAATATTTCCTTTCTTTAACTTTATGTTTGAAAATTTGTTATGGATTCACCGTTCGGAGAACTGCATGACTGCTAGTATGATATACATATACGACCTTACTACTGTTTAAGGGTGCATGGAGTCGAATGATCTGTCATCGTCGAATGAATTATTGTCATTCAGCTGAAAGTTTATCGTTGAGTCAAACTATCAAAGAACTATCCTAGGGTTATACTTTTGTTTCAAGTTGAGTCTTTGTGTAAACTTCGTTAGATATTTTACGTTAGCTATTTTCTACTGATCAATTGTTAAACTTGATAAATTACGTTTGTCGTCATACTGCTAATGTGACAATTATTCCACTGGTGTGAAACCTTCGTCTTTCCAGACGCGTCTTGCATGAAGAATTAGACTAGCAATTAAATTATTTGTTATCATTTTGCTTTAATCACAGTTTATACAACCACGAGTAACTTTTCAGAACCTTTGTCAATGGTACTTTTGTTTGTGAAGAGCCAGTTATCTCTCTAACTTGGGGTCTCTCTTTCCAGAGGAAAGGGAATAAATCAAAGCAGTATACCCATCTCTCTTCGGGGATTCGTCGCCGTTAATGGTTCGACTCGTAAAACTTATCTGACACCGGGAAATTATTAATGCGTCAGGGCTGCAATTTCGGAAAATATTAACCACAACTCCGAATTAAATTCTGAAATGTTGGGCTAAAAAGGAGATAGTTCCGTATAACCGAAACTTCGTAAGTAGCAATAAAAGGGTCAATTATATCAAGTGGGTATTTCCATCTGCGGCCATAGATAGACAAATGGCCACAAGCGACAATACTTGGCACTGAACTGCACTAGTAATACAGGGGATGTTAAACTTATGACTTCATATATGAGGAAAATGGGTGCTTACCAAATGTTCACCACACCAGTTTAAAAGGACGCATATTATTTCCTAGAATCACGTAAAATTCGAAGTGATTAATTAAAATGGTTCGCACAGTTTTCATTATGATTAATGGCCTCCGCCGAAGAAATACGTTTCTTCGTGCAACTTCTGACGCTTCCGACAAAAATCTCTCTCGGCGACCAGTTTGACCGCAGAAAGAAAGAAGATAAAAGTGAACGAAAACTAATTGCATTCCATGCGCTTCGTTAACTTATTATTGGAGTTCAGTAGCAAGAGTTTGGAGTGGGAAATGTTCGGGACGAATTACAGGCCGTTAATTGTGGGTATTGCTTCAAGCTGAACGGTTTCTTTACCGACAAACCTTGCCAAGAAAACAGCTTTCCCGATTCCCACGAGGCACAATGATGGCAGACTGGCTCGCTTGCTGTTCATTCTCACACATGCTATGTTGACAGTGCGATTAATTGTTTTCGAGTCGTCTGCCTGAAGTACTTTGCTTAAATGTTCAACAAACAAAATGCATAACAGACCAAAAGGAAAAGGATGACAAGGCAGACACTAGTTTACAGAAACTTTTTTATGAATTTACTTTTTTCTGCCAATTCACAAATAACAACTGCTTTGTTTCAAAACTAACGTTTTCTTCCAGGAAAAACACCATTTGTCGAAAACTCCGCAGTTCTTTTAGCATTGCTAGTATTTTACAATTACTTCAGCATGATAATAAGACAAATATGCCTGTCAATTTCCAAAATTCTCGTGGCTCTTGGCACTTTATGGCCAAACCTGACTTATAAAATCCAAAAATCAATCACCCAGAAATATGTCTTAAATCATAATAGCATTTCACAAGGCGCATACAATGACACCAATTTTGATTTCTTAACCTACGAAAACAGAAATACACCTAGAATGAATATTTATCGCCCGGTCAAAGTGATAGTTACTTTCAACACGGCTTTTGACCTACGAAGAATGCAATAATTAGTGGCATTCGAATGGTATGTTCGCCCGTCCTTTCGTTTGAAGACAGCTGCACCTATGAGAAGGATTCGAATTTTTTTTTCCGTGATGTAGCTTCAACTATGACAACGGTAATTCACGACTTTTACTTTATTTCGGAAGCACACTTGCCACGAGGGAACCTAATGCACACGTGCGTGCGTGTGGCTATTTACTTCAATTTCAAAATATCACTTATTTCAGAATATCTCACTGAAAAATTTTTTTTGCCCGATACCTTTTACGATGACGAACATTTTTCGCATATTTGCACTGCAAATAATTAATAGCTCTCTTTCTAGTGGAGAATGGATATTTACAAGATATTCCAAAAGTCTAGTCTTATTTTCAGGAAATTAATAAGACATAACTACACTACTTACAGAAATAAGATTTGCGGCATTTGGAAGGTAAACATTTTTTCTTCTTTTTAGATTGGGGGTTTAACGACCACCGTGAGCAAATCAGTGGGCTATAAGTAGTCGCCCGTCCCTAATTTGGGGCCACTGGCTCCAGGGAAGAGAGAGAACCAATGCCGTAAGACAAAACACAACATCCATGCCACACCAGGATTGGAACCCGGATCCATCTCGGACGAATGGCCAGAAGTCATCGCAAACGAATGACTCTGCCAGAATCATTAGATTTTTCTAACCATTCATGCAATTTCTGCGACATCAATATACGTAAATTTTGTAAATAAATATATAATATATGTGTGTGTATGTGTGTTTTAATTTTGTACCCACATACACGGTCGTATCAGAATAATATGCCCACTCCCGGAATCAGTGTACCCGCCCAAGCGCGTCACAGAGTGCACGTGACAAGGTCGACCACACAGAGATATAAGCGGCCGGCCAGGACAGATGAGCCATGGTGCATGACGTGAGCACAATAGGCAGAGGTAGTGATCTGACTGACGTTCAGAAAGGAATGATCATCGGCTACCGCGAAAAGGTGGAATCATCTCAGAAACAGCAGACTTCGTGGGCTGTTCGCGAGGTGCTGTAGTAAGGGTGTACCAAAAATGCACCGCTGGCACACCGAGTGCCTCCCGACGTCATAACTGTGAAGCCCCAAAGTCCATCGACCTCAGAGGAGAACGTCGCCTCCGTCGACTGGTAAAAGGAAATCGACGCTCAACAGTGCAGCAACTGACCACGCAAATGAACGCTGGGACACCCAGCTACGTGTCCCCGATAACAGTAGAGTGAACTCTGTTACGCATGGGTCTCGAGAGTCGACACTGCGTCACGGCGCCCATGTTAACCCAGGTCCATCTGCAACGACGCCTGCAGTTCGCATGAGACTACCGTCATTGGATAGTGGAAGAGTGGGAGAAGATTGCCTTCTCCGACGAATCGAGGTTTCTACTCCACAAAAGTAACGGGCTGTGGTCTATACAGCCTCAGACACACGAGAACCAACACCCGGACACCCTTAACGGTCAAGTACAGGCCGGAGATGGCAGTGTGCATGTTTGGGGGATGTTTTCCTTGTATGACCTGGGACCGATGGTACCACTGGATGGGTCCCTGAACGCCAATTGCTACATGTCCATCCTCGCTGACCACATGCATCCCTTTATGTTGGATGTTTACCCTGGTGGTGATGTTGTCTACCAACAGGACAACGAGCTGTGCCACGTCGCCAAGGGGGGGGGGTGCGTGACTGGCTCCAGGAATACGACAGCGATATCTCCGTTCTCCCTTGGCCGGCGAAATCGCCCGACCTCAATCCCATAGAGCACTTGTGGGATTATTTGGATCGACAGGTTTGACGTGCCGACGCACAACCACGCCATCTCTGGGACCTCCGTGCTCTGTTGCAATCCGAATGTGCACGTGTGCCTCGGGCAGCCTTCCAGGGCCTCATTGCGTCTATGCCACGCCGTCTCGCCGCTGTCACCCGGGCCAAGGGTGGTTATTCCCATTATTAGGTAGGTGGTCATATTATTCTGATACGACTGTGTATATACACATAAACATAAACATACTGGGGTAAAGTTTTTGTGTATTAGTAAGGTGTATCCCTAATATCTAATATACAAGGAGTACGCAGTTTAGCTAAAACGTTTGAGGACCACTGGTCTAGATAATGACGAATACTTCCTTTGACGTGTGCTTTTTAGTGATGAGTTGACATTTCAAGCATCAAGAGCAGTTCATAGACATAACGTGTGTATACGGAGTTCGGAAAACCAACATGTCTCGCAAGCTTTCGTTTGTGATAGCCCTAAAGCTAATGTTTGGTACGGGTAGTAAGTATAGTACGACGAATGATGCTTAACTGAGTGCATATTTGACGCACGCTATCTTGCTCTATTGATAATATAAGAGTATATGCATTGAACTCGCCTTGATATGTATCTTCTGTTGTGATATTAACGAATTTGGTGAGAAATAGATATCGTAACTAAGACTGTATGTACATCGACAACCAGGAAGCCATCAAAAAATTGCACGATAAATTTCTTGCTTGCTGATCTCTGGATTGTTACAAGAAGTGTGTTAGCATTTAACAGTATTACAACGTACAGCAATCTAAAACGTCTGGAATTACGTCAAAATACTGCACGCTATTCTACCAGTAAGCTATTGTTCTCAAAACAAAATTATCCGTACGTTAAAAAGCTTGTTTATGGAAAACATACACAAGTAAAGAGAAGTACATAATTTACGTTTTTATAACTGAACAGAAATTTAATTAGGGTTATGAAAATGGGTGAGTATCCGTATTTCAGTGCATTATTAAAGCTGTATTGTTTCTAGTATATTTGGTTGCAGATATCAGTTAAATGTGTCTATGTTACACGAAAACACTAGCATTGCTTAAATGTAAATATTCTTCTTACTGAAACGTTCCGTAGAGTTAAGTCGTGCTCCGGATAGCTTAACTAAACACTTAAAAGAAAGCAAGCTTAAGCACTAAATAGCATAACAGCCAGAAAAGTCAAGTCTACTTATTATTTCAACCTTTCATTGGTTTCGACAGGTACTCATGTCAGCACATCAAAACAGAATTCGCTTCGTATCTAATCATCTAGTACTTCGACAGCAAAATACAACAGATCTCAATATGTAGAAAACTTCTCAAGATTCTTTTATGAACTCATCAACAGTTTAAGGCTTCAATATCAACGAAGCGTAATATTCAACGTGAAAGCATTGATCATTAACAGGTAGGCTAAGATCTTTTAATATCTCTCTCCATCGCAATTACAACGATCTTAGAATCTCGTCTTCTAGCGAGAGCACTGGTACTTTGAAAGTATCAGTCTTATCCGTTCCGTTAACATAGGTAATTCTACTTTTGACCTCAAGTAAGGTTGCCACAAAATCATTCAGCCAGAGAGAAAATGTAGAGTTAAATTCAGAAAACGCTTAAGAAGAATGAACGGAAATTTACATGACAGGAATTAAAAAGGAAAGTTAAATCAGAGAAAACGTTACAAAGCGTGTAAATTCTGAATTTTTTTCTTTTAAATGAACGTTAGAAACTTTAGCATACCAGTAGTGTCCCTTTAAGGTAGTGTGCAGGTAAACCAAAACAGAAAACACAGGCGAGTTAGATATCCCGTGAAAAATCAAATTCTGACTTAAGGAAATGGGTACTCAAATGAGAATATCGAAACCAAATTAGTCACGAAGATAACATCTGATCACCAATAAAATCAGCAACAAAAAATGACACAAATAAATGAATAACAAACTGAATTTGACATTACCTCCTCATGAATTTGTGGCATGTGATGAGGTATCGAGCTGCAAATTTTCTGTTTTCTGTTTGTAACATGGTTGTCGTGATTTTTTTTAATTTTTATTATTTGGGGGTTTAACGACCACCATGAGAGACTCGATGGGTTATAAGTAGTCACCTGTTCCTAAATTAGGGCCACTTGTTCCAGAGAAGTGTGACGTGCCTGCTCAGCAGGACGCACATGAGATAAAGGTAGATAGCAGTGAGACCACATGCCAGTGTAGTATAGTGGATAACACTCGGAGCTCCGGAACCGAGATTTGCAGGTTCGAATCATGCCCCTGGCATAAAAATGGAGAAATTCATTTCGTCATAGAAGGGAGAGTGCCAGTGTCGTACGACAAGCTCAACGACCATGCCTCACCGGAATGCGAACCTGGACCCCATCTGGGACGAATGGACATAAGCCAGCGATTAGACCACTGCACCACTAGGGCGGCTGTCGTGAATTAAAACACTTTTGCACTGTGTGTATGGCATTCAATTGTGTAAAATACATAAATATTCTTTCAGCATCTAGACCAGGGATGGGGAACATGCGGTCATTGGAGTGAATCTAAATTTTGCAGAACAAATCCTTTTATTTTTATTAATATGATTTTTTTTTCGTCTTTTATTATTTTTATTTTAAAATGACCGTATTTAAAATACTAAAGAGTAAAGGAAGTTTCAACGAAATAATGCTCCCAGAATGACGGCCACAATTAAAACATCAGCAAGTCATAAGGGCTACTTTGACACTTGCTACGCTCATGATTTCCTTTTATGGCTACTAAAGAACTACGGATGGAATTGATTGAGCTCTCAGAAGATGCCATTTTAAAGTCCTTATTTGACACTAAGAAAGATCCAGTTGAAAGAAGGAAAAATACAATGGAATACCCACGTCTTCAGCAACATGCACGGAAAAATGCTTTCTTGCTTTGCAACCATTTATTGCTGCGAATCTACATTCTCCTACCTAACCCAAGTCAAGACGTCCTGAACCTTTATAACGTACAAGTTTTGTCCGCGCCGGGCATCAAATTCGGGTCCTTCTCACTCCGGAGTAAGTGGCTTTCCCAACTGAGCTACGTGGACTAGTGCTCTCACTGCTATCTGTCTTTATCTCATGTGCGTCCTGCGGGGCATGCACGTCACATACCCCCCGAAAAAAAGGCTATGTGTCACTGTAGGCAGCCATCCCATGAAGAACGTGCATTTGAGAAATCCCAGACAATTTGGTGCGTGGAACGTAACATCACACTGATTTATTTTTTCGAAACACTGAAGAAGGGATTCCCATTTTCCTTGTCTCGCCGTGTGGAAAAAACATCACATCATTGCGAGAAACTTAACAGCCGGGTCATCCTGAAAGTTCGGGCGCCAATATAACGTACAAGTTTGTCCTCTCACTCCGGAGTAAGTCGCTCTCCCAACTAAGCTACGCGAGCATGTGCTCTCACGGCTATCTGCTTTTATCTCATATGCGTCCTGCGGTGCAGGCACGTCACACCCTTTAAGCGACCGATGTGCCTGAAGGAAAAGTTGCCCAAATTTTCCTGCGCTGTTCAAACAGAAGTATTTCCATCGTGACCGGGTTGCACCAAAAGCTACGTACGAGGGGTAGTAAGATTTTTACAAAATAATGTACATTTCGAAGTATATCTAATTGAAGTTTTTTGAATGCGGACTTGTTAGATTACAGCTAACTTAATTCTCATTTTTTGCGCTAAATTTACCAACTTTTTGGGGGTGTTTATTGAAGAAACCATGCAATCAATTTATTCCAAAGTAGGTACATCTATTTATTATCGTTTCAGGTATTTACGAAACAATTTTTAATAAGTTTTATGAATAATCATCCCCGCAAATCCCCCTCGACCATAACACTGCGCGAAGATCCGCTGTCCCTGGTTGGCATGATTTCTCCACTCCAGGTGATGTAAAACACAAAAAACTCGAACGGCGTTTTACTCTATACACAAGTAGTTATCGTTTGATGAACCAGAAATATATATATATATATATATATACATATTTGAGGAAATGGTGACTTGTCAAACTCAAATTATCAATTTAGTCAAAAAATTGACAGGTTTTTTTGCTATTAAAAATATACATAACGTATCGTGTTTCTGGTTCATCAAACGATAAAAGGATGTTTTCTGAATATGCAGTTTTACATTTGAAGTCGATCGGTCCAATAGTTTTTGAAATTTCATGTCAACCATTCGTAAAAAAGCTGTTTCGAGAAAAACGCATTTAAAGTTTCAAGTACAGTTTACGGAGGCATGTCGAGTACTTACAGTATTTTTCTGCTAATCTGCTATACCAGGGCTATACAGTGTTTCTTCCTCTGCTTCGTAGAACTCGTTTAGAGACATTTTCTTGCTTCTACGCCTTGTACGAGCCTCTTTTGTAGTCCCGAGGCTGCGTCTCGACGATCTTTACAGACGTTGTTGGTCCCGCGCGTTGGCAAATATCTTCGTTTGCTCGCCAATAACGATTCCTATCGTCATCATTTTCAGGGCGGCAGAAAACCCTTCATTAAAAATGCCTGCTGCTACATAAGCTGCCATTTCGATGGTTTTTGAGTCACAGTGAAGATGTTTGGGAGCGAACCGCCAAACAGTAGAATTGAAACTTTCATTGCTGTTTTGAGTGTCACCACCCCCAACACCTATCTAGGAACTCTCTAGATGACAAATCGTTGTAAATTGGTTTCATAGCATTTTCGACATCTTTATGAAGTGGCGGTTCGTGATTGAATTCTTCCAGAGTTTTCTCTCTGTGACCCCGCTGGACATTAATAGATTATAATTTGGCCAATTTTGCGAATTTCCACTTGAAATTTGGTACACATATTCTTAAGACCTTAAATAAGAAAATAACGTAAAAAAAAAAAAAAAGAGAATCTCCCTTAATGCGGCCTTCCAACACGAAAAGGTTCCCCACCTCTGATCTAGACAATGATCTCCACTAAGACACTAAGAGCATATTTCCCCTTACGATATATGTACTTCAAAGTCGCGCGAACTTTACAGAAGATTAAAATGGAAATTATTTCTTGTGAAATGCAAATGTGATTACGAACATCGTGCCTTCCAAGTAATTTCGCGTGCTGATCTAAAGAAAAAAAAAATCAGTAATTCATTTACACGTAGCATAATCACATCAGAGTGCTAAACAGAGCTGTATTGAATATCAAAAATTAATTGTGAAGCTCGATGTTTTCAAGATAAGACTAACATAATCAACGCGAATAATAAGTTTCTTGTAAACATGTTCACATTTTTATAACACGCATCTGTGAGACTCGAAAGGTTGTTATCAGGAGATAGATACTAAACACAATGAAAAAATGCTTTTATCTCATAACTTCGCTCATTCTACCTTGGGGGAAAATTAGAAGCAAATATTTATCCTCGGCAAATTTAAATATTTACTACGCGTCTCAGAAGTTGGGTGAAGAAAACAAACATAGCTTGGTAGCAGCGAAATGTGATTATTTATTATTGACAGTAAGCTATCGTTTACTAAGTGGTAAACATTTTTTTATTTTCTACGACACTCGGTCTCGTTTTCCTTTGTTGGGACGTGCAAAGCTCCGAAGAAAATTCCGGAACCCTTTTCTTACTCTTTCTTCGCATCGACCCAACTTTATCATCAATGGCCCACTTCTGGAATCCGTCAATTTCCCCTATTTCCTTCACCTGCCAGCCTCACTTACGAGTATTCTTGATCCAGATTTCTTATGCCTGTTTTACCTCTTTTATTCACGAGTTATTCCACTTGCTCAGTTTTATTCAGAAGTTACACTTATTTGAAATTGGACGGAGTCTGCTGGTTTTAAGAAAATGAATTTTTGTTTTTTTAGGCAAAACAGACTGCGTCTTGTGTGGTTATATTGGCAACGCAAACATTCGACGTACTTCGTGCATTTTAAGCATTTCTTCTACTTATGTTTCGTTTCACGGGGAAAATGGTTCGCAAAAATTGGTTATGATCAAACTGCGCTGCATTCCGTTTAAAAGTGAATTTTTCAGCCTCTAAGTATGTAATCCGGTGCACGCGGATCGAGTAAACGTTCAACATTCCTTTCTCTATTGAATTTGCTAACTCCAGAAAAAAAAAGTTGTTGGCGATAAAACTCAAAAATATCTGATGGAAGCGAGAGGTTTAAAACTCGTAGTCGCGGTTTATTACTGGCTTCAGTTTCAGAAAATTTTAAAGTACACAAGCTTTCTGGAAAATTCCGAATTTTTGTTAAGTTCTAGTTAACATATCTTTTCATTCTGCGGTTAGTGTCCACACTAAAAAAATCTGAAATTCACAAGCCACTTTCCGTGATTCTTTTTTTTTTTTTTTTTTTTTTTTTATCGGGGTTTTACGACCACCGTGAGCAACTCAATGGGCTATAAGCAGTCGCTCGCCCCTAATTTAAGGCCACTGACTCCAGGAAAGGGAGAGACCCAGTGCCGTAAGACAAACACAACATCCATGCCTCACCGGGATTCGGACCCGGACCCATCTCGGACGAACGGTTAGAAGCCATCGCTTAGACCACTGCGCCACCCGGGCGGCCGTTCCGTGATTACTTTCGTGAAGCAACAAAGCAAATTTCTGATACAACCTTTTCCGTGAAATGACGGGAAGACATCTGAATTTCACGGATGTTTCGTACTCCAGGAAAATTCTGAATTTTCAGACCCCTTTCCGCAATTCCTTTCTTATATTGATGGTAAATTGCCGTTTTTAGGATGTGTTAAGGGAAAATTCTGAGTTTTCAGAAACCTTTCCTCAATTCCTTTCTTACACTGACGGTAAACTGGCGTTTTTAGGATGTGTTAAAGGAAAATTCTGAATTTTCAGAAACATTTCCGCAATTCCTTTCTTTATATTGAAGGTAAATTGCCGTCTTTAAGACGCGTTAAGGGAAAATTCTGAATTTTCAGAAACCTTTCCGCAATTCCTTTCGTATATTAACAGAAAAACTCTGTTTTCACTTTTTCCATATTTATATCACGAACAATTTCGGTAATAAGAGCGTTTCGCGGGAAAACTTGAGGTTTGATTAACTGTTATATTTCAGTCGTCTGTCGAATGATCTGTTTTTGAAATTATGCATTGATATCGGATATTATGGGTAACACACCGCACGAAATTTTGATTATTGTGGCATCGAATATTCCTTCCCCTCTCCCCAATTTTGTTGTCCACCTATTGCCTATTGTGTTATCGTAAGAAATCGGGAAATTAAATTATTGTACAGGTGATTGTATGATGTCTATGTCTCAGTCTGTGAACCCCTCCCTTAAGACAAAAACTATCAAGAGTAAATTTTATATTTACTCAAATACAAAGTAGCATCAAGAGCAAATTTAATATTTAGGAGTTTTGCACAATAATACTATAAAACAATACATTTCACCTTTTCTTAAAGATAATTAAAAGTAATTGTCAATTTTAAAAGATCTCAAGCTCCAAAGCATTTTGTTGCTTAGAAAGATACGATGAAAAAAATACTTAACTACAGAAAACATAAAATTATTACAAAGCTATTCAAAACAAATATAAGTTCCAACAGAAAATAAAATGAATAACCCACTCACATTTTATTAATGACAAAAAAAAAAACTGAACTTTTTATTTTTTATTTATTTATTTATTTGCCATATTACACGCAGTTAATTCCGTACCAGCATAGCAGGGAACCAGTGAGAAAGGCTAATATTTGCCTGACTAGCCCTTGAGCCCTACAATAAGAAAAATGTCAAGTCAAGTAATTACATATTTTTCAACTTATGCACACCGTTGCAACACGATATAACTAAAATAAATCAATTAACTATTTACATAATATTCCTTTAGTGCCTTTTTAAAAGACACAAGCCTCCCCGGTGGCGCAGTGGTCTAAGTGATGGCTTATGACCATTCGTCCGAGAAAGGGTCCGGGTTCCAATCCAGGTAAGGCATGGATGTTGTGCTCGTCTTACGGCACTGGCTCTCTCCCTTCCCTGGAACCAGTGACCTTTAACTAGGGACGGGCGACTACTTGTAGCCCATTGAGTTGCTCACGTTGGTCGTTAAACATTTAATAAAAAAAAAATTAAATAAATAAACGATACAAAACTAGCAAGTGATTTTACATGAGCCGGCACCCCGTTCCAGGCCACCCCGGTGGCGCAGTGGTCTAAGCGCTGGCTTGTGTCCATTCGTCCGTAAAGGGTCCAGGTTCGAATCCCGGTGAGGCATGGATGTTGTGTTTGTCTTTGGCTCTCTCCCTCCCTGGAGTCAATGGCCCTAAATTAGGGACGTGTGACTACTTATAGCCCATTGAGTTGCTCACGGCGGTCGTTAAACGTTCACCCCCCCCCCCAAAAAAAAACATTCCAGAGCCGGGCGCAATGAGCATTAATATTGAAATAAAGCGCATTAGCTTTTGGAATTAAAAAGTTATCATACCCACGAGTCTGACAACTATGTACAGGATAAATTAAATTTATTAAATTGAGATGTCTATTGGCATAAACAAACTCATGCATTAACAGCATCAGTTGATAACTATATAACTTCTCAAAGATCAATAATTTATGACGATTGAATAGGGTTTCCACATTTTCCAGTGGATTCTACAAACGAACGAATTTTTTTTGTAAAGAAGAAATTCTATTAATGTTATATTTAATTGTCTTACCTCAAGCAAGTAGACAATAAGACAGGTAGGGATAAATAGAATAATACAGTGTTAACTTAATATTTAATGGCACTAGATTGGAGACTATAGATAAAACTCCGATTCGAGACCTCAAGTCCCGCGAAATAGCTTCAACATGGGCATCCCACTTTAAATTCTCCTGAAACAAAATACCTAAGAACTTAACCCTATCTTGAAAAATCAAAGGAGTATCATTCAAAAACACTTCCGGTAGAGCCTCAACTCGAGCTTTTCGGCCAGAAGAAAGCATACACTGTAAAAAATTGGAGGGTCAAATTACGGTAGATACACCGGCAGCTGAGTGGCCAGTCAATAAACCGTAATTTTACAGTACCATACCGTAATGTTCATTAACATGTCTAATGACCGGGAAATAAAAACGTCTAATGACCATAATCTTCATTGACATGTCTAATGACAAATAAACAATAATACAAGTTATGTTCATTAACATGTCTAATGGGAAATAAAAACCTCTAATGCCGTAATGTTCATTAACATGTCTAATGACCTGGAATAAATAATATGTCAACTGACCGGGAAATAAAAACGTGTTGCCTATAGAGGTGTTGCCAATCGACTGATTGTACATGAAAAAACAGGCATATAACCACTTTAAGAAGAACGTTTCCAGATTGTCAAGGTTAAAATACAGTAACAGTTTAAAACACAGTAAACATGTAGTTTATCTACCGAAAATTTATGGTTGACCGCCAGGTGGCGTGCTTACAATCTGTAAAACGTCTTAATCCAGGTGAAACACTGACTATTTGCGGCAATTTTTTACAGTATACATTTAGTTTTTGTGAAATTAATAGTTAACAAATTGAAACGAAACCAAGTCTGGAATTTCTGTGAGGCGTGGTTAACATGGGGTATTATGTCAGACAACACGCGCAATTAGAGTTTTACCTTGATTGTGAGTGCGATTTCTGAGTCTTTCTGGCTCAGTGGTTAAGACGCGCAGTTTCTGTTGAGCAACCCAAACGACCTCGGTTCGAATCCCACCGATGCGAAAGGATTATCTGGTGTAAGTGCTGAAAAATTCAGGGTCTTTAATTTTGTAAAATTTCTGTATAAATACAGAAAATCCCGAAACGATTTTTTTTAAATAAACGGAATTACTGACTACAGAAAATCTGTGAAAATATGGAAGTTTAAAAAGAAAAACAGGAACTTTTACAAATGGAAATTTCGTTAAAAGACCGACACCTACAGGCAGCTTTTCTGCACGATATTTTCAGGAATTTTCTATGAATTCACACCAATTATTTTTTATAGTTTACAGCTATTCTCTGACCCGAAAATAAACAGGGATACGACATCTTCCAGTACCATCGTGAGGTATTGCCACGGTGAAGCAAGTTTGCTTAGCATAGGCGAAAAAACGGTTGCGCTGACGATGGTCCAATTCATTTTTGAAAATCTTCGTACACATTCTTTTGAAGAAATGAAAGTAGTTTTCCTAATTTTTTTAAATGTACCATATTTTTGTAAAACATCTTTTTAATTAGGCAGCCACAGAATACCTCGTTCATTTCTCTATCATTTAGCTGAACTCTATAAAACCTTATTGAAGATTGACATGTTTCTATGTTACGGGAGACGACACCATAATAATTCTCACAAAATCTATCTGTGCCTCTTACCACCATGAATAAAGACAAGGCAACATGTCTGGTAACTATATGATAAATAGCAGTGCATACCAAACAAGGTTTACGACAGCGATGATGGGCTGTGAGAAGTTGGAAATGCGAGTCACTGCCTTACGTGTAACAGTGATAAAACCACCCTTTGTGATGGATACAATACGAAGCAGAAACACAGCGGAGAGTCACTGTAACAGAAGCGGAGTACTATGTGGGGGATAAAAAGGTATAATTCCCCAAGTAGCCACAACTAGACTAACGCTTTCACTGCCCCACGTCTGCATTGTTTACCCTTATGAGATTAAGGTGCAAACTATCTCGGTCAGCTCATCTTGTGCGGGTAACTGCCCTGCAGAGAGAAGATTCATCTTAGAACGTCATGGTCACAAAGGCCAAAACTGTGTTACCCTAACAGTGGTTTTGGAAGTGATACTTTTAATCACTAGTAACTTTTAAATAACTGTGACATGATTTCCAGCACGTTTCTACTATCAATCTAGAGTCATTGTGGAATGCCATACTCTACGACTAGCTGGTGCTATTGTGTGGGGCGCGATGATGTACGATCATAGCTCCTCGTAGGTGTTAATTTTTTTTTTTTTTATTAAAGGTTTAACGACCACAGTGAGCAACTCGATGGGCCATAAGCAGTCGCCCGTCCCTAATATAGGGCCACTGGTTCCAGGGAAGGGAGAGAGTCAGTGCCGTAAGACAAACACAACATCCGTGCCTCACGGGATTAAAACCCGGACTCTTCACGGACGAATGGTCAGAAGCCAGCGCTTAGACCACTGCGCCACCGGGGAAACGGCAAACTAACTGCTCATTGCTAAGATTCTGGAACCCGTCGCTCTCCCTTTTCTTTCTGGGGAGCTTGACGCCATTTCTCAGCTTGATAACGTCCGGATACAGGAATTTACCAAAATAATGAAAATAACATTTGTAGATAACTTTTTATTAATAAGCTGTAGGCCTACCTCGGGCTTTCAGAACTGAAACAATTCCGCTTGGAACAGACTTACACAAGTCATGTGCATACGATATCGGAATTTGGAACCATTCTTTCTGAAAAAATGTCTCAGCTGTATTAATGATGTTGGAAGTGGAAAGTGTGATGTGGCCTTTCGCTCCAGATATTCATACAAATAATATTGACGTCTGGAGATTGAGGTGGCCAGGTTAACTGCTGTACTTTATCCTCATGTTCAGCAAACCACAACTAGACATGTCTTGCACAATGCACAGGTTCATTATCTGCTTGAAACTACAGACGGCCTTTAGAAAACAATGCCTGCAACACTGGGTGCAGAATAAGGGATTCGTGTGATGAAGATGCGACACGAGCCGGCAGAATAACCAATGGCCCTAATGAATGCCATCATATGGCACCCCACAGCATCAAGGATCCACATCTATATGCTTCACAGTCGTTGTGGTACGCTTCCTCAGATTTTCGCCAGATGTGCACACTACCAATGGTGGAAAACAATGTGAAGCACGATTCATCAGACTAGATGACACACTGCCAGTCTTTAGCATCCCAGTTTTTATGTACTGTGCACCATTTTTATACGTTTTGTTGCATTCATGTTGGTAATAGGAGGTTTGTAGATTGCAGCACGGCCATGAATACCAGCAAGATGGAGTTCCAGACGAACTGTTACAACGGAAATGAAATGACTCCGACTGGTGTTCAACTCTGCTGCTGTTTGCAGTGCCGTAGTCCTGTGCTTCCGTTAAACAATACGGGCCTACATTCTCCTATCCCTATTTGAAGTCTTCGTATGGCGCACGTTTGGAGGCAACGCCGTGTCGTTTTTGATAGGTAGTTATATTCTTCTACACAGTTCTTCGTGTTACACCTGCTATTTCTGCCGTTCTAATACTGAAACTCGTGCAAGATGAGCACCAATGATCAAGCCTTTTTTTAGGTCATTGAGATCTGACATTGTCGACGATTACTCCACAACAACTGCTCCACCTGCGACTATGGCACTGTTACGTCATAGCCGACGTCGCATTGCACCCCTTTATATACCCCACATCGCGGATGACATCGCCCCTGCGATCTGCATACGCCGTGCAGTGTTTACATTATTTTTATATACACTATATTGACAAAAGTCACCGGATACCTAGGGGAGAAACATAACATAGCATTTATTGAAATACATTACTACGGTGACGGTTCATCTTTGGCCTTAATGCATGCACTGACCCTTCGAGACATGCTTTCGACAAGGTTTTGGAACACAGCGATAGGTATGCGCCTCAATTCAGTACATAATGCTGCCGCTAACAGTTACTTAGTAGTAGGCTTTGGTTCCAAACTTCTTATGCAGCGCTCTAACTCATCCCATACATGTTCTATGGGATTAAGATCAGGGCTCTGTGCTGGCCAGTCCACACACGATACGGAATTATCATCAAACTACGCCGTAACAGTCCTTGCTTAATGGCTTTTTGCATTATCTTGCTGGTACCAATAAGGCTCGGTTGCATAGTATTGCCACAGAGTTGGTAGGGCATAGTTATCCAGAATATCGAGGTAGACGTGCTGGTTAACAGGTTTGTCCACGATAACCGCCAATGGTCCGGGACCACACCACGAAAAACACCCCCACGCGAGAACACTGCCAGCTCCAAACTTGACCGTAAGAAAAGTACACTGTGGTAAATAGCGTTTCCCCGGCTGCCGCTATACCTACACACAGCCATCAGACTGAATGATCGTGTATCTGGATTCATCAGTCCATAGGACTCGTTTCCATTGATATACGGTCCACGATAAATGTTCTTTACACCATGCTAAACGACGAGTAGCATTCCGAGTGGAGATGAAAGGCTTATGAGTAGCCGCACGACCACGGCAACCCATGGAATGAAGTTCTCTGAGAATGGTACGTGTACATACCGAGGTACCAGCATTTTTACTGACCTGTACACTGAGGTCTTGTGCAGTACTCGGTCGATTAGCTGTAACGACTCTCCTGAGACTTCGACGTCCTCTATCACTAATTTTCTCTGGTCTGCCGGTACGTTTTGCTGCTTCAGGTACGCTATGTGTCTTCCACTTATTCAGTACATCCCAAACAGTTGACTTGGGTATGTTTAAATGCCTCTCGGTTTCTCTTATGGGCAATCCACTAATATAACACCCAACAATCTTTTCTTTCCTAAAATTCAGTTCTCTCCCGCCGCGACATTTTCACTCAACCTCACAGTGCGATATGATCGCGGTCAGCTGCAGGTTTGTTTTTATACCGCCTACAGCTGTACCGCGCATCTTAACAACGCAGCGGGATGTCCGGTGACTTTTGTCAATACAGTGTATCTTTGTGCGGATAGCAGAGTTTCCCCTGGAGTCTTTGTGGTGAGGACGTATTACTTTGGCCAGCCAGATCCCGGGATTTTCCCTCAATCGAGCAATAGCATGTTTGAGAAATGACTGGACGCCATCTATAAGCCCACCCGCAGCCAGCACGAATCACGGCTGTTTTGCGGGACGAGGTGCTAGGGGTCTGGTGGGAAATACCCCAGAAGGATATTCGACATCTGCACGACTCTACACCTATACGCATAGCTCAATGTATCCGCAGCCCAGGTTGCTTTATGTCATACTCACTTACCCATTGTAAGCATTGCTTTGTGTCAACAAATGTGCTGTTTATTAGTATACAAAATTTTTATCCTGTGTTCCTTTCCTCCTCGGCTGTTATTACTCTAAGTATCCTAACTAAATCCCTTTTTTCCTTCAGGATTCTGCAATTTCAATTACACAGAGTGTGCAATAACAGAATTCAAATCAAAATATTACTAACTTAGTGTAAAGAGTAGCAAAGATTGTCAGCAAATCCTTTGAAAACTGATAGCAAAGCTGAAACGCTTAGCTAAAAGGTACGTTTCATACTACGTTCACGTAATACTTGTTAAGTACATCGACCTAACTCTATTTATCATAGGATCATGTGCTGTGTTCCCGCATGTTGATCGTACATCTTCCAAACTGTTCATTTGATTGTGTTAGCAAAATATTTTCATCATACGTGCGTTAAATAATATATAGGGTATCCATAAATGAAGTATATAACTTCAGTATGCTATTGAATAAAGAAACTACAATAAATAACAACTTACTTTTAATGTCAAAACACATGGTAATCGTGAAAGTTTTTTTCTAAGTGTCAGTAGATCTCCACGTGTGCTCCGTTGGTTGCTCACAGGATGTCTAAACGATAGTCCAGTTTCACCCACGCATTCTGCAGAATATCAGTACATCTTCACGTGGGCTCCGTTGGTTGCTCACAGGATGTCTAAACGATAGTCCAGTTTCACCCACGCACTCTGCAGAATGTCAGTAGATCTCCAAGTGTGCTCCGTTGGTTGCTCACAGGATGTCTAAACGATAGTCCAGTTTCACCCACGCACTCTGCAGAATGTCAGTAGATCTCCAAGTGTGCTCCGTTGGTTGCTCACAGGATGTCTAAACGATAGTCCAGTTTCACCCACGCACTCTGCAGAATGTCAGTAGATCTCCACGTGGGCTCCGTTGGTTGCTCACAGGATGTCTAAACGATAGTCCAGTTTCACCCACGTACGTTGCAGAATGTCAGGCGTAACAAAGAGGAAGGCTGCAGTAATGCGTTCTTTGAGCTCAGTGATAGATGTAACCTTTTTCTTGTACACAATGTCCTTAATAAAGCCCCAAACAAAAAAAACGCACGGGGTAATATCAGGAGAACCGGGTGGCCATGCCGTCGGACACCCCCCCCCCCATTGTCCAATGCAACGTCCTGGAAAATGGTGGTCTAAAGATCTACGTACATCCAAAGAAAGACCACCAGTGCGAAGGCGCTCCATCTTGCTGGTACATGATGTCTTGAATTCTTGAATATTCCGGAGTTGTGGAATTGCGAATTGTTCTAACATGTCCAGGTACGTTATTCCTGTAACAGTTGTTTCAGCAAAGAAAAAGAGCCCTATCACTCTGTCTTCCATTAGGCCAGCCCAGATATTAACTTTCGGGCTGTCTCTCTCGTGTGCTACGACCACTTGGGGATTTTCCGTGCCCTAGATTCGGCAGTTATGTTTATTCACTCTGCCAAAATCATGGAATGTCGACTCATCGCTGAAACAGATCGATGAAAGGATCTCTCCACTGGGGAAACCATGTCTGTTGTATTCCGTGTTTAACGAGATTTTTCATTACATGAGACACCTGACGCCATCTATCATCTGACTTAACACACTTTAACACTTGCCACGTCTCTTGGCGTTTAAACTAAGTTTTTTTCTATCGTATTTTTTTAATAGTATACTGAAGTTGTATACTTAATTTATAGACACTGTGTATTATGTATTGAATAATACAACAATGGCGGTGTTATAATCTTTGCTACCATTGCAGACAGTATGACAAGATTTTTTTAATTAAGCGCTTTCTAAAGACCTTCAATTCGTCTGTGAGAAAGTACCAACCACCAAACTCACATTAACTAAGACAGTGCTATTAAATTTTTGGGTTACGAAGGATGTGTTTTGTTATGCTTCGATCTTTGCGGTTCTCTGGATCCAAAGAAGCAGAGCTCTAATAACTTTCCCCCTAACCGAAATCGACCTAATTCTGAAGCCTCTGCTTTACTGAACAAACTCAGTCTTCAGTTGATCGATTTCACAGCTGTTAGCGTTTTCGCTTCTCATAGGATATCTTTGCTTCCAGACTTTTGAAATCCTAATGACCTTCCACCTACCCTTAATCTATCAGTCGCGAATCGAGGTTTCTAACATATCCATGTTTCTCCTTTTCTTTTAACGTTTTATGTCGCAAGTAGAAATGATACTCGAGCTGTTATATAGAGCATTGCAACCCACTGGCTTGAGAAACAAAAATGAATTATGACTTCCTTAACATTTGCACAGAGGGAGTTAAAAAACATGAGTTAACTGAGATTTAATAATATTAAGAAAATCTAATGAATTTCGTAAATTATTTTATGTACAGTACGTTACAGTGTAAACGAATTAGCACGATAATCGCGTCTTGCTCAGATAATGTTCTTCAGCAAGAGTATGTAGTTTAACCCTTTAAGCTGCCGATGCACCTGGACAAAGTGGTGCCGAAAGCTTTTTGAAGTTTATAAATGCTAAATGTACAATAAAGGGATGTTGTATTTGTTGCATTTTTCAATAAGAACACTTATTGTTTGTATATGATCTATTGTACTGAAATTTTTTTGAATGATAGCTTGTTCAGGGGATTGTATGAAATCAAATTTGTCTTCTAATCCGTTTGTACTGATTCCTGTAAATAGTTTATATATGTAAGACAACAAGCTTATGGGTCTATAGCTTTCTTGTTTCTTTTTATTTCTTTTCTTTTGTAGTAAGATGATATTTGCATTATTCCTCATTTGAGGAATTTTTTCATGTGTAATACATTCATTAAAAAAATTTTAGTTCTTGTTTTCATGGTTTTAATCATTTCAATTATAATATCTTCTCATTATTTTTCATTTGCTGCAATGCTTTTTCAATTTCAAAGATTTCTATTGGTTGGTATGTTCTTACTACTACTGTCAATATTTTCATCGCTGGCACTTGTTTCAGTAGAAATAATATTAGCAGCATGTTTTCCAATTTTTCTTATTTATAGTTTTGTCACAACGTGTCGTTAATGCTTATTTATATAAGATATACTGTCCCAATTTCACGAAAAAAAAAACACGAATTTATTATTTCATGGGAAAAAACATGAATTGTGACAATATGTCATATATAAATAGGCATTAACGCCACGCTGCAACAAAACTATAAATAAGAAAAATCGGAAAACATGCTACTAATATTAGTCACGGTTACAACTGTCGGAAGGAAAAGTAATTTTTCGGAAGCCACTTGTTAAAACGATAGTGTCATGGCTAAGTCCCATGACAGCAATTTCACGAGAAAAAGATGTGACAGAAAAATCACAAACTATGTCTACAATATGGCCACAGCTGTCTAACCCGAAAACTGAATCTTTCTAATCCGCCTGGCTGTCCGACAAATAGAGAATTTTTCAAATCAAACTGTTAGACGCAGATATATCAAGAAAGATATGATGTATATCTACGGCACCAAGGAGGGAAAACTTGACGTTATTTCAAGCAGAAAATATGAACAGAAGTTTTTCTGTGGTGTGCGGTATCTCACGGCAAAGGAATTTTTCAATCGAGTTTTCCGAAGCTCAGATATTGCTGCAAATACATCGTAAACAGAAATATATCCTTACGCCCCCTAGTGGCAAAACACTTCTTTACAAAAAATAAGAAATTATAATCAAACCATTTCCCACCAGGAGAGGATTTTTAAAATCAGACTATCAGAAGCAGAGATTTCGGGGAAATCACAATTTGTATTTACTCCCCCTAGTAGAAAAACTGTGCATTAATTGAAAAAGAAACTCCGCCTACAACAGTCTTCGCTATAAAGGGTGTCAAATAAAAGTTGTTTTTTTCAAACGGATATTTAGAAGCAATGATATAGAATAAAATATATTTGGAATTCAATAGCATCTGAATTTATGCCCTCTAGCGGCGAAGCTATGCATCGGAAAAGAACGAGAAAGCAAGGGCCACCGCTCTTACATTGTGGACTTCCCAATCCAAAAAGAATTTTTCAAATCGGACTAATAGTTGCAGAGACGAACAAACTGATATTATAAGCAGTTCCGGAGCAAAATAAAAATAATGAGCTATAACAGGCAAATAAAAAGTTCCGGCTCCGGAATAAAAAAAAAAATCGAAATAAGAAAATGCATGGACCCACGTGGACCGGCGAGAATTCAAACCATTTCCGCAAAAACTAGAACATGTTGCTCCCTTTTATGATCTTGCGGTATCATAACAAAAGTGGATCGATTCTCCGGTTCCGATAAACCAGAATTCACGAAATGCGGCCACCATTCCGTAGATTTGTAGCTTACAACTACGTTTTGTTAGGTGCGAATAGACGGCCACCAGTTAAAACAAACAAAACTATACCCAATCAGTACTCACGTTAAACCATAAAACGCCATTTCCTATTCAAGGTCGTTCATTATCTGATCATCACTTGAAGCTTAAAATAGATTACCTGGGTCAAACAAACGTGTTTGGCGTTCTAATAAAAATGAAGGGTCCTGATGATTTATTGCTTGCTTTCCGATAGACACTGATTTTCATAACACCGACTAATTGCCAAGGTTCAGTAACCTCCTCAAGATATATGTGTTTGGGAAGTTAATAACTTCGAAACACGTCAAAAATATCACAAAATGCAAATTTTAGAAACCTTTTGATCGAAAATTGTTCAAAAGCCTACAGAAATGTATTAGAATTCCTTACGTCTCTTAAAAACAGCATAACTGAATTACAAACGAGTTTCAATAATGATGAGCATTATAGATTAGTTTCAGCGTATATTCTTTATGAATAAAAGAAATACATAAATAAATACATAATAGGAAAAGTGACTGCGTTCGGAAATTCCAATTTAATAATAATAATAATACATTTTATTCTTGCTGTTACATTTAGTATTTATGAATATACAACAATAGTTTGTTTTATAGAAATCAGCAAGAGAGAATCAGGGAAAGGCCTCAGAGAGTCCTGACTAAAGCCCTGATTTCCCAAATACACTGCTGGCCACCCAAAATGCAACACCAAGAAGGACACGAGATAGCAAAGCCAGATTTACTGGACACATAACAGATACAAAAATGAAACGATTCAGCTTACAGGCCCGTGCGACTTGCGGAACACGCAGACATCAATATTTCGTGTGGCCCCCATGGCTGGCAATAACGGCCGCTACACGCCGCGGCATCGAACGAAAGAGGCTTTGGATTGTGGGCTTGGGGTATGTCGGTCCAGGCTGCTTCCACACGTTGCCACAGTTCATCAGGCGTAGCCACGGGTGGTGCTTGCCGTGGCACTCGGTTGCCGATCAGCGACCAGACGTGTTCGATGGGCGACATATCCGGAGAACAGGAGGGCCACGGCAGCAGTGACACCTGGTGTGCCGTGAAGAATTGCTGCACGATGCCTGCCACGTGCGGGCGCATTCTCCTGTTGAAACGTAGACACTGGCAGGTCCTGCAGGTAAGGGAGGACTACAGGCTCCGAAACGGCAGAAATGGAGCGGTGGCTGTTGAGTGTACCAGCGATGCGTACCAGAGGGGTGCGGGTGTCATATCCAATTGCGCCCCAAACCATAACGCCAGGCGACGGACCGGTATGGCGATGCATAATGCAGGCGTCATACAGTCTCTCGCCGCGGTGCCGCCACACGCGGATCCGACTATTGTGGTGTTGCAGGCAGAAGCGGGATTCGTCGGAGAAGACAATGTCGTGCTATTCCGTAGCCAGGCGCGGCGTTGAACGGCCCACTGCCACCGCACTCGCCGGTGGTGTAACGTCAATGGTAATCGGAGCAATGGGCGCCGTGCGACAAGTCCCCGCTCCTGCAGACGACGTCGAACGGTACGTGCTGACACAGGTTGTTGCGAAACACACCCTAACTCCTGCGCTAACGTTCGTGATGTGGCGGTGCGAGCCGTCAATGCCCGCCGCACAACATGCGGTCCTCTCGTTCGGTGGTGTGCCGCGGCTGCGGCAATCGCTCACGTCGGTCCGTCCGTCCGTCCTGCACTCACCGAATCCATACTCGCCTCACTGTGGCTGGATGTCGTCCCACACGGGCGCCGATGTCTCGGTACGATAAACCGCTGTCGCGATAAGCCACTATTCGTCCTCTGTCGAACTCCGAAACGTGCTGGAATGACTGCCATATTCTGCGACGAGGCATCAGGAAGCTTCCCACGCACAGGTCCGGCAGCACAACACACTTCCACTACTTACACCCCGCCTTCTGTGCACCTTTCTTATAGTGCTTCTCGGTGGCGTGCCGGACGCACATCATTTGCATATGCCCTGCAATGCTAATCGTTTGCATGTCCTCTCGCGGGCGACGCATGCTGCAAATTTCAGACCAATCGGATGCTTCCTTCTTGGTGTTGAATTTTGGGTGGCCAGCAGTGTAGTAAAATAGAAGTGGAATATCTGGGAATCTCATTTCGGAATACTATATCTCGAAAATAGCTCTTCGCAGAGATCACCAATACGTGTTTTCTCAACGGCAAGAATTCTAGAATGTATCATCGAAATTGAATCTAATAAAGAATGAGAGAGAATCTCTTTTAACAGCTCTGTCCATTATATTTACACAGAAAAACCAAAACATTTTGACCAGCGCATCTTTATGCAAATCGAAATAACTTGCAGGTAAACAACGTCGCGTGTGAAGATCACGAAACGGTATAAATAACACCTGATACCGAGCTGAGTTAATCAGGATTATTCTCGTTTTTCCGATGGGAAAGCCAGCGGACTCAAACGAGTTTGACAATGTTGGCGTGGTTGTTTTTAAGTATTGAAGTGGACGCCAAATTATCAGAAGAATCATTGTTTGCAGGTTCCTGTCGTTGTAGCAGGGAAGCAAATAAATAAATAATCCAACAAATAGGATGTAACAACAGACAAATACTCACGCTCGAATCTTTATTCTTCAGATTGGGGGGAAAAGATCAGTTAGTTAAAATAAACAGTATACATTGAAGTACCAGATAAACTGGTACAGACGAGCTTATGCAAAATACATGGCAACGTCACCTAAGCGCGCACTCGGTTGCGTCCGCCAGTGCGTATATAAAGCGATAGACATCCTTACCAGCTGTCAGAGCTGTTTTCGGCATGAGAATGACAAGTAATAACGATTTAAGCGATTTTCAACGCGGTGTCATAGTTGGCGCTCTTGAGATGGGCCATAGTATTTCGGACGTAGAGACGAAGTTCGGATTTTCACGGACGACCATTGCAAGGGTGTACCGTGACTACAAGAATTCCGGCAAAACCTCCAACCTACGATACCAGCGTGGCCGTAAAAAGACATTGGGTGAAGGTGACCATCGTCGGCTGTCAAGAATCGTTTCACGCGATAGGCGTGCAACACTCTCGCAGGTATCATCGGAATTCAATGCTGGAGCCTCAACAAGCATCAGTGTCCGAACTGTGCAACGTACCCTGCACGATATGGGCTTTGGAAGCCAACGCCCAACTCGAGTCGCCTTGATGGGTGCACGACACACAGCTATGCGCCTCGCTTGGGCACGGCAACACCGCCACTGGACACTTGATGACTGGAAACAAGTAGCCTGGTCTGAGGAGTCGCGTTTCCAACTGTATCGGGCAGGTGGAAGGATTCGTGTGTGGCGCAAACTCCATTAAGCCATGGATCCCGCCTGTCAACAGGGAACTGTACCGGCTGGTGGGGGGGGTCCGTAATGGTATGGGGAGTGTTTATCTGGACTTCACTGGGACCCCTGGTACGTCTACAAACGTCTGTGACCGGCCAACGCTATGTTCTCATCTTTTCTGACGAGGTACACACGTTCATGCCCTGCATTCATGCTGATGGGTTGGGCCTGTTCCAACAGAACAATGCACCTCCACACAAGTGTGGGGACGCCACATTATGGTTAGAGGAGCATTCATCTGAGTTTGGGGTGTTGCCATTCCCACCCAAGTCCCCAGATCTGAACGTGATAGAACACATTTGGGATGCCATGCAGCGCGCTATCGAACACAGAAATCCGAGACCTCGGAGTACACCCGAATTATTGAATGTTCTGCAGGAAGTATGGTGTGTATTGCCTACAGCATATTTCCAGAAGCTAGTGGAGTCCATGCCCCGTCGTATTTCTGCAGTCCTACGCTCCCATGGGGGACCTACAAAGTATTAGACTGGTGTACCAGTTTTTCTGGCACTTCATTGTATACTTCCAGCGGGAGATGGATATTTTGGGTGGCTTTTCCCATGTTTTTCCCGCCAAAATCTCTTCTCATTCATCCCTGTGCAAAATGGTTCTTTACTCCCTCAAATCCCAAGCCAGGCTGCCTTTTTTATGACCACAGTGTATTTTTCCTTTCACTCTCTCTCTGCCGCTCGAAGGAAGATGCTCCTGGCTCAAGAAGTTGACTGCTCTTAATTTCTGAAGGTCGAATTATCACTTGAGGGGTTTTTCAGAGCAAGCGAGTGTCCTCCGGCGACGGGGAATAGAGGAGAGGGTGTCCTTCTGTTCGTGGGTGGTCCACTGTGCGCGAAAGAATGGCCTTCCCGAGGGATCTGCCAAGCGCCTTTTTTTAACTGAAGGCGAATTGCTAGCAACTGTTCGCGCATTGAATAACCCGAGTTGCTATTTAATTATATTTTAAATATTTCTATATAATAACAGAGGCCAAATTGTAATAACCAGAAGACTGGGTCAGACCATTTCCGAGACAGCAAGGCTTATGGGGTGCTCACGGTCAGTCTTGGATAGTACTTTCAAGAAGTGGTCCGAGGTAGGAAAAACCACAAATCGCCAGTAAGGCGTGGGCCAACCAAGATTCATTGATGCTAGAGGTAAGCGAAGGCTATCCCGTATTGTAGAAGCCAACAGAAGGTATACTCTGACGTAACTCGTCGGTAATTTGAATGCTGGTGACGGGAGAAATGTGGCACAACACACAGTACATCGAATCCTGCTGAAAATGGGGCTGCGTAGCCGCTGGCCACTCCGAGTGTCTACGCTAACCTCGGTTCACTGTCGAAAACGCGTACAGTGGGCACGCGAGCATCAAAACTGGACCTTGAATGATTGGATGAAGGTCGTCTGGTCCGTTGAATCTCGTTTCCTGTTGCACCATGTGGAAGACCGGGGACGTGTACGTTATTTTCCTGCGGAAATGTTGGCACTATGATTGCCCACTGGGATGAAAACAAACTGGTGGAGGATGTGTGATGCTTTGGGCAATGTTGTGCTGGGAAACCCTGGATCTAGTGATTAATGTGCAGGAAACCATAACGTCTACCACCTATCTAAACACAATTGCAGACCAGGAGCATCCATTGGTGGCAACTGCATTCCCCTTTAGTAGTGCCTTCTTCCTCAGAATAATGCGCCATGCCACACTACTCGGCATGTTCGAGAATGTTTTCGTGGAACATGAAGTAAACTTTAAAGTATTGTCCTGGATCCGCCCCTCAGTTCATCCAGGTGAGAAGGCTTCCTTGAGTAAACGGAAGCTTCACGAGCTCGTCCGTCGACAAGGTGTAATAGGAAAACGGGATTCGTCTGACCATGAGACCCCCTTTCAGTCTTCTATGTCCAATGTCGATGATTACGTGCCCACTGCAAACGGTGACGGCGGTAAACGGGTGTGAGCACAGGCACATGAATGGGTCTGCGGCTGTGAAGACACATATCCAAGATCCTACGACGAACTGTATGTTCGTACACATTGAGATCTTCACAACCATTGAAATTATGGTAATATCAGCCACAGTAGCTCTTTTATTGCTGCGGAAAAGACGAGATAGCCTGCGCTGACCTCTGACATCAATAAGGCGTGGCCTGCCCACGACTTATCGACGGCTCGAAGTGTCACCTGTTTCGGACCATCTTTCATACGTACTAACTACTGCATAGTGTGAGCAGCCTACCAGCGTCGCTGTGTCGGAGATGCTCTTACCAAGGCGTCTTGCCATAATGGCCTGGCTTTTGTCGAAATCAGATAAATTCTTGGCTCTTCCCATGTTGAGACGAAACGAAATACTGACTGAGAGAGCTCTGACCCAGGTATTATACATACATATATCATTCGCAACCTTGGCACGTGACGCTGATTGGCTGGACGCTCGCTCATTTGCATAACGCAAAAGTGGTTTTAATGTTTTGGCTGATCAGTGTATATCCTCCCTTTATTTGGGTAATTATTCTGCACAAAAAATATTTCATTGATATTTCATTATCATTAAGATTTTTTTATGATTTTCTTCTGGCCAAAAGGCAAAGCAGGAAACTTGCCACCTGGGATACCAATCACAAAAACGTCAGGGGTGGGGGTTATGAAAATTCGACTTTTGGTTAATTTTATCAGGCACAAATCATTAATTATGAATACCTGGTCATTGTAGCAGTTTTTTTTATGCTCCGTGCGTATTTTGTTGAGGTTTACATAAGAAGTAAAGTCAATAATGCTGCAATTTTACTCAGATACAAAACATTATTTATAAGACCTGGGCCTTTTTAGCAATTTTTAATCTGCCGTGCTCATTCATATTCAGCTCATATTAATCGGATTTTTGAAAGCAATGATAGGGAGCCCAACACAATTTGAATTCAATACCACCTTCATTTACATCTCATAGCGGCAAGAGTGTGCATCAGAAAACAAAACAAAACAATGTTATTGATTTTCATTCTCACAGCTCAAGCTTCCCAATGCAGAATTTTTCATATCGGATTTATAAATGCAGAGATATGTCCGTAGATGAACGGACAAACATAGTAATGCTAAAAGTCACGCACTTTTTTTTTTTTTTTTTTTTTTTTAATCAAAAGACGTGCTAAACACAGGGAAAGGATTCTGATGGGGAAGTGAGAAACAGCACAGGCTGGATGCAAAAATTGGAGGAAAACTTCAGGTATTCTGAATGTGAAGAGGATGAAAAGTCAAGTTTTTAAGTCGGTAGCTAGACCAGTAGTATTATTCACTATTGCGAATAGGCCAATGACAAGACATACGGATAATAAGCTAAATATTGCTAAAATGGTTAGGCGAATATGTGGTGTATCTTGAAAAGATGAAATTGTGAATGGAGGGATAAGAGCAACAGTTAAAGTGACAGATATTTCGAAGAAGGGCCAAGAAAAGATTACAGTGGTACAGACATGTATTAAGCGGAACCAAATGATACGCGAGACGTGGAATTACGTAAATAGATTCATGAAACGGAGAACGGGAAACCTAAGATGAGCTGGCGGAACTTTGCGAATTACTACATAAAGGAGAAGAATTTAAAATGTGAAGTAATTCAAGACACAACTGATTGTAGAGCGAAAACCCACAAAAACTATATTTACCAACTGTTGGACTAATCACTCGCCAGGAAAAGCTGCAACGTTGAAGATCCCCGTTCCGTACGACAATTACAGAAGTATCATAAGTCGCTGATACTATTCTAAAATTCAGCCTTCTAGTGCTAGAGATGATACCGTTTCTTCTCACAGTTGACATAAGGCATGAAGTACGTACGGAGCTGACTGTAGCTGGACACTCATACACCATTTGAAGCTACAAACAAGCATGAAGTATAGAGCGGACTGTAATCGGTCATTGATAAAACCATCTGAATCTATAAACGAGCATAAAAGTCATCAAAGTACTAAATTCGCAATATGGCTTCACCACAATATCTAAAGCGCATCACTGAAAAACCTGTAATTAATGGAAAAGCCATTTTTCGTATCGACGTAAATTATTCAGTATGATTTCTGTTGTGAAAATGCTGTATTCTCAACTTTATCTTCCGTTCAACAAAATGCAAAATCATAGTAAATAAATGCTAGGAATGCGTAACTAATCCCTGTCTGTTATCTACTCCCTGCAGACAAAGCCATCTAGAGTACTAGAGGCCTTAGTCCCCGATTCGTGACGTCACAATCAGGGTCATAACAAAGGCTGCCGTGACTGCCACCTTAGCTAGCAGCTAGGTCACAGCGAGGCGATATTAAAGATTCTAATACTTCGTAACTTCACAACATCGATGAAAAAAGGTATACATTTCCGTAAAAGCAAAACAATAAATAAACGTACTCTAGTTAAAGAAATCGGGTAGAAATATACCTAGACTAATGACTAAAGATCAGACAAATAGGTTTAATAGGCGTAATACAGATATAAAGCTAAATAAACGCAAGCTGTCACCAAACACGGTTGGCTTCCTCAGGCGAATGTTAATATGTTTGTGACGCGCATGAGATAAAGGCAGATAGCAGTGAGAGCACATGGCAGTGTAGTATAGTGGATAGAACTCTGAGCTCCGGAGCCGAGAGTTGGGGGTTCGAATCCCCCTTGGTATAAAAACGACGGAGAAATTTACTTCGTCATAAGTTTTGCATTTGATCTTTAGTCAAATGCAAAACATTTGGTAAAAATCAAAACGCAAACATTTTATGAGCCATGGGAGCGATGAATTCAATGATTATTTCATATCTACAAACTAATTCAGATATAAAAGAGCTTTAATTTTTCTTTTTACATCAGTGGGTTGTTGCTTTGCGCGTGTAAATTTAGCGGTATTACCGTAGGCACCATGCTCTTTTTTTAAACAAAATATATTCCATTTCATCCAAATAAGTTGAGGAAAAAAAAAAAGACCAAACTTAAAAACTTTCCTGATAAGTTAATAAGGAACATTCCATACATCGCATTATAATTGCGGTTAATGCTATGGTAATTCCATATTCTTTCAACAACACAATGTGCGACTGATACAGATCTTTTTTTTTTATTATTATTGTTTCAGCATTGTCAGGTCCCGCTGAGTTCCATCTGCCCCTAGGCCTTACTTACTCAACCCGAATTTCTCAAACGGGCCTGACGTAGGTTCTTTTGAGAGCCGTCGAGTTAAACTCGATCGTTGAAATATTGGAGCGTGTAGTCAGCAGTTCTTAAGATCTACGACGATGAGGAACTCCAATAACAAGTCGTTGGTTAGACGAAACAAAACTTAATAGATGAAAGAATAAGTTCCGTTCGATTGGCTATCTCCACGTGCCAACAGGTTTCCAACTAGCAAACACTTCACTATCTCATTGATATCCCGTAAGACCCTCCGCCACGTGGACTTGAGTCGTTCCGTCAAAAACTCCTGTCGATCTCTTATCGCCGAAAAACCCTGACTATTCCGTCAGTGAAAACGAAAAACCTCGAGAGGTCAATGTCTTTCTCGTGGAAGGTGAAATGCGAAAAGACTCCTCAGCGAACGTGTCGCTTCCTTTTATATCCCCAATCTTCTTTCCCCCTTCCCGCCTCTGGAAATCCTTTTGGTGTGGGGTTAGCCGTTCACCGGAAGTGGTGACCTTTGACCTATACATCAGACCCGTCGGAGTCAACGGATCTTGTTAGTCACGTGCTTCGGTCAGTGTTACACAATCTGCCATACAAAGGAAACGTACCACGTGGCAACACGTGCGTTTGAATTTACATTACATTGCCTTTGGAATGAGAAATAATTACAGAAAACATTACTACATGAAATTAATTAGTAGGGTCCGACTCCGTCACCTTACAAGCATGATGTCGGAAAAGTATACATTTAAATATTTCATACAAATTAAGAAACAGCACTGTACGAAAAAAAAAAAAAAAAAAAACGCCGCATAACGATTATAACGTAACCCTTTTTCGTGTGCGAGATTGGTGTTACGCTATGTCTAAAACCATGACTAAGGAAATGTTGAACTAAATGAGAATACGATGAAATAGTTTCACGGGATAGCTCAAATTAAGGTTTTACGACCAGACGAAGCATATACTTACGATAATCTTTTATTGGTCCAGCAATATTTCATGAAATAAAAAATATAGCCCTGCGAGTTTTACAGTTCACATATAATGTCTTAATTATCTGTCGTATAATCTATCTTAACAACGATCGAACATCTACACACACACACACACACACACACACACACACACACACACACTAAGCAACTGCTGTATCGTCCTTTTTATCTAACGTTCTCATCGCATTCATACGTCACTCTCTCTGACCTTAAAAGTGTTGCCAACCTCATTCATGTGAGAGAGAAGATATCACGTTAAATTTGGAAAGTGCAAAAGAGAACAAACTCAAATTTACATAGGAAAAGGAACTAAAAATGAAAGTTAAATTAGAATATACGTCACACGATTCATGAAACGTTGCTTAAGCCTGAGGATTCATGAAACGTTGCTTCAGCCTAAGGATTCATGAAACGTTGCTTAAGCCTGAGGATTCATGAAACGTTGCTGAAGCCTAGTTAGTTTCGCTATTATGTTTGCAATAAAATAGCCCAGTTCATCAATTCATAAGAAATATGCAATCTAAATTAATAAAAATACTAACTTCTCTTCGAATCTTCATATACCACATCAACTTTTCCGAACTCTCACTGCGAGACACAGGCCGAGCAAACAGACTGTTTCTCGGTTTCAATCGTAGCGGGTTTGATCATTGTAGTAAGGTTTGTTAGTTGTTTGGTTGGTTGTTTGGCGTTTTATGGAGCAAGGGCCTCAAAGGGCCAAAGAGCGCTACGTCACAGTATTAAAACAGAAGCAAAAACAACATCGAAACACAACAAAAATAGGATATAGCAGTAACAACGACCGGTGTGCATGGCCAGTGAGGGGATAACTAACAAGAAAAACAAAAAGCACTGGTATAGCGTATGTAACAATTGAATACAGTAACGAAATATCGTAACAATGCCTGAACACGGTTAAAATATAAACAATGACATCATAAAACACAACAGTAAAAGGTTAAAAGTTGTAAATCGACGATAAAGCAACAACACACTACACAAAAAGTAAAACACCGATATGACGTAGAAATGATAAAACAGAAGAGACGTCACACTGATCGTTTAAAAGACTACTCAGGATCACAGGTAGGATTGGTAAAAAAAAAAATGTCATCTGGAAGGATTGGTAAAAAAATGTCATCTGGTAGGATTGGTAAAAAACAAATGACGAGAGCGTTCATGATTGAAACAACGACACGAACACAAAATGTGAACAACAGTTAAAGTAAGGTGACCAGATTTTTGAGAACGAAATTGAGGACAAAATGGCATGTTGTCCTCAATTTCAATGCAAAATTGAGGACACTTTCGTTTCAAAATGAGGACACAATTGAGAACATCATCTGACACATCACGGTACAACCGAAGATTAGCAAAGAATGTTATCAACTACACCATAATTGTCCTGTTGCATGGGAAAACATATGATGAATCTGAAGGATGATTTTCGTGTGAAATAAGTGTAAAATAGCAATAAAGTACTGTCATGCAGAATATTCCTTCTGATATATTTTAAATGTTACACATAGGGGGCAGCACATGAAAACAAAGCTACATTTTGACTTTGTACTGAAATTTCATCGTGATTCTGTACAAGAAAAATTATCTGAATCCAGAAAATTACTATACACTGAGCGGACAGAAATCATGGAACACATGTGTGTTATCTCTATAAGAAAGAATATTCCAAGTCCAATAATTTCACTTGAAGAAACAATTTATAATGAAAAAATGTATTGAACAAAAGTTGTGGAACTCTCAATGGTATCTACCAAATGTAACCAAATTGAGCATCAATTACTTCATTACAAAAGCGTGGGTGCTGAAAAATATAAGATTTATTCCCGATCCTATACATATTTTAATTTAACCCAGTTAAAACAGAAACGAAATAACACCACGATAATCGAGATGATTTTGTTCGATGCTTCGGAATGTCTCCCATTAATATGCATGATTTCTAACTTAATTCAAGGGGAAATTCATCGGCTTCCAAAAATAGCTATTTATACCTTTATGAATCCATTTTCTTGCAATTAAATTAGTAATTGATGCTAAATTTGATTGCATTTAGTTGATTCAGTTGAGTTCTACGATTTTCGTTTAGCACATTTTTTCCCTTATTACAATGTTTTTAGGAAATTTCAAAAATTGAGGACAAAAAATAAGAAATTGAGGAAATTTGACGTCCTCAATCAGTTTTTACGAAAATTGAGGACTGTTCCCAGAAAATGAGGACGTCTGGTAACCTTAGTTAAAGGTACATCACACGTCCCACACATAGGGGCAGTGTTGCCACACAGCAAATGGCAGTGGGTGAAAACGACAATGCCCCATTGGGAGACGTGCGGGTACAACTTCCTCCCTACGGTTTCGGCGACAAGAGGAATTCCAGACACCAAGAACCGGTTTGATAAGATGCAAAATAAGGTTTGTTATGACCCGATTGCTGACGTCACAGACGGAAAAATCGCGTGGGCTTAGGCCTATAGTACTCGAGACGGCTTTGCTGAAGACACCAACTTTCTTAGTCTTGCCCTCTTCAGTTCGCTTCAGCGCTTAGAGAGTTTGGCTCTGACCGTTGTGATTGTTAGCATCTTACTTGGTGTGGTGCGTCTCCTCGAGGATCAATGTTTTATATGTTGTAGTCCCTGTATAGTGTGAAAAATTTCCTAAACTTCACGAACTATCTTCCGTGATTCCTTACGTAAATTAATAAAGCATATTCCTGATTCAATTTTTTCGGTGTTGTATCGAAAAAAAAAAAAAACCCTGAATTTCACTGATTTTTCATACTTGAATTTACAGAAATACTCCTGCTAATTTTTCTCGGGTTAATAATGGTTGCCATTTTTAAGAAGCATTATATACAGAATTTTCAGCTCAAAGTTCCATAATTCTCTTCTTCCTTTTTCGTGTCTATATGACGGGAAATTACTGTCAATCAGGGTGGTTTGTGGGAATACTTCAGGTTTAATTAACTACATATGAAATTTAAATCATCTAGTTTTTGGTTTTTAGTTGTTTCTATGTTTCTTCGAAGAATGCGATTATTTTAACTGTCCCTGTTTTTGACATCCCACGCAGATAAAAACGCTTTTCTGATTTCATTGTTGTTAAGTTCTTGTAAAACTTCTTTAAAGCCGCT
Organism: Macrothele yani; assembly: GCA_039090855.1. NCBI lineage: Eukaryota > Metazoa > Arthropoda > Arachnida > Araneae > Macrothelidae > Macrothele > Macrothele yani. The sequence goes on from CM077012.1 coordinate 15,150,169, forward strand.
TGAAATCCTCTTCAAATGTAATATTTTAACTTATCAGAAATCCTCTTCAAAATGTTCAAAAGAACAATGAAGATTTTATCCCAAAGCCTTTCGCAAATGAATACTTGGTTTTATAGGACGATTTATTGCATTTTCAAAAATCAAATGTTGTTTGAAGTAAATTTCTGCGACGGGATTCTCGCTTATGGTGGATATCTTTTCCGCATTATGTTTCTTCCGTTTGAAATTATTATTTATATACAAAAAAACTCCAAAAAAAAAATAATTGCTTCCACCCAAGAAATCGTTTATAAGAGGAAGAGGAATCTCTGTGTTTCTTATCTTTCATCAGTAAAAAGTTTCTCTTTAAAAGGTGATTAACTAAATGTTTGGGATTTTTAGTGCTCTTGTGATGATGAGTTTGGTCTGTACTTTTATTTTTCTTCGACAGAAAAATTGCAAGAAACATGACGTTATCTAGTTATCGTGAAGTCAAATTATATGGTTAATTACATATGCGACACTGGGCAGCTTTCTCGTGTAATTAAAAGACACACCGTTGAGATACAGATTTTTTTTAAAGATTACTTCTGAAAAAAAATCGTGTTTTAATGGCAGATCGATAATTGCCCCAATAGGTTCTAGCATTTAATCCATTTTTTAGGGTTGCTAAAAAAAATGAAGTAAATTCATGTTGCCATTATTCCCATTTACACCTTGCTGTAACACGTTTATGTTCCTTATTTGAATCTGTTAACACATTTTGCACTGTGATAATAGTTGCAAACGCGATTTCACAGGAGAGGAAGAAAGTATTTTCTTTGATGCCCAAAATCTAAAAAATTTCCTTCCAAGTGGCGTTTCTTATGCAGTGAAGATATTGCATTAATTTTAATTTCATTTTTTTATCGCTTTAATTTTGCATTATTATTTAACTTTCAAGAAATCTTTATTATTTTTCCCAGTCGGCTTCGAACACATTGCATCTGATTTTCCTACTCTTATCCTGAAGCCCCTTACTGACAACAGAAATGCCAAAACAGAAAGCTAGCCCTACTTCTGAGCCCGATAAATGTTGTTTGGGAATCACTACTGTCAGAAATATAAGTAAAGCTGGCCAAACTTTTTAACAGCAAATGTAACGCTGATCCAATTTCTCATGAACAGATATCGCATATAGTCTACTAAACTCAGCTTCTGTAGTCAGAACCATGGATTAGCAACCACCAGGGGTTTATCCAGGAATTTCAAACTGGAGGTGTGTTGGAAAAGTTTTTTTTTTTTTTTTCTCCCGGAGGGAGGTTAAAAATCGGAGGTTGTTAGATGAAAGTAAAATTTTAGAAGACTGAACGTTTTTATTGTGAAATATTTAGGCTTTAAATCTGGGATTAAAAATGTAGAAAACTTTCCCAAAAACGGAGAACTGATGAATTATAGCTAAAAATGGTAAACTCTCGGCACTAGTTCGGTGACGCGTGTCAACGAAAGTAGACGTGTTGTTTGCCGCGCGTCTGCAAAATGCTGAGTTAAAGAATTGAGCAACGGATAAACATGAAATTAAAGAAAACGCTTACCAAATCTTTTCGTATATAACAGAGGCGTAGCTGAAAGAATGCGTGTCACGCCAGCGTGTTTTTACGTGGCATAAGAGGTTTAGCGAAGGCCGGGACGACATTGAAGTCGACGAACGTCCGGGATAGCCAAGTACTTCAAAAACAGAAGATAACGTTGACAAAATCTACGCAACTGTTCGAAATGATCGACGACTGAGTATTAGAATGATAGCAGAAATTGTAAACCTCGATAAAGCGACTGCTACGCAAATTTTACATGAAAATCTGGGCATGACAAAGGTTTGTGTCAAGAAGGTTCAGAAGCTTCTCACGCCTGAATAAAAAAAAAAAAAAAAAATCGACTCGCTCCCTCAAAGTCACCGGAACTCCAACCTTTTAGAAAGTGTTTCATGAAACCTTGATATTCCAATCAGAAACTGAAATGAAAAAAACAGTCGATGAATTAAAAAATACCTACGTCACCAAGGATGGTGAAAGCACGGAAATGCAAGCCCAATTTCATGGCCATGTTATGTTTTCTTTGACATCAAGGGCATAATTTTGGCAGTGTGGGTTCCCTATGGAGCAAAAGTGAAACAGCCAGCATTACTGCAAACAGGTTCTGGTGACTTTGAGGGCGCGAGTCAAAAGAAGGATGCCAAAGTTGAGTCAAAACAACATCATCCTTCACGAGCACAACGCGTCAGCCCAATCAGCGTTCTCAGTGACGCAAAGTTTAGCCGAGAAACGTATCACAGTGCTTGAACATCCTGCCTACTCATAAGATTTGGCCACATGCGACTTTTTTGTTTTCCCTAAAGTCAAATCCTATACTCAGGGGGATCCATTTTTATACAAGTACTCTGAAGAAGAGAGCGACCAAGCTTCTCATAGGAATCACAATAGACGAGCCACAGAACTGCTTTGTATAGTGGAAGATCGGAATGCAGCGGTGTGTTGATGCTGAAACGTAGTACGTTGAAGGTGATAAGAGTTAAAATTGTAAGTTTCTTATTTAACTAAAGTTATACTGTCACTCTCATTATTTAATAGAAATACCTCGTAATTTAAGTACACATTTATGCAACCTAGCAGGAAATTTCCACTAGAAGAAAAGATGGATAATTTCAACCATTGTATTAACTATCTGCAGCCAGTAAATAAATAAAATACACGGTCGAATCACATTATTGTGACCGCCAACTAATATGCAGAGTAACCGCTGTGTGTAGCGCGGACTGCAGCTAGAAGGGATGGGAGTGACTCAATAAGGTGTTCACAGGTATGTGGAGCCATGCTGACAGCTGCTGGATGGTGCGTGTGGAGGATACAACACGATCGAGGTGGTCCCATAGATGCTCAATTGGGTTTAAGTCTGGGGAATTAGAGGACCAGGGAAGTACTTTGAAGTCTTCATCGTGCTCTTCCAACCACTCTCGGACATTTCTAGCTGTCTGACACGTCGCATTGTCCTTCTGGAAGATCTCATCCGCCACAGAGAAGACAATCAGCATGCATGGGTGTACGCGGTCTGCAAGGATGCATTCATAACGAATTCTGTTCATAGTGCCTTCCACAGGTATGAGTGGACCTAAGGAATACCACGAAACCAGACCATAACGCTGCCCCCACCAGCTTGTGTTCTTCCAGCATTGGTTGAGTGTTTGTTCGCCGATGTTTCTCCTCATATACGCCTAACGCCCATCCGTTCGATGAAGCAGAAAACGTGACTCATCGGAGAAGGCAATCCTTTGCCAATCAGCGGAGGTCCAATTCCGATACTGCCGTGCAAACGTATGAATTTTCTGGCGATGCATCTTCGTTAGCATAGGTGCAGTGACCATCCGTCTGCATCGGAGCCCCATTCGCAGCAGGGTTCGCTGAACTGTCGTTTTAGACACACTTCTGGTAGCCCCCTGGTTCATTCGGCCAGGGATTTGCTGCACTCTAGCGTGTTGATCGGCCCTCACGCACCTTCGAAGCCGACGTTCACCTCTTGCATCAATGGCACGTGGTGCTCCGCAGTTTGCACGTCGGTTATTCGCAATGGTTCCATTTCTCCAACCACGATACACTTTAACCACAGCAGCACGCGAACAGTTCACAAAATGCGCTGTTTCAGAAATATTGCCACCCTTGACCCGAAAGCCGATAGATAATCATCCCTTTTTGCAAATCTGATAAATCGTTCCTTTTATCCATGACAGCAACGAGTGATATGTTTTCAAATTGCCTACACCACACCTTATGTACCCTGTAAGTCACGACACGTGCCTTCTTTCATTGGCTACGCACTGTTGACGTCAAAACTAGGAGGAGGTCACAATAATGTGAGACTCGACTGTGTAAAATCATTCAGAATTTGGAGGCGCAAATATCGTGAAAAATGCAATTATACTCTTGAGTTACCGTCAAGAAAAACCACACAGTTGGAAAATTAGAAATGAGCACGATGTTAACATATCTCCGGGAAAATTGTGATCAAGAAAGTAATGTCCTAATGAATTTTCCAGTCCTACATATAGAAGGTAAAGTATGCTCAAACCAAAATTCCGGACACCTTGTAGGAAAATTTTACAACAAAAAAACTCTGATAAGTAAAAGAAAGAGAATTTGGTCGTAACAGTGACTACAGGAAGCAAAAAAAAAAAAAAAATTTAACAATTTGAGTGTCAGCGACGCGTCTAGCGCGTGCAAAGCTTTCCTTTACCCAGTATCAGCGACGCGTCTAGTGCGTGCGAACGTTTCTCCAACTCAGTATCATGGACGATCGCTGACACTGGGTAAAGGAAAGCTTTGCACGCACTAGACTGCACACGCTAGACGCGTCGCCGACACTCAAAGAGTTAAATAGGGCTTTTAGAAGCGTAGGTATCGTGAGGAGTGGGAATACACATTTATGTCATGCATATTTACGCCACCTATCGGAAAAGCTGCCTTCTATTTCTCCTTTCTGTTCGGGGTTATCACTTCATAATTTGGGGTTACTGGTTCCAGGGAGTGAAAAAAACAGTTAGCGAAGTATCGGGGACTCCAACACCGGCCCAGCTCAGAAAACTAGCCAGACAGCAGCACCACTGACCATTCTGTCAGTGGGGCGACGAAAAGCTGCGCACCGAGTAAAGCAAGAAATGAGACGTTTTGTTCACACCTCTAGATATCCAATGCGGAGATTTTTCCGATCCAACTTTATGAGGGGTGATAACACAAAATCCCAAAACTACACTTGCCATTATCAGTGTTTCACGGTTACAGCTACAGAGCGCAAAAACAACTTTTGGCTGATGGATAAAAGAACGAACAACGCGATACTACAATAATGCCCTCCTTCCCCAAACGACGTGCTAAGCACGTTTCTGTTTTTAGCACGTCTTTTGCAAAAAAAGATCGTGCTTATGTTACCGGTTTGTCCGTCCGTCCGTCTGTACCCACGATATCTCTGCAACTATTAGTCCGATTTGAAAAATTCTTTTTGCATTGGGAAGCTTGAAATATGCGAATGATGATCCTTCATTTGGTTTTTTTTTTTTTACGATGCACAATTTCGCAGCTAGAGGGCATTGATTTTCCGCTAGGGGGCGTAGAGGTAAATTGCGTTTCCCCCTATATCTCTGCTTCTAAATCTCCGATTTGAAAAATTCCTTCTGCACCGGATACACCTTCTGACGGAAAATCTTTTGTATATAATTTCAAATTTTTGGCAAAGAATACTTTGGCCAATAGGGGGCGTAAGTGTTAATTTTTGCTTCTGATGCATTTGCCATAAAATCTGAGCTTCTAAAATCTCAATTGAAAAAATTCTTTCGTCGACCGATGCCACTCACGTCGATAAACCTTTTCGGAATATTTTCTTCTTAAAATATTCCACAGTTCCTCCGCCAGGGTTTGTAGATGTATATCTTATTTATGTATCTACTTCTAGGAATCTGATTTGAAAAATTCCTTCTTTGTTGGATCCTGTTTCCAGTGTGACATGTTTTTCATATAATTTCAAAATTTTCAAGTAATTCACAGACTTTCCGCTAGGGGGCGTAGAGGTAAATTGCGTTTCCCCCTATATCTCTGCTTCGAAATCTCCGATTTGAAAAATTCCTTCTGCACCGGATACAGCTCCTGATGGAAAATCGTTTGGACATAATTTCTAATTTTTGTAAAAAAGTGGTTTGGCCACCAGGGGGCGTAAATTTTAATTTCCGCTTCTGATGTATTTGCAACAAAATATGAGCTTCTAAATTATCGATTAAAAAAAACGTCGTTTGTAGACCGATACTACTCATGTCGACAAATCTTTTAAAAACATTTTCTTAAAATAATGCATAGTTTCTACGCCAGGGGGCGTAGATGTAAATCTTATTTTTGTCAATATCTCTGCTTCTAGGAGTCCGATATGAAAAATTCCATCTTTGTTGGACACTGTTTCCGATGCGAAATGTTTTTCCTAAAAATTCAAAATTTTCAAATAAATCATACACTTTCCGCTAGGGAGCCACAAAGGTAAATTGCGTTTTCTGCGTTCTTTCTGCTCCTAAAACTCCCATTTGAAAAATTCTTCCTGTATTGCATACAAGACCTGATGGAAAATATTTTTCACATAATTTCTAATGTTTGGTAAAGAATGGTTTGACCACCAGGGGGCATAAGTGTTAATTTCGGCTTCTGATTTATTTGTAGCAAAATCTGGGCTCCTGAAAACTCGACTAAATTATTTTTTTCTTGGACCGATACCGCTCATATGGAAAAATCTTTTGAGAATACTTTCTTCCTAAAATAATGCATGGTTTACCCACGAAGGGACGTAAAAGTCACATCTTATTTTTGTCGATAGCTCTGTTTCTAAGAGTCCGATTTGAAAAATTCTTTCTGTGTTGGAGAGCGTTTCCGGTGCGAAATGTTTCTCATATAAATTCATGTTTTTCTTAACGCTCAAGTCTGCAACCAGAGGGCGTAAAGCTCACGATTCCGTTTACAGCAATATCTGAGGGATTAAAAACCCGATTGAAAAACTTCTTTCTTCCGTCAGATACTATTGTTTTCCATACCGGTTCCATTGATTTTGAATAGCTTTGATAAATTTAATTTGCTTCAGAACGGATTCAAAAGACGTGCTTATTACACCCGAAAATTCGGTGTCATCTTTCTTGTTTAATTTTTTTCTTTGGCATAGAGCTGCTAAAAATATGTATTCCTAATCCTCGATTTAATACTATTTCAGCTTGCGCTCGCTTCATGCTGATGCGATTTTCTGAGAATCTCTTCAAATTGATTTTTTCAACGAAATTTCTCTGTTTATCCAATTATATTCCGATGCGGTCGGATCAGAAAGTCAAAATGAGTTCACTTGCACGGCCTTGAAATACCACTTTTAAAACGAGAAGTAAAGCTTTCACTTTGGAAGCAAACCTATATGTTTTAAAGCGAGAACAATTCGCAGGAATGCTTCCTATAAGAAAAGATCCAGTTAGAAGCGTCAACAATTATTCATTTTCAATTAAAAATAAGTAAACCCACATAACTGTTTTCTTTATGTACTTGTTTTTCACTATGTTTAAAAAATCGGTGGAACCTGGGTTACACGTTTTTCTAGGGGATGGCCTTAAAAACGTACACTGTAAAAAAAAAATCTGAAATTCACGAGCCACTTTCCGTGATTCCTTTCGTGAATTAACGTAACACATTTCTGATATAACCTTTTTCCGTGAAATTGCGGAAAGACATCTGAATTTCACGGATTTTTCGTTTGTCAGGAAAATTCTGAATTTTCAGAAAACTTTGAGCAATTCCTTTCTTATATTGACGGTGAATTTCCGTTCATAAGATGTGTAAACGGAAAATTCTGAATTTTCAGAAACCTTTCAGCAATTCCTTTCTTATACTGACAGTAAATTTCCGTTCATAGGACGTGTTAACAGAAAATTCTGAATTTTCAGAAACCTTTCAGCAATTCCTTTCTTATACTGACGGTAAATTTCCGTTCATAGGACGTGTTAACAGAAAATTCTGAATTTTCAGAAACCTTTCAGCAATTCCTTTCTTATACTGACGGTAAATTTCCGTTCATAGGACGTGTTAACAGAAAATTCTGAATTTTCAGAAATCTTTCAGCAATTCCTTTCTTATACTGACGGTAAATTTCTGTTCATAGGATGTGTTAACGGAAAATTCTGAATTTTTAGAAACATTTCCACAATTCCTTTTGTATATTAACGGAAAAACTCCGTTCTCACTTTTCCCGTATCCATATGTCTAGAAATTTCCGGTAATAGGAGCAATTCGAGGAAATACTTGAGGTCTTATTAACTGTTAAATTTCAATCGCCTGTCGAATAATAAGATTTTGAAGTTCTGCAGCAAGATCGGATATTGTGGATATCATATGAAATGAATTTTGATAATTGTGGCACAGGATATTTCTTCTCCTCTTCTCCATTTTGTGCACCAGCTGCAGTATTATATATTGTGCTGCTGTACGAAACGGGGTATTTAAATTATTGTACAGGTGACTGTACGATGCCTTTGTATCAGTCTGTGGAGTGCTTAAGACAAAAGCCCATTATGACTATCATGAGTAAATTTTATATTTCGAAGTTTTGTGGAATAATACTGTAAAACAGTACATTTCACGATTCCTAAAAGATAGCAGAAAGTTATTGTCAATAAGGAAAAAAAGAGATCATGTTCCAAAGCATTCTGTTGCTTCGAAACATCACGATGAAAAAATACTTAATTTGTGATAAGTCCTCTTACAGAAAAAATAAAATTATTTACAAACCTATTAAAGAAAAAGAGCTCCAACAGAAAATTAAATGACTAAATCACTCGCATTAATGACAAAAAAAATAATAATAATAAAATTCATCGTCGCGACGTAAGAGTTTGACGTTGAACGTAAGTGCATTCTGGCTCAGTGGTTGAGACGCGCGGCTTCAACCTGAAAGACCCGAGCTCGAATCCTCACTACAGGCGCAAATGGATGATTCTCTCGCGTAAAGGTTGAAATATTCAGCGAGTTGGACTTTGAGAAATTTCAGTCCAGATACGGAAAAATTTGAAACGGGCTTTTCTGAATTAAACGGAATTGCCGATTACGGAAAATCTGTAAAAATACGGAAGTTAAAAAAAAACAAAAAAAAAACGGGAACTTTTGAAAACGGAAATTCCGTTAAAAGACGGACAGTTACCGGCAACTTTGCTGCCCGTTATTTTCAAATTTTCCGTGAATTCAGATCACTTATTTTTGACAGTGTACTTGAAGTAAATATGCCCTATAAAATTTCAAGGTGATCCTCTGGTTTATGTTTCAAACGAAAGAAACTAGTACATCAACGTCCTTTATTTTTCTAATGTGCTTCGTGCTGTGCTTTCTTAGATTCCCCGTTCCGGTTCTGTCCTTTTGGAAGTCTTTTATCCTTCGACTAACTTCAGAGTCAGGTTTGGTTTCATGGATCACCACACGATATCTGTTCAGCTGTTTTTTCTGTAGCAGCTGTGTGTAAAAATTTTGCTTAACTGAAAATGGAGCACGTTTCCTTTTAATAAATTCTTCTCTTTGAAGTTATCTTCGTTCGTCCTCGTGTAGAACAACGGCCTGCTACGTTTGATTGCAATTGTCATCCCTTTCAAAGCGACTTTGATGGAGTGTTCTCGTTGCAAACTGTGAAAATGAATATCAGTAAGGTTTTGTGTAGCGCTATAGTCTTCTGCTGGGGCGTACAGATCTCATTTGTGGCTGCGTTTCCTCGGTTTGATGTATCTCTCTCTCTCTCTCTCTCTCTCTCTCTCTCATTCTCTCTCTCATTCTCTCTAATTCTCTCTAATTCTCTCTCTCTCTCCCTCTTTCAACTGTGACTGAATAGTTTAAAGAGAAGCTAGTTTATAACAAGACTGATAGTTAACTAGCATAAACCCCTTTGCTGATTGTCCTTATTGTCAAGCTCCTTTTTTTTCTTTTTTTCCGAAATACTGGCACAACGGAAGCTATTTAATAAAAAAAAAAAATTGGCGGCTGAGGCAGGATACAACTCGAACCAGATACAAAATTTTATCGAAAAATTCAGATCCAGCCGTGTTAATCCTTCAGTGCCTCAACTATGTTACCTCGACTCCATTCCCTACCTACCAAATTTTTCCTATCAACTCAAAATCGCGCTCTGGAGGATGAACTTCGATGTCGGCATAAAGTCTCCGGCATCTTTATATACCCTGCTTAAGAGAAAATTTGACAAGCCCCCGCTTCTCAGCGAGGCAGGTGTTTATGCCATCACACTACAATATATATCCGGACGGCTCCAAGAGATAATATATCGGAATGACCAAGCGTTCATTTAATATTAGACTCAACGAACATTAAAGAGACACAAGAGACGACAAAGGATCCACTGCCCTGTCCAGAGAAGTCAAATTCAAGTCCACTGATCCTATGTGGGATGATATCAAAAAATTATCTTCCTACTCCACGCCTAAATCTACTGCCATTTGCGAAACCTTAGATATGATAACCAACAGTGAGGCATACAATGATAGCGTCTCTTTAGAATTGCCACGCGTTTGGAACAAGCTCGTTAAATAATACTACATTTTCTCCCACGATACCACATGTCCAACTAACATGACGCCTCGTTTCTGCGAAGGAATATTTACATTCGCATCTGTTCATTTATTTTCCAGTCCAGTCACCGCGTTTAAATTGTTGAAGTGTTCTATTAGGTGCTTGAATTAATTCCCGTTGTTGCCCAATAGAGCGCAGCAGTGGTGCGCTGAGACCCGGGCCACACGTGACCTCCCTTGCACACGCACGTACCGTCCGTAGTCTGGGCGAAGCAGTGTGTGACACACGATCGGAGGACACAGAACATGAGTTTGTATCGCATTCACGATGTCGAGTTTCTTACCAAAAAGGAGCATTTGTGGGAAGCATTACTCTTCTGCTTTCATCTCAAGAAATCTGCAGCGGAAAGTCACCGTTTGCTAGTGCAGTCTTATGGGGAACATGCCCTATCGGAAACAACATGCAGAGAGAGGTTCCGACGCTTCAAAGCCAACGAATATGACGTGAAGGACAAAGAGCGCCCTGGGCAGCCGAAAAAGTTCGAAGATGGCGCATTGGAGGCCTTATTGGACAAGGATTCATGTCAGACGCTCCACGAGTTGTCTGAAACACTACGGGGTCGATGAATCAACGGTTAGCAAACGTTTAAAGGCAATGGGAATGATCCAGAAGCTCGGAAAATGGATCCCACATGGCAAGGTTATTATTCTCCACAAAAACGCTAGACTTCATTGTCGCCAAATCCGTGAAGGAATTCTTGGAGGCACTTGGCTGGGACTTTTTACCCCACCCGCCTTATTACCCGGATATTGCTCCCTCGGACTTCAATTTGTTCCGGTCGCTACATCATGGCCTGTCAGAGCAGCACTTCCTTTCTGTTGCAGATATCCAAAAATGGCTCGATGAATGGTTCGCCTCGAAAGAACCTGCATTTTTCTACCGCGGAATCCATTTGTAACCCTAACGGTGGGAAAGGGTCGTAGCTGCCAACGGACACTACTTTGAACAGACTATCCTATACAGTTTTGTGGCAACACACAGGTGTTTTTGTGGCAAAAACAGCGGGAATTAATTCAAGCACCTAATAATATCCAGTTTGCTGTCTACCTTCCTTAAGAAATTCGTCTGGTTGATGTGCGAAAGCTTGGAAACTTTTATTTTCTATTTTACGCCAAAAAATTCGGATTACTAGTATAGTTACACTATTTTGAATAACGAAAGCAACTGTTTGATAAAAAGGCTGGGCAGAACACATGCCAAAAGCCATTTTCACCCTTGGATAAAAGAGGTGCGCTGGGTCAACCCTAAGAACAAAGATAATGACATAACCGTTTCATTTCTGAAGAGTTACTTGGAGCAACAGGAGATACATTTATGTCAAATGCTCAGCGATTAAAGTGAAAAGTTAGGACTATTTATCCACTTCGAAAATGGCCCCATAAAACATGAACTTTTTTGATGAACAACTGAGCCTGAAAAATTGGCCATCGGACCAAAAGAATCACGTGCTGAAGATTGAAGCTACCACTAATACGTACTGTGCGATATAAAAAGCAGCCAAAAGAAGATTAGATTACATCATAGTGTACAACCCGAAAGTTTGGTTAAAGGTTTGTTGCAGTTAGCAGAACATATGAACAGTTGCTTTTTTACGCTTTCCAACCATAGGTTGAAGAAGCGTATATGCTCCAGCTTTGTCCGTCTGTCTGTCTGTCTGTCCGCACGGTAACTCACATAAAAATGGTTCGATTTCGATGAAATTTTAGTATGTGGTAGGGGACAACCTGGGGGCAAACCCTATTGAAAATGGGCGAAATGGGGTGAAAGGTCAGGATATATGAGCGGGATCCATTCCATCGCCCTTATGCGTCATAACTTGCGTAAAAATGCTTCGATTGCGACAAAACTTTTTCATGTTGTTCCGGAGGTATACTGAACCGGTTCTGTTGAATATCATCGAAATGGGGTCAAAGGTCAAGGCACAGGAGTGAAATTTATTCCACAGCCATTATCCTCATAACTTGAGTAATGATTTCTGGTATGTTGGAAAGCGTATTATAATCAATGCATTGCATGATTTTACTAACTTGTTTTATTTTAGTTGTTCCTGCTTTCAACTTCACAGATGCAGGAAAGCAACGATGTCGTGTGCACTCAAGAAGCAACGAATAGCCGCCCCGGTGGCCGAGTGGTGTGAGGCTCTGGCTTCTGACCATTCGTCAGGTATGGGCCTGGGTTCGACATGGGTGCTGTGTTTGTCTAATGGTGCTGGCCCTGTACGTTCCCTGGAACTAGTGGCCCAAAGTTAAAGACAGCCGACTGTTTATAACCCTCAGAGTTGCTCATGTGTGGTGGTTGTTAACACCCCCCCCCCCCCCAATAACAACAAGAAAGATGACACCGAATTTTCAGGTGCAATAAACACGTCTTTTGAATCCGTTCAGACGCGGATTAAATTATTTACCAAAACTATTCAAAGTCAATGGAACCGTTTTGGAAAAAAGTAGTACCTAACCGAAGAAAGAAGTTTTTCAATCGGGCCTTTAATCCCGCAGATATTGCTCTAAACGCAATCGTAAACTTACGCCCTCTGGTGGCAGACTTGTTAGTTAAGAAAAATTTTGAAATTATATGAGAAACATTTCGCAGCGGAAACTCTCTCCAACAAAGAAATAATTTTTCACATCGGATTCTTAGAAGCAGAGATATCGACAAATACACGATATGCATCTACGTCCCCTGGCGGGAAACACATGCATTATTTTAAAAAGAAAGTATTGCCAAAAGGTTTTTCGATGCGAGCGGTATGGGTCCAAGAAAGAATTATTTCAGTAGAGTTTTCAGGAGCTCAGATTTTGCTGCAAATACATCAGAAGCAGAAATTAACATTTATGCCCCCTGGTGGCCAAACTATTCTTTACCAAATATCAGAAATTATTAGATATATGAAAGACATTTCCCATCAGGAGCTGTATGCGATACAGGAAGAATTTTTCAAATCGGAGTTTTACAAGCAGCAATATCGGGGAAGCGCAATTCACCTTAAAGCCCCCTAGCGGAAAATCTATGAATTACTTGAAAATTTTTAAATTATATGGAAAACATTTCGCACCGGAAACTCTATCCAATAAAGAAGTAATTTTTCAAATCGGATCATTAGAAGCAGAGATATTGGCAAAAATAAGTTATACATCTACGCCCCCTGGCGGAGAAATCATGCAATATTTTAAGAAGAAAATATTCCAAAAAAGTTTATCAACGTCAGTGGCATCGGTCTACGAACTAATTTTTTTAATTGAGATTTTAGAAGCTCAAATTTTGTGGCAAACACATCAGAAGCAGAAATTGCCACTTACGCCCCCTGGTGGCCAAACCATTCTTTACCAAAAATTAGAAATTATATGCAAAAGATTTCTCATCAGAAGCTGTATCCGCAGAAGAGGGAGAACGCAATTTAATTTTACGCCCCCTAGCAGAAAATTTATGCGTAACTTGAAAAAGTGACTATACCTTAAAATAGACTTTGACATAAGTGGAATCGAAAGGTAAAAAAACAAAAAAAAAATTCAACCGGATGTGTAGACGCAAATATATGGATTAGAATGTATTTTTAATTCGATATCATCTGCATTTACGCCCTCTAGCGGCGAAATTGTACATTGTAAAAAAAAAAAAAAAAAAAAAAGAACGAAATGAATTATCATTCCCATGTTTCAAGCTTCCCAAGGCAAAAAAAAAAAAAAAAAATTCAATTCGGACTAATTGTTGCAGAGATATGATGTCCACAGACGGCCAAACAGATAACATAAGCACGATCTTTTTTTACAAAAGACGTGCTAAAAAGAACTGTCTAATATAGTAAGAAAACGTAGGATGTGTTGCTTCTGGCTTGTCATACTGCTTGCTAGGCATTTGTTCGAACCCCAGATAAGACATGGATGACATGTTCGTTCTTTAAGCACAGGCTGTCTCGTTTGCTTGGAGAAAAGTGCCCTAAATTAGGAATGGCCACTCATAAGTAAAACTTAGAAAAAAAAAAAGGAATTCTCAAAAACTAAGCATCGCATTGTTTTGAAATATTATCTCAAACATTAAACAAGATAAAAATAACCATCCACTATGCGAAAGTTTAAGTAACAGAGCAGGAGTTTTTTTCGAAGCCTAAATGACCACTATAGGAAATATTATACCGGTTTAAATACTTGTACATCAGTTTACTTGTAAATATTTAATGGCAAAGAAATTCGCTTTGTGGCGCTATGTACATAATTAAAATTTATGTGCAAAAGATTTGTTCTCTTCCGCTAAATTTGCGAATCCAAAAGATGAGTAATTAATGAATTCCAGCTATCATCCTGGTAGATTTTGGTATAACAGAAATAATGAACGACCTAATGAAAAAAAATGCTTACAAAAACCGCTTATAACATTACTAGAGTTCTCAAGTTGAGATATCGTTTGAAAACATTTTATTATTGAATAAATTGGTACAGGCGCCTTAATACGTTCGCTTCAATTAAGTCCCCTTTCCAATGACTTCCTTTCAAGACCACTTTATCAGACTCAAAATATAAGACGATTCAATTTTTACAGCTTCATACGTACTTCAAGACTTGGTACCGTATTTTCTCTCTAGGGCATTAGTGAAAGGCACATTTCAATAAAGATAAGTGGCTTTCAGTCTAGAAATAGCATTTATTAGCACTTTTCAAATTCTAATATTGATTCGTGCAGTGAGCTAAGGGGATAGGATAAAAAAATGTCCAGAAATATGCTTCTTGATGATTTCCCAAACTGCTCGAGTAACAGCTTACAGCTGTTGCAAAGGAGATACCATTTGCAACACCTGACAACCGGAAAAATCGTTCAGGACGTGGCATTTTATATACAATCGAATTCTTGCTCAATATTTTTGTTTGTTGCGTAGTTTTTTTTATTACCACATTCATTTCATTTTTCCAGACGCAATCAGTACAAGCGCTTTGGATTGTCTTTATATTTAAGATAAATTAACCTTAACCACAGCTTCATTTCTTCAGCAAAACCAATACAAATCACAATTATTCATCGATTTTTTTATTAAATGGCAAACAAGATATTTGATTAATGAAAGGAAAGACAAATAAAACAGGTATTTACGCAACCAGTCGATACTTTTGAATGTAATTCGAAGGTACATAAGAAATACAAGCTTTGTACATCCAGACGATATCTGCTTTTTATGTAACTGAAAGAAACTAAGATATGACGGGATGAACGGCCTCCTGGTTTTGATTTGATTTGATTGGAGGTTTAACGACCACCGTGAGCAACTCAATGGGCTATAAGCAGTCGCCCGTCCCTAATTTAGGGTCACTGGCTCCAGGGAAGGGAAAGAGCCAGTGCCGTAAGACAAACACAACATCCATGCCTCACCGGGATTCGAACCCGGACCTCTTTCGGACGAATGATCAGAGGCCATCGCTTAGACCACTGCGCCACCGGGGCGGCAAACAGCCTCCTGGAACTGAGACCTTGGAAACAAATTAAAATCACCTGGATAGCTCGCAAGAAATACTATTCGTTGTATAATGATGCATCCTTTTAGTATTCCTTCTAAGCGTGTCAAAATTGTTTATAATGCTGACACACCGGCTCTGTTTTTTTCCATATAGATACACATATATTGAAAATTAACTGGCATCACACCATAATGATTTTGAGAGAAATCCTACCTTCTACTTAGCCACATAATTAACAGTGTTGTTTCAAACGAAATACACAGTTTCAACATTTTGTAACACCAAGACTATTTAAAATATTGACACGTACTTTGCACCATTTTGTAAATAAAAACTTGAAGTTTGTTACAGCAACTTACAGATGTTCGATGTGTGCACCGTTATAGTGACACGGCATATGTCAACGCGGTAGTCGAATTCTTGCCAAACACGCGTTAACATGTCTTCATCAACTCCAGCAATAGCTGTTATGATACGTTGTTTCATATCAGCTAAATTAACAAGAAGGGAGGGACGGAGACCTTGTCTTTGACACACCCAAGGTCTTCTTCCTCAACATCTATCTAACATCTTGTGACTTTTTAATCATAGGGAGTTAGACCCGGACTTCGTAGCGGCCAACATGTGAGGGACATGTTGTCGCCCGTTGCACGGTGAATCCAGCGCTGTGGAAGATTTTCTTCGAGGTAATTTTTAACTTCCCGATGCCAGTGGGTGATGCTCCATCCTGTTGGAGCATGAAGTCGTCACTGACTTCGTGCAGTTGAGGCATCAACCAAATAATTAGCATATCGAGATAAGAACTACCCGTTGCAGTGTTTTCTTGGGGAAAGAAGGGCTGTACACTTTTTTACATGATACAGCACAGAATATATTAACCTTTGAGAAATCCCGCACATGTTCCACTGTTGCTCTAGGGTTTTCAGTTCCTCATATGCGAATGTTATGTTTGTGAACTCTTCCACTTATGTGGAATGCCGCCCCGGTGGCGCAGTGGTCTAAACGATGGCCTCTGATCATTCGTCCGAACGGGGTCCGGGTTCGAATCCCGGTGAGGCATGGATGTTGTGTTTGTCTTACGGCACTGGCTCTCTCCCTTCCCTGGAACCAGTGACCCTAAATTAGGGACGGGCGACTGCTTATAGCCCATTGAGTTGCTCACGGTGGTCGTTAAACAAACAAACAAACAAACAAAACTTATGTGGAATGTCGATTCGTCGCTGAAAATCAGACGATTATTACAACCATCTTCTTCAAAATGCTCCTGCATTTCTGTACAGAAATCGTGACGTGCGGTTCTGCCATTGAAACTTAGACTTTGCAGTGACTGCAGTTTGCAGAGTCATTTTCAGCAGCTTCTTCAAAAAAATTTTCTTTTTGATTGTGGGTTTTGCGACCACCGTCAGCAACTCAATGGTCTATAAGCAGTCGTCCGTCCCTAGTTTAAAGCCATTGGTTCCAGTTTACAAACACAACATCCATACCTCAGCAGGATTGGAACTCGGGCACTTCTCGGACGAATGGTTATAAGTCAGCCCTTAGACCACTGCACCACCGGGCGGCCCAAAATTTTCCAAACAATCGGTTGAAGAATTTGTAATTCCCGACCCGCCATCGTTGTGGATTTCCTTGAAAGGCACGAACACGCTCCACTTTTTCATCAGATAAAGTAGTCTCCCCGGAATTTTACACACACATCCTGTTGTTTCAAATTTCTTGTGAAAATCGCAAATGGATTTCCTTTTCGGCGGCGATTTCTTGAAACGTGTTCTAAAACGCCGCGTTGCGGAACAGTAACATAATTCGTTTTGCTTAATTCAAGCACACAGAACTCCTTCTCCACAACATTTGCGGCCATCTTGCCTGACTGATCACGTGAAGGTGAAGGTGAAAACGTACAATCTTTTAGTGTCTATATATAAAAATCGTCAGTATTGGTGATAGACCAGTGCAACGTGAGTATCAATATCTTACATAGTTTTGGTTTTATAATATATTCGAACTGTATTTTATTTGTAATAACCCAGTATTAGTGAGAGGAGAAATCTTGAATGAAATACGGCTCCACGTTACATATAAGCATTTCCTACCACACTGCAACCTTCATCTTATTTTCTTAGTTTAAATTGCGACCGATATCACGTAAAGTAGTCCCAGATGCAGCACAAACATGTTTTCTTTTCTTTTGTGACTGCGTTGAGCGTACAAATATTAGCTCTAGAAACATATTTTTCCATGTTGGGAAAAGCTTTCATAATCTACGCTATCTTTCTTTGCTTAATTTCCGATTGGTTCCAACATACATTTGGTCAGTACCATTGCAAGGCAGAAAACTTGTTCAAAATTGAACGGAGAGAAATTGTCCGGAGATCTTTGAAAAGAAAATATCAAGAGTTCGCAAGATTTTTGAAATTCATTAGATGCACGAAGAAAAAGTCGGATCAGCACATCTTTTGGAAAGATGAAGAAAAAAATAAACATTTGAAAAGAGTTCAACGGAAAAGAGCTTCATGGTTGAAAAACAGTTCAACGGAAAAGAGCTTCATGGTTGAAAAACAGTTCAACGGAAAAGAGCTTGGAAAAGCCAGATGCAAGATGGTTGGAAAATAGTCCAACGGAAAAGAGCTTGGAAAAGCCAGACGCAAAAGAGCTTCATGGTTGAAAACAGTTCAACGGAAAAGGCATCATGGAGAAGCCAGATGCAAGATGTTTTTCAACCATGAAACTCTTTTTCCATTGAACTCTATTTGGGGAAAGACTTAAAAAAAAATCTCAGGGAAAGACTTAAAAAAACCCCCGGAAGATGTCGTCCAAATAGCTACTACAGTATTACGCATGTAACCACGAATCTGTTCCGACTTTGAAGAACTTAAGAGGTTTCAGTGAAAAGAGGCAATGGTAGAGAGACAGGTTTGTTCTATAAAACCAGTCTATATTCTTCTGGTCATCGATTGTTTCCAGAATTTCAACGAGGACAGACATTGTCCTTTTTTATTTGTTTGTTTGTTTGTTTTTAAACAGAAAAGTAATTGATCTGTCACTTACGTGAACTAATGGCAGACCATCAACTTCCTTTACTGCAGGTATGATTGAGCACATCTTTCTTAAATTAATGGCCTATTAACTTTCTGATAAATTATTGACTTTGAACTTATTATTATTTCTATTATTAGTAAAGAGTGGAAATTCATGTTATTTAATAATCTGTGACGTACTAAAGAGGCTAAGCACATGCCAAGATGGCAAAATTACAGCGATAAATTCCGTTGGTGTAGCTTAATTGGGAAAGCATTTGGCTCCGGAGAGGATGCTGGTTCGATCCGTCACCAGAAAATTTTTGTTTTTACATTGGCCAAATGCTTTTCCAATTAAGCTACACCGACGCCGGCAAATTTGTGTTTTCACTTCTGTTTCGCTTCAGTCTTTAGTGGCACCGAACAGTGAAACGTCAACTAGTCTCATTTTTCGGTTTTATCGAGGTACTTAAACTATACCGAAAGTTTAATAAAAACAGTTTTTTTTTTACTGGTGGTGTGACAGATAATTCGAAATTTCACCTTCCTTTTGAGCTTCTGTTTTCTTATGTAGATTTCGTTAGTTCTGGGTTTAAGATTTTCTCACTGAACGGCACGTTACTTCCCCGAACAGCGTGTATATTTTAGCAACGCTGGAAGAAGAAACTAAATAGGCAGCGTTAAATGAAAAATTAGGGATGTAGTGGAGATAGTAGTGATATATTTGAATAGCCAAAGAGGTTAAAGCTTGTTGAGAATTTATGTGGATCGACGAATAACGTGTTGTAACCATACGATTTTTTTTTTTTTTTTTTTTTTTTGATTGGAGGTTTAACGACCACCGTGAGCAACTCAATGGGCTATAAGCAGTCGCCCGTCCCTAATTTAGGGTCACTGGTTCCAGGGAAGGGAGAGAGCCAGTGCCGTAAGACAAACACAACATCCATGCCTCACCGGGATTCGAACCCGGACCCCTTACGGACGAATGATCAGAGGCCATCGCTTAGACCACTGCGCCACCGGGGCGGCAACCATACGATTGATATTTCTATGTTGATACAAGAGCTCGCTATTACAAGTCAGCGGAAAAATTACGACTTGCTGATTGCAGTTTATTAATGACCTGAAACTTCCAGTACGTGGGAAATAATGAAGTAATGAACAAGTTGCTCTTAACGTAAGTGCTGATTCTTTCACCCTGGCCGTTTTATTCACTTAATTATTTCCAGTATAAGATGCACGAAAAGCCAAAACATTATGGCAGCCCCGGTGGCGCAGTGGTCTAAACGATGGCTTCTGATCATTCGTCCGAAGGGAGTCCGGGTTCGAATTCCGGTGAGGCATGGATGTTGTGTGTGTCTTACGGCACTGGCTCCCTCCCTTCCCTGGAAAAAGTGTCCCTAAATTAGGGACAGGCGACTGCTTATAGCCCATTGAGTTGCTCACAGTGGTCGTTAAACTTCCAATAAAAATAAAAACAAAAAAAATTATGAATTAATTCATACACTCGACGTGGATCAGGAACACCAAACAGAAGTCGTCGCTCTTTCCACGTTAATAAGTGAGTCACGGAAAAATTCTCATCGAAGGCAATCGAACCCAGGTCTTCCAGTTACGCACCGGACATGCTACCACTGCAATACAGCGGCCTCGAATTCTCCAGACTCACATGTGATTAACTGCCAAACCACATGGCAGGATGCTTCATGGAACCCCGCACACCCGCACAATGCAGGGTATTCACCAAAGATGGAAAGCAGCAACTGAACAAGCAACTAGGAGGCGAATAAGTAATTAAATCATTAATTCATACACATGTGAGTCTGGAGAATTCGAAACCGCTGTGGTGCAGTGGTAGCATGTCCGGCGCGTAACTGGAAGACCCTGGGTTCGATTCCCGGTGGTAGCCGATGATAATTTTTCTGTGACTCACTTATTAACGTGGAAAGAGCGATGGCTTCTGTTTGGTGGTATGACCAGAGCGTTATTATGCAAATCGAGGCAACTGCACGCAAGCGACAGCGCGTGTGAAGGTCATGATACGCTATAATATAACACCTGACACTGAGATCTGTTAATCAGTGTTATTTTTGTTCTTCAGTTGGGAAAGGCAGCGAGTTCGACAAAGGGCAAACTGTAATGGCCAGACGACTGAGTCAGAGCATTTCCGAGACGGCAAGGATTGTAGATGTGCTGACGGTCAGCCATGGTTAGTACCTTTAAAAAGTGGTCCGAGGAGGGTTAAACCACGAACCGCCGGCAAAGTGTGAGCCGGCCGCGGCTCATCGATGCTAGAGGTGAGCGAAGGTTATTTCGTATGGTACGATTCAACAGAGGGAATATGGTGAAGCAACTCACCGGTAATTTGAACACTGGTGATGGTAGCAATGTGTTAAAACACACAATATATCGAACTCTGCTGACAACGGAGCTGCGTAGCCGCAGGCAGCTCCGTGTGCCCATGCTAACCTCGCTTCACCGTCGAAAGCGCCTACAGTGGGACGCGGGCATCAAAACTTGACCTTGAACGATTGCAAGAAGGTCGTCTGGTCCGATTAATCTCGTTTGTTGTTGCATCATGTGGACAGCCGGGTACGTGCGCGTTGTTTGCCTGAGGAAGTACTGGCGGGAGCAGAAGAATTCATCGAAGACGAATTAATCGAAAAAGAATTCGCCGAAAATGAATTCGTCGAAAGCAAATTTATCGAACGAGCAATTTACCGAAAGACAACATTATCGAAAAAAGTGAAACGAATTCATCGAAAACGAATTCGTCTAATGCGAATTCATCGAAAACAAATTTATCGAACCAGCAATTAACCGAAAGGCGACTTTTTCGGAAAAAATGAAACGAATTCATTCAAATGGAGTTCAAGACAACTGGACACTAAACAGTTGGCCAAACGGACAAGTGCAGACATCCACTTTAGGGGCCGTGTAAAACTTGTGATTTCTTAGTTTCAGACGTGCGCAAAGGCCTAGGGATTCATATTAATGTCTTAGTAAAAGGGCAATACTAGTCTTTGTGTCTAAACCTTAGGAATCTCAGCACGACGCAATATATTCATAACGTTTACATAATAAATCAAACTAATAATGCTGCGTTTTTACGTAAGCATCAAATTTTAACAAACAGGCATAGGCTTTTTTAACAGTTTTTTCTCCCGTCGTGCTCATATTCATAAGGTTTAGGTACCAAGTCAAGTTACTTCAGCATTAAATAGTCCTAGGCCTAGTTACTTTTAGTTTTTTTTTATTGGAGGTTTAACGACCACCGTGAGCAACTCAATGGGCTATAAGCAGTCGCCCGTCCCTAATTTAGGGTCACTGGTTCCAGGGAAGGGAGAGAGCCAGTGCCGTAAGACAAACACAACATCCATGCCTCACCGGGATTCGAACCCGGACCCCGTTCGGACGAATTATCAGAGGCCATCGCTTAGACCACTGCTCCACCGGGGCGGCATTACTTTTAGATACTTAAGCATTAAATATTAAATAGGCCTAGACCTTTTTAACAATTTTTGTTCGATTGTGCTCATATTCATAAGGTTCAGACACAAGGCCTAGTTATTATAGTATTATTGTGCTATTACTTAGGCATTAAATTTTATTACCTCTGCCTAGGCCAGGCCGTTTTAACAGTTTTTATTCTATTGTGTTCATCTTCATAAGGTTAAGACACCAAGTCAAGTTACTATTATTGCGCTTTTACTTAGGCATTAAATATTAATACCTTAGCCCAGGCCTTTTTAACAGTTTTTATTCCATCGTGTTCATATTCATAAAGTTTAGACACCAAGTCATTTAAGTAATATTGCGCTTTTACTTAGGCACTAAATATTAATAAGTAGGCCTTAGGCCTAAACCTGTTTAACAGTTTTTATTCCATCGTGCTCATATTTATAAGCTTTGCATCAAGTAAAGTTAGTAATATTTCGCTTTTACTTAAGAATAACTATGTCATACACTTGAACGAAATCTGTCAGAAAGGCCTGGCCCAAAGGCCTATTGATTAATATTTAGTGCCTAAGTAAAAGTGCAATAATACTAACTAGACCTTGTGTCTAAGCCTTATGAGTATGAGCACAATCGAATAAAAACTGTTTAAAAGACCTAGGCCAAGGTATTCATATTTAATGCCTAAGCAAAAGCGCAACAATAGTAACTTGATTTGGTGTCTTAACCATGAATATGAACCCAATGGAATAAAAACTGTTAAAAAGGTCTAGGCCGAGGTATTAATATTTAATGCCTAAGTAAAGGTGCAATAATAGTAACTAGACCTTGTGTCTAAACCTTATGAATATGATCACAATCGAATAAAAACTGTTAAAAAGGCCTTGGCCAAGGTATTAATATTTTATGCCTAAGTAAAAGAGCAATAATATTAACTTGACTTGGTACCTAAACCTTATGGATATGAACATAATCGAATAAAAACTGTTTAAAAGGCCTAGGCCAAAGTATTCATACTTAATGCCTAAGTAAAAACGCAATAACAGTAACTTGACTTGGTCTCTAAACCTTATGAATATGAGCACGATGAAAGAAAAACTGTTAAAAAGGCCTAGGCATAGGCATTCATATTTAACGCCTAAATAAACGCGCAGTAATACTAACTTGAATTGGTGTCTAAACGTTATGAATATGAGCACGATGGAATAAAAACTGTTAAAAAGGTCTAAGCTTAGGCCTATCTTCAGAGGCGGTCTATGGGGAAAGTACCCACAATTAAATCAAAAGTCTGATTCTTGTTAGACTCCCTAACGGTCTTGTCGTCATTATGCATGAAAGTGTAATCTAAGAAATAAAATGCAATTTTTATACGTTCCCCAAACGCTTTTGTGGCCACTTAGTCATATTCCAACTATAGTCGAAGTCTTCGACAAAAGCTTGCCCTACGATATTGTATCTTTCGGTGATTTCGCTTTCGATGAATTCACCTGAAGTCCTAATTTGCGAAGAATTTGCTTTTCGATGAATTCGTTTTCGATGAATTCGCTTTCAATGAATTCACCTGGAGCAGTATTGGCACCAGGATGCACCGAAGAACAAAAACAAGCCGGTGGAGGAAATGCAATGCTTTGGGCAATGTTCTGCTGGGACAACCTGGGTCCAGTCATTCTTGTGCACAAAACTATGACGTCAATCACCTACTTAAACAACATTGCAGAATAGGTACATCCTCTCATAGCAACAGCATTTTCCTCAAATAGTGCCTTCTTCCACAGAATGATGAGCCATGTCACACTACCCAAATTGTTCGAGAGTAGTTCGCGGAACATAAGAAAGACTTCCAGGTATAGCCCTGGTCTCAAAATTTTCAAAACATCAACCCAATCGAAAATCAGTGGTTTATATTGAAACAGCAAATCCGATTTGCGGCGGCGCAACCACCTAACTTACAAGAGTTAAAGTATCTGCTGATAAGAAGTTGGCTCCAGATACCAGAAGACACTTTAAGAAATTTTGTAGCGTCAACACCTCGCCGGGTAAGAGCTGATTTGGAAACACATGGAGGACCAACGTCATATTAGTCATATGGTTTTAATGTTTCGACTCTTCGGTGTATATATTCAGCGAATTAATTACGGAATTTAGTTTATTCATCATCAACGTGCCAGATATAACGACACTGCAAAAAAAAATTTAACTACTAAAAAGCAACGTCAACTAATGAAAACACTACAATGTATGATACAGTAGTGATATTAAACCACCGTGCTGTAAAGGGGCTTGGTCGCAATGTTGGCTTCCTGGGTTAGGAGCCCCTGGTCGAATACCGAGGGACGGGTCTCAATATTTCAGATCTAATTATCTCAGATTTCTGGATAGGCTAATTTGAATGGATGATGGCAAACCACAAGTCTTCGACATTGAGAGTAGTCATTAAATTGCTAAAATTATTGCATCTTGTGTCAAACCTTTTTGGGGTTTTTTTTCAGACAGTAGCAGCACTGGACATCAAGAAGGATGATGTATAACTATTAAGATAAATGCAGTGCATACAGCTAAGATGCAGAAGTGTTTCGAATGCCGGCAAGAATCCTGCAAACCAAACTTAGAGTCCCCAACAGCTAGAATCTGCATACTTTCCTTTGTAGTAGAGAGTCACAGCAAATTCAATTACACATATCGATTGAATTATGCAAAGACTCCTTTTTCATTTCATTTATTAGAAATCTAAAATGTTTAAATAGTAAACTGAAAAGAGTCATTTACCTTTCACGATGCCCGAGCCATATGGCTCATTTCCCACAAGAGGAAAAGAAAATGCCTCCCGGTGCAACTCCGCTTGACTTCCACGCGACATTTCTTAACGCTAGATGTCTCTGGGGATAGCTGACCATCACTCTGTTGTCACCACGGTCCAGTGAATACGACCTCTTCCGAACAATTGGTTCCAGCTTTGATAACTATGACGATAACAATGACATAGACACATAGCTTCTTCAGGTCAGCCGACATACTTTCACAGGAGAACAGACGAAAGTGGTGAAGGTTAGCTGATCTCAGTGTTTTTGTAGGTTTTTCATTTCTTATTTCGCTCATTTCTGGGAAAAGCATTACAGTTCGAAAAAGAAATCTTCTCGATGCGTAGGTTTCATTCGCTAAAGGCGACAACCCTCTAGAGAATATGTTTAAGCGAAGAGAGACTACAACTGGTCACTAAGCTCCGGACGACAAGTCACAGATAACGAGTGTCAGAAAAATTAATTGACACGACTCTCACTTCTTGTTGCGGTAAGATTTCAAAGCGTCGCTCAAAGTACAAAGATCCCATTTTACCACTCCTGCTAGAAGTCCGTGATGACAAATATTTCCCTTCATGATTCTTTAAAGCATTCGGTTGGCTCTATTATAAACGACCAAACCAGGCCGGAAATTAAAGCCTTGCGGTTCACAATCAAAACACACGTACCTACAGGGGAATACCTCATAAATTCCCTCATAAAAAATTTCAGTTAGATCCCGGAAGAAAGAACTGTTGAGATACCCATTGTAAAACAAATTCAGTCGTGAATAAATTTTAACAATTTAGCGGTGAAAGAATTTTAAAAATCCTTTTAGCACTTAATATAGCACCAAACCACGCTTCAAACGGCGTGCTGAACCACATAATGATTTTCCTTTGAAAAAATTTGGTTTTGACAAATAAATAAATAAGAATAAAAGAAAGAGAAATCACCAGTCTTTCGCAGACCCCTTCACCATAAAGATCATTCTGCAAGTTCAAATGCCCACATGACACAAAACGTTTTTCCTACGTAATTAATTTTCGATGTTATGTGTCTTTCCCGACAGCAGTAAAGCAAATTCCATACAAAACATTTCGATGTAACGGAAATAGGTAACGGAAGTACTAGCGTCTCGTGACAGACAAGGGATCTGCCTAATTCTTATCTGAATCTGCACCGGAGATTTTTGTGTCGTAAAGGTGCCGTAATGTGCCGCTCCATTGTCGCAGAAGACGCTTTTATTATCTACTTTGGCCGCCCAGCGCTGACCAATTGTGCGGTCGTCTCAAATACACGGCATTGACGCTTGATCGACACCCTGCTGCGAAAGCGTTTTACGTCGTATGGAAACCCAAATTTTACCCCCTTATAGCTTACAGGTCCGCGCACCAGATTGTGACGTCACTATGGTAGTCCGCATAGCCCACTGGAAAGAAGAGGCCCTGAAACGATTTAGTCATGGGACCAAGAAGGTCTCAACTTCCGTGTTCTGAACTGCAGGGGAAGTCCATTAGTATGTTGCTTCGAAATTGTTTATATTTTATTATTTTGATTTATTATTTTATTATTGCGATTTTCTTTCCAAAGAAAAACAAATTAACACTCGTAATAGCATATAACGTTCATTTACCACTACGACAAGAAAATGTTAGAGTTAAAAAAAAAAAAACGGGTTATTTACTTCTACCTGCTGGTTCCTTCTGTTACTGATATACAAGTAAGATTCCTTTTCTGTCTTAAGTAATATAACGTGCAAAGTTTAGTTATTTATATATACATTGAAAAAAGGATTTGTTACTCATATGTTTTGTTGGTAAAGCTATCTTAGTTGTTTAACGGTTTAGCATTTCGGTAAAATGTACACTGAAGTGCCAGAAAAACTGGCACAGACGAGCTTACGCAAAATACACAGCAACGTCACCAATGCGCGTACTCGCTTGCGTCTGCCAGTGCGTATATAAAGCGATAGATATCATTGCCAGCTGTCAGAGCTGTTTTCAGCATGAGAATGACAAGTAATAACGATTTAAGCGATTTTCAACGCGGTGTCATAGTTGGCGCTCCTGATAGAAACGAAGTTCGGATTTTCACGGACGACCATTGCAAGGGTGCACCGTGACTACAAGAATTATGGCAAAACCTCCAACCTACGACACCAGTGTGGCCGTAAAAAAGCATTGGGTGAACGTGACCATCGTCGGCTGTCAAGAATCGTTTCACGCGATAGGCGTGCAACACTCTCGCAGGTATCATCGGAATTCAATGCTGGAGCCTCAATGAGCATCAGCGTCCGGACTGTGCAACGTACCCTGCAAGATATGGGCTTAGGGAGCCGGCGCCCAACTCGAGTCCCCTTGATGGGTGCACGACACAGAGCTATGCGCCTCGCTTGGGCACGGCAACACCGCCACTGGACCCTTGATGACTGGAAACAAGTAGCCTGGTCTGACGAGTCGCGTTTCCAACTGTATCGGGCAGATGGAAGGATTCGTGTGTGGCGCAAACCCCATGAAGCCATGGATGCCGCCTGTCAACAGGGAACTGTACCAGCTGGTGGGGGTCCATAATGGTATGGGATGTGTTTAGCTGGACTTCACTGGAACCCCTGGTACGTCTGCAAACGCCTGTGACCGGCCAACGCTATGTTCGCATCCTTTCTGACGAGGTACACCCGTTCATGTCCTGCATTCATACTGATGGGTTGGGCCTGTTACAAGAGAACAATGCACCTCCACACAAGCGTCGGGACGCCACATTATGGTTAGAGGAGCATTTATCTGAGTTTGGGGTGTTGCCATTCCACCCAAGTCCCCAGATCTGAACGTGATAGAACACATTTGGGATGCCATGAAACGCGCTATTGAACACAGGAATCCGAGACTTCGTAATACACCCGAATTGTGGAACGCTCTGCAGGAAGTATGGTGTGCATTGCCTACAACATATTTCCAGAAGCTAGTGGAGTCCATGCCCCGTCGTATTTCTGCAGTCCTGCGCTCCTGTGGGGGACCTACCAAGTATAAGACTAGTGTACCAGTTTTTCTGGCACTTTAGTCTATACATCTTCCGGAAACGTTTTTTACACTGCTTTTGTTTTCCTTAGTGGTAGATTTTCTACGTGCTATAAGTTCAAACGACAAAAGTTCGCCTTTCCGAAAAATAACGGCAGTGAAAAAACCTCTGAAAATATGTTCACGTCATGCAAAAGAAATACAAAAAGTACTTAAGTTTTCTTCCTTGAGTAATCCATGAATAAGGAACACACTGACACCGCACCCCGGTAATGTTAACATTACAGGTATAGGCCGAAACCAAAAATACTGACGCAGGAACTTCCGTAATGGTGGCAGAGCAAAGTCCTTTAATAAAAATAGAAGGAAATTGAAAAAAAGTTCCGCAAAAATCTAACAGGGAGTTCACCAGGAGCGAAACAAAAATTGTAAACAAGCCGCCATTTTGGATTCGATTGAGACATATGCCATCCAAAACATTTAAATATTCGCATTTCGTGCCACAAGTGTTTAAGTAGTTTGTCAAAAAAAAAAAAAAAACCCAGCAGATTTCATTTATTTTGTGCGGCAAATTTCAAAGTTCCCATCAGCTGGAATTCTAAGGGAAAATTTCGCACTTTGTCAGTTTCGTTAAAACATTAGCATTTCTTTCATTTTGTGTAAAATCTTTCAAAGTAATTTATGAACTAAATATTAGCACATTTTCTACATATTGCAACCCAATCTTCGAAGTTTCCATCAGCTCACGTTTTATGAAATTATCCCGCTATTCTGTCAGCCCATTACTGATAGCTGAGACGACGCACACACGGTAGGGAGACTAAGAGCTGGGACTAAGTTGGTCACATGACCTCAGTGGCAGCCGTTCGTTTCAGGGCCTCTTGTTTCCAGTGGGCTACGGATAGTCCGTAGTCGGGGAGAGGGAGATGTGCGAAGTGAACGCGTCTTTACGTACACCAACTATATAAACAAGTCATGCGTTCTTTAGAGTTTCACTGTATTTCAATAAGGACTTCTGTGTTAGTTTTTTTTAAATAACTGCAGTTTTTTCACGTTTGTTTTATTATCTTTTAAAATACAGCAGAAAAATAAACTACAGCGTTAAATCTAGCGTAGCAATAATTTCGACGTAAAAATGTAAGCAAGACAGATTTGACAACTTCAGGAAAGCATCGCTCTCATTTCACTGGAAGTGATAAACCATTCCTGTAATTGAAATTATAAACTGTCGTCATAGCCTCACTTGAAGTAATAATGCTGTCATACTTCACCGGATCATTCTTGCACTTGTGAACAAATAATTTTTGTACTTGAAAGATTAGTTTGAAGGCCCATTACGAAGTACCACCGTCGTTTTAAAAAATGTCAATTAACGAATTAAAGGAATCAGAATTTTCATTCATTGCGAGCTTACGACTACGAAAAATTGAGTAATGAAATAATTATTTAGTGAAAATGTATTTTCATAGCAGACAGTAACTAGCAATTTATGTGCAATTCATGTTCACTTATATACAGTACAAGAAAAAGGTCAAGAAGAAAAACTGAATTTTTTCCAGTATGTTTTTTAATTATTACCAAAGGCTCAATAAAACACATTTTAACATACATACAGAGAATTACTGCTTGATCAACCGATTGCATTAAATAAATTATGATTTTAAGAAAATTACTCAATTGTTACATTATTAAATGTACAATAACGACATTTTGATGTAACAAGTTTTCCTAATTTTAGTACCATCTAGTTACGTGTTTGGACAACTTCATTTTAATAAGCAAATATAAAGCTTATAATTTTTGTCTTCCAGAGCACTATTTAAAAAAGTTACCTTGTCAAAGTTTAAAACATCTGTATTTAGTATATTAGTAGCATTAAAAAAAACTATTTGGATCCAGAATATAAACATTTCTTTTTATCAGGAAAAATACGAGTACTTATTGGCATAAATTTCTTCAAATCTGATTTTCAAGAAAACTGCCAATGTACAAATAATTATGTTTGTGTAGTTCTTTGTGTATTCCAAACACAATTTATTTATTTGTCCGTTAGCCGTTAATCTTCGAGCAAACTCGGCCACTCACCACGAATGACCAGACTACCCTCCCCTACATCACCCAGCTTCCGGTATTCGGTGCGCGGACCTGTAGCTATAAGGGGGTGGTGCTCCAACACGCATCCTTCTTTTCCGGGGCCGAATGCTTTACCAATTAAGCTACACCGAGAGAGTTTGGCGCTGTAACTTTGCCGTCTTGACATGCGCGTTACCTCTGAGGTCGATACGTTACAGTCTATGACTACGAAAAGTAGCAGTTATGATGCTATGAAACTTCCTCTACAGCACTAAAGTAAATCCAAAGTTAAAAATTTCAATCGCAAATTGGTAACGGTGCTTCATTGTCAAAACCACTGTTGAAATCTGATCGTGACGCAACAACAGTTAATTTAATTGTTACTAAACAATATAATTTAGTAAACTATCGCCGAACATTGTTTCATCAGGTTTTACATAAACGTAACAATATCTCATTGCTAGTATTGTACTAACCTTTTCTTATCTGGGAGGGCGAGACTTCAAATTACCCCCCTTCGAGTTCAAAATTACGCCCATTCGAGTTCCACTCAATTAATACGTGGTTTTTACTTTCTCACTCACCGCCGTTATAGGGAAGTATTGTGATCATTCAAAAATCGTAATTCAGGAGTTTGACATAATTTTATTCAAAATGTAAAAACTAGGTAAACACCCAAGAACCACAGGTCGTAAATACCAAGTAAAGCGTAAACGTTATGTGAACGCCTACAACACAACACTCCACAGAAACGCAGAACGAAAAACAAACCAGCGTAGAA
Source organism: Macrothele yani (assembly GCA_039090855.1). Taxonomy (NCBI): domain Eukaryota; kingdom Metazoa; phylum Arthropoda; class Arachnida; order Araneae; family Macrothelidae; genus Macrothele; species Macrothele yani. The sequence continues at coordinate 15,180,864 of CM077012.1, forward strand.
CAAATGAGAATCGGATAGTGAGCGTAGCAATAGGAAGGAGCTTTAGGGGTAGGGCTTGGAAAAATTCCGTTCAAGGTTAAACGCTCAAGGAACTTTCTGCGACAGAGCACAAGTGATTAATTAGTTCTTCATCCCAACATGTTCGGAAAGGTTATGGAGGTTAGGCATATCAGCATATTGTTTTCTATGCTTCTTTTTTTTTTTTTCTTTTTTTTTTTGATTGGAGGTTTAATGACCACCGTGAGCAACTCAATGGGCTATAAGCAGTCGCCCGTCCCTAATTTAGAGTCACTGGTTCCAGGGAAGGGAGAGATCCAGTGCCGTAAGACAAACACAACATCCATGCCTCACCGGGATTCGAACCCGGACCCCGTTCGGACGAATGATCAGAGGCCATCGCTTAGACCACTGCGCCACCGGGGCGGCTTTCTATGCTTCAATTCACTGTTATGGAATATTCCCTACATGGATATGAGATGTTCACACATCATAGTGTATGTTACTCTGCACCCTGATTAACTGCATGGAATATTGTGTGAGACTAACTTAAAGTCTTTAAAAGGAAAATACTGAAGGGTGTAACTTTCTTGTTTAGTTATATTTCTATTTTTTACATCCCCCAGAGCATATCCAAAAATTCCAGACAAAATAAAACAACAAGAAAGTAGGCCATTTCTCGAATGGTCCACCGAAAATGTCTGTCCTGATAGACCAATCCGCCTCTGGTAAAAAAATACAAGTGGTCATCAAAAATATGATGGACCAAAATCCAGTAAAATGGAATAATAACCGGCAAAAGAAAAGCAGTAACAAATCCGCCAACAAAATTTCCGGAAGAACGTATTCAGGGTTATACGTATAATGTTACTGTTTTGATTGTGATGATCTGCAGTTGCTTGCGCAATTGTTAGGATTAACTGTTCGTAGAGGTTGGTTTCACGGCAATAGTAGATTTAATACATTTTTAACTATGAGTTGTAGGAGTTACTAGCTTAAATGTCAACTTCACTTAAGCTAAGACTAGAGAACATAACATTGGCACTTGTAATTACAGAAAACGCTCTAACAGATATACTAAATAAATAAAACGCTCCACAAGTATACTAAATAAATCATCATTGACTTACGGTACATTCACTGTCTTTATTTGATGCTATGGCATTTCATCAGAAGTTGAACACTCTATCCAGAAAAAACTTGTTAGTTTCAAACCAAATCACAACAACACTTCGCTCAATTCAAAATCAACTTATCCGTAATCCGATCGTTATCTCAAAAGATTCTGCTCATTACAAATCGTTAGCTCGACAGAACTGCTCTTAGCGTTAACATATAAACTCGGTACTAGGCGTTTAACCATACACAGTCGTATCATAATTATATGACCACCAACCTAATAATGGTAATAACTACCCTTGGCCGGATGACAGCGGCGAGACGTCGTGGCATGGACGCAATGAGGCCCTGGAAGGTTGCCCAAGGCACACGTGCCCATTCGGACTGCAGCAGAGAACTGAGGTCCCGGAGATGACGTGGTTGTGGGTCGGCACATCCAACCTGTCGATCCAAATCATCCCACAAGTGCTCTATGGGATTGAGGAAGGACAATTTCGCCGGCCAAGGGAGAATGGAGACATTGCTGTCGTGTTCTGGAACCAGTCCCGCACCTCCTTAGCGACGTGTCATGGCGCGTTGTTCTGTTGGTATACACCATCCCCACCAGGGTAAACGTCCAACATGAAGAGATGCATGTGGTCAGCGAGGATGGGAAAGTAGCCATTGGCGTTCAGGGACCCATCCAGTGGTACCTGCGGTCCCAAGTCATACCAGGAAAACATCCCCCCAGACATGCACACTGCCACCGCCGGTCTGTACTTGATCGACAAGCGTGTACGGGTGTTAGTTCTCGTGTGCCTGACACCGTATCCGCCACCTTTCGTCACTTCTGTGGAGTAGAATCCTGGATTCGTCGGAGAAGGTAACCTTTTTCCACTCTTCCACTGTCCAATGACGGTAGTCCCATGCGAACTGCAGGAGTCGCTGCCGACGGACATGGGTTAACATGGGTGCCTTGACGCAGCGTCGAATTCGGAGTCCTATGCGTGACAGGGTTCACTTAGTGTTATCGGGGACACAAACCTGAGTGCCCCAGCGTTCATTTGCGTGGTCAGTTGCTGAACTGTTGCGCGTCGATTGCCCTTTACCAGTCAACGGAGGCAACGTTCTCTGGGGTTGATGGCCTTTAGGGTTCCCCAGTTACGACGTCGGGAGTTAATCGGTGTGCCAGCGGTCCATTTTTGGTACACCCTTACTATAGCACCTCACGAACAGCCCAAGAAGTACCTCATAATATGACCACCTACCTAATAACGGTAATAACCACCCTTGGCCGGATGACAGCGGTGAGACGTCGTGGCATGAGATACTTCCACCCTTGTTTCTGAGATACTTCCACCCTTGGCGCGGAAGCCGATGATCATTCCTTTTTGAACGTACTTTAAATCACTACCTCTGCCCATTGTACTCACGTCACGCACTATGGCTCGTCTGTCCTGGCCGGCCGCTTATATCTCCGTGTGGTCGACCTTGTCACGTGCACTCTGTGACGCGCCTGGGAGGGTACACTGTGGTTCAGGGGGTGGTCATATTATTCTGATACGACCGTATAAGCCTCTCTCTCAGCTGCACACAATCTACTAAAGTCGTTATCTCGCTCTCCTCGTTAGCATTTCGTAATTACATTTTATTGACCTCTGACTCATTGCTAGTGATGCCAAACTTAGAAAACTCGTCGGGAGAAATAATGTGTCCATAAATCAGAAAAACATTTAACTAGGAGAAACCAAATTCACATAAGAGTATAAATACCGTTGAAGAAGTGTGCGTCACAGTTCTTTAAAGTCTGCAAATATGAATAGCTTTGTTGCTGTAATGATGATAATAGCAGCAATAGTAACAACGAGAGCAACTGTTGATTTTTACTTTTTCTTTCGTTTTTCTCGACATAAAGCACCAAGCTTATGGAGAAGTTCCTACTTATGTGTACGTTTGTAAATTTTAGACATACTTATTTAAATTTTCATTTTTTTCCCCATTCAGGGAAGCAGGTGTAAGCACGCTACTAATTATTCCTTTAGTATTCTTTAACATATTACTTCAAGGTTCGGTAGTATATGACCCACGCAAGTGCATGGAAAAACTTATGTACACATTTTCTTCACAATTAATGCGTTCCCAAGGATGAAAATTTGAACATCGATTAAAATAGCTTCATTTTATAACTTGGAATACTTAATATTTTCTAAAACATAACCATAATTATGCAATCCAATCTTTGTTTGTCTACTGACGTCATCAAAGTACAGGCCGCGCCATCTTTTTTCTGGTTTCAACACCACCAAAGGAAAAGGTATTGATTTTTAATATAATTATGGTTATGTTTTAGAAAATATTAAGCATTCCAAGTTATAATATGAAGCTATTTTAATCGATGTTCAAATTTTCATCCTTGGGAACCCATTAATTGTGAAGAAAATGTGTACAGAAGTTTTCCCATTGGAAGTATAGGAAGCAAAATTACTTGACGTCCACCTTAATGAATGTTCACACTTCAGACAGTTACATTGTGTTTTACTCAAGTTAATGCATATTTTTTGTGCTAGTGAGACTAAGGACGTAAGAATAAGTTAGGTGTCCAATAAGAAGAGAACGACCAAAGCGAAATCTTAAATTGCAATTTAATCCAGGAACATCACTTCAATAAAATGAATTCTTTTACAGAACATCCTTGTGTGACATTCAAAGAACTTTAGCTAGCAGCGAAGCTTTCTTCGCCTCTTTACATTAATCATCCAACCGTATAATTTCCGACGAAACAAGAAATGCCGACAAAGGATGTCTTTGTAATTTTGTTATTATTATTTTGGAACTGGGTGCAGAAAGCTTAATTCGTGAGCCAAACACGGCTTTGAAAAGTCAAAAATTTACGATTCGAGAAGTTTTCCAGAAATCCTCGAATATTATGTGGCTGCATCATATTTTGAAGAATATGCTTATTAGACTACACAGGTGTATGCTGTCACGTAGTCAAAGCTACGGGAAAGAAGAAAAAGGTCTTTTTTTTTTTAATCCTAAGATGCATATGCACAACTGTGGTCCAACGAATTTCTTCACGCGTATTTACCAAAATGTAAATTTTCAGTTCCTCGCTTTAATCATTTTTTTCCCCGAAGCACAGATGAGTAGAATGGGATTTAAAATAAATACTCACAGTTCCTCGTTTCTTCTTCAAATGTTATTACTTCACTGAAAGAACAAAAACCACGGAATACATGGTTTCTCAGCAACGCGACGTTGTCACTAACGCTGTCAAAAACCGGATATTTTGAAATGCGGATTTCGGATTTCAAAATATCCAAAATATCATAAATCCGAAATCCGGATTGCCGCATGAAATCCGAATTTAAAAATCCGGATATTCGGATATCCGGCTAGTGCTGTCAAAAACCGGATATTTTGAAATCCGGATTTCGGATTTCAAAATATCCGAAATATCATAAATCCGAATTGCCGCATGAATTTGTTACAGAATAAAACACTGCAATTTTATTTATTATCCCTTCACTTAGTACACTATCAATGTCACAAAAGATCACTTTGTCTGATCAAACGGACATCGTGCAGCAGAAAAACAACGCACGTTCACAAACTGCTGCGTTAAAGTTTCAACAAACTGAGGCATGCGGTCTATCATGGCCAGATAAATCTATGTTGTTGAGATGTTTGAACATTCGGTATTCTAAATCCGGATATCCGAAGTTCGAAATCCGGATATGCGCAGTTCATAATCCGGATATCCGGAGATCCAAAAATCCGAAATCCGTGAACAGCACTAGTTGTCACCCTTCTCGCTTCAGGACGAACTCACCGCCTTGCAGGTATACAGGTAAGAGGGTATATCACTGCATTCACGTAGACGGAAATTCGATGTCACTATGGACGAACATCGTGGGTTAATAGAGTTTGAAAGAGGGATATTGGGTACCCGATCCATGGGGCCATTCTAACGAGGAGGTGGCAGACATGGAAACGGGTCGCGGGACAGAGGGTCAAACGGATCGGGCCCGGCGGCGCAGTGGTCTAAGCGATGGCCTCTGATCATTCTTCATAAAGGGGTCCGGGTTCGAATCCCGGTGAGGCATGGATGTTGTGTTTTGTCGTACAGCACTGGCTCTTTCCCTTCCCTGGAACCAGTGACCCTAAATTAGTGATGGGAGACTGTTTATAGCCCATTTGAGTTGCTCACGGTGGTCGTTAAGCCTCCTATAAAAAAAAATGAAACAGATCGGGTCAAAGTTGTTTCAAACCGTCGACCCGGTTTTAGGATCTTATTATTTTTGAAAAAAAATACTTTAAAGAACCTTTCAAAAGTCTTTGAAATAATACTTCAGTGCTGCAGAGTATGATCCAGGAACTTGTTGACAAGAGTAAAGAAGTGGGATGAAAAATAACTTTCGGAAGACAAAACTGAAAAAGTCCAATGCTTTTACAAGGAATGAAGATTTATCGATTGATGGGGAAAAGCTTGAGATAACCAATTCTGACATTTCCCTTGGACAGCAGATATCAAGCGAGGGTCACATTGATCAAGAGATGAATTGGCATATAAAACTTGGTTGGAGAGCTTTTGAAAGAAACGGTACAATTTTAAAGAGCAATGTGTCATTATGTCTTAAAAGAAAAGTGTTTAATCAATGCATCCTTCCAGTGCTTACGTATGGAGCAAAGACGTGGACCTTAACTAAAAAAGACATACAAAGACTGCAGACAACTCAATGAGGCATGGAGAGTTGCATGCTTGGTGTAACGAGGAAAGATAAGAAGAGGCACTCGTGGATCAGGAAAGTAACAAGAGTGGTGATCAGAGTAAAATCCCTGAAATGGCAATGGGCTGGACATGTTGCCAGAAGAACGGACCGCAAATGGACAACCCAAATTTCAGACTGGATTCCAGGGGACAGCAAAAGATCCAGAAGACCACATGGGAGATGGGTGGAAGAAATTCGAAAACATGCCGAGACTGGCACAAAACAGACCGTTGTAGAAGAAACTTGGGGAGAACTTCATCCAACAGTGGATTGATAATGGTTAATGGTGATGATATACACTATATTGACAAAAGTCACCGGACACCCCTTCAAAAGCAAATGAACAGATCCGCTGCGTTGTTAAGATGCACGATACAGCTGCAAACGGTATAAAAACAAGCCTGCAGCTAACCACGATCATATCGCACTGTGAGGTTGAGTGAAAATGTCACGGCGGGACAAAACTGACTTTGAGATAGGAAAGATTGTCGGGTGTTATATTAGTGGGTTGTCCATAAAAGAAACCGAGAGGCGTTTAAACGTACCCAAGTCAACTGTTTCGGATGTACTGAATAAGTGGAAGACACATGGCGTGATTGAAGCAGCAAAACGTACCGGCAGACCAAAGAAAATCAGTAATAATGGACGTCGAAACCTGTGTGTACTGATTGAATGAGAACGAATTCGTAACTTCTCCAGAGTCAGGCCTACACCAGTTACAACCGGTTTTTCCCTGTGAAATGTAGTTTCTACGATGGACTTTCTCTCTTGATTTGGAAAAACAGCTTCTTCATAAAGCCTTCATGGATACGACTACAGGCGTCCCTCTTGCAGCAAGATTCCATGCGACCAAAAGTTTCAAGATAAGGAATTAAGGACGCTTTGCTCCCATCTGTGTGCTAAAACTTTAAAGCAAAATGTTTGAAACAGAAAATGGTAATTTTTTAGTCGAAAAATATAGAATTATGTAGAAACTGATTTTCGTAATACGAAGATTAATTTACATGTAAATGTCGTTCAAAGTCAAGGTTCTGCGGAAAATTTCGTTAAATGGAAGTTCGCTATATAGATATTGCTGTATTACCATTTTTCTCTTCACATATACCTAAAGTTACCATCATTCAGTCATTTTCCCCCTCTCCTCGAGAAGGTTGCAAAATGTATATCACTGGAGAGGAGGCCATGCTGTTATCACTATAGCCATCCCATATACGTAGTATATATGGAAACATAATTTTGTAAACGGAAACAGTTGCATGCAGAAAATAACAAAGACTTCTAGTGGAACATTATGTATTTTGACCGGCAACATAATATGCACACGTCAAACGCTATTAGCATATACTTAACACAGTATTCTAGCTTTATGAAATCAAACTATGTAACATTGTCCCAGAATTATATGAAAACAAAAAAACAGAAGAATATTTAAACGGCAAACACAATTAATAATTAATGGACTATCCTCCACCCACAATAAGCTCAAATATGCGTTCTGGCATACTGTATGTTAAATTATGCATAATTGTACCGTCAATATTAAACCAACAGTTCAGGATTTCGGTTTCCAGATCGTGAACGATTGAAAATTTCCGGTGATTGGCATAAACACTTCGAACCGAAATTCCCCAGAGATTTTCAACTGGGTTGAGATCCGGGCTGCGAGCTGGCCACGACAGTAAAGTAATTTGACATTGTTCGATATCAGCCAGGCTATCGTAGAGGTCGCTCTGTGAATGCTCGCGTTGTCCTGCTGGAAAACCCAATCAGGACCACATATTTCAGCAGCAGCTGGTAGCAAACTGTCTTTTAAAAATTCCTGGCATGTTACGGCATTTTGACGTTCTGACAAAACGCAGATATTTCCTTTCCCATTAAATCCAAGGAAAGTCCCACGGAACCTCCTTCGTATTGTCGGCTGAATATTGGTGTTTTTCCGTTCTCGTATCATGCCAATAAAATTTCGCACCGTCTGGGCCATCTAAATTAAATTTCTTTTCATCACTAAATAATACTTGGAGCCATTCGTCCTTCCATGACATATGGTCTTCGGCCCAGTTTAATCGAGCTTGTGTGTGTTGTGCGGTTAAAGGCAGTTTCTTTAACAATCTTGCATATTTCACGAGGGGTGTGCTGCAATACTCTGTGAACCCTACTTTTCGACATTTTACACGTTTCCATGTTGACTTATATTCCGTACAGATAGATTATCATGCAGAGCGAGCTTCCGGATATGTCGTTTCATTTGGGGCGAAACATTGCTGCGCCATTCAGTTCTTTTTTTTTTTTTTTTTTGGAGGTTTAACGACCACCGTGAGCAACTCAATGGGCTATAAGCAGTCGCCCGTCCCTAATTTAGGGTCACTGGTTCCAGGGAAGGGAGAGAGCCAGTGCCGTAAGACAAACACAACATCCATGCCTCACGGGATTCGAACCCGGACCCCTTCGGACGAATGATCAGACCCCAACGCTTTAGACCACTGCGCCACCGGGGCGGCCCATCGAGTACGTTTCTGAGCTGGATATTTTTTGCTACCACTTAAAACGTTATAAATAGAAGATTTGGATTGTTTTAATTTGTTTGAAATCGCACTTACATTCATTCCTTGATAATGCAACTCCCGAACGTGAATTATCTCCTCCGCTGAGAGCTCTTTCCCATATGGCATTGTTACAACTGAATCAGCTTCATCCCGTTCACCAACTATTTATCCTACTCTGACGCCAGGTTAATTTGCACAGCAATGCGTGTTAGTGTTCGCGCGTTTATGTGAAATTCCATATAATTGTGGGGCAGTTTCAGTACACTACATGTTTAAAACGTTTAATACGTATCCGAAGTTATTTTCTCATCCGCAAAATATGTCTGCAGACTATGTGGTTTATTGTCACCACTGTATTAATGGGTTGCGTACATTTTCACTAATCGTACATTTACTCTGTTTTTACACCTTTCCATATAATTGTGGGACGGACTGAACAAGCGCCACGGATCCTTAAACCGACTCTGTTACACAGATATTTTTTTTTCCTTATTAAGCATAATTCTATTTGCAACTTAGAGCATGTGGCGTGTTTATGTTGAATATTGCAATTTCGTTGTTGCATGTTTTGAAGTATTGCAGAATGTGTTTAAGAAAAAGTAATTTCTGTACGGTGCTGAGAACGCAGCTTCACGAGTTATTCATAGAAATCTTTTTTTTTTTTCTAGAATTTTTTTCCTTTATAAGCATAATTCTATTTGCAACTAAGAGCACGTGGCGTGTTTATGTTGAATATTGCTATTTCGTTGTTGCATGTTTTGACGTATTGCAGAATGTGTTTGAAAAAAGTAATTTTTGTACGGCGCAGAGAACGCAGCTTCACGAGTTATTCATAGAAATCCTTTTTTTTTTTTTTTTCAGAATTTTTTTCCTTATTAAGCATAATTCTATTTGCTACGTGGCGTGTTTATATTGAATATTGCAATTTTGTTGTCGCATGTTTTGAAGTATTGCAGAATGTGTTTGAAAAAAAGTAATTTTTGTACGGTGCTGAGAACGCAGCTTCACGAGTTATTCATAGAAATCTTTAAGAAAATAGCCTACTAATAACAAAATGATAAACCACGATTAAGGCAAATCGCCAAAAAACGTAAGCACGAACAAAGAATACGTCAATTCTATTGATCGGAGAAGGGTTTGTAGCAAATTTTAAGGTTGGTTTTTGACAATATCACTATCGAATAAAACAGATAAAAAACGCTTCGTGAAATCTAGGGACTCCCCTTCAAACAGGCATGAAAAATAATAGCTCGAGGGGAAAAAATTCAACCGCTGGGAAAAACTTCAATAAGGACGTGAACCACACATGAAAATAAATGTTTACCTTGGGCGGGGGAAAAAAAAATTAGGAAGACATTTCAGTCGCGTGTCATCAGGAACTTCTAACTTCGCTCGGAGTTCGGCATCAGCCCGAAAAATGGTAATTTAATCCCTACACATCGGAAAAGTTTCTCCCCGAAGTTGCCTCCCTTTTGGAATTACGTTTGAAGACAGGCCTCCGGCTAAAGATGAAGTTGCAATGCACGGCAGCCAAGGAGAGGAGTGGGAAGTGCTCTATCGAAACCCAAGTGGCACAAACAGGGGCTGATATTGCCGGAAGAGATAACCAATGTTATTACCCGATACGACCGAAAAAGGCCATCCTATTCCTGCTTTTGAGCTGTTGCAAGAGCAGCTCTAAAACACTTGCTCTGTAGTTCATTTCATGTCCAAGCAATACGGATATCAGAAATCACAAAAAATGTTAGAATACAAAACAGTAAATATTATCAGAGCTTATATACACTGAAGTGCCAGAAAAACTGGTACAGACGAGCTTATGCAAAATACATAGCAACGTTAATTCTGCGCGTATTCGGTTGCGTCCGCCAGTGCGCATATAAAGCGATAGACATCCTTGCCAGCTGTCAGGGCTGTTTTCGGCATGAGAATGAAAAGTAATAACGATTTAAGCGATTTTCAACGCGGTGTCATAGTTGGCGCTCGTGAGATGGGCCATAGTATTTCGGAGGTAGAAACGAAGTTCGGATTTTCACGGACGACCATTGCAAGGGTGTACCGTGACTACAAGAATTCCGGCAGAACCTCCAACCTACGATACCAGTGTGGCCGTAAAAAGACATTGGGTGAACGTGACCATCGTCGGCTGTCAAGAATCGTTTCACGCGGTAGGCGTGCAACACTCTCGCAGGTTTAATCGGAATTCAATGCTGGAGCCTCAACAAGCATCAGCATCCGGACAGTGCAACATACCCTGCACGATATGGGCTTTGCGAGCAGACGCCCAACTCGAGTCCCATTGATGGGTGCACGACACAGAGCTATGCACCTCGCTTGGGTACGGCAACACCACCACTGGACACTTAATGACTGGAAACAAGTAGCCTGGTCTGACGAGTCGCGTTTCCAACTGTATCGAGAAGATGGAAGAATTCGTGTGTGGCGCAAATCCCATGAAGCCATGTATCCCGCCTGTCAACAGGGAAACTGTACCGGCTGGAGGGGAGTCCGTAATGGTATGGGGTGTGTTTAGCTGGACCTAACTGGGACCCTGGTACGTCTACAAACGTCTGTGACCGGCCAACGCTATGTTCGCATCCTTTCTGACGAGGTACACCCGTTCATGTCCTGCATTCATGCTGATGGGTTGGGCCTGTTCCAACAGAACAATGCACCTCCACACAAGTATCGGGACGCCACATTATGGTTAGAGGAACATTCATCTGAGTTTGAGGTGTTATCATTCCAACCCAAGTCTCCAGACTGAACGTGATAGAACACATTTGGGATTCCATGCAGCGCGCTATCGAACACAGGAATCAGAGACCTCGGAATACACCCGAATTGTGGAACGCTTTGCAGGAAGTATGGTGTGCATTGCCTATATTATATTTCCAGAAGCTAGTGGAGTCCATGCCCCGTCGTATTTCTGCAGTCCTGCGGTTCCGTGGGGGACCTACAAAGTATTAGACTGGTGTACCAGTTTTTCTGGCACTTCAGTGTAGAAAGATCAAGGATGATCTGCGACAGAAAGATAAAGAAGGGTGATACCTTCTTATTTCTCAAATCTAATACGCTGAATATAGTTCTAGACAGGAGTGTATCTAGGAATTTCAAATTGGGGGGTTCTAAAAAAAAATCCAGAGAGTACCCTGATATTCTTTGTTAATAATTTATGCTATGCATCTTTCGCGTACGAAGATCTTTGTAAGTGTAAAAATAAAACGAGTGATTCCAGACACTCACGACCAAACTGACCCACAGTCCGGTACGTACCAAGTGGAATTAAATCACAACAACAAGCAATAAGGTTTATAAATTCCTGACGTTGCGCGGTACTTAGGTAGGTGGATTAACCCTTTAACGACCACGATCCTAAAATGTTTTGTCACTCAGAATACCGTAACACCCGAAAATGTCTGCTACTCCTTCACGAATTTCATTCCCCCTCCCTTTTGCAATAACAAAAGAAGAATTAGTGCTGGGTCACCACTCGAAACTTCCGATCTTTAGGCTTGACATGCACTGATCTTCGGACGTTTCCCTGGGGATTTAATTAGTGCTTCTTCTACTGAGAGCCTTAGGCAGATAGGGAGTGGTTACATCTGGAAAATCTTATTTACTATACCGTTTTTCTGGTTCTTTCTTGTAAAAATTGTGCTCTCAATCTGTTTATTTGGATTGAGCAACATAAAAGAATTCTTCAAAAAATTTCCCCCATAAACTCAGCTTTCGGGACAATTCAAAGCATCACAGACAAACGAAGCACGTGTCAACAAAGCAAGAGTTCTACTGAGCGATGTCAGATCAGATCAGATAACGAGGATTTTAGGAAGGGAGTGCCTGACCCCAGGTCTTAAACAACCCTCCTAGAAATAGGAAGCTAGGAGATTTGGGCTAGAAGGCCTGATAGGAAAATGACACGAAAGCGAGGTAGAAAGGGGGAGGAAGACGTCTTTATTTATTAACGGGAAGCCAGTACCAGAGGTTTGACGGCTTAACGTGCCCATCCGACGCACGGCGGATATTTTGTGGTTCGAGCGTTCGCGCTGGGATCGAACCTGAGTTTCCTCAGTGGCAGTCACGAACGTTGACCACTAGGTCATCCGCGGCCCAACTGAGCGATATCAGAAGGCCTAATGATATGTATAGCCCTGGGACAAACCAGTTCTTGGTTCGCTTCTTTGTTTGGCGACAACAATGACGACTGAGGGTGATTTCTGCTAATCCTTCGGACGCTGTGCGAATTAAAACGACACGGGGGTAGGAAATCGTACTCATGCTATCCGGGCGACTCGGGCGCCTTGGGGTTGTTTTCATGTAAGGGCGCGTTGGGAGCTTTGGTCGAAAAAGGGTTAATGAATGTTATTGTATTAAAACCAATGAAAGAAGGTATGTGACTCATAAAAGTAAATATTTACTGAACTATGGCTGCGGCAATAGTATTTCAATTGTTTAGTTTTTCAAATACAATTATTATTATTTTTTAGATTTACACGAACGTAAGAAATGACCCTGACTATCATGAAATGTGATGTAGCTACAAAGTCCATCAAGCTAAAATCTGACCTCAAGATAGAAAGAAAAGCCAAATCGCAAGTGCCAAGTTGTTTCTTACGTTTCGCAAGAGCATTAGTGACGAGGATTGGTAATTTTTGGTCTAGGATATCTACAGGTTACACCCCATTGTGTCATACATAATTTTAAAGCTTTCGTCAATTGTAGGCAGCACTTCCCCCTAGGAAGGGGTTGGAGGCAGGGCCGTAGGTACGGGGAGGGCAAGGAGGGCGGTTGCTCTCCCAGAATGGTTATACCATGAGCGTAAATTCATGCTTTGGGGGACGTAAAAACAGAAATGCACGACGTGTGAATAAATTTACCTAAAACTGTAACTCAAAAAGAAAGTTATTCTGTGTCTCAGTATTTTCTTTTTTTTTTTTTCAAGGCTTGAGTTAGTCACATACAGTATCCCGCGTAGCTAACCACTGTATAGGGTAACCCACTCTGTGAGTTGTGAGCCCCTCACATTCAGGAAAGGAATTATGTAAAAACAGCGGAGAGGTATATAAAACAATATGCGGATATGCCTAACCTCCGTGACCTTTCTGAATATGCCGTAGTGGTAAAGAGAGCTATTCAGTCATCTATATTTTGTCGCAGAAAGGCTCTCTGAGTGTTTAACCTTGAATGGAATTTTTCCAAGCCCTACACCAAAAGTAACTTTTTATTGTTTCGTTCACTATCTGATTCGTTCTGTGCTGGCTCATTTTTCATTTATTTCTGAGAAATGCTGAATTGTCGTGATTCACATAACTTTTGCGTTTTAAACACATCACCAGTTATACTGTTGAAGCACGATTCAAAAAACATTTAAGCCCTACTTCAGAAGTTTTTAATTTTTTAGCCCTGCTTCAGAAGTAAGTAAAATCACTGGATCTATTGATTACATTCCCTACATTGTGAACTGAACGTTTTGAAGAGGATCTGCAGGACTAATTCATTTGGGTTTCGTGTTCGCACCTCTAATATTTTTAGCCTGGTACGGAGGGATAAGGTGCGTCGCATAAATATAGAGACAGTCGACTTTGCGCCGTGAACGCAACGTGAATATAGGTAGGAAGCTGAAGTGGTACCTAATTAGACATAACCCTACAACAAACGCTTCGATCCGTCGAGATGACCGGATTGTGTGAAAAGAACACCTAAAATAGTGTAATTTTAGGTGTCTCATAAATATAAAGACAACTATGTAAATTAGCTACATGCAAATAAGATGTACAAATTAGCATGTTGTACGCACGCGCCTGGGTCGTAATTCGATCCAGCCTACAAAAGACAGTGGACCTGCCGTCAGACATTCATTTGCCGAAATGTCACGCAACCGTCAACTTTCTGGTGAGGAGGTGCAGAAGATTTGGAGACTGAGAGCAAATGAATTGCCTGTAGCGAAAATTTGTAAAGCCATGGGAGGAGTAGGGCAGTCATTTATAAGACTTTATCGAAACGCGGTGCGTTAACTGCCAGAAAACGGTCTGGAAGGCCTCGAATAACAACCAAACGAGATGATCGTGCCATCATGCGTTTAGTTTCATCCCAAACGTTATCACTACGTCAAGTTTCTCGGACTGTTGGTGTCACCGTCTCAAAGGACACAGCTCGTCGATGAATCAAGGAAAGTCGCAACACTGTGCTCCGTAAAATGCGCCGTCTGCCACCCCTCACGCGGCGCCACAAGGAATCTAGATTGTTATGGGCAAGCAGCCACATGCACTGGACGGACGAGTGGATCACAGCTATTTTCTCCGATGAGAAAAAGTTCAACCTGAACGGCCCTGACGGTTGGAACTGCTATTGGCATGATTTACAACTCGAGCCACGCACCTTCTTCAGCAGACAGAAAGGAGGGGGATCTGTGATGGCATGGGGAGCTTTTGCGTTGAATGGGACAACGGATATCGCTTTTCTGCAAGGTAGGCAAAACTCCGAAACGTATCAGAACATACTCAGGAGCCACCTTCTACCGTTTGCCCAAACTCTAGCGGGTGTTGATTATCTGTTTCAGCAAGACAATGCCTCTATCCATCGGTCTGCATCAACGAAAAGCTGGTTTAACACTCATCGTGTGACCGTAATGGATTGGTTAGCACTCAGTCCAGATATGAACCCTATCGAGAACCTCTGGGGTATCCTATCTTGTGATGTGTATGCGAATGGACGACAGTTCTCAAGTGTGGTGGCATTGAAAGAGCAGATTGAACGAAGCTAGTACGCACTCCGTCCAGAACACTTACATCACTTGGCGGACAGCATGCTCAATCGGGTTTTCAGTGTAATTCGGAACAACGGCTCCACTATTCGTACCGGAGGTGCTCATAACTAGTAAGTCTTTACATTTTTGAGACAGCGTATTTCTGTTTTTTTTTTCTTGTACTTGACGTTGGAATTATTATGTTTCCGTCAAACTATTGTGCAGCTGCGTGTCCTATGCTTTTTTTGCTATAAATATGAGGTGTACATTTCAGCTCGTTGTTGTTTCTTTTTTATTCGAGAATTTGTTCTGTCTCTATATTTATGCGACGCACTATAGAGATGCTATCCCACTTGGATCCAAAAGTGGCATCTACTGCATTCCTCTAGTCTCAATCTCACCCAACCATGGAAATCTTGTGTACATAGGTTCTACGTCTCGAAGCATTGGGACCCGAGTTTCTGAACATGAATATTCAACTCGGTCTACTACAGTTACCACAGCACTTACTAAAGTGTTATCTTCTGGACTATATTATACAGACTGGAATAGTGTTAAACTTCTTGTGTCAGCTACTAATAGGCAATTGTTATTGCTGTCTGAGACTCTATTCATTTTCCATTTCGGAAACCAATGTTGCAATGATGATTTTCCTGCCTTTTTGAATCCTATTTGGAGGGATCTAATTTAGTCTCTACCTACACCATGCATATAACGTCAATCTTCAGAAAGCTTGAGAGGAGAGTACTTTTGCAATCTGGCAATCCCGTAAGGGACCCATTTGACTCTTGGGAATGTTTATGACTATTTAACTTCCTGCTTGCTTCTGTACTTTTAGCAAACTATTAGGCCTGATGATGGGGCCAATGTGGTCTGCGAAAGATCTTGCCTTTTAACGTTTTTAGCCTTTTAGATTGTAAATAAATTCCTTTTAATTTACTTCTGAAGTAGGGCTGAAATGTTTTTTGAATCGTGCTTCAACAGTATAATCGGTGATGTGTTTATCGCATTAGCACGAAAACTTTATTATGAATTTACGTTTTACTGTATATTTACAACCAATGGCTTTTGAGTATTTACCTAATTCTACCATTTTTATTAGAATTATGCCAATAACTGGACGTGCAATTTTTGGAACGAACATAATTCTTTATAAACAACAGTGGTAGAAAGCAAAAGCTGCGTAGAGATCAGGAACCTTTGAACTCGAAGGGGCGAAATTTCAAGTCTTGCCCACCCAGAGTAGAAAAGCTTGCTCCTGTCCTGGTTGGGGGGTCGAGGGCAACCCAAATTTCCTTACGACGCACCGTTTTCGTAGCATCAAAAATGTATCAACGCACCGTTTTCGTAGCATCAAAAATGTATCAACGCACCGTTTTCGTAGCATCAAAAATGTATCAACGCACCGTTTTCGTAGCATCAAAAATGTATCAACGCACCCCCGGGCAATCACGGGAATGAATTCTAAACCTCCAGATTCGCTATATATGAATGCCGGTTGCTTCGGGTAGCGAATCCCGTGATGGCTATATTCCATTTAATCGGAAACTTGAAACTTGGTCGTTCTGGGTGGTATAGTATTTAACATACCCGTGCGCTATCCGGGAAACGCAGGTTCGATTCCCGCTCCAGGACGACGAAATCTTCAAGTTTTCGGATATTATATGACTTAATATCCATGTCATATTTACACCAATAAATGGATTCACATCTTCCAAATTTGTATTGCATCAAAAATGTATTTTAGCAATGGCTTTTATCACATTTAGCATTAGGTTCGCGTAATTCATGCAGATTGCAAAGAGATATTGTTACGTTTATGTAAAAGGTGATGAAATAATGTTTGCGATAGTTTAGTAAAACATATTGTTGAAAAACAACGAAACTAACTATTGTTGCGTTACTGCATGTGACTGCATTAAAAAATCAGATTTCAACAATGGTTTCGATTACTTCCGTGACATCGATTTTTTTTTTCTTGGGATTTACTTTGCTGCTGTTGCGAAAGATGTGTAGCATCAAGAAGGAAACAAAAGGAAAGGTAACGTGACAAAATGTAAGTGAAATATCTTCTCAGATTTCATGCCATGACGAACTGTCATTCTGTTCTACAGCAGACAATTTTTCCTTATGGAGTGAATTTACTCAAGCATAAGACACCTCAAACAAACAAAGGCGGTATTAAAGCTCACTTAATTGTCGTTAGAGTTCTCACAATTGTTTGGTCAAGCAATTAATGCCCACCGTTTAAACAGCGAGCTTGTAAGAACGACACGATCGCGTGAAGTCAGCGTAATTGGAGTCGTTTATACGCTGACCATGATATAACCCGAGTCATTTCTTTGTCTGTATTCCGCAGTAAAAGTGCGGGAATTTTGACTCTGCGTTTGTCATTTGCGAATGAAAAGAAGCTTCGTTAAATCTGCGCCTAAGGGCTGGTGGCAGTTCTACCAGCGGAAACCGTTAAGGCTTGAGACGCTCAATTGAATTGTTCTCCTCAAAGTCCCTTCTCTCTAGAACTCAACTCCTCGTGAAATTGCTTTAATTTGTCTCCTCTAACGTGTTACCTGTCATTTGAAATTCCTGCATTCTGCATGATCAAAGCCAGTTGTTCCTGTACATTTTTATTATTTCTCTTTCGCTCTGGCAAGCAACTCTGGTGCTACGGATAATATGATCTGACGAAACTTCATTTCCCTACGGATGTGCTTTCACGATGGCTTGGGAATTAAATTATAACACAGATTTTCTTTTTCGTCGACAAACCTCGTCAAATTTCATAAGGAAATTACCACCCGCATTCAAGTTGATGGTCAAGAAATAGGAATCTCACGATGCAAGCGTCAAACGCTGCTGGGCAACATAAAATTTGCATATGTATCACGAAATAAGCTACCTGTAAGTTATGAAAGGGTAACTCACACAGGAAGGAATTAACTGCTAATTAGAAGGGATGCATGAAATCAGCTCCCGTTTTGTAGGAAAATCGGCATTCCTATGTTTCCAAAATGTATATTGATTTAATTTTAACTCATTCAAACTTTAGAAATCGTTGCTCTTTCAAGAATCCATGGACCCTGTAGAGCCCGGGATTTATGCACACACCCCTCACACTCCACCAGCATCCCCCAAATTTCCTCACACCCCAGCTACACCCCATACAAATCTCAACACTCCTCCATTTGGTGGCGTGTAACACACACACACACACACATATATATATATGTCTTTCAATCACTGAACTGGGAAAACAAAGGAATAAAGATTAATGCAGATTATCAAACCCACCTTCGTTTTGCTCATGACGTAGTCATTTTTGCAACTACCCCATCAGAGCTGCAGAGTATGATCCAGGAACTTGCTGACAAGAGTAAACAAGGGGGATTAAAAATGAACTTTCAAAAGACAAAAGTGATGTTCAATGCTTTTACAAGAAATGAAGATTTATCGATGGATGGAGAAAAGCTGGAGATGACAGACGCGTACATTTATCTTGGACAGTAGATATCAAGTGAGGGTCACATTGATGAAGAAATTAATCGGCGAACAAAACTTTCCTGGAGAGCTTTTGGAAGAAACAGCATAATTTTCAAGAGCAATATGCCATTATGTCTTAAAAGAAAAGTGTTTGATCAATGCATCCTTCCAGTGCTTACGTATGGTGCAGAGACGTGGACCTTAACTAAAAGAGACATACAAAGACTGCAGACAACTCAAAGAAGCATGGAGAGGTGCATGCTTGGTGTAACCAGGAGAGATAAGAAGAGGAACTCGTGGATCCGAAAAATGACAAAAGTGGAAGACATCATGATCAAAGTAAAATCCCTGAAATGGCAATGGGCTGGACATACTGCCAGAAGGGAGACCATCGATGGACAGCCGAAATTTTAGATTGGATTCCAAGGGACAGGAAAAGACCCAGAAGAAGACCACATGGGAGATGGGTGGATGAAATTCGAAAGTATGCGGGAGTAACATGGAGGAGACTGGCACCAGACAGACCGTTGTGGAGGAAACTTAGGGAGACCTTCGTCCAGCAGTGGATTGATAATGGTTGACAATGACGATATATATATATATATATATATATTAAGAACATGAAACGGGGAAAAGCTCCACGAGACGATGGAATTACCGTGGACATTATACAAGGCGCAAGTGGAGAAATTGGAACCAGACACATCCAAGTTTTCACCCGATATCTCAATGAAGGGAAGATTCCTGAGCATTGGAACACTGCTACAACGATCCTGCTACATAAAAGTAAAAGTGAGATTGAGGATCTCAGGAACTACAGGCCCATCACCCTACTATCAGTGGTACATAAAATCTTTACTAAAGTTCTTTCGGATCGCTTGAAGATAACACTAGATATGGCTGAACCGAAAGTGCAAGCTGGATTCAGGAGTGGCTACATCACTGTAGATCATATCCATGTGCTGAGAAAACGAACTGAAAGAACGGGGGAATATGAATTCCCATTACGTATGGCCTTTATCGATTATGATAAACGCCTTTGATTCCGTGAAACCATCAGCAGTTACAATGGCTTTGAAATCCTGCGGTATTGAAGATGCATACATTAGTATTAATAAAGTAACATATGTGCAAACGCAAGTGCGAAGGTTCGGTTATTTTAGGATACAGCATTAATAAAAATTGGAATGAGAGTGAGACAGGGGGACACCATATCTCCCAAACTCTTTATTGCCACTTTGCAAAATGTCTTTCAATTACTGAACAGGGAAAACAAAGGGATAAAGATAGAGATTATTTAACTCACCCTCGTTTTGCTGATGACGTAGTCATTTTTTTTTTTTTTTTTTGATTGGAGGTTTAACGACCACCGTGTGCAACTCAATGGGCTATAAGCAGTCGCCCGTCCCTAATTTAGGGTCACTGGTTCCAGGGAAGGGAGAGAGCCAATGCCGTAAGACAAACACAACATCCATGCCTCACCGGGATTCGAACCCGGACCCCGTTCGGACGAATGATCAGAGGCCATCGCTTATAGACCACTGCGCCATGGGCAATCATTTTTGCAACTGCCCCTTCAGAACAGCAGAGCATGATCCAGAAACTTGTTGACAAGAGTAAAGAAATGGGATGAAAAATGAACTTTCAGAAGACAAAACTGATGTACAATGCTTTTAGAAGGAATGGAGATTTTTAGAATGACGGAGAAAAACTCGTGGTAACCAATGCCTACATTTACATTGGGCAACAGATTTTAAGCAAAGGTCACATTGATGAGGAAATTAATCGGTGCATAAAACTTGGCTGGAGAGCTTTTGGAAGAAACAGTACAATTTTTAAGAGCAATATGCCATTATGTCTTAAAAAAAAGTGTTTAATCAATGCATCCTTTCGGTGCTTACCTACAGAGCAAAGACGTGGACCTTAACTAAAAAAGACATACAAAGGCTGCAGACAACTGAAAGAGGGATGGAGAGATGCATGCTTGGTGTAACCAGGAGAGATAAAAAGAACCCATGGATAAGGAAAATGACCAGAGTGGAAGACATCATGATCAGAATAAATTCCTTAAAATGGCAATGGGCTGGACATGTTGCCAGAAGAACGGACCACCATTGGACAACTGAAATTCTAGACTAGATTTTTTTTTTTATTGATTGGAAGTTTAACGACCACCGTGAGCAACTCAATGGGCTATAAGCAGTCGCCCGCCCCTAATTTAGGTTAACTGGTTCGAGGGAAGGGAGAGAGCCAGTGCCGTAAGACAAACACAACATCCATGCCTCACCGGGATTCGCCCCCGGACCTCTTTAGGGCGAATGATCAGAGGCCATCGCTTAGACCACCGCGTCACCGCGGCGGCAGAATGGATTCCAAGGGACAGGAAAAGTCCCAGAAGAAGACCCCGTGGGAGATGGGTGGATGAAATTCAAAGCGGAGACACAGTTTCAACGGCAGAACTGAGCATTAAAAATTCAAAGGTATAAGCAAAATGTTCCTCAATGTAAATGGTATCTGACGTGAGAGAGAATATTTCAAATCGGAATTTTAGAAGCAGAGATATTGATAAAAATAGATAATGCGTTGGTGGCTCTTAGCTGATAAATCGTGTGTTATTTTGTGCAGTGAATGCACATATATCATAATGACAAAAGTCACTGCACACCCCTTCAAAAGCAAATGAATGGATCCGCTGTGTTGTTAAAATGCGCGGTACAGCTGCGAACGGTATAAAAACAAGACTGCAGCTGACCGCGATCATATCGCACTGTGAGGTCGAGTGAAAATGTCGCGGCGGGAAGGAACTGACTTTGAGAAAGGAAAGATTGTTGGGTGTTATATTAGTGGGTTGTCCATAAGAGAAACCGAGGGACGTTTAAACATACCCAAGTCAACTGTTTTGGATGTACTGAATAAGTGGAATACACATGGTGTGCCTGAAGCAGCAAAACGTACCGGCAGACCAAAGAAAATCAGTAACAGAGGACGTCGAAGCCTCAGTAGAGTCGTTACAGCTAATCGACGGAGTACTGCACAAGACTCCAGTGTACAAGTGAGTAAAAATGCTCGAACCTCGGTATGTACAAGCACCATTCGCAGAGAACTTCATTCCATGGGTTACCGTGGTTGGGGAGACCTTCATCCAGCAGTAGGTTGATAATGATTGACAATGATGATATCATAAAATTATACACTTACGTTCCCTAGTGACAAAAGTGTTCTATACGAGAAATTAGGTGTGTGCAAAGCATTCCTGATCACAAACTAACTGATGCTACCAAAAAAAAAAAAAAAAAATTCAAATCTGACTTTTAGAAGCACAGATATCGGGGTGAACGCAATTTTCTTTCGCGCCTCCTAGCGGAAAAATCTGTGCATTATTTGAAAAAGAAACTGTGTTCAAGTGGTTTTTGTTGTAAAGGGTATCGAATGAAAGAAATATTTTTTAATACATTTATGCGTTTCCGTAATACATTTATGCGATTTCTATACGTACAAACTACGATACCTTCTGCGGAGAGACTTTTTAAACGTCTTGTGTGTGTGTGTGAGCGCGCGCGTCTAGACAATTATAAATTGAGTTTCGAATTTATAGTTCAAAGCAGATTTGTCCGGGTCGGGTCCAATTGTGTGACGTCCGGGTGTAAACTTTTTGACTCGTTTCAAACTCTGGTCAGAGCAACTCACTTCTGAGCGAGAAGAAGCGATTTCGATCATCGTCACCAGTAAATTTATGAATTTCACACACTTTCCTGTCGTATTTAACGATTGGCATATGTTTATTTTCTTGTTGCTGTATTTCATTGGCTCCTAAAAGCGCGATGTTTCCTTGATCCCTGTTCTCTTCCGTTATTTGAAATTCAAAAAACAAAATTCATCCACTTTTGTAGTGTTTTAGCTCTTCTAAGATGAATATTTTACTAATAAAGAAACCTGAAATTTGGGTTTGGCTTGCCGCATATGCATTTATTATTAAAATAACCTGATAATCTACTAAGGCAGTGTATCTTGTTTTCTAAAATAATATTTAGACTATCACAATTAACAGAATCAAGCACTTCCAAACAATAGTGTTGACTTAGGTGTTGGGGAAGCTCATGTGGAATTAATTTAATAAGTGATTTGGCAATCATTTCCTGAGTGCACGAACAACCCAAAAAAGAAAAGAAAAAAGGGGGTAATACTCACATAAGGTTATCAGTTGTTAATTGAATAAAGCTTAACTTAGATTTTGTTTACATACATTCTGTTTATGTTTACCGTCGTTTCCCCAATCGCTCAGTTCATAAGACAGTCGTCCCCACAGCGCAATCAAATGGAGAAAGTTTCCCGTTACGAGGTAAAAGATCGAAATTACGGAACTAACATTGGCAGAGTAATACTCTTCACTATAAAGAAAACGAAGGAAATCATTTTTTTTTTGTTTCTTTGGCATTAATATATTTTGTTTCATTTCATGCTATTACAAGCGCTGCCTGCTTTTTTCTCGTGCCCTTGTCTATTTAACTAGAGAGATCAATAATAGCATTTCCTTCTCATTCTGCATAACTGTTTCCACAAGCCTAAGTTTCCATGGAAACCAGACTGAAAATAGATCAATTATAAATTTTAAATCTGAGTACGGAGAGTAAATATTTATAAATTTCCAGAGGTACTTTGTGTTACAGAAGATAAGAATTCTTAGTTATTCATGCCAAAGATTATGAGACAAGGAAAGTGTCTTTCACTTACCGTTTTCTCAACAGTTAAGATTGGGAAATTAAAAATATGCCTCTCTCCTATTTCCTGTCTGATATTTTACAAACCTAAATGTTCATGGCGTATTCAGAAACTGCCAATATTCATTTGCAACAATCATATTACACTGAATGGACATATTATTTATACGCTAAGATAGCTTTGTATTAGGAACACTCCAATTTTTACACATTCGGAGCCATAACGAAATACCACATGACATCAACGTCACGTGCGACCACCATAAATAGCGCACATCTATCCTCTATACATAATCAGTAAATGTTTGCCAGTAATGGGGAAACGTGGCGACGTAAGCCAATTTGACCGTGGCCAGATAATTAGGGCTCTTAGGGCAAGTGCCAGTATTTCGGAAACAGCCGCACTTGTTTGCTACTTCCGTACTACTGTATGAAGGGTGACCCAGAACTGGATTAATCATGTACAGACATCTAGCAGAAGGGCTCACAATGGTCATCCACGCGCAGTTGATCCTAGAGGTGAGCGCCAGATGTCACGACTGGTATCTCAGCAGCGACGTGCAACAATCACCCAGTTCACCCACCAGTACAACAGCACTGCAGTTCGACCTATTTCCACATACACCATGCGCCGTACTTTGCTAAGCCTGGGGTTCCACAGCCAGAGACAAACGAGGGTAACCATGATGACGCCCAATCATCGCAAACAACGCTTCGCACGGGCCAAGGAAGGTCGGCAATGGACCCTCGACAGATGGAAGAAGGTCATCTGGAATTCATGAGTCCCGTTTCCTGCTGCACCATGCTGATGGTCTGGTTCGCATATGGCGTAAACAGCATGAAGCCCAATCCTCTGGTTGCACATTTGGGATTCAATATGTCGGTGCAGGTGGTTTTCTCTTTTGGGGAGCTTTTTCCTGGCAAGCCCTGGGTCCGTTGGTTATCATTCCACAAATACTGAATGGTGAACGCTAGAGGTACCTGTCAGCCGACCACCTCCATTCATATTTTCAGGAGGTTTACCAGGACCACAGTGCCATTTTTCAACAGGAAAACGCACCGTGCTCGTATAGCTACTGAGTCGTTGAAGAAACACGACAACGAATTCGTCACATTTCCCTGGCACTAAACTCCCCTGACTAACCCAATTGAATATTTGTAAGATATACTAGAACGAGGTGTGAGAACTGCGGACTCTCCTCCACGGATTGAGTGTGAACTCACGGAGCTGCTACAGTGGTCATGGGTCAAACTACGCATGAAGGTTGTTCGACATCTTGTAGAATCTGTTCCTAGGAGTCTGAGAGTCGTGATTGCACAAAAAGGACTAACGCGTTATTAGGTAAGTGTTCATTATGCAAAGCTTACTCAGTGTATACACTCCGAAAACAATATGCAAAATAGAAGTACCGCGTGCAGTTACGTGGGACGCTAAAACTGGTAATGCCTATAAATAGAGTAGAGACTCTACACATTCAAACCAGTCACGGAAAAGTAATCATAGGTAAAGGCAGCGACGTAAGCAAGTTTGATTCCAAGGGGCAGGAAAAGGCCCAGAAGAAGACCTTTACTTGCAGATATTTATACCACAATGTAAATTATTTGCCGGCCGGTAGTAGAGTGATTTCGGTAAGGCAAGGATTTGTGTCTGCTGGTGGAAATCGGCCTAGCCTGGGATGAAGCATGAGGGGCGTGTTTGTTCTGTTCACTTCCCACATACTGGGGCCTCCATGCCCTAGGTAAGTGTATCTCTGGCTTCTTTTTTATTGGGAGGTTTAACAACCCCTGGGAGCAGCTCAGTGGGCTATAAGCAGTCACACATCGCTAATTTAGGGCTGCTAGTTCCAGGGAAGGGAGAGATCCAGTGCCGTAAGACAAGCACAATACCCGTGCCTCACTAGAATTCGAACCCGGACCCCATCTCGGACGAATGGTAAGAAGCCATCGCTTAGACCACTGACAACGCCCCCTGTAACTGAAAAGCTAAAAACCTGTTTATGACGTCAACGTAAGTGGTCCCCATGTTTGTTTCCAGTGCTCGACAGCTAAAGAGAATACGAGGTTTCTGTTGCAGTCTGAACAGGCACAATAGCAGATATTCAAATATGTCGTTATTTGTAATATTTTAAGGAGCAAAACTGACTGGATTTGTGATGCAGCACAACTATAGGGAGCGCTCATTTGTGGCACTAGACAAACGAATTACGTTCTCATCGCTAATCCATTTGTTTTGGTGACGCGAAATGCCATAAACAACGACTATGTGTAAACATCTGCTGTCCCATCTGTTCAAGCTCTACCTATTCTCGCCATTAGACAAACACGGGAAACTAGAACGTGGTCCACCTATGATGACGTCAGAGACAAGTTGTTAGGCTTTCAGTCACAGGGGGCGTTGAAACTGCCCACTGGGGCAACCTCTGGCTCATAATTTCTAGGTCTTGCACCATTCATCTAAAGGGATCATTTCTAATCTAGAGGGTGTAAGAAATTGTACGGGAGCCGCCCCGATGGCGCAGTGGTCTAAGCGCTGGCTTCTGACCATTCGCCCTAGTTGGGTCCGGGTTCGAATCCCGGTGAAGCATGAATGTTTATGTTTGTCTTTCGGTACTGGTTCTCAATGTGTTACTTGTCCAACACTGGTTATCTGGGTACATTGGCCATTTAGCATACTGTCAAAATACATGTTTGATGTTACACTTGTTCGCATTGTGTTACATGATCAACACTGGCTATATCTGTGTATATTGATCATTTGGCATGCTGTTAACCATGTATGATTTGTACTTGTTGCTGTGCAGTATCTGTAACCTGTTTCTGTTTGTCATGTCTGTACCACCAAGTCAAATAAGTCATTTAAAAAAATTTTTAAACCTACAATCAAAAGAAAAAAAAAAAAAAAGAATTGCACGAGAAAATTAAAATAAACAGATTTTCATTGAAGCCGTTAAGCCAGCTTATAACTTTTTTACTTAACGGGAAACTGTATAGCCCTTTAACTCTAATTTTCCCATACTTTTCCATTTATTTTTCTATCAGGGCGATCTGCTCCCGTTTCTAATAATTATTTTCCTCCTACACAAGAGGCCCAGTGAGCTACAGAAACGTTGGGAGTGATACAAGGGTCCCTAATTCGATCTGAAAACCGCTAAAAAGGCAACAAAAACATCCATATATTATAATAAACAAAAGAAACATTGTTAGAACGAACCAAGCGTACAGCCCTACTTTTCTAGTAAATAATTCAGTATTGTGTTTAAATTTAAAATTCCAATTACTCGAAGAAAATTCGTTTAAACTTAGAATGATCAACTTAGCAATCAGATATGCTGAATTGCCAGTACATGTAACATCAATCACATCAGAAAGCTTGAAAATTAAATTGCTCTGGTGCGGGAATCGAACCCCCATCTCTCGATTTCCGTTCCACCATACTACCGGTTTACATGGTGAAGGTTCAATTCCTGCTCCAGGGCAACGTAATTTTCAAGTTTTCTGATGTGATTGACGTTACGTGTAAATGCTGGCAATTGAGGCATATCTGAATGCTAAGATAATAACTCTGTCGTACTTCCAGGTATTAAATTCTTTTTTCGAGGTTTAACGATTACCGTGAGCAACTCAATGAGCTCTAAGCAGTCGCCCGTCCCGATTTTATTGTCACTTGTTCCAGGGAAGGGAGAAAGCCAGTGCCGTAAGGCAAACACCACATCTATGCCTCACCGGGATTCGAACCCGGATCCCCTCGGACGAATGGTCAGAAGCCAGCGCTTAGACCACTACGCCACCGGGGGCAGTGGTATTACGGGAAGAATATTTCTTTCACATATTGTATACGGTTAAACTGGATCCGAGTTTCCCAGAATATTCTTCGCAGAGCTTCATCCCTCAGATTAAACGGTGAAGAAAAAAGAGAAGGGGAGCGTAAGAGATATTTGCTTATTATGTGTAATATGCAGGCGTGAATGTCGATAAGAGGTAACTAAAAAGATGCGGCAGCCTGTGTTCCTCATCTTCTATTTTCCGAGTAGTATTAGGAACTGTTTATGAATTCAACGGAGGAATGGATGGAGAGATATTAGGCGGAAAACTACTTTAATGCATTTTCTTTTCCCATGCTCTTCTCGTCGAATTGGTAACCAAAGGAGGGGATTTCCTTTATAAAGATTAAAATGTGAGATACTCGCTAGTCAGGCATTTGATGACAGACTAGAATAAATTTATT
Organism: Macrothele yani; assembly: GCA_039090855.1. Taxonomy (NCBI): domain Eukaryota; kingdom Metazoa; phylum Arthropoda; class Arachnida; order Araneae; family Macrothelidae; genus Macrothele; species Macrothele yani. The sequence continues at coordinate 15,208,442 of CM077012.1, forward strand.
CACTGTCAGAAATTTTCAAATGACGCTCTTTTTTTTTTCTTTCATTCTGTGAAAACATGGCAGACCCTACGGGTGAAACAACCTGCAAAGCCTTCAATGCCTGTCAATTATTATACTGACAGCTGGACATTCAGCATGCAGAAAACCAAACCTATTGCATTTTCACTCGTTATGGGGAAATCCCATAAAGTAAGCAGGCCTCACAACTTGAACGGGAAGAAGACGAAACATTTGGAGTTTTAAACCATGCCGAAAGAAAAAGAGAATTTCCCTCGCTAACGTAAAGAAACAGCGATCGTTTCTTTTTGGGTAATATACTATGTACACTACCGATGAAAAAATATGAAGTGCCTAAAGGGAAGCAACTTAAGTGGCCTAGATGACGATATTCCTCACAGCTGTGTATAAGTAGCAGTGCATCATTATCGAATTTATGCACTCATTCGCTCACAAATCGTCAAGCTTGGAAACGGCATGCAGTATTTAACGCCATTTTTCTTGTATTCAATAGCAGATCCAGAGAGGGGGACGATTGGCGCGATAACTCCCCCTAAACTACATTTTGCATAGTAACTCACTAACACCCCGCGGAAAATATAGGCTACCATGAAACTTGGACACCCCATTTTCTCTCTCTGATTTCATCCATCCCCCTAATTTCATCGCCTTGACAATTTGTGCCTAAATCTTTTAACCGATCTGGGTCAAATTTTGTATAGTTACTCTCTAAGGCAACTACGAAACCTGGACACCCCAGTCCCTCTCCCTGATTTCAACCACTTGACACTTTGCGCCCAAAGCCTACAACGTACACTTTAATTTAACTTTCATTTTAGTTTCTTTATGTAAATTAGAGTTAACTCTCTTTAAGGGTTTTCTACCATAAGGTTATATTTCCTCACTCGTTGAATGGTGTTGGCAACATTTTTGAGGTCAGAGTACGTGTGCCAGATAAGAACGAGAGATACACTATGCTGAAAAAGTCACCGGACACCCCTTCAAAAGCAAATGAACGAATCCGCTGCGTTGTTAAAATGCGCGGTACAGCTGCAAATGGTATAAAAACAAGTCTGCAGCTGACCGCAATCATATCGCACTGTGAGGTTGAGTAATAGTGTCGCGGCGGGAGAGAACTGGCTTTGCGAAAGGAAAGATTGTTGGGTGTCATATTAGTGGGTTGTCCATAAGAGAAACCGAGGGGCTTTTAAACATACCCAAGTCAACTGTTTTGGATGTACTGAATAAGTGGAAGACACATGGCGTGCCTGAAACAGCAAACCGGGCCGACCAAAGAAAATCAGTGACAGAGGATGTCGGAGCCTCAGGAGAGTCGTTTTAGCTAATCGACGGAGTACTGCACAGGACCTCAGTGTACAGGTGAATAAAAATGCTGGAACCTAGGTATGCACACGTACCATTCGCAGAGAACTTCATTCCATGGGTTACCGTGGTCGTATGGCTGCTCATAAGCCTTTCATCTCCACTCGGAATTCTACTCGTCCTTTAGCATGGTGTAAAGAACATTTATCGTGGGCCGTAGATTTGTGGAAACGGCTCCTATGGACTGATGAATCCAAATACACGATTCATCAGTCTGATGGCCGCGTGTGGGTATGGCGGCAGCCAGGACAACGCTATTTACCACAGTGTACTGTTCCTACGGTCAAGTTTGGAGCTGGCAGTGCACTCGTATGAGGGTGTTGTTCGTGGTATTGTCCCGGCCCATTGGTTATCGTGGACAAACCTGTTAACCAGCATGTCTACCTCGATATTCTGGACATGTATGCCCTACCAACTCTGTGGGAATACTATGGAACCGAGCCTTGTTGGGACCAGCAGGATAATGAAACGAACCATAAAGCAAGGACTGTTACTGCGTGGTTTGACGATAATTCCGCATCGTGTGTGGACTGGCCAGCACAGAGCCCTAATCTTAATCCCATAGAGCACCTATGGGATGAATTAGAGCGCCGTAAAAGAAGTTTAGAACCAAGGCCTACTACTAAGCAACAGTTAGCGGCAGCATTATGTACTGAATGGAAGCGCATACTTATGGCTGTGTTCCAAAACCTTGTGGAAAGCATGACTCGAAGGGTCAGTTTTCACACAGTATTTATTAGAAGAAAGATACAGGAGATGTGCTTGAATAAATCATCTCAAATGATGTATGACAAAAAAAAATATTTACAGATGCTTGTAGCTTACGCTACTGCTTATTTACACGGTTCTGTACATTGATGATAGTAAAAAAACAGTTAATTACGCTCGAGTGTCTGGTGAGGCAACAAAAGTCTCTGACAAAGCAAAGAATAGGAACAACTCAGCTTGAAGAGCGTTATACAATATTAATTTTGCACAGTATTGATGCAAGGAATAATACAGAATTCGAGCTTGCAGACATAGATTCAAAAGACAGGTGATGAGAAATTAACAGAATGTGCAGCTTGCGCTACGTTAATTACAGGATTCGGTGCAACGTTTGCACGACAACAGTTAAATGCAGTAGAAATCTCGCGAGGCAATATGAATCTCTGGTAATACAGAGAGTAAAATCAATCTAGAATGATGAGCACTATAGAGTGTATATTTTACACAATATTGATGAAAAAAAGTTCTGACCGAAAGGTGATACATTGTGGGTGACCTGGAAAACCAGGAGGTTGCAGGTGATCAAAAAGACAAACATGAAATCAAAAGTTCGAAAAACAGATGATGAAAAATTTACAGATGAATGTGGCTCGCGGTACTACATGTTACATACAACGGTGATATGAAAAATAGTTATATACAATAATTTTCCTGAGAATACAAAAGAAAAAATAATCTCTGAAAATACAGAGAGAAGACACAACTCATCACAGTGAGTATTGGAGAACACAAATTTACACAGTTGAAAAGTAAAATTACACAGTTGAATCAGGAATTGAAGAAAAGAATATACTGTAAAAACGACAAAGTTTACAGATGTCTGTGGTTCGTGAAACGACCTATATACATGATTCTGTGCAATGAGAAGTTACAATTTATATATATTGGTTTGTCAGAGGTGGTAAAAAGAAATAGTCTCTGACATCGCAGAGAGAATACATAATTCAGCAAGATGAGTAATGAAAAACAAAAAAATTTACACATGAGTTATACACGAAATGATACATGTGAAGAGGATGAGAACAGAGTCTTAAAAAAAGCGTGAAAAGAAATTGACAATTATAAGTAGCTCATGCTTCGAACAATTCATAGGATTCTATACAATAATTGATCTACTGAAAGTGATGTACAATAGTGAGGCAAACATAAAAAATCTGATAAAATAGAGAGTACAAATAATATAGTACAGTGAATGTTGAGGAACAAGATTACACTCAGTTGCGAAACAAGAAAAAAAAAACAGGAAATGTGTATAGGAAAATCGTCTCAAAATGACATATGAAAAGAAGATTTACAGGTGCTTGTAGCTGACGCAACGACCAATTCACAAAGCTCATTATAGTGGTGAGAGAATACAATTTATGTATGATAATTTGTCGGGAAAGACAAAAAATAGTCTCTGGTGAAGCAGAGATTGAAAACAAATCAGCATGGCAAAAATTGTATCTATCAGGAGGTAGGTGAAACAAAAGTTCCGACTGTAAGGTGAAGCGTTGTGGGCGACCCTGCAAACCAAGTGGTTGCTGGTGACCAAGTTGATAGGAACTGTGGTTCACTGCAGCGTGCAACTGCAGTGGTAAGTTCTAGTCGAAGGCGGGAGAGTAGGCGATTACGAAAATGACAAAGTAACGCAGTACTGACTTTATTTATGTCAGTAGAAGCTTCGGGGGGACGCTGAAGATGATACACGTGAATTATATGTTTTACAAGCACGAAGATGTAGGAGCAGACTGCTGGAAGGTGAATAGGGCGAGAAGAGTTCAGAAGTAGTGTTCGGTAGGCGCTGAAGGTGAGGACGGTCTCACAGGATCGTTGCGCTAGCGTGAAAGCGAGATGGAGTATTGGCAATAATACGGTGCAATACATGAAGACATGCTGGACGTCAGCCTCCTCGCCACAATACGGACAGGAGGGTGAAGATAAAATGGTCATGCGATGTAAAATCGACGGCACAGGGAGGCGGTTGTGTAAGAAAAGCCAATGTGGATTGACTTCAAGGGGTGCTGAAAGTGGGGAAAGAGCAGCGGACCACACTGCGGAGGTAGAACAGAGTGGAATGCCAGAAATGTTAAGAGGTGCGGAAGAGCGAGAGAGAAAACGGTAGAGATCAGCTGTTGAGAAAGAGACAAGAGGAAGAGGTGGACCATTGGACGACAGAAGAAATGGGAGAGGGAGAGAGGAAGAGTGGACAGAAATGAGACCTGAGGGAGTAGCAAACTCAGGGAACAGGGAGATTATAGTAGAAATAAGAGAGTTGTGAACAAAGTGAGCGTTGGCATTGAAACGGAGAGCAGAGGCTAGAGAAGAGAAAGGGAGCCAGGAAAAATCGGTGTTAACAAGATCGCTGACTGTAACGACTCCAGCTCGGAACCATGAAGGAAAAGCAAAACATGGGAGATGGGGAGGGTGTAGCAGAGAAGAAAAAAAAAAGAGGTTCGGAAAGTAGGTCATTTGTGGAGGCAGGGAGAGAGCGAGAAAGAGGGAGGGAACGAAGAAAGGAGATAGCCTCTTTGTAGACAGGAGGAAAAAGTGTTGGAAGGGGACAGTGGTCCATGAGTAAGAACGAAAGGAGAGTAAAGCGTGGGTTATGCGGAGAGACTATGACATCACGAGCAGCAACTGCACAGGGAGCAGGTGCCGCAAGTGATCGTAAAAACGTAGACACACGACAAGCCTTGTAATAGGATCTGACGTCGGGTAGACTAATGCCTCCGTTGGAAGGAGACAGGCTGAGTTGAGGCGCTCCGACCCAGTAATGGCCGGGCCAGATAACCTGAGTTTGACAGCGGGGAGTTCAAGAAGACGTAGTGCTGGTTGCTTCGAAGCCAACAAGGAAAACGTGCACATTGAAAGCAGGTAAGTGTGCGTTAGACGTGCTCTTTGAAAGACGGGGGTGCAGAATTGTGCGCGCCGCCAGATTGCGACCGAGCGATGTAGGCGTGGCCGGAGAGTCGTCCAGGTGACGAGTGAAGCATTTGCTGGTTTTCCAAGGTGGACACCTAGGAATCGTTGAGAGGTGTTGGACCACTATGCTCCCCAAGGAGAGTCAGTGCGGTTAGTCCACGAACCGGTCCATAAGCCTGTGCTTTTCGTTGTGTTTAGCGCTGCTCCGGAACATGAGGCGTAGGTATTGTAGAGATTGTGGAGATCGTGAAATTGTGAGTCTTGCCGAATGCAGAATGTAATATCGTCGGCGTAGGCAACATAGGTAGCAACATGATTACGTGTGCTGGCTACCACCGGTGGTAGTGAAGCAAAGAAGGATCGATGGACTGCGCATAAAAAAGGTTCTATTGCGAGGGCGAAGAGCTGCACGGATAAGGGGCAACCCTGACGCACGCCGCGACGAAAGTGAATGGGAGCTGTGAGAAGGTTGAGCAGCTTGACGTGGAAAACTGCGTCCCGGTAGAGGGAGATGAGAAGAGAAGCAAAGGAAGGAGGAAAGCCGAAATTTAGTAATGTAGCAAGAAGGTAATCATGAGAAATATTATCGAACGCTGAGCGTTGATCGAGGGAAAAGAAGAGCAAGGGGTTCTAAGCGAGAGCGGGCGAGGTGAATTAGATCATTAAGAAGCTGAATATTATGGAAGATGGAGCGGCCGGGTACAGTATAGGTTTGACTAGTGGAGAGGATATGAGGGAGTATGGGGTTAAGCCGGCGGGACAGAAATTTAGTATAGAGTTTATAATCAGTATTTAAGAGTGAGATGGGACGCCAATTCCCCAAGTCAAGCGGATCACCCTTCTTGGGGAAAAGTACAACATGTGCGAGCGTGAAACTCCTTGGAAGAGATGTAAGATGCATGGCAGTAGAAAAAGCACAGAGGAGAAATGGAAGGAGGGCAGGAAGAAAAGCCTTATAGAAAGAAACAGGGAGACCGTCCGGACCAGGTGAAGCCCGGGGGTTGAGGGACGAGAAAGTGTCAGAGAGCTCAGTTAAAGTGGGAGGATGGAGGAGGCTGGCTGAAAGATGAGAAGGGACCTGAGGCAAAGAAGAGAACAGAAGAGCAGAAGCCGTAGGGGAGGGAGGAGGAGTTTCACAAAATTTTGAAATGTAGTAATTACGTACCATAGAACAAATTGGAACTGGTTCGGATGATACTACTCCAGTTGGAAGACGAAGGTGCTGTAGAACAGAAGAGGATCGGCGAGTTGACTCAAGTGACGTAAGGAATTCGTACGAACAAGCATCAGGTTTCAGGTGTTGTAGTTTAAGGCGTTGAAGGGCTTGTTTTGCAAGCGGTACCAAAAGTGAATGTAATTCTGCCTGGTAGACTTGAAATAGGGGATCAGCAAGATTGATCAAAGAAAGCATTTGCCTAGTATGATCAAGTCGCATCCTCCGTTGTGTCATGATCGAGTATGACAGGTTTCGTACCAGTAGTATGAGGTGGCGTTTTACTTCCAACCAAAAGTTGAGGGGGCACGGTGCAGAATGAAGCCTTGGACGCCAATCCGCAAGAAAATCTCGCACCGATGAGCAGAAGGCTGAGTCATCTAAAAGAGTGTCGTCAAAAGTCCATGGCCGGATTGTACGTGGCTGTGTTGAAGTAGCAAAAACTGTTATGGCAATGGCGCAATGATCCGAGGAAGCTGTGGGTGTACAGCATGAATCTGATATTGCTGGTAGAAGAAGAGAAGTTGCATAAAAGCGATCCAATCTTGCTGTAGGAGGATCAATGGCTCTTGGTGCACGCCATGTATGTGTAGTCTGGGTTGGTGACAAATGGCGTTGAACATCTACGAGTGAGAAGTCTGAAGTAATAGACTGTAAAAGATGTACTACTTCCGTACGGTGTTCTCTGGAAGCAGAAGAGCGATCAGTTAGGGGATGCAGAGTGCAATTGTAGTCACCTCCGATAAGTACCCGGTCGGTGATGGGAATACGTGACAGAGCCCGTCGAAGTTTTGCAAACAGCTCTGGCACGTGAGTAGGAGTGCAAAGAACATAAATGTTGAATACATGACATTTTTCAGCGGCGACGGTGAAAGAGACCCGTTGTAATAAGTCTCGACATAAGTTTTTCACTGAGAAGGAGGAAAGAGTTGAACGAAAACGTGAGTGAACACCAACTGCCATGCCACCACGCGACAGTTGGCTGTAGGCGTGATGGAAAGTATGATCCCACTGACGCCATTGATGAAATTGTGTGGTGGAAGTACAGTTTGTTTCCTGCAGAAGTAATATATCAGCATTCAGCGGAGCAAGATCCTCTCGTACCAGCGCATTCGCAAGAGGTGTCGCAAAACCGCGACAATTAAGTGACACCACCTTGAATGTCTAGGTTAGTTGTGGGATGCAGTAGGAATTGACTGGCTGTAGTGATGGAGTGGAGTCGACGGAGAAAACAAGCACTCCACGGGACCTCGTCCGCAGTGCGCCGAAGAGTGTTTTCAAGTGAGTGTAATTGAACCAGCACTTGTGGAAGAGCTGCGTTTTTTTTTTTTTTTTTTTTTTTTTTGATTGGAGGTTTAACGACCACCGTGAGCAACTCAATGGGCTATAAGCAGTCGCCCGTCCCTAATTTAGGGTCACTGGTTCCAGGGAAGGGAGAGAGCCAGTGCCGTAAGACAACCACAACATCCATGCCTCACCGGGATTCGAACCCGGACCCCGTTCGGACGAATGATCAGAGGCCATCGCTTAGACCACTGCGCCACCGGGGCGGCTACTCGGCTTCACTCAAGCAACTAGGGATGTACAGAGCGCTTACGCCTGAATAGCATTTCGGATAATCCGTACTGTTATTTTAACTAGAGAACCAAAGAACGGCATGTGCTTTCCAGGATGAATCACCTGTGGTCAATTCATTCACATATAAATAGAACAAGCATTTAAGATCTAGTTTATCTTCTGATTATTTGTCCGAGATGGGTCCGGGTTGGAATCCCGTGGGGTATGGATGTTGCGTTTGCCCTTACGACACTGGCTCTCTCTGTTCCCTGGAACCAATGTCCCAAAATTAGGGACGGGCGACTGCTTATAGCCCACTGGGTTGCTCAAGGTCTTCGTTAAACCGTTAAACCCCACTATACAAAAAAAAAAAAAAAGATCTACTTTATACTTTGCTTTATTCACCTATACGCTATAGACACTGACTTTCAACAAAATTCGGAAGACCATATGTTTTTATTCACTTGTAATTCGACTTTCCGTGATATTGTGCACTTTAATATTTAAGACTGAAATATATTTCACATGGTAATTTTTAAAAACATTCAAGCAGGGCTGGAAAAATACCGGGAACCATGCCTAGAAATTAGGTGCTGGCGCCCAATTTTTTTCCTTCAAACTTTTCGTGATTTGCAGTTAACACTGTAATTTCCGTTGTATAACCCGTGGATTATCTGTTAAACAGTTATAAGTTTAGATTCCGCGGATAATACACCGCTTAGAAAAAAGCCTTGCAGCACTTAATTTTTAAAAAAATTCCCGTGATGTTAAGATAGCTGGCGAAATTAGAAAACTATGGAAAATGCGTTAACAATGGAAAAAAGGTAACGCATTACGCAGGCTCAGAGCCGCAAAAACATGGAAACATGATTTTTTGTTGTTTTTTTAAGTATTTTGACAGAAAATATGATGCAAAGAAAGCGGTACTATTTGCCCACGCGAAAGACTGCGTTCTACGTACGGTAAGATCGCTGAGCTATTCCACAGCATGTAATCGTTTGCCTTCTCGGTAGTTAGTTTTGCTGAACTAATCCGGTTAGTTAAGGCATTTGTTCGTACTTCAGTTTTTCAGATGTGCCCAAATATTATGGACTGGCCCCACTTTCTACGAATTTTTAGGTCTAACTAACGAACAAGAGTAATGCTCAAAACACTAGGGATTTTCGTTCTTTATTCACTTGAAAATAACACTAAAGTATTTAAAAAATGAGTTACTTTTTTTTTTTTTTTTAGTAAGAAGATCGTTTCTTCTTTACCTCGTTTGACTTTTGGGTCATTCTGTGAATAGCGACTTTTCTGTCGGAAATCGTGGTTTGTTCCGACTTTTCTGTCGGAAATTGTGGTCTGTTCCCACTTTTCTGACGGAACAAACTGGTGCTGATTTTATGACCATTTTTTTTTTAATTCCACATATACGTCGCCGTGGATTATATCAAGAAATTTTTTTTTCTGAATTTCGCGATCTACAGATTACAGACCGCCGCGGATTATTAGAATACAATAAAAAAATTCTAAATTTTACGGCCTACGGATAACACAAACGAAAATATTGAACTTTCTGTTTAAATGGGCAAATTTTAACTTCAACCAATTATAATTTAATAAAATTTAAAATTTAAATTTTTTGAAGAATGGGAAAAAAAAATTATAGACCAAAGTAGGAATTTTATTCTGCAGAAAGTAAGTGCTTCGGATAAAAAAAAATCAGAAAATACACTATATTACATTTCATTCTAGCATCTCCACCACACATTACGTTTACGTGTTATTCTTTGAAAACTGAATTCGTTTCGCCTGGCTCCTAAATTTTGCAGCTGGCTCTTAGAACGGTAGGATATTTTTCCAACCCTGCGTTAAAGGTATTGCTTCCTTTTCAAAAGCATTTTCGTGTCACGCAGTACTTTAACGAAGTGGATTTTCTTATAAATAAAAAATCAGTTCAATCTTGTAGGGAAATAAAGAAAATGCAGCACACTAAAACCCTAAGTGATTTTATTTCTAATACAAAAAGCAGTTCACCCCCCCCCCTCCCATTTTTTTCTTTTCGTATAACAAAAATGAAACCGTCTCTCTTTCTTTTAAATTGCGCGTATCAAAATGTTACTACAAATGACACATTCCAACACAATTTTTTAAGTTTTTATTGTTTTAGTTTTGATGCCATTATTTTTTTTTGCTTTAGAAGAAAGGTCTTTCAGATTTTTTCCTTTGTAGACACTGTCGCCGAATTCTTATGGGAATGAAGTTACATTCGATACTTTTGTTTCTGCCACAACGCAATTTAGTTTTTGTTCTAGCACTAAAGCAATTTATTTTTTGTCGACGTCCGCGAATAAAAGCAAATAAGTCAATTTTATAAAAGAGGTCCAGAGTGTAAGAACAAAATAAGTTTTAAAGGCAACGCAAATCTCTCTCCACCTCATACGTAATTGGCTCAAATGTTTGCATTCCTCTTGTATTAGGGATGTCCCCTCCTACGGATTGTTTCCAGGCTTCCCTACACAAACGTAAAAAACTTTACTGTAAATTCGAAAATAAAGCGCTGATGTCCACAGCAATACTTCACGGCTTTGGTGTTCAAAATGCTTTGTATTCAGTTATTTAGCTTGCTAGTAGAATGCAAAATGCTGATATGATAAATTGAGTCCCTGTTTCAAATCGTGCATGCACTGTGTACAAATTCGATTTTACTTTCATATTTCATCATCATCATCATTGTCAACCATTATCAATCCACTGCTGGACGAAGGTCTCCCCAAGTTTCCTCCACAACGGTCTGTCTTGTGCCAGTCTCCTCCATGTCACTCCCGCATATTTACGAATTTCATCCACCCATCTCCCATGTGGTCTTTTTCTGGGTCTTTTCCTGTCCCTTGGAATCCAATCTAAAATTTCGGTTGTCCATCTATGGTCTGTCCTTCTGGCAGTATGTCCAGCCCATTGCCATTTCAGGGATTTAACTCTGATCATGATGTCTTCCACTCTTGTCATTTTTCGGATCCACGAGTTCCTCTTCTTATCTCTCCTGGTTATACCAAGCATGCACCTCTCCATGCTGCTTTGAGTTGTCTGCAGCCTTTGTATGTCTCTTTTAGTTAAGGTCCACGTCTCTGCACCATACGTAAGCACTGGAAGGATGCATTGATCAAACACTTTTCTTTTAAGACATAATGGCATATTGCTCTTGAAAATTATGCTGTTTCTTCCAAAAGCTCTCCAGGCAAGTTTTGTACGCCGATTAATTTCTTCATCAATGTGACCCTCACTTGATATCTGCTGTCCAAGATAAACATACGTATCTGTTATCTCCAGTTTTTCTCCATCAATCGATAAATCTTCATTTCTTGTAAAAGCATTGAACATCACTTTTGTCTTCTGAAAGTTCATTTTTAATCCCACTTGTTTACTCTTGTCAGCAAGTTCCTGGATCATACTCTGCAGCTCTGATGGGGTAGTTGCAAAAATGACTACGTCATCAGCAAAACGAAGGTGGGTTAGATAATCTCCATTAATCTTTATCCCTTTGTTTTCCCAGTTCAGTGATTGAAAGACATTTTCCAATGTGGCATTAAAGAGCTTCGGAGATATGGTGTCACCTTGTCTCACTCCCTTTCCAATTTTTATGTGTGTTGTATTTTCAAACAGCCGAATCTTTGCACTTGCATTTTCATAGATGTTATTAATAATGTTAATGTATGCATCTTCAATACCGCAGGATTTCAGAGCCGTGGTAACTGCTGATGGTTTCACCGAATCAAAGGCTTTTTCATAATCGATAAAAGCCATGCACAATGGAAGTTCATATTCCCTCGCTCTTTCAATGAGTTCTCTCAGTACGTGGATATGATCTATTGTGCTGTAGCCACTCCTGAATCCAGCTTGTTCTCTCGGTTGAGCCATGTCCAGTGTTACCTTCAAGCGGTGTGAAAGAACTTTAGTGAAGATTTTATAAACTACTGATAGGAGGCTGATAGGTCTGTAGTTCCTGAGATCCTCAATGTCACCTTTTTTATGTAGCAGGATCATTGTAGCATTGTTCCAATCCTCAGGAATCTTCCCTTCATTAAGGCATCGAGTGAAAATTTGGGCGAGTACTGTTTCAATTTCTCCACTTGCTTCTTGTATGATGTCTATAGTAATTCCATCTTCTCCTGGAGCTTTCCCCCGCTTCATGTTCTTGATTGCATGAGCAACTTCTGCTGGGAGGACTGGAAGAACTCTGGTACCTTTCATGATGTCTGGAGTACATGTATCATCCCTTTCATATAATTTGGAGTAGAAATCTTTCACTCTTGTCAAAATTTCTGCCTCTATTTCTTGTTATAGAACCATCTTCTTTTCTCAGAGCCATAATCTGTTTTCTTCCCTTACTGAGATGTCCCTTTGCTATCTTTAGGCTTTGGTTGTTTTCAATTGCTTTCCTCACTAGCTCACAGTTGAATTTCCTTACGTCTTCAGTGATACTTTTTCGTGCTGTCTTGCATAGCTCTAAATATTCCACTTTGGAAGTCACATCTTCTTTAGTTGTCCTCATCTCTCTTCTTTTTTGCATCAACATTTTGGTTTTTCCTGATAATTTGTTTACATGCAACTTGTTCTTAGACCCAGCTAATTTTGTTGCTGTTTCCATAAGAGCTTTGGTTACTTTTCTGTTAACTTCCGAAATATCCACTTCTTCCGATGTTAGGCCTTCTAAAGCAGAGAATCTGTTCTTCAGTTCCAACTTGAAAGTATTATGGTGTTTTTTAAGGTTGGTTATGTCAATACATTTTGTTTGTCTTATGAGCTTGCCACGTTCCAGTTTAGTGTTGAGGTGCATCTTACATCTCACCAATCTATGGTCACTACCTGTGTTGAACTTGTTTAGCACACTGCAGTCTTCGATGACGAATTTTTTGTTACACATAATAAAATCAATTTCACTTGTCGTCCCAATTGGATGTCTCCATGTCCATTTCCTGTGTGGCTTTTTCTTGAAAAAGGAATTCAAGATGAAAAAATCCTTCTGCCTCTGCAAACTCAACGAGAGTATTTCCACGCTGGTTTCTGTTGCCGTGACCGAATTTACCTACTGAAGTTTCATTCTGTTGCCGGTGCCCTATTTTTGCATTGAAATCTCCCATAATTATCTTCAAGTGCTGCTTACCTTTATTATTTAGATGACGAATTTCCTCATAAAATTCTTCAATTTCTTCTTCAGGATGACTTGTGGTGGGTGCATAAGTTTGAATAATCTGAGCCTGGTATCTTCTCGATAGTTGGATAACGAGTCGTGCAGCTCTGTCAGAGGAACTTTCAACTTCTACCACTTTATCCTTCAGTTTCTTGTGTATTATAAATCCAACACCACTATTTGCGCACCAAGAAGGAAGCAACGGATTGAACTGAAATTTTATGGACGTAATGATACAGATGAATGATACACATGATGGCAAAAAACAGAGCTGCAGGACAATTAAAGAGGGATCTGCGGCACGCAGTCCGGTCATCTTCAATAGCGCGTCGCACCGCCTCGTGCGGCCATACATGCTGCAACACGGTCCGGCATGGAGGCGAACAGACGCCTGATGTCCTGCGGCACACTGGCTCACACGTGTTGGACGGTGTGCTCCAAATCCCGGATAGTGCGGAACGGCGGCAGCTGGAGTTTCAATGGTCCCACACATGCTCGATAGGGGACATGTCTTAGGAGCGGGCAGGCCATGGAAGTGCCTGGACATGACATAGGCAGTCCTGGGCAACCAGAGTCGTTTGCGGTCGAGCATTATCCTACTGGTATAGCGCACCTGGAATCCCGGCCACGAATGGGAGCACATGGGGCAGTAGGAGCTCATCCACATACCGCAGGCACATCAATGATCCACGTACCACTACTAGAGCTAATCGGCTATCGTAGGCAATGGCTTCCCAGACCATAATGCCTGCAGTGGAGGAGGTGTGGCGCTCGATAGCGAGGTTGGGATTGTGGCCTTGATCCGGAGACCTCCACACCCGGACCCGATTATCATCTGTCCCCAAAACGGAGCGGCAGTCATTCCTAAGCACCACATGTCGCCGATCTGTGGCGTTCCACGTCGTTCTGGCCTCGCACCACTGAACACGGAGCCGGCGATGTTCCGGTGTTAATGGCAGCACACGTAAGCGGCGCTCGAATCGGAGATTCGCTTCCGCGAGGCGTCGGGAAATGGTTCGTGGGCACACAGGAGCCGCTACATCTGCCTGTATAGTGGACCGGGTCTCCGTGAGATTCCTTCTTGCCTGGCGCACGATCTGCCGATCCTCTCTACCGGTGGTTCTTCTTTTCCGTCCGCAGCCGCTCCGCCGTGTGGCAGTGCCGTCACGTGTCCACTGCTCCGAGTAGAGTCGGACGGTATGGTCAGAACGATCCACATGGAGGGCTATACTGCACGCCGACCACCCTGTGGTTTTCAGCCCGATGGTCAGGACTCTCCCAAAGTCCGTAAGTTGCGTAAATCGACGTCTCTGGAGTCTACCCGGCATTTTGTCACTCTGTACTATTGCTTGCTTCGGCCGGTGCTTTTCGCTTTCATAGGGCATCGACTGCACGCCGGTTTATAAGGTTCCCGGTTCGTGCTTGCAGCGCCACCACATGGTGTGTGGTCATACGCAATCGCACCAAACGTAGATCATTTGCATACCAGCACACATTCTAGCTATCAGCAAAGTTTCGCGGTTGTAGCATGTTTTCTTCTAGGTACGCAAATTTCATTGTCCGTGAGTGTATTCGAAAATTAACGTTTAGGGTCAGAGGCACAACCAAGCCGGGACAGCTTCCCCGGGTGAAGAACAAGGAAAAGCACAAAAATCCCTACTTACAATTTTATAAAAACCGGTATTGAAAAATTTTCACCACTTTCGGGTGCAGTTTTTTCGCTTCCTACTTTGTCATTTGTCCATTAACAGAATTTCCTTTATGTTTCGCCAGTTTCTACAGCTTTGAAAGCTTAAAATTCGCATTTTTTTCTTCAAAATGTTCAGTGGATGTTAGTCGCTTACATGTAGAAGTGAAGGCGAGGTTGTACGCGCGTTGCAACATAAGGATACCATTCACATTGTCGCAAATTCCCTGGGGGCTACTCCATTATTACTGCGACTGCAAACCACTATTGTGAGCTGAACTGATATGGTACCGAAGGTTCAAAAGCTATACAAAAAGTCAGTTTGATTGTACCTCCCCACGAGATAACATCGGGATGTGACGTTGATTCTGTCGAGCAGTGTATATATATATATACGTATGTAGTTTCAAAATGAGATATGCAAAAACTTTAAAAACATCTCCAGATACATAAATTCTTGTGGTCTTTTTTTCAGGGGGTGGAGGAATTTTTGACAGCCTTGTGTATATGCAGGGTTCAAACGAAATTCCTTATTCAGGGCAATAACTGCGGAAGAAAGGGCCCGAGTGGTACACAAGTTAGGTCTATGTATAGGAAAGGGACGATGGCCGGTCGAATGAAAGCAATTGGGGCGCCCCTAGCGGCAAAGGTACGAAGTTAGGAAACCTAACTCGCGTACAACGCGAGATATAAACAAAATTCCAATTACAAAGTTTTAGCTCATCATCTAATTAGTAGGAAACGACACATGGTACCCACAAATTAAGTACATGGTCGGGTCAAAATGATGTGAATTCGAAATAGGTAAAGCGGGTGAAACAGACACAAAAATAATGGCACGAGACAGAAGCTGTGCTGGCTTATTTATAATACTGAAAAATGTTTACAAGAAGTTAATGTACAGCGGGTTCGAAGTGGTCACCATCGGCTACAATGCACATTCCAAGGTGTGTAAGAATAACTTCTCATACACTATGTCACTGTGTTACAGGCACACACTATGTTACAGGTGTCACTGTGTTACAGGCGCGCTCTGTGTTACAGGTGTCACTGTGTTACAGGCACACATTATGTTACAGGTGTCACTATGTTACAGGCGCGCACTGTGTTACAGGCGCACACAATGCGGTGTCGTAAATCTTCCAGACTAGTAGGTTCTGTAGAATACACCTGTTCCTTCAAGTAACCCCACAGGAAGAAGTTTAAAGGTGTTACGTCCGGTGACCGCGGAGGCCATTCCATCGTACCTCCATAACGAATTACCTGGTGTCTAAATGTTTCAGCCAATGGTGCACCACCTCACATGGCAACCAACATCCTTACGTTGGTTGCCATGTGAGGTAGTGCACAATTATGTTGGTACCACATGCGCAGCAGATCTCTGAGGGGAAGACCATCCAGAAAGTCAGATATCGGGCCCTGTAAGAGCTGAAAATACCGCTGGCCTGTTAATGTCCCATCATAGAAAATGGCTCCAACAAGTGTGTTTCGCCAAATACCGCACCAAACGTTAGTTGCCCAACGTCGTTGATGTCTAGCAGCTCGTCCCATAGATGGGTTGCTCAGAGCCCAGTAATGGGTGTTATGCCGATTGACTATTCCATCCCGTGTAAAACGGGACTGATCTGTCCACAAGATATCGGCCAAGAAGTTTGAATTAACCTCCAACGTGTTATGTACAAAGTTGCAAAAATCGAAACGCCTTCCCTGGTCTCCATCCATCAAACCATGCACTAGCTAAACGTGGTACGGGTGAGCTTCATGCTCGTTCAGGATTTGCCAAACACGTTGTGCTGTTAATCCGCATGCTTCAACGACTGCTGTGGTACTAATGTTGGAATTGGCAAGGACATATCCCAGGACACCTCAGGATGCACTGTAACACCCGAACCCGTAGGTCTGCCCGATCACGGACGTGCCTGTATGCTTCCGGTCTCTCGGAGGCGGCGAACATAGTTGTTAATAGCCGTTGCAGTTGGATGTTGACCAGTCGGAAAACGCTCGGCATACCGCCTTGCAGCTTCGTGGGCATTGCGATGACATTCGCCATAAAGCACGACCATTTCACAGTACTCAGCGTTCGAGTAGCCAGCCATCAGTGTTTGCAACGTGTACGTTGACTGACGTTCATATCCCCAGGCTCGGTATTTTATCTCACCGACCGGCATCTACGTCACAATCAATATTTACATACGCATTTGAATCGTTCTCCATCGTGGGCCGGTATTTTGCATTGCCTTACCATCCAGCGACCACGTGCACTTTATCAGCATTTTGACCAGTCCATGTACATATTTCGTGCGCACTATATGTCGTTTGCTACTAATTAGACGATGAGCTACAACTTTGTAACTTGAATTTTGTTTTTATCTCGCGTTGTTCGCGAGTTAGGTTTCCTAACTTCTTACCTTTACCGCTAGGGACGCTCCAATCACTTTCATTCGATCCGTTATCGTTCTTTTCCTATACATAGACCTAACTTGTGTACCACTAGAACCCTTTCTTCCGCAGTTATTGCCCTGAATAAGGACTTTCCTTTGAACCCTGTATACACCGATGAGCCATTAAATTATGATCACCCCCAGCCTAGAGAAATGAGCGAGCCTGGTGACCGAACGGTGACGCAAGTCAAGTTTACAGAGTAGTATATATACAACCGAAGGACCGGCTTCGGTTAGTACAGTGTTCGGAGTCAGAATGGGAAAAGCTGCCGATTTATCGGAGTTTGATAAAAGACAAATTGTGATGGCAAAGCGCTCCGGAACTACGATCTCGGAAACGGCGTTGCTTGTGAGTTGTCCACGTGCCGCTGTAGTGAGTACGTATCAAAAGGGGTGCACAGATGGCCAAAAGACGAACCAGCGTTCAGCAGTGTGTCGTCCGCAGCTCATTGATGCTAGAGGGGAGCGGAGACTGTTGCGCATTGTTCAGAGTGCCCGCAGGGCCACAGTGCGACAAATCACCGGCAGCTACAACAGTGATGATCAGGGCAATGTGTCATAGCACACAGTTCATCGCAGCCTTTTGCTTATGTACTTGCGTAGCCGAAGGCCCAGCCAGGGTCCCCATGCTCCCTGCAAGTCATCGCCAACAGCGCATGAAACGGGCCCAAGATCGAGATTGGACCGTGGATGATTGGAAGAAAGCTGCCTGGTCTGACGAATCAAGATTTCTGGTGCATCACGTAGACGGCAGAGCGAAGATGCGCCGATTACCAACGGAGTCTACGGCACCTGGAGGCACTGTTAGTCAGAAACAGGCCGGCGGCGGCGGTGCTATGTTGTGGGCAATCTTTTCTTGGGACACTTTTTAGGCCCCATTATCCCAATAGCACAATCCCCGACAGCTGCCAGGTAGCTGAACATCGTTGCGGACCAAGTTAACCCATCCATGGCTACTGTGTTCCCTGCTGGTGATGGTCATTACCAACAGAATAACGCGCCATGCCACACTGCCAGAATCGTCAAGGAGTGGTTCGAGGAACATGCTGGTGACTTTCTGTTAATATCCTTTGTGGTTTGCACCGGGTACAGAAATACCTAGTTAGGTCTCTGTTTGGGGTGCATTAGTTTAAATGAATGTTAAAGAAATACAAAAATCAACATCATAATTTTTTTATTCGTTTTCATCAGACTGGGCGCGTTTCCGTAGTGTATAACCGGCATGTGCACCCGCAGACATGTTCACAATATTTAGGGTCTTAATATTTAGTTCCGTAAACAGAACTTCAGCTAGTGTTCAAGGTAATGACAGAAGACGCATTGGCTCTGCGATTATTTCCTCATGTACTCGGGCGCTAAATATCAAAATATCATATACAAAAACGAATGTAGCTGCCGATCTATGCAAATGCATGCACTGAAAATTAGCTAGCATACACATTTCACTACGCGGAACACTATTCCGCATTTACTTTTGAAGCCGGAACATGCAAACTTGTGTTGTGTGAAAAAGACGCGCGAGTCTACCCACATCTTTCAGCTAGGTTGCCCTTGATAGCACTTCGGTGGGACGTCGAGCTGGTTATGTCATAAACACATACAGTAGTATGGATGACTTTCAGCGGTTGGTAGCGATTGGTTGGATAGAAGCAGGTCAGTCCCAGACGGAAATTTCTAGAGCATTGAATGCTCTACAAAAGGTCCTGTCAAGACTCAGGAGACAGTTTCAACATACAGGAGATGTTTGTCGTCGACCAGGACAAAACGTCCCAGAGCTACTACTGCTGCGGACGATCGCTATATGATATATTAAGGCAATACAAGGTTTGTAACAAATATTTTATTTTTTCAAGTCTACCAAGGTTCCGCTGGGTTCTGATCTAGCTTCATTAGGACGAATGGCACGTAAATATTCAAATTGTATGATATCATAAACGTTGTTTACAGTCACGGGTTTTATTTAGTTGCTTCCACGCGCTTTATAGAAATGGTGTGGGTGCTATGTGATTAACAAGTTGCGAAGAATTCTGATATGCATGTATATTGCTTAGTTGGGCGAAGTATTGCTCCCGCGAGGACTGCTGAAAACGAGGATCTCGTCGGAGCGCCATTTATATAACTGTTTACAGATTTGTCCCTGGAAACTGAAGTAGCTGGAATTTGAGACCAAGTCTATTAACTTGAAGATGTTAAGGCAAGACTCCCGCGAATAAAGTGATGAATTAGATGTAGCATCTTTTAACTTTTCGATTGTTTCCGGCACGGGGACAGATGAGTAAAGAGAAACCACGGCGAAACTGCCGATAATGTCGCGTTGTTGAACACAGTGAGCTGCTTGGTTTTCGTGATAAAATCTGGAATGGAAGTTATTATAAAGTCCGATTCCGGTAGATGATTGGTTTGGAATTTGGATAATGGATACGCTCACTACGGTAAACCACTTTCTCTATAGTCCTCGCTCGCCTGTAGTCCCAGTGGACCTCTCAACCACCGAAATCCGTTTTCTGTCCCCCAACCAGTGCTGGAAACGGAAATTTTGAAGTGCCGATATACTCATACTAGCTAAAAATCATCCGAAAAAAAAATACCTTCGCAAGAAAATCTCCAAAACTGAAAATGTAAAAAAAAAAAAAACCCTGGAAAAGCACCCCCTTTGTTTGAAAACGCAATTGACAATTCCGTGGAATACTATTGCACCATAAATCAGACCGAATGGCGGTCTATTTCAGTTGGCTGGTTTGTGGATCCAGCGGCCACTACTTATGCTACACCAAGGACTGTGGTTAGATTTGTTTATAACGAGGAGTCTATACCCCGAGACCAACGGATTAACGAGACTTCCGAGCCTCGGCTAATCATTAGTGATTCAGCTGGACTTGAACCCAGAACTTTGAGGTCGCGAGCCGAGAAGGCAGCCCCCTTCCAATCGGGACTTTTATGAAGTAGAAAGTCGGGCAATTAGAATCGCCACAATCAAAATGAATATTCAGTCTTAAATAAACAGCAATCTCACCATCCTCAAATAAAAAAATAAAAAAAAAGTCCGAGGTTGAAAAAGTTTATACTTATTGCTGCAAAACTAAAATTTGTGTTTAATTTATTACTACCAATTCTTAATAGAATGAAGAATAGAAGCTCTTCATATTATGATATTCTTCTCTTTGAATTGTATTAGTAATGTAATAATAAACCTCATCACTAAATTTCATTCAATTTCCTCAGAAACTATATACGAATTTATAAATTATTATCCTTTAGTTTTGAGCACCAGTACACACGATATTTATCTTGTACTGATTTAATTTTACTCGGTGTACACGCATTTTCGCTAAGGTAGGAAAAATCACGTTTTTAAACAAATGAAACTGGAATTTAGACTAGAATAAAATGAAAACTGCTCGAATAAAATAATAATAATAATAATACAGCAAGGTAGATATTACTAGCATAAAACGTTAAAAAGAGAAAGTTACGGCTGCTAACTGCAAGAAATCCCTCATCTACAGGAGAGGAGGCCTTTCGGATTTAAACACTACACATACGGTAAAAACTTTATGACGTAAAACACATGATAACTTTGCCCTGTATTTCCAATGGTAAAAACTTTGGTACACATTTCCTTCGCAATTAATGCATTCGCAAGAATGAAATTTTGTACATCGATAAAAATAACTTTACATTATAGCCTAGTATACTTAATATTTTACAAAACTTAACCATAATTATATTTAGAATCAATAACTTTTCCTTTGGTGGTGTTGAGACCTGGAAATAGATGGCTCCACATGTACATGTAACTTGTTAAAAATGCAATCACGCGGCACCTTCCTTTTTTCAATAATTTTATTAATTTTCGGAATGGAATCAACACATTCCGAAAATTAATAGTCCGGAATGTTTAGAATGATTTGAGCCACTTACATAAAATTTTCTGATAATAATTTAGCTGAAAATGTCACAGAGAGAGATTACTGGTTTATTTCGGAATTAGAAATCAGCAGTACCGATAGTCCTGTTAACATTTTCAGCTAAATTATTGTCCGAAACTCTCATCTAAGCGGCTCAAATCATTGTACACATTCCAGACTATCGCATGGATAGACTCAAGTGTTAATTCCATTCCGAAGATTAATAAAAGAAAAAAAAATGCGACGTAATTTCATTTAGCAAGTCACATGCACATGTGGCGCCATCTATTTGCAGGTCTCAACACCACCAAAGGAAAAGTTATTGCTTCTTAATATAATTATAGTTAAGTTTTAGAAAATATTAAGCATACTACGCTATAGCATAAAGTTAATTTTATCGATGTGCAAATTTTCATCCTTGGGAATGCATTGATTACGAGGAAAATCTTTACAGAAGTTATTATTACTGGGAACATAAGGCAAGGTTTTTAGGTGATCCACCTTAAAATCCCAGATGCTTAATGATTATTTTCCATATATTATCTGTGTCACTCACAGTATTTTCCGAGACACTGAGTAATATTATAACAAAATGTTGTTCACTCAAATACTCGTATATTTATTTGTCAATGTTTGCATTTCTTTTTCAAAAAATCTTATTTCTGCCATTTTTCCATTTGTAATAAAATCAGAGTAAAAAAAAAAAAAATGAAGGCGGTTTACTTTCTGTTATATCGAGCAATCAAGATACAGAAAAGAAGTTGCAGCATATGTTCATAGCCTATTTTCACCATAAAACAAGATAATGACAGCATTCTCGGGTGTAATGATATCGGCTTTCGACAAAGGCTACACGGCTACAAAACTGCGTATAAGGAGACTTTTCGGGAATCAGTAAATAAACCAGAATGGTCCAAATGTCTTGCTCTATTTTTGAAAAATTAATAAAAATACCTAAACCACTCACAGAAATAAGATTTGCAACATTTGAAAGGTAAACATCTTTGCAACATTTGAATGGTAAACATTGCATGTAGATGGCGCTAGTTATTCTTCCTGTTCATAAGTAAAAGGAATGTGCAGGAGAAAGACTAGCATGGCGTGGTTTTATGAAACGAAATCAGCCATTCAAGTGCACAAATCAATTTTTGCACTTCTTTCGCCAGAAATATATCTGATGCTGAAAAAAAGTAAACACGGGGAAAACAAATTTCTTGAAACACGGAGTGTATTGAGCGAGCTCCGAAGTGTACATCGCAGTATTTCGGAAGCAGGCATGGAAAGAGTACGGAAAGCATTTTCCCGGAGCCCGAGGAATCCACCGCGACAAGCTTCTCCACAATTAAGATTGCCACACACAACAGTGATGTGCCTTTTTGCATACAAAATCTCCATTTGGAAGAGAACAATAAGCCCTGCATTTTCGCATTTGCCTATAACTTTATCGATCTCCTAGATAATGACGAACGTTTCCTTGAACGCGAGCTTTTTAGCGATGAGTCTATATTTTCAGGAGCAGTTAATAGACATAATGTTCACATACTGAGTTCGGATAGCCCACATGTCTCGCAAACTCATGTTCGTGATAGCACTTAAGTTAATGTGTGGTGCGGGGTTGTGCACAACTACATTACTGGACATTTTTCTTCGTGGAAAAATCTATCAACGCAAATGACTACCTAGACATGCTGCAAAATTTTGCTGTGACAAGTCCTTCAGCCAGATGTCATCTTTTAACGAGACAGAGCTCCTTCCTATTGGGCGGAGGTGTCCGCGACTATTTAGTGTGTTTCTTGGACGCTGGTTTGGCCGAGGTGGCCCGATTCAGTGGCCAGCCAGTTAATCTGATATAAATCCATTGTATCTTTTTTTATGGACATTTGTCAGAGTGCACGGAATAAATGTGAGTGATTTAAAAAAACTGAAAATCTGCTTCATGTTGGAAAGAATTTGAAAGACCTGCTCATTACACCGAATAATTCAGTGTTACCTTTCTTGTTATTCATATATCTCAGTTACCTAATTCGAAATTTTCAGTTGAACATTTTGTGCACAAAGCCCTAATAAGTGTTTAGTCGAATACCGTTTATCCGCTTTCGCTATGGTTTTTGTTCTTTGGTAGGAAATTCTAAATACCAAACTGCAGCACTGTACGCTGAGAGGGTTTTTAAGAGGAAAGCCACGTCGTAAGGCGCCGTAAAACCGCAGGATTGCAAATCAGGTGCACGACTCCAGTATAATTACAGTTTTCTCTTTTGTGTTCTGTATCGTCCGTTTGTAGAACAGTTAAACCCGGATGCTTCAGCCATACGTATGGAACGTACCTAACAAATTCTCTTTATCTTCTCTTGCTTTTTATCAGTTCAATATTATTTTATGTGCGTTTCCTGATACCGTTCACCCTGTGGAACTTCTTGCATGTATGTACTCATGGGTTTTTTGTAGTTCACAGTTCTGGTGCTAGGCGGTGTTAGTGTGTATTTCTGTTTGCAACCGCATCTTCACTTTTAAAATCCTACTGATTTATTTTATTTTATTTTATTGTGTGCCATTCGCTACTGTGAAGATCCCCTTTAAGTGATGCACAGTTTTCCCGCTAGGGAGGTGCAAAGATTAAACTTTTTTCTTGCTATCTTTGTTTCCTGAAGATGTATTTGAAAAACTCATTTTCCATAGTCATAGCTTTTGCTATGAGGTTTATTTTTCGCATATTTTCTACTTTTCTATTACTTGAAATTCTTCCGCCAGGAAACGTCAAAGTATATCTCTGTTTGAAAGAGCTGATTCAATTTTCGAAATCGCTAAGAAAAATCATTTTTTGGTAGGATATTCTCCATTATGAAGAGTATTCATTTTCGTAAGTAACGCACAGCTCTTCCTAAGCTAAGCGGTGTAAGGTTCCATTACGTTTTCTTCTAATTGTTCGACTTGAAAATCCCCTTTGTTTCAGGTATCTTCCGCTATGAGAAATGTTTTGTGCACATTATGTTAGTTTTCGTAACACAGTTTTCAGCCGCCAGTGGGAGGGAGTAAGTAATTATTTATATTTACCGTTGTCTTATCGATTGTGAAAATTCTGTTGATTTTTTTATATATATATATATAACCGGTCTCTTTTACTATGAATAACCCAGCTCACATTGCGTATTTTAATTACGCGCAGCTTTTCCTTAGGTGGTGTAAGTGAACTCTCTTTTTGCTCAATTATTAGATTTTCTAAAAATCTTCTATATATATATATATATATATATATATATATAGTACCAGATAAAGATTTTTTGCATCTGCCTCTTTTTAATAGTATGTGAATTCTGAAAATTCATAACTGCTGCGTTGCGCGTCATGATCTTCAGGTTTTTCAGCAAATTTAGTTTTAAATTCTTGGGTAAAATTTTCTTTGACTCTGCTCTTGGGTATATACACTATCTACCAACAAGTAATGGGACACCCCTGCAATCGACTATATCTGCGGTCCTGATACACGTCACGGCCGCCGCCGTTAAATATCGTGTGTGAAACAACAATGCAACCAGTCGCATGCAAGATGCCACGCAGTTCGGAGCTCTCTGATTTTGAGAAAGGTGTAATCGTCGGGTATCACGGAAATGGCCGATCCATACGTGACATATCCAGTGAGTTGAAGTACCCAAAATCGACAGTGGCCTATGTGATTGGCAAGTAGAAGATGAGAGATGACTGTCTGAATGTGCCAAACCCGGCAGACCCACAAAACTGGGAGTTAGAGACCGACGGGTGCTGGCCAGAGAAATTCAGAAGAACCGCACCAAATCGATGGGCCACATCCGCGAGGAGTTTCAACAGGCATCCGGGAGTGATCTTTCGATGAATAACATCCGTAAGTAAGCCCATCTGCTCGGTTATCATAGACGTGCTGCCGCCCACAAGCCTTTCATCACCAATTCGAATAGCGCTGCTCGGCTAACGTGGTGCACAGAACGTCGACAGTGGACCGTTGAACAGTGGAAACAGGTTCTCTGGAGCGACGAATCAAGGTTCACCCTCTACCGTTCGGATGGCTGGGTCTGGGTTTGGCGTCTGCATGGAGAACGCCTCCTGCCGGAATGTATTGTGCCAACTGTGAAATTCGGCGGCGGTGGAATTATGCTATGGGGGTGTTTCTCCTGGTATGGTACGGGACCCTTGGTCGCAATTTCTGGTAGACTCAACGCCGAGACCTACTGCACCATTTTGGATGACCATGCGCTTCCTACGATGTGGCAGTTTTACGGGGTGGACCCATGTTACTTTCAGGATGACAATGCCACCTGTCATGTTGCGAGGTCCACCATGGCTTGGTATGGTGACAATGGGGTTAATCGAATGCACCTGCATGCGCAGAGCCCGGACCTTAACCCTATCGAGCACCTCTGGGACGAGTTGGAGCGTCGACTTAAGGGGTGCCCCCACCTTCCGAAATCGGTGAAAGAACTGACCTGTCTTCTCCAAGCCGAGTGGAAGAAAATACCGCTAGCCGTCGTACAACGCCTGGTTGATAGTATGCCCCGGAGGGTCGCAGCTGTGATCGCCGCTCGTGCACCTCTGGGACGAGTTGGAGCGTCGACTTAAGGGGTGCCCCCACCTTCCGAAATCGGTAAAGGAACTGACCTGTCTTCTCCAAGCCGAGTGGAAGAAAATACCGCTAGCCGTCGTACAACGCCTGGTTGATAGTATGCCCCGGAGGGTCGCAGCTGTGATCGCAGCTCGTGGAGGCTCCACCGACTATTGAAGGTGAATAAACTTTGTTTTCCTTTGCTATCACAGGTGTCCAATTACTTGTTGGTAGATAGTGTATATTATATATATATATATATATATATATATATATATATACCTATACATCCCATATATATATATATATATATATATATATATATGGGATGTAAGGTCAGGTGACGCGTAACATCACAGCCTCTCCTTGACAAATGTCAACCCCGCCTTCTCGTGGTACATCCTGTTCCCACTAAAGGGGCTCTGACGACTGCCAATAGCGGTATAACTATACCATCGGGATTAGAGGAAATGCTATCCCACACTCACCAACCCGCTGGGCCAGCGTGGTGAGTTATGGCCAAACCCCTCCAAAATGACTCCACAACTTAAATCTTGGCCCTGAGTCTCCGGCAGCTGGAATGTACCTGGCCAAGGCAGTGGCCAGTGCGACATGAAGGCAGAGGGTGCTAAGAATCCCCGGAGGACCGGACTAGGCTGCCATCTGATGCTGACCTTGGCTACATATAACGGACGCTCCCTATCTTCTGATTCAAGGCTTCTTGAATTGGAAGAGGAACTACAAAGGATCAAGTGGAACATCGTCGGGCTAAGTGAGGTAAGGAGAAAAGGAGAAGATCTCATTGAACTGAAAAGTGGACATCTCTTCTACTATCGTGGGACAGATACTGGCAGAACTAGTGGTGTTGGATTTATAATAAACAAGAAACTGAAGGATAAAGTTGTAGAAGTTGAAAGTTCCTCTGACAGAGCTGCACGACTTGTTATCCAACTCTCGAGAAGATACCAGGCTCAGATTATTCAAACTTATGCACCCACCACAAGTCATGCTGAAGAAGAAATTGAAGAATTTTATGAGGAAATTCGTGATCTAAATAATAAAGGTAAGCAGCACTTGAAGATAATTATGGGAGATTTCAATGCAAAAATAGGGCAACGGCAACAGAATGAAACTTGGTTGGTTGGTTGTTCGATTTTTATGGCGCAAGGGCCATGGTTGAATGAAACTTCAGTAGATAAATTCGGTCGCGGCAACAGAAACCAGCGTGGAAATACTCTCGTAGAGTTTGCAGAGGCAGAAGGGTTTTTCATTTTGAACTCCTTTTTCAAGAAAAAGCCACACAGGAAATGGACATGAAGACATCCAAATGGGACGACAAGTGAAATTGATTTTATTATGTGTAACAAAAAATTCGTCATAGAAGACTGCAGTGTGCTAAACAAGTTCAACACAGGCAGTGACCATAGATTGGTGAGATGTAAGATGCACCTCAACACTAAACTCGAACGTAGCAAGCTCATAAGACAAACAAAATGTATTGACATAACCAACCTTAAAAAACACCATAATACCTTCAAATTGGAACTGAAGAACAGGTTCTCTGCTTTAGAAGGCCTAACATCGGAAGAAGTGGATATTTCTGAAGTTAACAGAAAAGTAACCAAAGCTCTTATGGAAACAGCAACAAAATTAGCTGAGTCTAAGAACAAATTGCATGTGAACAAATTATCAGGAAAAACCAAAATGTTGATGCAAAAAAGAAGAGTGATGAGGACAACTAAAGAAGATGTGACTTCCAAAGTGGAATATATAGAGCTATGCAAGACAGTACGAAAAAGTATCACTGAAGACGTAAGGAAATTCAACTGTGAACTAGTAAGGAAAGCAATTGAAAACAACCAAAGCCTAAAGATAGCAAAGGGACATCTCAGTAAGGAAAAAAAACAGATTATGGCACTGAGAAAAGAAGATGGTTCTGTAACAAGAAATAGAGGCGAAATTTTGACAAGAGTGAAAGATTTCTACTCCAAATTATATGAAAGGGATGATACATGTACTCCAGACATCATGAAAGGTACCAGTACCAGAGTTCTTCCAGTCCTTCCAGCAGAAGTTGCACATGCAATCAAGAACATGAAGCGGGGAAAAGCTCCAGGAGAAGATGGAATTACTGTAGACATCATACAAGAAGCAAGTGAAGAAATCGAAACAGTTCTCGCCCAAATTTTCACTCGATGCCTTAATGAAGGGAAAATTCCTGAGGATTGGAACAACGCTACAATGATCTTGCTACATAAAAAAGGTGACATTGAGGATCTCAGGAACTACAGACCTATCAGCCTCCTATCAGTGGTTTATAAAATCTTCACTAAAGTTCTTTCACACCGCTTGAAGGTGACACTGGACATGGCTCAACCGAGAGAACAAGCTGGATTCAGGAGTGGCTACAGCACAATAGATCATATCCACGTACTGAGAGAACTAATTGAAAGAGCGAGGGAATATGATCTTCCATTGTGCATGGCTTTTATCGATTATGAAAAAGCCTTTGATTCGGTGAAACCATCAGCAGTTGCAATGGCTCTGAAATCCTGCGGTATTGAAGATGCATACATTAATATTATTAATAACATCTATGAAAATGCAAGTGCAAAGATTCGGCTGTTTGAAAATACAACACACATAAAAATTGGAAAAGGAGTGAGACAAGGTGACACCATATCTCCGAAGCTCTTTAATGCCACATTGGAAAATGTCTTTCAGTCACTGAACTGGGAAAACAAAGGGATAAAGATTAATGGAGATTATCTAACCCACCTTCGTTTTGCTGATGACATAGTCATTTTTGCAACTACCCCATCAGAGCTACAGAGTATGATCCAGGAACTTGCTGACAAGAGTAAAGAAGTGGGATTAAAAATGAACTTTCAGAAGACAAAAGTGATGTACAATGCTTTTACAAGAAATGAAGATTTATCGATTGATGGAGAAAAGCTGGAGATAACAGACACGTACGTTTATCTTGGACAGCAGATATCAAGTGAGGGTCACATTGATGAAGAAATTAATCGGCGTACAAAACTTGCCTGGAGAGCTTTTGGAAGAAACAGAATAATTTTCAAGAGCAATATGCCATTATGTCTTAAAAGAAAAGTGTTTGATCAATGCTTCCTTCCAGTGCTTACGTATGGTGCAGAGACGTGGACCTTAGCTAAAAAAGACATACAAAGGCTGCAGACAACTCAAAGCAGCATGGAGAGGTGCATGCTTGGTGTAACCAGGAGAGATAAGAAGAGGAACACGTGGATCCGAAAAATGACAAGAGTGGAAGACATCATGATCAGAGTTAAATCCCTGAAATGGTAATGGGCTGGACATACTGCCAGAAGGGCAGACCATCGATGGACAGCCGAAATTTTAGATTGGATTCCAAGGGACAGGAAAAGACCCAGAAGAAGACCACGTGGGAGATGGGTGGATGAAATTCGAAAGTATGCGGGAGTGACATGGAGGAGACTGGCACAAGACAGACCGTTGTGGAGGAAACTTGGGGAGACCTTCGTCCAGCAGTGGATTGATAATGGTTGACAATGATGATGATGATGATGAGATATATATATATATATATATATCATCATATATATCATCATATATATATATATATATATATATTCTTTACGTGTCGGAAAGAATTCAAAAGACTTGTTCATTGCAACCGAAAATTCAGAGTCATCTTTCTTGTTTAGTTCTCTCTTGCGATCACTTCTGAATCCCAACTTTTATGAACTGCTCCATATTCAGCTAACCCTTAAAATGGCTCGAACAACCAAGGGAAAATAACATTAAAACTTCGGAAGCGTGATTTGAAGTTCTGGCTTTTAAAGCCCTCTGTTACAATATAGTTTAGCTAATTTTCTGAGCAGTCAAGTGGAAAGCAGCAAAAGAAAAGAAAACAAATACATTAAATTATTATACAAGTCTTCCTGGTAAATGCCAGCCATCGAAGCGCAACCGTCCGAAATTAAGGATGACCGAAGAAGAAAACTTCTTGATCCGCACGGTCAACAACAGCAAACCAAAACAAGAATTATAAAAGTGCGAGCACTGTATTTCTTCTGATCCACTTATGTCGTGCTCTAACTGATTGACCACAATGAAAATCTTGTAGATAGCATCTGCGTATCAGATTGTTCTCTTTTGCGTCTACTTATCTCCTGTTTCTTTCATCTTCTCTTCAGAAGAAGAAGAGAGAGTATAGATACGCTAAAGTAAGCTCCCAGTTGCTCCCACATAAGTCCATCACCAACCTCTGTGCATCTGTCTCTTCATTTTCCTTCATTCCTTTTTTTATTTCTGTCATTTTTTTTCTCCTGCTTTTTTTAAGTTAGAGTAAATCAATGTTTCTCCTGTTTCTGTTGAATTTCTTTCCTGCCACAACAAGAACCCAGCTGGTATTTCTCCGTGCTGATAGATCTCCTGCTTGCGCCTTTCCCAATTTCCTGCTAGAGAAAAAAAGTCTGTAAAGAATGCCGGGAAAGGGAAAAGAAGCAATTTTGTCGAGATTGTGAAAAATTCGTGCGCATCATTCACCAGAACTAATGTTTTTCTTCACTTCATCTCTTCTACTTAAACAGATGCTGAAAAAAAAAAAAATCACGATTTCCAGCCTTCGTGTATTTCAATTACTCAATAATATTTGAAATCCAAAATTTACGTATCTCGTGCAAAAACTATTGGTTTCACTGCTTACTTCTCGAAAAACGAATCCGTACTGGATTTAATAGAATACGTACTTTTTTTTTTCTTAACTTCGTACATATTCAAAATGGAGTGCAGCTTCAGATTACCGTCATGATCAATAACGATAAGTTTCCGAAAAGGACAAATACGCTCACTCAAGCGGTAAATTTTCTTAAGGGCAGATGAAACCCCCAAAAATGCGATTTTTGTTTTACTATTTAAAACAAAAGTACGAAACATGGCTGTCAGAATACATAAAAGTACAAAAACTAGACAATTTAAAAATTGCGTTTGCTTTATGCCCAAGCGGTAACTTTTCGTGGTGCAAGTATAACAAAAGTCTTGCCACTAGGGAAGCCTTCAACAAACATTATCTTGGATCGGGGACTTGCACCTGTGTAATATTTCAAAATAAACCACTTAGGTTTAATGGTGTCACGAACTTTACAAACGCTAAGTTTTCACACTCCGAACGGGAGGCTTTCTCAAGGCGAATAACTGAATACGCTAGAACACAAGAAAACAAGAACAGTATGAAAATAGGTAATACGTTAAAAAATATCATGGTCGTTCATGGATATGCTCGCGCGGCTGGGAAACATCATTTGTGGCTAATGTCTTGTGTCGCGGTGCTGGAAAGGAGATTCTTCCAGGCAGCTGATATCTCGAGTGATTGGTTTTCATTGCATGCTCTTGGGTGGGTCATTATTTCGATCGCTTCTCGAAACATGGTACCTCTGTGGTTTGTATAAGGCGCAAGCTTCTTGATGTTATTCCACGAGGGTAGAGCTGCGGATCTAGGGACTTCTCTAGATAGAGTGGTTTCAGTTTTCCCATTCTTCACGTCTCTTACATGTTCCTTGATTCTCACTGCGAAAGATCTTTTTGTCATTCCCACACAGCTTTTTGTTGAGCCGTCTGGGTATCTAATCGGACCAAAATTCCGAAGTAGGAGTATACGACATTCCCCTTAGAATTTCCTTTATCTCCTCTGAATTAGTCCGCGCTTAAGTATTAAAAATATAAGACAATTCCCTGACTCAAACTGCAACCTCTCCCATAAATCTGTCTTCTAAACGGCGTCCCTGTTTCTTTGTTTAGTCCAGAAGCCTGACACCATTGGCTGAATTACGACTGTTCTCGTCGCCTTCGGACCCCACACGCAACGACAAAGCCTTTTGAGTGGTTCCTGTCTGACTTTCAGACTTCTCTTTTCTTTCCTTTGTCCAAAAACCCAATCAGAGCCCACGTATTAATTGATCAATTAATTAATCTGCCTGATTAGCTACGCTCATTATATTCAAAATAATGGGGGAAAATTCATAATATTTAATATTTTCGCCCAGTATTGGAGACGAGTTAGTGTTTTGCGTGAGCAATGGTCGGTACATTTCTGGTTACCTGTTCTACATTTTATGACAGGAGAAGACACCCAGGAAGACTTTTTTATAGAATCTCTGCGGGAAGATAGGGAATGGGGAGGCAAGACATTTTTGGTGAAGGACTACTTTACGAAACACCTGTTTTAGCGTCCAAGGGACCGTCGCGTCTAGCCAACTCCTGACAGCTGATGTTTCCATCAAATTTCTAACTATAATGCTTTATCCGTCGCTCCACAGGACAGCACCGGATGCTTTAAAATTACACCTTCCTTATCCCTGAGTATTGCTTGTAGCCATTGCGGTTTCAAAATTCCAGTATCAACAGATCATTTTTGAGATCGTTTTTCGATGAAGCGACTCAAATCGTTTGCAAAAAACAGAACAGGGCAAGAAAATCTGACAATGCTGGCACTAATATCAATTCATTGGCACGTATCATTAACTGCAGCAGAGGCGCTGGACAAAATGCCCAGAAGATCAAGACGGCTTAACATTATTTTGTGAGGTGTTAACAGGTTGGATTATCTTTGTATACGTCTATACTCTAAATTTATGTGGTGAGCGATTAGGTTTAATGGTGTAACATTGAACTTTGTCTTCGTATACAAAAGTCTTGTACAAAATTATTAACATTAATTGAATTACCTGTAAGTAGATAAGCAGTGCACAAAATTTATACGTAATGACTGGTCAGTATTAAAAGCAAGAGATCGTTTTGTAAAATTTTAAACAACCCTTAAAAGGCGTGAAGATATAAATCTTTTTCTCTTTAAGTGTTCATGAAATTAGAGAAACAATATATTGCACACGAAGATACATGTGTGTGTGTGTGTGTGTGTGTGTGTGTGTGTGTGTGTGCACATACACACACACAAACATATATATATATATATATATATATATATATATATATATATATATATATATATATACTGTATTTTGATTTAGTAGAAGACATTTAAAAAACTGGAAAGGGGGCAGCTCACACCAGAGACGTTAAATTGTTTGAATGCGTTCCTAGTGAGTGTAATTTGAAGGTATACATAAAAGACTTTTTAAGCCAAGTGCATTTTGTGCGCATTTCAGGAAAACAAAGTACAAAGGCCGTTCCATAGAAACAGAGTATTTTTTTTTAGAGTTGGCAACAATGCAAAGGGGAAAAATAACAACGCAGACGACTAACTGAATTAAGGAAGTATTTGTGGCAACAGTTATTAGCCGTCGCAGACGATTCTGGTTTTGTTATTGCGCAGTTGTTTAAGGTACGTCTGCATTTCACTCTACAGCTATGGAGGTGAGTGATTCACAGTTAAGAAGTGAAATGCATTGTGGGATAAAATGTTCTTATCGTTTGGGTAAAACGGCTCCAGAAACAGTTGATTTAATAAAAAACAAAGCTTACAAAGATACGTGTTGAGGTGAGTCAACGATTTTTGGATGGCACCATGATTTCAAAAAGGGCGTTTGTCGGCAGAACTCGCTCCTAGGCCTGGTCGACCTGAAAGTGTTGTTACGGAGCGTATAGTAAACACTGTTTGTGCAATCCTGCAAGAAGATCGACGAATGAAGCGTGAAGACATAGCGGTGTCAACTAATATTTCAAAAATGTCGGCATTCCGCATTCTATGCCAGATGTGTCGTGAGTGGAAACAAATGATTGCAAAGGTTCCAAACTGTCTAAATATAGTAAAAACTGCCGATGAAACATGGGTCCTCTATTTCGACCGCCTCACGAAGCGCGCAACGAGTGTCTGGAAACACACAGGCTCGCCTCCTCCGAAAAAAGTCCGCCAAACCAAATCAGCTGGGAAGGGGATGATGATAATTTTCTTTGATCATATAGGTGTAGTCTACCAGCATGCCGTTCCTCCACAAATTACTGTCACTGCTGAGTATTACATTTCACTCTTGAAGCGTCTGCGACGACATATATCGATTAAGCGACCGGAACTGGTGGGCAAGGGGACGCTACACCATGATAACGCCCGCCCACATGTGGCTGCTTGTGTTCAACAATTTATTACGAAATGCAGTATTGAAATTATGCCATAGCCTGCTTACAGTCCTGACCTCGCCCCGTGCGATTTCTGGTTGTTTCCAACAATTTTTTTTTTTTTTTTCGAGTGGAGGTTTAACGACCACCGTGAGCAACTCAATGGGCTATAAGCAGTCGCCCGTCCCTAATTTAGGGTCACTGGTTCCAGGGAAGGGAGAGAGCCAGTGCCGTAAGACAAACACAACATCCATGCCTCACCGGGATTAGAACCCGGACCCCTTACGGACGAACGATCAGAGGCCAGCGCCTTAGACCACTGCGCCACCGGGGCGGCATTTCCAACAATGAAGGAGAAGTTTCGTGGCGCAACATTCAGCACAGATGCTGACGTCATTCAAGCTGTACAGGGGTCGCTAAAGCAGCTTCCACAAAATGGCTTCGCCACATGCTTTGAAAAGTGGACTGAACGATGGTACCATTGCATATCATCGAAAGGGAAGATACTTTGAGAAAGAATAACATATATTTTGTTGTACCTATATTTCTTCATTTTGTGTGATTTTACTCTCAGTTTTTATGGAACGACCGTTGTATATGCTATATTCAAATACGCTCGGTACAAGGAGCAACTTCGGCAGATTTCTCCACAAGACCCTGAAATCTTGTTAAAATCGATATCCTTCTTCAGTGTAAATTCAGATGATACGTTCATTAAAAAAAAAAAAAAAAAAACTTGGTGTGATATTGAATATCTTAAAACCAAATAGTCGTTTTATTTTTGTAGGTGCTGTTGTTGTTGCGTAATTAATTGTTGTCCTTAGCTAATTATTCTTTGAAAACAGAACCCACTAACTAATTTGAAATAAAAACGACTAGGGTGAAAAGATTCAGTACTTACGTGACACTTTAAACTTGTTTATTCTTCCAAAGGTCGTTTTCAAGAACATGAAGTAAACACGAACAAGAAGTTTCAGTCACCAATGCTCTTAATCTTTGTGTAGCATACTGACAGTCACAAATCCTATACTATCAGGTAATCGTAGCAACAATCTCCACGGTAAATCAACAATCTCCGATTTTTTGAGCGTTTGTCAACTCTCTACACAACTTTTATTTTCATTTGACTTACTGCCACCGTTGCTGAAACGTACAAGTTGTTCGAGGAAATAATGTGCTGAGAAGTAATTATGTTTACATAAGAAACAAACTGAAAAGGAAGCCTAAATTGGAGGTACAAGTCTCACACATTTTAAAGAAAAGAAAAATATATCCAGGCAGCAAGTTTAGTGGATATACCTTCGTGCATGGTAACAATCTTCTGCCTTGTTCCAGATTCAAAGAAATCATTTATCTGCTTCCTGCTTTTTCAGTTCTAATGATACAGATCTTAAAGACCAGGATTAGCTATTGAATAAACTGGCATAATACTGCCTGGTGCAGTGAAACATTCATTAACGGAAACCTCCAAGCAATGGAAAGTTTTAGTTGATACAGAACAGCTGCCGTATAAGATTAACATTAAGCATAACCTCCAAACAACACAGCCTCTTAATAGCGGTCAACGGACCCTTAAGTGAGTCCTGACGGCGATCAAATGGACACCTTGTTCCTTAGGATTTTACTTCCTTCCTTTGATATTTGAGCTAGAGGGATACAATAGGGACAAAGATATATTGCTAAAGGAACACTGCCTCGGATAGAATGGGTAGGATTACGGCTGGAAAAATGGTGTGCTTAAGTGAAAAGAAAGGAGTTAAAAGGTTGAGGCCAGCAGCAGCTCCCGTTTATGTTTCAATCACCCTCAAGGAGCTGTGGGAGTGGCTGCTGTTGCCTGGAATGTTGCACGCTGGCGGCGAAGTCTCTTGGTTTGGTCCATGTGGGTTCTGTTCCTGCTTTCCGGAGAGCCGCCAGCTAATCGTGCTGCCATACTTCACTAGTGTACGAAGGATGTATACAGTATGGTGGGGTCTGTGTGTGCTTGTATGAGAGAGTGAGACGGCATCGATTTTTTCTCCTATCCCTAATCTCTATTGGGATTGACTTTTGTAATGTTACAGCTTATTAGTTCAGAGAAAGGAAGATTCTGAACGCGCTTAATCTCTCTTTCTCTCTCTTTTTAAAGGCTACATTTTTCGATAATTGTCAAAGTTTAGTTAATATTTTTAGGCTTACATTCAGCTAAATATTTTCAATAATATCTCATTTCATTATTTAATTTTCACATCTTAATAAAATACAACAGAAAGACAAAATGATACCAAATGGCACATCAAGGGCCGGGCAGAATGTCTGATGTTTGAAACGCGCCTGCCCGGGCTCAAAAAATTAGGCCCGTGCAGACCCCTACTATAGCATAATCGAGCTCTAATCCCCTAGCTTGCTATTTGTAAGGGCTGTTTAGGACCAGGTGTCAGACACTGCTTTCCCAAAATCCTCTATAATATAATTTATTTACGTAATTATTATACCGAGTTTTATTCAGCATTTGGAGAAAGCACTGTATTCTCCAAACAATTGGTCACTTTTTTCTGGTCTGACGTCATTCGGAGGTTTCACTACGAGCACAGTTTTAAACTTTGCGCTTCCATTCTAGTGGCCTGAATCAAATCTAAAGAAGGGTGACTTATTATTCAGAATCTGCAGTCAACCTTCTTATTTGTAGTTAGATGGCCATCTTTTCCTTGTTAGAAATACAGCTTACGATGATTTTGTCATAAATATTATATGTCCATTTTTAGAAAAAGATACTATCTTAACATAAGCAGCACATCATACATTCATAACCGAACTTCGATGGCAATCTCAAAAACATGAGCTACTAAATGAAGTGACAATCCATTTGGGGATTCAGGCAATCTCGACAAAATGTCACGTAACTTATATGTATCATAATTCACACGGCAAACTGCTCTTTTCTTCTCTTGCAGTTTTTTTTTTTTATATCTTTAAAAGCAAAAGAAACTTGTCGAAAAGAAGCCGTGAGATTTTCCACAGCCCACAGCTTTGTTGATACTCATCCACATGTCCTCAACGGCTGACAAGCGATGTTTTATATGCGTGACACGGAATCCTTACCATTCCGCGCATTAAAGCTTGCCTCGGCTGAGATGGAATTTTCTAGAAAAATATCGTTTTTTCCCCCTCTGGAAAACCTAGTTTTAAACGACTTTTTTTTTTACATTTAATTCTAGCCGCAGGAGCGTAGAATATTTTACAATAATGTGCGAAATTGATCGATTATTTCTTTAATGAGTATTGAAAATACCAAAGTGCTCAGAACCTTGTTTGGTTAAAAAAAAAAAAAAAAGATCCTATTGTAGAGCAAGACGTTCATTTCTAATCATCATTAATAATATCCAATGCAAAAAATTTTCTTCCTAAAACAAATAAAAATATACTTTCTTCTTTTTTTTTCCTTTTTTTTTTTTTTTTTGTTGAAGGTTTAACGACCACCGTGAGCAACTCAATGGGTCGCCCGTCCCTAATTTAGGGTCACTGGTTCCAGGGAAGGGAGAGAGCCAGAGCCGTAAGACAAACACAACATCCATACCTCACCGGATTTCGAACCCGTACCCCCTCGGACGAATGATCAGAGGCCATCGCCTTGACCACAGCGGAACCGGGGCGGCACTTTATTCTTCGTAAAAGAAAGGAAATTCAGAAAACTTAAAATTCCCTGGAAAACTGAACAGCCGGTTTTAGTTTATATAAAGAGTAATACTTGCAGGATTTAAAAATTCCGATAGAGATGTACTTAACTGTACAACGGAGTAGCCCGTTTGCTAAGTTTTTCTCATATTAGCTTTTCAAGAATGTTCTAGACCAGTTCAGACTACGAAGCTTTTTCTCCGTGTTCTTCGGGTCTGATTATTTTCCTTTCTCTCTATCTAATGCTCCTATTACGAATGAGCGTTTCTTCCCAGATTTCAATGCCGATAATTGTCATTAAATTACACTGAAGTGCCAAAGTCATGGGATAGCAGTATACAAATTTTTAACTAGCGCTGCCATCGCATAAAGGCTTCGACGCACGCCACCATTTTTATCAGTTGCGAGGAGCAATCTCGTGAGTCAGGTTGAACAAACCGCCAGTAGGATTATGGCAAGCGGACGTGAATTATCGGAGTTTGAACAAGGCATGGTAGTGAGAGCCAAGCAGAAGGGGCATTCAATTTCAAATGTTGTGCGAACATTCAACATCCCTCGATCCACGGTGTCACTTGTGTGCCGAGAATACCTCACGGACGGCATTACCACCCACCGTGGACAGCGCAGTGGCCGACCACGGGTGCTGAATGACCGTGACCAGCGGTGTTTGACCAGGATTGCCCATGCTAACAGACAAGCGACACTGGCTCAAATAACATCCACATTGAATGCATGAGATACCAGAGACATATCCATCTGGTCAATGCAGCGTAATTTAGCGTCCATGGGGTATGGGAGCATAAGACCCACCATAGTGCCTTTGTTAACATCACATCTTCACACACAGCGCCTCACCT
Source organism: Macrothele yani (assembly GCA_039090855.1). NCBI lineage: Eukaryota > Metazoa > Arthropoda > Arachnida > Araneae > Macrothelidae > Macrothele > Macrothele yani. Next base: position 15,246,627 of record CM077012.1, read on the forward strand.
GGGCTCATGAACATGGTAATTGAACCCTGGAAGACTGGCAATGTGGCGTGGTCTGATGATTCATGCTACCAGTTGTTACGAGCTGATGGTAGGGTTCGGGTGTGGCGCAGACCCCATGAGGCTATGGACCCAAGCTGTCAACAAGGCACTGAGCAAGCTGGTGGTGGTTCCATACATGTGTGTGGTGTCTTTGCGTGGCACGGTTTGGATACTCTGGTCCTCGTAAACACGTCATTAACCGGCAATCGCTTTGTTGCTCTGCTGGGTGACCATTTGCAGCCCTTCATGGACTTCACATGTACCCCCAACGACAATGGAATTTTCCAGGTGGACAATGCACCATGTCATCGGGCCCAAGTTGTCCAAAATTGGTTCAAGGAGCATTCTGGACTGTTCCGACGTATGGTGTGGCCACCATGTTCGCCCGACATTGACCCAATAGATCACTCGTGGGACGTGGTAGAAAGATCCGTTCGCACCCAAGATCCTGCACTTACAAATACCAGAGAACTGTGAACGGCTGTTCGGATGGCATGGCTCAACATCTCTCCAGAAGCTTTCCGGTCACTTGTGGAATCGATGCCATGTCAAGGTGTTGCACTTCGCTAGGCTAGAGGAGATTCTACACGATACTAGGTACGTATCCCATGACTTTTGGCACATCAGTGTGTAACAAAAAATAACCTGTCATCGGACATAACATTGACAAAGAAATAAAAAAGTTGAACTTTATAACCAACTGAAAAATTCGCAACGCGCGGCGAAAAAGTGTTCATACAGTGGACTCTCAAAAAGTGTCAATTCTGCGGTGGTTCCTATATTTTATTGTAACTTCTATCGCTTTTTTAATTCGACTATACGTAATTCATTAAGCGCTTTTTACGATTATACGTTACATTTTGAACTTTAGATTGACAACAATACACGGTTCTTGGATTCTTTTATATGTAACCCAGTATGTTACAACTTTGAGAGAATCGACACAGCGTAATTTTTTTCTTTGCAGCCATGAAATTAATAATACAGCTTAAGATTTACTAAATAACGTTCACAGTTCTCTTTTCCTCCTGAATTCAAGAAATTTGTAACAATAAACTCAGCGAATATTTTGCTCGGCACTAACACTAAAACAACTAGTGGAGAAACTGCTTTGAAAACAGCCATACTTAAATAGCCAGTGCACAAAACGGGAGAGAGGAGAAGAAATATCTTTTGCCACATTAACCAAAATTCATTCGATATGCTATGCACAATATTCGATCAGGTTGCAAAATATAAGTGAAGGTGATGTAACAGGGGTATTAATTACAGGTATCTCCCCGCTTTCCAAAAGTTCGCTTTACGCCACTTCGCTTTTACGAAAAAAGGCGAAAACAGCGTTCAGCGTTTGTTTCTCTGCGAGCTGTTATAGAGGCAGCGCACACCCCGAGTAGCGAGAGTGGCGCTGCCAAGCTGCTTCTCCTGGAACTACACTCAGCGCCTCATCATCAAACAGCTATATCTTTGAACTGTGTCTGTGTGTATCTGTTCTTTATGTCGATTTATTTTGTGCATCCGTTAGCAAGATGCGTCGAAAGGTATCAGAAAAGCCTAAGGGAGTTCTTAAGGGTGTTACGCTTAGCGTAAAACTGGGCGCAGTTAAGCGTTTCCATCGAGGTGAACACGAAATAAAGACAGTGTGCATACGTTAAACTCGCCTGCGTCCACCATTCGTACTATTTACATGAAGACAGAAAGAATAATGAAAGCTGTCGAAGTTACAATTGGTTCTGCTAGTAGAAAAGTGGACTCCTTTAGTCGGCATCCAGTAACTGATAAAATGTGTATTTATTAATACGATGTATATTTATCATATCATCTGCTTTTACTATATTTCAGTGTTATTTTAGGTTTTATGTGTTATGTGGTATAATTTGGCAGGTAATTTTTTGGGTTTGGGAACGCTCAAAAAAATTTTCCCACGTATATTAATGATAAATATTGGGTTGATGCATAAATTCCTGCCTTTTTTTTTTTACCGCACCACAGGAATGTATTACATCAGAAGGGAAAACGGAATCAATCAACTATGTATCCCCCCCCCCAATTGTTTATGAATGGTGTCCCAACGTCTGGATAGGTCTGCAATGCCATTCTAGAAGAAACGAGCAGGTTTTGCTGCGAAGAAATCATCAAGGAAATTCTGGAGATCAACATCATTGTTGAACGTTCTGCCACGGAGTGCATTCGACAGAGATCGTAACAGGTGATAGTCTGAAGGGACGACACCTGGGGAATATGCTGGATTGGAAGAATCTCCCATTTCATGTTCTAAATGGAGATTTTGGTCATGTTTGCAACGTGAAAGCGTGCGTTATCATGTTAAAGGAGGACACTATCGCACCGATGTGGCCGTTTCTGCTGAATCGATCCCTTCACACGGCGGAGTTGCTCACAATAGAGTGTAGCGTTGATGGTCCTATTCCTCGGCACTATTACCCAGTGAATAATGCCTTCCGTGTCCCACCAGACACACAACCTGATCTTCGCAGGATGAATGAAGGTCATGTTTTGGACGTGGTCTGGGCGTCTTGTTTGGGGTTAACCATTCCCTCCGATGCCTGAAATTCACGTTCAGGCACCACTTTTCATCTCCAGTAACAATACGTGACAGAAAGGGTTTGTGTTGCTGAGAACATTCGCGATAACGGGCAAGCAAGGAACAACATATGGCAACACGCTGATTCTTGTTGTCCTCGGTGAGAGTGTGAGGCACCCAAGACCCCAATTTCTGGACCTTTCCCATACGTTCCAAGTGTCGCACTCCTGTGGCCTAATCACAGTCCATCTCAGTGGCCAATTCGCGTGTGGTTTGACGCGGATTTAAGTGGATGAGATGGTTCAAACGATCCTCAACAAAGTGAGATGGACGATCTGAGTGTGGAAAGTCGTTGAGGTCGAAATTGCCACCTCGGAGCCGCTCAAACCATATGCGGGCTGTGCTCGGAGCACTCGCACAGGAGCAGATGTTGGAAATGTTCATTCCTCTCTACTTGACACTCCATACTTCCGGACCTGAAAACCAAAAAACCATTAGCCACAATCACACGACGCAATATGATTTAAATGCACGATATTACTGGCTACAGTTTGATATGCAACTAGCGATCTGCACCGTTGCTATTGACCTGGGAAACACTCGTGAAATAAAACGGCATGAACTTATGCATCAACCTAACACTTCTTCGTTTAACGCCATTTCGGCTTAAGAAAGGTTTAATCGGAACGCTCTACTTTCTGATAGCGGGATAAACTTGTATAAAAGAAAGTCGTATTCAGATTTACCACCTGTATTTCAAAAGTATGCTTTTTTTCATCTCCTAAAAATAAGAAATCGTACAAAATTTCTCAAAAAAAAATACAAAAGTCATACTTTATTTGTTACCCTATCGGGGTAACAAATAAAGTATTCATGTACTTTGTTTATGAAGACTTTGCTTTCGTAAACAAAGTACATGAATCAGAACACATTTAAAGAGACAGGGTGTCCGGGGCTGGACAGAATTTTGGGGGCCACAGTATTTATTACTGGCACATCTAGGATTTCACTATGGGTAGATGAATAAAATATCCAAGAGAAAACCATTCCCAAAATATGATGAGGAAGCCATAAAAATATCCCCTCGGTATTGAAGTGTATATCCCATGATTCATGGACGTATCAGTGGTGACAAGAAAATTAGAAAATGCATGGTTGCAAAATGGATACCAGTTCAGTTCTGCTTTAACCCCCCCCGCCCCCCAGGGTTCGGCTTGTTGAAATTTCCACCCGCACGAAATGAAACTCTAGTGGGACCGCGGGTGGCCTAGTGGGCAACGTTCGTGACTACCACGGAAAGGACCTCAGGTTCGATCTCAGGCGGGTACGAACGCTCGATCCACTAAATATCCGCCGTGCGTTGGATGGGCACGTTAAGCCGTCGGACCCAGGGTACTGTCCCCCCCCTAATAAATAAGGGCGTCTTCCTCCCCTTTCTACTTCGCTTCCGCGTCACTTTCCTATCGGGCATTCTATCCCAAATCTCCTAGCTTCCTATTTCTAAGGGTTGTTTAAGACCTGGGGTCAGACACTCCCTTCCTAAAATCCTCTACATATGATCATATGAAACTCCAGTACAGTGATGCGAACGTGACGGCAGTGGACAGATGAGGCTCGAACGCACAGAAATTCGCCAAATGGGCAGCGAAATCGCACGACCGCGAGGGATGACAGACACATCTACCGCATGGCAGTGACCGATCGCACAGCGACATGGACGGTGTTAGAGCAGCAGACCTTCAGCCACAGACGCCTGAGGCTGCAATGAGGTCTCGAACACAGACATGGTCGCGCTGATTGGCCACGGGTCGTGTTTTCTGACGAGTCACGATTCAACTTGATGCACCATGATGGTCGGATGCGTGCTCGAAGACATCGAGGTGAACGGTACCTTGCAACGTCATACTGGTTCAACGCCAAGCGTCATGGTTTGGGGCTCCATTGAGTTCAACTCGCGATCTCACCTGATACCAATTGAGGGAATCCTCAACAGCCAACGATACATCAGGGATGTTTTAAAGGCAGAGGTGATACCCTTCCGTTAGAGTTTTATATTTCCAGCTGGACAATGCTCAGCCACATGTAGCCCGGAATGTCCAAGGCCTCTTCCATGCACGGGAGATACCGCCTCTTCCTTGGTCTGCACGTTCGCCGGATATATCCTCGATCGAACATGTCTGAGACAAGGTAACTTAGTAACTGGACCGTCTGCAATTTTCACAAACTGTAGTGTATATCAAACAAGATCCATATCGAAGAAGAAACTGATAGGTGTATAAAACTTGGTTGGAGTGCATTTGGAAGAAGCAGGATAATTTTCAAGAGCAATTTGCCAGTGGCTTTTAAAAGAAAAGTGTTTAATCAATGTATACATCCAGTTCTTACTTAGGGATCAGAAACATGGACGTTAACAAAAAAAAAAAAAAAAGAACAATAACAACATGCAGAGGCTATGGACAACTCAAAAACGCATAGAGAAATGGGAAAAGGACAAGAGTTTATGTCATCATGATCCAAATGAAGACCCTCAAGTAGCAATGGGCTTGGCATATTGCTAGAGCTGACCATACACCTTTGGAGAACTGAAATGTTAGACTGAATTCCAAGGAACAGAAGACCACGCGAGGGATGGATGGATAAAATTCGAAAGCATGCCGAAATACTTGGAAGTGAATTGCTCAAGACAGGGTTGAGAAAGAAACTTGAGGAGACCTTAATCCAGCAATGGATTTAGAATGATTGATGATAATACCGGGTGGTTATAATTAAAGTGACACTACTCAGAAAACTCTGGAGGTGGCAATGACAGATATAGCAGTGAAACTTGGAAGGAAGGCGAATTGGAACATGTGGTCAAGAATTATGAAATAAAAAAAATATGTCAACTGTTCACCACGAGGTGGAGGAATGGCGCAGTGAAAGTAAAAAGAGCTGAAATGGGTATATTATTTATTGCTATCGTTCAAAAATTACAAAGTTGGTTCAATATGTGTGCCATCCAGGTCGATTACATGCTGAACAGGCAATACAGAATTATCAACACACGCATGTAGCATTTCAGGTGGGATATGTTTGGCCTTCACGATCACCAGATTTGAATCCCTGTGACTTCTGGCTTTGGGAATATCTCATGGATAGTGTATACCAAGGCCATATTCGCTCCATACCAGAGCTGAAGTCAAGCATAGATCAGATCAGATCAGATCCTATGTAGAGGATTTTAGGAAGGGAGTGTCTGACCCCATGTCTTAAACAACCCTTGGAAATAGGAAGCTAAGAGATTTGTGCTAGAGTGCCAGATAGGAAAGTGACACGGACGCGAGGTAGAAAGGGGGAGGAAGACGCCCTTATTTCTTACCGGGGGAGCAGTACCCTGGGTCTGACGGCTTAACGTGCCCATCCGATGCACGGCCGATATTTAGTGGTTCGAGCGTTCGTACCTGCCTGGGATCGAACCTGAGGTTTCTCTGTGGCAGTCGCGAACGTTGACCACTAGGCCATCCGCGGCCCAAGTCATGCATAACGAGATATGTGTCAAATATCCCACCTGAAATGCTACGAGCGTGTGTTGATAATTTTGTATTGCATATTCAGCATGTAATCGACCTGGATGGCATACGTATTGAACCAACTTTGTAATTTCTGAACGATAACAATAAATAGTGTACCCATTCCAGCTCTTGTTTTCTTTCACAGCGCCATTCCTCCACCTGGTGGTAAACATTTGACCTTTTTTTTTTTTTTTCATAATTCTTGACCGCATGTTCTAGTTCGCCTTCCTTCCAAGTCTCACTGATAATTCTGTCATAGTACTTCCTCCACAGCACTCCGAGTAGTGTCACTTTAATTATAACCACCCGGTACATCAGTACCTAGTACCTCATTAAATACAAGGTTCATACTCTTAAGCGTCGCATTTTGTTTCCTGTGATATATTTATCTTTTTTTCAGAAATGTGTCACACATGCATATTATAATAGAGTTGCGTTTCAACGAAGTGCTCAATCTAATGTATGTTAATTTTAAATATTAATCTCCATTACTTTCCTTCTATTAATGTCTGCATCATTTATTATGTGATGCCTTTATGGTAATATGAGATCCGGGAATTACCCACGGTCACGGTATGAAGGACTGTATTTTTTTGCGAAGGTGCTAATGACTATCATACAATTCCACAGCTTTTCCGATATTTAAGAAAAAGCCATTTACTACTTCGTACTAGGGTTCTTCACAATAAAAACAGAACAAACTTAAACGCCAATTCCTTTAGAGCGCTGAATAGTAATTCATCAAGGCAGTAACATCTTTTAAAGAAAGGAAGACGACGAAAAGAAAGCTTAAGCCACGCACTCCTTGCGTAATTTGAAATAGCAGAAATACTATTTAGAATGAAACTTAGTGAAACTTGGGGAGTTTAATTTGAAGGCATCAATCATGCTCGAGTGAAATCTCAGAAAGTTCAACAAAACACCGTTAGTGGGTGTAAGCATGTGAATCAGGCGGCTTGTTGGGTGGCAATTAACGCTCTTCTGGGGGCTCGTTAGCGAAAAGGAGTTGTGACGTCAACGCCAAAGTTCATTTGCTTCGATCTCAGTGGCTGCTGAACAAGAAGAAGAAGAAGACGCGGATGAAAAGGGACGCAGCGCTACCGCTGCTGACCTTCCAGAATTTTATTACATTACGATGTCGGTGCATTTCATCACACTGAGGAAAGTAGGATGATTTTCTCAAATCAGAAAGTTTCTGACAACTACCTGCCAGCATTCAGACCACTGACGCGGGAAAAGCAGCAGCAGTACATTCAGCGCCATACATCCAACTTACACCCCGATGTGTCGAGAACTGATTGCATTGTTCAATGCGATTACTGATGCCGGATCACATCAAATCCATAACTGTCCTAGAAGAATTAGTCATCTATCTTGAAAGGAAACTAACCGAAGTAAATGGCCTTAATCTGCGCTAGCACTGTCCACCTTTTATAGTGCAGTGAGCAAAGATTTTCGATAGACTTAGAAGACGGGACACATTTTTTAAAAATTATATATAAGCAGCGATGCATTCAGAGACCTTTTTTTTGGAAGGGCAATTACAAATTTTGCGGGGGCTGAAACTTGTTGACCGATTATATACATACAATCGCAATTTTGTTATTTATACATACATTAATATACCTATATAAAATTTTTAAATAGAGTAAAAAAAAAAGTTTATGCTCGTATATCGCAAATGCAAATTCCAAGAAATCTACACATACAAGTGATTAAAAATGTGAAAATCTTATACCTTGGCTTTAATTCAATAACGCACCATGGATTAGTGCGCAGTTCCATCCCTAAGTGGGGGTCAAAAAAGGACAAATGTGTTTTTACGGGGCCATCTATATACTGGGTGAAAGTCGGCTGCTGAGGTATTACTCCGCGTGTCAGAGCAACGTTCGTCAAGTGACGCCTCACTCCTCGCAAGCTTCCTCGGTTCAGGCATACGGGGAAGAGTCCGAATGGTTACGCATCATTCTCAATGAGTTTTTAAGCGATTTGCTAGAAAGTGCATTATCTACACTTTAGAAAGCGGAGTGCGTGAAGTGCATTGTTGTACATGTTTGCTATTTCCAGTTTTTAGGGTTCAGAGCGGCCATTATAAATTGTGATAAGGTGTTGTCAGAACAGCAAGTGCAAATAAAGTACTGCTTTGTGATTCAGCGTGGTGAATAATTTTGAAGTGCTCTTTTCATCAAGTGTGGTGAAATGCCTCCAAAAAAACGGAAACCCATCGGACAAGTTCAACCGAAAGTAAAATTACTTCGAGCGAGTGAGACAACCGAACAACGTGATCGATGGTAGGATTTTATTTTTATAGTGCAATTTACATTGTTACTTGAAAAAAAACTTTATGTCTATCCCGGGCAACTTTGGGTACCTCCGCTGGTGTTAAAATAAAAACAAAATTATATTTTTTCCAATGAAGGCATTGGGGTACATTTGGACATGGGCCCAGGTGGCAATTGTCTGCTTTTCCCCTGTTAAATCCTCCACTGTCTGTATGCCTATCTGATTGTAAAAAAGTAGGGGAAAGACAAAAACGATCAGAAAAATTCCAGTGCCCGTTATTAATTGCAATTGTTAACTTTCTGACACCCCTTAACTTCACAGATGTTATGCACCTTCTGCCTGATCAAATAGTTCTCGTTCGTCACTTTATTCTCAAATTCTTCGGCTTTGGTAGTTGATGATTATATGTAAGAAGTCCAAGATAGCCATCCAGTTGCCCCACCCCATGTGTGAGAACAATGGTGCATCAGCTTTGTCGTCGTACGATGATGGGTGGCGAAGTGAATTCTCCCCTTTCAAGGCCAACTGCTTTAGGCAAGCTAACGTCTTAAGTGAGCAATGGCGCACCACCCATACCTGTTATCATCTTCGAAATACAGACTGGAGCATCATTCTTTCCTCAGGCTGAATGGGACCACTGGGTCATAGATCTTTGTCTATTAGGTTCACCCACCCAGATATGTGGAACCGCCGAACATTTTTTTTAACAAAAATATCAAAAATACTGGCGAAGGCCTTTAGAGGGTGTATCAGTAATATAAAAACACCATTTCATTTTCATGACTATCCAGAAATCTCAACTGGCAAAACATTTTCGAGATCAAATCACAAAATCGCTGTGTTATTCATGTGCTGTTGTTCTGGGTTCTATATCACCTGCTAGCACGCTTATCATCCATAGCCTCCGGTTATCTCTAAGAGGTAAACATTGCAGTCGGGGATTTATACACATACCTCCAACTTGCCCAAATTTTCTCAGACACCCCTATAAAAATCTTAAAGTAACACACGCGCGCATATATACTTTTCAGTTTTTAAGCATTAGTCCTTTTTATTATCATATAGCACAGTTGTCAGTATCAGTTAGCATCTACACGAATTCTTCGGCTTTACCTTCAGCTTTATACCTGCTTTACCTAATGCACTACCTTTTCTTTCTTTTTTAATTTCAAATCTATGTAGCCAGGGTGCAGGATTTCAGGTGAACGCTACCTGCTAGACTGTGTTATGCCAAAAGTGTAGTTTGGTGGTGGAGGCATCATACCTTGGGGCTGGTTTTAATGGTTTGGGCTGGGCCTTCTTGTTCCACTGCGTGGGAATCTTAACGCTTCTGTCTATAGTGAGATTTCCGATAATTCTGTGCTCACTACAGTATCGTAACAGTTCAGAGAAGGCTCTTTTCTTTAACAAGCAGCACAATGCTCCTGTCCACAAAGCTAAGTCCGTGCTAGATTTTTTTCAAAGTGTGACGTGCTACAGAGATGAATCACATGTGTCAAGACGACAAATTTGCAGCGAGACATTCTGTCCGCGTAGCTTAGTTGGGAGAGCGACTTCCTGGAGTGAGGGGACAAACTTGTGTTTTCAAAAGAGATGTGTGTGGAATAACTTGATTAGTCTGCACAAAATCCCCAACCTCAGTCCCATGGAACACCTCCGAGATGAACTGGAATGCTGACTGCGACACCAGTTTCAGCCAAGCCGAAATTCCCGATATCGGTGACCAACCTGACTATTGCTCTTGTGGCAGAAGGGAAGGCAATTCCCGCAGCCTTTTCAGTCGAGTGGAAGCTGTGATAGCAGCAAAGGGTGCACCAACTCGAGATTAATTAATTTCCTATTACAGGGAGTTTGTGGATACACTGTAAAAAATAAGTGGTGCGAATTCACGGAAAATTTCTGAAAATAATGTGCAGCAAAGTTGCCAGTAAGAGTCAGTCTTTTAACGAAATATCCGTTTTTAAAAGTGCCCGTTTATTTTAACTCACGTATTTTCACAGATTTTCCGTAGTCAGAAATTCCGTTTGTTTCAGAAAAGTCTGTTTTACGTTTTTCCATATTTAAATTGAAATTTCGCAAATTGGAAGACCTTGCATTTTTTTGCCCTTGCACCAGATATTCCTTTCGCAGCAGTCAGGATAGAACCCCTGCCGTTTAAGTTGGTTCAACAGATAACGCGCGCATTTAACCACTGAGCCAGAAACACTCGGAAGTCAGAACCACGTTCATCGTAAAACAAATTGCGCGACGATGAATTTTTTTTTTTTGTCATTAATACGAGCGATTTAGTTATTCTATTTTCTGTTGGCGCATGTTTTTCTGAATAGGTTTGAAATATTTTTTTATTTTTTTCTGTAGGAAGACTTTTTACAAATTAAACATTTTTCATCGTGATTTTTCGAAGCAACAAAATGCTTTACAACTTCATTTTTTTTTAATTGACAATGATTTTCAACTATCTTTAAAAAAAGGGGGAAGGGTACCTTTATAGTATTATTTCACAAAACTCCTAAATATAAAATTCACTCTTGATAGCAATAATAGCTTTTGTCTTAACGAATCCAGAGACTGATACATATACATCGTATAATCACCTTTACAATAGATACTCGGTTTCTTACAGTAACACATTTATACAATAAATAGCTGGTGCACAAAATGGGGAGAGGAAAAGAAACATCCTATGCGACAATAAACAAAATCCATACGATATGCTCTATCCACAATATCCGATCTCGCTACGGTACTTAAAAATCAGATCCTTCGACAGACGATTGAAATTTAACAATTAATCAAACCTCAAGTATTATCACCAATCGCTCCTATTACCGGTAATTTCTCGTCACACGGATACGGAAAAAGTGAGAACGGAGTTTTTCCGTCAATATAAGAAAGCAATTGCGGAAAGGTTTCTGAAAATCCAGAATTTTCCGTTAACACGTCTCTAAAACGGTAATTATTCGTCAATATAAGTAAGAAATTGTGCAAAGGTTTCTATAAATTCAGAATTTTCCCGTGGTACGAAAAATCTGGAAAATTCAGATTTCTTTCCGTGATTTCACGGAAAAGGTTGTACCAGAAATATGTTTCGTTAACTCATAAAAGGAATGACGGAAAGTGGATCGTGAATTTCAGAAAAAAATTTATATTGTTTTCAAGTGTCTGGATACTTTTGAGCAGACAGCGTATGTGATACAAAAAAAAAAAAAAGTGCCATTGTCACACTACCCCTAGGTATTGATACCTGTGTTGATATAGGCGAGATCATATTCTGGCAGTAGATTACATTCATGTTCTGAAAGTCAGGTGCTTGGAGAATAAATTGTTGGAATTATTAGGTGCTTGAATTAATTCCCGCTGTTGCCCAATAGAGCGCAGCAGTGGTGCGCTGTGACCCGGGCCACACGCGACCTCCCTTGCACACGCACTAACCGTCCGTAGTCTGGGCGAAGCAGTGTGTGACACGCGATCGGAGGGCACAGAACATGAGTTTGTATCGCATTCACGATGTCGAGTTTCGTACCAAAGAAGAAGCATTTGCGGGAAGCATTGCTCTTCTGCTTTCATCTCAAGAAATGTCTGCAGCGGAAAGTCATCGTTTGCTAGTGCAGGCCTATGGGGAACATGCCCTATCGGAAACAACATGCAGAGAGAGGTTCCGACGCTTCAAAGCCAACGAATATGACGTGAAGGACAAAGAGCGTCCTGGGCAGCCAAAAAAGTTCGAAGATGGCGCATTGGAGGCCTTATTGGACGAGGATTCATGTCAGACGCTCCACGAGTTGTCTGAAACACTACGGGTCGATGAGTCAACGGTTAGCAAACGTTTAAAGGCAATGGGAATGATCCAGAAGCTCGGAAACTGGATCCCACATGACAAGGTTATTCTTCTCCACGACAACGCTAGACCTCGTGTCGCCAAATCCGTGAAGGAACTCTTGGAGGCACTTGGCTGGGACTTCTTACTCCACCCGCCTTAATCCCCGGACATTGTTCCCTCGGACTTCCATTTGTTCCGGTCTCTACAACATGGCCTGTCAGAGCAGCACTTCCTTTCTATCACGGATATCCAAAAATGGCTCGATAAATGATTCGCCTCGAAAGAACCTGCATTTTTCTACCGCGTAATCCATTTGTTACCCCAAAGGTGGGAAAGGGTCGTAGCTGCCAACGGACACTACTTTGAATAGACTATCCTGTACCGTTCTGTGGCAACACACAGGTGTTTGTGTGGCAAAAAACAGCGGGAATTAATTCAAGCACCTAATAGATAAGCCAATAGCAGATTCTTTCTACTTGGACGTTTAGATACATGTTTAGAAAGTGTGATTTATGTGCAACAAAGCTACCTACGAGCATTTACTAATTAGATTTTTAGTTAACCATTTAAAACTTAGGCTAACAAAGTTAAAACTCTCTAAGTAGTAAATAAGCCATGTCTCTTAACCGTTAAAAATGAAACCAGTCAGTTAAAAAGCAAGTGGAGGAAAACCAGCCCACGAGTATGAGGAAAGGTTAACCCACACATTACTGGTCTGTTATAAATTTCTTTAAACAAAATATACGATAAAAGCAGATTTCTTTATCAAAACTTGACGACATGAAAGACGAACAATACGTGTAAGCCGTCTTATGTATTGAAACGTAAGGTCAATCGTGGCTTCTTAAACCAGGGCTCAAATCAAGAAAAACAAACAGCAAAGAAAACGGGACAGATGAAATATTACTCAGAACATCTTAAACGACAAGTATGAGAAAATAAGACTCGGGGAAAATTTATTTTTCTTCAAAAAGAACTGACACGTAGCCTTTCAGCGAAGTTCGATATCTCAGCGTCTTTTCTTATTTTCTTTTGATTCATGACATTCTTTCGCTCTGTCTGACAGTGCAGACATATGCTCTTTTTTTCTCTCAACGGTAAACTGAACCCACAAAGATAATTCTATTGTTTTACGGAGTAGAATGATTGCTCTGTAGGATTGGAAAGCAGAAGACATCAGAATGGAATCTTTATGGAAAAAACTTTGTACTTTTATTTGTCTGGGGGAATAAGACGGTCTTACAATAATGAGAAGTTTAAATTTCTACGACGAACCCACTGCATTAAACACGCGGTGATATGCACAGCCGAGTAACGGCTTTAAAAAAATCTCAGGAAACTTATGCCATTTTCGTGAAACTTTTATGTGTGCGTTTAAATGGTCTATTCCTAACGGATTTATAGGAAACATGCCAAAATGAAAGTAAGTATAAAAAGAGAAGACCAAGTTCTTTTATTTTATTCTTTTTTCAGAAACTTCAATATCATAAATGACTAGTCTTTGTAAGAGTACGCCAGTTTAAATATCAGCAGTAGAATTAAGATATTCACGATTCTTAATTTTTTTTTCTTTTTGTCGGAAACTTCAACATCATACACTGAAGTGAGAAAAATCATGAGATAGCAGTATGCAAATTTTTAACTAGCGCTGCCGTCGTGTAAAGACTTCGACGCACGCCACGATTTTTATCAGATGCGAGGTGTAATCCCGTGAGTCAGGCTGAACAACAGCCACTAGGATTATGGCAAGCTGACGGGAATTATCGGAGTTTGAATGAGACATGGTAATGGGAGCCAGACGGATGGGACATTCAATTTCCGAAGTTGTGCGAGCATTCAACATTCCTCGATCCACGATGTCTCGTGTGTACCGAGCATACCTCATGGAAGACATTACCACCCACCGTGAACAACGCAGTGGCTGACCACGTGTGCTGAATGACCGTGATCAGCGGCGTCTGACCAGGATTGTCCATTCTAACAGACAAGCGACACTGGCTCAAATAACCCCCACATTGAATGCATGAGGTACCAGAGACATACCTATCAGTTCAGTGCAGCGTAATTTAGCGTCCATGTGGTATAGCAGTAAACACCACGACATCGGACACAGCGCCTCACCTGGGCTCGTGAACACGGTAATTGGACCCTGGAAGACTGGCAAAATGCTGTTGGGTCAGATGAGTCGCGCTACTGGTTGTTACGAGCTGATGGTAAGGCTCGGGTGTGGGGCAGACCCCATGAGGCCATGGACCCAAGTTGTCAACAAGGTACTGTGCAAGCTGGTGGTGGTTCCATACATGTGTGGGGTGTCTTTACGTGGCACGGTTTGGGTCCTCTGGCGTTCATAAACACGTCATTAACAGGTAATCGCTTTGTTGCTCTGCTGAGTGACCATTTGCAGCCCTCCATGGATTCATGTACCCCAACAACGATGGGATTTTCTAGGCGGACAATGTACAATGTCATCGAGCCCAAGTTGTCCAAAATTGGTTCAAGGAGCATTCCGGATAGTTCCGACGGATGGGGCGGCCACTACATTCGCCCGACATGAACCCAATGCAGCACTCGTGGGACGAGATGGAAAGGTCCATTCCCACCCAAGATCCTACTCTTACGAATACCAGGGAACTGTGGGCGGCTGTTCAGACGGCATGGCTCAACATCTCTCCAGAAGTCTTCCGGCTACTTGTAGAATGGATGCCACGTCGAGTTGCTGAATTCGCCGGGCTAGAGGAGGTCCTACACGGTACTAGGTACGTATCCCATGACCTTTGGCACTTCAGTGTAAATGTCTACAATCTTACTAGGATTAAGTACTTCAGTTTAAATATTAGCAGTGGAGTTTAGATCTTCACAATTCTAATCAATCAGTAGCTATATAAGCTCATAGCAAAGATGATATGCTCTCGCAAAGAATAAATACTAACTTTAAGCATCCGTTTTTCAATGGTTTAAATAAAAAATACCAATTTATATCTTGCAATCTTGAAGTATCATAGTGCTACGAAAGAAGGACGTTGAACGAATGCTGCAATCTCAAACACGTCAAATTTCAAAAGGCTCATAAGATGATAGGTCGGAGACAAGCAGAGTATCCATACCCAGTGGCGTGCCCACCCCCACCCCCGCAGCTGCGGAGGGGGGGGGGCGCAGGTAACAAAGGGGCGTACTGCGGCTGCAATTATAGTTTTATGAAAAACTAACACGCACGATAATTAACCCAAAGAGTCATATTTTGCTTTAAGCTATGTACACTGACGGGAAAAGAAAATCCCAACACCACGAAAAAATAGTTGTAGAGAAATGAAATGGCGGCAATACATTTGTATAGGTAACATATTTAATTGATTAAGGTTTCAAGATCACAGCTTAATGTAAGCGCGAGAAGAGCCATTTTAAATGTGAAATGCTGGTACATTAATAACCGGTGTAACCGCCAGAATGTTGAATGCAAGCACGCAAACGTTCATGCATTGTGTCGTACAGGTGCTGGATGTCAGTTTGTGGGATGGAATTACATGCACGTGGTCGGTCAATACAGGGACGGTTAATGCTGGTTGGGGTGAAGCTGGAGTTGTCCAATGATGTCCCATACGTGCTCGATTGGTGAAAGATCTGGTGATCTAGCAGGCCACGGCAACATGTCGACACTCTGTAGAGCATGTTGCGTTACAACAGCGGTATGCGGGCGAGCGTTATCCTGTTGGAAAACACCCCCTGGAATGCTGTTCATGAATGGCAGCACAACAGGTTGAATCACCAGACCGACGTACAACTGTGCCGTCAGGGTGCGTGGGATAACCACGAGAGTGCTCCTGCTGTTATAGGAAATTGCTCCCCAGACCATAACTCCAGGTGTAAGTCCAGTGTGTCTCGGCCGCAGATAGGTTGGTTGCAGGCGCTCACCTGGCCTCCTTCTAACCAACACACGGCCATCACTGGCACCCAGGCAGAACCGGCTTTCATCAGAAAACACAACGGATCTCCACTCCGTCCTCCAATGAGCTCTAGCTTGACACCACTGACGTCGCAAACGGCAGTGGTTTGGAGTAAGTGGAATGTACGCTACAGGGCGTCTGGCTCGGAGCTGTCCTTCAAGTAACCGATTTGTAACAGTTCGTTGTGTCACTGTGGTGGCAACTGCAGCTCGAATTGCTGCCGCAGACGCGGTACGATGCGCTACGGCCATACGCCGTACACGGCGGTCTTTCCTCTCAGTAGTGCCACGTGGCCGGCCGGAACCTGGTCTTCTTGAGGCAGTACCTTCCCTTGACCACCGCTGCCAACAATCGTGCACAGTGGCTACATTCCTGCCAAGTCGTTCTGCAATATTGCGGAAAGAAAATCTACCTTCTCGTAGCCGTATAACACGACCTCGTTCAAACTCCGTGAGCTTTTGATAATGGCTTAAGCGTCTTCTTAAAGGCATTCTTGACTAACATCAACACCCTACGTCGAATCTCAACGATAACTAATGCTCACGAACGTTACAGCGCGTATTTACAGCAAACCTGCTTTGCATGTTTCGAGGGGCGCTACTAGCGCCACACGTATGCGCCGAGCGCGAAATTTGCATAGACGTCATTTTACAGATGTACTCTCACCGCCTACCAACTGTCGTTTATCTAACACAACCCCTTCTTGGTGTTGGGATTTTTTTTTCCGTCAGTGTATTTAGTTTTGCCTAAATAAATGCCTAGTTTCACTTTTAAAACACTAATGTCTTACACATTGAAAGTGTTCAGCTCTTTGACTTCGGGTTGTAATACGATTGCTCTAAAATGGGTCGTAAATAATACGATCGCTCTCCAGTCGCCCTCTCTTTGCGCCGCTGAGGAAAAGCGCGAGGCCACAGTGGGATACCCCGTACAGGATGTGGGAAAATAGTCATTTACCTAGGATTACGTGCACGACAGGCGTCATATTTACTCACAACAGCCGCAGATCTGTCATGTGTAAGAGGGTGATTTCTTAAAGTGATTTATTTTAGTTTTGGACAAAGCAATTACACGTATTGTCAAATCTATCATTTAAAAAGTTAAAACTACAGGGCTCTAGGTACCACCATTACTTCTGCAGACACTCTCCCTGACTTCCTACCACCCATCACCAGACACACACCGCGAAAAATTCATCCCCCCTCGTATTCGAAATCCTGGGAAAATTACTGTGCTTAGCGCCGCTGAAGTAAATCTTGCAGGAGGAGGGGGGGCACCCTGTGCTAGTTACGTCACTGTCCATACCGTCTTTTTTGTTGTTTTAAAAAACAAGCATTTATTTCAAGAAATGATTGATCATGATCATAATGTGCGTAGACTTGTCTCAAATGTTGGGGGGAGGGGTAGGTCAGCTATGATTAGACAAAATATTTGTAGCATATACATATACGAGATGTGATAAAAAAAAAGTATCCAGACTGGCTGCATAAGTTTGGAATCGCACAACGCAGCAGGAATCGGTTTGGCAGAGGTTGACCTTGGAACCTACTATGCACATGCCGTGAGTCACTTCTCCCCTACTAATCCTATTTTTTTTTTTTTTTTTTACACTAGTGCTTTGTTCTTACGAATGTGAAGCTATTCGTCGCATTTGTCATGTCGGAAAAAATTGATCAATGAATTTGCATGTGCGTAGACTTGTCTCAAAGTCGATTAATCGTCCATCGGTTGGTTAATCGATGACTGGTTGATTATTCGCCCCTTTAAATGAAATCGCCTGCAACACTATTGTGTGAAGATTTTTTTTTTATCGCTAAACCCTCTCCATCGTGTATATGCCACTGATTCATTTATACGCTTTCTTGTGATTATAGTATGTTAAATTTTGTATTGCAGATTATTAAAAATACAAGGTTCTTTGATTCTTTTACACGTAACTCAGAATGTCACAACTTTTAAAGAATGGAGACAGCGGTTTTTTTTTATTTTTGCAGCCATGAAATACACGATTCAACCAAAAATTTACTAAATAACATTGTTTTTTTGTTTTTTTCTCTGAATTCAAGAAATTTGGAATAAGCAAAGATTAGTGAATATTCTCCTCGACGTTTACACTAAATCAACTACTGGACAAATCTTGCAGTCAACCTTCTGAAATGGCTTCTACAGGACTTTCTAAAGAAAAAATCTGTTATCATATTAGAGAAAGCCCCCCCCCCCCCCCCCCCAGCCCCCTTCGAGTTTTAACCAGCACCCTGAGCAACTCTGAGGACCCTAAGCTATGGCTCGTCCCTAATTTAGGGCCTATAATTCCATGAAAGGGATAGAGCCAACACCATCAGACAAACACATCATCCATATATCAACTGGGTCTCTAACCCGGGCCCAGCTAGCACAACCTGTCAAAAACTCCACCGCTCAGCGGCTTATCACAGAGAAGAATCTTCCATAACTGTGAGATCTTATCCGTACAAAACCAGATTCAGGAATGTCTGCATGAGAAAAAGATTATGAGTTGTGACGTACTACAGAGGTGAAAACACGTGTCAAGACGACAAATCCGCAGCGAGACATTCTGTCCGCGTAGCTCAGTTGGGAGAGCGACTTACTCCAGAGTGAGCGAACACGCTTTCGATACTCGTCGCACACAAACTTGTGTTTTCACAGAGTATAAAGTGCAAAAGGTCGTGTGACTGATGTCGTGTGAATCTCGAGCTGTGTGCCAAGATCGCTGTAAATGGAGACGTTTGGTACACCAACAGGAAGTAAATTCTAGTTCCTTCAATTAAACGTTTATATGGCGGTTTGCCTTTCCTTGAGGAGATAACCTCTTAATCTCAGATAACAGCTTAGTAATATGCATGCATGTAAAACACTGCGGCAACGTGGCAAACGTGTGTAATGCAGGAAATATAAAAATCTGTCTATCAAGAAATTCGAACACAGGCAAATAATAATAATAATAATAAAGAGCTCTTATTGACGTAGGAAATAAATGCGCTATTCACTAATAATGACTCAAAGAAAATGCCACAACATTACCAAGGTTCCTCGGACAGAAAAGAATGTGCAAAATGTCCGCACGCTCAATTCTGCTGACAGGAACTTGAAGTATTGTTCGATACGCCAGCTAATTGGTGCTTGGTTATTTGAAATCAAACTGGAAATTGTTTGGCATGCCAGTTGCACAGCAGGGCTACTTGTAGTGTATTTCCTATTTTTAGGAGAAAGCTAACAACAGCGAGTGTAATGATTCTGCGTTGGAAACGTCTTGGTAATCTAGGCATCAAATAATTAATTTTACTTCTTTTTCATTTTATAGCTGCCTGAACACGTGCCGATGTTACGTTAAATCGAACTTTACATTTGCCTCGTCTTCTGTACTCTTATGTGGAACGATAATGCCCCCGAAAATATCTTTTCCATTGATTAAAACTCTTTTCATCATTCATGAGACTAACGGTCGATAGCAATTTTGATGTTTCCTGTACTTTCTTTTATTTTTACGTCAATATAAGGATCATCCAAGACTTTTTTCCCCTTCCTAGAGCAGAACTTCAGTCACTTTGAAATAATATGCAGATCTAATCTGGCAGCTTGGGGAGCTTCAGTTCAAAAAGATTTAAATAAACTGTTTTGCATTCTTCTCATCCCTTTTCCATTATGAAGTCGCTTTTCATCGATGCCAGAGTGCTGCCGTTCTGCAACAGACGTCAAGAATACATTTCGAGCTCATAAAGGATGAGTTATTTCGCTGTTTTTGTTTCGCACACATCATCAAATCTGAAGCATTATCACACTTACTCGGTTTAACCTTCCTGCATATCACTAGGAAGAGATTTTGACCTTTAGCAACAAGAAAGTGGTCTCATTTTTGCAACGGTGACACTGAAACTTCAAGCAAAGAATTAACTGTTTTGTATGAAGAAGAATGGATGTCATGGAGAAAAATTCTCGATATACAAATAAAATACAGGAGACTCACTTTGAAATGGATGTAAATCTTCAGAAGCTTGAAATGAGCAAGGACAAATTTCTTTATTGGTACATCAAACGCGCACTTTTCATTTTAGACATCAGCTTAGTTAGTTTAAGAGAAGGTTTATTTCGAATGGCGAAGATTCCTGAGAAAGCTTTTTTCAGAAATTTGAAACGTGTTATCACCACTAAATTAAATACACGGTCGTATCAGAATAATATGACCACCCCAGGAATAATAGTGTACCCACCCAGGCGCGTCACAGAGTGCATGTGACAAGGTCGACCACACGGAGATATAAGCGGCCGGCCAGGACAGATGAGCCATAGTGCGTGACGGGAGCACAATATACAGAGGTAGTGACTTGACGGACGTTCAAAAAGGAATGATCATCGTTACCGCGCCAAGGGTGGAAGCATCTGAGAAACAACAGACTTCGTGGTCTGTTCGCGAGCTGCTGTAGCAAGGGTGTACCAAGAATGGGCCGTTGGCACACCGAGTACCTCTCGACGTCATAACTGTGGAGCCCGAAAGGCCATCAATCCCAGAGGTGAACGTCGCCTCCGTCGAGTGGTAAAGGGCAATCGATGCGCAACAGTGCAGCAACTGACCACGCAAATGAACGCAGGGGTACGTAGGTACGTGTGCCCGATAACAGTAGAGCGAACCCTGTTACGCATGGGTATCGGGAGTCGATGCTGCTTCAAGGCGCGCATGTTAACCCAGGTCCATCGGCAATGATGCCTGCAGTTCGCATGGGACTACCGTCATTGGACAGCGGAAAAGTGGGAAAAGGTTAGCTTCTCCGACGAATCGAGGTTTGTACTCCACAAAAGTTACGGGTGACGGCGGATACGGTGTCAGACACACGAGAACCAACACCCGGACACGCTTCGCAGTCAAGTACAGGCAGGAGGTGGCAGTGCGCATGTCTGGGAGATGCATCCCTGGTATGATCTGGGACCGCTGGTACCACTGGATGGGTTCCTGAATGCCAATGGCTACCTGTCCATCCTCGCTGACCACATGCATCCCTTCATGTTGGTCGTTTACCCTGGTGGCGATGGTGTCTACCAACAGGACAATGCGCCGTACCACGTCGCCAAGGGGTGCGTGACTGGTTCCAGGAACACGACAGCGTTGTCTCCGTTCTTCCTTCGCCGGCGAAATCCCCAGACCTCAATCCCATAGAGCACTTGTGGAACTATTTGGGTCGACAGGTTCTGCGTGCCAACACACAACCACGTCATAACACCAATGATCTAAATGTGTAATTGAAGTTATCCCGTAAGGCTAGCACCCCCTCCCCCTACTGCAAAAACCATTTAAAATCACCACTCACCTCATTTCAAACTTTTCATTCGGTGTTATTCTGGCCATATAAGTAAACACCACTACCACCATGTGCGGGACCTCCGTGCTCTGCTGCAGTCCGAATGGGCACGTGTGCCTCGGGCCGCGCAACCTTCCAGGGCCTCACTGCGTCCATGCCACGCCGTCTCGCCGCTGTCATCCAGGCCAAAGGTAATTATTTTCATACAAAACACGTTTGAAGAAAAGATTATGGAAGTAAGACTAACATGTCTGACCTTGCAGTGAAAGAAGTTAAACTCAAATCGCAAACATCTCATTACATATGAAGCAGAAGTCATCGCTCTTTCCACGTTTTTAAGTGAGTCACGGAAAAATTATCATCGGCCACCACCGGGAATCGAACCCAGGGTCTTCCAGTTACGCGCCGGATATGCTACTACTGCACCACAGCGGCCTCGAATTCTCTAGACTCATACGACTAACTACCAAACCACATGGCAGGTTGCTTCTTGGAGCTTCGCACAATGGTGGGGATTCACCAAAGATGGAAAGCAGCAACTGACCAAATAACTAGGAGGCGAATGAATAATTAATTCATAATTCGGCCGCTGTGGTGGCATATCCTGCGCGTTCTATTCCCGGTGGCGGCCGATGAGAATTTTTCTGTTACTCATTTAAAAACGTGGAAAGAGCAATGACTTCTGTTTGATGTTCCTAATCAACGCCAATTGTGTATTAATTATCACATTAAATGTTTGCGATTGCTTTTTCATAGCTTTCATTTGGTCTTCTTGAGCACATCTGGCCCATTTACTGTCAAATCGCACTAATTCTTTCCGAACTGTGGCATAGCTAAGGCTCGGGGAAAGCTCTTGCCGAACCAGCTGTGTCCGAGTGGAACACGGTAAGTTTCAACAAATTCTACGATCTGTCTGCACGGCAGTAGAAAACCAATGGTCGACAATCGACTAGCTCACAACCGGTTCCATGATAGGTCCTGGCATCCACATGAACAACTAGCTGATAACAAACTACTGAGATATGGTTGTCTCCTATAGGTCAAGTCAAGGATTCAGACTTCTGGTTCTGCTGGGCCTGGACTCGAATCCTGTGTAAAATATGGCTATTGTGTTCGGTTTTGGTGTCACTTTTCCATGGTTGAAATGACCCTAAATTAAAGCATGCAACTCTTCCTGACATTAGATGCTCATGGGGAAAGAAAGATCTACCGGGAAAATGCATTGTCGGTTGATTATCATGGCTGGATAGTTAGTTATGGCAGTAAGAAATCCAGCACAGATTGCTAACAAATGCGACGTGAATACTCAAGAAACGCTTATAGCGTAGTAAATCCGTTTATTTTTGTAGTGTAACATGCATAAAGATTCACCAAGCTTTCACTCTCCACTGGGAGGCTTTTTTAAGGCAATGTAAATATAAAATGCAGGGAATTAGAACATGTAAGAAACAAAGATGATTTTTCGAAAATAACGTGAGTGACATCACGAGCAGTATTACGTGAGTTCATATCACGCAATTATACGGTGTGGCGCGATGTGTTTCCATCTTTTAATAACGCATGCCATTGGTAGTTCATATCATTGCATTCTAGTTTGGTGGAAAGGATTTCGACTGTTTCCCTGAAGGCAGTCCCTTTAAAGTCCGTGTCTTCTAAAGCAGGGGTCGTCAACCTTTTAATACCTACCGCCCACTTTTGTATCTTTGTTGATGGTAAAATTTCCTTACCGCCCACCGGTGCCGCAGTAACTCAATTTAGCGCAAAGTGCGAAGTAATTTTTAGAGGAGAGGGTTTGTCAAAGATATGTATTTAAATTTGTCGTTTTATTTATACTTTATGTATGTTTATACATACATAATTTCAATTTAATGAATTTCTGCATCTCCATCAATACAGCGCCTACTAGTGCGGCAGCTCCTTAAATTGAAGAAAATGATAGTTAAATGTGGAAACAATAAAGCTTATTGAAATGACCTTTAATTAATGAGAATCTTGAGGCTGATGCTGCGAGACTAAATATTTGATATCGGGTTCGATTTTCGTAAGGAACAAACGAAGGTCTCCACTTTCGATGATATTCAGACGGTTTCTCTGTTTGGTGAAAATATGATTAACAGCACTAAAACCTGATTTTACAAGATATGAGGTAGGGAAAGGTATCAGTAAATTAAATATCATTTTCCACATATTTGGATATAACTCAGGCATTTTTTTTATTTTATTACGCAGGCATTTTCTTTATACACGTGTACTAAGTTGTCAAAGGGAAAACACTTTTATGTTGTTGCTCTTCTGTGGCGATAAAAATCACACAGGAATTACTATGTGTTACTTTTAAGTGCTTTCACACAGGTGTTTGTGTCGTCGACCTTTAACGTAGGGTTGTTTTTAGCTCTGCAGATAACATTCTCTGCAAGAAGAGAAAAAGTTTTTTCGCATTTATTGATAATTTCTTCTTATATTATTTTGTACATGATCTACATAAAACGTGTTTTGTGTCATCCTCAACACTCTGTATTAACGGATTACCTTGTTTTAATTATTATATATATTCAAAGTTTAGAGATGGAATTCAAAAGTAAATTGCAAAATCATATTTTAAAAAGTCCAACTCGCGGAATTGTTAGCAATGTACTCGATATATGGCGGAAGAACAAAATTTCTAATAACGGACAAAAAACCCACCGTCCACCACGAAAGCTTGAATCGCCCACTAGTGGACGGTAGGGACAAGGTTGACGACGACTGTTCTAAACTATTCCATGAGCAATGCATGGCTATACCAAATCTAAAGAACACGTGCAAAATGTCAACCAGGACATGCAGAATACAGCCCTTGCCAGAGAAGTCATGCATTGCTCGGCCGCTTTTGTATGGCATAGTGTTAGAAGAATGACGCTTTACACGAACTTTAAAGAGGCTACTATCACCGAAAAATTCGAAATCCTTTCCAGCAAACTATACTCCAATTCACCCTAAAAGTGTACTACTGGGAAATGCGGGAGAGCCTTATCACATCTCGTCGTGGAACGCAAGAACGGTATCCATCCGCGTTAATGTGCTCTTCTACTGTTTCCTTTTTGATCCCCCCCCCCCACACACACATCTCACAAGCAGTGGGGATTGTTAGTGGGAGTCTGATGGAGGCCGAATTGTATCCCATGTGGGCAGAAATAACCGAAAGTGCGAAACTCTTGATTCAGCAACTTTTCAGACCAAATTTATTTCTAAAAGCGCTCTAACTTCTAGAATTTCTTTTAGATAGCAATTTTGTCTGACAAACTGTTGAGCAAACAAAAATGGATTCTACGCAATAATTCTGATGCTTTTTGCTCTGAACGCTAGGGACTATTTTTCGTAGCGGAAATAGCTGTTTCGTACCCTTCATAGTGGTTCACTCTTTAGGTTGACTCTGAGTATAGCATGCAATGACATGGTCTTTACCGAAGTATCAATGGTTTGGCATGAGCTATTAAAAGATGGAAACACATCGCGGCACACCGTATAATTACGTGATAAAAACTCACGTAATTCTGCTCGTGATGTCTCCCACGTTATTTTCGAAAGATCATCTTTGTTTCTTACGTGTCCTAATTCCCTGCATTTTATGTCCACATTGCCTTGAAAAAGCCTCCCAGTGGAGTGTGAAAGTTTTTATTATAAAAGCTTTCACACTCCACTGGGAGGCTTTTTCAAGTCAAGGAAAGCTTTATGCATATTAGACCACGAAAATAAAGAATTTTACTACGCTATAAGCGTTTTTTGGGTATTCACGATCTCGTGTAACGTTAATGGGACCTGGGTGCTTATCAGATACTAGCCTATAGCCCGTCCTAGGACGGTTGTTTTGAAGCTTTAAATAAATATTAGTATATAGGGGAGTCATTTTGGATATGCAAGACAGTACGAAAAAGTATCACTGAAGACGTAAGGAATTTCAAATGTGAACTAGTGAGGAAAGCAATTGAAAACAACCAAAGCCTAAAGATAGCAAAGGAACATCTCAATAAGGGAAGAAAACATATTATGGCACTGAGAAAAGAATATGGTTCTGTAACAAGAAATAGAGGCGAAATTTTGACAAGAGTGAAAGATTTCTACTCCAAATTATATGAAAGGGATGATACATGTACTCCAGACATCATGAAAGGTACCAGTACCAGAGTTCTTCCAGTTAACCCTCAAGAAGTTGCACATGCAATCAAGAACATGAAGAGGGGGAAAGCTCCAGGAAAAGAGGGAATTACTGTAGACATCA
This sequence comes from Macrothele yani, assembly GCA_039090855.1. Taxonomy (NCBI): domain Eukaryota; kingdom Metazoa; phylum Arthropoda; class Arachnida; order Araneae; family Macrothelidae; genus Macrothele; species Macrothele yani. The sequence continues at coordinate 15,272,370 of CM077012.1, forward strand.
TAAAAGAAGCAAGTGGAGAAATCGAAACAGTACTCGACCAAGTTTTCACTCGATGCCTTAATGAAGGGAAGATTCCTGAGGATTGGAACAAGGCTACAATGATCCTGCTACATAAAAAAAGGTGACTTTGAGGATCTCAGGAACTACAGACCTATCAGCCTCCTATCAGTGGTTTATAAAATCTTCACTAAAGTTCTTTCACACCGTTTGAAGGTAACACTGGACATGGCTCAACCGTGAGAACAAGCTGGATTCAGGAGTGGCTACAGCACAATAGATCATATTCACGTACTGAGAGAACTAATTGAAAGAGCGAGGGAATATGAACTTCCATTGTGCATGGCTTTTATCGATTATGAAAAAGCCTTTGATTCGGTGAAACCATCAGCAGTTACAATGGCTCTGAAATCCTGCGGTATTGAAGATGCATACATTAATATTTTTAATAACATCTATGAAAATTCAAGTGCAAAGATTCGGCTGTTTGAAAATTTAACACATAAAAATTGGAAAGGGAGTGAGACAAAGTGACACCATATCTCCGAAGCTCTTTAATGCCACATTGGAAAAGGTCTTTCAATCACTGAACTGGGAAAACAAAGGGATAAAGATTAATGGAGATTATCTAACGCACCTTCGTTTTGCTGATGACGTAGTCATTTTTGCAACTACCCCATCAGAGCTGCAGAGTATGATCCAGGAGCTGACAAGAGTAAAGAAGTGGGATTAAAAATGAACTTTCAAAAGACAAAAGTGATGTTCAATGCTTTTACAAGAAATGACGATTTATCGATTGATGGAGAAAAGCTGGAGATGACAGACACGTACCATTTATCTTGGACAGCAGATATCAAGTGAGGGTCACATTGATGAAGAAATTAATCGGTGTATAACTTGCCTGGAGAGCTTTTGCAAGAAACAGCATAATTTTCAAGAGCAATATGCCATTATGTCTTAAAAGAAAAGTGTTTGATCAATGCATCCTTCCAGTGCTTACGTATGGTGCAGAGACGTGGACCTTAACTAAAAGAGACATACAAAGGCTGCAGACAACTCAAGCATGGAGAGGTGCATGCTTGGTGTAACCAGGAGAGATAAGAAGAGGAACTCGTGGATCCGAAAAATGACAAGAGTGGAAGACATCATGATCAGAGTTAAATCCCTGAAATGGAAATGGGCTGGACATACTGCCAGAAGGACAGACCATGGATGGACAGCCGAAATTTCAGATTGGTTTCCAAGAGACAGGAAAAGACCCAGAAGAAGACCACATGGGAGATGGGTGGATGAAATTCGAAAGTATGCGGCAGTAACATGGAGGAGACTGGTACAAGACAGGCCGTTGTGGAAGAAACTTGGGGAGACCTTCGTCCAGCAGTGGATAGATAATGGTTGACAATGATGGTGGTGGTGGTGGTGGTGATGATGATGATATAAGGGATGTTTCCCTTCCTGAGACGGGGTGAAAGTTTTAATTTAAGCAGATTGAAATCAAATAGACGCCGGCTCTTTTGTAAGGAAATATAGTAAAAATTTATACAGCAAGAACTCATTCATGTTAGAACTGAAATTTATATGTTATTTATTTCCGTTTTTCAAAAGACCTCGCGATAAATAAACATTCTGTGCGAAGTATTTGTTGTTTTACAATTTTCCTTGTAGTCCAGTTTTTTCGTGTAAACTTACCTTAATAACTTTTGCTTTGATTTTTCGCGTTAAATTACTTTTTCTCCGGCGCACATGTTATTCCGTTCACGGCTTGTTTTGGACTGTCCTATTCGGTGGTTAGTTTGAAACTTCATACCGAAGCCTTATAATGTGACATCTGGTATCACAAATCGGAACTATCTAAATTATCGATAATGTGCTGTTGAAGCGACATCTGTTTTTAGATACAATTTTGCTCACTTCGACATCGCAAGATTTCAGTTTTTTTTTTTTGTAGAGCGTTTAGATACATCGATATTTTGCGAAATGTTTAATACAATCAGCACTAAACTCGGAAAGTTAGTTAAATTACAAAAGTAAAAAAAAAATAATTAAAAGCGTACAAATTAATATTCGAATTGCGCTAATCTAAATTAATATGCAAACGCAGCTTGCCGTGATATTAAGAATTCAATTCGAGTTTTGTAGATCGGAAAAATAGAGCTCGAGTCATTAATAATCCAATGTTTTTATATTAGCACGCGATCACCTTGGCATCTGAAAGTGATCTCGTGTTATTATACTATAGAAGGCAATCATTTTGATGTCGCGAGAGCACACACGAATTTATCGATAAGTGATGAAGCAACAATGCAGACGTTGGTGTACGTCAAGCGTTCCAGAGAGACGGATCTGGGTATTTATATTATTAATGTCCGCATATTAAACTCAGTAACAACAACTAAATAGTAAATGCGGTTGGTTGGTAGTTTTTCCTTTTAAGACTAATATCGCAAAGTTTGCCCATGTAAAACAAGAGTGAAAGCCAAGAAAGTGGAATAAGCTCTGAAGCTCTGTTAAGCTTATAGTATTTATGGTTTGTTTCTTTGAAACCACGAATCGACGAACAATTTGTGAGACGTCGTTAATTTCTGGGCTTTTCGGATTGGTAGTTGTGTACTAAATGTAAGAATGAAAATTCAGTATCAGTGGTCAACCGATGAAACGTAGTTGGTTGCTGGGGCTTTATGGCAGGTTGGTCAGGTGCAAAACCCCCATAAAAGAGAGAGAGAGAGAGAGAGAGAGAGAGAGAGAGAGAGAGACAGACGAACATACAATCATACAATACCTTTTCTTTGGTGACAAACACACTCAGATGAGTGTGTTCTGAGTGTGTTTGACACCTTTTCTCGAAGTTGCAGACAAGGTTCAGTATGGAATAGCTCAAAGTACAGTATTTCGATTTCAATCTTTATGACTAGCAAACGGCTCTTAAATTTTACTCTAGCAGGATTTGGCATCGTCTCGGTAAAATAATGTTCTCGAGCTCTTTCAAAGCAGATAAATGGGCGATGCCAGCGTAGCGATTGTGAACGTCATAGATGTCCACATTATTGAACATACGGTCTAACTCCAATAGTGATGGACCATTCATGAACGATTCGTTCACAACGAATGAATCTTCACAGTGAATGACTCGCTCTCATCGCTGGGAAAGATCATTCAATTTGCCAGTACTGCAGCACATACTGAAGCCCCAGCGCGTTTAACTTTCTTTCACCCGCACGAGTTCCGAAGAATCCCCAGTAAGAAAGGTAACGTTGACAGTTGCAGATGATACCGAACTCAGAATACATTTTGTTGCATACAATTGCTTCTAAATATCTTATTGAAAAAATGTTTGCTCTCTTTCGATGCCATTTAAAACGAAAACTACTTTAGGTGCAGTTTCTTTTTCAAATAATGCATAGGTTTTCCGCAAGGGGTAGTAAAGGTAAATTACGTTTTCTCCTATATCTCTGCTTCTAAATGTCCGATTTGAAAAATTCTTCCTACATCGGATACAGCTCCTGGTGGGAAATGTTCTGCATATAATTTCTAATATTTGGTAAGAAATGGTTCGACCACCAGGGGGCGTGAGTGTTTTTTCTTATTCTGAAGTATTTAAAATAGTGCACAGTTTGCCCGCCAGGGAGCGTAGATGTACATCTCATTTTTGTCGATATCTCTGCTTCTAATAGTCCGATTTGAAAAATTATTTCTTTTTTCGAGAGCTTTTCCGGTGCGAAATCCTTTTCCTACAGTTTCAAAATTTTTCAAGTGCTTCATAGATCTTTCGCTAGGGGGCGTAATGGTGAATTGCGTTTTGCCCGATATCTCTGCTTCTAAAACTCCAAATTGAAATTTTTTTCCTGCATCGGATACAGCACCTGACGGGGAATGTTTGTTTTTATAACTTCTAATTTTTGGTAGGGAATGATTTGGCCACCATGGGCCGTAAATGTTTATTTCTGCTTCTGATGTATTTACAGTAAAATCTGAGCTTCCAAATACTCGATTGAAAAAATTCTTTGGTGGACCAATACCACTCCCCTCGAAAAATATTTTCAGAATACTTTATTCTTAAAATAACGAATTAATTTCCCGCAAGGGAGCGTAGATGTATATCTCATTTTTGTCGATATCTCTGCTTGTAAGGGTCCGATTTGAAAAATTATTTTTGTTGGAGAGAGTTTCTGCTGCGAAATGTTTCGTATACAATTTAAAGTTTTTCTTAACGCACAAGTTTGCCGCTTGAGAGCGTAAGTTCATGGTCCGGTTTACAGCAATATCTGCGGAACTAAAAATCCGATTAAAACAATTCCTTTTCGGTCAGACACTAGTGACTATGAAATCTCTTTATGTATATTTTCTTCCCAAAATATTGCACAATTTCGCCACTAGAGGGGCACCAACTTTTAATCTCTTTTTCTTAATATCTCTGTTTCTCAATGTGCGATTTAAAAAATTATTTTAACAGTGGATGCCATTAACCTTGTGGGGCACTTTAATGCCAGTATTTGAGGAGTTTTGTGGTTTACAGTTCTGTCGCTAGATGGTGTTTCTGTATTCCGCGTCTAAAACCCATATAGAAAAATTTCTTTTTCACTGTATGCCATTCGCTATATGAGAGGTGAAGCATTGTCTTTTCTAAAAAATGCACAGGCTTCCCGCTAGGGGGCGTAAAGATCAATACCTTTTTCACGCTATCTCCACTTCGGAGAGACGTATCTGAAAAGTTCTTTTTCCTTAGCATAGCTTTTTTGTGAAGAATATGTTACGCCTATTTTTTAACTTTCCCATTGTACACAATTCTTTCGTTAGATGGCGTAGAGTTATATCACGTTTCCTTCTATATATATATATATATATATATATATATATATATATACATTTTTTTTTGTTTACCTGTTCGATTTGAAAATCTGTTTGTCTCCGATACCTACCTTCTTCTATCTGAATCTTTTTGAGCGCCATTTGTTAATTTTCGAAACAATCTTTTTAGCCGCTAGTGGAAGTTTCTATTTCGGGAACTTTTATGGATGTAGAAATCCGGTTGTGATTTTTTCCTAACTGGTCGCATTGACTTTGAATAACTTTGATAAATTTAATTCGCATCAGAAAAGATTGAAAGGACGTGCTCATTACAACCAAACATTCGGTGTCATCTTTATTGCTTGAGAAGTTTTACCAAAAAGAGATGTGGACTTGAAAACGGAGCACGGGATCCCTGAAACGACTAGTTTAGCCAGTGAGCGTAGTGACAACCTGGATTTTGAATAATTCGTTTAAATGATCATTCGTGAATGACTTTTCTGCATGAATGACGAACTTCCAAAAAAGAAGGATTTATCCCATCGCTAAACTCCAACCAAATGTGAATAAACAAAACTTCCATTGCACCACAAAAATTTTATAACGGTAATTTCTAAGGGGTATCACTACTGAGACAAAATGCAGTGCTTTTCGGGAAAGTCACACAAGTGAAAAATGCGCATAAGTTTACATTGCTGCCGCTTCACAACATTCACTGGTACCTGAAAATAAATTTCAAGCAGGCACAAGTTGTTTGGCACACCTCCGCAGTCACAAATGTCTTGAAAAACATGCGGTTCTTGAGTCCATCACTTCAGTTTTTCCGTTCTAGTTTCTTCGGAAATCACATCAAATTTGTTCTGATCTATTTTCGTTATTCGGTTTTGAACCCGTGGTCCTATTTATTCCTATTCCGGAGAAAAAAGGTTTTACTTGGGTGAAGATACATTCCAACGTTGAAGGGCACTTCATAGTAAAATACGGACATTCTCTTTTAAGTGCTGAAACTTCAACAAACAAAATTTATTTTATGAAGTTTTGAGTCCCAGCGATTAACCCTGTATTTTTCCATAGTTTGCTATATTTAATTGCAAGTTACGGAAAAATAAGTAATACTTATTTGGCAGGGCTCGACGAACCCCGGGAGCTAGGTCGAATAGGCGCCTACAAATCTGCATTTGGCGCCCAATTTTATTTACTTCAGATTTCGCAATTTACAGTAAATATCGTAATTTCTGTCTTATAATCCACAAATTATCTGTTAAAAAATTATAAACTTAGGTTATGTGGATAACTCACCGATGATAAAAAAAAAAAAAACCCTTTCTGCAGCGTTTTAAAAAATCCACGAGGTAATGGTCAGGATTGGTGTTGGGACAGTATGAAAATGCGGTAACAGAAAGAATCTAACGGAAATAAAGGACCGCAAAGAGATTGAAAGAATACATACAATTGTTTTTTGTTTTTTTTTCTTACGAGCATTCTGACAGAAAAGATGACGCAGCGAAGGTGGTCTATTGCGCTAGCGGAAGCCTACGTGCTGGGAGAAGCCCGCAGAGCTATGGCAGGGCACGTAATCATTTGGGAATTGCATTCGTTAGTTTAGCTGCTCTAACCCTATTAGTTATGGATTTTGCTTGCTATTCAATTGAAATATATTCACAAAAGAGAGACATACTATGAATTGTTTGCAATTCCTGCCGCTTTTAGATCTAACTAATAAACTATGGTAATGCTGCAGAAGCCAGAGATTTTAGTTTTTTATTTACTTAAAAGTAACATAAAAGTTTAATAAGGCGATCGTTTCTTAATTCTTTGGACTTCTGGTTAGGTCATCCCGTGTATCGCGGCTTTTCTTTGGGAAATTACTATACAGGATGAACAATGATAGTAGCGGATTATACAACGTCGGAGATTAAGCGAGGGGGGGGGGGGTAGTTTTTCTAAGGATTTCACGATATACGAATTATACGCCGCCGCGTATCTTAGGAATTTTTTTCTGAATTTCATTGTCGGCAGATTATACAAAGGAAGATACGGTACTTTGAATTAATATGTACAAATTTATCTTCCACCAATTGTGTTTTAATAAAATCAAAATACAAAATTTTAATTTTTTGAGAGCAGCAACTGGAAGAACGGGAAAAGAAAATTATAGAGCAATCTGCAACATCATTTTGCAATAAGCGGTTTGGGTAAAAAGTAAAGAATTTTATAAATATACTTTATCATTTTTCGTTCCAGCATTATCACCACACATTACGTTCATGCATTATTCTTTGAAATTTAACTTCGTTTCACTTGGCTCCAAAATACTGGGAGTTTACTCCTAGATAGGGAACATATTTGTCGAGCCCTACTTATTAGGTGAATTTATGATATGAATGTTGTTCATCTAGTTTGAATATTTTTTTCATCTACATTTTCAGTTATGGGGATTTTGTTACGTCTTCCATGCAAAAACAGAATTTCTAAACAGAACATCAAACTTATGTAAAAACTCGTTTTTGGCTGAATGGGAAGAATTTTCAAACTTCACCTAGGCGACATTAATTATCACCCTCTCGAGAAATCTACTTACCTATGCTGATTTTTACTACTGTAAACGAAAATATTTTTCGCAGTAACAAATCTACGTTATAAAATTTTTCAACTTTAATCCCTCGTAAATTTACAAAGCTATTCGGAATATTTTGATGACCTTCTCAAATAATTATTCTTAAAGATTTGCAAAAGCATATTAAGTACTCCAGCAAAAAAAAACAAAATTGCTCAAACTTCCGCATTTGATTTTGCCCAGAAGAAAACCTGCATACTACTGGGAATATGAAGATAGAAATATTAATTTTTTTGTTTTGTTTTTTTTTGTTTTTTTACGTTGCAGAAAAAATAAAGTTTAAAAAATATGAAACCAGCTTGCTATGATGCATTCTTGTTGAACATTCATTTTATGTATGTTAAACAAGAAAAACTACAGACTGCAAAAACAGTTCATAGATGCAAGCGCGCAAATGCTCGTTACAGCCATTTCGGAATGGTATATTGTGTAACGATCTTTAGCATGTCATTTGAAAAAGAAAGAAAAAAAAGTACGTGCTCAGAGTATCATTACGTCCGTCCGTCTGTGGACACCATATCTTTACACCTTCCCGTATTAGTCAGATTTGGAAAATTATTTTTGCAGTCGAAAACCTCCGATGTGAGAACGATGATCTATAAGTTTCCCCCTCCCCCATTTTCAAGCTGAAATGGAAATATTCATGGACTAAAATGACATATGGCTACTGGGCAGAACGAACATTGCGCGAAAAAAAATTTACGATTTTAAAAAAAAAAATATGGAAGAAATCTTCACTCCGTCTACTTTCAGTTTTCGAGACGGAATTCCATACTCCGACAGAAAACGCCAGTAGTGCACTGATCTTGCGAATCGTCCAAATGACAGAAAAGCGGAATTCTTCGAATACGCGGAGGAGGAGGAATCTCATGCCTGAAGATACAGATATTTTTGGTCCGTATAGCTTCCGTTTTCGGAAATTATTGCCCACAGTTTCAAGCTGAAATACAAACACTTATGCGATAAAATGATATTTGACAATACTAGACAGAGGAAATATCGCGAGAAAAAATTACGACTACTGGAAAAACCTTCACTCCTACTTTCCATTAAAAAAAAAAAAAAAAAAATTGAAAGGCAAATTACAGTCTCCAGATATAAAACAAACCCCTCCCCCTAATCCCCTCAAAAATTATTGTAATTTTTGCATCGATCTCGAGAACTACGCAAATGATGACAAAAAAATCAGAATTCCGCGAAGCCGCGGAAGAATCTCATGTATTAACATATGTTGATATTAAAGAGTAAATACTGTAAAGCCATTTTACGTTTTGACATAGACGTTAAAAGGAATTTTAAGAGTTTCTAACAATTCCATTTGACAAAAAGAAAAAGTTCAGTATATTGAAGATAACATATTTTTATTTACTTCTGAAAAAAAAAAAAAAACTGGAGCTCTTCTATATTAATTGGAAAGTTTTCCGAATCATATAAAAAATTGCTGAAGAATAAAATTACTGCTCTCCTTTTTTGCCTTTAGCTCTTTCAAATTCGTCAGCTTTGGATGAAAAGTGTATCAAGTTTATCTTTTCTTTTACCTTTTCATTCTCTCCAAGTTGCTTTAATCAGCAAGAGGAAGAACTTGTTAAACACTTCATAAACTTGCATCGGAAGAAGAATGCTGCGGTATTGACCATGTACTTATTTTTATGGGACAGAGAAGTAAATGTTTGGAAACTCACTAACCAATAACAAAAGATCTCCCCTTGAAACGCAAAAAAAAAAAAAAAAAGTGGGGGGGGGGGATACAAAACAATAAGTTGATATTCTATGGTAAGCTAACAAAAAGCTTTCAGCGGTTTTTCTCAGTGCCATTCCGTTTGAAGAACGGAGGCGGTACAGAAAACGGGAGATGTGGGGAAGTAGGGAGGAGAGGGAGTGTGGGTGAAAAAGAATTCTTCCATGGTACCTACAAAGGGAAAATTTTGTGAAAAGACGGGCGCAAAAAAAAAAAAAAAAAAAAGAAGGAACGAAAACGCAACCCAAGAATGATTTTCGCTTACAATAGGCAGAATTCTATGGCCGCGTTTTAAGGCCATGCAGGAAAGAAGCGCATTCCCTACTTATTAATTGGCTGTCAGTGGCACACGGAGGGCTCGGTTAAAATGGAGAGAAAGTTTGAGCAGAAAAGAATTGCTGGGTCAAATTGCACTCGCAAAGAAAAATAAAATGAACGGAGTGAGTGGGAACACCGGAAGCAGCAATAACAATTCTGAAATTCAATGGGTCTCTCAGTGTTGTAAACCAAAGCAGTGTAAATAATGTTTGCTGTTTCAACAGCCTGCAATACCTGAGTGCAAACGGAGGAGGTTTGCGGGATTTTATTTATTCCGCTGGTTGCTGAGCCAGCAGCAATTTTTTTCGTACTTTTTATATAGTGCAAATTCATTTTACTGTATATATTACTGCAAATATTTAATACAAATTTAAGATGTTACACAAATGTTTCTTAATCTCAAAAAGAATATCCGTTCATCCAAAAAGACAAGACTTAGGCATGTATGCAATTTCAAAATATACGCAAGAATGCAATATTATTATTATTATTATTTTAATATCAAGTCGCAAAGAGAAATACAAAAGGTACTAGTTTCCGTTATTTAACAATGAAAAGAAGAAATGAAAATCAAACGAAATCTGGCAGTAAAAAGCTAAAAATAAAATAAAAAGCAAAACACAGACTCGTCAATCTAGGGCTCTTTGCAGATGAATGGGATAAAAACAGTCACATTTTTTCTACCTGTATGTGCTATTTAAGGTGTGAAACATTTTATTTGCAAAACGCGTCCCCTATTGTTAAGTTTCTGTTTCGGTTATTGATGCCAAAATGCCATAAATGATGCTGGAAGTACATAATTCGTTAAAAAGCAAAAAGGCAATCTAAGGAATTTTTTATGTTCCCATTTTTCGGGGAACATGAGTCTTATTTTGTGATTATTATTCAGCATTACACCAGACAAGAAAGCCAATGAGAGTCTGGAAACTCAACACTATATACAGTAACAAAATATGCAAAACATCTTGATTTTAAAAGCAAAACAAATAACTTTTTGACTACATGGAGGGTTCTTCAAGCCCTCGGCACAACGAGCGCTTCTGTTTCTAGAGGTTTCAGTTAGGGCCGTACCCAGGGAAGCCCAGGCCGGGCGGCTCCCGATCTGCTCTTCTCTTTTGCCCGTCCGAGCAACTCACGCTACAGTCCAGCCCCCGACCTCTTTTATATCATTTTCCCGACATCATTTATATCCTTTGCCCGACCTCAATCAGCAGCCACCTAGTCATGACTGACAGCTGCATTCTATCCGTTTGATGTGGTTCCAAATGTCCGAATTCCGAAGCAGTTGGGAAAAGCTGTACACAAACAGTCATATATCATCATCATCCTTATCAACCATTAATTATCTATCTACTGCTGGATGATTCCCAAAATTTCTTCCACAACTTTCTGTCTTCAGATAGTCTCTTCGACATGCTTCCGAATTTCACCCATCCATCCCTCATAGTTTTCTTCTAGTTATTTTCAAGTCTCTTGGAATCCAATCTAGTATTTCTGTTGTCCAACGGTGGTAGGTTTTTCTAGCAACATCTTGAGCCCACAGATATTTCACTGATTTTACCTTGATCACGATGCCATCAACTACAGTCATTTTCCTGATCTATCCATCCAGTCATAGAGAAAACACGGGGGCCAATATTCTATAATTTTCCCCAGGCGCAGAAATACCTATAAGTAAGGCTTCAGGTCCTACAACTTGAGTATCTTTATATAACTGCTGATGTCCGCAATTTTCATATCATAATACACACTTCTCCTGTTGGTCTTCTCTTTTCACCCCTCCATTCTTCTTCATTTACATTTGTTTAGCTCTCACGGCCAGAAACCATGTCTCTGATCCATATGCTAGAACTAGGAGAACATGTTGGTGAAACAATTCCTCATGTAATTTTCTGATATATATATATATATTTTGCCGCTCCGGTAGCGAAGTGGTCTAAGCGTTGGCTTATGATAATTCGTCCGCGAAGGGTCCAGGTTCGAATCCCGGTGAGGCATGGATGTTGTGTTTGTCTAACGGCCCTGGCTCTCTCCCTTCCCTGAAACCAGTGGCCCTAAATTAGGGACGGACGACTGTTTATAGCCCATCGAGTTGCTCACGGTGGTCGTTAAACCTTCAATAAAAAAAAATATACATATATATTTTTATTTTTGCACATTATTTTTTTCAAATGCGTTGCTCCTTTGTACCTCTATTAATCTGCACCTTGACGCCCCATTACCGCAGTGGTCTAAGCACTGTCCGAGATTGGTCCGGGTTCGAATTCCGGTAAGGCGTGGATGTTGTGCTTATCTCACAGCGCTGGGGCTCTCTCCCTTCCCTGGAACCAGTGGCCCCAAATTAGGGGCGGGCTACTGTTTATAGCCCATTGAGTTGCTCACCGTATTTGGTAAACCCCAAAACAAAGAACTCTGCACGATATGTCATCCTCAACAGACATCCTTTGGACTCAGTACATATCTACTGGCCTGAGTAGACAGTCATCAACCATTTTCAATTCGATCTGCCATTCTTTGTTTTCTTGTAAAAATGCCGTGCATTAGTTTTGTCTTCTGTGTGTTCATTTGTAATTCCAGTATTGCTTTGGGATCAAGATTTGCAGATCGGAAAAACTATTTTGAAAAATAAAAATAAGAGAACGGCTTATTGAGCAGCAAAACAAAAACAAGTTAAATTACAAAAAATGGCCTTGAATTGCCTGTCGTCCCAGTTCAATGATTGGAAAATGACAACAGTAAAAAGTTTCAGGAAGATTATGGCGCTCTACTCACTTTTTTTTTTTATTTATGTATGTTTCTTCAAATAGTCCAACTTTTGCTATCAGGCGACAGGCATACTATGATTTCATATGAAAAAATATTAGATTATAGCTGTTTTCAATTACGGTGATGTATTCACGTAAAAAACACATAATTAACAGAGATGCCCAGATTAAAAGATTAAACACCTAAAATTGAGTAACGGTTTAGCTAATCAACCCTTTAATCGGCGGGAACGAATTAACTCGGGGTTAACAAAATATGGAGAAATCTGCGCGAACAAATATATTCGCTATCTAAGAAGTGGACCGAATGCGGCAGGAACGTGTGAACCTGCGCATCAGAAACCGTTGCTTCCTGCCTTCGGTTTATTAAAAGTGGTCATTTAAGGGAGTGATTGACACTAATCTTTCCTGAGTACTAAAAGGGCTGTAACAATAGCAACAAACCTAAGGAGAGAAAAGATGCAAGTCACTTGTTTCTATCTGGTGGCATGATACTCGTGATAGGGGAAATACCTCTTCCACCTTGGGCTTTTGGTTATGAGCAGAGAATGAATAATTAGACGGGAGCTCTTATCACCAGTGCTAGTGTTATGGTCAGTATTTCTGAGATGAGAAGTGGAAGAGAATTGTTTTACGGTAACATATGTAAAACACGGCCGCTTTGCGAACATTTCTGTTTGGGAAGCGCAGAGAATCATTTGGATCAGGTACATCGGCCGCTTAAATCAGACTAGTTAGTAAAAACATGCAATGCATTGATTATGATACGCTTTCCAACATACCAGAAATCATTACTCAAGTTACGAGAATAATGGCTGTGGAATAATCTCGCTCCTGTGCCCTGACCTTTGACCCCATTTCGATTATATTTAACAGAATTGGTTAAGTATACCTCCGCAACAGCATACTAAAGTTTTGTCGCAATAGAAGCATTTTTAGTCAAGTCATGAGGATAATGGTTGCGGAATAAATCTCGCTCCTGTGCCCTGACCTTCGACCCCATTTCGATGATATTAAACAGAACCGGTTCAGTACATATTCGAAATAACATGAAGTTTTGTCGCAATCGAAGCACTTTTTATGCTTTCCAACCGTAGGTTGAAGAAGAGTACATGCCCCAGGTTTGTCTGTCCGTCCGTCCGTCCGTCCGTCAGCATGATAACTCACGTAAAAATAGTTCGATTTCGATGAAATTTTAGTATGTGGTAGGGGACGACCCAGGGACGAACCCTAATGAAAATGGGAGAAATGGGGTCAAAGGTCAGGACATAGGAGCGGGATCCATTCCACTGCCCTTATGCGTCATACCTTACGTAAAAATGTTTCGATTGCGGCAAAACTCTAAAATGTTGTTCCGGAGGTATACTTAACCGGTTCTGTTGAATATAATCGAAATGGGGTCAAAGGTCAGGACACTGGAGTGAGATTTATTCCACAGCCATTATTTTCATAACTTGAGTACTAAGTTGAGTAAGGCGCGCCGGTGGCGCAGTGGTCTAAGCGATGGCCTCTGATCATACGTCCGAAAGGGGTCTGGGTTCGAATCCCAGTGAGGCATGGATGTTGTGTTTGTCTTACGGCACTGGCTCTCTCCCTTCCCTGGAACCAGTGACCCTAAATTAGGGACGGGCGACTGCTTATAGCTCATTGAGTTGCTCACGGTGGTCGTTAAACCTCCAATAAAAAAAAATAAAAAAAAAATAAGTTGAGTAATGATTCCTGGTATATTGGAAAGCGTATCATAATCAATGCATTGCATGATTTTACTAACTTAATACATAAGTTATGACGCATAAGGGCGATGGAATGGCGCCTCTCCTATGCCCTGACATTTGAACCCATTTCCAATAGGTTTCCTTCCCAGGTTGTCCCCTACTACATACTAAAATTTCATCGAAGTCGAACCATTTTTACGCTAGTTATCGTGCTGACAGACAGACGGAAAAAGCTGGAGCATATACGCTTCTACAACCTACGGTTGGAAAGCGTAAAAAAAGAAATGTCAGGCTGGGAGCTAAACGTGAACGAAAGTGTTTAAAGTATCATCTGAAATGATCTATAAAATCTTCTAAACCTCTCTCGACGAATCAAGGACGTCCTAGAATAATTTTTTACTACATAATTGTTACCTGACCTACACGACCATACTTCGCAGCACATCGCGCTATTCGAAGAACGCTTGCACGATCAGGTTTCCTTTGTTACACAGAGCTTCATGAGAAATGCCGTTTTTCAAGAAAACCTTGTACTACGTCAGCCAACCTTGTTACAGAGGGTTCCTGTTGACTTTGTACTAACGACGACCCAAATCAAAGCAATCAGTCATTTTACTTTTCTTATATGATTCTTGAGTCAGTCTTCACATGCCTTGATTCTTTTGGCCAATGTCACACAGAACTAGCTGGTACTAAATAGTGGGATTAAAATACCGTCTACGCACGTTAAAAATTTATTCGTATAAATACAAAAGCGCTTTCGAAATCATCAGAAGATTTCATCATCAGGTGTGGTACTTAAAAGGTAAAGTGGCACTTCACACATTGGCGTAAGAAAGGGAGTGGCTCAAGCCCCTCTTATTGGATATCAAGGCACATTTTTCTCTTGAACGCCGAATCACATGATCACATGATTTCTTTTTCTCTTTTAAAGCCGAATTTTAAATCTTGTTCATTAAAAATATCAAGATGAATCTGAAAAACCGATAAAAAAATTGACTCAAATCACATTTTTTTCCAATGAAGTCGTGGATTTTTTCGGATCCCTTTGAATTCGTTTCATTGGCGCATTTTTCCACGTGCAAGCAACACACACTGCGATAGGATCCTTATCAAGTTGTGATCCTTATCTGCTGTTTGCCTCTTTTTTTACCCCGATATCAAGAAATTACTTAAAATTCTATCAACGCTTCCTGTCTTAACAGCCAACAGCAACTCCGAAAAGTACATTTTCTACTCTCGGGCGCCAGAAAATGTATCTTGAAACACAATGTCTAATTCTCGACGTTCTGGACTTGCACTGCTGAACATCTATCGAAAAGTAAATAGAGGAGCTACATTTTGAAGGGAATGGCGGCGAAGAGCAGTTATCTTGTACAATGATGCTAATACATTGGATGTGTAACGACCACCGTGAGCAACTCACTGGGCTATACGCAACTAAGATATGTAAGTATAATTCTATTAAAGTACTAGCAAAACTTTACATCTTCAATATTCTGCACAATTATTTATTTTATAAAAAAACTAATTTTAAAGTTGCGCCTTTATAAATATTAGGTGTGCAACTTAATTTTCGGCCCCTAACCGCAAGCTATCATAGAACGACGGCAAATGCAAGTAGCTGTGTGCGATAATGTCTGATTGCAGGGCCATCCAATAGCTTTCCAGGCAACCATAACCGCTCACAGCTGTAGTGACAGAAGGGACGAAAGTTGACGGTGAAAGCAATGTCGTTCGAGAAGCAACATTTGAGGCACTGCCTCCTGTTCGCGTTTCAGCTGAAAAAAAGTACCGCGGAAGCCCAGCAAATGATTTGGGCTGCTTTGGGTGAGGCTGCTGTGTCCTACAGTACGTGTAAGAAGTGGTTCCAGCGGTTTAAGCAGAGAAATTTCGATCTCAGTGGTGCAGAACGTCCAGGACAGCCACATCAAGTTGACGATGATGAACTGGAACAACTGTTGGACGCGGATCCCTGTCGCACACAGTCAGAGTTTGCCCAAAGCGCCTGCACAAGCTTGGACGGATTCACAAGGAGGGCCGTTGGGTGCCCCACCAACTCACAGCTGCGAACAAGTCTTGGCGCTACGATGTTGCTGTGTCTTTGCTCTCCAGATTCAAGAAGAAGGATTGCCTCCACAAGATTTTGACCTGTGATGAGAATTGGATCCTCTACGATAATCCTAAGCGGCGCAAATCGTGGGTTTATCCAGGTCAGCCTACCACCAGTACCGCCAAACTGAATATCCGTGCCAGGAAGTTGTTGCTGTGCATATGGTGGGATCAGCGCGGTGTCGTACACTATGAGTTGCTCAAACCTGGTGAAACAGTCAATGCTGAGCGTTATTTTCAGCAACTCATTCGTGTGAGTGACGCACTGGAGGCGAAAAAACCATACACCGGCAAGGGCAGAAGGTCGGTCCTGTTGCTTCAGGATAACGCGCGTCTTCACACCGCGAAAACGACTTTAAACACGATCACCGACCTGGGATGGGAGATTTTGTCCCAGCATCCGGCGTATTCTCCAGACTTCGACCCGTCGGATTATCGCCTCTTTCGCTCCCTGGAACATCACCTAGGTGATACGCACTTCACTTGTCGAGGAGGTCCACACAAGTATTGATGACTTTATCAACTCGAAACAGCCCTCTTTTTTCCGCAGTGGCATTCGGCAGCTCCCTGACCGATGGCTGAAATGTATCCAACACGACGGGGATTATTTCTCTGATTGGGTACGTATTCGATTTGCTATAATTTTGCTGTCAACGTGTCGTGCCTGTGGCCGAGAATAAAGCTGCACACCTAATAACTCCGAGAAATTGAATACTGCGAGAGAAGTATCCTATTTTACATTAACCACATTTAATGAATATGTACCCAGCTAAATTACATAAGGCTTTGTATTAAAATTTTGTAAATCAGTATTTTAATTATCAACAAACTGTTAATTTATTAATGAATCTATACAATTATTCTAAATAATGAATTAATGATAATTAATTAATACTTAATTATTAACAGATTACCCTTGATTAGCAATTATTTTCGGTGTTTGGGTATGAAACTACTTGAGCCCCCACCATAATTTTTGAATTGCTACACCCCTGACTTCACATAATAATTCCATGGTGGCTGGGTAACCAGCGAGACACACGCTTGACGTAGATACTTGATGAGGTCTTGAGTTCAAATATGCTACATCGTAGATGACATAGATCAGCTGTTGCCATAGAACAAATTACAAAAAGTAAGTAACTGAATGCAGTTATAAATAAGTTAAAGATGCAGTAGTAGGTGACTTCGATGGGAATGCCGAAGGTGGTTGAGTTTCTGCCTTGATAAGAAACCTCCAAGGGTGAGGTAGTGTAACGGGTTGTCCGTCGTTACAGCAGGTATTCAGGTGCTTATATATTAACAATTGCTTCACTATATCTCAGGTGCCATTCACTAGGATAACCTGTTATTAGGGTTATCTGATCCCAAAGCGGTGTGAATTGGTCACTCAAGCAGGTTCTAGCTAAAGCTGTTAAGGTGCTTCCATTTTTAATAGTTCTTTGGTGTTCAGTAATTCTGCAACGTAATCTTCTTTTTGCGCTTCCGATATACCTGCTCTGAATAACATCCATGAAAGGGGAAGCTTGTTTAACCAGAGGGATCGAGGAAACACCTGCTGAGGTGAAAATATTGGGTTGGTCCTTGTCCTTTCTGATATGCGAGATATATTTAAGTTTCAGTATAAATATTGTTAGCTGGTACCTCAACAATATTTATACTGAAACTTAAATTTGTGTCAGCTCCCAAGATTCATACAGACCCTTGTTGCTGTCGTGTGTGCCATAATGGCAAGTATAACGTAATGTCTTTTTCGTGAGCAAGATTGGTGTTACGCTATGTCAAAAACCATAAATAAGAATACGATGCAAAAGTTCCTAATTAAGCTTTTACGACCAGACGAAACATAAACATAAGTCAGGATTACGATAATCTTTTATTGGTCCCACCTCGAATTTCAGTAGAACTCCACAATATAAGACAACATATATCAGATTACATTTATCTAATTGAACGTCTACACCCATCACCAAATTGTCCGGGAGTTCTCAAATGCACGTTCTTCATCGGATGACTGTCTACAGCGACACGTGGTCCCGGCTGACCCGTGGGCCATGCTTCCGGCCCTCTTTCGGGGGGGGGAGATGTGACGTGCCTGCGCCACAGGACCCACACGAGATAAAGGCAGATAGCAATGAGAGCACATGTCCGCGTAGCTCAGTTGGGAGAGCTACTTACTCCGGAGTGAGGGGACCGGGTTCGATGCCCGGCGTGGAAAAAACTGTGTTTTCACACAAGACACACTATGATCATGTGAGGAATGAAGATGTGTTGCAGTTGTGTAATGTGAGGCAAAATGTTGTCAGCAATATGTTTAGGTGGTTTGGCCACGTGGAAAGAATGAGTGATGAGATGCTTACTACGAGAATTTTTTCAGCCCAAGTGGCAGGAAAGAAAGGTAGAGGAAATTCAAGGATGGAGATCAGATTCAGGAATGTCTGCATGAGAAAAAGATACTGATTATGAAGTACAAAAGGTCTTGTGTGCGTCGTGGAATGGATGTCAGTGAAGCTCGAGCTGTGTGCCGAGATCGCTGTAAATGGAGACGTTTGATACAGCAACAGTTTCTTTGAGGAGCTAATCTCTGAATATCAGAAAACAGCTTAGTGATATGTATGTATGTACGTCTTCTCTTCCTAGTGGCGAGGTCATGCATGCAGGCGGCGAGGTCATGCATGCAGGCGCGGACTGGGCCGCCGGGATACCAGGAGAATTCCAGGTGGGCCACCATATTCTGTGCCTCTACGCCGTATTCTAACCCAAGAACAGTAAAAAGTATATACATACTTCAATATTCTTGTAGAAGAAAACCATATTATGCAAAAATCGGCAAAGTTTGTAAACACCTTTGAAAGCTTCAGAAAATAAAAAAAAATAAAAAATACGTAGCAAATGTTCTGTCGCACAAAACTCTGTTTTTGATACATGCCCTACCCCCTTCTCGACTTCTAAATTTAAGCTCCATCCCTCTTGGCTTATATCCTCTATCTCAGTGGTTCTCAACCTTTTATGCTTCACGTACCCCCTGGAAATGTGTATATAACTGGCGTACTCCTTTTATGAATAGCTAAAATTGCACAGTTATTCATACAAGTTCTTTCACGTGGAACTGTGAAAAGAAATATCGCTGTCTCTCTGTTCCCCTTGTGCAGCTCTCACGGCATACCCCCAAAAGTTTTACCGCGTACCCCACGTTGAGAACCCCTACTCTACCTCAACCAGCTTTTTCCAATTTCAGTTGAATAATCAACGTAACATGTATAATCAAATACGCTACCAATAATTCGGGAAACTAAATTCGTTGTGAACGTTAACGGATTCGAGTTCACATACAGTAAAATTTTTGAGTTGCTTTATGTTCATGTATTAATATATCTTTTTTTTTTTAATTTTGAACGAGATTTGCATCTGATGTATACCTTTTCGGGGCTTAAAAGTTACACGAATTCTTGAGTTGCCGTTCTGAAAGGTCTGTTTCAGCTACAGTAAAAATACTTTTTTCATTTGAAGCATTCTCTAATTTCTCTCACTTTATAAATTTGCACTGAGATCCTTTCTTGCAATTCTGGACATTTTTTCAAGAGAGTTTTTCGTAATTATTATTAATGATAGGTAAGCCTTGAAACAGAAAATAATTTTTAACACGTTTGAATTTCAGTTTTTACAAAAAGCGAAGAAACTATTAAAGTATTACAATTCTGAATTCAGCTATTGCGATAAAATTCATAATGTGATGAGATTTTTAACGGTCTCTTTCAGAAAACGTACCTTGTCCATTGTTTCTCAGCAACGGAAGTAATTTTGTTCTTACATTAAATTTTGCTAGGGTTCTGTGGTTCAGAAAAATGGGTAAAATGTTATTAATTAATTATTACCTCAATACAAAAACTGCAGTGATTCATAGCTGGGTTGAAAAGATGTTTCAACAGGAAACTGTGATGCTTACATGCCGTTTATTTTAGGGATGGGGCACCTTGATAATTTTTCCCAAAAGTGGGCCACACAAAATCGGCTTCCAGTGCCATTTATGGATCGCTAGGCCGCCACTGTATGTACGCAACATTAAAAAAGAGAGAGAGAGACGCGTCGTTGTTCTTACGGTTCAGGCCTTCTACTGCGAAAAGAATTTTTTAAATTGGACTAATAGTTGGAGATTTTTTTTTATATTGAAGGTTTTACGACCACCGTGAGCCCCTCAGTGGGTTATAAGCAGTCTCCCGTCCCTAATTTAGGGTCACTGGTTCAAGGGAAGGGAGAGAGCCAGTGCCCTAAGACAAACACAACATCCATGCCTCACCGGGATGTGAACCCGGACCCCTTTCGGACGAATGATCAGAGGCCATCGCTTAGACCACTGCGCCACCGGGGCGGCAAAGAGATATTGTACCCACAAAGACATAGTGATATTATGAGCGCATATTATTTTTTTAAAAAAGGTGCTAAAATACCCGCGTAACAGTTCCTTTGATCAGTAAAATGAAAGTATCCGTTAAAAAAACACCACTCGTCTCTGGAAAAAACAGAAGTCCAAGATATTTAAAAGCATTAAGCATCTCCTCCTGTAGATTATGAACCTTCAAACAATGCATAGGTGAGAAGCAAAATTTTTACTGAATGTCTTTTGAAATGGGATAACGGATTACAGAAAGAAAACGTCGTGTTGGTGCAAGATAGTTCTTCAACTTATCTCAAAAGTACCGTTAATAAACATGAAATTCGTCTTCCAGCATCTCGACAAAGAGATAATCAAGACCTTTGAAACGCATTACTAAACATGGAACAAAAAAAAAAAAGTGTCAATGCAGTTGATGCAAGACAGGGATCGGCATCAGAAATTACCAAGAAAAAATAAATCTCTTTGTTGGACGCCTTTCATGTTGTTTCGAATGCATGGAAAAACCTGATAAACATTTTCATTTTTAACGACTAAAGCATTATTTTACAAAAGCTATGACGCTAACTGTATCAGAAAAGCAGGAAGAAGAATATTATTTTGGTCAGTTGTTTGAAAACTGGAATAATAGAGTACCAGATGAACAACTTTTGAAAACTACAAGATGAAATCGTTAATTCAGAAATTAATAAAGCTTCAGAGGAGAAAATTAAAGATTTACATAAAAAACGAACTACAAAATAGGCACGCGAAGCTTTCCAGATTGCAAGAAAAACGTTGGAACAAAGAAGAGATTCCCAAAAGTATTATAAAAAGTTGTGGATTCGAACTTGGAGTGCAAACTTTTATCAACAACCGACAATGGATAGATTGTTGGGATAACATGTGCAAGGTAATCCAAAAGTTTTGCTCTATTTTAAGAAAATGATTAAAAAATAACGACGTCACTATAAGATTTGCTGCATTTGAAATATCTGAAGATTTTTATGATACATACTTATACACTTCCTTCTATATGCTTTCCTTAGCTTCACAGAGAATGTCCAACCTGTACTCAATTTCTCGCCGTGTCCGTTATAATAAATCCATATCGACAGCAATGGTGTCCCCGATCCATTCTCTTTTAGGTCCTTTAAATTACTCACCTTCGCTATGTACACTGTCTTGTAAAAATCCCCACAGTCCAATGGATTTATATCAGGTGAACGGAATGGCCACTGAATCGGGCCATCTCTGCAAAGTCCTAGGAACACAATATCTAAGTAGTCCCCAACACTTGTTCCCCAGTTTGGGCAGGAGCTTGTTTCGTTGAAAGATAGCATCTTTCAACGAAACAAGCTTCAACGAAACAGGCTGAAGGTGTTCAACTTTAGCGCAACAAAATTTTGCAGCATATCTAAGTAGACATTTGCGTTGATAGATTTTTCCACGGAGAAAAAAAGACCAATAATACGGTTGGGCATACGTATAAGCCCACACTAAACATTAGTTTTGAGGCTATCACAAATGAGTTTGCTAGGCAAGTGGGTTTTCCGAACCCCATGTACACACGTTACGTTATATCTATTAACTGCTCCTGATACGTGAAATTTCTACTCATCACAAAAGTCCACGTTCAATGAAGTGTTCGTCGTTATTCAGGTGATCAATTACGTTCGAGACAAATTTGAAACCGCGAGGCGTTTCGATCATCTCCAAACGTTAAAAAATCTGGACTTTGTATGCGATGACCACGGTCTTTTACGCAAAATTCGCACTACTTTTGTTCGTGGCAATCCCAAATGTGCAGGAACTGCTTGGGTTGACTTCCTTGGGCTCCGTGAAAATGCTACTCGTTCCACGAAGTCTTCAGAAACACTAGGACGTCAAATTTACCTTTCAAATTCTTAATTATTTTATCATCAAGAGAATTCGTGTTCAAACGTGAACGATTTTTTTTTCCGCTTTGAATCACTGATTTCGTTTCAGAAATCCAAGCCACGCAAATCGCTTTTTCCTGCCCATTTGCTATTGTAGCTTGTAGTTATAAAGAGGAAGGGCAACTAGCGCCATCTAAACGCAATGATAGGCAACAAAACTTCAGATGTTTACGTTTCAAACACTTCAAAGTCTGATTTCTGTAGGTGGTGTAGTTATTTTTTTAATTTTCTAAAAATAGGGAGACTTTTTGACCACCCTCTGTATTTATTACATATTTATAGCTCTTCTGTTGAAAGTATGTATGTAATTTTGGTAAATTTATTAAAACAAGAAATATATCTCCTATTATATGTCACTGGTCTGCTTTATAAATGCAGTGTTAGCCAAATGAATGCGCATTTTACAGGGCTTGGAAAATACCATGCCCGAGGTGCCCGAGACATGTAAATTGTTGGCCTGGGCAGGTAAATAAAAAATCTAGTTGCTCGGTCCTGGCAACTAAATTTTGAAATAAAATAAAAAATCGAATAAAATTTCCTACTACAGAAGAAAAGAGACTTTCGTCGCATGTCTTATTTCATTTCACTACTAATCACCGGAAGTTGTATTAATATTATTGTGACGGAGTGCCAAGGACAGAACAATATCACTTCTTTCAATGTATTATGCTCTAGGTCCAGAAATTGGAACCCTATGTAATTTTGCTCCAATGTTGTTATACTGTATAATCAGCGACGAGATGCATGCCTCTGATGGAACTAGCCTCTGTTGTTCAGTGACAAAGGTACAAAATTTTATCGAAAGGAGCATGGCAGAATCACTAAATTTCTCAAATGCCAATTTCATCATCATGCCATCTCATACCAATTTCAGCATCGTCATCTTAGAACTTGAGATACACGCTTTCGGGCGTTGAACATTTTAAATGCAGACCCTTAAAACGGAAATGCAAAACATATAAAAAAAGTACATATTTTTTAACTTAAAAAAATGAGGGTTCTGATGTGTTACCTTAAAAGATAAATTTTCCTCTGGGCATCCAGGATTTACTACCTGGGCAGGTAAGTCATTTCTGCACATGCCCAGCTGGGCATGTAACTTTCCAGATATTTTTTAAGCCCTGCTTTACAAACTAAATTTTTGTATTCATGTTTTAAGAATCTGACGATTTTTCTGTAAAGCAAAATTTCTTTACAAACAACACCAATTTTTTTTATTACTGTAGTGCGTGCATGCGCGCGCCGTAGAACACTAAATATGCATACTTAAAGGTTTAAAAAACCCGTCGCTTAAAGACTCAAAACAAGCTCCCACAAACGTGAGTCTTATAAGCGGCAGTCACTGCGTTGGGCATTTCATGCAGGGCCCAATTTACATAGAATCGGGCCCTAGGCACAGCCAAAGACGAGACACCACCCCTCCCCTCACACACACTAGTCCACATTCTTGAAAGAGTAAATACATTTTTCGCCACTAAATATAACCATTTAATTTAAAAGATGATTTAATAAATGGGACACTGCAGAGAAAAATAGGAAATAATACCTACTTTTATTAAATCTTAATGTTAGCAAGGAAGTTCGTACTTAAAAATGTAGGCGGGTAAGTAAAACACTATTTTATAGTTTAGTATTGCTATTTTTGCATTTAATTATGTAAAAATTTAAATATCCGCAGATGTTAAGTTATTCATTCCTTTTTAATTTTATTTTTAACTGATGAACATTATTTGAACTTTGTACAGACAGATTTTTGGGGGTATTGATGAACTTCCATGTAGCTGATTATTAATTACCTGTGATGTGTTCGGTATTATAGTCGAATGATTCTATTAACAGATGAATGATACTTAGATTTGAGCAAACATGCATAAGTAGATAATTCTCACACTCATAAAAGCACATTATTTAGCTCATTAATTCATTTAATTTAGACCCAAGCAATTTTAAAATCTGAAACTTTACAAATGATATGCTCACAGCTTCTACAAAATGTCTTAGCAATGAAAAGCCTCTGAAGAAGTGTACAGTGCATATAGGATTATAACACGTTTATATTTAATTTTCCAAGTTTCAGATGAAGATTACATAATGTACTCCACATAAATTAGTTTTTACAAGTTCCATAGGTTCTGATTTTTCCAAGCAATCAATATGTTTGTGATTTTGAGGACCAAAATTGTGTCATGGTGTGTGTGTGTGTACACATATTATACAAAAAAAAGGAACAATAATCAGAGTTAAGTGGCTAAGATCAACGTACTACACATTTCACATTGCGATTCTGGCCACACACCCCCCCCCCCTAAAATATGGAGCCCTAGGTCCGGGCCTAAGCGTAAATCAGGACCTGATTTCATGTGCCTGACTAAAAGATACAAAACAAGCGCCACCTGTGTTTTCGTTATCAAGATGAACAACACTTCTCTGTATATGCCTCTACCCGTTTGCAATAGTAACTCCTGTTCGACGGAGACAAAAGTAAATAAAGATGTTTTTAAAAAAAGAAAGATATTCCTAGTATATGCAAAATCCATAGCAGATGTGGTCAAATGTTTCGTTTTTCTTTGCCCTACCAACCAGCATGCCTTCGTTAAAACAGTGGTTGTCATCACTGACTCGTGAATGATTAGTTCAAGTCTTGTTCGGAATTTTTAAAAGGGCGTCTACACACAAAAATAATTGAAGCATATCGGGTTCACACTGATGGCTCAGGTTCCTACGATATGTTTTCAAACTGCTGAAGCAGGTAACTTGTTAGATAACAACGGCTTGACAGAGTTTGTGAAACGGGTGTTGTTTTTCATTACGTTGAACAAAGGGCTCAACAATGAACCGCAACAGGCACCATCGAAGATTTTCATATTATTGTGTACAGTGCTTTCAAAACGCATATCTCGCATGCATCAGCAGAAATGATTGTAAAGAAAAAGGCAGGTGATTGGCTTCTAAGATTCAGGTCAGAGGTATTCATTCTGAGGAGACAAATGGAAACGAAAACATCAGACACACTATGAGACCCTCCTAAAGTCCCTGCATCTGCTGCTTCCATCAAACTTCAAAGTCATATAGCGATGTACTTTCTGTTCCCAAAACTCAATTGGTTATACATGTTACCGTACAAAATCGAAACCCGTTATTTCGCGAAATTACTAGTAAGAACGCGAAGTGTCCACGAGTATTGGGGTTTTACTAGTAACATCTAGAAAATGACTAACATCCTCAGTAAACTGCAGAATAAAAAGTTTACATCGGGTATTTACTTAATTTTTTAATCAAACCCGTTCCCACTAGACGCGGAAAAGTAAAAATCCGAAATGATTACAATAGACAATTTTAACTCGTATGGTAAAAATAAAATACACTGAATAAAATACAGAAATTTTATATGAAAATTACAAAATAAAATCACTCAATAAAATACAGAAAAAATTATTAAAATCATAAAATAAGAACATTACAATTCGCTTGTTACTACATGGCCCACTACTGTGGCATTTGGGGTTAAAGCATTATTCTTTACATTTGCATAAACTTTGTTGTACATTACACTTGCACATTGAAAAACCTTGGCTGGAACCAGTTACAGAAAAAAAAACAGCAGCATGACGCCAAGGCATTTGCTTATCTTTTTTCACTTCAGTGATATCAATAAATTGTTTACAAATATCAAATCTGATCTAGCATACAAATGATTTCTGACATCTTCTTTAGTACCTAACTGATACATGTTGTCGTCAGTTTTCATCAAAACAACAGCTATAATATTTCGTAATGAACCTTTTAATTTATTGAAGTCAGGAATAGGTACAGTTACGTTAACGCGTTATAAAACTGAAGACTTCATTCTCTGACACACGGCAACGTTCTAACTTCGCAATTGTATCGCGCGATGCTCGTATGATGGCACATGATCGCATTAACCAACTGGTGCGCGTCTTTTCTATAGAACACAACAGTTCGGATTTTTACTGTTCCACGTCTAGTGAGAACGGGTTTTGACTAAAAAATTAAGTAAATACCCGAAGTAAACTTTTTCTTCTACATTTTACTGAGGATGTTACTCATTCCTAGATGTTACTATAGTAAAAATCGGAAGTTACCAATGCTCGTCGACACTTCGCCGTCTTACTAGTAATTTCGCGAAATAACGGATTTCGGGTTTTTACGGTAACATATACACATCGGCCACTGAATTAGAAACATTCGCAAACCAATGAAGGAAGAAATATTCTTCATAATACATGGAAAATTCACTGAATATTCAAGCAAAGCAAACTGAATTTGCTTGTAGCACTTACTAATCATCCATGTAACACTTCTCAAAAAACTTGAAAATTTCATCGTCCTGGAGCGGGAATCGAACACCGCTTCTAGGACGATGAAATTTTCAAGTTATCTGAGAAGTGTTTCTCTGAATGTATTATGAAGAATATTTCGTCCTTCATTGATTTATCTGTGGTACTGGTGACCTCTAACCTTTTTTTTTTTTTTTTTTTTTTTTTGAAGGTTTAACGACCACCGTGAGCAACTCAATGGGCTATAAGCAGTCACCCGTCCCTAATTTAGGGTCACTGTTTCCAGGGAAGGGAGAGAGCCAGTACCGTAAGACAAACACAACATCCATGCCTCACCGGGATTTGAACCCGGACCCCTTACGGACGAATGATCAGAGGCCAGCGCCTTAGACCACTGCGCCACCGGGGCGGCACCTCCGACCTGCATCCGTCCGGATGGGAATTAAATCAAAGCGCTATGAGGAGGCATGGATGCTTCGACTCGCGAAAATCTGAGGACTTTCAGATTCCTATGTCTCAGTTGCTTGAAACTTCACTGCCCTGGGTGGTGTAATGGTTAGCATACTCGACCGGTAATCGGGAGATGCAGGGTTCGATTCCCGTCCAGAACGATGAAATTTTCAAGTTTTCTGAGAAGTGTTACATGGACGACCAGTAAGTGGTACAAGCAAATTCACATTCGTAAACGTCACTTGCGCAGGGTATAATGCAAAATACTGATTCAAAACTGTTGCTCATCAGTAATCGTCAGTAGTGTTGATCACCATAAGAAAAACAAAAATAATCCTTGCAGACTTCGATTCGATAAAGGGCTTATTGTGAGATCCCGGCCGGCCGGAGCGACGACTTTTAAAACAACAGACCCAGACTGGTTTCTCAACATGTGACATATCCCCGATCTTTCATCAGCGGAAAAATAACCCACACTGCTTGTTTAAGAGGCGTAACTGGCGCGACTATAAACTGTCAGGAACGAGATCCCCGTCGTCTGAGAAGGCTTTTACAAAGAAGCAGGACTTCCTGTGGGCAGCCATTCACCGAACCATTCAATGAAGGCTTTTTCCAACTCATATCTCAGCGAACTACGGGCAGGGAATTGAATAGGGTCCGTACTGGCAGTCGCATGCCTATACGGAAACCACTGATTTTTTAAAAACTTGAAAGTCCGTCTGCAGTGGTGTCAGAAACACCGTGACCGGACACTGGAGGAATGGTAAAAAATCATGAGGTCGAACGAGCCGCGGTACACCTTGTTCGGTACCGACGGTAGGCAGAGAGTTTGGCGGGAGCCACGTGAAGCAATGGATCCAGCTTGCCTTGTAAACACCACTCAAGGTTCTTCTGGAGATCGTGTTATAGTGTGGATCATGTCCTGTTGAAACGAAACAGGTCCCTTGATATTGCTGGATAGTCGAGTGCCTTCCAAGGATTATCTGAACATTGTTGCAGATCATGTCCATCCTGTAATGTTGGCTTTTTATGCAGCAGGTGAGGCTGCCTCATTGGCAACAATGCTACTACTGTCTATCGCGCAAGATGTGCTCAGCAGTGGCTCAACGAGCATCACAGCGACTTCCACCATCTTCCCTGGCCACCACAAAGTCCGGATCTGAACAATCATTGAGCATGTATCGGACATGCTAAAAAATAGATCCGGGAGCAAAGTCCTCTTCCGTCAGATCTGAGCCAGTTAGAAGACAGTCTGGCGAAAGCCTGGTATGCTATTGGTTGGTTGATTGTTTCGTGTTTAATGGCGCAAGAGCCTATATGGGGCAAAGAGCGCCAAGCCTGGTATTCCCTAGACGCACTCCAACACCTTGTGAAATCTATGTCCAACCGTATACGTGCTGTAATTCTGGCTAAATGAGGTCCAATCCGGTATTGAATTAAAGTTTCAAATTCAGTAGCTGGTATGTGCATTTGGTAAACTACTATCAAGAAATTCGGCTCGGCTGTATTTCTGGCTCTATTATATTTCAGTTTTTTTTTTTGTTTTTTTTTTGCAAAGTCCTGCATGCTATGATTAACGATGCTAATTCGGGGGCGTTTTTTACGCTTTCCAACAGTAGGTTGAAGAAGCGTATATGCTCAGCTTTGTCAGCCTGTCTGTCAGCACGATAACTCGCGTAAAAATGGTTCGATTTCGATGAAATTTTAGTATGTTTTAGGGGACGAACTCTACTGAAAATGGGCGAAATGGGGTCAAAGGTCAGGACATAGAAGCGGGATCCATTCTGTCGCCCTTATGCGTCATAACTTAGGTAAAAATGCTTCGATTGCTACAAAGGTTTATCATGTTGTTCTGCAGGTATACCGAACTACTTCTGTTGAATATAATCGAAATGGGGTCATTCCATTTTATACCAATTTCAGCGTCATCATCCTAAAACTTATCATCATCATCATTGTCAACCATTATCAATCCACTGCTGGACGAAGGTCTCTCCAAGCCTCTTCCACAACGGTCTGTCTTCTGCCAGTCTCCTCCATGTTACTCCCGCATACTTTCGAATTTCATCCACCCATCTCCCATGTGGTCTTCTTCTGGGTTTTTTCCTGTCCCTTAGAATCCAATCTAAAGTTTCGGCTGTCCATCGATGGTCTGTCCTTCTGGCAGTATGTCCAGCCCATTGCCATTTCAGGGATTTAATTCTGATCATGATGTCTTCCACTCTTGTCATTTTTCGGATCCACGAGTTCCTCTTCTTATCTCTCCTGGTTACACCAAGCATGCACCTCTCCATGCTGCTTTGAGTTGTCTGCAGCCTTTGTATGTCTCTTTTAGTTAAGGTCCACGTCTCTGCACCATATGTAAGCACTGGAAGGATGCATTGATCAAACACTTTTCTTTTAAGACATAATGGTATATTGCTCTTAAAAATATGCTGTTTCTTCCAAAAGCTCTCCAGGCAAGTTTTATAAGCCGATTAATTTCTTCATCAATGTAACCCTCACTTGATATCTACTGTCCAAGATAAACGTACGTATCTGTTACCTCCAGCTTTTCTCCATCAATCGATAAATCTTCATTTCTTGTAAAAGCATTGAACATCACTTTTGGCTTCTGAAAGTTCATTTTTAATCCCACTTCTTTACTCTTGTCAGCAAGTTCCTGGATTATTATACTCTGCAGCTCTGATGGGGTAGTTGCAAAAATGACTACGTCATCAGCAAAACAAAGGTGAATTAGATAATCTCCATTAATCTTTATCTCTTTGTTTTCCCAGTTCAGTGATTGAAAGACATTTTCCAATGTGGCATTAAAGAGCTTGGGAGATATGGTACATGCTTTTATTCACTGAACAATTTGAATACAGATATTTAAAACGTAAATTCAAAACATGTAAAAAAAAGGTCACCGTAATTTTTAACTTAAAAAAAATGAAGGTTCTGATTTGCTATCTTAAATTTTCCTGGGCACCTAACTTTTAGTACCTGCGCAGGTAAATAATTTCTGCACATGCCCAGCTAGGCATGTAACTTTTCAGATATTTTTCAAGCCCTGTTACGTAAGCCCATGTTGAGGGGAAAAAAAAAACATAGGTAGGCTCAGTTCTGATTGAGCCGTCAGTTTGGAACGTAGGGCTATGACATGCAGATCGGAGAGTTGAAATGAGCTAGTCGAGTATTAGATGGTTTCAAAACATTTATTTAATTTGTCATAGCCAACACAGGTCTATGATATGAAAAGTAGCTTACATAATTTTTACAAATAATGCTGGATACATTGCGAACACAAAGCAGATCGATACAAGAATTGCCCAATGTGGTGCTCTGTCTTCTTGAGCCTCTTACATCCCTCATCACTTGCTCTTGCCTCTCGTTTTGATTTTCGCCATTTTTGCTTGCGTTGATTTTGCGAATTCCGCGGCATTGTCGAAAATGTTAACCCGTTCACACGAAAACAATTTTTTAAAATTTTAGTTTAAACCATTGCGATATGTTCTTTATACACTGAGTTGCCACTTTATTATGACCACCTGACAGTTTTAAACAAATGAGCTATGGCTGCACGCTGTTGCCGCCAGAGAGCCAGGCTCGTATAAAAAGGGAAAGCTTAGTGCTTGCGACAGTAGTAGAAGTGATGTTTGGGTGACGAGATGGATAAAAAATGCGATTTGACTGACTTTCAACGTGGGATGATTGTAGGAGCTCGGAGCCATGGAGCGAGTATCGCCGCATTCGTGAAATGTTGCAGAGCAGGTGCTGTTAAAATGTTTAAAGACTGGACTGTCAGCCAAAAAACTGGGTCTCTACGTGCAACGTGTGGTCGTCATCGACTAGTGATTGCTCGGGCGGAACGGAGAGTGTGTAGACTGGTAACAGACAACAGACGGGCAACAGTGCAGCAAATTACAGACCATCTTAATCAAGGATCCCCTCAAATGATCTCTGCACGCACTGTTCGCCGTAAATTGCATCGGATGGGATATAGCAGCCGAAGGCCTGTTCGAACACCTTTGCTGTCTGCAGTTAACAAGAGAAAACGTCTCCAGTTCGCACAGGAGCACAAGGATTGGACAGTCGATAATTGGAAACAGATTATGTGGTCTGATGAATCACGTTTTCAGTTGCACCATGCCGATGGCCGAGTGAGAGTTTGGCAGAAACCGTACGAAAGCATGGACCCCAAATGCATTGCTACAACCCTTCAAGCTGGTGGAGGCAACGTTATGGTTGGGGGAATGTTTTCCTGGCATGCTTTGGGCCCTTTAATTCGTGTTGATCAACGTCTGACTGGCACATCATATCTAAACATCGTTGCGGACCAAATGCATCCTGTCATATGGATGGTTTACCCCAATGGCGATGGCTACTTTCAACAAGATAATGCGTCCTGCCATAGTGCTCGTATTGTACAGGATTGGTTTCAGGAACATGTCGGTGAGTTTACTTTGCTTAGGTGGCTCCCACAATCCCCATTGAGAATTTGTGGGATGAAGTTGAACGAGCCATCAGACAACTGGATCCACAACCCTGCAATCTCACACTCCTGGAAAGTGCTATTCGCCGCCCCGGTGGTGCAGTGGTCTAAGCGATGGCTTCTGATCATTCGTCCGAACAAGGTCTGGGTTCGAATCCCGGTGAGGCATGGATGTTGTGTTTGTCTTACAGCACTGGCTCTCTCCCTTCCCTGGAACCAGTGACCCAAAATTAGGGACGGGTGACTGCTTATAGCCCATTGAGTTGCTCACGGTGGTCGTTAAACCTCCAATCAAAAAAAAAAGTGCTATTCATCAAGCATCGTCTCAGATTCCATAAACCACCTATCAACATCTCGTGGAGTCCATGCCACCAAGAATCGACGCAGTATTAAAGGCAAAAGGTGGCCCAACGAAGTACTGAGGGGTGGTTATAATAAAGTGGCCAATCAGTGTATATTTGAATAGGTCTCGTCGAGAGCTTTAAAACGATACCATGCGCAGTCGTTTTGTACTCACGGTTGTCCAGATAAACTGCGATGTTGTCAAAAGTGTCCACCGGTTCGCAAGAAAACAATTTTTTAAGT
This sequence comes from Macrothele yani, assembly GCA_039090855.1. Taxonomy (NCBI): domain Eukaryota; kingdom Metazoa; phylum Arthropoda; class Arachnida; order Araneae; family Macrothelidae; genus Macrothele; species Macrothele yani. Next base: position 15,304,536 of record CM077012.1, read on the forward strand.
GTTCAGTTCAAACCACTGCTAAGTGCTCTTCGTATATTTGAATAGATCTCGTCGAGAGCTCTAAAACGATACTACGCATAGTCGTGTTGCACTCATGGTTACCGAGATAGACTGAGTCAAACGCGGCTGCACCCCCAAAATATTGGATCATCTCCCCCGCACGCAGGGAGCGAGGGGCACGAGGCGCGCACGATGTATTGCGCAGTACGCGAATTGGACTCCATGCTTTTTACGAATATTTTAACACGATTAGTGTGCGGCACGTATTTTTAACGCTATAATGATTTCAATTGGGACCTATTTTTGTCACAGGTTGTCGGTCGTAAGTCGCCACATAGTATCCGCGGAGTTAGACGTAGTCCTACGTCAAATAATCAATAATGAAAATCAGCTATTCCTGGTTTTCATTACTGAATATTGTTTGACCAGTAAAATTGCTGTTCCCAGTAGACTTGTGACGTGACATCTGTGAGTTGGCATTAACTGTAGGCAGATGCGTATTTTTATGGGCTAAAACGTTGAGTAACGCGATTTTTGAATCAGTTCGGTATACATTTAAATCAATTCGCTTACACTATGAACTTGCAAACTCTTCCCGTGCATGCATTCATTTAAAACCGTTTCTTTCCACCAGGCGCCATTTTAACATAATTGCATCCGAAATGAACTCCGTGTCTCGTCATTTTCCTTTTACGCATCCGCGTTAAAGGTTTGGAATGCGATTCAAATAAACACAGACACTCTTCACAGCTTTTTTACTATGACGTTTAATCGATTTGGCCGCTCTATATGGAACACGTGTGGCTGGTTTAAGAAAAAAGTTTTGCTAGTTATCGAGGTTAAATTGACTTGGGGACTTCTCCGTTTTTATTATGCTATTCTTCGTTCACTTGCTTGAATGCTAAACACAGATGATTTCGCGTGCATTTCTGGCATACTAGCATTACGTGCTCTTTCGTCTCATGCCCTACAGCAATAACACGGAATATGCAGGTCGTATGCTAATGATAACTGAATTACGCCCGAGAACTTGGCCGTCAAAGTTCTGCCCTTCCGCACTGACTTACGGCCCCGTACGTCAAAACGTGAATGAAATACTGTTTGCTTACATTCTTTCGCGTGACATTGCATGGCATCTTGTTTATCTGCAATCGCACTAGCAGCGAAATTTGTCGGGCCAGATGGCTCTTGAACTGGTTGGTTGGCTCCTCTCCATAAAAAAGAAAATATTGCTATCAACTAGCACGTGTGTTAACTCCAGACTAAACAGTATTTCCAGTATTCCTTGTGATACGAATAGCACGCTCAAAAAATGTTCAGAAGGGAACCTGGAAAATCTCATAAAATGCCTAATGTGCTCAGATTTCTTAAAATCGACTACTTAGGGATTTATCCAGGAACTTCAAAATGTAGAGAGTGCTACAGAACTTTCCTTGGAGGTTGGATGAAAAAAATCATTGAAAGGCTTAAAATTTTTTGTAGTGAAATATTTAGGCTTTATTAATCCTACGATTGAAAATGGGAACTATTGATTTCTTTTATAGTTAAGAATGATTAAAACCGAGAATCGTTTTTTACAAAAGTATACACGGTTATTTTTTTAATCTCTGATGTCGAAATGCTTCCCTAAACGAAATATTAACATGGATTGCTGAAACAGTGGATATTGATATTTTCAGAAATCTTGTGCAAGTTGATATGATTCAGAAAAATATAAGCAAGAATTTGTAACAGACTACAATGAAGAGATGCATATGTTTTGTGGTTGTAATGACTAAATTTAAACACATGCTTTAAACAAGAAAAGCTAAAGGACATTGAATTCGCTTTTCTTGGCAACTTTTGGTTTATTTACATCATGGTAGACGCTACTTCAAGGCACAGCTGAGGAATCCATATAAATGCTAACTGCTATTGGCAATACTGAATTCCAAAATATTTAACTCAAAACCTTTGTAGACAACGATTCTACTGACCTATCGCACTATTCCATCGCCACAAGAACGCAAGACCCGACCATTAATGTCTCATACCAGTTGTTTGCAATCCTCTTAAAGATTTTCTCATCTTGGCAATGCTTAGGCCAGCGAAAATAATAACACACAAGAAAGATGACACCGAATTCTTCGGTGTAGTAAGTACATTTTTTCCGTCCTTTCTCGTACGAAAAAAATATTTCGAGGCAAATTTTTAGAAGAAAAAATTCTGCGATAAAAAAATGCGTGTAAGCCTCCTAAAGAAAATCTGCGCTTAAATGAAAAGGCGCAGTGTAAGCAATGCTCTTCACAGCGCATTGAACCGGTTGAAAAAAGATATCAACCGGATTTCAACCGAGTCGGTAAAATATCCACAAATTGAAATAGCTACTTTCGGCCACTAGCAGCTGAAATGTGGGTTTCGAAAAAAAAAATCACAAACCGTGCGCAAAACATTTCTCATAACGGAAGATATCCAAAGCAAAAGAGAGTCTTCAAATATGGTTACTAGAAACCAAGATGCAAGTATGGTACAAATAGAAATGAATTCTTAGTGGCAAAACTATGTGGTACAAGAATTAGGAAATATATGAAAATAATTCTTTACCACAAACGCTATCAGTAACAAAAATAATTTCTTAAATCTGACTTTTGGAAGCAGGGATTTCACCAGCACAACGATTTACATTAACGCCCTCTAACATGGAAAACTAAACATTCTTTTGAGAGAAAGACATACATGGGTGTTTTCCGCGGTGAGTGGTGTTTGACTGAAAAATATTTTTTTTTCATTTAGATTTTTAGAAGCGAAGATTGCACACATGATAGAACAGAAATATGCACTTATACCACCTTAGGAGTAGATGTCGGGTCATTCAACTCCAAAACAAGAAAAAGCATTGGCACAAAACGGGGCTTTTATGTAACAGTTCCACGAGAAAGTTACAGAGTCACACTGCTGACGATCATGAAGACAATTGTAACTAAGAAGTGCGCACTTGAAATTAAATATATTATCAGAAAGATCAAGAGAAAAAGTATGCATAAGCTACAAGAGATAAAGACTAGCGTGTTATGACGTTTGAAAGAAGAGTACCGAAGAAGATGTGAGGTACTCTACACAATGTGGAAACGGGAGGAGGATATGGAAGAGGACAAAATGAAAAACTTCAGTAGGTCCATTAAAGGCCAGACATCCTCTCATTTGTCCTAAATGAGAGAGTGGAATAGTTTGGACATTTGTGGAGAGCGGATGGATAAATTGTGAAGGGCGGTTGGTAAACAAAATAAATAAGAAAGGGCCGAAAGGAAGATTTAAGACTAGTTGGGGTCGACGTGGAGCTTTGGGATCTGACAAGAATTAATGCAAGACCTGAGGAGACATATAGTCGAGAGCGATGGAAAAGCTTTTTGGTGGTCAGCACTGGGCCTAACTGGCCCTTTAGGCAGATGATGATTATGATAAAATCGATATATGCACATGGAACAAAAAAAGAAATGACCCGAGGTCCGCAGATCCAATTACTGCACAACGAAAACACGATTTGCGATTTCTCACTGAAGTACTGACTGAGCAAAAATGATCAACCATAACTCAGCTTGCTTCAAGTTACTATTCTCTGCCTAAATGTAGAAACCTTTAGACTGGTACTCAAAACCCATTTGTCTGTACGGAAGAAGGCACTTCATCAGAATTGAATAAACCTTTTCACTTTAAAAGTATAATAATAATAATAATAATAATAATAATAATAATAATAATAAAACCTAGCCACATTAAAGCATTACCAAAAGCGGGGGGAAAGAGACAATATGGAGCTTACATTTAAACAGAACAATTAAAAATATCCGCCCAAAGATACAGAAAATTACAGAGCACCTAAAAAACAGAAATAACACAAAGCTCATTAGATACACGAAAAAAATTATGCGAAAACAAAGCTGAAAAATATACGATTCAGGATACATGGGGAAACAGACTGAATGTGGATGAATTAATACAGACCCTTAAGGCAAAAGTATCTAGACTGAATAGATACACTGGTGTGCAAAAATTAAGGAAGAAGAGGAGAAATTAGCATAACAGCGGAACGAGCAAGCAGAACGGACCGAAAGACCACTCAAGAGATAGACTAGGGTCCGGTACGGTAGGGAATGCGTATATATGCAGCATGACGTATGGAGGGATGGCGGAGTGTCGGAAGAGTATAAAGCACATGGGCGGTGTGCGCTCAGTAATTCGGTGAAAGCTATTGCACGGTGTACATCGGTTTGAACGACGTCGAGTTGCTGCCATCGTGTGATATACCCAACAGGCAATCCAGTAGACGACATCTGGATGACTTTACCCGAAGTCGGGTCATTGGGAAGTTGGAAGAAGGTCGAAGTGTGACTAGTGTGGCCGAGGAGTTCGGGATCGCTCACAGCATCGTTTCACGAGCTTGGAGAGCATTTCAAACGACAGGAACAGCTGTCCGAGAGTTTTGCAGTGGTCGTCCACGAGCAACCACGGCAGCGGTTGCTCGTGGACGATCGCGTTTTACCGGGGCCAGGAGGCTGCACAAAGGTGGTCTATTTGCACGACGACCAGTACGGTGTGTACCATTAACGCCTGCTCATCGGAGACGGCGATTTCTGTGGTGCCAGGAACACAAGAACTGGACACATCAGCAATGGGGTCGAGTTCTCTTTACGGATGAGAGCCGATTTAGTCTGACGAGCAATTCTGGACGTATACATATCTGGAGAGAGAGCAGGAAACACGCAATCACACCTCCAACATCATCGAAAGGGACCGGTTTGGAGGTGGCGGAGTTCTCGTTTGTGGCGGTATCATGCATGGTAGTCGTACTGACCTCCACATCTTCCAAGGAGGTTCAGTCACTGGTGTCCGCTATTGTACCGAGGTTCTCCTGCCTCACGTGCGTCTGTTTAGAGGTGCTGTGGGTACTGAGTTCCTCTTCGTGGACGACAACGCTACACCTCGTCATACAGTGGTTGTCGCAGAGCTGTTGGAGAGTGAAGATATTCAACGCATGGGTTGGCCCGCAAGGTCTCCGGACCTAAATCTAACCGAACAAGCGTGGGACCTTCTCGGGAGACGCTTGGCAGCACGTCACCAGCCACCAGCACCGATTCCGCAGCTGCGATTGGCGCTACAAGAGGAATGGGCCGTGATGCCTCAACAGCTCCTTGACAACCTCGTCCTTAGCATGGACAGACGTTGTAAATCCTGCACCGCAGTCAGGGGTGATCATATCCCTTACTAAAGACTGTATTTTTTCTTGGCAGCCGCCTGTCACATGGATGTTTCTGTCGTCTGTCCAGTTGTGTTCGAAGCTATCTTTTCAATAAAGTGCCTTTGTATCCTTTGGATTCCTGGTTTGGACGGTTTTGCTCACTTGTCCCATATTCTTACATCTTGGGGATCTTATGGTATGATTTGAGTCGATGTGGAGCACTTCTGCGCGACGTTACATTCGAAAAACCGTCTCGTCCTTAATTTTTGCACGCCAGTGTATAATGATGCATTTAAAAGGAGAAAACAAACCAAAGAGTTCTTTTCTCATCGAAAATCGTTCTACAGCAACCTAAACAAAATACACACTTTTGAAAGCACAGAAAACTTGGTCCCGTAAAGGACTGCGCAGCTTACACCCGAAGAGACACTAACACACACGAAGCCTTGTGGGGAAAAACTACTGAACAACAGGCAGTAAAATGCAGAGACATGTACTTCGATACACTCAAAACATTTGTAAGCCTCAACAGCAAACAGTATGCATGCATACTGGTGGAAAAGATTTGACGTCGGTACTCCGTTTGCTTACAGACTTTTTAAATAAAGCAGTTATAAGACCCTAATGCAGTACCCAAATTCCTTACTACTGGCATAATTATCCTAATTCGCAAAGGTGGAGATAATATCAAGCCTCAGTATTTAAAAAGGTTTTAACTCTGTCCTTGCAAATGAGATTTACGATCATTGTGGAAAGAATAAAGCGTTGTCATGGGAACAGAAAGGCTGCATTAAAAGATGATCTGGATGGAAAGAGCAACTCATAATTGCCTAAGTAATTCTAAAGCACGCACAAACGAAGTCAAGAAATCTTAGCATCTGCTACATTGATTATCATAAAGCATCGGATTCTGTGTACCATATACCGGCTTAAAAGTTTTGAATACGAAACAGATTCATCCTAAAATCATTAATCTTCAATTACTGACGATAACCTGGAAGACAAATCTAATACTAAAGGAAATGAAAATTGAAGATATTGCTATCAGTCGTGGTACTTTTCAAGGACACTCACTAAATCCACTTTGCTTTTGCTTTTCTCTAAACCCTCTCTCCAGTTTGTTGAATGGATCAAAATCCAGTTGGGTACCATATTAATAGTAAGATACATCACTGCAAAGTTACTTATTTGTTATACACTATATCGACAAAAGTCACCGGCCACCCTTTCAAAAGCAAAGGAACGAATCCGCTGCGTTGGTAACATGCGCGGCACAGTTGCAAACGGTATAAAAACGAGCCTGCAGCTAACCGCGATCGTATCGCATTGTGAGGTTGAGTGAAAATGTCGCGGCGGGAGAGAACTGACTTTGAGAATGGAAAGATTGTTGGGTGTTATATTAGTGGGTTGTCCATAAGAGATACCGAGAGAGGCGTTCAAACGTACCCAAGTCAATTGGTTTGGAATGGATGTACTAAATACGTGAAAAACACATGGCGTGCCTGAAGCAGCAAAACGTACCAGCAGACCAAAAAAAACCAGTGACAGAGGACGTCGAAGCCTCACGAGAGTCGTTACAGCTAATCGACGGAGAACTGCACCTCGGTGTACAGGTGAGTAAAAATGCTGGAACCTCGGTATGTACACGTACCATTCGCAGAGAACTTTATTCCATATGTTACCGTGGTCGTGCGGCTGCTCATAAGCCTTTCATCTCCACTCGGAATGCTACTCGTCGTTTAGCATGGTGCACAGAACATTTATCGTGGACCATAGATCAATGGAAACGGGTCCTATGCACTGATGAATTCAGATACACGATCCATCAGTCTCATGGTCGTGTGTGGGTATGGCGGCAGCCGGGGAACGCTATTTACCACGGTGTACTGTTCCTACGGAAAAGTTTGGAGCAGGTAGTGTACTCGTGTGGGAGTGTTTTTCGTGGTATGGTCCAGGCCCATTGCTTATCGTGGACGAACCTGTTAGCCAGCATGTCTACCTCTATATTCTGGACAATTATGCCCTACCAACTCTGTAGCAATACTATGGAACCGAGCCTTGTTAGTACCAGCAGGATAATGCACCGAGCCATAAAGCAAGGACTGTTACGGCGTGGTTTGACGATTAATTCCGCATCGTGTGTGGACTGGCCAGCACAGAGCCCTGATCTTAATCCCATAGAGCACCTATGGGATGAATTAGAGCGCCGCATAAGAAGTTTGGAACCAAAGCCTTCTACTAAGCAACAGTTAGCGGCAGCATTATGTACTGAATTGAAGCGCATACTTATCGCCGTGTTCCAAAACCTTGTCGAAAGCATGTCTTGAAGGGTCAGTGCATGCATTAAGGCTAAAGGTGGTTTCAAAATATCTTTATTCAAGGTAGAAATCAGGAGACGAACTAATAAGGACATCTTAATACAAATAAAATACGATCAAAGATCGTTAAACCACTAAAACCTATTTAAAAATATACAGCATAGTGCACAAGTTGAAAAATGGAGCAAAATTACAGCTCGTGATAAATGAACAGCGACAAGCATGTCTGTGCATTTAGGAAGGATTTTAACAAAAAAACTTATTGCTCATAAGTGCATTGCTGTGCGATTAACAAACGTGTTCAAGAAAATATTGAGAGCTTCAGGAGACAACAATTCTCTTGAAAAAAAAAAAAAAAAAAAGTACAATAAGACAGTAAGTTGTAACACATCATAGTTACAAGAATGTACAGTACAAAGCAATTGACAAACTGATCATCAGACAAATCAATGAAATGATGAATATCAGGAGAAGAACAAACTTGGACTTCCTGGTGTAAATATAATATATTACCTGCTCGGCAATATTCAGAAACAATGTACAGATATACAGCACAGTGTCAACATGTTACAAATCAAAATCGGACCATATACAGAAATGTAACACTATTCTGTTGATCAGATAGAAAATGTAAGTATAATAAGAAAACACACGATGAATAAAGCTTTAACATATTCTCACTATCCATATGTAGTAATAGAAGAATGATAGTACCAAGTATCACCTCACACAAAAGAACAAAATAGGTAAAATGTTTTTCAAAATATATTACTCATGAGTACAACACCATGCAATTGACTAACTTGTGCAAAAATAAATACAGGAAGAATCATTAGTCAACATGTCTCTTGAAAGAAGGTACGATATGACAGTGAGTTTTAACACAACATATTTACAAGGATGTACAGTACTATGCAATTTAAAAAAAAAAAAAAAAAACTGACCGACACCGTATTAATGTATGTCAATAAATGCTATGTTGTGTTTCTCTTCTAGATGTCCGGTGACCTTTGTCAATATAGTGTATATGGACGGCTTTAAGTTACACACCAATAGCAAAAAGCAACTTGACGGCCTGATCAACACAACTGAAATTTTCAGTCATGATTTAGGTATGAAATTTGGCCTCAACAAATTATAATATTTGATATTTGCGCGGTACTGAATATCAAGAGAGAAAAATCGCTTCAAATTCTACCCTCGGAAAATTACTTGATAGGCAACCTTAAAAGATGATCAAGTTCATACCTATCTAGCAATAAAGCAAAATTGAATGTTAAATCACAGAACACTTAAAAATGAATTTACAACAAAATACACCAGTCGCCTAAAAAAATTTTGAACACTAAATTATACTCCAAAAATAAAATTGCTGCACACTATTAAATCCTGGGATATATTAACGTATGGGACCCTTAACAGGATCAATACTGATCTATAGGAATTAACAAACTCATTAAAAGACTTAACCAAATACAGCTGCCAATTCCAAAATCATCAGTTATAAGACTAAACCTGAAAGGAAAGAAGGTGGAAGGGAACTAATCAATGTATCAGATCTTTGCCGAAAACAAGAGAAACCACTGACGCAGTACTTCGTAAGGAAAAAATCATGCCATCACTACAGTTCTGGCTGCAGTTGACGAATGCCTTAATCTCGCTGAACCTGAATACCACCCTGCTCTTTCCTCAATCAGAAAACAATTGAAATCCACTGAAAAGTTGGAAAAGAAAAAATTATGCTTGGTAAGTATCCAAACTCTTTAGATCTCGAAAACATTGACAAAAGATCCTCGCCACAATGGACAAAAGAAAAAAAAGGGTCAGCTTTAATAAATACACAGTTGACGTGGATATAAGGAACATCAAATAGAAGTCATCGCTCTTTCCACGTTTATAAATGAGTCACGGAAAAATTCTCATCGGCCGCCACCGGGTTCGAATCTCGGTGGCGGCCGATGAGAATTTTTCCGTGACTCACTTATAAACGTGGAAAGAGCGATGACTTCTATCTGAAGGTCAGCTTTATCCAGAAATCAAGGAATAATTCATTTGGATTCAAGACCACGTTATCGCAACCCAGAACTACAAAAAAAAAACAAAGAAAGTTGCAGATGATGACATCTGTAGAAGGTATGGAACCCAAAGAAACAACTGAACACATTTTATCAGGCTGCTCTCTCCTTGCGTAAAAATAATAGCTTAACAGACACGACCACATAGCTAAAAGCTTACTTCAAGAGCTTAGCGTAATAAATACGGTCTTATCCAAGGACACACTCCACCTTTATTACAAGTACAAACCAGAACCTATTCTCGAAAATCAGAATTACTTCATGTGCTGGAACAAATTCATCATTACGGGCAAGACCATTGACCACAATCTACCTGGCATTGCAATTGCAGACAAAATGCTGAAGAAGACACAGCTAATAGATGTAGTGGCTCCACTTACAGAAAGCATCCAAAGAACAGTATTTGAGAAAATCTCGAAATATGACAACCTGCGAATGGAAATCCAAATGATCTGGAAACGAATCCTAGCACAGATCGTACCAGTTGTAATTCCGACAAATCGCAGTGGTACCAAATAACTTCCTAAAAAATCTCTAAGAATTACGATTACCACAGACCCTGCTTCACCCAATCCAAAAGACAGTCATTCTACAGACCTGCCATATCACTAGAAAATTCCTCAATTTCCAGTTCACAGGACTTGTCCCAGAAAGTCGACTACAACAGTAGTTGTAGTTTTTGTTTTTAAATACCGAGTAATAATAATAAAACACTATTATTATTTCCGCCCGGGTGGGCGAGTGATCTGAGGCACGAGCTTCGGATCATTCGCCCGAGATGGGCCTGGGCTATAATCACGCTGCAGTCACGGGCGTTGCGTTTGTCTGGCCCACTTTGCAATCTGGTACCTCCACTCCAACAGCGCGTGACCCTAGCGCAAAGAACAACTCGTTGCTCCTCGGTGAGGCAGGCTTGTACAGGCTGTATTGGTTAAAAGCATATCATTAAATACCGGGCACTTTTAACTTACACGAGGTGTATTCAATAAGTAATGCCTCCGCGCAAGTGTCTCGCGCATGACTTGTTGCACAGCAACCAGTCAGACGGCGAGCGATTCTTTGTGCCATTAGCTTCATTTTACTGCGTAATAGAACATCTTACATCTATTTGTTCGTGTTTAATTGCGTTCAAAATGGACAGTTTTCTGTCAGCTGTGTCGATGGGTGTTAAACAACGATTAGTTAAGAGATCTCAACTCATGAAAATGTACCTCCCGAAAAAATTCACGCTAGATTAGTGGCAGTTTATGGTCCTGTAACTTTGGACATAAGCACTGTTCGTCGTTGGGTAAGAAAATCAAAGGACACTGGAGGAATGTTGGCCGTAAAAAATCAACCGCAGAGTGGGAGGCCCGTAATCGCAACTTGCGATTTGAACAGGCAAAAAGTCGATAAGCGAATCAGAGAAAATCAAAGAATAACTCGGAAAACCACAGCAGGTACGCTGAACATTAGTTTAGATAGTGTCAATGACATTGTTAACGTCTTAGGATGCAACAAAGTGCGTGTTCGTTGGGTACCGCGCCACCTAACGACTGAAATGAAGAAATCAAGACTTGAAACATGCCAAAGGTTGCTTGCTCGTTGTGAAAAATATGGAAGTGATCTTATCTAAAGCACTGTGACTGGTGATGAGAGCTGAGTTCACCATTATGACTCAGAAATGAAAAATTAATCGCTGGAATACCGACATCCATCTTCTCCTCACTCGAAAAAATTCAAAACTCAAATTTTTACCTCACTGTGTTCTGGGGTTACAGAGGCGTTATTCATCAGGAGTACATGGTCAAATGTATGACTATCAACTCTGAGAGATACGTGCATACTATAACGTAACACTTTTTCGTGTGCGAGATTGGTGTTACGCTATGTCTAAAACAATGACCAAGGAAATGTTGAAGTAAATGAGAATACGATGCAATAGTTGCACGGGATAGCTCAAATTAAGGTTTTACGGCCAGACGAAACATATACAGAAGTCAAACTTACGATAACCTTTTATTGGTCCAGCAATATTTGATGAAATCCAAAATATAGCACTGCGAGTTTTACACTTCACACATAATACCTTAATTATCTGTCGTATAATCTAGCTTAACAACGATCGAACATCTTCACACACACACACACACACACACACACACACACACACACACACACACAGCAACTGCTGTATCGTCCTTTTTATCAAACGTTCTTATCACATTCATACGTCACTCTCCCTGACCTCAAAACGGTTGCCAACCTCATTCATGTGAGAGGGAAGATATAGGGTTAAGTTTGGAAAGTGCAAAAGAGAACAAACTCAAATTTACATAGGAAAAGGAACTAAAAATGAAAGTTAAATTAGAATATACGTCTCAATACCTTAAAAAAGTCAAAGCAAAGAATAAACTGCGTGCGTGGGAGAGAAAAAAAGCCAGTGATTCTGCAATACGACAGCGCGAAACCCCACTCCAGTGCTTTCACTTCAGAGGCCATACAGAAAATCGGGTTTGAAGTTCTTTAACACCCTACCTACGGCCCAGATTTGGCGCCGTCCGATTTCTAGTTGTTTTCTGCTCTCAAGAAACATCTGAAAGAAACTCAGTTCACCTGTGACGAAGATGTTCAAGCCACTTCGAGAAAATGGTCCCGAAAACAATCTGAAGATTTTTATAAAGACGGGTTTAAAAAACTTGTTAAACGTTGGCGTATCTGTATCGAGGGTAAGAGGGACTATATAGAAAAATAAAATATGTTAATTAAAGTAGAAATCCTGAGCTTTTGTTCTAGTCTTGTTTCAGTGTGGTACCCTGCCACTGGACTTTTATATAAATATGGAGGTATACTTTCTAACACCTGTAGTTCTCATACCTACGGAGAGTACTAACTGTTCCAGTAGTTCTGCTAATAAGAGCTGTTTGAATTCCTCACGTTCTTCCAGCACAGATGCAACTTACGAAAAGTTAAAAGCTAAATTTAAAATGCACAACCACTACAATTTTTAAATCATTTATCTAAAAGGTAAAAAAGAAAATCACTGAAATCAGTCTAGCCGTTTGTGCTTTGCTTTTGCAGTAAGCCGACGTAGGAGCACACACCGTAGAAACTGAGTTTAAGTATTCTGAAACTAAAATACGCTCTTTGTCTTCATGATCACTGCCATTGATTTGTGTTCAGCTAATTCGTATCGACTGCATAATATTTTTATACACAACAATAGGGCATACTTACGAATTCTGGTTCGAAATCTGCATCTCATTTACGTCTGCTCGAAATGACAATATTTTCATGTTGAAAAGAAATTTAATTCATCAAATTTCAGCTTACCTGGAAAAAAGAAAAAGAGATATCAATGATGTATTCCTGAAGTTTCGTTTTATTTTATTATTTTCATTCATTTACTTCAGATAGTACTTGCATCAGAACATCGGCAAATTAGGAAAGTAAAATAGAACAAAAAACAAAACAATAATTAGAAGGAAAGATATTGTGGATTATGATAATATTTATAGAGAAAATAAGCAAATATCGAAAACATTCTAAAAAAGAAATTGCACTGTAAAACATAAGTGGTGAGAATACACGGAAAATGTCTGACAATAACGTGCAGCAAAGTTGACGGTAACTGTCCGTCTTTTAACAGAATTTTAGTTTTTTAAACCTCCGTATTTTCAAAGATTTTCCAATGTCAGAAATTCCGTTTAATTTCAGAAAAGTCCGTTTCAAGTTTTTCCGCATTTAGACTGAAATTTCTTAAAATACAACACGCTCAATGTTTCAGCCTTTACGCGAGAGAATCCTTTTGTTCTACTAGTGAGGATAGAGCCCGGGCCGTTTAGGTTGAAGCCGTGCGTCTTAACCACTGGGCCAGAATGCCACAGAAACCAAGCTCACGTTCAAGGTAAAACTTAATAGCACGATGGCGATTTTATTTACGATTTCCAACCGTAGGTTGAAAAAGCGTATATGCTCCAGCATTGTCCGTCTGTACGTCTGCGTCTGTCCATCCGCACGATAACTCACGTAAAAATGGTTCGATTTCGATGAAGTTTTAGTATGTGGTAGGGGACAACCTGGGGACGAACCCTATTGAAACTGGGGGAAATGGGGTCAAAGGTCAAGACATAGGAGCGGGACCCATTCCATCGCCCTTATGCGTCAAAACTTACGTAAAAATGCTTCGATTGCGACAAAACTTTATCGTGTTGTTCCGGAGGTGTACTGAACCGGTTCTGTTGAATATCATCGAAATGGAGTCAAAGGTCATGGTACAGGAGCCAGATTTATTCCACAGCCATTATCTTCATAAGATGAGTAATAACTTGAAGAATGATCACTGGTATGTCGGAAAGCGTGTCATAATCAATGCATTGCATGATTTTACTAACTTGTTTTTCGTTAATGCGAGTTATTAAGTCATTTTAGTTTCTATTAGAGCTTGTTATTTTTTTTAATAGGATTGTAATAATTTTATATTTCCTGTACGAAGTTTATTACAAGTTACGTATTTTTTTTTTTTCATGTTGATTTTTCGAAGCAACAAAATGATTTGGAGTTTGAGATCTTTTTTAAACTGACAGTTATCTTTAAGACAAGATGCAATGTACCGTTTTATAATATTATTTCACAAAACTTCTAAATATAAAATTTACTCTGGATAGCTATATAGCTTTTGTCTTAAGGACTCCACAGACATCGTACAATCACCAGTGCAATAAATTAAGTACCCGTTTTTTTTTTTTTTTTTATTGGAGGTTTAACGACCACCGTGAGCAACTCAATGGGCTATAAGCAGTCACCCGTCCCTAATTTAGGGTCACTGGTTCCAGGGAAGGGAGAGAGCCAGTGCCGTAAGACAAACATAACATCCATGCCTCACCGGGATTCGAACCCGAACCCCGTTCGGACGAATGATCAGAGGCCATCGCTTAGACCACTGCGCCACCGGGGCGGCAAGTACCCGGTTTCATACGGTAACACAATATATAATAGTTGGTGCACAAAATGGGGAAAAAAGGAAGCTCATAACATCGCATTGATTACTAAACCAATATGACTTTACCAGTTTTATTAGATTTTTCTAACCATTCGTACAATTTCTGTTACATCAATATACGTAATTTTTGTAAATAAGTAGATGTGTGTATTTGTATGTAATTTTTTTATCTTATACCCACATATATACACACATAAACATAATCGAAGAGGAGTAAACTTATTTTTATTAGTAGGGTTTATCCCTATTATCCAATGTACAAGGGGTACGCAATATATCTAAATATTCCCAAGGGGTACTTGAACAATAGTTTGAGAACTACTGCTCTAAGGAAAACTATTAACATAAATAAATAAGATAATAAAGAAAGAATATTCAGAATTTGCAATGCCATCATCTACTTCATTTTTATATTAGCTAATTAAATTACCAACAATGAGTTAAAATATATCATGGAATTTTAGAAAAGTGATTTCAGAAATATGCAGGTAGTTCGGATTGTGATCCAGACGTGTTACGCTGTTATTTGTCGAAGCTCTTACACCCATGGCTTACAAAATTCGCTGCTGCGCGGCACTTACAACGCATTTGTTTCCTAACTAGGGGTTTTCGTCAGGTGCGGCTCTTTCGCCGATGCGGTTCTTAACCTGAAAATTACAGTAATTTTTTTATATTTATTGTTATTTTTATTTAATTATTTTTATTTATTCATTTATTTGCATATTCTGTTTTTCTTCCACTTCCATGAGAGTAAATGCGACTAAGCAGCTTCATGATACGTAACAGAAAAATAGTTTTCGATTACGTCAACTTACTAAAGTTTTCTCGATAAAATAAAGCACGTTTTAGAACTATCGGAAAACAGCGGATCAATAAATTTAAAATAAAACACAGAATCCGATATCGCTCGAAGTAAAATGAACTGGATAACATCCTTGCTGCTTAAGTTCCAAGCTCCAAGTTCACATTCCCACAAGAGCATCAGCCGGCGTACGAACGAAAATAGGGGGGGGGGGGGCAGAGAAAGTCAAATAAGACCACAAAGCGCTAAATCGACACGAGCAGTAGAGAGGATGAAATGCTCTTAGTTCCAACGTATATCATGTAAATAAAAGAAAGTCCCAAATTATTCCGTGGAATACAGAAGTAAAAAAAAAAAAAAACTACCTAGGTTAAAAGAAGCACAGGATGCCGTGACTTTAGGCACTTTAAACTATGCTTTGGAAACTAAGGCGAATAACGCATACACTTTCGAAAACAGGAGAGAGAAAAAATTAACTGGAGATCCCCTACTTCCCCATTACTTTCTAGACACAATGTTAGGAGCTCTTGCTTAGTTTCAGATAAGCTCGCCCTTTTCCTAGAAGATAAAACTAGTCTGATGTAAAAAAAAAAAAAAAAAAAGGAATATCGCAAAGTTTTACTGTTCATCGACATGAAACACGGGCAGAGAGATGTCATTAGGGAAAACGTTACATTTTTTTGTAGAATTGACACAAGACTTTCATCACTACAATATCTTCAATAGCACATTCGAACTTCACTAACATTTGACATAACAACGTAAAAACAGCTCTGAATAGATGTTCTGAGCGCAGCAAACTTTTTTACTTTTCTGGGTTTAACGATCATCGTGAGAAACGCTCGACCCTAATTTAGGGCCACTGGCAATGGTGTAAGTACTATTAAGCGTATATTTGAGAAACGAATTTCTCCGCAGAAATAATTCTTCATTTATACATGGTAGGCATCAATGCTGGTTTTATGCCTCCGCACACATCCAGAATCACTAGAGGCATATTCCACATTTTATTGGCATATTTTCACTTTACTCCATGTATTTACTTCATTCAGGAAATTTAAAAAAAATTCGCGGTCCTGGAGTGGGAATCGAACCCACACCTCCCGATTTCCGGTCGAGCATGCTAGTCATTACACTACCCAGGAGAAGGAAATCCCAAGCAACTGAACATACAGTATGTATACAGGGTTACAAGGAAAGTCCTTGATCAGGCCAATATCTCACGAACTATGGCAGTTATCGATTTACTTCTTGTGCAGTTGTATAGGAAACCACCTATGGCGCACAAAATAACACCACGAGGGATTCCTTCGCCCTCTTTTTGGAGGGGTTGAGGGGGCAACTCCCCCCCTCATCCCCTTTGTAGCTAGGGCAAAAAAGTCAATTGCAAACTTGTTCAGCGAGGCAAAAATAGTACATAAATGTTTTTGTCCCATAACAAAAAATGGAAGGGGACCGGGAATGTTGCCCCAAGAAAATCACAACATCCGGAAGCAACAACAGAGTATTTAGACAAGAACTTATTACTTAGAACGTATCTAAACTGTTAAGTTCTAAATAAATGAAAGCACAAAGAAAAGTTTTCCTACAAACCTTATCAACAAACAGTTCTTGTTCTGAAATAAAACGCAATTCCTTGACATTATTAATAACAGACTTTGATGTCCAATACAGTAAAAAATACACTGAGACAAGGAGAAATAGCATAAAGTGGCGAAACACTCATCCAATAGGAAGACTGTATGCACATCTAATTGACTTGCGTGCGTGGCAAAGCTTTCGACTTTCCGTCACTGGTTCACGAAGTGTTGGCATACCGGCCATGCATATCATTTTTGCATTCTAACGACGGAGTAGAAAGCACAATTGAAATCTATGCAAATATGCTTCGGACACAGCGACTCAGGTAGCTTTCCGCTTTTTTGCATTTGGAAAGTCCCCTTCCATCTTTTGTTATGGGACAAACACATTTCTGTACTGTTTTTACCTCGCTGAACAAGTTTGTAATTGACTTTTTTGCTCTATCTACAAAGGAGGGGCGAGAGGTGCTTCGTGGTGTTATTGTGTGCGCCATAGGGGTTTTCCTATACAACTGCAGAAGAAGTAAATCGCTAACTGCCATAGTTCGTAAGATATTGGCCTGATCACGGACTTTTCTTGTAACCCTGTATATGATTACCATCAGATTTGCGCTTGTCGAAGCTCTTTCTGCTCCATTGTAGCGACTAACGACCTTTTTTTTTTTTTTTTTTTGATTGGAGGTTTAACGACCACCGTGAGCAACTCAATGGGCTATGGGCGGTCGCCCGTCCCTAATTTAGGGCCACTGGTTCCAGGGAAGGGAGAGAGCCAGTGCCGAAAGACAAACACAACATCCATGCCTCACCGGGATTCGAACCCGGACCCCTTTGGGACGAATGATCAGAGGCCATCACTTAGACCACTGCGCCACCGGGCTCTAACGACCTTTTCTCACATCCAAGGTCAGATGTAGGTCACACATTTCAGTGATTGAAATAGATCATATAGTTGAGAAAAAAATTTCTCCTAAGAAATAATTGTCCTGGGTAGTGTAATGACTAGCATTCTCTACCGGAAATCGGGAGGTGTGGGTTCAATTCCCACTCCAGAATAGCGAATTTTTCCAAGTTTTCTGAATGAAGTAAATACATGGAATAGAGTGAAAATATGCCAATAATCCGTGGAATATTCCTGTAACCATGATTTGCTGATTGTGGACGATTACATAATCATAAAACTATTACTATTAAGCGGTGTCGTCGCTTTTGGTGCCTGTACTGAAAACGTAGAACTTGGGCCACTTTCTTATCGCAATCTCAAAACAGATGTACATATAATGTAACAGCCAAGCGTTGTTTTTGTTTTTTATTGCAGGTTTAACGACCACCGTGAGTAACTCAGTGGGCTATAAGCAGTCGCTGGTCCCTAATTTAGGGCCACTGGTTCCAGGAAAGGGAGAGGCCCAGAGCCGTAATACAAACACAACATCCATGCCTCAGTGGGATTTGAACCCAGACCCATCTCGGACAAATGGTCATAAATAAACTGCTTTTCCCGTGGAGCCAGTGTCATACGTGCCCCGTTTCACACACTAAGATATCTTAACTACAAGAAATGATGGGTCAACTTACGCATACACTAACATAGCAGGCCGCGTTGAAATGGTCACGGATCGTTTAGTAAGAGCTCTTAGTGTCGGTAATGTGGCACGCACTGAAATTCACGATCGGAGTAATGAGTTGAGAATGAGATCTTCGGAAGCATACAAATTCTGTAACTGGAAAAATGAATATTCAAATCGATTCGCATTTCTTGGAGTTAAATCATAAACAGAAATAAAATTTCGAGATTTCATGCCGACCTTTGATTTCTGTCCCCATTCCGAAAGGGAGGGATGTGCCACCCCCTACTCCACCGAGTTTATGAGCAAAAGCTGAAACCCCCGGTGTTTTGAAAATGCCTGAAATACTCCACATTTCCGTATCTCTTTCTCACTCACTGGATCTTACATGAAGCGGAAGTTCAAAGGGTCTTCCGACCATCATCACGACTGATGAATTCGCAACTCATTTTGAAATTCATGACAAAATGTTAGTACGGGAGTAAAAAGAAATTGTTTATGGATGGCTATTTTCTCTGACATTAAAAAAGAACTAACGCGAATTCATATTACATCCTGTACCGTGTGATTTATGCAACAACAAAAAGCCAGATATACATACATCTAGAAGGACGAACGATTTGTGTGCACAACAGATATCCATCCACACGAGGCGAGGAGGCCCCAAGAAATTCCGAAGCGGCTAATTTGGACGTTCTGCCCCATCCACCATATACTTCAGACGAATCCCATATAGTCTACTATTCGTTCCGGTTCCTTGGTGATTTTATGCGGCAGAAGCGCTTCGCCGAAAAGGGTGACATGCCTAAAGAATCGATTAGTGCCTAGCCTCCAAGAACGTTGCATTCTTCAGAAGTTAAGTTTTATTTACAGGCATACAGAATTAGGTTGTCAACAAAAAATGCGATTATTTTCTTGATTACACATTGCTTGGCATCGAAGACCCCGCTAAATTATCCACGTTCGACAACACTCAAGAAATAACTTGTTTTCTTAGCACGTCTTTTGTAAAAAAAGATCGTGCTTATGTTATCGGTTTGTCCATCCGTCTGTGGACATCATATCTCTGCAACTATTAATCCCATTTGAAAAATTCTTTTTGCGTTGGAAAGCATGAAATATGCGAATCATGATCCTTCATTTCGTTATTTTTTTTTACGATGTATAATTTTTCTTTCTATTCTACAATTTTGTCGAATTCGAATTCAAAATATATTTTATTCCATATATTTGCTTCTAAACATCCGATTGAAAAAATTATTTTGCCTTTCGATTCAATTTTTATGGAAGAGTATTTTTGATATAGTCCCTTTTCCAAGTTACGCAAAAATTTTCCACTAGAGGACGTAAAATTAAACTGCGTTTTCCCCGATGCTCCTAAAACTCCAATTTGAAAAATTCTTTCTTCAGCGGATTCAGCTCCTAATGGAAAATCTTTTGTATGTAATCTCTATTTTTTTGCTAAGAAATGGTTTGGTCACCAGGGGGCGTAATTGTTAATTTCAGTTCTGATGTATTTGCCACAAAATCTGAGCTACTAAAATCTAGATAGAAAAAATTCGTTCGTGGGCCCATGCCACTCACGTCGATAAACCTTTTCGGAATATTTTGTTCTTAAAATATTGCATAGTTTCTCCGCCAGGGGCGTAGATAAATATCTTATTTTTGTCAATATCTCTGCTTCTAATGGTCCGATTTGAAAAATTCTTTCTTTATTGAATAGTTTCCGGTGCGACATGTTTTTCATATAATTTCAAAATTTTCAAGTAATTCATTGACTTTCCGCTAGGGGGCGTAAAGGTAAATTGCGTTTTCCCCGATATCTCTGCTTCTAAAACTCCCGATTGGAAAAATTCTGCACCGGATACAGCTCCTGATGGGAAAAGTTTTTCATATAATTTTTAACATTTGGTAAAGAATAGTTTGGCCACCAGGGGGCATAAGTGTTAATTTCTGCTTCGGATGTATTTGCAGCAAAATCTGAGCTCCTGAAAACTCGACTGGAAAAATTCTTTCCTGGACAGATACCGCTCACATCGAAAAACCTTTTTGAGAATACTTTCTTCTTAAAATAATGCATATTTTCTCGCCAGGACGCGTGGATGCCTAGTATTTGCATATTTTCCCCGCCAGGACGCGTAGATCCCGTATTTTCCCCGCCAGGACGCGTAGTATTTTTCAATATCTCTGCTTCTAAGAATCCGATCTGAAAAATTCTTTCTTTGTTGCAGAGCGTTTCCGCTGCAAAATGTTACTCATATAATTTCAATTTTTTTTTAACGCACAAGTCTGCAACCAGAGGGTGTAAGTTCACAATTCCGTTTACAGCAATATTTGCAGGATTAAAAACCCGATTGAAAAACTTCTTTCTTCAGTCAGATGCTACTGTTTTCCATACCCGTTTCATTGACTTTGAATAGCTTTGATAAATTCAATGCGCGTCAGAATGGATTCAAAGCACGTGCTCATTACATCCGAAAATTCGGTGTCATCTTTCTTGTTTGTTTTTTATTGGAGGTTTAACGACCACCGTGAGCAACTCAATGGACTTTAGCCGCCCCGGTGGCGCAGTGGTCTAAGCGATGGCCTCTGATAATGATCATTCGTCCGAACGGGGTCCGGGTTCGAATCCCGGTGAGGCATGGATGTTGTGTTTGTCTTGCGGCACTGGCTCTCTCCCTTCCCTGGAACCAGTGACCCTAAATTAAGGACGGGCGACTACTTATAGCCCATTGAGTTGCTCACGGTGGTCGTTAAACCTCCAATCAAAAAAAAAAAAAAAACTCAATGGACTTTAAGTAGTCGCCCGTCCCTAATTTAGGGTCACTGGTTCCAGGGAAGGGAGAGAGCCAGTGCCGTAAGACAAACACAACATCCATGCCTCACGGGATTCGAACCCGGACCCCTTTCCGACGAATGATCAGAAGCCATCGCTTAGACCACTGCGCCACCAGGGCGGCGGCCTTTCATGTTTTAAGTCTTATCATTATGTATTCAGTTTATTAAAACAGAATCAGTGACTGGAAGTCTCCTCAAAAGGAAATAACTTAAACATACTTTCATCATCAACCATTAGCAATCCACTGCTGGATGAAGGTCTCCCTATGTCTCTTCCACAACTTTGTCTTGACCAGTTTTCCCCATGTTTGCTTTCGAATTTTATTGACCCATATCCCACGTGGTCTTCTTCTTGGTCTTTTCCTACCACTTAAAACGCAACTGAGCATTTCAGTAGTCTGACGATGGTTGGTTCTACCAATATGTCCAGTGCCATTTCACGGTTTTTACCTTGATCGTGACGTCATCAAGTCTCGTCATTTTTCTGATTCATGAGTTCATATCTTTCCTGGTTATAAAAAGCAAAGCACCTCTCCATACTTCTTTCAGTTGTCTGCAGCCTATGAATGTCTTTCATAGTTAAGGTATATGTCTCTGATTCAAAAGTAAGAACTGGAAGGATGCACTGACTAAACCCTTTTCTTTTAAGGCATAATAGTAAATCGCTCTTGAAAATTGTACTGTTTCTTCCATGCGATATACTGTAGAACCTTATTGACAAAACTCTGTGATCAGCTTTCCGGCTGCTAAATCATTACTCAAGTAAGTAGATATGTGTCTTGCTCAGGCTGTGATACTATGTGAGAGCGGTTACATTAAGAATTTGATGTTTAGGAAATCGTCTTAAGACACATCCACGCGCACGGTTTTTATTGCAGCCACGTGATTTCATTTTTTTTTATTTTAACAAATCTTGTATTATGAAGCGCTTAAACCGGATAGCTATACACCCGAACGGAAACGGGGAGTCATAGGTATATCGCTCGTTCTCTCTGGTTGCCTGAGGGGGACAACCGCTCCCTCAAGGACGGGGAAACCACGTTGGCGAGTCAGGGAGTACGCTCTCAAAGCGGCAAGAAATCAGACGGCAACTGGATCCTGGAATGGCTTGGTGGATGTAATGAATTCCTTGTCATCGAAAACTGCGATTGAACGACGCTGCACGCGAAGATCGCTGGGCGGGTACACTGCGATTCCAGGGGTGGTTATATTATTCTAATACAACCGTGTATATAAGAAAATTCGGTGGAGGTAACGGTGAAGAGAACCTACGGGTGGCCTAGGCAGTACAGATCGCCTACACACGCGTTGAACTATATAAATGGGAAACGTTATTTACAGGGTTTTGATCAGTCTACCATGTAAAAACAAGAAAGACAATTAGTTCCCGAGTTTTACTTACACCCAGAAAAACGATTTTATCAAATTCATTCTTCTTCTTACCCAGTAGAAACCACTCCAATGGTAATGTACGAAGTACGTACGCAGAAGCTCATTTATTATGGTGTCTGAGTTTGAGTTTTCGTCCTTTTTGAACGTCCGTCAAATCACTACCTCTGCCCATTGTGCTCACGTTACACACTATGGCTCATCTGTGCTGGCAGGCCGCTTTTCCGTGTGGTCGACCTTGTCACGTGCATTCTGTGACGCGCCTGCGTGGGTACACTGCGTTTCTGGGGGTGGTCATATTATTCTGATACGACCGTGTGTGTGTGTGTGTGTGTGTATACATACATACATACATATCTCCAGCTTTTCTGGAGATATGTATACGAAATGACTGCTTTAAGGGCTATTTCGTTACGCGTTGTCGTTCTAAAATCTTTGCGCTAAGTAACAAAAAAATCAGGGTTTTTGACCAACTGCTTCGAAATTATGCCTTCGGCTCTGAACAAATTGGAATTTTGATCGGTGACCTTCTTGCGTACCGACTTTCCACTTTTCGTAGTAAATTAACATGAGCACACCTTGTCAGGAAGTACTGCGTTATTGATTACTGTCATGAGGCCATTGATTTTATTGGCTTAAAGTCAATTTTGCATAAACGTTTGGATCTTTTCCCTCTCTGAAATGAGGTGAAATTGATGACCTGTTTCCGCTATGAAAAACCGCTTGGTCGCCGTATTTTTAACTACAGGCAAACCGTTGCTGATTTAAAGTCTTTAAGCGGCAATGAGGATGACAGCTGTTACTGTCATCTTGACAGATTCAGTAAATTTGTCAACCCTTACCACGGTCATATCATTACTGGTGACCTGGACATAGTGACTTCTCGAGAACTACGCACACTTATGTCTCTGGGCACTAAATACAGGTTGACACCTCCATTCAAAACTAAGAAATGTGTCTCTATTCTACGCAGTAATTTTTTACAATGCGCATTAAAGCTTTCTTATGAGTTTGGTTTGCCCTTCGAAGCCTTTAACGAATGGCTGGATTCTGTATTGTGACATTCGTCATGAGCTCGACAAGTTAAAGAGCTCTGGTGTTTGTACCCTGCAGCAACATAATTTTGCTTTGATTAATTCACAAATTCATGAACTTCAAAACTTATTCACTATTTCTCCAGTGGATAAGGCTGGTAATAACTTTGCCTTCTTTTGTAAACAGTTCTATCAGGATCTCCTAATACAGGAAATGAATATCACGGATACTTACACTCCGGTTTCTCAAAACCATAAAGACATTATTAAAAACATAATCGCTCTGCATAAAAGGATAAGGCTTAATGTGTCCAACTTAAACTTTCCTTTTATTTATGCCATCCCAAAGTTTCATAAGGAACCTGTTTCCTTCCGTTTCATTACTAGTGGACGCACCTGTTATAATAGTAAAGCGGGTTGGTTGTTTCAGAGATACTTGTCCGTGGCTCTTCGCAGGTTGGGTTCGACTTGGATTATTGGGAGCAATAACAGAGTCTTGGAGGCACTTGGCTCGGTGACTGTCGCATCTGTGGATACTTACGATTTTAAAAACCTCTTCGCCTCAATTTCATTGAAGGGTCTTTGGCAGGTAGCCCTAAACATACATACGAAGTTCGAGCTCGGGACTACAGAACAGTATTGGCATTTCCTACTGGATTTCTGTATTAATAACAATTTCGTTACCGTGGGCGATGGGCTTTACCTCCAAACTCGTGGTATCCCGATGGGCAGTCGCTTTTCTAGCAGTTTGGCTAATCTCTATCTACATATTATTGAGGATAGATATGTTGCCAATCATCCTTTACCTGGGATTGCTCTAAGATATGTTGATGACATCATTGTCATTAACATTCCAGACTTTTGCGTTGCGCCACTGACTTGTATCCTGACGACCTTACCCTAGAAAAAACCAACAGATCGTCTACTTATGTTTGTTACCTCGATTTAGAGGTTCAGGTGGACGAGGAGGGAAGAGTTGTGGTGAATTTATTTGATAAAAGAAACTCTTTTGAGTTTGATATCATTCATTACACTCACTGGTCATCCAATATTTCAAAGGTTATACATCGCAATCTACTCATCTCTCAGTTTCATAGAATAGCTAAAATTTGCTCTACACAGCTCTTACTTGTAAAAAATCTGAAAGCTCTTCTTTCTAAATTGCAATCTAACAATTTTCCTAAAAATTCTTAAGACATCATTTTAATCATTTAATTTTGAATTATAATTCGGTGTCCAAGAGTTTCAAATTTCACATTGACATGCTTTATTAACCTAGGACCTAACAATTTTAAATATATAGGTAACATAAAGTGCTGTTTGGTGGGTCCCTAATAGCTGAAGATCTTATTTACATACACAGTTTTGCATCTTGTCAATTCACACATTTTTTTGGCTTACCAGGTAGTTGATTAACCGTGACCACCTTTTTTATCAGTGTATATATTTGGGTTCTTGTGGTTGCTCTGTTCAGTCTTGTTTGACTTTGTCATGGCGGGTTTTGTTCTGCCGGTAAGCTTTTAATTCTTTTTTTAGTTTTATAAATTTGATTCTTGGAATTTTTGTGCTTATTAGAATTTGGTTTTGTGGCCTAGGGAGCATGACCAACCGACAATTTTGGCTTGCCTTGTAGTTTTGTTGGTACTGGAAAGGCCACTCCCACAGTTTGATGCTCTCCTGATGACGGCAACCTGTTCCAGTTTTCACTTGTTTTGAAATTTTTGTATTTTTGTTCTGTAATATTTTCATTCTATATAAGCTACTACATGAGGTTTAGCTGCCATCGGCACTTCTCATGGTATTAGCTTTTTTGTCTAATTTTTTTTGTGTTAAAATAATTTATTTATAAAGTAATTTTTTGTTTCATTTATGTACTATTTATATATATATATGTGTGTGTGTGTGTGTGTGTGTGTGTGTGTGTGTGTGTGTGTGTGTGTACCAATGTGATAGATAGATAGATACCAGAATTATTAAAATATTCTAAGCAAATTAGAACCAAGCAACCATTATGACCACCACCGACTTCGGTTCGTTTTTGTGTTTTCGAGTTTGAGTTGGCTAAAAGGGTTATCATATATATATACACTGAAGAGCAATTGAATTAGAGACAGCTGGCGTTATGCAAATGTGGCGCTGTGAGCGGTCCTGTAAACGGAAACTACATGAGGTATGCAGCGCGACAATATAAGGAGTGATGCGACAGGAATCAGTAAGAGTCGGACGCAGTATGGGTAAGACGAAGGATCTAAGCGCATTTGATCGTGGGTAAATTGTCGGAGCCCGACGAATGGGACCTCCATCTCGGAAGTCGTGCAGGCAATGGTATTTTCACTAGCCACTGTGTCACGAGTGCACCCTGAGTACATCGAATCCGGTAAAACCATCCCTGCAAGGGCCAACTGCCGTGGACAACAGCGTGTGGATGAGCGGGGTCATCGTCGGCTAGCTCGCATTGTAACAGCGGATAGACGGGCCACAGTGCAAGAAATCACTCGGCAATTTAACGCTGAAGCACAAAAACGTGTAAGCAGCCACACCATCCAGAACCATCTCCTCGCTATGGGGTACAGAAACCATCGTCCTACGAGGGTAACGCAGCTGACCGCACATCACAGGGTGCAAAGATTAGCATGGGCGCGGGAACATCGCCACTGGACCCTAGACATGTGGAAAAATGTTGCCTGACTGATGAGTCGAGATTCACGTTGGTACATGCTGATGGCAGGGTACGAGTACGGCGCAAACCACATGAAGCGATGGATCCTTCTTGCCAGCAGGGTACTTTTCAAGCTGGTGGGGGTGGCATTCTCGTCTGGGGACTGTTTACGTGGACTGAAATGGGGCCCCTGGTACGTGTGACATCGTCCCTCACAGGTCAACGTTACTGGGATATCCTGGACGACCATTTGCTCCCGTTTGTGCGTCTTCAATATCCCACTGGGGACCTCATCCTGCAACAAGACAATGCTCCGTGCCATCGCTCCCGAATTGTATCCGAATTGTTGGATGAACACTCCACCAACGTGACCTCGCTTCCTTGGCCAGTTAGGTCACCTGACCACAATCCCATCCAGCACATCTGGGATGGCATCGAGAGGGATGTTCGAGGCTCTGACCCCCCCCCCCCCCTCCATCAAATCTTCGTGAACTGTGGGAGCTTGTTCAAGGGTCGTGGATCAGTATGGCTTCCTAACGCTTCCGGTGTCTTGCCGAGTACATGCCAAGACGAATCGCCGCCGTCATCAGGGCGAAAGGTGGTGCTACACGTTGCTAGACAGATATCTCTAATTCAATTGCTGCTGTTCAGTGTATATACTGTATTTTACAGTGGGGAAGAACAGCTACACTATTCTATATAATTCTGAACGTACCCTTTACCTACGCATTAACCTAATGATGAACTCTATAGGTGGATGGCCACGGTAAATTGTGTTTACCGGTCGTGGGCACCAGTCAAAGTTAAGGTAGGTCTATTTTGAATGTTTAAATTTGTTACTTAAGTTGATTTTAAAGTATATTTTCTGACAGGTAGGGAGGATGGGATGTCCAGTTTATTTTTATTCGGTCGGGGTTGCTAAATCAGGACGTCCGCATGAAACCTGTCAGAAGCTCAGCAGTCGGGTGGATCCTCCACTGAGGATTGGCGCCCGGTGGCTGACCTTGTATTATTTATTGCTGCCCCATATTTAATTGAGTTCTATTGTGCTTGTAGTGTCTTCGTTATTTATGTACTTTATAATATATATATATATATATATATATATATATATATATATATATATTCTATAAAGAAGATACCTAAGCAAAAAAATGCAAATATAATTTTGACTCACACCTAGTACAACATAGAAAAGGTTATGTATCTACCTGTGTGAGTAAAAGGAGAAAAGACAAAAAAATAAAATAAAACAACTGAATGTAGAAGGTGTCGAGAATACTGAGCCTTGGCTTTATCAAGGACCAGCAAAAACTCTGCATTTTCTCACTTCCACAAAGACCTAGTTGGAAATGGGTTTCTGCAAGGCCATAGATGCAAGTAACATTCCCACCTAAAATAGTTTAAAACATATATATACAAGTCATGTCCTCCGTAGAGTTGCATGACCTAGCACTAGTTAACAATTTCGCTTGCATCCATTAACCTTCATGGCCCGACCCATGCTCTTCATCTGTTACTATTAAACAGAGAGAAGAAGATTAAAGAGAACTCAAGCTGTGAGAGTGACATAATAATTAGAAATGATTTTCAGCCATAACGAAATTCCAAGTTCGTTTGAGAGAGAATTTAAACCTGAAAATCAATGCAAAAGAAATCCAAATTTTACATTGCAATTAAAAAAGGAAATGTTAATTTTTAACGAACAGATTTTTGAAAGAAAACTTGAGTCTAAAACCCCCTACTCTACAACTTATGACAGCACGAAAACGAGAATAAGTTAAAGATAATAATTAACTAAAGAAAACTTTGTGAAAGTTATATACCTTAAACAGTTAGTTGCAATATGTACAAAGTATTTCAGCAGTGCTTTAAGTGCATAATTAATTAGTTATTAAGAACTTAACTACTTTGAAAAAACAGCGCAGAGACAGCGCATAGAAAAGGAACAAGCTTAGCCATCTTCTGTTCCTAGGTACCCCAAAAGACGCTCAAAGTTACAAAGAAAAGAAAGAGTTAAAACCCGCAAAAATGTTAACAGACAAACCAATGCCTAAAAGCTGAAAAGCTAAAAAACGACAGAGAATAAGTACAAACATTGAACTTATAAAACCTAGAACCCAAAAACAAGGAAGAGAGCTTACCTCTTGTGTGACAAAAACTTTTCTCCTCACAAGAGAAGAACATGGCTGACCTCTTCCGCCACTCCCTAGACGCTGGGGGGCAGTGAGGGTGGGGCTGATGGCCTCCTCATACAGCAAGAAAACAACGCGCGGAGATTTTAACCAGAGAAAAAAAATATATAAACTTAAGACTGTGGATCTGTATGATCAGAAAGAGCAGAATTAACTCTCCAGAATACATGAGAAATATTATAAAATACACGAGCAGTTTATTTAATAATCTTTGCATGTATTAAATCACCTTAGTGAGCTTCTATAGATTAATCAGAATCTTATTAATTTTAATGCCGTAAGGAAGTTGGCTAGAGGATGCCTATTAACTACCTAAAGGAACCTTAGTGCTATGGATATGACGGTCCTATTAAAACAAAAAATTAAATAATATAAACAAAATCACAAAAAAGCTTAAAAATCTGTTTATAAAAGAAAATAAAAACTAATAAAAAAGAAAACTAGTTATTCATCACTAGGATAGCTATACTAAAAATAGTAAAACCAACATTAAAATTAATAAGATTCTGATTAATCTATAGATGCTCACTAAGGTGGTTTAATACATGCAAAGATTATTAAATAAACTGCTCGTGTATTTTATAATATTTCTCATGTATTCTGGAGAGTTAATTCTGCTCTTTCTGATCATACAGATCCACAGTCTTAAGTTTATATATTTTTTTTCTCTGGTTAAAATCTCCGCGCGTTGTTTTCTTGCTGTATGAGGAGGCCATCAGCCCCACCCTCACTGCCCCCCAGCGTCTAGGGAGTGGCGGAAGAGGTCAGCCATGTTCTTCTCTTGTGAGGAGAAAAGTTTTTGTCACACAAGAGGTAAGCTCTCTTCCTTGTTTTTGGGTTCTAGGTTTTATAAGTTCAATGTTTGTACTTATTCTCTGTCGTTTTTTAGCTTTTCAGCTTTTAGGCATTGGTTTGTCTGTTAACATTTTTGCGGGTTTTAACTCTTTCTTTTCTTTGTAACTTTGAGCGTCTTTTGGGGTACCTAGGAACAGAAGATGGCTAAGCTTGTTCCTTTTCTATGCGCTGTCTCTGCGCTGTTTTTTCAAAGTAGTTAAGTTCTTAATAACTAATTAATTATGCACTTAAAGCACTGCTGAAATACTTTGTACATATTGTAACTAACTGTTTAAGGTATATAACTTTCACAAAGTTTTCTTTAGTTAATTATTTATCTTTAACTTATTCTCGTTTTCGTGCTGTCATAAGTTGTAGAGTAGGGGGTTTTAGACTCAAGTTTTCTTTCAAAAATCTGTTCGTTAAAAATTAACATTTCCTTTTTTAATTGCAATGTAAAATTTGGATTTCTTTTGCATTGATTTTCAGGTTTAAATTCTCTCTCAAACGAACTTGGAATTTCGTTATGGCTGAAAATCATTTCTAATTATTATGTCACTCTCACAGCTTGAGTTCTCTTTAATCGTCTTCTCTCTGTTTAATAGTAACAGATGAAGAGCATGGGTCGGGCCATGAAGGTTAATGGATGCAAGCGAAATTGTTAACTAGTGCTAGGTCATGCAACTCTACGGAGGACATGACTTATATATATATGTTTTAAACTATTTTAGGTGGGAATGTTACTTGCATCTATGGCCTTGCAGAAACCCATTTCCAACTAGGTCTTTGTGGAAGTGAGAAAATGCAGAGTTTTTGCTGGTCCTTGATAAAGCCAAGGCTCAGTATTCTCGACACCTTCTACATTCAGTTGTTTTATTTTATTTTTTTGTCTTTTCTCCTTTTACTCACACAGGTAGATACATAACCTTTTCTATGTTGTACTAGGTGTGAGTCAAAATTATATTTGCATTTTTTTGCTTAGGTATCTTCTTTATAGAATGTGAATTCTGAATTTTCAAAACTGCTGCGTTGCGCGTTTTGATTTTCAGGTTTTTTTGCAACCTTCGTTTTAAATTCTAAAGTTTTTCCTTAGTCTTCAGTTTTGCTCTTAAGTATATATATATATATATATATACACTGATGAGCCATTCCATTATGATCACCCCAGCCTAAAGAAATGAGCGCGCCTGGAGACGGAACGGTGGCGCAGGTGTAGTTCACAGTTATATATACAACAAGAGGACCGACTTACGGTTAGTAGAGTGTTCGGAGTCAGAATGGGAAAAGCTGCCGATTTATCGGAGTTTGATAAAGGACAAAATTGTGATGGAACGGCGCCTCGGAACTACAATCTCGGAAACGGCAAGGCTTGTGGGTTGTTAACGTGCTGCTGTAGTGAGCACGTATCAAAAATGGTGCACAGATGGCAAAACGACGAACCGTCGCTCAGCAGTGTGTCGTCCGCAGCTCACTGATGCTAGAGGAGACTGTCGCGCGTTGTTCACAGCGACAGAAGGGCCACAGTGCGACAAATCACCCACAGTTACAACAGTGATGATCAGGGCAATGTGTCACAGCACCTAGTTCATGGCAACCTTCTGCGCATGGGCCTAGGCGGGTCTCCATGCTCACTGCATGTCACCGCCAGCAACGCATGAAATGGGCCCAATATCGAGATTGGACCGTGGATGATTCGAAGAAAGTGGCCTGGCCTAACAAATCAAAATTCCTGGTACGTCACGTAGACGGCCGAGCGCGGATACGCCGTTTATCAACGGAAGCTACGGCACCTGGATGCACTGTTGGGCGGAAACAGGTCGAAGTCGTCGGTGTTATGCTGTGGGCGATATTTTCTTGGGACACTTTAGGCCCCATTATCCTAATAGTACAACCCCTGACAGCCGTCAGGTATCTGAAAATCGTTGCGGACCTAGTTCACCTATTCATGGCTCATCGTTGTGTGTGTGTCTGTGTGTGCGTGCAGGGGTAAAAAATTGGGTAGTCCGACGCTCGGGACTACCGTTTATTATGTCTGGACTACAGCAAAATATTTTTTTACTAGCCCGGGACTACAGTTTAAAAGTTTGTTTTTTCAAAGCTGTGGCGCTTATGCTATTGCATTTTCTAAGATGTTTTACATGTTTTGTTTTGTTTTATTTAAGAAAGTATACGTACAACTGTTGGACCGTGCACGTTTTGATGTCCTAGCATTTCTATTTCAGGAACCGCATCTGCTGTGGAATGAAGTAAGCGTGTTGTGAGGAAGGGAGTCTGCACAAAAAGGGATATTCATCAAGGTTGTCTCCCTTCCGGTGTTGTTGAACAAGATCAGTTGAAAAAAAACAAAACAGCCCTGAGTTAGACTTATGCTCTATCGGGAGGGCAGGTAAAGAATGTTTTGTCTGCATGTAATACTTTGTACACGATCGAGTCATATTATTGTGACCACCAGCTAATATCCAGAGTAACCGCCGTGTGCAGCTATGACAGCAGCTAGACGGCCTGCGAGTGACTCAATAAGGTACTGGAAGGTGTTCACAGGTACAGTATGTGGAGCCATGCTTACTGCATTGCATCTGACAGCTGCTGGAGGGTGCGTGGTGGAGGATCCATAGAGCGAACAACACGATTGAGGTGGTCCCACAGATGCTCAATTGGGTTTAAGTCTGGGGAATTAAGGGCCCATGGAAGTACTTTGAAGTCTTCATCGTGCTCTTCCAACCACTCTCGGACATTTCTAGCTGTGTGACACGTCGCATTGTCGTGCTGGAATATCCCATCCGTCCCAGGGAAGACAATCAGCATGTATGGGTGTACGTAATCTGCAAGGATGGATTCATAACAAATTCGGTCCACAGTGCCGTGCCTTCCACAGGTATGAGTGGACCCACAGAATGCCACGAAAACATTCCCCAGACCATAACGCTGCCCCCACTAGCTTGTGTTCTGTCAGCAATGGTTGAAGAACGTTTGTTCTCAGATGTTTCTCGCCTTATACGCCAACGTCCATCAGTTCGATGAGGCAGAAAACGTGACTCATCAGAGAAGGCAATCCTTTGCCAATCAGCAGAGGTCCAATTCCGATACTGTCGTGCAAATGTAAGCCTTTTCTGCCTATGCACCTTCGTTAGCAAAGGTGCAGTGACCATCCGGCTGCATCGGAGCGTCATAGGCAGTAAAGTTCGCTGAACTGTCGTTTTAGACACACTTCCGGCAGCCCCCTGGTTCATTCGCCCAGTGAGTTGCTCCACTGTAGCGTGTCGATCGGCCCTCACGCACTTTCGAAACCGACGTTCAACTCTCACATTAATGGCACGTGGTGCTCCACAGTTTTCACGTTGCTTATTCGCAATGGTGCCATTTCTCCAATCACGATAGACTTTAACCACAGCAGCACGCGAACAGTTCACAAAATGCGCTGTTTCAGAAATACTGCCATCCTTGGCCCGAAAGCCGATAATTATCCCTTTTTACAAATCTGATAAATCGCTCCTTTTATCCATGACAGCAACGAGTGATATGTTTTCAGAATGCCTACTGCACACCTTATGTACCCTTTAAGCCAGCTTACGACACGTGCCTTCTTTAATTGGCTATGCGCTGTTAACGTCAAAAGTAGGAGGTGGTTACAATAATGTCACTCGACTGTGTATAATCGACATTTCCTAAATTTGAGCTTTACTTTTACCTATTTTACTTGGGACTAGATCAAAGTAAGTCGGAGCTAGTGAATTTTCATTCCAGTTAGTCCGGGACTAAATGGGCAGAAAATAATTCTCCACCCCTGATTTGGCGTGGGAAGGGTTGCGTTGTTAATGTTTTGGCACCCTGATCCCCGCGCCACCCCTGTGAGACACGAGCATATCTTTCCTATCTCATCCTTATTTTTTCCAACACATCTTTTAAATTCATGATATGTTCATCTCCGATGAAATGAAGCTTCATGTTCGCTTTAATAACGACTTCTTGAAATTACTGCGTTCTATAGAATAAGCAATCATAAAACAAAAATGTGTTTAATTCACGGCAGCTTACCGCAGAAGTAATTAATATAAATTAACAATTCGCATGGGGTTTTGGCGAATATTTCGTCGAGTGAAGCACAAAAAGTGTTTTCCAAAGGCACCCATTTCTCCATGGACTTCATGAATTGGTAACGCTGATCTATCATCCATTACTGTTTGCCCTGGAAAAATCACACTGGTTACTCGAATAAATCAGAAGCACATCTGGAGATATTTTCTCTCAGCATGTTACACAAGTTACGCCGCCATTTT
Source organism: Macrothele yani (assembly GCA_039090855.1). NCBI lineage: Eukaryota > Metazoa > Arthropoda > Arachnida > Araneae > Macrothelidae > Macrothele > Macrothele yani. Next base: position 15,338,295 of record CM077012.1, read on the forward strand.
ATAGTAGACGATCTTTCATTTCTCCCATTCGTCCAGACAGTTGCAAGGATTTGGAGCGTTGCCATCCTGTGCAGGATAAAAATCTGAAAGTAATGCAAATTGCACAAAGAATGGTGCGATTTCCCTTCCGGTTTGAAACGCAGGCAGATTTACTGCAAATAAACTGCAAGAGCTCCATTATTTTAAACCACTTTGTCTCGTTTTATTGTCCGGCGATGTTAAAGCAGTTCTTTGTGTTTCCTGATACATTTTGCTTGCATTCGCGGCATTACTTCCTTGATTGTCTAATAACAAATGCTATTCAGTCCCGTTCTTTAGTTTTCGGTCATTCCATTCAAAACTTATTTGCATACCTCGTTAATGGGGAAAATACATGTTAAAGTTTCTTAAGAGAAAACATCCATCTGGACCTCCTATTTGCGCTCCTTTATGGAATTTAATACTCTCTTAGTTTTAAATGGCAGAGACTACAGATTTAATGCGCTTTGTGAATCTCATTAGAGTGCTCTTCTAAAAAAAATCGTGAGTAGCATTTTTCCTTTTTCGCGAGCACTTTCTGCTCGGTATAAAAATATCCTTCAGGATGTAATATCCACTTACACATTTCACTCCTACAATTAACAATTCATATACATCTACGTTAATTTTGTAAAACAGCATCATTAACATTTTGAATAAATTAATTGAAAACAAGAATTGAATACAAATTATTGCGTGGAGTCAAAAGGGCTTACTCTTAATCGTCTTTGAAAAAAGTCATCACATTACCATTCTCCGCAGCTGAATTAATCTTTTTTGAAAAAGTATAATAAAAGTGTTTCGCCAAAACTGTCTGTTTGATTTATTGCAGTTCATGAACTGAAGTCACTACTAAATGCAATCTACACTTATGGGGAAACAAGATACAGTAAAACCCGTCTAAAATGGAATCCAAGGGGCTGGAACTATTTTCCGTTTTTAGAGAGGTTTCCGTTTTATACAGGGGCATCCGTTGAAGCCACTGAAACGTAGACATTTAACTTTTTATCATACTAATGAAATATTCTACCTTATTAGTAACTTACCTATAGCTCGTGACATGTACGGGTAAAAAAAGCTGTGACAGAAATTTTTAAAACGCGAATCGTAAATACATACACATAGTATGCAAAAGTTCCCACCGTTTTAAGGAGAAAGGAGACGGGGACAATCAGGAAACCAGTACACATTTATTCAACGAAATATTGGTCGTTAGCATCAATGACCTTTTGCCCTTTTTTAGGAAACAAATGAACCCCCTGTGATAGAAGGACTCGGGTTTTGAGCTGAAGAACGCAGTGCCGAAATTTTCCACCTCGGGAACTGTAGTGAACCGCTGTTGGGCTAGGGAATGCTGCATAGAGCGAAACAGATGAAAGTCTGAGGGTGCAATGTCCGGGGAGTAAGCCGGGTACGGTAAAACCTCCCAATGTAACTGTTCAAGTGTTGATTTCGTGGTAGCACCGACATGTGGTCTGGCAATATCGTGTAACAGGATGACTGGGCGGCGTCCTTTACGTTTTTGCTCGATTGCGGCGTTCAGTTTCATCAACTGGTCGCTATATCGTTGTGCAGCGATAGTTTCGCCCTGTTTCAACAGTTCGAAGTACAGCACTCCGTGCATATCCCACCACACACACAACACCACCTTTTCCCCGTGGATATCCTGTTTTGCAGTGGATGTTGATGGCTGGCCTGGGTCGACCCAAGATCGCTTGCTTACGGGGTTGTCGCAATAAACACACTTTTCATCCCCGGTGACAACCTTCCACAAAAAATTAGTCCCTTGAAACCTCTTCATCAACGACATGCAGATGCCCAATCGTTGATCAATATTACGCTCCGTTAAAGTATGCAGAACCCACTTACCAATCTTCTGGATCTTCCCCATGGCCACCGTCGATTGAGCCATTTTCGAACTTTCGGCAGTTGCGTGGTCGATTGTGTGGCATCTTCTTGCAACAGCGATTCCGGCTCCTCGTCTGCGAGTTCCTGCGGTCTACCTGCACGTGGCTTGTCTTCTAAGCTCAGATCACCTTCCTTAAACCTGGCAAACCATTCTCGACACGTCCGCTCGCCCATACACCAGACATATTGAACCGTATGCTTCACTCGCACTTTTTCCTAAATTAAACATGAATAACAAACAGTGCCACAAATGAATTTTATCGATCGCCATACTTGGCTTCATGTACGAACTGACAGCGCGAGTCGCCGGCCGGTTAAACCACTACAGCACCTGCTAGCGGGGGCGGCGGAAACTTTTGCATACCCCTAATATAATACAATTTTACTTGTTTTTTTTTATGAAATAAAATAACGCTGATTCCTTTTTATAAAATCACTCTGCAATTTTATTCCTTTTAAGGAAATTACTCTGCCATACGAAGAAAATGACATAAAACACGACATAACACCTACGTAACAGAACCGGCGTCGCAGACAGTTGTTCGAGCACGTGCGTCTTGCCACAGATGAAGTAACTTTATTTTATTTTTCAGTATTTCTCCTTGATTTTACGTATCGTGCGTTAGCGGTGAGCTTAGTTCCGATTTCGGCCACCGGACAAAATCAGATGGCGCTGCAAGTACAAAATGACGTCAGAGCGTTAGGTACAGACGTAGCCTATCATATTGGTTTTATTCCTTTAAAGAATGTATTGTTCGTAATCAACTAAAAATCACAAACTTCTATTTTTTAAAATAATCCAACCCTGATTTTTTTATAATAACATTTACAATACGAGGCTCAGCGAGAACACGTGAGCTACTGGAATAATTCAGTTACTTTAGAGAAGGGCAAAATCCCGAATATCCTAAATATTTTTAATTCTTGATGACATGTTTTTATCCTAGATAAGATCTCCAAACTTACTTCCTGTATTTCATCATCCTCATTGTTAGTTTTTTTATTCAATTTGATATCGCTCAATGGCTTCGTCAATATTTTCATTTCAAGGTTCGGTCGCAACGTTACTGTCGATGTTTACATAATCCTTTGTATTGACGGTTACAAAAACTGGCTCGTCACTGTTCTGTGATCTCATTTTTTCGCTTTAAAATGTTACAAATTTGTGTTTTTCCGGCAATGAACTTCTCTACAAAATTTTTGACACTCACACTTTCTCTTTTGCGCATTTCAATAACTTTAACTTTTAAAGTTTCAAAATCGAGAACGTTCTTTTTTCGTGCCTGGGCAAACGTACGAATGCAATTCACAACAAGCAAGGGCAGAAAATGGTCATCTCAATTAATGAATGTTAGACAATTAAATCGGAGCGTGTTGTTGAAATCCGTACGAAACAGCCAGCTGCAAAGACTTTAGACTTTGCATCCAGCAAAGAGAGCAACGCTGATAACATGACCTACATCTGAGTCGTGCTTAAGGAGAAGCTAAACAGCGGATGTGTGTGTGTTTGCGTAAACAACCCAATCTCTCTCTTTGTCTAATTACGTTATCTTCAAGCAAATTTATTCCATGTGAATTCTTTTTTTTTTTTTTTTTTTTATTGGAGATTTAACGACCACCGTGAGCAACTCAATGGGCTATAAGAAGTCGCCCGTCCCTAGTTTAGGGTCACTGGTTCCAGGGAAGGGAGAGAGCCAGTGCCGTAAGACAAACACAACATCCATGCCTGACCGGGATTCGAACCCGGACCCCTTACGGACGAATGATCAGAGGCCAGCGCCTTAGACCACTGCGCCACCGGGGCGGCGTTGGTTGGTTCCATAGAATCACTACTTGAAAAAAAATATGGAATCCGGAGCCTTTGTAACAATAATAAAAACAAACAGTTTATTTTGCTAAAACTACGTGGCTTGGTACTTAACGAAGGGAAGGTTAATGGAATGTTCAAATGACTTGATCTCCACCCATGCTATATGGACTACACACCAAACTTCGTGCTTTTCGTACCGACGCCAAACTCACGACCCGACCTCTCACTCTAAACCAAGGTCCCGTCTCTCTCTTTTCCACTTCCGAAGTGCCCTTTCTCTCTTAAAAACTTCAGAAAGTCTCCACTACTCACTTAATCGGGATTAGGAGTTAATCCTCACCTACTTTGAACTACCTGCAAACACCCTTAAGCACGTGTTTCTCTCATTAACGCACCTTTGAGATAATCTCATTGTCACATAAGACAGGTGAAATACACTTCAAATACGTACGTACTAAGCTGACTGTAATGCGGGTAATCGCATATATCGAACACCAACAGTCTTAAAACATGCTGATTTCGTCTGCTCTACCAGAAAATGGCGCGAACGAAGAAATTCCATATGGGAATGAACATATGCATACATATTTAAAATTATTTTGAATGGGCTAGCGAATCTTACAGAAACACTGTGCTTTGGACTGTCGATAGATCGGCTTATCGATTGACAGGTTCGTGTCGCATCTACAGACAAGCTAACGACAATCCGATTAGCTGTGCCTTCAGCTGGCTCTCACCCCATCTCCCGTCGAACCCCAACTGCAGAAGAGGAGGGCCTCGGGTGGTACCGGCCATTGCGTCAATCACCACTGACCGCTACCCATCGTCAGCAGCTCATAGAATGATGCCGCGCACTGGCCATCTTGAGGATAAATTGGCATCAAGTGGTCATCAGCGATGATTCGAGCCTTTGGGGGCCCGTTGTCGGCGCATACACGTGTGATGAAGACGCGGTGAATGCAGTGAACTTAGATCCATTGTGAAGCCCTATATTACACCCTCTACTGCTGTTATAATGTGGCGAGCTATCAGTTACGACCGTCTTTCATCGATGGTGTTCGCCAAAGGCAATGTTAGGACTCGCTAAATGTGTCGACGAGATTCTGGGACTAGCCTCTCTCCCCTTTCTTACTGTAGTATTGAACATCATTTCTTCAGCATGAACGCTCCCACATACATACCGCAAAAGTTTCCTCTGTATGTCTTCGTAGTGTGTCTTTGCCAGCCATTTTCCCCGGATATCTCCCTTATCGAGCACATGTGGGCTATGATTGAATGACGTCTAACAGGCCCACCCCCAGCAAAGACGACGGCTGTTCATCGAGACTGGGTGCAAAAGGCTTGGAAGTAAATACTGCAGGAGGCTATTCTACAGCTGTACGACTTGCATGTCGAAACTTACCTCAATGTATCCTCTCAGCAAAGGTGGTTATACATGATAATGACCTATCCTTAGTAAGCATCGTTTCGAATTAATATATATGTTCATCAGCATTTGCAAATTTTATCATGCGTTGCTAACCTCCTTGGTTGTATCCGATCTGTCCTCATTCCTTTAGGATGCTGCAATCTCAATGTTACAAAGCCATGATACGCTGCTGTTTATATCTAACATGTTGGTCTGAAGGCCTGCCACTTTCGCTTAACTTCTTCCCTGACAACAAAACGTAGATCCCAGCGGTACAGTGGCAAGGCAGTAACAACTAGGAAGGAAACTCGACTAGCAACAGCATCAACTGATTCGCTTCCCTAGACTTGTCTGGGTATCCAGCAAAAAAACTGAACTGAAAATGACCATCGTAAAAAGAACGAAATAAGCATGTCACAAGACATAGGGTGCGATGTTCCCCACTTTCCGTACATCAGAGTTGCTGCAGAATATTCAGATATATCGAAGCATACCGATGAGGTGTCAATTGTACGTGAAGTAGAGTAAGGTGCACAGCATGTGCCTCTACTACAAACATCATAGCATCGGTGGAATCCACTCACCACAGACTTCATCATTACATGCAACCGCGGAGTCAACGACTGCATCCTCTTTATTGTTCGTTTTTGTTTTAGGCTTTAAAGACCACCATAAGCGTCAAGGTTGTCGCACGTTCCAAATTCGGGGCCACTGGTTCCAGAAAAGGGAGAGAGCGGGAGAAGTAGAACAAGCAAACTCATGCCTCATTCATCACTTGAACCTGGTATCAACGCTTAACCGAAACGCCCGTGTGTCTTCAGTACACAGCTGTCGGTTCACTGAAGCAGAAGAAGCTTAGGCTACGAAGTCAAACATATCAACCTGAACGCCAAGTGGGCGCCAGGGATGCTCCTCAAAACTCCATTAACCAAATCAACAGCAAGTTGATTTCTACATTTCGTGTCAGGGCAGGCATCCGGGGTCCAAAGGCAAGTAAACACGAGGAATGATGTTCAAATAGCCGAACATGCTGCAGGTTAAAACCGATCGTGCAAGGAAGACGAGGCTTAATGATGATCGTCACGAGTCTTTTATATGCAAGAAAACGCTCCACGAGACAGTCATATCTTTGACCTTTGTGCTCAATAAACTAAATGAAATTCATCCGAGAGAAGTTTGCTCTTCGTGGGCCCCGCTCCAATTAACGGAAGTGTAATCATTTACTGTTCTACATTTTTAGGGGATGGAAGGAACTTATGCCCCAGTCTCTCACTTGTGGTCTATACAATGGTCCTCTGGTGTTTAATGTTCCCCCTAAGTTATAGAAACCATTGCTTAGTAATTGCTCAGTAAATGTTTTCAGGTGAAGTAACTTAATTTATCCAAGTGGTTGATCAGAAAGCTCTTCAGATTGTTGCTCAAGACCAGCAAAAGCCTTAAAAAGGCTGGTCATAAGACAGACTGGTCATTCCATAAGATTGTAAGTTAATTCGGTTTGGGAAATAACTGCAAAGTGCGCGAATGAGCTGTGTAAACACGGTTATACGTTCTCATGGCGCAATGAACACAGCTGGTGTCAAATTTTGGAGTCATACAAAGATTTTATGGGATGCTGTAACATTTCTTCGGAGGAATAATGTACGAGGGTCGTCCAGAAAGGAAAGAACGTTTTATTAGGTTGGAGGTTTAACGACCACCGTAAGCAACTCAATGGGCTATAAGCAGTCGCCCGTCCCTAATTTAGGGTCACTGTTTCCAGGGAAGGGAGAGAGCCAGAGCTGTAAGACAAACACAACATACATGCCTCACCGGGATTCGAACCCGGACCCCTTTGGAACGAATGATCAGAGGCCATCGCTTAGACCACTGCGCCACCGGGGCGGCTAAAGAACGTTTTGGTATAAAACAAAAACAATAAGCAATAAGGAACAAATATTTATGTCAAACTTACAGAAGACTTAACCTACTTTTCGACATAATCACCATACAAATTGAAACACTTATCATAGCATGGTATTAATTTTTCAATACCGTCGTTATACTATACTGCCCCTAAGTTGTGTAACCATGCAGGGACAACGTCTTTCAGCTCGTCATCATTGTGAAAGTGACGGTCACCTAAAAACTCTCTCAGCTCGTCACTCGTCATCATTGGGAAAGTGACGGTCACCTAAAAACTCTTTCAGCTCGTCATCATTGTGAAAGTGACGGTCACCTAAAAACTCTTTCAGCTTAGGAAACAGATGAAAGTCACTATATAGGCGCTAGGTCAGCACTGTATGCCGGATGATCGAAAACTTCCAAGCCAAAACGTTGAAAAAGTCCTTGAGTTGCTGCAGAGGAGTGAGGGCGTGCGTTATAGTGAAGGATAACAATGCCGCTGTACAACACACCGCGCAGTTTGTTCTGTATGGCGCGTCGGAGCCGATGAAGCGGCTGACAGTAGGCTTCGGAACTTATTGTCTGTCCTCGTGGCATGAAATCAATCAACAGCATGACCATTCAGTCCCAAAAACACCGTCGCCACCACTTTTCGTGTGCTGATTGTTGGTTTGCATTTTTTTTTTTTTTTTTTGGTTTCGAAGGAGACCGGGAATGATGCCATTCCATTGACTGGCGCTTAGGTCGCGGTGTGTTATGCGAGACCAATGTCCCGTCACCTCTCACAATATGGTCCAAGAATTTGTCTCCAACTTTGGAGACAAATTCCTGAATTTTGTCGTCAATTTTTTTTTCTGGACTGCTTTAGTGAGGACAGGGGGTCGCCCAGAACGTTCTTCATCATGAACGTTTGATCTTCCTTTTTTAAACATGATGCACCATTTTCGCACAGATGTTGCATTCATAACCTCTTCACCATAGACTTCCGTTATTTCTCTGTGAAAGTCGATAGGGCGAACCTTTTTGGAGTTCAAAATGCGTATCACACTCCTTACTTCACACTTCGCGGGATTTTCGATTATGTCACACATTTCAACGGCATTTAACGAAAAGCTGAACGTCAGCACTACCTCGCTGCTTGGCTCCGACTGAGCTAGCAGGCCTGGGTGTTCGATACCGCCGCGACAATGGTGGTGGGGGCGCCCGCTTCTTTCGCCAAGATCAAACGTTCTTTACAGTCTGGACGACCCTCGTAGTAGTATGTGGCTTAGAAGGGTGTCTTTACATATCTATTTATATGCAACGGAGATATATATATATTTTAATTTCAATATATTATTACCGGAAACGGTTGGTAACTAGAGGTCTGACCCTCTCCTGTTAAATAATAACTGAGCCCGTATTCATGGCCGCATAGAATTAATCTTTACCCCATTAATACACGAGCACCAAAACTTATTTCCCTGGAATTTCTAACAGCAAAGAGAACTGTCCGTTTTGCACATCTTAGATTAAACAGATATTCCTGTATAAATGCCTACATCAACGCTCTAAAAGAATATGCATCGCTTTCTAGTCACATTATTTTGACCACCCCAAACTTTTGACGTCAACAGCGCGTAGCCAATGAAAGAAGGCACGTGTCGAGAGCTGGCTTGGAGGGTGTATAAGGTATGATGTAGGAAATCTGAAAACATATCACTCGTTGCTGTCATGGTTGAAAGGAGCGATTTATCATATTTGCAAAAAGGAATGATTATCGGCTTTCAGGCCAAAGGTGGCAGTATTTCTGAAACAACGCCGTTTGTGAACTGCTCGCGTGCCGCTGTGGTTAAAGTGTATCGTGGTTGGAGATATGGCACCATTGCGAATAAGCAACGTGAAAACTGCCGAGCACTAAGTGCCATTGATGCATAGATGCCAACTAGTACGGATTTTCCGTAATTTTACGGATTTTTGGTTGCTGTTACGGAAGTACGGAAACACCGCTGAAATTACGGAAAATCGCCATTTGATTTAATTTTCTGAGATAGAAAGCAAATTTTCATCAACTTAAAATTTTTTGTTGGTTCTTCAAGTTTTTCTGGGGGAAAAAAATTAAATGCTACATTCAGTGCTGCCAGACCTGCGCCGATTGCGCCAGCCCGCGCCAAAACGTTGTTCTTGCGCCATTCTGCTACAAAATCGCCATTTCGACGAAATCTGCGCCAAAAGTTAAAATTTACCGCTCATCGATATTTTAGCATTCGAAATCGATTCAGCGGTTAATTCGAACGTGAGATTCTTCCGCGGATTCCCCTCAGTTTTTTTTTTTTTTTTTTGTTGATATTTTTTGTCATTTTCGAGATCTATGCAAAAGTGCAGAAATTTTCGGGATATTAGTTGGGGGAGGGGGTCGTATTCCGTCTGGGGACGTTGTTTTGTCTTTTTGAACGTTCGGAAACGGAAGTTTAAACGAAGTGCAGATTTTTCCCGTAATCGTATTTTTTTTCTCTCGCGATGTTGCTTCTGTTCAGTATTGTTAAATATAATTTCATTGCATAATTTCAGCTTGAAATTGTAGGCAACGATGTCCGAAAACGGAAGTTAGGCCGCCCGAAAATTTCCCCGTAATCTTCAGCGACGAGATTCTCACGCTGATTCGAGGAATTCCGTCTTTTTTTGTTATCATTTGGACCATGTACGAAATCGATGCATAACTGAACTTAAATTTTGGGAGGATTGGTGGCGACGGGGGTGTCGTTTTCTCCGTCGAAGGACGGAATTTCATCCTTCGAAAACGGCAAGTAGACGGAGGTAAGATTTCTCTGGTCATCGTAATTTTTTTTTCTCGCGATGTTTCCTCTACCCAGTATTGTTAGATATAATTTTATTCCATAAATATTTGTATTTCAGCTTGAAAATGTTGGATAAATTTCCGAAAACTGAAGGCTTGAAAAAACCTTTATTTCAAGCCATGTTTCCCGATTCAGCGATCGCAAAAAATATTCGTGTGGAAGAACTGTGCTGTTACTTCTGGGAGAATGGATGAAGTGTGGCACAGAATTTCTTTAATGAAAAATGAAAGTGGCCAGTTGAAGTATGAATCATTAAGCAAAATTATGAAAATGATTTTAATAGTCCCTCATAGCAATGCAAGTACAGAAAGAATTTTCAGTATTGTGAAAAAAAACATGAATGAATTCAGACCTAATTTAAGTACTCATGTGCTGCCTTCTTTATTAGTAGAAAAAATAAACAGCATTGCACACAGTGAACTATGCTATTAGAAGAAGTTTTCGCAAATTGAACTAAGGAAGGCCAAAATGGCAACTACAGCCAGTTTATCATAATAATTTGGCCAACATTCCAAGGAATAATTTTTCTTCATGTCTGGAGGTAATTTATTATATTTTTCTGGTAGACAGTATTTTAAATTTTTCCACTAGCAAATTATTTTTTATTGTATTATTATTATTATTTTGTTTATAGATCTGACAGATTAAAATTTGTTGCAGTGTTAAATACCCAAATTTGCCGCTGTAGACTTGGATTACTGAAAATTACTGAAAAATGAACATGTTGGTTACTGAAAACTACTTTTAGAGGTTGGCATCTATGCATTGATTTGAGAGGTGTACGTCGGCTTCAAAGGTGCTTGAGGGCCGATCGACATGCTACAGTGGAGCAACTCACTGGCCGAATGAACCAGGGGGCAACCGGAAGCGTGTCTAAAACGACAGTTCAGCGAACCCTGCTGCGTATGGGGCTCCGATGCAGACGGGTGGTCGCTGCACCTATGCTAACGAAGGTACATCGGCAGAAAAGGCTTACATTTGCGCGACAGTATCGGAATTGGACCTCCGCTTATTGGCATAGAATTGCCTTCTCCGATGAGTCACGTTTTCTACTTTATCGAGCTGATGGACGTTGGCGTATAAGGCAAGAAACATCGGAGAACAAACACTGTTGAACCATTGCTGGAAAAACACAAGCTGGTGGGGGCAGCGTTATGGTCTCAGGAATGTTTTCGTGGCATTCCCTGGGTCCACTCATACTTGTGGAAGGCAATATGTACCCAAATATGTTATGAATCTATTCTTTCAGACCACGCACACCCATACATACTTATTGTCTTCCGTGGGACGGATGGGATCTTCCAGCACGACAATGCGATGTTTCACACAACTAGAAATGTCCGAGAGTGGTTGGAAGAGCACGATGAAGACTTCAAAGTACTTCCATGGGCCCCTAATTCCCCAGACTTAAACCCAATTGAGCATCTGTGGGACCACCTCAATCGTGTTGTTCGCTCTATGGATCCTCCACCTCGCACCCTCCAGCAACTGTCAGATGCGCTGCAGTCGGCATGGTTCCACATACCTGTGAACACCTTCCAGTATCTTATCGAGTCACTCCCAGCCCGTCTAGCTGCTGTCGGCGCTGCACACGGCGGTTACTCTGGATATTAGCTGGTGGTCACAATAATGTGACTCGATCGTGTATATTTCACATTGATAAGTATATTTTGTAAATGCTGTATTATTTGCACTTTGTTTTGCCTTTAGCTTAGAATGTTGGATGTGTTTTTCCCCGAATTTCTTTTTATCTTTCGCACAGAACAAATCTGCTCTGATAGAAACAAGACTTACTCCCTCGGGGATTACTCGTTCGCGCTCCAGAGTGAAAACTCATTCAGTTTTCCTTTTCGTTATCATTTCACGGTTTCAAAAATAATAACTATGGGTCATATTTTGAACTTCACCCCGACAGAAACGCTTACGGCGAAATTCGGTACGCCCATAGAGACCAATTGCTTCAGAAACTTCTTGCAGACTTGCCGTCGTCTGGAAACCCCAAGTCATTTAATTCTTTGTCTCTCAGTATCATTTCTTTAGGGACATATATACGAGTGAAATTTAGCGCAGGTTAGAGAGAGAGAGAAGAAAAAATCATTTGTGCAGTGTGATAGAACGTCTAACTCATATCCTTAGGCAGATGGAAATAACAGAACGAACGGTAATATGAGATACCTTTAGAGAAAGAAGAAAGATAAGAAAATGCAACTTAGTGAAGTACCATGAAGATTTTAAGAACGTGAATACGTCAACAGTCATCGATTCTTTCAGAGCCTAAAGATATCATTTGTTTCTCCCAAGATGTGCGTGCTCAAACCAGTGGCAAAATCAATTTCCTTGGGAAGAAATAATTCAGTTAAGTTCCTCAGATACAATGAATATGCATTGACCCAAATTTCATTCTGTTCGCAAGAAAATTAGATGACAAGTAGAATCAGGAAAATTCATGTGTTTGCCCATCGAACTAAAAAAAAAAAACTAGACAACGCTTTTATTGAAATAGTGGCAATTTAAAACTTAGTCAAACAGCCACTGTAAAACGAAAAGCCTGAGGAACATTTTGAAATTTTATACCGTCCCTATCATTTAAAATTAAATATTACGAAATATAGTATAGCACATATCAACTATTTAATCTCCACGAATGCAAAACAAGCACATGATAACGTAATGTCTTTTTCGTGAGCAAGATAGGTTATACGCTATGTCAAAAACCATTAAATAAGAATACGATGCAATAGTTTACGGCCAGACGAAACAAACAGAAGTCAACTTACGATAACTTTTTATTGGTCCACCAATACTTCAGTAGATCCAACATATAGCACAGCAAGTAAACTTCACATTTGTCTTAGCGATCGAACATCTACACACACACATTCACTAAGCAACCGCTGCCTCGTCCTTTTTATCTAACGTTCTTATCACATTCATACGTCACTTTCTCTCTGACCTGAAATGTGTTGCCAACCTCATTCTTGTGAGAGAAAAGATATCACGTTAAGTTTGGAAATATAAAGGAGAACAAACTCAAATTTACATAGGAAGAGGAACTCAAAATGAAAGTTAATTTAGAATATACGTCGCAACATAAATAACTAGCTTGCATCCGTGGGGATTACAACTCAGAAAATTTGAAAATAATCATTCTGGTCGAAGTGGAACTTTAATCTTCCGATTTCAGAAAGATTTTTTGCCTTGGGGTCCTTTAGTCAGTATAGAACGGTCATTGAAACTCCTTATAAACCGGCCTGGTTGCAACAATACCATGAAAAACCGAAGCTATGGTAATTAATAAACAGGAACTGTACACCAACTACACTAAAAATAGTATTACTATACTAGTGATCCGAATTTCTTGGCGTAGAATAGAAAATCAAAGTTTCCCAGCTTTCTCACATCAACCAGATGGCTTTCTCAAGGAAGGTAGACAGCAAACTGCCTTTGCTGTCTACCTTTTTCAAGGTAAGTTTGCTGTCTTGTAGTTTGTTGTCTAACTTGCTTGAAAAATCCATCTGGTTGATGTGCGAAAGCTTGGAAACTTTTATTTCTATTCTACGCCAAGAAATTCGGTTCACTAGTACAGTAATACTATTTTGACCAAAGCTATGATTTTTGAGCAAGGAACTGTTAGTACTGAATGCAATATCAGTCTAAATGGTACAGAGATACGCAAGGTGGATGAATTTGTATATTTAAGAGAATGTTTGGCAGAGAAAACAAATAGGGATCTCAGCAGGCAAGTGAATTCATTTTTAAAAGTCATAGCTGCCCTAGAATGACTGCACAGGACTGATGGCTTCTCAAAATGGTCCCAAGTGGCTGTGTACTAAAGTGTCGTTGTTTCTACTCTGCTGTACGACCGTGAAACCTGGGTACTGCAGAAGAGACCTAAGGGTCCTTTGTGTGCTGGAGAGATGAGTTTCTTACGGGAGGTTTGCGACAAGGACGTTGCGGTCACGTGAGGAGCGAAGATGTGCTGAAGATGTGTAATGTGAAGCAAAATGTTGTTAGTAAAGTGGAGACAAATATTCTGAGGTGCTTTGGCCATGTCGAAAGAATGAGTGGTCAGATGTTTATAAGATAATTTATTCAGCCCAAGTAGCAAGAAAGAAAGGTAAAGGAAGACCAAGGAAATCGTGGAAGGAGTATCAAGGTTGAAGAAGGCAAAGAAATTCATGGTGGGGATTCGATTCAGGAATGTCTGCATGAGGAAACGATAATGAGCATGAAGTACAAAAAGGTTTTGTGTGAGACGTGTGATGGATGTCAGTGAAACTCGAGTTGTGTGCTGAGATTGCTATAAATATAGACGTTTGATACATCAACAGAAAGTAAAATCTAGCACCATCAGTTTAAAACTTTAATCTGGAAAATGAGCACTCTTTGGGGAGCTAACCTCTGAATCTCAGAAAAGAGCTTAGTGATATAATTGGAACGATACAATACTTGGAGAGTTGCAGGTTTTAATTCCCGCTCCAACATGATTTAGTTTTCAAGTTTTCTGAGGAACTAGCTTAACGGAGAACAGGTAATTACTGGTGTTGGAACTTGAACTTTGAAGCAACCGCCGCACGCAGATGATTGTTGTTTATTGAACGTGATGTCAGAACCGGGACCGAAGTCAGAATAAGAAAACAAGGGATGTTCGGGCGTAGCAGCAGAGTGTAGACGGCAGAAGGAAAACAGATGTGGCAGTGTAATTATATTATTAGCCTTCTTGTTCTTTAGTTTTGTAGTAGTGCCATAAGTCTTCGTGTATCTTAGTGCTGGAATAAAAGTACAAAGGGTTGTGCGACTTTCTTCTTGGATATCAAGATCCTTTTATTTAGTGGGAGTGAAAAGCTAAGATTTGATAACTAAGTCTGTTCGCAGGACTACAGAACTTTGTACTAAGAAAGAAAGGTAGTAGTTCCCAACAGCTGTATTCCTATGGCAAAAGCAATTGCCAAAAATATTAGTTTAATTAAAAGCCACATTGTTTTCAATTCTGCATCCATTAAAATGATAGATTCGTTTAAAACAATGAGGTGTTTAACTTCTAAACTGAAACAGTTGGAAGTTATTGCGCAATTCCCGTTTTCCCCTTGCACCTTAGAAACAAATTTTATCACACAGTTACTTTCTGAATATCAATATGTTCAATCACTTTCGTTTTAAGTAGCTTCAATCGATTGTATACTGAATCGAACTCCATTTAATCCGTTTCTTTGAGATCAGTAGTTTCTGTTCTCTGGAAGCATGTCAGATTTTTTGTTTCTAGTTCAAGCGTTCCTAAGCTACAGGTAGAACAGTCTGGGACGATTAGCTGGTTTTGGGATTTTAATAATGCAAGAGCATGTTTGGCCATAGAACACTAACAGCATGATGAATTAGGAAAACAGTTTGTGACGTCGTTTCCGAATCTACTGACAAACCAGCAGATCCCGTGAGGAAGCTACCGACGACGTTCTTGTGCACCATCAGTGCTTCCCCTTCGTTATACACTGTTAGCTTTGTCACAGAGAAATGAAGTTTACTAATTCAGGCTGAAGTGCGAAAAATATGTTATCATACTAAACGTTTGGTACCAGATATATCGCGCTTCTGCTTTGGAAATGAAATTCAAAAGCTCAAATTTTAGCTCTCTAAGCTTACACTGTTGCAAATACACTATATTGACAAAATTCACGGGACACCTTGAAGAGAAACCCAACATAGCATTTATTGACATACGTTAGTATGGTGTCGGTCCACTTTTGGCCTTAATGCATGCACTGACCCTTCGAGACAGGCTTTCGACAAGATTTTGCAACACAGCGAAAGGTATGCACTTCCATTCAGCACATAATACTGCCGCTAACTGTTGCTTAGTAGTAGGCCTGGGTTCCAAACTTCTTATGCGGCGCTGTAATTCATCCCATAGGTGCTCCATGGGGCTAAGAATCAGAGCTTTGTGCTGGCCAGTCCACACATGATACGGACTTATCGTCAAACCACGCCGTAACAGTCCTTGCTTTATGGCTTGGTGCATTATCCTGCTGGTACCAACAAGGCTTGGTTCCATAGTATTGCCACAGAGTTGGTAGAGCATAATTATCCAGAATATCGAGATAGACGTCCGGTTAACAGGTTTGTCCACGATAACCAACGGGCCGGGACCATATCACGAAAAACACTCCCACACGAGTACACTGCAAGCTCCAAACTTGACCGTAGGAACAGTACAATGTGTTAAATAGCGTTCCTACCGGTTGCCGCCATACCCACACACGGCCATCAGACTGATGTATCGTGTATCTGGATTCATCAGTCCATAGGACCCGTTTCCATTGATCTACGGTCCACGATAAATGTTCTTTACACCATGCTAAACGACGATTAGCATTCCGAGTGGAGATGAAAGGCTTATGAGCAGCCGCACAACCACGATAACCCATGGAATAAAGTTCTCTGCGAATGGTACATGTACAAACCAAAGGTTCCAGCATTTTTACTTACCTGTAGACAGAGGTCTTGTGAAGTACTCCGTCGATTAGCTGTAACGACTCTCCTGAGGCTTCGACGTCCTCTATCACTGATTTTCTTTGGTCTGCCGGTACGTTTTCCTGCTTCAGGCACGCTATGTGACTTCCACTTATTCAGTACATCCAGAACAGTTTACTTCGGTATGTTTAAACGCCTCTCGGTTTCTCTTATGGACAACCCACTAATATAACACCCAACAATCATTCCTTTCTCAAAGTCAGTTCTCTCGCGCCGCGACATTTTCACTCAACCTCACAGTGCGATACGATCGGGGTCAGCTGCAGGCTTGTTTTTATACCATTTGCAGCTGTACCACGCATCTTAGCAACGCAGAGGATCCGTTCATTTGCTTTTGAAGGGTGTCCGGTGTCTTTTGTCAATATAGTGTATATCGTACACATTTACTCACACTGTTTATCACATTCGAACTGATGTTCTCTGCTGTATGCCCGGATTGCCATCTTAAGCTGACCTTGGCTACTTACAATGGACGCTCACTATCTTCCGATTCAAGGCTCTTTGAATTGGAAGAGGAGCTAAAAAAGATCAAGTGGGACATCGTCGGGCTAAGTGTGGTAAGGAGAAAAGGAGAAGATGTCATTGAACTGAAAAGTGGACATCTCTTTTACTATCGTGGGACAGCTACTGGCAGAATTAGTGGTGTTGGATTTATAATAAACAAGAAACCGAAAAATAAAGTTGTAGAAGTTGAAAGTTCCTCTAACAGAGCTACACGACTTGTTATCCAACTCTCGAGAAGATACCAGTCTCAGATTATTCAAGCTTATGCACCCACCACAAGTCATCTTGAAGAAGAGATTGAAAATTTTTATGAGGAAATTCATCATCTAAATAATAAAGGCAAGCAGCACTTGAAGATCATTATGGGAGATTTCAATGCGAAAATAGGGCAACGGCAGGAGAACGAAACTTCAGTAGGTAAATTCGGTCGCGGTAACAGAAACCAGCGTGAAAATACTCTCTTAGAGTTTGCAGTGGCAGAAGGGTTTTCATCATGAACTCCACTTCAAGAAAAAGCCGCAAAGGAAATGGACATGGAGGCATCCCAATGGATTGACAAGTGAAATTGATTTTATTATGTGTAACAAAACATTTGTCATGGAAGACTGCGGTGTGCTGAACAAGTTCACCACAGGTAGTGACCATAGAACGGTAAGATGCACCTCAATGCTAAATTCGAGCGTGGCAAGCTTATAAAACAAACAAAGTGCATGGACATGACCAACCTTACGAAGCGCTAAACTGAGTTCTGAGTAATGCTTTTAAAGACTGAATGTATTGGTAACTGTGTTTACGCACATTTAGATCACTAGTTAAACATACCTTAGTTCAACACCAAAAATAATTTATAAACACTGAGAAAAGAAAAACTAATGCAAAGGTACGAGCATAGAACACACTGCGACTTGACTGCCAATAAATTTAGCTAACATATAATTATCAACACATCAACCAAAACACGCAGCAAAACCTGGAGTTCGAAATCGCGGAGTTCCGATAAAGATAAGTGGTCACAATAAGATAAAATACGTAAGCAGGATACCTCATTTAAATTCCCTCTCCTTGAAAGTGAAAGCTCGAAAGAGTACTTACTTTCTGTACTTGTGTGCAACATAGTGCACAACTGCTGGAGATTCCATTCTCAGTGCAGCTAATGCTTTCAAGAGACACATGCCTTGCAAGACCGGCAACTAGATTGCTGGAATGGCAAGCACTTTACAGTTGATTTAAGAAATACATCGCCATAGTCCATCTGTTTGGTTACCTCTTCTGGAAGTTCACCTGCATCGCCGTACAAGTAGAAGGAGGAGTCTGATCACGGGAGATAGGTTTTCCAATGGAGTGCGGTTTGCGCCTGCATCGTAGCTGGGTTACAATCTCAGGATGCGAATGTAAGCAATCTTAGTCCTGAAAGGTGGATTTCTGAGGAATAAAATGAATCTCATTCCTCATGGGAGCTGTTAATTCTACTTTAATTAGTTTTTCATCTTTTTCTCATCGCGGTGTGGTTACTTCGTTTTGATACTATCTCCCGTCAGGTCGACGGTCGATTCTTTTTTAATACGTAGCCTCTTCGTTTTGTTAGCGCGCCAGGTTGATGGAATTTGCCGAACTGACCTCCTTTGTACGATTTCCCACCGTAGGTTGATGAAGCGTGTATGTTCCAGCTTTGTCCGTCTGTCCGCACGACAACCCGCGTAAAAATGGTTAGATTTCGATGAAATTTTAGTATGTGGTAGAAGACAACCTGGGGACAAACCTTATTTAAAATGGGCGAAATGAGGTCAAAAGTCAGGACATAGGAGCGGGATCCATTCCATCGTCCTTTTGAGTCATAGCTTATGTAAAAATGCTTCGATTGCGACAAAACTATATCATGTTGTTCCGTAGGTATACTGAACCAGTTGTGTACGATTTTGCACGATTTTGTTAACTTGTTTCACTTATCTCTAGTCTCTTGCTTACGGTCGAGCACTGTGTGTTCTCCTTCTCCATATACTGCAAGGCGTTGGCTACTCTCTGAAATGTATGGGCGCGCAAATAATTTTCACAGTCCAGGGAATGTTTAATCTACGTCTTCGGAAGGTCATGTGAGCCCTTAGTTTCTTGAGAGAGCAAAACCCATTGAGGAAAATTTCCCATTAATTTTTACAGCGGGATTGTCTATGGTACTATAGGGCTACACTGATAACTTAAATACTTCTAACTATTGCATACTTTAGCGAATTAGTACAAATTTTCACAACGGAAGTGACGAATAAATCAGAGGATGCTGCCAATAATCAAGTACTGTCATAAGATGAAAAATATAAAAAATAATGCATTGTAAAATTTTAAGAATCATCGGCGCACTCTACAACGCTACGTTAAAGCTGTGCTTGTAAAAATGAATAATTTTGTAATTTATATTGTTCTGGCATCCTACGGAGATATAGTGGGGCAGAGAATGAGGGATAATATCCCTTAGCCGGAATTTGTATATCTGAAATCCAGGACTGGTGTTGTGAAGCTTCATATAGAGGAAGAAGTGTCCAACTTCCTGTGAATGGGGGTTATCAAGCTAGGATTATATTCACCGGAAGCTGCGAATGTTTACCAAACTATCCCCCGCCGCAACACGAGGCTGCAATTTGTCCTGGTTGACCACAATGACGATGGACGACATTCTGATGGACAGCAGTGCCGAGAGGTAGTTTCCGTTGTAAAGAAGTAAAAGATTTAATCGCAAGGATCAGTTGGTTTCCTTGTTGATTGGGTATTGGTGATCGCACTGCCCGAGCTAATATTTTTGCATAAATATACTGTATTACCGCGGTCTTTGGTCAAATATAGCTTTTGCGCCAGAAATTTCTGAAAAATCAACATCTCCACAGAAAAATATTTCAACTGCACTCAGCACAATGGCAAAAGGGAGGGGGAATTCGGGAGTCAAAAAATCAACATAAGAATCATCACTCTTGAAACAAATATCAGCAAATCTCAATGCTGTTTTGATCATAATCTGTAGGACAATCAACATTCATGCCGTGTCGCTGACGATTTCTATTATCTGTCCACTTACTTAAGCCAAAGTCCTTGTCTCAAGGGGAGTGAACACCGTAATGCAAACAATGTGGCTATTTTTATGTTCCCTGTAATTGAAAAACACTGGGGATAAATTCAACTGACTTTACAAATGAACTTCACTAGAACAAGAAAGGCCCGTGCGAACTGTAGCTTTAATTGAGTAAGGTCCTAGAGAAAGCTTGAAGACGGCTCTTAAGAGCGAGTGCGTCTGGCTCTTTTGTGGCGAAAACAATAGCTGATAAACCACTTATGCCTCGTTTACTCCGAATCCGAAAATGGAGGCATTGAAATTCGATAATTTCTCCTCAGCTCTCACCAAAAGCAAACGAATGCTGAAATTCAAGACCACGTTGCGGGGAACCTATCTGTTGTGATCTAATCGCTTTGATCCAGGAATCGCATTTTGTCAGAATGATAACAGAATAGCACAAAACTTTCGCTTCGTGCATCGTATATGCAAATTAATGCAGATAAGCCTTTTGTTTAAGCGCGGCTTAGACCGATTGAAAAGAGCAAAGATTTGCGCAAACTTTAAGTTGAAATAAATCTTTCTACGCAATGTTATAAATCTTTTCTTCGCTAAAATAAGATTCATAACATTTCGAGAAGCGCTTTCTTTTCTTTTCTTTTTATTGTATGCACAAAACCAGAAATAGAAAGAACTTTTCTAAAACTTGAAGGTAATTAATATCTTTTTCGCATACTGGACGTAAACTTCGGAAGAAAGTAGGCATGTTAATGATCATCTTTATTTTATAGCAGTGAGAATTTTTTTTTTTTTTGATTGGAGGTTTAACGACCACCGTGAGCAACTCAATGGGCTATAAGCAGTCGCCCGTCCCTAATTTAGGGTCACTGGTTCCAGGGAAGGGAGGGAGCCAGTGCCGTAAGACAAACACAACATCCATGCCTCACCGGGATTCCAACCCGGACCCCGTTCGGACGAATGATCAGAGGCCATCGCTTAGACCACTGCGCCACCGGGGCGGCGCAGTGAGAATGAATGCATGAGTCAGTGAACATTGAGTTCACGGAACAAGAACTATGATAACTCTGTGGGCGAGTGACACGAAGCGCTGGCTTTTAACCGTTCGTCCGAGATGGGTCCGGGTTCGAGTCCAAGGTGAGACATGGGTGGTGTGTTTGTCTTACGCCAGTGGCTCCTCCCTTCCCTAATTTGGGGTCAATGGCCCCAAATTAGAGACGGGCGACTGCTTATGCCCACTGAATTGCTCACGGTTGATGTTAACCCCCCCCCCCCAATGTAGCCAACGAGAATGACACATGGGATGAGTTCCAAAAGATAGAAAATAATAAGGAGATTAACTGAACGGTCAACTTGGGCTGGATGATACTACTATCCCAAGCTGAATGTACGTACCACGTTGCAAACAGCAAGGGCCGCCCCGGTGGCGCAGTGGTCTAAGGCGCTGGCCTCTGATCATTCGTCTGTAAGGGGTCCGGGTTCGAATCCCGGTGCAGGCATGGATGTTGTGTTTGTCTTACGGCACTGGGTCTCTCCCTTCCCTGGAACCAGTGACCCTAAATTAGGGACGGGCGACTGCTTATAGCCCATTGAGTTGCTCACGGTGGTCGTTAAATCTCCAATCAAAAAAAAAAACAAAAAAAACAGCAAGGTAGTTTTAGCTGATCAGCAAATCATATTTATGACCTCGAGAAAATCTTTGGGAAGAGAGTTTCCCAAGCCTAACCAAATCTCAAATATATTCAGCACTGAAAATGGAATCTAAAGGCTGTAACTCTAGTGCTACATCCAAAGAAACCTCTGGTCAAACACCCAACGTTCGCTTCAAATTGCTCCTTGGATACGGCTCGTATAAGTACATTGTAGGAAGTTGTACTTTTCACAGTTTTTCCTTTGTCAGTAAAGTGTTGCTCAATTTCTTCTGTACTGGCTAAGAATGCGAATGTAACACTCTACTGGACTTCAATGGGGAATTTTCTTCTCAGAAGAAAGTTAGCATGGAGTCACTCTGAAGGTCTACTCATACTTTTCTCTACAAAACTGTTCAAAAGGATCCATCACAGGGCGCTATGCACTTTCGAAAAGTATCTGATATGTGGTCATCTTGTTTAAGAAGGATAAGAAAGAATCGCTTGTACGTTCTGTGTAAAACACCCAAGAATTTAATGAATATCCATGTTTTAACAGTAAACGACTCCTGCACAACTCTGCAAGCAGAGTTGACGATAACAAGCTTAAGAACTTCGTCAGTAGCAAGGCGATGGTTTCTCCATATAAATGGCAACACTGGTGAAGTTTTCAGGCTTCACCGCACTATTCGCCAATATACACTGCTGGCCACCCAAAATGCAACACCAAGAAGAAAGCATCCGATTGGCCTGAAATTCGCAGCATGCGTCGGCCGCGAAAAGACATGCAAACGATTAGCATTGTAGGGCATATGCAAATCATGTGCGCCCAGCACGCCACTGAGAAACACTATGAAAAGGGTGCACAGAAGGCGGGGTGTAAGTAGTGGAAGTGTATTGTGCTACCGGACCAGTGCGTGGGAAGCTTCCTGATGCCTCATCGTAGAATACGGCAGTCATTCTAGCACGTTTCGGAGTTCGACAGAGGACGAATAGTGGCTTATCGCGACAGCGGTTTATCGTACCGAGACATCGGCGCCCGTGTTGGACAACATCCAGCTACAGTGAGGCGAGTATGGATTCGGTGGATGCTGGAGGGACGGACGGACCGACGTAAGCGATTGCCGCAGCCGCGGCACACCACCGAACGAGAGGACTGGCATGTTGTGCGGCGGGCATTGACAGCTCGCACCGCCACATCACAAACGTTAGCGCAGGAATTAGGGTGTGTTGAGCAACAACCTGTGTCATCACGTACCGTTCGACGTCGTCTGCAGGAGCGGGGACTTGTCGCACGGCGCCCATTGCTCCGATTACCATTGACGTTACACCACCGGCGAGTGCGGCGCCAGTGGGCCGTTCAACGCCGCACCTGGACTACGGAATGGCACGACATTGTCTTCTCTGACGAATTCCGCTTCTGCATGCAACATCACGATGGTCGGATACGCGTGTGGCGGTACCGCGGCGAGACACTGTATGACGCCTTCATTATGCATCGCCATACCGGTCCGTCGCCTGGCGTTATGGTTTATGGCGCAATTGGATATGACACCCGCACCCCTTTGGTACGCATCGTCGGTACATTCAACAGCCACCGCACCATCTCCGACGTTTTGGAGCCTGTAGTCCTCCCTTACCTGCAGGACCTGCCAGCGGCCACGTTTCAACAGGACAATGCACGCCCGCACGTGGCACGCATCGTGCAACAATTCTTCACGGCCCACCAGGTGTCACTGCTGCCGTGGCCCGCCTGTTCTCACTATATGTCGCCCATCGAACACGTCTGGTCGCTGATCGGCAAACCGAGTGGCCCGGCAAGCACCACCCGCGGCTACGCCTGATGAACTGTGGTAACGTGTGGAAGCAGCCTGGACCGACATACCCCAAGCCTACATCCAAAGCCTCTTTCGTTCTATGCCGCGGCGTGTAGCGGCCGTTATTGCCAGCCATGGGGGCCACACGAACTATTGATGTCTGCGTGTTCCGCATGTCACACGGGCCTGTAAGCTCAATCGTTTCTTCTTTGTATCTGTTATGTGTCCAGTAAATCTGGCTTTGCTATCTCGTGTCATTCTTGGTGTTGCATTTTGGGTGGCCAGCAGTGTAAATCAAGGCCATTTTCAACACGTCAGTAAATACTTAAACATTTGCACATCCGCTTATTTACGCACACTTCAACGCATTAAAAGAATATTTCGTGATAAATACGTCAGCGTGTGTTTTACTTCTTTTTGAAAAAGAATTGCGGATGAAGTTTGTGCACGACCTCAACCTATTTTTTCGGGATTTAACGACTTCCTTGAACATCTAAGACAATAAAGAGTAGATCTCCTCAAACCTTGGGTCGTTAGTTACACGGAAGGGGCAGAGCTGGAGTCATTAGGTAGGTTCACCTCCCATGTCCCATCTCGTGCTCGAACCGCGGCCCATCTCAAACAAAGGGTCAGAAGCCAGCGCCTCGGACCACTCGGTCACCGGAGGGGCCATACAACATACACGCAAACCGGTATCTTAATGCGTCCCGGATCGTCGAGTGATCCAGAAGTTTATGCTTCCAGCTAGCTGTCTTCATTGGGACTGGGTTACAGTCCCGAGTTATTCAGACAGAAAATGAAACTAAGTTTGTGACGCTCTTTGGTCACAGTTGATGATATTCTCAAGTCTTAAAATTGTGATATCAAGATTTCGACGAAGTTGTTAATTCGCCAGATTATTTCTTAATGCACCTAAGTTGTTTTAATTAGTTGTTCTAATAAATAAGCCTGTATTTCTTTTTTCTGCCATTTTATGCCGCCCTGCCCAATGGCTCCCAAAGTATTCCTTGTGAGGCGATCTTTCTTTACCCTCGCTCTCTATATATATATATTGATCACGTGTCTTATCTCGTTTTGCGGCTTCATCAGCGAATGAATCTGGCAATGCTGCATTTCCCAAAAATACTCCAAGGAATAAAGGAAACGATAAGATCCACAAAAGCTACTAACTCTCTGAGCAACTCGTAAAATGGTTTAACTAACATAAAGCGTATATTACCGATTCGAACAGATTCCATGGCATTTGAACGAGGTAATCTCGCACCCCATCGATATCAAACTGCACAATAAGGATAAATGCTGCAAGAATATCTGACAACCAGGGCTTAACATGTCCAATATTCTTCTCCAATCTGGATTCCGAAGTAGCGTTTCTGCGCCACAATGAAAGGAATTTATTTCTGTTATTTCATGAAAGATACAACACAAGGCGCAGTAACGGTCTTATGAAATAATTCTTTTTATCTCATATAACGCCACGAATTTGGTTTCAATGCTTCACTAAAGCCGCAAATGTTGCCAGCAAATCCCAAAGTCACAGCGTTATATTGTTTGCCCTCGTCGCAAATTTTCAAATTATAAATCAAGAGATCGCGTACGTAGACTACACTTTCGGAAGTGTAGAAGAAAAAAAAATATATACCCGAGACCTATAAATTATTCACTCAGAAAATGCCTCCACATTGCTGAAGCCTGGTTGATTGGAAAGCGGCAGAATTTTCACAGTGATGAAATTTCAGATTTTTCTCTGACTGCATATCAATATACTAAAAATGCCATGAACTGTGTAGATTCTACTGAAATGAATGTAACTTTTGACGTAGGACTACGTCTAACTCCGCGGATAGTATGGGGCGACTTACGGCCGACAGCCTGTGACAAAAATAGGTCCCAATTGAAATCATTATAGCATTAAAAATCCGTGCCTCACTCTAATCGTGTTAGCATATTCGTAAACAGCATGGAGTCCAATTTGCGTGCTGCACAATACATAGTGCGTGCGACGCCCCTCTCGCTTCCTGTGTGCTGGGGAGGTGATGAAATATTTCTGGGTGTGCCACCGCGTTTGATTCAGTCTATCTCAGTAATCGTCTGCGTGGTTATTTTTTCCCTTCGCACTGTTGCCAACTCAAAAAAAAAATTATTTTCAGTTTTTATGGAACGGCCTTTGTATATTCGATTGGAACTGAAGAACACTAGAAAGCTTCGAAAGAGGAATAAATGTATTCAGAAACATTAGGCACAGTTTACCTGAAAGCAAATGTCTCAAAATTACTCCTAATGTAGATTTTTTTATTATTTGGGGTTTAACGACCACCGTGAGCAACTCATTGGGCTATAAGCAGTCGCCCGTCCCTAATTTAGGGGCCACTGATTCCATGGAAGGGAAAGAGCCAGTGCCGTAAGACAAACACAACATGTGTGCCTCACCGGGATTCGAATGCGGACCCCTTTCGGACGAATGATCAGAGGCCATCGCTTAGACCACTGCGCCACCGGGGCGGCCCAGCCGTTTCCATCCTTAGGAAGACCGCTTACTGCTTGTTTGTTGTTTATGCACCACTCATTATATCTCGTACATTCCTCACCAGGTACTGTTTTCCTCGAACATCTACCAGTCGTTTCCATCCTTAGGAAGACCGCTGACTGCTTGTTTATTGTTCATGCACCACTCACTGTACACCCACGACACAATTGTTCTCGCATAGCTGAGAATGTTTGCCTTTTCTGAGATGCTTTGCACGTCTAACGCCCATTGTTATGCCTCTTTGAGAGTAGCTTAACTCAGTCTTTCGTACACTACATTATCAAAAGTATTCGAGCACTTCCAAATATTTGCATAAGTACAAAGAACGGTTGCGCAGGAAGGTGCGCTACGAGTATGAGGTACGTAAATAAAGCCGAGATGTTCTGTCGTTTTATTAGTAACTTTGAAGCGAATATGCCGCATGGACGTGAACTTTCCGATTTCCAGCGTGGATGTCATTTGAGTAACGTTTCCATACCGAAATCGACTGAAAGTGATGTCGTAATGAGATGGAAGTAGGATGGTGCAACTACAGCTAAAAAAACGTTCAAGAAGGATGCACAAACTGACGGAACGTGACAGAAGGGCCATGGTAAGAAATCTTAAGAAATCCCGCAGTTTCCATCGCTGCTGAAGTAGGAAATGCTTGTGATGGCTCTGTTAGTACCATAACTATCCGCAGAGAGTTGCACAGTGTAGGTTATTATGGAAGAGCAGTGGCACACAAGCCACACATCACTACCGTAAATGTGTCTCCCCTCGTTCCTGGACTGTGGGTGACTGGAAAGCTGTTCATTGGAGTGATGAGTCATGGTTTTCACTCTTCCAATCTGATGAGCTTGTATGGATTTAGTGACAACCCGGCGAACGATTTTCGTCAAACTGTGTTCTTCCAACTGTTAAGTTTGGTGAAGGCTCCTCCATTATGGTATGGATCTGTTTTTAGTGGATGGGACTTGGCCCGTTGGTTATTATACTACAAAATATGAACTCTGAACTGTACCTCGATGTTCTGGATAATTCTGCACTACTAACAATGTGGCAGTGTTATGGAAATGACCGCTGTCTCTTCCAACACGATCGAGCTCTCTGCCACACTGCACAGTGGTTGTGCAGGACTGGTTTCCTGAAAATGAGATGGAATTGTTAGACTGGCCTGATCTTAATCCTATAGAACACCTCTGGGATGAACTGGAGCGACGGACACGAAATCGACCAGAACGACCGTCTTCGCTCGCCACTCTGGCAGCAGCGGTACAGGACGAATAGCGAGCCATTCCTGTCGAAACCCATCGGAAATTTGTTGATAGTATGCCACGACGTGTTGCCGCTGTCATACAAGCAAAAAGTGGACTGACTAATTACTAATCCTAATATATAATTTCTTAGAATCCTCCTCCGTGCCACTTTTTAAGTCGTCATAGCAACAACCGAGAAACAAATGTTTGTGACGTCACGCTTAGCTTTTCGTGTAGGGGACGTCATGCCCTACACGCGCACAGTCCACGCGTATATCACTTTGTTTTGTTGTCATAGCGACAAAGAACACAGCTGCTGGTGTGACGTCATCTAATCCAAATCATTCTCACATGACGTCACAGATGCGTTACTTCACACAATCAACTCTTTAGAGATACGAAAACTTTACATCAGGAATTTTGCTTCACTACCTGAACCGGTGTTTAGCCATCTGTATGTGGCAACGTCAAGAGTACGACAATCTGACGATGTCAAGAGTACGACAATCTGACGACGTCAAGATAAAAATAGTTCACGGAAAGGAACAGCGGAAATTGATACAGGGTACACAGTCAGTGTATACGAAAAATGTTGTGTACAGGAAGTGCTGACGAAATAGGGACTAAATGTTATACAAAACACATAACAAATAGACAGCCCGTCGTATCAAATTCCATAACCGACTGCTCGGGAAATTTTCAGAAAGCTGTGACCCAACGTCGCCATCTATTGATGTGGAACTCAAAAATTCAATAACTAAATGTCAATAATTTCTGTATCATACATTTTATTTTCCCCCGTCATTATTGTACGGCTTTCATCTAGTTGCAATAATAAAACCATTTGTTCCAAAACATTGTAGTGTCATAATACTTTTGATAATATAGTGTATATTGCCGCTATCTATCTTCGTACAAGTCTGAATATTTTGCAGTGAGCTGTCTGAACGTCATAGTTACGTACGTGAAAACGCATGTGTCTGATTGTTATTGGGTGTTCCTAATATTTTGCTACTTCGTCGTACATTAGCTATCAATCAAGGAGCGAAAGTAACCAGACGAATTAAGTGCCTGACAGGCTTAAAATGATTTCATAAAGTCTACAATACAGAAGCACCTTCTGACACTAAACGAGTCGATATTATCATAAATCGCCTTATCCATCCTATCATAAATTTTGCTATTCACAACACCAATACCATTTTCAAAATAATCACTACATGTCTAGTTTCAGCAAATACCAAAGAAAACAATCCTAATGAAGTGCTTAAAATAATATAAATGGGAATCCAGGCTCTGAAATACATTAACCCAACATAATTAGAAACAGCGACCTCCTTAGAATTCATTCCAAACAAACTTAATTTCCTGAAATGCCTCAACCGTCTTTCTCTCTACAACATAATACATACACGGGATTCGTCCTAAAAGCATAATTAAAAGCATTCAGCTCAAAGGCATTTTTGCCTTACATGAACAGGATCAACAGTAGAATGCATTATTATCATTTTTTTCCCTCTTCTTTTATTACCGCGATATCTCTCTTCATTCCCTTTTTGAATTATATCCTTTTCACTCCCATTCACTACCAAACTCATCATTGCCGTTATTATTATAATTAAAGAAAAAATAATTTAAAATCTAGTTCTTGACACAGCAATCATTCATTCTTCGTGTCGAGTTGGTGGAAACTAATATTTCTCAGTAACGTAGAACTAACTGTTTAAATCAGATGTGATTCCACATAATCGCAATAGCTCTAACAAAAATGAACAAATCCTGTTTCATGTCAAAAAGGAATTAATTTTTCCACGATTTTGTAATTAATGCTTCAACTTTTGTAATGCCCTAATGGTAAAATAGCCTTCAATTTTCTTTTTTACACAGGCTAGGTAACATTTTCTTTTAATCTGTGCATTGTGTGAAAATAAAGCTCGATTTCTGCTTATGGTGGGATTCGAACCCATATCTGCTTTCTCTGGAGACGACTGTTCTACCGATTGGACTATATCGACGCAGCTTAACACTGCAACTGTGCCGTCTTGACATGTGTGTCTCTTCTCAAGTAGGTACGCACAGTTGCACCGAGCTGCAATAACACTGTGTACTGCGAAAAAGTGTCAGCCGTTCAATCTCTTCACTCCTATTCAGCCGAATATAAATCACGTCTTCAGTCATGCTTTTCCAAGCATGAGATGCATTTTACATACTGATCCTGAAGACAACAAACTACGTTATTTTAACTGGTGGCAATGTTAAATGCGACATCAATCATTTTTTGATTTTGTGTTTTTCTCTGTAAGCTTATTTTTAAGTGAAAGAAGGATTATGTTTTTCCTCATCGTTTGAGCAAAATGTTAGTGGAACACAAAAGCAGTTTCCCGAGTTCTCCAATCCACCACACGGGATAGGAGGTCAAGATAAACAAACACCCGCAAATCTGATCCACTGGCGGAAGGAAAGATCTTGATTCATTTTATTTTTTTTTTTTATGATTTGGTCACAGTCTGCATGCAGTGGACATGTGATCAAGCAGCAGCGCTGTAAACTGTTGGTGAATTACGCTTTTGTATGTGAAACGTTGCATCAGCGTTTTTCTACTGGTGTGTTTCGTGTAGGTGTGAAGGATTCCGTAAAGCGTTGTTTTTTCTGATGTGTAATTTTTGCAGCCATCAAGCATTAATAGATAAACAGTGCATTCTTTTTGTGAGAATGTGGTTATTATTCATCCTATACGAATCATAGAGCTATTTTGTTTTGTGTTAGCGTAGAATATGTTAAAAGCAGTAACCCATTATACAAAGCTTCGATTTCGAAATTTTTCTGAAGACTGACATTTTATTGATTACAGTTATTTTACCCACAGCTGAGGCTGGTGTTCCACGCTTCAGTATAGCTTCAGTATAACGTGCTTTAATCATTCACAACAAAGCATTTTGTTGATAAGAAATTTCCCAGAAAAATGGACCTACTTAACAAAAGCGTTTATCAAATCCGTATTTAGCGAGATCCCAGTTTTAACGAGAAAAACGGGAACTTTTGTTTGGTATATAAAAACGATCAAGGCTAATTTGATCGTTTTTAACGAATAAAATTTAATGAAATTCCAGATTTAACGAGGTAGAGAAAAGCTAAGATGATCACTTTTATCAAGCAAAGAAACAAAATTTAATTAAATTCCATATTTAACGAGGCAAAAAGAATCTGCTGCGCACTGTCCTGCAATGGATGAATAGAAATGGTGGCAATAACGCAGGGGAATCTTGGTGTGCTAGTGGAAGGAAGCTGATAGAAAAGTAATGGGGAGGGAGTACATCAAATGCTCAATAAATGAGCTGTATAAGCGTCTCCTCCGCCACCTACTTTAACATTTTCAAAAAACCATACGCCATGGGGGTATTTTTTATTAAAAATGTTTCCACATTATGTGTGCTTCAGGATTCGCTGCTACTATGTATTCATGTAAACGCTTATTTAACTTGTGATCTTTCAAGTCCAATTGTTCTGGATATACACTACTGTTTGTGAAAATTGTAACACCAAGAAGGAACCATGCGATTCAAATGAAATTTATACCACACATTACTGATATGACTGTAAGTAAGTGATTTAATTTTCAGAACAATACAGCAATTTTTACTTGCAAAAATCAGTATCTTGTGAAGCCTCCGCGAACTGCAATAAGAGATTCTAGACGGCATGGCATTAAATCGGAAAGGCGTTGGATGGTGTCCTTGGTAATTGCTTGCCAGGCGACATGTGTGCGAGTCCATAGATCATTGGTACTGACCGCTGGAGGACTTTGATGGGCCAGTTGCCGAGTAACCATATCCCAGACATGTTCAACAGGCGACATGTCTGGCGAACGTGCAGACCAGAGAAGAAGCGGTATCTGCTGTGCTGCGAAGAGGGCCTGAACATTCCTGACAACATAAGGTCGGGCATTGTCCTGCTGGAATATAGCGCCAGGAGTGCTCTGAAGGAGGGGTATGACTTCTACCTGTAGAACTTCCCTGATGTACCGGTCGCTGTTGAAATTGCAATCAAATCGTAGCAGCCGAGATCGCGAATGGTACCCAATGGCACCCCACACTATCACACTTGGCGTTCGGCCCGTATGACGCTCGACAATTGGAAGAAGGCTCTCACCACAATACCGTCTAATGCGTATGTGGCCATCATGGTATCGGGACTCGTCCAAAAACACGACATGTTGCCAATCAGCACGCCACTGTCTGTATTGAAAACCCCATTCCAGCCTGAAGCGTCTATGTTTCAGGGTCAAAGGAATCCGCCGCAAAGGGATGCGTGCAACCAGTCCTCTGTGCAGCAGACGGCGTCGATGCGTAGGCAGACAATGCCACACCTGTAACAGTGCTCCACTGTTGTGCTAACACTTTTGAAGATGCGAAACGGTTCGCCACTGCCATGTGGATGAGGTGTCGGTCATCCCGCGGTGTCGTCACATTTCTCGGTCCACTACCGCGGATTGTCGATGCACCTTGTTCTCCTCGGTCCACTGCCGTGGCGTTATTTCTCGTCCGAGCTGAAATGCCGCGGTACGAAAATGCACCTTCACGCAGACCAATCATTCGTCCCCGTTCAGACTCTGTCATATGGTGATATTGCACCTTTTGTCGTCGCCGAGGCATTATGAACCCTGGTGACCCTTTTACTACTCGCTGCCCGCGATGCACTTCTGGCCATAAACAGCCCTCTCTTTATACCTCTCACTCGACTGTCCAGAGGGCGCTTCCGGGCCCAGACATGCGCAATGACTCTGTACTTCTAATCATTTGCATGTCCTACCCTCATCTGCATATCCTGTAAGTTTCACGTGATTACCATCATTCCTTCATGGTGTTGGAATTTTCACAAACAATAGTTTATAATATAAACAGATACGCATATTTTTACGTGCACGCCACAACGGATTTAGTGAGGATTTCCGTCGGTACCGAGCTTCTCGTTATAAGCAGGTTCTAATCCGCTTTTCCTAAGATTATCAAGTGGAAGTAGAACGTGACTCCAGAACTAAGGTAGAACGTGGCTCCAGAACTAAGGTAGAACGTGGCTCCAGAACTAAGGTAGAACGTATGTTTTATGTTATTTTATGTTTGTTACGGAGTAATTCAACGACCACCTTGATCATGATTTGAGGCCACTGCTTCCGGAAATGGGGAGGACACCTCCCCACCCCCTATGTTTCACCACGGTCCTTAAGGTGGCCACAGACACACACGTTTGAATGACACGCTTGAGTGTCACGCCAGCAATTGTGGGAGTTTTGTGCATGAGGCGGTATGTAGCGTGGAGTGAAGCTCTTCAACGCCTGCCTGAAATCCTCTTTACCCACGCTACATCCCGCCTCAGGCACTAAACTACCCCATTTGCTGGCGTGACACTCAAAGTGTGCTTCTGTGGCCACCATTAGCCAGAAAGTGGCGTCTCTTAAGACTCGACAAACTGCAGCGTCCTTTTGGGTTACCCATAAGGAATCAGACAGTGGGCTCAGGATGCTCATTTTGTTGTTGCTCCTGGCGAGTTAAATAGAAATGCCCTTCGCAGCCATTAAGGGTTTTGTGACATACCACTGAGGTGACGCAAGTTGCAGCGATTAGTCAAAGTCGATGTAGTTCAGTTGGGAGAATAACTGGCTCCGGAGCGAAGAGACCTGGCTTCGAATCCCACCACCGGCAAAATGGGCTGATTTCCACATTGCCGCCCGAATACAAAAATGAATCTCTTGGACGTGAGGTTCGAAAATAACGTGCGATTCTTCTTCCACGCATCTTGTGGAATTTATCAGAATTCTTTCTTCTACAGTGAACTCCTTCAAGCATGGTTTGCAGGCTGACCCGGAAACCTACCTGGGCTCAACTCGGACGAATGGCCAGAAACTAGCGCCTCAGATCACTTGGCCATCGGGAAGGCATACACTGATTAGCTTTCACGCAGATGAGTAACAAGAGAGCTGTAATGTTATCTCCTCCTTGAATTCCGATATATATTGTCGTTGGGGTGAGGATAAATTTCCAGGTTTAAAGCACCCTTTTTTTTTTTTCTTTTTTTTTTTATCGTACCTGAAAAATGCCACAAGACAAAACACACACACACACACACACACACACACACACACACACACACACACACACACACACACACACAAAAAAAAAAAAAGTAGGAAAAGAAATCGACCCAACAGTAATCTAAATGACATGGTAAAGAATAAAATTTGTAGCGATACTTTTAACATGCTGGTATCCTGATTACCCTTTCCAGCCACGTCTTCAATCCACAAAATCAGGTGAGGACCCGAAACTTAATTTAGTCCGAGCTTCAACCTTTGAACCCGGACCCTATTCGAGCCGGTCTGCCGGGGTAAATGCTTTTCTTCTAGCGCTGTTATTAGCAGACCCGATGTCATGAACTTAACTTCGTTTGAACTACTTCACTCAAGAGTGGAATAATGATTCGATCAGCAGCCATCGGATCGCACTTGGCGGAAAAGAATTGCGCCAAGAAAATAAACTGAGCCAACGTAATCACGATTTGGCACGATAATACTCCGTCCGATCCATTTAAGCTTCCTCGCGTTCAGAAAAACTTATTCTCTTGGCAAAGTATAAAAGAAAGTTTAAAACAATGCACATTGGTCATGTAAATGTACATTTGTTAAAAGCTGATTTACGAAACATTTTTAGTTTAACGCTTTGAGATAGTAATACTGAAGTTTTTCTACGGACACTGCAATCCAGTCTGAAGATGTACTATCAGATTATTGCCCACAAAATAATCACAGTGATCATATATGTTTTGCAAGTTTCGGCAGCACTATAGTTCCGTCTTTATGAACAGCACCCTTTTGTAAACTTCAAGAGCACGTTTAACTTCGCAGAGGTTAAATTGTACTCTTGATAAAGAAGAAACTATAGTTCTGTTGAAAATCGAAAAGCATTTAGGTGTTGAAAGGCTATTTCGTCGAAAAAAAAAAAATGATTCTTTTGTGAACTGTTGTGAGAATGTTCACCAGACTATTTAATGAGCATTGTTGCTTGATTCTGAAATTGTTACAGCTGGATAAGCTTATTTATGTTTTAATAAGAAATAAAAATTAGAGCTAAAATAGTTTGATTAGAATCAGTGCATGTAGGCCAAGTGGAACGTACTTGAGAATGGGTATATATTTTCATGAGTAATAATTCATTTAGATTTATCTACATGAATTAATACATACGTATTTAATTAATACAAGTGAACTAATACATATTATTAATACATATTTAATTAATACAAGTGAACTAATACATATTTAATTAATACAAGTGAACTAATACATGATATTAATACATATTTAATTAATACCAAAAGAATTAATATATATTCAATTAATACAAATAAAATAACACCATTATTAATACATTAATACATACTAATACAAGTTTCTTTTTTTGTTGTTGTTGCTTTTTGATTTAAGATTTAACGACTACCATGATCAACTCAATGGGATACAAGGAGTCGCACGTCCCTAATTTAGGGTCACTGGTTCCAGGGAAGGGAGAGAACCAGTGTCGTAGGAGAAACACAACATCTATGCCCCACCGGGATTCGAACCAGGACCGTTCTCAGACGAATGGCCGTAAGCCAGCGCTTAGACCACTGCGCCTCCGGGGCGGCCTAATACATGTTTAATTAATACAAATGAATTAATATATGTTTAATAAATGCAAATGATTCAATACATGTTTAGTTAATACATATGAATTATTACGTATTATCAATACATATTTAATCAATACAAGTCAATTAATACATATTATTCATACATGTTTAGTTAATACATATGAATTATTACGTATTATCAATACATATTTAATCAATACAAGTCAATTAATACATATTATTCATACATGTTTAATTAATGCACTTATTTAATTATTACATATTAGTACATATTTAATATTAATGAATTAATACATATTCGTACATGTTTAATACATATTAGTACATAATAATACATATTCGTACATATTTAATACATATTAGTACATATTAATAATTAATACATATTAACACATATGTAAGTAATCTAAATGAATTAGTACATATTTATAATTCATATTAGCACATAATTAATAATGAATTAATACGTATTAGTACATATTTAATTCATATTAATGAATTAATACGTATTAGTACATATTTAATTAATATTAATGAATTAATTCATATTTCTTCACAAGTCGTGAATCACATCAGAGAACCGTAGAATTTCCTTAGCTTCTTTTTACTGGTTAAGTCCCAGTACTTTCAGAATACATAACATTCTTGTTACACAAATAAGATATACTGCGATTTTATTTCGTTTCAGTAGAATTTGTTGTTTTTCAAACACGGGGAGAAAAAAGAAAGAGTAACGCTGTGAATTAGTCTGAATTAAATGTTTTGGTGCTCCTGGCGAAACTCATTTTATCCGACATCTCGAAGATAAAGAAGAGACTGATACTAAGGCTCATCAAAATACGTTAGCCTATTCTTATTGCAATTGATTTCCTCTAAAATCAATAGTACATCAAAATCATCATGAGCAGCAGCAAGGCCCAATAAACGAAGGATACGGGATCATCTCTCCAATGGTCTCCATCCTCTAACACAGTCAAAAGGTTTCCTTTTATTTTTTTAACTTGCCCTTGTAGGAATAGCGTTTCAAAATGTTGAGTCATCAAACTGAGCACAAAATCATTTCGAGAATGCTCATTATACTGATTTTCCTGGAATATAAAAGCAGCGGAAACTTTGTTACTTAAAGTGATTGAAATCGAGAGTGCAACTTTTGTGAACTTGTGGAAGTGAAAGGACACTGGGGGCACTGAAGATTCTTTTTACTACTTTACCATGAACAGACAGAACAGCGAAAGGGTGGAACAACAAGCAAAGCACTTTTGCCGAAGATATAATTCACTGCCTGACTGAGTGCTCTAAATGATCATTAATTCCTTTCCCGAAGGAAGAGAAGAATTCGATAAGTCCAATTGCTACAAATTTGTTAATGAATATTAAAGTTTGTTTTGCTTAATGGAGAGAAAAATTACTTTAGCATTCGCGACTGACGAAAAGGCAAGAAAAACATTCTGAAAAAAATTATACTCTAATAAAGAAATCAGACATTCCCGACAATAATATTAGGTCGTTCCAGAAATAAGTGAACCCTTTCAAGTTACCAGAATTCCTGTAATAGCAAAGCAATGGTCACAATATTTGAGGGTAATTATTAGTACAGGGTGTTTCTGCGGGAAGTCCCACTGTTTAAATAGGTCAGTCGTTCGACTTGTTAACTAAATACACCGCTGGCCACCCAAAATGCAACACCAAGAAGAACACGAGATAGCAAAGCCAGATTTACAGGACACATAACAGATGCAAAGATGAAACGATTGAGCTTACAGGCGCCCGTGCGACTTGCGGAACACGCAGACATCAATAGTTCGTGTGGCCCCCACGGCTGGCAATAACGGCCGCTACACACCGCGGCATCGAACGAAAGAGGCTTGGGGTATGTCGGTCCAGGCTCCTTCCACACGTTACCACAGTTCATCAGGTGTAGCCGCGGGTGGTGCTTGCCGGGACACTCGGTTGCCGATCAGCGACCAGACGTGTCCGATGGGCTACATATCGGGACAACAAGCGGGCCACGGCAGCAGTGACACTTGATGGGCAGTGAAGAATGGTTGCACGATGCGTGCCACGTGCGGGCGCGCATTGTCCTGTTGAAACGTGGCAGCTGGCAGGTCCTGCAGGTAAGGGAGGACTACAGGCTCCAAAACGTCGGAGATGTAGCGGTGGCTGTTGAGTGTACCGGTGATGCGTACCAGAGGGGTGCGGGTGTCATATCCAGTTGAGCCCCAAACCATAACGCCAGGCAACGGACCGGTATGGCGATGCATAATGCAGGCGTCATACAGTCTCTCGCCGCGGTGTTGCCACACGCGGATCTGACCATCTTGGGGTTGCAGGCAGAAGCGGGATTCGTCGGAGAAGACTGTGTCGTGCCATTCCGTAGTCCAGGTGCGGTGTTCAACGGCCCACTGCCGCCGCGCTCACCGGTGGTGTAACGTCAATGGTAATCGGAGCAATGGGCGCCGTGCGAGATGTCCCCACTCCTGCAGACGACGTCGAACGGTACGCGCTGACACAGGTTGCTGCGCAACACACCCTAATTCCTGCGCTAATGTTCGTGATGTGGCGGTGCGAGACGTCAATGCCCGCCACACAACATGCCGGTCTTCTCGTTCGGTGGTATGCCGCGGCTGCGGCAATCACTCACGTCGGTCCGTCCGTTCCTCCTGCACCCACCGAATCCATACCCGCCTCACTGTGGCTGGATGTCGACCCACACGGGCGCCGATGTCTCGGTACGATAAACCGCTGTCGCGATAAGCCACTATTCGTCCTCTGTCGAACTCCGAAACGTGCTAGAATGACTGCCGTATTCTACGACGAGGCATCAGGAAGCTTCCCACGCACTGGTCCGGTAGCACAATACACTTCCACTACTTACACCCCGCCTTCTGTGCACCCTTCTTATAGTGCTTCTCGGTGGCGTGCCGGGCGTACATGGTTTGCATATGCCCTGGAATGCTAATCGTTTGCATGTCCTCTCGCGGGCGACGCATGCTGCGAATTTCCGGCCAATCGGATGCTTCCTTGTTGGTGTTGCACTTTGAGTGGTCAGCAGTGTAGTAATCTAACTACGTTCAAATGAGAGGTTAATAATGGGAGAATGACTTACCATCACATCAAGTTCTGAAAGTGTCTCCCCTTCTCTTCGAGACTTATTTGCGCACGCTTCACTATATTTTCTGATGCACGCCTTAACTTGTCTGTGTCGATAGTTTATTTCGGTCGTGATGTTTGTCCGGAGATCCTGAATGGTTTGTGGTCTGTTTTTGTAGACTCGCTCCTTAAGATAACCCCACAAGAAGTAATCGCTGACGTCCGGTCTGGCGACCTGGAGGACCATATGTCTTTGGAGATAACACGGTCCACGAAAAAACCTGTTGATGAGCGGCTTGAACGCCATGGACTCATTGGAGGTGTGGCACGTGTCACTATTCTGCTTGAAGTACGACTTCGTAAGCTGGATGTCGTTTAGTTGCTCCACGAAGGCCATGAAAATGTTCTTGTACACCGCAGTGTTCACAGTCCCTTCAAAGAAAATTGGTCCAATCACTCTCTCAGCGGAAATTAAACACCACACACCCACCTTTTGCGGATGACGTGGTGTTTCGTAGTTCGCATGAGGGTTTTCTGACGCCCAAATCCTCGTGTGTTGAGAATTTACATATCCTGAGAGATGAAACCAAGCTCCATCGGTAAACCATGCCCTCGTCAATATTCCACGGTTTCTTTCCACCCTTACACGCTTGATTTTGTCCGGCCATATCAGCTGTTGCACAGCTGTCACTCTTACGACCTGATTTTGGGTGCTGAGCTGTTCTTTGGCACATCGTCAAAAAGTAGCCGGTCTCCTGTGACAATCTGCGTAATGATTCCCTGAAGAGCGAAACAATCGCTTTCGAACATCTTTTGCACACTGCGGCAATCTTGACGGCGGTTTGTGCTTCCCTTTCTCACTCAGTATAATACCTGTTTCTTCCAGCTTCCCCACGAACCTTAGAATCGTCTTCCGGTCAGGACCATCAGAACACTGTACTCGGTTCGGTAAGCCCATTATTGTGGCAGTAACAGAATTGGTAAGCCAGTAATTCTTCACGATAAACACACGCTGCTGCACTGAGTACGACATCTTACTGCATGTGGCAAGAACTGACGAGTGAACGCGGGAACAGCCGTTAAAGGCCTCGCGGACGCCATCTGCAGAAAACTTGATGTGCTGTTAAGTCATTCTCCCATTATTAAGCTCTCTTTTACACGCAGTTACGTTACTGTTTAGTTACTAAGTCGAACGATTTACCTATTTAAAAAAGTGGGACTTCCCGTTTAACCGCCCTGTAGTTCATCTCATTTTCAATAATACGTTCCCAAACTGTAGGCAGCTCACGAACAACATAAAAAGTTCCAGTCTGTGGAAGATGTCTGTGATTCGGCGAACTAAATACTGTTTGTTGTTCAGCGAGTACAAGATACTTCTATTTTCAAATGGCCAAAACTGTTAAAATCACAGGGGTTAATATCAGATGAATACGGTAGCCCAGGCAGCACCACCCACCCGTTCTGTTCAATGAACAGCGAACAACCTGGCGATCGTGCATTGTCGTGTGCATGATATCGGAGTGCCCACGCTAGAGGATATGCTCCTCTAGAAATGACTTGTGCCTCTCAGATGTCATAGTGATGTTCTCATCATGTGTTATTTAAAAAGCCACGCCGCGAACATCCATGCCAACGACCAGTGAGATTTTACGCTCATGCAACTCTCCACGTGGTAAACATGCGGAGTAAGTACGGGGTTCAATCCAGAACCGTAACTGATATCGATGCCTGGGTGGGTGAAATTCTACCCAACTTTTGCCTAAGCAGAGAAACTTTTGTAATCATTGGCACTGATATGCCGTATTTTCACTGTTGTTTATGTAGCCGCACTTTCAGGAAACTTGAAAATTACATTGCCCTGGAGCGGGAAATTCGTTTTCCATTTATGCATGATGTTCTATGAAGCACTGGAACTTAAAAGACCTACATCCGACACCGGATGTGAGAAAAGGTCGTTAGGACGCTACGATGAAGCTTATAGTAGCTTCGACTAGTGCAAATCTGAAATGTTCTCAGATTTCGAAGTTGCATCTGCTTAGATTCAGTTGTTTGGAACTTCCTTGTCCTGGTTGGTGCAACGGATAGCATGCTCGGCCGGTAATTGGGAGATGCGGGTTCGATTCCCGTCCAGGCCAATGTAATTTTCAAGTTTTCTGAAAGTGTGGCTACATGGACAACACTGAAAATACGGAATATCAGTGCCAATGATTACATTTGTATCGCCTTCCATGTCCCATTTATGTATGATGTTCAGAGAAACTTTGTGAGAACCCTACTATTGCGACGATACCACGCAAGATTACTTACTCCATGCAATTTCGTAGGGAAATTTCTTCTGTGTCGTGGTTAGTGTGTCGCTAATTTGCTCATTATGCCTAAACCTTCCGTCATCACGGTATATATAAACTGTTGTTTGAAGGATACTCAGCTGTGTGAGTAGTGCATTGACACACACCCTACAAGACTGCCTCTAAGGCCTCTTTAGTGCGTCATTTGGCTTCTTGTGCGGAAGTCAAAATCTGTAGACAGTATCTTGGAGCACCTTTGTGGCTGATGTCCTGCTTTCCTTATATCCTTTTATCCAGTTACCGTTTTCTTAAAGGTATTTTGAGCTACGGCTGTCCGCAAAAATATTTGTGCCACGCTCTCTGAATACGGCAATAAGGCACAAAATTTCAAAAACAACACGCTGTTCTACCACTGTCACTGATCATCTCACCTGCTCCGTCGTTATTACAGCTTTCACTAACCGATCAGTAAGCACAAACTGAACCTGAGGTACGTACTACGCAACAGCCAGACATCGCCTGTGTGGCCACGCAGGTCAATGTGAGAGTTCCTTTACTTCCCTAATGACCTAATTAATACATTCTCATGCATTATCAACTTTACGATATGTACAAAAGCTTTCCTACAAAATAAATAAACGAGAGAAATGAAAGTAAAATAATGCCGCCATCATATAAACAGTCGATCAGTATTTTTACTGTGAAAGAATGCGACAGTTCCAAACAACGACAATACTTAAAAATCAGCACACTGTGCGCAGGCTTTTTCTTTCCCGCTATGGATTTGATTTGTTTTGCAACTCACAATACAAAAAAGCAGTGGACACGGTTGCGCCTTTCCTTTGCTGTTTGTTATTAGGCTTATTATTATCTAGTTATGGTTTATCCTAGAGTTGTCTAATACAATTAATTTACTTTCTATTTTCAACCGATTATTCCTCCGATATTTTCACGCATTCTATCTCGGAAGCCTTTTTAGTTCTGCCTTTCTTTGTCTCTCGTAATCGTTGTCTGTCTCCCTTAAATTCTTTCTTCCGGTACCCTCGTCTTCCCTTGCTTGAAGGAAGAGGCTCGTGACGTTGTAAGAGTTGTAAACTAACTGGGACACCTTCACTCTCCATCATACGGTGCATAGAGACACAGATGATTGTTACTATAAAACTTACCTGAAAGAGCTCCTCTAACGTATACTGTTCGATTGCTCTGGGAAACGCTCTTGAACAGACACTACTGATTATTAGCGTTAGTGATGTTCCCTTGATGGCCGTCGCAAACTTTTATTTTTTGCTGACTGTAAGATGGTGACCAATTGTTGTCTTGTATTCCTGATAACGAGTAAGGAACACCGCATTAAGGAACACCCCATTAGAGCGAAAGACTAAAAAGATTTATATACATTTGCTCGATCTGTGAAGAGTCTACCTTTAGTAATACTGTTCTACGCATTCTATATCGAATGAGACAATACTTAACAATTCCGAATTTTCTCTACATTCTTTCCCGGTCGAACAGCTGCTCTTCAAACAGTCTGATAACTGAAGATTTCAGCGGTGTATATATCCCAAGGTGAATCAAAAGTTCGGTCCTTTTGCAGCAAAAAGATTTAATGATGCAACGAAGCCATACACGCTCACCTCGTTCTGTAAAGTACAGGTCATTGTTTCCTATAGTCCTTTGCTAACGTGTCACGATTCCATGGCACCGCTCGGCAGGTTTCGAGGGGAGAAACTGTGATGCCAGATTCCACATCCATCACTCCAGACATTATCCACTTGCAGCAACGCCTGCTTCCTATTGATGAGTGCTGGTAAGCGTTGGCGCAGAGCATTATGGGCCAGCTGAAGTTTTTCCGCGCAGAGGTTCCGGTCCACGGGCAGACCATCTGGCACGAGTTCCCACTGCACAGGACCTTCACAATTCCACCAAATGCATAGAATGACCTTCTTCTCGAACCACGCTCTTTGCAGCACTGACTGTGTGTTCATGATGGACCCGCTGAAGTTGCTCCGCGTAGAGGTTCCGATCCACGGGCAGACCATTTGGCACGAGTTCCCACTGCACAGGACCTTTATAATTCCACCAAATGCACAGAATGACATTCCTCTCGAACAGCCCTCTTTGCAGCACTGACTGTGTGTGCTTCCTGGAGTGGCCTTAGCCACTGGTAGGATAACGTAGAAATATCCACCTTTCATCACCTGTGACGACACGACGCCAAAAACCTATCGTCCTGTGGATTTGACAGCGATCTGTGAGAAAGGACAACACGTTGTTCAATTTGCTGTGGTGTCAATGCATGGGGAACCATTCCATGGCGCCTGGTGGAGAAGCCAATTTGATGCAAATGACGAACGATGTTGGATTAGGAAGTCCTCACCACAGCTGCCAATTGCCGTGTACTGGTCCTGGATTTCACTGTCAGGGCTTCGACCAGGGCATCAGTGTTGTTGGACGTTCTGACTTCTGCTTGTCTTCGAGACTGGTATCTCCAGCATTGAAACGTTTTCATGCAGTGTTACTGTCCACTGTTTCTGCTCCTTCAACTACAAAGCAGTTTCTCGTTGCTACTGCCACGTCTAGACTTTTCTATCAACAATGACGTAGGAGCCCCAGAACAGCATGCTTATCGACCTCCATCCTCTGCTCACCTGATAACGCAGTGTGGCTGCATGCCAAATACACGTCATCAGCCTCGTGTGTTCCACATCGTCGCGGTATCCAGTCAATGTTGGCGCGAGTTCCGCACAGGGGTGGAGACCCAACATTATGTGTAGCTCAAAACGGAATGAGCTTTTGCTTTACCCTGGTACTGTGAAATCTCTACGGTACAACGTCAAATTAATCACGCATTCTATCTAACAATATGGTATAAATTTCAACAAGTTAGTAAAATCATGAAATGCGTTGATTATGATATGCTTTCCAACATCGCGGAAATCATTGCTCAAGTTATGAGGATAATGGCTGTGGAATAAATCTCGCTCCTGTGCCCTGTCCTTTGACCCCATTTCGATGAATATAAACAGAATTGGTTCAGTATACCAGCATGCTAAAGTTTTGTCACAATAGAAGCATTTCTAGTCAAGTTATAAGGATAATGGCTGTGGAATAAATCTCGCTTCTGTGCCCTGACCTTTGACCCCATTTCGATTATATTCAACAGAACCGGTTCAGTGTACCTCCGGAACAACATGATTAAGTTTTGTCTCAATCGAAGCATTTTTACGTAAGTTATGACGCATAAGGGCGATGGAATGGATCCCGCTCCTATGTCTTGACCTTTGACCCCATTTCTTCCATTTCCAATAGGGTTCGTCTCCAGGTTGTTCCCTACGACATACTAAAATTTCACCGAAATCAAACCATCTGTGCGCGTGTTATCGTGCGGACGGACGAACGGACAAAGCTGGAGCATAAACGCTTCTTCTACCTACGGTTGGAAAGCGTAAAAAAGTAAATGGAATGTTACACAGACGTGCTCATTTGGTGAGTGTTCTTTCAAACTACTTTATTTACGTACGTTTCAACTTCGAAGCCATCCATATATTCTAACAAGTTCTTTTACTACCGATTGTAACGGTGTGGTTTATTAAGTTATTTAGTCTTTATCAAATGACTATAGCTGAAAAACGATTATAGTCACTAAACTCTGACAACCACCGGCATATCGCAGTTGGTTAAGTCGCTGTGCACTGTGTCAGAGGCGGACGTTTCTGACGGGTGTTCTAATCCAGATCCTGCCGACCATCCCCGTCTGCGGTTTTTCCGGTATTTACCGCAGACTCCCCGTGTTTGGGGACGCGAATGCGTGGATGGTTCCCTCTCAAGCCGGCCCCGGACGCACTTTGTCCTTTTTTTTCTTTTTTGATTAGAGGTTTAACGACCACCGTGAGCAACTCAATGAGCTATAAGCAGTCTCCCGTTCCTTATTTAGTGTCAGTGGTTCCAGGGAAGGGAGAGAACCAGTGCTGCAAGACAAACACAACATCCATGCCTCACCGGAATTCAAACCCGGACCCCTTTCGGACGAATGATCAGAGGCCATCGCTTAGACCACTGCGCCACCGGGGTTGCACTTTGTCCTTGGACTCGCTTCCCTAGGCTGCCTGGGTTTACCAAATGAGTGTCGATGGTAGTTGTGACGTGCGCGCACCGCGGGACGCACATGAGATAAAGGCAGATAGCAGTGAGAGCATGTGTCCGCGTAGCTCAGCTGGAAGAGCGACTTACTCCGGAGTAAGGGGACCCGGTTCAATGCCCGGCGTGGACAAAATTGTACGTTATATAGTAAAACAATAAAAGACGATTGTAATCTGATGCCTCATGGCACCCAGACACCTAGGGGAATCTTCCCATGGTTGGTGCTGATGATGAAACTCTGACAAAATGTAAAACGTACAGGGGTCATAAAAATGAGCAACTTATGTAGCAAATCCAAACGCTTTTATTCTAATAAATTGTAGAAGTCGCACAAATACGCAGCAGCAATCAGAAATATGCTTAATGCTTGCTTAGCTTTCAGGTAACAATCAATCTGTAAGTCGTCTGACGCCGGTCCGGTGGCGC
Source organism: Macrothele yani (assembly GCA_039090855.1). Classification (NCBI taxonomy): domain Eukaryota; kingdom Metazoa; phylum Arthropoda; class Arachnida; order Araneae; family Macrothelidae; genus Macrothele; species Macrothele yani. The sequence goes on from CM077012.1 coordinate 15,383,075, forward strand.
ATGTGGTCTAAGCGATGGCTTCTGATCATTCGTCCGAGATGGGTCTGGGTTCGAATCCCGGTGAGGCATGGATGTTGTGTTTGTCTTACGGCACTGGCTCTCTCCCTTCCCTGGAGTAAGTGTCCCTAAATTACGAACGGGCGACTGCTTCTAGTCCACTGAGTTGCCCACGGTGGTCGTTAAACCCTCAAAAGAAAAAAAAAATGTCGTCTGAAGACAGTATCAACACGCTCTGACAATCTTAATATCTACGCTACACACAGTTTACACTCGACGTGGTTTTTTAATTTACATTGGCTCATTCTCAGCGTTGTCAAACATACTAGGACATTCGGGGAAGTAATGTGCTTTTCAGTGGAAATATCTGACTCAGAAGTAACAAAATTTAAGTAATAGAAACTTAAAATGATTAAATTAGAGACATGTCACATGATTTTTAAAGATTTATGTTTTTGCATACTTAAATTAATATAATTTCCACCACGCTTCGTTGAAAAAGTGCTACAAAGCTACGCAGTATATAGGCAATAACACTCACTGTACGTACGCTCCAAATTATTGGGTTGTCGGAAAAGTCATGACGTATTTTAGCCATGTTTTGCAAAGATCATTTATTGATAGAAAAAACAAATATCAATCAATGATATAATACCCGTTTTGTTCGAAAACCTTTTGCCATCTTTCAGTGAGCTGCAGGATGTTTCGTTCATAGAAGGACACGTCTTTCGTGGCGAAAAACTGTACAAGGTGCTGATTTACAGCCTCATCTGAATTGAACGTTATACCACGCAAGGACTGTTGAAGAGAGCGAAACAAGTTGAAGTCTGACGGCGCAAGGTCAGGCGAGTATGCTGGGTATGGCAACACATCCCACCCAAGCTACAATAATTTTTGGCGGGTGAACAAACTTGTGTGTGGTCTCGCGTTGTCGTGATGGAACACAACATTTTTACGATGAACGAGCTCTGGACGTTTCTGGATGATGGATTCATTCAAACTGTCCAATTGCCGACAGTACACATTCAAATTGATTGTTTGGTTCCGTGGTAGGAGCTCGAAAAACACAACACCTTTAAAATCCCACCACACTGAGGCCAGAACCTTCCGCTGATGAATGTCTGCTTAGGATGTCGTTTGAGGCGAAGCAGCACATCGGGACCAAGACCGTTTGCGCAGCACATTGTTGTACACAATCCACTTTTCGTCACCAGTCATCATTCGCTTCAAAAAAGGATCGTTTTCCTTACGTTTAATGAGCATATCGCAGATGTTTATACGCGCCGTCAATTGAGCTTTTTGAGTTCATGAGGAACAAACACATCAAGTTTGCTTACGTATCCCAGCTTCTTCAGGTGGTCGTGAACGCTTGAATGATGGATGTGCAATGTGTCTGCAAACTCTCGTGTCGTGATTTGGTCGTCATCAACCTCGGTGGGCCTTCCCAACCGAGGAGCATCGTTGAGGTCAAAATTACCAGCTCGGAATTTTGCGAACCACCGCTGGCACTGACGTTCTTGTAGAGCATTATCACCGTACACTTTACGCAACTTTTCACAAGCTTGACGCGCGTTCTTCCCTTTACGGAAGTAAAACAGTAAAATATAGCGAAAATGCACAGTTTGGTCTTCTATCTTCAACTTGATGTCAAATCTCCGCAAATCAACCAAATCGGTCACTATTCCTTTTAGACTGCAGCTAGAACTGGCACCTGTCGAATGTCATAGCGATAATAGAGCTGCGCATGCCTCTAGTACTTCCAAAACCTCCCAACCGCCATCGGGTGCCAAAATAAGTCATGACTTTTCCGACAACCCAATAGAACTTGTTCAGGCAAAAATCACTCCAGGTAGCACAAAGCACTAGCAACTTTCAACCATTGGCATATCTTTCACTAAGCACATTTTATACCGTTGAGTGTGTTCATTTGATATGGATTTTAATGATCGAAATGTTCGTTCCAGTGTAAGATGTGTCCGTTCCTCATATGGAACAACCATCCGCAAAAGGGGTAGAACCAGTACTGGTTGCTGTGCCGTGCAAAAACCTAGAGCGAATGTGTACAGTCAGTGATACTGTTTATTGCACAAGGTTTAGTGGGCATTTATTACACAGCCATAGATCGTCACACAAACGGACAACTAATGTCTTCCCCTGAAAATGAAAATATACTATACGGACGCGAATACTTTGAGTAAAGAAAGGCTTGTGATGGAGTCACTTATGTTTTGTTGTACAAGATTTATGGTGCATTGACAAGGCAACCATCTCACATTCAACAGCAGTAGATCAAAAAGGTCTACAGCATGCTACAAAATTGCAGATTCAAACACACAACAGGAAAACTCTCTTCACATCCAACCTAGCGCGTAGCACAAGGAACTGATATCTAAGGGACTTTGGTCGTACCAAAACTTATGTACGCAAATGAAGAAAAAAAACAAAAAAAAAACGAAAAAAAAACAAGAAAGATAACACCGAATTTTCGGGTGTAATGAGCACGTCTTTTGAATCCGTTCTGACGCGAATTAAATTTATCAAAGCTATTCAAAGTCAATGGAACAGGTATGGAAAACAGTAGTATCTGACGGGAGAAGGAAATTTTAAAAATCGGGCTTTTAATCCCGCAGATATTGCTGTAAACGGAATCGTGAACTTACGCCCTATGGTTGCAGACTTATGCGTTGAAAAAATTTGAAATTATATGAGAAACATTTCGCAGCAGAAACGCTCTCCAACAAAGAAAGCATTTTTCAAATCGGACTGTTTGAAGCAGAGATATCGACAAATATAAGATATGCATCTACGTCCCCTGGCGGAAAAAACATGAGTTATTTTAAGAAGAAGGTATTCTCAAAAGGTTTTTTGATGTGAGGGTATCTGTCCAGGAAAGAATTTTTTTCAGTTTTCAGGAGCTCAGATTTTCCTGCAAATACATAAGAAGCAGAAATTAACGCTTATGCGTGCTGGTGGACAAACCATTCTTAACCAAATATTAGAAATTATACGAAAAACATTTCTAATCAGGAGCTGTATGCGATTTAGGAAGAATTTTTCAAATCGAAGTTTTAGAAGCAGAAATATCGGGGGAAATGCAATATACCTGTACGCTCCCTAGTGAAAAGTCTGAGTTACGTGAAAATTTTGAAATTATATGAGAAGCATTTCGCACCGGAAACTGTGTCCAACAAAGAAGGATTTTTTTTTCAAATCGGAATCTTAGAAGTAGAGATATTGACAAAAATAAGATATACATCTACGCCCCGTGGCGGAGAAACCATGCATTATTTTAAGAAGAAAATATTCCGAAAAGATTTGTCGACGTGAGTAATACCGGTCCAGGAAAGAATTTTCAATCGAGATTTTAGAAGCTCAGATTTTGTGGCGAATACATCAGAAGCAGAAATTAACACTTACGCCCCCTGGTGGATAAACCGTTCTTTAGCAAAAAATCAGAAATTATATGCAACAGATTTCCCATCAGGAGCTGTATCTTCTAAAGAAAAAACTTTCAAATCGGAATTTTACAAGTAGAGATATCGAAAAAAACGCAATTTACTTTTACTCCGCCTAGCGGAAGATCTTTGCGTAACTTGAAAAAGTGACTATACCTAAAAATACCCCTCCACATAAATGGAATCGAAATGTATAAGAATTTTTTCAATCGGATGTTTAGAAGCAAATATATGGAATAAAATGTAGTTTGAATTGATATCATCTGCATTTACACCCTCTGTTGGCGAAATTGCACATCATAAACAAAAAACGAAATAAAGGATCATCATTCCCATATCTCAAATTTCCCAATGCAAAAAGATTTTTTAAATCGGACTAATAGTTACAGAGATATGGTGTCTACAGACGGACGGACGGACAAACCGATAACATAAGCACGATCTTTTTTACAAAAGTCGTGCTAAAAAGCCACAGAATAATTTATGTAGCTATTAAAGGACTTCGATTCTTGCATTTATTCAATTCTCAGTAAGAATACTACACCATCTGAAGAAAGAAAAGCCTGTGAACTGCAAGCTGGAAGCACAACTGATTCAAAGCATTTCACTTAAACGAGCCGAAAAGACAACTCCATCTCTCCTCGGGTATTACTGCGTACATATTCTTGTGGGAGATTCCATTGCACAACACGTCTTCCCAGAACGTCCCATGCATGTTCGATTGAACTGAGATTAGGAGAGCGCGCTGGCCACTCCATCAGACGGATGTCCTCACTAGCCAATATGGTCGTTATTGTCCATAGAAATGAAATTTACACCCACGGAACAGATGAAAGTGGTGCAGAATTCCATCACTGCAGTAACGCTGAGTGTTCATTGATTCATCAACTGCAGTTCGGTACGTCTAATAACCATGATATCGGCCCACATCATGTCTCCACGAGCGCCATATCTGTCACGTTCAACAAAGTTCATCGCATCATACGCAGTCCCACGTTTCCTCTTGGAATCCGACGGAAGACTAAAGCGCATCTAATCTGTAAAAATTATAACCTGGCTTATTGATGAAGACCAATCAACGTGAGGCATACACCACTGATGGCGGGCTGTACGATGCGATCTGGATAATGGTAGACAGTGTACAGGTTTCCGGGCATACATTTCTGCTGCATTGAGACGTCTTGACTCGGCATGGCGCGAAATTCGAACACCTGTGCGTGCGCTTGAAGACGATTAACTAACTGGCCCGCAGTTACTTGGACCCTTTTTGCCATTATGGCCAGGTAGTGGTCATCCTGCTGGCTCGGACAGTGATGAAGGCCTCTAGCAAAACATCTGTTAAAGGTCCTGTGTCTCCTGAAAGCTGACCTCAGTCGCGACACTATATTGTGTGCTATTCCAAATTCTCTGGCGAGATGGGTCACAGTCAGTTCTTCGAGCTTGCCGATAATTCGTACTAGGGTAAAATTATCCATATGACACATCGTTTTGTTACCTCAGACACGCAGTTTCTTGCTTCGTCTCTGAAACACATGAGAAACAGAATGAACTCATAAGACACGACTTATCCTCCTGCCTACGGGGATGCTGATAAGCTCTCGGCGTCACCAAGAAGGAAATGGGCTAGAGCCATGAAACTTACAGACTATTCCACATATTCACCCCGAAGTTCAACACACTTAACACAACGTTTCTGGTGTTTTTCTTAACCCTTCCAAAAAATATTCTGAAGTCTGGTCACTCAAATATTGCTCTGCTGCTGATATCACTCCCCAGTCATTCGAAAAATGCTTCCCTTTCAAACTTTTATTAAGGTTTGAGAACATGAAATAGTCCGATGGAGCAAGGTCTGGTGAGTAGATCATGATCATGTGTAGAGGATTTTAGGAAGGGAGTGTCTGACCCTAGGTCTTAAACAACCCTTAGAAATAGGAAGCTAGGAGATTTAGGCTAGATTGCCCGATAGGAAAGTGACACGGAAGCGAAGTAGAAAGGGGGAGGAAGACGCCCTTATTTATTACTGGGGACCAGTACCCGGTCTGGCGAGTAGAAGCGATGGTCTATGCACTTAAACCCCAGATCCCTCAAAACATCCATGGTCTTGCCAACCTTGTAAGCCGGCGCATTGTCCTGCAAAAAGAGAACACCTTTCCGCAGTTTTCCTCGCCCTTTTTCCTTCAACAGTTGCTTTAATCGGCACAGCAAGTTGGAATAGTATTCAGCAATTATTGTTTGGCCCTTCGGGAGATAGTCAGACAGTAACCTTTCGAATCCCCCCTCTCAAAAAAAACGTTGCCATGACCTTTCCTGCAGACCTTTGAGGAATTTCTTTGGCCATGGAGAACTCGAGTGCCGCTACTGCAGGGAGTGTTGTTTCGTCTCTGTGTCGTAGTGATGTAACCACGTTTCATCGACAATGACAAGTCGCTGCAAAAATTCTCACTAGATCGCTCAAAATGCTGCAAAACCGATTTGGAAGTGTCCACTCGTTTTCGTTTCTCATCGGCGTTCAAACATTTGGGCACCAACTTCGCTGACATCTTCTGCATATCCAAGTGCTCTTGAATTATTAACCCAACACGTTCCCTGGATATCTCCAGTATCTCAGCTATTGTTTTAGCCGAGATTCGCCGATCTGACAAAATCAAGTCATGAACAAGATCAACAATCTCGGGTGTTGTCACTGTTGAAGGCTTCCCAGATCTTGCTGCATCTTCGGTCTCAAAGTCACCATGCTGAAAGTTGGCACACAATTTCTTAACAGTGGAATATGAAAGGCACTTGTCACTTAATGTTTGCGTCATACACTCATAGATTTCCTTTGCAGTTTTCTTCTGCAGGAACAGAGATTTCATGACAGCCCGCAGTTCCACATTCGAAAATTCAACACTTTGCGCATTGACGTGATTCAGTTCAGGACGTCAAACATCAGCAAAAAAAAGAGCTATCAGTCTGAAAATTGGCACTTTATAATACAAAAGAACACTCTTTCGAGTTGCAGTGACAAATAATGCTACACTTACATGAAGCGGGGTAGGCCGAGAACTTTTCAGCATCCCATATACTTACCGTCAGCAGGAACCGGCCACTCACAGGAAATTTGCATACGGGCTACACGTCATGGAATGCCTTCCACCGCTTTTTTTTTTTTTTTTTTTTTTTGATTGAAGGTTTAACGACCACCGTGAGCAACTCAATGGGCTATAAGCAGTCGCCCGTCCCTAATTTAGGGTCACTGGTTCCAGGGAAGGGAGAGAGCCAGTGCCGTAAGACAAACACAACATCCATGCCTCACCGGGATTTGAACCCGGACCCCGTTTGGACGAATGATCAGAGGCCATCGCTTAGACCACTGCGCCACCGGGGTGGCTCACCGCTCTAGTATGCATATGTTAGTAAGCTCTATTAGCCCCATGACAATATGTAATCGTCAGATTTCATGTTCGTGCTTAAGTTTTGGACAGTAGTGTATACAAGTAATTGTGATTGATGATGTTCAAGATTGTGTGGTGCTTTTCATTTTTGATTATTACATTTACATATTGAGTAATATATCCTATAAATTCTGCAATAGGTGAATTCTCTAATTTCCAGATTACTACGTGAATCTAGTAAACACTGAATGAGTAGAACGAACGAAACTGTGTCGAAATCAGAAAGAAGGAACTGAAATTACATCAGTTTGATGATGTGTTCAATTCCATTAGCACGAATGGAATCTAAGCTTCTTACAGAGATATTTCTCTGGTAAATTCGGTTAATTTAGTAATTTAATCCTCCTACGATGAGAAAATCTTGTTATCTAGTAGGCACTTCAATTTGGTAATTACAACATAATGTAACGTGCCAGCGAATAAGGCACCTTAAGCATAGATTAATTCATTAATTGTGCAAATGCTAATTAAGTTTCATTAGCGGAAAAGTGAATCGCCGTGGAGAGCGAGGCATTTAAACAGCTACAAACGAAAACTCCCTTTTACCATAAAGCGGATAAGATCCAGCGAAACATACTCACTGATTTAATGAAACTAAATTGTCCTATTTAGGTAAAAGAACAAAAAAGATTACTGCCGCGCAATGTTTAATACATCATGCAACATTTACGTTAAGCCTTCTTGACAACCGAAAAAACAAAACAAAAAAATCCCAGTAGCATTGAAATTTTAAAAACACTGTTATGGACTATGAAAATCACGCGAACACCTAGCTAGAAAGTAAATTAAGACTCCTTTCGCAACAACCGATGGTATTTCAAATGCTAATAGTACAGCAGATTTCTGTAATGTAGGATTAGTGTTCTGAGTTCGGCTATTCTGACAATGGAGATCGTTGCTAACGCTGACACTACAGTGAAGACAACTCTTGATTAATTTTGCTCCCTATACTTCCAATGGAAAAAATTTCGACCTTATTTCCTCAGCGAAGAAAGATTTCCCATACACCAAAATCGGCCCACTGATAAAAAAAAACAAAAAAACATCCTAATTTAAATTGTACGCAATCGGTGCTTTTTGAATACAGACTTTCTTAAAATATATCAAAAATTAATAGCGTTACTTCGATGTAGTTAGATTATCAGCGGGCCAATTTTGATGTACCGGAAATCTTTCTTCACTGAGGAGTTAGGGTCGAAGCTTTTTCCATTGGTAGTATAGGGAGCAAAATCCCTAGATGTCCACTTTAAATTTGTTGTAGAGTAGAAAAAACGCCTCCTTCTCCTCAGAACACTGAGGAATTAGGGTAGAAACTTTTTCCATTGGTAGTACAGGGAGCAAAATCCCTAGATGTCCACCTTAAATGTGTTGTAGAGTAGAAAAACGCCTTCTCCTCAGAACACTGAGGAATTAGGGTCGAAACTTTTTCTATTGGTAGTAGAGGGAGCAAAATCACTAGACGTCCACCTGAAATGTGTTGTAGAGTAGAAAAACGCCTCCTCCTCCTCCGAACACTGAGGAATTAAGGTCGAAACTTTTTCCATTTTATAACGAAGTGAATTTCTCCGTCATTTTTATCCGCGCCAGGATTCGAACCCGGGTCCACTCATTCCGGAATAAGTTGCTCTACCAATTGAGCTACGCGGACGTTTTATTCTGATTCCTATCTGCCTTTATGTCGTGTGCGTCTTTCTGGCAGGTACGTATCTCCTGGTACGTTACATCATCTCCCCCTTATTTTTATTTATTTATTTTTTTGAAGTGCTGGGGAAGGGATTCTCTGATTTTTCCTATCTCGCGGTGTGTAAAGAACATCACACCAATGCGAGATTTTGAACGGTCGGGTCATCCGGATAGTTCGGGTGCCATTATAACGAAGTAAATTTCTCCGTCATTTTTATCCGCGCCGGGGTTCGAACCCGTGTCCTCTCATTCCGGAATAAGTTGCTCTACCAATTGAGCTACGCGGACATTTTATTCTGATTCCTATCTGCCTTTATGTCGTGTGCGTCTTTCTGGCAGGTACGTCACATCTCCTGGTACGTTACAATTTGTAGTATTGGGAGCAAAATCCCTAGATGTCCACCTTAAATGTGTTGTAGAGTAGAAAAACGCCTCCTTCTCCTCAGAACACCAGATCATCCGTTACGATAACGTTCTCTTCCCGTGTGATTTGGCCAAATAATCATCCCCCTTCTGTTGCCAGTAGAGTTCAAGTTGCTACAGAACTGAAATATTAGAAAAATTCAGTTACTCTTATGGTTTGAATGACCTTATACTTCGCATCATTCATTTATTTCGACAAACTGGATATTCTTTAATTTCTAATATTATGAAAAACGCCTCTGTCTACGTGATTTTCTAATATGCTGCAATTTTTTAGTTTGGATAAGAGATGAAATAATTACCGATCAAATTGAAGTTTTTCGTCCAATAAAAACTTGATAGTGGGATTTAAAACGTCTGTTTATCGACTGACCCAAATTTCATCTCTGTTATGCCTCTGATACCCGACTATAACCATAGTTTCACAGCAAGGTGACCAAAGTTCGTCCGAATATGGGTTGAATTTCGATATTTATCCTATCACAACGATATTCTTTGCCAAACAAATCGTACTTGTTGACTAAAAAGCTCGCTAGAGATATTTGTTGGATATTCAACCAAAGGTCATCACGAACTCGAATGACTTCATCTGCATATAGAACGGCTGGCTACTTTTGCATTGCTATTCCCTGTCGGATAATTGCGAAAAAGTAGCTGAGTAGAACGTCAAATCAAGGCCAACTATCTGTCAAATGAACCAAGGACACTGATTGCGAAAACGTAGCTGAGCTAAACGCCAAATGCTTCTCTCCTGCTTCACTACACGCTACATGCCGCCTCAGGAACATAACTCCCCCATTTGCTTGAGAGACACTCAAATGTGTCATTCAAACGTGTGTGTCTGTGGCCGCCCGACAAAAGTGGCAATATTGTCACCAAAACGCGAATATCTGTATTTTTTGGAAACGCGACTGAAATTGAGATCTTTTTTTCAATGAACATACACACAATGTTCAGAACATATGTTTATTCTTCAAGTCCCTGTTCAAGCTCGAATACGAGCTTTTAGAGTAGAACTACATTACGCAGTGGATGTACATACAGAGTAGGCCTACCTTCCACTCCATAGTCATGTTAACCTTGCCGCGAGTAGAGATGTGTTTACGGACTTAATTAATCCCCGAAGAAGAAGAAAGAAAATAGTTTTCATTGTATAAAGTATATTCACATTTTTTCAGCTCCTGTGTATTTTAAGTTCTTATAATTTGCTAAATAATTTGATAACTTTGGGCGATTTACTTAGATTTTGTCGTTTTCTTGCACGAACCTTTTCGTAAACAGTTCCATAATTTTTTTTAGTTCGAATGTCATTTCACTCCTTTCCTGCTATGACAGTGTTGTTTCCGACAAAATGGCTAGTGTGTGTGCATAAATGACTTAGTTCGCCTTTCTGTGGTAAGATTTTATCACAGTCGAGTAGCAGAAGTGTTTTTATATTTATATTTTCGATTTCATGTTTCCTATGCTATTTGAGAGCATTAAAAATAAATAAATAAAAGCAGGAGAATGATTGATGAGCATATCGTGGTAGTAGACTGTAAAAAATTCCGATCTGCAGGTAAGAGATTTTATTTATTTATTTTTGTCTGTTCTCACGGTTTGCTATTTGAATGCACGGAATGCATTCCCATCAAGCTCGGTTTATATTTTTACAAAAGCGTGAGACGAATTGTATTTGTATAAAACTTCTGAAGCATCAGTACAAAAAAAGCATCTTTTTTTTTAGGACACATTTTCTTTTTAATAGCTGCTGTATGTAGAGCCAAGGTTCATTAGAGATTTGTTAGGAATGGGAACCATACTTTTTCCAGTGAACCACGTTCCGCAAGAAAAAAAAAGGTTTTTTTCGTTTTCTCATTTTCGCTGCGCTACGTTTCACTATGTTAGAGCTATATAACGAGAGAATTATGAACTCTTACGCGTTTTATTTTATTTATTTATTTATTCTGTTTACGGGCTCATTAGTCGGGTGTCCAAAATTTTTTTTTTTTTTTAAAAGAAAAGTTTGGCAACACCAATAACGTGATGTCTGGGAATACGGAAATGAATGCTACGCCATGGGTAAAATGAACAAAAAAAAAAAAAAACTCATAACTCCCTGAACTGTAAAAAATATATGGTGTGAATTCATGGGAAATTTCTGAAAATAACGTGCAGCAAAGTTGTCGATAGGTGTCAGTCTTTTAACGAAATTTCCGTTTTTAAAAGCCCCCGTTTTTTTTTTTTTTTTTGCAACTTCCGTGTTTTCACAGAATATCCGTAATCAGTAATTCCGTTTATTTCAGAAAAGACCGTTTGAGGTTTTTCCGTATTTATACAGAAATTCCGCATAATCGAAAACGCTGAATTTTTTAGCCCTTACACCAAATAATCGTTTAGCAGAGGTGGGGATCGAACCGATGTCGTTTGTGTTGCCTCAACAGAAACCGCACGTCTTAACCACTGAGCCAAAAAGACCGCCAAATCCGTATTACGTTCATGGTAAAACTAATTGCGCGATGTGATTTTTTTTTGTCATTAATGCCAGTGATTTAGTCATTTGATTTTCTGTTGGAGCTTACTATTTATTTTTTTTTAATAGATTTGTAATAGTTTCATTTTTTCTGAAGGAGAAATCAGAATTAAGTGTTTAGTTTCATGGGGATTTTTCGAAGCAACAGAACGCTTTGGAACTTAGGATCTTTTTAAACTAACAATGACTTTCAATCTCTATATTTAAAACACAAGGCTGTTTCTTTCTACAATCCGCCGGCGCCACCCACTGCAGGGATTTTCACGATTTTTTTTTAAATGAAAGCTACAGATTTGTCATCGCTAATTTTTATTGTCATGAGTAATCTACATATTTACTAGGACAAGCCGCCAACAGTGACCGATAACACGGGTACAGTTGGCAAATTTTGAGCGAAGCTATTGCAGAATCTAAGCTTATTAAAGCGTCTATTATAACAAATTCTAAAAAACGAACGCGTAAAATTTATGACTTTCAGAACAAAAGTACGAAACATCTCTAAAAAAGAAATGCCTAAAATGTATCATGAACTACTTTACTTCACGCCTTCACGTTGGTTGTGATCAGGTTGCACGTAAACAAAGCGGAAAGACACTTAGATCAGGAAAAACGTTTTTCATTTTGTATCGCGAAAGACACACACACACACACACACACACACACACACACACACACACACACACTTCCTTTTTTTTTTATAGATTAAGCAAGTGTTGAGCTAACAGACGGAGTCTTTCAATTTCTTCGTTTTTTTTTTCAATTCAAACGATTTTTTCAATTTAATGCTAGTGAGTAGTGAGCCGACTTTGGTGAAACTGTTCAAGTAAAAGGCCATCTAGTTTTTTTACTCTCGACAACCCTAGATATGTCAAGTCGAGAGCGAATTCATAATATCATTAAAAAAATATCAATAATTGGTGACATGGGGTTTGTATCACGGTGATTGGTCTCGTCCTATAGGAATAATGACTAAAAATATCCCGCCGTACTGAAGTTCGTATCCCATGATTCATGGCCGAATCAGTGGTAGCAGTAAAATGTAAAAATGCATGGTTGAAAAATGGATATTAGTTCAGTTTTATTGCCCCTTCCCCCGGCTGGGTTTAGCTTTTGAAATGATATCGAAGTAGTGGGCAAAATAATATATTTAAATATCATGATTCAAACGAATTCTTAATGTATGAAAATTTCCCCCAATTACATAAAAACCTATTTAATGCTTTCGAAAGATTTGAGGATGGACTGGGGGCAACTGTGTTTTTTGCGGTCTCCTAAAAAAGCTGAAAGAAATAGAAACATTTTTCACAAGGCAGTTTCTTATATAGTTTTTGCTGTGCTATCTGAAAAAAAAAAAAAAAAAAAACAGTGAAATTCTGTCAATTCTTCCCGCATCCTGCATAATTTGGGGCTGCGGCACCCCTACCTCCCTCTTGAATGGGCTCTGATTCGCCAATAGAGATACTTACTTTGATTATACCTGGTCGAGTCACATTATTGTGACCACCAGCTAATATCCAGAGTAACCATCGTGTGCAGCGCGGACAGCAGGTAGACGGGCTAAGAGTGACTCGATAAAGTGCCGGAAGGTATTCACAGGTATGTGGACTGCAGTGCATCGGACAGCTGCTGGAGGATGCCTGGTGGAGGTTCCATAGAGTGAACAACACGATCGAGGTGGTCCAACAGATGCTCAATTCGGTTTAAGTCTGGATAATTAGGGGGCCAGGGAAGTACTTTGAAATCTTTATCGTGCTCTTCCAACCACTCTCGGACATTTCTAGCTGTGTGACACGTCACATTGTAGTTCTGAAAGATCCCATCCGCTCCAGGGAAGACTGTCTGCAAGAATGGATTCATAACGAATTCGGTCCATAGTGCCTTCCACAGGTATGAGTGGACACAGAGAATACCACGAAAACATTCCCAAGATAATAACGCTGCACCCATTAGCTTGTGTCCTGCCATCAATTGTTGAAGAGTGTTTATTCTCCGATGTTTCTCACCCTATACGCCAACGTGCATCCGTTCGATGAAGCAGAAAGCGTGACTCATAGGAGAAGGCAATTCTTTGCCGATCACCGGCGGTTCAATTCCGATACTGCCGTGCAAATGTAATCCTTTTCTGCCAATGCACCTTCGTTAGCATAGGTGCAGTGACCATCCGTCTGCATCGGAGCTCCATACGCAGCAAGGTTCGCTGAACTGTTGTTTTAGACACACTTCCGGTAGCCCCCTGGTTCATTCGGCCAGTGAGTTGCTCCACTATGGCTTGTCGATCGGCCCTCATGCACCTTCGAAGCTGGGTTAGAGAAGACCGCCACACAGGATGACTGCCACACATTTTTCAGCAACTTAGAAAACTGCCACACATCGGAAAACCGCCACACAGGAAAACTGCCACACGATTTTCATTAAGGGGCCGGGCACAAATTGGTATTCCTCCGAGGAACATTTTGAATGTGTGGCAGTTTTCCAAGTTTCAGAATTATGTGTGGCAGTTTCCCAAGGTGCCTAACGATTGGAAGGAGCTCTTTTGTTTGTCTGAATTTTCATGTCGGATCATACTTAGGGCAACTGGCCACAGAAGTTCGAGGGAGGGTGGTGGGTATAAAGATTGCCGTTTTTTGGCCTATATTGAGAACTGAATTGGGAATTCCAAACAAATTTCGAGAAAACGTTCTATGTAAGCTAAGCAAAAATTGTTGTGTTCAGGCCAATAAGGTGGGAATTTTTTTAATCATGCTGCACTTTTACTTAGGCACTAAATTTTTACATAACATATCAAATTTGTAATATTTTCTTTTACTTAGTTAATTCATAGGCCCTACACCTCGGCCTTTTTAACAGCTTTTAATCCGCCGACTTTATATTCATAACGCTTACGTATCAAATCAGGTCAATAGCATTGCGCTTTTACTTAGGCACTAAATATTAAAGTCATAGGCCACAGGCCTAGGCCTTTTTAACAGTTTTTATTCTACCAGTATCATATTCACAACGTTTACACATCAAATCAAGTTAATAATATTGCACTTTTATGTAGGCACGAAATATTTATTTACAGGCTCCAGGCCTAGGCCCTTTTAGCAGTTTTTATTCTACCAATGCCATATTCACAACGTTTACATAGAAAATCAAGTTAATAATATTGCATTTTTATTTAGGCACGAAATATTAATTTATAGGCCCTAGGCCTTTTTAATAGTTTTTACTTTATCACTGCTATATTCACAACGTTTACACAACAAATAAATGTAATAATATTGCGCTTTTACTAAGGGAGGAAATATTAATTCATAGGCCCTAGGCCTAAGCTTTTGACAGTTTTTATTCTACCAGTGTCATATTCACAACGTTTACACATCAAATTAAGTTAATAATATTGCGCTTTTATTTAGGCACGAAATATTTATTCCTAGGCTTAGGCTCTTTTACCAGTTTTTATTCTACCAATGTTACATTCACAACGTTTACACAGCGAATAATGTTAATAATATTGGGCGTTTACTTAGGGAGGAAATATTAATTCATAGGCTCTAGACCTAGATCTTTTTAATAGTTTTTACTCTATCAATGCCATATTCACAACGTTTACACAACAAATAAATGTAATAATATTGCGCTTTTACTTAGGGAGAAAATATTAATTCATAGGCCTATTCCTTTTTGACAGTTTTTAATCCGTCGACTTCATGTTTATAACGTTTACGTATCAACTCAAGTTAATAGCGTGGCGCTTTTACTTAGGCACTACAAATATTCATTCATAAGCCCTAGAGCTGGGCGCCTTTTAAACAGTTTTTATCGTACCAATGTCATATTCTTTGCAATATTTACATATCAAGTCAAGTTAATAATACTAGCATAACTAGGAAGGATAAGAAGAGGAATTCTTGGGTCAGGAAAATAACCAAAGTTGAAGGCATCGTGATCAAAATAAAATCCCTGAAATGGCAATAGGCCGGACACACTGCTAGAAAAATGGACCACCGATGGATTACTGGTGTATTAGTCTGGATACCAAGGAACATAAAAAGACCCAGAAGAAGACCACGTGGGAGATGGGTGGATGAAATTCGAAATCATGCCGGAATGACAGGGAGGAGACTAGCTCAGACAGACACTTGTGAAAGAAGCTTTGGAAGCTCATCCATCCAGCAGTGGACTGATAGATTTAAAATTTGAGATTTATGTTAATTTAGATTTTAATAGTTTTATCTGTAGCACGTTCACGTGAGACATAACATACTGTTTTACAAAACACAATAAGATTTATGATCTGACAAGAAAAAGTGCATATCCTTCCCAAAAAAACTGAACACTTTATCTTAAATTTTCCCTAACGTTTTCCATTTTATCAAGGAAAATTTCTTAAAACCAAAATATTTTCGTGTTTTTTTTTTTCATGCCTGTTAGCACAAATGAGTTGAAATACAGATTTTTAATGAAAATCGCAAAATAATTAGTGCATTATAAGACTTCTTTCAAATGTGTATCTTCATATTATGTATCTTTCCTTCCTACTTGATTTGAAAATACAAAAAATAGAACTTGTTTATCTTTGAAAGAAAGGAGAATCTTCTAATCGTTTTATTTGTGGAATGACAAAGCGACAGCTGATGTCTGATTTATGCGAATCGGTTGGGAGTTCATAGACGCCATTGTTTGTTGCCGCGAGGGTTTTAGCGGTTAAATCAAAGCAAAGGAAGGTCCGTGGTCATAAATATATGTCAACCTTTTCTTTCCAGTCAGGGCTCAGAGCAGCCTCTGTTTTTATTGTCATTAAGACGCTCTCTCCCTAACTGTTTTTTTGTCCACAGGGACAGAATTACAGTCAAAGCGGTGGGTGGGACCATCCCGTTTGACCACAACATACACATATGGTCTCCCCTGCGCACAAAAACTGCCTCAAGTTAGAACCTCTTCCTGGGCAAGGGCCCAAATGAAGAAGTTGTGCGTAGAATGTACTTCAGGCAGACCGTCTTCCTATGATACAGATAGGTCTATGGAGAAAATATTGAATACAACATTAATATTATAAATGGGGTGCAGACGTATTGATGTAAATTTCGTGCACTTTGTGAACAAATACATTTTTTTTCTTCAGATGTAGTTATTAGCGAATTTCTGTATCAGTGGCTTACATTTTAGTGTACTTCAGTGTTAAATGCAATTTGCCTAGTAAAGGCAACAACTTCTGTCAATGTGGAATTGTCTTAGAACAGCAAAAGCACATTTTTTTTTTTTTTTGATTGGAGGTTTAACGACCACCGTGAGCAACTCAATGGGCTATAAGCAGTCGCCCGTCCCTAATTTAGGGTCACTGGTTCCAGGGAAGGGAGAGAGCCAGTGCCGTAAGACAAACACAACATCCATGCCTCACCGGGATTCGAACCCGGACCCCTTCGGACGAATGATCATAGGCCAACGCCTTAGACCACTGCGCCACCGGGGCGGCGCACATTTTCTTCTTTGTACCAATAATTTTATATTGATATGCGAACTTGGAAGTAATTATTTCATCTAAAGTACACACTTGGCTGAGCTGTCAGTTTATTAATATTGCTCTTTTGATAATGCATTCTGTAAGGTAGTGCTTATCAACATTATTACCGATTTAAAACTTCTTTCTGCAGCAGAAATAAAGGCTCTGTTCGTTTATAGCCCTGTTCGTATTTTATCGGCTGAAACTTATAGCGCACGTCGTCCTAGGATCAGCGACTTTGGAACAATATTTTGACGATTGGGGGTGGGGGAGTAGCAACATATGAATTTTTTTGTCAGATCATAAATCTTATTGTGTTTTGTAAAACAGCATGTGAACGTGCTACAGATAAAACTATTAAAATCTAAATTAACGTGAATTTTAAATTTTAAATCTATCAATCTACTGTTGGATGAAGAACTCCCCAAGTATCTTCCGCAAGTGTCTCTCTGAGACAGTTTTTCCCACGTCATTCCGGCATGCTTTCGAATTTCATCCACCCATATCCCACGTGGCCTTCTTCTGGGTCTTTTTATTTATGTTCCTTGGTACCCAGACTAATACACCACAAATCCATCGGTGGTCCATTCTTCTAGCAGTATGTCCGGCCTATTGCCATTTCAGGGATTTTACTTTGATGATGATGTCTTCAACTTTGGTTATTTTCCTGATCCAAGAGAATAATACCCTTCCTAGTTATGCCAGTATTATCCTTCGTAGTTATGTCACTATTATTATCTTGACTTAATAAGTAAATATTGGGGATATGACATCGGTTGAATAAAAACTGTTAGAAGGCCAAGGCCTAAGGCCTCTGGCCTCTGAATTAATATTTAGTGCCTAGGTAAAACCACAATGCTATTAACTTGAGTTGATGCATAAATGTTATGAATATGAAGTCGATGGATTAAAAACTGCCAAAAAGGCCTAGGTCTAGGGCCTATCGATTGATATTTCCTGCCTAAGTAAAAGCGCAAAATTATTAACTTGCTTTGATGTGTTAACGTTGCGATTATGACTTAGTAGAGTAAAAACTATTAAAAAGGCCTAGGCCTAGGGCCTATAAATTAATATTTCGTGCCTAAATAAAAGTGCAATATTATTAAATTGATTTGCTGTGTAAACGTTGTGAATATGGCATTGGTAGAATACCAACTGTCAAAAAGGCCTAGGGCCTATGAATTAATATTTCGTGCCTAGGAAAACGCCCAACAATATTAATTTGATGTTCTGTGTAAACGTTGTGAATATGGCATTGGTAGAACAAAAACTGTTAAAAAGACTTATGCCTGTGGCCTATGACTTTAATATTTAGTGTCTAAGTAAAAGCGCAATGCTATTATTGACTTGATTTGATACGTAAGCATTATGAATATGAAGTCGGCGGATAAAAGGCTGTTGAAAAGGCCTAGGTGTTGGGCCTGTGAATTAATTAAGTAAAAGAAAAATATTACAAATTTGACATGTTTTGTAAATATTTAGTGCCTAAGTAAAAATGCAGCGTTATTAAAAATCCCACCTTATTGTCCTTTCCTGAACAAAGCAATTTTCGCTAGGCTTACATAGAACGTTTTCTCGAAATTTGTTTGGAGTTCCCAATTCAATCCTCAATATAGGCCAAGAAACGGCAATCTTTATACACCTCCCCCTCGAACTTCTGTGGAAAGTTGCCCTAAGTATGAACCGACATGAAAATTCAGACAAACAAAAGAGCTCCTTCCAATCGTTAGGTACCTTGGGAAACTGCCACACATTATTCGGAAACTTGGAAAAGTGCCACACATTCAAAGTGTTCCTCGGATGAATAGCAATTTGTACCCTGCCCCTTAATAAAAAGCGTGTGGCAGTATTCCTGTGTGCCAATCTTCCGGTGTGGCAGTTTTCCGGTGTGGCAGTTTTCCGGTGTGGCAATCATCCGGTGTGGCAGTTTTCTTGTGTGGCAGTATTCCTGTGTGGCAGTTTTCCTGAGTGGCGGTTTTCCTGTGTGGCGGTTTACAGTGAACCTCGAAGCTGACGTTCGCCTCTCACATCAATATCACGTGGTGCTCCGCAGTTTACACTTCGCTTATTCGCAATGGTGCCATTTCTCCAATCACGATACACTTTAACCGCATCAGCACGCGAACAATTCAAAAACTGCGCTGTTTCAGAAATACTGCCACTCTTGGCCCGAAAGCCGATAATCATCCCTTTTTGCAAATCTGATGAATCGCTCCTTTTATCCATGACAGCAATGAGTGATATGTTTTCAGATTACCTACAGCACACCTTATATACCCTCCAAGCCAGCTCACGACACGTGCCTTCTTTCACTGGCTACGCGCTGTTGACTTCAAAAGAAGGAGGTGGTCACAATAATGTGACTCGACTGTGTATGTATGTAGTGATACTAATTGGGGTACAAAAATTTCTTTTCCCCAAAGATATCAATAACATATCGATATTGCATGCAAATTACTGGAGTACTTTTCATATAACTTTTATCGATATCATAACACTCCCCAGAAAAAAAAATCGTGGTTGCGTGCCTGTTTGGAATTCGTAGCATACAAAAAGAACAGGAACACAGAAACGGATGCTAAAAGAATAGGCAGGGGTCGCGCTGTCGATCACCATCTTCGCAATTTGCAAAAATGAAATCGTTTTGGCGATGGAAAAAGAGCTTTGGCGATTACCTTTTTGTGCTATTATAACACTTTGGCGATAAAAAATTGTATTTGGCAAATAAATTGGGGACAACTTTAAAACAGCCAGCAGACCCATAAATAGGTAACTGCAAGATTACTCAGAAAAACATTTCCTGGACACTTTTGAGCGCAAGACAGTATTAATTTTTCACTTTTCAAATTTAATTAATAAATTTTGAAAAACATAAGCTCACACAGGCAGGCTGTTAACGTATAGAGGGTGGAAATAAGCGCATCGATTTGTTCCCTGCGTTAATTTCTGCGTTTATCGTACGTCATTAATTTGTGCAGTAAAAAATTGTGTGTTTGTCAGGTAATCATGGATTCGGGTGAGAATCATTAATAAGTGTTCGGTCGCAGCGTGAACATTCGTCTTTCTATGGTCCCATTTTCTGCTGGCCTTGATTACGTGACTTCGTGTGCAAAGAAGGATTTAGGAGTGCCCCCAAGAGTAAGCATGCATTGCTTGTGGGCAGACAGTCGCAGTGGGTGGAAAAGCTTCACTCGTATTCGACCGACGTGAATGCACCCGGCTGGGGGTAACACCGGCCATTTTCAAGGCCGAGGTTCCAATACACGTCGTGACTGGCTGGCTGGGCGTGATGCCCGCGAGGGAAAAACCCACCACATTATACGAGACTCCCAGAGCTAATTCAAGACAGAAAAAAAAAGGATCTACAAAAGATGGGGGGAGAAGAAAATGCCTTCTATTGTTCGGAACGAGATGCACCTTGGAGATACATTCATTTATGCACCGGTCTTCTCTGGGATCTACAGCTATCACTCCTCGCAGATGCGTGAGCGGAGAACCAGGTAGTTTCTGCTATGTATAACCAACATCCCCATCTACACATAAGAAAAGTGGGTAGCGAATGAGAAATGCATGTGTGCGGCCAAAGGAAAAGATTCGCAAAGCTACTACAGAACAGCTTTTTTTATTATTTTTTTTCTTAAGAACCGCAGCGTAATAATGTACTTAATCGCAATTCCCGCAGTACCGGAATGATTTTAGTAAAAAACAAACCTGAGCATAATTCTCCGCCTAGTACGTTTTCCTGAATAAAGACCAAAAACGTTCAGGATAATTCATATCTGTACGAGAAATCACAACCAAAGTTTAAATAACTTTGAAGACAAGTGGAACTCGTGCATTTTCCCCAAAACGATTAATTTTAATTCAGATAATGTACTTTGTTAGCATCATAAACAAGACAACACCGAATTCTTAAGTTTAATGAGCACGTGTTTTTGAATCCTTTGCAATACTGTTATGAGAAAAGAAGAACGCATTTACACCTCCTAAATAAAACCTGCGCGTAATTTAAGATAAGCAGTGTTCTTCATCGTGTTCTGAACCGATTACACAGACACACAAACTTTTAGCACAACGGAAAATGTTACCATAATGCCATATCCACTGGCGGCAGAAGGTACCCAGCAAAAACACAAGTGTTGGGAAACTGTTGCCCACCAGCTGGCAGTGATGGGTCACTGCTGGCTGAAATCTGCCACTTACGGCACGGTAGCGGTCCGTTGGTGGCAGCGCCATCAGTTGGCCGCCATTGATGGCCCTGCAGCATCGCCATGAATTGCGGGCATCCAAGCAAGTGCCACTAGTGGCCCGTAGCTGGCAACCCCAACACGAGGTGGAAGCAACAGGACGGCGCATGCGCAGAAGCAACATGTGCCGTGTCGATTGTGGTACCAGTTAGTTGAAGACGACGTTATCAGCATCGTGTGTATTTTAGTGGATGTTAAGAAAAAAAAAAAAAAGCCATATGTAGAGAGGCGAATTAATTTCCTAATGAGATACACCACGTCGACAAAGATTACCGTCGGAAGAAAATTATATAAATACTTATTAATGAACTGTAAGAAATAGTCATTTACTCTCATGTATTTACAGAAACTCAGTTCGTAGCAAAATTCATGCACTAACACACAAAGAATCGAGAATACAGACAGATATGAAATACACCCACCCCATTCCCATGAAATATTTTTTATGTAATCTACAAGAAATAATTTTTACGTAAGTTTTCGTTTTAACGTACACTAAACCGCTTCAAAACAAAAGTCCCGAAAAGACATTAAAACATCGTTATGTTGGGAAAAAATAAGATTTATACGGGTACAAAATGTATCAATTATTTGAAAGAAATGTGGATATAATGTATTCATCCATGGGTTGAATACACAAGATTGGAAGAATTCGCTGCTAAAAAATAACGACAAGTAAAACAAAGTATCTTTCCTCTTTAAAACAAATGTAGCTTCGGGCTTCGAACCTTGGAAAGAAAGTATACAACGTTAAAAATGTAACAGAATGTGACATGTACGGGTAAATATATTAATTAAACAATCGTCTTTCAAGACCACAAGGACAGAAAAAAACTTTGGAAAGCGCATTTAAGTTGGTACGCTCGTTGAAAAAGAGTGCAGTTCCCTTAAAGTAAATAAAAACAATCGTTACGTTGAAAAAATAAATTTATGAATTATATGAAACGGACATTTATGAAAAACACCTTGCAATATTGTAAAATAAAAAATAGAACCCTTAGTTTCACATTGCGCAAGAAAAAGGTTCAGCTTCAAGTAAAGGCTTGTGCGTGACAAACCAGTGTAGCGGCGAGAACGACCGCTTCGCAAGCAGACTGCCGTTGGTTCGATGCCAGCCACCAGATTCAAACGGGAGTTTTTCAAGACCTGTTGAGAAAATTTTCCCAGCGCTGTGCCGTCATGCATAAGTTTCGTAGGAGGGGGAGTAGTTGTGCCTTCGGGAAACTGCGGTTAACTCTTTTTTTATGGCTACTACTGGGAAATTAGCGGACAAGATTCGGCAAGCCACCAGTTATGTCATATGTTGCCGGCTGCCACTGCTGGGAAACTAGCTAGCCACATTAGGCTAGTCATTATTTATGGCATGCCTGTGATGGATAACTGATGGCCTTGTTCTGGCATATAACAACTGATGGTGTGCCAACTGCTGGCCCATGTGGTGACTGTCGGGACACTTTATTGACGGTTGGGAAGCGGCAACATAGTACTGGGCCACTGCTGGCCCAGCAACACTGTTTTTTTTTCTGGGTAGGAGACATGGGGGTCCGACTAGCCGACGATGACCCCGCTCATCCACACGCTGTTGTCCACGGCAGTTGGCTTTTGCAGGGATGGTTTTACCGGATTCAATGTACTCACGGTGCACCCGTGACACAGTGGCTCGTGAAAATCCCAGTGCTTGCACGACTTCCGAGATGGGGTGACCCATTCGTCGGGCACCGACAATTTGCCCACGACCAAATGCGCTTAGATCCTTCGTCTTACCCATACTGCGTCCGACTCTTACTGTTTCCCGTCGCATCACTCCTTATATTGTCAGATCGCTGCATACGTCATGTCGTTTCCGTTTACAGGGCCACCCACAGCGCCACATTAGCATAACGCCAGCTTTCTCTAATTCAATTGCTCTTCAGTGTAAGTTAAGTGTACAGCAACCATGCAAGTATCAAACGCTTACAGCGTAGTATAAACCCGTTTATTCGGTGGCGCAATACAGTAACACAAGTTGCCAAGCTTTCGCTCTCCACAGGAAGGCTTTTTCAAGACTATGGTTAGACATAAAATGCAGGAATCAGAATGCTTAAGAAATTTTATCAAATAATCCACAAATTAAACAAAAATGCATCGGAATAATTAGAAGCGATGAACCTGATGCTAAAACCAGAAATATCAGTCATTAAAACTGAACAGAATAAGATAAAACTGTATGTTTACCAGTTTTCCGTGTATGAGTTTTCCGGGAACCAATTTCCCTGGATCCGTAAAAGTCTTAAACCGAAAATAAGAGAGCATGCAAAAGCCATGGCACACAAAATAGGGTAATGCTGAGCCATCATCAGATCCTACGTGAAATATCAGATAAAATTAGAGTGCTAATTATATCGTTGATGGAACACAAGATTTTTCGGGGAATAATCTGCATTCAGTTTGCATTCGTTACATTGACTGCACCAGAGAGAGGTTTTCCGTCGATTGCAGCTTCCACTACAGAATTTTAGATGTCAGACCTATGACAGGGCCGCAAATATGGTGGGAAAATGCAATAATGCACAGGCGATAATTAAAATAGAAACAGCCGCTCGTATATTAGGTACATAGTCGTATCAGAAAAATATGACCGCTCATGGAATCACAGTGTACCCCGCTCACGCGTGTGACAGTGTGCACGTGACAAAGTCAATCACACGGAGATATAAGCGGCCGGCCAGGACAGATGATCCATAGTGCGTAACGTCAACACAATGGGCAGAGGTAGTGATTTGGCAGACGTTCGAAAAAGAATGATCATCGACTACAGCGCCAAGGGTGGAATCTTCTCAGAAACAGCAGACTTTAAGGACTGTTCGCGCGGTGCTGTAGTAAGGGTGTAGTACCAAGATTGGACCGCTGGCACACCGAGTACCTCCCGACGTCATAACTATGGAACCCCAAACGCCACCGACCCCAGAAGACTCACCACATGGATCCCTTCATGTTGGACGTTTACCCTGGTAGTGATGGTGTCTAAAACCAGAACAACGCGCCATGCCACGTCGCTAATGAGGTGCGTGACTGGCTCCAAGAACATGACAGCGATGTCTCCGTTTTCCCTTGGCCGGAAAAACCGCTCATCCTCAATCCCATACAGCACTTGTGGGACTATTTAGATTGACAGGTTCGGCCTGCCGCCCCACAACTATGTCATATCCGGGAGCTCGGTGCTCTACTGCAGTCCAAATAGGCACGTGTGCCTCGGGTTACCTTCCAGGGCCTCATTGCGTATGCCACGTCATCTCGCCGCTGTCATCCGGGCCAAGGGTGGTTATTCCCATTATTAGGTAGGTGGTCATATTGTTCTGATACTGCCGTGTATATTGCAATGCACATGCTGCTAACTTAGTTGCTTTATCCTTGGTTTCAGTCTCGAGAGTAATAAGCAGTGCAACGGAAGATGTACACGAATTAGGTATTATTGCAGCACAAAGCGCCAAATTTAAAGAAATCTTTAAAGACTCTGCCACATACGTGCATCTCTGTATCCAACTATTGTAGATGGCAGACGCTAGCTGCGCCTGTTCGGGCTGCGCTAAAGCAGTATTCAGCAGTTCTTTCTTGAGGGAAGGGAGGGATTAGCCATTTCGCATAATGCAAACAGTGGAAACCGGATTGCCATCTCCGCATAATAAAAACAAGGGCTTGTGTTTGTGTGCGTTTTTTTTAATTTCCGTCCAAAGCCAATGGATGACGGGAAAGAGCCTCCCATTCGTAATTTAGGTGCTAGTTCAAGAAATAGGGGGAACTAAAGCCGAAAAACAAATATGTATTCCCATGTTTCACTCAGGATTCTAAGCTAGGCCCCTTGGCACAAAAACTTAACATCGTAGCTATTAGCTGAAGGGGTGACTCAAAGTTCTGCTAGTGTGAACACACTATTACACGACAATCGTACGCTGCTCTGCATAAATTGCGAGGCGCGATCAAAGAGGAAAGGCGTTCTGCTTCAAGTGGACAACGCGCCACGTCACAGATGAGCACTTATGGCGGCTTCATTAGAACAGTGTAGTTCCGAATCAGTTCTCACCCTCCTGACATACCCCCCTTCAAACATTCATCCATCTCTTGCGGAAAATACAGATCACCGTCGACGCCAGTGCTTTTCACAGATGACGAGAGCCGTGGAAATCTCTGTTTTCCCCAGGGGATTCACACTCCGGAACCATCAATGGAATAAGTACGTTGCACTACAGAAAGAAAAATTACTCGCAATATTTCAGGAGAGTGTTAATATTTCTATCTGTGGGCACGAGCTTTTTTTAAACTCTGATTCACAGAAGGAAATAAGTCCTACACGTTCGTTACACAAGCTTATCCTTACGTATTCAAATTAATATTAAATTGGATGCCAGAGAGAGAGAGAGAGAGACCTTTCCTACAGCACTTCAATGAAGAAGCAGTCATATTCATTTCTGCCAACATCAATTTTTTAAAAGTAGAGCTTTCATAACCACGAACTTTTACGGCACTTAAGTTTACCTAACA
Organism: Macrothele yani; assembly: GCA_039090855.1. NCBI lineage: Eukaryota > Metazoa > Arthropoda > Arachnida > Araneae > Macrothelidae > Macrothele > Macrothele yani. The sequence continues at coordinate 15,408,829 of CM077012.1, forward strand.
AAAAAAAAAAAAAAAAAAGAGCGTCTTAAATATCGAAATAAAGGAAGATTTTTTATTTTTTAATTTGAGGATTAACGACCACCGTGAGCAACTCAATGGGCTATAAGCAGTCGCCCGTCCCTAATTTAGGGTCACTAGTTCAAGGGATAGGAGCGAGCCAGTGCCGTAAGACAAACACAACATCCATGCCCGACCGGAATTCGAACCCGGACCCCATTCGGACGAATGATCAGAGGTCATCGCTTAGACCACTGCCCCACCGGGGTTGCGAAGAAGAAATTTTAGTCATGAAAACCGTATTTTAGTCATATAATCCGCGAATTATCTTCTAAAACTGTTACAGATTAAGGTTCGGCGGATTATACGAAGATGTCGATTAATACGCCGTTTTAAAAAATAATAACATCTTCTCAGCACTTTGATTTTTTTAAATGGTAATTGTCAGAAGAGGTCGTATATTTGGAAAACTACCAAAAATGTGTTAATAACAGGAAAAGGTAAGGGAATATAAAGACTGCCAAACAATCGGAAAGTTTTTTTTTTTTTTTTTTTTTTACTTACGGAGTATTTTGACAGAAAATACGAAGGCAATATTATTTGCTCTCACGGACGATCACGTGGTGTGAGCAGCTCAGCGTCACACATGTTCGTGGGTGTCCACGCAAGGCTAACTACGGAACTGCGGTAATGCTGAAATGACTCATATTTTTTTTCTTTATTCACTTGTAAGTAACAGATGCATTTAAAATGACAGGGTTTTTTTCTCAATAAGACCCCCCCCCACCACCACCACCATTTCTTTGGACTGTGGGGTCATCCCGTGAATCACGACTTTGTTCGGAATCAACACCGCGGGTACCGTTTGCACAGGTGATTTTTTTTTTTTTAATTTCACGCCTTGTGGAATATGCACCGCAGCGGATTATAAGAAAAATATGCTACACGAGAATATCACATAATTATTTACGCAACTATCACATAACTGAATGATCCAGTTTACTGTTCACCATGTAACATCATATCAGGAAAACTCGAGAGAGAATACTTTGGTACTCTTTGTAGCTTGTTGCTCGAAAAAACTCAGAATGCAATATTTATAAAGTACACTATATTGACAAAAGTCAACGGACACCTGCACGAGAAATACAACATAGCATTTATTGACATACATTAGTACGGTGTTGGTCCACCTTAGGCCTTAATCCATGCACTGTCCCTTCGAGACATGCTTTCGACAAGGTCTTGGAACACAGCTATAGGTATGCACTTTCATTCAGTGCATAATGCTTAGTAGTAGGCATTGGTTCCAAACTTCTTATGCGGCGGGCTAATTGATCCCATAAGTGCCCTATTGGATTAAGATCAGGGCTCTGTGCTGGCCAGTCCACACACGATACGGAATTATCGTCAAACCACGACGTAACAATCCTTGCTTTATGGCTCGGTGCATTATCCTGCTGGTACCAACAAGGCTCGGTTCCATAGTATTGCCACAGAGTTGGTAGGGCATAATTGTCCAGAATGTCGAGGTAGACGTGCTGGTTAACAGGTTTGTCCACGATAACCAATGGGCCGGGACCACACCACGAAACTCACCCCCACACGAGTACACTGCCAGCTCCAAACTTGACCGTAGGAACAGTACACTGTGGCAGATAGCGTTCCTCCGGCTGCCGCAATACCCGCGCACGTCCATCAGACTGATGGATCGTGTATCTGGATTCATCAGTCCATAGGACCCGTTTCCATTGATCTACGTTCCACGATGAATATTCTGTACACCATGCTAAACGACGAGTAGCATTCCGAGTGGAGATGAAAGGCTTATGAGCAGCCGCACGACCACGGTAACCCATGGAATGAAGTTCTCTGCGAATAGTACGTGTACATACCGAAGTTCCAGCATTTTTACTCACCTGTACACTGAGGTCTTGCGCAGTAAGTACTCCGTCGATTAGCTGTAACGACTCTCCCGAGGCTTCGACGTCCTCTATCACTGATTTTCTTTGGTCTGCCGGTACGTTTTGCTGCTTTCGGCACGCCATGTGTCTTCCACTTATTCAGTACATTTTGACTTGGGTATGTTTAAACGGCTCTCGGTTTCTCTTATGTACAACCCACTAATATAACACCCAACGATCTTTCCTTTCTCAAAATCAGTTCTCTCCCGCCGCGACATTTTCACTCAACCTCACAGTACGATATGATCGCGGTCAGCTGCGAGGCTTGTTTTTATACTGTACTGCGCATGTTAAAAACGCAGCGGATCCGTTCATTTGCTTTTGAAAGGGTATCCGATTACTTTTGTCAATATAGTGTACATTCAGTGGTTGTATTCAGCAATGTGTATAGACACGGAGCTATTTTTTATGCATTCATCTCCTGCACAAAAGACGTATTAAAAAAAAATTATGTAAATGTGAAAAAAAAAATAACAGCCGAGAAGATGCGCGCGTGACCCAAGTGAGGAGGACTGGAAAAGACTACGAACAAAGCAGCATGAAGAAAAACAGCACCTAGAAGTTGGGTAGCAAGTGAATTCTTGACCACTAGCTCTTGACCGGGGTAAGCCAAGACACCGCAGGTGGCCCACATACGGAAGTAAATATTCATAAGAATACGACGGCAGGAAAAGCCCACCCTCAACCTTTAACCAACCAAACAGGGATAATGACCTAGTGAGGACACGTCTTTGGCATTTGAGTTCTTTTAAGATGCATTTCAGACCAAATCCTGGCATCGGTTCTGATGACCGTCGGAGCAGACCAGGATGTTGAAACCACCTCCAACCGGATCTAGGAAAAAGAATTAGAAAAAAAAAAAGTGGATATCACCGCTTCCGTGCTGACTTAATACAAACAGGAGTAGGTATAACGGCTTAGCTTTAAGTTTAGTTACCTTTCTCGAAATAAGATAATGTAAACTAAGACGAAAAGGAGCGGCAAAATGTCTTTGCAAAATAAAGCAAGGTTTTAAGCTATAAAAAAGTACCTAATACTGTTTATTACACAGCACAATCAGGAATAAATTTAATGAAATCTGACACAGCGAAAATTACAGAGCATGATTTTATAGGGAATTTAGGTGCAGTTTAAACGTTGTGTGTGAAGGGGAAAAGAACATTTGCGGAAAAAATTAAAAAAATGGTGCAATGTCTGGACATTGCACCATTTTCCTGACGCTTTTTCCCTTCCGTGGAACCAGTGGCCCTAAATTAGGAAAGTTTTTTTTTTTTAATTCGAGGTTTAACGACCACCGTGAGCAACTCAATGGACTATACCCGTCTCTAATTTAGGGCCACTGGTTCCACGGAAGGGAAAGAGCGAGCGCCGTAAGACAAACCCAACATCCATGCCTCACCGGGATTCGAACCCGGACCCGTCTCGGACGAATGATCAGAAGCCAACGCTTAGACCACTGCGCCACACGGGCGGCAAAACGGGAGTTACGGGGTTTAAAATGGAAATCAGATTTATATTTCATGGTCATTCTGAAGAAAGTGGTGACAAACGGATAAAATATGAACTATAAATCTAAAAATGCGAAAAATGACCACTTGAAAAGTGAAAATAACAGCGCCGAGTTTTAGGTCTTTTACGTGATTCGCGCTGAAGAGAGATCTGTTCGTATATTTTCTTATTCTCTGTAAAGCACCTAGAAAGGACTCTTTAACGGCATGTTGCATAATTTATTGGTTAAATTACTTTTAACTTCTCCACAAGTAATCCAAGAAAACGCGAAGGTAAAAATTATCATTGAATAAAGTTTGTAACACATTGTTCGAAAGTTGTTTCCGCTGGTTATTTAAACATGACGGATGACACTGAATTCTTCTGTCCAAAGAGCACATCGTTTGAGAAAAGTCCCAAATTACAAACCTGAGGGTTTATTATTTCAATTCAAACCTGGGGATTTTCCTCCCCCTTTTTAACCAAACTGAGCACACAGTAATATTATAAATATGAAAACTTCACGCCAGCTAGAGGGAATTTTTGCACCAGAGAAGTTTCCATGCTTACAGAGACGCAGCCAAGGGGAGGGTCCTAGGGATTAAGATCCCTACTGAAATTTTTCACCTGTAGTATTTTTTTTTTCTATTGTTTTCAGTCATTTCAAAATACGTACTCTGTACGACATAATTATATACGATTTGTGCATCGTTTTTCTCTTTAAGTTAGTAAGATTAACCAGTCAGCTGTAGTTATTACAACTGAATTTGAATATACGTTATGTTACACGTTCAGCATTTATTTGTCTAATCATTACCCCTTTTTGCGTGCTCTCTCTTTCTCTCTACTCGTACGTGAACATAGCTGCTTTGTGCAGCAGGAACTACAAAGTGTCACAGTACAAAGGTAATTTGCTGCATCGCTAAGAACCTTATTTTGAAAATCAGTGATTCGTACTAATAAAGTCAGAATATGTTATGTGGTGTGAGAAATGAAAATGGAAACAGACACCAGAAAAATTAATACCTGCCGAAGTTACTGTAGCTCTTGTTGCCTGTGAACACGAATTTCTACCCAAATATTCGGAGGTAATTAAAAGTTCTGGGTAAGCTTCCAGTCTCATCGGCAAATAAATGATCTTTTTAGATGATTAAGAGCGTTAAATCTGTTATAAGGAACAAAACTGGACAACAATGACCGACTCCTTCAAATGGCGCTTCCTTTAGGGCATTCAAATGTTCCTCTTAATGCAGAAGTCTCAGATGTAACGACTCTTCGTATCTCCCTTTTACTTTCAGACAAACATGTTTCCAAATAATAAGGATAAAGTAAAACATGGAATGCATACATGCTATGAGATGTAGAATTAACCCACAGAACTTCAGCTACTCCTGATAAGTTAGAGATACAGTATATATAATGGAAACCCATTTTCAATCAACTGCTGAATGAAGGTCTCCCCAAGTTTCTTCCATAACTGTGTATAATGAGCCATTCTCCATGTCGCTCACGCATGCTTTCGAATTTTATCTACCTAAGTCTCACGTAGTCTTCTCTTGGAACTTCTTCTGTCCCTTGGTATCCAGTCTATGTCTGTTGTCTATCGGTGGTCATTTCTTCGGTCAACATGTCCAGCCATTGCCATTTTAGGGATTTTACTCTGATCATGATGTCTTCCACTCTTGTCATTTTCCTGATCCGTGAGTTCCTCTTCTTATCTTTCCTGTTTACACCAATCATGAAGGTCTCCATGGTTGGTTCAGTTGTCTGCAATCTTTGTATGTCTTTCTTAGTTAAGGTCCACGTCTCTGCTCCGTAAGTAAGAACTGGACGCACTGATTAAACACTTCTCTTTTAGGACATAATGGTATATTGCTTTTGAATATTGTACTGTTTCTTCCAAATGCTCTCCAACCAAGTTTCATACACACATTAATTTCTTCATGAACGTGGGCCTCGATTGATATCTGTTGCCCCCAAGTAAATGTAGGTATCTGTTACTTCTATATTTTCCTATGAATCCCTAAATCTTCACTTCTTGTAAAAGCATTACATTTACATTGTTTTTTGAAAGTTCATTTTTGAACTCACTTATTTGCACTTATCAGCAAGTCCCTGGCTCACACTCTACAGCTCTGAAGAAGCAGTTGCAAAAGTGACTATGTCATCAGCAAAACGAATGCCAGTTAGGTGTGAATTCACGGAAAAATTCTGAAAATAACGTGCAGCAAAGCTGCCAGTAGGTATCCGTCTTTTTCAGAAAGTGCCCGTTTTATATCAAATTCCATATTTTCATAGATATTCCGGAGTCAGAAATTCCGTTATTTCAGAAAAGTCTGTTTCAGGTTTTTCTGTATTAAAACTGAAATTCCGCAAAATTGACGACCCTACATTTCTCAGCACTTACCCAGATAATCCTTCCGCTGCAGACAGGGTCGAACCCCCGTCGTTTGTGTTGGTTCAACAGTTAAATCCACGCCTTTAACCACTGAGCCAGAAAAGCTCGGAAATCCGAATCACGTACGGTAGTAAAGCAAATTGCGCGACGATGATTTTTTCTTTTTTGTCATTAATGCCAGTGATTTAGGCATTTTATTTTCTGCTGGAGCTTATTATTTTTGTGAATAGGTTTCCAATATATATTTTTTAGGACTTTTCACAAATTAGTCATTTTTCATTGTGATTTTTCGAAGCAACAAAATGCTTTGCAACTTAATTTTTAAACTGACAATGACTTTCAGTTATCTTTAAAAAGGTGAAATGTACTTTTTACAGTATTATTTCACACACAAAACTCCTAAATATAAAATTTACTCTTGATAGCTATAATACCAATAGTTTTTGTCTTAAGTTGTCCAAAGACTGATACATAGACATCGTTTTATATAATCATCTGTTTAATAAGTTTAGTACCCGGTTTCTTACAGTAACACAATATATAATAAATAGCTGGAGCACAAAATAGGGGAGAGGAGAAGAAATATCCTGTGCCACAATAAACAAAATTCTTGCGATATGCTATCCACAATATCCGATCTCGCTACGGAACTTCAAAATTCGACAGACGATTGAAATTTAAAAGTTAATCAAACCTCAAGTATTCTGACCAATGGTTCCTATTACCGGTAATTTCTCGTCATATGGATGGAGAAAAAGTGAGAAGAGTTTTTCCGTTAATTTACGAAAGGAATTGCCGGAAGGTTTCTAAAAATTCAGAATTTTCCGTTAACACATTTCTAAAACGGTAATTTTTACCGTCAGTATAAGAAAGAAACTGCGGAAAGGTTTCTGAAAATTCAGAATTTTTCCGTGGTACGAAAAATCCGTGAAATTCAGGTTTCTCTGTCATTTCACGGAAAGATTGTATCAGAATCAAGCTTCGTTGATTCACGAAAGAAATGACGGAAAGTGGCTCGTGAATTTCAGATTTTTTTTTTTACAGTGTAGTCATTACCTTTTTCGCACGCAGACATTTCTGAATCTGGTCCTCCCATCATTTTCTGGGCCTTACTCTCTGCCTGTCTTTGCTGGCACTTGGCTGAATAAATTTTTAAATGAGCATCTCAAACTCATTTTTTCAACGCTGATGTGCCTCTACACACATCCACAATCAACAAATCATAGCTAGAGGAATATTCCACGGATTATTTGCGTATTTTCACTTTATTCCAGGTATTTACTTCATTCAGAAAACTTGAAAGAATTAGCAGTCCTGGATCGGGAATCGAACCCGCACCTCCCGATTTCCGATCGAGCATGCTAGTCATTACACTACCCAGGACAAGGAAATTCCAAGCAAGTAAACATATATATATATGATTACCATCAGATTTACGCTAGTCAAAGCTGTTCCTGCCTCATTGTAACGTCTCACGACCTTTTCTCACATCCAGGGTCAGATGTAGGTCACTCATTTCAGTGATTGAGGCAGGAACAGCTACGATGAGGCAGAAACAGCTTCGACTAACGCAAATCTAATGGCAATCAGGTATATATGTTCAGTTGCTTGAAATTTCTTTGTCCTAGATAGTGTAATGACTAGCATGCTCGACCGGAAATCGGGAGGTGCGGGTTCGATTCCCGCTCCAGGACAGCGAATTTTTTCAAGTTTGCTGAATGAAGTAAATACATGGAAGACAGTGAAAATATGCAAATAATCCGTGGAATATTCCGCTAGCCGTGATTTGGTGATTGCGGATGTGTGCGGAAGCACATCAGCATTAAATGCCTACCATGTATAAATGAAGAATTATTTCTCCGGGGAAATTCGTTTCTCAAATATATGACCATTTTTTCAACATGACTAAACCAAAAACCACCTCAGAATACTTGTCTCTACCTTACTAACAACATTTTGCTTCACATTACACATGTGCAACACATCTTCGTTCCGCACATGCTCAGAACGTATCTTGCCACAAACCCCATATAAGTCACGCATCTCGTCAGCACACAAACGACTTCCATGTCCCTTCCTCAAAACAAAGAGTAAATAATGCATTTCCCGTAATTAACGCATCTCTCCAACATACAACGACTTCTGTCTCTTCTAAACAAAGAGTAAATTTAAACTGTGAGTAAAATGCAAAACAAACCCCCCTTTTTTTTATACGTTAGTTAAACGGTTTTGAAATTAATAGCAAGCAGGGGCTCGGAAATTAGACATACATTAATTCCTTTTTAATTACTTGTGTGTATGTGTGAGAGAGAGAGAGAGCCAAGAAGTATAAAACAACTCTAACGAAAAAAAAGTAAACAAGAATTTTATGTTCAGTAATGTGAACCTTTTTACACATAAAATGCATCCTACTGTTTAGGCTTTTTTCCTTCTTTTGAGCAATTCACTTTAAAACAGATACACCTGGACCATTGTTTTTTGTTTTCCTAAAGTTAATCTTAATATTTAAAAATAAAGATATTGAAATATGACTAACCACTAATGGTATATCGAAAACACCCAGTTTCTTAGTAAGTTAACATGCTCCAGAAATGAAAAAGAGTGAGACAAATTCGTTTGTACACAACTGAAGGGGAAAAAATGAAAAGCATTAACTTTTCATGAAGAGAACAGAAAAACTCAAAATAGTATTGACTCTTCAATTACATTTAACATCTTCAACGAATTTACCTGAGACGAACAGCTTGAAAACACAAGAAGAGTAACATTTGTGATGAAAGTTCACGACGCAATTTGTCATTAAGTATTCCACATTGCAGTTGTTTAATCAAAGTTCATACATCTCACACATTTTTCATGATATTGTAATTACTTTAGTGAATCGTCCGATTAATTGTTTGCGAGAATTAGTTTTGCAGGAGCCTTCGAATGTAACCCAAAACGAATTATTATTATGATATACAATATACTAATAGTTTAACTGCTGGAAAATTTAGTAACTTTTATTAAATATAATATTTTTTTCTTTTTAGTTTAGGGAAAGGAGCAGAAACGAAATTTCCATCAGAAAAGAAAACTATAAATATTAATAATAAAAAAACATTCTTCAGACAATTCTCCAGCTCTTGAAGCGGGAGGCAACCCTTTTTGTTTACGCGCAAAGCCTATGTGAAGCCTAGCAGTCGAAAGTCCTTCAATTAGAACTGGGAAACTCAGACCCAAAATACATGCCATTAAAAATGCGTCGATGATTCATATAGTCCTGCCAGACGTGCTGAAGGATTTTTTTTTTTCCATGTTATTCAACTGTTTCTAATACTCTTAATGGTTACACCTTTGCATGACTAAGCACAAATAGGAGGGTCGATTGGCAAGTAAGGTCTCCTACCGCGGAACGTCGCTAGTAGTTGGGGAAGAAAAACGTTTGCGCATGCGATCGGTAGCCGATACTGTGTAGCGCAAACGAACTTAGTTTCTGTTCACTGTTTGACGTCTTTGAGTAATAGCGTTCGTTAGCCATGAGTGCTATCTCCGAGTTACGTATAAAGCAGCGATCAGTAATGGAGTTTTTGACACTAGAAGGTTGCGCGCCAATCGAAATTACTACTGGAGACGAATCCTGGGTTCAAGGGCGCACTGGTAACCCCCACAAACCCCGCACTGGGATGGGGGGGTTTTCTCAGTAAATACGTAAAATCTTTAAAACTCATTTTCGCTGCTTTTGTTCATAAAACCTCGATGACGGAAAAGCAAATATTCGAAAGAACTTGAGGCCCCTAGTAGTAGCCTTTGCTGTTACAAGAGGCCTCAAGTTCACAGCACTTGCAATAGTTTGTATGTAGGTATCGTAATAAGAGAATGTGAAAAAATATCAGTTCAACGAGCGGAACTTTTATACCAATGTGGATAAGATGTTATGTATTACAGTTGTTTGCACATAACTGTGCACCCCCCCCTCCAGTAGAATGAACTGAACGGTGTTCTTCGCGGGAGCGAAAAATCAGAGACCTGTGTCATTTTTTATGACAGAATCAAAAGTTTTGTTATTACTATGTGCATAACATTGTAACATTATGTTAAGTGTGTTTTTTATATTCCGGAGTAAATAATTTAAGTAGTTTTACGTTCTTTTGTGCTACAGGTTTTTATTATTACTTAACTATTTGTTTACTTATGTTGTGACATTTCGTATAAATCGGAAGTCATTAGACACTGTCACACGGCAGGTAGTGTGTCCAATCGTGCGGCATTTCAAAAAGCAGGCCTTAGTTCTTTAAAATAATAAATTTTGCATCATATGATTAACTTTTAGGTAAATATTTTGTAGTAATTTGTGTCGGAAACCAGGACTATTACTTTAATTATAACGTACACATTTGTGTTTCACGCAATAAAGTGGAATAATTTTGATTTTACGAAATCAACATACCAGAAATCATTACTCAAGTTATGAAGATAATGGCTGTGGAATAAACCTCGCTCCTGAGTCCTGACCTTTGACTCCATTTCGATGATATTCAATAGAACCGGTTCAGTATACCTACGGAACAACGTGATAAAGCTTTGTCGCAATCGAAGCATTTTTACGTAAGTTATGACGCATAAGGGCGATGGAATGGATCCCGCTCCTATGTCCTGAACTTTGACCCCATTTTGTCCATTTTCAATAGGGTTCGTCCGCAGGTTGTCCCTCTTCCACATATTAAAATTTTATCGAAATCGAACCATTTTTACGCGAGTGATCGTGCGGATGGACCTACAGACGGACAAAGCTGGAGCATATAACGCTTCTTCAACCTACGGTTGGAAAGCGTAAAAAGCAAAGCCGTCCATTTTGTAAAAAAATATTAATACGCACAAGTGTTGCAATTTCACCATTAGTGCTATGAAATAAATCAAAAGTGACTGAAGTGTCTAATTTCAACAGGTTTTGAGCTTTGAACAGCCCCCACCCCATTTTTTTTTGTTTGGCAATTTAACGACCACCATGAGTAACTCGATGGACTGTATAAAGCAGTCGTCCTTCTCTTATTTAGGGCCACTGGTTCCAGGGAAGAGAGAGAACCAGTGCTGTAAGAAAAATGCAGCATCCATCTCTCACAGAGATTCGAATCCGGACCCATCACGGACAAATGGTCAGAAGCCCGGTCTTACGGTTAGACCACTGCGTCACCAGGCAGGATTACGTACACCTGTCCTATTACTATAAAAATATGTGGGCTTTTGGAAAGAAGCGGGGGGAGGGGGATGAACTAGTAAAATTCTGTAAGGTGAGTGTAGTTCAATCGAGCGAGTGAAGTTTCGGGCTAACTGCCATTCGCTCACAACGCAGAATTTAAATACAGTTGAATTCCAATTATCCGGATAAACTCTGACCACAGCCTATCTGGATATTCGTAAAATCCGGATAATTGGGTTGTCTTTTTCTGTAGCCCAATTACGTATTTATTAATTGAAGTGAGGGAATTTAATTTTTTTGCTTATCGTATTTTATATTAACAAATGTTATAGAGTTAAGAAAATAAATATCCACTGTACTGCATTATCATTTTGCATTATTTAAATGAACAAAAAAAAAAAAAACTACAGACGCGTAAATAAATCAACAAAAATCTTAATTTTACTTGGCCTTGAAAGAAGAACAAGCGATCCGGATAAATGGAGTTCTACTGTATATATGAAATCTCTTGTATTGGATTGGAGCGAATGAAATGTCCGGCGCGAACGAGCAGTGGAGACAGGCCCCCACCACAGCGGAATGGAACCACCCACAGGTGTTGCGGGTATTAACGTCACAGAAATACTATAAATAGCTAGCACGTGTGCGAAGAACGAGGTTCAGGCGTGGTTTGTTTGAACGTAACGTGGCTCGCAAAGGAAACATGCAGGCGCCGGATTTGAGAGTCATCTTCATGTATGAATTTAAATTGGGCCATTCTGCGGGAATTGCCGTCCGAAACGTTAACAAAGCTTTTGGGGAGAATACAGCCAATGAAGAAACCATTCGGCGATGGTTTGTGAAGTTTTGAAGCGGAGATATGGACCTGCAAAACGAAGCACGTGGTCACCAACCTGTTGCTTTTTCTGACGACGTTCTGTTACGTGTGGTTGAAGCGAATCCCCGAAAAACGTGTAGTGAGATAGCGGCAGAGGTAGGTGTCCATCACACGACAGTTGTTCGGCATCTGGCTGCGCTGTGTAAGGTCAAAAAGCTGGACATGTGGCTGCCGCATGAGTTGACAACTGCCAACAAGATTAGGCGTTTGGAAGTCTGCACATCGCTGCTTGCCAGGAATAAACAAGAACATCTACTACATCGAATCGTCACCTGCAACGAGAAGTGGGCCCTTTCTGATAATCGAAAACGATCTGCACAATGGCTAACAAGGCACAGCCTGCTGGACGGCATCCTAATCCACCCCTACACACCAAGAAGATGATGCTCCTTGTCTGGTGGTCCACAGCCGGGATAATTCATCGAAGTTTCTTGGCAAGAGGCCAAACCATCACTTCAGAACGTTGTTGTGCTGAATTACACCAGATGCACCGGAAATTGCTGCAGAAACAACCGGCTTTGGTCAACAGACATGGTGTTCTTCTGTTCCAGGATAACGCTCGCCCAGATGTCGCACAACGAACGATGCTGACACTAAGTGCCTTGGACTATGAAACACTCACTGTCACATCCTGCCTATTCCCGGACTTGTTTCCGACAGACTATCATCTCTTTCGTCGCCTGAATCACTTCCTGTCCGGGAAACAGTTCACGACAGACAACGAGGTTCAACTTGCAGTTGATGACTTCTTCGGGTCCCAGTCACAAGACTTTTTTCGTTCCGGGATCATGGCCTTGCCGTACAGATGGCAACTATGTGTCGATGAGGATTATTTTGCCTATAGGTAAGTTGTCCTACTTTTCCGTTCTCGCCGTTCACGTGTGCTGGTCCTTTGCCGGACATTCCATTCGCACCAACCTAATAATTAATGACTGCCCCGTACCACCAAAAATGAATAAATGTAGTTTTCTAAGCTACATTTGTAGAATAATTCACGAATACATTAGATGTTTTCTATCTCCATAAAACCTTTTTAAACATTGAACAGACACTTCTCCCTTAATGTGCACGATATATTCATTTTATGCTTGCAGGTATTATCATGAAACTTGGCGTCAGATTCCCTGTAATTTAAAGGCGTAGATTATTAATTTTTTTTTTTTTTTTTTTGCTTCAAGTTCAGGTGTGTATTTAAACAACTAATTCAGCTGTGAAGATGGTAGCAGATGGGCGTATTTGACAATTGTGCGATAAAGGCATTACGTCGAATGGGGATGAAGCTGTGGATATTAGCTGAGGTCTTCGGAAACAGCCTCGTAAATTACCCCATAAAGTATTTCACTTCTGAAGAGCACTTAATCCTTCGCTTTACTTTATTTTATTTGTTTTCTCAAAAGTGTTCTTCTAGTTTCGGAGAACATGAAATAGTTTGTGAAATAAAATGGAAGCCATGGCGCAAATGTTTTGGCGCACCCAGGAGGATTTTTCACGGATGTCTGAACAGCATAATATACTTGTAATCCCTCCGGAGCGCAATACGGTGGCCTACTAAAAATTATCTCTTTCAATTAAACTTTTGAAACAACTTGGTGGTCAAAATGTAGTCTTTCATTAATGGGATAAATTGTCAGTGCAAGGAGTAATTGAACTAAAACGAAGCGATTTTTATATTGTAAGAAAATTCTGTTTCACTCTCTTGAAACACAAAGTAGTATACAAAAAGTGTATTAAATATATATACACAAATAAATCGACCTGTTCTGATCATCTAGGAATAAGACTGGCTTCTTTCCTACAAATCTTAAAACTAGGACAAGCCGCCAACGGTAACCAATAACTCGGGTACAGTTGGAAAATTTTGAGCGAAGCTATTGCGAAATCTAAGCTCATTAAGGCGTCTATTTTAACAAATTCTAAAAACCTAATGCCTAAAATTTATTACTGAAGCCTAAGAAAGCACATGGGGATATAGATGTTCTAAATGTCCTACGTACTCACATTAAAAAAAGAGATCCCAGTTTCGGTCGCGTTTCTAAAAAATACAAATATTGGCATTTTGGAGGCGTCATTCTCACATCTGTTTTGCTTCAGAGGGGCTATACAGTTAGCACGAGGATATTTACTGTGACTGGGAGGAGAGCATTGTTAGCCGGAGGCGGAGATAATGGCTTAGTGGTCATTGTAATAAGCTTACTCCTTTCTTCGTGGTTGCCGTTTTAAAATGCTCATTCGGAAATCGTTTGTCTGGTGGTTGGCAAGATTGGGAAAGGTGTGGGGGTGAAGGGGCACATCGTGATTGAATGCGGGAAGTTTTCTTTTGTCTCGCCTTCAGTCACCCTTAGAGGGAAGGGTGAGAGACACATAGCACCCCATTAGTGCTCGGAGAAATACTGATAAACAAGAGATTTTATGTCGGTGAATCGGTTTCACAACCTTAACAGTGTAATCAGGTTAGCTTTGCCCCGAGTATAGTAACGCATCAGGTATTTCAAGAACTTTATGTTGAGTGATCAGATCAGATCAGATCATATGTACAGGATTTTAGAAAGGGAGCGTCTGACTCAGGTCTTAAACAACCCTTAGAAATAGGAAGCTAGGAGAATTGGGCTTGAGTACCCGATAGGAATGTCACACGGAAGCGAGGTAGAAGACGCCCTTTTTTACTACCGGGGAGGGGGAGCAGCAGTGAAGGTCACGCCAGTACCCAGGGTTCCAGGGTTTAACGAGCCCATCCGACGCACGGTGGATATTTAGTGGCTCGTACCTGCCGGGTGGAATCCGAGGTACTCTCCGTGGCAGTTACGAACGTTGACCACTAGGCCACCAGCGGCTCCTTATGTTGAGTGAGCGAATATGAATTGTTTTTATACCATGATCTCTGCTGGTCTGTCTCTCTCGCTTAATAGCAGATTGACTAAATGTTATATCAAATAGATCTTAGTTACATCGTGGGAAGCTGTACAATGAATTAAGCTTTGAATGACCTTGCCGTTTTGTTTCAGGTTCTTTTTTTTTTTTTTTTTTTTTGATTGAAGGTTTAACGACCACTATGAGCAACTCAATGGGCTATAAACAGTCGCCCGTCCCTAATTTAGGGTCACTGGTTCCAGGGAAGAGAGAGAGCCAGTGCCGTAAGACAAACACAACATCCATGCCTCACCGGGATTCGAACACGGACCCCTTTCGGACGAATGATCAGAAGCCATCGCTTAAACCACTGAGTGTTTCTATTTGGTGCAAAAACAATACATCTTAACAAAGAAAAGAAATGTCACCCCAACATTATAAGAAAAAAAAAAAAAAGTTGAATATATTTTTCTGGTAAACAGCGTATGTTATATTTATTCAGTTACAAAGCTTGGTCTGTACTTTACCCTCCATCTCAAAGGTTGTACAGCACATACAACAGACATCAGGGGCGGATTGGGTCGACGAAACCAGGCCGGGAATTTTAGCCTAGTGGTCCACTTCAGGAACACACGTACCCACAGGGAAACACCTCATAAATTCTCTAACGAAAAAAAAATTCTGTTAAATCCTGGAGTAAAACTTATTTAGTCGTAAACAAATTTCAACAGCTATTTGAGGGTGAAAGAATTTTAAGTTTAAAAATCCACTTATGATTTTTTTTTTTTTTTTAATTAGAGGTTTAACGACCACCGTGAGCAACTCAATGGGCTATAAACAGTAGCCCGCCCCTAATTTAGGGTCACTGGTTCCAGGGAACGGAGAGAGCCAGGGCCGTAAGACAAACACAACATCCATGCCTCACTGGGACTCAAACCCGGACCCCTTTCGGACCCACTTATTGATTATATGTAACAAACTATTCTCAAAACAGGGTGTTGTACCAGGTAATTATATTTATTTGGTCATTGATCGTCTACTGCGCAACGGTATTTGTACCTTGAATAGAACTTTTTTTTTGTCTACCTATTATTCTGACTCAGGAACTGCTTTTTTGATCCATGAACCAGTACCGGTAAATCGTCGTTTCTTTTAAGATAAATGACCATCAGGTCCATCAGCAACGACGCCCGCAGTTCGCATGGGACTGCCGTCATTGAAAGAGTGGGAAAAGGTTGCCTTCTCCGACGAATCGAGGTTTCTACTCCACAGAAGTGACAGGCGATGGCGGATACGGTGTCAGACACACGAGAACGAACACGCAGACTCGCTTGTCGGTCAAGTACAGGCCGTCGGTGGCAGTGTGTATGTCTGGGGGATGTTTTCCTGGTATGATCCGGGACAGCTGGTAGCACTGGATGGGTCCGTGAACGCCGATGCTTACCTGTCCATCCTCGCTGACCACAAGCATTCCTTCATGTTGGACGTTTACCTGGTGGTGATGATGTCTACCAACAGACAATGCGCCGTGCCACGTCACTAAGGTGGTGCGTTACTTGTTCCAGGAACACGACAGTGATGTCTCCATTCTCCCTTGGCCGGCGAAATCACCCAACCTTAATCCCATAGAGCACTTGTGCACTATTTGGATTGACAGGTTCGACGTGCCGACCCACAAGTACGTCATCTCCGGGACCTCCGTGCTCTGCTGCAGTCCGAATGGGCAAGTGTGCCCCGGGCAACCTTCTAGGGCCTCATTGCGTCCATGCCACGCAATCTCGCAGCTGTCATCCGGGCCAAGGGTGGTTATTCCCATTATTAGGTAGGTGGTCATATTATTCTGATACGACTGTGTATATAGATAGAAAGAAATGAATTTTTTTAGGACAAATACATGACATAAAGCTCAAATAAAATTAATGGTCCTCACTCATAAGTACCGAAATAATTATTCGTTCTTTCCAAACAATCCTGACAAAGAGGATACGAGAAAGTGGGCCATTTCTCGAGTGGTCCACTGGAAAATATTCCGGTGGGACAATTTGCCCCTGACAGACATCCAGGAAAAGTTTTTAAAATTTAAGGAACAAGTTCAACTTCTCTTCTGCTGTCCTTGCGAAACTTCGTTTCTGCTCTACGTACGGCAGCCGTTGTGAAAGAAAAATGAAAAAAGACAACAAAAAAAAAATTTTTTTTTAAAATCATGCAAGACATTTTATCAATCATACAGGTAAAAACAGCAGAACGGTGTTATTTTTCAAAACTAGAGCACACATACTGGATTTCTTGAAAATATCAGGGCCCGTTTAACAGCTTCAAGATGCTTGTAATGTTTTGTGTCAGTTTAAACAAAATTTAAAGATTCAGTCGTACTTGTATTCGGGCAATAATAATGATCCGATTAAAAAAATAAAAAATATTATTTTTGTTGTTCTCATTGTTCTTTCTGTTCGTATTCTATTACATACATAAACCAAACATTTTTCTACTTATAAGAATAGCAGCCTAGAGTTGCTTATGAAACGCATACATAACCGGCTTTCAACTTTGTAACCAAATAAACATTACATACACTAGAAAAACATTCAACTTTTTTCTCGTCACTGCGGTGTAGTGTTTGGTACGCTTCTGAAGTACTCTGGCGTCGTTCGGAACAACACCGGAAAGGAGAAAGTTTTAAATTTATGTAGTGGCAAATTATGTTTTCAAAATGTACTGAATGAGGAGCACCTTGAAAGGTTATTTGTTGAAGCTGTTTACAAATGAAAAGCTCTTATCATGGGGGATAGAGGCATGCAGTTGGGTGGATATTGATTTTAAACGAAATTCGATGTAAGATTCGACCACGGAGCCCCTTCTTTGGTTCATTCTTCTTCATCAATCAAATCACCCTTGCAAACGACGTTCCGCTTGAAAGGAGAGCGTCCCACAATGCAGCGCAAAATGGGTTCGATAGCAGCAGCCAGTAATGTGGCCGGTCACTCTTCTTGACAGTATTGCAGCTTCGTTCATTAAGTGTACGTGATTTTGTTTCTTTTTCGTTTCGTAAATGGTGGTTTTTAATGCTTCAAATTCACCCAGAGTAAGAATCCTATCATATTGAGAAGTTAGTGAAAATTTATGCGTAACCTTTTAAACACTTGTAGTATTTTGAACATGTAAATCAACTGTTCGGAGAGAGTTTTTTTTCTAATAAATTTTATTTTTATTTTTCCAGTGTGACCGGAACCTCTTTACATCTTTCAGAAAATTTTCGTGAATTTATGTATCTATTATGCAAGTGGAAACTTGGTTATATTAGCTTTCCCAGGGGCTGGCCTTAAACTCGTAAATGCAAAAAATTTATAAAAGAAATTTCAAAATGTTAAATATTGTTGTAAAATTTTGAATGCCACCAAAAAGAAAAAAAGGGGGGGGGGCGCGTAATTTTAGAATGTATGAATGTAAGACACATATGCATACATGAATATTTTGCTACCTTAAGACTAAGCCTATTTTGACTTTAGCGTAACCGTTTTTTATTCTAATCTAATTATAACAAGTTAGTAAAATCATGCAATGCATTGAATATGATACGCTTTCCAATATACCAGAAATAATTACTCACGTTATGGGGATAATGGCTGTGGAATAAATCTCGCTCCTGTGTCCTGATCTTTGACCCCATTTCGATGATATTAAACAGAATTGGTTTAGTATACCTCCGGAACAACATACTAAAGTTTTGTCGCAATAGAAAATTTTTTACGTACGTTAAGACGCATAAAGGCAATGGAATAGATCCCACTCCTATGTCCTGAACTTTGACCCCATTTTGTCCATTTTCAATAGGGTTCGTCGCCAGTTGGTCCCCTACCACATACTAAAATTTCATTGAAATCGAACTATTTTAACGCAAGTTATGACGTATAAGGGAAATGGAATGGATCCCGCTCCTATGTCGTGACCTTTGACCCCACGTCGTCCATTTTCAATAGGGTTCGTCCCCAGGTGGTTCCCTACCACATACTAAAATTTCATCGAAATCGAACCATTTTTACGCAAGTTATCGTGCGGACGGACAGACGGACAAAGCTAGAGAATATACGCTTCTTCAACCTACAGTTGGAAAGTGTAAAAAACCAGGCTAAATTCTGTACGATTTCATATTTTCAACATATGGAAAAAAAAAATTACCTTTGAAATACTACAGTAAGTAGTGAATCCGAATGCGACTTGGTTTTACATTCAATACCCTTATTACATATGCTTTACTTCAAGGCATCTATCTTTTCAAAGCAGTTCGTGCACTAGTTGATTTAGCATTAGTGCCGAGTAAAATTTTCACTGATTTTTGCTTGTTTAAAATTTCTTGAATTCAGAGAACTGTGAACGTCATTTAGTAAATTTTTAGTTGCATTATACGCTATCTACCAACAAGTAGTTGGACACCCCTGCAATTGACGACATCTGCGGTCCTGATACTCGTCACGGCCGCCGCCGTTAAATATCGTGTGAGAAACAACAACGCAACCAGTCGCATGCAAGATACCACGCAGTTCGGAGCTCTCCGATTTCGAGAAAGGTGTAATCGTCGGGTATCACAGAAATGGCTGATCCATACGTGACATATCCAGCGAGTTGAAGTACCCAAAATCGACAGTGGCCTACGTGATTGGCAAGTAGAAGATGAGAGGTGACTGTCGGAATGTGCCACGTCCCGGTAGACCCACAAAACTGGGAGTTAAAGATCGACGGGTGCTGGCCAGAGAAATTCGGAAGAACCGCACCAAATCGATGGGCCACATCCGCGAGCAGTTTCAACAGGCGTCCGGGAGTGTCCTTTCGATGAAGCCCATCTGCTCGGTTATCATGGACGTGCTGTCGCCCACAAGCCTTTCATCACCAAGTCCAATAGCGCTGCACGGATAACGTGGTGCAAAGAACGTCGACAGTGGACCGTTGAACAGTGGAAACAAGCTCTCTGGAGCGACGAATCAAGGTTCACCCTCTACCGGTCGGATGGCCGGGTCTGGGTTTGGCGTCTGCCTGGAGAACGCCTCCTGCCGGAATGTATTGTGCCAACTGTGAAGTTCGGCGGCGGTGGAATTACGCTATGGGGGTGTTTCTCCTGGTATGGCACGGGACCCTTGGTCGCAATTCCTGGTAGACTCAACGCCGAGACCTACTGCACCATTTTGGATGACCATGCGCTTCCTACGTTGTGGCAGTTTTACGGGGTGGACCCATGTTACTTTCAGGATGACAATGCCACCTGTCATGTTGCGAGGTCCACCATGGCTTGGTATGGTGACAATGGGGTTAATCGAATGGACTGGCCTGCGCAGAGCCCGGACCTTAACCCTATCGAGCACCTCAGGGACGAGTTGGAGCGTCGACTTAAGGGGTGCCCCCACCGTCCGAAATCGGTGAAGGAACTGAACTGTCTTCTCCAAGCAGAGTGGAAGAAAATACCGCTAGCCGTCGTACAACGCCTGGTTGAGAGTATGCCCCAGAGGGTCACAGCTGTAATCGCCGCTGGTGGAGGCTCCACCAACTATTGAAGGTGAATAAACTTCGTTTTCCTTTGCTATCACAGGTATCCAATTACTTGTTGGTAGATAGTGTATAT
This sequence comes from Macrothele yani, assembly GCA_039090855.1. Classification (NCBI taxonomy): domain Eukaryota; kingdom Metazoa; phylum Arthropoda; class Arachnida; order Araneae; family Macrothelidae; genus Macrothele; species Macrothele yani. The sequence goes on from CM077012.1 coordinate 15,429,190, forward strand.
TTCATGGAAGAAAAAAACATCTCTGTCGCAATTTTCTCAGAGTTGTAACATACCGGTTACGTGTAAAAAATCAAAGATCCGTGTGCTTTTGATAATATGAAATTCAAAATTTAACGTATAATCGCAAAAAGCGTATAAATTAATTACGTGTAACCGAACTGAAAGAATGGTTGAAACTACAGTAAAATACCAGGACTAGCGCAGAAATACGTATAAAAGTAAAAAAAAAAAAAAAAGCGCATACCGGAGGTTTCATTGTATACAGTAAAGTTCGCATGCACGCACACACACATTAACTTTCCCTCTCGCTGTAATACATCCACTTAATAAGTATTGCGTGTATGTATGTAACCAGACAAGCTTTTCCTCTTTCGCATAAGAACAAATTCGTCTGACACCCAATCTAGATTGCTTGGACGTTGCACATACAGAGGAGAGAGTGGGAGGTACCCCCTGTTATTTATATAGATGCTTTTGTTTTGTGCCAAAACAATTGTTCTAAGCAAAATAAAAATGTCACCTTGAACATAAAATCTTAAAAAAGGTTCAGTGTTTTTCTGTGTTATTCAGTATGTAATATTTATCCAGTCACAAAGTTTGGTCTATTCTTCGCGATCTAGTACAGATACACTCACGAACAATGAAATTTGCGCACCAAGTAGGAAGCATCGGATTGAACTGAAATTTTATGGACGCAATGATACAGATGAATGATACACATGATGGCAAAAACAGAGCTGTATGACAATTACAGAGATATCTGCGGCACGCAGTCCGGTCATCTTCAATAGCGCATCGCACCGCCTCGTGCGGCGATACATGCTGCAATACGGTCCGGCATGGAGGCGAACAGACGCTTGATGTTGCTCTGCGGCAGACTGGCCCACACGTGTTGGACCGTGTGCTCCAAATCCCGGATAGTGTGGCACGGTGGCAGCAGGCGTTTTAACTGGTCCCACACATGCTCGATAGGGGGCGTGTCCGGAGAGCAGGCAGGCCATGAAAGTGTCTGGACATGACGTAGGCACTCCTGGACAACCCAAGCCGTGTGCGGGCGGGCATTATCCCGCTGGTATAGCGCACCTGGAATCCTGGCCAGGAATGGGAGCACATGCGGCCGTAGGATCTCATCCACATACCGCTGGCCCGTCAATGATCCACGTACCACTACTAAAGCTGATCGGCTATCGTAGACAATGGCTACCCAGACCATAATACCTTCAGCGGGGGAGATGTGGCGCTCGATAGCGAGGTTGGGATCGTGCCGTTGACCCGGGGACCTCCACACCCGGACACGATGATCATCTGTCCCCAAACCGAAACGGTACTCATCGCTACACACCACACGTTGGCAGGCAGTGGCGTTCCATGTCGCTTCGGCCTGGCACCGCTGCACACGGAGTCGGCGATGTTCCTGTGTTAATGGTAGCACACGTAAGAAGCGCTGGGATCGCAGATTCGATTCCGCGAGGCGTCGGGAAGTGGTTCGTGGGCACACAGGAGCCGCTACATCTGCCTGTATAGTAGACTGGGTCCCCGTGGGATCCGATCGTGTCTGGCGCACGATTCGTTGATCCTCTCTACCGGTGGTCCTCCTGGGAAGCTCGGAGCCGCTCCGCCTTGTAGCAGTGCCGTCACGTGTCCACTGCTCCCAGCAAAGTCGGACGGTATGATAAGAACGGTCCACGCGGCGGGCTATACGTCACGCCGACCATCCTGCGGTTTTCATCCCAATGATCAGGCCTCTCTCAAAGTCCGTAAGTTGCGTAAATCAACGTCTCTGGCGTCTACCTGGCATTCTTGTCACTCTGTACTCTTGCTTGCGTTGGCCGGCGCTTTTCGCTTTTATAGGGCATCGACTAAACGGCCGTTTATGAAGCTCCCTGTTCGTGCTTGCAGAGCCACTACAGGGTGTGCGGCCATGTGCACTCGCATCAAACGTGGATCATTTGCATACCAGCACACACTCTAGCTATTTGCAAAGTTTCGCGTTTGCAGCATGTTTTCTTCTAGGTGCGCAAATTTCACTGTCCGTGAGTGTATATATACACATATATAACAGACTAGATAACAGATCTCAAAGCTTGTACAGATATATACAGATACAGCAGACCAGATATGGAAACAGGTTACGGGTTAACGGGTCGACAATTTCTTGCCGGTCAAATGGGTCGGGTCAAGGTGTTCCTGACCCGATTTCGACTCAGTTGTATTTAAGTTTTATTTTTGAAAAAAAAAAATTCAAATAAAAACGCGTACTGGGGAATTTTGTGCTCGATACTGGTGTCAAGGGAGTGAAAAATGATCTGTCATACAAAAATATTGCTGTCTCTTTCTTAAAGCAACGAAGATTTCCACCGACCGACGATAAGACTCAAACGCCAGACTCGACGATACCATATCGTGCAACGATACTTCCTTTGCGTTTGTCTTCAGTGCGATTGTCCGCAGCAAGATACAGGCAAACGCCTATCTCCTGCTTCTTTGGTGATCCACTGTTTCACACTGCGCGTGTCACATTGTAAAACTGATAATTACTTTTCACATCGCATCTTTTGCATTGACCATTCAGAGGTCTTCGTTTGACGTGCTAACATCCCGTTCCATTGCGTGTCGTGTCGGAATTAATGCCTTATTTGTTAATATGGATGAATTTAATATTAAGGAAATTGAAAAAGGCGTCGAAGCCAACAAATACGAGCATGTTGAAAACAGAAAGGGGAAGAGTGAATGCTGGAAGTTGTTTCGTCTCATTAAAAAACCAGAATATGTTTCACAGCAACACCAATTTTCACAAGCTTGAGATGAGTTGAAAGTTTCCAAAATGTGAATGTTGATTTCACGAGTGTTCCTTCCTCTGGGGGGGGGGGAGCAATGATGAAATCAACACCCACATTTTGGAAACTTTCAATTCATCAGAAGCTGGTGAAAATTTGTGTTGTTGTGAAACATATTCTGAAGCTTAATATATTATCAAGAAAACAGCAAAATCTGAAATTAAACATACCAGAAGTTACTTAATTCAAAAATGTTGATTGTAGCCCTACCAAAATTATGTGGGACAGCCTTGCCATTACTGCGGAGGGACCTTTTGACTCTCGCAGATGTGTTTGAAAACATGTGTAAAACAGTTAGGTTATGTGGGAGACGACAGTTTCAACATTTTCTGTAAGTAAGTGAGGAAATTACACTTTCCCGTAATACATTGTTATGATTTCTATATAACCTACGATACTCACTGCGGAGAGACTTTTTGAATGCCATGTGTGTGTGTGTACATATGATTATCATTATGTATAATTATAAATTCAGTTTCGAATTTATAGTTCAAAGCCGATTTTTTTTTTCCATTTTTCTTTTAGTTCAAAGCCGATTTTTTTTTCTTTTTTTTTTTTTTTAGTTCAAAGCAGATTTTTCCGGGTTGGGTCAAATTATGTGACGTCCGGGTTCAAAAATTTTTTGACCCGTTTCCAACTCTGCAACAGACACGCAGAAAAGGTTCTTAGAATTTAAGCAAGCTCAGCTTCTTTTCGCTTCTATTGTCCTTACTGTATTAGAGTTTTGCTTTACGTACGACAGCCATTTCATAACAGTGAAAGAAACAAAAAATGTAAAAAGACAAAAACCATGCAAGACATCTTATCAATCACAGAGACAAAAACAGGGGAAGGTAGTAGTATTTTCAAAAACTAAAGCACAAATAAAGAGGATGCCCGATAATTCTTATGGCTCACTTAACAATTGCAAAGTGATTATAATGTTTCATTTCACTTCGATCAAAATTTAAAGAATCAGGCGTACTTTTATTCGCGTGATAATGATTCGATTAGAAAAATCAGGAAGACGGAAAATGTTTTTCGATCTGTATAAGTCTTATTGTTTTTCTTGTTTATGTTGCTGGTTTTTGTTTGTTTTTTGTTGTTTTTGTTCGTATTCTAGTTCACGGGTACACCAAAAATATTGCTTAAGAGAACAGCAGCAGCCTAGGATTGCTTGTGAAACACTTGCATAACTGTTCTGAACCTTGTACAATTTTGTACGTTTTCTCTGTTTTATCAGGAGCACCCCCCCCCCCCCCACACACACACACACACTCCGCTGCGGCCCAGCCTGCAAATGATTTTGTCAAAATCCGGGCTTCTGTCAAAATTTCTAGATCCGCCAATGGTAAATAGTCTAAAACAATTAAAAAAGAGAGATATGAAATGACCGTGGTGGTAAGATTTTAGAGGAGACGCTGTCCCTTATTCTTCTTATGCTAACACATAGGACAGTAACTAGAGTTTAGTTTCGGGGGAGTTAAAAACAAATATTTAACAGCAAAAATGTAATCTATTTATCTACCTATCTATCTATCTATCAGGGCCGTAACTAGACCTTTGTTTCGGGGTTTAAAAAAACAACAACTTCCACAGCAAAAATAAAGAAAGAAAAAATCTATAAATCGATCTATCTATCTAATTACTTAACAGTAAATAAAATCTTTAGTTTTTAGTATGTTAGTATTAGTTAGCGAGTAACGACACATGAACTTACTCAATATTAACAGAAAAACAAGCTGAACAATATGAGACAGAGATCACATGAAGACAGGATAAAATACGTACAGTCTGAAAAATGAAAATTGTAAAAAAATTGAAATTTCCATCAGGAAGTGGATTTTAAAAATTCCGATAGCGATAGATGAAGCCACCATACCAAGGGACTTTGACGTTGAAATGGCCGTCTAATACTTGCTATCATTGCAAAGATGGTAATTTTCGTGCACTTCTGAGGTTCCGGGTTTCTCCTGGGGATTCTGTGCTTGCAAAGCATCTCAAATTAGGCGCCGTAAACGCGCAATATACCAGTCCTTTATTTCAAAATCAACTTACCAACATTTGTGGAAACATTATTCAGGATACAATAGTAAAATAAGTAAATGCTGCAAAATGTTTCACCGTGATGGCGGACGAAACGACGGACATTTCGCAGATCGAACAAGTGTCAATATGCCTACGGATGCAATCACTAACTGCGCTATCACATTTCTAAACACAGCCCTCTCCCAGTCTGGCATCTTGATGTTATAAACAAACAATAAACTACGATTCCAACTGCCATTCGTTTTTCCGTCTGTCTTAACACAATAAATAAATAAATAAGCGATCTCAAAAATTCCTGATAAAGTGCCAGACACAGAGTTTTCTATACTTCTATAAATCTCTTGCTGCTGACCAGTGGCTATAGTGAGGGAAAAAATGTCCTTCTAAAGTAGGGTTTATCAAAAGAAATAATTTGTAAAAAAAAAAAATGAAAAGAAGATAATGGTGATTCTGTTGATCTAATAACTTACGATAAACAAGCAACAACAAAAATTGCCCAAAACAATTCGGGGGGGGGCTGAAAACCATCCCCTGGATACGGTCATGCTAACACATGAAGCCAAGTTTGTAGAGTTTTTACTCTTCCACGGTGAAAATAGTACCTGTTAAAAGTAGTACTTTTATGAAGAGAGAAGGCTAGAAATTCAAAACAGGGGTTAGAGATTCTCCAACAATCTATGAATTTAAACCCGGAAAATGTAAAATGAAATATACCCTGAAAGTATAAATAATTAATATTAAGTGAATACACAATAAATTTGCATATGGAAGCTAACTATGAACACACTGAAATACATTCTGAAACACGCAAAAAAAAAAAAAAAATCTACACTGCGTAAGAAGTTTTATAAGAAGTGTCAGCTTCGGAAAATCACAGATTTTTTAATGAGAGACAACAGCAAGACAGCAGCGCTCTGAAGGGACTCAAGCGCTTGGAAAGATATAGCATGAGTTCGGCTTCAAAAACTCGCACTCAAGGCACCTCCTGTGAATTCCTATCTGCGTAGAAATTAGAGCCGCAAAGTGCCTAATCGATAAAACCACGGACAGAGCAAGCTTTTCTTATCGGGAAGGAGGGGGGAGGGGGTATCTGAGATTACGTGCCTTCAAGTTTAAACGTTCCCCACTTCCACTCAGTTAGTACGCAGTTTTTTCTCTTTCTAGTTTCTCCCAGTGTTTCTTTCAGAAATTTTAAATTTTGGACAGGGGTGGGGCAAATGGACCTTAGAGGGGGGGGGGGGGAGTTTTCCATTTGCTATACATATATATAATTTTAACTACTATATTTATATATATAGAAGTAATTATTATATATCTCATACAGGGGCACATTTAGAGGGTCCCAGGGAGGCCTTTGCACCCCAGAAAATGTTTAATTTTTCTGTTTTTCGTTAAAATGGGATTTACATTAGAAAAAAATGCTTTAATTTTTCTTCTATTTTTCATTACCTTTAATTTTGTTCTGGTAGATTCCCCAAAACTTCCATTTTTCGCCCCCCCCCCCCCCCCAAGAAAAATTCTGCATACTGTGAAACATGCTTCCTAAATACACAAACTCACTCACCTGGTCAATCACAGTGCCATTTAGACATACATTACATTCAGTGCTACCTGTTCCTCTCTCAAAAACCATAACTAATATAATTGGAGAAATATTTGTAGCATGAAAAAGAAACGAAAATTTCTTTTTCATTATAGCCTAAGTTTATTAACATTTGGCTCGGTAACTTAAAATGTCTCGGGGGTGGGAATGGTCGTTTTGGGAGGGCTTAGCCCCCCCCCCCCCGCGAGTTTATGCCTGAAAGAAACACTGGTTTCTCCTTTATAAGAAAGTATGGTCCCTCAAAAAATCTCACTCCCTGTTTTTGACAGTTTTATTAAAAATGTAACCCCTAGCTCCCTAGCTAAATCCAACAGTTGTAATTATGAGGTAAATCGTAAAGTTAGGTGAACGCCGACAACACAGTACGCCGCAAAAATGTACAATGAAAATGAACCAGCACAGAACGAGTGAGTATCAGATAGTGAACGTAACAATAGGAATATGCTTTCGGAATTGCAACAATTCCGTTCAACGTTTAACACTCAGAGGAGCTTTCTGCCACAGAGCTCAAATAGCAAATTAGCTCTTCATCCTTAGGCCGTGTTCGAAAATGTCACTGAGGTTTGGCATATCCTCATATACACTGAAAAGCAACTGAATTAGAGACAGCTGGCGTTATGCAAATGTGGCGCTGTGGGCGGCCCTGTAAACGGAAACGACATGACGTATGCAGCGATCCGACAATATAAGGAGTGATACGACGGGAATCAGTAAGAGTCGGACACAGTATGGGTAAGACGAAGGATCTAAGCGCATTTGATCGTGGACAAATTGCCGGGGCCCGACGAATGGGTCACTCCATCTCGGAAGTCGTGCAGGCACTGGGATTTTCACGAGCCACAGTGCAAGAAATCACTCGGCAATTTAACGCTGGTGCACAAAAACGTGTAAACAGCCACACCATCCAGAACCATCTCCTCGCTATGGGGTACAGAAGTCATCGTCCCACGAGGGTACAGCTGTTGAACGCACATCACAGGGTGCAAAGATTAGCATCGGCGCGGGAACATCGCCACTGGACCCTAGACATGTGGAAAAATGTTGCCTGGACTGATGAGTCGAGATTCACGTTGGTACAGGCGGATGGCAGGATACGAGTACGGCGCAAACCACATGAAGCGATGGATCCTTCTTGCCAGCAGGATACTCTTCAAGCTGGTATGGGTTGCATTCTCGTCTGGGGACTGTTTACTGGACTGAAATGGGCCGCCTGGTACGTGTGATATCGTCCCTCACAGGTCAACGTTACCGGGATATCCTGGACGCCCATTTGCTCCCGTTTGTGCGTCTTCAACATCCCACTGGGGACCTCATCCTGCAACACGACAATGCACCGTGCCATCGCTCCCAAATTGTATCCGAATGGTTGGATGAACACACCACCGACGTGACCTCTCTTCCTTGGCCAGCTAGGTCACCTGACCTCAATCTCATCGAGCACATCTGGGATGCCATCGAGAGAGATGTTCAAGGCTCTGACTCCCCTCCATCAAATCTTCGTGAACTGTGGGAGCTTGTTCACGGGTCGTGGATCCGTATGGCTTCCCAACGCTTCCGGCGTCTTGTCGAGTCCATGCACAGTCGTATCGCCGCTGTCATCAGGGCGAAAGGTGGTGCTACACGTTACTATACAGGTATCTCTAATTCAATTGCTCTTCAGTGTATATACACTGCCTGACAGAGAAACTGGCACACCATGAAGGAATGCTCGAAAACAGACCGAACTGCACACACAGATAGCCAACTAGGTGCTGAACAAATGATTTAATTGTCATATACAGACTAAGCTCCAGTGGCCGAATATACAGGATGATCAATAAAGAGTGTGGCCCTCATTTTGGGCGATACAGCGTTGAATCCGACCTGGCATCGAGGCAACGCGAGTCCGAATAGAGTCCTGGGGTATCGTAGACCATGTGGTGTTGATCAGAGTCCACAGTTCATCTTCATTTTGCGGGGGTGGGAGGGTACTCAACCGACGTCCAATCGTGTCCCACAGATGCTCGATGGGCGAGAGGTCGGGGGATCGTGTTGACCACGGAAACATTCGCACACCGTGTAAAGCATTCAGGCTGATCCGAGCGGTATGCGGCCGGGCGTTATCCTGTTGAAAAATGGCGTTTGGGATGCCCTGCAAATACGGTAGTGCCACGGGCCGCAGCACCTCGTCAACATAGCGGCGTGCCGTCAGTGTGCCCGTAATGCGTACCAGCAGTGAGCGGCTGTTGGCGCTGATAGCACACCACACCATGATTCCACGTTGCCGGGCCGTGTTGGGCTCCACAATGGCGAAGGAATCCGCCCATTGGCCACGTTACCTATAGACTCTCACACGGCGCTCATCCGTGGTGAGGCAAAACCGCGATTCGTCGCTGAGAACCACACTGTTCCATTCGGTACCCCCGCAGCTCTGGAGCGACACCTCGCCAAGCGATTACGACGATGGCTCGCTGTTAAGGGTAGACTTCGTAACGGACGGCTGGACAGCAAACCAGACGCAGCCAATCGGCGCGACACTGTCCACGTCGATATCGGAGCATCCAAGCCTTCCCCCATACACTCCACAATATGTCGCCCGCTGTGGCCTGTGGATCCGCTACGGCTTCACGTCGGATGCGACGATCGGTGCGCTCGGACGTCCGTCTCCGTGCTGCGGTACTCCTATGACTTTGCAGAGATCCTTTCTGGGACCACTGTCTCCAAATGCGACCGACGGTTGTGGCATCACGTTGAGTTTCTTCTGCAATACGACGCAAGGACCATCTGGCGGTACGAAGGCCTACGATGACACCTCTCGTGAACTCATCCGTTTGATGAAATCGCGTATGACAGCGTCTTAACGGCATTGCCACCCCTTGTTCGTTCTTCAGACACGGTTACAGCAGACCCACTGACTTCTCGGGCCGTAACGACGTCTCGACTGATGGCCTCACGGGCTGGTTGTCCGCTAATATCCCGCGCGCCGTTTGTGCGATTGGCTTGTAAATACACTTATTTGCATAAATGGTACGTGTGCACCCACCCTGCGATTTGCATGGCACTGCGTTCACGTCTTCGTGGCGTGGCATTTTCTCTGTAAGGCAGTGTATATTGTTCTTACATACTGTATTTCCATCAGCTATTTCGGACGATTCCTTTCATGCGTATGAGGGGTTCACACCTCAAGTTGCTCTGTAACCTGGTTAACTGCGTGGAACACTGTACGTGGCTAACTGGTCTTTAAGAAAGAAGACACAGAATTGAACAACAGCGCTTGAAAAATATCTGAAAATTTCTGCACTGCGGGGCATGTGCAGAAATTATTTACCTGCCCAGGTAGTAAAAGCTGGATGCCCAGGAAAATTTATCTTTTAAGATAGCAAATCAGAACCCTCATTTTTTTTAAGTTTAAAAATATTATGAACTTTTTTCTATATGTTTTGCATTTCCGTTTTAAGGGTCTGCATTCAAAATGTTCAATACACAAAAGCGTGTATCTCATGTTTTAAGACGATGATGCTGAAATTTGTACGAAATGGTATGATGATAAAATTGGTATTTGAGAAATTTAGTGATTCTGCCATGTTCCTTATTTTGAAGTTTTCGCGCTTTGTCACTAAACACCGGATGCTAGTTCCATTAGAGGCATTCAATTTCGTCGCTGACTGTAAATCACATTCGGAGCAAAATTACAAATGGTTCCAATTTCTGGACCTAGAGCACAATATACAGTGATAGAATTAGAAATAAATCTCATACAGAACAGGCGGACTACTCAAATTTCCAAATTACTAGTCCGCCAAAATGCCCACTCGTCAATCCAAAACAAAAAGTACACATTTACAGTATAAGTAGAAAATAACGTATCGTTTTCATTGGAGTAGTATATCGCAAATTTAGGACAGAATGTGTGCGTGTACACATGAAAATAGTACTAATAAATGAAGCACAAAACATGCTAAGCAGTGGTAGAAATTTGAGAAAAAAAAAAAAAGAAAGAAAGAACCTGATTAGTGTATACCAGAAGTTGGTAGTTCACTCATTTTTACTGGTTCAGAGATGGCACAAATACTAATACGTTTTGTATGCACATCGTGCTAGTATCTAGGATGGTACCCTGATTATCAGGGTGCCATCCTGGATACTGTGAAGCACTGAGCACTATCAGTGCACTTCATATAGTGCACTGATTATAATGAAGCACTTTGCAACATAACCAAAAACCACCTTCACGGAATACCTTGCTTCAGTGTGAAAGGCAGGAGGTTATCTCACGTGGACAGAAATACAGTTTAGCAAAGTCAGAGCAAAAATTGTTCATCAACCTCCAGTTAGGAAACAATATAAAAGACCCATCCGTACTCTGCAGTCACCACTTGGGCAAAAAGAAGCCTGTATTAATCCAAATATTTTGAGTCGGACCTCGGTTTCCTACAGTCCAAAATTTCAGAAAACTGAAGTATGGTTCGCAATAAAAGTATGGTTCAAATTCTGTTACTGGCCCGGGGGCTAGTAACAAAATTTTCAGTGGTCCGATGGAATTTTTACTAGCCAATGGCCAGCGCACCACTGGGTAATTCGAACGCTGGTATAATTAAAGAAATGATATTCATCTGTCCTTAACATTCCGTAAAAATAAATTAATGCAACTTCCGGTGATTAGCAGTGAAATGAAACACGACTTAGTTGATAGTATTGATAGTTGATTTTATAAGTTGTTCTATTTAGTACTTACCACAAATATATCTAACATTCTGAGAAATGCTTGCCAAAAGTTTTAATATGACTTTTGGTGAAACAACGAATAACTTATTCTCAATTGTAAAAACGGATCGAGTTCCAGTCCCCACCTTACATAAATCTGGTGTTTACTGCATTCCTTTAAAATGTAACGAATCTGACTATGAAAGCCATTGGATCCACTTTGCATACACTGGGAGACGTCTGTCTGAACACTAGTATAGCATCAGATGCCAGTCCTCTGCCACCGCCCTTTCGCGACTAGTGGGAAGTGGAAAATTTACCACAATTTGGGAAGATGCATACGTGTTACTGAGTTTGAGGTCTAAAAGATTAATACACCTGGCTGAAAGATTGGTCATTTCCCGTTTTGGAGACACGTGTTGTAATGAAAATCTGCCCACTTACCTACCCCTGCCTTGGAGACAACTTGTGATGGATTTGAGATACGGACCTGCTGACAATTTTATTCAATTCATGCCATAATATTGGTAAGAGAACTTTTCTGAATCTCTTCAGCATGCGCTATACTTATTTGCTTACGTCATCCTTTCACCTTCATGTATATAGTGTCCCGAAGTCTTGTGTCTGTTCGCAGTGTTACACCTGAAGATGGGTTGCAACCCACACCCGAAAGATCTAGTGTGCTTTTTTAGCAAGTATATTTTAAGGTATATTAAATTTCTTAACTTATAGATCGTGTGTGAACATGCTTTAATCGTGCAGGGGCAGCGTCGTTTTCTACAGATTTAATCTGTATTTACTGTATTATGTATGATATCTATCTATATATACTGTACACACACAGGGCGTTGAAAAAGTCTCTTCTCAGTGGGTATCGTAGGTTATATAGAAATCATACAAATGTATTACGAGAACGTATAATTTACAGAAAGTGGTGAAACTGTCATCCTTCACTTTTACACATGTTTTCAAACACATCTGCGAGAGTTAAAAAGTTCCTCCACGGGTGTCGCTAAGGCTGTTCCAATTAAATTTGATGGTGCTACACTCAAAAAATTGGAATTAAGTAACTTGTATGTTTAAGTTTAGTTTTTACTGTTTTCTTGATAATATATCAAGCTTCAGAATGTGTTTCACAGCAACACAAATTTCCACCAGCTTCTAATGAGTTGAAAGTTTCCAAAATGTGGACGTTGATTTCATCATTGCCCCTCAGAAGGAAGGAACACTCATGAAATCAATAGTCACATTTTGGAAACTTTCAACTCATCACAAACATGAAGTTTCTTTGTTTTGTTTTTATTGGAGGTTTAACGACCACCGTGAGCAACTCAATGGGCTATAAGCAGTCGCCCGTCCCTAATTTAGGGCCACTGGTTCCAGGGAAGGGAGAGAGCCAGTGCCGTAAGACAAACACAACATCCATGCCTCACCGGGCGGGAATCGAACCCGGACCCCTTTCGAACGAATGATCAAAGGCCCTTGTGAAAATTGGTGTTGCTGTGAAACATATTCTGGTTCCTTAATGAGACGAAACAACTTCCGGCATTCACTCTTCCCCTTCTTATTTTCAACAAGCACGCATTTGTTGGCATCGACGCTTTTCTCAATTTCCTTAATATTAAATTTGTCCATGTCAACAAATGAAGCATTTTAATTCCTACACGACATGCAATGGAATGGGATGTTAGCAAGTCAAACTAAAACCTCTGAATGCTGCAAAAGATGCGATGTGAAAAGTAACTCTCAGTCTTACAATGTGATACACGGTGTGTGAGAGAGTGAATCACCAGAGAAGCAAGCGACAGGCGTTTGCCTGTATCTTGCCTCCGGACAATAGCACTGAAAAAAAAACGCAAAGAAGGTATAATTTTGCGATGTGGTATTGGTGAGTCTCGCGTCTGCACTGTATCGTCTGTCGGTGGAAATCTTCGTTGCTTTAACAAAGAGACGGCGATATTTTTGTATGATAAATCAATTCTCACTCCGAGTATCGAGCACAAAATTCCATAGTACGCATTTTTCTTTGAAATATCTTACTTTCTTTTCAAAAAAAGAAAAAAAAAAGAACGGAAATAAAACCGGGTTGAAATCGGGTCAGGGACACGTTTGACCCGCAAGAAATTGTCGATCCGTTGACCCATGACCCGTTTCCATCTCTGGGTGAGGTGCCTGATGGTAGACAACACGTTTGAAGTTCAAGTATACGGTGTTTAATGAAGTGATAATACAAAAGAGGGCGGAAATATCGGCCAACGAAATCATCAATGCAAACGAAAATTCTTTGGCATTCCTCGAGGTGCTCCGAGATAGAAATGTGATACTGCGAGTTACATGCGTGCTCAGTACGTGAAACGAAGTTTACTCTGGAGAAATGAAAATAAGAACCGAAATGATCCCTATACTCACTTCTTGTCGTATGAAACCGCACTGTTGTCTCACGGAAACCTTTTGTAGTCTTTGTGCTTAGTTTCAGTAACGTGGTAGAATAAGTGAGTGAGTTTTACAATGCAAAAGTCAGGTATACGGGCAATGAGCGCAAACACAAGATGGATTAAATTAGCAGATAGTTCGGGAAGTTTGGGTGCACCCAATTAATCAAGAGACGCACCACCCAACGAACCGATGCCTCACGCAATAAACCGAAGCACTAAATGATGACCCCGTGCGCAAGACCAATGTACCGCAGAAAATTTTCCTGAGCAAAGCTTTGAACCACAAGCTAAAGTATTTATCGTGTGTGTGGTTGACCATCCGACGCCATAAATACCTGCAAAAACACTGCTGGAATTAAATGAAATTAAAGCGCGCCTTTAAAGTACGTAAAGCTCGTTGAAAATTCCTTATATTGCCTAAAAAAAATCATGGAGAATGTGATTAGAATACGCCTAACCTATCTTTTTAATAACGCACGTCTTTTTGTAAAAAAAGATCGTGCTTATGTTACCGGTTTGTCCGTCTGTGGACACCATATCTCTGCAACTATTACTCTGATTTGAAAAATTCTTTTTGCATTGGGAAGCGTGAATATGCGAATGATGATCCTTCATTTCGTTTTTGTTTTGTTTTTTCGATGTACAATTTCGCCGTAGAAGGCAAAAATGCAGATGATATGGAATTCAAAATACATTTTATTCCATATATTTGCATCTAAACATCCGGCTGAAAACATTATTTTGCCTTTCGATTCCATTGTCCAAGAATATTTTAGGTATAGTCACTTTTTCAAGTACCGCATAGATTTTCCGCTAGGAGGCGTGAAAGTAAATTGCGTTTCCCCCGATATTTCTGCTTCTAAAACTCCGATTTGAAAAATTCGTCCTGTATCGCATACAGCTCTTGATGGGAAATGTTTTTCATATAATTTCTAATATTTGGTAAAGAACCGTTTGGCCACCAGGGGCATATGTGTTGATTTCTGCTTCTGATGCATTTGCAGCAAAATCTGAGCTCCTGAAAACTCTACTGAAATAATTCTTTCCTGGACCGATACCGCTCACATTGAAAAACCTTTTGAGAATACTTTCTTCTTAAAATAATGCATGTTTTTCTTTCTTTGTTTGAGATCATTTGCGGTGCGAAATGCTTCTCATATAATTTCAAATTTTCTTAAAGCACAAGTCTGCAAATAGAGGGCGTAAGTTCCCGATTCCGTTTAGAGCAATATCTGCGGGATTAAAAACCCGATTGAAAAATTTCTTTCTTCGGTTAGATGCTACTGTTTTCCATACCGGTTGCATTGACATTGACTTTGATAAATTTAACTCGCGTCAGAACGGATTCAAAAGACGTGCTCATCACACCTGAAACTCGATGTCATCTTTCTTGTTTTAGGTAATTCTTGTTCTGTCCCGTTTTCTGCGGTACATAGCGCACCGCTTTCAACACCGCGACATGATCAGGTGCGACGTCAGCGGCTCAGAAATAGGGGGGCGTACAGCAGGGGGGTCAAAATTTTGAAGTGCTGGGCAGAAATTTGGATAAAAAATTCAGTACATGTTGAAATTTCCTGATGTTAATGATGATCCCCACTAAAATAAAACGAACATTTTTTAGCTACATCTTATACATAGCATTTGAAATACACTGCTGGCCACCCAAAATGCAACACCAAGAAGGACACGAGATAGCAAAGCCAGATTTACTGGACACATAACAACAGATACAAAATGAAACGATTGAGCTTACAGGCCCGTGTGACTTGCGGAACACGCAGACATCAATAGTTCGTGTGGCCCCCATTGCTGGCAATAACGGACGCTACACGCCGCGGCATCGAACGAAAGAGGCTTTGGATGTGGGCTTGGGGTATGTCGGTCCAGGCTGCTTCCACACGTTGCCAGAGTTCATCAGGCGTAGCCGCGGGTAGTGCTTGCCGGGCCACTCGATTGCCGATCAGCGACCAGACGTGTTCGATGGGGAACATATCGGGAGAACAGGCGGGCCACGGCAGCAGTGACACCTGGTGGGCCGTGAAGAATTGTTGCACTATGCGTGTCACGTGCGGGCGCGCATTGTCATGTTGAAACGTGGCCGCTGTCAGGTCCTGCAGGTAAGAGAGGACTTCAGGCTCCAAAACGTCGGAGATGGTGCGGTGGTTGTTGAGTGTACCGGCGATGCGTACCAGAGAGGTGCGGATGTCATATCCAATTGCGCCCCAAACCATAACGCCAGACGACGGACCGGTATGGCGATGCATAATGCAGGCGTCATACAGTCTCTCGCCGTAGTGCCGCCACACGCGGATCCGACCATCGTGGTGTTGTAGGCAGAAGCGGGATTCGTCGGAGAAGACAATGCCGTGCCATTCCGTAGTCCAGGTGCGACGTTCAACGGCCCACTGCCGCTGCACTCGCCGATGGTGTAACGTCAATGGTAATCGGAACAATGGGCGCCGTATGACAAGTCCCCGCTCCTGCAGACGACGTCGAACGGTACGTGCTGACACAGGTTGTTGCGTAACACACCCTAATTCCTGCGATAACGTTCGTCATGTGGCGGTGCGAGCCGTCAATGCCCGCCGCACAACATGCAGGTCCTCGTATTCGGTGGTATGCCGCGGCTGCGGCAATCGCTCACGTCGGTCCGTCCGTCCCTCCTGCACCCGCCGAATCCATACTCGCCTCACTGTGGCTGGATGTCTTCCCACACGGGCACAGATGTCTCGGTACGATAAACCGCTGTCGCGATAAGCCACTATTCGTCCTCTGTCGAACTCCGAAACGTGCTGGAATGACTGCCGTATTCTGCGACGAGGCATCAGGAAGCTTCCCACGCACAGGTCCGGCAGCACAACACACCTCCACTACTTACACCCCGCCTTCTGTGCACCCTTCTTATAGTGCTTCTCGGTGGCGTGCCGGGCGGACATGATTTGCATATGCCCTGCAATACTAATCGTTTGCATGTCCTCTCGCGGGCGACGCATGCTGCGAATTTCAGGCCAATCGGATGCTTCCTTCTTGGTGTTGCATTTTGGGTGGCCAGCAGTGTAGTATAACTGTACTAGCAATCCGAATTTCTTGGCGTAGGATAGAATCTATTATATGCCAAAAAATTAGGATTACTAACATATTCGCATTACTAGCATTTTTTAAGTATAGTTGGTGTACAGTTCCTTGTTATTAATTAATACATAGTATTTGTTCAGTGTACGTAATACTGGGTACCATGGATACAAACCTCCATGGGCTTCAATAATTCAGTATTTCTTCGTACTTTTAGCTCACCAACGTCACTTTTATTTTGTCTTTTTTAATATTTGCTGCAATAAGGCAGTTAATGAATTTTGATTTGTAACATGACTGGGAATATCTCGCTATGTCTCAGTCTGTCTGTCTGTCTGTCTGTCTGTCTGTCTCTCTCTCTCTTTTAAACCTATAATTACGGATATCGTGTCTTTTTTGTAGTCTCTTATACATCGCTCAGAGGATTCCATCTATTTACGAACAGCACAACACACAAAAAAATTCATTCTATATGACAAATATTCCCATACATTTATCCAATTTCCCTAAAATCCTGGATGGTTGCATTCGCCATGTGTTCCAACTGCTTAAATATTGAGATGGGGTGGGGAGATAAAGGGTGGGTTCAAAGAAAAGCTGGGTGTGCTGAAGGCCAACCTAGCCCACTGTAGCGTAGCGCTTGGATCAAAGTTGGAAACGGGTCAAAAATTTGGAACTTGGACCAGGCCGGCACAGAATTCGACTCGACCCGGACCTGAACAGACAAATTTGCTTTGATCTATAAATTCGAATATATCATCATTGTCAATGATTATCAATCCACTGCTGGATGAAGGTCTCCCCAAGTTTCTTCAACAACGGACTGTCTTGGGTCAGTCTCCTCCATCCACCCATCTCTCACGTGATCTTCCGAGTCTTTTCCCTTGGAATCCAGTCTAAAATTTCAGTTGTTCATCGGTGGTCCGTTCTCCTGGCAGTATGTCCAGCCCATTACCATTTCAGGAATTTTACTCTGATCACGATGTCTTCCACTCTTGTCCTTTTCCTTATCAACCAGTTCTTCTGTATATCTTTACTGATCACACCAAGCATGCATCTCTCTATACCTCTTTGAGTTGTCTGCAGTCTTTGCATGTCTTTTTCAGTTAAGGTCCACGTCTTTGCTGCTTACGTTAAGCACTCGAAGAATGCATTGATTAAACACTTTTCATTTAAGACATAATGGCATATTGATCTTAAAAATTGTACTGTTTCTTCCAAAAACTCTCCAACCAAGTTTCATACGTCGATTAATTTTTTCATCAATATGACTTTTGCTTGATATATGCTGTCCAAGATAAATGTAGGAATCGGTTATCTCCAGCTTTTCCCCATCAAACGATAAATCTTCATTTTTTGTAAAGCATTGTACTTCAGTTTTGTCCTCTGAAAGTTCATTTTTAATCTCATTTCTTTACCCTTCTCAGAAAGTTCCTGGATCATACTCTGCAGCTCTGAAGTATTATTTCAAAGACCTCTGAAGGGTTCTTTGAAATATTTTTTTCTTTTCACAAATATAACGGAAATAAAACCGGGTCGAAAACGGGTCAGGAACACTTTGACCCGACCCGGTGACCCGTGGTCCGTTTCCATCTCTGCCCTGGATATGATTAAGTTTTGTTATTTGCTTTGCAGCGTTGCAATTTCATCACCGTAAGTTTTGAATATTGAGCAGCATATGAAATAAATCGATACGCTCCAGCATCTTCATTAGCACGCCTTTTGAAAAAAAAGAAAAAAAAAAAAAAAGAAGTACGTGCTTCTAGTATCACTATGCCCGTCCGATTGTCTGTGGACACCGTACCTCTGTAACTATTAGTCCGATTTGAAAAATCCTTTTTACAGTCAAAAGCTTGAACTGGGAGAACGATGATCCACACATTTCTGTCTTTTTCCGATGCATAACCTCGCCGCTAGGAGGCGTAATTGCACCTGCCACTACATCCAAAAATATATTTTACTCTATACAACTGCTTAATAAAACAGACTCAAAAAAAATATTTTTACCTTTTAACGCGAGGGCCACTTTTACGTACGATTTCTATTTGAAATAATGTATGGTGTCCTCGCTAGGGGTCGCAAAATTAAATCGTATTTCTTCCGAAAACCGATTAAAAAAAAAAAATCATCTTCCCCATACCTTTCACCACAAAGGCTATTTTAAGTACAATTATTTGAAATAATGCATGATACCGCCACTAGGAATGCTAAATGTATTGCGTATTTTTCCCGAAATTTCTGCTTCTAAAAATCAGATTGTTTCTTATTTATTTATTTATTTATTTATTTATTTATTTGCGTTATGTAGAGGTCATGGTGAACATTTGCAAGTATTTTACACCATTTTGTAACAAAATGCTTTGCCACTAGAGGGCGTAAGCGCACATTTCTGTTTTACACAAGTTTGCAATCGCATCTTCGCTTCTAAAAATCTAACTGAAAAATATTTTTTTTTTTTTCAATGAGACGCCACTCACCGCGGAAAACATGTTTGTGCACTTTTTTTTTCTTCAAAGTAATGTTTACTTTTTCTGCTAGGGGTGTTAATGTAAATCTCTGTAGTAATAATATCACTGCTTCTAAAAGTCCGATTTAAAAACTTCTACTGCTACTGATAGCGTTAATGGCGAAGAATGTTTTTCATACATTTGCCCATTTTTTTGCACCTCACAGTTTGCCCATCAGGAGTGTTTATTTCTATCTGTATCCTACTTGGAACAGTGTCTTCGTTCCTAACAGCCCGATTAGGAAAATCCCGATCTTCTTGGATATTTTCCGTTATGAGAAATGTTTTGTACATAAATGGGGACTTTTTTTTCCATCTTTTTCCTCTGAAAGCTGTTTCAGGTTTTCATAGACCACGATAAAGAGCTCCAGGATGGCATAGAATATTGTATAATCACTATAGACTAACCATAAACTCCTCTGATAGCTGGCCGCTGCTATTCCTTCTTTCGTTGAAACTTCAGTCACTGCTGAAAGTGCTTCCGATTTACAATTTCCTCCTTATCATTACTGATTGGTGTGAGAGATCAACTTCCTTATCTCCAGCATATGATACACTATCTGATTAGAAGTATCCCGATACTTGCCTATCCACAAACTCCTTGTAATAGAAAAGGAATTAATACCAAGTTGGCCCTTCCTTTGCTGCGATCACAGCCTGCACTTTGCTGAAAAGGCTCTCCACTAAATTTTGGTACGTTGCTGCAGAAATTGCCTTTCATTCTGCCACAATAGCATTAGTCAGGTCAGTCACCGATACCGGGCGGTTCCAGCTTGGCTCGCAGTCGGCGTTTCAATTCATCCCAAAGGTGTTCCGTCGAGGCTCTGTGCATCAGGCTAGTTAAGTTCTTCCACGCCCATCTCATCAAATAATCCCTGCACTGACACCGCTTTGTGGACGGGGGCATTGTCTAGTCAAGGAAAGGGCCTTCACCGAAATGTCATAACCATACACGACACCGACCAAGGAACAAAAAAGCTGTACTTTTTAACCGGGTGAAAAATCAGAACACGCTCCAAGAAGTTGTGAATATAACACAGCCCGAGCAAAACGGAATTGTTCACTGCAATTTATTTATGTAAATATTTAGAGCTCACCACTGTATTCACACTATAAAATTACTGAATTCAAAACAAAATAAAAATTGTTTCAAAAGACATTGATTCAAACACAGCTTCTTTTATTTTGTACTTACTAGAACATCAGCTCAATTTTCCTCTTGTGTGCTTAGTTTTTCTTTCTGTTGATATCATTTACTTCCCATTTCTCTTTGTCACTTTTGTTCTTCTTTTGTTTTTATCTTTTATTCCCTCAGATGATGATGATAATTTACCCATCATGCTGAAAGAACTTTCAGCCTGAGGACCATGAATGCATGATAGCAAAGCTTTCACTACTTTAGATAAATGTTGTAACTTTTAGAATAGGAATTTTTTGAACACATGGTGTTCAAAAAAATTCATATTCATCAATTCTAACAAATTTTAAAATTTTATCACTTCCATTTCTGGAAAATTTCCCTTTCCTTATCAAGCTTAAGTGCAACCATTTATGGGGTAAAATAACATTTAACAACACAAAATAGTGAGAACAACGCGGAAAGAAGAAATTACAATTACGGAAGAAATCTTCGCTTTGACCGACTTCCGTTTTCGGAAACTTTTTCCTCCATTCTTAGGCTGAAATGCATTATTTGTGGAACAAAACGATATTTACGAGCAATACTGGGCAGGAGAAACATCACGAGAAAAAAAATACGATTACAGGAGAAATCTTCGCTCCGTCTAACTTCCGTTTTTGAAAGTTTCGAAGGACCTAATTAAGTCATCAAAGGGGAAAAAAATACCATTCCCCCCAAATTTCTGTTCAGTTGTGCATTGATCTCGAGAATTATTAAAATGATAACGGAAATGGCGGATTTTTTCAAATCCATGGAAGAATATCATGCCTGAAGACTACAGGAAAATTTGGGGGCCGTTTTAACTTTCGTTTTCGGAAATCGTTGCCCACAGTTTCATACTGAAATACAAACATTTATGCAATAAAATTATATTTAACAGCAATACTGGATACAGGCAGCATCTTGAGAAAAAAGAAATTACGATTACGAGAAAAATCTTCACTCCGTTTAACTTTCGTTGTCGGAAGTTTTGAAAGACGAAATACCGTCCAGAGACGGAAAACGTCTCTCCCCCCCCCCCCAATTTATCTTCAGTTCTGTATCGATCTCGAGTATGACCCAAATTATGTCAAAAAAGAGCGGAATTTCTCTAATGCGCGGAAGAATATCATGGATGCATAACGTAGAGAGCACAGAATTGTCGAGAATGCCATTATAGGCCACAACGTTAAGATTCCGGGCACTGGAACTAGGGGACCCAGCCCAAACCATGAACACAATCCCCACAGCACGATACCTCCTCCACAGAACTTCACAACTGGCGCAACACAACAGTCTGGCAGTTGGCATTCACTTGGCATCCTCCACACCCAGACTCGTCCGTCGGACTACCAGATGGTAAAGCGTGATTCATCACTCCAGCGAACGCGTTTCCACAACTTCAGAGTCCACTGGCGCCAAGTTTTACACCACTCCAACCGACGGCTGGCGTTGATCTTGCTGATGTTAGGCTTATGTGCGGCTACTAGGCCATTGAGACCCATTCCTTTCAACTCTCGGTGAACCGCTATGGTGCTGGCGTTGCTTCCAGAGTCATTTTGGAACTCCGTGGCGAGTGTTGCAGCCAAAGACATTGGAGAGAGATAGACTGGTAAATGTAATGCTAGCTGTTCTGAAACGAAGGACACCAATTGAACTTGCCGCGCCATCTATGAATGGGAGGAGCTGGAAAGCAAGAGATTTTGATTCAATTCATAATGTACCGTAGAAAGAATGTTCGCGTACTACTCGAGAATTTCCTAGATCAAGTTGCAATCAGCAAGTGGTCATATCCGGGAAGAAACAAACAAGACTAGTGAGCAAGAATATACGAGGCTATATCACGGCCGGCCATATACACAGAACCGAGAAATAAAGAAAACGGAAGAAAACTATTAAAAGGGAAAATTTCGCATCACATACACTTAAATCTTCAAGATACACTATATTGACAAAAGTCACCGGACACCTAGAAAAGAAACACAACATAGCATTTATTGACATATGGTATCGGTCTACCTTTGGCCTTAATGCATGCACTGACCCTTCGAGACATGCTTTCGACAAGGTTTTGGAACACAGCGATAGGTATGCGCTTCCGTTCGGTACATAATGCTGCCGCTAACTGTTGCTTAGTAGTAGGCCTTGGTTCCAAACTTCTTATGCGGCGCTCAAATTTATCCCACAGGTGCTCTATGGGATTAAGATCAGGGCTCTGTGCTGGCCAGTCCACACACGATACGGGATTATCGTCAAACCACGCCGTAAAAGTCCTTGCTTACTTATGGCTCGATGCATTATCCTGCTGGTACCAACAAGGCTCGGTTCCATAGTATTGCCACGGAGTTGGTAGGGCATAATTGTCCAGAATATCGAGGTAGACGTGCTGGTTAACAGGTTTGTCCACGATAACCAATGGGCCGGGACCATACCACGAGAAACACCACGACACGAGTACACTGCCAGCTCCAAACTTTACCGTAGGAACAGTACACTGTGGTAAATAGCGTTCCTTCCGGCTGCCGCCATACCCGCACACGGCCATCAGACTGATGGATCGTGTTTCTGGATTCATCAGTACATAGGACCCGTTTCCATTGATCTACGGCCTACGATAAATGTTCTTTACACCATGCTAAACGACGAGTAGCATTCCGAGTGGAGATGAAAGGCTTGTGAGCAGCCGCACGACCACGGTAACCCATGGAATGAAGTTCTCTGCGAATGGTACGTGTACATACCGAGGTTCCAGCATTTTTACTCACCTGTACACTGAGATCTTGTGCAGTACTCCGTCGATTAGCTGTAACGACTCTTCTGAGGCTTCGACGTCCTCTATCACTGATTTTCTTTGGTCTGCCGGTACGTTTCGCTGCTTCAGGCACGCCATGTGTCTTCCACTTATTCAGTACATCCAAAACAGTTGACTTGGGTATGTTTAAACGCCTCTCGGTTACTCTTATGGACAACCCACTAATATAACACCCAACAATCTTCCCTTTCTCAAATTCAGTTCTCTCCCGCCGCGATATTTTCACTCAACCTCACAGTGCGATACGATCGCGGTCAGCTGTAGGCTTATTTTTATACCATTTGCAGCTGTACCGCGCATCTTAACAACGCAGCGGATCCGTTAATTTGCTTTTGAAAGGGTGTCCGGTGACTTTTGTCAATACAGGGTATATCGAAATCTCCGAGATTTAGAACTGAAGTACTCGCGCAAACACGTCAACACACTAGCTGCTCCCTACAATGCCGGTTTTCAATGTATGCCGGAAGCATCGAGGACAGGCTATTTATCGCAGAACCCGCTTCAGCACTCGGTGATCAACCTCTGTCATCTTAGGTGGCCTACCAGGTCGCGTTCGCGCTATTGCTGCTCCAAGGGATTTACACTTTTCAATAACATCCCTTGTAGCTGATCAAGGCAGCTGCAGAAGGTTCGAAATTCCCTGAACCTACAAGTTGCTAAGATTGCATCCTATAACCGTGCCACGTTGAAAGTCATCGAGTGCTGCCATACAGCCCAGTCTACTGTTCATGATTGCCAAGCTACGTGTGTCTTTTCATAGCTGCCATGGTGGTGACGTATACGGGCAAATCCACTACTCAAAAGGGGTGTCCAGATACTTTTTATCATATAGTGCATATACACAGTCTAGTCATATTATTGTGGCCACCTCCTACTTTTGACGTCAACTGCACCTAGCCAATGAAAGTAGGCACGTGTCGTGAGCTGGCTTGGAAGGTATATAAGGTGTGATGCAGGCATTCTGAAAACATATCACTCGTTGCTGTCATGGATATAAGAAGTTATTTTTCAGATTTGCAAAAAGGGATGATTATCGGCTATCAGGCCAAGGGTGGTAGTGTTTCTGAAATAGCGCAGTTTGTGAACTGTTCGCCTGCTGCTGTGGTTAAAGTGTATCGTGATTGGAGAAATGTCATCAATGCAAATAAGTGACGTGCAAACTGCGGAGCACCACGTAATATTGATGTGAGAAGTGAACATCGGCTTAGAAGGTGCGTGAGGGCCGATCTACACGCTACAGTGGGGCAACTCACTGGCCGAATGAACTGGGGCGGCCGGAAGTGTGTCTAAACCGACAAATCAGTGAACCCTGCTGCGTATGGGGCTCCGATGCAGACGGATGGTCACTGCACCTATGCTAACGAAGGTGCATCGGCAGAAAAGGCTTACATTTGCACGGCAGTATCGGAATTGGACCTCCGCTGATTGGCAAAGGATTGCCTTCTCCAATGAGTTACGTTTTCTGCTTCATCGAAGGGATGCACGTTGGCGTATAAGGCGAGAAACGTCGGAGAACAAACACTCTCAAACCATTGCTGGAAGAACACAAGCTGGTGAGGGCAGCGTTATGGTCTGGAGAATGTTTTCGTGGTATTCTCTGGGTCCACTCATACCTCTGGAAGGCACTATGGACCGAATTCGGTATGAATCCATCCTTCAGACCACGTACACCCATACATGATGCTGATTGTCGTCCCTGGGACTGACGGGATCTTCCAGCTCGACAGTGCGACGTGTCACACAGCAAGAAATGTCAGAGAGTGGTGGGGAGAGCACGATGAAGACTTCAAAGTACTTCCCTGGCCCCTAATTCTCCAGACTTAAACCCAATTGAGCATCTGTGGGACCACCTCAATCGTGTTGTTCGCTCTATGGATCCTCCACCACGCACCCTCCAGCAGCTGTCAGATGCATTGCAGTGAGTATGGCTCCGCATACCTATGAACACGTTCCAGCACCTTATTGAGTCACTCCCAGCCCGTCTAGCGGCTGTCCGCGCGGCTCACCGCGGTTACTCTGGATATTAGCTGGTGCTCACAATAATGTGACACGACTGTGTATCCAGAGCTGCTTCGTCGTTTCTATGCTGCCAAAGAATGGAGGGATATTGACTACCACTCAACATCCATGCGTTGCTTCATCCCGCGCGAGCTGAGAACATATTGACCTCCTATAAGAGATGTAAGTAAACCGTACTGAGTGATGCAGTTCGGAACAAGTGATTAATCTGAAGGCTGCATTTCCCGAGAAAAATGGTTTCTCTCAGGAACTTGTGATCACTGCATTTTCTATTTATTCTGGAAAAGTAACAACAATGAAAATTTAGATTAAAGTCGACAATAAAAGGGGTGTCCGAAAATTTAAAAATAATGAACAAAATCGTCAAACGGCATTTTATTTAATTAAAATACAATCTGCGAGGTAGCTTTTGTATTTACAGTTTTTGAATAACTCCGGAACCATCTGATTTAAAAGCGAAAGTCTGAATAACAAAAACCAAACCATGCAAATTAAAAATGAAAGCGCTCAGGACACCAGAAAACAAAACTCAAAAAGCGAAAGTCGTACTTTTAAATGACCGAGTAACTTGAGAATTTTTTCAAACAAGTTGGTCAAATTATTTCTCTTAATGAAAGAATGAAATCAAATAAGCATTCTTTTTTCAACTATAATTATTTCCTAACACAACCATTTTTTTTCTGTGTTGGCAAGCCTTTGTGTTATGCACATTTGATTTATTACAGTGCTGATTAGTTCAAAATTGAAAAGTATGATTTTTCCAGGGTGGCTTTCTGAAAATGTGTTGGTTTTTTTGTTACTTTCGTTTCTCGGTTTTTGCAGAAACGATTTGTTTTGAATGCTACCCAATGTAGCAATGGCGTACATGAGACTGACACAGAAAATAATAAAAGCTAAATTTTTAACTGGGTGGAAAACCAGAACGCGCGGTGAGAATATAACTCAGCTCGAGCAAGACTGAATTGTTCACTGTTATTCATTTATATTAATATCACACTGGAGCAAACCATTGTATTGAAAATACGAAATTACTGAATCCAAAATAAAATAGTTTTAAAAAACATTGCTTTAAACAGTTTTTCTTTCCTCTTATTTATTTATTTTTTTTTTTTTTTACTGCTAGAACATTAGTTCAAATTTCCTCTTGGAAGCAAACCCTTCACTGTAAAAAATAAATGGTGTGAATTCACGGAAAATTTCTGAAAATTACGTGCAGCAAAGTTGCCGGTAGGTGCTCGTGTTTTTCAGAAATTTCTGTTTTTAAAAGTGCCAATTTATTTTAACTTCCGTATTTTCACAGATTTTCCGTAGTCGGAAATTCCGTTCATTTCAGAAAAATCCATTTCAGGTTTTTCCGTATTTGAACTGAAATTCCGCAAAATCGACGACCCCGCATTTTTCAGCCCTTAACCCAGATAATCCTTCCAACACAGTCAAGATCGAATCCCCACCGTTTGGGTCAACAGAATAACGCACGCGTTTAACCACTGAGCTACAAATACTTGGAAATCCGACTGGCGTATATCGTAAAACAAATTGCGCGACGATGAATTCTTTTTTCTTGTAATTAATGAGAGTGGTTTAGTCATTTTATTTTCTGTTGGAGCTTGTTATTTTTCTGAATAGGTTTGTAATAATTTTTTTCTGTAGGAAGACTTTCCACAAATTCAGCTTTTTTCATCGTGATTTTTCGAAGCAACAAAATGCTTTGCAACTTGATCTTTTTAAAATGACAATGACTTTCAGTTATCTTTGAAAAAAGTGAAATGCACTTTTTTTATAGTATTACTTCACACACTCTCTCTCTCTCTCTCTCTCTCTCTCTCTCACACACACACACACACACACACACACACACACACAAAACCTCCTAAATATAAAATTTACTCTTGATAGCTATAATAGGTTTTGTCTTAAGTTGTCTAAAGACTGATACACAGACATCATATAATCATCTGTACAATAAGTTAAATACCCGGTTCCTTACAGTAACACAATATATAATAAATAGCTGGAGCACAAAATAGGGGAGAGGAGAAGAAATATCCTGTACCACAATAAACAAAATTCATGCGATATGCTATCCACAATATCCGATCTCGCTAGAGAACTTCAAAATCAGATCCTCCAACAGACGATTGAAATTTAAAAGTTAATCAAACCTCAAGTATTCTCACTAATCACTCCTATTACCGGAAATTTACCGTCATACTGATACGGAAAAAGTGAGAACGGAGTTTTTCCGTTAATATGAGAAAGGAATTGCTGTAAGGTTTCTGAAAATTCAGAATTTTCTGTTAACACATCGCCAAAACGGTAATTTACCGTCAATATAAGAAAGAAACTGCGGAAAGGTTTCTAAAAATTCAGAATTTTCCCGCGGTAAGAAAAATCCGTGAAATTCAAGTTTCTTTCCGTCATTTCACGGAAAAAGTTGTATCAGAAACATGCTTCGTTAATTCACGAAAGAAATAACGGAAAGTGGCTCGTGAAATTCGGAAAAAATTTTTAGTGTTTTTTTCTTCTCAGCAACTTCCACAGCCAGATTTGTCTTTTGTTGACTCCGCACAGCATCCACTGCTTAATTTTTCTTTCTCTTCTTTCCCATTTCTTCATTGTTGTTTACTTACTCTCTGATTTTTATGCCCTCCGGTGACAATATAATTTCATCCACCATGATGAAAGAACTTTCAGCTTGAAGATCATGATTGTATGATATCAAAGCCTTCACCACTAATTTAGTTAAACGGTGTACTTTGAGAACACGAATACTTTTGAACACCACGCATCAATTCTTATAAATTTTGGAACGTCGTCACTCCTGTTTTCGTAAAATTTGCTCAGTTTTTTCAAGCTTCAATGCAAACATTTACGAGAGGAAATAACATTTAACAACACAGGAAAGTGAGAAAACCTCGGGAAAAAAAATTACGATTAACGGAGAAATTCTCTCCATCCGATTTCCATTTTCGGAAATGTTTTCCCCATTTTAAAGGAGAAATGAAAATACACTATATTGACAAAAGTCACCGGACACCTACAAGAGAAACACAACATAGAACTTATTGACATACATTGGTACGGTGTCGGTCCACCTTTGGCCTTAATGCATGCACTGGCCATTCGAGACATGCTTTCGACAAGGTTTTGGAACACAGCGAAAGGTATGCGCTTCCATTCAGTACATTATGCTGCCGCAAACTGTTGCTTAGTGGTAGTTCTTGGTTCCAAACTTCGTATGCGGCGCTCTAATTCATCTCATAGGTGATCTATGGGATTAAGATCAGTGCTCTGTGCTGGCCAGTCCACACACGATACGGAAATGTCGTCAAACCACGCCGTAACAGTTCTGGCTTTATGACTCGGTGGATTATCCTGCTGGTACCAACAAGGCTCGGTTCCATAGTATTGCCACAGAGTTGGTAGGGCATAATTGTCCAGAACATCGAGGGAGGCGTGCTGGTTAACAGGTCTGTCCACGATGACCAATGGGTCGGGACCATACCACGAATAACACCCCCACACGAGTACACTGCCAGCTCCAAATTTGACCGTAGGAACAGTACGCTCTAGTAAATAGTGTTCCCCCCCCCCCCCCCGCTGCCACCATACCCCCACATGGCCATCAGACTGATGTATCGTTTTACTGGATTTATCAGTCCATAGGACCCGTTTCCATTGATCTACGGTCCACGACAAATGTTCTTTACACCATGCTAAACGACGAGTAGCATTCCGACTGGAGATGAAAGACTTATGAGCAGCAGCACGACCACAGTAGCCCATGGAATGAAGTTATCTGCGAATGGTACGTGTACATACCGAGGTTCCAGCATTTTTACTCACCTGTACACTGAGATCTTGTGCAGTACTCCGTCGATTAGCTGTAACGACTCTTCTGAGGCTTCGACGTCCTCTATCACTGATTTTCTTTGGTCTGCCGGTACGTTTCGCTGCTTCAGGCACGCCATGTGTCTTCCACTTATTCAGTACATCCAAAACAGTTGACTTGGGTATGTTTAAACGCCTCTCGGTTACTCTTATGGACAACCCAC
The DNA here is from genome assembly GCA_039090855.1 of Macrothele yani. Lineage (NCBI taxonomy): Eukaryota > Metazoa > Arthropoda > Arachnida > Araneae > Macrothelidae > Macrothele > Macrothele yani. The sequence continues at coordinate 15,458,399 of CM077012.1, forward strand.
TAATATAACACCCAACAATCTTTCCTTTCTCAAAGTCAGTTCTCTCCCGCCGCGACATTTTCACTCAACCTCACAGTGCGATACGATCGGGGTCAGCTGCAGGCTTGTTTTTATACCGTTTGCAGCTGTGCCGCGCATCTTAAAAATGCAGCGGATCCGTTCGTTTGCTTTTGAAGGGGTGTCCGGTGACTTTTGTCGATATAGTGTATTTCTGAAGTAAAATAATATCTAACAACACAATAGTGGGCAGAATGAATATTTCTGAAATAAAATAATATCTAACAACACAATAGTGGGCAGAATGAATATTTCTGAAATAAAATAATATCTAACAACACAATAGTGGGCAGAATGAACATAGCTAGAGAAAAAGAATATGATTATTTGAGAAATCTTCACTTCGCCTACCTTCCGTTTTCGAAAGTTTCGGAGTCCGACCTCCGTCGGAAAAGAACGACCCCCCCCCCCCCATTCCCTCCACCAAGACCACCACCAATCTCCAAAAAACTTTTGTTCAGTTTTGCATCTATTTCGTGAATAACCGAAATGATAACGGTAATGGCGGAATTTTTCGAATCGGCGGAAGAATCTCATGCCTGAAGATCCCAGATAAATGTTCGTGCTCTCTAACTTCCGTTTTCGCAAATTGTTGCCTATAGGTTCAACCTGAAATACGAAGACTTATACAACAAAATGATATTTAAATACAATGCTGGACAAAAGCAACATCGCGAGAATAAAAAAAAAAATTACGATTACGGGAAAAATCTTCACTCCGTTTAATTTCCGTTTTCGAAAGCTTTGAAAGACGACGAACCGTCCCCAGGCGAAAAACTACCCCAGCTCCCACTACTCGACCAAAATTTCTCTTCAGTTTTGATCGATCTAAAGTATCACCCAAATGATTATTAAAAAAAGGGAATTCCGCGAATCCGCGGAAGAATTTCAAGTGTGATATGAAGCTAGTTTCGGTGGAGTTCCCGTTATGTTTGATGAGAACATCCCTGATCCAAAATATTCGTATCAGAAAATTCAGTGCCTACTTTTCTGAATGTCAGAATTCAATTTTGTGCAGTAGCGACGCAAAAATTCAATCTCAGAACAGACTTTTATTCAAACATCACGACATAATAAGCTTCGAAGTAGGACAAAGTGGTGTTATTTTCTTAAAGTAAAAGCTGAGGTTATTGGAAACTCGGGAGAGAAAAGAAAAAGAATTCATAACCTACTAGAGACTACTTGACAATCGAGCCATTTTTTCCCCCGTATAAAACACCTAATGTTCGGCATAAAAAAAAAGAAACGTGATCGCTTGTGTTACTTCAAAGAATCATCTTTCTTCGAGTCGAAGAAATGGAAATAACACAAAGTGACCAATTTCCTCAGTATGAAACAAGCCACTTAACAGAGTATGTGATGTTCCAATCTTGACATAGCTACCAGCAAAATGAGCCCTGGGAAGATGAAATATAGTGATGTTCAATTCATTCATAGGGACTGTAAGAGTAAAATTTGATAATTATAAAAGTACATTTAAAAAGTAGGTATCAGAAAGCTTTGCCGAAAGTTCACAGCGATCCAGCTAAAAACTAGATGAAAGCTTTCGTAGCATTCACACCCATATCACACATTTAATTACCCTTTGCATTAACAGCGGGCAAGTCAAGAACTTAACAAGAAAGATGACACCAAATTCTCGAGTGAAATTAGCTCGTTTTTTGAATCCTTTCCAGGGCGGCGGTAAACTCCGACAACAGAAAACTCCCACTTTTTCTTCTGCTGCTAAGAAAACTGCTACACGGCTGAAAACTTCCACATCGGTAGACTCCTACACATTCTCATATACAGTATAAGGGAATGTACACAAATTGCGTTTCGTTCAGAGATCTTGTCAAAGTGTGGGAATTTTCTTATATAGTGGAACAAACCGAAATGTAAGCGTTTTCCTTGCAATACAAATGCGTACATCAGATCATAATCCCACAAAGTTCATGTAGATTGTAAAAGCTTTCCGACTCACTAAATCTTGAGTTGTTATTTTAATATTCGGCATGTGATAACATGCAATAAAAGCTAATAAAAAGGGACTCAACGAATCGGTCTTCAGGTGCTGGCAAGACACTTTTTTTTTTTTTTTTTTTTTTTGATGGTTTAATGACCACCATGAGCAACTCAATGGGCTTTAAGCAGTCACCCGTCCCTAATTTAGGGCCACTGACTCCAGGGAAGGGAGAGAGCCAGTGCCGTAAGACAAAAACAACGTCCATGACTCACCGGGATTCCAACCCGGAAACCTCCCGGACGAATGGTCACAAGCCATCGCTTAGACCACTTCGCTACCGGGGCGGCGGGTCCTTTTTGGGAGATCTTAAGTTCCAACCTAAATATTTTATATTTATAAACATTTTATTAACGCTAATGAAAGTCACTTAACCGATCATTTCTTCGCTGTTTACGAGATACCTAGGCCGCGAGCCTTTTTAGACTATCTAAAGTGGAAAAAAATTCTGTCACTGTGATCTTAAATACGCATTTATATCACTAGGAGGACATTTACATTTGGTTTTTGTCAACTAGGAAAACTTCCAAACTTTGACAGGATCTCCGAACGAAAGGCAATTTGTATGCACCCCCTTATAGTATGAGAAGGTGTAGCAGTTTACTTGTGTTGAAGTTTACCTGGATCCTCCTTTTTGACACCAAAAAAGTTTTTCAAAGCCGATTTCTAAAAAGGAAAAGCTCAGCGAAAAAGAGGATGCATTTGCGCTTCCTAGAGAAAATCTACGCTTAATTTAAAACGCGCAATGGAAGCAGTGCTCTTCACAATGTAAGCAACCGGTTAAAAAAAAAAAAAGTAGAAATGCCTACTTTCTGCCACTAGCGGCTAAAATGTGCGATACGAAATATCACAAATTGTGCAAAAAGCATTTCTAATAATGGAGAACATCCGAGGCAAAGAGATCTAAGGGACGAAATAGTAACCACTGCCATGTCCAGAAAAGTCAAGTTCAAGTCCGCTGATCCTAAGTGGGATGATATAAAGAAATTAGCTTCTTACTCCACGCATGATTAAATCTACTACCATTCGCGAAACCTTACAGATCATTACCAACAGTGAGGCTTGCAATGATAGCGTCTCTCCAGAATTGCGACGAGTTTGGTACCAGTTAGTCAAATAATGCTGCGTTTTCTTCCACGATACCATGTGCCCAACCAACATGATGCCTCGTTTCTGCGAAGGAATATTTACATTCGCATCTGTTCATTTATTGTCCAGTCAAGTCACCGCGTTCAAATTGTTGAAGTGTTCTATTATTCAGTTTGCTGTCTACTTTCCTTGAAAAAGCCATCTGGTTGATGTGCGAAGGCTTGGAAACTTTGATTTCTATTTTACCCCAAGAAATTCGGATCATTAGCATAGTTATATACTATTTTCAGAAAAAAACAATAAATTATTACTTGTGACGTATATCTCTACTTAACCTTCCTTTTGAGTTTCTGATTGTTCATGCAAATTTAACTTAGGAATAGGAATGAGTAAACTTCAAAAAATGTAAAATTTTTATACTTAGAAATGGTTATAATCAAGAATCTTTTTATCAAAACTCCACATAGTTATTCTGTTCTTGTGATGTTCTTATTTTTCATGTGACATGTCAAAGTACTTCCCTAAATAAGGCTAAAGTAAAGAAGCATCAACCTGGGCGGCTGAAACATTAGATATTGATATTTTGACAAATCTTGTGCATGCTGAAATGATTCAGAAGTACATATGCCAAATCCGTCACAGACTAAAATGAAGAGTTAAGCACGTGTGTTTTGCTGTTGCTATGACTGACTTTAAGCATATGCTTCAAACAACAAAGTCTGAAAAAGAAACAGACTGCTGTATAAATGTATTTCGAATAAAAATAAAATATTTCATTGTGGTAGAAGATCCTTCAAGGTAGAGCTGAGGGAGGAATTCACGAAAACGCTAACTGCTATTGACAGCTGTGCTACATGTTAATAAAACGGAATAATACTTAAAAATTAAAAAGTATATATTTATGTGTGTCACACACCGTCAAATCGAGGGGTGTTAAGATTATTTTTTTTTTTTTTATGCAGAGGAATGTCTGCGTAAATTTGGGGATATGTGTATAAATTCCTATACCGACCATTTAAGCGAATTGGACAATTATAAGCAAAAATTAACTTAGTTTTGATTTTGCGCACTCTTTTCTTGTACTTAAAAAGGACCCCACTGAATTTCTTCTAAATAACCCAATAATTGAAAAATCAGGGCGCGGTTATAAATAGAATTCTGAGATTTTTTTCTTCTTTTTTAATTCCCTGTCTGTATTTACCCTTTAAGTGGAAAGGTCTCTGGCTTATGGCAAACATAATAAGACGAAAAACAGCGAGTCATTGTCTGCACTCTTTTGTCTATAGACGAAGGATGATTTTCAACTTTTGTTTTTTATTGCACTGTGACATCCTCGAGAAGCAACTAATTTCCATAAGTGGTTGCCTCGATCAAGGACTGGCTGCGTCTTCTTCTAAACTGCAAGCGGAATAAATAACTCAACAAGATTCATCCAGTTAAGAAGCAAAGCGGAGAGAATCGAACCATGACCAGCGAACAACATACGATGCGAACATGTTTTCTGGTAGATTCGGTGCTCAAGACTGCGTGACTGTCGCTGGGAGGAATCTCAATCATTCTGCGCATTGAAGATTCACGATGCGCCCGGTACACATTCTCCGCTGATCCTGGTGTGAGTAGTTTTTCTTTTTGTTTTTTTTTTCTTCACCGTCTCTGTCCGAACGTGACTGGCCCCGACCCCCAGGCCCACGCACACACTCGCGTATACACATACACAGGAAGTTCCGTCAGAGGTTCTCACGCTCTCTTCTGTTGGAACAGTAGCGTAAACACAAGTGATATGGGCAAATTAGACCCTCTTTCACCTATGAACTTATATGCCATGAACGCCATGACGTAGGAAACTCCCATATTCCGGAAAATATCTTTCACATAAATATATGGACATGTAAGGCCAGTGGTTTTTAATTTAAAAATAAAAAAAAAAAAGTGCCTTAGCAGTGAACGGATAATTTAAAAAGACTTGGAAAGAAGAAACTCAAGCGTTTCAAAAGCAGTGTGAATTCATATTTGCTATTTTCATTGTTTAGTATAGGGATATCAAAATAATGGAAACAATTACTATTTGTGGAGAACTTTTTATTAATAAGCTGTGGTCCCACCTTAGGCTTTTATAACAGAAGCAATTGGACTTAAAATAGACTTACACAAGTCATGCACACATAATGGAATTTAGGACCATTCTTCCAGTAAAATATGTTGCCACTGTGTGTGCAGGGACGTCGCCAAGGGGATGCAAGGGTGGGCTTGAGCCCACCCTGAAATTTGTCTTGCCCACTTTGCTACCCACCCAGTTCAAAATGTGTCATATATATATATAAAGTGAACGTTTGTATATTCGTTTGTATGTTTGTCCGATATTCAAAATCCACAGTTTTCAACTTAGAACCACCAAATTTTGTATACTATCTCATAGTACTCTGACTTAGACCGCAGACGGTTTTGGGAAGGGGTCGGAGCCCGGGTGTCAAAGGGCCCCCATACAAAATTTTCGTAAACAGTTCTACAGTTTTTAATTTAGAACAACCACATTTGGTGTATTATCTCATGGTCCTCTAACTTAGACCATACACGGTTTTTGGAAGAGGTCGGAGCCAGGGGAGGTCAAAGGGCCCCCCATGCAAAATTTTCGAGAACATTTCTACAGTTTTCAATTTAGAACCACCAAATTTGGTATAATATCTCATGGTACTCTAACTTAGACCGCAGACGGTTTTTAGAAGGGTTCGGAGCCCGGGGTCAAGGAGTCCAATTTGCTTCTCAAAAAGGGGGAGCTAATCATGCTGCTGAGGAACTTAGACATACCAAGACTTTGCAATGGAACCAGGCTTTGCATCAAGAATTTGTTCACGCACATCATCGTAGCAACTATTCTGACTGGCTGTGCAAAAGGGAAAGATGTCTTCATTCCGAGGATTCCACTGATTCCCACAGATATGCCGTTTGACTTCAAGCGGCATATCTTCAAGCGTCTGCAATTCCCGATTCGTCTGGCCTTTGCCATGTCCATCAACAAAGCGCAAGGCCAGTAGCTGGCATTAATTTGGAGGAACCCTGCTTTTCACACGGACAACTCTATGTCGCCCGCTCAAGGCTTGGCAATCCTAAAAATATCTACATTTTTGCTCCCAATGGAAAAACCAAAAATATTGTTTCCCAAAAAGCAATAACCTAAACGAATTAAAATAAATTTACTGGAAAATTACAGGAATACATTTTTCATTCATAAAATTTCACCCGCTGAACTTGGTGATTCTTTTTTTTTTTTTTTTTTGATTGGAGGTTTAACGACCACCGTGAGCAACTCAATGGGCTATAAGCAGTCGCCCGTCCCTAATTCAGGGTCACTGGTTCCAGGGAAGGGAGAGAGCCAGTGCCGTAAGACAAACACAACATCCATGCCTCACCGGGATTCGAACCCGGACCCCGTTCGGACGAATGATCAGAGGCCATCGCTTAGACCACTGCGCCACCGGGGCGGCGAACTTGGTGATTCAAGGAATATTTACCCGGCAAATACCGGGTACTCCTGCTAGTTTTTAAATACATTTAACTTATTGAAGTTAAATATATATAACTTTAATCTGGACTTTGCCAAGTAATAAGTCTTGTGTTTTATTTCATGTAGCCCTACGTATTTTCCTCTAGGAAGTGCGTTGTTTAAGTCTCCAAAAAAAGGTTGTCAAAATAGCATCCGCAGGGTGATGAAAATTAAATTGTTCTCCACTCTTCGAATTCCTTAGTTTTAAAGCCTCTTTTTCATGTTTGTACGGCCAGGTGGGCTAATGAGGAGGTTGCATAGGAATTACCTGAGAGGTCACTACTAATTGCTCTGCTGTTTGTTTTCTTTACAAAATAGGGGGTTTCAACACGGAAAGTGGAGTTTAAAGCTACACTATCGCTCTTAAGAGTGCACCAGGACAGTGAGAGTGCAGGAAGTGGCCGAAGACCGCTTTGTAGGAGAGGAGTGCAAGGCAAAGTCGCCGGCTTGAAGAAAAGAATTTAAGGAAGGGGTGGTATTTGTGTCTGCTTGGCACGACCTGAAAATGTGATTTAGATAAACAAAAACGACATTTTCCCTTTAAATTGTTCAAGTACAGTACTATTTTCGTAAGCAAAATGGCAAAATTTTGAAAAGCAGTTTAAGACAATACATTCAGAGCATGCAAAAAGTTGAAGGCAACATTTTACTAACACTTGTATCTTACGCCAGTGTCGTGACTAGTCAGATCAGTGTAGGGTGTGTGTGTCCATGTGGAGTGAGTGAGAATTGTACGAATTACTTTGTGGCGGGTAGTGAAAAGCATTAAAAATTCGTAATTTAATTTTTTTCTTCGTTGTACACATAAAAACACGGTGTTCCCCGTTTTTTACGCTTTCCAACCGTAGGTTGAAGAAGCGTATATGTTCCAGTGTTTTCAGTCTGTCTGCCCGTCCACACGATAACTCGCGTAAAAATGGTTCGGTTTCGATGAAATTTTAGTATGTGGTAGGGGGACCACCTGGGGACTACCCTGTTGAAAATCGGCGAAATCGAGACAAAGGTCAGGACATATGAGCGGGATCCATTCCATTGCTCTTATGCATCATAAGTTACGTAAAAATGCTTCTATTGTGACAAAACTTTAGTACGTTGTTCCGGAGGTATACTGGACCAATTCTGTTTAATATCATCGAAATGTGGTCAAAGGTAGGACACAGGAGCGATATTTATTCCACAGCCATTATCCTCATAACTTGGGTAATAACTTGACTAATGATTTCTGGTATGTTGGAAAGCGTATCATAATCAATGCATTGCATGATTTTACTGACTTGTTTAATACACGATTGTGTAAAAAAATTCTTTGTCCATCTTCTACAACCGTCTAACTACGAATAGTGCCTTAGCGCCGCTAGGCCGCGTTAAGTCCTTTACGTACACCCTGTGTAAAGCTTTCATCTATGCCTCACCGGTCGGGGCGTAACTACAAATTTTAAGCACTTAAACAAAATTACAAAAATGGTCCCACCCGTTCCTGCTCTATTTGCGAAAGTAACAAAGAAATAAAAATACACATATTTTAACATTTAAAAACATTTGCTTTATTTAAAGGAAATCCGGCGCACCTTCCAGTTAACTATCATAATCCTCAACAGCAGAAACAGCACTTGTGCATGCTACCATTGAACCAGAACCCAGCAAAAACACAAGTGCTGCGAAACTGCTGGCCACCAGCTGGCAGTGATGGGTCACTGCTGGCTGAAATCTGCCGCTCACGGCCCGGTAGCGGCCCGTTGGTGGCAGCGCTATCAGTTGGCGAGCCATTGATGGCCCTGCAGCATCGCCATGATTTGTGGGCCTACAAGCAAGGGCCACTAGTGGCCCGTTGCCGGCAACCAATACAACGCCAACCGCAGGTGGAAGCAACAGGGACTGCGCATGCGCCGAAGCAACACTTGCTGTGTCTCTCATGGTACCAGTTAGTTGAAGACGACGCTATCGCCATCGTGTTATTTTAGTGGATGTAAAGAAAAAAATCCATATGTAGAGAGGCGAATTAATTTCCTAATGAAATTCCACGTCGACGAAGATATCAGATTAAGCCATGAAGTACTAGATTACAGCCATGAAATACACCCACTCCATTCCCATGATCATGGAATGGAGAGAGTGAATAACAAGAAAAAATTAGAAACCGCTTGAAACAAATGTCCTGGAAAACCATTAAAAAAAAGTTTGTTCGAAAAAAAAAAAATTATGCGCGTACAAAATTTATTAATTATTTGAAAAAAAAAAAAAGCAACGCTATGTGGATATAATGTACTCATCCATGGGTTGAATACACAAGACTGGGAGGAATTCGCTTCTAAAAATAACGAGAAGTACAATAAAATATATTTCCTCTTTAAAACAAATGTAGCTTCGGACAACGGAAAGGAAAGATACAACGTTAAAAATGTAACAGAATGTGACATGAACCCGGGTAAATATATATTAATTCAACAATCTCCTTTCAAGACGACAAGGACAGTACAAAACTTTGGAAAGCGACTCTAAATATGTACACTCCTTGAAAATGAGTGAAGTTCCCTTAAGGTAAAAAAAAATAAATTTATGAATTATATGAAACTGCATTTTATGAAAAATACCTCGCAATATTGTAAAATGAAAGAGGGAACCATTCGATTATATATTGCGCACGAAACATACAGCTTCAAGCACATGTGCGTGCGTGGCAAATTAGTCCGGTCGGTAGAAAGCTGAGCTCACACGCCAACGGCCCAGTTTCGTATCCACCCAGATCCAAACGGGTGTTTTTCCGGTCTGTTGAGAAAATTTCCCCAGCGCAGTGCTATAATTCACAAGTTTCGTAAGGGTAGAAAAAAAGTTGTAGCTTTAGGGAACTGGGGTTATCTTTGATTTTTTTTTTTTTATGGCTACTACTGGGGAATTGGCGGACAAGATTCGGCAAGCCACCAGTTACGTCACGTGGTTGCTGGTTGCCACTACTGGCAAACTAGTGGAGCACATTTGGCTAGCCATCATTTCTGGCACGTGCTTGCAGGGCCACTGAAGGGCCACTTGTGGCAGCTACTGCCTGTGATGGACAACTGATGGCCCTGTTCTGGCATATGACAACTGATGGGGTGCCAGCTGTTGGCCTGAACTTCTGGGCCAGCAAGACTGTTTTTGCTGCGAAAGACCCATAGCGAACAGTCACGTATAAGGTAAAACTCTAATCGCGCGGTGAAACGTTTTTTGCTATTAATGTGGTGGAATTAAATATTTTTTTCTGTTATAGCTTTTTTTCTGAGTAGGTTTGTTACAATTTTATTTTTTCTGTAGGATGACTTATTTCAAATTACATATTTTTTTCATCATGATTTTTCCAAGCAAAAGAACTGGAACTTGAGATCTTATTAAACTCACAATGACTTTCAATTATCTTTAAGAAAAGGTGAAATGTACTGTTTTATAGCATTGTTTCACAAAACTCCTAAATATAAAACTTAACGCTTAATAGCTATAATAGCTTTTGTCTTAAGGACTCCATAGATTAACGCATAGACATCATACAACCACCAGTACAATAATTTAAGTAAACTATTTCTTACAATAACACAATAGCTGGTACACACACAAAATGGGGGAGAGGGGAAGGAAAATCCGGTACTACAATAACTAAAATTTCATGCGATATGCTAATCACAATATCTGATCTCGCTACAAAACTTCAAAATAAGATCCTCCAACAGACATACGATTGAAATTTAACACAGTAAATCAAACCTCAATTATTCCCGCGAATCGCTCCTATTACTGGAAATTTTCCGTTGTACGGAAAAAAGTGAGAACGGAGTTTTTCTGTTAATATACGAAAGGAATTGCGAAAAAGTTTCTGGAAATTCAGAATTTTCCTCGCTCGTATAAAATCTATAAAATTCAGGTTCTTCCCCCGGTCATTTCACGGAAAAGATTGTATCAGGAATATGCTTCCTTGTTTTGCGAAAGGAACAACGGTGAATTTCAAAAAAAAAATTTACGTGTGTTAATAACGTAATTTTCTTTCCGCTATAACTTAGAACTTACGTTAGTAATTACGTTATGTGTGCTAAGTCAATGCAATATTAGAAGGGACCCATACACCTTACAAGAAAGAGGTCAAGTAGTACTTACAAATACTTTTATTTTGCTTGCATGGGTTGTACTCCGCACTTACATATGGTTTACTCGATACAGTATCAGTGATTTAACATCCAAACACAGTAAACAGCGCGTCTATCATCAATAACATCAATTTCCTTAAACAACCGCTGCATTGCCTCTTTATCTATTGTTCTTATCCGACCACACATACGTCACACTCGTTCCGACCTCAGTATGTTGCCAACATTATTCTTGTTTGAGGAAATAGACATAACGTTAAGGGTTTTTTTTTTTTTGGTTTTTTTTATTGAAGGTTTAACGACCACCGTGAGCAACTCAATGGGCTATAAACAGTCGCCCGTCCCTAATTTAGGGCCACTGACTCCAGGGAAGGGAGAGAGCCAGTGCCGTAAGACAAACACAACATTCATGCCTCACCGGGATTCGAACCCGGACCCATTTCGGTAGAGAGATCAGAAGCCAGCGCTTAAACCACTGCGCCACCGGGGCAACGTTAAGGTTTGAAAATGTCTAAGAAAGCAAACTCAAATTACAGAGAAAAAGAAACTCAAAAGGAAAGTTAAGAGAGAATACGCGTTAAAGTTACAGCAATTTCGTTACTTTTTCAATTTATTTCGAAACAAACTCTCTCTCCCTAATGTTCTTTGTTATAAGTATTTCTTTTTTCTTTTTGATTGGAGGTTTAACGACACCACCGTGAGCAACTCAATGGGCTATAAGCAGTCGCCCGTCCCTAATTTAGTGCCACTGGTTCCAGGGAAGGGAGAGAACCAGTGCCGTAAGACAAACACAACATCCATGCCTCACCGGGATTCGAACCCGGACCCCGTTCGGACGAATGATCAGAGGCCATCGCTTAGACCACTGCGCCACCGGGGCGGCTCTATAAGTATTTCTCTCTCTTTCTTTAATGTTATAAAATATTACAAGGTTTTTTTTTGTTTTGTTTTTTTCAATAGAAGTACTTACTTTATTCTTGAATGGATCTTTTCACTGTGTGTGAAACATAGGCAGTTTGGATTATATGTGTGATCCACTCACTCGTTTTCCATCTTTCTCACTTCCTGGAAACTCGTCCGTTCTCGATTGCCTATTCCTACACTCTGCACTGTCTTCGCTTGTTTATCTTCCCATCGAATCTTAGATCAAGGACACTTCTTTTAGGGTTGTCCCCTTGACTCTTCCGGACATGATCGAAACATCTTAATCTGATCATCTTCGTGTAGTCAACAATATTGCCTAACCCTTCCTCGTTCCTGCTATCCAAACGCCCGCACCTTGATATCTTCATTTCCGTAGTCACTGGTATTTCAGCCTTCTTTTTCGATATCTACGTTTCTGCAGCATAATGTCCAAGTCTCTACTGCGTTCAATTCGTGACCATTTCAAATCCCCCTTACCTGCCCCCTTATGTCCATACGCGTTTTTCCTTTTATTAACATTATTATTTCATCTTAAACTCCCTCCACTAATAAACATACCCCTCTCTTGTAACTCCGGTGCTGATCATGCCCATCTCTGTTTTTGTTCTAAATAACGAAGAATATTTTTATCTTCAAATATTATTAACATTTGCATATCACGTTTCACCCCCTATTTCACTCCACGCATTTCGTACGTTAACACTTTGCATTTGACAGTATTTTATTGTGGCTTGGACTACCATTGCTGATCTATGTAAATAAACAAGTTAGTAAAATCATGCAATGCATTGATTATTATACGCTTTCCAACATACCAGAGATTTTTTTTTTTTTTTTTTGATTGAAGGTTTAACGATCGCCGTGAGCAACTCAATGGGCTATAAGCAGTCGCCCGTCCCTAATTTAGGGTCACTGGTTCCAGGGAAGGGAGAGGGCCAGTGCCGTAAGACAAACACAACATCCATGCCTCACCGGGATTCGAACCCGGACCCCGTTCGGACGAATGATCAGAGGCCATCGCTTAGACCACTGCGCCACCGGGGCGGCATACCAGAGATCATTACTCAAGTTAGAAGGATAACGGCTGTAGAATAAATCTCGCCCCTGTGTCCTGACCTTCGATCCCATTTCGATGATATTCAACAGAACCGGTTAAGTATACTTCCGAAACTACATAGCCGCCCCGGTGGCGCAGTGGTCTAAGGCGTTGGTCTCTGATCATTCGTCCGTAAGGGGTCCGGGTTTGAATCCCGGTCAGGCATGGATGTTGTGTTTGTCTTACGGCACTGGCTCTCTCCCTTCCCTGGAACCAGTGACCCTAAATTAGGGACGGGCGACTGCTTATAGCCCATTGAGTTGCTCACGGTGGTCGTTAAACCTCCAATCAAAAAAAAAAAAAAAAAAACAACATAACGTTTTTGTCTCAATCGAAGCATTTTTAGTCAAGTCATGACGTATAAGAGCAATGGAATGGGTCCCGCTCCTATGTACTGACCTTTGACCCCATTTCGCCTATTTTCAATAGGGTTTGTCCCCAGGTGGTCCCCTATCACACACTAACATTTCATCGAAATCGAACCATTTTTACGCAAGTTATCGTGCGGACAGACTGACAGACGGACAAAGCTGGAGCATATACGCTTCTTCAGCCTATGGTTGGAAAGCTTAAAAAAGCGTCACAAATTATACTGTATTTTACTGCATAGCAAAATTCACAAAGCCTATGAAAGTCAAACTCTTGTTTTGCCGGCTATCTGTCTAGAAAAATCCTGATTCTATTGTAGATTACGTGAAACCCTCACAACTAAGAATCTGAGACCAGTGCATGAAACTCATGAATTAACAGGTTTTTTTTACGCTTTCCAACCATAGGCTGAAGAAGCGTATGTGGCTCCAGCTTTGTCCGTCTGTCTGTCTGCCCGCACGATAACGCGCGTATAAATGGTTTGATTCCAATTAAATTTTAGTATGTGGTAGGGGACAACTGGGGACGAACCCTATTGAAAATGGGCGAAATGGGGTCAAAGGTCAGGACATTGGAGCGGGATCCATTCCATCTTCCTTATGAGTCATAACTTACGTAAAAATACTTCTATTGCGACAAAACTTTAGTATGTTGTTTCGGAGGCATACTGAACCGGTTCTGCTGAATATCGTCGAAATGGAGTCAAAGGTCAGAGCACAAGAGCGAGATTTATTACACAACCATTATCCTCATAACTTGAATAATGATTTCTGGTGTGTTGGAAAGAGTATCATAATCAATGCATTGCATTATTTTACTAGTTTTTTTCCTGCGGTTCCTGAGGGCACCCATTTGAAACCAGAATGTTGTATTTTGAGGATGCATTTAGGATTCTATTTTACTACGAAAAGAAACAGTGGAGCCACAAAAGTTACGTCCCAGAGATTTATGTTAAATAGCGCATATGCGTATGAGTCATGAAATGAGGAACCAATTTGTCATCCAAATCGAAGGTAGACAACATGCCCTTCCTTCTTTGATGGGATTCAACTTATGCTGCACCAAGAAGGAACACAGCAATGCTATCTCGATTATCTTAAAGTTGTAACCTTACTATTTACGTATAAAAGAATCAAAGACCCGTGTATTTTTTTAGATGGAATTCAAAATCTAACGCAGAAAGCGTATAAATGAATTATGTATAACCTAATTGAAAAAGCGATAGAAACTACAGTAATATATCGGGACTAGCGCAGAATTACGTATAAAAGTGAGAAACGTATAACAGGGGCGCCGACTTCACGAAATTATTGGGGCGCAGGCGTGAAGAGATCAGACGTAAGAGGAGCACGTTTCTTTCATTGCCAGGAGGGGGGGGGGTAAACTACAAGATTCGACGTATATTTTAAAACGCAATTGTAATTACTCACCCAGGAGCAGAAACAGCGCGACGCCCGTCGCAGATTCTCGGAAAGGTGTGCAGACTGTTTTCCTGTTTTCTTAACATTAATTGTTTTTAAGATTTCTTTGAATCTTAAAACAAAAGATGAAGAATTTTCACGCGTTTTTAACGTTGGCTGCCGTTTAAGACGTAAAGCTGTAATCGATAGATTACGCAGATAACTGTTCTCCCCCAGCCATTTTATTTTAGCTTTCATTCTTCCATATTTTTCAAACAGATAACTTCAACGTGATGAGATATAATTGGTGAATATATTTCAAATACGTGGAGATAATGTAAATATACGATGTCATCGCTCTGTCCACGTTATTTTATAAACAACGAATAGTAACTGAAAAATTGTTCTACCGACACCGCTGGGATCGAACCCCAGATCTCTCGATTAACTAGCCGAGTACGTTCGCTTTACGCTACGGTGCGGTGCCAACAATTCAAACCGTTATTCGTGGTTTGAATTGTTGGCACCGAGAGATCTGGGGTTCGATCCCAGCGATGTCGGTTGAACAATTTTTCAGTTGCTATTCGTTCTTTATAAAATAACGTGGACAGAGCGAGGACATCATATATTTATGAGATATAATTGTTTTTTTTTTTTTTTTCCTGCTTTCAAATCTTGGAAGCGATATTTTTATGCACTTTTAACGCACCACCACGCAAGTTTGATGTGGCATTCCGGAAGCTAATTTTCGTAAATTTCTTTCTTTTTTTTTTTTTTTTTTTTGGCATGGAGGCCTAAATTTTAATCTAACTGAAAGTTAAATTAAGGCGATTTCTTTCTTTTCATTTTTTACAATAGCCATATTTTTAAAGCGTTTTTCCTGTTTCCGCGGCTGTCGGCATTCAGTAAGTTGACGTCGCAACTTTTTTCTTTTTGCTTCCAGATAGCTTCACTTCAGTTAGATTGATAAAAAGTTTTTTCTTTTTTTTTTTTTCTTCCTCTTCCTTACTTTTTTGTCAAAAACCATATTTTTACACATTTTTTTCGTCCATCGTCCATCTTCCGTTTTTCACGGTCGCATTATGAGGCATTCCGGAAGTTGATGTTCACAATTTTGCCATTTTTGGCTTCCAGATAGCTTCATTTCAGTTAGATTAATGCGGTTTTTTTTTTGGTTTTTTTACAAAATCCATATTTGTTAAGCATTTGCAAAATTTCCTTCCGTTTCCGCGGCCATGCGGCATTTCGAAAGTTCTACCGACACCGGTGGTATTTTATTTTATCTTTTTTTTTACTTCCAGATGGCTTTATCTCGGATGTTTTTTACTAAAATCATATTTTTATGCATTTTTAACGCCCCCTGCTTCGTTTCCAAAGCCGTATTACGCGGTGTTCCGGAAGCTGACGGTAGCAATTTTTTTTAGTAATTATTTTCTTCCAAAAAGTTTGATTTCAGATTGATGAGGTGAAAAGTTTTTTTTTTTTTTTTTTTTTTTTTTTTGCTTTACAAGAACCCTTGCCGGTTTTCTCACTTTAATTTTACGGGGTTTTATTATATCAATGGAAATGCTCCAATCACATTTTCATAAATTCACTGAATTTTTCTTTAAACTGTGTGGTCAATTCACATATTGGGTTTAAAACAAAAATCTTACATATGGATTCCTGTTCTACAAATCAAGTTAAATGTGGCAAAGTTGACATGACACCCCCCCCCCAACTCAGTCACCTAAATCAATTAACAAAATGCAAAATAAAAAAAGTATGGATTTCAAATTATTCCTTATACTTTCTGACCATTATTTTTTTTAATCCAAAAGCATTTAAACTAAAGAATGATATAAAATAGTTCAAGTTTCTTCTGCATTTCTTGTCAGGGAAAAGCTAGTTTGACTATTGCACCTAAATACTAATTTGCACTATCAGCAAAATCTCAAATTGACTCAATTTTTAAAACATCGCTTTGGCACAGTGCAGAATAATAAATTTTATGGCAAAATTAACACTAAAAACTGTCTTTCATCCCTTTACCTTGAAAGACAGTTTTTAGGTTTTCCTATTTGCTTTGCAGACTTATGAAAAAGGGTTCTGCTCCTGGGATTGCACACCAGCCAATGAACAAGAAAACCGAGATATTATTTTGCTGAACACTAATATTTTAAAAAATACAATTCAGCCTGTTATTTTATTTAAAATAACCAGAAAGATTATATTCCCAAATGTTTATAAAAGAAAAGAGAAATTAGCTCGGTTACTCGAAGAACGAGAAGCGCAAAAAATAAATGGATAAATAAAAGCGCTAGAAAGTATACGTTTATTATTTATTTTATTTTTGATAAATGTTTTAAACATTTACCACATATCAGGAGAACATGTCAAACCCAATACATGGCTGGAAATCCAGTTTCTTTTCAAATGAACAATGCTGAATATGTGAAAAAAGGTTTTACTTATTTTGTTATTTATTACTTTTTTGGAAATAAATCGTTTTGACCTCATAAAGTGGAGCTTGGTCCATCTTATAAAGAATAATACATTTCTGTAAAGGAAATAAATGCATTTTTTGCAATTAAAAATACAATTAGCACACGATACACTGAATAGCATGGGAAAACATTTTTTCTCTATAAAAATATTTCAACTCACGCATTTCTAAAATTACACACACACAAAAACAAAAACTTAATACAAATTTGGAAGATGTGAATCCGTTTATTGGTGTAAATATGACATATGTGTGAAGTCAGATAACATCCGAAAACTTGAAAATTCCATCGTCTTGGAGTAGGAATCGAACCGGATAGCGCCGAGTAGGCTAACCACTACACCACCCAGAACGACCAAGTTTCAAGTTTCCGATCAATTTGAATATAACCGTCACAGGATGGATTCCCTAGTCGAAGCAACCGGCATTCATATATAGCGAATCTGGAGGTTTTAATCCATTCCTGTGATTGCCCGGAAACACAGAATATCAGTGAATGAAATACGGGATTACACCATTGTACAATACAAATATGGAATATATGAATCCGTTTATTGGTGTAAATATGTCAGACAATATCCGAAAACTTGAAAATTTCATAGTCTTGGAGCGGGAATCGAACCGGCGTCTCCTGGATTCACATTATTATTATTATTATTATTATTATTATTATTATTCACATCTTCCAGATTTGTATTGTACAATGGTGTAATCCGGTATTTCATTCATTGATATTCTGCGCCTCCGGGCAATCACGGGAATGAATTCTAAACCTCCAGATTCGCTATATATGAATGCCGGTTGCTTCGACTAGCAAATCCTGTGACGGTCATATTAAAATTGATCGGAAACTTGAAACTTGGTCGCTCTGGGTGGTTTAGTGGTTAGCATACTCGGGCGCTATGTGGGAGACGCGGGTTCGATTCCCGCTCTAGGACGATGAAATTTTCACGTTTTCGGATATTATCTGACTTAACATCCATGTCATATTTACACCAATAAACGGATTCACATCTTCCAAATTTGTATTGTACAATGGTGTAATCCCATATTTCATTCATTAACAAAAACTTGTTTTATTAACCACTTAAGATCCCAAGGAAAATTTAAAAAACCGGTAAAAAAAAACAATTGTTTTTCGCAAGGTACAAGTAGCTCGATTCGAGACAATGAACGTACGTTAAAAGTAATATTACGAGCATCGTTCTGGTAGTTATAAAACAAAAGACGAAAGTTCCATTACACATCGTGTGGAACGAAATTAAAGGACAATTATTTCAAAAGTCGATATTTGTGTGCTATATGTGAAAACATGGCGCACTACCTCACATCAGTGGGCCCCCGTATACTACGTATCTCGATTTTCTTGAACTATCATTCGTTAACGTAATGTTACGTACCTGGATGCTAAGTGGTTAAACAGGACAGAAAATATTGGGTAGGCACTGCTGCACCCCCCCCCCCAGTAAAATTATTAGGGGACAAGATTCAGCTTGCCCCCCTACAGTCGGCGTTTATGACGTATAACTGAGGTTCCACTGTATTACATTTTATGGAAAGCTACCAAAAATTGATGGCATGCATGAAAACTACTGAATAGACTAGTAACCCTTAATTTTCAATAAATTCACGTAAAAAAGACGTTTTGTACAAAATGAAAGCACACGAATTTATGTGCCGTCAGTGTATAGATCAAACTTTACTACCGAAAAGAGGAGAGTCGTCGTTCACCTATGTAGAACATCCACGAAAAAGAAAAATGTATCGTAAGCGCTTAAATTCGAGACAGCGACGAGAAGAGGAAAGATAAAGATCCGACAACTAGACATTTGGGGGCAGTTGCGACAACACTACAATTCGACAGGCGATGTCAATGTTGAGAGCGAAATGGAATGGGACTCTCGGATATTCCAGTCAATCATTTATCTTCTGAAGGACTCTCGGACAATCCTCCCTACGACACTCAGCATTAAAAGAAGAGTTTGTCACTGGAACAAGAGAGGTAACTGATGGAGACATAATCTCCGCGTTTGATTCAATTCAGAAACAACTGTAACATACACTATTTCTTAATGAACAGTCTTTCAACATCAAGTATTACATATGACACACACAGCTGTTTCTCCTGAATTCTTTACAAGGAATCAAAAGTCTGAAGTTTACTGTTATTCAAAGCTGTGGTCAGCAAAAGTTAAAACACAAAGAAATGCGATTAATACATTGGTTATAATGAAGATCTCTTTAAAACAAATCATTAACTGAACGTTCCAGAAAATTCCAAGCCAAGTGATACATATTTATGTTTCTAAGTTCAGTACGAACTATTGAAGAGACACTAATTAAGCATCGTACAGTGTAAAAAAATTTGAAATTCACGAGCTACTTTTCCTGGTTCCTTTCGTGAATTTACGAAGCATGTGTCTGATACAACGTTTTCCGTGAAATGACGGAAAGAAACCTAAATTTCACGGATTTTTCGTACGCCAGGAAAATTCTGAATATTCAGAAACCTTTCTGCAATTCCTTTCGCATATTGACGGTAAACTGCCGTTTTTAAGATGTGTTAACGGAAAATTCTGAATTTTCAGAAACCTTTCAGCAATTCCTTTCGTATATTAACGGGAAAACTCAGTTCACTTTTTCGCATCCATATGAACAAAAACTTCCTGTAATAGGAGCGATTCGCGTGAATACTTGAGGTTTGATTAACTGTTAAATTTCAATCGTCTGTCGAAAGATCTGACTTTGAAGTTCTGAAGCGAGATTGGATATTGTGGATAGCATATCGCATGAAATTTTGTCATTATGAAACAGGATTCTCTCCCATATTTCATTTAAAACAGTATCCTCTCCCCTATTTCTTCTCCTCTTCCCTATTTCATTTAATTTCAAAATTTTCAAGTAATTCATAGATTTTCCGCTAGGGGGCGTAAAGGTAAATTGTGTTTTCCCCGATATCTCTGCTTCTAAAACTCTGATTTGAAAGATTATTTCTGCTCCTGGTGGTAAATGCTTAGCACATAATTTCTAATATTTTGTAAAGAATGGTTTAGCCACCAGGGGGCGTGAGTGTTAGTTTCTGCTTCTGATGCATTTGCAGCAAAATCTGAGCTTCGAAAATCTCGACTGAAAAAATTCTTTCGTGGACCGCTACTACCACGCACGTCGATAAACCTTTTCGGAACATTTTCTTCTTAAAATAATGCATGGTTTCTTCGCCAGGGGACGGGGGGGGGGGGAAGGGGGTATATCTTGTTTTTGTCAATATCTCTGTTTCTAAGAGTCCGATTTGAAAAATTCCTTCTTTGTGAAATAGCGTTTCCAGTGTAAAATGTTCCTCCTATTTCTCTGCTTCCGGGGAACGTATTTGAAAGTTCTTTTTCCTTAGCATATCTTTTTCCATGAAGACAATTTTTCGCCCATTTTCAACTTTTCCATTATGAAATATTCTTCCGCTACCATAGGTTGACTTTGATCATGTTTCCTTTTCTATATTTCTTTCTTTTAACTGTTCGATTTGAAAATTTCTTTGTCTCTAATACCTTCCCCGTGTGCTACGGGAAATTCTTGTGCGCCATTTCTTAATTTTCGTAATATGCTTTTTAGCCGCTGATGGAACTAAGCAAATCTTTCTATTCGTGGATGTTTTATCGATTGTAAAAACCGGTTGTTCGTTTTCCTAACCGGTTCCACTGATTTTGAATAGCTCCGAAAATTTTAATTGGCGTCAGAACGATTCAAAAGACGTGCTCATTTCAACCGAAAATTCCATGTCATATTTCTTGTTGTTTAAGTTTTCCAGTACGTATGTGGCACGAATCTTTTTCCCCTGCAGGCATGCTTTACCTATTTTTTCATGTTTACATAGGATCACTTGAAAGAAAACATAGGGAAAATCACTTGAAAATTTACTCTATTCTCTAAAAGGTTTACAATTTCTGCCAAATTAGGTGGGAAGTTTAACCAGCAGCTCCATCTTTTGCAAATTAACGCCGTGCTACATCAGTATCGCTCAAAAGAGATTAACGCCGGCCCGGTGGCGCATTGGACTAAGCGCTGGGTTCTGACCTTTCGAAACGAGTTGATCCTAGTTCGAGTTCCGATGAGGCATGGGCGGTGTGCTTGTAATACAGCACTCGTTCTCTCCCCTCCATGGAACCAGTGGCCTCAAATTAGGGATAGGAGACTGCTTATAAGCCTTAGAGCTGCTGACGGTGGTCAGACATCAAAACTAAAAACAAACAAGTTAGTAAAATCATGCCATGCATAGATTATGATACGCTTCCGAACATACCAGAAATCATTACTCAAGTTATGAGGATAATGGCTGTGGAATAAATCTCGCTCCTGTGCCCTGACCTTTGACCCCATTTCGATTATATTCAACAGAAGAATTTGTTCAGTACACCACCGGAACAACTTACTAAAGTTTTGTCGCAATTGAAGCATTTTTAGTCAAGTTATGAGGATAATGGCTCTGGAATAAATCTCGCTCCTGTGTCCTGACCTTTTACCCATTTCGATGATATTCACCAGAACCTGTTCAGTATATCTTCGTAACAACATACTAAAGTTTTGTCGCAATCGAAGCATTTTTACCAAAGTTATGACGCATAAGGGCAATGGAATGGATCCCACTTCTATGTCCTGGTCTTTGACCCCATTTCCAATAGGGTTCGTCCCCAGTTGTCCCCTACCACATACTAAAATTTCACCGAAATCGAACCATTTTTACGCAAATTAGGACGCATAAGGGCAATGGAATGGATCCCTCTCTTATGTCCTGACCTTTGACCCCATTTCGGCCATTTTCAATAGGGTTCGTACCCAGGTGGTCCCCTACCACATACTAAAATTTCATCGAAATCGAACCATTTTTACGCGAGTTATCGTGCGGACGGACAAAGCTGGAGCATATACGCTTCTTCAACCTAAGGTTGGAAAGCGTAACAAAATGGTTGACGAATTAATAGATTTTGTGGCAAGGAACGATCTGATTGATGAGACTGTTTCTATATTTCACTTTTGGAGAATGTAGAAGCACCTAGTAAACCCAAGAGGATCCTCCCACGTGAGCTTTGCGAAGTTTTTCTTTTCTTTTTATTGAGGATTTAACGATTACCGTGAGCAACTCAATGGTCTGTAAGCTGTCACCCGTCCCTAATTTAAGGCCACTGGTTCAGGGAAGAAAGAACCAGACAAACACAACATCCATGCCTCACTGGAATTCGAACCCGGACCCAACTCGGATTAATAATCAAAAGCCAGCGCTTAGACCACTGTGACACCGGGGTGGCATGGACGAAGTTCTGGAATTACACTGAAAGGGCAAATTATTAGGTACACCCCGGTGAAAATACGCAAAGCAGCAGAACAGCAGCAAATCACCGTGTGCATGAAAACCGCTTGGGGCTATAAATAGAGTGGGTCGGTACGCACAGGAATACATTCCGTCAAGTGCCAGCATGGGTCGAGGACGAGACTTAAGTGAGTTTGATCGAGGTCAAGTCGTGGGAGCCAGGAAGGCCGGATTTAATCAGCGCAACGGCGAAACTGTTAGAAATTCCGCTACAAACCGTAGCAAGTGTGTACCAGGAGTACGTGAAATCCGGCAAAACTGCTAACAGTCGGATGAAACGTGGCCGTAAAAGGGCATTGGATGATCGAGGGCGCCGACGATTGGCCCGCATCGTACTGAAGAATCGGAAGGCTTGTTTGCAGCAAATCACGTCACAATTTAATGAAGGAGCATCCACAAGCCTATGCTCAAAGATAATCCGTCGGCACATAGCACTACTCGGCTGTGGCAGTCGACGATCACATGGTGTCCCGATGTTAACGGTATAGCATCGCATGATTTGGCTGCAGTTTGCGAAGGCCCAACGAAACTGGAGCATGGATGATTGGAAACGCATCATATGGTCTGACGAATCCTGTTTCACACTGTATCGCGCCGATGGCAGTCAACGTGTGTGGCGTAAACCACACGAAGCTATGGACCCTGCATGCCAAGTTAGGGTACTACAGGCTGGTGGAGGCAGTGTAACTGTTTGGGCGGCTTTCACGTGGTACTGCCTGGGTCCCTTTGTACCTCTGGAGTCTTCCGTCACTGGCTCCAGCTATGTGCAGCTCCTGGTCGATCATCTCCACCCTTTCATTACGTGCCTCTGTCAGAACAAAGTTCCGATCTTTCAACAGGACAACGCTCCACCCCATCGGTCCCGGCTAGCGACCCATTGGCTCCAGGAGCATAGCAGTGAGCTTATCACACTCGCATGGCACCCTCGCTCACCAGACATCAACCCCATACAGAATTTATGGGACATATTGGAACGAGCTGTTCGTGATCAACCATCCCCACCTACATCTCTGCATGCTCTACGCCACGCACTCTTAGATTGTTGGTCGGCGATACCTGAGTCTGTGTTTCGGAACCTCATTGCGTCCGTACCACGACGTTTGGATGCTGTCCTGCGTGCAAAAGGTGGTGCCACACACTATTAGGTGGGTGAACGTAATAATTTGTCCTTTCAGTGTACTTACAGAGACAACGCCAAGATTTGTTCCTATCACCAAGCTACTGTTCTAATTTTGCTAGAATTACCGGCCGTAAGAACTCCAAAAACTGTTTTTTCACAAGGCTACTGTTCTAATTTTTCTGGAATTACTTGCAGTGTAGACGCCAAGTTTTACCAAGCTACTGTTCTTGGGCGTCCAGTTACGTGACAAGAGTGAAGTTTGGCTATGCTTACAGCCCCTCCCCTTTTTTTTGGTTTTAAAGGTTTAGCGACCCTCGTGAGGAACAAAATGGGCTATAAGCAGTCGCCCGTCCCTAATTTAGGACCACTGGTTCCAGGGAAAAGATTGAGCCAGTGCCGTAAGACAAACACAACATCCATGCCTCATCGGGATTCGAACCCGGACTCTTCTCGGGCGAATGGTCATAAGTCAGCGCTTAGACCATTGCACCACCGGGCGGCCACAACCCTTTGAAATGCCCCATATTATGGAATGACTATTTTTGTTTGTGGGTTGGTATAAAGACCACTGTGAGCAACTCAAAGGGCTGTAAGCAGTCGCCCGTCTTTAATTTAGAGCCACTGGTTCTAGAGAACAGAGGAACCCAGTGCCGTAAGACAAACACACACTATCCATGCCTTACCCGGAATTCGACCCAGGCCAATCTCAGATGAATCACTAGAAGCTAACACTTCGTACCACTCGCCCACTGAAGCGGCTAAGCATAGCGTAGATGCACAAAATAAGTGTATGGCTACTTACTATAAGCACTATTCGGAATCTTTAAAAATTTTATAAAATAAAATTGCAACTTTTTGAATGCATTTGCCCATTAGCGGAGGTCACGGCGTCCTTCAGCTTGAAACTTAACTCTATTTTGCACATAAAAAAGACAAGAAATAATGACTGGAATAAGCAAAATTACTAGACAACATATTTTTTCAACGAAGAATACAGCACAAAATTATTCAGTTGAAAATAGCCAAAACCTGCTGCCAGTATTCATCTAAATAATTGTAAGCCACTCGTCTTTTCAAGCAGTTAAAGAAAAAAACCTAAATATGGTTGCAAGTTTCTTACATATATAAAAGACAAGCCTCAAAATATTTTTTGAGAAATCGTAAATAGCATGCGCTCCCTAAGTTAAAAATTTCGTATTGCTACTTATTTAAAACGATTCACTTCAATAATGTACCATGAGAGAGTTTTGCGTTTTCTAACAATGGCCAAAGAAAGAAGTTTAGAAATTCCACTTGGGTGCCAACAAAATTTCCACTACCTTTGAATAATACAAATATGTTTGCCGTCAGAGACATTTCCTCCCCTTTTGCCAAGATGTTCCGGCTATAGATTCTTTTTTATTTTATCATGCTCGCATCACAAGGAAGGAATTCATAAACGACAGCATAGCTCTCGACAATAGAAAATGCATCTTACCTGAAAAGAAAATGAAAGAAAAATACATTAGTAGTGTTGATGAAACTTCATCTATCATTTCAAGAAAAGATTAATAATACGATAAAAAAAAACATTCTAAAAGATAAAAAACAAATATGAATTCATTTGCGATAATCCTACAAAAATAGTTATTTCAATTTTCAGTCTTTCATTGAAAGCTCTGGAGGATCATGTCTCTTTTTCGAAATCGACATGTACAATTTCAAGATTTGCCTTTAGCGAACATGTTTATATCCCCAAATGTAATATTTTCTGTTATCTTTCTCAGTTGTTGTCATTATGCAGACAGCACATTTGCTAAGAAGGTATGCTTTAGTCGAATCTACTTCAGTTTTGAGGACGGCAAATGGGCGAGCTGTAAAACGTAAAGAAGTCGAGCTCATATATTGGGTGTGTGCATAATTTCTGCCCGTTTTTGTAGGCTACAAAGAAAGGAGGAAAACACAAGAAATAACGTACCTAGGATTTCACATAATTGCCATCATTCTTTATGACCTCTTGCCATCTGTCTATGAGTAGGTGAATCCCACGCCGGAAAAACTCCTGTGTTTTAGATTCAAAAATGCATGCAATGACGTTTACACATCGTCCACATCATTGGAGGCTTGGAGAGAGAAGGCGTTCTGTAACGATCGAGAAAGGTTGTAGTCCGTAGGTGCCAGGTCAGGGGAATACGCCGGGTGAGGTAACACTTCCCAAACAAAGTCCAGTCATTTTTGCCGAGTGATTAAAGCAGTATGAGGTCTGGCGTTATCGTGATAAAGGATCACGCCTTTGCGATTGACGAGTGCCGACCGCTTCGATGTCAGTTGTTCTCGCAATCTGTCCAACTGTTGGCAGTACAGGTCAGCATTTATCGTTCGGTTAGGTGCGAACACCTCCCAGTAGATTATTCCCTGGACATCCCACCAAACACTCAACAAAACCTTTTCGGGATGCAGTGCTCCTTTTGAGGTCGATGGAGCAGGCTCCGCACCTTGGCAAGAAGTCCGTCTACGTTTTACATACATTGTGGTGCAGTACCCATTTCTCATCACCCGTAACTCACCTCTCCACCGCTGGTGAATACTTTGACGTCGGGTGACGTCAGTCTCTTGCGATGCACACTAGTGGTTATACCTATTGACTTCTGTCTACCTACTTTCCTATCCTGAGTCTCTAGACTCCAAATTCCGTTTCCCTCCCGAAAGCCTTCCATACGCACCTGGCTGGGTGTCTATAACCTTCTCTGTGGGATATAGCCTTACAAGACCGATTGTTGAGTCACCTAATGGTGGGGATCTCGGTGGGGTTTGTAACCAGAGTCTCGTCTCTGTGCCACGGGTGAACATTAAATGAATAACACAGCTCACACTGCAAATCATGTAGGCGTGTACGAAGCGTAGATAGCGATAATATAGGAAGACTCGTTATTTAAGCTACTTTGAAAGGAGCATGATACTGGGGCCCTAGGTGAACAGGTGCATGAATCTCAGAAACGGCAAACCTTCTCGGCTATGTTAAGAACAACTATATCGAGGTGTACACTGAGTGGTTCATAACCAAGCAGTCAGCGGTCTTCCTTTCCTTCGATGTTCCAGAGCGACTGGGGAGGATTGTACTAGAGAATAGACAAGCAGCTTAATTGCATCAAGTAACCGCGTAATACAACAGCGGTGTCAAGAGAAGATATATAGAGAGCCCGCCCCTCATCGGCGTGAATGGGCTATACCAGCAGACAACTCCTTCATGAACTATCCGCCTCTGCTAAAACACCAACCATTTCTTCTGTATTGGGCACTGGAGCACTAAAGCTGGACTTGGGAAAAGGCCACCTGGAGCGATGAATCACGTCTTCAAAACACGCCTATGGACGGGCCAGAATATGGCGTCAACAGCACAAATCGATAGATCCTAGCTGTTAGCGTTAACTGTACAAGGTTTTGGAGACAATGTAATGGTCTTGAAGTCTGTTTCCATGGCAACCATTGTGAGGGAAGTTACTTCCAGCACGATAATGCTCCATGCCTCTAGATGTAGATCGTCACATAGTGGTTTCAAAAGTAAGACGGTGACTTCAAAGTGCTATAATGCCCCCAACAGTCCCCAGATCTTAACCCAATTGAACACCTGTGAAATGAAATTGAAAGAGACATTCATAAAGAGTTCTTCCTCCAGAGAATATTCGGTAATTGACTGATGTCACTACATTCGCTTGGCTGAACATACCTTTTGAACGATATCAGCATCTCGTCGAATCCATTGCTACAATGAATCCAAACTGTTAAATCCAAAGACCGGCCCAACAAATTATTACTGTACCTAATAATTTTCTACTTCAGTGTAATTAATAGCAAGATTACTTAATTACAACGATAACTAAACACACACACCTTCGCAAAGCTTTAAAGTTAAGGCTCAAAACGGTAGGTGCAAAACGACAATAACTAAACTGTCTAGAGTCCAATTCTCTTAGGTGTCTCATATGGTCTGGAGCATGTATTCGTGGGAGTGTTTGGTCCCCTTGTTTCTTGTAGAGCGGCGTCTGACAGCCCAAAGGTATTTAAATATCGTTGTCGATCAAGTCCACCCAGTTATGTCGATGGTTTATCGCAATGGAGATAAATAACTCCAGCAGAACAATGCTCCGTGTCATACTACTCACATTGCACGCGAATGGTTTGAGGAGCATCACGGAGACTTTTCCCTGTTGCATTTTCCTTCTCAATCACCGGATCTCAATCCAATGGAGCATTTGTGGATGAAGTACAAAGGGGTATCAAGCAGCAGGATCAATTACAATCAAATCTTCAACAGTTGGAGGGTGCAATTTATGGCATTTAGGCTAATATACACAAGCCACTTACCAACATCTTTTAATATTAGGTATGCAACTTAATTCTCGGCCACCGACACGACACGTTGACAGCAAATCGAATACGTATCTAATCAGGGAAATAATCCCCGTCGTGTTGGATACATTTGAGCCATTGGTCAGGGAGCTGCCGAATGCCACTGCGGAAAAAAGAGGGCTGTTTCGAGTTGATAAAGTAATCAATACTTGTGTGGATTTCCTCGACAGAAGTGAAGTGCGTATCGCTCCGGTAATGTTGCAGGGAAGCGAAAAAGGTGATAATCCGATGGGGCGAAGTCTGGAGAATACGCCGCGTGCGACAAAATCTCCCATCCCAGGTCTGTGATCGTGTTTAAAGTCGTTTTCGCGGTGTGAGGACGCGCGTTATCCTGAAGCAACAGGACCGAACTTCTGCCCTTGCCGGTGTATAACCTTTTCGCCTCCATTGCGTCACTCACACGAATGAGTTGCTGACAATAATGCTCAGCATTGACCGTTTCACCAGGTTTGAGCAACTCATAGTGTACGACACCGCGCTGATCCCACCATACGCACAGCAACAACTTCCTGGCACGGATATTCAGTTTGGCGGTACTGGTGGTAGGCTGATCTGAATAAACCCACAATTTGCGCCGCTTTGGGTTAGCGTAGAGGATCCACTTTTCATCACAGGTCAAAATGTTGTGGAGGAAATCCTTCTTCTTGAATCTGGAGAGCAAGGAAACGGCAACATTGTAGCGCCTAGACTTGTTCGCAACTGTGAGTTGGTGGGGCACCCAACTGCCCTCCTTTTGAATCCGTCTAAGCTTGTGCAGGCGCTTTGCAATGGCTTGCCGTGTTACTCCGAATTCCTGGGCAAGCTCTTACTGTGTGCGACAGGGATCCGCGCTCAACAGTTGTTCCAGTTCCTCGTCGTCAACTTTCTGTGGCTGTCCCGGACGTTCTGCATCACGGAGATCGAAATTTCCCTGCTTAAACCGCTGGAACCATTTCTTACAAGTACTGTAGGACACAGCAGCCTCACCCAAAGCAGCACTGATCATTTGGTGAGCTTCCGTGGCACTTTTTTTCAGCTGAAACGCGAACAGGAGGCAGTGCCTCAAATGTTGCTTCTCGATCGACATTGCTTTCACCGTCAACTTTCGTTCCTTCTGTCACTACAGCTGTGAGCGGTTACGGTTGCCTGGAAAGCTGTTGGATGGCGCTGCAATCAGCCATTATCGCACACAACTATTTGCAGACGTTCTATGATTGCTTGCGTTAGGGGCCGAGAATTAAGTTGCACACGTAATAGAATCCATACCACAACGAATTCAAACAGTATTTAGGTCAAACTGTGGCCCTACAGCGTACTAACCAGGTGGTCATAATTTGGCCACTAATTATGCGGTCTCTATTATAATATTGCAGTAATATCGAAGCAAAGAACACCTCATTTTGAAAATAAAGTATCAACAAAGACACTTTACATTTCAGTAATCCAATGAATGTGTTCGTGCAATCCGATGAACGTGAAGGTGATTACGAACAACTGTGATTGTTACACTTGCGAAGCCAGCAAGATTATATAGTGGTAGTCGATTCATAAAATTTAGAAGAACAGAGCTATTAGCCTCAAAACTAAGTTAAGCATTCTCGAGACATGCATTTTCAGCAGCATGCTCTTTGGATGTGAAACTTGGACATTGACAAAGGAGACAGAGAAAAGTATACTTGCTTTTGAAAGAAAGTGCTATCGTAAAATCTTACGAATCGGATGGACCCAGAGGATAAGAAATGAAGTGTACAGAAGAATACAACTAAAAGAGATCCTGTTCGAAAAAATCATACAGAGAAAACTAAGATTCTTTGGCCACATCTACAGAATGAAAAATGACAGAAAGATGAAGACATTGGTGTTTGGCTTAATGAGCGGAAGAAATGCAAGAGGATGCCATCACTGCGTGTGGGCTGACGATATTAAAGACGGGTGCTCTGGAACTCTTCAAGAACTGAGCCACGCTGCAATGAACAGACTTCAACGGGACAATATACTTAAAATGGCAACAGACACCTACGGGAATTGTACCCATGGTTGATGGTGATGATGAGTCCATTGTATTGATGTCGACTGGATCTTCCCATGAGTGAAACAATGAAGAATTTCGGTAAACAATAAGTGCTGATTGTTTCACCCGGGACCTTGAGATCCTTATTCATGAAATTATTATCGAAGTAAAATATATGCTCAAGAAAATTCACTAGAAGAGATACGTAAACTTACAGCTATCTAAACTTAAACTCTGTACATCGTAAGAGATTCCCAAACAAGCAATCACTGTGGCCAGAGGAAAGGGCATTTTTTCCTCTGCAGGAAGCCTGAAAAGCTTGCCTAGAACTGCGACTGCAGATTAGTTTGTTTGTTTGTATTGGAATTTTAACGACCACCGTGAGCAACTCAATGGGCTATAAGCAGTCGCCCGTCCCTAATTTAGGGTCACTGGTTCCAGGGAAGGGAGAGAGCCAGTGCCGTAAGACAAACACAACATCCATGCCTGACCGGGATTCGAACCCGGACCCCTTACGGGCGAATGAACAGAGGCCAGCGCCTTAGACCACTGCGCCACCGGGGCGGCCGACTGCAGATTAGATACATATGTTCAAAATTATCTGCTTCGGATAAGAATTTTTCCTGCCACAAAACAAATTTACAACTGTCGCACTTTTTGTTAGAATACTGGTGCAACAGATGTCTTACTCTACAATGTCATAAGTAATTGAACCAGTATATGACACATAGATGTCACAATCCGTCATCTCTAGGTACGAAACACCCAGCCAACATGACAGAAGTCTTTCATTTAAGATAGTTCCGTCAAATTTTGCCGCTCACAAATTTAACAGAACATCAGAGTAAGTGAATGATCTCCTGTACTTAGGGACTACTACAACTGTGAATGGCCCAACAAACGAAATGATGCCAAAAGGACGATGACAGCGGTTTTAAAATATTTCCATACATTTTACCTATGTACAGAATAATAAGAGTGATAGGGTTTTGCTTCTCCATTCTTCACACCAGTCAATGTAGAACGCTCAGTTTCTCTTTCCTTTATTTCATTAATTATTATTATTATTATTATTATTATTATTATTATTATTTATGCACACTAACAGAGTGGGCTTGAAAGGTCACGACATTGTCAGAAACGCGTTTTTCTGCTATAGAAGTTTTGGCACGGAAGATACAATGTTACGATTTATCCATGCTCAACAAAATGAACATCCGGAATTCAATACTTATATAGATAAACACCTTCTTTACATTTTAGCGGAATGAGTACTTCAAATCCGCATTTTATTTCCAGTTGCCCTTTGCGGTTATACAAACGAACGTATTTAAACCTTTGAAACCTTATTTAAACCTAATGCGTACAAACGTTTCTCGTTTCAAAAAATGTTTCTCCAACTCAGTTTGTCCATGACCCTGAGTTGGAGAAACGTTTGCACTAGCTAGGACGCGTCGCTGACACTGGGTAAAGGAAAGCTTTTGCACGCGCTAGACTCAGGTCTTTGGATCTCCTCACTGGTATTTGAATGTACTCAGATCTTTAGACCACCATTTTCCAAGGCGTTGGATTGTACGTGGGGGTCCGACGGCATGGCCACCCTGTTCTCCTGATATTACTCCATGCGATTTTTTTCTTTGGGGATTTATTAAGGGCATTGTGTACAAGAAACATGTTTCTAAAAAAACTTGTTAGTAAAAACATGCAATGCATTGATTATGATACGCTTTCCAACATACCAGAAATCATTACTCAAGTTATGAGGATAATGGCTGCGGAATAAATCTTGCTCCTGTGCCCTGACCTTTGACCCATTTCGATGATATTCAACAGAATTGGTTCAGTATACCTCCGGAACAACATGATAAAGTTTTGTCGCAATCTAAGCATTTTTACATAAGTCATGACGCATAAGGGCGATGGAATAAATCCCGCTCCTATGTCCAGACCTTTGACCTCATTTCGTCCATTTTAAATAGGGTTCGTCCCCAAGTTGGTCCCTACCACATACTATAATTTTATCGAAATCGAACCATTTTTACGCGAGTTATTGTGCGGACGGACAGACATACAGACGGACAAAGCTGGAGCATATAAGCTTCTTCAACCTACGGTTGGAAAGCGTAAAAAGTTACATCTATCACTGAGCTCAAAAAACGCATTACTGCAGCCTTCCTCCTTGTTGCACCTGACATTCTGCAGTTACCATGTGTTTTGACATTAAAAGTAAGTTGTTATTTATTGTATAATAATGAAACGCATATAGCGTATGAAATCCGTTTATTTTTGTGGTGTAGTCAGCACAAATGTTCGCCAAGTTTTCGCACTCCACTGGGAGGTTTTTTCAAGGCAATAGACACAAAAATGCAGAGAATTGGAACATGTAAAGAACGAAGATAATTTTTTTAAAATAACACGGGTGACATCACGAGCATATTACATGAATTGTTATCAAGTAATTATACATATTACATGAATTTATAAAAATTCATGTAATATGCGTTATTTTCAAAAATCATCTTCGTTCCTTTACATGTTCCAATTCTCTGCATTTTTGTGTCTACTATTGCCTTGAAAAAGCCTCCCAGTGGAGTGCGAAAGTTTGGCGAATATTTGTGCTGACTACACCACAAATATAAACGGATTTCATACGCTATATGCGTTTCATTATTATTCAACTCTGGTGTATTTAAAATAAAGGTTACCGATGTTATTTATTGTATTTCTTTTTTCAATAGCATAATGAAATTGTATACTTCATTTATGGACACCCTGTATATTGAGAAAGCTATCTGCTGAACAAGGTTCTGCAAAGCTGTTTTGAGAATTGTGAAGTCTATTCGGCTTGTTAATGAGAAGAACGTTTTTATTGCAATACCGTTTTGACGTGCTGACTGATACAATAAAGAGTGGAATTGGACTTCTCTAAGCACTGACGTATTACTACCCTGGCCGGTTATTTGAAGTGCATAATCAGCAAGCTATTCATGCATTAGTTTACAGCAGCTTAGATCAAGCAAGAACAGACTGGAATAATCCGGGTTAGTTAAAGTTAAGTCATCAAGTAACAAGTTAAGTTAAATCTTAACAATAATAGTTCTACACAACCAAATAAGGTTGTTATTCTACTCGTATGATAGATACAAATAGTTACAAACAATTTATCCATTGCAGCTTGTAATATTCAATCGATAACTCGAATGCCTGCATTTTCTTTCATTTTAATGCTTCGTTGCTTCTGAGAGCACTGGCGCCGAAACGAAATCACCTTTCGATTTCTTTCATTTAAGACCTGAGATACGCTTTTCTGATTCGATTTCGAAACGAACTAATCAACACATTATGAAGTACAACGAAGCATTTTATGCGAAACGAAAAGTCAGGAAGTAATTTTCTAAGACCAATATTGAATTATATGTGGTAGACACATCGAACTCAAATGTCTTAATGTCACAGAACTTACACAAAATGAAGTAATAAAATCAGCTGGAGTGTGGAGGTGCATTTTTTCCAGAAAATTTTACTAACGAGACGCAGAAAAAGAGCGCCTTCAGCAGTTCCGGAAAAGTTAAGTAACAGTTTAATATACATGGTACGTCAAAATTATGTTAACACTTAAAAATAAAATGTTTCCCCATTTTTTTTTTTTTTTTCAGATATGATGGGAGACAGGTTAACGCTAGAAGAAAGAAGAGTGGTGGCAAGTTTGATGGAAGTGTTTCGTTCTCCAGTCCGCAGGAAGTTCCAGTAATAATTTCAACGAGAACCACCAAGCCGTTTAACGATTTATCGTATATACGAAAAGTTTGTTCAGACTGGCTCGGTTGCAGACAACTACAAAGGTAACGCTGGACGTCCCAGAACAGGTACAAGTGAAATGAACGTCGCTATTGTTCAGTAATCAATTCTTAATAATCCAGGAAATTCTACCCAACGTTGCAGTTTGGAAACAGGTATTTCACAGAAAGCCGTGTTGAAAATTTTAACACAGAACTTCGGAATGCGCCCGAACCATATCCAAGTCGTCCAAGCATTAACAGAAGATCAAAAACGTGTTCGTGTGGAATGCTGCAAGATTTTCGAAGAAACGGCAACCATCAAACCTGACTCCTGAAATAAGAGACTACAGTCTTGTGATGAAAAAATACAAAGTTTGTCACAAATATTTTATTTTTTCAAGTCGACCAGTATCCATTAGCCAAACTCGTGAAATTTGACTTATGGATACGATATGTACACGATACTTTCGTTCTATGAAAAGGAAAAAAATTCTGAAATTCCGGAATTAGTCAAACTTATAAATTCCATTGATCCTCACATTCAATTCAGCTACGAAACTGAAAATAACGGATGCCTACCATTCCCTGACGCCCTTGTTACCCGCTTAAACTGATCTCTCACCACTACAATTTCTCGGAAGGCTTTCGCTGTTTTCTCACCTCCACATGCCAAGTCCAATCACCCTTGGCAACAAAAACTCAGCGAATTTTACAGTTGCATATATCGCGCGATACATATATGTTCGGATAAAGACAGTTTCGAAAAAACTGGATTTCCATTAACGTGTTGCATTACAGCGAGGATACAACTCTTCCATTGTAGACAAGGCTCTAACAAAATTACCAAATAAATCCACTGCGTTTGAATGGCATTATTAAATAATTGAATTATATCCTCTTCATTGTAATGCATTACAGATTAATTTCATTACCTTGTGCAAACCATACTTGGGATTACTTTATAATGCATTACCTGTTACTGCATTACCTTGTAATGCATTACACGTTAATTGTAATCTGTACTTCCATTACTTTGTAATGCATTCCTGCCAAACTCTGATTTGGAAACACACGTTTGTTTCGACTGGTGCAGTGAAATCAACGTCTGACGATTCAGATTAATGCCTCAGTTGGTTGGATTTCATTGACCTGAGTGACGCAATGGTTAGCATACTCGAGCGCAAATCGGGAGATGCGGGTTCGATTCCAGGACGATTAAATTTTCAAATTTCTGTGGTTTTATTACATGGAAAGAACAGTTTGATTTATGTCTATATTTAATAGGTAAAGCTTCAGAATCAAGTAAACATGGCAAAAGTTTACCACATATTTTTCACATTTTCCTGCTGCACAATTGTTCTGTAACATGACATAAGTTCACATTTGTATATTTTTAGATTAACTCTATTTAAAAGAGTAACAGGGGGATTATTTTTAGATCAGTCACTGTTGAGCATGACCAGAAGTTTCCCGATTTTTTTAAAACTGAATTATACCGCTAGGGGGGGACAGTACCGAATAAACGAGTTGAATAAAAAGGCACAGTAGTGTTACACTGCGGACAAGATGTCTCAATGGACGAGATTTCATGCGACTGAGTAATGTTCTGGAACATTTTTTTTTAATTATTATTGGAGGTTTAACGACCACCGTAAGCAACTCTGTAGTCTACAAGCAGTCACCCGCCCCTTAGGTTAGGCCCACTTAGTTCCAGGGAAAGGAGAGCGCCAGTGCCGTAAGACACAACATCCATGCCTCACCGGGATTCGAACCCGGACCCATCTCGGACGAATGATCACAAGTCATCGCTTAGAAACATTTTTGTGTTGTTTTCTTTTCTTTAAAGACGCGTTTATTACAACAGCTCTTGCTGACATCACCAGTTTGATTTTTCATAGTAACACCAGTGAATGCCCTTAACGCGTTTTAAAAAAATGTGAAGATATTCATTCTGCAGTTTTTTTGAAATGCAATGTGTTTTTCTATCTTTGAATAGAGCGCTGGTGCAGTCTTACGGAAGAGTGCAATGATTTCACCTTGTAATTTACTCCCAGCAAGTTCCATGCCTGATGCTTCTTCACCCCCAAGGCAAACCAAAAGATCTCAAGTTGTTCATTAAGTAAAATGGTCACGCTTCGTTCTGTTAGCGTCTTCCTCGTTGGAGTTTCAAGAACAACAACTACAACAGATAGACTTGATGTTTCAAGGATATCAGCTCTATTACGAGCGTAATTTATGGATAAAAGATAAACATACCTGATCTCAGTTTCTAGCTCTTCGATAGTTGTCTGAGATTTAAGTAATCGAAATGTTACTCTTACATGGCTACAAAACTAGCAACAAAAGTACGCTGAAATTTATTTCTTGTAATACAGTGCGAACAATAATAAGAACTTTTCACTGTTCATAGTCAGGAGATTAGCGCTCTTTTTACTTCACTGAAGCCCTGAATTCCTTAAAGCAGGTCATTCCAGTAACTTATACTTAATTTTTATTAGAGAAGAGTTTGCTTTGGCCTAAAACGTTCTTTTCTTTTTTCATTGTGGGGCAATATAGCAGCACCTCCGAAGTGGGAGGTGGTGCTGCTGCTAGGAAATACACGGTCGAGTCCCATTGTGACCACCAGCTAATATCCAGAGTAACCGCCGTGTGTAGCGAGGACAGCAGCTAGACGGGCTGGGAGTGACTCAGTAAGGTGCTTAAAGGTGTTCACAGGTATGTGGAGCCATGCTGACAGCTGCTGGATGGTGCGTGGTGGAGGATCCATAGAGCGAACAACACGATCGAGGTGGTCCCACAGATGCTTAGTTGGGTTTAAGTCTAGGGAATTAGGGGAGGATGGCAGGGAAGTACTTTGAAGTCTTCATCGTGCTCTTCAAACCACTCTCGGACATTCCCAGCTGTGTGACACGTCGCATTGTCGTTCTGGAAGATTCCATCTGCCCCAGGGAAAACAATCAGCATGTATGGGTGTACGTGGTCTGCAAGGCTGGATTCGTAACGAATTCGGTCCATAGTGCCTTCCACATGTATGAGTGGACCCAGAGAATGCCACGAAAACATTCCTCGGACCAAAATCCTGCCCCCCCCCCCCCACCAGCCCACCTCTTTTAACAATCAGCAGAGGTCCAATTCCGATACTGCAGTGCAAATGTAAGCCTTTTCTGCCGATGCACCTTCGTTAGCATAAGTGCAGTGACCATCCGTCTGCATCGGAGACCCATACGCGGCAGGGTTCGCTGAACTATCGTTTTAGACACATTACCGGTAGCCCTCTGGTTCATTTGGCCCGTGAGTTGCTCTACTGTAGCGTTCGATCGGTCCTCACGCACCTTCGAAGCCAAAGGTTTTTTTTTTGTTGTTTTTTTATTGGAGGTTTAACGACCACCGTGAGCAACTTAATGGGCTATAAGCAGTCGCCCGTCCCTAATTTAGGGTCACTGGTTCCGGGGAAGGGAGAGAGCCAGTGCCGCAAGACAAACACAACATCCATGCCTCACTGGGATTCGAACCCGGACCCCTTTCGGACGAATGATCAGAGGCCATAGCTTAGACCACTGCACCACCGGGGCGGCAGCCGACGTTCACCTCTCACATCAATGGCACGTGGTGCTCTGCAGTTTCCACGTCGCTTATTCGCAATGCTGCCATTCCTCCAATCACGATGCACTTTAACTACAGCAGCACGCGAACAGTTCACAAACTGCGCTGTTTCAGAAATACTGCCACTCTTGTCCCGAAAACCGATAATCATCCCTTTTTGTAAATCTGATAAATCGCTCCTTTTATCCATGACAGCAACTAGTGATATGTTTTCAGAATGCCTACAGCACACCTTATATACCCTCCAAGCCAGCTCACGATGACGTGCCTTCATCAATTGGCTATGCGCTGTTGACGTCAAAAGTAGGAGGTGGTCACAATAACGAGATTCGACTGTGTATTAAATTTCACAGATTTGAACTCGCTATATTTTGAGTAGTCCTCATGTGAGATGAGTGGGAAAGAAGAGACCAACAATTGTTTCAACAGGATATCGTCAATTTGTACCATAAATACCACTGGAAATATTTTTATTCTACTTCTTAAGAACTGCAAATTCTGATTTCCATGGGAGGACGCCGGGTGTGGGTGCCGATGGTTTAAGAGTAGGTGGTGGTATTTTACAAAATTCTTGGCTAAATGTGTAGTAGTTAATTCGTGTACTTCACGGAAGAAGAATTTTTCTTTAATTTTTGGAAATCCCACGTGTTATGAGCCAAGAAATTCGTATCGAATTGCTCTTGTAGAGATGAAGGGAGAATAAGTGAGTGAAAAGTCCTCCTGAGAAAACATCCTCTCAGAAAGCAATCATATCTGTCAAAGCAACAAAATTCGTCCGTCGACTTCAGAAAAGCCTCTCTAAATTGGAGATGCGCACATTCCTTCAACGCAAGGTTGAATAGGAGGTGAAGGAGATGGGGCTGGGGGCGAGGGAGGGTTCATCTTAGACTGCTGTGTCCGAACTTCAACGCTTCGGCTCGTTCTTTGTTGTGGTAAATCGACAGCAGCAGAAGCCCCCGCTTGATTGATCAACCGCATCTCAATCATAACTTACTTTCTACCATGGTATAGTGACCCACAGATTGCTAGTTCAGAAAAATACTTTCCTGTATTGGTAATGATTGCACCATTTCCTTCTAGAAAATGTCATCCAAAATGAAACACTCACTTCCTGTCAAGGGCTCAATGGGCCCAAGTGTGTCGCGCCCTATGCAGCTTTGTACCCTTGCTTTAAAACCATAGCATACCTCAATTTAACGGCGGAAGGAAACTCCAACTCGAAATAACTAATGTTTACATGTAAGATGGGTATTTAAACCCTGCCGTATTACAAAAAAGGTAAATGTCAATCAGTTAATAAGATGATATTGGTACCAGTGGAAGATTTAAATTTCACTTAATGAAACAATATCTGATTATTTGCCTCGACTTATCGGGGGTCATAATATGGCTTTGCGTCTTAAATTATCCAATGCCATAAGATAGCTTTGCTCCACCTTCGCGCATCCGCTGTTCTTTCTTTAATTCAGTTTGCCACATTAATATGTTATTCGTAGTCTCGATTAGTGCGCATGCAGTGAAGTAGCAAATTATTATTAACACTTAACAGAAATAAGACATGTGCGATCCTGACGCAACTATGACGAAAGATGGCTTTATAAACAGCTCACTGCAAAGGATTCAGACGTGTGCGAAACATAGATAACGTCAGTATGGAAAATCACGTGATTTAAGCGACCTTGAATCAGGTGTGATAGTAGGCACTAGCAAGGCCGTCTAGAAAACACAAGGCAATGACATTAGAGACATGAGCTCCCTCCGCTTGTGACGTCACTCATGTTACACAGCCTGATACATCGGTGTTGTGTTTGACGTCACACACGACAGCTTTGAAAACAAATCGTAAGCCTTGGTTTCCGCGTGACGTCACTCAAAGAGGGAACTCATCTCTCTAATGTCATAGCCTATTTTCTAGACGGCCTTGGCGGACAAGTGCAAGCATCTCAGAAACAGCGAACCTTCCGGGCTGTGCAAGAACAACCGCATCGAGGGTGCGCAATGAGCGATGCATAACAACAAAACCAGCAGTTAGCTCTCATCTTGCGGGCAAAAACGACTGGTCGATGTTCGAGGGCAGCGGCGACTGGAGAAGACGTACGAGGTAACAGACGAGCTGCATCGCATCAAATTAATGAGTAGTGCACAAACAAAACAAGAAAACAGCGATATTCTTGTGGGAGAAAATGACTGGTCGATGTTCAAGGTCAACGGAGGCTGTGGAGGATTGTACGAGGTAACAGACGAGCTCCATTGCATCAAATCAATGAGTAGAGCACAAACAACGAGACAAGCAGTAAGCGGTCTTCCTGTGAACGAAAACCACTGGTCGATGTTCGAGGGCAATTGGATTTGGAGAGGGTTATACGAGGTAACAGACGAGCTCCATTGCATCAAATCAATTAGTACTGCACAAACAAAACAAGCAGTCAGCTATCTCCCTGCGAGTGGAAACGACTGGTCGATGTTCGAGAGCAAGGCGACTGGAGAGGATTGTGCGAGGCAACAGACGAGCTCTATTGCGTCATGTAACCACTCAGCACAACAGAGGTATCGAGAGGAGAATTTCAGCACACACAGTCCGCCACACATAGGCTAGAGAGGATTGTACGAGGTAACAGACGAGCTCCATTGCATCAAATCAATGAGTAGTGCACAACAACAAAACAAGCAGTCAGCTGTCTTCCTGTGGGCGGAAACGGCTGGTCGATGTTCGAGAGGAAGGCGACTGGAGAGGATTGTACGCGGTAACGAACGAGCACCACTGCGTCAAGTAACCGCCCAGAACAACAGCGGTATCGAGAGGAGAATTTCGGCATACACAGTCCGCCGCACACCAGCAAGAGATATTGTTGAGTGACAACGATGGTAGTGACAATCCTGCGGGATTCGTATCTCATTACCAGGTCCATTCTTGACCAGGATGACTTGCTGGATAATGGTGCTTGACCGGAGGAACCCTCGCAATGCCGTCTTGGCGCAATCAAAGTTATGTTCTCCAGACTCACAAGACCCAGCGGCTGTTGACGCTATAACTTACCTACACATTTGCACACTCTCTACTTAGCAATACCGTACGTCTGAATCTTAATTACAGTACACAAACTCTCAGAGGTTTCAAAAGTTAGCACATACACTATATTGACAAAAGTCACCGGACACCACTTCAAAAGCACATGAAATGATCCACTGCGTTGTGAAGATGCGCGGTACAGCTGCAAACGGTATAAAAACAAGCCTGCAGCTGACCGCGATCATATCGCACTGTGAGGTTGAGTAAAAATGTCGCGGCGGGAGAGATATATTAGTGGGTTGTCCATAGGAGAAACTGAGAGGCGTTTAAATATACCCAAGTCAACTGTTTTGGATGTACTGAATAAGTGGAAGACACACGGCGCGCCTGAAGCAGCAAAACGTACCGGCAGACCAAAGAAAATCAGTGATAGAAGGCGTCGAAACCTCAGGAGGGTCGTTACAGCTAATCGACGGAGTACTGCACAAGACCTCAGTGTACAGGTGCGTAAAAATGCTGGAACCTCTGTATGTACACGTACCATTCGCAGAGAACTTCATTCCATGGGTTAGCGTGGTCGTGAAGCTGCTCATAAGCCTTTCATCTCCACTCGGAATACTACTTGTTGTTTAGCATGGTGTAAAGAACATTTATCGTGGACCGTAGATCAATGGAAACGGGTCCTATGGACTGATGAATCCAGATACACGATCCATCAGTCTAATGGCCGTGTGTGCGTACGGCGGCATCCGGGGAAACTATTTACCACATTGTACTGTTCCTACGGTCAAATTTGGAGCTGGCAGCGTACTCGTGTGGGGGTGTTCTTCGAGGTATGGTCCCGGCCCATTGGTTATCGTGGACAAACCTGTCAACCAGCACGTCTACCTCGATATTCTGGACAATTATGTCCTACCAACTCTGTGGCAATACTATGGAACCGAGCCTTGTTGGTACCAGCAGGATAATCCACCGAGTCATAAAGCAAGGACTGTTACGGCGTGATTTGACGATATTCCGCATCGGGTGTGGACTGGCCAGCCCAGAGCACCTATGAGATGCATTAGAGCGCCGCATAGGAAGTTTGGAATCAAGGCCTACTACTAAGCAACAGTTAGCGACAGCATTATGTACTGAATGGAAGCACATACCTATCGCTGTGTTCCAAAACGTTGTCGAAAGCCTGTCTCGAAGGGTCAGTGCAAGCATTAAGGCCAAAGGTGGACCGACACCGTACTAATGTATGTCAATAAATGCTATGTTGTGTTTCTCTTCTAGGTGTCCGGTAACTTTTCTCAACATAGTAGTTTTACGAAAAGATAGAAAGGGGGCGGGTATGTAGTAACTCCAGGTTCAAGGAATGTGTCGTTACCGAGAAATTATTAACACGTTACTCAAATCAGCTAAGGAAAAATGGACAGCGCTTTTCTGATGAATCCCGCTTAACAAATTTCGTTAGGAAGTACCCCTCTAAATATTTCCCGGCAGCATATTTTGAACACCAAGTTTAAAGTAGCTCTGGCAATACCTTTGGGAGTCATCACGTACTAAGTGATTGTTCAACTGATTCTTTTAGATCGAACAAAATTTTTTCGATTTTATGTAACATAATTACATTTTATTTGAAATCAAGTAACGTTACGTTTAATTTAACTATGAATTTACCTTATTTGCTACACTGTTCAAATTTTCGTGGTAGGTTGCACCAAAAAGTGGTGCTACGACAGCTGCAGCACTTTCTGAGAAAAGATATACCATTATGTGGTGCAAACAAAACCCAACAACGTGGTTGAACTTTTCACCATGTTATGGTACAAAGTTGCACCACAGAGTGGTGTATGTTTTCTGAGAAAGTGGTGCAGCTGGTGTAGCACCACTTTTTGGTACAACCTACCACAAAATTTTTAAAGCAAGCCTAGTGGCGATAAGCCTCGTCGGCAATTAAACACTTCGTGCTTGTACAGGAGGTTATCGAAATAATGTAAACACGGACTACGGCAGAAGTACATGCGACGCGCTGTATGTAAATCACAATGACGATGTTACCAGCAATGTGAGGTACATAAAGGGATGCAGTACGATGTTGGCTATCACGCAGCAGTGCCACGGGTAAAACAGATGTCGTAGAATAAATCTCGCTTCTGTGTCCTGACCTTTGACCTCATTTCGATGATATTAAACAGAACTGGTTCAGAATACCTCCGGAACAGCATAATAAAGTTTTGTCGCCATCGAAGCATTTTTACATAAGTTATAACGCATAAGGGCGATGGAATGGATCCCGCTCCTATGTTTTGACCTTTGACTCCATTTCATCCATTTTCAATACAGTTCGTCCGAAGGTTGTCTCCTACCACATAACAAAATGTCATCGAAATCGAACCATTTTTACGTGTGTTATCGTGCCGACGGATGGACGGACAGACAGACTGACTGACAAAGCCGGAGAATATACACTTCTCCAACCTACGGTTCGAAAGCGTAAAAAACGACACGGCGTTGCGTTGCCTCCACACGTGCGCCATACGAAGACGTCAAATAGGTATAGGAGAATGTAGGCCCGGATTGTTTAACGGAAGCACAGGACTACGGCACTGCAAATAGCAGCAGATTTTAACACCAATCGGAGTCATTTCATTTTCATTGTAAAAGTTCGTCGGGAACTCCATCTTGCTGGTATTCATGGCCGTGCTGCAACCCACAAACCTCCGATTACCAACATCAATGCAATAAAACGTGGAAGGTGCTGCAAAGCACACAAAAACTGGAATGCTAACATTGGCAACGTGTCATCTGGACTGATGAA
Organism: Macrothele yani; assembly: GCA_039090855.1. Classification (NCBI taxonomy): domain Eukaryota; kingdom Metazoa; phylum Arthropoda; class Arachnida; order Araneae; family Macrothelidae; genus Macrothele; species Macrothele yani. The sequence goes on from CM077012.1 coordinate 15,501,527, forward strand.
TCTTGCTTCACATTGTTTCCCGCCATTGGTAGAGCGTACGTCTGGAGAAAACCTGAAGAAGCGTATAACTCCGGCTGTTTGGTTTCGACGGTGGAGCATGGAGGTGGACCCCTAATGCTGCGGGCCACCATATCATGGCATTCCTTAGGGGCCATTGGTTATTCTGCAGGATCGTGTCACATCTGCAACGTATGAATCCATTCTTCAGCATCCAATGTTGCAGGCAATGTTTCCTAATGACCAACCCCGGTTGCAAGCAGTTAATACACCCATTCATTTTGCGAAACGTGTCAAGTTGTGGTTCGCAGAGCGTAAGAATGTTGTATTATTATTAATTTTTTTATTGGAGGTTTAAAGACCATCGTGAGTAACTCAATGGACTATAAGCAGTCGCCCGTTCCTAATTTGGGGTAACTGGTTCCAGGAGAGAGAGAGAGAGAGAGAGAGAGAGAGAGAGAGAGAGAGCCAATGCCGTAAGACAAACACAACATCCTTACCTCACCGAGATTCGAACCCATCTCTGACGAATTATCATAAGCCATCACTTAGACCACTGCGCCACCGGGGCGGCAATGTTGTATAGCACCGACCTTGATCACCTAAATCTCCAGAGCTCGATATCCTTTGTGGGAATATCTGGAGCGAAAGGTCAAAACACCCTTTCCATCTCCAACATCACTAGCACAGCGGGGACATACTTTACAGGAAGATTGGTACCGAATTTTGATCTGATTGAAGGTTTAACGGCAGTCCCGGTGGCGCACTGGTCTAAGCGATGGCTTCTGATCATTCGTCCGAAAGGGGTCCGGGTTCGAATCCCAGTGAAGCATGGATGTTGTGTTTGTCTTACGGCACTGGTTCTCTCCCTTCCCTGGAGTCATTAACCCTAAATAAGGGACAGGCGACTGCTTGTAGCTCATTGAGTTGCTCACGGTGGTCGTTCAACCTCCAATCAAAAAAAAAAAAAGGTTTAACGACCACCGTGAGCAACTCAATGGGCGATAAGCAGTCGCCCGCCCCTAATTTAGGGCCACTGGCTCTAGGGAAGGGAGACAGCCAGTGCCGTACGACAAACAACATCCATACCTCACCGGGATTCGACCCGGACCCTTCTCGGACGAATGGTCATAAGCCAGCGCTTAGACCACTGCGCCACCGGGACGGCCGTCCCAAATTCCATTGTGTGTACATGACTTGTTTATTCCAAGACCAATTGTTTCTGTTATGATAGCCCGAGGTTGAACTACATCTTATTAATAACAATTTAGTAAAACCATGCAATGCATTGATTATAATACGCTTTCCAACATACCAGAAATCATTACTCAAGTAATGAAGATAATGGCTGTGGAATAAATCTCGCTCATGTGCCTTGACCTTTGACCCCATTTTGATGATATTCAAAAGAACCGGTTCAGTATACCTCCGGAACAACATACTAAAGTTTTGTCTCAAACGAAGCATTATTACGTAAGTTATGACGCATAAGGGCGATGGAATGGATCCCGCTCCTATGTTCTGACCTTTGACCCCATTTCGCCGATTTTCAATAGGGTTCGTCCCCAGGTGGTTTCCTACCACATACTAAAATTTCATCGAAATCGACCTATTTTTACGCGAGTTATCGTGCGGACAGACAGACAGGACAAAGCTGGAGCATATACGCTTCTTCAACCTACGGTTGAAAAGCGTATAAAAGTTCCGAACAAACAGTAAGTGTTCCCATTATTTTGATAAATCCCTGTGCTAGGGTTCGAAGACGAGGTTCATAGCATTCATGAACGATTTAAATCGAAAACGTATAACTAACATAGGACAGGTTTCTGGGCTGAAAATCATAATCCGTATTATATAATAAAATGCCTCTGATTAAACATATTTATGCATGTAATGCCATATTCAAAAGCTCGAGGCTGTTATTACTTTCGAAATCCTGAAACCAAACAGATTCTCAGCTAACGTTAAATAAAATGGAGCTGAACAAATGCCGTCATATAAGGTAAATGAAACAGTGCAGGAATAGTTTTTAATCCCTCATTCTTTGAAACTCGAAAAATAAAACGAAAGCAAAATGTAGGAGCAGTCCTGAATCGAAGTGGAAAATCAATGGCATGTCATTCAACCATCTACCGCAGGAACAGATCCGTATGTCAGCCGCCGTCTTTAAGAACTGATCAATCATTTATCAAGGGATATATTTTTATTCTTTCCATCTCATGTATTTGGAAATCTTAACATATTTCCAGGAGACACAGGAAGCTTCTCTCTGCGTTCACTAAACAACACACTTCAAAAATGTCTTGGCTCTTCGAGCTTGTTAACTTCTAGCCTTTAGCGATGGCGTTTCGCGAGATTCCGTTGGAAAATAAAGGGCGGAAATATTCAATACATACAAGATGTCTCTGCTATAAATTCGTTCACTGAGGGAAGTATAGCAACTTCATTATCCCTGAAAGAAACACGGCATTACACCATATAATACAAATTTTGAAGATGACAATCCGATTTTTGGTGTAAATGTGACAAGGATGGTAAGTTAGATAATATCCGAAAACTTATCTGCTCCTCCGGGCAATCACAGTATAGGATTCTTAACCTTCAGATTCGCTAAACATGAATGCCGGTTGTTTCGATTAGCGAATCCTGTGATGGTTAATTCAAATTAATCGGAAACTTGAGACTCTGTCGTTCTGTGTGGTGTAGTGGTTAGCACACCCGGGCGCTATCTGCGAGACGCGGATTCGAGTCCCGCTCCAGGACGATGAAATTTTCATATTTTCGTATACTATCTGACTTACCATCAAGGTGCAGGCAAACGCTATTCGCCTGGTTCTCAGCTGATTCACTCTGTGCGACGTTCACTGTATAACTAAGAGTTACTTTTCACATCGCATCTTTAACATTGAGCATTCAGAGGTTTTCGATTGATGTGCTAACATCCCGTTTCCATGGCATGTCATGCCAAAATTAACTCCTTATTTGTTAATATGGATGGATTTAATATTAAGGAGGTTGAGAAAGGCGCCAAGGCCAACAAATACGTGCTTGTTGAAAACCACAAGGGGGAGAGTGAATGCTGGAAATTGTTTCGTCTCATTAAGGAACCGGTGAATAATTCTGTGTTGTTTCGTCTTGCTTGTTCAAAATGTGGAAAGTGTATAATTACAAAGAAAGATGTCGACGGTGTAACAAAAGATTATGGAACCAAAAATCTAACAGACCATATGAAAGTATGCGCACCTTCATCAAAGCGTGGAAAGAGTGAGCAATCTAAATACATTAAAAAAAATACATTTGTGTAATCGTAAATAATGATTCCCATTTGTAATATACTCCATAGTCACGGTCAGCCATAACTTCTGGATTACGCAACATAGTGGCACTAAAAATGGCACTAAAATTTACCAAGTAACCAAATTTTATTATTAAAAAAGGATTTCAGTTATTGGGATGAATATATATATATATATATATATATATATATATATGGGATGTAAGGTCAGGTGATGCGTAACATCACAGCCTCTCCTTGACAAATGTCAACCCCACCTTCTCGTGGCGCATCCTGTTCCCACTAAAGGGGCTCTGACGACCGCCAATAACGATATAACTGTACCATCGGGATTAGAGGAAATGCTATCCCACACTTCACCAACCCGCTTGACAGCGTGGTGAGTTATGGCCAAACCCCTTCAAAATGAGTCCACAACTTAAATCTTGGCCCTCAGTCTCCGGCAGCTGTAATATACCTGGCCAAGGCAGCGGCCAGTACGACATGAAGGCAGAGGGTGCTAAGAATCCCCGGAGGACCGGACTAGGCTGCCATCTGATGCTGACCTTGGCTACGTATAATGGACGCTCTCTATCTTCTGATTCAAGACTTCTTGAATTGGAAGAGGAACTACAAAGGATCAAGTGGGACATCGTCGCGCTAAGTGAGGTAAGGAGAAAAGGAGAAGATCTCATTGAACTGAAAAGTGGACATCTCTTCTACTATCGTGGGACTGATAGTGGCAGAACTAGTGGTGTTGGATTTATAATAAACAAGAAACCGAAGGATAAAGTTGTAGAAGTTGAAAGTTCCTCTGACAGAGCTGCACGACTCGTTATCCAACTCTCGAGAAGATACCAGGCTCAGATTATTCAAACTTATGCACCCACCACAAGTCATCCTGAAGAAGAAATTGAAGAATTTTATGAGGAGATTCGTCATCTAAATAATAAAGGTAAGCAGCACTTAAAGATAATTATGGGAGATTTCAATGCAAAAATAGGGCAACGGCAACAGAATGAAACTTCAGTAGGTAAATTCGGTCACGGCAACAGAAACCAGCGTGGAAATACTCTCGTTGAGTTTGCAGAGGCAGAAGGGTTTTCATCTTGAACTCCTTTTTCAAGAAAAAGCTACTCAGGGAATGGACATGGAGACATCCAAATGGGACGACAAGTGAAATTGATTTTATTATGTGTAACAAAAAATTCGTCATAGAAGAATGCAGTGTGCTAAACAAGTTCAACACAGGTAGTGACCATAGATTGGTGAGATGTAAGATGCACCTCAACACTAAACTCGAACGTGGCAAGCTCATAAGACAAACAAAATATATTGACATAACCAACCGTAAAAAACACCATAATACCTTCAAGTTGGAACTGAAGAACAGATTCTCTGCTTTAAAAGGCCTAACATCGGAAGAAGTGGATATTTCTGAAGTTAACAGAAAAGTAACCAAAGCTCTTATGGAAACAGCAACAAAATTAGCTGGGTCTAAGAACAAGTTGCATGTGAACAAATTATCAGGAAAAACCAAAATGTTGATGCAAAAAAGAAGAGAGATGAGGACAACTAAAGAAGATGTGACTTCCAAAGTGGAATATATAGAGCTATGTAAGACAGTACGAAAAAGTATCACTGAAGACGTAAGGAAATTCAACTGTGAACTAGTAAGGAAAGCAATTGAAAACTACCAAAGCCTAAAGATAGCAAAGGGACATCTCAGTAAGGGAAGAAAACAGATTATGGCACTGAGGAAAGAAGATGGTTCTGTAACAAGAAATAGAGGCAAAAGTTTGACAAGAGTGAAAGATTTCTACTCCAAATTATATGAAAGGGATGATACATGTACTCCAGACATAATGAAAGGTACCAGTACCAGAGTTCTTCCAGTCCTCCCAGCAGAAGTTGCACATGCAATCAAGAACATGAAGCGGGGAAAAGCTCCAGGAGAAGATGGAATTACTGTAGACATCATACAAGAAGCAAGTGGAGAAATCGAAACAGTACTTGCCCAAATTTTCACTCGATGCCTTAATGAAGGGAAGATTCCTGAGGATTGGATCAACGCTACAATGATCCTGCTACATAAAAAAGGTGACATTGAGGATCTCAGGAACTACAGACCTATCAGCCTCCTATCAGTGGTTTATAAAATCTTCACTAAAGTTCTTTCACACCGTTTGAAAGTAACACTGGACATGGCTCAACCGAGAGAACAAGCTGGATTCAGGAGTGGCTACAGCACAATAGATCATATCCAAGTGCTGAGAGAACTAATTGAAAGAGCGAAGGAATATGAACATCCATTGTGCATGGCTTTTATCGATTATGAAAAAGCCTTTGATTCGGTGAAACCATCAGTAGTTACAATGGCCCTGAAATCCTGCGGTATTGAAGATGCATACATTAATATTAATAATAGCATCTATGAAAATGCAAGTGCAAAGATTCGGCTGTTTGAAAATACAACATACATAAAAATTAGAAAGGGAGTGAGACAAGGTGACACCATATCTCCGAAGCTCTTTAATGCGATATTGGAAAATGTCTTTCAATCACTGAACTGGGAAAACAAAGGGATAAAGATGAATGGAGATTATCTAACCCACTTTCGTTTTGCTGATGGCATAGTCATTATTGCAACTACCCCATCAGAGCTGCAGAGTATGATCCAGGAACTTGCTGACAAGAGTAAAGAAGTGGGATTAAAAATGAACTTTCAGAAGACAAAAGAGATGTTCAATGCTTTTACAAGAAATGAAGATTTATCGATTGATGGCGAAAAGCTGGAGATAACAGACACGTGCGTTTATCTTGGACAGCAGGTATCAAGTGAGGGTCACATTGATGAAGAAATTAATCGGCGTACAAAACTTGCCTGGAGAGCTTTTGGAAGAAACAGCATGATTTTCAAGAGCAATATGCCATTATGTCTTAAAAGAAAAGTGTTTGATCAATACATCCTTCCAGTGCTTACGTATGGTGCAGAAACGTGGACCTTAATAAAAGAGACATACAAAGGCTTCAGACAACTCAAAGAGGCATGGAGAGGTGCATGCTTGGTGTAACCAGGAGGGATAAGAAGAGGAGCTCGTGGATCCGAAAAATGACAAGAGTGGAAGACATCATGATCAGAGTTAAATCCCTGAAATGGCAATGGGCTGGACATACTGCCAGAAGGACAGACCATCGATGGACAGCCGAAATTTTAGATTGGATTCCAAGGGACAGGAAAAGACCCAGAAGAAGACCACATGGAAGATGGGTGGATGAAATTCGAAAGTATGCGGGAGTGACATGGAGGAGACTGGCACAAGACAAACCGTTGTGGAGGAAACTTGGGGAGACCTTCGTCCAGCAGTGGATTGATAATGGTTGACGATGATGATATATATATATATAGAGAGAGAGAGAGAGAGAGAGAGAGAGAGTTTTGAATTTATAGTTCAAAGCAGATTCGTCCGGGTTAGTTACGGGTCCGGATCGAGTCGGGTTGGGTTGGATCCAGTTATGGGACGTTCGGGTCCGAAATTTTTGACCCATTTCCAACTCTGGTCTGAATATGAATAAAGAATAAATGAAACGAGGTATCATTTATTCTGGACCGTTTAGTTTAAAGTGTTTAATTAGAGACTTTTCAAGTGCTAAATTAAGCTTGCAACGGGTTAAAACTAAGAGTTCTACAAATAGCTTAAGTCATCAAGTAACCTTTAAGTTTCACAGCAATCAACCCTTAAAATTTTTACAAATGTTTTAGTCAGGGGAGCTCTCTAATGAAACACGACCACGGCTAATATAAAGTTTTGAAAAGGCATTGTTTTTATTCATTTGGTGATAAGCGTGAAGAGCTAGCAACTAAACGAGGTATTCCAATCTGCCTCTTTAGGGCAGAATAACTAACATTTTCTCAACTTGGCAACAATCCACAAATTCCTTTCTGACAGAAAATATTCGAACTCCTTCGACACGAACGTTCTGTCATGAAGCTCACAGACCGTAAACAATCGCTAGAGAAATACAAAAAGTTTCGATAAAAATAACAGAATTTTCTTCCAGATGTGTCGGAGGAGATTCACATAATTAACTACCGCACTTTGATTAGCTGAACGGCGGCAGAAGATAATGGGTGGCGCTCTTCAAAAGATGGCCAGCGACGTGAAAATAATACACTAAACAGCAACGTCATTTAAGACAACCGTATGCTTATTGTCGCAGTTTTGTTTATCCTCCGAAAAGAATTCAAAATCAGATTACGCTGGAAATTTCAAGTCGAGGGAAAATTGCAGGGTAGGTTTTCGCGCCTATTTGCTGTAATAAGTTTGAGGAAGAGAAATTACTCACATCAATGAATCTACCACTTTTGTAAAATACGTTAACCGTATTTGCGAACAAAGCAAAATGAAAATTTCGTGGTAACCTCGACAATTGAAATGCAGTGAGAAATACAGTGAGAAATACAGTGGAACCTCGGTTATACGTTTCTCAGTTATACGTTTTTCGCTTTTATATGTAGTTCTTAATTTGTCCTGATATTTTACTGTAGTTTTTATCGCTTTTTTAACTCGGTTATACGTAATTCAGTTATACGCTTTTAGCGATTATACGTTACGATTTGAATTTCAGATTTTCAAAAACACATTTTTTTTTATTCTTTTATACGTAATCCGGTAGTTTAAAACTTTGTGAGAATCGGAACAGAGCTGTTGTGTTCCTTCTTAGTGCAGCCAAAGTTGAACCTTGATCCCCATCAGAGAAGGGCATGTTGTTTACTTTCGGTTTGGATGAAAATCTTGGTTTCTCATTTCATGACACACACACACACACACATGCGCGCGCACGCGCGCGCGCTGTTTAAAAATTGATAAATCTCTGGGACGTAACTTTGTATCTCCACTATTTCGTGGCGTAGTGGAATAGAATCTTAAATGTATTATCAATATTAAACATTCTGGTTTCAAATGGATGCACTCAGGATCTGCAGAACAAAAAAAAATTGTTAAGTCATGAGTTCCATACTGTATAAAGTAATTTGTCTTTTAGCTGTAACTTAGTCCTTACGTCAGTAATTACGTTATGTGTGCTGAAGTCAATCAAATATTAGAAGGTACTCTCGTACGCATTACAAGAAAGAGGTCAATTGCATTAGGTGTACAAATAAGTTTTAACGCGTTTTAAGACAACGCAACATGTAATTTGAGAGAAAACAATATCTTTACGAATCAAAAATATGCGCCGTCATTATCTATGACCTTCCGCCATCGGTCGGGCAGCTGACGGATTCCAGCTGTGAAGAATTACCGTGCTTCGTCGTGTGACGCCATGAAGTCGTCAAACCATTTTTGTACTTCGTCACATGTCCGGAACTATACAGCAGACAAACCATGTTGCATCGATCGAAACAAATGATAGTCTGAAGGAAATATGTCGGGACTATACGCCTGGTACACTAAAACTCCCCAGCCAAGCGTCAATAACATTTCCTTGACCGATTTCGTGACATGTGAAGTAGTGTTGTCATGCAGTAATTTCACGGGACGCAATCCTTTGCCTGTGAATGGATGTTTCCGACAGATTTCCTGGTTCAATCGCAGCAATTGTTGCTTGTAGCAATCAGCAGTAACAGTTTGACCGTGTTCCAATAGTTCATAATAGAGCACACCCTTCATAGCATACCAAATGCACAGCAGAACTTTCTTGGAGTGAATATTGAGTTTCGGTGTTGAAGTCGTTGCTTCACCAGGGTCTACGCAGTGTTTTTTTGCGTTTGGAATTGTCGTACCATATCCACTTTTCATCACCCATAACGATTCTCCACAGAAAAGACTGTGTTGCTTATTCAACAGATTCAAACACTTCTTGACACGTTCATCCTTGTTCCTCTGGCTCAGGTCATGTGGCACCCATTTTCTCCCTTCCTTCTGAACCTTTCCCATTGCGCGTAAACGATTGGAAATGGTTTGCTGAGTTACCCCCAGCAATTCAGCTAGTTCTTTTGGCGATTGAGACGAATCTTCATCCAGCACTGCTTGCAGTTCCTAGTCTGAAACCTTCTGCGGGGCGCCGCTACGTTCTCGATCGCTAACATCAAAATCACCTGCTTTAAACCGTCTAAACCAAACCTCGCACGTGCTTTTCGATACAATATTCTCCCCAGAACAGAACAGATCGATGCACATGCTTTTGCAGCACTTTTTACTTGATGAAATTCGTAACGAATGCAGTGTCGAATAAATGCAGTATCGCTTGCCATCTTTCACCTACTGATGTGCAAGTGCGTTTGACAGCTGGACAACTTCTGTGTCACATTTTATACTTTGGACCAGTTACGGTCATATGACAATAACGCGGGGGAATGTCGGATATGTAAATTAGCAGTATAACGTAACACAAAAAACAATTTAAAACTTATTTGTACACCTAATAGTACTTACAAATACGTTTATTTTGCTTGCATGGCTTGTACTCCACACTCACATCCGGTTTATTGGCGTACTCAATACAATATCAGTGATTTAACATCCAATCGCAGTATAACAGCACGTCTATCATCAATCCCCTTAAACAACCGCTGCATTGCCTTTTTATTTATCGTTCTTATCCGGCCACACATACGTCACTTGTTTCGACCTCAGTGTGTTGCCGACTTCATTCTCGTTTGTAGGAAATGACATAACGTTAAGGTTTGGAAATGTCTAAGAGAACGAAATCATTTACATAGAAAAAGAGACTGAAAAGGAAAGTTAAAATAGAATATACGTTACAACTGAAGCATTGGTCTCAGTTACTTAGTTATCAGGTTTTCACTGAATCTACAGAGGATGTCCACACATTTTTAGAACGATTTTCCAGCAATGTAATTAATGTTTAAAATGCCGCCCCGGTGGCGCAGTGGTCTAAGCGATGGCCTCTGATCATTCGTCCAAAAGGGGTCCGGGTTCGAATCCCATGAGGCATGGGTGTTGTGTTTGTCTTACGGCACTGGCTCTCTCCCTTCCCTGGAACCAGTGACCCTAAATTAGGGACGGGCGACTGCTTATAGCCCATTGAGTTGCTCACGGTGGTCGTTAAACATCCAATCAAAAAACAAAAAAAAATGTTTAAAATAAAATTATTTCTTTCTTAAATGTTCTATCTGATAGCCCTTTCTCTATACTATGAACCTACATCTAAAATTGGTAGGCAGCACCGGTGGCGCAGTGGTCTAAGCGATGTCTTCTGATCATTCGTCCAAAATGGGTCCGGGTTCGAATCCCGTGAGGTACGGATGTTGCGTTTGTCTTACGGCGCTGGCTCTCTCTCCCTTCCCTAGATCCAGTGGCCCTAAATAAAGGACGGGACGCTGCTTATAGACCACTGAGTTGCTCACGGTGGTCGTTATACCCCCAATAAAAATAAAGTTGGTAGTGGTATTTTATTCCACTCCTCTTCCATAAACAAATCATTGATTTAAATCTGCGTTTAGAAAGCGCTCTTTTTAGCAGTCCGAAGACACAATACTCCATTGGTGACACATCAGAGGACTATGAAGGAATCTGAGCAAAAGGTATAGACTTGATACAGAACTCTGTTTTCCTTTTATACAAGAAACAGAGTGGTAGCTTTGGATGTAGGACTGGTGGCCTTATTCTGATTGAGTTTGAAGGCTCTGTGGATAAAAAAAATGGTATTCAGTCTTTAAATATAGTAGTTAAAATATTTTAGTTATGTGTAGAATTGATTTTGACATTCCTTTCAGCTTTTCTTAACTTTAATTTTCTGTTGTACGAGAAACCAGCAATACCTAATCATGAGTCCTTTACTGAAACTTTCTTTGGATTCTTGGAACCAAGTTTAAGTTTTTTTTTTTTTTTTTTTTTCTGCTCTTTTGAGGTAGTAAATCGACCTTTTTATTTTTTTGTTACAGTCGTTAAGGTAGATCCATGCTTCATCAATAGTCACAATAAATTTCCATCTGTCTCCGGCTAAGTGATTTTCATTAAGAAGTCCACACAATGTTCTGCGCACAACCACGTGTCTAGGGAAAGACGGTGGACATTTTTTTTTCGTTGTTTTTTCAGATCCAAATCTTTATTACCATGTTTACAGTTGATACAGAGGTTTTTAACGACTTGGCGATTGGTCTTTGGGTCGGTGATTCTTAAAGACCAGAGACCTCATTTTTGAAATAGTCGTAAAAGTTCGTTCTTTCTTTGGATATTCGTTTGTTCTTTTTCCTGTTAAAAGCAATGCTTGACGATTTTTCCCTCTACTATTAAAACAATTGCTTATTTTACATTTAGAAATGCTACTTCCATGATTTTCACAGCATTCTTTAATTACAGAATGCGAATATTTCTCTTCATAAAGAGCAGAAACAACCTTCTATCCATAGCTTCTTACGTGCGCCATTTTCTTATACCATATTTTACTGCAGCAGATGTTTTTTTCGTGTTCATCTAACACGCTGTTACCAGGTTCAATTCTTTGAATTTCTTTTATTTTCTGTAATTTCTTATCAAAAACGTTCTAAAAATGTGTGAGCATCCTCTGTAGAATCAAAAAAATGTTTATGCAGGCTTCAAAAGCGAGGTAATATGATTTTTATAAACACTATGGTTTTTGCAAAGCGCTAAAATAAATAATTTTTAATGCTTTTTTTCCTTCCGTTTCTAACGGAAACTTTAGAATTTTGATACTTTCCGTTTCACTGTATTGTTGCGGAGTTTTTTTGGGTTTTTTTTTCAGAAATTTCAATTTCGGTTGTTTCCGTTTTTATACAGAAATTTCCGGAGTTCCCAAAGTCCTTTTACAAGAATAAAATCCCTTTTCCCATTTCTTTTTTAAGCTAAAGTGCAGCAGACACATCACAAGATTTTTTCCTAACGCACCAGGTGAATGCATCTTTCCCCTTGCTCGTGGTGGGGATAGATCCGGCGATGGCTAGATCACCAGTAGGTAACGCTACAGACTGAACTCCACTAGATAACGTTTAAGATAGAAACGAAGAGGATTGGAGTCCTGCGGTGATGAAATGTTTCTCGCTATGAATGCGGGTTAGTCATTTTATTTCCTGTAGGAGCTTTGATATTTTTCTGAATAGGTTTATAATAATTTTATTTTTTCTGGAGGACTAATAACAAATAAAATAAAAAAATGTCATCATGATTTTTCGAAGCAACGGTATGTTTTGGAACTAGAGACTTTTTTTATTCTTACATTACTTTCAAGTACGCTTAAGAAAAGGTGAAATGTACTATTTCGTAGTATAATTTCACAAAAATCCTAAATACAGAATTTACTCTTGATAGCTATAATAGCTTTTGTGTTAAAGGATCACAGACTGATTCACAGACATCATACAATCACTAGTACAATAATTTAAGGACCCGGTTTCTTACGTAAGACACTATACAACAGCAGGTGCACAGACTGGAGGTTGGGATATCCGTTGCCACAATAACTTTAATATCATGCGATGTGCTATCCACAATATCCGGTCTCTTTACAGAACTTCAAAATCAGGTCTGCCAACAGAAATTTAATAGTTAATCAAACTTCATGTATTCCTGCGAACCGCAGTTTTTACCGGAAATTTTCCGTTTTATGGATACATGAATGTGAGAACAGAATATTTTCCCGTTAATATACGAACGGAATCACGGAAATGTTTCCTGAAGATAGGAGCGAGATCCATTCCATCGCCCTTACGCGTCATAACTTACGTAAAAATGCTTCGACTGCGACAAAACTTTATCGTGTTGTTCCGGAGGTATACTGAACCAGTTCTGTTGAATATCATTGAAATGGGGCCGAAGGTCATGGCACAGGAGCAAGATTTATTCCACAGCCATTATCTTCATAACTTTAATAATGATTTCTGGTATGTTGGAAAGCGTATCATAATCAATGCATTGCATAATTTTACTAACTTGTTTTTCTAAGAAAGTGTTGCAGCTGGTGTAGCACTACTTTTTGGAGCAACCTTTCACATCATTTTTAACAATGTAGTGCACATATTTCGATAAAACCAGAGATAAGGCTTCATTTGTTTGAATGGCAGAAGCTTTCAAGTGACATTTCTTTGACATCAAGAAGGCAACCAGAATTAAAATCTCATCATTTCACCAAAATAAATTCTTTCATCATCTGAATGGGGTGCTGGGTTTCAGAGCATACTAAATTTGTCCTGAAGAACCAAATTTAAAAACTAACTATCATAAAGAGAATTGATGGGAAAAAAAATGCGTCTCATATTTGTTCCTTAACGAATGTAGCTATGCAGAAAAGTTCGTGCTTATGTCCTGATTATGTGATGCTGAAAAGTATAAATGATGAAGTTGAAATAATTAGCGCTACCAAAATCCAAGCAAGAACTGATGCAAAAATATTTTCCTTGTCTAGCACTCAGCTAAATCTCACGTCCGTGTGACTTAAATTTTTACAGCCTCCATAAATCTGTTGTTGTTTTTTTTTTTTTTTTTTTTTGCTGATTCAGATGCCGCCGTTTTCAACCCGTAATATATTTTTTTGCTTCCAGTAAATAATTAATTTGAGGAAGGCTGCAGCTAATTACAGTAAAAGGGTGGAAATCTCTCAGTAAACTGTTGCAGTTTGGCTGAAATCCTAAAGGAGAAAACATCTGCTTTTAACCCTTATACATATCACATCAATTATCCCCGAAAAGAATGTTTTCTTTTTCACTATTCGTTGATAAATGCCAAAGCGAGTAACTTACTTGCTTTTCTACTTTTCCTTTTTTAGCCCTTAAGCAGTAAAAGCAGCTCAAACCGGAGACCTGGACGAACTTTTTTCTCAAGTATATGCTTTCTTTTATCTTTCACATCATATACCTTTTTAGACTTATTAGTGTTGGTGTCTACCGAATCTCTCTTTTTTTTTTTTTTTAGGTATGCTTCAGTTAACAAAAATGAAAATACAGTTATCATTTTAAATTACCGAAATAGCAATTTTACTGTTATTAAAATTAATGGATGTACGTGTAACAAATATTTCTGTCACAGAAAACGACTTAGTAGTAACTTACTAATTTCAGTTTCTTCACATTTACACATCTTTAAATTGCATTTAAAAAAAATGATTTTGATCCCACTTTTTTCGTTTGCGTTTAAATACAAAAAAAATTGTGTGTTTGAAAAATATTTCTGCGCTCTTAAATTTTCCATTTAATTGGTAGTGTTCAGCTATTTTTAAATTCTATTTGCCAGATATCTTAATCCCAATAGACATCTTAGTGCTCTAAGTTTCGGGAAATTTGCATTTTATTTTGAAAAAAAAAAATATGTCTACTTTCACTTCGGCATGAAAACGAGTGTTTTCAGCATTAATTAATTTTAACACAAATAGAGACCTTATTTATTTCATAAATTTGCACCTGCAAGCCCCGAAATTTTAAACATCACAAAACTTCCTTGTTTGGCAGGGTGCCGGGAACCACAATCTACATCACTGAATTTCCTAACAAATCACTGGAACTGCCCATTGTGTTAATTTATAGTAGTAAAAATTGTCATATTTTGAGTAGATAATGAAAAAAAAAAAAAAAAGATTTCACCTTACAGCTATTTCCATTTTGTCTAGTAGGACACAGAATATTATTAACTGCACTAATCGTACACTTACAAGAACCAACCCCGGAGTCGAACAAACAAAACCGCACCAAACTTCCGTTATAAGTCATTTACGTACATCTGCATTCAATGGTGATATTAGTTTTTCTGTAAAACTCCGTAGTTGACCAGTAGAGGTCTCTTAAGTTAGGTGCCACGTCGAAGCGTAAAGAGCGCATCTGCAGGAAAATAATTATCACGTACGTAGAAATGTTGAAGTCCGTAACTTCATAACGAAGGGTCAGGGTGTGCAAGTGTCAAAAGATTAATTCATGTGAGGGCTGTCTATAAAATGAACAAAGCAATAACCATTGCCGCAAAATGCACAACAATTAATAAATGCAACATCAGTACACCCACAGAATGCACACGCACGAAGAACATTAGTGTTGAAAGCCACGTCGATGACACTTTTGAAATTCTGCACAGGTTCACTACAGTGGTAGCCAGCTTTCTGCCATACGTAACGAAGCATCTGTCTATAGATCTCTGCAGACAGTTGATTGTAGCTCACAGAATGCATCTTCAGAAGGAATATTCTGTCATGTAATTTTTGCTGCGGCATGTTGGATCGTAGTTTTATGTAGTCTGTAATCCCCTTTGCGTAAATATTATATTATCTAAAAAAATGAACATCGAGGGGTTGAATATATTTCGCAGTTTTTGGTGGAATGATTTTTAAATGAACTTGTTTTCCCCTGGAGGCCTCCTGAAGTATTCGTTCATCCTTGTGTCCAGGCCAGGAATCACAAAGTACGAGTGACTTGTCAGACAGATGTACACTATCTACCAACAAGTAATTGGACACCCCTGCAATCGACGATATCTGCGGTCCTGATACACGTCACTGCCACCGCCGTTAAATATCGTGCGGGAAACAACAACGCAACCATTCGCATGCAAGATGCCACGCAGTTCGGGGCTCTCTGATTTCGAGAAAGATGTAATCGTCGGGTATCACAGAAATGGCCGATCCATACGTGACATATCCAGCGAGTTGAAGTACCCAAAATCGACAGTGGCCTACGTGATTGGCAAGTGGAAGATGAGAGGTGACGGTCGGAATGTGCCCCGACCCGGCAGACCCACAAAACTGGGAGTTAGAGACCGACGGGTGCTGGCCTGAGAAATTCGGAAGAACCGCACCAAATCGATGGGCCACATCCGCGAGGAGTTTCAACAGGCATCCGGGAGTGCTCTTTCGATGAATACCCTCCGTAAGGAAGTCCATCTGCTCGGTTATCATGGACGTGCTGCCGCCCACAAGCCTTTGATCACCAAGTCCAATAGCGCTGCTCGGCTAACGTGGTGGTGCAAAGAACGTCGACAGTGGACCGTTGAATAGTGGAAACAGGTTCTCTGGAGCGACGAATCAAGGTTCACCCTCTACCGTTCGGATGGCAGGGTCTGGGTTTGGCGTCTGCCTGGAGAACGCCTCCTGCCGAAATGTATTGTGCCAACTGTGAAGTTCGGCGGCGGTGGAATTATGCTATGGCGGTGTTTCTCCTGGTATGGCACGAGACCCTTGGTCGCAACTCCTGGTAGACTCAACGCCGAGCCCTACTGCACCATTTTGGATGACCATGCGCTTCCTACCTTGTGGCAGTTTTACGGGGTGGACCCATGTTACTTTCAGGATGACAATGCCATCTGTCATGTTGCGAGGTCCACCATGGCTTGGTATGGTGACAATGGGGTTAATCGAATGGACTGGCCTGCGCAGAGCCCGGACCTTGACCCTATCGAACACCTCTGGGACGAGTTGGAGCATCGACTTAAGGGGAGCCCCCACCGCCCGAAATCGGTGAAGGAACTGACCTGTCTTCTCCAAGCCGAGTGGAAGAAAATACCGCTAGCCGTCGTACAACGCCTGGTTGAGAGTATGCCCCGGAGGGTCGCAGCTGTAATCGCCGCTCGTGGAGGCTCCACCAACTATTGAAGGTGAATAAACTTCGTTTTCCTTTGCTATCACAGGTGTCCACTTACTTGTTGGTAGATAGTGTATATTCAAAACTGACGCAAAAAAGGTCGAACCATTTTGTCGTCTCACTACGTACCCAGACAAACAAGGCATGTGATCCAAGCACCTGCACACTCTCGACTGGAGTTGCAGCCGGCGAACGACGGGTGACTCAACGGAGCTCTCTAGTGAGCAACTGCGGAGTTTTACAAAAAAACGAATATCACCATTGAATTCGGAGGTACGTAAATTACTTATAACGGAAGTTTGGTGCGGTTTTGTTTGTTCGAACTCCGGAGGGGGGGTGTTCCTTGTTAGTTATTTAACATATCTGACGTATTCCTACAATTTAACCTTCTTTTTGAGTTTGCTTCTTATATAAATTTGGTTTCTTCTCGTTGGACGTTTCTTGACTTAACACGTTGTTTCTCGCGACGAATATTTCAAAACTGGCATCCTGACAGCGAGTCAAAGGTCAATAAAAATAGTGCAGAGAGCTAAGAGATACACGAGCGAGACAAAAGGAAACAATAATATTGTACGAATAGATATACGTGGATTTCATTACTTCATTTTCTATATATGTCCATAAAGTCTTTCCCACATTACAAAAATTAATATAAATATGTATTACAGGTACAAGAAAGGGATTGCACGACAATGATGGTGCGCAAGTAAAGCTTTTTTCCAATGTTAGTACACTTCCGCATGGGCGTAATTTGTGGCCCGGCGGACATCTAAGCGATATTCGATTTCACACCATGTTTTGTTTAACATCTCAGCAGAGACAGAACCAATGACGTCCTTTAGTCTGCTCTTCAACGTCTCGACATCCGTTAACTTGGTCCTTCACATAACCACACAGAAAATAGTCTAGAGGGGTTATGTCGGGCGATCGAGGTGGACATGTCATGGACTGTCGCGGCCAATCCATCTGTCCGCAAATGTGGAACTCATTAACTCACGAACCATTATTGACCAATGTGGTGGGGCACCGTCTTGCTGGAAAATAGCCGAAGGTTATATTCACCAAGACGGTAAATGGAATTGAAAGGTAAAAAAAAATATTAAATCTTATGTTTAGAAGCAAATATATGGGATAAAATGAATTTTGAATTCGTTATCATCTGCATTTACGCTCTCTAGCGGCGAAATTGTGCTTCATAAAAAAAAAAAAATGAAGGATCATCATTCGCCCATTTCATGCTAACCAAAGCAAAAAAATGTTCGAATAGAACTAATAGTTGCAGAGATATGGTGTCCACAGACGGACGGACGAACAAACCGGTTACATAAGCACGATCGTTTTTGCAAAAGACGTGCTAAAAAAAGTGCGTGTGTACTACGATTCCTTTAAAAAATTGACTTATTCACTCAAAATAAATAGCTAACATTATATGAGAGCAAATCTTAAAAACAGAGAGGAGTGCTCCTAGTCAAAGGGTTCCACGTCAGGATACTTTCCTGCAACTTTTCTTAGCAAGATCATATTTTGTCCCTGGCTTGTACTGTACGTCAGACCCGTAGCTTAGTGGGGCAGCAGGGGAGGGTCAGCCCACACTCGAAAGACTCAGCGAACGTAATAATTACCGGGTATAGTATTTGAAAAGATAATGAACGAAAAAACTTAAAGAGCTATGTAAGAGGAGATACCCGTAAATCAGGTGATTCAAGATCATGTCCCTCGAGCCATGAACTATAGAAATTTAAAGTTCTGAAACACTGAAAGTGTTTTTACAGAAGTTGTTTAACACAAAGCAATAGTTTGCAAATCAATTTGTCGCTCTGACCTCCATGATAAACTGTTGCAATCGTGCACCGTATGTCAGTCCATTTCCCCTAACTCATTCATAAAAGCTTTGCATTCAGTGAAATCCGTCAGAAAAGTGTTCAGGCACGAAAAATATCGACGCTAAAACGTAAAAGTACGAAGCCAAGAAACACAAACATTGGATAGCAAGCAAAACGCTTCAAACTGTGTCACACTAAGAAATGGGAAACCAATACATGCAATAGATATAATTACACATATTTTTGGCAAGAGAATCTACAAACCCCAAAAGTTTAGACACAACACGAACGTAATGCAAAACATACCATTATTAGACATGTATGATAATTTTCAAACACTTGTATCAGTTCAAAATCATGTTTCTCCATAGAATACTCGTAAATTAAATTCCATAGTTTCACCGTTACTTACAAAATTCTCAAGTCCTTCAAGCACTCTGTCCTTAAATGTTTTTTCAAATTCTGGAATGAAACTGCTGACCATGTTGATAAGCATGTTTTTGCTTTGGTTCTGGACATTCTTAAACATATTCTTAAAGATAAGATTTCTCTTAAAGAATTTTCCAGTAATTTTGTTACCATCAGGTTCCTCCATAAAGCCTACGATAATCTCAATGTAAGGAAGCTGTTCTACAATAATGCAATTTTTTTCCCATCCACAGGCACCAGTCTATTGTAAGTTTTAAATATGTTAAGACCTTAGGGTCAATAGTTAAAAACTACAAACTTAACTCTTCGAGCTACATTCCTGTAATTACTTCTTGTTCTTGTGATGAACATAAAGAAACAGTTCACTATGATAAGAATTACAACCATATTATCACCGGAAACTTGAGTTATGTTGGAAATGAAAAGCTTAGGAATTTATTAGAGTATGGCTCTAAATTCAGACCTTCCTTCACAATTTCCAAAGAAAGGATTCTTGAGAGCTTCACTCAAGATGTAAATAAGTACATCGTAAAAACCAGTTTGACGTACAATCAGCCTATTGAGGCCTTCGCAGAATGGAAATATAATATAATCAATAGCTTCACCGGTGAGTTGGCAGGTCTGGACTTTTGTTTCGACAGAAATCACTTTTTCTCTGGAGAAGCTAAAAGGTCACTCTCCAATTTATTTTTACCACTACGGATAAAGCTAGCAATAATTTTGCAATTATCTGTAAGAAGTTCTATTTTGAATTGTTAACTATGGAACTCAATAATAGAGTAACATACGAGCCCGTAAGTTATTCTACCAAGCAGTTAGAAAATCGGTTTAAGGCATTCTTCAAGAAACTTAAAATTCCACAAACTAGAAGATATGGGCCTGAATTTCCATTTCTTTTTGCAACGGTTAAGTTTCATAAGGATCCTGTGAAGTTCAGGTTCATAGCTAGTGGAGTAAGGAGTCATAAAAAGAAAATAGATCTTGCTTTTGAAGATGTCTTAAAGAAGGTTTTGAAACACATTAGAAACTATTCTAACTTGATGTACAGAGATTTTTGGATAATTAATAATAATGCAGAAGTAATTTCTACTATACTCAAAGTTTGTCCCCTAGATATTAATAGTTATGATTTTGAAAACCTATATACTAATCTGCCTCTATCAGATATAATCACTACATTTAAGGAGCTGTATGCAGAATTTAAACTTAACCAATTTGTTGATGTAGGAACTTGGAACTCTTATCTCAATTGCTGCATAAAAAATAACCATATCTTATATAATAATACTCTCTATAAGCAAGTGAACGGTATTCCAATGGGAACATCAATGTCCACAAATATCGCTAATCTATTCCTGTTCTTTAAGGAATATAAATTCATTAAAAATCACCCCACCTGCTCAGATAACTACCTTTACACTTTTAGATATATTGATGATCTGCTGTGTATCAATAATTCAGAAGTTATAGAGAGTGATTTTGATAATATCTATCCTAGCTCTCTTAACTTATGTAAAACCAACCACAGTAATCAGGAACTTGAGTTCCTAGACTTAAGCATTAAGCTCAACAGAGGTAACCCATCTATTAGCCTCTTTGATAAAAGAGTTAATTTTCCTTCAAAGTAATTAAATATCTACACTGGAATAATAACATTTCAACCAAAGTAATTGAGAATGTACTAATTTCTCAGGTCCTAAGAATTTCAAGAATTTGCAGCAACAATTTGGATTTCAATTACTACATTAATATACTATTAGAAAGTTTTCTAGAGAACGAAATTCCTTCTTCTTTCCATCAAAAGAACTTTAAGAAAAATTATTCTGAATAATAGAGTAAGGTTGGCAGATCTGCTTTAATTTTCTACACAGTTAATAATATGATTCTGACCAATCAAAGCCGTAAGGAAGTTGGCTAGAGGATGCCTATTAACTACCTAAAGGAACCTTAGTGCTATGGATATGACGGTCCTATTAAAACAAAAAATTAAATAATATAAACAAAATCACAAAAAAGCTTAAAAATCTGTTTATAAAAGAAAATAAAAACAAATAAAAAAGAAAACTAGTTATTCATCACTAGGATAGCTATACTAAAAATAGTAAAACCAACATTAAAATTAATAAGATTCTGATTAATCTATAGAAGCTCACTAAGGTGATTTAATACATGCAAAGATTATTAAATAAACTGCTCGTGTATTTCATAATATTTCTCATGTATTCTGGAGAGTTAATTCTGCTCATTCTGATCATACAGATCCACAGTCTTAAGTTTATATATATTTTTTTCTCTGGTTAAAATCTCCGCGCGTTGTTTTCTTGCTGTATGAGGAGGCCATCAGCCCCACCCTCACTGCCCCCCAGCGTCTAGGGAGTGGCAGAAGGGGTCAGCCATGTTCTCCTCTTATGTGGAGAAAAGTTTTTGTTACACAAGAGGTAAGCTCTCTTCCTTGTTTTTGGGTTCTAGGTTTTATAAGTTCAATGTTTGTACTTTATGTACCTTTTCTCTGTCGTTTTTTAGCTTTTCAGCTTTTAAGCATTGGTTTGTCTGTTAACATTTTTGCGGGTTTTAACTCTTACTTTTCTTTGTAACTTTGAGCGTCTTTTGAGGTACCTAGGAACAGAAGAAGGCTAAGCCTGTTCCTTTTCTATGCGCTGTCTATGCGCTGTTTTTTCAAAGTAGTTAAGTTCTTAATAACTAATTAATTATACACTTAAAGCACTGCTGAAATACTTTGTACATATTGCAACTAACTGTTTAAGGTATATAACTTTCACAAAGTTTTCTTTAGTTAATATTTATCTTTAACTTATTCTCGTTTTCGTGCTGTCATAAGTTGTAGAGTAGGGGGTTTTAGACTCAAGTTTCCTTTCAAAAATCTGTTCGTTATAAATTAACATTTCCTTTTTTTAATTGCAATGTAAAATTTGGATTTCTTTTGCATTATTTTTCAGGTTTAAATTCTCTCTCAAACGAACTTGGAATTTCGTTATAGCTGAAAATCATTTCCATTTATTATGTCACTCTCACAGCTTGAGTTCTCTTTAATCTTCTTCTCTGTTTAATAGTAACAGATGAAGAGCATGGGTCGGGCCATGAAGGTTAATGGATGCAAGCGAAATT
Organism: Macrothele yani; assembly: GCA_039090855.1. Classification (NCBI taxonomy): domain Eukaryota; kingdom Metazoa; phylum Arthropoda; class Arachnida; order Araneae; family Macrothelidae; genus Macrothele; species Macrothele yani. The sequence goes on from CM077012.1 coordinate 15,523,716, forward strand.
GTTAACTAGTGCTAGGTCATGCTACTCTACGGAGGACATGACTTATATATATATTTTTTAACTATTTTAGGTGGGAATGTTACTTGCATCTATGGCCTTGCAGAAACCCATTTCCAACTAGGTCTTTGTGGAAGTGAGAAAATGCAGAGTTTTTGCTGGTCCTTGATAAAGCCAAGGCTCAGTATTCTCGACACCTTCTACATTCAGTTGTTTTATTTTATTATTTTTTTATCTTTTCTCCTTTTACTCACACAGGTAGATTCATAACCTTTTCTATGTTGTATTAGGTGTGAGTCAAAATTATATATGTATTTTTTTGCTTAGGTATCTTCTTTATAGAATATATATATATATATATATATATATGTATGTATAACTAAAAATTTTTAGTCTCCTCTACATTACCAGCAGCCTCCCCTAGAATTTACTACTAGCTACGGCCCTGCTGTATGTACATGTACGTTTAAAGAATTTATGAACTTTCTGCTTTGGTTTGAATCAGTAATATTTGTGTGTTTGTTAGAATAACCAATCTCTTTATCAGATTCATCCGTCAAACACTTTGTGACACTTGAGAGGAAATTTTACAATTCAACTATCTGTGTATCCTCTAATGAATAGCTCTTAATGTATAAGCAACAACCCCTGTACCTTTTT